>OY728147.1:219785780-224585780 GCA_963277665.1 Viscum album
CCCATGGATAGCCCACCCACCTACCTTGTACCCCACCTGGACAGCCCCGCCACCCCCTGGACAGCTCGCCCACCCCTAGACATCTCTTACCCCGGGAAACCCCCCCCCCCCACACTTGGAAATCCCCCACCCCCTAGACACCCCCGATCCCCTGGGACTACCCCGCCACCCTTGTGGACAGCCCACCCACCCCCTGGACACCCGCCCACAACCCCCGGACAACCCCATCCCCCCGGACACCCCACCCCTAGAAAGCCCCCCGCCCACTACCCTAGACACCCCGACCCCACTAAAAAGCCCCTCCACCCCCGTGGCCAGCCCAACCACCCCCGGGGATATCCCTACCACCCCCCTGGACACTCCATATCCCCTGGATATCCCTGCCACCCCCCCCACCCCCTAGATAGCCCGCCCACCCCCTGGAAAACTCATACCCCCTTGACAGCCCCACCCCCTGGAAATCCCCCCGCACCCCCTGGACACCCCAACCCCCCTGGACAGCCCCTCCACCCCCCGTGGAGAGCCTTCCCACCCCACTGAACATCCCATACCCCCTGGAGATCCCCTCACCACCGTGGAAAACCCGCCCACCCCATGGACACCTACCCACCCACTTGGACAGCCGCCCACCACCCCCAATCACCCCACACCCCCCTATATGCCCCCACGCCCTGAACCCCCACCTGCTTGACACCACGAACCCACTAGAAAGTCCCGTCACCCCCGTGGACAGCCCGACCACCCCCTGTGGACAGCCCACCCACCCCCCAGGACAGCCTGCCCACCCCCTAGACACCCTGTACCGCCCTAGACTACCCCACCACCCCCATGGACAGCTCACCCACCCCCTAGACACCACGTACCCCCTAGACAGCCTCTCCCACCCTCTGGACACCCCGCTCACACCCTGGACACCCCGTACCCCCTAGACAGCCCCCCACCCTTGGAATTCCCCCACCCCCTGGACACCCCTAACCCCCTAGAAAGCCTCGTCACCGCCATGGAAATCCCACCCACCCCATTGGATACCCCGTACCCCCTGGACAACCCAGCCCATCCCCTGAACACCCTGCTCACCCCTGGACATCCCGTACCCCCTGAACAGGCCCCCACCCTAGAAATCCCCCCACCTCTTGGACACCCCGACCCCCATGGACAGCCCCTCCACCCCTGTGGACAGGATGCCCACCCCCTGGATAACCCGTACCCCCTAGAAATCCCCCACCCTCGTGGATAGCCCACCCACCCCCTAGAAATCCACCCACCACCCCCCGGACACCCCCATCCCCCCAGATGCCCCCACTCCTAGAAAGCCCAAACCCCCCACCCCCTTGACACCCTGACCCCACTAGAAAGCCCCGTCACCCATGTGGATATCCCGACCACCCCACGTAGACAGCCCACCCACCCCCCTGGACAACCCTCTCACCCCAATGAACACCACGTACCCCCTGGATAGCCACGCCACCCCCATGGACAACGCACCCAGCCCCTGGACACCCCATACCCCCCTGGACAGCCCCACCCACCCCCACCCACCCCACTCACCCCTTGGACACCCCTTACCCCTTTAGACATCCCCCAATGTGGAAATCCTCCCACCCCCTAGACACCCCTGACCCCCCTGGACAGCCTCGCCACCCCCCGTGGAAAGCCCGTCCACCCCCCTAGACACCCCGTACCCCTTGGACAACCCCCACCCCCATGGAAATCCCACCCACCTAGACACCCTGACCCCCAATAAAACCCCCGACCCCTGGACACCTCTGACCCCCTAGACAGCCCTGCCACCCCTGGACACCTTGCACCCCCTATACACCCCACCCCCTTGGGAAATTTATGCGATCACTCAAATTATCTACTAAAATATAAAATTTCTTTGATCTAAAATTTAGTCAACTCCTGAATAATTATCCTCCCCATGTGTACAATATCTTATACACTCATGTATAGTTCTTCAAAGATATTTTGTTTTAAATATAGTATTTTTTTGTCTTTTATATTATTATTCTCATATAAAGTAGTGTGCCAATTATGGTTTCATATACAGTGAACAATTCTCATTTACTTAAATATATTTTCGATGAAACTTCAATATTATTGAATTGATTTTGACGAAATGACTTATAATTTTTTACAGAATGTATAAAATATGGATGTACGAAACTGATTGGATCTCAAGCAATTTTCAAAACAATTTGGATAGTTTTTTAGATTTTTCATTTCACAATGCTTCAGACAGTGGTCACATACACTGACCCTATTACAAGTGTGTTGGAAGACTATGGTTGATCCATGAAAAGTTAGCTACCAAAAAACCTAATATGTTTTTCAAGAAAACTACTCTATGTGGTATCATAATGGGGAGAAAATGACATCCGAAATTGCTGATGATCCAAATGAGAGGAACAGATTGGATAATTTTTTATATGACTGGTTTCCATTTATTCATCATCATGAAAAAGAAAGGATTCTGACCCAAGAAGATTTTGATATGAGCAAACATGATGCATCTAATGAAAATGATGATGTTGTCAGGGTGAAAAAATTGAATACTGCCACGACTCCAGTATATCAAAAATACGGTAAAATAAAAAAAGCTAGAATTTTTAATCTGATTGTTTAATGGGAAAACTATGTATGAGATTTATAATAATACTATCGATTACTTTCTTACCTTCTTGAAGGAATTACTTTCATATGATGTAGATATTCGCTCAAACCACTATATCTCATGGAAGTTAGTTGAAGAACTTGGATTTTCAAGAAACAAAATTCATTCTTGCCCGAAATATTGCAATTTATTCTTGAGGAAAATGCTGAATGGAATGATTGTATAAAATGTGGCACATCCCGCTGGAAGCCAAAAGCTGATGGAACACCATCTAGTGTGCCACAGAATGTAATGTGTCACTTTCTATTGATCCAAAGACTCTAGAATATTTTTATGTCTGATGAAATATCAATAAAAATGCGATGGAATGATACTGAGAGAAAGAAGACTAATGATGAGTTGGTTCACCCTACAGATGGATTTTCATGGAAGAGATTTGATGCTCGATATCCTAATTTTGCAGCTGACGTGCGTAATGTGAGTTTGGGTATTTCATGTGACAATTTTAATCAATTTGGGAAGATGCTTATGTCACACAACACATGGCCAATTTATATACACATTTATAATCTTCCCCCAAGGTTGTGTATGAAAAAACCTTTCACTTTCATGAGTTTACTCATATCTGGACATTCTAATCCCAGCAATGATATAAATGTATACATTAAACCTTTAATAAAAGAGTTGAAACTTCTTTGGAATATGGGTGTGGGCACATACGATGCTTGTTTGAAAGACAAATTTCAGATGCATGATGCACTTTTGTGGAAGATCAATGATTTTTTTCTTATGCAATGATGTCTGGATGGAGCATGAAGGAAAAACTATCATGTCCTGTTTTTATGAAGAATACATGATTAAGAAGACTAAAACATCATTTTAGTTTCAATTTTATTGGACATTGACGATTCTTTCCAATTTACCATCCATATAGAAATAATCGTCAAATATTTGACAATACCATGGAGACCGATGATCCACCTTAGTGTATGTCTGGAACTGATGTGCTCAATGAATTGAAAGATTTCAGCTTTTCATATGGGAAGGGTCAAATGAAATCTGGAAAGAGAAATAATGTTTCCACTGAAACCTGTTAAAATTTGAAGAAGAGAAGCAACTTCATTGATTTTCATTATTGGTCGACCAGTTTGGTATGTCATTTCTTATACTTAATGTACATTGAAAAAATATATGTGAAATGTTGGTTTATATTCTTCTAAATGTTAAGGTAAAGAGAGAAGATGATTTACGATCTCAGCATGACTTGGTGGATTGGGGCATCAGACCAGAATTGCATCTTGTGCGTATCAGGGAAAATAAATGGAAACTTCCATGTACTTCTTATGTGATGAAACCTACTGAAAAAAGAAATTTCTAGAATTACTAGAGAATATTAAAGTTCTTTATGTCTATCCAAGCAATATATCCAAATGGGTTAATAGAAGAGAGTTGAAGTTAAAACATTTGAATAATCATGATTATAACATCCTTCTTCCTGAGTTGAATCCAGTATAAATTCATCATCTTTTTTCCAATAATGTAAGGGTGGATGTTATTCGGTTGTGACATTTGTTTAGAGAACTTTTTTCTAAGAAGTTTTCCAAGTCTATCTTGAAAAAAAATGTTGGAAGATGCCCCATTAATTTTGGGTGAGTTAGAGAAAATATTTCCTCCATCATTTTTCACATGCATGCTGTATCTGACTGTCCATATTCCAACTGAAATACTTCTTAGAGGACCTATTTCTTTTCATTTGATGTATCCAAAGGAAAGAAATATGTACAAATTAAAGTCTTATGTCAATAACAGGAATCATACTAAAGGTTCTATCGTGAACGGTTACTTGGATCAAGAATGTATGGATTTCTGCTCTATGAATTTGTCAAATATTACTAAAAAAGATCATACTAATTAGAAATGAAAAAGAACAGTATGAGAAAATTGAACCCAGTTTTCCATCGTTTCCTCAAACAATTGGAATTCTTGGATCATATACATTGACAACATTAGGCCATAAAGAGTGGGAGATGGTGCATCGCACAGTTTTGTTCATCTGTGACTTGTTTGATGACTACATATTTTATCTATATTTAATATATATATCTTATATATATATATATGTTAAACTATTCTTATTTTTATCTATAGGGAACATAAAGTGATGATATATAGAAATCATCAATCTTGGTCTTTGAGAAAGAGGGAGACTTTGCATAGCAAAGAGTTTTCTGCTTGGTTAAAATTTAAGGTAACAATATTAATGTTTAAAATAATTAAAACAATAATTAATTAAGTTTAATATTGATTTATATTTCAGGTATTGAGTTTTCCTACTGACTCTGTCTCTGAGGAAATAAGAGCTTTGGATTTTGGTCCTAATACCATGGCCTGTGCCTGTAAATCAATTTTTATCAATTAGTACAGATTTATTATCACTAAACTAGCAAAGAACTTGAGAACACAACATGATGGTGTTATGGTTACTGCCAAAACAAACTGTTATGCTAGTGCATTAGATAATAGACCGAGATTTGGAAGTGTATGTTATTACAGAGTCATTGAAATAATAATAATATTGGATTATTATTCTCACGGACGAGTCACGTGGATGAAATGTAAGTGGCTTAATTCGATGACAAGGCAAAGTACATTTATTGATGATTGTGGATTTTGAGTAATTGATATGACTCACACTCTTGCTACTGAGGAAACACATGTATTGGAATCAATGGAGAAACACATTTTTTATGTCAAAGACCATCTTCGACCTGAATTTTGTGTCATTATTGAAGTAAATCTAAGACATATTTCTGATGATGGAATTGACACCATCCCTACCGCCAATGGAAACAATCCATTTATTACTTTTGATGACTCCAATAGCTCAATTGTCAGAGTTGACTGTGAACCTAAAGTTGTGGTGGGAAATATATAAAATCATGCATTCATGTTCGTAATTCTTTTGGATTACCTCGATTTGGGATATTAATGTTGGTACTATTCAAATTTATTTAATATTGATTACAAATATGTTGTATCTGATTTGACCATTATGTGAATTTTCAATGTTAATTGATTTCAATTTTATTTTAATTTCATTTTATAATTTTGAATTGAACTGTATTCAAACCTATGAAACTAACCTTTCTAAATTGGAGAACATTTCAATTCTTCAACTATGATTTGTATAACATTTGTATGACTATAAGATCTTTCTTAACATTTCACCAGGTAATAAATATGATGGTTTGTCTTCTTCTGAAAAACATGTATTGAAACCTGAATCATCTGCCTGAGCTAAAGAAATTAAATTTTTCCTTAATTAAGACAACTACTTTACCACTTTTGAATCTGGTAGAATCAATGTTACATGATTTTCATAGACTGATGAAACTTAGTAAATAACCATCCTACTAAAAATTAAATTTATTTATTACATCTTGTATGATTTATTGACTTCATTATATATTTTTTCAAGATGAACTTGAACAATGGTTAGTTAAATTATACATGAATACCCCTATTACCTCTAATTTATTTTGTTTTTTGGTTTACAAATTAGTTATCTTTTTCTATTTAATTCCATATTTTTTTTACAAATGCAGGAAATGAAACCAATTGAAGAGAGGTGTTGAAAACAAATTATGGAAAACAATCACCGCATGAATGAGCTGGGTATTCCACAACTAGTTCCTGTAGTGAGTATTCTATCTCTAATATATATATATATATAAATAATATATAATGTCATGTGGTTAATTTTTTTAAACATTTTTTCTCGGATCCATCTATTAAGTGATAGTTATTTGATGAGAAGCCTAGTACTGGTCCTAGTACTCAGGGTGTTCGTACGGGGGGGGGGGGGGGGGGTACGAGTTCTAGAAGATCTGGTCGACATACCTAATTAGTCCTTGCCCCTCCCACTGACATACCATCCATACCACATGCTGATCTTAGTGTGTCATTAGGGACACACATGATATTCAAGCATCCCATTTTTTCACAATCGTTTATATCTGAGCCTCCTCACCTTTCTGTACCATATCCGATGATGATTCCCACTACCCATCCAGCATTCGGCCTGCCATCCCTATCATCTTCTTTTACTTATACTTCCTTCTCTATGGGATTTTATATTCCTTCTTCTTCAAATCCGGCTCCTACAGATTCTGTCCCTACAGAGCATACATTGGGACCCACTCCATCTGTAGAGGGTGTTCCTTCAGTTTCTGTGGTTCGAGCAGCGCCCATTGATCAGACTACCACATGTATACTTGTACAACCCCAAAAATGTTTTACACCATTATTTATTTTCATTATAACATGTATTGATAAAAAAATTATTTTTCTTTCATAATAGATACATCTACAGATAGAAGGCAGGGGCGGGGGCATACACGCATGCGTGCAGTGTGGAACCGCTACACGCAGTTGATGGTGGAGTATAATGAAGATAGTATGATGATTGAAAAAGCAGGGCATCAATGTTGGAGTTTTTTGGTGATGCTTTCCAAATACTCCGACATCATTCCTATCCGCCTACTATCACTGAGAAAACTACCAAATAAAGTCAAGGATAAAGCCTGGGCAGAGATATGGGTAAAAAATCTGTTGTATTTAAAGAAATATATTGATTTTTGTATTTATATGAATTAATATTTTGGTGTCAACTGCGGTTTAATTTCCCCAATGGTGAGGGTGCATGGCCAACACCTTTAAAGGATTTAGAAGAAATTTGGAGAGCTTATAAGCATGATTTATACATTGGCTGGAATGCTAGAGTGGGAACATAGTTAGAGGTCATCCCTGTCTTGGATGATTTTCTATTAGAACAATACCGATAGCTGATTACTTATTGGACGATTATCCAATTTATGGTATTAAAAAAATTAGAGTTATTTAAATGAAAATTTTCATTCTTTTTTGTTAATACTAATTATTGAATTTTATTGAGGATTCATCTGGAAGAAATAAAAAAACATTAACGTTAAGAAATACATCTACACATTGGGACGTACTATGATTCCAGATCATGAGAGGTAGTAGGTATGACAATTTATAATCATTCTTTATGACTTGCACTTTCTATTGCTTCCTCCATAATTTATTGAATTTCTAAATTTGTTATATAATATTAGTTATGAAATTAATGTATTTTTGGTATCTTGTTTTAAATTATGTTTGCCTACATTCAATGTCATTGTAGAGGCATAAATTGAATATAGAAGGATGTGTTCCTTGAGCAAAACTGTTTTTCTCGAGTAGAAAGAAGAAAGATCAAAGTGCGGTTAATGAACCAACTCAGCAGTAGATTGTAAGTTTTACTTTGTAGATTTAAAATTTTAATCGCAAATTTTTAACTTAATAATCAATTTATATTTTTAATAGGCTACTTTATAGGCCCTTGATGTCCAGAAACCTGACAATAATTGGATAAACGATCAATTACATCAGGTGTTGGGAGATGAGCACCCTGGTAGAGTACGCTGCCGACCTAGGAAGAGTATAGTTCCGACGAGGTATTAGCTCTCCTCAGGTATGAGTTGAAGTTCCACCGAGTTTTAGTAGGTTAGGGAACAGGAAGAATAGGCTGAAAAAATGGCCAGAGAGTCGACCAAAGAGTCTGTTAAGGAAAACACTGCATTTATGAAACTGATGGATTTTTTACGCCCAACACTTCCACTAGAGGCCAACACTTATTGTGATGAATATATGTCATCGATTCATTCTATATATGGTTAACCAGGTGGTAGTTCTAGAATTGGTCAAGATGATGGAAAGGAGGAGGCCGAGGTGGCGGAGGAGGAGGGTGAGGAGGAGGCTGAGGCGGAGGAGGGGGGTGAGGAGGTGGACAAGGCAGAGGCGGAGGGAGATGAGGAGGCCGAGGCTGAGTTTCAGGGCGAGGAGGAGGGTAGGGATGATGATGGGGACGATGGTGAGGATACGGGTGAAGGTGATGATGATGGTGATAATAGTGATGGTGATAAGGGACAGATTGATCAGTTACATTTTTGACTGGTATTCCTAACCTTTGATGTTTATTAATTTTTTGTGCCAGGATATATGTGTGATTAGGTAGGTCACATTATCTTTATTTTTTTTCAATAAATAATAAAACTTGACTTGATGATTTCCTGTGACTGATTCACCCCTCGCTTAGACATCCCCACCCTCTGGATGTCCTCTACCCCTTGAATAGCCCTGCCACCCCCATGGACAGCCCTCCCACCCCCTGGATAGCCCCTCCCCTATGGAAAACCCCATACCCCCTGGACGCCCCGTACCCCCCTAGACAGCCCCACCCACTCCTGTGGATAGACCGCCCACCCCCTGGACACCCCCAACCCCCCTAGATAGCTCGGGCACCCCTGTGGATATCCCACCCACCCCCTGGACACCCCATACCCCCTGGACAGGCCCGCCCACCCTCGTGGAAAGCCCAACCACCCTATGGACACCCCAACCCCCCAGGACAGCCCAACCACCCCCGTGGACAACCCACCCACCCCCTGGACACCCCTCCCCCCATAGACAACCCCCACCACCATTGACAGCCCACCCACCCCCTGGACACCCCAACCCCCCATGGCTAGCATGCCCCCCACCAGATAGTCCACCCCCACATAGACACCCCTACCCTTCTCGACAGCCTGCCCGCCACCATGGACAGCCCGCCCACCCCCGTGGATAGCCTCCCTAACCCCCTGGAAACCCAAGATAAGGTCAGGATCTTACACACTGAGAGGGGGAGGGAAAAAATCAATGATATGTTTTTATTTTAATAATTATTTCTATTGAAACAAGCTTTGCCTCATGTTAAAGAATAATCACATTTCTAAAAACAAAAAACATCACATTTTCACATGAACTAAGTTATTTAAATGGTTCACCACACAATAAGAATAGTTACATCCATGTTATGGTTTTGAAATAATCCAATACCACACAACCCATAAGAAAAAAATCCTTTAGTGTGGATAAAAGCATGTTTGATATACACTTATAGTTAAGTATCTCTATGATAAATACAACTATGCATGTGATTATTATAGAAAAATGGTGTTATACATGTTTTTGTAACATGTTAGGAACCTTTCACCAATTTATTCAAAACATGTTACTCTTATTCTTTTAACTTTCACTTTTAATAACTCTCGAAAAAATTCTTCACTCCTGTGGACAGTCTTCCCACCCCCTGGACACCCCCTACCCCCTGGATAGCCCGACCACCCCCGTGGACAGCCCGCCCACCCCATGGACACATCCACCCCCCTAAACACCCCCTGCCCCTAGACACCCCCACCCCTAGAAATCCCCCAACCCCCTAGACATCACCCAACCCCCTAGACACCCCCAGAAATCACCCCACCCCCTGGAAACCCCCATGGATAGGCCCCCCACCCCCGGACACCACCCCACCCCCCAGGACACCCCCATGGACAGACCCCCCCTCCCCACCAGCACCCATGATAACACCCACCCTAATGGACAGCCCCCACCCCCCCCCCCCCCAACACCACCCTGAGGGACATCCCCATCCCACCATGGATAGCCCCACCCCCCTGGACAGCCCCTCCCACCCCCTGAACAAACCCCATCCCCGTGGACAGCCCCACCCACCCCCTGGATAGTCCCGCCCACCCCCTAAACACCCCTACCCCCGTGGATGACCCACCCACCCCCTTGGACACCTCGTACCCCCCAGGACAGCCCCGCCCACCCCGTGGACACCCCTACCCCTCCTGGATATCCCTCACCCCCGTGGATATCCTCGCCCACCCCCTGTACACCCATGACCCCCTGGAAAACCCTACCACCCCTCTGGACCGCCCCCACCCCTGGACACCCCCACCCCCTACACAGCTCCCACACCCGTGGACACCACCCCACCTCCCTCAGAAAACCCCCAACCCCTAGAACGCCCCCACCCCTTGGACACCACCCCACCCCTAGACACCCCCACTCCCTAGAAAGACACCAACCCCCTGGACAACACCCCACCCCCTGAAAACCCCCATGGACACCCCTACTAACCTAGACAACCCCCCACCACCCCCACCCTAAATACCCCCATCCCCCCTCACACCCCACCCCTCTAGACACCCCTACCCCCCTTGGATAGCCACCCAAACCCCTGAACAGCCCCCAACCCCCCTAAATTCTGAATTGAATTCTTTATGTATTTAATTAAGTTATGAATTTTGTGTTAATAGTGTGTGGGTATGCTTGTTGTATGTGTATACTTCCTGTAATTACCTTATGAATTATGTGTTAATTCGGTTTGTGTTTATAGGGTAATTAAATATATAATTGGAGGTATTCACATTTATGTTTGAATTATGTGTTGGATGAATTATGTATGAATTCATAGAGAAATATGTATGAATTGATACAGAAATCTGTATGTATTATGTAGGTATACATGTTAATGGTGTATTGTGTTACTTGTTGTATGTGTATGTATTATTCATATATTTGGTTGTCTATGAATTTTGCAGGCTTGTAGGTGGAATTGATGCAGGTCCACAGGGGGCCTGCTGGTGGAATTGATGTAGCTGCACAAGGGAGGCCAACAAGCTGGATTGCTGCTACAGGTATAAAAAAGATATGCCAATGGTTCAAAACTATTGGTATATTAATAAAACCAGAACTTATACCAATGGTTTACATAGAACCATTTGTATAAGTATACGGAAACAGTTTGTAAACCATTGGAATAAATAATTTTACTTGAGATTTACCAACGGTTTTCCACAAACCGTTGGTAAAAGTCTATACCAACAGTTTACAGAACCATTGGTATAGATATTCTTCATTCGATTACTCACAGATTAAAATATTTGGTAAACATATATACCAACGGTTTACTAAAACCGTTGGTATATACTGATTTTTTTCAGACATATCCCAATGGCTCAAGACCCAACAGTTGTCCAGCCTTTACCAACGATTTTAAACCGTTGGTAAAGCTAGAATTTCCAATAGTGGTATAAAACCGAATCACATGCCTTTTAAACATAATATTGAGCATATTGTGGAAATAATAAATCAAATAATGTCATTTAAACATTCCCATGAATATTCTAATAACCGAATAATCACATGTAATATCAATAACTAATTTGATAATGAGGGAATTCATAATGTTGTACATCATAAACATGCCATAAATGCCTCATGCCAAGACCATATATAAATGGGTAAAAACCCAAACTTGTTTGTCTTATTAGACCTACCGATGCATTGAGGGGCTATAATGGGCCCCAACCATCACTTACTAAGTCTAGTGCATTCCTCTTATAAAATATAACTAATATACACAATTGTATTAAAACTAGCAAATGAAATCTTAACACAATATATATAAACCATGAAAGATATAAAAATAGCACATCCACTGTAGAACTATTCATAAAAACTTTAATACAATATGATCAATTTTATCATTAGAAATCAACTTCAATTAAATATAATATTCAATAAAGGATGTGGACATAGATTAAAATGTTCTCAATAAAATCATTATAAAATTCATTAGAGAAATACCCCTTTTATTGAAAATAGTTATTTAAATTTACATTTAATTTAAAAAGAAATATTTTAATTGAAAAAAGGATTGTACAATTGTAAAGGAAGCTTCAAAACATTAAGGCATCATGATGAAAAAAATTTGAAAACACTGTATAAGCTTTATAATCATTCTTCTCGTCCTCTATCGAAAAAGTGAAACAAATTACCTCGTAAGGAAAATGGAAAAAATATTACTTTTTATAAAATAGAACATGGGTAAAAATGTATTTAAATAATTTTAAAATAATAGTAATAATGTTTTGAAATACATTTTTAAGAAACATGGAAATGGATGATAAATAAGTTCACATAAATTCTTATGTAAAAGCAATCCCAAATAATAAAGAGATTGTTAAATTAATCCATACCTTATACTCTCCATTAGTTGGAGGTGAGTTAAATTCCTGTATAATGGTTAAATAATGTTATTAAGTTATTCAATAACTAAATTAATTATTTATGATATCATATATGATCCCCTTATATCGTTTTCTTAATAATATTTCATTATTATCATTATTTTGTGCGTGAACTGCTTGATTTTCTAATGTTTGTTTTGTCTTGTGATTCCTACTTCTTATGAATAGGATATATCATCTTCATATCCAGAATGATATTAAATTTATAAATTTTTTATTAATTCATTATATACATTTTCATAGTCATTCTTAAATTGTTTTAGTGGAGGATGAATCTAATCATGTCGTGGATATGGTAGGATGTATATACGCATGAACAACGATATCATTCCCTTAATGGTTAAATGTTATAAAATTGGATGTTATATTAATTATAAAGAATAATTATAATGTAATATAAATTATTTATAACCATTATAATTATAATTATACCCATCCAAAATAAATTAGTGTTGAATAACAAATTACACCACGACGTGGAGACAGTAAGCCATACGCACGCACGCATGGTGATATTGTTATTCATTGGATGAATAAATAGAGTAATA
Organism: Viscum album; assembly: GCA_963277665.1. Classification (NCBI taxonomy): domain Eukaryota; kingdom Viridiplantae; phylum Streptophyta; class Magnoliopsida; order Santalales; family Viscaceae; genus Viscum; species Viscum album. The sequence goes on from OY728147.1 coordinate 219,798,932, forward strand.
TGGTTGTAATATAATCATAATAACATCTAATAATGTAAATTATACAATATTTATTACTTTAGTATGGAAAAAACATAGTAAGAGTAATTATAATAAGAAAAGAAATTTAATTGAATTAGTAAAACAATTACCTCTTCTTCGAGTATCTCCTTTTCAATTGCATAAAATGGCTTCTTGGGTTAGATTTATACCAAAAGTATGGACTCTAAAATGATTTCAGGGAAGTTGGGAGGAGAAATGGGTAGGTTTTGTACAATTAAAATGGCTTTAGAGGTGTAAATAAAAGAGAAGTATAAGTTCCCTTTATAAGAGAGGGGAGGTCCACCTTAGGAAACCCCCAAAAATATTAATATATAATAAGGCCATTCTAGATCCAAAAAACTTACAAATGAAAAATATATGAAAATTAGAATAACTTTTAGACCATATAATATCCTCTTGTGATTAATTGACATTTTTTGTTATTTTTAAATAATTAAATAATAAATTACTTCAATAAGATATCATTATTGTCAAAGTTAATACTATTCATATAATTTGACTTGAAATTCCTCAAGAAAAAGTGGTAATTCGATAATAATGTTTTCAAAAATGAATAATATATCTTATAGATATATAAAATTAGTTATACATGTTAACTAATCCAAAATTTATCAAAATTAATATTATCAAAATCATTTATTCTATTTTTTTAATTAATTAAATATTGTTTTAGTATTAAAGAAACTTTTAAGGTAATTATATAACATATAAAAATTTAAAAAAAATTATATAATGAAAATAATATAATTTATATCAAAATAGACATTTATATTTGTTCATAGATTGATTTTTGCCCAATGTGGACACATAAAAATATGACATACATGACAATGATATTTTTTAACTATCATTGATTTAAATAAAATATAATTTATTTTCATGGACAAGTGTCCATTAAACAACTCAAAATAGATAAAATGTGATAATATTATAATACAATTCATCTAATAATTTTTTTGGAATTTTTTTTGAATTATTTTAAACCCTATAATTTTGATTTAACCTTAATTAATCTATTTAATTTTAATTATGGTAATAATATATTAAATATTAAAAGATTATAAAATTTTAATTTTATGGTTTCAATTGTACATAAATGGACATGTTATGAAATTTTGGACCATATGATAATAATTCTTTATTTTTTTTAAATTTTTATGATTTTTAAATAATTTAATAATTTTTTTTATAAAATATCAATTTTGTCAATTTTGACACTTCAATATTTTGAATTTAAATAAAACAAAAACAGAAATATAACTTCAAAAAATCATTGAATACACTCCTAACATATCTTAGTAACCTAGAAAATTTGTGGGAAACCTTAAATAATAATTTTTTTATTTATTTTAATAATTTTAATATCATTTATTTGATACTTCCTTTAACAAATTGATTACTACATCACCATTCTGTCACCATTAAATATAATTATTTATTTTCTAAAATTATAAATAAATTACCATGAAGTATAATTTTTTTATATTTATAAATACTATTTATAGTTGACCATATCACCTATATAACCTCATATTTAAAATGATATATTTATTAAAATTTGAATATGACAGTTTTAACTCTTCTTTAAATAAATTATAAGAAATGTCATAATCTAAAATGAGTGGATTACAAATTATAATATTTTTGGCAGAAGGTTTATTTTGGTCAAAAAACACATTTCCAATGAAATTTGGACCAGTGTTATGGTATTTGTTTAATAATATTATATAATTTTTTTACCTTTAATTACCCGATTAAGTCTTAACCATGGTAAAAAACTAAACAATTCAAAAGTTACTATTCACAAAAAAATTAAGTTGATCCTATTAAATATAAAATTTCATACTAATTACAACTATGTATGCCTTTTTTTAGAAATTAAATTAAAAAAAGTGGTAGAATTATGTTTAATGCTAATCTGCAGATGTGTCTAGAAGGTAGGTAAAAGAGACGTTCAAAAGTTCAATAATTTTTTATGTATAATTATATTATAAAAATGATTCAAATGACCTAAATTGGGTTAATATATGTATTATTTATCTATTTTTTCTACAAAATCAATTTAAAATAAAGTAATTATTTAAATGAAAAATTTGGTTTTTAACAACAATGCAATATTTTTCACTATTCATAAGAAATTTAAACTTTTCATAAAAAACAAAAAAAATATCCCTAAGATAATTTTCATATTCTGAATTGAAAAATTAAGTCTATTTTGAAAAATAAAATTTATTATTTCAAAATCTAGTTATTACTATTCAAATATTCTTTTTAAATTTCTAGTTTGATAAATCATAATGAGTTCGAACTCAGTGTTGCATGCAACGCATGCTATTGAATTTATTTAAAAGGAAATGTACTGTGGAATTTTTGGGTGTTACACTCTACCCTCCATCAATAAATTGCTTCCTCTAAAATTTTATATTTGGGTTTGGCAACTGGGTTTTGACTTTTCAAAATTCCTTTAATGAAATCCCACATCGGAATACGGGTTGAAAAAAGTTCCAATTAAAAATAAATCGATGTAAGAAGGTTACTAGAGATAACACATAAAAGGGTTCAATGTAGGAAAACTTGAAAATGGAAGAAAAATCTAACCATCATGTTCATATGGAGAGTGGTAGAGTACAAGATTATGAGAAAGTTAACAATCACAAAGCTCTAAATATGTGATGATCTAAGTGACCATTTTATTCTTCGAAAAAGTACTAGGATAAAAAATTTGGTTTCAAGATTCTTTACCTAGAGTTGAAGAATAAAATTTTATAGAGAACCGACCTTTTCTTACATTACTATTACATCATTTTTAAGATAAAAAAATAATATTATTACACATGGAGGATCGAAAGTTTTAGTGTCTTGGGTAAACTAGGACCATACATAACCATTACAACATCAAGCTTAAACATTTATTTAATTTCTTCTCCTCTAGATTCTTACTTGCACTTGTCCTCTCCTTAGTACATGTAACCAGCTGAGGATATACATCAAAAGGGGTGAGCTATAAGCCCAGTAAGAGGATAGGTAAGAACAATATAGCATGCGGTGAGAATAATCATAACATAGGAAAAATATCATGAACATGATAGGAGCATAAATATATGACTTGAAATGTGGAAATTCATAAAAATGAAACATCATGTCTTAGTGGTTAACTACCACACATACTTGTGAACCAAGCTAGAATCTTGTTCACACATCATTTCACATTTACTCATGAGATTCATCACTTTACCCAATGCATTGGAGCACTATATACTATTGGGAGCACCCGTTAAATTTAAACATTCATATTGCGCTATCTAATTCTGGGCGCACCCGTCACATCATAACATTATCATTTACCATGCATGCCACAATGAACATATAACATAAATGAACATAAATAAACCATGAAAAGTACTGGGTTTCATCTCATAAGAACACATTCATAAACTTTGGTTCCCAAAAGCAAGAGGAAACATCATACTTGATACAAGAACCATCAACCTTGAATGAGTGGTAAAAGTTGAATTCTTAAGAGAAGAGTTCTTTCGGAAAACATTTGGATTGACATAAAATTCATTAGAGAACATTTATATCCCAGAAAAAAAAACAATGATGAAAACATGATATTTTAAGGAGTGACCATATCAAAAATGGAGTGAAAGAGGTAGAACCCGAAGGATGAAAGTTAGGTTCGAGAATTTCCCATTACCTTGTACCCAAATGCTTCCTTCTCTTTAATGTCCTGTATAATGAAATTATATTCATTAATTAGAAATAAAGAACCATGTGTACATTAATAGGGTTCTTTATGGTTTCATTATGTCATATTATGTTCCTTTGTATGACTTATAGAGTTTAAAAAAACATTGTTCGGGGATGTTCGTTTTTATGGTTTTTATTGGGCGGTTCACTTGTATTCTTAAATTGATGTTTGGTTAGAACATGAGTAAACATACAGAAATGATATTACATGTCATTAATGATATTATAGGATCTTGAATTATTTTATAATGAATTATATTAAATCCATGTGGATGAATCATCGTATAAGAATTAAATGATGATTATTTGGGTTAATTTGAGCGGTTTTTGGATCACAATGAACTTGTTTTAACTTATCACTTAGTAATATGTCCATAGGTTATTTCCAGAACATTAAATAGAATATAATACAAATAACATATTCTGGTTAAACAATAAAAATGGTTTCATGACCAGATCTGAAGGTAGAAATGGAAGAAGAAAGCATGTCATTCTTGAAGGTGATAAATTAACACCTCACAAACAACGTTCTCCTTAATAAAATAAAAGGAAGAGGGAAAGGGGGTTAGATGATATAATATCCCAATAGAGTCATAAAATTACATTATATTTATAATAATGTAGTTACAATACAATTTGGATGAAGATAGGTGGGTAGATATCAAGAAATGGACTTGAACTTGAAAGAAATTTAAAGGATGAGAGGAAGGGAAATTACCTCTAGAATCCTCCTCTTGAGAACCTTCTTTAGGGCCTAAGATTGGTCTTTTTATGAGACTAGAAGCTCTTGGACGTGGGGTAGGGGCTATGGAAGGTGTTTGGGAAGAGTTTAGAGAAGTCTTGAAGCTTGGGAGGTGTACGGAAAAGAGGGAGTGAAGGGTGGCTTTTATAGTGGAGGGGAGAGGAGTTTCCTTAATATAAAATTAATTAGTTTATTAATTTCCCATAAGACAAGGAATAGTGAGTCTTGGATGACCAAGAATAGAAAAAAAGGCATGTGAGTCCGAGATTTGGGTGCTTACATCACTTGTGATGTCAGTAATAGTGGGTTTTAATTATAATGTGTTTATTCGGTATGTTAATGTATTTTACTATTCACTAAAAATTCAAGTATCTTAGAACAATCCCAAAAATTTACCCCAACCATTTTTTGATGTGTCGAATAAAAAAATGAAATCCATTTTTCAAAAATAATTTTCTATATATTATTAATTAAATATTTAATTAAAATCATAATTTACTTAAAAAAAGTTTTTAATATTAAAACTGATTTTATAGTTTGTTTTCATGTTATTTTATGACATAAATATAACAAGGGAATTTTCCATTGAAAAACTTTGGGTCGTTACAAATTTAATTCATAGACTAAGAATAAAAGGAAGCATACTTACTTGTCATGTAGAGTTTCATATTTTATCTAATTTCTACCACAAACTCTTTTTTCTCCCCAAAAGATAATAATATTATAAAATATTATATTTATCTTAAACATATAGGGATAAAAAAATGACCTTATACTTCATAGATCATACCATTTAAATAAATAAAAACTCTTTTATACTAACCCGTAAATCACGTTTCCTAGTTGTAGGTGATGAAAACCTTGTAGCCCTTCAATTGTGGGTTCAAGTCTCATTGCCTTTCCAGATGCGATGGGTTTTCACCCAACCTATGAGTTATCCTTTTTATAAAACTATATTATTATAACATTCCAAAAATATCATTAAGAATTGTTTTAACCTTAAATAATTATATCCAGTGTTCAAATTAATTCATTTAAACCTTAAGACTGTTCCAAAATACTTCTGTTGAAATTAACATTCTAAAAGGGTCTCTAAATTTCCAAAATAAATTGTAACATCAGATATTAATAAATAATAATGGTTCTCTTATTATGAAATAAAAAATATATGAATACTTTTATTACATTAAAACCTTAATGAAAACGTTCACTCTTTAAAATCCTTAAAAAAACAAGTTCTATAGTACAATCATTATATATCTGAAGATTCTCATAACCAGAATATAATAACATTTTTCTTGAATCCAAAAATACGAATACATTAATTATTCCACTTAGTCTATAGTAACAACACAAGATTTAACATTATCCCTTTGCTTATTCTAATCTATTTTTCCATAGATCATTGAAAAATCATTTGAATAATGTCCAATCTCTTTACAATTATAACATTTCACATTTGTATCTTCATTCTTTCCCTTAAAATCACGGGCTTGGTGGCCTTTTTCTTCACACTTGTAACAAACTCCCAACCCTAATAGGCATGTTCCACAATGTTTATTTCCGCATTTATTACAGGATGGAATGTCAATTCATCCCTTCTTCCCGTTTTCCTTATTTCCCTTTTCATACTGTTCAACATCCCTCTTCTTCTCTTGATTTTCTTTAAACTCATAAGACTTAGAGAAATACATTTTTTATTGATAGAACATGAGAATATATATTCATATGATGAGAAATATTATGATACCAGTGCCCGCTAGAGGAATGGTTTTAACCCATCAAAGAATCGACCAATATTACTTCCTGGGTTATGAATATAATATGAAGTATTCCTTTCTAACCTTATGAAGTTAGATTCATACCTTTAAAAATTTTATCCTCCTTATTCCTCAAACTCCAAAATTGCATCTCCACATCCTCTTGATGATCACAAGGAAATTATTTTTCTAGGAAGCGTTATTTAAATTACCTATATTTCATATTTTCTATTTCTCCACCCTCCTTTGTGTTTTGAATCAATTAACACCATGGATCCACATAACCGGAGAGATGATAAAATACCATGAAATCTTTTTCCATTTAGTTACTCCCCAAAGTAATAAATATATTCTCTAAGGAACATTTCCATTGCTCAGCTACAAATGGATTTGTAGTTCCATTGAATTTTTGAGCATGTTTTCTCATGAAGCAGTCTGACATTGATCCTCCACATTGTGGATCAAGATGCTCCATATGGGTAAGGTTATTATTCATAACTTGATTCAACTGTCCTAGTGTCACGAACCAGCCCGGGTCGACCCTGAACCGGTCACCCGAGCCGGTCCGCGGCAAGTCCCGAGGGGCGTTCCCAATGATTAAAGTTTCAATGCCCGGAAATGGTATCAGAGGGAGGTTCGCGGAAGACGGGGAGAGGCGGAGCAGGGGGTCGGGTCGCTGGGACGACGACGAAGAGTGGGGGCAGGACGGGGCGCAACGGAGGCTGCCGCTGGGCGCGGCAGGGTCGCGCGAGGCGGAGAAATGGGAGGGATGCAGGCGGCGGGCTGGCGTGGCAACGGCCGGCGGGCGGCGGAGATCCAGCGGGGAGGTGCAGCTGAGCACGGAGGGGTTCCGGGATGAGCGCTGAGGTGCTGGGGGGAGCGGGAGCCGGCGCCGGAGAGGGTGTGGCGCGGGTCGGTCGAACCAGGAGGAGGCCGGAGGTGCGGAGCAAGGCCGGGGGTCGGCCCGGCGGGTTGGCGATCGGCTGGTGGAGGCGCGGCGGAGGTGCTGCAGAGCGGGAGGCCGCGGCGCTGGGGAGCCGCGCGGGGAAGAGGATGAAGAAAGGGAGGAGAGAGGAGAGAAAGAGGGGGGGGGGTGTGCGGCGATAGGGTAGAGTAGGATGGACAGGGATTCGATTAGGTTTATATATATATACATATATATGTGATAAAAAAAATAATGATAATATTATTAATAATAATATTAACAACATTATATGAATAATAATAATAAGTATAATTTTAATCATCAAACCTTAATATATTAATAATAATACTAAAACATCATAATAATAATGATATAAAACCCTTATAATAGAAATAATTAAACTTTATAACATTAATGATAATAATGATAAAACTTATAATAATAATAGAATTTATAATAATAATAATAGTAATACCTTAGTTAATTCTAATAATAATCATTTTGATCAAATAATAAAATAATCTAAACATAATACATATATATATACATTCATGCCTATAAAGATATATACATAAACATATATAGAACTATATGTATATATATACATTATTACACACATATATATATATATATATAACATACATAAACATATATAGAATAAAATTAACTATCATATTAATAACACAAATTAAATAGCATTAATAATAAAATATCAACATAAAAATTATAGTATTTAAACATGCCGGGTGAATACACGGTCACCCGGGCTGAACGCACGGTCACCGCAAATGATGCAGTGACCGCGCACCGGCGCGAAACCGCCAATCGCAATTAATCTTCGAAAAAAATTTAAACCGGGACCAAGAAAGGAGAAAAAAAATTTCGGACGTCCGCGGTCGGGGTGTGACAATTCTCCCCACCACAGACACTTTCTGCCCCCAGAAAGTCACCAGGTCACAAGTCAGCCAAAAACCAAGTCTATGCCCAAACAGAACTAAAGGAACCGAAGAAAACTGAGGTTCTCGGGGATGACCTTACTCTACACAGGTCACACCCGACCGATTCAAGAGAAAACTGGGGTCCGAGATTGAGGGGAGAACACGAAGGGGTTCTCCCCACCACAAGAACTCAGCTAGTGCAGAAAAGATGACCATTTAAATAGAAAACCCCGGAAAGGGGGGGGGGGGGGTCGACGCGGGAACTCCCAACAGATCTAAACCAACTCTTATAGCATGCTTACTACAACGCCTCCGTCGAAACCTTGAACCCACGACTAGAGTCAACAACCTTCAACACCAGGGAAAACCCATTGAAAACATTTAACCAACATCAAATTGGAGACATGATCCACCGAAGTCCACGAAACATAACCACATTTTAAACATAACTAAAATGAGGTCAACCCACACGAGAGTCAAACACACTTTTAAGAAGGACACACGATTTAGAATATCACCTCCACACGACAAGTCTGCTTAGATTTATCATAGAACAAGTTCATGATAACCCCATGGTTAAACAATGAACATACACTAAAGTCAAAACTTAACAGCAGAAAAACAAGTACTAAAAGGTCTTGATTGTTCCACTACTAACACGGAACACAAAACCTGGACCAAGGCTTCACACCCCTGGGGACTCCTGACTGTGCGCGAGCTTCACCCCGAGACTTATGGCTGGGGCTCTGATGGCTGAAGCATCTTCTGCCTCACAGTCAGGTACTGACATTCTCCCATCACAGCGTCCTCTTCAAGCGACGCTTCCGGCAAAACTTCTCCAGATGACCCAGACCACCACAGCGATGACACGTCTTCGGAGGGTTGCGACAAGACGACTTTAAATGCCCGAAACGACCACACTGAAAGCATACCATCGAACGTTCTGATGAACTGGAAGCTGGAACCAAAGGGGATAACTCCATAGGAACAGGTATCTCTGGCGCCTCTTCCTCACCAGAGGGGGAACTCTTACGAACAACAACAGGGGACACTGAAGTATTAACCACCCGCACACCAGAAACTAACTCAGCCAAGAAAGCTTCTTCCACCAGCTTCTCGAAACAAAGGTCTTTATAAGGGTGGACTCGCTCCTTGATCTCTGGACGAAGACCCCCAGTGAAAAGAGAGACCTTCATGAGCTCATGCGACGCTACCTCTGGAGAAAAGGGAATCAGTTCCTTGAAATGGTCAACATACGTCTTCACCGTCCGCTGACCTTGTTGAATATTCACAAGCTCTCCCTTTTTCTCCAGCTTCACTTCCTCAGGTACAAACCATTGGATGAAAACGGTTCTGAAGACATCCCACGTCATTTCACCTTGCATTGATGATGGGGTAACCCTCTTCCATTGGTCCAGAGCTGGACCCTCAAACAACTCCATAATTGCACAAACCTTAACATTATCGGGAGTTCCCAATATTCTAAAGACACATTCCACTTCCTCGAGCCATTTTACTGCCTCTAGCGGACCCTGATCACCATGGAGAATAGGCAAAGTCTGAGGAGGACCAAAAACTGGGCATGACATATCCGAATCCTTAGAGACCGTTCTGGGCGGCATTTCCTGAGCGATATATAAAACTCAAAGCCAAAACCAACATCAAATCGAAGCAACATCAATAAAAGCGCCTTCATCAAAAACAGTCAACACAAGGACCAAACAAATACAACACAACCAAAAATAAAATCTCCTCTTTAAAGTTCCCTTTCCATTTTAGATTTCAAAACCACCCTTTTTCAAGATCACTTTCCAAAACCAATCCACTTTCAAACCAAAAACTTTCCAAAACCGTTTCCCCTTTAAAACCAATTTAGAAAACAAAGTCAAGCGTTAAATTTCAAACACACCCAGGTAATCTCATGAACCGTTGCACATGTCTTTATCCACATTCAATTCATACGTGCGTCAACACACACTTTCCATGCATTCTCACACATGTGCAGACGTTCATAAAGAGGAACTGAGGTTTCAACCCAAATCATTCTTAACCGGTTCCAAGAAAACAACAGATTTCCAAATCAAGAGATTTCAGTTTTAAAACCCATTTCATATATTTAAAGTCCTTTAAAAGAAACCAGTCCAATTTTCAAAAACCCTTTTTCATTTCAAACAACGCACTCACACAGAACAAAATGAAAACAACATCCAAACTTGCATCAATCACTGAAATGAGGGACTAGTAGTCACACTCAACCTGGCGACATGGTAGTGGGCCATGTCCCAAGTCAGTGTCGACCACTAGGAGGAATTCAAACCACGTACTCGGACTCCACATGGGTCACTACTCCATGTGAAATCACGACGTAACGTCGGCTTGCCTCCATTGTCATCTCTCAATCCAAGACAAACCAGAAAAACAAGGACACAATTCCCGAACTACCCCTGGTAACTCGAAGATCAGTGCGAGCAAGAGTTCGCGACGCTCTTCCCGTACTTACCCCTCGAGTTCCGACAGTCCTAATCTCCTTCTACCAGACAACCCAAATAAAAAGAACCACCTCTGATACCATTTTGTCACGAACCAGCCCGGGTCGACCCTGAACCGGTCACCCGATCCGGTCCGCGGAAAGTCCCGAGGGGCGTTCCCGATCCCCCCGGGATGGCAACGAGTGCCGGGCATTGAAACTTTAATCGTTGGGAACGATTTCATCCCAAGCTAAAAACAGGATCGAAAGAATGAATATAAACTAAACAAACAAACAGACACTAAAGACATAAACAAACCTACACCACGACATACCTCCACGTGACCTCGCGGTCACCACCCAACTACAACCAACGTCGCTCCCACACTGAGCGACTCAAGCCAGGAAAACCTGAACACAAGGAACCTGCAACTGAAAAGGTAAAAGATAGGCGTGAGCACAAAAGTAATCAGTAGGTGAGCCCAACAACAAATCCCAAAGCACTGCCAGTAAACAAAGAATCTACCTATTCCAGGTTTGAACTACAATGTATAAAAGTATGCTTTTATAAGGTTTCACTTGAAAAACTAAACACGATCCATTACCCTTATTCCTTTTCAAAAGTTAGTTCCATTCCATTAGTTTTAAACTCATTCTGATAAGCAAAGTGTTACATTTCCAAATCTAACCCAAAGAGAATAAAACATTTTCATTTGAAAACCATTTTTTCCAAAGTCTAACGGTATAGGCTGTGAAATATGACTGAAGGCAAACAAGCAGGGAAACAAGTGCATGTAAAGGTAAACAGGCAAGGAAAACCAAGTACAAGTAAAAATAAACCAGAAGTTATCAGCAATAACCACGGGCACACACACACACTCACACTCACACACACACACACACATACTCACACACTCACACACTCACACCCAAGTGGTCCCCCGTATGCCGACGGAAGGCACCACGCCAGAGATGGTAGAGCACTATGGGTAAATCCCCTAAGGTTCATCTAGCTCGCGTGGGACCCTAGAACCTCGTGTCTCGGTGAAACGTGGCTTAGAAGGCCACGACCCTCAGAAAACGTGGCTTAGAAGGCCACGACCCTCAGAACACGTGGCTTAGAAGGCCACGACCCTCAGATATCATATGTTTAGTTAGTGTTGCAATCGTCAATCCAGCTAAGTGAAACAGGGACGACACCCATCCGGCTCACTAGCGCACTAGTTCTAGTCCGCCCACCTAGATACCTAGGGTCTCCCCGTGTGCTCAAACAAGTTTCACATTCACATAGTATGTTTCTTCCTCATATCACAGGCCAAACAAGATATTGCACACAAAAGTCACCATTTCCACACCCAAACAAGATTTCAAAACTCACGCACGCCAAAAATACCTTTCTAGAAATATAAATGTCATTACCCAATCATTTCGCAAAAAAAAAACCCCTTTCTTTGAAACACTCAAACAAGAACATAACCAACTTTCACAACCTAGAAAACATTATTTTTAATAACACAACAAGGGAAAACATCTTTCGTCAACCAAGAACCACACGTAAAGTTTCCAAAAACAATTTCAAAGGGTCACACGACGTTTTCACTAAACAAGGTTACAAGAAACATCATTTTCCATAAACAGTACATTTACTAATTTACACATGCCAAAAACATTTCAAAACCCAATTCAACATGTCTTTCGTTACTCAGGAAGAACCATTTAGCGACATTACTATGAAATCCCACAATTGAAACCAAGAAAACACTTTTAATGAAATGCTAGAATTAAACAGTTTGACTTATCAGCAAATCACCACACTATAAAAACTACTTAATATTATTTTTCTTAACTTTACTGAAATTCAATAAAAGGACAAGGAATAAATAAATTCTTAATTTAGAGGCAAGTGCATAGGGAGACCTACCTCAGGACGCAGCTCGGATATGACGACACAGTATACCTCGCACTGGCGCACAAGCACGCGCAAGCCGATGTTCGCGGTGTCATAGGATTACCTCGCTAACACGCTGAAACAAACACATGGTAACTAAGAACACGAAGCCACTGACTCAGAACAAAACAAACGAACAACCAATGCACAGGAACCAGCTTGATATATTTTTTTCAAAACACATCCCGCGAAAGAATAAGGATTTATCCAAATTAAATAAAAACACCGATGTTGAATAAAGAGAAAATTAAATAAACAATAAGACATAAATACAATAATAAATAAATAATCAAAAGAATAAAATAATGAACAAATGAATAAACAGATAGATAAATAACTAAAATAATACATAATTGAATGAATAATTAAATAATTAAATAGATAATTGAATAGGTAAATCAATAAATGAAAGAAAGAGTGAATAAGTAAATAATTAAATAACTAATTAATTAACAAATACTTAAATGAATAAATAAATAAATAATTAATTAATCACTCAATTAATTAATAAACAAATAAGTAAATAACTAAATAATTGATTGATTAACAAACACTTAAATGAGTAAATAAATAGATAGATAATTAATTAATTAATCAATTAATAAATAATAATAATAATAATAATAATAATAATAAGATGTTAATAATTAAAATGATAATAAATATAATAATACTAATAATAATAATAATAATATTAATATTAATAATAATAATAATAATAATAATATTATTATTATTATTATATTTATTATCATTTTAATTATTAACATCTTATTATTATTATTATTATTATTATTATTTATTAATTGATTAATTAATTAATTATCTATCTATTTATTTACTCATTTAAGTGTTTGTTAATCAATCAATTATTTAGTTATTTACTTATTTGTTTATTAATTAATTGAGTGATTAATTAATTAATTATTTATTTATTCATTTAAGTATTTGTTAATTAATTAGTTATTTAATTATTTACTTATTCACTCTTTCTTTCATTTATTGATTTACCTATTCAATTATCTATTTAATTATTTAATTATTCATTCAATTATGTATTATTTTAGTTATTTATCTATCTGTTTATTCATTTGTTCATTATTTTATTCTTTTGATTATTTATTTATTATTTTATTTATGTCTTATTGTTTATTTAATTTTCTCTTTATTCAACATCGGTGTTTTTATTTAATTTGGATAAATCCTTATTCTTTCGCGGGATGTGTTTTGAAAAAAATATATCAAGCTGGTTCCTTTGCATTGGTTGTTCGTTTGTTTTGTTCTGAGTCAGTGGCTTCGTGTTCTTAGTTACCATGTGTTTGTTTCAGCGTGTTGGCGAGGTAACCCTATGACACCGCGAACATCGGCTTGCGCATGCTTGTGCGCCAGTGCGAGGTATACTGTGTCGTCATATCCGAGCTGCGTCCTGAGGTAGGTCTCCCTATGCACTTGCCTCTAAATTAAGAATTTATTTATTCCTTGTCCTTTTATTGAATTTCAGTAAAGTTAAGAAAAATAATATTAAGTAGTTTTTATAGTGTGGTGATTTGCTGATAAGTCAAACTGTTTAATTCTAGCATTTCATTAAAAGTGTTTTCTTGGTTTCAATTGTGGGATTTCATAGTAATGTCGCTAAATGGTTCTTCCTGAGTAACGAAAGACATGTTGAATTGGGTTTTGAAATGTTTTTGGCATGTGTAAATTAGTAAATGTACTGTTTATGGAAAATGATGTTTCTTGTAACCTTGTTTAGTGAAAACGTCGTGTGACCCTTTGAAATTGTTTTTGGAAACTTTACGTGTGGTTCTTGGTTGACGAAAGATGTTTTCCCTTGTTGTGCTATTAAAAATAATGTTTTCTAGGTTGTGAAAGTTGGTTATGTTCTTGTTTGAGTGTTTCAAAGAAAGGGGTTTTTTTTTGCGAAATGATTGGGTAATGACATTTATATTTCTAGAAAGGTATTTTTGGCGTGCGTGAGTTTTGAAATCTTGTTTGGGTGTGGAAATGGTGACTTTTGTGTGCAATATCTTGTTTGGCCTGCGATATGAGGAAGAAACATACTATGTGAATGTGAAACTTGTTTGAGCACACGGGGAGACCCTAGGTATCTAGGTGGGCGGACTAGAACTAGTGCGCTAGTGAGCCGGATGGGTGTCGTCCCTGTTTCACTTAGCTGGATTGACGATTGCAACACTAACTAAACATATGATATCTGAGGGTCGTGGCCTTCTAAGCCACGTGTTCTGAGGGTCGTGGCCTTCTAAGCCACGTTTTCTGAGGGTCGTGGCCTTCTAAGCCACGTTTCACCGAGACACGAGGTTCTAGGGTCCCACGCGAGCTAGATGAACCTTAGGGGATTTACCCATAGTGCTCTACCATCTCTGGCGTGGTGCCTTCCGTCGGCATACGGGGGACCACTTGGGTGTGATTGTGTGCGTGTGTGAGTATGTGTGTGAGTGTGAGTGTGTGTGTGTGCCCGTGGTTATTGCTGATAACTTCTGGTTTATTTTTACTTGTACTTGGTTTTCCTTGCCTGTTTACCTTTACATGCACTTGTTTCCCTGCTTGTTTGCCTTCAGTCATATTTCACAGCCTATACCGTTAGACTTTGGAAAAAATGGTTTTCAAATGAAAATGTTTTATTCTATTTGGGTTAGATTTGGAAATGTAACACTGTGCTTATCAGAATGAGTTTAAAACTAATGGAATGGAACTAACTTTTGAAAAGGAATAAGGGTAATGGCTCTTGTTTAGTTTTTCAAGTGAAACCTTATAAAAGCATACTTTTATACATTGTAGTTCAAACCTGGAATAGGTAGATTCTTTGTTTACTGGAAGTGCTTTGGGATTTGTTGTTGGGCTCACCTACTGAGTACTTTTGTGCTCACGCCTATCTTTTACCTTTTCAGTTGCAGGTTCCTTGTGTTCAGGTTTTCCTGGCTTGAGTCGCTCAGTGTGGGAGCGACGTTGGTTGTAGTTGGGTGGTGACCGCGAGGTCACATGGAGGTATGTCGTGGTGTAGGTTTGTTTATGTCTTTAGTGTCTGTTTGTTTGTTTAGTTTATATTCATTCTTTCGATCCTGTTTTTAGCTTGGGATGAAATCGTTCCCAACGATTAAAGTTTCAATGCCCGGCACTCGTTGCCATCCCGGGGGGATCGGGAACGCCCCTCGGGACTTGCCGCGGACCGGCTCGGGTGACCGGTTCAGGGTCGACCCGGGCTGGTTCGTGACACCTAGTATAGTTATAAGTTGTTCGACACTAGTTAAAGATCCTTCTCCAACATCATGATCTTTAATAAGGGGGAAATCTCTTCATATACTACGTTCATTGATACGATTTCCATTTCTTTTACTAGGAACAATTTATAACAATGGAATTCACTAGATTAGGTTACAGGTCATAATGTTTAATTCCAAAATACGTAACATAAATTGAAAAATTTATTCATATCTAATCTCATAATCATAAAAATGGTTTCTTTTGGGACATTTTTACTTTAAAATCCTTTATAATGGTTCACAAATAAAATGTGAATTATCCTTTGCATATACCTTGGGAGTGTCAAACAAAGTGCATTGTATGGCCCACATTCATGTACCAAGATACCCGAAGTCAAGCCCAAAACACCTTTTTAGAGTTATTACTTCCAGGTGCATCTTTTTCAGAATAATGTCCACTTTTATTTTCTAGGTATACTCACATAATCTCTACATTACCAAAATTTAAATATATCCTTCTATACATATCCTCAAATTCTATCTTAGGGTAATATTCCATAATAAATGTTTTTCTAAATATAGATTCCATGGTTTATGCTGAACTTCCATTGATACCAACTATAACACCATAACCCCAGATGCCCAGCTCTGGTGCATTATTTTATTACATTATAATGATCACAAAAAATCAAAAGCAGAAGAACCAACTAGTTTAGAAGCCTTGGAAAAACTAGATAAAAAAATGATTTTTTACATTACACAATTAAAGAAAATAAATAGTATATCCATTGAAAACAATCATATCCCTTAGATTATCCCTACAGGAAAATCATAATATACTCTTTGCACCCTCAGAAAACATGAAACATAATAAAGTGGTGAGCTCTGATGCCCAGTCAGGGTAATAAATATAGAAGAATATATCATAAATAACTGTAAAAGTTTAAGGCAAGGTATAAAACTGAAACAAAAGACTTATAAAAAAATATTAAGCATAATATAGAAAGAATAAATCAAATAATTGAATTTAAAAATTCACATGGATATTCTAGTAGCAGAATAATCACATGTAATATCAATAAATAAATAATTTAATAATGAGTGAATGCATAATATCGAACATCATAACCATACCATCTAGGCCTTATGCCAAGACCATACATAGATGGGTAAAAACCCAAAATACTTTGTCTCATGAGACCTACCGATGCATCAAGGGGCTATATGAGGCCCCTCACATCACCTACTAAGTCAAATTCATTCCTATTATAAAGCATAACCAACATAAACATTCGTATTAAAACTAGCATATGTAATCTTAATACATTATCCATTAACAATGAATGGTATAAAAATAGCACGTCCACATTCAAACTATTCATAAACCCATCAATAGATTATGATAGGTCTTATCATAAGAAATCAACCTCAATTAAATATATGATCCAAAAATGGATGTTTTCATTGACGAAAATTTTCTTAATAAAATCATTAGAAAATTATTTAGAGAAATACCCATTTTTATAGAAAATGTTTTTTAAAATTACATAAAATTTAAAAATAAAATATTTTCATTGATAAAAATCTTTTAATATTATAAATGAAGCTTCAAAATATTAAGGAGTCACGATGGCAGAAACAGCTTCTCACGCCGTATAAGTTAAAAAAACATTCTTCTCATACTTTGTCAGAAAAGTAAAACAAAGTACCACATTAAGAAATAGAAAAACAGATTCTTTTTTATAAAATCAAAAATGGGTACAAATTCCTTTAAACTTTTTTTTAGAGAATATTAAGAATGTTTTGAAATACATTTTTAAGAATCATGGACATGGATGATAAATATGTCCTGATAAATTGTTATGTAAAAGCAATCCCAGATAATAAAGAGATTGTGAAATTAATCATTACCTCATACTCCCCTTTAGTTGAGGATACATTAAATTCCTATATAATGGTTAAGTAATGTCATTAAGTTATAAAATAATTATATCCATTATTTATGATATCATATATAATCCTTTTATGTAACAACCCAATGCCTTTCAATGGAAATTACCATCTTATAAATATGTTATAAAATCCCATGAAAACACAACATAATGAACTACTAAGTGCTAAGGGACCTTTAAACATATGTTTTCCACTTTTGTGTTGAGGATTTTAAAATTCAAACATACACGGTTCTGATCAGTAAGTTTTTTGGAGTCCAATAAGAAAAATAAAATTTTTGGTGAATAAAAACCAACCCTTATGAATAGTGACATACCCTTATGAATAGTGATATACGCTAATGAATATTAACCTTACCTATGATAATATATAAATAATATTCAAGTTAAAATTATGATATACCTATATCTTAGAATAAGTAAATAAATGTTTTTAAAACTATTTTTTGGTAATAAATTATGATTTTATTCAAATATGAAAATAATAATATTTAAAAAATTATTTTTGAATAATGGGATTCATTTTTGTATTCTACACGGAAAAAAAATATTGGGGTAATTTTTTTTGGATTTTTATGAAATACTTGAATTTTTGGTGAATAGTAAAATACATTAATTTACCTTATAAATATATTATAATTTAAACCCACTATTCCTAAAATCACAAGTGATGTAAGAACCCAAATCTCAAACTCACATGCCCTCTTTCCTGATTTTTTTCATGGAATCATCACTATTTCTTGTCTTAGGGGAAATTAATAAACTAATGAATTAAATATTACGATAACCTCTCTCCCCTACATTATAAAAACCACCCTTCACACCCTCTTTTCCTCACACCTTTAAAGCTTCAAGACTTGTCTAAAATCTAACCAAGAATTTTCCTTAGCCCCTCCCCTACGTCCAAGAGCTTTTGGTCTAATCAAAAGACCAATCCTAGGTCCCTTAAGGAGGATCTTAAGAGGAGGATTCAAGAGGCAATTTCCCTTCCTCTTTCCTTTAATTTCCTTTTAATTTCAAGCTCTTTTCTTATTCTCTACCCACAAATATTTATCCACATTTTAGGGTAACTCTATTATCATAAATATACTGGAATGTTGTGACACTGATGGGATATTATACCATCCAACCCCCTTCTCCTCTTTCTATGATTTTATAAAAGAAAATGTTGTTCGTGAGGTGTTAATATGTCACCTTCAAGAATGACATGTTTTCTTTTTTCCATTTATACCATTAAATTTGGTCATGATACCATTTTTATGGTTTAAAAAGAATATTTTATATGTATTATTTACTATTTAATATTCTGGAAGTAACTTATGTACATATTACTAAATTATTAAACAAAACAAGTTCATCGTGGTCAAAAAACCGCCCAAATTAACTCAAACAATCATCATTTAATTATTATCTTATAATTCATACACATGTGATATAATATAATTCATTAAAATATAATTAAAAATTCTATAATATCATTAATAACATGATATATCAATTCTGTATGTTTATCCATGTTCTACCTGAACTTCAATTTATGAATACAAGTGATCCGCTCATGAAAAACCATAAAAACGAACATTCACAAACAATGTTTTTTGAACTATATAACTCATCTCAAAGACCATAAAATAAATTAATGAAACCATAATGAACCATATTCATGTATACAAGTTTCTAGAATTTTCTATTAACGAATCTAATGTGATTATATAGGATATTAAAGTGAAGAAAGCGTTCAGATATACGGTAAGTGGAAAATATCAAACCCAACTTTCTTTCTTCCGGTTCTCCCTATTTCACTCCATTTTTGGTATGATTAGTCCATAAAAATAATTTTTCATCATTATATTACCTATTCTGGGATGTAAATATTCTCCACTGGATTTTATGTCAAACACAATGTTTTCCAAAAGAACTGTTCTTTCAAGAACACACAATTTACTTCTCACTAAAGGTGGATGGTTCTTAAATCAAGTATGTTGTTCCCAATTTCTTTTGGGAACCCAACATTCAGGAATGTGTTCTTATGATATGAAACACATTACTTTTCATAGGTTAGTAATGTTCATTTTCGATATATTTTCATTCTGGCATGCATGATAATGATAATGTTAGGATGTGATGGATGCGCCCGAAATTATACAGCGCTCTAATGCGTTGGGTAAAGTGATGAATCTAATGAGTAAAAGTGAAATTATGCGTGGACATAATTCTAGAATTGTTCACAAGTATGTTTGGCATTTAACTACTAGGATATGATGTTTCATTTTTTATGCATTTCCACATTTCAAGTCTGTTATTAATGATTCCTCTCGTGTTCATGATCCTTTTCATATGTTCTGATTATGCTCACACCTTGCTATATTGTTCTTATCTATCCTCTTACTGGGCTTTTACCTCACCCATTTTGATGTATATCTTCATGTAACTACATGTACTAAAGACATCTCATGTCCAAATAAGAATCTAGGGGATATGAAATTAAAAAAAAATATTTATGCTGGATGTTGTAATTGTTATGTATGGTCTTAGTTGGCCCAAGACTCTAAACCTTTGAATCCTTTATATGTAATACTATTATGTTGTTTATCTTTAAATTGATGTAATAGTAATTTACGAAAAGGCTGGGTCGCTATAGTTGGTATCATAGGTAGGGTTTATTTAATTTGGGATTTAGGATTAGTGAATCCTAGAGAAAACATCTAACATGAGACTAAGTACAAATATGCACACAAGAATCGTTACATAGAAATCCCATTTGTAATTATTTTGGTATAAATAATACAAATGAATGATTTACTCATGAATTTTTGACTGATGTTTTGTTCTAACATTATCTATTTTAGATAATGGTGGGAACCAGGAGAAACCAGAACAATAAGTCATGCGAGGGCCCATGCAATGATTGCCCGGATGACATCCCCAATGATTTGGGAGGTGGAGTTCATATTTTCATGGAGATGATTACCAAAAAATCTCAGGTTATGAACAATAACCATAATAATGGGGAACATCCTCCATCACCAAAGAGAGATCAACTAGCTATTGAATGTTTTATACGGCAACAACCACCAATGTTTAGTGGATCTTCCAATCCACTGGTTACAGAACAATGGGGAAACTCCATGGATAAGATATTTTCTGTGCTTTATTGTTCTGGGATGGAGAAGGTGACACTAACCATTTATCATCAAGATGGATAGGCTGACCAATGGTGGGATTTGATTATGAACACCAAGCCAAGGGATGAAATTAAAGAAATGGAATCTGAAGACTTCAATATAATGTTTCTTAACAAGTATTTTCCAAGAAATATTCACACAAAAATGGAGAGAGAATTCATAGAGCTCAAGTAAAAAAGAAATAGAATGTTTCACAACCTACAAATAGAATTTCATAAGGCTTTCAAGGTATTCTTCAGGTTTTGTTTTCAACAATGAAAAAAAATTGACCGATCATTTAGTGGATTAAAACCACACCTTCAAAAGGCTCTTGCAATTCGAGACTTTGGGAGTTATGAAGAAGTTGTTTGATGTGCTCTCAAAGTGGAAATGGAG
Source organism: Viscum album (assembly GCA_963277665.1). Classification (NCBI taxonomy): domain Eukaryota; kingdom Viridiplantae; phylum Streptophyta; class Magnoliopsida; order Santalales; family Viscaceae; genus Viscum; species Viscum album. The sequence continues at coordinate 219,820,237 of OY728147.1, forward strand.
TTTAGAGAATGGTCCCATGGATATGGTGATAAGAAATGAAAGATGCAGTTTCAAGCTGGTGGATTTAATGACAATGGTGGGAAGAAAACTCAACTACCCACATGCCAAAAATTTGGGAAGTTGCACCATTGGAACTACCGAAAAGGGACTGGGAAGTGCTTCAAGTGTGGGAATGAAGGAAACCATGGTCAAGAGTGTCAAAAATATTTGAAAAGGAAGGATAATTTTGTGGAATAAAGAAGAGAACCACCCATGGTTCAATGCTATAACTGTAGGGAGATAGGAAACTATGCAAGCCAGTACACTAAACCTCAAGTTCTCGAGGGTAATCTATCACGACCCGTCCTCAGGGCCCGTTCCGTGACTACCCCAAGCCCGCCTTCCATAGTCCAGGGGCTGGCGACTAGCACCAAGGCATAAATCCCAGAAAAAGGGAAGGCATTGCCTTTGGAAAGTAAACCACAAACACCACAGAGCAAGCAGGCAGAAGTAAAAACTAAGTAAAAACTGGTACACCAGTAAGTGCTGAAAGTAAGTGGGCCATAATACAAACCCAAACTGAAAGTAAATTACAACTCGAAAGGGAAAACAACAACTGAAAAGTAAAGCCGCAACGTCGAGCCGTCCACTGGAAGTCCCACCTGAAGGGTGGGTACAAATAGCCTCCACTGCTCCTCGGGTCCAGCCGACCGCTCCGAGTACGTCCCACCCAATGGTCCACCACCAGGTACCATCCTGCTCCACAAGCCTCCACCACGATCAGCGTTGTCCGTCCTCTGCAACCAACACAACGTAGTGCGAGCATAGCCCGTGAAGGGGTGAGTATAAGCTACTCAGTAGGGACCCAGAAACCCCTGAAGGTCTCCCAGAATCCACAAAGGATAAACCACAAAGGAAAGATGCAATCACGAATTAACATCCGACACTGCTTAGGTATATGGCCATACATATACCTAAGTCATCAATTCTCGTTCGGCTCCAACATCCGAGCCCAAGTACAACCCAGTCCACACAGGAAAGCAAAACGTAAATCCACATAGGATAGCACAACACAATCCACAAAGGAAAGCAAACAAGGTTTCAGCTCACACATGAATACTTCTTCATATGACGATACAGATGACCAGATATTGCCACTGATTCATCTAAGCTGTCGGACCCACAAAGGATAGATAGGTACTAAACCCCGCAATGACCCACAAAGGATCGATAGGTAACTAACCCCCGCAATGACCCACACAGGATCGGACCCACACAGGATCTGTAGGCGCTGGCCCAAATAGGACCGCTGAGTGCTGACCCACACAGGATTGGTAGCACTGACCCACAAAGGATTGTTGAGTGCTTTAGTCGTCGCCGTCGAATCCACTGAGCATCTCTGCACAGTCTTCGTCGTCACAGTAGCAGTCGCAACCAGCTCTAGGGTTCCCGCACACAGAAAGCTCGTTCGGGAGGGTTCACTCCACGAGCCGATAGGCTGATACATCAACTGACACATAGTCCAGATTTGATGTATCCAAAAGTTCCGTATCGCCAACAGGAACTCAACGTCGCATACGGCGCGTCAATCGGACGCCCGGTCTAAGAGTTATTGGCTTTTTCGTCCCAGGGGCCCAGTTGGTTTTTAAGGAAAAACCAACCCGACCGTACTCCACCTGCATCCAAACCTCGGGAGGAGTAAGACAAATGATCTATATCACTTAGAGGAAACCATGAAAGTCGACGGTACGTCAATCAGACGTCCGAAGCTCAAGATATGAGTGTTTCCACACCGAGGGCCCGATTGGTTTCATGTACGAACCAACCCGGATGAACCCAAAGTATCCCAAAACCTTGGGTGTAATATACCAAAATGACCGTCTCGATCCAAGGATCACATCGCCGCTGACGGCGTGTCGTTCAGAGGCTCGTAGCTCAAGTTATGAGCAAAAGACCGAAAAGGTCTAGAAACGGGGGGTCTGGGCCCGGCGCGACCCGGCCCGGCCTGGGCGCGACCCGGCCGATGGGTCGGCTTGGATCGGCTCGGCCGAGCAGCCGAGAATGGGAAACCGTGGGGGGCGTGCTGCCCCCGTGTGAAGAGAAGCCACGGACCCGCGTGGGGCCGCCCTCGCCAGCGGACGTGGCCGGGCCGCCGCATCCCGCTCCTCCGGTCCCGCGCGGTCGCGGGACCACACTGCTGCCGCCGCGGCTTCAGCCCCGACGGCTCCGTCTGGCGGCACGCCGGGGCGCCGCCGCCTCTAGCCCCGGTGGAGTCCGCGGGCCACCGGAGTTGCTCCGGTGGTCCGATTTCATTTCCGTCTGTGTCGTAGCTCATCCCGGGACCCATTCTTCACTGCAGAATCAAAAAATCATCTCTACGGCACGTTTTGTCATCGTCCGCCGTTCCGAACACTAAGAAACAAAGGGCGGTGGGTTCGGACTTGTTCGTTGGTCTGCACCCACCGCGTTAGCGGTCTGAAATCACCCATAATTCCCAGCAATTGAAAAACCACGACCCGCAAGAATAATCCGTGAACCAAATTGTTAATTGGTTGGTCCGCATTCTTGTATTGGAGGAAAAAAACATGGGTATATTCATTTACAAAACGACCCCTACCTCAACGTCATCGTTGGACGCGAGTTCGTTGTGGAATTGACCATCGCAGAGGAAAAGGATCATCGCCTCGTGGAAGGCGTCGCTGTCGCGCGGTACCCGGCGTCGCGTAGACAAACTCCGAGGATCAAGAACATACAGATTTAATTATAACAATTAAATCCATGTTGATGTTATAATCCACAAATAATTAAAAGGACTGCAATCCCCTACCTCAAGATGCCGATCGAAGATTGTCGCGGGGATGGAACGTCACGGAAGAAGCATTGGTGTCGCGTCGCGTCGATCTCCGGGGGTCTGGCGTTCTTCGTTTTCTTCACATTCTTCACGTTCTTCACGTTTTTCCCATTCTTCGTGAAGGAGGATGATGGCACAGAATCTCCAACTCCTCTCAACAAATCGCACCCAAGAAGAAAGGTATGTTGGTCTTATTTTATTAATATGCCAACAGTTGAAAAAAGGTTAAGAAATGAACAAATTAATTCATAGAATTAATTTCAACGAATTAACCACCCAATTAATAGGGTTGTTAAGAATTTAGAAAACGCGTCAGTTGACTTTCATTAAAAAGGGGTTTTTGCGGGTGCGTTACTTAGCAGAAAAGAAACGGTGGGGCTCGTGCGGGCCCCACCTCACAAATATTCTACCAAGAGGGTAGGATATTTTTGGGTTCCACCCCATCCGCTTCAACTCAGCTTAAGTGGCTTTTAAGTGGCTTTAAGTGGCTTTAAGTGAAATAAAATAAAGTTGTCGCACCACTTTATTTTATTTTCTTCACTTAACCCCAAAAATTAAAAACCACACCCGTGCAAACGCAACTCCGAAAGAGGCGTTTCTAAGCAAGTACCGGCGCTGCGATTCCATCGGTGCCCTCATAATTTGATTCCGAGCACTGGTTCAAAAGTTAGAAAAACCTGCTCATTCGTTCACTGAACGTACCCGAGCCAAACTTCAGAAAATGATTCCGGGCACACCGGGCCTCGGAATCCTGTGCTGTCAGAAACTGCATTCTTGTAAAATTCCAAAGAAAATTAAGAAAAACATTTACTTGAAATTTACGAGTCTTTACATCACTCCCACCTTAGGGCTTTACGTCCCCATAAAGATACATCATAAACTAGGGAAACAAATGTGGGTACTGAGCACGCATCTGAGCCTCCCGCTCCCAAGTGCTCTCCTGGAGGTTCTCGTGCAGCCATCTGATGTGCACTAGAGGAATCGATCATACACGTAGGACCCACTCATGTCGATCCTCGATCTCTACCGGAACCTCCGCAACGGTCGCCCCATCATCAACGTCTAGCTCCCCATGGTCGATGATATGATTCTGGTCATGCACGTATCTCCTCAGCTGAGATACGTGGAAGACGTCGTGCACCCGGTGCAACTGAGGTGGTAGAGCCAGGTGATAAGCCACCTCGCCGATCCTGCTGAGGACCTGGAATGGTCCGATGAAGCATGGAGACAACTTGCCGCCTTGGAAAAATCTTCGTAATCCACATCGAGGTGAGACACGCAAGAAGACGTGATCACCATCCTCGAACTCTAGCGGCCTCCGTCTCCTGTCAGCATAAGACTTCTGCCGGCTCTGATCTGTCCTCATCCGCTCCTGGATGACCTGGACCTTCTCTATCGTGGCCCAGACCATCTCTGGTCCCACAAGTGTTGACTCCCCAGGGTTTGTCCAGCACAAAGGAGATCTGCAAGGTCTGCCATACAACACCTCGTATGGTGCCATCCCGATGGTGGAGTGGTAGCTGTTGTTGTACGCAAACTCCACCAGGGGCAGGTGGTCCTCCCAGCTGCGACCAAAGTCGAGGACACATGCGTGGAGCATGTCCCCGAGAGTCTGAATAGTCCTCTCCGTCTGACCATCCGTCTGAGGGTGAAAGGCGGTGCTCAGACGTAGTTGTGTCCCGAACGCCTCCTGCAACCCCTTCTAAAGCCGGGAAGTAAAGCGAGCATCTCGATCGAAGATGATAGATGATTCCACACCGTGAAGCCATACAATCTCCTGAACGTAGAGACGTCCCAAGCTCTCCACTGAGCCCTGCTCTCTGATGGGTAAGAAGTGAGCCGACTTGGTGAGTCGATCGACAATCACCCAAATGGAGTCGTGACCCCTGGAAGTGCGTGGAAGTCTAGTAACGAAGTCCATAGATATGTCGTCCCACATCCACTCTGGGACCTCTAAGGGTTGTACCAAGCCTGTAGGTACCTGGTGCTCTGCCTTCACCTGCTGGCAGGTGAGGCATCGTGAAACGAACTCTTCCATAGCCTTCTTCATGCCTGGCCACCAGTGCTGTCGTCTGAGATCCTGGTACATCTTCACCACTCCAGGATGTACCGCCAAAGGAGAAGTGTGAAACTCTCTCAGCACCTCCTCTCATAAAGCAACTGGTACCAAGGTACGTCCTCTAAAAAGTATGTCGTGCTATGCCCCAATGGAGAAACCATCAGGTGCATGTCCTGAGGATATCTGTGCACGCCGCGTCTCATAGTCAGCGTCCCCACGCTGTGCCTCTCTGACCCGCTGAAGTAGTGGAGGGGTGACTGTGAGAGACTGAAGGAAGGCTGCTCCATCTCTATCCATGAAGGATATCTGCAAAGCGGCTAGCTGCTCTATTGGCTCCTCAAGTAGCTGAATGCCCGTCCTCCGGCTGAGAGAATCGGCTACTGCGTTCCCCTTCCCAGGAGTATAGACTATCTCAAAGTCATAGTCCTAGATGAACTCGTGCCATCGCCGCTATCTCAGGTTCAGGTTCTTCTGAGAGAAGATGTACCTGAGACTATGATGGTCAGAAAAGATTGTAAAGCGCTCGCCCATCAGATAGTGTCTCCATGTCTTCAGAGTGAAGACCATTGCTGCTAACTCCAGGTCATGGGTAGCGTAGTTCTGATCATGCGGCCTCAACTGACGTGATCTATAGGCGATCACTGCCCGCTCTTACATCAGGACACATCCGAGTCTGGTCCCTAATGCATCGCAGTAGACTACGTACCCTACTCCCTCCTCAGGAAAACTCAAGATAGGTGCGCTGGTCAATCTCTGTCTCAGCTCCTGGAAGCTCTGCTGACATCTTTCTGACCACACAAAGGGTTTCCCCTTCTTCGTCAAAGCTGAGAGTGGTTCCACAACTCTGGAGAAGACTGGCACGAATCTCTGATATTATCTAGCTAGTCCCAAGAAACTTCGCACCTCTGTCACGCTCTTGGGTGGCTCCCAAGCTAGCACTGCCTCGATCTTCGTAGGATCCACTGCAACTCCCGCCTCAGAGATGACATGCCCCAAGAAGTGGACCTTGCGTATCTAGAACTGACACTTCAAGAGAATTCCATAAAGCTGGTGCTCTCGGAGTGTGTCTAGTCAACCCGTAAGTGGTAGGCGTGCTCCTCCTCAGTCGTCGAGTATATCAAAATGTCGTCGATGAAGACTACAAAAAATCGATCGAGGTATGGCTGAAATATCCTATTCATGAGGCCCATGAACACGGATATAGCATTGGTTACGCCAAATGGGATAACCAAGAACTCATAGTGGCCATACCGACATCTGAAGGTCGTCTTCTGCACGTCCTCGTCCCGAACTCTGAGCAGATGATAGCCGGACCTGAGGTCTATCTTTGAGAACCATCGTGCTCCCTTGAGCTGATCGAAAAGGTCATCAATCCTCGGTAGCGGATACTTGTTCCTCACCGTCACCTGGTTCAAGTGACGATAGTCGACACAAAGTCGCAAGCTCTCGTCCGCCTTCTTGGCGAACAATATCGGGGAAGCCCAGGGTGAAACACTGGGTCGGATGAATCCCTTTCCCTGTAAGTCCTCCAACTGTACCCGTAGCTCTCGAAGCTCAGCGGGGGCCATCTGATATGCTGGAGTCGATATTGGGGTTGTCCCGGGGTACATGTCAATATGAAAGTCTACCTCTCTGTGAGGAGGTAGCCCTGGAACGTCGTCGGGAAATACGTCCGCGTACTGATCCACCGCTGCAGGAAAACTAGGACTCCGCACGTCAACTTCTCCTAGGATGAGGCTAGCCAACTGATGAGTGATGGGATTTCCTCTCCTCTGTGGAATTCCATCCTGTGATGCGAAGGCTCCCTTCTCGCCGGTGAAGGTGAACCTGCTCCCATCGGTGCGTACACACCGCACCTTGCGCCTAATACAGTCAATCTGTGCATGGACTGTAGATAACCAATCCATGCCCAAGATGACGTCGTAAGGCCTCGATGCCACTACAAGAATATCCCAGCCGAAGATCTCGCCTCCTAGAGTAAGCTCACACTGCCGGCACCGGTGCGTGATCATTGAGTCTGCTCCCGTAGGAGTCTCTAGCCGTAAGGATCGAGCCAACGGCTCTGTCGGAATCTCCAAGCTCCGAACAAGGGCAGCGGCTATGAAAGAGTGACTCACTCCTGTGTCTATAAGAACTGCAGCAAGGGTGTAATAGACATAGATAGTACCTCAAATCATCTCGGGCTTGCCGTGGTCGTAGGCCTCCGCTGCCTGGAGCTGTGCCTGTCTCTGCCCTCCAGCTCCCTGTGGTTGGGGTGGACCTTCTGGTGGTGGTGGTGGTAGAGCCTCAAAGCGTCGCCCACCACCTGCTACTCGGCCAGCTCCTCTGCCTCATCCGCCTCTTCCACGTGGACCACCATGGTCGACCCTCTACATCTTCTTGGGTGGCCCCTAAACCGTCTGCTGCTCCTCGGCACGGTGGGTTGGGCAGTCACGAGCCATGTGGCCCTGCCCACCGCATATGTAGCACTGCCTGCCTCTCGAAAGAATGGCTCCACGCTGTGTGCCCCGCACTGCTGAGCCAGTGTCCTGAGGTCATCTGCGTGAGGGTCTGGTCTGCCTGGACCCCTGAGTCATCCGTCGACTGCCTGCCGTAGAAGAGTCTGCTACGTGCCGCCCCGCGGTAGGTCTCGCTGCTGATGAAGGCTTAGCAAGGAAGCTCTCGATCAAAAGGGATCACTCTAGTACTCCTGCCTGAGTCGGAATGCTGAGGGAGATCAGTGATGCCCTGATCTCATGTCTCAATCCCTGCTCAAAGGTCCTGGCCGGGAAGAATGGGTCTCGTACCATGTCGGTCGAGTAGCGAGAAATAACGGTAAATCTCACCAAGTACTGGGCGACCGTCAAGCTGCCCGGCCACAGCTGAAGAAGCTCCCGGATGCACACCGCACGGAGGGTGGCCGGGACGAACACTGAGAGGGAGAGGCCCTCAATGTCTGTCCAGAGGAGAGATCCCTCATCGTGCACCTGGAGCATCAAGCTCCACCATCGGCCCGCTGCTGCGTGCAGTAGGCTCGCTGCGAGGATCACCATGAGGTCTGCTAGTGTCCTCACTAGCCTGAAAACTCGTACAACTACCTCCATCCAGTCCTCGGCTACCTGGGGTTCCATCTCCCCACGGAACCTAGGCGGTCGCTAGCACTGGAACTCATGCAGTGCACTATGGCGACGTGCATCGTCAGCGGCTGGGGCTAGAAGCATCGGTGGCTCGGTGGGTAGAGGTATCGTCGATGCCTCTGCTGTCAAAGGGCCCTGTACTGAGGCCTCGTCGCTCGGCCGACTATCGTCACGTACAACTCTCGGGACCCTAGCTGGCTGCCGTCGTGGGGCCATCCTGATAAGAAACAGGTGCGCCACGGTCAGAACAGTATACCTGGTGAGCTGATACAAAGTAATCACAAAGAAAACTTGAAACACACATGCAATCAATGTTTTCATGCATTAAGTCAGAAATAAGAAGTCAGGGTCCTGGTGTACGGATACGTCGGCCGCCGTACCAACACTGGACTCCCTGAACTGATAACCACACCCAATATGCTTAACATTATTTCTTCACATAGAAAAAGATCATAGTACAAGTTCTGCGGTAGAACCGAACTCCTCTGATACCAATTTGTCACGACCCATCCTCGGAGCCCGTTCCGTGACTACTCCAAGCCTGCCTTCCATAGGCTAGGGATGGAGACTAGCACCAAGGCGTAAATCTCGGAAAAAGGGAAGGAATTTCCTTTGGAAAGTAAACCACAAACACCACAGAGCAAGCAAGAAGAAGTAAACACTAAGTAAAAACTGGTACAATAGTAAGTGCGGAAAGTAAGTGGGCCAGAATGCAAACCCAAACTGAAAGTAAAGTACAACTCAAAAGGGAAAACAACAACTGAAAAGTAAAGCCGCAACGTCGAGCCGTCCACTGGAAGTCCCACCTGAAGGGTGGGTACAGATAGCCTCCATTGCTCCTCGGGTCCAGCCGACCGCTCCGAGTACGTCCCACCCAATGGTCCACCTCCAGGTACCGTCCTGCTCCGCAAGCCTCCACCACGATCAGCGATGTCCGTCGTCTGAAACCAACACAATGTAGTGTGGGCATAGCCCGTGTAGGGGTGAGTATAAGCTACTCAGTAGGGACCCCGAGACCCCTGAAGGTCTCCCAAAATCCACAAAGGATAAACCACAATGGAAAGATGAAATCACGAAGTAACATCTGACACTACTTAGGTATATGCCCATACATATACCTAAGTCATCAATTCTCGTTCGACTCCAACATCCGAGCCCAAGTACAACCCATTCCACACAGGAATGCAAAGCGTAAATCCACATAGGATAGCACAACATAGTCCACAAAGGAAAGAAAACAGGGTTTCAGCTCACACAGGAATACTTCTTCATATGACGATAAAGATGGCCAGATATTGCCACTGATTCATCTAAGCCGTCATACCCACAAAGGATAGATAGCTACTAAACCTCGCAATGACCCACAAAAGATCTGACCCACAAAGGATCGATAGGCAACTAACCCCCGCAATGACCCACACAGGATCGGACCCACACAGGATCTGTAGGCGCTGACCCACACAGGACTGGTGAGTGCAGACCCACACAGGATCGATAGCACTGACCCACAAAGGATCGTTGAGTGCTGTAGTCATCGCCGTCGAATCCACTGAGGATCTCTGCACAGTCATCGTCATCACACTAGCAGTCACAACCAGCTCTAGGGTTCCTGCATAGAGCAAGCTCGTTCGGGAGGGTCCGCTCCACGAGCCGAGAGGTTGATACATCAACTGACACATATTCCAGATTTGATGTATCCAAAAGTTCCGTATTGCCAACAGGAACTCAACGTCGCAGATGGCACGTCAATCGGACGCCCAGTCTAAGAGTTATTGGCCTTTTCATCCCAGGGGCCCAGTTGGTTTTTAAGGAAAAACCAACCCAACCATACTCCACCTGCGTCCAAAACGTGGGAAGAGTAAGCCAAAAGATTCGTCTCACTTATAGGAATCCATCAAAGTTGACGGTACGTCAATCGGACGTCCGAAGCTCAAGATATGAGCGTTTCCGCTCCGAGGGCCCTGTTGGTTTCGTGTACGAACCAACCCGGCCGAACTGAAAGTATCCCGAAACCTTGGGTGTAATATACCGACACGACCGCCTCGATCCAAGGAACGCATCGCCGCTGACGGTGCGTCATTCGGAGGCCCGTAGCTCAAGTTATTATCAAAAGACCGAAAAAGTCCAGAAACGGGGGGTCTAGGCCCGGCCCGACACCCCTGGGTCGGCCCAAACCGGGTCGACCCGATCCGGGTCCGGGTCCGACCCGGTTGGGCGTGACCCAGCCTGGCCCGGGTGTCCCGGCCCGGCCTGGGTGCGACTTGGCCGGCGGGTCGGCTTGGCTCGGCTCGGCCGAGAGGCCGAGGAACGGAAACCGCGGGGGGCGTGCTGCCCCCGCGTGAAGAGAAGTTGCGGCCCCGCGTGGGGCCGCCCTCGCCAGCGGACGTGGTTGGGCCGCCGCATCCTGCTCCTCCGGTCTCGCGCAGTCGCGGGACCATGCTACTGCCGCAGCGGCTTCAGCCACGGCGGGTCCGTCCGGCGGCGCGCCGGGGCGCCGCCGCCTCCCGCCGCCGGCGCCGCCGGTGGAGTCCGCGGGCCACCGGAGTTTCTCCGGTGGTCTGATTTCATTTCCGTCTGCGCCGTAGCTCATCCCGGGTCCCGTTCTTCACTGCAGAATCAAAAAATCGTCTCTACGGCATGTTTTGTCATCGTCTGCCATTCCGCACACCAAGAAACAAAGGGCGGTGGGTTCAGACTTGTTCGTTGGTCCGCACCCACCGCGTTAGCGGTTTGAAACAACCCCTAATTCCCAGCAATTGATAAACCACGACCCTCAAGAATAATCCTCGAACCAACTTGTTAATTGGTTGGTCCGCGTTCTTACCTTGGAGGAAAACAAACATGGGTATAATCATTTTCAAAATGACCCCTACCTCAATGTCGTCGTTGGACGCGAGTTCGTCGCGGAATTGACCGTCACGGAAGAAAAGGATCGTCGCGTCCCAGAATGCGTCGCTGTCGCGCGGTACCCGGCGTCGCGTAGACAAACTCCGAGGATCAAGAACATACAGATTTAATTATAACAATTAAATCCATGTTGATGTTATAATCCACAAAGAATTAAAAGGACCGCAATCCCCTACCTCAAGATGCCGATCGAAGATTGTCGCGGGGATGGAACGTCACGGAAGAAGCGTCAGCGTCGCGTCGATCTCCAGGGGTCTGGCGTTCTTCGCGTTTTCACGTTTTTCACGTTCTTCGAATTCTTCGCGAAGGAGGATGAAGGCACAGAATCTATAAATCCTCTCAACAAATTGCACCCAAGAAGAAAGGTATGTTGGTCTTATTTTATTAATATGCCAACAGTTGAAAAAAAGTTAAGAAACGAACAAATTAATTCATAGAATTAATTTCAACGAATTAACCGCCCAATTAATAGGGGCGTTAAGAATTTAGAAAACGCGTCAGTTGACTTTCATTAAAAAGGGGTTTTCGCGGGTGCGTAACTTAGCAGAAAAGAAACGGTGGGGCTCATGCGGGCCCCACCTCAAAAATATTCTACCAAGAGGGTAGGATATTTTTGGGTTCCACCCCTTCCGCTCCAACTCAGCTTAAGTGGCTTTTAAGTGGCTTTAAGTGAAATAAAATAAAGTTGTCGCACCACTTTATTTTATTTTCTTCACTTAACCCCAAAAATTAAAAACCATACCCACGCAAACACAACTCTAGAAGAGGCATTTCTAAGAAAGTACCGGCGCTGTGATTCCATCGGTGCCCTCAGAATTTGATTCCGAGCACCGGTTCAAAAGTTAGAAAAACCCACTCGTTCGTTCACTGAACGTACCCGAGCCAAACTTCGGAAAATGATTTCGGGCACACTGGGCCTCGGAATCAGGTGCCGTCAGAAACTGCGTTCTTGTAAAATTCCAAATAAAAGTAAGAAAAAATTTCCTTGAAATTTACGGGTCTTTACATAATCAGCATCAGAATCCACCATAGCCCAAGGAATAAGGAAAGGATTATGCCAACACTACTACAAAAGTGGAGCAAGATAATTAATTCGTACAAGGTATACTTTTTATTCACACAATAATGGAAAAAGTCTTTTTTGATTCTGGTTCTATGCATTCCTTTATATCTTGCAAGTTTTCCAGAACTATAGAATCGAAGCCCCAAAACCTTGAAGTAGAGATATCTATAAAAACACAAAGTGGTGTAATCATTTCAACCCAAGTGTTTGACCCTTCTCCTGTTGGTGTATGTGGGAATATTCTTCTTTTAATCTTATAATAATTCCCTTAGTGAAATTCGACGCTATAATGGGAATGGATTGGATCTTGTTATATAGAGCACATATCAACTGTCGGGAAAAGGAAATATCTTTTAATATTCGGATCCATCCCATGATACTTTAAAAATGTAAGGAAGATTATGAATCTAATTTGAAAAATCCTTCAATGGTGTGGGTGTTGATTCCCTATGAAGAAGCATACCTCACCCAACTGGTTGAGTTAAAAGAAAGAGCCAATCTTGAGTAAATGCCCATCGCGAGGGAATACAATGATGTATTTACTGAAGAGTTACCCAAAATTCCATTAGATCGTGAGGTAGAGTTCTCCATAGAACACATACCCAGAGGTACACCTATCTCAAAATGTCTTGATAGGATGGATCCTATCGAACTGGTGGAGTTAAAGAATCTACTGCAAGAGTATCTAGACAAAGGGTTCATACGCCCTAGTGAATCACCTTGGGGTGTGTCAGTACTCTTTGTGAAGAAGAAGGATGGAACAATGTGGTTGTGTATCGACTATGGGGAACTCAACAAAATCACCATAACAAACAAGTATCCTCTTCCAAGGATTGACGATATGTTTGATCAGTTAAGAGGAGCTCAATGATTCTCAAATGTGGATCTTCATTCTAGATATCATCAGTTAAAGGTGAAGAAGGAAGATATTCAGAAGACTGAATTCCTTACAAGGGATGGGAACTATGAGTTTCTAGTGATGCCCTTCGGACTTACTAATTCCCCTATAATATTCATGGATTTGATGAATAGAGTCTTTAGAAATTACCTTAACAAATATTTGGTTGTGTTAATTGATGATAGTATCATCTAATACAAGATAAAGGAGGAACATGAATAACATCTAAGACTTGTCCTGGTGATAATGAGAAAGGAGAATTTTTATTCCAAGTTCAAGAAAGTGTGACTTTTGGATGAATCGGGTCACGTTCTTGGGACATGTGATCATAAGTGAGAGAATTTATTATGGACCCTTCAAAAACAAAGGCAATTGAGGAATGGACCAAGCCCTCTAGTGTCATAGAAATTCATAGTTTTCCTGGATAAGCCGAGTAATATCGATGTTTTTTAGAACTTTGTCATCATTGTCAAGCCCGATAACTATGTTAACAAGAAAATGGGTAGAGTATGTCTAGATAGAAGAATGTGGGGGAAGATTAAAGGAGCCAAAGGGAATACTGATCACTGCACCTGTACTCACACTACCAAAATGTGGAGAAAGTTTTGTGGTATATAGTGCTGCTTCAAAGAAAGGCTTGGGTTGTGTACTCATGAAAAATGACAATGTGATAGCCTATTCCTCATGATAGTTTAAGATCCAAGAGCATAACTACCAGACACATGATTTAGAGATGGAAGCTATGATTTTTGCTTTGAAAATCTGGCGGCACTACCTTTATGGTGACAAGTGTGACATATACACTGACCACAAGAGCCTAAAGTATATGTTTACACAAAAGGAGATCAACATGCGTCAAAGGATATGGTTAGATCTAATCAAGGATTACAATTGCTCTATTCACTATCATACTAGAAAGGCAAACAAGGTAGATGATGCTCTAAGAAGAAAATTACCAGCTACTCTATCCATGTTATGGATTGAGAAGGACCCTGTCTTCATGGATATGAAATGGATGGATTTTGAAATTACAAGGGCATGGGATACATCCTACCTTTCACAAATTATTGCGCAACCATCCATCCAAGAGAAGATTAAGTAAGAACAAAGGCATGATGTGGAGATACAAAAGAGGGTGAATGCAGTAATGGAAGGGAAGATGAAAGAGTTCCATATCGATGATGATGGTGTGATTCGGTTTGGAACAAAGCTTTTTGTGCCTTCATCACCTGGGATAAAGAAGGAGCTATTATACAATGCACATATCCCAACATTCTCTATCCATCCCGGGAGTACCAAGATGTACCATGATATTTGAGAACACTTCTGGCGGGATAACATGAAGATGGTGATTGCTGAATATATATCAAGGTGCTTGTTATGTCATCAAGTTAAATGAGAGCGAAAAAAGTCCAAAGGGATGATGCATCCATTGCCTATACCCATGTGGAAATGAGAGAATGTCACTATGGACTTTGTCACAGGTCTCCCAAAGTCTTTAAAGAGAAATAATGCAATATGGGTTTTGGTTGACTAACTCACCAAGATATCCCATTTTATCACTATTTAAGAGGAAATATCGCTTGAAAAACATGAAAATAAATATGTGAAGGAAGTGGTGAGATGACATGGAGTTCCACTCTTGATTGTCTCTGACTGTGATACAAGGTTCACATCTAAATTTTGGAGGATTCTCCAACATGCTTTGAGTACTGAATTAAATTTCATCATGGCCTATCACCCCCAAACTGATGGCCAATCTGAATGGACTATTATGATGCTTTAAGATATGCTAAGATCCTACTCTCTAAAATTTAAAGGTGGATGGGATAAACATATCCCATTGGTTGAGTTCTCATACAACAATAACTTCCACTCGAGTATTCAAATGGCTTCGTATGTTGCTCTGTATGGAAAGGGATGTAGAACTCTAACCTGTTGGGTTGAAGTTAGAGAATAGAATCTACTTGGACCTGATCTTGTGCAAGAGATGATAGAGAAGGTTCAAGTCATCCAGAAACACAACAATTTTTCTCATAGTTGGAAAAAGAGCAATGCTGACAACCGTCAAAGAGTCTTGGAGTTCAACGTTGGGGATAAAGTGTTCATTCAAATATCACCAAGGAAGAGAGTCATGCAGTTTGGAAAAAAAGGTAAGCTAAGACCAAGTTATATCAGCCCCTTTGAGATCCTTGACCACATTGGAGCCGTGGACTATCAGTTTTCACTTACAAAGAATATGGATCAATTTCATGATGTGTTTCATGTATCACTCCTCGAGGAGTACATACCAGACCCCTCACATGCACTAAACTCAGAGGTGGTACATCTGGAAGATGATCTCTCCTATGAGGAGCATCCGGTAGAGATTCTAGACCAGAGAGATAAGTTTATATTCAACAAGACAACCCACCTTTTCATAGTGTTGTGGAGGAACCATAATTTTTAAGAAGATACTTGGGAACAGGAAGAGGTGATGAAGGATAAGTACCCTCACCTGTTTATGTAAAATGAAATTTTGAGGGTGAAATTTCATAAGGGAGGAAGAATGAAATGACACAAATTTTTTCAATGAAAAATCGATTCTTATAAATATCTCATAAAATAACATGAAACCCCAACATAACAAACTACTAAATGCTATGTGACCTTTAAACATTTTTTTCACTTCTATGTTTGGAATTTTGAAATTCTGACATACACGGTTGTGATCAGTATGTTGTTTGGAGTCCAATAAGAAAAACATAATTTTTTTGTGAATGGTAACCTACCCTTAGGAATAGTGACACAAACTTATGAATAGTTTTATACACAAATTAATATTAACCTTAACTATTATAATATATAAATAATATTCATGTTGAAAGTATTATATCCCTATATTTTAGAATAAGTAAATAAATGATTTTAAAACTAATTTTTGGTAATAAATTATGATTTTAATTAAATATTAAAAGAATAAAATTTAGAAAATTATTTTTGAAAAATGGAAATCATTTTATAATTCTACACATCAAAAAATGATTGGGGTGAATTTATAGGTTTTTTCTGAAATACTTTATTTTTTTGTGAATAGTAAAATACATTAATTTACCGTGTAAATACATTATAATTTAAACACACTATTCATGATATCACAAGTGATGTAAGAACCCAAATCAAGAACTAACATGCCCTATTTACTATTATTGGTCATCTAATCATCACTATTACTTTTCTTATGGGAAATTAATAAACTAATGAATTAAATATTAAGATAACCCCTCTCCCCTCCACTATAAAAACCACCCTTCACACCCTCATTTCCTCAAACCTATCAAGATTCAAGACTTGTCTAAAATTTACCCAAGAATCTTCCTTATACCCTCGCCCACTTCCAAGAGCTTCTGGTCTCATCAAAAAACCAAGCCTAGGTCCTTTAAGGAGGATCTCAAGAGGAGGATTCAAGAGGTATTTTCCCTTCCTCCTTCCTTTAATATCCTTTCAATTTAAAGTTATTTTCTTATTCTATACCCACCTATCTTCATCCACATGGTATGATAACTATAATATAATACATATAATGTACGTTAATGATACTAATGGGATATTATACAATCCAAACCCCTTCTCCTCTTCCTTTTATTTTATAAAAGAAAACGTTGTTCGTGAGGTGTTAATCTATCAACTTCAAGAATGAGTTGTTTTCTTTTTCCATTTCTACCATCATATCTGTTCATGAAACCATTTTTTTGGTTGAACTAGAATATTTTATATTTATTATTTCCAATTTAATGTTATAGAACTAACTTATGTACATAATACTAAATGATTAATCAAAACAAGTTCATTGTGGTCGAAAAACCACCCAAATTTACTCAAAAAATCATCATTTAATTCTTATCTAATGATTCATACACATGGTATATAATTTAATTCATTATAAGATAATTTTAACTTCTAACATATTATTAGTAACATGAGATATCTGTTCTGTATGTTTATTCTTTTTCTACCCAAATTTCAATTTATGAATACAAGTGAACCGCTCAAGAAAAACCATAAAAATGAACAATCCTGAACAATATTTTTTAAACTCTATAACTCATCCAAAGGCCCATAAAACAAATTAATGGAACTATAATAAACCATATTCATGTATAAAAGGTTCTGGAATTTTCAATTAATGAATCTAATGTGATTATACATGAAATTAAAGTGAAGTAAGCGTTCAGATATATGGTAAGGGGAAAATCTCGAACCCAACTTTCTTTTTTCAGGTTCTCCCTCTTTCACTCCATTTTTGATATTCTTACACCTTAAAAATCATTTTTCATAATTATATTACCTATTATGGGATATAAATATTCTCCACTGTATTTTATGTCAAACACAATGTTTTCCAAAAGAACTCTTCTTTAAAAAACACACCTTTTACTTCTCACTAAAGGTGGACGGTTGTTGAATCAAGTATGTTATTCCTGCTTTCTTTTGGGAACCCAAAATTCATGAATGTTTTCTTATGAGATGAAAACCATTACATTTAATAGGTTAGTTATATTAATTTTTGATATATTTTCATTATGACATGCATGATAATGATAATGTTATGATGTGATGGGTGCACCCAGAATTATATAGTGCAATATGAATGTTTGAATGTGATGGGTGCGCCAAAAATTATACAGAACTCCTATGCATTGTGTAATGCGATTAATGTCATGAGTAAAATTAAAATTATGTGTGGACATGATTCTAGAATTTTTCACATGTATGTGTGGTAGTTTACCACTAAGACATGATGTTTCATTTTTTATGCATTGCCACATTTCAAGTCTTTTATTAATGATTCCTCTCATGTTAATGATCCTTTCCCTATGTTATGATTATGATCACCCCTTGATATATTGTTTTTATTTATCATATTACTGGGATTTTAGCTCACCCCTTTCAATATATATCCTCAGGTGACTACATGTACTAAGGAGAGGTCAAGTTCCAATAAGAATCTAGGGGATACGGAATTAAATAAATGTTTATGCTTGATGTTGTGATTGTTATGTATAGTCCTAGTTTTCCCAAGACACTAAACCTTTGGATCCTATATGTGTAATAACATTAAGTTTTTTATCTTTAAAATTATGTAATATTAATGTAAAAAAAGGATGTTTCACTATATTTTATATTGTTTTCTTAAGAATATGTCATTAGTATCACAATTTCAAGCGTGAACTGCTTTATTTTATTATGTTTATTTCATCTTGTAAGTCTTGTTTATTTTTAATAGGACATATATTCTTCATATTCAGAATGATATTAAATTCATAAAGATTATATCCATTCATTATATAAATTTTCATAGTTATTTATAAATGGCTGTATTGGAGGATGTGTCTTATTGCGTTGTGGAGATGGTCGGTCGTACATACACACGAGCGATAATATCATTCCCTTAATGTTTAAATGGTATGGAATTGGATGGTATATTAATTATGAAGAATAAATATCATGTCATATACATTATTTATATCCATTATACTCATCATTATACCCATCCTTATAATGTAGTGTTGAATAAAAAATTACACCACAGCGTGGAGATGGTAAGCCGTACGTACACACAAATAGTGATATTGGTATTCGTAGGATGGATAAAAAGAGTAAAATGGTGGTAACATAATAATAATAATACCATATCGGAATATATATGATACTAGAGTTATTAATTTATTATGGGAAAACCATAGTAAGAGGAAGTAGTATAAGAAAATAATTTTAATTGAATTGGTAAAACTATTACTACTTCTATGAGTATCTCTTTTTGATTTGTGCAAAAGGACTTCTTAGGTTATCTTTATGCCCAAAGTATGGCCTCTAAGAGGAAATGAGGGATGTTTGGAGGAGAAATGGGTTGGTTTTGGCTAAGACAAATTTATTTAGACATGTGAATAAAATAGAAGGAGAGGTTCCCCTTTATAAGAGAGGGGAGGGGCACTTTCTGAAATTCCAAATATATTAAAATATAATAAGACTATTGTAGATCCAAATACTTAAAAATGAACCAAATTTTAAAATTTTAATAAATTTTAAACTATATCCAATCCCCTTGTGTCTGTTTATCATTTTTTTGTGATTTTTAAATTATTTTATAATAAATTAATTCAAATAGATTTCATTATTTTCTAATTTAATACTATTCGTTAAATTTGACATAAAATACCTCTAGAAAAAGTGAGAATTCGAATATTATTTTTTCACACACATATAATATATATTATTGATATAGGAAATTAGTTATACACATTAAAGACTCCAAAATTTGTTAAAATTATTATTATTAAAATCATTTATTCTATTTTTATGTTAATTAAATAAATATTGTTTTAGAATTTAACAAACTTTTAAGATAATTATATAGATTTTAAAAATTAAAAATAAATCTATTTAATGAAAATAATTTCAATAATATCAAATAAATATTTATATTTGTTCATAGCTTGACTTTTTCCCTATGTGGACACCTAAAAGATATTAAATACAGGATATTGATATTTTGAAACTATCATTGATTTAATTAATATATAATTTGTTTTCATGGAAAAGTGTCCATTAAAAAACTAAAAATTAATCATAATGTGATAAGGGTCAACCATAATACATAAAATAAATTTTTGACATGTTTTGGTTTTATTTTAAACCTTATAATTCAGATTTACCCTTAATTAATATATTTAATTTTAATTATGGTAATAAAATATTAAATATTAATAGATTATAAATGTTTTACTTATATGGTTCCATTTGTCCATAAATTCACATGTAATAAAATTTTCAGCCCTCTAATAATAATTTTGTATTTTTTAATGATTTCTACGATTTTTAAATAATTTAATAAATTATTATTTTTAAAAAATATCAATAGTTTCAATTTCGACACTATTCATTACTTTGACTTTATATATAAAAAAAAGATAACTTCAAACCAAATCATTTAATAAACTCCTAAAATTTCTTAGTATCTTATAAAATTTTTAGGGCACATAAACTAATTAAAATTTTATTTATTTTAATATTTTTAATATCATTAATTTGGTATTCCATTTAACAAATCGATTAGTGCAACTTAATTGTGTCACCATTTAATGTAATTATTTATTTTATAAAATTATAAATAAATTACCATGACCTAGATACACATTTTATATTTCTAAAGATTATTTTAGTTATCCATATCACTTAAATAACATCATATTAAAAATGATATAGTTTTTAAAATTTTAATAGGAAAATTTTAACTCACCTTTAAATAAAATATAATAAATGTTATTTTCTAAGAAAAGTGGGTTAAAAGGGATCATATTTTCAGCCTAAGGATGATTTTAGTCAAAAAATACTTATCAAATGAAATTAGGACCCATGTTAGTGTAACACCATGAGTTCTCATGGACTATTTTTTTGAATATATTAAAATGTTCATTTATATCATGCAATGTACTAAGAAAAAAATTCCTTTTCACACAAAACCGACTTGTAGTACGTTACACGCAACACCGAATTAGCGTACAATACACGCAACCCTGAGTATAGATTTTGTTCAATGTATAAAAAAACTATGTTTAGATTGTGTTATATGCAACACCAAAGGAATCTTTAACTACATGAAACACTGACTTGGCTTGTGTTACACGCAAGAGTGATCTTCCTCGATAGATTACGTTGTACACAATACCATGTTTCAATAAACAATGATATATTATTAAAATATTATTATTTAATGGGATATAAACTATCCATTATTAATAGTATTAACCATATTTTTAATTTTATATAACAATAAAATTCATCTTATGTATTTTATAGAAATGATATATGAAAAAAATCAATTTTTCGGATAAATGAAGTATTTTTCAAAAAATATAATTTTGTCACCTTTTGATGGAACACCCATTTCAAATGTATTTTTTAGCACTTATATATATATTATTTGAAAAAATAAACTTCTTATTTAGAATCAGGATATCAAAATGTACTTTTGTTGAATTTTTAGTATTTTTCTGATAAAATTCATATTTTAATGAATAGTGCAAAATACTGTAATTTAATTAAAAACTACCTCTTCATCTAATTTATTTATATAGTTAGATTATCTTTTTTATTAGTTTTAAATTAGAATCAGATTATGTTTTTACCATTTAATCCAATTTTGTTCATTGGATGTAATTTTACATTGGAATTGGACATAAACAAATCTCAGTCTTTTGATAGTTCTTACTTCTTAAAACCCCCCTTTTGGTTTTGAAAATGTGAATTAATTTTAAATTAATTTCTATTAATTTTGTGTTTTAAATTTGGAAAAAATGATTCCATATTTGGAATTATAAGTTCAAAATTGTATAAATATGTACCTTTTATTTTTGGACATTATAAATAGTAACTTTTGTAATTATTTTTATTTACCATTGATAAAGGATAAATCATGTAAATAAGGGTAACAAATAATAGTATAATAATATAAAACTACCCTAACACAGGTAATAATCCTATAAGATGATGTATGGAGACCTTTATCATATTTGGGTCAATTTAAGGCCACATGGATCCACTTGGGTGTGAAAATGACATGTTATAATAATTAATTTAAAGAGAAATATAACACAAACATGTATCTTATTACTAAAACGATTTTAATTAGAATTATAAAAGTGATATCTTCAACTATAAATAGTAACTACAAATATAAAAATATTTCCTAAATCATGGTATTTTATTTGTAATTTTTAGACAAAAAATAATTAAATTTATTTATGACACAATAATGATGAAATATTTTCCTTATTAGTGAGAGAATGAAACAAATGATACTATAAATATTAAAATAAATGTAATTTTAATGTTTTTATTCCATCATATAATTTTTTAGATGACTTTGAAATGTTATATTTTCTTTAATACATTTTTTTTAAGGAATCAAGTTGTTATTACCATAACAAAAAATCAATTACTAAATAGTGTCAAAATTGACATAAATGAGTTTTTAAAAGAAATACTATTTTATTAAATTCTATAATAGTCCTAAAAAATATAATTTTAGGCCAAATTACTTATATAATGTTATATATTTTATTAATAATCCACTTTTTGTTCACTTGGTAATTTATATAAACTACAGTAACCATATATTATGAAAATACAAGAAGACATGGTAAGAATTAATGTTTTTAACTAAGGGTTAAATCTAAAAGATAAGGTTATTTTTAGGACATAATCATGTATAAAACCTATTGGTTGAGATAATTTTGACCCATAGTCATCTTATATTTTAAATAAAATAGATTGGGATCATAAGAAACTAAAAATAAATTTATAATAAATTAATATTTCAAGACTTTCCTGAAGTTCCCCTCCTCCCTTTTATAAATGGCCACCACCTCTACCCACTTACTCGCACCTTTAAATCCCATTATATAATCCAAATTGTGATCATATAAGCTCCAAAAATCCCTCCCTTCATTTTACAGGCCACACTTTTGTCATAAATTCATCCTATGGATACCTTTTGTGCAAATCAAAAGGAGATACTTGAAAAGGAGGTAATTGTTTTATCACCTATTTCAAATATTATTTCTTCTTATATATCCTCTAACTTGGTTTCTTCCACAATAAATTAATAAACACAACATATTATATATGATGATATGTTTTTATAATTATGGTACAACCTGATACCTCCTTATATCCATCCTACGAATAACAATATCACCATGTGTGCATACATACGACTTACCATCTCCACACTGTGGTGTAATTTTTTATTCAAAAATACTTAATTTGTATTGGTATATTGATACGTATAATGGATATAAATGTTGAATATAACATGATATTATTTTCTTAAAATTCATATACCATCCAATTTTATAACATTTAACCATTAGGGGAATGATATCATTGGTCGTGCGTACGTACGATTTACCGTCTCCACAACATGATGAAATTTATTCTGCATGTTAACCATTCAAGAAAGAATATAAAGTATATGTAACAATTAAGAATGAAATATATGAAATAATAATTCTACTATATTTAGGTACATATATATTTGATTTACTTTCTTCCATCCAATTCAATAAGAAAACGGAAACAACGTACATGTGTACGTATAACCAACTGTTTCCATGAACGGTGTATTCCATTTCATTTATCTATCTATTATATATATTTATATATCTAATATTTATGATACATAAATCATTTTTTACAATTTTGAATTAAGTAAATCACCATCTAAGTAATAATATAGAGAATAACAAGTCAAAACATGCATGATAAATAAAACGATTATTACCCAAAACGTTGCTTTAACATGGAATTGATAAATAAATGGGTAATATAAAGTCATAAGTGAATCATATATCAAATCATAAATATTATTATGGATATTTTATAAGCTAATAATATGTTTAAACCCAATATACAAGAGTTTCAGATATATACTGAAGAAATATAACCTAAGGTAAGGGATAATTTTTACATTTCATTATTATCCGAGATTGTTTATTTGTAAGTATTTACTGGGGTATATTTATCATCCAAATCCATGTTTCCTAAATATATAATATTATTTATATTATTATACTATTGTTTATAGTCAATTTTACCCATTTTTTATGTTTTATTAAATGGTATGTAAGGAATATTTCTTTCATTTTCCATACGTGGTACTTTTTTTACTTTTCCAATATGTGTAAGAGAAGGACATTTTTTAACCTATAAGACATGAACATATTTTTAGATCTTCGTAATTTCTTATTTCCTTGAAGCTATCTCTACATTATTTCAATTTTATTTTCAACTAAATTCTTTAAAAAAAAATTTTGTGGTATTTTGAGAAAATAAAACGTTTTTTTGTAAAGGAGAGCATATTTTCCTCAAAAATTAATTTCAAGTGTTTTACCAAAATTATTTTCCATATAAGATGACATATGGTAATGTTTTTAGACCCATTATTACTTTTATTTGATTTTGTTTATGATGGAATTATTTTTATGAAACCCATTTATTTTATATGGATTATGCTATGATGGAATGATGTTTAAGAAACCCATTTTATTTCATGGGTTATTCTATGATGAATGATTGATGTTTTTGTGTCACATGTAAGAATTATTTCATTATGAGATTGGTGGGACCTATATCTCCATCCAATGCATTTCATAAAGATTTATATCTCATGAGATGTACATGATTGGAATGATAAGTAATTCTAGTTCAGTAATACAGGGTTGGAACAACAAGTAAATCTGGTTCAGTAATATATGGCTGGAATGACAAGTAAACTCGATTCAGTAATAGAATTTGTACATAGTAATGGTCTTGGATGAAATGAATTGGCTACTACTGAAATCATATTATGTTATTTTTAGTTTTTCAGGATTCTATGTTTTATTCCAATGCTATTTTATTATGCTTAATGTTGCTTTATGATCTATGACTTACGTACTTCCAATATTTATTACATGACATAAGATTTTGATATTTAAACATTATGTTCATGTTTTTTCATTCTTATTTTTACGATTTTTTCTCTATGTTTACCCTTACTGAGCATTTTATCTCACTCTTTTTTTATGTTTTCTTTTCCCCAGGATATAAAGAAAGGTTTTAGGTAGGAAAAGAAATGGTGAAGATATTTATGGGAGATATGTGACATATTTAACAAAGATAGAATATTGTGTTCCAATTTTCCAAGGAAACTGAACTAATACTATTGGCATATATTTGTTTCATATATTAAGTATTCTGAAAAATTAATGTAATGTCCTTGTACGTCAAGCTTGGGTCTTTACAGTTTGTATCAGAGCGAAGGTTTAGTTAACCTTTGAAAACAAGGATGTGAAAAGTTTAGTTAGATCCCTAGATATATTTCTAAGGATAGTTCTAGGGATGTCCTAAGGATAAATCTACGTATAGGTTACAATCCAAGGGTTTTTTTCATAATCATGACTACCATTGTGTTAAATCTAAGATATCATAGATTGAAATATTATAAGTAATATACTTTACTTATGTGTTTCTAATCTCTGATATGTATTTCTCACACTTTTATTTCTGGTCTTAGTCAATAGCTAGAACTACATAGAACATAGTTAATCATTGAATGATTCAGATGTGGAAATTATGGGAATTATGTAGATCTATTTCCTAAGTGGAAATATCATGATGAGAATCATGGTGATAGTATGAGTATTGGTCATACTAGTGAGGATAAAGAGATTGTAAATGATATGTGAAAGGTATGTGATGTTCTTCTAGTATTGTTTACATTATATCTAAGAAGCTTGAGGTTGAGAAACATTAAGACATGATTCAAATTCAAGGAAAGATGAAGATGATGGATCTTGGGTAATGGGTTAGGAATAAATTTGTATCATTGAGGTTTATATGTTACAGATTTCAAATATTATATTATATGAATCATGAAATATATATGTGTTTCCACTATATGTTTTTCATTAAGGATTGGAAAGGATATGTCGAATAGTTCTATAGATCCAAAAAGGTGATTTAAGGGAAAGGTGATATACTTTGAGAACACATGATTATAGGAAATATAACCCTTAATATGCCCCTTATGTTAAGATAATGATGCTAGGCTAATGATATATTGGATTTGAATAAGTAAATTGGATGATTCTAGTTTATTTATATCTGATTATGGAGTTATTGAAAAGAGGGTGATGATATTATGGGTGAATTATATAATTTTTTGGGACATACAGAATATATCCAATAAATTTTGGAATAAAGAAACATGCATGTTTTCAATAATTATATATAGTAATTTATGTTATTACCATGACTCAAGAGAATATTTGGTGAATTCAATGAAATATTTGGAATGTAACCAACAGGTTATATCTTATAATATGTGGGAGGTAAATGAAGGTATTCAAATTCTTGTTATACGACCTTTATTGTAATTGTTTTTTGTACTGTGTGTTTAGACAGAATTATTTTGGATATGCCTAAAGGTTGGAATGGATTATGTTGGTAATCAAATAGTATTGTTTAAGGATAATTTTTTTAATAATATTTCCGGAATGTTATAATTATATAGTTTTAGAAAAAGGACAACCCATGCGACAACCTCTCACATCGGACAAGGCTGTATGAATCAAACCCACAACCGAGGTGTGAAATGACTTTATCACCTACCATTGGCCTACAAGAAGACTCTGGTTAGTATAAATTAGTTTTACTTTATTTAGGCACCATGATACATAAAGTATAAGTCCATTTTTAACCATATACGATTAATATCACCATAGATGGAATTATGACTATTTGATAACTTGTTTTAACGTTTTTGTGATAATGAGAGATAAAATGACATATCATTCTATTTATGGATTGAATTATCTTCTAACAATTTAGGAATGAAAAATTCTACTTCATTTCATTGAATAAGAGATAAAGTGTAAATTGTTCAAGGCATGACCGACGATGAGATTGTACTGAAATAAAGTAAGTATTTATTCTCATGTTATAAAACTTTAGGAAAAGGATCTTGAAAACCAAAAAAAAATTATCCTAGTAATTTGATGAATTAGATGGTCCCTTAAATCATCACAAATTTATGTCTTTCTTTTTGTTAACTTCCTCCAAATATTGTTCTCTATCACAATCAATAAGAACTTGATGGTTAGGTTTTTTTCTTCCATATCCAGGTTTTCACTTCCCACCTATGTTCTCCTATGTGGAAACCCAGTGATGAGTTACTTTGGGTAACCTCTATGTTTCTAACTATCCTTTTTAAAATGATGTTTTACTATTCCTTTTTATGATGTGGGTTTCCATGAAAGAAACTTTCAAGCCGTAAACCTTTTGCAACACTGATGAATTTTGAGGTAGAAATTCATTTTAATGGGGGTATAATGTAACAACCTGAGTTTTTATGCACCATTTTTTTCGAATAAATTAATTTTTTCATTTATATATTGTTATGTACTAAGTCAAACATTCCTTTCACACTAAACTGACTTGTCTTATGTTACACGCAACACCGAATTGGCATACGATACAAACAATATTGAGTATAGATTTTGTTCAATGTATAAAATAACTTTTTTTGGATTATGTTATACACAAAACTAAAGGAATATTTCACTAAACGGAACACTGAATTTTCTTGCATTACACATAAGATAGACCTTCCTTGATATCTTGTGTTGTACGCAATACCGAGTTTCACTAAACAATGATATATTATTATTTAGTTGGATATAAACTAGATGTTATGAATCATATTATCCAATTTTTTTAATTTTATATAAAATTAATATTCATCTTATGTATTTTCTATAAATGAAATAAGAACATATTCAATTTTTTAGATAAAAGAAGTATTTTTCAAAAAAATGCAGTTTTGCCGCCTTTTAATGGCACACCCATTTCAAATATAGTTTTTAAAACATTTATATATTTTATTTAAAAATTTATCTTCTTCTTTACAAGTGGGACATAAAAATTTACTTTGGTTGAATTTTTGGTATTTTTCTGATAAAATTCATATTTTAATGAATAGTGAAAATACTATATTTTAATTCATAACTGCCTTTTCATTTAATTTATTTATATAGATAGATTATGTTTTATTGGTTTTAAAGTATAATTGGATTATGTTTTTATAATTTAATACAATTTTGTTCATTGTATGTGATTTTACATAGTAATTGAACATAAAAACATGACAATCTTTTGATAGTTTTTACTTCTTAAAAACCATCTTTATGGTTATGTCAATGAAAATTAATTTTAAATTAATTTCTTTCAATTATATGTTTTTAATTTAGAAAAATGGATTTCATATTTGGATCAAATTCTCCAACTTTTGTAAATACGTACCTTTCATTTTTGGAAATTATGAATAGTAAATTCAATAATTATTTTTATTTACAATGGTTAAAGGGTAAATCAGGTAAATAAGGGTAACAAAAAATATTACACTAACATAAAACTACCCAAACACATGTCCTAATACTATTTGATGATATATAACCGACCTTTACCATCCTTAGGTAATTTTTAGGATCACATGGAGCCACTTGGGTGCGAGAATGACATGTTATAATAATTAATTTAAAGTAAAGAGAAATATAACAAAAACATGTATCTTATTACTAAAACAATTCTAATTGGAATTATATAAGTTATTTATTCATCTATAAATAGTAATTAAAAAATTGAAAATATTTCATACATAATGGTATTTTAATTTTAATTTTTAGGCATTAAATAATTGAATTTATTTATGACACAATAATGATGCAGTATGTTTCTTATTAATGAAAGAATGTAAAAAACGATATTATAAATATTAAAATAAATGTAATTTTAATGTTTTTACGGTATGCACAATTTTTTGGTTACTTTGAAATTTTATATTTGGTTAAATGAATTTGTTTCGATGGAATCAAGTTATTATGACATTAAAATAAATCAATTACTAAATAGTGTTAAAGTTGACATTGAGTAAAAAAAACTATTTTATTAAATGATATAGTAGTCCTAAAAGTCTAATATTCCAAAAAATTAAATATATAATGTTAAAAATGACATTAATTATCTACTTGTGGTTTTATTGTCATTTTAAAGTAACTATAGTAACCATATATTATGAAAATATAAGAAGACATGGTCGGAATTATTGTTTTTAACTAAGGGTTAATGCTAAGATAAACTGTTAATATTGTGATCTAAACCTGTCTAAAACCTATTAGTTGAGAATATTTATACCCATACTCATATAATATTATAAATAAATTAATTTGGTATCATTAGAAATAGAAAATAAATTTCAAATGAATTAATATTTCAAAACCTTCCAAAAGTGCCCCTCATCCCTCTTATAAAAGGCCACGACCTCTACCCACATACTCACACATTTCAAGCCCTTTGTATCATAAAAAAGTTTCTTAAATAAACTCAAAAAATCACTCCCTTCCTCTTAGGGGCCACACTTTGGGTATAAATTCTTTCTAAGGATACCTTTTGTGAAAATTAAAATGAGATACTCAAAAAAGAGATTAATTGTTTTATCACCTCTTTCAGATTTCAATTCTTCTTCTTCTTCTTCTTATATTGTTTCCATACTAAAGTAATATATATATTATATTATACATAATTATATGTTATTATAATTATGTTACAACCTTATACCTCCTTATATCAATCCTAAGAATAAAAATATCACCATACGTGCGTACATACAACTTACCGTCTCCACGGTGTGGTGTAATTTGTTATTCAACAACACTTAATTTATATGAGTATATTTATGAGTATAATGTATGTAAATAATTAATATAACATGATATTATTTCTTTAAAGTTAATATACCATCCAATTCCATACCATTTAACCATCCAAGGAATGATATCATCGCTCATGCGTAAGTACAACTTACCATCTCTTCGACGCGATGAGATTAATTATCCATGTTAACAATTCAAGAGTGTTTATAAAGTATATATATAAAAATAATAATGAAATATATGACATAATAGTTATGCATTATTTAGGTATATATATATATTTCATTTTCTTTCTTCCATTCAATTAATTAAGGAAACAGAAATAGCGTTCATGTGTACGTATGGCCTACCATCACCATGAACAATGTATTAAATTTCATTTACCTATCTATTATATATATTTATACACATAATATTTATGAAATCTTGATTTACATTTTGGAATTAATTAAATCATGATATAAGTAATAAGATCAATAATAACAAGTCAAAAAACGTATGATAATTAAAACAATTATTACACAAAACGTTGCTTTAACATGAAATTGAAAAATAAACGGGTAATATAAAGTCATAAGTGAATCATATATGCTATAATAAATATTAATATGGTAATTTTACAAGTTAATAATATGTTTAAACACACTATACATGAGTTTTAGACACATATAGAAAAATCTGACTAGGGTAAGGGATAATTTTTCAATCTCATTATTATCTATGATTATTTATTCATAAGTATTTACTGGGGTATATTTGTCTTCAAAATCCATGTTTCCTAAATATATAATATTATTTATATTCTTATAATACTATTTAAATTTAATTTTAACCATTGGTGATGTTTTATTAAATGGTATGGAAGGAATATTTCTTTTGTTTTCCACACATGGTACTTTTTGACTTTTCTAACAAGAGTACGAGAAGAATGTTTTTTAAAATTATACAGAAAAACCAGATTTTTACATCTTCATAATGATTTATTTATATGAATCTTACTGTACATGAATTCAAGTTTATTTTCAACTAAATTTTTTAAATTACGTGGCATGTTGAGTAAATAAAACATTTTTTGAAAAATAAAGGATATTTTTCTGAATAATTAAGTTCAAGTGTTTTATCAATATTATTTTCCATCTAAGATAACATAAGGTTATGTTTATATCCATATTATTAGATTTATTTTATTGTGTTTATGATGGTACTATTTTTATGTAATCCATTTATTTTATATGGATTATGATATGATGGAATGATGTTTAAGAAACCCATTTTATTTCATGGGTTATGCTATGATGAATGATTTATGTTTGTGTAGAACATGTAATAATGATTTCACCATGAGATGGGTGGGACCTATATCTCCCTCCAACTAATTGGGTAAATATTTATATCTCATGAGATAGATATGACTGTAATGAAAATTAAATCTAGTTCAATAATACATTGCGGGAATGAAAGTAAATTTGGTTCAGTAATATATGGATGGAATGACAAGTACACCTGGTTCAGTAATGAACTTTGTCCACTATGATTGTCTTGGAAGCAATGTCTAGGCTACTGTGGAAATCATATTATATGATTATTAGTATTCCACAATTCCATGTTTTATTCCATTGAAATTTTATCATGGTTAATGTTCATTTATTATCTATGCCTAACGTACTGCCATGATTTTTTTCATGAATCAAGATTTTGATATTTAAACTTTATGTTCATGTTTTTACATTCTTATTTTTTTTATAAATATTTACCCTTATTTATCATTTTAACTAACCATTTTTTAAGTTTTCTTTTCCCTAGGATATAAATAATGGTTTTAGGTAGGAAAAAGGGGAAGAGCATTATGTGAGATGTTGAAGATCTTTCCCCAAGTTAGAGAATTGTTTTCAATGTTTCCAAAGACACTATACTAATATGGACTTTGAGCATATATTTGTGTCATGTATTAAGTATTATGAAAATGAATTGTAATGTACATGTATGTCATGATTGGATCTTTATAATTAGTGTAATTTTATAACAATATTATTTCATTTTTTTAACCTTTAATGACCCAATTAACTCATAACTAAGTTAAATAAATAAAAATTTACAATGGTAACTATTCACCATAAAATTAAGTTGATCCAATTATATCACAAATTTCATACTAATTACAACAATATATGCCTGTTTTTGGAAATTTAATTCACAAAAGTGTTAAAATTACATTTAATGCTTATCCTGCTGATGTGGCTAGAAGACGGGTAAAAGAGATGTTCAAATTTTCAATAAATATTAATGTCTAATTCAATTATAAAAATGATTCCAATGACCTAAATTAGGTTAATATATTTATTATTTGT
This sequence comes from Viscum album, assembly GCA_963277665.1. NCBI lineage: Eukaryota > Viridiplantae > Streptophyta > Magnoliopsida > Santalales > Viscaceae > Viscum > Viscum album. The sequence continues at coordinate 219,851,750 of OY728147.1, forward strand.
CTATTGTGACTTTAAAATCAATTTAAATTTAAATATATAATTAAATTAAAAAGTCGGTTTTTAACAACAGTGGAGTATTTTTCACTATTCTTTAAAAACTAAATCTTTTCAGAAAAATAACAAAAATTAACTCCAAGCTAATTTTCATATTCCAAATTCAAAAATGAAGTCTATTTTGAAAAATATAAATTATAATTTCAAAATGTGGTTAATACTATTCATAAACTTTTTTTAAATGGCTAGTTTGATAAATCATAGTGCACTAGAACTCGGTGTTGCGTTCAATGTAAGCTATTGAATTTATTTTGAAGAAAATGTAGCTTTGAATATTGGGGTATTACATATAAATCACCATAGGTTATACCTATGTAACCTATTTATATTCTTTATATGGGTGTTGATGCTCACTTTCGAGAGGGATTCTTATAGCTAGTGTAGTCTATACAGGGAGCTCCATAACTTACCTCTTCTATAGAAGTATTTACTAGAGAGTTCCAGAAACACCATCCTCGTATATTTATAGTAGAATGTGGTCCCCATGCTATTGAATCATGGTTGAAGGCTATGCTATTTTTGTTAGTGCATCTAGATACACCTACATAAATAAAAGTGAAGCTCACTACATTTCTGCTTTGTGGATCCACCAAACATTTGTGGGATATCTTGAATCAATCCAATTAGTATTAAGATATGGACTGGGGAGATTTCTCTACTACCTTATATAATTATTTATTTCCTAGGACTTTATGAGATAATTTATCTATAAAGTTGATTCACTTGTAGCAGGGCACTATGTCCATTATGAACTATTCATATTGCTTTACTGATCTTTAGTGATTCACAATGATTCTTTCGAGTGATGAGTTATCCAGGGCTAGGTTATTTAAGGATGAACTTAGGTATTAAATCCTATCACTGGTGGATATCATCTAGTTGAATTTTGTATATGGGATAGTCAATTAATCCATCGTCAATGAGCTTAATCCAATAGAGGTTAAAGGTGTCAGCTATGACGTTTTAACACCTATACCAGATATTACTTTGAATAGTGGTTGGAAGCATCAACTAGATGGTTCTCATGAGGGAGGTGGTGGTCAGAGTATTCACATTAGTAGCTTGGTGTTATGAAATTAGTGTGGGAATATATGTATATGAAGCCCGAGTGTCTTAGATACCTCATTTCATATCCAACTTATGATAATATGGGTATTAAACAATTATTTTGAAGAACATTTCCACCAATGTCTAGAAAGAATGGATCTTCACTCACTCCACTTTCAGGAGCAGGGTTAGTAGCCCCTCATCAGGTGGGCAGATGGAGTACTATTGGCCGTTCAACATGAGGAGGTGGGCATGTAAGAGGGATCCAAAAATAGAACTTACAAAGGCAAAAAGTGAATCTACTATGGGTAGTTAGGTTGTATCTTAGGAGCACAAATATAGACAGAAATATTCAATACTGCCGACACATGTGGAGCAGAGTTTCAAACCTTATATGGTTTGAGGTATGGTTTTAGTAGCCTCTACTTTAGTATCTTCCTTATTTTACATAGGTTCCTCACACTATTTCATCTCTAAAACTATTGGGGTATGTCTTGGGATTGAAATTAAGTATTTATATGGAGTGATTATGATTCACACTCTGTTATAAGTATGATAAAAAGGTGTGAACCAATGTAAAGAATGAATACTTGATATAGGAGACTATCATTTCATATGGGATCTTTTCATCCTCAAAATGATGGGTTTTGATATAATTCCTGGAATGGATTGATTGGTTCACTATTTATTTTATATTGGCTATTATTGCTAGAGAGTATCTTTTTTATTCCTATAGGGTGATAGTTATATTCATAAAAGAGAATGGGATATCCAATCTAGTGAGCCTAGACATATTCATCATGGGTTAGGCAGAGTGTCATCCAAGATTTATAGCCTTGTGAGTGATTAGGGAACATGTCATATTAAATTACCTCTTATAGTTGATCATTAAAATGATGTCTTCCCAAAAAAAAATCAATATTAACCCCCATGAGAGAGGTAGAGTTTACTATTGATCTAGTTCTAGAAGAGACACTAGTATTTATTCCTCCTTACTAGATAACACCTGATCAGATTCAAAAACACAAAAAAAGTCAGAGGACCTCAAATCTAAAGGGTTTATATGAAAAGTTCTTCAGCTTGGGGGGTCACCTATCCGTTTTTTCAAGAATGTGATGGTACCTTTAGGCTTTGTGTGGATAACAAAAAATTGAACGAGATTATGATTAAGAAAAGGTATCCTTTACCTAAAAAATGTGATCTATTTGACTAGATCAAAGGGGATTGGGTATTCTGAAAGATTTACTTGAGATCAGGATATCATAAGGTAAGGGATAAACCCTCATATATACCATGAAAAAAATTCCATAGTTGATATGTCCAATATGAGTATCTGGTAATGATTTCCAGTCTCGTGAAACATATTCTATTTTCATGGATATGATGAATCCAGTTTTCAGAAGTATCAACATTATTTTGTGTTCACTTTCATGGACAACATATTAGAATATCGACAGACTAGAAATGATCATGAAAAACATCTTAATGTCATTTTGAGAACACTAATAGAGCATAAGTTATATGAAAAGATAAAAAATTGACACTTATGGATTGATAAACTTTACTTATTGGGTCACATAATATAAAAAATACGGGGTCTCTATTGACCCATAGAAGGTGAGATCCATGGTTTCATGGGATAATCCTAAGAACGACTTTGATATATGATGTTTCTTGGGGTTATCTGGATATTATATGTGCTTTATTCATGATCTTTCATGCCTAACTTCACCTATTATGGGCTTTAATTAGAAAGGGTTTTATGTTTACATCTACTAAAGCATGTGATTAATCCTTTCAATAGATGAAAGGAAGGATAACATCAATGATGATTCAAATTCTTCTAGACTTTGGAAGAAGGTATATAGTTTATTGTGATGTATTAGGCATAAGGCTAGGAGTATTTCTGATGTTGGATGAGTGAGTCATGGAATACGAGTATCATCACTTGAGGCCTCATGATTAAAATTAACTTATTCAAAATCTCTAGATAGATTCTATGGTTCATGCCTTACATTATTTGGGGAATTATATTTTGGGAGGGTGGTTCTCCATATACACAGATCATAAAAGTCCAAAATATATCTTTAATCATTGTGAAATGAACCTCAAAAAATGAATATGAGTGGAGTATTTATAGTGATTTTATTTTAATCTTGATTATATGCATGGGAAAGGAAATATAATGGTCGATTCTTTGAGGCAGAAGAATCAGACACAAGCTATTCAAGAAGAGAATAGTAAATGGTAGTTATTCGCCTTGTTTTATGAGATGCATTTAGTGGTACATGACCATATCATCCATCCTTTACTCACATTTTTATTAGTGACCTCTTCATTTCTAGATAGAGTGATAATGAGATAGATTTATGATCATGAGGTCTTAGTCGTAATGGAGAGTGTTTCAGGTGAGGAACCACCAATTGATTAGGTTGTTAATGAGGGTGAGATATTGTGCATTAATGGATGCATCACGGTTCCTACCGATGTGAAGGAAAATATAATGTGATAATTTCATATCTCTTCTTGGGATGTACATCCTGGTATTACCAAGATGTATTGTGACTTATTCCATAAGTATTGGTGACCGTTGATAAAAATAGAGATAACAAGTTTTTTTACCTGATTTTCCACCTATCAAAAGGTAAAGGTAGAACACCAGTGACTTGTGGGTATTTTATAGCCAGTTCCCATTATAGAATGGAAATGGGATTATTTTACTACATATTTTTTATGGGTTTTCCTTGTTCCCCTTGATGATGTGACTTTTTATGGGTGATTATAAATTGGTTAATGATGTTCACTCATTTCCTACCTATTTGGGCGACCTTATTAGTGGATAATTTTGTGAGGATATATGTCCAAGACATTATACATCTTCATAGAGTTCTATATACTATTGTATTAGATTGGGACACTCATTTTACACCATGTTTCTAGCAAGTTTTTAGAATGATTTGGTTTCATAGGTACTTCTGAGTACAACCTATCACTGTTAGATTGTGAGTCTGTCTGAGTATACTATAAAGGTGTTATAGGGCATTCTCTAGGCACATTTCCTTGATTTTGACGGTTCTTGGGAGAAACACATACCTTTTTCTATGTTTTATTATAATAATATATTTCATGTGGCTATACATATGGATTGTAACACCCCGACCCCTCTAGGCAGGAGCTGGTGAATTACTTGTGATATTGGAATGGTTAGAATGAATGAAAATCCGAAAGGAACGATCAGTTTATTAGTCTTGAAGAAACTAGATACATATATTTAAAACAAATTACATTGGATAAGTTTACATGATACAATACATAATGAAAAACAAAAACTCTATCCATAAGCACTCAATAAATGACCTCCTCTTCCTAACCTGTTGAAGGTAAACAATGAAAGGGGTGAGCTCAAATTATCAGTAAGGGTTACAAATAGCAGAAGCATGAGTACAATAATAAGTGAATCATAATCAATCTGACATAATCAATAGGGCATAGTGAGTAAATAAAAAACTAATTCCATTAATAAACTGAAAATGAAACTGTATCCATAGATTTTATCATATTGAAAAACTCATGGATAGAAATAATAACTAAAAATGAATAAAGATAATGATTATTAATTGGATTTTATGTACCTGGCACATGAACCATAATACTGTAAAAACGTTTTAGTTCTGTGGGTAGAAACCCGTCTGATTTTTTGAAACAAACTCGAAGGGTCTGTCGCCAAACTATTTTGTATCATTGGACCTACCGATGCATAAAAGGGCTGTAGTGGGCCCCACCCACCTCTAAACCCATGAATTATTTATAAATAAATTAAATATAAGAGCAATATGTATTTACATTATACGTATAGAATAGAGGATACAGATTCATCAATATTTGCACAGTCAAAACAACATTCAAAATAAATACCCTATGTAAAATGGTATACAGATTAGACAATAATAATTTCCATGATATGAGAATATGGATATTTAAATGGAATATACTTTCAATTAAAAATTGATATCAAATGGGTAGTAGGTACACCACATAAGAAAGAGTAGGTGCACAATTACTAAACAAGTAACCACGAAGTGAAAATTGTGACAAAGCTCCTTACCGTGTTTTATTCAATTGAGTTGTATGATAAAGAGTTAATAAAGACCAAAATAGTCACAAAATACAATGAATATAATGATAAACATGATAAAATATGTCAAATGGTAATACACCTATACTGTATATAATAAATAAGAGGTGAACAATGGAGATCCCACATAATTGAAAGTGAGAAGAGAAAAACCCCTTACAAACATTTCGGCATGGTAACGAGTGTCCTTAGAGAGATTAATGAGAGATAAAAGGTTATCCAATGATTTATATATCAAAAGGGAAGTATGGGGGATATGAGAAAACATACCCCATAATTAGAAATTAAAAACAAAATCACACAAGATTGGGTGGATTCTTGAATAAAACTGGGAGAGAGGATCCCATACCTTATGCTTGAAGGTGTTCTTGAATTGTTATTAAAGACATGAATAAACAAATTAGGATTATTAATTCATAATTCCAGAACCTCTTTTATATGTAAATTATGTATTATAATCCTTCTTAGTTCATTCTAGTTCTTTTTGATTGGTTATAAGGTTCAATTTCATCGTTCGAGCTCGTTTGTTTACTTTGTTTTAAATAATTAGTTCACTTATATTCAAGTTCAGATAAATATATAAGTTGGAAGTGGTTACCCAGAAATGAATTTATACACTATTAGTGATCATCCAGGAGATTAAATGGCTTTAAATTTAATTCGGGATACTTAGATTGAAGTTGAAGTTATATATATATATAACCTTAGTGATAACCGTTTTGATTAATCGGTGGGTTTGATTACGATGAACATGTTTCGCTTTATAACTTAATACCATTTGTACAAAAGTATCACAGAACTAAAAATACAATATATTACATAATAATCTGGTTCAACCATAACACAAATGTTTTCTTGACCATAATTAAAGATTATAATAGAAATCGATAAACCGTTGTCCTTGAATGTGCTAAATTAGCACATCTCAAACGGTGCTTTAATTTCTTTCAAATAAAAGTGGGGAAAGGAGAGAATATAATAGAATATATACCATTATAATGAAAACATTCCAGCACATGTATGTCACTGGATTTATCATAACATTTTGGTGAAGGGAGGTGATAAAAGAAACAAAAATAAACGAACTTAAAAGAAAAGAAGGGATTTGAAAGAGGAATTTACCTCTTGAGACTTCCTCCTTTGAGAACCTCTTAAGGGGAGAAGTTTTGGTCTTTTTATGAGACCAAAGCTTTCTAGAAGTGAGGGTGGAGGTTGGGAAGGTATTTGGATAGAATTTGGGGAAGGTACAAGGCTTGAGAGGAGTGAATGGAAGAGGGGGTGAGAGGGGGTTTTTATAGTGGAGGAGAGAGGGGATTTCTTAATATAAAACTCATTAATTTATTATTTCTCCTCAAGAGAAGGAATAGTGACTATTCCATGACCAAGAATAGTATTTTTATCATGTGATACAGAACCAAGTGGGCTTACATTAGTAGAACATCACACATTACTCTATAATTAGTTTATTTATCTTAATTTTGCAATTTATGGTATGTCACTATTCTTCAAAAATTCTTGTATTTCAGAAAAATACAAAAAATTTACCCCAACTGTTTTTCGACGTGTAGAATCAAAAAATGAAGTCCATTTTTCAAAAAAAAATATTCTAAATATGATTAATTAATTATTTAATTAAATCATTATTTAATTGAAATATATAAACACTTAGAACATTCATCATCATCTTTAGGGTGTCTAAATTTATTTATACACTCAAGGGTATGGATACCATTCATAAGAGTCATATTACTATTTATAAGGGTAAGTTAATATATCTTAGGTTAGGTTACTATTCATAAGGGTAGGTTACTATTCACAAAAAATTAAGTTAATTCTATCAAACTCTAAATATCATCTTGAACACAACCGTGTATATCTGATTTTTAAAATTCAAATCACAGATCTGGTACATTTAAGTTTAGTGGCTATGTTATGGATATCTCTTATATGTAATAATGTTTTGTTCCATAGGGTCTTAGTGATTCATGAAATATAGGCTACCTAATGAATACAGTGTATTTAAGAGAAACATACCATAAAAAGTTTGGGGTGCTACATTATTCCCTCCTTCAAAACTTTCTTCCTTGAAATTTATGTATAAAGCCCACAAAAAAAGATGTGGGTAATTATTTTTCATAACATCCTTAGGTTCCAATGTTTCTTCCTCAATATTCTGGTTTCTCCAAAGGACCTTCACTAATAAAGTTGTCCGATTTCTTAATATCTGCTCCCTTGTGTCAATAATCCCAATTGGCTTTTCACAATATGATAAATCAGGTTCCAATTCAATTTCTTCATATGTGAGAACATGCGTTGGGTCTGGCATGTACTTCTTTGACAATGACATGTGGAACACATCCTAAACTCTGGAGAGATTTGGCGGCATCGCTAGACGATAAGCTATAGCTCTGATTCATTCCAGAATTTCAAATGGCCCGATGTACCTGGGGCTCGGTTTCCATTTATTACCAAACCTTAGGAGACCCTTCCATGGAGATACTTTCAGAAAGACATGATCTCCCACCTAGAATTCCAAATCCTTGCTCTGATTGTCAACATAACTCTTCTTCCTACTTTGGGCTACCTTAATATGGGATTGAATTTTCTTCACCTTTGTCGTAGTCTCTCCAAAACGTTCTGGGCCTATAAGTTTCCTCTCACCAACTTCATCCCAACAAGTTGGAGTTCGACACCTCTTTCCATATAATGCTTCATACGAAGCCATTTAAATACTGGAATGGATGCTATTATTGTAGGAAAATTCCACCAAAGGTAAGTATTGATCCCACATACCTTGGAAGTCAAGAGAGTATGACCTCAGCATGTATTCTAGAGATTGTATAGTCCTTTTAGACAGTCCATCAGTTTGGGGGTGATAAGCAGTGCTCACACAAAGCTCAGTATTCAAAGCTTTCTGGAGACTTTTCCAGAACTTTGATGTAAACCGGGGATCTCGATCAGATACAATGGATAGAGGGGCACCATGAAGTCTTACAACATAATTAATATACAGTCTTTCCAGGTGCTCGAGTGGAAAATCCTCTCGTATAGGAAGAAAATGTGTTGATTTTGTGAAATGATCAACAATTACCCATATTGCATCGTTCCTTTTAGGTGTCCCCAGTAGTACAGTGATAAAATCCATCATAATGTTATCCCACTTCCACATAGGAACATGTAGAGGTTTCATCACTCCTTTGGGATGTTGTCTCTCTGCCTTCACTTGTTGAAAAACTAGACACCTTGACACGTAGTTAGCAATTTCCCGCTTCATATTATCCCACCAGAAATATTTTGTTAAGATCTATGTACATCTTGGTGCTACCCGGGTGTATAGAGAAATTTGAGCTATGGACATCATCTAATAGTTCCATTTTTAGGTCAGGTATTGATGGAATGCATAACCTCTTCCCAAATTTCAGAACTCCTTCTTCATACACAAAGTCAGCCATCCTTCCATCCTTGAAAACATTAATTTTCTGGTGTAGATTCTCATCATCAGATTGAGAGCTTTTTATTTTCTCTAATAAAGATGGTTTAACAATCATTTGAAAGGGAAACGATGTTTCCCTTATTTTAACAATTCCCATATCCATCTTCAGTAGATCCATTAATATAGGATCTCTTTCAATCCTCATTTGAGTTAGAAGGCCATGATCTTTCCTGCTTAGTGCATCTGCCACCTTATTCGTCTTTCCTGGGTGGTAGTGTATTGAACAATCATAATCTTTTTGTAACTCAAGACATATTATTTGCCTCATGTTGAGTTATTTTTGTTTGAAAATATATTTCAAACTCTTGTGGTCTGTATAGATCTCACATCTATCTCCATAGAGATAATGCCTATATATTTTCAGATAAAATATTACGGCTGCTAACTCAAGATCATGAGTTAGATAATTTTTCTCATGAGTCTTCAACTGTCTTGATGCATAAGCAATAACTTTATCATTTTTCATAAGGATGCAACCCATCCCATTCTTTGATGCATCACTGTATATCACAAATCCATCACTTCCAGATGGAAGAGTCAAAATTGGAGCATTGACCAATCTTCATTTCAATTATTTGAAGCATTTTATTAACTCTTTTGTCCACACAAAATTAACTCCTTTATATGTGAGCTTGTTTAGCAGGTTATCCAGTCGGGCGAAATTATGAACTAAACGCCGGTAGTAACCTGCTAAGCCAATAAAACTACATACCTCGATTATGTTTGTGGGCGTGGTCCAATCTTGAATTGCCTTTGTCTTCACAGGATCAACTAGGATTCCATCCTTAGAGACAATATTAGCTATAAAAGAAACTGATTGAAGCCATAATTCTCACTTGCTAAACATCCTATATAATTCATTTCTTCTAAGAGTTTCCAGAATAATCCGCAAGTGATTCTCATTGTCTTCATTGATTTTTTAGTATACGAGGATATAATCGATGAACACCACAACAATGTTATCAAGATATTCCTTGAAAACTCTATTCATTAAATCCATGAAAATAGAGGGTGCATTAGTCAGTCCATATGGAATCACTATAAACTCGTAATGCCCATACCTGGTTCGAAATGTTGTCTTAAGAATATCTTCCTTCCTCACACGCAGCTGATGATATCTGGACCGAAGGTCAATCTTCTAAAAGTATTGGGATCCATGGAGTTGATCAAATAAATCATCAATCTGAGGCAGAGGATACTTATTCTTTATTTTAATAGCATGATTTCCCTATAATCAATGCATAGCCTCATGGATCCATCTTTCTTTTTAACAAACAGGACCAGGGGTCCCTATGGGGAAACACTAGGCCGAATAAATCCTTTGTCACTCAAATCCTCTAGTTGTTTCTTTAGCTCCACTAACTCCATAGTGGCCATTCTAAAAGGGGTATTTGATATAGGTCTCACACCAGGAATTAAATCAATAGAGAACTCAACTTACCTCTATGGAGGATGTATAGGTAAATACTCTAGAAATACACCAATGTACTCTTTCACTATGTGCACATCTTCAATTTGAAGATTTATTTCCTCTCCCATAAATGCTGGCTTATATTCCTCTCCAAGTATTGCATTAAGTAGAGCTACTAGGGGTGGTTCTCGATAAGAATTATGTGGCGATGTTTCTTCCCTAAAGACAAGGGATTCTACACCATTTTAAAAATTTGTAACTTCCTTCTTCTCACAATAAATCTTCACATCATAATTTGATAGCCAATCCATGCTGAGAATTTTATCAAATTCAATCATTGGTATGATGACAAGGTTAGCAACTAAATCATGTTTTGGTGATTGGAGGGGGACTAGTCAACATGCCTTTGTTGCAATGATAGATCCCCCAAGATTTTTGACTGAAAACTACTTTATTAAATCAAATTGGACATATCTAATTTTCATGGCAAACATAGATGATATAAATGAATGCGATGATCTAGAATCAAATAAGGTGTTGGCTAAGTTTGAGGAAACAATTAAAGTACCTTCCACCACATCATTCAGAACTTCGACCTCCGCAGTTGTAATCACATAAGCTCTCCCTTGATATCTTGGCCTTTTCTGAGTCAAGTTTCCTTGGCATTTAGGACACTCATTTGAATATTGTCCCATCTCTCTACAATTTTAGCATTGAACATCATTGAATTGTTTCGTCCACTTGCATTCATCGGATCGATGACCCTTTTCTCCATAGTTATAGCAGACTCCCATGCCTTTCGATCTTTTCCCGAGATGATTCTTTCCACAGTTCTTGCATAATGGGTTATTATTCGTTCCCTTACTATTATTTGGTACTTCTCATTTTCTTTTTTATCCGAGTACCACTTATTATCTTGGTTTCCTTTGAAAATATTTGATCTAGAAAATTACCTCTCTCTTTTGATGGCACATGATATAATTCCATCAAATGATGAAAATGTTTGAGAAGCCAGTGCCCTATGAAGACATGGCTTAAGACCTTCAAAGAAATGATCAATCTTGTATGCTGAGCCACGTACGTAATCAACGACATACCTGGCCAGCCTCATAAAATTAGCCTCACACTCTAGAACCTTGTCTTCTTACCTTTGTTTCAAGCTAAGGAATTTTAGCTTCATTTCGGTTCGTTGCTCACGAGGGAAATATTTTTCGAAGAATATTTCCTCAAAAGTCCTCCATTCCATGTATTCTATTTCTTCTTTCTTCATGGTATTTTGAATCAAAGACCACCATTGGTCAGTGTCACCCTTGAGACAATATATCTCCAGCACCACCTTCTCATTCTCATTGCATCTTAATGCGATGAATATCTTTTCAATTGACTTGATCCATTGCTCAGATACCATGGGATTAGTAGTTCCACTAATAGATGGGGGATTCTGCCACTTAAAATGATCCAACATAGTTGTGGAATGTTTATTCGTTACAACTTGAGTAAGTTGTCCCAATATGGTCATGATTTGATCCGCTCCAACATTTACTGTGTTGACTTGCTCAATGGGGAGATACCTATATTTCCCATGAGTATTGATTCCCCTTCTTCCATTATATGTCATTTCTAAATAATTTCACACAATATATTAGGTTATGAATCATAATGTACAATCTTAACAAAATACTTAGCATAGTTTAAGATCCTACGCATGGCTAATCCTATACTAAGAAAAATTGTTTATTTGAGGAATAATTTACATTTCAATCCTTCCTAATGGCTTGTAAAGAAAATGTGAATTATCCTAAGCATATCCCCCAGGAGTGTCGTAACCAAGAGTGCAAAAAGGCTAGTTGTTGTGTACCAGTTCCCATTCGAGTCTACCTCAAAGCGGTGTTTTCAGGTTTTACCCCTAGATAAATCTATGCCAGAGCCGCCTCTACCTGCTCGTATCCAGACAAGGATGTGTTGCTTGAAATATCCACATAATCTATTCCTTACCAAAATACCAGGACACTCTTGTAAGATTATCCTCAAATTCTACCTTAGGGATTTGTTCCCTAATATCCTACTCTACTTTCCATGTTTATTACTAAACTTCCTCTGATACCAACTGTAACACCCTGACCCCTCTAGATAGGATCCATTCCATTACTTGTGATATTGGAATAATTAGAAGGAATAAAAATCCAAAAGGAATGATCAGTTTAGTAGTATTGAAGAAACTAGATACATATATTTAAAAAAATTACATTGGATAAGGTTGCATGATATAATACATAATGAAAAACAAAAACAGCATCCACAAGCACTCAATAAATGACCTCCTCTTCATAACCTGTTGAAGGTAAACAATGAAAGGGGTGAGATCAAAATCTTATTTACGGTTACAAATTATGGAAGCATGAATTCAATAATAAGTGAATCATAATCAATCTGACATAATCAATACGACATAGTGAGTAAATGAAAAACTACTACCATTAATAAACTAAAAATGAAACTGCATCAATAGATTTTGTCATAGTGAAAAACTCATGGATAATAATAATAACTGATAATGAATATAGAGAATTATTATTAATTTGACATCATGTATCTGACACATGAACCATAATACCATAAAAACAATTTGGTTTTGTGGGTAGAAACCCGCCTGATTTTTGGAGACAAACTCAATGGGTCTGTCGTCAAACAGTTTTGTCTCATGAGACCTACCGATGCATCGAGAGGATGTAGTGGGCCCCACCCAACTCTACATACAATAATTATTTATAAATATATTCAATACAAGAGCAATATGTATTTATAATATCCATATATAATAGAGGATACAAATTCATCAACATTTCCACATTCAAAACAACATTCAAAACAACATTCAAAATAAACACCGTATGTAAAATGGTAAAGGATTAGACAATAATAATATCCGTGATATGAGAATTTGGATATTTTAATGGAATATAATTTCAATTTAAAAGTGATATAAAATGGGTAGTAGGTGCACCACATAAGAAAGATTAGGTGCACAATTACTAAGCAAGTCACAACGAAGTGAAAATTGAGACAAAGCTCGTTACCATGTTATATTCAATTGAGTCATATGATAAAGAGTTAATAACCACTAAAATAGTCACAAAATACAATGAATATAATGAGAACCATGATAACATATTCCAAATGGCAGTATAGATATACCACATATAAGAAATAAGAGGTGAACAATGGAGATCCCACAGAATTGAATGTGAGATGAGAAAAACCCCTTACAAACAATTCGGCATGGTTATGAGTTTCCTTCGAGGGATTAATGAGAGATAAAAGGTTATCCCAAGATTTATATATCACAAGGTAATAATGGGGGATATGATAAAACATACCACATAATTACAAATTAAAAAAATCACACAAGATAGGGTGGATTCTTGAATAAAAGTGAGAGAGAGGATCCCTTACCTTATGCTTGAAGGTGTTCTTGACTTGTTATTAAACACCTGAATAAAAAAATTAGGATTGTTAATTCATAAGTCCAGAACCTTTTTTATATTTAAATGATTTATTATAATCCTTTTTAGTTAATTCTAGGCCCTTTTGATTGGTTATAAGGTTCAATTTCATTGTTCGGGCTCATTTTTTACTTGGTTTTAAATGATTTATTCACTTATATTCAAGTTCAGATAAATATATAAGATGGATGTGGTTGTACATAAATGAGGTTATAAAATATTAGTGAACATCCAGGAGATTACATGGTTTAAAATTTAATTTGGGTTACTTAGATTGTAGTCGAATTTATATATATATATATATATAACCTTAGTGATAACCATTTGGGTTAATCAGTGGGTTTGATTACGATGAACATGTTTTTCTTTATAACTTAATACCATTTGTAAAAAAGTATTACAGAACTAAAAATGGGATATATTAAATAATAATATGGTTCAACCATAAGACAAATGGTTTCATGACCTGAATTAAAGATTATAATAGAAATAGATAAACCGTTGTCCTTGAATGTGCTAAATTAGCACATCTCAAACAGTGCTTTCATTTCTTTCAAATAAAAATGGGGAAAGGATAGAAGGTAATGGAATATATACCATTAGCATGAAAACATTCTGGTACATGTATGTTACTAGATTTATCATACTGTTTTGGTGAAGGGAGGTGAGAAAAGAAACAAAAATAAAGGAACTTAAAAGAAAAGAAGGGATTTGAAAGATGAATTTACCTCTTGAGACTTCCTTTTATGAAAACCTCTTAAAGGGAGAGGTTTTGGTCTTTTTAAGAGAAAAAAGCTTTCTGGACGTGGTGGAGGAGGATGGGAAGGTATTTGGACATAATTTGTTGAAGTCACAAGGCTTTAGAGGAGTGAATGGAAGAGGGGGTGAGGGGGGTTTTTATAGTGGAGGAGAGAGGGGATTTCTTAATATAAAACTCATTAATTTATTATTTCTCCTCAAGATAAAGAATAGGGAGTATTCCATGAACAATAATAGTTTTTTAATCATGTGATCCCGAACCAAGTAGGATTACATCAAAAAAACATCACACATGACTCTATAATTAGTGTATTTATCTTAATTTTGCAATTTATGGTATGTCACTATTCACCAAAAATTCAAGTATTTCAGAAAAATCCAAAAAAAATTACCCTAACCATTTTCAACGTGTAGAATCCAAAAATGAAGTCCATTTTTCTAAAATAATTTTCTATATATGATTACTTAATTATTTAATTAAATCATTATTTAATTGAAATATATAAACACTTAGAATATTCATCTTTATCTTTAGGGTGTCTAAATTCATTTATATACTCAAGGGAATAGATATCATTCATAAGAGTCATATTACTATTCATAAGGTTAAGTTAATATTCCTAAGGGTAGGTTACTATTCATAAGGGTAGGTTACTATTCACCTAAAATTAAGTTAATTCTATCAGACTCTAAATATCATCTGGAACACAATAGTGTATATCATATTTTTAAAATTCAAATCATAGAGCTGGTAAATTTAAGTTTAGTGGCTATGTTATGGCTATCTCTTATATGTAACCATGTTTTGTTCCATAGGGGCTTAGTGATTCATGAAATATAGGCTACCTAATGAATATAGTGTATTTAAGAGAAACATAACATAAAATGTTTGGGGTGCTACATGGATGCTTATGATTCCCTATACGAAAGATCATACCGATCACCTCTATGCTGGTTCGAGGCTAGGGAGGCAGTGCTACTGGGTTATTATCTCATTCAGGATACTTTTGAGCAGGTTTATCTTATCAGTAAGAATATGGAGCTTAGTATAGGAAGAAGTATTATTCTGATCACTATCAATTGCCTCTGGATTTTCAAGTCAGAGATCTGGTCTTATTATGTGTATCGCATAAACAGAGGCATTGAAAAATTAGGCAGTAAGGAAATTTAGTTTCTGGATTCATCATCCCTTTTGAGATTTTAGAGAGGGTTAGACTATTGGATTGTCAAATATAACTCCCTTAGAGATATGAGGCTATACATGAAATATTTCAGGTTTCTTAATTACATTATTATCATTCAGACCCAACTCATATACTTAAACCTGATGAGTTCGAGCAGAATATTGTTTCTTCTTTTGAAGAGTATCTCACATGTGTTATTCATAAATCATGATGCCTATGAATGATAGGTTAGTTCATACATTATGTGTTTTATAGAAACATGACTATGTAAATGATGATACCTAGGAGTGAGAGGCTGACATAAATTAATCGTGGAAAAAATTATTATCATATTCTTGTCATACACCCTCGGAAAGGTAACTCAGGGTTGAGTTGCTTTAAGGAGGGGGGATGAAAGATCTTTGTTTTTCTCTTTAGTCACGAACCCATTTAATTTTAGTTTAAAAATTTATTTTTTAATCTAATGAATTTTTATAAGGGGTTATGAATTGATTTAAGAGTGTTCGAGGCCTGTTCGAGGTCATAAGATCCATTTGTTTTGGAGAAATAAGTGAGGCTTGTGGTTAGTGCTAACTGTTCCCCTAAACTGCGTGGGATATAGGTAGTTCCACATGTTTAGTTTAAATATGTGATGGAGTCCACATGAACATCTGAAGAACTATTTACATGTTGTAAATGGGATCACAGGGTGCACCACATAGATAGTGCTGGCGCATTTTTAGTGAACGATTTACCAAATATGCATCCTAATACTTCCCCACATAAAATGGATGAATTTACACTTTTTTCTCCTTTTATTTAACCAATATACTTATTTATTCTCCATTTTCACACAAATAATCCTCCCTAATTGTTGATAGATCCCTTATCCCTCAAGCTAGTCTTTTATCCTCTGCCCTTATACGACATCCAAATCATGCCCCATTAGTCCGATTGAATATGTCTCGAAATGTTCATCAATCCACTTTTTTCCTTTCTTGAGTTATATATCCATATTGAATTCTAAATACACGTGAGATAGTATTCCATATATATTGTGTGCTTGTCTATTTCTCCATTTTCTCGTGTTCAAGATTAAAATAGAGGTTGATACTGGATGAGGAGTCTAATACCATTCAAGGTTGGGGGTTTACTACTTTTCCCTAATGTTCAAGTTGAATATATTATGATCCAATTTTACCTGAACTAGACCTTCCATATGTCACCCATTAAATGTTTAATTAAATAAAAAAATTACTAATTCCTAAATTTGGATAGTCCTCACAATCCAATTTCTTCATTAGAGTCTTTATGTCTCAATGTGAGATACCCCTTTTGTTTTGTAGACTTAATGACTATGAACTCCATGTATTGTAAGAAAATTAAAACACCAATTAATGTTTAATGAAATTTCCCTAATTAATTTTATGTTTAAATTAAATTAAATGGATGGTATGGCACAATGAATGGACCTTATATTTGGATATGGAATCGAAAAAACACCTAAGGTTAGTTAATCTTAACCCATATAAATTAAATTTTTATTGAATTGGATGAATTATAGAAATAATTATCTTATTAATATTTAAAATTGTTAATTATTTTTAGTAAAACATCAATATGTGGGACGTGAAATTCATGACCATTTAAAATAGAGGTTGTACCTAGAATTTCCTCTCCTTGGTTTTGAATACTGATTAAAAAGATTCTTACCATTAAATGGAGGTTGGACATGGTGTTTCCTCTCATTAAATTATATTATTGGAAATGAAATTATTTCCCCTTGAAAATGAAATTGGACACTGTGATCCAAATTCTTTAATTAGGTGCAACCATGATGATCTGGGAACCAAGTAACATGATATGTTGTGTCATATTAATAATTATAAATGATACCAACTAGTATGCATTCATATGAATCGGGTAGAACACCTTAGGTTGGTGTGTCGAGGGTATGACCCGTTTGTATTATACATGATAGCTAAAGTGATATGTGTAAGGGGACATTATAGTTACCTTATAAGATTATTTTATGTCACTTGTCTAGAGTTATTCCGAAAAATGAAAAATCCAGTAGCATTGGATGGGTTTCACCTCTGGAATCCAATTCAACTTGGTGTTGTTAATATTATTATTTTTATTACCATTTTACCTGCAACCTATTCATATTATATTACCTAGTTGAAAAGTATTAGAATCTATTGTTGGTGTCTTGTTGAGTTTTACCCACACCCTATTTAGGCCACCATATGTTTCTTGGTCAGACATCATGGATATAGGTAGGGAAAAAGGGATTCCCCTTACCATGGATGTCTGATTTTATATATTAGGATAGATTAAAGGAGAAGTGGATTGAACTTGTACCCATGATTCTATTAGAGATTTATTTGGACCTTTTGTCTATTTTTTATATCCTACTTTGTATACGCCTACGACATTGATCCCCCCTTTATCCCTTGTTTATGTATATCATCATGAAGTGGCACAATATTTTATATTCTATTGGACAAGGTTCTTATTATGGTTTATTCCAATATATATTTATATCTATATGATTTATATTCTATTATTCCCTTTTATTATGTTTCTGTTAATTATTCATTTATCATACCGTTGTTCTAATACTCTAATAAAAGAGGGTATAGTCTCCCCAATGGACATTTAGAGCCCCTAACAACTATTTGGAATCCTGTATCATATATGTAGGTTTCCTTGATGCCATGTGGCCCATGGTCTAGGTCACTTAATAGTGGATCGTGCTTGGGACATCACAAAGTGGTATCAAAGCACCTTTTTTTCATTACTATTTGGGGTGGGTAGGAAGGTGACTATGACACATCCTAATTTTCTAATGATAATGTTCCTAGGATTAGTTATCCCATGTATAGGGAAAAATACAAATTACTAGGGTTGGGGCATATTGTTCTGAATTTTTCCTTTTATAGTTATACTGATTTAACTATTGGGTGACACACATGACTTGTGGGATTTATTATCATTATATATTCTCTTTTTACCCCTGGCTCGACATGATGAGGAAGTACTCTATCATGCACCATTTTAGGAACTTAAGGATTATATGTCATGCATATTTATTTCGACATTTACTTTATTACGTGCGTTTACTTGAGTATTTAATATGGTCCATGATTGATATAATTTATTTTGAAATAATAATTCTAATTGTAAAAAGTATAAATAATTTTTCAATTAATGTTTGTGCATCAACTTAAATGGGGTTCTACCACATAGATTGATTGTTGAACTTTAACTAAAAAATTATCATATGTTTGAGGTATGGACCATTGGTTGCATGGGATAAAACATTGGTGGTTGAAATTGAATGGATACTAACTTTAATTTATATGGTGTGTAGACCTATATAAATTAGGAATGCTGAACCATATAGTTAAACCATCATAAGAGAATATTTTCAGTTATATGGAGTACCAATTGCAACTTAGAAATCAGGGGATTTGATAACAAGGGAATGGGAGATGCGTCTAACTACACCTAGATATATGCATATATAAATATATATAAAAATATTGACTTGTAAATATTAAATGTTAAATGAAATGGTTACCCTTAAATGGGGAATCCAATTTCAAATTTAAGAGTATATTCATTTGTAAATTGTAATTGAAACTCCATACAACGACACCTTTGGAGTGAAATAGAGAACATGACCCTAACCCCACCTTAGTAGTGGGAAGTATGGAGTATCTATTATGATTTTTTATAATCTTCTATGTCACCTAGACCCAGCTTTAGGAGAATGAATTGGGGATTTAACCCTTATGTTGGAAGGATTTTACATATTTTATTCACTAATTTGTGATCTATTCGTTTATCTAATTGTATTTTGAGGTATGTTATTATAATTGTAGAGATATTACACTATGATGGCCACTGGTTGTGCACCAGGAGGGTAGAAACAACCATGCTCCAGAAGTGGTGGAACGTAACCTAAAAAGAGTGCCACCCTCGATACCACTTCCTATTCAAAATCTAGGTATCGATTCTTAGTTTTTTGAGGGATTCTTATAGCCAGCTCATTATGTATAGGGGGCTCCATGACTTTCCTCTTATATAGTTGAGTTTAATAGAGACTTCCAGGAGTAGTACTGTTTTAAATATTTAGGGTACGGTGGTACCCAGGCCGTTGAATCTTGGATTGAGTCCATGCTATATATCTTAGAAAATATAGAGACACCTCATGAATGGATAGTGAAGTTTGATACATATAGGATTCATGAATTCACTAAACATTTGTGGGATGTAATGAATCAAGATGTTTAGCATTAAGTTATGGTCTATGATATTTCTAGACTACCTTCTACAATTATTTCTCTCCCATGACTTTAAGTGACGATTGAGATAGAGAGTGTATGAACATGTAGTAAGGAACTGGGTCCATTATGGACTATTCATCTCTCTTTATAATGATTTAGTGCTTCACATTGATTTCTCTGGGTGAAAAGTTATCCAAGGCTAGGATATTGGAGGATAGACTTAGGTAAGACTTGGGATCGCTAGTGAAAATATTCTTGTTTACTATTGTATATGTGATAGTGAAATTTTCCCTCATCATTGAGTATAATCTAAGATATGTTGAAGGTGTAAGATAGGGAAGTTCAACACCTAGACTAGATGCTACTTTGAAAAGTGGTTGGAAGCATCGACTAGAGGATTCTCATCAGGGTAGTGGCAGTTAGAGTATTCGCAACGGTAACAATTTGTTATCCATCAGTGTGGGAATCCATGTCATACGAAGTCCGAATGACTTAGTGACATCATTGAGTTTCATACTTACAAAAATATAGGGAATATTTAGTAAATATTTAGAAAATTTCCTTCAATTTATAATGAGAGACGATATTTACCAACTCCATATACATAAGTGGTGTCAGTATCCACTTTCTAGGTGGTTAGATGAAGTACTATCGACCATTCATGTAGAGGAGGTGGTCATGGATGAGGGATCCATACAAAGGTATTACAATTCAATACGAGTGGATCTGATCAGGTTAGTCAGGTTATATCTAAGGGAAAAAAATATGGCCTAATATATGAAATACAACTAATAGCCAATTAGTATAGTTCCATTCCATCTACAGAACTTGGTGTGTTTTTAGTAGCCACAAATTTAGTATCTTCGTTATTTGACATAGATTCATTGCAATCGTTCATATTCATGGCTATTTTGGAAAGTCGTTGTCTGAAAATTCAAAATTTATATGGAGTAATGATGCTTGATAGTCTTTGGGAGTGTGATCAAGAAGTGTATTCCAATGTAAGAAATGGCCCATTGAGATACGTGGATATCATTTTATATGAGACATTTTTATCCTCAATATGTTGGGTTTTGATGTCATTATTAGAATAGACTAGTTGGATCCCTATTGAGAACATGTTGACTGTTATTGTTGGATAATACCCTTTATATCACAAGAGGGAAATAGGTATGTGTATAAAGGAGAATGGGATGCCCAAGATAGTCAAGCTAAAACTGGGCATCCTAGGTTGTGTTGAATGTCAACCCTGATTTCTAGTCTTAGAAGTGATCATGGAACATGTTATACATAATTCCCTCATATAGTGTATCATTTTAGGGATGTATTCCCTAATAACTTTTCTAGATTATCTCCCATAAGAGAGGAAAAGTTTAATATTGATCCAATTCCAAGAGTGACACCAATATCTATCACTCCTCATAGGATGACACCTAATGAGCTTCAAAAACACAAAATACAGATAGAGGACCTGGAATATAAGGGGTTTATATGACCCACTACTACACCTTGGGGTTCACCAATCCTCTTCGCTAAGAAGGTAAATGGTACTCTCAGGATTTGTGTGGATTGGAAAAAATTGAACCATCTTACAGTTAAAAAAATGTATCTTATACCTCGTATAGATGATAACTTTTACTAGAACCATGGGGATTGGGTCTTCTCAAAGATTGACATGAGATCGATCTATCATCTAGTGAGGGTTATACCCTCACATATACCACATAAAACATTTCATAGTTGAAATAGAATGTGTGAGTACCTAGTCATGTAGTTCTGTCTCACAAACAAAACATAAGTTTTCATGGCTATGATGAATTGGGTTTCCACCCCTATCTCAATTATTTTCTAATTATTTTCATGGATAACATCTTGGTGAACTCAAAAACTTGACCTGATCATGAAAAACATTTTGATATCATTTTGAGAACAATAATAGAGCATAGTTTATATTCCATGATTAGAAAATGACACATATGAATTGATAATGTCCACTTCTTGGGTCACAAAATCTCTTTAAAAGGGGTGTTTATGGACCTAGAGAAGGTGAGAGCTGTGGTTTCTTAAGAGCAGCCTAAGAATTTATTTGATATAAGAAGATTCTTATGGATAACTGGATATTATAGGAACTTTATTAAAAAAATTCATGCCTATAAACACCTCTTATGGGATTGAATAAGAAGGGTGTTATGTTTACATAGTTTGAATCAGGCGAGAAATCCATTAAGAGATTAAAATCAGGATAACATCAATGCTGATTCTGATTCTTCCATAGTCGACCAGAAGCTATACTATTTATTATGAAACAACATGAATTGGTATGGGAGTTGTTATTATATATGATGATTCAGACACGGAATACACGTATCATCAGTTGAGGCATGATGAGAAAAATAACCTGATGCATGAACTTGAGAAAGATGTTTTGGTTTATGCTATGAATTTTGTAACACATTATTTGTTTGGAGAGTAGTTTTCCATATACATGGATCCTAAAAGTATCAAACACATATTTAATCAGTGTGACTTGAACCTTATACAATGAATATGGGTTGAGTACCTATATTATTTCAATTTTTATCTTGGTTATATTTTCGAGAAATGAAATATGGTGGTTGATTCTTTGATCCATAAGATTCAGTCACAAGCTATTCAGGAAGTGAATAATGAATTACTGTTAGTGGCCTTGTTTTTTATGAATAATTTAAAGGTGGAGGACCATATCATGTAAAATTTACTCTCAAAGTTATTAGTGGCCTCTTCATTTATAGATATATTGAAGATTAGATAGCTTTATGATCCATAGGACTTAGTCCTAAGGGAGAGTGTTTCAGGTGAAGAACCACTACTAGGATGGGTCGTTAATGAGGATGGTATATTGTGCATTCATGGATAGGTTTGGGTTCCTGATGACGTGTTGAAGGAGTTTATGTGAGAATCACCTACCTCTTCTTGAGAAGTACATCCTAGTCTTACTAAGGAGTACCGTGACTTACACTACAAGTATTGGTGGTTAGGGATGATAAGAGAGATAACATGTTTTGTTACTTTATGTTCCACCTGTCGGAAGTTGAAGGTAGAACACTAGTAACCGTTAGGTATTTAACTACAATTTCCCAATTTGGAGTATAAATGGGATGATTTAAAAATTAATTTTTTGATGTATTTACCTTGGTCCCCTTAGAGGCAATAACATCTTATGGGTGATTATATAAAGGACAAAGAAGGTCTCCCATTTACTGCCTATTCAAGATACCTTCTTAGTGGATGAACTTAGGAGGCTCAATGTCCAAGATATTTTATTCCTTCAAGGATATCTACATACTACAATATCGAATAATGACACACATTTTATGTTGACATTCTGGTAGGGGTTGTAGAAGGCTTTAGGTTCATAGTTATTTCTCACTGTATCCAATCACCCATAGACTGGTGGTTAGTTCGAGTGTACTATACATGTTTTAGAGAACATGCTCTAGATATGCATCCTTGATTTTGGATGTTATTGGGAGAAACATAAAACTATTGTGAATTTATGTTATAATAATCGGTTTTTAGCCACTACACATAATTATCCTTATGAGAACCTATATGATAGGACATGATAATCACCTACATACAGATTAGAAGTAGGGAAGTTAGTTCTATAGGATCCTCATCTCATTCAGAAGAGTTCAATAAATTATAAATTATCAAGAAGCGTATGGAGATCACTCTAGGTAGAAGTCTTATACTGATCACTTTCAATGACCTATATAGTTTGAGGTCAAGGAGCAAATCTTCTTTCATGTATTTCCTTGAATGGGGGATTGACAAATTAGGTGACAAGGCAAGTTAGAGCCTGTATTTATCTTCCTTTTTTGAGGTTTTGAAGAGGGTTGGACTAGTGGCTTATCGTATAACACTCCCTTAGAGATATGGGGCCATGCATGACATAGTTCACATTTCATAGTTACATACTTATCATTCTTAATCGTCTCATGACCTTTAATTTGATGGGGTTGAGTTGGGTATTATTTCTTTTTGAGGATTACTGTAATTGTATTGTTGATACGAACATGAAGGCTCTGGATGGTAGGCCAGTTCCTCTAGTATGGGTGTTATCACAACTAAAAAACATAACTTTAACAATGCTGAACATTATCGGTGTTAGAAAAAAGCACTGACAAAGCTTCCCTTTATCATCCCTAAAAAATCATTGAAGAATGGTACCTTTTATCAGTACTAAAAAAAGCATTGATAAATAGAACCATTTATCAATGCTTTTTTAGCACTGATAAAGGATACCCTTTATTAGTGCCAACAATAAAGTGTTGATAAAAAGTAGAATCCTTCAGCAAATCCCCCCATAGAAACAGTATACAGAAGGGCAGTTTTTTATATACCATTCTGCCACATCCATTGCTCAGAAGTATGCTATGGGGATGAGCTCCCACACACACTGCACACCCAAAATGGGCCTGCCACGGGTCCATGGGGGCCTTGGTCCACCCAATATTTAACCCGACCAACCCACTTACATATTTTGGTCCCAAAGACCCTTAATGGTGCATATTCATTTTTTAAACAAACCAATAAAAAATAAAATCACTTAAAATAATAAAAAATTGAAATAATTAAATAAAAAAAATTAAAAAGAATAAACCAATTTTTTTAAACTTTTTAATTAAATAATTATTCATAAATTTCGTATACATATATATATATTATAAATATTTATAAATAGTATATATTAAATATATAATATAAAATAAATAAAATGAAATAATTAAACAAATAAAAATTAAAAACGACTAAATTAAAAAACTATTAAAATTTGTATTAATTGAATTATTATTGATAGAAATGAATAAATTTAATATACATATATATAAATTATTAATATTATTAAATAGTATATATGAAATATAGATATATAAATTGAATAAAATGAAAAAATAAACAAATAAAAATTAAAAATGAGTAAATAAATAAAAATATTAAACATTTCATTAATTAAATAATTATTCATTAAAATTAATAAATTTAATATACATATATAAAGATTATAAATAATAATATATAATATATATTAAATATATAAATATAAAATGAATCAATTATACTAATTAAAAAAATTAAAGATGAATAAATTACAAATCTATTAAAATATTTAATAATGAAACAATTGTTAAAAAAATGAATAAGTGTAATATATATATATATATATATATTAATTATAAATAGTAATAAACAATAAATATAAATATAGAAAATGAATAAAATGTAATTATTAAAATCATATTATTGTCTCATTCATTTTTAATGGATTTGTGCATAATTATTCATTAATACATTAGATATATAATTATATTCACATACATACACACACACACACACACACACACACACACACAGATATATATATATAATATTTTCTAAAATATTATTTAGATAATACAAAATATTTATTCTTACATTAAATAAGTCATATATTAAGGGAAGAATGGTTTGTAATTAAAAATTAATACTAATTAAATATACTAGCTAATTCTATCGAGTAATGGACATAAATTGAATGCCATTTGATTTTTCAATTTAACATATATCACAAATGTGTTACATTGATTTCACACATACATATACATAATCAATGCATTTTTATATACAACACACACATATAAATTTTTACGTTATTAATGACATCTTATATAGAAAAACATACACCTAATATTTATGTAATTAATTAAAATCTTAGTATTAATTTTAAAATTTCATTTTTTAACATGATACATTATTATATTATGTATTTAATCAGTAAATTTTATTTATTTGTTTTTAATATTATTACAGTTAAGGATTATTTATTCATTTTTAATATTTTTCATTTTTCATTTTTTTGGAATTTAATGAGTTTCTAATATTTATTTATATTTATTTATTTACAATTTTTTAATATTTTCAATATGTATTCACCTTTATTTTAATATATATCCATATATTTTAATAATTTATATTTAATTAATAAAACATGTTCATTTTCCAGTATTTTTAATGTGTACATATTTTTAATTATTCAATTTCACTCATTTTTAACATTCATGCAATTAAGATTATACATTCATTAATAATGTTAAAAGTATTTTTGTAAATAAATATTTATAAATGAATATTATATATATTTATGAATTTATATATTTATAATTAAAATTAAATAAATATTATTTTTTTTAAAAAGTATTTATATAAATAAAGATTACAAATATATTTAAATAATTATAAATTTATAACATTTTTATTTAAATAATGAATATATTTACAATATTTATATTCATATTTATATTTATATTTATATTTATATTTATATTTTTACATATATATATATATTATATAATTATATAAATATATATTATTATATAAATATACAAATATATATATTTTTTAAAATTATATAATTTTAAATAATTAATTATATATTAAAAGAATTAAAAAACCATAAAAAGTATGTTTAAATAATGAATATAGTTTCTATATTTATATTTATATTTTTATATGTTTATTTAATATATATATAATTATATTAATATATTTAATGTTATAAATATTTTTAAAATTTTAAAATTAAAAAAAAATTTAAATAATGAATATATTTACTATATATATATATATATAATGACATAAATATATATAATGATATAAATATATATAACGATATAAATATATTTATAATTACAAATTATTAATTATAAATATATTTATAATTTTATATTTATTATATTTATAAAATTATATATTTATAATTATAAATAAAAAATATATATATATTTAATAATATTTATATAATTATAAATAAATAATTATATATTTAAATGATTATAAAATTATAATAAGTATATTCAACTAATGAATATACTTAATATATATAATTATATAAATATATATTATCATATAAATTGATTTATAATCATATAAAAATATTTATAAAAATATTTCAAATATATTTATTTATTGCTATAATTATAAATCATTTATCATCGCTAAAGTTGCACTGATAAAATTTATCTTTATTAGTGCTGTTTTGGAAGTGTAGATAAAAATCTCCCCAATCTATTTAAAGGAACCCTAACTCCACAGATTTTAGTCACGATTCTTAAGATTTTGCAGAAGTCCACTACTGTCGGTGCTCCTCCTCAAATTTCTCTCAGATGAATAAAGACTCAAATCCAAGGCATGTTATTGTTTTCTCCACCTCTCTCATTGATTGCTTGTTTGGGTTCCACATATTTCATTATGGAAGTGCTTTTTTAGCTTCTCTCCTCTCTTCTCCCTCATTATTAGTCGAGTGTCATTGAATCCCAAAGAGGGTTTCCATATCCTTCGAATTCGATTTTGGTGTCTCCTCTCTCAATTTTCATGTGTTTTCTAATGTAAATCCCCCTTTTCATTCTTCTGATTTAGGTGTCTCTTCCCTCTATTCTAATTTCTTGAGGTATGTTTTCTGTTTTAATCCTTCATTTTACAAATCATGGAATTTCGAAGTCTTTCAAAATTATTTTTTATTTAAAACATTCCTATGTGTAATGTCTATGATGGAGTTCGAAAATTTTTTGGATGAATTTCATTTTTGAAAAAAATGGTTTACATGTATTTTCATTGAATTATTTTGAAATAAATTTTTATCATGCCTAGTGTTTTATCGTATGATCATGAGCCATTTTAAGTAGATTTTTATGAAATGTGAAAGGTGTAGACAATTTTTTAGGTTTTAAGGGAAGAAACAGAGTTTTAAAGAAATGTTTGAAAGATAAAAAGGTCTGTTTCAAAAAACATCCAAAATATTGAAATTACTGAATTTTAAATGGAATGAAAAAAACATAAAAACTCATGTTGGATTTTGTTTAATAGCCTTTTTAGCACATTAAAATGGGTTTAAATCCCATGATACCCTAATTGATCGACCCTTCTATTTGGTGTTACTGTTATGGGATGTCTATCAGTTTATAATATATGTATTATGTGAAAGGGTTTTTTCTATGAAAGGGTGTTATAGGAGAGGTATAAGATATTTATTTTGTTACCATATGATTTTATTTCTATTTCTTTCTCACCACCTCACTTGATTTCTTGGTCATGAGAATTCTATTGAACTAAATAATATCTTGCATGAGTGAAAAATCTAATTTGGATTCCATCTAGATAGAGTGGTACTAGGTTATTTAGTACTTATAATGTTTTTAGTTTAGATTCAAAAATAAAACAGGTTGGTGATACTTAAAAAGTTATCAAAACAAATCATTCCTTCCCACTTAATCAACCCAACCATAATCTCATCACTAATGAAATCACTAAAACAAGTTTAAGTATTTTTCATTGACTTATAATTCATTTTGGTTATAGTGAAAGGAAATGAATTTAATTTTAATACAAGACATGTTTTAAAATGGAATACTTAACTAAGTATATTCATACCATTTAAAATAATAATTTAAAACTATATCCAAGTTTACTAAAAGTACTCAATATATTAGAACATAAATATGTACCAAATAATAATATCATTTCATGATCAATGGTTAAAGAAATGAGAATATTCAGGTTACTTTATCAAAATAAATTCATGTAACATAACCAAAAAATATGATAGCTACATTCTATTATGGATATTAAAAGGATTATGAGATTATAGAATTTCTATGCATAAACATATATAAATGAAAGAATTCAAATAATTAAAGAACAAAAGTCCAAAAATTAATTTCATTGAATAAATAATTTTCAAAAAAGTAAACATCTTTAGTATAAATTAAAAAATAAACCAAACATAAATATATAATGTGAACAACACACGCGATGTGGTATTCATCTCACCACATACAATCTCTTGACAAACATTATTTGGCCCTCTGGAACACAATTCACTGAAAATGATTAGTTTCACCCATTGAAATGCTATCTCATTGCTCTATCAAAATTCCTAAACAACCAAATCATCCCCTGATATTCTAAACACCCACAAAAATATAAAAATTCAAACCTTGGTGTAACTTACTGATTCATTCCTTTACAAACAAAAACCAAACCCACTACTATTCTCTCACAACAAGTTTTAGAGTATGACCAATTGAACTCACACTTATATAAATTCAAATCAATAATAAGACAAGTATCACACACAGAATTGATTTATCACCTCAATATCCTTTGAAAAATAGTTTCCAATGTCTTGAATAATTATAAAACCTTCATGATTTTGATTCTTGAATAAATTTTACGGCATGTGAAATCTTGGATTTGTGGCTTCTTGTATTCTATTTGATGAAACTGGTTTTTGGTAAATGAATAGTTACATGATTGAATTTTGATATAATACCATGGGAACCCTGGATTTTATGAAGGTATTCTAGGAAAATCATGTTATTATTTAAACTGTTAATTTTCTCATGTCTTCATAATTTTTTATTAATGTCATCTTCATAAAATATTTATGAAATATTTCATAACCATGCTTTGTTTTAGACTAGGTGGTGTCATACAATTCTTTTTTATGGTCATGCCTATTTTGAATTTCATTTTTGAAAAAGGAAACTTGGTTTTAAATGTTAAATTGGGTTTTGAAATGAAAAAGTGATTTTCCCTTAAAACGGACAAAAATGGATTCAGTATTTTGAAACTCATGAAGTGATTTCAAAGTAAACCTATTAATTTTTAAACATTTCAAAGTGTAAATATTTCCATGGATTATTTTAAATATTTTATTTATTATTGATATTTTTTTAATATAAATTTAAATTTTTTCACTTGATAGAAAGAATTTTTATAAAAAAGGGGATTCATATCTTATTAAGTGTTTTGAAAAAAACTGGTTGATTTTCATTTCTAATTTTAAAAAATAGATTTCAAGAAGGGTTTTAAAAATGAAAAAACCATTCTTTTATTTTTTTTAAAGTTTTTGATATGATATTTGGTATTTTAAATTAATATGTGGAAATTTAAAAAGTTTTGGTATCTTTCATAGTGTTTTGTAAAGTATTTGGTTTCAATATGTAATTTGGAAAACATTCATAGTTATTATATAATTATTGTCTTATTAATTAATACATTTCTTTAATCCTATTTTTTTGGAAGTCATCCACTTATTCTTTCATTCATTCCAAGGAATATTATTTCTACGTTTTATAAATTTTATACCAACTAGTAGCGTCACAATAGTATCTGAAATATGTTGTACTAGGAAATTATGCATCTGTTTCTACTAGGAGAGAATATTTTAGTTTTAGTGTGTTAATTTTTATATTTAATGGATCGTGGATTAGGTATACTCAATCCAAGGTGGTCATGTATCTCAAACCACTAATAATGTGGAATAGACTATAAAAGAGTAAGACAACTGTGAACATGTATTGTATAATCAATTCTTCTATCAAACCATTATGTTCCTGAGAAGATCTTCTGATTTAGGAAACAAATTAAGAAATATTGTTTGGTGATACTATAACTCCTTTCTTGAGAAAATTTATATTTATGGGGATAACTATCAACCTCATCAGTTTCATCTCCTGAATAGTTATTATTACATTTGTTTTCTTGAGACTCATCACCAGCATCTTCTAAACATGCACCTATGCTTCTTGAACTCCTCTATGTATTAGTCATACCATAATAGGTACCATTTATAAGTTTGGATAAATTTAGAGGATAAAACCTACCATATTAGAGTAATTATTTTTTAAAATTCAATTACCCATTTCCTTTAAATAAAATAGAAATTATTTGAAATAATCAAATATTGGGTTCCCCTTATTATAATTATCTATAATTTCTACTAATTGATAATGAATATCTTATGTGTATTTAATTATTTATTGTACAAAATGAATATTTATGAACCTAATAGGATGAATATGAATCCAAAATGGATTTACACTAATCTTGTGATAAAAGAGTATGAATATTTAGTTAAAGTGATCATAAACATGTATATTACCATTCTCAAATCTTTTACCCATGTTTATGTTGTTGTTAATGAATATAAATTAGTCTTGAAGAGTAAGAATAACATTTTATTTTACCATGGAGTAGATCATAGTTATAAATGTTTGACTAAACATGGGGAAAAATGAACATGGACACTAATTTGGATGATACTATGGTTTATAGATCATTTAATATGAATACTAGTGAAAATGATGATTTATATTTCATAGGAGAAATGAAAATGGAAATTTAATGTGAACATCATGACTATAAAAAGATTTTTGATAATATAAATAGTTATGCTAAGAGACTATTTTATACCAATTATACTAAATACACAACATTGTCGGTTATGTTAAAGTTATATAATTTTAAAGCTTGTAGAAGATGGAGTGACACCAGCTTTATAGAACTACTTGGTCTCTAAAATGATATACTACCAAAAGGAAATGAGCTTACATGTCAAACATATGTCAACAAAATAATTAAATATTCAGTGGGAATGATATCTTAAAAAATACATGCCTGTATAAATTATTTCATATTTTTTTGCAAGGACTATGAATCACTCATACCATTCCCTATGGGTGGTACGAATAGATAAAAGAATAATGAATCAAGTCCTTTGAAAGATTCATGGTACTTTCCTATCATTCCAAAATTTAGAAGACTATATAGATGTTAAGAAACCATGAGAAAATTTACATGGAATTTACACATAAGAATTAAATATGAGAACCTATGCCATCTAACAAATTCTCCCCCATGGAATAAAATTGATTATGAGTATCCAAAATTCAGAAATGATCCAATATACTTTCATCATGAATTATCTAAATATAGAAAAAATACTTTTGGTGTATTGGGTATTACTTAATGTACATGGCCCTTAATGTTGTTAAATTAAAACTTAACACCATGGTTATGCATGTAGTGAAAATAAAATATGATGTCTCCACTTATATTAGGACTAAATAAACCTGGTAATGATATTTATTTCTATTTGTCTCCATTTATCAAATATCTGAAATTGATTTGGGATACAAGTGTTACAATAAATAGTGCTCATAAAAGTGAAGAATTCACATTCAGGGCCATGTTGTATGGGATGACAAATGAACATCTTACTTATGGAATTTTTTTAGGACATATCATTAAAGGAATGTTGGGGTGTCCCATTTAGGAAGAATGCACATGCTCATTTTGGTTGAAACAGTCCTCGAAGACTGTGTTTTTAGGACATCCGATATTTTTACCTCGATGACATAAATTATGATCATGGATGACAATATTATATGGGAATACCTAACAAGGTAAAACACCATATCCACTAAAGGGTGATCAACTATTCTATAATGTAATAGTTTTTTGTCAATATTTTTTATAAACCATTTTTGAAAAATATTAAGAAATCACGTTGGAAAAGAAGATCATTTTTATTGAATTACCGTATTGGAAATGGTTTTACGTCAAAAATTTTCTTGATGTCATTTATATAGAAAAAATGTATTTTATAGTGTCACATTAATAAATATTCCTATAAAAACAAAATATTGAATAAATTCTAGGTTATACATGATTGACATGGGGATAAGGGAAGACTTGACATTGGTGAAAGGTAAAGGGTGGAATTATCTTCCTCTACTAGGTTAGAGTCTATATAGAATGGAAAAACTACAATTTCTCATTTTCCATAATGTTGTAAAAGTTTTAGAGTGGTATTAACCAAAGGAAAAAATGTCATTTAAATGATTAATTTGAAGTTATATGGACTAAAATTACATAAATTTCAGGTTTTGATGAAATATTTGATCCTCATTTCATTGTATTGAGTTTTTCATAAAAATTCATGACATAAACTACCAAATTTTGATTCTTTTTGAAATCCATATGTAGTATATTTATACACCCGTTGATGTTTTCAATCGAGAATAAGGATGTTTTAGTCATATAATGTGAAATAGAGATGTCTTTACCATAATAAAATTTTGATATATGTTCCACCTAATGGTTAACTTTGTTAGAGAAGTTCAACTATGGGGTCCTGTCCATTATAGATGGATATACCCCATTGGAAAATAAATGAATATATAGAAATTGTAAGTCAAGAATAAAAGTTAGCTAGAAGGTTGTATTTAAGAATGATATATTGGTGAATAAGATATTGAACTTTTTAATTATTACCTATTAGATGTTGACAACATCTATCTCCCAAATTCACATCACAACAAATGCCTTATGGGTGAAGGAATTTTCATAAGAGATGTTTTTAAAATTACCATTACAGATTAGGAAAAAACACACCCTTACATTTTACATAATAGTGAAGATGTTGATCCATATGTGGAAGGAAAAAATAAATTCTTATATATTTGAATCCATCATTGGATGAAGGATGGATATAAAATATACATAATGAAACATTTTATATGATGGTTATGAGATTATATTTATATATATTTATCTGAAGATATGAATTCAATTATAGAATAATTTGATGGATACCAAGAGGACCAAATGAAAGTGTTACATCTTACACTAGTTTTGTAAACAATGGTGATATGTTCTATACAAAAGTACATGATGACTACAGTCTGATGAAAAATATTGGTGTTATGATTATGGTAGAAGCAATGAATATATCTGGTTCCAAGGATAGAAATCCAATTTAGGAGAATATGTCATATTTCGATATTATTTAACAGATATATGAGTTGGAGTATAAAACTTTTCAAGTTTTAATTTTCTATTTCAAATGGGTTGAAAATAGAAACACAATGAAAGTTGATGAAATAGGTTTTGTGAAGGTGAATTTCAATGTGGAAGGGGAAAAGGATGATCTATTCATAGTGGGATCATAAATAGTGAAATCATAATATATCCTAGATCTAGAAAATAATAATCGGTTAATTTTCCTACAGGAAACTAAATAAACTATAGGGTTAGATGAAAATTCAATCAAGGATGACCCTTTAATTGTGAGATCACAATCAGTTCATAATGGTCCCAATGTATAAAATGTATTGTATATTAGAAAGGAAAAGAAGATGGGATTTTGATTCTCGATAGATGATCTAACTACCTTCAACCTTTAAAAAAATAGAGTTAAATGGTAAGTTTTAAGTATTTTTTAATATACTCTGATTTTACTCAAAATATCATTTTTTTCTTTAATACACTAACATAATATAAATTAATTTTATGACTACTCTTGCATACAATGCCTTTTATACATGATGATGTTACCAATCCTAGGGAAGAATAGACTATCGATACTAAAACTATAGAATTATTAGGGGATGAATTTTTTTTTAAAGAAAACAAAAAGAACACAACATCATAGTGTTAGTTAAAATTATCAGGGCAATAAGTAAGGGTATAAAATTTGAGGTTGGCTAGAATCAATGTTTCCAAACTGTTGAACCCAATAAGTTAATTTTTATTAATTATGTTGGGGTAAAAATGAGTATGAATGTGTCAATTGATATGTATTTGTGATTTCACATCCATACTATAACGTTGGAACCCATTTGGGAATATATAAATGTGCTGTTATGATATAATCTCTCTATCTTACCAAAAAATTAAACAATGAAACATTGATTTAATTTTCATTATTTCTTATAGAGTTTATTTAATTTAGATTATTTTTAAGAAATATTTCATAATGGATTCTAGGAAATCCCATTGATGCATACACACTCTTCTTACCAAGTTAGATCTTTGTGATGCTAAGTGGAAAGTAAATCCCAACCCACAAGTTAGTTATTCACACATTATAAGTAGGAAAAATGAAATGATTTCTTCAGTCATTATGATGAGAAATAATTCATGTACATTTAATTTGAAAACATATTATTTGAAATTATTTATTTTATCTAATTTTATTCAAAATTATTAATTTATGAAACAATAATAGTGCTGAAAATAATGAATATGCATTAAAACTAATGTAACCCTATTGCAAAGCAATGATGGGTTATGTTTTAATAGATAAGAAATTGGTCTGTATTTTAAATCAATAGTAAAAGTATTATGTGTTATGAAGCAACATATTCTCCTTTTTTATATATAGTTTTGTGAATCAAAATTTGAAGCCACTTCCATATTAAATCATGTTTTATGGAAGAAGTATCATGTAAATATAGTGGGTAAATAAGTTGATGAAAACAAAAAGTAGTTTGGGAGACATGTGTAAGTGTGACAAAATAGTAATTTTTTATGATTTATTATAGTGTTATATTAAAATATCTATTTATGTTCATATAATTTTTACATGGTTTAGAAACAAGAATCAATAGTGACCATACCACAAGAAAAAGTAAATTCAGTAGATTTGAAGTGGCCAGAACAATATGGTCGTGTCAAAGGAGTATGTTTTGGAGTGTCTTCTCGAACATATTTTGAGTAGAAAAATCCATAAGAAAATTCATATAAAAGATGAAATGATTTTATGCACAAGTAGATACATTTAATGATATTATCATCCAATATATTTTGGAATACTATTATATAGGAAAGGATCAAGAAAAACTAGTGGTGGAAGAATTATCTATACATCAAGGACCAAATGAGCCCACTAGATTTGAGGCATGTCATTACCCTCAACCTCATACCTTACCAAAGGTAATAAATTTTTTCATTATTATTTTTCCATATATATGAATCAAAAAACTTCTAATAACTTTATATTACAAAAATTTTACAGGGTAAAGTTGTATGTGATTTCCATCTATCACCGACCAAACACTGCTTTATTATTTGGGGTACACTGTATAATATCTTGAGAGACAAGGTATAAAATAAATAACTCCCAAAAGATCACAAGAGAATGGGGATTGACTATTGAGTTTCCAGTTCTAATTGATGATCCATATATTATAATGGTCAATTATGCTATTCGAACTTTCGTGGCATGGCTATCTCATCATATGAATATATATGAGGTATGTATTCAACAATTTTTTTTCAAAAAAAACCTATAATATTTGATGAAAAAGGACAGATGTGAGGTATGGTATTATAGAAGGATAAAGTTATAGGGAAATAGAAGTCCAGATCAAGATAATCTAGTGGATAAACCACGGAATCAAATGGACCTTTCAAAAGTACCTTCTCTCCACTAGTTTTACAGTGACATTTTTTATCATTAAAAATTCATGAAGAGACTAAATTAAAATATGGAAATATGTCTTATATTTCATATGAAAAATAAATATAAGGAAATTTCATTACAAATGTAGTTGGTCTTGAGAATATAAATGAGATTCTCAACTTCTAATGGCTAGGAGTCTCAGTCGTGAATACATATATAAGGTAAAATTTCAAAATACGTCTCTCCAAAGAATGATATAATTTTTTCATTAAAGTTAATAACTATTCATATTTTTTATAGGAGTTTATATTATTCCTATATAAAGGGAAAACATTGTGAAAAACTATTTGAGTTTATTAATCCTTATATAATTTTAATGAAAAAAACTTCTTTTGAGAAGGAATAAATTGATAAGAAAAAAAGCATAGAAAAATGAATTAAGGAAAATAATAATAGAAAATAGACTCTTTTTGATGCCTAAAATACATGGGTAAAATAGAAATTCTAATCACATAAAATATATTTTAATTTTTTTTCATTATTTATTTGTTTTTATTTTTAGGAAGAATTGTATATTGATCACACTCAATGTAGATTCCCAAAACAATTTTTTTTGAATCTAATGCATGGATATCTAAAAAACAGACCACACATGATGTGTTTTGTGAATTTATAATACACTATAATCCAAATTTTAAAAATAAACACTAGATTATATTTTTCAGTATATTTTCAAAAGTGGGTTTTATGATAGGTAGATCACTAAATATAGGATAATTCAATAGTTGAATTTAGTGACTGAACATAAAAAACTTGTAGATTACTTCCAATGCAAGAAGATTAAGGTATATATAGAAATATTAAACTATAAAAAAATATTTGAAAAAAAATACTTATTTTAGTCAATGTTTCTACAATGTCTAAAGTAAGATAATGTAATGACTGTGGGTATTATTTTTAAAAATTTATGAGAGAGGTCATAAACTATGAAAAGAGTCGAATCCATCCACATCCAACGTTAAATTTTTATTTTCAATCACTTTTAAGGGAAAAAGTGAGAACCCTCACACCTTGCCTGGTTTGGCATCAAAAGTCACAACTGATTTGTTAAAGAAATGTTTAAGCTACTTCGAGTCAAGATCTCTAAATAATATCCATGGAATAGACTTAAGCTGGATGTCAGGATCATCCTTTAGAACACCTTCACAGAGATTTGCAAGTATGTCCCAAGATTGCAAGAGTTCCTCCTTGCGGATCTTTCCCGTGTTACATCCTCTAAGAAAAATGCGGCTCTACTTGTCGATCCACTTACCCTGCTCCTTAGAAGAGGTCACATGAAGTGCCCTCCTCTTCTTTAACTCTTGAATATCCAACGTGTTGTCAGTCATTTCCTCATCACATTTCAAAAGTAGGTCCATTTGATTCAGCATCGAAAGTATTTTTCGTTGTGATTCATCATTGTAGGTATTCTGACCTTGTTGCACCAATTCTGGAGGCCCCTTTTCCCCATCAAGGTTAGTAGGGACAACAACCTCGCAACTAGCCTGCTGAACCTCATCGCCTTCCACTATTTGGCCCTTGTGTTCCTTTGGATTTCCGAATTTCTTTGCTGACCGAGTCTCCATTGGCCTCGGGAGGTGGGAGTAGTCCTTACGCCCCTTTGCCTTCTGCTTCTTGGATACAATTCAACTTCTAGGATCTATGTTTTCCTTATTCCCCTTTTTTCTCCTTGGTATATGTAGGTCCTTTCCATCCCCTCCTGTATCGACAACATCTGAGAGTTGGCCCTCTCCACTCGATTCATCTTCAGAGGTACAGAACTGGTTGCAGTCCGAGTCCCCCTCGTTGCTCAAACAGTCAAATTTGTTACTTACTTTGAGGCTAGATAAAGAGCCCCTCGAGTTGAGAATGTTACCAGCATGCTTTAAATTTGACACTCGTTCTTGGGTGCTCAAAGACTGACTGCTTCCAGATATGGAACTACCACCAGCCCCCACTGCCTGGGCATAGGTACCCGATGTCACAGTACCCAAGGGAACTGGACCCGCTGCTCCAAAGGTTTCCCCCTCAAACTTCTTATCCGGGTTAACATCACTTATTGCCGACCCTATTGAAGGGTCGGGAGCCGCGTACCCTTGGTCCGCTTGCTGCAAGGAACAACCTGATCCACTTGATTGAGCGAAGACACATCCCATGAATTAAACTTTCTGATCTCCTGGGGCCAGACCACATGGGTGATCACCCACGTCAACCTCCATTCCATCTTCCCCATTAACCCTCGCTGCATTGATAGAAAACTGCATTACTGTGTTCCTACTGGTGCCATTACTCTCCTTAGAGATAACAACAGAAGAACGGGGGTCACCCAAATCCTTCTCCAGATGGATGAAAACCTCAAGAACTGAGGGGTTCAAATAGGAATCCATTGAGGCTATCTTGGGAGCCAGCATCGCTCCATGGGTCAAAAAGCGCAGCGCCTTATCCCCTAGAACCACACAGTGTGCCACCTCGTTCTCCCCCAAATTAGCACTAACCCATAGATGACGTTCCACCACCGGAACCACCAGCTCCTCCGAAGGCCTATACTGGTTCTTGCGGCGACAAACTGAGGCCATATGACCAAGCTTGCTGCATCCTGAGCAGAACGCGGGCCAAGATTCGATCACCACCTGTTGCTTCCACCTCAGCTCTTCTCCAACCGAGATCCACAACCACTCGGTTGGAGGTTTTGAAACGTCGACCTCAATACAAGCGTGGGGCAGGATGGGATGACAAACCACATCGGTTCGAAAATCAGAACACAGGTAGTTATGATCTATTATGGGTGGGAAGCATATATGGTGTCAGAATGTTTATCAATATTAAATTTAGGTGATTACCTTCTATGATTATGATCTATTATGGGATATGAAGCTATAAATATATTTGGGGTGTGAATAATTGGTATCATAATTCTTATATTTTTTTGTGATTTGTTTCTAAAAGAGAAGTATATTGGAGGAAATAAATTTGTTTATAAATGAGAATAATGTGTGGTGTTAGAATGTATATAGGAATCATTAAGAGGTGATCTCCTACTTCTTATTTAGTTAATTCTATCATCATTTTATCCATATTTTTTTTGTTAATTTCATTATAATTTTTAGCATAAAATTATACTAATTCCCCCTATAGGGTCCCATCATGGGTGGTGGTAAATCATATAATAAAATATCCATATAGTTGTTTTCATTTTGGTGGGTTGTTGAATTATTTGGAGTATTCGATTATCAATTAGATGCATGATATAAAAAAAGAATTTTCAGCATCATTTGAAATCCCAACAGGCAACACATCAAGTTCCCATTAGTAAAATGGATTGACTAAAACTATTTATTTTGAATAACCGTGATGTGAAATTAAATCATTCCACAATTATATCCCATATAATCTCATAATCATTTCATATGTAGTGGTGTTTGACCTATCCTTATTTTTCATATAGACACTATTTCATTGGCTCTCCATCAAAAAATGTGTCCACTAGTTTGTCACTAATATTCATGTGCATATGAATTATGTAAAATGATTCATGTTCACAAGATCATTAATAAATAAACTCATAATCATTTACAATAAAAAATAAATGGGAACATGGATTTTTCCATTTGGGGAACAAATAATGATGATGTTATGGTAGTGTTTATCATCACCCAAAATATTGAAAAGGATATACTAAAATATAACACAATCCATGAATACTTAATGAATGCTCTATATTTTAGTGTCATTTGGATTCAATAAAGGGATATATTGATGTTTAATATTTTCAAAAATGGTTAAAATATTTATAGAGTTTAGTGTATTCTGAAAATACATAATTGGTCACAATGACGTTTTTTACATTTGAAAAGTTAAATGGTTTATCATAGAGTTTGAACTCTATATGACGATTAATGAGAAATATATACTTTATTATGTTCCATAAAAATTCAGTTGTAAATATTTATTTTATTTCAATAAATTAACGGTAATAGGTTTACACTCATGGTTAATGTTTTCTAGAAATAAATTTAGTGATAAACCAATTTTTAGTATAATATAGAAATATATAAGGTGTTATACAAGTTTTTTTGTAGTAGATAAGAAAGAAAACGTTTATATATGAGTTTTACACCAACCTAAAATGGGAACATATTTTTATGGTATTTTTGTTTAATTCTTGAATGTTATGTTATTTTTAAGTGGTTAAATATATCATGTTTTTGGGAACAAGCTTCTCAAATATCTCATATATATCCAAAATTGGTGAATAGAAAATGTTATAATTTGGAATCATAGTTTAAACCAATGGGATTTGGAATTCCAATTATCTTTGAAAAATGGCTCTTATAATTTAAAATGTGATGAAGGAAAAAATATATTTTAATGTATAAAATGTAGTGTGGAAAAAAATAATTTATGACAATATTTATAGTTTAGAGAATTTATAAATAAATATCATATATGTAATCATCATTTATGTAGGATGGAATTTCATTTTAGTTTAAGGACATTTGTTGAGGACCACTAAAGGATTTTTATTTTACATTAGATAGTCCAATGTATTTTTTAGGCTCATGTGCGATTGACTAAATTCTTTTTATTTTAGATTCATATGATCAAGAATAATTATATTATATTTTAATAATATATAACTAGAAAAAAATTTCCTTTTAGTTTATTTTCTCATCATTGTATCTTCTTTTTTAGTTAATTTATTCATCATTTTTATCTAATAATTATTTTTTTAATCTTCCCAGATATCATGATGAAATGGATATTCAATAAAAAATGATGATGGACTCATGATAATGTAATTTTATTTATATTCTCTAATTAATTCAACATTATGGGTTATCAAACTGCAATATTATTAGATGACCAATGTTATTGAATACATTTTAGGATAAAATGTCATGGTGAAATTGAAAATTCCTCAAACTGATACACAATGTACTTGATATGACTCAAATTGAGTGGTTTCTGTTTAATATTGAAATTGTATTAATGTATTGTTTCATATTAATGTTTAATTAATTAATTTTTCATATTACAGAGATATGAATTGTTTTCTGAAAATTGTGGATTATTTTTCTTGAGTTGGGGTGATTTTTTCCAAGTTCCCCACGCTCATGAGAGATTGGACTTTGAGGCTGAAACAAAGATAATGGAAACACGGAAACTTAACAAGAATGTATAAAGACATCATAAAAAGGTGAATTCAAAAATAATTATTTTGTTAATTTTTTTCACCATTTTATCTACAATTTTGAAGTTAATTTATTTACCATTTTTATCTAATAATTAATTACTATATTTCATATATCATTTGGGTATTCCTATTTTTCCTTAAATTGTATAATGCATTCAAGAAAGGAGAGAACATGTTTCTTTTGGATGAGGTGTTTTAGGCAACATGGTGTTTCCTCTTCCATCCAAATAGAACATTTATTTCTAATCTATCTTGGTATATATAGTTTAAGGAAAAACATAGATCACATAATCAATCATTCACACCTCAATCTGATACACAGTGTGATCGGTATGACTCAAACTGTATATTTATAATTTATAATTTAAATTTTAGTTCAAAATAGACATCACATACTAAAAAATGAGAAAAAAATTAATACTGTTTTGATAATTTAGGATAACGATGCATAAATCATTTTTGATGTGTAGGAATTAGACTCCCCTCAATCTGATGCACAGTGTCACCGATATGACTCAAATTGTGTATTTTTTTAAATTGACATTAATTTTAATAAAAAAGAAAAATGACATACTGAAATAATATAAAACCCATTAAGATTGTTTTTAAACTTTATTAATATTATCTATAAGTTCTTTTTTCACATGTACTAATCATCCACACTTCAATCCGATACATTGTGTTCCCAGTATGACTCCAAGTGTATCTTTTTTAAAATATTACATTAATTTTAGTAAAAAGAGAAGTGACACACTAAAAACTAATAAAAAAATTAGATTATTTTTACACTTAATAAAAATGATCCATAAGTCATTTGTGTCTTGTAGGAACCAACCACACATCAATTTGATGCACCATGTGCCCAGTATAAATCAAAGTGTCCGTTATCAGTTTAAAATCAACATTTTAGTTAAAAAAGTGTGTTACACAAAACAAAAATGAGAAATTGAACTTATACTATCTCAATAATTTAGTAAAACTATTCATAAGTCATTTTTGATGTATAGAAATTAGTGTTGTGTTAAACTGATACACGATATGTCCAGTATGAATCAAAATGCGTGTTTCCAGTTTCAAATGGAATTTCAGTAAAAAATATATGTGACATACTCAAAACTAAGAAAAAATATTTGTATTGTTTTTAAGATTTAGGGAAATTATTTATAAGTCATTCTCATTTTTTAGGAATCATCCACACCTCAATTTGATGCATGGTGTGACCAATATGTCTCAAAGTGTGTCTTTTTTACTTAACATTAGCATTAATTTTGATAAAAGAGACAAGTGACATACTCAAAGCTGATCAAACAAATTCATATTGTTTTGATACTTTATGAAAATTATCAATAATACATTCTTGATGTATTGTATTCATCCTCACCTAAATTTAATGCACAGTGTGACCGATATGGCTGGAAGTGTGTCTTTTTTTTAAAATGGCATTAATTTTAGTAAAATAGACATGTAAGATACTCAAAATAAATAAAACATATTATAATTATTTTTATACATTAGGAAAATGATCCACTAGTCATTTTAGAATTGTAGGAATCATCCTCATCTCAATCCAAAGTACAATGTGCCCAGTATCACTCCAAGTGTGTCTTTTTATTTAAAAGTGACATTAATTTTAGTAAAAAACACAAGTGACATTCTAAAAAACAATGAAAAACATTATAATTATTTTTAAACTATATAAAAATGATTTTAATTAATTTTTGACATATTGGAATCAACCACACCTCAATCTGATGCCCAGTGTTCCCAATATATCTCAAAGTGTCCGTTATCAGTTTAAAATTGACATTTTAGGTCAAAAAGCATGTCACACATTGAAAACTAAGAAACCATGCCCATATTGTCTCAATAATTATTTAAAATGATTCATAATTCATTAATAATGTGTAATAATCAGACTCATGTTAATCCAACAAATGATATGTCCGATACGACTCAAAGTGAATGTTTTTATTTTTAAATGACATTTTAGTAGAAAACACAAGTGACATTCTCAAAACCAATAAAACATATAAGAATTGTTTTTATTCATTATAAAAATGATCCATAATTCATTTTTAGAATATAGGACTCAACTTCACCTCAATCCCACACACAGTGTGACTAGTATTTGTAACGTCTCAACCTGGCTTACCCCTAAATCGATAGCTGGACCGTTTGGCCACATGCCCTCAAGTGAATTACCCCAAATGCCAGAGGTTTAAAACTAGAAGAAAGGGCCTTGGGTGTGTTTTTGGGGAAAATATTCCCTCATCGGAAGAGTGTGACGCATCAGAATTCATATTAATAAATTGTAGAAGCAGTAAAAAACATGGAACTGAAACAAAATAGTGGAATTCTGATAGATAGATATTCGAGTGTCAAACCATACAAATGATATTTTATCATGTTATATGTTCTAAGAAATCATCCCAAATTTGATACACATCAATCAAATACAAATACATTACAAGTGAAGAAACAAAAATAAAACTCATAAGCATCCCAAGCCTCAGCTTGGTCCCTTGCTCTCCTGCTCCTAAGCTACAATCAAGTACCTACATAAGGGAGCTTTCCCTTGTCTACAGATGAAATCATATAATCTTTTTGGGCCCAAAATCATGACCCAAACATGGTGTGAAACTAATCCTAGTAGGAAACCACCAACTATCTATTCCTAACAGTTAGTGAATACATGCAATAGTAGTAAAAGAAAACATAAACTAGGAAGTTATCAAGTAAACTATCCATTTATTTGGTTTAGGTTCTTTAGAAGTTTAGTTTCATTTAAGTGAAACTATCTGGATATTTTGCCTTAGCATTACAATCCCCCGTATAGAATGAATCACAATAAATGTCTCAAAAGATCATCTTGATAAATAATCAAAGAATGAATCCATGCTTGTTCTTTGTCTTAGAAGATGAATCATAAGTCATCCCATTTTATTTAACATGTTCTATGAACAGAGGTATCGATGTCCAGCCTAGGCCTGTCGACTCCCCGTACCAATGTAACCATCAAATCGTGACATAACCATTTCACATTTAGTCATATCATTATTTCATCATTTAATAATTTGTTCAATTTCCAATAGATCCCATTCTAAGTATCCCTCAATGGATCAAATATTTGCTCTAAATTTACAAAGAAGACTTAGTGAGCTTGACCACCAAAACTATGGCTCGCTCATGGACTTTAAGAAATTATCTTCTTGAGTCCATCCA
The DNA here is from genome assembly GCA_963277665.1 of Viscum album. Lineage (NCBI taxonomy): Eukaryota > Viridiplantae > Streptophyta > Magnoliopsida > Santalales > Viscaceae > Viscum > Viscum album. The sequence continues at coordinate 219,896,113 of OY728147.1, forward strand.
TTTCTTTTTAACTGAAAAAAAGGTTTTTCCAAGGTAATCAAGGTGAAATTAGTCACATGAGCTCTACATTGTCTTTTAACTGAGACTATGGATCTCCCATTCCTAATTGCCACTTTTAATCAATTATAATTTCATTTCAAAAACAACACAAGTGAATTAAACTATGACATGAACATAAACATAACAAATTCCATGGGAATTTTACATAACAATATATAATAAACACCGAAAAGGGAAAATATTCACATACCTCAAAGGCGTTCTTTCCAAACAGCTAACAACAGGGAACACACCCATGGGGTGTCCCTAAAACAAATAATTCCACAACCACATACTTCAATTTCATACAATCAAATACCAAAGAATCATTAGGCATCAAAAGGATTCATTTATAAGGAAAAACAGTACCCAAAAATGGTATCATACCATTTTGGAACATATAATCAACTCGACTTTTAACAAAATTCAGAAGACCACCTACCTCGATGTTGTATAACTTCTATATCCTAACACTAGCCCTTGAATCAACCTAGAATGGTGTAGATAAAAGAAAATAGGTAAATCACTCAACATTCAATAAAATTATCGATATAAAAAATCAATAATAACATCTTAAGGAGAATAAATCCCTTACTAAAAGAAATCCAACGAGGCGGAGGACACTTGAATCGAGTTCTGGATGATGAAACGAGAGTAGGAAATGTTCTCACGACTCCAACTTCTTTACCCAACGACTATTTTTTCCAGAAGAAGAGAAAACATGTATATATCCCATTTAAGCTGAATTTTAGTAGTACATGATATGTATATCATTTTACTATTCATCAATTCACCGGCTTACTTTACATGTCCTGCACCGACCTTGCCGACATGACTACATGACATGTACTAGGGAGTACATGACATGTAGTGGTATGTTCTCTTTTTCCTGGACAACAGAAGCACACACCGTGTATACCCATCCTACACGACCAGATCGCATAGATTGTATATAGGAGTACATGGAGTGTTCTAAAAAAACATAACATTTTTCCATTTTCCCTTGTTTTCTCAAAAAATACTAAAAGGAAAAGAAAAATGATGTAACCGTGACTCATAAAAAGAATTAGGTTCTTACAAAACTCCCCCTGAAAGAAATTCATCCCCAAAATTCACTTCCAAGGTTGGTGAAGTGATATCTAAGAATAACTCTCTCCACTGGGCAAGTACATCACCCTCCATCTCCCAAGTCTTATCTTGTACTTAATCGTGCTTCCATAACACTCGTACTGTTGGAACTGACCAGCCTCAGAGAACCTTCATGCTGCTATCAACTATAAGAATTGGATTCTCCTTAAAGGATTCATCAACCTAAAGATCATACTCCTTGGGCTGAAAAATGTGATATGGGTATGAGTGATAGCAGTGCTGCTGAGATACATAGAAGATATCATGCATGTCTTGATACCCCGGAGGCAAATATAACTGATAGGAAACCAACCTGACTCATTCTAGAATCTCAATTGGTCTGACATATCTCAGTGAAAGATTCCCCTGTCTCCTGATCCTCTTGTGTCCCAATATTAGTACAACACATAGGAAAACTAAATACCCGACCTCAAACTCCTAGGGTCATTTATGGTGATAAAAATAATGTTTCTAACGATACTAGTCAATATCCATCCATCTTTGAATGAAGTGAACCAGCTCAATAGTCTCTTGGACAAGATGAGGTCCCAGTATGGATGCTTCTCCTACCTCCAACCAACACAGGGGTGATCAGCATGGCCTACCATACAATTCCTCATATGGATCCATATAAATATTATCCTAGAAGCTATTATTATACGCGAACTTCACTAGGGGTATATGTTTCTACCAAGATCCCGAAAAGTCTAGGAAACATGCTAGCAACATGTCCTTCAGCACCTGAATCGTACACTCTAATTGGCCATCTGTCTGAGGGTGGTAAGCTGTGGTCAGAAGCTCCAATTTACCTAGTTACCTATGAAATATCTTCTAGAAATGAGACTTAAAGAGGGAATCCCTATCTGATATGATAGAACTAGGGACCCCATAAAGTCATACCACTACTCGGATATACAGTTTTCTGAGCTCATCAACACTGAAGGTCTCCTTGATCGGTAAGAAGTGAGCGACCTTCGTAAGCCTATCCACTACAACCCACACAACCTTATTTACTATAGGTGACCTTGGTAACCCTGTCATGAAATCCATAACAACATCATCCCATTTCCACTCAGGAATGAGTAACTACTGTAAAAGTCCTTCTGACTGCTGATGTTCTACCTTCAGCTACTGACAGGTGTAACACCTTGTAACAAAACTAGCTACTGCTTTATTTATAGTCGGCCACCAGTACGGATGACGCAATTCACATAACATCTTGGTGACTCTGGGATTTAATGCTCAAGATAAAGTAGGAAACTCCCAAATCATATCCTCACGTATATCCCCTAGAACCCACACATATCCCTGGACACACATAACTTCATCATTGCCTATCATCCATCCAAGAGAAGGATCCTCACCTGCCTCACTCTCTCACAGAACTAGGCCTTTAGAATCTTATAGCTACCTCATCCTCACTCTTTCCAGTAGGGTAAAGGTAACATCCAATAATGAAAGATAATTCTATCCCTAATGGTTGTGCACCTCTAAATTCATCTCAAAGAACAAATCCATTAGGTTCCACTCACCACTAGCCTCCTACACTACCTTTATCTAATTCCGCATGCTCAGTGTGTCAACCATTGCATTACCTTTCCCATGTGCATAGGAATGCTCAATGTCATATGATTGAATTTATTACACCCACCATCGCTGTTTAAGATTCAAGTTATACTGATTGAAGATATATTTGAGACTTTTGGGGTCTGTGTATACCACAAAATGAAACCCAAATAAATAATGTCTCCAAAAACACCAAGTATGAACAACTACAACCTACTCGAGGTCGTGAGTTAGATAATTTCTCTCATGTGGAATCAACTATCGAGACCCGTTCTCAACTACTCGATCTCCCTACAAAATAACTACACCTAGCCTAATACCTGATGCATCACAGTTCACAATGTAACTATTTCATGGCTTAGAAAATATTAATATCAGGGTTGAAGTCAAACATCCCTTCAACTCCTGAAAGGATGCATCAGAAGAATATGTCCACTTAAACATCACACCTATTTTAGTCAAGCCTATCATAAGTGCTGCGAAGCATGAGATGTCCTATATAAAATTCTTATAGTAACCAAATAGCCCCAAGAAACTCTTAACCTCAAAATATTTCTTAGGCTGTTCCTAGGTAACTACTTCTCTTACCATCTCTAGGTCCACCAATACTCTAGTCTCTGAGATTATGTGACCTAGGAAGTGAATATGATCCATCCATAAGTTGAATTTTTTGAGATTAGCATATAACTAATGGTATCTTAGTGTATTCCAAATGATCTCAAGGTGTTTGGCATGGTTGTGTTGATTGTGAGAATAATCCAAGATAAATTTCATGAAAACCACCACAATGGAATCTTTGTAAGGATGGAACACTTGGTTCATCAGCGCCATGAAAACTAATGGTGCGTTCTTGAGACCAAACGACATAACCAAGTACTCATAGAGACCATACCTGCTACAAAAGGCTGTGCAAGGTATTTCTGCAAGTTTAACACATACCTAGTGATACCCTGACCTCATGCCAATCTTTGAGAACACATTAGATCCTCAAATTTGATCTAACATGTCATCTATCCGTAGTAAGGGATATCAATTTTTAACCATCAACTCGTTAATTTTTCAATAGTCCACGCATAACCTAAGGGTAATGTCCTCCTTTTTATGAAAAGGACCGGTGAACCCCAAGGATGTGTACTGGGTCAGATAAAACCCTCAACTTCAAGATCTTCCAACTACCTATTTGGCTCTTGCAACTCCATTGTAGCCATCCTATAAGGTGGAATGGATACTGGTGCAGCTCCTGGAAATAGCTCGATAGTGAACTCCATCTCTCTAACCAGAGGTAATCCTGAAAAGTTGTTCTGGAAGGCATTCCTGAAACAATCAACCAATGGTGAAAAATCTTCCAGACATGTTTCCTGATCATCGAGATATAAAATCAAAATCTGTGCTGCCGTCCTACCAAACCCACGATCCATGGGTCCAACTCGGGTCACCTGGACATCCCATTCTCCCTTTTATAGAGAAGACCCACCCTCTAGTGTCATAAAACTCACCCTACAATGATAACAGTCAAAGAAGGCCTAATAGGATACCATCCAATCCATTCAAAGCATGACATCAAAATTTATTATAACACCCCAAGCTTCCATGGTACGTTTCCCTTTGAATAATGCAATGACGTGCATTGTACGCAACTTCGGGATTCTAACACACCACAACCAATCAAACTATCCGTTATGAATAGTAATACCTAATTTTTTAAATTTTAGAAATTTTATCTCTCAAAATAGACTTCATTTTTGGATTTGGAGTATCAAATTTAGACTAAGGTGAAATTTTGGTACTTTTTGGATAAATTTAATATTTTGATGAATTGTGAAAATTACTAAATTTTAATTAAAAATAACTATTTTAATCAAAATAATTAATAGTGTTAAATTATGAATTTGAGTGGTTTTAAAGTATAATTAGAATATATTTTTACCTTTTTATCCAATGGTGTTCATTATAATTAATTTCACTTTGAAATTGGACATAAACAATTGTCAATCTTTTAATATATATTGTTTCTTAAAAACACGCTATTTATTGTGACAGTGGGAATTAATTATAAAATTAATTAATGCAACTTTTATGTTTGGAATTTTGTAAAATAGACATCATTTTTGAATTAGGTATATCAATTATATCTTATGGTAAAATTTTGGCATTGTTCTGAAAAAATTCAATTTTTGATGAATAGTGAAACCACTAAGTGGTAGTTAAAAAACTAAATTTTTCATAAAACATAATTTTACCGCTTTTGTCAGTGTAATTTCGAAAATCCGAGAGACACGGTTAATATCAAGAAGTAAAATGTGGTTCAATGAGATGAAAATAATTTTTGGTGAATAGTAACTTTTTACTTTTATTTACCACGGTTAAAAGTAAATAGGGTAATTAAGGGTAAAAATGATATTAATATTACCCTAAAACATGTCCTAATTCTATTGGACAAGTGTATCTCGACCAAAAACAACCTTAGGAATAAAATAATATCATTTAGGTCCACTTGGATTAGATTAGGAAATTTATTATTATTTAATTCAATGAAGAGTTAAAAGAGTTAAAATCAACGTTTATTTACTAAAACATTTTTAATATATGGTTAAACATACGATAAATTTGATTATAAATATTCATTAGAAATATAAAAAGCTTTCCTACATAATTATATTTTATTTATAATTTTTAGACATTAAATAATTTAATTTATTTATGACACAATGATGATGCAGTAATTACCATAATAGTGAAAAATTAAAAGAATTGATATTATAAATACCCAAATAAATATAATTGGAGACTTTTATTGAATTAAACTAATTTTATAGGTTAATATAACATATTAGGATTGATTTAATTGACTTTTTTCGAAGTAATAATTCTGATATGAGTTTCAAAAAAATAAATTATTGAATAGTGTCAAAATTGACATAAAAGTGTTTTTAAAACAAATATTATATTATTAATTGATATTAAATTTCTAAAAATCTAAGGTTCGGCAAAGAGATTTATATCATGATAGGTGTATAATTAATGGACCACTTGGGTATATCTTGGATGTATATAGTATGTTTATTCACCATATAATATAAAAATACAAAGAGACATTGTAAAAGTGAAACTAATTAACTAAGAGTTAATACTTAAAGATACGGTTAATATAATGACCCAAAACTATCTAAATTCTATTGGTTGAGTGGTTTTCTACCTATCCCCACCTTAAACTTTAAATAATCCACTATGGAGCCATTAGAAACCAAATATGAATTTATTATAAAATAATATTTCTAGCTTTTCCAAAGGTGCCCCTCACCCCTCTTATAAAAGGACACTCCTCCTTCCCATTACTTCACACCTTAAAAGCCTTTTGGATCAGCCAAACTCTAACCTAATACTCTCTAAACTTCCCTCACTATAACCTAGAGGCCTTAGTTTGATCAGAAAGCAATCCTAAGGAGCCCTTTTGATCAAATAAAAAGGAAGAACCCGAAGAAGAGGTAATGTTTTCACCACCCCTTTCAAGTTCCTTTCTTCTTCCACTTCTCCTTTCTTTGTTGTTACCATTCTAAAATAATAACTCCAGTAACTTATATATACTGTGATGTTATTATAAATATGGTACAACCAAATTCAGTATTCTATCCATCCTTTGAATAACATGTCACCATACGTGCGTACGTACGGCTTACCGTCTCCACGTCGTGGTGTAATTGTTATTCAATAAATTATTATTTGGATGGGTATAATAATGATGTGTAATTCATGTAAATAATTAATGTAACATGATAATTATTCTGTGTATATGATATGTCATCCAATTATATATTATTTTAATATCAAAAGAATGACATTGTCGCTCGTGCGTACGTACGGACTACCGTCTCCACGAACGCGATGAGATTCATTCTCCATCATATCCATTCAAGACTAATTCTCATTTAATGATTAAAAATAATTTTTAAATATGTTATATCATTCTGGATATAAATAATATACATCCCATTAATAACAAATATGACTCAAATAACAAATAATATAAAGGAAAATGAACCCGTTAACACCCGAAACGACAAAAATTCTAAGATATTATTAACAAATCAATGCTAAAAGATCGTATATGATATCATATTAATGAATATGATTCTTTTTTAATTCAATAAAAATTATTTCACCATTATACATGAGGTTAACCTACCATCGACCAAGGAAAAAGTACAAAGTAAGGGGTTTCTTATCTCACTCTTAATTTCTTGAGAATTAAATTGTTCACCACTTATTTATTGCATGTGGTGTATATGTACTTCCCATGATTGTATTCATTGTGTAATATACTTTAATTTATGGATATTTAAATCATCATGGTATGATCCTTCTTTCATGGGTGTATGTTTCGTAAGTTACCTAATCGATAAGGGAATTTGAAATTTCAATTTCCACTCATTTGTCTTTACACATATTTCATTGATTATATTACTCCAAGATTATGTGTGGAATCACTATTCATTTGATTATGTCATAATTTCCACTCCCCTTCCTGTGTATATACTATTTATACACATAATCACTCTATTGATAATTTCTCAAGTCATCGATATGAATTTGATAAGATTAATTTTAACTCATTCTCCATTTGTTGAGTTAAACATCCAATTCATTGGTGTTGTTTCTACAAGATTATGTGTGAATGTCATTTGATTGTTTTACACTAAATATCCAATCATATTTAGTGTATTTATATTTGTCACGCATAACTATGTCATTGATTTATCTTTAATCTAAGGATACTGCCTTTATGAGAGATTTCATCTCAATTTTCATTCTATTGAGACTTCTTTGTTGTTATACACAAAATCACTTTTATGTGGAGTATATAATGTACTTTGATATAGTATATCATGAATTCATTTATTCTCATGATATTAAAATTTTTTGATTACCTCAATTATTTGTATTCAAGTGTCTCTCTTTTGGTTAGAAACTCTTACTAAAATACCATTCTGAAATGTTTTAAAGACTTATTCTTCTAAATATTGCTCAATAATGTCCATGTTTTAAAAATTGTTTTAAGGATTTATTTATATGGAAATTAAAGTTTTAAAATTAAAAATCCTTTTAAAAGTTTCAAAGTGGTATGGGACACTTTGATTCAAAAATCTATTTTTAAATGGATTCTTGACAAATAGTGTGACATTTAAATGATTTCAAGAAAAGGGGGATATTTCTCTCAAATAGTTTTGATGAGTTTTTTCATCTATGTCAATATCCTTCATTATTCTTGATTGAGGTTAAGGTGATACAATACAATCTTCCATATTGTATCTAATGAGTTATGTTTGACTGTGGATGTGCTATTTTTAAACCATTCATTGTTTGTGGTTAAAGTATTGAAATTTCGTATGCTAGTTTTAATACGAATGTTTATGTTATGTTTAAACCTGTTCATATGAGGAATGCATTGGACTTAATAAGTGACGGGTGGAGCCCGCCATAGCTCCTCGATGCATCGGTAGGTCTCATGAGACAAACTATTGTCTTGGCACGAGGCCTTGGCAAAATCTTATTTGTAGTCTTGGCACGAGGTCTTGGCTATGTGGTTATAATAGTCTGGCATTATGCATTCCATCATTATGAAAGTGGTTATTGATATTTCATGTGATTATTCGATTAGTAGAATATCCATGTGAATAAGTAAATGAAATTATTTCATTTTTGTCATACTATGTTGAAGTTCAAGTTTAAAAGGCTTTTGTTTTAGCTATACATTTTCTTAAATGTTTATTCTTATTTATGAAAGTTTCCACTATATTGTTATCCTTACTGGGCATTTTAGCTCACCCCTTTCAATGTTTTATTTTTCCAAGGATGTGAAGAAGTAATTTATGAATGAACTGCAGGGATAGTATGTGGGGAAATGAGTGTGGACTATGAAGAAAATATGTTGTTGTAGTTTTCATTTTATGATGTAATGTAAACCTTATTAATGTATGTAGTTATTCCAAGGCTACTAAACTAATCGGTCTTTCGAGACTTGATATTTCTTATGATCATGCCAATGTTATGTAATAATGCACCTACTCTGGGTAACTGGGGTCGGGGCATTACAGTTGGTATCAGAGGAAGTTTAGTACAAACCATGGAAGCTAGATTTAGATAAACTCTGATTAGAGAACGTAGACCTAAGATGAACTTTGAGGATTAGTATAGAATAACTTCCTAGAATTTTGGTATTGTAGAGATTTTGTGAGTTTTCTGAGCAATACATCCCTGTCTGGATACAAGAAGGTAGAGGCGGCTCTGGCACAGATGTACCTAGGGGTAAAACCCGAAAACACCGCTTTGATCTAGACTCGAACGAGAACTGGTACACAACAACAGGACTTGCTGCACTCTTGGTTACGACACTCCCGGTGGATATGCTTAGGATAATTTACATTTTCTTTACAAACCAATTCGAGGTATTATATATATAAGATGAGAGTAAATGACCTCGGTTAATCCTAATGTGTTTCAAATTGAAAATATGGTGACATGTTAATCTCTAAATGATTTTATGACTACTGTTACTCACACAATGCTTTCTGGTTTTAGTCAATGGCTGGATTCCAAGGAAGTCATAGTGACTTTTAGAATGATGTAAATGGTGGGAACAGTGGTGGCAATGAGCAACAAAATGGAATATTGATAGGCGCAAAAGATATCATCTTTATGCCAAATCAATTTCCCAAAAATATGATCAAATATATATATTAACCAATTCCCGGACTCAACAAAGAAAATAAAGGTGATGAATGATAAGAGCTCCAGCAGTGGAGACCATGGAGAAAGGAATCCTCAATTTCCATCATGCAGGAAATGTGGAAGGAGACACCCAGGAATGTGTCTCAATGGGACAAGGAAATGCTTTACGTGCGGGAAAGAAGGACATAAAGTGAAGAATTGCCGAAGAAAAATGAAGATTACTATGAAAGAAGATAAAAATGGTCTCAAGAATCCATTTACAGTCATTTGCCATAAATGTAGGGGACCTGACCATTATCCGAGTGAATGCCCTATTCTATAGGATATTTTCGTGGTCAAAGAAGTAGCTATATAGAAATAAATGGTTGGGGAAATGTTTAAAAAGTGTTGGTGCTCCTTGTTGATGGGTTTACTTTGGAATAATTTTCTCTTGTATTTGTAACCCTGTAGTTTTCCATGCAAGAATGATATTTGAGGAATAATTATATTTTTTTTTGTGGATATAGTTATGAATAAACATTTGGTTTTATATGATCATTGGGTTTGAGGGAATTGTAAGTTATTATAATTTGGGATGAAAATTAAAGGTATGACATAACATTTGGGGTTAAATTATGTTATGGTTTTTTTGAGGAATTTATCTCATTTTGATAATGTAGTTTTTAAAAAGGGACAACATGTAGACCGTGTGAAAACCCGTCGTGTCGGACAAAGCTGTGGGAATCAAACCCACAACCAAAGTGCGATTGGGATTTATCGCCTACCACTGGACTACGTGAAGTCCCTGGTTAGTGTGACTATTATTTTTAGTTAAATGGTTTTATTGATCATTAATAATTTGATATGGGATCTTATGTCTTATCAAATGAATACCCTTAGTATAGGAAAATGATTTGGTAATTAAGTGATAAATGTTATTTTGGAAGTTGTTCACTTTCTTGTATGGAAAATAGAATTGTATGGGATTTCATTTGAGGAGTAATGGTGGATTTTTATCTATGTTTTTATTGTGGATTTATAGTGATTTGGGTTGTTTATGGAAATGATTAGGTTAATTACTTTTAAGTAGGTGACTTTAAGAGTAATTAATTTCATTTGGAGATACAATTTAACATCGAAGACTACATTCTTATAAGTTTTGAGTTTCAATATTAGTTTCGATTATATTGAATGATTTTAAGGACAATTGATTATTGAATGATATTTATTTATCATTGGGGTATTATTAGTTTAATTTTAGAAATTAAGATTAGTGTTTATTTCTCTCAAGGAATATCCTTTTGGGGGACCATTATATTTTGTACTAACCATTTTGGTTTTGATTAATCTCTAATAACAATGAAAATATATTGTTTATCCTGCATGGATCATGTGATTCTATAGAAGTTTATTCTAGCTCTTCCAGTGTGACCAAGACTTCTTGAACACTCATCATTTAAAAAAATGAGTTAGTGGTGAAAATTTATTAAATAATGAAACTATACTTAAAAAGTAAGTATATATCTTTATATTCTTAGTCAATATCATAAATGAATTCCTCATCCTTATGTAATGTAACTTAAAACAAAAAATGTTGTATGTTTACTTTCCCACTAGGAGACTAATGACCATTTGTCCCAACACAAGTTTGTGGTTTTCTTATTGTTAACTTTCTCTTGATCATGATTTATATCCCTCTCCATCAGAACTTGACACTTATTTTATCGTCCATATCCATGTTTTCCTACATGGAATCTGAGTATGGGTTATCTTGGTTGACCTATATACCTCTCTTTCTTTCTTTTAAAGTGATAGTTTTATTGACTCTTTTTCTGATGTGGTACATTCCATTATATTCTCAAGTCCAATTTTAAAAAAAATTTCGAGGATGCAATTTATTGAAGGAGGGGAGAATATAACACCCCAAGCTTCCACGGTACGTTTCCCTTTGAATAATGCAATGACGTGAATTGTACGCAACTTCGGGATTCTAACACACCACAACCAATCAAACTAGCCGTTATGAATAGTAATACATAATTTTTAAAATTTTAGAAATTTTATCTCTCAAAATAAACTTCATTTTTGGATTTGGAGTATTGAATTTAGACTAAGGTGAAATTTTCATACTTTTCGGATAACTTTAATATTTTGATGAATAGTGAAAATTACTAGCTTTTAATTAAAAACAACTATTTTAATCAAAATAATTAATAGTGATAAATTATGAATTTGAGTGGTTTTAAAGTATAATTGGAATATATTTTTACCTTTTTATCCAACGGTGTTCATTATAATTAATTTTACTTTGAAATTGGACATAAACAATTATCAATCTTTTGATATATATTGTTTCTTAAAAACACACTATTTGTTGTGACAGCGGGAATTAATTATAAAATTAATTAATGAAACTTTTATGTTTGGAATTTGGTAAAATAGAGATCATTTTTGAATTCTGAATAACAATTATAGCTTAGGGTAAAATTTTGGCATTGTTCTGAAAAAACATCAATTTTTGATGAATAGTGAAACCACTAAGTGGTAGTTAAAAAACTAAATTTTTCATAAAACTTAATTTTACCACTTTTGTCAGTGGAATTTCGAAAATCCAAGAGACACGGTTAATATCAAGGAGTAAAATTTGGTTCAATGAGATGAAAATAATTTTTGGTGAATAGTAACTTTTTACTTTTATTTACCACGGTTAAAAGTAAATAGGGTAATTAAGGGTAAAAATGATTTTAATATTACCCTAAAACATGTACTAATTCTATTGGACAAGTTTATCTCGACCAAAAAAATCCTTAGGAATAAAATATTATCATTTAGGTCCACTTGGATTAGATTCAGACATTTATTATTATTTAATTCAAAGAAGAGTTAAAAGAGTTAAAATCAATGTTTATTTACTAAAAATTTTTAATATAGGGGTACACATAAGATAAATTCTATTATAAATATTCATTAGAAAGATAAAATGATTTCCTACATAATTATATTTTATTTATAATTTTTATATATTAAATAATTTAATTTATTTATGACACAATGATGATGCAGTAATTACCATAATAGTGAAAAATTAAACTAATTGATATTATAAATAACCAAATAAATATAATTGGAGACTTTTATTGAATTACACTAATTTTATAGGTTAATATAACGTAATAGAATTGATTAAATTGACTTTTTTCTAAGTAATCATTCTGATATGAGTTTCAAAAAAATCAATTATTGAATAGTGTCAAAATTGACATAAAAGAGTTTTTAAAACAAATATTATATTATTAATTGATATTAAATTCCTAAAAATATATGGTTCGTCCAAGAGACTTATATCATGATAGGTGTATCATTAATGGACCACTTGGGTGTCTCTTGGATGTATATAGTAAGTTTATTTACCATATAATATAAAAATACAAAGAGACATTGTAAAAGTGAAACAAATTAACTAAGAGTTAATACTTAAATATAAGGTTAATATAATGACCCAAACCTGTCTAAATTATATTTGTTGAGTGGTTTTCTACCTATCCCAACCTTAACCTTTAAATAATCCACTTTGGAGCCATTAGAAACCGAATTTGAATTTATTATAAAATAATATTTTTAGCTTTTCCAAAGGTGCCCCTCACCCCTCTTATAAAAGGACACTCCTCCTTCTCATTACTTCACACCTTCAAAGCCTTTTGGATCGGCCAAACTCTACCCAAATACTCTCTCAACTTCCCTCACTACAACCTAGAGGCCTTAGTTTTATCAGAAAGCAAACCTAAGGATCCCTTTTGATCAAATCAAAAGGAAGAACCCGAAGAAGAGGTAATGTTTTCACCACCCCTTTTCAAGTTCCTTTCTTCTTCCACTTCTTCTTTCTTTGTTATTACCATTCTAAAATAATAACTCCAGTATCTTATATATACTGTGATGTTATTATAAATATGGTACAACCACATTCAGTATTCTATTCATCCTTTGAATAACATGTCACCATATGTGCGTACGTACAGCTTACCGTCTCCACGTCGTGGTGTAATTATTATTCAATAAATTATTATTTGGATGGGTATAATAATGATGTGTAATTCCTGTAAATAATTAATGTAACATGATAATGATTCTGTATATATGATATATCATCCAAATTATATATTATTTTAATATCAAAAGAATGATATTGTCGCTCGTGCGTACGTACGGACTACCGTCTCCACGAACGCGATGAGATTCATTCTCCATCATATCCATTCAAGAATAATTCTCATTTAATGATTAAAAATAATTTTTAAATATTTTATATCATTCTGTATATGAATAATATACATCCCATTAATAACAAATATGACTCAAATAACAAAGAATATAAAGGAAAATGAACCTGTTAACACCCGAAACGACAATAATTCTAAGATATTATTAACAAATCAATGTTAAAATATCGTATATGATATCATATTAATGAATATGATTCTTTTTTAATTCAATAACAATTATTTAACCATTATACAGGAGGTTAACCTACCATCTACCAAGGAAAAAGTACAAAGTAAGGGGTTTCTTATCTCACTCTTAATTTCAAGAGAATTCCATTGTTCACCACTTATTTATTGCATGTGGTGTATGTGTACTACCCATGATTGTATTAATTGTGTAATATACTTTAATTTATGGATATTTAAATCATCATGGTATGATCCTTATTTAATGGGTGTATGTTTCGTAAGTTACCTAATCGATTAGGGAATTTGAAATTTCAATTTCCACTCATTTGGCTTTACACATATTTCATTGATTATATTACTCCAAGATTATGTGTGGAATCACTCTTAATTTTATTATGTCATAATTTCCACTCCCTTTCCTGTGGATATACTATTGATACACATAATCACTCCATTGATAATTTCTCAAGTCATCGATATGAATTTGATAAGAGTAATTTTAACTCATTCTTCATTTGTTGAGTTAAACATCCAATTCATTGGTGTTGTTTTTACAAGATTATGTGTGAATGTCCTTTGATTGTTTTACACTAAATATCCAATCATATTTAGTGTATTTATATTTTTCACACATATCTATGTCGTTGATTTATCCTTAATCTAAGGATACAACCTTTATGAGAGATTTCATTTCAATTTACATTCCATTGAGACTTCTTTGTTGTTATACACCAAATCACTTTTATGTGGTGTATATAATGTACTTTGACATAGTATATCATGAATTACTTTATTCTCATGATATTAAAATGTTTTGATTACCTCAATTATTTGTATTCAAGTGTCTCTCATTTGGTTAGACACTCTTACTAAAATACCATTTTGAAATGTTTTAAAGAATTATTCTTCTAAATATTCCTCAATAATGTCCATGTTTTTAAAATGGTTTTAAGGATTTATTTTTATGGAAATTAAAGTTTTAAAATTAAAACTCCTTTTAAAAGTTTCAAAGTGGTATGGGACACTTTGATTCAAAAATCTATTTTTAAATGGCTTCTTGACAAATAGTGTGACTTTTAAATGATTTCAAGAAAAAGGGGGATATTTCTCTCAAATAGTTTTGATGATTTTTTTCATCTATGTCAATATCCTTCATTATTCTTGATTGAGGTTAAGGTGATACAATACAATATTCCTTATTGTATCTAATTAGTTATGTTTGACTGTGGATGTGCTATTTTTAAACCATTCATTTTTTGTGGTTAAAGTATTGAAATTTCGTATGCTAGTTTTAATATGAATGTTTATGTTATGTTTAAACCTGTTCATATGAGGAATGCATTGGACTTAATAAGTGATAGGTGGAGCCCTCTATAGCTCATCGATGCATCGGTAGGTCTCATTAGACAAACTAGTGTCTTGGCACAAGGCCTTGGAAAAATCTTATTTGTAGTCTTGGCACGAGGCCTTGGCTATGTCGTTATGATAGTCTAGCATTATGCATTACATCATTATGAAAGTGGTTATTGATATTGCATGTGATTATTCGATTAGTAGAATATCCATGTGAATAAGTAAATGGAATTATTTCATTTTCGTCATACTATGTTGAAGTTCAAGTTTAAAAGGCTTTTTATTTTAGCTATACATTTCCTTAAATGTTTATTCTTATTTATGAAATTTTCTGCTATATTGTTATCCTTACTGGGAATTTGAGCTCACCCCTTTCAATGTTTTATTTTTCCCAGGATGTGAAGAAGTAATTTATGAATGACCTGCAGGGATAGTATGTGGGGACATGAGTGTGGAATATGAAGAAAATATGTTGTTGTAGTTTTCATTTTATGATGTAATATAAACCTTATTAATGTATCTAGTTATTCCAAGGATACTAAACTAATTGGTCTTTTGAGAATTGATCTTTCTTGTGATCATGCCAATGTTATGTAATAATGTACCGACTCTGGGTAACTGGGGTCGGGGCGTTACACATATCACCTCTAAGACAAAGAGGTTCCATAGAAAGTGACGCCTCCCAATCACTAGGGGGAACTCCCTGCACTGACACACACCGACCATTCTAATCCCTAGAGGGGTTTCTAGTGTCATAACGTTCTCTGAGTTATAAACATAGATCCCAAGGCCCTCTGTAATGGGAACCAATATAAAACTATTTGTTTCACCAGTATCAAAAAGTGAAGAAGATAAAATACAGGAAACTAGAATAGTAACTATGATAGAATAAGGTCTGGGATCCTGATCTTATTAGGTCAGTTACACTACATATGTTTGACCTGTACCATGACGCTGTGACATAGCATTGCTACCCTGAGCTGAACTGCCCTACTGCCTATGAGATCCTGGGGTTTGGCTACCATGGACATGCCCACTACCTTGGCCTGCATGCCCCGACGTATTCTAGTTTCTAGACTATTAAGAAGCTACTATCCCTGCTCCTTCATGTGGAGTCTATAGAAAACCTCTCTCACTAGCCACTAGGGGAAATTTCCTATAGAAGCGTTGTAGATAGACCATTTTTTTGACAAGCTCGACACTCAACTAGGTCCTTCGGGCACTGGTTCCTCATATGTACAACTCTACCACACTGATAACACATCACCTAGATACCATAAGATACATCTAGAGTACCTATATTCCTGTAAGAAATCTCTATATGAATCCTCTTACTTTCGGTCGAGACAGTGCTAGATCTCAGGGCTGAACCACCCTGGATTGTACCCCCGATTCTCATAGGTTGCTATCAGTAATCAATGCTTGATTCATAATAGAATATATATAAGGAAACATTAAAATGTTTACCTGACCACAGATTTTGTATCAAAGACCATATTCAATGCTCCTATCTCTCAACACGTCATTACCCATTAGAACAAATGCGAATCTCTGAAGATCTGTGATGTGGGTAGAATAGTCCATCACTGACATAGTACCCTGCTCCAGATTCATGAACCCTCGGGCTTGATCTTCCCTGAGGGTCTCAGAAAATAAGTATTCATAGAAGACTATCTGAATGTATCCCCATTCCATGTCCCGATGGCTATCCGTCTGTGTGACAACATCCCACCACCTCTTTGCGAAATCAAATAGCATATAAGCCGCAAGATTGAACCTCCTCTCAGGAGGCATCTCAAGATTCTCGCAGATTGTCTGCACTGATTCCAGCCATGATTCCACAGCCTATGGCCCACCATCCCCAGAAAATGTAGGCGGATGCTGCTGCTGGAATATACGTGTCTGTGCTACCATAGAGGTGGCATCCTACATCACTCCCTGGAAGGTCTGTATGAACCTCAAAAAATCTTCTCAAAACCGTGAATCTGAACCCTCATCTAGTATAATAATTGGTCCATAGCGATAACAACTGGAGTATCCATTGGTAGCCCATGGCCTACCACCTCGGGTGTATACTCACGGCCACTCTCCTCATGCACTGCACAAGGATGTCGTGGTGGCATTACTCTATAAAGTCCAACACATGCACCTCAGAACAAGTTTAATGAAGAGAAAACTACAAATCAGAAGTGAAAATCATGAAATACAAGATAAAACACTCTTGTTTTTTAAAATAGGATTACACAGTGTGTATAAATCCTTTCACGGCGTGATCTCCAAGCACTCTACATGGGCGTGCACTTCTTCCCAACATGGTCATGTATCACCCCATGTACATGATGTGTTTCCCAAGAGACACGACATGTACTTGAGTTTCATTTAGGCCTAGGTACATGCCAGTGTAAGACTACATGACATGTTCAACCTAGACACGACGTGTACAACTATGTTTTCATAATCCTGTGTTGTTAGTCACACGGATGGATACACGGTCGACTGATACCGGACGTGCACTCACATTACATTATGTGTCCCACTAAAACATCAAAAACCCATGTTCCCTCCTCACATGGCAGGTTACATGGCCAGGGATTACACGATGTGTATACATGGTACACATATTGTTCTTATTAAAATTTAGAACACATTCTTCCCCGAATAGGAAGAACACACTCCTTGTTTGGATAGTCAACACGCTATTTATACTGGGGTTTTCAGAATATAAACTCCAGATTTCCTAGAAACCCTTGTTCTATATAAACCCAACCAATTGAATGCCAATTTCCAATCTGTGAGGGCCCATACTCTCCAAAGATCAAAGGTTGGTACCCATGTATAACATATCGTGATACAAATATAGATAAAAAAATGAATCACGGTCCACCAAATTCTAGTACAAGAGGGTCTATACACATCTAGAGCCAAAGTTTGGCATCCATTCAATACTAACCATAGCATGTACCAATACACCTATCAACAAAGTAGGCATAGCTATTATATCATCTATCACATTAAAATATGATAACTAATGCATTCTATAAGGCATGGAATAATTCATGGCATGCGTTTATAAAAATTGCCTATATGATGCATGAGAGGGAATACCCTCATATCACTGGGTTGAAACTAAAATAGAAAACACAATTTTATCAATAGTAATAATAGAAATCAAGTGCATCACATTACAGTGAAATCCACAAAACTATAAAATTAGAAAATCACAATTCATTCGAGGTAATTGATATTTTACCTGTATAGGGGATACCTACTCCCAGACCAAATTTATTACCAAATAACATTACCCTTCCCATCTAGTCTGTTAGCTCAAAATAGTAAATCAAATAAGGAAGAAAAACCTCTGATACCACTTTGTAACATCCCAAATCGGCTTACCACTAAACTGATAGCCGAACCGGTTGGGCACACGGCCTCAAGGGCATTTCCCCAAATTCCAGAGGCTGCTGAATAACAGCGAGGGACTTTATCGTGTTAGTAAGGAAACTATTCCCTCAATGGTAGAGTGTAACATAGAGGAATAAATATTAATAAATAGTAGAAGTATTAAACAACATGCAACTGAAACCAAATAACAGAAGTCTAATAGATAAATATTCAAGTCTCAAACCATAAAAATGATATTGCAACATGTTACATGTTCTAAGAAAGTATCCAAAACAGGATAAACTACAATCACATACAAATAAAATATAGGTGCATACACAAAAATAAAACTCAGAATCATCACAATCCTCAGCTTGGTCCCTTTCTCTACTACTCCTAAGAAGCAATCAAGTACCTGTATAGGGGTACTTTCCCTTGTCTACACCTTCAATCATATAGTCTCTTTGGGCCTAAAAGAATGACTCAAACATGGTGTGAGTCTAATACAAGTAGGTAACCACTAATGATCCATGCCTAAAAGTCAGTGAATACATGCAAAAATAGTTAAATAAAACAGAAACTAAGAAGTACTCAAGTAAACTATCCATTTATTCTATTTAAGCTCTTTAGTAGTTCAGTTGCTTTTAAGTGAAACTATCTCAACATTCAGACTTAGCCTACCGATCCCCCATATAGAAGAAACCACAACATATGTCTCAAAAGATCATCTAGATAAATAAATGATGAATAAATCCATGCTTGTGCTTTGGATTGGAAAATACGTCAAAAGTCATCCCATTTTATTTAACATGTTCTGTGAACAAAGGTCTCAAAGACCGGCCTAGGCCCTTTGACTCCCTATACCAAAGTAACCATATACTCATGATATAAACATTTTACATTTAAGCATATCAGTATTTAATCATTTAATCATTTTTTTAGTCTCTAATAGAGGCTGTTCAAAGTATCCCTCAATGGATCAATGATTCACTTAACATTTATAGAGAAGACGCCGTGAGCCCGAACACCAAACCTGAAGCCCGCTCATGGCCTTTAAGTAATTATCCTCATGAGTCTCTCTACTGCCTTTTAACCAAAACAATGGTTCACCCAAGGTAAGTATGGTGTAATTAGTCACATGATCCTGACCTTGTCTTTTAATTGAGACTATGGCTCACCGATAGCAAATTACCTCTTTTAATCATTTATCATTTCATTTCAAAAACAACACATGTGAATTAAACAATAAAATAGCATTAAAAATAACAACTTGCATGATCATTTCACATAACAATATATAATCAACCCCCAAAAGGGAAAATATTCACACGCCTCAAGGGAGTTCTTTCCAGATGGATAGCAATGAAGAACACACCCATCGGGTGTCCCTAAAACAAACAATTAAGTAACAACATGCTTCAATTTCATTAAATAAAATATATAAGAATCATTAGGAATCATATGGTTTCATTTATAATGAAACAAAATACCAAAAAATGATCTCATACCATTTTGGCACATATAATCAACACAAATTTTAATGAAAGGCACAAGACCACCTACATCAATGTTGTGTAACTGCTATAACCTGACACTGGCCCTTAAATTGACCTAGAATAGAGTAGATCTATGAAAATAGGTAAATAATTCAAACTTTAAAAACTTTATCAAGAGAAAAAATAAACAAGAATGAATCAAGAAGAAGAAATCCCTTACCGAGAGGAATCCAATGAGGCTGACGTCACTTGAATTGGGTTCTGGATGACGAAACGAGTGGAGGAAAAGTTCTTGCAGCTCCTACTTCTTCACCCGGTGGCTCCTCTGTCTAGAAGAAGATAAAATGGGGATAATACCCATTTAAGCCAAATTTTAGTAGTACACGGTGTGTAAATCCATAAACATGTCATGAATATCATTTTACTCTTCATCAATTCATGGGCTTACTTTACTCATCCGACACCGACCTTACCGACATGACTACATAGCGTGTACTAGGGAGTACATGATTTATAATGGCCTCTTCTCCTTTTTTTGTACAATAGAATCACACACCGTGTATCCCCATCCTACATGGCCAGATTACACGGTGAGTACATAGGAGTACACAACATGTTCTACTAAATCTTAACAATTTTCTAGTTTACCTTGTTTTTTCCAAAAAACTCAAGGAAAATGAAAAACGAAGAAACAATACCACAGAAGAAGAACCAAGTTCTTATAGGTATGACTTCAAGTGTGTGTTTTTATTTAAAATTGACAATTATATTAGTAAGAATGAAAATTTACATTCTTAAAACTGAGAAAACACATTTGGATTGTCTTTATAATTTTGTAATATTATCTACATGTCATTTTTGAAATGTATGAATTTTTTGATTCACAATTTAATGCACAGTGTGAACAATATGACTTAAAGTGTGTATTTTTATTTAAAATTGACATTAATTTCAGTAAAAAACACAAATAACATACTCAAAACCAAGAAAACACATTCAGATTGTTTTAAAACTTTATGAAAATTATCCATGTAGAGGCCCGAAGCTTGACGTACATGGAAATTACATTAATTTTTTGGAATACTTAATACATAACAAAAACGGACACACAAGGATTGTAATAGTTTAGTGTCTTTGGAAACCTGGAATATAAACTTCTAATTATGTTGAAAGATCTTCAACAACTCCCATAACGATCTTCCCCTTTTTGTTTGCTTACCTAAAACCTTTCTTTATTTCCTGGGGAAAATAAAACATAAAAAGGGTGAGCTCAAATGCTCAGTAAGGACAAACATAGAGAACAGAAAACAACCCATAAACATTTGAAAACAAAAACTTGAACATGAAATTTAAACATCAATCTTGATCAAACACATAAATCATGGAAGTACGTAAGGCATATATCATAATGGAACATCAATCACGATAAAATAGCATGGGAATAAAACATGTAATATTGGAAACCATTCAGAACTTGTTATGATTTCCATAGTAGCCAAGGCATTGCTTCCAAGACCATCTTAGTGGACAAAGTCCCTTTCTGAATCGAGTTCACTCCTCGTTCCAGTCCTGTAAAACAGAACCAGATTAACTTATCGTTCCATCCATGTCTATCTCATGAGATATAAATCTTTACCCAATGCATTGGAGGGAGATGTAAGTCCCACCCATCTCATAATGAAATCATTCTTACTTGTGCCACAAAATAAACATACATCATTCATAATAACCCAATGAATAAAATGGGTTTCATAAACATCATACCATCATCACATAATCCATATAAAATAAATAGATATCAATTCATAATAAGAAGAGTGAAACCATGTAAATCATAGAGACATTATATTTGAAACATACACATATGAAATAATGTCATCTTATATGAAAAATGGTTTTAATAAAACACTTGAAATGAATTCTTGAGGAAAATATCCTTTTTTCTTCAAAATCATTTTCTTTTCACAAAATGTCATGAAATTTTAGAAGAAAAGGTTTTTGTTGAAAATAGTCATTAAATCTTTTGGATGAAGCTTCATGAAAATAAGGCTTTATAAAACCATAAAAATCTGTTCACGCTGTATAAGTTAAAAATAACATTCTCCTCGTACTTTTGTCAAAAAGTCAAAAAAGTACATCGTAACGTAAACAAAAAAAAATTCCTTACATACCATGTAGTAAAAGTAAAAAATGGGTAAAAATGACTTTAAAAATACATGAAAACACTTTTATAAAACATGGACATGGATGATAGAAATAACCCTAGTAAATACTTAAGAATAAACAATCTCGGATAAAAACGAGATTGGAAAAGTTATCCCTTACCTTAGGTCCGATATGCTTTGTATGGTTCTGAACCTCCTGTATAATGATTTAAATAATGTCATTGACTTATTACATAATCATATTCATTGTTATTATATCATATATGTTTCACTTATGAATTTATATTACCCGTTCTTTTGTAAATTCCATGTTAAAGTAGCGTTTTGGGTAAAATCATTTCATTTATTGTATTTGTTTCGACTTGTCGTTTCTTGATATTATTACTTATATCATGATTTAAATTATTCCAGAATGTAAAAAATGATTTATATTTAATATATATTAATCATATACATATATATTATAGATCGATAAAAGGAATGAAATACACCGTTCATGGAGATGGTAGGCCGTACGTACGCATGAACGCTGTTTTCGTTTCCTTATTGAATTGAATTAAACTAAATAGATGACATACATATATATATATACATAAATCCATTAGCTTTAAAATGTAATATATTTCATTATTATTGCTTATATATACTTTATAATCATTCTTAAATGGTTAACATGGAGAATGAATCTCATCGCGTCGTGGAGACGGTAGTCCGTACGTATGCACGAGCGATGATATCATTCCCATAATTATTGAATTGAATTGGATATTATGATACAATATATAATAATCAGTATGATGTTATAATAACTATGTACAGTTATTCTTTACACCATTATACCCATCCAAGTAAGTTGGTGTTGGAAAAACAGATTACACCACAGTGTGGAGACGATATTCTGTACGTACGCACGCGCGGTGATTTTGTTTTCCGTAGGATGGATAGATGGTGAAATAGGGTTGTTTCATACTAATAATAAAATATCAGTATATGATTGATACTGATGTTATTACTTTATAATGAAACAACTAAAGAAGAAGAAGTAGAAGAAGAAATAAAGTTGAAAGAATCGGTAACGGACATTACCTCTTCTTTGCGCCTATTTGAGACCTCCTCTTAGGGCACTAAAATTTGTCTTTGAAGAAGACCAGGACCTATAGGATGTTTATAGGGAAGTGGAGAAGAGAATGTTTCAGGGTTTGGCTGAGCTTGAAGGCTCAAATTGGTCTGAGGAAGAGAGGGAGGAGGTTCCCTTTTATAAGGGAGGGGAGGGGCACCTTTGGAAATCTTAAAAATATTAATTTATAATAAATATGACCCGACTTAAAAACCATCACAAATGAATAATATTAAAATATTAGATGATTTAGGGTTTAAATAACATCAACCAATAAAATTTAGACATGTTAGTAAATTATTTTAAACATTATCATGTTGATTTATCCTTACTTAATCAATTTAATTTTATTTGTGGTAATAACATTCTAAATTTTAAATTATAACAAATAATTACTTATTTTTTGTGAATTTTCCATAATTGGATACGTTATAAAATTTTAGACCATATAAATTTAAATTTATAATTTTTATATATTTTTGTGATTTTTAAACAATTTTATAATATGTTATTTTTATAAAATAACAATAGTGTCAATTTGATACTATTCATTTATTTGAATTTAAATAAAATATATAAAGAAGATATGTTTCAACTAAAAGCTTTAATAGATTCATAAAATGACATATGTATCTAGAAAATTAGTAGAGAACATTAAATAGTTCATATGATATTTATTTTATTATTTTTAAAACCATTTATTTGGTTTATCTCTTAATAAAATAATTACTACAACATTTTTTGTATAATTATCTAATATACTTATTTGTTGCATAAAAATTAAAAATAAAATTCTATGATGAAGATAAATCGATTAAATTTCACAATAATACTTTTACTCAAATTTATCATCTTAAAATCACAATATTTAAATTGTTATATTTATTAAATTATGAAGGTGACAACTTTGGCATCATTTAAAATAAAATAATATAAGTGTCATAATCGCTTTTATAAGGCTCCAAATGATCACATATTCAACCATAAGATTATTGTGGTTTAAATATACATGACCAATAAGTTTTGGTCAGGGTTTGGTGCCTTTTATGGTTACTATTAGTTTAATAAAAACTATATTCTTGATTTTTCACAAGATAAACAATTTCTGCATCACTATTGTGTCACAATTATTGATAATTATCTAATCCCTAAAAATTATAAATAAATTCATATGATGTATATAATTTCATTATATTACTGGATACTATTCATTTTCGAAGTTTCATGAATTTTATCACTAAATTAAAATTAATATACTTGTAATATTTAAGAGAGTGACATGTTGTCACTTTCTTTGGTTTTAATAATAATTAAATTATTTTCATGGAAAAAAGTCCATTAAATGATTCTAATCCAACCCTTAGGTGATATGGGTCAACTTTTAGTCATCCAATAGGATTTTGGAATGTTTTAGGGTAATTTTATAATATTATATTTACCCTTAATTACCTGATTTACCTTTAACTATGGTAAATAAAATTTACTGTAGTTACTATTCATAATTCCCAAAAATAAAAAGTATCCTATTAACATAATTTGGACCCACTGATTCCAAATATGGAATCCATTTTTTCAAATTCAATACACAGAAGTTTCAGAAATTAAATTATAATTAATCCTGTTGTCGAATGAAAACGGGTTTTTGTTTAAAACATTGCAAAAGATTGAATTGATTTAACCTACGAATTCAATGTAAAATCAATGCTAATGACATAAATTATATTAAATGGTAAAAATATATTCTATTTATACTTTAAAACCATTAAATATTATAATTTAACCACATAAGTTATTACGATGAAAAAAATTGTTTTTAATTAAAATATAGCGTGTTTTTAATATTCATTAAAATATGAAAGTTATCAGAATAATATGAAAAATTTATCCAAGGTAAAATTTTATATCCTGATTCCAAAGAATAATTTTGTTTTTTAAAATTGAACTTATAAACATGTCGAAAACTAGATTTAAAGTCGGTGCGCCATCAAAAGACGGCAAAACTGCATTTTTTGAAAATACTTATTTTACCAGAAAAATTTATTTTGTTCTTATACCATATTCTAGAAAATTTATAAGATGAATAATAATGTTATAAAATAAAAATTTTATTTAATACTATTCATAACGGCTAGTTCATAATAATATTATAATAATATATCATTGTTTAGTAAAAATCGGTATTGAGTACAACACACGCTATCGAGGAAGGTCGCGATTACGTGTAATGAAAGCCAAGTCAGGGTTGTGTGTAGGGCACGACTCCTTTTTTTCTGCGTATAACAAAATACATTGAATATGTATATACTCAATGTTTCGTAGAATAACTACTATCAAACAAACATGAAATTGTGTGTAACACGATCCGGGATTAGTGTTGCGTATACTTCAAGCTAATACGGTGTTGCGTATAGCACAAAATAATCTTGGTGTATCATAAAACAGAAGATATGAAAGAAATTAAAAGAATATATCTTATAAAATCTCGGGTTATTACATTCTACCCCCCTTAAAATGAATTTCTCCCTCGAAATTTGTCGGGGTTATAAATGGTTTTCTACTTGAATGTTTCTTTAATTGAAACCCACATCGTAAAAAGGAATACCAAAACTTATCTTTATAAACTAAAGTATGAAACGTAACAGTTACCCAAATAAACTAATCACTGGGTTTCCACATAGGATAACATAGGCGAAAATATGGATATGGAAGAAAAATCTAACCATCATGTTCTGATGGAGAGTGGTAGAGAACATGGCTATGAAAAAGCCATAAATCACAAAGCCATAGATTTTTGATGATCTAAGGTACCATCTGATTCATCAGATATAAGGGCACTAGGACAACATTTTTGGTTTTCAAGATCATTTCCCTAAAGTTGATGAAATTGGAATTAGAAGAAATACTTTTTTGATTTTAGTACAATCTCACCGTTGGTCGTTCTTTGGACAATTTCCACTTCATCTCTTAATGAAATGAAGTTGAATTTGTCATTCGTGAAGTGTTAGCAGATCATGTGATAAAATGATGGGTCATTCCATCTGTCTCAAACAAAAGGTTATAAAAGTTATCAAAAATACATAAGTCCATCTATAGTGAGATTAATCATATATGGTTCCTAAAATGGACTTATACTTCATATATCATACTACTTAATATAATAAAACTATTTTCTACTAAACAGGGACTTTCTTTAGGCCAGTGGTAGGTGATAAAGGCCAGTCACACTTCAGTTGTGGGTTCGATTCCCACAGCCTTGTCTGATGCGATGGGCTGTCGCCCGTCCTGCAGGTTTTCCTTTTTCCAAAACAACATTACTATTACATCCCATCAATAATATCGGAAAAAGTTCTATACTTAAACAATACTAACTTATGTCCAACATAATCCATTCCAATCTTTAGTCTTATCTAAAATACTTCGGTCCAAGCTCATAGTATAAAGAAAATGATTACTTGAAATGTCACATAACAATCACGTGAATGCCATCATTTATCCCCAATATATCATAAGATATATCTTGTTGGCCAAATTACAAACATGTGAATACCTTAATCATGTATTCTCTTGAAAAATGAATACCCATTTAACCTTAGTAAAAACATGAATGCTGTCAAAAGTTAACTCTTTCCACATACCAAAATCCCAAAATTTCTATATAATCAAACCATAATATCACTTAGTCCATATATCATTCATGAGCTCATGAATACAATCAAACATCTCATTATCTTCTTATCCCTTCATTATTCGCATATCATCTACTTTCCAAAAATATATGAATAACCTTCCATGGTTACCGGTACCATTCAACATATACTTTCATAGACTTTAGGAAAAACAATAGTGTAACAATACTTAGATGATTCTTTATTCTATAGTACCATACATTATTCTTTATAAACATACAATCATTCCACTAACTTCTTAAACCACTAGCTGAGCATCATCATTTATTTCATCTCATATTTCATTTGTAGTCTCTTCATCATCATCCACATAAATACTACCCGTATGACCATGCTGATTCTCTTCATGAGACTTTCCCTTAGGGAATTGGTTTGCATAATGCCCATACATTCCACATTTAAAACATCTAATCATTGTTGATGTCGTAGCAATACCATTATCCTTGTCCATGGTGTTAACTGAACCTTTTCCTTTGCACTTACTGGCTTTGTGTCCTTCTTTTCCACACCCAAAGCATCTTCCAGTTCCTTTGAAACAATCTCTCGGATGCCTCTTCCCACATGATTTACATGAGGGAAATTAAACTTTCTTTCATCTATGATCATCATGAAACTCCATCTTTCTCTTATTATCTGAGTCGGGAAATTTACCAAAGTTGAGATTATCTATCATATTATGAGATTGCTGATTAGGCATAATAACGATGTTTGGACTTCAAAATCCCGTTTCATTTGGTTTCTTATGAAGAATATCATTCCATTGTCCGTTATATCCTCGATTATCGTGAATCTTCCTGTTTCCAGCCATTTTATAAAACCCAACAAGAATAGTGTGAGAGGCAAAAATCATGCTAGGGAAAACAACATAATAAAGGGGGAGTACCCTCAATATCTAACATCTTAGGTTAAATTATAAGATCGTTAGTGCAATTATAGGACTATAACCTATACGTATACTTAACCTTAGGGACATCCTTAGACATACCTTAAACATATCTCTAGGAATCTCACTAAAGTTATCGCATCCTAGTTTCCAAATGTTGACTAAACCTTTCCTCTGATACCAACTGTAGAGGCCCGAAGCTTGACTTACATGGACATTACATTACTTGTGCGGAATACTTAATACATAACAAAAACAGACACACAAGGATCATAATAGTTTAGTGTCTTTGGAAACTTGGAATATAAACTTCTAATCATGTTGAAAGATCTTCAACAACTCCCATAACGATCTTCCCCTTTTTGTTTCCTTACCTAAAACCTTTCTTTATTTCCTGGGGAAAATAAAACATAAAAAGGGTGAGCTCAAATGCTCAGTAAGGGAAAACGTAGAGAACATAAAACAATCCAGAAACATTTGAAAACAGAAACTTTAACATGAAATTTAATCATCAAAATCTTGAGAAATGACATAAATCTTGGAAGTACGTAAGGAATATATCATAATGGAACATCAATCACGATAAAATAACATGGGAATAAAAAATGTAATTGTGGCAACCATTCAGCACTTGTTATGATTTAAATAGTAGCCAAGGCATTTCTGCCAAGACCATCTTAGTGGACAAAGTCCCTTTCTGAATCGAGTTCACTCCTCGTTCCAGTCCTGTAACACTGAACCGGATTAACTTACCGTTCCAGCCATCTCTATCTCATGAGATATAAATCTTTACCCAATCCATTGGAGGGAGATATAGGTCCCACCCATCACATAATGAAATCATTCTTACTTGTGCCACAAAATAAACATCCAACATTTATAATAACCTAACAAATAAAATGGGTTTCATAAACATCATCCCATCATCACAGAATCCATATAAAAGAAATAGATATCAATTCATAATAAGAAGAGTGAAACCATGTAAATCATAGAGACATTATATTTGAAACATGCACATATGAAATAATGTCATCTTAGATGAAAAATGGTTTTAATAAAACACTTGAAATGAATTCTTGAGGAAAATATCCTTTTTTCTTCAAAATAATTTTTTTTTCACAAAATGTCATGAAATTTTAGAAGAAAAGGTTTTTGTAGAAAATAGTCATGAAATAATTTGGAGGAATATTAATGAAAATAAGGCATTATAATACCATAAAAATCCGTTCACTCCGTATATGTTAAAAATAACATTCTCCTCATACTTTTTTCGGAAAAGTCAAAAATGTACCTCGTAACGTAAAAAAAAGAAATATTCCTTACATACGATGTAGTAAAAGTCAAAAAATGGGTAAAAATTAATTTAAACATACATGAAAACACTTTTATAAAATATGGACATGGATGATAGAAATAACCCTAGTAAATACTTACGAATAAACAATCTCGGATAAAAACGAGATTGGAAAAGTTATCCCTTACCTTAGGTCCGATATGCTTCATATGGTTCCAAACCTCCTGTATAATGATTTAAATAATGTCATTGACTTATTACATAATCATATTCATTGTTATGATATCATATATGTTTCACTTATGAATTTATATTACCCGTTCTTTTGTAAATTCCATGTTAAAGTAGCGTTTTGGGTAAAATCATTTCATTTATCGTATGTGTTTCGACTTGTCGTTTGTTGATATTATTACTTATATCATGATTTACATTATTCCAGAATTTAAAAAATTATTTATATATAATATATATTCATCATATACACATATATTATAGATCGATAAAAGGAATGAAATACACCGTTCATGGAGACGGTAGGCCGTACGTACGCATGAACGCTGTTTTCGTTTCCTTATTGAATTGAATGAAACTAAATAGATGACATATATATATATATATACATACATAAATCCAGTAGATTTATAATTTCATATATTTCATTATTATTTCTTATATATACTTTATAATCATTCTTAAATGGTTAACATGGAGAATGAATCTCATCGCGTCGTGGAGACGATAGTCCATACGTACGCACGAGCGATGATATCGTTCCCATAATTATTTAATTGAATTGTATAGGATGATACAATATATCATAATCAGTATGAATTTATAATAACTATGTATAGTTATTCTTTACACCATTATACCCATCCAAGTAAGGTGGTGTTGGAAAAACAGATTACACCACGGCGTGGAGACGATGTTCCGTACATACGCACGCGCGGTGATTTTGTTTTCCGTAGGATGGATAGATGGTGAAATAGGGTTTTTCCCTACTTATAATGACATATCAGTATATTAGTGATTCTTATGTCATTACTTCATAATGAAACAACTAATGAAGAAGAAGTAGAATAAGAAATAAAGTTGAAAGAATCGGTAACAGACATTACCTCTTCTTTGAAGCGCCTCTTTGAGACCTCCTCTTAGGGCACTAAAATTGGTATTTGAAGAAAACCAGGACCTCTAGGATGTTTATAGGGAAGTGTATAAGAGAATTTGGCAGGGGTTGTCGGAGCTTGAAGGCTCAAATTAGTGTGAGTAAGAGAGGGAGTAGGTTCCCTTTTATAAGGGAGGGGAGGGGCACCTTTGGAAATCTTAAAAATATTAATTTATAATAAATATAACCCCACTTAAGAACCTCAAAAAATGACTCATATTCTAATATTAGATGATATAGGGTTTTTATAATCACAATACAATAAAATTTAGACATGTTAGGAAATTATTTTAAACATTATCAACTTGATTTATCCTTACTTAATCAATTTAATTTCATTTGTGGTAATAACATTCTAAATTTTAAATTATAACAAATAATTACTTATATGTTGTGAATTGTCCATAATTGGATACTTTATAACATTTTAGACCATATAAATTTAAATTTATAATTTTTATATATTTTTTTCTTTTTAAACAATTTTATAATATGTTATTTTTATAAAATAACAATAGTGTCAATTTGAAACTATTCATTTATTTGAATTTAAATAAAACATATAAAGAATATATTTTCTAACTAAAAGATTTAATAGATTCATAAAAGGTCATATGTATCTAGAAAATTAGTGGAGAACATTAAATAGTTCATATAATATTTATTTTATTATTTTTAAAACCATTTATTTGGTTTATCTTTTAATAAAATAAATACTACAACATTTTTGTATAATTATCTAATATACTTATTTGTCACATAAAAATTAAAAATAAAATCCTATGATGAAGATAAATCTATTAAATTTCACAATAATACTTTTACTCGAATTTATCATCTTAAAATCACAATATTTAAATTGTTATATATATTAAATTATGAAGGTGACAACTTTGGCATCATTTAAAATAAAATAATATAAGTGTCATAATCGCTTTTATGAGGCTCTAAATGGTCACATATTGAACCATTGGATGATTATGGTTTAAATGTACATGACTAATAAGTTTTTTTCAGGGTTTTGTGCCTTTTATGGTCACTATTAGTTTAATAAAAACTATATTCTTGATTTTTCACTAGATAAACAATTTCTGCATCACTATTGTTTCACCATTAATGATAATTATTTAATCCCTAAAAATTATAAATAAATTCATATGATGTAGATAATTTCATTATATTTCTTGAGATTATTCAAGTTCGAAGTTTCATGAAGTTTATCACTAAATTAAAATTAATATACTTATAAGATTTAAGAGAGTGACATGTTGTCACTTTCTTTGGTTTTAATAATAATTACATTATTTTCATCGCAAAAAAGTCCATTAAATGATTTTAATCCGACCCTTAAGTGATATGGGTAGACTTGTAGTCATACAATAAGATTTTGGCATGTGTTAGGGTAATTTTATAATATTATATTTAACCTTAATTACCCGATTTACCTTTAACTATGGTAAATAAAATTTACCGTAGTTACTATTCCTAATTCCCAAAAATAAAAAGTAGCCTATTAACATAATTTGGACCCACTGATTCCAAATATGGAATCCATTTTTTCAAATTCTATACACAGAAGTTGCAGAAATTAAATTAAAATTATTCCCGTTGTCGAATGAAAATGGGTTTTTGTTTAAAACATTGCAAAAGATTGAATTGATTTAACCTATGAATTCAATGTAAAATCAATGATAATGGCATACATTATATTTAATGGTAAAAATATATTCTATTTATACTTTAAAACCATTAAATATTATAATTTAACCACAGAAGTTATTACGATGAAAAAAGTTGTTTTTAATTAAAATATAGCCTGTTTTTACTATTCATTAAAATATGAAAGTTATCAGAATAATATGAAAATTTTATCCAAGGTAATATTTTATATCCGGATTCCAAAGAATAATTTTATTTTGTAAAATTGAACTTATAAAAATGTCAAAAACTAGATTTGAATTGGGTGCTCCATCAAAAGGCGGCAAAACTACATTTTTTAAAAAATACATATTTTACCCAAAAAATTTATTTTGTTCTTATACCATGTTCTTGAAAATGTGTAAGATGAATAATAATGTTATAAAATTAAAAATTTAGTTAATTCTATTCATAACGTCTAGTTCATAATAATATTATAATAATATATCATTGTTTAGTAAAACTCGGTATTGAGTACAACACACGCTATCGAGGAAGGTCGTGATTGCATGTAATGCAAGCCAAGTCAGGGTTGCGTGTAGTGCATGACTCCTTTGTTGCTGAATATAAAAAAATACATTGAATATATATATATATATATATACACTCAATGTTTCGTAGAATAACTACTATCAAACAAACATGAAATTGTGTGTAACACGATCCATGATTAGTGTTGCGTATACTGCAAGCTAATACAGTGTTGCGTATAGTGGAAGATAATCTTGGTGTATCGTACAACAAAAGATATGAAAGAAATTAAAAAGAATATATCTTATAAAATCTTGGGTTATTACAATCCATAAGTGTATGAATTAGAAAAACCTAAACCATATGAATGGTGTGCTTTGTATCACTCCAAGTGTGTCTTTTTATTTTAAATTTTCATTAGTTTTAGTATAAATCCTAAGGAACATACTCAAAACCAATAAAACACATTAATATTGTTTTATAACTTTAGTAAAATTATCTGTACATAATTTTTTATGTGTAATATTAAGAAAAACCTAAATCTAATGAACGGTGTGCTCAATATCCCTCCAAGTGTGTCTTTTTTATTTAAAATTGACATTATTTTTTTTGTAAAAAAACACAAGTGACAATATCAAAACAGACAAAATACATTTGGATAATTAAATACTATAATAAATGATCTATAATTCATTTTTTATGTTTAGGAATCATCTTAGCCATAATCTGATGCATAGTGTGCTGTGTGTACTTCAAAGTGTTTTCTATCAGTTTAAAATTGACTTTTTAGTTCAAAAAGTGTTTCACACATAGAAAAACGAGTAAACGAGATAAAATTGTATGAAAAATCTAGTATAATGATTCATAAGTCATTTTGGATGTGTAAAAACCAGTCTCACATTAAATTGTAACTCTATGTGACTGGTATGACTCAAAGTGTGTGTTTCCAACATAAAATAACATTTTAGTAATAAATACAAGTGAAATAATCAAAACTAATAAAACACATTCATATTGTTTAGATACTTTGGGAAAATGATACATATGTCCTTTTAGAAGTGTAGGGATGAACCCAACCTAAATTTGATGCAAGGTGTGACCAGTATGACTCCAAGTGTGTCCTTTTATTTAAATTTGAGATAAAAAATAGTAGAAATGGAATGCAACATAATCAAAACAAAGAAAATGTATTCGGATTACATTGATACTTTAGGTAAAATATTTGTATGTCGTTATTGATGTGTAATAATCAGTCACACCCTGATACGGCACATGATGTAACATGTATGATGCTAAGTGTGTCTTTTTATTTAAAATTGACATTAATTTTAGTAAAAAACAAGTAACATTTTATAAACTAAAAAAACACATTTATATTATTTTGATACTTTAAGAAAATGATCCATAAGTTATTTTTGATGTGTAAAAATCATATGCACCTCAATATGATGCACTGTGTGCTCCGTATCATTCAAAATGTATCTTTTCATATAAAATTGAAAATACTTTTAGTAAAATACAAAAGTGAGATACTCAAAACCATGAAAATGAATTCATATTGTTTTTATACTATGGAACAATGATCCATATATTGTTTTTGATTTAATGGAATCATATTGATCTCATTATGATGCACAATGTGCTTGGAATAACTCAAAGTGTTCATTATCATTTTTAAAATGACATTTTAGTAAAAAAATTGTGTCACACACTAAAAAAAAGAAAAAATGCTTATTTTGTCTTGATGGTTTAGGAAAACAAATCATAAGTAATTTGTGACATGTATGATTCACTCTCATATAAAACTGAAACATGACGTGACTAGTATGGATCAATGTATATGTTTCCAATTTAGATGAAATTTTATTAAAAGAGATATGTGACACACTAAAAACCGAGAAAACACTTTTGGATTATTTTGATAATTTTGGAAAATGATTCATAAGTCATTATAGACCTGTAGGAATCACCCTCCCTTCAATATAATGCAATTTGCAATTGATATGACTTCAAGTGTGTATTTTTATTTAAAATTTAGAGTATTTTTTTTAAAAAAGACAGCTACCCTACTCAAAACCAACAAAACACATTCATATTATTATTATACTTAATAAAATGATTCATATGAAATTTTTTATGTAAATAAATTTGTCGTACCTCAATCAGATACATGATATGCCCGATTTGACTCAGAGTGTCAGCTATCCATTTAAAATTAATATTTTAGTTGGAAAGGTCTCACTCAATGAAAACTAAGAAAACATGCTCACATTGTCTTGATAATGTAAGAAAATGATTTATAAGTAATTTTTGATGTGTATGAATCATTATCACATTAAATCAACACAAGATGAGAACAATATGACTCAAAGTGCGTGTTTTCAGTTTAAAATACCATTTTACTTAAAAACACAAAGAAAATACTCAAAAACACTTTAGGAAAATTATCCATAAGTAATTTGTGACATATAGAAATTAAATTAATGTCAATATGAAACCTGATACGGTCAGTATGAGTCGAAGAATTTTTTTTCAATATATAAGTTTCATTTTAGTTTAAAATTCTCATCACATTGCCAAAATCACGTAAATGAGCTCAGATTGTTATCACTTCATTCTAGCTTCTATTGATTAATTAATTTCTTTATCTTTTTTATCTTAAAAGTATTGAGTAAATTTGTACAAAGATAATGCTTAAAGATGAAGAAGAAATGGTGTGACATAGATGAATCAATATAAACTCAATTTGATACACGATGTTCAGGGTATTACTCATAGTTTAGTTTAAAATTGACATTTTTTGTATAATTTATTTCTCTATAGTATTACTAACATATGATTTTTTTATACAAGTGGATTATTTTTCTTGAGATCAGTTTGCTTTTTTCGAAAATAGAATGGGTTGGGGTCAAGGGTCAATGGAAAAGAAAAATTTATGTTTTCTAATTCTTGTGATAATTTTTAGTTACTCATGTAATTGTACAAACCAATAATTGAAATGTATATAATATAGTGTTTTTTTGTGGTGAATTTTATTTCATTTAAAATCTTTATTTCCATTTGTTTTTTATGCAGATTTTATTGCCACAACGTGATGTAAATTTAGTTACACACTACAGTATACCCCCTTTATCATCACTATTAGAATCCCTATTAAATTGAACCTTCATCGATGCTTTTAGAAGCACTGATAAAGGGACCCTTCATCATTTTTTATCACTGATAAAGGAACCCCTTTATCAGTAATATTAGGAGTACTAATAAATGAATCCTTTATCAATGCTAAATAAAAGTACTAATAAAGGGGCCCTTTATCATCACTTCTTTGGCACTGATAAGTGCCTAGGTATTTTAATCTCACTCCGGTAGTCAGCTCTTTTTTTAACTGACATTTAACAATATTAGTGTTGTTAAAGAAATATTTTTAATTACTCTATGGAAACACAAATGTTAATATGATAAGACCTAGGAGTGAGAGGCCTATGTATGTGATCAGCGGCCAAAATTATTCATAGATTCTGATCAACCGCCCTCATAAGGGAAACTCTAGGAAGAGTTATTTTAACATGGGGAGGTTGTAAAATCCTATTTTTTCTCTTGACATTTGAAACCATTAAATTTCAGTCTAAATATTTCATTTTTTACATTTATTATGGTTTCTGAGGGGTTATGAAATGATTGAAGAGTCTCTAGGGCATGTTTGGAGGCTGGATATCTGGTTTTTAGAGAAATAGGTGAGGTGTACGGTTAGTGTATACTATGCACCCCTACCGTGTGGGATGTAGGTAGTGGCTCATGGTTAGTTTTGTTGTACCTCTCGAACCCCTCGTGGTTTAATTTTCATGATCACAATCACTCTCTTATTTTACTAATCTTGTTTCAAGTGTTTTTGTTAATAGGCATGATTTCAGGTGGCCAAGCAATTTGGCCAAGAAAGCAAGAAGCAAAAGTGTACTGAAATTCAGTCCACCGGCCAACTAGTGGAAGACCACCGGCCAGCCGATGGAGGCCTGGACAGAAGGCATCTTTCTGTCCAGACCACCGGCCAACCGGTGCCTCACCAGCGGCCAGCCGATGGCACCCAGACAGCAGCTGAGCCACTGCCTCAGCACCGGCCAACCGGTGGCCTCAGCACCGGCCAGCCGGTGGCGCCTGAGCCCGAGCCCTCTTCCTTTTTCCAAACACCGGCCAACCGGTGGCTCTGTACCGGTCAGCCGGTGGAGCCAGTCAAACTAGCCGTTTGGCCTTTGACCAGGCTGGTCCACTTGCCTCCCAACGGCTCCGAAGCCCTTTCCAACGGCTCCAAAGGCCTCCAACGTCCATATGAGGGTTCCCCCTCTATAAATAATGGACTAGGAACCCCCGGAAGCCTAAGGAAC
Source organism: Viscum album (assembly GCA_963277665.1). Taxonomy (NCBI): domain Eukaryota; kingdom Viridiplantae; phylum Streptophyta; class Magnoliopsida; order Santalales; family Viscaceae; genus Viscum; species Viscum album. The sequence continues at coordinate 219,933,090 of OY728147.1, forward strand.
ATAGTCGGAACTATAAGGAAGCCCACGGGACACATTTTGATCATTTGTCTAACCTCCGGAGGATTCTTCCAAGGGAACCCCAATTGCTTCAACACACTTCCACATCCAAGGAGCACCACCATAGAAGCTTGGGAGTGCACGTATTCAACTCCAATCATCCATTGGCACCCAAGGTTTCTCCCCAATTACGGTTTTTCTTGTTTTATTCATTTTGAGCATCAAATTGGGTTTGTGCCTACAAACCCCCATCTCTTTCATTCCTCTCTTCATTTGGGTTTTCACACCACCTTTAAGGTGTGAAGAGGTTAGTCAAGCCTTTCCTTTTAAAAGGCTTGAGTCAAAGGTGAGCTAGCCTTCACCCATAAAAAGGCTAGTGGGTTTCTTGCTCAAACCATTAAAAAGCAAGCTATAATAGGTGAGCTAGCCTTCACCTATAAAAAGGCTAGTGGGTTTCTTGCTACAACCATTTAAAAGCAAGCGGTAGTAAATCTCTCAACGGTTGAGTTGGGAGCGGAGACGTAGGCCGGGTTTTAGGCCGAACTCCGTTATCAATTCTTGTGTCTTGCCTCTTTATTTCCGCTGCACTTTCACTTTGATTTTTAATTTGTTAATTATTTTTTAAAAGGCAATTCACCCCCCCTCTTGCCATCGCTTCCTTCTTTCTGCGCCCAACAATTGGTATCAGAGGGAAAATTTGAGTAATACCCTAACCGGTTTCAAATTTAAGATCCATTGTGATGGCCTCAACCTCTTTCTCCCTCGAAGGCTTTTCTTTGGGTCGTGCTCCATTTTTTGATGGAACCGACTATTCTTTTTAGAAAACCCGCATGGCCACATTTCTTAAAAGTATAGGTTATCCCATTTTTAAAATTGTCATGCATGGTTATTCTCTCTCCTCTCCCGATGTATCCAAATGGACCCAAGCCGATATTAAAAATTTCGAGCTTGATGGCAAAGCCATGAACGCTCTCCATTGCGGCCTTGATCATAATGAATTCAATCGAGTTTCCACATGTACCTCATCTCATGAAATCTGGAAACTTTTGGAGGTTACCCATGAGGGGACCAACAAAGTCAAGGACACTCGATTGGATATGTTTCGTCAAGATTTTGAGTCTTTTACCATGCATCCATCTGAAAATATTACTGATATGTTTACTCGTTTTACTGATGTTTGGAATGGGAGAAAGTCCCTTGGTGATGATGTGTCTGCAGATACGATGGTCAAGAAGATCCTATGGATCCTTCCAAGCTCATGGGCACCGAGAGTCACGGCAATTCAAGAAGTAAAGGACATCAAGAACATGCCGGTCGAAGAGCTCATCGGATCCCTCATGACTTATGAGATCACCATGAGGAGGCAAGCTGAAAAGGAAGGAAAACCGATCAAAGTTCCAAAGAACATCGCCTTCAAAGCTCAAAAAGAAGAAAGCTCCTCCTCCTCATCATCTTCCTCTTCAAGCGGCGATTCCGAAATGGATAATCTTTCCCGCAAGATGCACAAATTCATGAAGAAGCACAAAAAGAAGAAATCTCGCAAGGCTCGAAAGGAAAAACACGACGAAAAATCTGAGCCCGAGGTAACATGCTATGGGTGTGGCAAGAAAGGCCATTACAAGCCCGATTGTCCACTCAACAAGAAAAAGGCCAAGCAAAAGGAAAAGAAGAAGGCATTCAAGGCCACATGGAGTGATAGCTCCACATCCTCCTAATCCTCCTCCTCAAGCGACAACAGTAACAAATTCCTAATGGCATTTCATGAGGTAACATCTTCCGACTCCTCATCCTCAAGTTCTTCCAATTCTTTCAATCACATGTCTTATGAGGATCTCCAACATGCGAGAGATCAATTGGAGGAAGGTTTTCACGAACTTTCTTCCAAATTTGTTTCTTTAAAAAAGAATTTCAAAAAACTCTCTTCCGAAAAAGAACAACTTCTCAAAGAGAAGGAAGAGTTGTCCCTCAAAGTCCAAAACCTTCCCGATGTTGAGTCTATGGAATCAACAATCAAAGATTTAAGGGAATCCCTAGCCAAGTTCACCCAAGGGGAACAAAATTTGACCAAACTCCTTGGTTCCCAACGCATATCTAGAACCACCGAAGGGCTTGGCTATTCCAAGAAAGCTTCCCCTTCCCATGCACCTACTATTTTTGTAAGGGGGAGCTCTCAATTTAAATTTTGTAATTATTGCAAAAAACCCGGGCACTTAATTTATGAGTGCGATTGCAAAAATGCCCGGTATGGTAGGCCCAAAACTATTTTCTTCAATGATGAATTTTATAGTAGAAGACCCGCCACTAGACAAGTATGGATTGAAAAATCCCTCTTAGCAAGTCTCACCGGGCCAAAATTTGTTTCGGTTTCAAAAACCTCTCCCCGGTGATTTGTTGTTTTTATTTAGGGGGAGTTAGGATCGTTTAAGACTTTTTGTGTATTCAAATTCTTATTCAATTCTTTCAATTCAAACTTTCAATTTCAACACTTGGTATCAAAATTTTCATTTCAAAATATTCAATTCAAATTTTTCATTTCAATTTTCTTTTCAAAACTTTCAATTCAAAGTGTTATTCAATTTTCTTTTCAAAACTTTCAATTCAAACTGTTATTCAATTTTTCATTTCAAAATTTTTGATTCAAAACTTTCAATTCAAATTTCAAAAATTTCAATTGGTTTAAAATCTCTATCTTGTTTTTCAACTTATCCCTCAATCAAGTTTTATGCCCCATGCTATTTTTGATAATCACAAAGGGGGAGAAATTCTTGGTTGATTGGGGGAAAAATCTTTTAAAGCATGCCTCTCATTTCAATCTTTTTACATTGTTTGTTTTGGTGATTGTGATCATCAAAATAGGGGGGAGATTGTTGTACCTCTCGAACCCCTCGTGGTTTAATTTTCAGGATCACAATCACTCTCTTATTTTACTAATCTTGTTTCAAGTGTTTTTGTTAATAGGCATGATTTCAGGTGGCCAAGGAATTGGGCCAAGAAAGCAAGAAGCAAAAGTGGACTGAAATTCAGTCCACCGGCCAACCGGTGGAAGACCACCGGCCAGCCGATGGAGGCCTGGACAGAAGGCATCTTTCTGTCCAGACCACCGGCCAACCGGTGCCTCACCAGCGGCCAGCCGGTGGCACCCAGACAGAAGCTGAGCCACTGCCTCAGCACCGGCCAACCGGTGGCCTCAGCACCGGCCAGCCGGTGGCACCCAGCCCAAACAGTGTCATCCACTGTCTCAGCACCGACCAACCGGTGGCCTCCTCACCGGCCATCCGGTGGCACCTGAGCCCGATCCCTCTTCCTTTTTCCAAACACCGGCCAACCGGTGGCTCTGTACCGGTCAGCCGGTGGAGCCAGTCAAACTAGCCGTTGGGCCTTTGACCAGGCTGGTCCACTTGCCTCCCAACGGCTCCGAAGCCCTTTCGAACGGCTCCAAAGGCCTCCAACGGCCATATGAGGGTTCCCCCTCTATAAATAAAGGACTAGGAACCCCCCGGAAGCCTAAGGAACATATTCGGAACTATAAGGAAGCCCACGGGACACATTTTGATCATTTGGCTAACCTCCGGCGGATTCTTCCAAGGGAACCCCAATTGCTTCAACACACTTCCACATCCAAGGAGCACCACCATAGAAGCTTGGGAGTGCATGTCTTCAACTGCAATCATCCATTGGCGCCCAAGGCTTCTCCCCAATTACGGTTTTTCTTGTTTTATTCATTTTGAGCATCAAATTGGGTTTGTGCCTACAAACCCCCATCTCTTTCATTCCTCTCTTCATTTGGGTTTTCACACCACCTTTAAGGTGTTAAGTGGTTAGTCAAGCCTTTCCTTTTAAAAGGCTTGAGTCAAAGGTGAGCTAGCCTTCACCCGTAAAAAGGCTAGTGCGTTTCTTGCTCAAACCATTAAAAAGCAAGCTGTAATAGGTGAGCTAGCCTTCACCTGTAAAAAGGCTAGTGGGTTTCTTGCTACAACCATTGAAAAGCAAGCGGTAGTAAATCTCTCAACGGTTGAGTTGGGAGCGGAGACGTAGGCCGGGTTTTAGGCCGAACTCCGTTATCAATTCTTGTGTCTTGCCTCTTTATTTCCGCTGCACTTTCACTTTGATTTTAAATTTGTTAATTATTTTTTAAAAGGCAATTCACCCCCCCTCTTGCCATCACTTCCTTCTTTCTCCGCCCAACAAGTTTAACTATGTGACAGAGTTTGTATGACTATTCATAAAAATACATAAATATTGTATAGGGGAACTAAATAATGTGAACGTGGTTTGGAAAACTATGCAAGGTGGTATGCCACATACAAAGTGGTGGTGCATGGTTGGTGCATAGTTTTTTTGAAAATTTATCCCAATCATGATCCCCTAAAAATTGGTGAATTTAAATTTTACCCTCCTTATATTTAACCTATATCCTCTTTTCTTCTCCCTTTTCATGCACAGTAGCCTCCCCCTCATTGATAGATCCCTTCTCCCTTAAGCAAGGCTTTGATCCTTCTTCCTCATATGTTGTAGGAATCAAATTCCTTCAGTCCTGTTGAATCCATCTGGGTATGTTCTTAAATCCTATTTCTTCCTTTCTTCAATTATATCAGAGTATGGAATTCTAAATTTGTGTGAGCTCATATAACCTATTTTTATGGAGTTTGACTATTTCTCTAATTTATCACGTTTTAGCCTATATTAAAGGCCATACTAGATGATGAGTCTAATACCCATCTAAGGTAGATGGTTTAATTATTTTCCCCAAAGTTTAAGTTGAATATATTATGCATCATTATTCCACACACTAGAACTCCCATACATCTCCCCTTAAATGTCAAATTAAGTAAAAAAATTTCTAATACCTAAAGATAGATATTCCTTATGATCTAATTTCATCATTAGAGGTTTTTTGCGTCAACACAAGCCACCCCTTTTTGTGTGTCGACATAATATATACCAAGGTTAGGTCTTCTATAACAACCGAAACTTTTATAAATTCCTATTTTGAATGAATAAATTCATTATAATGTAATGTAGTTATAGAAAAAATATTTACTAATTGGGTTATTTTAGATCATTATGAGTTATATCCTATTGGATATAAATTATCATTAAGAATCATAGCCATTGACAGTACAACCATCATATAAAGATCGTATGATTAGTATATATTATTGGTTATGATAAAGTATAATTGACACATAAGGAAGGAACGATGACCCCAACCAGAACGATCATACCCTATGAGGCCTGTATATCAAGGATTCTGAGGGAGATAGAATCATTGGAATTTTACCTTTACCAATCCGAAGCTCATATCTGATAACTAAACCTTTAGTGAAATTATTTATGGGAGAAGTTCAAGATCATCAAGATCATTACCCAAAACATATTTACTAAACCACCCCAAGAAAATATCACCATCACACAATTTACTATTAGGTCATATGTTGCTTTAATAAGGGGTTATGTATATAGAAACAGATAGTATGAATGTTTTTATTTTTATTTTAAATAATGATTAAATCTAGTCCATTATAAATGATTAAATAATGAATTGGATAAAAATAATATTTAAATATGACAAAACATGAATGATATTTTGGGAAAATATATATTATCAATGAAGACACTATTTTTGATGAATTAAATTTTTTTGGAATAAATTATATTTTAATAAATAATATTTTTAAATAATATTTATTAAATATAAATTATAATAAAATTTTATGATGTCAAATGAATTTTTTATAAGAGTTAGAAAATCAGCGTTGTAAAAAACAGTATTTTCAAATAAATGGGGTTTTTTACTTAAAAAAGTAAATTATCATATTTAGTGGAAATTTTTATAAAATAAACATTATTTTTGAAATTAGTATTTTGAAATTATCCAACGGTTAGTTTTTCATAATTTTTTGAGACTCTCGAATTTTAAGGAAAAAATTAAATATAGTGTAAATGTGAGATGACTATTATGACATCATAATCACCCAAAAGTGTGATAATATATTCCATAAAATGTATCCATGACCCAAATATAGTTTCCTCTTTAAAATAATATGTTTTTCAATTTATTTATTGAATTTTATAAAGCCTTAATGAATACTCAAAAACCTATATTATATCTTATAGTTTTAAGATTAATTATTTATAAACATGACTTACTTCAACATCACCTAGGTTATTATTTTCTTGATTTAAGTTATTAGAATTATAAAATGTTTAAATCCACTCCTCTTTGGAAGAAATCATGGAAAAAAACCATGTAAATGTTTGTGTTTTTTATTTCTTATCACATAGAGTCCAAAACCTATGTTTAAAACTTAATAATTAATTTCACTCTCTGTTTCTATATAAACCCACAAAACCACCCATTAATCATCAATAAAAAATCTTGGAGCACTAATTTACTATATACCTCCCTCTCTATAGTTCTCACATGGGGCCCCAAGCTCTTAAGAAGCTCCACTGATGCATTAAGAAACACCCTCTCAATGTAAGGGATCCTCTCTTCCTCCTCTTTATTCAAGCACATCCTTTGTACCATGTCTCTTGATTTACAATTTCTCATGTGTAATATATTTTTTCACATCCCTAATATAATATTTATTATTTAAAAGTGATTATATCTCCCTTTAACTCTCATTAACCCCTCCTATAAACCTTTTCATACCCCTACTATGTTACCAAAATTATCATGTGATTTTCCATGCCAAACATATGTGTAGTGAATACCCGTAATCATTTCCAATCAAAGTAATTCAAATAGATTTAAATATACTTCATTTATTGGTGGATTATATATATGTTACCCACACTCCTTATTCAAGGGGTTAAAAGTGATGAAATCTATTCTTATGTAGAATGATCTATATGGTACACTTATGCATGTACATGATATGAACATGACGGGTGGGAATATATTTACATAGCATTCCAATGAATTTATTATTGTTTTTATCATGATATTCCTTGTATGGTTCCCATGATGTCATCCTAAAACAATATATTATGTTTTAATTTCTATTAGGCTCGACTTATGTTAATGATGTCATGTCTTATCTTGTTGGCACATTCCTATGTCGCCTTCATGTTATCATCATATATCATGATTTGATGTTCATGTTTATGATTCTATCCCCATTTATGTCCCATTGATATTCTTATTTAATCAAATGTGTTACTTTTATCATGTTATGCTTTTATTATTCCCTTACTATCATTTATATCTTTCCCATTTCTCAGGTATATTTCTATGTTATCCTATGTAGTTTTGGACGAATCAAGAAAATCTAAGGTCATTTTATAGAGTTTAATTTTAAGTATTTTCAGTTATTTTAAATTTTTTAATCTATGAACCTTATTTTAGAAATATACTAGACCTCATGATCTTCTATGGGTTTTTTTAATTATATCTTTTTATAATAATTCAGGAAATAATGTGTATTAAAATATGGGTTTTTTTGTGTTGGTATTAGAGAAAATTCTAGTTATTTTTGGGGATTACGATTAGAAAAATCTAGTGAAATACTTAGGTATAATACTAAACATATAAATAAATTCCGAAATTTTAGTGAGGGATGGAGTAAGTTGTTTCTAAGGAAATAAATTCCTATCTAGATTTTACAAGTAGATGTGGTTGTGGCACCATTTTACCTAGGGGTAATAACATCGAAAGGGAACATTTTTCTAGACTTGATTATAAACTAATGCATTAAAATGGTAATTTTAGCACACCTGGTTTGAAACTCCCTGGGGATATGATTTGGTTAAATTTCAAGATCATTACGAACCATTATTATTGGGAATAAATTCTGAAAATACTATATTTTATGAAACCAGTCATGGATAACATAGATTGAAACTTATAAATTCATAAGTTAATGTATATATTTAATTGATGAGTTATCCATTCAATGTTCACGGTTTCCCATTTATATATTTAATTTTTTTAAAATAATCACCCCTAATTTTATTTTTATTTTTATTTAATGACTAAAAATTGTAGAAACTGAGTGAACAAGCATTATATGTGTCCATGTGATGACAACCCAAATGAGACACCCTACATGATGAGAGTAGGATTTGAGAAAATCATATCAATAATATCATAATTAAATAATTTTTTCAATGAAAATTTAAATTAGGATTAATTCTTGAATCCCACAAGAAGGATCTTGTTGTAATTTTTACCTTTACACCATAAAGGCCTCTAACATTCAGTGGATCTTTAGATCCTTTAATCACAAAAAAAATGGATCAAATCCATTGAAAAGATCTTCCCCAACCATCAGTTCTCTGAGAAAGAGAAGGGAATGATATATGTTTATCATATTCAAGGTGAATCTCATAAATTGTGGACAATGTACAATAATATAAATCCCAATTAGGTGATCAAAGCGATGGAGTGGAAAGAATTCATGATTTTTTTTCATCTAATATTTTCCTCTTACTCACTAACTTAAAACAGAGAGGGACTTACTTAGTCTCACGTTCAAGGATAAAGAATCCACTGTGATATATGAAATGAAATTAAACATACTTACATGATATGACTATGGAATTTTCATTTTCCTAGAATATAAAGATGACCCCTTCTTAGGGGGATAAAGATGATTCTATGAAAACATTTATCCTTTCTTGAATTTGAAAACTATGTGGAAATTGTTTGATGTTACCTTAAATTCAAAATTAAGGTAAGAGAATATTAGGGTTATCCTGGGGATAATAATCAACCAATGTAATTTTCTTCTAGTGTTATGATGGAGAAATCTAGTGGTGGTAAGAAATTCCAACATCCAACTTGTCAAAAGTGTGGTGTGAAATATCCTTGGAATTTTCTAAAGGGGATGTGAAAATTCTTTAGGAGTATAAAGTGAAGATAGAAAACTAGTGATTTCGTATGGGATAAACACACTAATATTATGAAATAAAGTAATACTACATTCAATCCTTATCTAATGATATAATGTTTCAACTGTAAAGAATAAGGGCACTATGAAAACCCATTCACTAAGTAAAGGGTTTTAAATGAAAACTCACTCCAACAACCTGTAAGGAGAAGAGATCGAGGGAGAGTTTATGTGATTAAAATTTTTAAGGTGAATCCTGAGGATGAAGTGTCGATAGGTACACTAGTTATTCATTAAAGGATGGTGAACATACTTTTTTTTTAATTTTGGTTCTATGAATTCTTTCACATCACATGTGTTTAATTTAACTATTTAAATGCCACCTTAAAACATGGAAGTTGAGTTTTTGATGAAGATAATAAATGTGTCAATTATTGAATCCCAAGAATATTACACATCTTCTATCCAAATCAATGGGATTAATTTACCATAAAATCTTATGGTTCTCCCCTTAATTTAATTAAATGATATTCTAGGCATGGATTGGATTTCCTTATAATAATCCAACATAAACTGTCAAGAGAATGAAATGACCCTCCATATCATGAATCATCCTCTAATACTATACGAAGGAAAGGTGGAGAATGAATATTATTTGATATAATCATCTAAATCATGGATATTATTTCTATTTGACCAAGTGCTTCTTAATCATGTTATTAATCCTAAGGAAATGATCATCTTTAAAGACATTCCTATTATCAGCGAATTCATTGATTTGATTTCTAAAAAATTTCCTTGTATTTATCCTAGTTGGGAGGTTGATTTTTAAATTGATCTTATACATATATATTTTCCAATATTCTAGACTCTATATTAAATGTATCATGTTGATCTTTAATAGATTAATAAAAAATTACAGGAGAATCTTGATAAAGGGTTTATTTTACCATGTGCTTCACCATGTGGTGAACCAATATTTTATTTCAAAATAAGGATAGTTCAATGCATCTATATATTGATTATAATGAGATTAATAAGATTAGGATAAATAAAAATTACCCCTAACATGGATTGATGACTTCTTTAACCAGCTACGTGAATCCCAATACTTCTCCCAGGTGGATCTTCAGTCAATATATAGTCATGTATAGGTGAATAAGGAGGTTATCCCCAAGTCCACTTTTTATTCATGGTATGATCACTATGAGAGCATAGTGATTCCATTTAGACCCATGAATTATTCAACAATATTCATGGACTTAATGAAAATATTATTTATGGATTACTTAAAAAAAATTATGATAATCATTGGGCATAATATTATTATCTACTCTAAAATTAATGAGGGACATGATGAGCATTTGAATTCTATATTGATGTTTTTTCGAAAGGAAAATTTATTTGATAGGTATTGTAAATGTGAGTTCTAGATATAATATTTAACCTTCCCAAGGCATGTTATCACCCAAAAAATGATATCTATGGATCCTTAAAAAAAGAGTCAATTGAAGGATGGATAAGGAGAATATTTGTGATAGATAAACATAGTTTCCTTGGATTATCTTGGTACTATCATCGATTTGTTAGAAACATCTAATGATTTTCCATCCCACAAACCAAGTTAAATCAGAAGATTGTCATGTTTTTTTGGATCGATGAATGCGATTAAATATTTAAAAAGTTGAATAATCGACAAATCACTATATATATTTTTACATTACCCATCAATTGGGAAGGATTGGTGATCTACAATGATGAGTCCAAAAAGGTATTGGGTTGTGAGCTCGTGAAATATAAAAAAATGATATCCTATGAACCCCTCTAATTAAATATTCATAAGAAGAAATACATAAAACCTGATCTAAAATTGGATATGGTGATATTTATATTTAATATTTGGAAACATTATCTCTATAGAGAAATGTGTGGAAAATATAAGAATCCTAAATGCCTCAAGTATATATTCATACAAAAGGAGCACAATATGTCCTGACCAAGGTGGTTAGAGCTGATCAAAGATTATGATTGTTTAATCTATTACTATCCTTTGAAATCAAACAAAGTGGTAGATGCTCTAAGTAGAAAGGATACCACAACCCTATCCATGATGAGGATTTCAATGGATCCAATCATCTTATACATGTAATATATGTAGATGGGAATAATTAATGGATCTTTATCCCATCATTCTCAAATGAATTATCAACTATCCATTATTGAGTGAATCAAGGAGGTCCAAAAACACAATGTGGTGATACATAAAAAGGTAGTGAATATTATGGAGTTCAACATTCATAAATATGAACTTATAAGGGTTGGAACCTGAATATGTGTCCTATAAAACCATAACCGAAGAGGGAACATCATGATAATTCATATAGATCATAATTCTCTATTCATCCAAGAAACACATAGATGTATATAGATATGTAACAAAACTTTTTGTGGTATAACATGAAGAGGGATAATGTGGATTTTGTATCACAATTATTTGTATTCTAAGAATTCAAGGATGAATGACATAAGTATAAGGGTATGATGACCCATTTCCCATAAACAAATATAGAAATAGGAAAACAAATCAAAGGATTTGGTAATAGAACCCCCAAGACACATAAAGGAAATAACGAAATCATGGTGGTAGTCGATCTCCTTAGGAAGATATTGAGTTTAATTATTATCAAGGAATATCAATCTCTCAACCTAGTATATAGGATATAAATAAGATAAATTTTAAGGTTTTATTGAGTACCGCACTCTATTGTATCTGATCGAGAACCGATCTTTACCTTAAGGTTCCTTCATCAAGTGTTGGATACAAAAATGATCTTCAACACTTCTTATTCCCTCATAAATATGGATAATCAAAAAGAATCATTACAACTCTAAAGGGTATACTAAGATCATGTTAAATGAATATAAAGGGATGTTGGGACAAAAATGTTCCCCTAGTGTAGTTCTCATATAACTATAGTTTCCATTATAGCATTGAAATGGAACCTAATTAGGTTCTATATGGGAAAAGGTGTTGGTCTCCAACATGTTGGGATGATGCTGGAGAGAGGAAACTGATGTGACATAAAATTATAGAAGAAATGATATATAAGTTTCAAAACATTCATAATCATATGAAATCCACCTAAAGCTTACAAAAAATCAATGCATACAATCATCAACAAGAAGTGGAGTTTGAATTCAGATAAATTTTATTCCTTTGTATACTCACATAGAAGAAAGTAATGAGTTTTGGGAAGAAGGGAAATCTTAGTCCAAGATACATTAACCCCTTTTAGATCCAAGATCACATAAAATTTGTGGCATATCAACTAGAAATCCCACCTAACCTATCTTAAGTGTATGATGAGTTCCACGTATCACTTTCAAGGAAGTACATACAAGACGCCTCACACGTAATGATTATAATGGTTGTACTATTTGAGAATAAAAATTCATGTGAGGAGTAAATAGTGAAGATCTTATATCATAGATAAAAATATCTATGAAATAAGAAAACTCACCAGGTCAAAGTGTTTTGGTGAAACCACAAGTTTGAGGAAGCAACTTGAGAGCCAGAAGAGGTAGTGGAATAGAAGTACCCTAATTAACATTAGTATATGATATTAAAATTTTGGGAGTTAAATTTATGAAGGGTGACGTTTATAATAACCTACACTTTTATACATTTCCTTTTTAAATAAATAATTTTATTATTAAGTAATGTAGTTATATAAAAACATGCACTACTTTGGTTATTTTTGGATTGTTATATGTCATATCCTACCTGACTTAAAATATTATTAACAATCATAAAAGATAATTGTATAGTTGTTATATTGTGACCAGATGATTAATATATATTAAGGTCTATGATAAAGTCCAATTGACATAGAATAAAGGAGTGATGGATCTAACCAGTAGAAATTTACCCTATGAATTCCATTTATTAGAGCTTCTAAGGGAGATAACATCATTGGGATGTGCGCTTGAATAATCCCAAGATGAGATTCAACATATAAATCTTGAGATAACCCATTTATGAGGGAATTTAAATCTATTGAGATCATGTCCCATACTATTGGAGTTGGTTGCCTGGAACCAACTTTTTTTGTACTTGATTACATGTTATTCTTATGAAATAAGTTTTCTTATAACATCATGATTGTTCTTCTATATAACATTTATACATGATAATTTACTTAGGATATATATATTTAACTGAAATTTCATAACATTTCCACACTATTACGAGAACCTAGAGGTGCCACAACATTATTATTGAACAATGTTCTCTGGACAGATTATATTTTCTCGCAGGACATAGAAAATACAGGCTATCAAGGGTAAGAGTCTCATATGACATTAAGATACATTCTCCTGGTGTTATCCCTTGGTAATCTCCAATATAAGAGGTTATGAGAATAAAACTGTTAATAGGAAATCCATATTTCCATGTGTCATTGGATGTCCCTAACTGCAGATGAGTGTACTGATTATTAGATATTAAGATTATCATTAATGGATATCTTGACTCATGTGATTTTATATATTGATGAAAACCATGATGAAATATTTTCATGATGAATTAGAATATTTTGGGTACGTTATGAGTGATATTACATTAACAGATAATGTAAGAAAGTATTTATCTATTCTATCCTTAGATGGAAGTTAATATCTCAATACCTTTCATGGAAATAGAATTGACTATATAATTCCATGTCCATAATGTTTTAGGGGTGATTTAATATTTGAAAAGTCATAAAAGTGACATCAAGTGTATAGGTTGATGGAAAAAAGCATGATTTTTTTGATTTTAAATTTTGTGATAAAAGGATTATATTACATGATAAATGATCATAGGAGGTTGGATGTAATTTCGACTTTAAATTATTTCTCTATTGATTCCACAACATGTTGCTAGATGATAATGTTAGAGTTTAGTGGGTTATGACTAATTCCACTGAGAAAGAGGCCTATAGGGTTACATACTAAATTTATTTTCAATATATTTTAAATTTTAGTATTGAATTTATCATGATAAAATAAATAAAATTTATTTGAGTATAGTTGATCACCATCATTTAGCCACACATTATTTGAAAGAATAAGTGAGTTAAATAATAATAATAAATATTTTTTTGTAATTTTAGGGATTATAGTATTTATAATATTTATTATTGAATAATGAAGTTACATTTTTTATTAAATAAATATTCATTATTCTAGGATCAGTAAATGTAAAAGAAGGAAAGAGGGATGGGTCTTAAGGACTGATTGGAAATAATAAAAGTGATTTTTTATATATTCCAAAAGGTATTTTATGTTTCAAGAGAATAATAATAATAATATTATTATTATTATACATGGATAAAATTAAGAATTATAAATATGGAAAGGGTTTAGTGTGAAATATTATAAACCCAAACCTACTATAATAAATATATAATTATATACCTTTCTTAAAAAACAATTTGTGTTCACAACAGATAGAGTGAGACTCTATCAAGACCTTAAGAGAGATCCGGAGATATAAAGTTGTTTCCTACTCCCCTCGTCTCTCAAGAAAAAGAGAGTTCATTCAATGTTATTAATCTCTCAAGAAAAATTCTGCTACAGTCAACCATGAACAATTAAAGCAATCAAGATCAGTCATACTAGAACCTGGTGATTAAACTACATCATTTAGAGATTATGGTGCGTTTGTGGATCACTAATAGAGGGATTATGTAGTTAGAACCTAGAAAACAATGGTGATGATAAGATATCTATTCCACAAATCATCAATGAATAGATAATCATGAGTTAAGGTAATTCTATATCTTCTTATAAATTAATTATAAATAACATGTGAATATCCTTCACCCATGGTTCTGAAATTTTAATCTAGTCATGTAATATAATTTTTTCATTGTACATGACATTTTTATCATTTAATGTAATGAATACATGTGATTTATGACTAAATGATAAGTTGAAAAAAACTAGTACATGTTGATTCTACTAAACATGAATCCTACAAGTGGTATTGGATCTGTCACATGTTTAATTTATAATTATTTATTTTTCATTAATTGGTTGCATGTGATTTCAGTTTATTTTTCTTAAAATGTTTCATTTTATTATCCAAAATATTTCTATATTATATTTATTAATTATCTATAACATAACTTGTAATTGGTTAATGATAAATAATGAATAATCATTTGATTCACACCATTTGGAGGTTACAAAAGGCCTTCCTAAAAAACAGAGTACATGACATGTACTTTCTAAGTATATTCCCTATACTTTTTTTCTATCTAGTATCTTTCTCTATCTGGTCAGATCTAAAAATATAAGTTCTATGATTCTAATAGATCATATTTATCTGTAGATTTAGATTTGATGGATCATGGTATGAAGAACAATACATCATGTAACTACTTTACATGATGTGTAATCCGCGTAATCCCACGAATGAGCACACAAGGTGTTCCAAGAATTCCATATATCAGATACATGACATAGAGATTAGCATGTCATTAAATCCAAGGTTACAAACATTGTATTTCCAGTATAGAATATGCACCTCAAATAAATCCATTTAGGAAACAAGGCTAGGCCCAAGGATAGTGTTGTGGAAACAAGAAAGAGACAAGTACACACCATGTACTTTTGTGCACACCATGTATTATACTGCTTGTAGTGTTCTCAATTTTTTTTAAAAACTAATAAAACTATTTTATTATTTTTTTTCATGTGTCATTCACTAGACAGTACACACCATATCATAGGTTTAATAATTATATATTCCATTAATTTTCATGTTAAAATTTAGAAGAACACACAAGTATGTCTCCAAGTACACTTTCATACTACATTTATTTTAAATGTAATTAATTTGGTTTAAAATTATAGTTGATGGTGATTTGAGTATGGATGGATACAATTAAGATAAATTGAATTAATTTGGTTAATTAATGGTGTATTATTTTAAATAAGAAATAATTGAAGTAACTAATAACAAAATTTAAAATGTATGCTCATTTATTGATGTGTGGATGATTATGTGATTCAACCAACCATTGTGTATGATGGGTTTCATTTAACTTATTATGGTTAAATTATTATTTATGTCCAATGATTCATCCCATACTTATTATTATGTAAGGTCCCATGTTCCTGAAATTTCTTTTATGTAAACCCCATTTATCCAATCCATTGGATCTCTTCAAATGTGTGTGAATAGAAGCTTATGTAAGGATAAATCTCTCAAGTGAGTGGAGGTGGTCTAATTCAAGGAGTTGAGGTGAAACCAATCAAGGTATTACATCTGATCCAAGGTTGAATATTGTAACATGAACAAAGATATGGTTCAAGGTGTTTTTCTATAGGGATGAGGGATAGTTTATTATCTTAAAAATAAACTAACTATTAGAGTATTTCATGATAATTCTACTTATATTTTGTTTTATTCAGTTGCATGGTTAATTATTTATTTTTTTGTGAATTCTACACGATCACCTAATAAATGAATTAACAAGAATGCAAGACAAAATAAAATATAATCATATTATGAATAAATGTTAAAAATAAAGGGCTAATCACTTGTGAAAATCCAATTAATATTAACAAGGCATGTGAAAATATAAAAATGGGATTTATTCATAAGAAAAAATCACCTCAAACTAAAATATTAAGCTAGATTACCCTTCCACTACTTAATTTAAAATTGGCCTCATAGTTTAAAGTTCATGAACAACCCAAGTTGGGCTTCTTTCAATTATCATGGAAATTTTAGCTTAATGTTTTGGTTTGAATTAACTTAGTATATATGAAGGGTTGACTTCAAAAGAAGTACTTGGTGTAACTAAGAGTCAAAGTTTGAGAAAATATTAAAATAGGATTTCAGGACTAGGTATCCCACTCAACGGACCATGTAACTATGAGTTAATGTAGTTGGAAAGTTACATATATCTAAAAATCTTCAAATATATTGGCATTCCCTTGTTTGGGTTATTATAATGTAATAAGGATCCTTTCCACTAGAATATCTATGTGATACTATTTGGAAAAACTGGTAGTGAGGGTTATTACGTTTTGAAATATAGAATGATATTAAAAGAGATCTTATTCATTTTAAATTTATTAATCAAATTTTTAATAAAAAAGTACATATTATTTGATCTTAAATTGAAGAAATTCAAAATTAAATAACATTGATAATATCACTATAATACATACTATATAAGGATAACCTTCTCACCGGTGTGAATTTCCAGGAATGGTAAAGGTGCTTTTGTGTTATACTCTTCCATAAAAAAACTATATATCCTAAAAACCCCACTTCCCGAGTTTCATACCTAAGAGGCTAGTGGGGAAGAGGTATGTCTCTCTATCTTAAGCATGTGGATAAAGAAAGGGAAATACAATGGTTTATGTTACCCACCATGTCTAATGATATTTTAAAGAAATACTAGTATATGGATGTGTATAATATATTTTCTCACCATTAGGATCTCGATCAAGAGAATTAGAGATCAGAGATATGGCATCTCCAATGATCTATTCATGTGAAAGTTTGGAGACCCAGTTTTATTGGGAGAACATGTATTCAAGACGATTTTCTACATTATGTGTCAGGAAATATTGGGTTTTAGGATCCTTGATGATATGTGAAAAAATATCAATATGTCCCACTACATAAAAACATCTCTTATTTTATTATGAATTACAATATAAGCAATGATAAGAAGACACTATCAGAAAATATTAATCTTATATTCCAAGTTTATTAATACATAGAGCTTGAAAACCCACCTATCATTATGTTGAATAAGTATAAGTGGAACAAGGAAAAGGGGTTAATAAATCATTCCATGTCTAAGGCTATGAAGCACCATGCCTCCAAGAAGAAGAAGATGATATATAGAAAAGAAATTGAACATGCTGCAATATGTTTTTTATTTGGAAAGAAGGGCCAAGGAAAGAGAAATTTTACCTATCCAAATAAGTATATAAAATATTCAAGTACATATTTTATGGAGTGTAACATCTATATATCTATAAATTGGGTACAATATACTGTATATGGTGCTTATATTTGTACCCAAATATAGGAACCAATAATATTTTAGAAGATTACCAGAGATGATGTGGATCTATGGAATTCCAAAGGAGCTAGGATAGATACACTAGTCATTTGAGACTACCATATTACATTTATGACAGGATTTATTTAGTTTTTAAAAAACTGTTTTTATGTATCTAGTGTTACTATAAGTATTATTTCCATTTCTTCCTTAGATATGAATGGATTTATTTTCAACCTTGGAAATAAAGGTTTCTACTTTCATGAAGACAACACATGTTATGATATGGGACAATTAGATAATGGTATTTATGTATTTAATTATGAAAAAATGATTGACAACTGAAAATGAAACAAAAATTCATGACTCACATAACAGCCAATTGTGACATCATCATCTTGGTCATGTAAACAAGAAGTTGTTGGCAACACAATATCAAGATGGATACTTATAATATATTGATCTTAATCCACCTGAATTATTTCACACTTTTTGACAGGGAAATATTTCCAAACCACCATTCAATGGTCATGGTAACGGGAAACATATCTTCTAGACTACGTACGCACTAATATGTGAAAAACTTTTCAAGTAGAGGCCATAGGTGGATACTAATACTTTATTACTTCTACCAAGAAAGTAAGTAGGTATGGTTATGTCTAATTGATGAGATATAAATATGAATACTTTTATAAATTCAAATATTTTAATAATGATTTTTAGAATAAGATTGGTAAGTGTTAATGTCAGAATACGTGTTTCATTGGAGAGGTTGAAGACGGAATGAGAAGTTTGAAAAAAATTCAGTCTAAAAAAGAACAAAAATACACTTACGAGTATGGATTTTTGAAGGTAAAAACCTTTACAAATTATTGTAGCTAATGAAATTCAACATCCGTGTGAAGAATGAGGAAATAACATCTACATAGTGAGACTTCAGTCCATGAAAGTCACCCAGTCGCACAGAGCTGGAGGCATTAACCTCCACGTAGCGTAACATTAGTTTGTGAAACACCCTTTCCATTATAAAACTCATAACCGTCCATGAATTATTCCATAGTTAATGATATCAATTCCTTTTCATTTAATGGGACTATAAATACCTCCCAATGTCTAACTGTTTAGGGGATATTAAATTTCATCTTTTGGAGAAATATATAAATTTTTAAAACTCAAACCTTCGTGGGAAAGAGAGGATATAGATTTACAAAGGTAACCGTCCTTCATGAAATCACCTCGAATAGGTTCTTGAGAACCTCAAAACATGGTGGAGATTCATTTATCAAAGGTCCATGGCCTTCACATAAGAAGTCATCCCATTATGGATCTTGTGGTTTTTTGAGATAATTGTCCTTCAAAAAACTAACCCCATGGGAACCAATACTTCACCCTGAGGTAGGGTCTGTATTTCACAAAACATTCACTTTTTCGAGACACATGATGTTTGAAAAACCTGAACCTTTGTGAAACACATCCACTATGACTCTTCATAGTGCCCTTATTCACCCAATAAAATTTCATGATAGTTTAGTTCCCATATCTTCTATACCAACCCAAAACCAGTTCACCCATACTCTAAATTACAGTGTGACTTGAATCCACAAACCTTGTGTCCCCCCATTAATTTAAGCATGAACAAGACCATTACCTTAAATTTTTTTCCAACTAATAGTCACCCTAATTTTTCTTAATTTGAAGCATAGGAAACCTAATTCCAAAACCCCTAATTCCCACTCCTCCATGATAGTGTTTATGCTATCACCCACATAGAGGATAATGAGCAATAGACACGTAAGCCTTAGATGTAGCATCATCAATGGAAACTGTTGACCTTTCATAGTTGATAACACCTTTTCAAGATCATCATATACCACTTAGAAAGGGTCTCCTAAGGTTTAGGCCTCACCCACACCTGAGCTGTATGATGTAAAACTATATAGTCTAATATCCTAGTCATATGATGTTAAATTGTACAACAACATCATCTGAACATGATGTGAAACTGTAGGCTTACCTCACATTAGAGCATGATATTCCCACTCCACCCCTCAGTGGTATTTCATCCTATATCTATCACCACTAAGTAGCCCATATGTGAAATCCCCACACCATCCCTATTGACACTCCATCTAAAACATAAACATCCTTACCACATGACGTTAAACTGAATGGGCCAGTCTTTTCATACAACCTCAAACCATGGGATCAATCTATATGGGTTTTGATCCTTGTTTTGTAAAAGGGTATGTAGGATTACACTCTGGGGTTTAATCCTAACACACCAACACATCTGGTATACCTATCTATGGTTCAATCCTAATACTTCAACAAGACTATAAAATACCAAGTGTAAAATCACCCCCACGAGGAAAAACATCAACATATCCCAAATGTGAAATATTCCCCATGAGGACATACTTAACCACCTAATTTTCCCTAAAATAAATTAAACATGTGACCTACCTATCCTTAATAGATGGTAAACCCCTAACCTACCCATCCTGAAAAGATGTCAAACCTCTGACCTACCTACCCATATAAGATGATAAACCCATGACCTACTTGTTCGTATAATATATTAAACATGTGACCTACCTATTCCAAAAATATGTTAAACCTATGACCAATATTTCCCCATAAGATATTAAGCCTCTGACCTACCTGTCATCACAATACATTAAACCTATGACTTAGATATCCCTAAAAGTCTTTAAACTAGTGACCCACTTTCCCCCACAAAAAAGTAAACATGTGACCTAATCTAGAATATCTTCCCTATACAATAAAAATGATATGATTATGGTAAAAACCCATAGATTACTTATACCCTTTAAATCAACTTCCTCATGATCAATATAGGATGCCTTGGGTTCTATGCCTAATATTCCTCACACATGAGATACCCTTTAATAAGGGACCACTTTACAAGTGTGCCACAAACCCAAAATATAGAGATTACTATACATGAATAACGTTGCTATATTACATAACAAATGTTTCATACAATTTTGACACATACGTAGCATAATTAACTGGCATACACCTCAAAATGGCATCAGAAAGGAGCTTCGTGAACATGACTTAAAAATACAAGGGAGACCCAAAGTCATCTATCATCTCCAAAGAGAAATATATGGAAGTGGAAACTGACATACCATCATCCCATTTCAATAAAGGTGTCTAAATATCCAATTAAAGTGATTGAAGTCATCCACCTTCAGAATATGGGAATATAGGACAATAAGCAATACATCATTGCTATAAATAATGATGATGAACAACCCTAACATGAAATCATCAGAAAAAACTGTGAACCCAACATGTAGATCATTTACTTTAACTGTGGATACTAGTAACGTTAGGGAACCATCTGATTTTCAAGTCACCAGATGTAGGTATTTGGTGCCTGGCCCCACCAAACAAGTAGTAGGGAAAACATGAAACTCTCTTGCGACTTAGTGTAGATAATGTTGGGAATACTTGGTTTGTGGTATCCCTAATGTATATCTCTTCTCTGCTTCATAAAGAATGGAAGAAATTAAGGAATTGGGAATTAGTTTCATCATATATGTATTGATAGATGATTCAATGTACTTTAAATTATTCAAGCTATAGAAGATCGGTGACCTAACACCAACAAGTGTAATGGAAGGGGGGGGGGATATTGGTGCGACAATCACACATAACTATGTTCCTACCACGACAAACACCACATATTCGGATTCAAGGTTCCATCACCCTATATCACCCTTTGAGATAATCTAGGGGAGGGTTATTGAAACCCTTTTTCATTAATATAGACAATATGGGGTCATTCATGCTAGGTATATAATCTTAAAAGATCTCAAATAATCAATACCTTATCAACACCACAACCCACAGGGGCTGCATAGGGGGACACCATCCCCCTATTACAGTGTAAAACTACATCAGGATCCTCTTCTTGGAGAACTCTGACAGATAAATCCCCTTTGATGAGGATACATGGGATTTTTGAGCCATACCCATCATGACCACTAATCTGGAGCTACCTAAGAGGGATCTCCCTTGGCTATGTCAGCGCCAAAACTGACCGGTCCCAAAGGGCAAAAAGAAGGTTGAACCCATCCCCGCTCCACTAAACCTAGTCCAGAACACCCAATGCCAATACCAGGGTAAGGGTTAGAACATTTCCCAATAGTAGGCATATTCTCCAACTCTAGTTCCCCCTTCTACCAATGATGTATCTCACTGTGGTCTTATAACTACTAAGCGGGGATCTATTTTAACTCAACTGGGATCAAGTCACCAACTACCTCCCAAGTATACTAGGTTGACTTTCTATGTCACTAACATCACAAGAAACCATTAAGATCCTTACAACAATGAATAATACAAATGAATAATCCCTCCTCACACCACGACCAACTAGCATAGAGGTATTCCCCATGCCGAAGACATGCCTGACTCTTAAGGTATACCCTAGGGTAGGAGGGAAAACAACTAATTTTGGGGATATTCCCATGGATTAGGTTTCAACACACATAAAGTGAACCCAAGAGACTATCAATAGAATATTATTAGAGAATAATCATTCTATTAGAGGAAGAACCCATAGAAACATTGAGTAACCATTGACCACTCAGACTTCGAAGCGTTAGATAACTTGATGAGGGAACCATCACCCTAACTACCAGTGGTTGGGGGAGAAGACCGTCAACCGAGTCTTATGATCCTAAAAGTTGAGGTCCATCATATTATCATATCAATTCACAGGTACTTGTAGGTGGGGAATATTATGGCCTCCTTCCAAGAACTCAAAGTGAAACCATCTCCATAACCATCAATCTCCATCCTCTCTACTTCCACACTGGATATTGGAGTGATGTCAGGGTTTGGGTTGATTTACTAAGATAATGGTAATAAAGTAACCTCAAATCAAAAGGATTCTACCACTATCTAATGTAAGGAGGTAGTAAACAACCTATCCCAAATTGATATGATGTTGACGTTGTATTTTAATCCAATTGAAATTGAAATATGTTTTGTACTTTTTACATAAACTGTAACGACCCAAAATTTTTCAATGGAAATTCCCTTCTTATAATTATGTCATAAAATCACATGGAAACACAACATAATGAACCAGAAAAGTGCTAAGTGACCTCTAAACATAAGTTTGTCACTTATATGTTTTGAATTTCAAAAATCTGACATACATGGCTGTGTTCAAGATGTTTTTTGGAGTCTAATGAAACAGAACGATTTTGGTGAATAGTAACTTACCCATATGAATAGTAAAATACCCTTATGAATTGTAATATGACCCTTATGAATAGTAAATCATCCATCATAAGAGTAACCTTACCCATGAATAATTAAATAAAATTTAGACATCTTAGAAAGTAAAAATTTAACCTTAGTAAACATTTTTGGTATTTTGTAAGTCATAAATAAATAAATATAAATAATTATTTATTTTAAAAGAGAATTTATTATCCTAAAATGTGTTTATAAATTATCTAATAAATGTATTATAATTTTTAGATAATTTTATAAGACCCTACGTAATTTTTGAAAGCACTATAAAATCTGTTTTAATTTTAAAAACTGTTTTTTAGAGTAAATTATGATTTTAATTAAATATTAAATTAATAATATTTAAGAAATTATTATTGAAAAATGGACTTCATTTTTGTACTCTACATGTTGAAAAATGGTTGGGATAAATTTTTGGGATTTTTCTAAAATACATGAATTTTTGGTGAATATTAAAATACATTAATTTACCATATAAATACATTATAATTAAAACCCACTATTCCTGACATCACAAGTGATTTAAGAACCCAAATCTCAAACTAAAATGAATTATTTAATATTCTTGGTCATGTATGACTCACTATTCCTTGTCTTAGGGGAAATTAATAAACTAATGAATTTTATATTAAGGAAACCCCTCACCCCTTCACTATAAAAACCACCATTCACACCCACATTTCTTCACACCTCTCAAGCTCCATGTATTCTCTAAACTCTACCCAAACATCTTCCATAGCCTCTCCACCAAATTATAGAGCTTCAGGTATCATCAAAAGACCAATCCTAGATTCTTTAAGGAGGATCTCAAGTGGAAGATTTAAGAGGTAATTTCACTCCCTCTTCTTCTTTAATTTCCTTTCAATTTAAAGTTCATTTCTTGATCTCTCCCCACCTATATTCATCCAAATTGTATTATAACTCTATTATTATACATATAATGAAATTTTATTATGATAATGGGATATTATATCATCCAAAACCCTTTCCCTCTTCTTTTTATTGTATTAAGGAGAACGTTGTTCGTGAGGTGTTAATTTATCACCTTCAAGAACGACGAGTTTTATTCTTCCATTTATACCTTCAGATCTGGTCATGAAACCATTTTTATGGTTGAAACAGAAAATGTTATATGTATTATTTGTTATTTAATGTTCTGTAAATATGTTATGTCAATATTACTAAGTGATAAATTAAAAAAGTTCATTGTGATCGAAAAAACGCCCAAATTAACCCAAATAATAATCAATTAATTATTATCTAATAATTGACCCACAAGGATATAATATGATTCATTATAAGATAATTAAAACTCCTGTAATATCATTAATAACATGTAATATCAGTTCTGGATGTTTACCCATGTTCTACCCAAACTTCAATTTAAGAATACAAGTGAACCACTGAAGAAAACCATAAAAACAAACATTCCCAAATAATGTTTTTAAACTCTATAACTCATCCAAAGAAACATAAAGTAACTGAATGAAACTGTAATGAACCATATTAATGTATATAAGGTTCTTTATTTCTAATTAATGAATATAATTTCATTATACATGACATTAAAGAGAAGGAAGCATTCAGATACAAGGTAAGGAGAAATTCTCGAATCCAAATCTCGTCCTTCGGGTTCTACCTCTTTCACTCATTCTTTTTGATATGGTTACTCCTTAAAAATCATTTATTTATAATTTTATTCTATTTTCTAGGATATACCTGTTTTAATTGGTTGTTTATTTCAAACAAAATGTTTTCCAAAATAACTCTTCTTTTAAGAACTCACCTTTTACATCTCATTCAAGATTGATGGTTTTGTATCAAGTATGTTATTCCCTATTTTTTTTGGGAACCCAATGTTTATGAATGTTTTCTTATGAGATTAAGTCCATTCATTTCCATGGGTTAGTTATGTTCATCATTGATATATGTTCTATATGGAATTCATGAAAATGATAATATTATTATGTGACGGGTGCACTCAGAATTATATAGCGCAATATGAATGTTTGAATGTGACGGGTGCACCCAGAATTATACAACTCTCTAATGAATTGGGTAAAGTGATGACTCTCATGAGTAATTTTTAAATTATTAGTGAAAAATATGCTAGCTTTTTTCACAAGTATTTATGGTAGTTAACCACTAAGACATGATGTTTCATTTTTCTGCATTTCCACATTTCAAGTCTTTTATTTATGCTCCTATCATGTTCATGATCTTTTACCTATGTCATGATTATGCTCACCCCATGATATATTCTTCTTATCAATCCTCTTACTGGGTTTTTAGCTCACCCCTTTTTATGTATATCTTTAGGTGGCTACATGTACTAAGGAGAGGATAAGTGCCAATACGAAGCTAGAGAAGAATAAATTAAATAAATGTTTATGCTTGATGTTATAATTGTTATTTATGGTTCTAGTTTTCCCAAGACACTAATCCTTTGGATACTCTATGTGTAATACTATTATATTTTTTAAATTTAAAATGATTTAATAGTAATGTAAGAAAATGTTGGGTCGCTATAGTTGGTATCAAAGGAAAGTTTTAGTTAATTTTGTAATTATGATTAATAAACCCTAGAGAAAACCTATAACATGAGACTAAGTAAAAATATGGAAAAAAGAATATTTAAATAGGGATCCCATATGTCATGACTTTAGTATACGTTTTTCAAATGAATATGTTCTGTATTAATAAATTTTTTACTTATGTTTTGTTCTAACGTTCTCTATTTTAGAAAATTGTGGGAAACAGGAGAAATTAAGTCAAAAACTCGTGCGAGGGCCAATGAAACGATTTCCCGAATGAAATCCCAAATGATTTGGGAGGTGGTGTTCATAACTTGATGGACATTCTTACCCAATTATCTCAGGTTATGAAAAATAACCATAATAATGGGGAACATCCTCCATCACCAAAGAGGGAGCAACTGGATATCGAATGTTTTTTGTGGCAACGACCACTGACGTTTAGTGGATCCTCCGATCCACTAGTTACGGAATAATGGGTCAACTCCGTGGAGAAGATATTTTCTTTGCTTCACTGTTCTGAGACAGAGAAGGTGACTCTAGCCATTTATCTTCTAGATGGATCGGTTGATCAATGGTGGGATTTGATTAAGAACACCAAGCCAAGGGAGGAAATTGAAGAGATGGAATGGGAAGACTTTACAATTATGTTTCTGAACATGTATTTCCCTAGCACTCTTCACATGAAGATGGAGAGAGAATTCATAGAGCTCAAGAAAAAATAAGGATAACCTATCACAACCTACGAAGCGAATTTCAGAAGGCTTTGAAGGTATGCTTCGGGTTTTGTTATCAACAATGATAGAAAAATTGATAGATTCTTTAGTAGATTAATACCCCACCTTTGAAAGTCTCTTGAAATTCGACACTTGGGGAGTTATGAAGAAGTTGTTCAACATGATCTCAAAGTGGATATGGATTTTGGAGAATGGTCCCATGGCTATGGAGATAAGAAACAAAAGATGGAGTTTCAAGCTGGAGGAAATAATGATAAAAGTGGGATGAAAACTCAATGACCCACATGCCAAAAATGTCAGAAGTTGCACTATGGGAACTGCCTCAAAAGGAAGAGGAAATACATAAAGTGTGGGAAAGAAGGACACCATGATCAAGAGTGTCGAAAAGACATAAAAATAAAGGATAATGTAACCGATGAAAGGATATAACCACTCATGGTTCTATGATACAACTGTAGGGAGCTAGGAAACTATAAAAACCAGTGCAATAAACCACGAGCTCTCGAGGGTAATCAGCATCAGAAACCACTGATTCTAAACGAACAAGGGAATTCATATTCCATCACTACTGCGGAAGTTGATAAAGATAATGAATTCGTACAATGTACACATCCTATTCACTCAAGAATGGAAAAAGTCTTATTTGATTTTGGTTCTACGCATTCCTTTATATCTTGAAAGTTTTCTATAACTATAGAATTGAAGCCCTAAAACCTTGAAGTAGAGATATCTATAAAAACACCAAGTGGTGAAATCATTGAAACTGAAGTGTTTGACTCTTCTCCTGTTGGCGTATGTGGGTAGATTCTTCCAGAAAATATCGTAATACTTCCCTTGGTAGAACTTGACGCTATAATGGGAATGGATTGGCTATTGTTATATAGAGAACATATCAACTACCGAGAAAAGGAAATATCTTTTCATATTCTGAACCATCCCATGCTCCTCTACAAATTCAAGGAAGTTCATGAATATCCTTTGACAAATCCTTTAACGGTGTGGGTGTTGATTCCATAAGAATAATTATACCTCGCCCAAATGGTTGAGTCAAAGGAAAGTTCCAACCTTGAGGAAATTCCCATCGTGAGGGAATATAGTGATGTATTTCCTGAAGAGTTACATGGAATTCCCTGAAATCGTGAGGTTGAGATCTCAATTGAACTCATACCTGGAGCTACTTCTATCTTGAAGTGTCCCTATAGGATGGATCCTATCGAACTGGAGGAGTTAAAGAATAAGCTACATGAGCATCTGAAAAAAGGGTTCATATTCCCTAGTGCATCACCTTGGGGTGCACCAGTGCTCTTTGTGAAGAAGAAGGATGGAACAATGCAGCTGTGTATTGATTATCAGGAAATCAACAAGATCACCATAAAGAACAAGTATCCTCTCCCAAGGATTTATGACTTGTTAGACCAGTTAAGTGGATATCAATACTTCCCAAAGGTGGATCTTCATTCTGGATATCATCAGGTAAAGGTGAAAAGGGAAGATATTCATAAGGCTGCCTTCTGAAAAAGGTGTTGGAACTATGAATTTTTGGTGGTGCCCTTTGGACTTACTAATGCCTCTACAATCATCATGGATTTGATTAATAGAGTCTTTGGAAAATAACTCAACAAATTTGTGGCAGTGTTTATCAATGATATTCTCATATACTCCAAGATAAAGGAGGAACATGAAGAACATCTAAGACTTGTGTTGGAGACATTAATAAAGGGGAAGTTGTACGCCTAGTTCAGAAAGTGTGACTTTGGATGGATCAAGTCACATTCTTGTGGCATGTGATCACAAGTGAGGGAATTTCTGTGGATCCTTAAAAACAAAGGTGATTGAGGAATGGCCCAGGTCCTCTAGTGTCACAGAAATATGTAGTTTTCTTGGATTAGATGGGTACCACCAATTTTTTGTGAGAACCTTCTCATGATTGTAATGCCTTATAACTATGTTAACAAGGATAGGGGTAAAGTATTTCTGGATGGAATAATGTGAGGGAAGCTTCAAGGAGGTAAAGAAAAGGCTGATCACTGCAACTGTACTCACACTACTAAAAATTGGACAATGTTTGGTGATATACAGTGATGCTTCATATAAAGTCTTGGGTTGTGTACTCATGAAAAATGATAATGTGATAGCCTATACCTCACGATAGTTGAAGATCCATCTGCAGAACTACCCAACACATGATCTAGAGTTGACATCTATGATTTTTGTCTTGAAAATCTAGCGGCACTTCCTTTATGGCGATAAGTGTGACATTTACA
The DNA here is from genome assembly GCA_963277665.1 of Viscum album. Classification (NCBI taxonomy): domain Eukaryota; kingdom Viridiplantae; phylum Streptophyta; class Magnoliopsida; order Santalales; family Viscaceae; genus Viscum; species Viscum album. Next base: position 219,961,831 of record OY728147.1, read on the forward strand.
CCGACCATAAGAGCCTAAAGTAAATATTCACAAAAAATGAGCTCAACATGTGTTAAAGAAGATGGTTAGAGCTAATCAAGGATTATGATTGCTCTATTCACTATCATCCTGGAAAGGGGAATAGGGTAGCTGATGCACTAATTAGAAAAGAACCCGCTACTCTATCCATGCTACAGATTGAGAAAGACCATATCTTCTTGTATATGAAAAGAATTGATTTGGAAAACATAAGTGAAGTGGATACATCCTACCTTTCCCAAATGATTGCGCAACCATCCATCCAAGAGAAGATTAAGGAAGCACAAATAGATGATGTGGAGATACAAAAGAGGGTGAATGCAGCAAATAAAGGGAAGCTGCAAGATTTCCATATCGACAATGATGGTGTGATTCAGTTTGGAACACGGATTTGTGTGCATTCATCGCCCAGGATAAGGAAGGACCTATTGGACAATGCACATAACTCAACATTATCTATCCATCCTGGGAGTACCAAGATGTACCATGATCTCCGAGAACAATTCTGATGGAATAACATGAATACGAAGAATGCGGAATATATATCAAAGTTTTGGTATGTTAGCAAGTTAAAGTTGAGCGACAAAAGTCCAAGGATATGATGCAGCCATTACCTATACCCATGTGGAAATGGGAAAATGTTACTATGGACTTTGTCACGGGTCTCCCAAATACGTCCAAGGGAAATAATGTGATATGGGTTGTGGTCAACCGACCCACCAAGACTTCCCATTTTATCACTATTCGGGAAGACCTCTTGCTTGAAAAACATGCAAAGATATATGTGAAGGAAGTGGTGAGACTGCCCAGTGTTCCACTCTCAATTGTCTCTGACCGTGATCCAAGGATCACATCTAAATTATGGAGGATCCTTCAACATTCTTTGAGCACTGAATTAAATTTCAGCATGACCAATCACCCTCAAACGGATGTCCTATCTGAAAGAACTATTCAGACGCTTGAAGATATGCCAAGAGCCTGCTCTCTTGAATTAAAATGCGGTTGGGATCACCATCTCCCATTGGTTGAGTTCTCATACAACAATATCTTCCACTCGAGTATTCATATGGATCCATATGAAGATCTATATGGAAATATATGTAGAACTCCAACCTGTTGGGATGAAGTAAGAGAAAGAAAGCTACTTGGACCCGATCTTATTCAAGAGATGACAGTGAAGGTTCAAGTCACCCAGAAACACATCAAATATGCTCAAAGTAGGCAAAAGAGCTATGATGACAACCGTTGAAGGGACTTGGAGTTCTATATTGGAGATAAAGTCTTCCTTCGAATATCTCCATGGAAGAGAGTCATGCAATTTGGGAAGAAAGGGAAGCTAAGCCCAAGGTACATTGTCCCCTTTGAGATCCTTAATCGCATAGGAGATGTGGCCTATCGACTTGAACTTCCACCAAATATGGATTGAGTTCATGATTTTTTTCACGTATCACTCATGAGGAATTACATACCTAATCCCTCACATGTTTTAAACTCAGAGGTGGTGAAGCTGGAAGATGATCTCTCATATGAGGAGTAGCCAGTAATGATTTTGGATCAGAGAGATATGCTTCTACGCAACAAGAAAACCCACCATGTCAAAGTGCTGTTGAGGAACCATAAGTTTGTGGAAGAAACTTGGGAACCAGAAGAGGCAATAAAGAATAAACACCCTTACCTGTTTGTGTAATGTGGAATTTCGGGGGCGAAATTTCTTAAGGGGGGGTGAATGTAATGACCCAAAGTTTTTCAATGGAAATTCCTTTCTTATAATTATGTCATAAAATCACATGGAAACACAACATAACGAACCACTAAGTGCTAAGTCACCTCTAACCATAATTTTTTCACTTATATGTTTTGAATTTTGAAAATCCGACATAGACAGTTGTGTTCAAGATGTTTTTTGGAGTCTAATGAAACAAAAATAATTTTTGGTGAATAGTAAACTACCATTATGAATAGTAACATACCCTTAAGAATAGTAATATGACCCTTATAAATATTTAATCAACCAACATAAGAGTAACCTTACCCATGAATAATTAAATAAAATTTAGACATCCTAGATTGTGACAATTTGACCTTAGTAAAATTTTTGGCATTTTGTAAGTCATAAATAATTAATTATAAATAAATAATTAATTTAAAAGTGAATATATTTTCCTAAAATGTGTTCACAAATTATATAATCAACATCTTATAGTTTTTAGATAATTTTATAAGACCCTACGTAATTTTTGAAAGCACTATAAAAGCAGTTTTAATTTGAAAAACTGTTTTTTAAGTAAATTATGATTTAAATTAAATAAAAAATTCATAATATTTAGAAAATTATTTTTGAAAAATGGAATTAATTTTAGGACTCTACACATCAAAAAATGGTTAGGGTAAATTTTTGAAATGTTTCTAAACTACTTGAATTTTTGTTGAATAGTAAAATACCTTAACTTACTGTATAAATACATTATAATTAAAACCCACAATTCCTGACATCACAAGTGATGTAAGCACCCAAATCTCGAAATAAAATTCCTTATTTACTAATCTTGGTCTCAATATTCCTTGTCTTAGTAGAAATTAATAAACTAATGAATTTTATATTAAGGAAACCCCTATCCCCTTCACTATAAAAACCACCCTTCACACCCTCATTTCCTCACACCTATGAAGATCCAAGCCTTCTCTAAACTCTGCCCAAAAATATTCCCCAGCCCCCCCCCCATGTTAAAGAGCTTATGGTCTCATCATAAGACCAAGCCTAGCTTCCTTAAGGAGGATCTCAAGAAGAAGATTTAAGAGGTAATTTCTCTCCCTCTTCTTCTTTAATTTCCTTTCAAGTTCAAGTTCATTTCTTGATCCCTCCCAACCTATCATCATCCAAATAGTATTGTAACTCCAATATTATACATCTAATAGAATATTATGATGCTAATGGGATATTATATCATCCAAACCCCTTTCCGTATTCTTTTTATTTTATTAAGGAGAATGCTGTTTGTGAGGTGTTAATTTATCACCTTCAAGATCGACGAGTTTTCTTCTTCCATTAATACCTTCCGATCTCATCATGAAACCATTTTTATGGTTTAACCAGAAAATATTATATGTATTATTTCTTATTTAATGTTCTGGAAATAACTTATGTCCATATTACTAAGTGATAAGTTAAAACAAGTTCGTTGTGATCGAAAAACCTCCCAAATTAACTCAAATAATCATCATTTAATTATTATCTAATGATTCAACCACAGGGATATAATATGATTCATTATAAGATCATTAAAAATCCTGTAATATCATTAATAACATGTAATATCAGTTCTGGATATTTACCCATGTTCTACTCAAACATCAATTTAAGAATACAAGTGAACCACTCAAGAAAACCATAAAAACAAACATTCCCAAATAATGTTTTTAAACTATATAACTCATCCAAAGGCACATAAAACCATTTAATGAAACCATAATGAACCATATTAATGTACAAAAGGTTCTGTATTTCTAATTAAGGAATATAAATTTATTATACAGTACATTAAAGAGAAGGAAGCATTCAGATACAAGGTAAGGGGATATTCTCAAACCCAAATTCCATCCTTCGGGTTCCCCCTCTTTCACTCCATTTTTTTTGGTATGGTTACTACTTAAAGATCATTTTTCATCATTGTATTTTATTTTATAGGATATAAAAGTTTGTTAGTGATTTTTTATGTCAAACAAAATGTTTTCCAAAATAACTCTTCTTTTAAGAACTCACCTTTTACTTCTCATTCAAGGTTGATGGTTCTCTTATCAAGTATGTTTTTCCCTCTCTATTTTAGGAACCCAACGATTATGAATGTGTTCTTATGAGATGAAACCCATTCCTTTCCATGGTTTAGTTAGGTTTATCATTGATATATGTTCTATGTGCAATACATGATAATGATAATATTATGATGTGATGGGTGCACCCGGAATTATATAGTGCAATATGAATGTTTAAATGTGATGGGTGCACACGGAATTATACAGAGCTCCAATGCATTGGTTAAAGTGATGAATATCATGAGTAAATTTGAAATGATTAGTGAAAAAGATGCTATCTTGGTTCACAAGTATGTGTGGTAGTTAACCACTAAGACATGATGTTTCATTTTTCAGCATTTCCACATTTCAAGTATTTTATTTATGCTCCTCTCATGTTCATGATCTTTTGCCTATGTCATGATTATGCTCACCCCATGTTATATTATTCTTATCAATACTCTTTTTGGGCTTTTATGTCACCCCTTTTGATATATATCTTCAGGTGGCTACATGTACTAAGGAGAGGACAAGTGCCAATAAGAAGCTAGAGAAGAAGAAATTAAATAATTGTTTATGCTTGATGTTGTAATTGTTATGTATGGTCCTAGTTTTCCCAAGACAATAATCCTTTGGATCCTCTATGTATAATACTATTATATTTTTTATATTTATAATTATGTAATTGTAATGTAAGAAAAGGTTGGGTCACTCTATAAATGACACCCCATCTATGAGAAAATTACCAGAAAAATAGATCTGTTTCTATGCTAGTCCAAATTTCTTAGCGTACACCAATTGGGTTTTGGGATAAAGAGGAATAGATCATCCCTAAAATAATGAAAAATATGACTTTCAAGGAATATTAGACACCAACCTGCTATCAATTTCATTCTAGAAACCTTTATCATTGAAATATTTCATCCCATAGTCCCTCACTAAAGGCCATGTGGTCTATTTCCACCAGAATATTATGGTGACATTCAACTGCATACAAGAGAACATACATGATTATCTAGAAATCCATGAGCATCTTGGTCCCATCCAACAGTAGTGTTAGAGGGTGGAAATTTCATCACTCCATGTAGCTTGAAACCTAGATTCATATGGGTACCTCTTATATATATAGAAAACATGCATCAATATAATCTCCCTACTTTAAAGAGTTATGGAAGAGGCATCCTCAAATGTAAAGATCAGAGGATGTGAGTATTGCTTCACTCTCCAATTCAACCCCATTCCATAAAAACAATTATACTTTTATTCTGGCCCCTCAACTGAAGATGAATGTTCTATGGCCAATTCCATGGTGAATTTTATCACCATCAACCCTATGAAGAACCTAGGAAACTGAAACATCGACCTAGGTAATTACGGGTATAACCCACCCAATGGAGCTATACATTACCAAGTAGATCCTCTGATAGGTTCCTGAACTCATCTGTAGACACTGTCACTGATCCTTGAGAGTTCCCCCAACTAGGTGTTTCTTCCGATTCTTCAATATGTTGATAAAGGTAAGGGACCTAATGAGTCTACTGGCCCATCCTCGGTTGCACCAAAATTTGAGTCAAACCACTAGATAGCTTCCTTGTTTCAATATCTTAATGATTATAAAAAACTCACTACTTAGATTATTATCAAGCAACACTTATTCCTTGAATATTTCAGAAGGTACCCCGTATCTTCTTTAATGGGGAACCCAGTTCTCTAAATCCGGGCACTTCAATTTGAACTTTGTGCACCATTCAATTAGTCAGGGAAGAAGTCAGGGGCTATATAAAACAATAGAGATATTACTCTCCCACCTACCTTGACTAGTGTGATTATCCACCTTAAGATAAAGGTAAATATTCTCCCTGGATTGATGATTTTTTCAATGAATTGGTGAAAAAATCCTCCCAAATAAAATTCAATAACAACTCTCATCACCCACATTCGGGCTCTGGAAATGTGAAAGGTTGTAATTCCACCTTATAGAAAGATATACCTAGCATGGGTGGAATATGTTTGAGTGCCCCTAGAATTCAGTAATACCAAATTCATGTTTTTTAACCGGATAGGTGACCAATAATAGCATCTGGATAACTTTTCCTTATCACGTGATCCAATGTTGGGGAATCTAGAATAGCAGGAATCCACTAAGATCTAATGATTTCTCTAAACTCTAGAAGGACTTGAATTTTTTGGTATATTCATCTTCCCACAGGGTCTATTTCTAGTTGGTAGGACCTCTATAGATAGTTCCTATACTTGTTCGTCTCTATATCATGTAATACCAACATCAATGAATTCTTCAAAAGAAAATAGAAACCCAATGGGTGATTTGATAACTTCATCACCTGATGGAATATACTCTTGTATTTTCTCGATAATCCACATTATCATGAACAACTACTTATGATGTTTCTGGAATAAGACATAGATGATTTGGTCCCTACACTCCTCTCCTTGAATTACCTAGGTGGATCTTGGGAGTTCTCCAAAAACTATTAAAATATAGAATAATCCTTGAAATGAACTAAAAAATGGCCATTCCAATTTCCCCTTCTAGACCATTTATAAAGGCTTATAAAAGAATATATAGCTTCTACTGTACAGGAAGATATTCCAAAATTGGTCAACTTACAGAACCCTATCCTGTTTGAACCTCACAACCTTTTCATCTGCATCCCCACTTGGAACAACCTCACCATGCATAGACACCTCATTGATAGAATGTGGCCCCAACCCCCCATCAGAGCCAAGCTCCTAAGGTTCCTTTTATAGAGATAAAGAAAAAGAACAACTCCATCAAAGATGTACTAAAACTAGGATATTTCATCTAAACCTTGGAAAAGGGAATCCTAAAGTTTCTAAAATATAGGATACCCCAATATGACAATGTCAATTTAACGCCCCAACCTCTAGAAGCCCAGAGTCGGTGCATTATTACATATCATTGGCATGATCACCAAAGATCAAGTCACGAAAGACCAATTATATTAGTAGCCTTGGAAGTACTAGATACATTAATAAGGTTTACATTACATCGTAAAATGGAAAAATATAACAAAATTGTTTCCATAGAAAACACTGAGATACTATAGAATATCCCTACTGGTCAGTCATAATATACTTCTTCACATCCTAGGAAAAATAAAACATAGAAAGGGGTGAGCTCAGATGATCAGTAAGGATAACAATATAGCAGAAACTTTCATAAAAAAAATAAAAATTTAAGGAAATGTATACGACTAAAATACAAGACTTTTAAACTTGAACTTCATTATAATATGGAAAAGATAAAATCAAATAATTTCATTTAATTATTCACATTGATATTATATTAGTTGAATAATCACATGAAATATCAATAGCCACTTTCATAATGATGGAATGCATAATGCCAGAATTTCATAACCACATAGTCAAGGACTTGTGCTAAGACTAAAAATAAGATTTCGTCAAAGTCTAATGTTAAGACACTAGTTTGTCTCATGAGACCTACTAATGGTTCAAGGAGCTATAGCGGGCTCCACTCATCACTTACTAAGTCTAATGCATTCCTCATATGAAAAGGTTTAAACATAACATAAACATTCATATTAAGACTAGAATACAAAATGTCAATACTTTATCCATAATCATGAATAGTGTAAAAATAACACATCCATAGTAAAACATATCACGAAACCTTCAATACAATATGGATGTTTGTTATCATAATAAATCAACTTCAAATAAGATTAAAATCCATCAAAGGATGTTGAAATAGATGAAATAAAAACCTTTTTTTAGAGAAATATCTCTTTCTATTTTGAAATAATTTAAGAGTCACAAAATTATAAAGAGTACATTTATTTATAAAATTTTATTATAAGCTTGTAATGGAAGCTATGACGATGTTACAATGGTGTAAAATATCCACACCCACCGTATAAGTTAAAAAACCATTCTTACCTTAATTTTTTCGAAAAGGTCATAAAGTACCTTATTTAGAAAATGACGAAAAGATTCCTTTCAAAACATATAAGGTCAAATAAGGGTATAAATGACTTTACCCCATTATCTAGTAAATAGTAATTTTTTTGAAATACATTTTTAAGAATCATGGATGTGGATGATAAAGAGGTCCCAATAGATACTTACATAAAAACAACCTCGGATAATAAAGAGATTGTGAAATTAACCATTACCTTGTACTTTTCCTTGGTCGAGGGTAGGACAAACTCTTGTATAATTTTGAAATAATAGTTATTAAATTATATTAGAATCATATCAATTAATATGATATCATATATGATCTTTTAACATTTCTTTGTTAATAATATCTTAGTATTATCATCGTTTTGAGTGTTAATTGAATCATTTTCCTTTATATGCTTTGTTACGTAAGTAATGATTTTTATGGATAGGATGTATCATATTTATATTCAAGATGATATTAAATCTTTAAACTTTATTTTTAATCATCTAATGAAAATTAGTCTTGAATGGATTATGATGAGAAATTAATCTCACCATATTCGTGGAGACGGTAATCCGTACGTACGCACGAGCGACAATATCATTCTTTTGATATTAAAATAATATATAATTTGATGGTATATCATATATAATTAATCATTATAATTTTAAATTTATTATTTATATCAATTTCACATCATTATTATACCCATCCAAATAATAATGTATTGAATAACAATTACACCACGACGAGGAGACGGTAAGCCGTACGTACGCACGTATGATGACATGTCATTAAAAGGATGGATAGAATAATGAATATGGTTGTAACATATTTATAATAAAATCATATTACATAGAATATACTAGATTTATTATTTTAGAATGGAAAAAACCAATAAAGAGGAAGTGGTAGAAGAAAGGAACTTAAAAGAGGTGATGAAATATTTACCTCTTCTTTAGGTTCTTCCTTTTGATTTGATGAAAAGGGATCCTTAGGTTGGATTTATGACTAAAGGAAGGCTTATAGAATTACGGGAGGGCTATTGAGAGGGTATTTGGGTAGAGGTTGTCTGAGCCAAAAGGCTTTGAAGGTGTGATTTTTAGGGATGGGGGAGTTCCCTTTTATAAGAGGGGTGAGAGGCACCTTAGGAAAAGCTTGAAATATTAGTTAAGAATAAAATAATATTTTGTTTCTAATGGATCCAAAATTAATTATTTAAAGGATAAGGTGGGGATAGGTAAAAAACCACTCAAACAATAGGTTTTATATAGGTTTGGGTCACTATATTAACCTTATCGTTTAGATTAAACTCTTAGTTCAATTGTTTGACATTTACCATGTTTCTTTGTATTTTTATATTATATGGTTGATATACTTAAAATATACTTCCACGAAAAACCCAAGTGGTTCATTAATGATACAAATATCATTAAATAAGTCTTTTGGCCGAACCTTAGATTTTTAGTAATATAATATCAATTAAATATATATATATTTTGTTTTAAAAACTCTTTTATGTCAATTTTGACACTATTTGGTATTTTGTTTTTTCTAAATTCATAACAACATTATTACTTTCAAAAGAATTAATATAACCAACTATAACAAGTCATATTAATCTAGATAATGAGTTTAATTCATAAAAAGTCTCAAATTACATTTATTTGGATATTTATAATATCAAATATTTTAATATTTCATTAATTAGAAAATTGATGTATCATCATTGTGTCATTAATAAACTAAATTATTTATTGTCTAAAAAATATAAATAAAATACCATTATTTAGGAAATAGTTTTATATTTCTAATGAATATTTATTGTCTTATTTATCTTATGTGTAACCCTATATTAAAAATGGTTTAGTTATTAAACTTTGAATTTAACACATTTAACTCATCTTTGAATTAAATAACAATAAATGTCCTAATCTAATACAAGTGGACCTAAAGGATCATATTTTATTCCTAATGTTTTTTTTGTTGAATTAAACTTATCTAGTAGAATTATGACATGTGTTAGGGTAATAATAATATCATTTTTAACTTTAATTTCCCTATTAACTTTTAACCGTGGTAAATAAAAGTCAAAAGTTACTATTCACCAAAAATAATTTTTCATCTCATTGACCCAAATTTTACATTCTGATATCAACCATGTGTCTCAGATTTTATAAACTCAACTCACAGAAGTGGTAAAATTATGTTGTATTTAAATTTACAAAAGCTCCTAGGTGGTGGGTAATAGACGGTAAAAAGTTCAACAAAATTTTTACATATCTAAAATTATTGTAAACTTACTCCAATGAATTACATTGAACGTATATAGGTTTTATGTATCTATTTTGAACTAAAATAAATTTAAATAAAATAAATAATTATTTAAATAAAAATTCGGTTTTAAACAATAACTTAGTGTTTTTCACTATTCATCAAAAATTGAAAGTTTTCACCCTAAGCTAATTTCAATATTCTGAATCTAAATACGAAGTCCATTTTGAAAGATAGAATTTATATATTCTCAAAATGTGGGTATTACTATTCATAACAGGTATTTTGATTTGTCGCGATGTGTTAGAATCTCGAAGTTGCGTAGAACGCAAGCTATTGCATTATTCAAAGGGAAACGTATCGTGGAAGCATGGGGTGTTACATTCTCCCATCCTTAAAATAATTTCATCCTCTAAATGTCTAGAATATTACTACATAAAATGATTCGGGTGGTTCTTCATCATATGTTCCTTGAGTTCCCATGTTTCCTCTTTCATCTTATGGTTTCTCCATAGAACTTTTACCAGACGAGTTGTCCGGTTTCTCAACACTTGTTCTCTTGTATCAAGAACCTTGAAAATATCTTTGCAATAAGACAAATAGAGTTCCAGTTCTAGTTCCTCATAGTTAAGTTCATGCATTGGTTCAAGAATGTATTTTCTTAATAGTGATACATGGAATACATCGTGAACTTTGGAGAGACTTGGTGGAATTGCCATATGGTAAGCTACACCCCCAATTCGTTCTAGAATTTTGAAAGGTCCAATGTACCTGTGAATTAATTTTCCCTTATTACCAAAACATATACCACCCTTCCATGGAGATACCTTCAAGAAAACATGATCTCCAACCTGAAATTCTAAATCCTTCCTTCAGTTATCGGCATAGATCTTCTGCCTACTTTGAGTTTCTTTGATGTAGGTTTGGATTACCATCACCTTTTCCATCGTTTTCTCAACAAGTTCTAGGCCTACATGTTTTCTTTCACCAACATCATCCCAAAAGTCTGGTGTGCGACATCTATTTCCATATAACGCTTCATATGGTGTCATCTCAATACTTGAATGGAAGCTATTATTATAAGAAAATTCAACAGAGGTAAATATTTATCCCACGTACCTTGAATGTCAAGTGAGCATGATCTCAACATGTCTTCTAAGGTTTAAATAGTCTGTTATGATTGTCGATTAGTTTGTAGGTGGTAGGTAGTTATCAAACAAACTTCAGTATCCAGGGATTTCTAAATACTTTTCCAGAATCTTGATGTAAAACATGGATCACGATCAGAAACAATCGATAGGGGTACTCCATGAAGTCTCACAACTTCATTAATATATAGTATTGGTAGACGTTCAAGTGGTAAATCTTCTGTTATAGCAAGAAAATGCGCTAACATGGTAAGACGATCAACAATGACCCATATTGCATCGTTCCTTTTAGGAGTCTTTGGTAGCCCCATGACAAAGTCCATTGTGATATCATCCCATTTCCAATCAGGTATGGGAAGAGGTTTCATGAATATTCCTGGCTGTTGCCTTCCAAATTTCACTTGTTGAAAAACCATACATCTTAACACAAAATCAGCAATCTCCCTCTTCGTGTTTTTCTATCAAAAATGTTCCTTCATATCTCTATACATTTTGGTTCTCCCAAGGTGTATAGAGAAATTGGAGCTATGAGAATCATCCAACAATTCTCTTTTTAGATCAGGCAAATCTGGAATACAAAGTCTCTTCCCAAATTTCAAAATTCCATCTTCACATACAAAGTCACTCAATCTCCCATCATTCACAGCTTTAATCTTCTTTTGAATCCCCTCATCATCAACCTGAGAACTTTTTATCCTTTCTAGTAAAGATGGTTTGGAAATCATTTGAAAATGCATTAATGTTTCACCTTTCATGGTTATTCCTATATCTATCTTTACTAGATCCATAAAAATGGGATCTCTTGCAACTCTCATGTTGTTCAAAACTCCATGATCTTTTCTGATCAAAGCATATTCCACCTTATTTTCCTTCCCCATATGGTAGTGTATCATGAAATCATAATCCTTCAGTAGTTCAAGCCATCTCCTTTGCCTCATGTTGAGTTCTTTCTGTGAGAAAATATACTTCAAACTCTTGTGATCTGTATAAATCTCACATTTTTTCACCATAGAGATAGTGTCTAAAAATATTCAAAGAAAAGATTACACTTGTTAACTCAAGATCATGATTAGGATAGTTTTTCTCATGGATTTTCAGCTGTCGTGATGCATAGGCAATAACTCTATCATTCTGCATAAGGACACAACCAAGTCCTTTATTCAATGCATCACTATAAATAACAAACCCATCATTCCCCAATGGTAGAGTCAATCTTTGACAAATCTTCTCTTAAATTCTTCAAAACATTCTTCAATCTCTTTTTTCCAAACAAATTTAACCCCTTTTTGTGTGAGCTTTGTTAATGGGTTAGCCAATCAGGAAAAAGTCTGGACAAAATGCTGCTAATAACCTGTTAGACCAATAAAACTGCATACCTCAGTTATACTTGTCGGTGCTGGCCATTCATGGATTTCCCTTGTCTTAGAAGGATCAATATAGATTCCATCATTACATACAATATGGCTAAGAAAAGAAATATTTTGAAGCCAGAATTCCCACTTGCTAGACTTCCCATATAATTCGTTTTATTCTAAGAGTCTTCAGGATAATGCCAAGTTATTTTATGATATTAGTAGATTTTGGAGTATACCCAGATATCATCAATAAATACTACTACAAAGTCAGTAAGATATTACTTAAAAAATCTATTCATTATATCCATGAAGACAAAGGGTGCATTAGTCAATCCAAAAAGAATTACTGTATACTCGTAATGCCTGTACCTGGTTCAAAATGATTTTTTCAGAATGTCTTCCTTCTTCACACACAACTGATGATATCCAGATTGAAGGTTAATCTTTGAAAAGTATTGAGGTCCATGAAGTTGGTCGAATAAATGATAAATGCAAGTTAGGAGATACTTGTTCTTTATTGTAATAACATTGATCTCCCTGTAGTCAATTCACAGCCTCATAGAACCATCTTTCTTCTTATCAAAAAGAACAGGGGATTCACATGGAGAAAAACTAGGGCGAATAAATCCCTTATTACTCAATTCCTCCAGTTGTTTCGTTAGTTCCAATAATTCCTTAGTGTCCATTCTATAAGGGGTGTTCGATATGGGCCTTGATCCAGGAATTAAATCAATGGAATGCTCAATTTCTCATTTTGGAGGATGTCTAGGTAAATCTTATGGAAACACATCAACATATTCTTTTACAATATATACATCCTCTATTTGAACATTCCTTTCCTCACCCGCAGTTATTTAATTCTCTTCCTCCCCAATAATTGAATTTAGTTGTGTTACTAAGGATGAATCTAGAAAAGAATTAGGTGGTGATTATTCTACTCTAAAGATAAACTGTTCTTTATCATCATCATCAAAAATAGTAACCTTTTTCTTCTTACAATAAATTTTTCCATCATGGTCCAAAAGAGAATCCATACCGAGGATTATATCAAATTAAATCATGGGTATGATGATTTGATCAGAAGATAATGAACATTTATATGCCCTAATAGGGAATAATTCGAAAAAATTTGTTACAATGATACTTCCCTTAAAAGTTTTGAGTGACAAATCCTTCGTTAAATAAAATTGGAAATATCTAATTTTCTTAAAAAATTGGGAAGATATGAAACAATGTGTTGATCTAGAATCAAATAAAGCATTTTCTAAACTTGAAGAAACCATTAAATTACATGCCACTACGTCTTTCGGAGATTAAACCTTAGGAGTAGTGATAAAATAAGCTTGGCCTTGATCCCTTGTCCTTTTCTAAGGTAAGTTCCCCAGACTCTTAGGAAATTCATTCGCATAATGCCCCCATTTTCTATAATTGTAGCATTCAACATCCACAACCTCTTTTTTCCCCTTGCAATCACGAGCAGGGTGGCCTTTTTCACCACACTTGTAACAGACTCCCATTACCTTCAGGAAAGTACCAGGGTGTCTCTTATAACATTTACTATAGGATGGATATTCTACTTTTCTCTTCTTCCCCTTATTTCAATATCCAAGGTGTTCAACAGATATATTCTTCTCTTACTTTTCTATAAAGTCGTAAGACTTAGAGATATCTTTTTTTTATTGATAGCACATGGGACAATATTTTCGCACAACAATAAGGATTGAGAGACTAATTCTAGATGGATAAATGGTTTTAACCCATTAATTAAATGATCAATATTACTTCTTGGGTTACATATATAATATGTAACATGCCTCTCTAACCTTTTAATGTTAGCTTCATACATTGCGACATTCCCATCCTCCTTTTTCCTCAGACTCGGAAATTTTCTTTCCATATCTGCTCAATGGCCATGGGGAAAGAATTTTTTTAAGAAAATTTCTTTAAACTCCCTCCATTCCATATTTTATACTTCATCATCTTCCTTTGTATTTTGAATCAATAACCTCTAGTGATCAACATCTCCAGTGAGGAGGTAAACTGCCATGACAACTTTTTCCACTTCGCTACTCCCCAAGCATTGAATATTTTATCTAATGAATTTATCCATTGAACAACTACTATTTAATTTGTACCCCCTTTGAATACTGGTGGTTGTTTCCTCATGAAAAAATCTAACATTGATCCTTCACACTACGGATCAGGGTGCTCTATATGGGTAAGGTTATTATTCATAATCTGAGTGAGTTGTGCCAATATAGTGTTAAGTTGATCAGCACTAGTTGTATCACCATCTACACTTTAATTATCTTGAGTTGGAGGGAAATCCCTATATGATGTGCGTGCATTGATACAGTTTCCATTCCTTCCACTAGGCAAAATTTCTAAACAATGCAATAAACTAGATTAGTTTATGAATCGAAATACATAATTCCAAACTTGTAAAATACATAACATAAATTGAATAGTTTATGGATATAATCCATAATCATAAAAAATGTTTTTCTTGAGGAATTATATACTCATAAACCCTTCATAATGGTTTGTAAAGAAAATGAGAATTATCCTAAGCATATCCCCTGGGAGTGTCATGACCAAGAGTGCAGAAAGTCCGGTTGCTGTGCACCAGTTCCCGTTCGATTCTCGTAGAAAGCAGGGTTTTTGGGTTTTACCCCTAGGTAAATTTATTCCACAGTCACCTCTACTTGATCGTATCTATATTGGGATGTATTTCTTGGAAAACTCAAAAAATCTCTACAATACCATAATTTTAGGATGTTCTTATATAGTAACCCTCAAAGTCTATCTTAGGGATATGTGCTCTAATCAGAGTTTACCTAAATATAGTTTCCAAGGTTTTTACTAAACTTCCTCTGATACAAACTGTAACGCCCTGACCCCAGAGTCATTGCATTATTACGTATCATTTGCATGATAAAAAAGATCAAGTCTCGAAATACCAATTATTTTTGTAGACTTAGAAGTACTAGATACATTCATAAGGTTTACATTATATAGAAAAATGGAAAAATACAAAAACATTGTTTCCATAGACAACACTGAGATCCCATAGACTATCCCTACTGGTCAGTCATAATAAACTTCTTCGCATCCTAGAAAAAATAATACATAGAAAGGGGTGAGGTCAGATGCTCAGTAAGGATAACAATATAGCGGAAACATTAATAAATAATCTTAAACATTTAAGGAAATGTATAATACTAAAACAAAATCCTTTTAAACTTTAACTTCAACATAATATGGAAAAGATAAAATCAAATAATTCCATTTAATTATTCACATGGATATTCCACTAATCGAATAATCACATGCAATATCAATAACCACTTTTATAATGATGGAATGCATAATTCTAGACTTTCATAACCACATAGTCAAGGCATTGTTCCAATACTACAAATAAGATTTATTCAAGGCCTTGTGCCAAGAAACTAGTTTGTCTCATGAGACCCACCGATGCATCAAGGAGCTATAGCAGGCTCCACCCGTCACTTACTAAGTCCAATGCATTTCTCATATGAAAAGGTTTAAACATAACAAAAACATTCATATTAGAACTAGCATGTGAAATGTCAATAATTTATCCATAACCATGAATAGTGTGAATATAACACATCTATAGTCAATCATATCACAAAACCTTCAATACAATATGGAAGTTTTGTATCATAATAAATCAACATCAAATAAGCTTAAAATCCATCAAAGGATGTTGACATAGATGAAATCAAAACCTATTTTTAGATAAATATATCTTTCTTTTTTCAAGTCATTTAAGTGTCACATAATTATAAAAAAGACATCTATTTTGAAAATATTTTTATAAGCATGTAAGGGAATCTTTGACGATGTTATAACTGCGGAAAATATCCACACCCACTGTATAAGTTAAAAAAAATATTCTTACCTTAAATTTGTCAAAAAGGTCATAAAGTACCTTGTCTAGAAAAAGACCAAAAGATTTCTCTCAAAACATATAAGATCAAATAAGGGTATAAATGAATTTACCACATTGTATAGTAAATAGTAAAATGTTTTTAAATACATTTTTAAGAAACATGGATGTTGATGTTAAAGAGGTCCTAGTACATACTTACGTAAAAACAACCTCAGATAATAAAGAGATTGTGAAATATACCCTTACCTTGTATTTTTACTTGGTCAAGGGTAGGTTTACCTCCTATATAAGGGTGAAATAATTGTTATTAAATTATTATAGAATCATATACATTAATATGATATCATATAGGATCTTTTCATTGCTTTGTTAATAATATCTTAGTATTATCGTCGTTTCAGGTGTTAATTGATTTGTTTTTATTTATATTCTTTATTACGTGAGTAATGAATGTTATGAATAAGATGTATCTTATTTATATTAATAATTATATTGAGTTCTTTAAAATTATTTTTAACAGTCTAATGAAAATTAGTCATTAATGGATTACGACGGGGAATGAATCTCATCGCGTTCGTGGAGACGGTAATCCATATGTATGCACGAGCAACAATATCATTTTTTTAATATTAAAATATTATATAATTGTATTTTTATCATATATAAAGAATCATTATCCAGTTATATTTATTATTTACATCAATTACATATCATTATTATACCCATAAAAATAATAATGTATCGAATAACAATTACACCACGACGTGGAGACGTTAAGTCGTACATAAGCATGTATGGTAACATGTCATTAAAAGGATGGATTGAATAATGAATATGGTTGTACCAAATTAATAATATCATCATAGTACATATAAGACACTGGAATTATTATTTTATAATTGATACAACAAAGAAAGAGGAAGTTGAATAAGAAAGAACTTGAAAGAGGTGACGAAATATTTACCTCTTCTTCATGTTCTTCATTTTGATTTGATCAAAAGGGATCCATAGGTTGGATTCATAACTAAAAGAATGCATCTAGGATGAGTGGATGATAGTTTAGATGGTATTTGGGTAGTGTTTGGCTGAGAAAAAAAGGATTTGATTGTGTGAATTTTAGGGAAGGAGGAGTGCCCTTTTATAAGATGGGTGAGGGGCACATTAGGAAAAGCTGGGAATATTATTTTATAATTATACCATTTTAGGTATATATGGGCTCCAAAATGAATTATTTAAAGGATGAGGTGGGTATGGGTAAAAAAACACTCATCCAATAGGTTTTAGATAGGTTTTTGTCACTATATTAATATCATCTTTTAGATTAAACTCTTAGTTAAATAGTTTGACATTTACCATGTCTCTTAGTATTTTTATATTATATGGTTAATAAACATACTATATACTTCCAAGAGAATCCCAAGTGGTCCATTAATGATATAAATATCATTATATAAGTCTTTTGGCTGAACCTTATATTTTTAGGAATAGAATATCAATTAATAATATAATATTTGTTTTAAAATATCTTTTATGTCAATTTTGACACTATTTGGTATTTTGTTTTTTATAAATTCATAACAACATTATTACTTCGAGAAAAATTCATCTAACCAACCCTTACATGTCATATTAACCTAGAAAATTAGTGGAATTCATAAAAAGTCTCAAATTATATTAATTTGGATATTTATAATATAAACTATTTTAATATTTCATTAATTAGGTAATTAATCCATCAGCATTGTGTCAAAAATAAATTAAATTGGTTAACGTGTAAAAATATAAATAAAAGACCATTATGTAGGAAATATTTTTTATCTTTATAATGAATATTTATAGTCTAATTTATCTAATGTTTAACCCTATATTAAAAATGGTTTTGTTATTAAACATTGAATTTAACACTTTTTACTCTTCTTTGAATTAAATAATAATAAATTTCTTAATCTATTCCAAGTGGACTTAAAGGATCATATTTTATTTATAAGGTTGTTTGTGATCGAATTACACTTATCCAATAAAATTAGGACATTTTTAGGGTAATAATAATATCATTTTTACCTTTAATTAACCAATTTACTTTTAACCATGGTAAATAAAAGTCAAAAGTTACTATTCACCAAAAATTATTTTCATCTCATTGAACCAAATTTTACTTAGTGATATCGATTGTGTCTCTCGAATTTTTGAAATTCAACTCACAGAAGTGGTAAAAGTATGTTTTATGTTAATTTGCAAATGCTCCTAGGAGGTGGGTAAAAGACGGTAAAAAGTTCAATAAAATTTTCATATATCTAAAATTTTTATAAACTGACTCCAATAAATTACATTGAACTTATATAGATATTATATATCCATTTTGACCTAAAATAAATTTAAATCAAATAAAAAATTATTTAAATATAAAGCCAGTTCTAAAAAATAACTCAGTGTTTTTCACTATTCATCAAAAAATTGAATGTTTTCAGAAAAATACCAAAAAATTCAACCAAAGATAATTTCGATATTATGAATCCAAAAATTAAGTCCATTTTGAAATATAAAATTTATTAATTTTCAAAAAGTGTGTATTACAATTCATAACAGCTAGTTTGATTGGTTGAGATGTGTTAGAATCTCAAAGTTGCGTACAATGCAAGCTAATGCATTATTCAAAGGGAAACACACCGTGGATGCTTGGGGTGTTTCACTCAATGACCACACTAATCACTGCCCATACCACAAAGTCCCTGAAAATACTATCAAAGAATGCATTGACTGCAAATATTAGCTCAAGGATCAGGTAGACCATAGACTGGTTAAATTTGGAAACGTTTCAACATAAATAGATTATGTCTCCACTAATCTCAATAATGATAGTGAAGACTTTGGTGAGTAGAAACAGACCTATGGTCATATATCCTAGAAGTACAGTAACTATTTTCTTATAAAAATGTTTCTTATGCCCATGGTTTTATCTATTCCCACTTGAGAATACTAGATTCTCTTGTAGTTTATATGCCTCCTACAACCACTTAATCTACATATACATCAGAATCTTTGAATCCACTAAAGAATAGTCACTAGTTGCATAAAGGAAATCAGAGTCCCCCAACGATATCAAAAACAGCCCATACTCTCAATAACTTCATGCCTCCTGAACTGGGGACTGCACCCATGGTTATCTGAGTCCTAGAATATTTCACCAATGTGAAAAAAGTGTGTGTGTATATATATATATAAATTACAATGATATGGTGTATCATTAAAATATGTTAAGTGATGAGAAATTCCATGTATTCTCCCTTAGGAACACCATCTTGATGCTACCAAAGGAGAGGAAGAGGACTCAATTGTAGGCAGAATACATAGGCTATCATTTCATATCAAAATTTTCATGCTATAGAAAATAGATAACAAAACATGAATATAGCTCAGTATGCATTGGTCACCCATGCTTCTTCATGAGGCATGCCTCATAAGCTGATAGTTTTTACTATCTGTGCAGCTCAGCTGCGAGCGCACCATGTTCATCCAGATTCAACTAGGGATCAACCTCAAATGTCAAGTTCTTAGCTATTAGGTTTTTAGAGTTGGTCAAGTAACTAGTAGTATATCATGTCCTTTTCTATCTAGGCCCCAATTCCTGAACCAATTATTTTCTCCATGATCCACCTTAAATAAAATTCATTTGCGGGAAAAATATTCCCATTTCATGAAAATATGATGTGTTGAAGTACTTCATTAACATACTCTAAAGGCTATTGATCCTCCATACTCTTCACCTATCAAAATATATGTGTAAGTACCTTATCATTTCTTGGAAAATCACTATATTATTTGATACTAAGTTAGCTTCTATGGATTCTTATCACACGAATGAGGCCAAACAGGGGAATGGCATGCCATTATGTCATTTTCTAGAGAACATAAGGGTGTCACCATTCAGGGGTACATACTCAAACTATACATCACATGCTAGTTCAATGGTGTATAAATACACAACTACCTAGTATATACTAGATATAGGATCAGACTCATCCCAACATGGACACTCCATAAACTGGGATATACAGAACCAAATCTAACTCCTTCCAACCAAACAATCCTAGGGTATGCTAAGAGTAAGAAACGATACATGGAAATGTTCAACTGAAGACTCAATTTGGTGGCCTTGCATCAATTACTAAATTTCTGGTAGTCACATAATATAATATCTACAATTTATTTTTGGGAAGGCCCTAGTTTCATTTTCATTGATCGACCCACTTTTCAAATCACCCGCACTATAAAAACTCCATTGATGGTAATGTAGGGCTACTCTAGGGTGATGCATCCCACTTATATTCCTATGGGGACCATTATCTAGTTACTGGTGACTATAAAAGTGTAGGAAAGTAGGTTTATAATGATATAGTTGAGCTCTTAATTTCCCCTAAAAATCTAACAAATACTACAACAGATCTATGGGAAGACTTGAATGACAAATTTTTTATCCAATTAATTAGCTGGAACCCACAACATTGATCCTAGGAAGTTGTTTCATAGTACCTAATAAAGATTTTTCAAAGATTAACTCTAACTCATACATTAGATAGTTCCTGATGATTTTAGATGAATCTACTCTTGTGAAGTTTTGAGATGTTCTCCCCATCGCCACTAATACAAAAAATTACCACATATTTGAGAAACAAGGGATAACTCAATGGAAGGTAACCCATCACAATTTATTTGATGATAAGGGTAGACCACGTAGTCAGAAACCAAATGGAATTGGATTATCATCTTTTTTTACCACAATCTTTAGATATCAAGAATCCCCCACCTGGTATGTAGTATCTACAAGAGCAGACACTAGTTCTCAACTAGATTAGACAGCCTAGAAGAGTCATCTCCTCCTCTTGATCCCCCTATTTTAGATGATTAATATGATTTGGAAGACTACCCTTGAACACTTTGATAGGGTTTATCCACCACTATTAATGGGATAAACTAGTTGAAAGTTTACATTAAAGGATATCTGAGGCTCACTCTAATCAACGCCACCATATCCCCAAATGAGAGAAAATTGTATGTGACATTCTTGATGTAGCACCACGATGTTTTTTCGTGGATATGTAATATGATTCAAATGATTGACCCTCAGGTTTCATTTCATTCCTTTGGAAACCCAGTGGGTTACTGTGGGTTTAAACTATATTCCAAAAAGATACACCCATCTCACAGTTCCATGGTTGAGGCTGAAGATGAAAATATTATTAAATTAAAATATTCTGATAGGCCCAATTCCCCATGTGGTTGGGAAACATTTTCCCATCTTGGAATAAGAATGAGTAAATTAAAGTCTTCATTGACTTTTGGGAAATCAAACACCATTATTTAAAGGATGAAATACCCATTCCAGTGATAGAGTTATTGATTGATTCTACAACATGGTTCCTAACCCTCTCCTTTATTGATGGATACTCTAATTATAATCATATCTAGATGGTCCCTAAGGACAAGGAGGCTACCACCTTGAAGGATCCCTAGGGATATTTTTTATAGAGTAAGGATTTTGGATTGAAGAATGTTGTAGCCACTTACCAGTGAGCCATGCACTACATAATTAAGTTAATTCTTAGGACATCAATGGAGTGTTATTTGGATGATGTAGTGGTTAAATCACATTATAATTGGGACAATCTTAGAGATCTTGATAAATTTATCAGCTTCCTCTTTTTTCACCTCTTTAATATTAACCCTCTGAAGTAGAAATTTGGGGTTACCTTTATAAACATTACCATCTTCCTCCTGATATATTTAGGAATCAAGGTTGATCATACGAAAATAAATTCCATCAACTAAATGACTTCCCCAAGAAACCTATCAGATTTGTGAGGCCTCCAAGTACACTTAGACTATATTTTCCAAATTATTTAATTTTTTTCTAAAAAATGTCATATCTTTTCAAGGATCATGAAAATGGTTCTATTTAATAGTGGGATGAGGAATTCCTGACTATCTTTAAGTATATTATGAAATACCTACTACAGATGCCGGTTATGATGCAACCCCTCTTAGGGAAGCCTTTGACTGTTTACATGAACACCATAGAATGGTCCCTTGGGACCCTTCTAGCTTTGAAGAACAATGAGGGTAGGGAAAATAACCAATATTATCTTAGTAGCGTGTTACTTAACATGGAGACTAGATACCTACCATCTATAATAGTTTCCTCATGATGGTATTTCTAGTATAGAAGTGGTGACATTATTAGTATCACTATGAGATATAGATGGTGTCTCAAGTTTACCTTTTTAATTTATATCCTCAATCACCCCATGTTGATGGGAGGATGGGAATGATGAGTGGTAATCCCATAGAAATTGGAAATCAAGTTTTTCTCTTAGATTTCTCTCAAATTCAAAATAATATAAGACTTCATGGACACACATCCACCACCTAAAGAACTACTACCATATAATGATTTTCAAGATGAAGATATTCTATTAGTAAATAAAGTTGTACCATTTTATAATATTTATTTTAATAGTACCTTCTAGAGTCTAATTGGTAGAAGGTTTAATGACCCATTAAAAAATCGTAGGTCTATGGGTATCATTTTCATCACATTAAAATACTGTTTACTATTGTAATCATTTCTATTATTAGAAGTCTACACTAACAACTAGGAATAATATCTATCTCTTATTACTAGTCTTTAGTTAGACCTAGAAATTTATTTCCCCAATTTACACATGAAGGGAGACTCAGAGCTAGTCATCATGCAGATCAAGGGTTACCACTTTATTATAAATTAGGATCTTTTTTCCTTGATTTTCATACTCATCGGTTGATGGCCAAATTACATTCTCTTCCAAACATGAAACATTTTCCTCAATCACAAAACAGCTCAGCCAAAACTATAGAAATATTGTCCATATCCCTTGTAGAATTTGATCAAGATGACCTAGTAATTCATGTGGCACATCTGAGGGTCATTGAACCTACTGATTATAAGTATAATGATAATAAACATGTATACAACCTTGATAGCTACATTTCTACACTAGGGCCCTAAAATTCTCTCACAATCTATGAGAAACCTGATTGGATGACCCCTTCATCATGTACCTCCAACATGACATTCTCCCTCTAGGATATGCAGAGAGTGAGTTAATATACTGGTGCGAAGTGTAGCTTAACCAATAGAGTGGACCTACCCTTTGGAAGACCCTCTATTGGTGTTTGTTCAATGGAATTCTCCACCATTTCATCCAAGGATATGAGATACCTCAAGTCATACCGGATGTCCGTGCAAGCTCCTATGGTTCCCATTAAGAATTACTGAATCTCTTGCACCAAATTCATAGGTTGGGATACTTTTTTCCAACCGTGGTTCATATCTACTTTGAGTTCAGCAGTAGCGATCATTCATGTCATATCCACACTCATATTTTTCATCTTTCACCAGGGCTTCTCTACACTACCAAATATTCTTGGAACTTTTCATTTTGTAGACTCAATTTTGTGGGTCACTACACAACATCAATGACTTGACCGGATATGTTCATTCGGAAAATAAATGACTTCTTTTATAAATGGTAAGAAGTTGTTCTCCTCAAAGAATTCAAAAACCAACTGGTGACTATGTTTTGGATCTCACGATTATTTATCATTTAGGGTTTCCTCACAATATTATAATAGAAAATGCCACTAACTTCTGGTCTGTTGAGCTGAATAAATTGTACACTGAGTAACACATCTTGTCCAACCAAAATTTTTTGCTTCCATGCATAAAAAAATGGGTAGTTTGAGGAATTCAAAAATAACCTCTCTAACATCCTATTGAAAATTATGGGATAGAACAAAAAAAGTTGTCTTAAAAATCTCCCAAATTCCAATTGGTCTTACCGAAAGACAAATCAAAATTCCACCCAAGAAACCTCATACTCATTAGTGTATAGAAGATTTTGTTTTACCTATTTTTTTTAGTTTACATCACTCCAAGAATATTTATGTCCAAATGAATTTAGAAATAATCTCTCAATGAAAATAGGATTTAGGCATTGCACAACTTAGAGAGGCACCAAAACAGGGTAGTGAGAGAAGTTAACAAGAAGGTCTTCTCCCATCATTCATCTAGGGAAACATGGTATTATCTCTCAGAACGCTGATGATACCCACATAAATCAAAAAACATTTGAGTTTAATTATGGAGGACCTTACATTATCAATCATGTATATTCCAATGGAGCACACTCTATGATCACCATTTATGTATAGCTTATCATAACTCCCACCAACACTAAGTCACTTAGGCAGTACTTCACATGGGAATCATGGTCAAAGATATATGAACATAAACTATAACACAACATGGTTAAATCTATATAACCTTATTCTTTATCATATCATGGTCAAATCTCTACAACCTTAAATTACAACATGCCATGGTCAAATATCGATGACCTTATGTTGCAACACATCACAGTCTGAGCTTTATGATCTCAAACTAATAGATTCTTCTATGTTCCAAGATCCATGAACTTAAAATAGAAGCATACATTGTACAAGATGTATGAATTTACACTACAAAGCCCAACTTCCTCAGCACATGTTGTTAAACTATATCTTTACCCTATATAAAACTGGTATCTCTCGTATAGAAATTAAGATACAAAAAAAAACAACATCCTCAACACATGATGTCAAATTGTAGCCTAACCCTACATTATAAACATTTGATTCCTCATATGGAAAATACAGGATGAAAATAAACAACACCCTTAGAACATAATGTTAGACTATAGCCTTGACCAATATTAAAATTAGGATTCATCATATTATAAAGGTGAGATGATTCAAGGTCGTCACTCGAGATGACATCCTCACTACCAGGCTTAGTCATAAACCATACCAAAATATAGAACTATGTGTGGCTTGATTCCCAATATTAATGGGATATGTAGGGATTTCAAGATCTAAAATCTTGGATATAGGCTCGACCCCAACCTATTTCAGGGCCTCCCCTAGTCCAACCATTATGATGTTAAGAGGTATGGAACTAATTTTAAGATTATTTGGAGTGGAGTAGAACCTCTATTCATCCTTTTCTTATGAATCACCCAATAACCCTAAGTATACTTACATCCATTTAGGTCCATGAATTATAACCTTAAACTATGTGCACTAGCACATTGTGTACCTTTATTTTGAATAGTATACGTGACTCCTGGTGTTTCAACAAACCATTTCACCATCTCTTTCATTGAATCCTTACTTGAGAGGAAAACCCCTACTGGTTTCGATATTTTACCACACCAAATCCTAGAACTATGTGTGTCTTTTTCCCTTTCTCATGGGATATATAGTGATTCCAACATCTCTTATCCTGGGTCTATCTCCACCATCAATTCATTTTAGGGTATTTCCTCCCACATCAACATGATATAACTTTTGTGAAGTTTGTATTGATAAATTGTGTGGAAAAGGATCTCATTGGACTTCATTTAATTTCATGTTACCACTCTTTCTTACCAAAAACTCTTTATTTCTACATAGGCCACATTAAGACCCCCACACCCTCTGGTTAGATCTCTATGACCCTAAAATATAAATAACCTTAGTCTGAGATGTATGAATTTAGACTATAAATCACAACATCCTCAGTACATGATATTAAAATATACCTTTACTATGAATAAAACTAAGATTCATCATATGGGAAATATGAGATGGAAGAAAACAAAATCACCAACACATGAATTTAAAATTTAGCCTTACCCTATATAATAAACATAGGATTCCTCATATGAAAAAATATGAGATGGAATAAACCAATGTCCTTATAACATGATGTTAAACTATTGATTTAACCTATACTAAAATTGATATGTCTCATATGACAATTTTGGGATGAATCAATGAACTCATTAGAGAGGACATAACCTTACCAACATCAGTCCTCCAGAATGATGAATTCTAGAACTACATGTGTCTTGATTGTCAATCTTATAGGATACATAGTAATGCCCAAATCAATTATACTAGGTCTATCCCTACTGCAAAACCATTTCATGGTCTCCCCCTCCAAGTCATTATTTCTCCTTTATTACCCATATTTCTATTTGATCCATTTGAGTGTATGGTGGAATGGCCCCTAGGGAACTCAACATTACATCCAGGACATTCACCACATCAATTTCCAATCTTTATTCATTATTTTATTTGTAAAATCATCATGATACCTATTTGAACATTCTCCCTAATGAAAATGGTTCTTGGGAACACTGGATAACCTACCAGATTGGGCTCATGCCTTAAAAGATCCTTGATAACATATGAAAACCCCCTTGTTTCAAACTTGGTCAACAATCGACCCCACATTTTTTTCCTCATCCTTGAAAAGTTCATGTATGGAACATACATTTCAAACATGGTCAATAGTTTTTCCCTACCCCTCTTCAATTCCTCTTGTTCCATCTAGGTATTTGAATCCATGATATCTCCTCTTGGTACTTCCCAGGCCGGTCAATTTCACCCTTATTGTGTTCTCCCCTATTAACATTAGGAACTCCCCACCGCTCGTTGTTTCTCACATTAAGCATGGATCATGTGTTCATTTGAGTTAGAGAGGAATTTACCTAACCAAGGTTAAAACCCACAACCACCCCTAAATATAGTATCACATCTATGGTCCAACCTCTATGCCCTTAAAATGGGATCCTAGGTCTGAGAATCACAACCTCAGACAATGTGAAATTTGTCTCAGGGATGTTTAGTGTTTAATCAAGTGGCCTCTTTGGCCCACAATTCACATCAAGTAACCTTTATTCCATTTAAAAACATTATTTTGAAAAATTACACTACAATTCCAATTGTTATGACATTAAACAATTTGAAACCCATGGTCCAAGAATTATGACTTTAAACTATTTTCAACTTCCTAGTATGATTGGTGTGTCCTTAAACTACCAAAGGAAAGGGGAACAAAAGCATTCCTTATTGAAAAACCATAGGGGAAACTTGAGAAAAATTAATACCCTTGGCCATAATGTCTCCCCCATGACCTGAGAAAAATTTAGTCTGTAAATAAAAAGTTGAAAATCCAATAAGGACTACTAGGGGCCCCAGAAAAAATTTGTGGTTCTTACAGAACCCATCATCTCTTGAAATATTTAGAGATAAATCTCAGTTCCCTTTTCCTCACAAGATCCTCTATGGGGTTATATCCATTTATTTCTAGTTTTTTCAACCCAATACCTTTACTATAAGGGATCTATTCCCTTTGTTTCACACATACATGTCACATGATGAAAAAATGTTCTATAAATGCCCTAATCACATGAAATTAAAATATGTGACGCATCATAATCACTATAAGATGTTAAACTGTGTGTTCAACATGCTTGCAAAAAGATGTTAAACTTCACACCCTATGTCCCCATTGCATGATGTAAAACTACAAAGAATATCAGGACCTCACCTAAGAAGCTCTTTTACCCTGATGTGTTAGTCACTTACCTCACCCTTCATGTTCCATAACTATTTCTATACATATGATATGAAAAACCCCTTGGAAGATGATTCTAAACTTTTTTCCGACTGATAATCCTACCAAATGTTATCATATCCATAGTTACATGATCCCATGAGTGTTGAAATACATTCAAAAAATACTCCATTTCATTTCCATGATTTTTATCTCCCTCAATTTAGTTCCCCATCATCTTTCACATTTGATTGGGCCGCTAAACAAAAATGGTGACTAGCCACACTGGCACAATTACCACCCTAGTAACACACTCTAAAATAATTCGGACAAAATTTTCTCAAGTAAGATATTTAAAACATGGTTAGTGTTTGATCCTTATTTGTTTTTACCCTCCTCAAAAAAATGATAATGTAATATTTTTTTTGAACATGGTCAGTATCCTTCCTTCATCCTCACATCACCCCTTTTTCATTTTAGATCTTGGGAATCCTGATCCAAACTATTTAATGACATTGGTTTGGGAATAATTAAAAACACAATAAATTTTCCCATTTTTGTACGGACACACATTAAAAAAGAAAATTTGTTTTGTGGATATCCTCATTCTACAACCATGTTTTCCTTGGTCTGGACACTCTTGGTAGTCAAAAATCGATTCAAACCAAATTGTTCGTACCTTATTGTATACTCTCATGTAAAGGATCAATCTTTGAGTTGTCCCTTTTTACTAACACTGAGAATGAATCACACCGTCTTAGTGATTTATTTTTGGTTGTCTCATAAATGTGTTTAAGATGTAGAAAAAGAACACATTTATCCATATAAGAAATTGAAAAAAAAATTCCAATGTTTGTGGAGGGTTATAAAAATTCCTGAGACTCTTTTTTATTTTTAAGTAGAAAAAATTTACCTAAGATCAACCCTAATGGGTGAGAAATTGAGCTTATCCAACCTCTATCGTTTCGCCTCAATGGTCTGTTATCGCTCCACTGTATTGGGTGAATCCTCTTCAACAAGAGGCAGAAATTATTCATCCATAATTTCTACTCAGTTATACTCATCTTGGAACTCATCCACCAAAGACTCCACCTCCTCTACCTTAGCTCCAACCACCCCGAAAAGTGATCTTAGTCAGATGATGATATTTTTTAGTAGTGAAAATGGATTCATACTCTTTCACTAACTCTTCTTGGAGAGAGATCTTCTATCTAGCCACCTAGAGAACTTGGGTTCCCTCAAACTTTTTATTTTTCTAGGGAAAATCAAACCCCTATTACTCATCATTCACCTGTTAGATGAGAAAATAGCAAGCTAGTTCATGTATGATACAAGAATCCACCCTATCAGTCCCATGGGTAACTAATCAATGGAAGAGAGATCCCAATCGATTTTTAAGATTAGATAGTATAGAATGAGTGATGAAATTACACACTTCTATATCTCTTGCATTAGGTGAATCAGTTCTCATTGGAAATGTTCGACACAGAATCCATGAAGTGATCATGTGGAATGACCTCATATTGAAGGAATACCACTGACACATTGGTTGGAGGGTCATATTCTTGTAATTCCTTAGATGATATAATTCATAGGCTTGGGTAAAATATTTCATCACCATATCATTTTAATACAGCAAGAGTCCCAACCACCCATTCTGGAACTTCCATGGTATGAGCAGACACCAAAATCTCCTCTAACACCTCCATTAGTGGAATGATCTCAACCACCTTCAGTGAGGTATCAGATCTAGTAGTCACCACTTATGACACTTCTGAGGTAGGCATAGTCATCGTGTCCTCCTAAACTATCTATACTGAGGGAGAAATTTTAATCCCCTCTATTGAGGCCTAAATCTTAGAAGCTCCCTCCTGCAGAACCAATATGTTTATCCCAGAAAACATAGCCTCCACAGACATCTGTTCTGGTATAACAACATCTATTATTGCTTCATTGATTATAGGTTCTGTCGAATCAAACATCCCCATATGTGGTTGGGAACCAAACACAGTTTCAAATATCATTTTATGTTAAAGTTTAGTCAAGTGTGAATTATAGAAGGAAAAATTTAAAAGAAAATTTAAAAATGGTAAAAAAATTACAACAATGGTACAACCCAACCAAAAAACTCATAAAGGTTTACTGGAAGTCCCCCATCCATTAGAAGATATCTCGTGGCTATATGTGCTAATTCTGTCATGAATAAAATACACATGTAAACACATTTTCTAGCACATATCCTCGAACTCATATGATGAAAGAGATTTTACCAGGTAGCACTTAGGATTGTGGATCTGTCACCTTAGTTTTAGGCACTACATTAATAGATAGTGGGTCACCAGTGACCATAATAGCAGGTATATATTCTGCTCCCACCCCTCAAGGGTTGTGGATCCCTCATCCTTCACTTGTGGGTTATCATGATCCTTACCTTAATCAGTGATATATGATTATTACAAAAGTAAATAGAGTTAGACAACAACCTAGTAGGGTGGAAAATGTTCAAAGAACATAGAATCAAGAAATGTATTGGATAAGAAGTAGGGTCTCCTTTATTGGGGGTCTCCATGTTGGAATAACTTCCCTAGTATTACTCATATTTCGATCCCATACCCATGGACGCAACAATATCTAGTTGGTTGATAGAAATATCCAAAAGAGAATGAATTCCAAGTAGAACCTTTACACAACTAGTTATGGGGAACAATTTCGTGAGAATAAATTAGTTCTTATAAATCCTTGAGATATTGCATCACCTAGGTCTAGGAAATAAGTATACTATTGCATGATCCAACCATAGATGGTTTATGACCTTATATTGGAAATGATTCCACACAACACGGATATTGTAGAGTTGTATATTGATTCCTCACCTCTCCTAGGTGTTTGGAAATGCAACATCATTAGAGATATTCGGGAGACACAATTCATTTCAGAGGCATAGAATTATGCCTTCAAAATTTCCCCAGACTATCCACTATCCTCCCATAACTACTTTCTCGGGAATGTTGATCCTATTGCTACTCCCCTCCCAATAGCTTCTTACTATGTAGGACTAGTAATTATCAAATCTTCAGCCGCTACTATTCCAACTCAACTAAATATTCATCCATGGTTGGACATTCCGACCATACACCATCAACCTTGCAGTTGGGTGGCCCATCCTCCCTCATCATCCTGAGTGGTTCATTACCACAACATATCCCTAGGGTATGTTCTCTCTCGACTTAGCACATATTCATTTACGAGCCCATAAGTAGTAGTGAGTGGAAGTAGCTCATTTCCCCCTACCATATTCATACACAAACATGAACCATAACATCTTGGGAACCTATGGGTAGAATTTTCTCTATAACCTTATGTATACCTTTAAGAGAGTCAATAGATTCCCAAGAACAACCTCATGAACCGATATGGGTTGTAAAACTTGCAGATCACTTTTCTCTTCACCCTATCCACCAATACCCACCATGAAATTCCATGAGGTAATGACACTAATTGATGGTATCCAAACCATAATTAGTCACTACTCTCATGAGAAGGGTAAACAAATGAAAAAATAGTCTGCTAGCCCGATCCTCACTAGCACATCTACTATTCCCAAGTCAAGAGGCAAACTCTAGACGACATTGAGGATATATTGAATGAAATTTACACTGGTAGGGGATATGAGGTTTGGATATTCATATCCCCCCATGTGTGAAGCATCCCAACTATACAGAAAGTGGAAGGTACCACACACATGGAAGGGAATCTTCTACTTAGTGATGAGCTGAATCACATGGTACAACTTATCGATCACCGAGACTACTAGGTCGATTTATTGCCTATCACCAGATTTTCCACCACGGTGAGGGTTCTCAGGTGCTCCCCCATGTGAAAATACTGAACTATGAGAATCCACCCATAGATCATCAGAGTGATAAAACCTTCTTGCCTGACCACTGGAGCCTTGGGATTTAAAATTTAGCACCACAGATTTCTATGGATTTCCTATAACATTCTTCAATACAAATTCTACTTTCTACGCATCAACACCATTGGACATTATAGTGGCCTCATTGGTAGTTTGATTGTAGACTCGTTCAAGAAATAACCGAGATACTGTTTTTTGGATATATCCTTCATCTCGGTTTGTGATCTCTCCCCCTATACGATGTGAAATAGAGCCTATGTGATTGTTGGAATATACTCTGGGTCATCCTATACATCCTCAACTGGGAAAAAATCTTCAAAAATATCCCCTTAGATAGGGATCCCAACAATGTGGTAGAGGTTCCATTAATCAACAATGACCTCCCTAAGATGTGGGTGAATCATCCTGGTCCCCAATGAAAACATGATCTACAGCGTCAATATGATGTCCTAGTGATATTATAAATGAAACTGCGAAGACCAATCTACCTTATAAATCATGAGCTACTTTAGTTCCTCATCAAATTCCATGCAAGAACGGCATACCGAGTTTTCCTAGATACATTCATCCAAAAAAAATCACCATGGAGCAAGTCCCATAATTCACTAAAACATTTTAGATGGTCCATTTAACCCGCCTTCATAATTCTCTCATAATTAATGGGAGATTACTCCCCCTCCAACTTATCCCTATTTATTTTTTTAATGTGGTTCCATAGGGTATGAGTAGTAAGATATGTGTGGTTCTTCATAATGTGACCTCCATCAGCCATGTTCCAATAGTACTTCTCAGGCATGCTCCTAAACATGTAAGCATGATCTTCGCATTTAGAACTAGGTATAAACACAACATCCCTCTGTCCAAAAAATATAGAGGAAGCCTATTTCACAACATGTATTCTAATCATGCCACCACCGGTAATGCAATGAGTGTATAATCATTTGACCCACTCTGCAAGATCTCCCCAATAATGAGATTCCTATTAATCTCAATTTATTGATCAGTGAAAGATTTAGGAATTTCTAATGAAATTTTATCCAAGGCTTAGAAAATTTCTGGAACTAGTTTGTGAATGTCGGTCACGAAAGTTGAATTAAGGAATGTTCAAAAAATCATCAAACTATATTAAAAAAATCTATTGTTTGAAAAAGATGAATGCATCATGATCATGGAGAATTGAGATAAAAAATATCTTGAGAATTTATCTAGTTTTATGAAAAGATATAATTTCCTTATCTTTTTAGAAAAACTCGTGGTCCCCTTAGAGACCCCCAACCGGATTTAACGAAAAAGGGTCAGACTAAGTTTCATGAACATAGCTTTCCAATTTCCATTTTTTGTAGTTTTACCTTATAATCCAACCCACCAATCCCACATTGATCTAATTCAAGGGGGTGGGGGTTTGAAACTAAAATACGCATTTCATACAAGAGTTTAGGGAAGGAACGGATGATTCAAAGAAAATTTAGGCCAAAAAAGTTCAAAAATCCACTTAAGGGTCTATGTTCGGTAATGTAAAAGCCTTCATGAATGGATGTAGATCAAAAAAATCACTAACCACATGGATCTTGTGGTGGTAAACTCTACATTTAATAACTCTGATTCATAGAAGTCACCCAACCACATGGATTTGGAGGTGGTAACCTCCACACAACATACTCTAGTTCACAAAACACCCATTCGTTTGTGAAACAGATAATCTTATATGAAAGATTCCATATATCATGAAATTGATTTCCTTTCCTCTAATGGGACTACAAATACCTCCCCATGTTTTAATTTTAAGGCAACACAACCTTTCATCTTTAAAATAAATAATTGTATTAATGAATCTCAAATCCTTCATGAGGAAGTGAGGAGGTGGATTTCTAAATGTAACCATATTTCTTAAAACCAGCGCACATGTGTTCCTGAGAACCTCAAAAAATGATAGATATTCATTTCACGATGTTCAATGGACATGAATTAATAAGAAAACACTTTGTAGATCTTGGGATTTTGTGAGATAATTATCCTTCTTGAAACCAACCCCATGGGAACCAAGAATTCACTTTGAGGCTAGGTCACCCTGTTTATTGAAACATGAAATTTCATGAGACCATTTTTTTTCTCAATACCCCCAAAATCATGAAACCCATCCATTTGGATTCTCCATTGTTCCTCAATTTATACAAGAATATTTTTAGAAATTTGAGTACCCTAAGCCATGTACCTATATAAAACTAGTTCACTGACACCCTAAATTCCTCTACGACTCGTATCATCAACCCTTGTGTCCATCCCCTTTCAGTTCAAGAACAACTTGGACCATTAACTTTTAATTCAACCTAATAATAGTCACTCTAATTCCTATTTATCCTAATCATAGTCACCTTATGGATGGGAACCAATATTTCCACTCCACCATAATAGTTTTTAAGCCATGTCCCACCCAGAGGTGCATGAGATGTGGGCATGTAATCCCTAAAAGTTGCCTTGTCAAGGGAAACTACCAAACTTTCTTGGAAGATAATACTTTTCAAAGATATTTATCTACCACATTAAAATGATCTCTCTAGGTATAGACCCTACCCATGTCAAATATGTATGACGTAAAACAATATAGTCTAGTGTTCTAGTTGTAGGATGTCAAACTGGACGACAACCTCCTCAGCCCGTGATGTGAAATTGTAGCCTTACCTCAAGTGATGAGAATATTATTACCAATGAATTATCATAATGTGATGAAAATCCTCCCCCTCCATGGGATATCAACCTATAGACAACACCCTCAGGCATCCCATATGCATAATCCTCACACAATCCCTCATTGAAGCTACTTCCTCAACACTAGTGTCCTTACCACATGATGTTAAACGACATGTTCTGATATTTTCATATGACATAAAACTGTAGAACTGTAATATGTGGTTTTGATTCATATTTCTTAACTAGGTAGATAGGATTCATCATTGAGGTTAAATACTGATATGCCAACACATCTAGGAATCCTCCCTGAGGTTCAATACCAAAACCTTAGCACAACAATCTAATACTGAGTGTGAAATATACCCCATTTGGGACTTAATTAACCAAATAAAATGTGTGAGTTATTGCCTCTAGGAAACACTTAACCACATACTATTCCCCAAAAGACATCAAAATTGTTACCTAACTATCCCCATAAGATGTTAAACCTATGACCTCTATATCCCCACATGATATTACACCTACGACATACTTATACCCACAACATGTTAAAACTATGAGATAACTATCTCCAAAAGATGTTAAACTAGTGACCTACATATCTCCAAAAGATTTTAAACCCATCACCCACCAATCTGAATAATATTTTAATCCTATGACCTAATCATCCCCATATGACATTAAACCAATGACATAATTTTCCCCACAATACATTGAAACTATGATCTACCTATCCCATTAATAAATTAAACCTATTACTTGATCCAAAATCTATACCCCATACAATAAACATTGGATTCTTGTGGTAAAATTCCTCAGATGACTTACACCCCTAGCGTCAACAACCCCGTGACCAAAACCGGATGCCTTGGGATCCATTCCTTAGATGCCTTACACCTGATATGCCCTCAAATAAGGGAATAATTTATAGGTTCCCAAAACACGCAACGTCCAATGATTCCAAGACATGTCCAACATTACTATCAACTCTAATAGAAGGTTTCTTCCCTATTGAGATGAAGCAA
Source organism: Viscum album (assembly GCA_963277665.1). Lineage (NCBI taxonomy): Eukaryota > Viridiplantae > Streptophyta > Magnoliopsida > Santalales > Viscaceae > Viscum > Viscum album. The sequence goes on from OY728147.1 coordinate 219,997,367, forward strand.
TGTAATTATCCAACATCCATCTTGAAATGGAATCTGGAACTTGCTTTACTAACATGACATAAATCTATGAAGGGGGATCGTACATAGAGATGGTATCGAATGAGGAATCCATGGATGGCGGAACTAACATTAAATCATCCCATTTTGATAAAGAAGCAAAAATTACTCATTAAAGTTATAGAATCCAACCACATTTTGAAAGAGGTAATGTAGGGAAAGAATAATTGTATCACTGTTTAATATAAAGATGATGTGAAACCCTATCTTGAATGCATTAGAAATATTAAAAAGATAACGAAACTTCAATTTGATCAATGTGTTGAATATCATAACAAATAATTTGTTGAATTTTTATAGGATCATGGGATTTTATCTCAACTCACTCTACATTATACCCATAGTGGAACACTATTAGTGATAGGATGAATTATACCTTGTTGGACATGGCATGGTCGTTGATGAGTCACACAATCCTTGTATTATCCTTTTTAATATATGTATTACATAAATAATTATACTTACTAAACCAAGTAGAAGAAATGGAAAATGGTTTTTAATTTGAGTTACGAAGTGGAAAGAAGCCCAATTTTTCAAATGTTAATTCAAGGGGTTGTGAGGAATTTTTAAGGCTTTATCAAGAAATACACTAGTACCTATAGGAATAAAATGAATAATTATAGTACATACCTTGTAAATAAGAGAATAATTATTATAGAAACCTTCAGAAAAGAAATTAAATATCACAAGATTGTTCATATTTCTGGAGAGAGAGCACATCCTATAGAAGGACAATAGGAGAAAGATCAGCATCGATGAAGTAGATAAAAATGATACACAAGAGTTTGTACTGGAACCAACTCTATTGGTCCCTGTGAATGTTTCTATTCCTAAAACATAAGTACTATGAAGGAGTGAAATGAGGTAAGAGAAATAGTAATTTTTTTTGAATCACTGATTATTGTGACTCATTATTAGTTGAAAATGATGATGCTATCTCTAAAAGAAGGAAATAGAGAGATTGGAATGTACAAGATATAAGGAAGACTTGTGTTATGAGATGGATTCCATGTATAAAAACCAAGTTTTGGTTTTAATTGATCATCTAGTCAATGTAAAACCCCTTTTTTGTAAAGGGGTGGGTAAGAGAAAACTATATATGGACAGTATATTAAATATCTATAAAGCATGAACAATGGCCAAGGGGTTTATAAAATATCATGGAATTTTCAATAATAAACCCTTTACTCCCATTCCCAATTTAAATCTATCCTAATCCTAAATTCTAAATCAGCTTAACATGACTATGAGATTTAGAAAATAGATTTCAAAATAAATTTATTAAATGGTAACCTTTAGAAGGATTTGTATATGACACAACCAAATGGGTTTATTCCTCCAAGAAATTTTAAAAGATAAGAAAGTTTCCTAGATACATTTATAGATTAATGAAAGCATACAATTCATGGAAAATTCAATTCAATGAAGCTATAAAGAAATTTGGTTTCTTTATGAATGAATGTGATCTATGTGTTTACAAGTGGTTTAGTGAATGTACACTTTTTTCATAGTAGTGTATGTTGATTAAATATTTCTAATTATAAAAAATAATCTATCCTTACAAGAGGTTAAATAATTTTTGATAAAGTGCTTCTCCATGTAGGACTTTACTGAAATGGCATAAATTCTAGGGATCACAATCATGAGTGATAGATCCAAGAGTGTTCTTGGGTTATGTCAAGGTATATATATTGAACAGATACTAAAAATGTTTTGTATGAAACAATCCAAGAATTGATTGGTTCCAGTGTAACATGGTATATATCTTTCCAATAAAATGTGTCTTCATACAGAAGCGGAAAGAGAGAGAATGAGTAATATACCATAATATTCTATGATAATATCCATCATGTATGACATGTTATGTATGAGGATTGATGTTTCCTATAATTTTATCATGGTAAGAAGATATTGAGAAGATCTAGGTTAACAAAATTGGATTGTTGTTAAGGATATCCTTAAGTATCTTAGGTGTACAAAGAATATGTTCCTAGTGTATGGAGGAGATGAATAACTAATCACCAAAGGATATAAAAATTCTATTGTTCAAAAATATCATAATTATTTTAAGTTGTGGTCTATAAATATCTTTTATTTCAACATAGTAGTTTTGAGATGGAGGCAATTACATCAGCTAGTTTTCACTGTCTTTATTGTAGAGAATGAGTTTATTTTGTCTTCCATTATAGCCAATTAAGATGTGTGGATTAAAAAATTTGTCCACGGTCTTGATGTTGTACCTATATGTAAATATACTATCATATTTTCTGTGATAACACTGCAATAGTGGCTCTGTTCAATGATCTAAGGTCACACCTGAGGAAAAATTACAAACTTTAGAAGTTTCATCACTTGAGGGGTTTTTCTCAATGATGTAAAGTTGCAGTTAGCCTAGTATCCATGGAGGAAAATGCGGAAGAACCCTTAATTAAGGAATTATCTCAAAATAATCATGAATAACATGTGATAACTATTGGATTGAATGTTTTTTTAGTTGGATCTAGTCAAAGTGGGAGTCTTTTGGGGTTGGTGCCCTAGAAACAACTTTTCTAGTACATGATTACATGTTTTTAGTATTGAATTAGTTTTATTTTCACAACATGATTTTTCTTATATATAATATATATATTTGTTAATATCCATAGAATATATGTCATGCTAGAAGTTCATGGCCGTTAGACACTATGATGATAACCTAAAGGTTCCACAACATTATTCTTTAAAGTTTATCTATGGCCGGATGAAAAATTTGAATAGTACATATACAATATAAACTATCAGGGGTAGGATGATCATAATACATTGAGACACATTCACAAGGTGTTCACTCTTGGTAATCTCCAAGATAGGAGGTCAAGGGAAAAAAATATTAATAGGAAATCTTCATTTCCATATATCATAGGATGTTCTTATCTAAAAATGTAAATAATGATACTTATTCTTTAATATAATCATCAATGGATATCATGACTTGGGCACTTTGATGTTTTTATGAAATCCATGATGATGTATGATCGTGATGAATTAGGATACATTGGGTGTGTCACGAGTGATATTACGTTAGTGGTTAATGCGAGAAAGCATTTATCCCTTTTGTCCCAAGATGGAACTTGATATTTTTGGAAACTTTATGGAAATGGATCTTCTAGTATAAATTTATGCATATGGTGTTTGATGGAAAAATTCATTTATTTAAAGTAAATAAAGAGACATCAAGCATATAGTTTAGATTTACAACATGAAACCTTATTTATTTCAGATATTCTGATAAAATGATTACATTACATGGAAAATGTTCATAGGATGTTGGACAAAATTGTGACTTTAAATTATTCCTATATGGATTCCTTTGTATGTTTCAAGATTCTAAACTTTTACTTTAGCTAGTTATTCCTAATTCCACTGATAAAAAGGTCTAGAGGGTCACACACGAATTGTATAAGAAATAAAAGTTAAATTCTTGTATTGAATTTAACAAGTTATAATAAATAATATTTATTCAGGTTTGGTTGATCTCCATAATTTAATCAAAATTTATTAAAAAGAATAAGTGAGTTGAATAATAGTTATTATTTTTTATTTAAAAATTTAGATAATATAATATTAATTATAAATATTGTAGAATAATAAAGTGACATTTTTTTATTAAATAAATAGTCATTATTTTTGGATTAATAAATATTGATGCGGTAAAGAGGGACATGTTTAAAAGTCCGATTAAAAATAATATAAATGATATTTGTTTATATATTATTAAAGGTGTTGAACATGTCAATCAATTACTAATATTTTTATTATTATTATTTTATATGTGGTCAATTAATAATTATAAATATGATAAGGGTTTAATGTGTGATTTCCAACCCTAATGCTACCATAACAAATATCTAATTATATATCTTTCCTAAAACACAATCGATGTAAAGAACAGATAGAGTGAGACTTGCTCATGCCTTATAGAGATATCAATAGATCTAATATTGTTTCCTCCAAAACTATATCACGACAATAATAGTTCATCAAGAGTTATTCCACTATCAATATAAATTTTTATACGATCAACCATGAACAATACATGTGATTAGGATTGGTCATGCAAGCAGCTGATGATTCTACTGTGTTTTTTAGAGATTATGATTCATTTTTTTATCATCGATTGAGGGATTCTCCACATGGATCCTATAACTTAACAATGGTTCAAAAAGATATATTCCACCAATCATAAGTGAAGATTTATGAATTAAGGTAATTTTATATCTAGTTATTAATTATTTATAAATTACTTTTAAATATCCTTTACCCATGGTTTTGGTGTAATAATATAGTCATGAAATCTGATTTTTTTAATTGGAGATGATTATTTGATAATGTAAAGAAGTTATTACATGTGATTTTGAACTAAAATAAATATTGTTCATACTGGCATAAGATAATTTTGCTCTCCATAGAACCTACATAAACCATGTATGCAAAACCACCATAAGAAAATATCACCATTGCACACCTTACCCTCTGGGAATATACTTATGTAATAAAGGGTTATATATCTAGACCCTAACATTATGAATTTTTATATATTTATTTTAAATAATTATTATATTTATTTCTTTACACTATAAATTATTAAATAATAAATTTGATAAAAAAATAGATTTTAATATAATGAATGTCGAATGATATTTTAATAAAATATATACTTTCAATCAATGCACTCTTTTCAATGAATTCAAAAATTTTGGAAATAAAATATAATTTAATAAATATTATTATTGAATTATATTTTTTAATATAAATGATAATATAATTTTATTATGTAAAATTTATTTTTTATAAGGGTTAGATAACTGTTATTGTCAAAAAAAATATTTTCCAACAAATGGGGATTTTTTATTTAAAATTGAAAATTCTAAAATTTAGAGAATTATGATAAAATAAATATTATTTTTCAAATCAGAATATAAAAATTATCGAACAATTAATTTTTTTATAATGTATTGAGATGGTCAATTTTTTGGGTAAAAATTAAATATGATATAAAAATACAATGAGTATTATGATATCACAATGACCCAAAAGTGATGTTATACATGCCACAAAAGGTATCTACGACCCAAATTTTATTTCCCATTAAAATATTTATTTTTGAAGTTATTTTATTAATTTTATAAATTATTAATGATTCCTTCAAAACCTATATTATATTTTAAGGTTTTAAAATCAATTATTAATAAACATGAATTACCTCCACATCACCAAGTATTTTATTTCAATGAGTTCGGTTCTTAGCCTTATAAAGTGATGAAAGACACTCATATTTGGGGGAAAACATGAGAAAAAACCCTGATAAGGTTTTTGGTTTTGATTAATTTATCACATCGAGTTAAAAACCTATGTTTCAAAATTAATAAAGAATTATCCTCTCTTTTTCTATATAAAACTACAGAACCTCCAATTCCCCTTCACTAAAAAATCTTTTATCACTATTTTACTATTCACATCCCTCTCTGGAGTCCTACCAAGGTGACCCCAATCTCTTAATAAGCTCATCCTAATATTTAAAAATCATCCTCACATGGTAAGGGATCCTCTCTTCCTCATTAAGCACATACCTTGTACTATGTCTTTTTTATTTCCAATTGTTCATATTGGGATATCTTTTTACAAATTCTTCTTACATCCATTATTATTACCAACTGACGATATACCCATTTCACTATCATTATCCCCTACCATTCACCTTTATATAACCCAGTTATTCTTCCGAAATTATCATGCGATCTTCAATACCAAGCATTTTTGTAGTGAATACCTCTCCCAAATTGCAGTTTAGGGTATTCACCTATATGTGTTTGTCCTTCATTTATTGGCTAATTCCATTTATGTAATCCAAAATTCTTATTTTTTGGGTTAAAAGCGATGAAAGGTGTTCTTATTTTGTCTGATCTATGTATAACACACATATATATAAATGAAATGGGTGTGACGGGTGGGCCTAAAATTACATTTCACTCCCACAATTTGGGTAATGTTTTTATCTCATGAAATTAATTTATGGTGCACAAGAGGCTATCCTATCCACACTATGTTATGTTTACTTGTATATTATCCTTGAATTATGTTTATGATGATATGTTTTATGTTGTTTCCACATTCTTATGTGCCTTTATGTTATCATCAAATATATCGATTTTATGTTCATGTTTATGACTCTTACCCCCTTTTATGTATTATTTATTTACCTATTTAATCACATGTGTTACATTTCTCAAGTTATGATTTGATTATTCACATTTCGGGCCTTATATATCACCCCTTTCTTATTTACTCCCCCCATTATATCACATGAAGTTCTAGAAGAATCTAGAGAAAGTACATGATTATTATGGTGTATAATTTTATTTATTTGTATTTCACTACTGGAAAACTAACCTTTACCAACGGTTTGGAACCGTTGGTATAGGCCTCCAAACCGTTGGTATAGCCTATACCAACGGTTTGGAGAACCGTAGCCAAGTAAGCCGTTGGGATAGGTATATACCAAAGGTTCTCCGAAAACCATTGGTATAGACCTATACCAACGGTTTTGGAAACCGTTGGTATAGGTAATATGAAATCTATACCAACGGTAATGGAACCGTTGGTATATAAATTCCAAAAATAAAATCACCGCTGGGATTTGATCCCAGGACCCCTCGTTTATAATCGAACGACTTAACCACTAGGCTAACATCACTTTGTAAACATAATTTCATAAATATATATATGTATTATCATAATTATTTAAATTTTTGATTTATATAATGTTCTCCGTTAGTAGATCTGGAAAAAAATCAATGAACCTATCCCAACAGTTGTCAAAACCGTTGGGATAGACCTATCCCAACGGTTTTCAGAACCGTTGGGATAGGTTCTGGGTGGGTGTTTTTTTAGTAGGGTGGATGCTGTATTTTTTCCCTCTTTTTCCCAACGGTTCATCAAAACCGTTGGGAAAGAGTAACCTTTCCCAACAGTTCATCAAAACCGTTGGGAAAGGGCCTAAAAACACACCCTTTCCCAACAGTTTTGGTGAACCGTTGGGAAAGGGTACTCTTTCCCAACGGTTTTGATGAACCGTTGGGAAAAAGAGGGAAAAAATCCACCCCCTTTCCCAACGGTTTTGGTGAACCGTTGGGAAAGGTCACTCTTTCCCAACGGTTCACCAAAACCGTTGGGAAAGGGTGTGTTTTTAGTCCCTTTCCCAACGGTTTTGATGAACCGTTGGGAAAGAGTATCTATACCGACGGTTTTTACAAACCGTTGGTATAGAAGTGTTGGGAAAGATCATGTTTCCAGTAGTGTTTATTTTTCATGTTTTTATGCCATGTAATTAATTTTGTTGAGACATTAGGCCTCAAAATATTTTGGGTTTTTATTAAGTGTATTATTATGTAATAATTTGTGAAATAAATTTCATTATAATATGGTTTTTCAAATCTTGGTGCGTAATTAAAACACCTTTTAAAGTGTGTTAGACTATCCCTCATGAATGATTTGTTCAAATTAAATTAAATGGATGTTATGGCACCATGAATGACCATTATATTTGGCTATATAATTGAACCTCCTTCTAAGGTGAGTTAGGCTTGTCCATTTAAAATGAGATTTTTATTGAATTGGATGAATTATAGATAGATTTATGTTATTTCTATTTATTATTATTAGTGAATTATAAGTAAAACATCAAGGGGTGGGACTTGAAGTTATTAAAACGTTAAAACAGAGGTTGAACACATTTTTTTTTCTGTCATTGGTTTTGAAAATTGTTCATAGAAATCCTTACCTTAAAAATGATATTGGACTTGGAATTTCCTCTCCTTGAATTATATTTTTTGCGATTGAGTTCTTTATCCTTCAAAACAACATTGAAAATTGCAATCTAAACCCTTGAATTTGGTGCAGTCAGGATGTTCTAGGAACTCAACAACTTTAAATTATTTGGGATCTTAAAAATTATTGTTGACACCACCTAGGATGTGTTCTTATGGCTTAGGTAGAACATCTTAAAGTGGGGTGATGGGTATGCACCCCTTCAGGATTATACCCGACTGCGAAAGTCATATGTGTGAGGGAATCTCATAGTTCCCTTATATGACTTTCTACACCATAGAGTAAGTCCCAACCACTTAACTGAATGCTTTATTATTTTGATAAAAACATTTTTACATATTTAGATAGAAATTAAAACATATACATTATTATAGATATATATGTTATTATACAATATATATGTTATTATATAAATTAAAATATTTATTATTATATATTTATATATGTTACTACATAAAATATTAGAAAAAATTGGGGAATATGGTGTTCTCTGAGCCATGAAATCACATAATATTTAATAATTTGTCTTCCCCATACTTTTTCTTAAGTAGAAAATTCAGACTTCCACTAGGATTCCATGAAACAACATTGTGAAACCCCATGAAAGCCTATTAGTATGTTTCACTATTATGATGTTGGAATTTTTTAAAATGATAAGAATTGGATTCGACACCCAAAAAATGTTTTGATACAAAATTTATAGAATTCTAAGATAAATAATAATTATTAGTAATTTTTAAAACTGATAATTATTGAAACCTATAATAATTTAAATCATATAATTATTAAAAACCATAATAACTGAAATCCTATAATTATTGAAACCCATAATAACTGAAATACCATAATTATTGAAATATATATATTATTAAAACCCTTAAAAATTAAAATCCCATAATTATTTACATCCATCAATTATAGTAAAATCATAATTTAGTTAATTATTATTATTGAATCCTAGAATTATAATAGACATTGACATTAATACTATTTTATAGAGTGCAATAGAATATTATATTCAAAACTTTACATTAAATATAACATTTAATAATATAACATTCCCCAAATTTTTTCTCATATTAAAAAATTATTAAATCTATATTTTTTTAATAAATTGTTATACACAATAAGGGTATCTTTCGTTTTAAACTTCTACATAGTGTAAAAATCTCAAAGTGATCTCAGATTTAAATTTTAATAAAAATTAAAATACAATTTTTTATGACACCACTAGATATATCACACATATCACAATTTCCCATAAATCACAACATCACATGTTCGTAGCACTAGTATGGCCATGTACCATAATCCTTTTGATGATATCTGTTAGAAGTTAAAACCCTCAACTTTTTTTAAGAAGAAGTAACACTTATTAAATCATATAGGTGAATCATTACATTATGGCCCCCATTATTATCACCAGATAAATCTAAGAGTCTTAATTTATCATTAAGGGACACCACTCAACCAAAAATCATAATGAGTGAGATCGATATAAAATATGTTGGAGAAAACTATTTAAATTAACGATAATTATAGTAACTTCTTTTTACCCTTTAAAAACATAATTAGGATAAAACTAAAGATGGTTTTAAGGTAACATTTCCAAATGATTAATTAGAGGGATTTAACCTCATTTATTAATTAGTTTCTTCTCTAAATAGATATTTTGTAAATATATTATCTCATTTATTATATGATTTTACATAATTAATTATCATGGTACTATATTGCAGTACCTATATCACATAATCATCACATAATACAATGTTTATAGACTTACAATTATAAATGTGATTGTAGGCTCTTGATAGTTTTACTTCATAATAATAATGAATAGAAATTGGAGGCATCAAATTATTCCACCAAGGACTATATAATAATAAATATTTAATCCACTCCATATCTTTAGCACATTTTTTTGGAAAATAAATTTTGACTCCTAGGTCAAATGTGAAATACATGTTTTTTTCTTGACCATGAAACAACACCTCCTTCATGAGTGAATAGATAAATAGGTGTGAAATGATTATCTCCCACATTTATAATCTAACTCAAATTAGTGTATCCTTATGTTAATGGAAGATAACCATTATAATATAAACATATATCTTTGGTCTTCTTCAAGTAACCAAATACTTTGTTCGCACACTTTTAATGTTCTATTCTAATATAACTAGTATAACTACATAATTTTATCAACTAAAAAGAAATACAAGGTCTAGTGGAATGAATTTCATATATGAGATATTCGATTTCACTTTCATATTCATATTATGATAAAAGTTTTCTTGTATTAGTGATAAACTTGAAAGTTGATTAAAATGTAGTGTTTTTATCTTTGAAACCAAGATAATTGTATTTAGTAAACATTTTATTGATAGAATTAGTTTGATTCAAGAATATCCCTCACATTATTTCTTAATTTTTATTCCTAGAATAGTATTATCTGACAGAAGATCCTTCATTTTAATTTTAGAAGAAAAATATTTTTTATTACAATTTATTCTAATCATATTAGTTAAAAATATTAATAGATTATATATGTAAAGAGAAAAAAAAACTCTATATTATTTTGTAAAAATTGAATAAATACATTTATCTATATTTTTATGAATAATAACATTAAATATGATAATACAGTCAAATGTTTCATACCATTACTTCAGATCATGGTTAAGGGCATAAATAGATTTAAATAGTTTACACACCATCTTTTCATTATCTTAAAAAATAAACCCTTCCAATTATTCTATATATATATAATAATTTAAATATCCATTCAATAAAGTAGTTTCAACATCCATTTTATGCACATATAAATTATTAATTGAATATAATGTAACAAATATTTTTTTTGAAGTAATTCAAGCTACATGAGAATAAATATAAAAAAAATCAATCCATTCAATTTTTTTGAAACCATTAGATTCCAATATTTCTTCAAAATATTGACTTTTGTCATTGAGATCATACTTATTTATATATACACATTCAAAACCAACAGGATTTGACCCTTTTTTATGTCCACAATGACTCAAGTGTTATTACCTATAATTAAATCCACTTGATCATTAACTTCCTCTTTCCAGGAAGAAAAATCTCTAGATGATATAATCTATTTATATGTCTTTGGATCAAAAACTTTAGTAAATATTATAGGACATTTATTTATAATATGATTATTTAGATATCCTTCAATAATGAAAACTATGGAATTATGAGAGAAATGTTTAGGATATAGATTTTTTCCTTCCTAGGACTTGTACCCCATTACGGTTAAACTCGAGAATCATAATTATTCTCAACTATTATATTTTCACTTAATGGATTAAAATAGATATGTATATGAGTAATTAGCTCCCCCAAACATTATTTATATAATTTACTTTACAAAAACTATTCATCCCTAAATTCAAAAATGATATTGGATTCCAAATAAATAATTCTATATGATTTTAAATTTATTTCAAAACAAATAAAAACAAAATCAATTTATCTAGGACTAATATTATTACTTTTAAGATCAGGAACTCTATAATAGGCTAAACAACCATCACAATTTAAAATGTGAATGATTTGGTATTATTCCTTTCAAAATTCCATAAGGGGACAATTTAGTATTCATAGATTAAATTATATTATGAAAATGACAAAAAAATGATTCACCCCACAAAACTAAAGGTAACATAAATTTTCTAATCATGTACTTTACCATTTATACTAATGTATGAATGTTTCCTTTCAAATAATAAATTTTTATACGGTTTATAGGGAGAGGTAAATTAATTAATAATATAATTATCTTCATAGAACTTGTTAAATTAATTAATAAATAACCACCTATATTTGAGTGTAATAATTTAATATTCTTATCTAGTTGGTTTTCACCTATAGATTTATATCTCTTAAATATATTAAACACTTTTATTTTTTTCTATGAAGAGATACATAGAAAACTCTAATTCACTCATTAAAAAATTAATAAAACACACATTTCCCCTATGATTTATCAACCTTTTTAATTAATATATTTCAGAATGTACTTGTTCTAATATATCAAAATTATTTTTTACACATTGAAAAGGTTCATTATCTATGTTATATTCTATACATGTTTCATAGTTATCAAAATCATCTTCAGAATTAATTAAATTCAATTTATTCATTACTTTTTATGAATTAAAAATAACTTTTTTTAAACAATTATGCCATAAATTGGATGAATTAATCAAATAAGAAAAAGATTCATTCATATTATTAATAGATAACTATTTTATTCCATCACTTGAGTACTCCTTCCCAACAAACATGCCTCCCTTTGATAATATAACCATTTCATATTCAAATGAATCCCAAAATAACCACTTTCAAAGAAGATCAATCGAGACCATGTTATTTCAAATCTTTGGTATTCCAAAAAAAATTTAGAAGAGTCAAAATTTTCCTCGAATTAAGGTATAGTTGCAAGATTTTTTGACCAGTATCTTTTATGAATGAATTATTTCCAAGGTGTTCTTCCTTTAAAATAATACTTTCAAAAACTATTTTAAGCATTTAATGATCCTTCCACACATGCACCATATATCGAAAACCAATCCACAAACCCATATTCAATAAAGTCACATTGACTTTAGATATCATTTCAACAAGATTTTATTCTGTCATTATATTTTTAGTGGGTTTGTAAACTTTATTCTATTAGTGACATTCCACAGATAAAATATTCGATTTTCCTAGAAAAGTATTATTCTTTGTTCTTGAAAGGACATTTATTTTTCATTAATTTTTACTTTTCATCATGGAATATAAGGAAATGTTTTGTGGGTTTTTACCTTAAAGGATATTAACATTGGTGTCAAATTTTAAATTCATATCCACATCTCTCAACATGGATTATTCCCCAATTTGAAGAAGATTATAAAAATTTTCCAAGGAAATATACAAATATTTCTTAATAAGTGACTTAATAAAATACTTATACATCTGTTGAAACCTGGAAATAATTTTACATACTTAAATTTTTTTTAGTAATTTCATAGATGGAGAAGATAGTTTGATCATGATTACTTGTAATTCATGAACTTATTTAGGCCCACTAATATTGTCAGAAAAATGAATATTTAGATACTTGGAAACAAGGAATTTATTTAGACCTTATTATTTAGTTAATTTTTGAATTCCAAATGATTCCAAAATTTTCATTCTGAATTCATTTATAGAAAGAAGTCATAAAGTTGGTTTTAAAGAGTGTTGAGAATATGGCATCAAATATGAAATTCATCTTCATCACACTACTTCATGATTTATTGTAAACAGATGACCTAATTTTCATTTGTTGGATTATTAAGTTTTCCCATTGGAATGGTCAGAACCATCATAATATTGTGATAAAGGATGTATTGTATTTTCAAAACTATTAGTCAAAAGGCTATAGTGTCTTTCTAGTGAGAGAATTTGTTGTCATCAAATTAGTTGAGCTTGATCATGTCATGATTCAAAAACTTAATAAACTCAAAATCCTTATTCATTATACAAATACTTAATATAATAAGGAATGTTGGTGAAAGATGGTTTATTATTAGTGGTTTTAGCACATTTTCAATAAATATTTGTTCACCCGACACTTTGTTTCTAGTAAGAAATCCAGTCTTCCTTGAGGATTCCATGAAATTATGTTGTGGAAACCATAATAAAAATATGGGATGATTCACTTTTATGACGAATTACATTTTATACATTTTTATAATTAGATTCACACACCCAGAACGGTTGGCTAGTGATGGAGCTAAAGTTAGATGGCTTCGTGGGGGGACCAGAAAACTAGTTTTTCCATAATTGAATCAAGGAGAGAGGACATGTTAAGAGGACTAATATATTTGGGAAGATTATTCATATTTCATTGATTTTGATTGGGTAAAAGATCTAGCTAATGAAAACAGTAAATATTTGCAGGCATGCCCCAATCTTAGCTTGGATGGAGGGTATTTGAGGGGCGATGTTGTAATTTTTGAGGAAATATGTAGCTATGTTTCGGAGGAAATCAATGAATGATTGAGGAGGAATATAGAGGAGGACGAAGTGCATTAAGTGATATGGAATCTGAACCCAGATAATGCACTAGGGACCGATGGCATCCTAGGACACTTATACAGGGCATCATGGGAAACTATTAAGGGAGACTTAGTGATTATAGTTCAAGACCTCTTCCAAGGTTGGAATTATCTTTGTATTTCCTCTATAACCAATATGGTATTGATTCCAAATATGTAAAACCCACAATTCATTGATCTGTATTGGCCCATAATCATGTTCAATATACTGCACAACGTTTTGGATAGTATTATCAACAAAAGGATACCCCCTCACCTTAATATATGGATTGCTTCTGAGAAACATGGTTTTATCAAAGGGTGGTCAATTCAGGATGACCAAGGAGTGGTGAAAGAAATCGTTAGAAACATAAAAAACAAATCCTTTTGGGGTAACTTAGTGATCAAGTTATACATGAGAAAGGCTTATGACAGGATGGAATGGAGTTTCATCTTAAGGGTTCTGACTTGCATGGGGATCTCCAGCTGAACTAGTGATCTTATTTTCCATTGTTTCAGCTCGTTGTGGATATCAAACTCGTTTATGAGTAAGAAGTTTGGGTTCATCAAGTATTTTCAAGGTCTAAGGAAATGGTATCCTCTCTCCCCCACTTTATTTATCCACTACCAAAATTCTCCCAACTATTATATCAACTGGGGTCTTCACATGGGAAAAGTACCCCCATACCTGAATAGGCTTGCAACAAGGGGTATATTACACTTGATTTTCGTAGATGAAATAATTTTTTTTATCAATGGAAGTAGGAGGTTAGATTAGGGGATGAATGGGCTTCTAGGCGACTATTCCAAGTGGAGTGGGAAGGTGGTTAATAGGGATAAAAGAATTTACTATACAATTAAAAATACCTCTGAAAGGAGGGTAAGGGATCTAGAATTCAGCTTGAATATGAGAAGGGGACCCTTCCCTATGGAGTCCCTCAGAGTGCCAGTGAGTCCATATTCTTTTTGAGTTCATCACTTTGACAAGAAAGTTAGCAAGATCCTGGGGATCATATTCAACAAAAAAACATATTCTTATCTTTTATAGGTCACATAACTCTTGTGAATAATGTTCTTGTTTCCATTAACTTCCACATAATGTCGACCATGAAGGTTCCCAATAGTGTGATCACTAACTTGGAGAGAATTATGTTTTCATTAATTTGGACGGGAAGATGGAAGGAAGGCATTAGTGGGCTTCAGGGAAGCATCTTGCAAGACCTCTCTCCGAAGGGGGAATTAAATTTAGGAATGTTTCCTTAACCATGAAAGGGATCCATGCTAAAATAGCATGGGAGTCTATAGAAGGAAGAATGGTATGGGAAAAGACAATGCAAGATAAGGATTTCCTAAATGTGAATGGGATGAGGATGCATCCTTCTATGATATGGAAACCGATCCATCCGTACATGGAGTCCATACGCCAGCACTCTCGTTGGCTGGTGGTAGGAGGGGATATTAGTTTCTGGCTTCAAGATTGGAGGGATGGCATGTTGTGGTTCCCAATATTCCCCACCCAAAATCTTTCCTTTAGAGAGGAAAGCAACCATGCCAATTTTCTTTAGGCCATTAATGACGAGAATCAATGTGCTTCTTTCAATAATATTTTCATCAATAATGATCTTGATAAACTTATTTTTATGGTCTACACATCGAGTGAGTTTTTATTTATGGCCTTTTATCATGTGAGGAGGGATGAATCCAATCAACACCCATGGGGGTGATGCTGTGGTGCAAGTAGGTTCCATCCAAATTTATTTTTTTGTTGTGGTGGGTAAAGAATAACGCTTTTCCCACTGAGGAGAACATCCAATGCATGGGTGTGAGCATCACATATAGGTGATGGGGTGGCTGTAATCCCAAAAAAGAAACTATGTGGAATCTCTACTTTGATAGTGATTGGTCCAGAGGGGTTTCTCTAGATTTTGGGGCTTTTGATGGAAGGAATATACATGGAGGGATGCATGATACTTTTCTTAATGCATGGTTTCAAGGAGTGGGTGACCATGGTCTTAAGAGGAAATCTAGGACTGTTATCCTCTTGTAGGGATTTTGGACTATATAGAAGTCTAGGAATGACGTGCACCATACTAACCTAAGAGGTTCTCAGACCAGAATCATCTTCAAAATAAATAACTTTTTTCTGGATCTTGTATGGTTGCGTATAGATTGTCATGCTGCCCCATCAGTTTGAGCGCTTGTCTCGAACCAGTTTTTATCCAATCAGTACAGTGACCTGGGACAGGGGCGTTGGGTCCATTAGGATCCTCTATACTATGGTATTAACCATAAAATAGATGGGTCTCTTCTTTTGGGGGGTATATTTAAGGTGGAGGAGTCATTAGGAACTAGGTGGGGTCTGTCTTAGCAGCATTCTCAGCCTTCTATGGAAGGGGTGATGTTTAATAGGATAAGGTACATGCACTAGTCATGGGTTTGGAAATGTGTAGTCAGAGAAAAATCATGCTAAAGGTGGGGGATATAGATTCCCCAATTCTCTATAAATCACTATTATATAATCACAGGTTTCCCTGGAATATTTCATATATCATCAGGAAGTGTAAACAACTTGTCGGTAATAACATAGAGATCTATCACACTTGGTAGGAGGGGAACATGGTTGTAGACTTCTTTTCATTCATGGCTTCCCCAAATCAAAGAATATATTTCTTCCTTAGCTTAGGTTCTTTTCCTTTTGAGGGGATTAACTTTTTTATTAATGTTGCTCTAGGCTTGAACTATTTTAGACCCCTGTGATCATTCTTGTACCCTGTGTTTTTTCAAAACAAATAAAAATGATAGTTTTCAGTCATAATAATAGAAATCTCATAATTATTAAAACCCATAATAATTTAAATCCCATAGTTATTGAAATCCCAAAATTATTGAAACAAAATATAATTCAAATCCCATAATTATTGAAATCCCACAATTTTTATAAAATCACAAGTAAGCCAATAATTATAATTCAATCTTGGAATTCAAAAGGTATTTTACGTTTATTTTATTTTATATTATTAACCAAAATATTATATTTAAAATGTAACATTAAATATTATATTTAAAAATATAACATAAACTAATATAAATGTAGTTATAAATTTATATATCAATTAATATATATATATATTTAATCAATATATATATATATACAAACAAATATTAATATACATATAATTATATAAAAATTAATAATTATAATTATCAAATTATATGTATATATAAATTAATTATAAATATATGTATATGATATTTGTGCGTGGTATTTTTTATAAATTTATATATATGTCAGTAACAATTTATATAAAAATTTATAGATAAAACTATAAATATATACATGTGTGTTTGTATATATATATATATATATATAAATTTCTATATTTATACCATTTATTAATCCTTGGTTATTATTGATCACTTATTTTGTAATTATTAAATAATTATAATTATGTTATAAATTGATTGTGTGTGTGTGTTTATATGTATGTATGTTTGTGTGTGTGTGTGTGTGTGTATATATATGTGCGTGTGTGCTAATTTTATATAAATAATGATTATACTTTTAATGTGTTGTGATACTATTATAGATGTGTTATATATACATATATAAATTATTCATTTAGGTGTTTTTTAATAGTGCATAATAATATCACACACACAGTTATTAAATGCAATCGTTGAATGATATTTTACGTAAACACACATAAAAACCTGTATATATTATTGAAATTAATATTTCATTAAAAATTTTAATTTATTATGGTTTTATATTTTATAAAATTTAGTATATGTGTTTGTATAAAATATTATAACACAATGAAAAATAATAAATAAATAATTAAATAAATAAATAAATAAAAATAAAAATAAAAATATAATTATAAATTTAAATATTAATAAATATAAAAAATATATACATTAATATATATATATATATGTTATAATAATGGTCCTTTATTATTATTAATTAATAACAACTAGTGTGTGTGTTTTTATATGTATGTATATACATTTGTATCTATGTATGTATATATGTGTATGTGTGTTGATATATATATTTATACACACAATAAATAACTTTTAATTTCATATTTAATTTTTTTATATTTGAAAACATGGTTAAATGTAATTAGTTATGTTTTAAAATATTTTAGTAATATTTTAGAAATATTGAAATATTTTAGCAATATAACCAGGTTTATAAATTTTCCATGTTTTAAAACACGACTAAACAATCGTTGATAAAATAGTAACTTTTTTATAAATACATGGATTGATTAAAAATGAGCAACATTTTTAATAAAATGGGGGTAAAAATGGATCTAATTGCTAGATTTTCTGTAGTGACTATGTAATTCTTGTCACATATCTATGTAACCATTGGATAAATCCTCCCACTAAACTCTTTAGTGGGTTCTATGAAGAAATATTTTTTGAATAATTTTGAGTATAAGATTAATAACCCCAATGTTAAAAATTTTGAACATTATATTCAAATTTCTTTACTTCACAACATCCAATGTTGTGATTTTAATAAATTATATTATCTAAAATACTTCTATCTCTTCTTTTTTTCATCATTATATTTGTAAAATTTCTAATCCAACATTTATTTGAGATAATATGGGAAAAACCCTAATGATGATTATTTACATTAAGATCATTATTTACAAGTATACCCTAAAATTTATGATGATATAAAGTATATTTATATTTGAATTGAATTTTATGATTTGATGGAAAAATATGTTCAATCATCCTCATTGAGGTGAATTCGGTTTTTCCCAAATGTTTGATTCTGAGGGGTTTAGTTTCTTGCACTATCGTTGAAGTCAAGTCACCATCATCATTCTTAAAAAACACTCCCAATGGTTCCCACATCCATAACTAGGTATAAACCTTCTTCCCAAAGGAAGGTGGTCAGATGGGGTTTGCGACATATTGAAACCTAAGAAATCACATTGGTTGAGGGGATGGGAGGTCGGGCTCATCACACCCTTTTGGGGGGAATTGTTTCCTACTTCCAGACTCTCTTATATATTTATGATATGTTCATTAATATCATCTTAATATGAGTATGAGTCTAGTTACCCTAATATAATTATCATTTTTTAACCCCTTTTATGTGAATAAAAAGTGGGTATCATTAGTTAATCAATCTATATTTATCTGAGGCTATTCATCCCCTTCCCAGAATGAGTATTTTCTTATATTCTAAAGCTGCATAACATGGAACCTCAAAATTTGCTGCCATGTAGGGAGGAAATTAATATTTTGAGGAGGGGATTGAGCCATTATGAGTCATCCTACATATCCAATTTATAATTGGAATCAAAACCAACATATTTCATCAAAATCCATGTATTTTAACGTTATACGAAAAAGACATATGTGTGGGAACTTAAGAACCTCATATTCTAGATCGAACGTCAAGGAGACATTCTATATATCGTGATTATGTTAGTAATTAGAGTTTTCGTATTTCTTTCACACCCATAGGATTTACCCTATGGTAGATTCCATTATATAGATTAAATCATACCATGCCACTCAACGAGAAATACACACTGAGGTTTCCCTAGCTAGTGAAGATTCATGATACGAATGTTATGACCATTGTAATTACCTATGCCCATGTGGTCTATGCATGGTGTGAGAAACAAAGGTTATCAAGTAATCAGGTTCAATACATATGGATGCCAGACTTATGTAGTAGGACAACCGTTGGTGTTTTTATTATGGATCTCAAAACTTAGGAAGGTAGTTATAGAAGGAATCAAAGTTATCATTGTTTAGTTGAATTCTCAGTATATTGCTAGATGTGGTAGAATGATCATCCCATGGGAATTATTGGGTCATGATGGTTCAAATGTCAGAGACATGAGGTGATTACACTGAAGTGGATTCCCATTTGAGCTCGGACCTTTGGAAGGCGTCCAACATATCCTAGTTATTAGAGGAATCTGAGTCATAATAGTTAAACTAGTTAGGGATTTTATATTACGTTTATCCTTATATGTGGAACATATTATATTATGTCACTGACTGAGGATTACACACTTAGGGTTCCTTTTATGAATGATATGATCATTGAAATTTCTTAATCCCATGTGAGTTATTCTTGGTGTGGGAATCATGGGATAGAAAATAACTATTCTAACTATTTTTGGATGTGGGAATTATTTGTAGGGACTTACCTTTTGATGTTTTAATATGGAGATCAGGCCTTAAGAAGTGGTCCTATGTATCCTTGTTATTGTAGGAATTAGATTTACCATAGTTCGATTTGATATGGATTACACAATGAGGTCTCTCTAATATGAAGGATATATAATATTATTTCGTTGATCAAGGATCACACAGTGAGGTTTCCCTTATATGTGGGACACATCATATTATTCTATTGATCAGAGAATATTAAATGAGATTTCCCTTTGTATAGGATAGAAAAGGTTATCAAGTCCTAGGATAGCCTCTTGACCTTTCCTTCTTGTCTTCCTGACATGTTTTGTTTGTCTACTCGACATGCCTTGATTTTCATCTCGAAATGTTGGAGGAAGTATTCCTGGAATGTCCAAAGACAATCACATGATGAAGTTGACTTGTATGAGGTACATCGCATAACCTGGATGACATGTATCAAGGTTGTCACATCAACAAGGCCGACTTATTTGTAGAAAATGACAAGCATTTTCTAGATTGTCATGTAATCCATCACATGATCTCTACTAACATGCTTTAGAGGGTGTCACATGATCCAGCTAACTTGAAATTGTGTCATCGTGAAAGCTGGCTAAAATGATTGAGGGACTCAAAAGAGTAAGAATGAAATGTATTAGATGGTACCACATGGTCTGGATGAATTTTCTAGATGTCATCACGAAAGCCAACGAACATGTCCATGTGATGGATCAAGAGCTTACTAACATATCTTAATGATACCACGAGACTTAGCTGACATGTACTGGTTCCGCTATATGATCTGGGTGAGATGTCTAAAGGAAAAATTGAGGCTTGGATAGTGAGGATGATGGGTTGATATGAGACTTGGGTGGTATGCCTAGAGGGAACCATGTGACTTCCTATGACATGTACAAAGAACTTCACATGATCCAAATAGTATACCAAAGGAGCATCATGTGATCTTGGAGACATGTCCTGGTGCTATCGTATCACCCGGGTGGTTCATGAGAAGTGAATGAGGATAAGAGTATATTTTATTTTCATAATAATCCCATATTTTGGTCTTTTTATATCATTTTATTAAAAATTACTTAGATTTGTTTAGTGTTATATTCTTTTAAGCCCCATTCATATTAGAATGTATGTGGGATATTATTCGTGTGACCTGTCAGAAGTCCTTCGCGTGATCTATGAGTGAACACACAAAGTTCCTATACATGTTGTAGGATCTCTCTAGTTGTTCACTGGATATTACCTAATGTAAATCTTTCCCTGTTGTGGGATCATCCACTCTAACTCGGATGCCAGGGTGATCCAGTGTGAGGTTCCAATGAAGGGTCCCTCCATGTGTGTCATGATCCATTATTCATGATAGGGTGGGGAATTTGTAGACCTTACCACCCCTAATTTTCACCGCATTTTCATGGTGTATATCATGATAATATGGGTTGGAGTTGGTGGAGGTATTTTCATCAGATGTCTTCATGAGGTCCTATTTTAGGTAATTTCAAGGGATTCACATGATTTTCAACAACCACTAGACCACTCCATTAATTCCCAATTTATTGGATTATATCCGATTAATGGGGTATTGTTTAATCATGAATACATGCCAAGGTAATTTCATATTGTCATACCGACTTGTATAATGGACTTCATGATATCAGGAAACCTATTTAAAGGCCTTCACATGACCTTAGGAAAATTTTCTGGGACCTTTCATGAGACAAGTATGGATTTTTCAAGTGGATTTGTGAGACTGTGCTAGAGTGTTTCATTTGTTTTATGACCACTAGATGCTTACTCACTGTTTCCTATTTATTTTACTTGTTTATTTTACAATGTCTTGAGGTCTTGAGATATTTCTTGACCGTTTTCGTGGAAAATCATTTTCCCATCAGTGATGCATCGCTTGACCAACAAAAGTTCTTATAGTGATTCACATGTATTTATCATGGTCCAACCCTTCTGCTTATTTTTAAATCCAAATATGGAGATCATGAATTATTGGACATGTCTGAGGTCATTCATGTGATGAGGGAAAAACACCAGTGAGGCTCTCATGTGGTGAGGTAGACATGTCCTCAGGGGATTGCAGTGTCTTGTGAACCACCTAGGCTATGTCGTATGATTTTTATGACAATAAGAGTCTCCTGTATTTACCCTCTTTGTTTACATAATTTATTTTAAAAAATTCGGGGATCTCATGAAGTTATATGAGTGTTTTTTAAAACACACACTCTACATATCAGTGATGAGTAGCATGATTATTACGACCGTAAGATGTTCTTGCCTTTTTGATATTTTTGTCATATTTTCCAAGGAATTTTGGATGGTTTTCAGACGTACACCAGTCAAAAATTTGTGTAACTTGGGGGTTCTTTTCTGGATTCCACCGCTTGATCAAATTCTGGCCAAAGAACCTTTTCAAGAGAAGAAGGACCTTCTGAAGGGGCTCTACATGATCTTATATAGGCTATGTATTCACATATATCATGAAGATTAACATGATCTGTGTGATTTTGGACACCTTCTTCTTACTTCGGTTTATGGGTAATGTAATACCCATATTTAGGTATATCTTCTTTTTTGAATTTGATGTTTCTCACATGGTATAATCAATAAATTACCCCCTTCAGAGTGAGATCCATTAGGAAAAAGGGTCAATTTTTGTGGAAAAAATGCCCACCTGAGGATTTGGCGCTATCACGAATTAGAATCTTGGGGTAGATCGTAGTCTATTAGGTGATGTTTGTTCTTCCGAGTGAAATCTTTAATTATGTGGATTTTCTTATAAATATGGTAGTTTATAGGGATTCATTCACAATATTCCCCACTTCTCTATATCTCTTTCAACAATATTATTTTGAGTGACCTTATCGAAAGAACTTCCCATGGGAACTGATCATGAAATTCATTCATGAGACCTCATTGTGAGAACTTCTTCACAAGACTACATTTTCCTAGGATCCCATTTGAATCAACCATAAAAATATCATTTGTAATTTTTTTAAACTTTGGACATTGGGATGAATGAATCACATGATCCTTTGACTATTATGTGGCTCGTGTGAATATATCAAGGTCACATGATCAAGAGTCTATTGAGGGGTCATGCAGTTACATGATGCCCTGTGGGTTTATAAAACTCGTAATATCCTTAAGAGTAAGAAGATTAATGAGTCCATTATGTGACTTGTGAGTCCCTTTAGGGATTCATGCAATGAGTATGATGCTTCTAGTTTATGTCGTTCCTTTGATATGATTTTATTTTATCTTTCAGACATATGTGACGTACATTTTTTAATATGGATTTCGGTTCCCATCATACCTCCTCCAATATTTCAAAGGAAGAGGACAAAGTAGATATGGTTCACAAGGATTGTTTTTTGGTGAGCATGGATCTTACTTTCCACCCTAATGTTGAGTCACATTATATGAGTCTGATAGTCATAGTTGGAGAGAATATTT
The DNA here is from genome assembly GCA_963277665.1 of Viscum album. Lineage (NCBI taxonomy): Eukaryota > Viridiplantae > Streptophyta > Magnoliopsida > Santalales > Viscaceae > Viscum > Viscum album. The sequence continues at coordinate 220,021,039 of OY728147.1, forward strand.
GAAACTATCCCCTCTCAGATTATCTTCCACTTTATGGATTTTTTCCTACCAATGAAAATCCAATTCCTTCTCCACATTCATCATTAATACCCTCCTTTTGTGTTTAGAAAACCCACAACACCATTCAAGAGAACAATTCTCAAGGGTGTTACTTTTTCATTGAGGGAGACAATGAAAATAAGTATATATTGATGTATATTACCACATAATTTAATGAGACCAATCATGAAACTAATTTCAAATTTCATATGTATCGCTCAATAATGTTAAAGTATGCCTCTAACTAAAAGTTTAGATGGGTTCCCAAATGGGACATTTGATCAAGAGGAAGATATGGAATGGAATGGGGTTGGACCATATGGGTGGATTACATTGTGTCATAATTAAATGAGGAGTTGAATCAAGTTGGTATGTACGAGGCTATTTGGATATCAAATAAATTTTCTTATTGAAACAATGGACGGATGATGGTCATGTTTAGTCGCAAGAGTCATGAAACAAACCCATTCCACAAAACATATAGTGTGGTGGGTTTAATCCTCGGGGATGTCGAGAAGATATGAGGTGAACCCATATTGTGTGGGATGTATGATGAGTCCCTTCCACAGTTCTCTTGGGATGAATTAATGAAGAATCCTCCTCTCACCTGAGAACTAAACAGGATGGCGAAAAAGGACCTCCAGAAGGAGCCACTTCCACGAACGGATATCCCATTCATGTTCTGGGTAGGATACTTAATTAAGAAGTTAATCTATGAGAAAGAAGAAAAGAATATGAATTATTGTATTACAAAGGACTCCTGTAGTGTATTGGGAACCTACTGGCCTAAGGTTGAAGAAGGGAAATTTAAAGAATGGGGATGGGAGGTTTTCCTCAGTGTTTACTGGGCTGTCCTATAAACCGACTTCCTCACCATGTACCTGAGTGGTTACTCAATTCCAATGAAGAAAAAAAGGTGGAGTTAGAGTTTCCACTTTCATTATGGATACCTCCTTGTTAGGGGGTGGAGTGTATCAGGTTAGCCATGATTTTTCTAGCCACACCTTATATCATTCTACACTATGTTTACAAGTTAAATCCCTATATAAGATCGCATGAAACATTAATATATTATAGGATATTATAAGGGCTCATATGGGGGTATATGAATATATATACATCTTGGGTATCCCCAACATTAACTTCAGACTATACATATAGAGTATCAATGGGGTAAGTCTTATTACACTGAAAGATCAGGATGTTAGGTACTATATGAGATATTGTGATCATTTCTCCTTTAGAACCTATGGTTCAATGTCGATAGGTGATATGGTTGATGATCTTGGGGAAAACATTGAGACAGATTATTACATGAAGTAACATCTCAAGGGTGTCCTTTCCACCCATATTGAAGAGGACCTCCTCTGGGAATGGTATACACCCTGTTAGTTTAGATGTCAGTTCCTATGTGTCCATTCGGGATTTCCTCACTCGTTGTATGTTTTATCCAAGGCGAATACAATGGTGGCTCACCAATTTTGGATGATTTTTACTAGGGAGGAGACTCGGGCTGGGATAATCTTTCCTCCCCATGATGCAACAATTGGTTTATCTAGTAACTATACTGAGGTTTGGATCTACTCATATCCCAATGGGGAATCATCCAAATTAGTAAGTAAGGCCTCCCCACTACCACCAGCTGCTGAGTAAAATCAAAGGTCTAGACAGTAATGGGATTCTAGAGGGCCAATATCCCAAGATTCACCTCTTATGGAAGTAAAGGATTTTCCATTATCTCTAGGAGCACAAAATGATCTGGATGCAAAAAAATATAGTACTAAAGGGGGAAGTTTCATCAAAGTTATCATTTCCTATCACATCATGACCGTGGATGGATTAGAGAACTAAGATCTTAGAGGCTATGCTCTGGGGTATACTACACCAGTTAGAGTTACCTTTGGAAGGATTATACCATGCCACCACACCTCAAGGAATAATGTTGAATGTATATCTTGAGGAGGATATGGACTTATTTTGAGACCGTGAAATATCATTGGAAAGAACCATTGGTTTGATGCTTTATTCCATGTTGGTCAACCAAATGGTTTTTCAAGGTACCCTATAGATGGCTGCGGATGAATAGGGTTACCTCGTTGCTGAGGAAGTAGTAAGGACTGACTCATTTCTATGATTAAAGGGTCATGATTCCATTTCAACTATACTAATGCCTTTCTTATTTTTATTGACACAATGGGAGGTTTAATAGGATTGGACAATACTTCCTTCCCCTATATTTTGTCCCAATGGTATATTGGTGGGAGAGGAATTTGAAAGCGATCAGGAGATCAATGATGTTGGATATCTAGGTTGACTGACTTAAATGAGGGTAAAGATTTATGGATATAGAGTAATGAATTAAACATTAAAACCCCTAGAGATCCTACCCTAGAAGGGGAGTGAAAAGTAATTTCTATGAATTTTTAGAATCCATTTCTTTAGAACCCCCATGTAAGTGTGTTATTTCACTATTTTCCAGTTCCAATTTTTTTAGTACAACATCCTAACTTGTACAAAAAATAGGTCTCCACCTATCCCACTTCCAAGAGCATGTATCTACTTTTAAGGATGTGGGTTAGATTTCAATTTATTTAGTATAACCTTCATTAAAGGGCCTGGCCCATCAAGAAGTGAAGACTATTGAGGTGCTGACTCAATATCACTTGTTTCCTACTACAGACATCCCAATGACCACACAACTTTCTCTGGAATGGGAGGGCACATGTTGGGAGGATACAGACACATGTAGCTATCCAGAAACTGCTTTATCACCGATGGAGGTAAGTTTTGTATTAGGGGAATACTTCTTCAATAATGGACAGTTTATTTATTTTTGTCAGGTTTCTTGATATAATCTTTTTTATATATAGTCCTCATGAGTGGTGAGAGAAGCACATCTTCAGGAAAATCACCTGAAGTTCCATGAAGCCGCCCATCACAGGAAGGTGCCACATCCTCACCAGAGGACGGGGTTAGGTAAGTGAACATCGTTAACAACATGACCGAGAAAGGTATGTTTCTAACATTGGTCATACCTATCGATTTCCTTGTGATACCATATTATTTATCCTTTCACAAATGAACCCTTTTGCCCCTTGATGTAGTATCTTCACCCTAAAGTTCATAAGTTCCAATCCCCACTCCCTTGGGGTTTTGTTTGACTCGATCAGCCAATATTGAGGTCAGCTACCTTCCCACTTCATCCAAGACCATTAACACCAATATTTATCTATGTGACCTAGTCCTGAAATAAATTCTTATTCCTAGTATGGTTTTAAACTGAGGGTCGGGGTCTGTGTAATTCTAGTAGTTGATGCGGTGACAAATATGGATGGAGATTTGTGCCTCATATCCAGAGACCCCCTTGGAAGAGTTGAAGGATTAATTAATAAACAATTGATTCATGTGTACAACCCTTGTATCTGATGTAATTGATTATACTACCATCAATTCCTAGGGGAAGGAGGTGGTATCTCTAAGATCCCAAAAGAGAGACCTTGAATCAAGGGTGGTATCAGCTGAGGATTCCTCTTCAGTGAAGTGGAACTAGGATGAGTTTATAAATGAATATTATTGATGTGTAGTGGAGTTTGTATCTCCATGAGACATGTTCAGTGCTGGGAAGATTGAAATTGACAATCTCTAGTTAGTAATAAACTATTATCAATATGAGGTCAGCCATATTCAAGTAGAGTTATCCCAGTTCCAACATGCACTTCAGATATGTGGGAAGATGGTGTGGGAGAAATTGGGGCTTCTAGACATGTTGAATAAGGAGAGTCTTGAAGCCATTACCTGGGCGGAGGAGTTGTGGTAGGTTGTGTAAGCATAAACTGAGTCTTTTGACCAGTTATTCTAATTTGTTACCTCCCTGAAGCAGAAGATTATAGAGTTCAAAAAAACATATATGAACATACTATTACATAGTTGTAATTTCAAAACATTTCTTTGGATCATATATTCATGAAATATTATCCGATATGTGGAGATTCCTCATATCGTATTCTATCCATGAATGGATCTCATGAACTCTAAATATTATTATCTAGTTTTATTTCATTCATTATGTGCATGAAATTTTTCTGATATGATGTTATATGAATCACAAAAAATAACCATACATTCCATAATATCTAGTAAATTTGAATTTTTAAATTTAACTATTTAAATGACAATAGATTATTCTTGAGAAGTTCTCATGAATTCCCCAAAACATGATATTCACTATTGATATATCTTCTCCAATTATATTGATCATACATTTTTTTAGAAGCATAATTCGGTAGAATATATATCCCAGAGGGAGAGTGATCATTAATTTTTTGAATCCTATAGTCTTTGGGAGCATAAAATGATATTTTTCAAGGCCATATGGTGGTCCTTACAAGCATTTCCACTCTTGGAGAGTAAATCATTGATGTGCTATAGTTTAGGATCGTTTAGCTCAGACCATCCATCACTTTAGTTTAGGTCTTTTTTTTGCTTTGATATTCTATCACTATAGTTTCGGGTCTTGTAGCTTGAAACTTCTATCATTGTAGTTTAAGGTCATTTAGATAGGATCATATCTTAATTTTATATATAATTTATAGTATTTTTTATGGGACTTGATCGATGATCTTGGAATACAGAGCAGACTTTCTAGGAATGAATCAAAAAATACACAAATGTTTAGTTCATCTATGGTTCTGCCAAGGCTCACTAGGATTAGATCTCCTTTCTTAAAAGGAGGATATGCCTCTGGTTGGAAGGTAAAAGCCCTTATGTATAGGTATCATTGTCAAATAGAGGTGTCTCAAATGTTTTCCTTGGGTCATTAAAGATTTATATAGGTAATATTGGTTGGGGGAGAAATACTAGAGATGATAGGTCCACCAGGATAGTCAGAATATGGGTGATATAATTCATAACCCAAAACATTGAGGTTTTTAAATATGGAATGGAAAAGACATACTAGGGATGACCCATTACACCATGAGGTTCCAAGAACCACTATAGTGCTTCCAAGGATCATATGGATTGAAGATACATTATTAAAAGGAGGATATTCCTTTATTTGGTAGGTTAAATCCATTATGCATCGATAGCATGGAAAATAAATTATGATCATCACTCCATTCTAAGGGATATGATAGATTTTTGAAGACTTAGATGTCCAGATAGTGAGTTTGGGTATGGGAGGAAAGATATCTAGGATGTGTTATGGCACCGTAGGGATGTTAATCTCTTAATTTTGATGCCCGAGCCCTATGACCTATGGTTTCAAATCAGGAGGTTAGGGCCATCAAAATTTTGGGAATGGAGTTTCACATTCCTACTCTGAGAAAGGGTAAAAACACTGAAATAACTTCAAGGACATAAAATATGCTTGGATAGTTTGGTATGGGGATTGTAAATCATGGTCCAAAGTGCTTGGATACAGAGGATGATATGGGGAAATCATATTTGGAATAGCTCAGAACACATAGATGTGCTGAGTTCTCTTATGGAGACATCATGGATCACCAGGAACCGAAATACCTTTTTGAAGAGTGATTCATTTGGTTGACGACTATAGGTGCATATGAAGGTTAAATAGGTATACATGCATAGTAAAATAAAGGGTCCATTGAATATAGATATCCCTTTCCATGGGCCATGAAATATTGTGGTGATATGAGGTGCTCAAATTATGAAGTGTGATTTGTAGAAAGGGTAATATCCGAGAAGGGTTTGAGAACCCAAAAACTCATGTCAATACCTAGGGAACATATTCTCAGGGTGAGGAGATGCTAAAAATAATCTCCCCAACATTCCCCTAAACCAGAGGTTCCAATAATCATATCTTGGAATTTACTAGAGCTAGAGAATAGGCCCTATTAGCTTTATAACTTATTTATTTTCAACCTAATTTCCCCCCAATCTATGGAGGTGAAGTGTTTAACGAGTGAAGACCTCAATTTTTCTTAGGCCGCGCTTTTCATATTTTCACCATGACATGTTTTATTTATATTATCTAGTACATTAGGGACATATGATTTGGACCATTATAAGATAGAGCTTAAGGTCCTACAATGTTGACTAAAGTGGAGTTAGTTTAAGGTCCTGACACCCATGCAACACATATGGGGGATGTTACAAAATAGACTAATTAGGATAATAAGGGTCTAGATAACACCATAATCCTTTTTAACAGATGATGAAAATGTTGTAAATCTATGATTGAGGTTCTCTGGTCACGAGTAATGATGTGGGACAATCATACTAGTAATGACCAGAAGACACTAAGGTATTGTGTTCTTTTATAGTGACGTCAGAGATCACAAGGATTAGAATTTCCATTTTGCAGAGTGACACATTTGGTTAACTTCCATAGGTTCGTATTCAATATCTATTTTCATATATTCATATTCAATAAAGGGTACCTTAAAGATAGGTATCATTTGACCAAGAGCATGAAAGGATTTCAATAACTTGAGGTGATTGTTAGATGAATTGTTATTTATGAGTCGAGAGGTTTAAAATATGATAGAACAACCTCATAATCTTGTTCAACGGGGTCAGGATCTTGTGGTGGTACGATAAGGCATGATAATGGATGATGGTCTATATAGTTTAACATCATGTAGTAAGTACATACTTGGTTTTTTGTAGTCTAACATCATGCAATTAAGAAATTTTACTTACAATTTAATGTCATGATGTAATGATGCATTTGTTTCCTTATATCTTTACATCAAATGTTAAGGATGTGGGAACCAAAGTAAAAATTTGTAAAGGATATATTACATACACATGAAGGTCGTACATATATCTGACCCATACATAAGAAAAATTGTCTTGTATGGCTCGACCCCTATGTGGTTGGGATGTGTTTTTTATCTTTTTTTGTAGTTGGGACCAAGATTAGAGATCCATGCCTCACTATATATCATATGATGATAAGAATCAAGATGCACTGTGTTCTTGAATTAGAAACTCTTTACATAGTTCTGACCCGTATATAGAGGATGAAATTATTTTCATTGATTATTGTAGCTGGGCCAAGTATTGGAGATCCGAGAATCACAATGTATCTTGTGATGATAGGAATGAATAAACATGTAGTTATTGAGGAACGAAAAATTTTAACATCATACAATAAGGATGAAGGCTTCCCAATGTGAAAATGAGTATTGCGGCTATACCCAATGATGAAAATTTTGGTGTCTCTATATATCCCACAATAATAGTAATCAAGCCACATGTAGTTCTTAAGGAAGGAAATTCCTTAAAAAGTATGAACTCTATGAATAGTAGGGGTATTTTTATGCTTATTTATAATGAATGTACCCAATATTAGAGATTTGGGAATCACTACGTATGATGCGATGATAAAAATCAATACACACATAGTTCTTGAATGGAGGTGTGGTAGGAGACCAATCACCAAAAATAATGGTCCTCTCAGTAAAGGTCCATAGGAACATGAAACTCTATATCATGTATGGGAAATAAGAAATACATTTTAACGTCATATAGAGTGAACTTAGGGTATTCCTTTTTATGTTATTTTATTCAGGACCATGGTGAGACTATCACGAGTTGTTATGCATTGTTTGTGTAGTGAATCCCTTATGGAAATTCCTAATCTCAAGTGAGCTATTCTCGGTGTGAGAAATAAAGAATGGAAAGGGTTCATCTCACCATGAAGGGGAGATTAAGGATTGGACATGGTAATTTTGTATCATGTGGTGTCTAGACCAAGATATATGATTTAGGTGTCCCTATATATCTCATTGAAAATGAGAATCAATCCATATGTAGTTCTAGAAAACCCATGCAGTTTAATGTCGCATGAAAAAAAATCATCCATGATGTTTAACATCTTTTGATAAATACATAGGTCACCCAACATGAATGAAGATGGATTTCATAGATTTGTGCAGTATTATGTCATGTGATAAGGACATTTTCCTTACACTGTAACACAATTTAGTAAATACAAGGATCACCCGATGTGAAAAGAAAGTAATCTTCTGTCTGGGAATAAGAATATATGTTCATGTGTCACTACATATCATATGATATTAGTAATCAAGCCACAAAATGTTCTAGTGAACATTTTATTTTATTGTCATGAAGATATGACAATATAAATTAATTTTAACACATTTTGGTGAGGAAGTTCTTTGTACAATTTAGCATCATGTGGTTAGGACATGAGGTGTTGTGAAGTTTAAAGTCTTACTACCAGAACATGATATGTTGGTTAGTTTAATGTCTTTCTTCCTAGATAAGAGGAGATTTGATGTTTAATTTATTGATTCTAGGATGATATGTGATGTGCAGTTTTATATATTTATTCCAAGATGAGAGAAGTTGTGTAGTTTAACATATTGTTTCCAAGATGAGTGGTTTTGTGCAGTTTAACATATTGCTTCTAGGATGAGAGAAACTCTATAGTTTAATATAGAGTTTCTAGGACTTGATAAGTTTTGTAGTTTATCAAATTTCTATTAGGATTATAGTTGTTGTGATACTGAACATAATGCTGTCATGATGAGATGTGCTTCTGCTAGGATGGGAGGTGTCGTGCAGTTTAACATTTTGCTGAGAGGATGAGAGGTGTTGGGATGTTTAATTTTATACTACCAATACGAGAGGTGATATTTAGTTTAACATCATGTTATTAGGAAAAGTGGTTACTTGTAGTTTAATGTCTTTATGAAGAGACGAGGGGAGCTTGATGATATCTAAGAAAATTATTTCATGATAAATTTTTCATTGGTGTGGGGTGTGAAATTCTCCCCATCCATTGGGTCCAATGAGTATGCTCTGTTGTGATAGACCATATGTATGATGAAAGGACCTTCTCATTTGGGTTCCAGCTTTGGAGGATTCTTCCATGGTATCTTTGGGGTTCTGAGAGGTAACACCATTCCTCTATGGAGGAATGAACAGAGGTGAACCTTTTTATTAAAGGTTGTTGTTATTCAATTTTGATGGACATAAATGTTCTGAACTGTAGGAAAACCATTCTCATCAACCCACTCCAATTCAACAAGACACTTTTTTATTGATCATTATCTAATAGTTTTCCACAACTGGCTATTCATTGTGAAGGAAGCTGTATATATATGGGTAACACTACCTCCGTCCCATATAGTAATGAGTATGACATTTCTTGTGTAGCAGTATGCATGGTGGTATGGTAGGCCCATAAATCATGTAGAAGATTGTATGACCTATAATTCGTATCTCTGTTCACCATAATTATGAGATTTTAGATAGAGTCTAATTAAAGGACTCTATATTTCCATTTTCCACTACATTATTGAAATGTGAGTGATTGGAATTGATAATGAACCCCTTGTACAGGTTCATCGACTCTATAGAATAGATGATTGTTCCATTTTCCATCAATATTGTGTTATGGACTTTGAACTGATATGGGACTTTATGAAGTTGGTGGTATTCTTCGTCCCAACTTCCATTAAGGAGATTACCTCTTCCCATTTAGAAACTTTTTCAGTATCAGTAAGGATGTACTTGAACTACATAGATGTGGTGGGGAGATATAGAACCACAATAACCACTACCAAAATGGAAAATGACAAAGAATATTTACCTATTTGTAGAAACATTAGGGGATGATGGATAATGTTTTCATATATCTATAATGCATGATTTTTTATTATAATTCCACAGAGTCCTATATCATTGTTTTACAGCAGTAGCCCAACCTCTTGGTTTGAAGGTAGATCCTCATGAAACACTGACGAGTGCTATAGGATCCCACATTGAATTATTTCATGATAGAGATAATATAATTTTTTGATATGCATCTATGGTGGGATTATTAAAAGACTCACTTTTAGAGGGATTTTTTCTCATTTTACCCATTATAGAGGGTAAATTTCACTACACGATGCTGAATTTGTTCCCTTATATCTCAATCTATTAGGGGAGATCTATTTTAGAGATAACTAATTATGGAATCCATCCATCCAGGGGTGGATATCGATTCACCACACTCTAGGTGGTGTTAAATTTATTGATTTCATTTATAATATAGACAATTATCGATGAGACCATTCTTCAGTGCATGATACAGAAGATTGCTTCCTCCTGACCAGGGCCAGCTAGGACTATGGTAGTATTATCCAATGCATCAACATGAGTATTATTTGATTGAGGAACATAATGAAATGTAGGATCAAAAGGTAAATCTACAATTATTCCCCAAACATAGCAAGTGATAGGGAAATTTTATTCCTTTTTGATGGTGTATCCCTACTTGATATACTTTATCACTAGTTATGAAGACCCTTTGTTATTCAGGTAGGCTATCTGAAGTTGTAGAGAATGATCCAAGGCAGTGATGAGGGACTGTTATCCGGCCTCATTATTCATGTAGCCTAGAATAGTATGAAATACTATGAAAAAAATCATTTTCTATAGTAAAATAAATCCATAATACAACTTGATTGAGTTTTGGGTATTCCATCCTTTTTCTGATAGGACTTTGGGATGCGCCATCAAAATATATCTCCCATGCCTAGGGAGTGTCATGGGAATATATGACCCAATCATCTAGTAGCTCACTCTCTACCAGTGCATTCTCTAGGGTAGGATGTTCCACTAGGCAATGAGACATGGATTTCACTTTAACCACATTTTCTGACATGAACTAGATGTTATATTATTGTAGAATGATGTCCCATTAGTCTATATTTCTAGTTAGCATTGGATGATCAAGGATGCAATTGAGTGGGTCAATACAAAATAGAAGATGGAATTCATGGTGCTTCAATTAATTCCTTGGATTTTTCACTATCAATATGAGTTCAAGGCAGTTCCCCTAGACATTCGAGTTTTGTGTACCAGTACCTAGCATTGTTCTTCTAAGGTAATATAGACTGTTCTTGTTCCCTGTATCATTTTTCCATGTGAGGAGGGAACCTAATGAGCATTCTAGGACAACCACATAAAATATGAGAGTCTTCCCTTCCAATGGAAGCATCAAAACTGGTGGGTGAAGAAGTTATTTCATGAGTCTTTTTGAAGGCTCGTTGGAAATGTTCATCCTATTAATAGTTGATTCCCTTCCTTAACATCTTGGTGAAGGGGAGATCTTTTATTTCCAAGATTTATATGAAATTATTAATGTAGGATAGGTTCACTTAGATATCCATCAGTTCTATGATATTTCTAGGGGGTGACATTGCTATGATTGAAATAGTCTTCTCTAGGTCTACCTAGATGTCGTGATGGCATACCAAAAATCCATGGAACTTCCTTCATTTTACCCCGAAGGTGCGTTTAAGTGGATTCATCTTTAGTTTGTTTTGTTACAACTTGGGATTTGAAAACCTGGTCATTGACATAAATGTTGGCTATCCTTCCTAGAGATGGGTTAATGATATGATGTATGACATGTTGATAAGTGGGGACAACATTATTTCTACCCAAGGGTATGACCTAATAGAAATAGATCCCTTGAGGTTTTCTAAAGGTAGTGACATTAAAATCTTCATTGGACATATTTATTTGATTATTACCTGAATACGCATCCATGAAGGAATGATATCAAAAGCTAGCAGTTGCATCAATCAAGAGTTTTGTGATCAAAAATGGGAAACTGTCCATTGGGAAGTGCTGATTAAGGTCTTTAAAATCTATTAATACCCTAATCTTACAATTATTTTTTATTAATATGTATGATGTTAGAGATCCATATTGGGTATTTCAATTCTCAAACAAAGTTGGATTTGATAAATTTGTCAACTTCCTCCTCTACATTGGTGTCATGAGAGGGGTGCATCCTCCTTGCTACATGCTTGAAGACTTAGTTCACATACGGTATTCCAAGACGGTGTGTAGCCACATTGAGAATCGGTCTAATAATTTATGTATATTTCTAAGTGAACATATATCATCATTTCTTTAGAAATGTTATGTACATATCTTTCTCTTCGAGGGGAATTGATCCACTAATCAATGTTGGATGTAGGTAATCTAATGTTCCATAATTTACCTAACTGAAATCATCAATGGTTTTGGAGACACATTCCTCAAATGTGGGATGGGAGTTCCTAAGTTCATCCTCTTATTCTTTCACCGCAATGTTTGTAGAGGAATTCTTAGAAAAAAAAGTAAATGTGGGGGCATCTCTGTCACTATTAAGGTGAGAGAGGATATGAGAAGAGGAATTATAATCTCTTACATCCAATGTAATTATAGAGAGTTACTGGAGCTGATTGTATTTTACATTATTACTGGTCATAGAAGGGGATTGGATCTCTAGGACCGTGTCTATTACCTAAACTAGATTTATGGGGAGAATATAGTGACTATTGATCATACTCCACGGATTTTTAGGGGTGGTCCCTAAGTCGATGGGGGGATACCACCTATATATCATTTACCACCATCGGTTTTTTCCTCTCCTTTTGTAGAAACATGATTTAGTATATGATTTCCTGAGAGGACTTTTCTCACACTTATCATATCCTTGAATGGATATATTTTTAGTAGATAATTCCCCTTCTCTATAACCTAATCATCGAAGGGTTTGAATCATGATGAGATATATCTCAAATCCATTTTCTAAATGAGACCTTCAGATATTAACATTATCGAGTTGACCTGAAATATACAGGGGCTTCATTTTCCCTTAGATGACCACTTCCGGATCCTGGTTAGTGAATGAGATGGTGACTTGAAATTATGATGACATGGTATCCATTTGATAGACCTCAGCTAAAAAAAATTGATCTTGAATATCTGTGGGCTTTAGAAGATATTAAAAAGTACCTACCTATGTTGTTTTGAAATATTGATCACATCCTGTGTTGAGATCATGGCTCAGAAAACAATATTTCCTTTCATAATTTCATATTTTTTTTCCATAGGTCAGTGCTTCCTGTGTTGGGGTTTCTCTTCAAGATATATATCATAAACTAATGTCTTTGAGGTTGATGGTCTTGGTGAATGTGCAGAAGCTATGGGATCATATTCTTCTAGCACCATAGGTCGTGTCAACCATCCCTGTTGCTTTGGATGATCGGATAGTTGCACCCCCACTAGGCGGTCATTCAAGACAACTGTGTAACGACAACCACTAGAGGGTTTTGAGACACATCCATGTCTTTACTGGGATTGGTAGAGTGCTTTCCCATGGATCGCAAGTTTATGTTGACAAGATAGAAATATTGGGTTAGACCATGCCCATGACGTCCCATGTATCCTTGGTTCTTGCATATGTGGCCCACTTTTCCCTGGTTTGGTGTGGGGAAGTCATACTCTGAGGCATATTAATTATCAAAGAAGGGGTCTTCTATGTGTATCAAATTGATAGAAATATGATCTCTTTATCTGATGAGGGTTCTATTTTCCAGTGTGTGTCATGTTCTTAAGATATTGCAGGGAAGAAATATGGAAGAGTACAGATTACATTGGAGTAGAATATGGGTCCTGCTATTCTGTTTCCTCCTCCATCTGATGCCCACGTCTTAGTTTGGGAGTTATATATGATGTTAACTCCCTGAGTGGAAGAGATTTTTTGGGCCTAAACATCTATTCTCTCAGATTTTCATGAGTTGGATCAACCGTCTTCCAAGTTATCCAGTTTTTGAATTACTGTTTATCCCTAGATAAAAATTTCTACCAATAACCCTCTTCTTCTGATTAGGAAATAGCTATGAAAGCCACCTGGTTTGAGGAGTAATCTAACACCACCTATCTATAAATGACTATTCCTTTAAGGATGTCTTTAAAGACAATAAATACTTTTATATTATGACCCAACCTTCATTGAAATGGGAAGTAATCAAGATAGTCAGAGAGGATGACCTGATTGGGCTTCCTAGACTATGGTAGCTTGAGTAGGTTATTGTCCATGGATGCCAATAAATAAAACAGGACTTCTTGATTTCATAATGAATGCTATTTATTCATCAGTTACTCAAATCCCAGATGAACATGATTTTTTTTGCTTTTAGATGGGGGTGGTTTTGTTGTTGTTTCTACTTGATAGAAGGTGCTAGTCTATTCAGGTCCTACCTAGGTGCATAGATGGGAAGTGTTGATGGTTTTAGATTCCATGATATAGCTTCGTCTTTGCATAAAAGATTCCCCTATACTGAGGTCATGAGTCGAGATTTTGATTAAGTTCTCTAAATGAAGTATTCCAATCATTGTTCCATTTCTACGAACTCATAGAACATGATACATACTTTATTGGGATCAGAGGCGTCTTCCACTCATCCCAGAGATTTTCATCACATATTTCCAGAAACTTTTAATATAAGAGAAGGATTATGAGTGAATATTTTTAACATTTACATCTGGCTATGAAGTTAGACACCATCTCATTTTTTCATTTTTTTAGTTATTCAGGTCGAAAATTTTCATTTTGTATAGCATGGAGCTAAACAGATAAAGAAATTAATGACTAAGGTCTTCCCATGTAGTAGAAGATACTACTGGTATACTACTGTACCAAACAAAGGATGGACCTATCAGGGTATGCACAAACCACCTCATCTTCATTTCCTCAAGTTAATCTTGAGGGGCCATAACTAGACTACATCAGTATACGAAGTGTGTGAGATACTATTTAGGGTTACTTGCACCATAAAAGGTAGATAATGTAGGATTTCTAAAATTGGGTGTGGGTACGGAATCTTCCATCCACTTGGGAAAATAAATTCCTCTCAGGCCAGACATGTGTGTGTCTCCCTATCATGTCTTTAATTTTATTTTTCAGGGACTTTATGACATTAATCATATCTAGGGGTAATACTATCTAAGCTACCTATCTTCTACATGTTGTGAGTGGGAGTTAATGAGGTTGCATAACCTTTATCCCCTACTGAATTTTGATGCATTTTAAGACTAAATGATCACCTTGGTGAGGGATAGGTTGTCACCACAATAGAGGGAATTCATGATAATTTTCAACTTCATCATTTATGTATACCATCATTCTAGATCAGGAGCCAGTCTGATGCTCAGATACTTCTTTTTTTGGTGGATCAACTCTTTCCATATGTATGGGTGCAAAAATATTTTCGCCATCTTAAAGATGATATGAAATTGGAATATTATCCCTAATTAGATATTCATTGAGGTGTCTGAGAGTTTTTATATCATTCTCATATAGTGAAAATTATTCTTCAATTGATGGAACCTTTATTTTTGGGGTTTTGATTGGGATGTTTCCATACCTTTCCATTTTATATTTTATAATTATCTATCGTAGAGGTGGAAACTCGATATAGAGAGGTACTAGGTTTCAGATTGTCCTATGGTTCTGGGTGAGTGCAAACCTTAGTTGGTGCATTCATATCACCCTCCTCTCATGGTAGGTTTTCTATGTTATATCCCTTTACATTGGAATCTTGATCCACAATATCTATTGTGTTAATGATGAAGAAATTTAAAATAGTGTATTGGGAAATGGTGGTTGTTCCATTACATTCAACACAACATGATGATTCTTCATTCCCATTATTAGGGTTGTCTCTCGAAACCTTGTCCATATTGGGGAATTTTGTCTTGAGACCCCAAGGAGGACTACATTCCATTTCCACACACTCCTCCTATATCAGCCTATGAGTAATGACCTTGAGGGAGTTTCTGGTCAAGATTGCTGAATGGGAATTGAATGGTAGAGGTTTTCCATGTGGTAGGAGAAATAGATGGGATGCATACCATTGATATTTACCTCTAAACCTATTTAAGAATTATCCTATCTATGGTGTTGATGATGATAAAAATTCCCCCATTGATACATGCTCTAGTTTATTCAGGGACACAACTGGCAATGATTAATCCTGTTTTTGAGGATCGAATGATTCCCATTAAGAATTTGATGACTCCCGAGAAGGATATTGAGATATAAATTCCCCCATCCTAGTAGGATGTGGTTAATCTGTAATCACCATTGATTTCCACAATACCTTATTATGGGATGATGAAACTGGATATGATGGTTGAGATATAAATTTTCCCATCCTAGTGGGTTGGGTGTTTCAGGAAGCTACTGATGATATGTCCTAAATCCTCTAGAGATTTGATGATCTTAGGGGTTGAATAAGTGGTAGATATTCCCCCAACATGGTAGGATGGTTTCACTCCTAGAAAAATATTATGGAAGATATTAATATTTCCCATTTGATACAATATTACTATTCTCTTGTATGAGCTAGGTGGAATGGAATCCCAGGATGAGAGCCAATTTCTACGGGATGTTATCGGGGTGATCACAACACTAACTTATATTTTTAGAATTCATTCCCATTTATTTGAGGGGTCGTGTTCAATGATCTTCTAGTTATCCTCCCCCAATGTTCCAGATTTTTGGGAATCATTGAAGTGGGGGAATTCTATTTTAGTGACCAACTGGCATGCGTGTTCCTAGGACCTCTTATTTTACTGATGGCTATGACAATAAAAGACACCATATTGTAAGAGTTCTATTGTTATGGGGATATAGTAAAGTGAAATGATCCATATTTCACCCATCCTTGGATATGTACATTTTATTATGTTCTCAAAATAAGTTGTCTAATAGTTTTCATGGTGCTGAGATAAACAATTCATAGGTGATTTTTATGATCCTCCATTACTTGGATCCAAGCTATTGAAATGCCAGCCATATCCATATGAAAATATAGTGTATTAATGAAATGAAAGTGATACTCATATCCAAGATAATGGATACGTCTATCATTTAGTCACTGAGGAGAAGCACATATATTTTTGCATAGATAACGCATGATTTTATTTTATAGCTCAGTTGGGACCTCATAATTATAAGTTTAGAGGGTCCATACCAAGATGGGGGTATTTTTTAGCTAACTCTTTCCATATGACAATATTGTCTTCCTGTTCATTATACATACACACATCCATCTGGTTAGAACAAAAAAATTTATTCTAGGGTCTGCCTTCTGAATGGAGTGGAGTGCTACTAGATGGTGATGGGAAACTCTATGTGGTTGACCCCAATGTTTCAAGAACCAATCTATACGAAGGCATCTGTGTTTTGTAGACCTCTCTATAGAAAGGTTTCATACCAAGAGGAGGATTTTCTTGTCCATGGGAGATATCATACTGGGTAGGTTGACCATGGTGGAAGTCAAGAGTATAGTCCCTATAATCCATATGCACAGAACCATGAGTAGGAATAGCATGGTATTGATATAATTTTTCCTCAGTTGAGGTTTTAAGGAACCTTGAGGTATTTAGAATGTGTCTCGAACAACCTCAATGACACTATCATTGAGAATATTAAGGATATGGGCCTCGTTCTTCATCATGGATAGAATATACTGACATTACTTCTAGAATTATATTGGGACATGATCCTTCTATATTATGGTTGTGGGAAATTGTTTACAACTGTCTGGTGCTGTGGGAGTATGAGCTCGCTGTTGAGAAGGTACTAGAATATGCAAATGATATTCCTCATTATTGAAAGAAATATGAGCTTATTTCAAGGAATGTATCTTTATTACTTAGTGATCCTCAGTTAGAATAGGAGTATAAAAATTATTGAGGCCCTTTGGAATATGTTTTTGGTCTTTTGTGGTAGGGATATGTGCTTTCCCCAAGCATGTACTGCTCTCACTTGGTGAGCCCTGTTTGGATCAGGAACATGATCACAGTAAAAATATATATTCCTTTCCTGAATATGAAAATGGATATCTGGAATGGGATAAGGTATATGATCCCCCTACTATATTTCTTCAGAAGGATACTATTGTATTTGTTCATTAGTGGAAGTAGGAATATAAACCCTAATTATGTGATCTACTAGAATATGATAGATAGATTCACTAATTGGAATATGAGAATATCCCAAGGCATGTTCCATTATCTCTTGGATATAACAATCCAAAATAGGGACATAAGACTGATATTAAAAACTTTGTGCATGCCTCTGATCTTCTTTGATATGAATACGAGCCTTTCCCAAGGCATTTTCCCCTCTCACTTAGTGTGCCCCGACCAGAACGGGGATATGATCTTGATCCTAGGAATTTGGAATATGCTACCAAACTTTTTTTGAAAGGAATGTGCCTCTATCTTGAGGCATGTGATGATGTCACTTAGTGAGCCCTAATTGGAATGGAAATATGATATCAGTACGATGCCTCCTCCTTTACTGAAATATACTAATTATCCTTATAGGCTAGAGATAAAATGTGTGATTGTTCTAGAGAAACCAATTTTTTCATAATGATTAGAGTGTTGAGTTTCCCTTAATATAAGGATAGAAATATACACCAGTCCTTGTATCTGTACTAGTGTCGAAATATTCCAGAAAAGTTCTTTAGTTATTGTTAAGATATAATGGCACTTTAGAAAAGTTTCCACATGGATATAAGCCTACCCATTTTCCATCCCCACAATTTACTAGCATATATATTTACTTTAAATGATGATATGAGACCACTTCTATCCTCATTGTTCCACCGCAATATTCAAATGGACTTTATGCATGGGGGTGGGGATATGCACCTCCCCTATGTTTGCTGTAGGAATATGCTCACAGACTTGTTCTGAGCGAATAAGGATATAACCATACTTCCTCATTAATATTAGAATTTTCGGACATACATCATCAATGGAAATAGGGATATGATCCCACTTATGCATATCCAGAGCCTTCCTTACCCGATGTGTCTTCCTTATTTCCCGTGCATGAGTA
Organism: Viscum album; assembly: GCA_963277665.1. Taxonomy (NCBI): domain Eukaryota; kingdom Viridiplantae; phylum Streptophyta; class Magnoliopsida; order Santalales; family Viscaceae; genus Viscum; species Viscum album. Next base: position 220,039,760 of record OY728147.1, read on the forward strand.
TCAGAGGTGGCGGTGTGTCGGGTGGTACCCATAGAAGGTTATAATGGGTACTTGTGGGATGTTTTTGGCTCAGATGGATGATAGGATCCATCCTTGTAATCCCCAAAATTAAAATGAAGGATTGTTTTATTATTTGGTCAACCTTTATCAAAAACTGAATGTGGTGATTTTCAAGGTCTAGGGGGATGATCTTGATGTGGCTGGCTGTGGAAACCAGGGACACTAAGTTAGCTATATCTTTCTTTGGAGGATTTTGACTCATCAGTTTTAGTACTTATAGACCCTTAAGGGAATATTCTAGGGTAGCGATTTTACCACGTCTATGGTATTTCTAGACCATCATGTCCACCACATGACATTGATGTTGTTAGGAATGTGAGAACATTTTGTGAACCATGGGGGTTTCAACCATAATAGATTTTCCATAATGGTCACTGGATGAATAAATTATCTTAGATCGAGATGTTGTTTATTAGAGTAGTATCTGCAGTCATGTAGAAAACAAGTAAAAAGTCACCAATTAGTATAATATCATAGGAATGATGTTTTATCAATTTTATATGAATGGTTAACACAATTTTACTTTTATTCCCTATATGGATATTCTACTCATGGGGATATGTCAATGAAGGGATGAACATATTTCATTAGAACCCCAGTTACAGAGGATCAACTATAAGATTTATGTCAAGCTTATTAACCTTATTTGTGTAGGATATGCCAACATAGTGGTCTGACACATGATTAGTAGATCATTTTATTATTAGAGATATTCATGTTGGGTTTACCATTTTTATTTTGATTGAAAAGAGAAGACTGAGAACCCTCATTATGGTGAATTCAGTTTGGCCCGATGGTTGATTGAGAGGGTTAAAATTTATTACAAAATCATTAACATCGAGTGACCATTATCATTCTTAATGGAATCTCACAATGATTCCCATATCCATAACTGGGTAGATACCAAGTATCCCTCAAAATATTGATTGTTTGGGTTTCAAACCCAATTAAACATAAGAACTCACATTGTTCAAGAGGATGGGAGGTCGGGCTCATCATACCCTTTGGGGGGGGATTTTTCCTAATCTAGGACACTATTATAGATTTAGGATATGTTTGTGAACCTCTTCCCAATCCTGGTATGATATCGGTTACCCTAATAGAATAATAATAGGTAAAAAAAATTTATGTGAGGAAGAAGGGGATCTCATTAGTGAACCCATGTATATATATCATAGGTTCAACATCCATTTCCTAGAATGAATAGTTTCTTATATGATGAAGCTTTATAACTAAGAACTTTTTAATTTTTATCCATATAGGGAAGTGATTATTATTCCAAGGAGGAGATTGATCCATTAGGATGCTTCATATATATCCTATTTATAGCAGGAATCCAAAACCACATAGTTTGTAAAAGATTGTGTTGTTTAGTTTCATACAGAGAAAACCTATGTGTGGGAACATAGGTACATGGTGTTCATGCTAGATTCTTGAGGATAAATCCTATGTATCCCAATTATGGATGTAATCATAGTTATCTTAGTTCTTTCATTCCCTTGGGACTTTCCCCAATGTAGATTCCCTTATATGGAGGTAATCATATCATTCCACTCATCGAGGCTTGTACACTGAGGTTTTCTTGGCTACTAGAGATTCATGATGTGACTGATATGACCATCTTAATTCCTTAATCCTTAATTTTCCATGCATGGTGTGAGAAATTAGGTTTAACAATTAATTAGTTACACTGTATATGGATGTGAGACTTATTTATTGGGACAACACTTGGGATGTTTAATATGGATCTAGGGCCTTAGGAAGGAATCCAACATATCTGGATATAACAGAAATTAGAGTCATCATAGTTCATTTGGATTCTCAGTCCACTGATGGATGAGTTAGAATGAACAAACGATGCGAATGATTGGGTTATGATGGTAGAAATGTCAGAGACATGAGGGGACTTACACCAAATTGGAAGCCCATTTGAGCTCGGCCCATAGAAAGGAATCCTACATATATTGGTTATAGTTGGAATCAGAGTCATTATAGTTCTATTGGTTGGGGAATACACATTGGGGTTTCCCTTATATGTGGGACATATCAAATTATGCCATTAAGCCAGGCTCACACACTGAGGTTTCCCTTCGTAAATGATATAAACATTGCAATTTTCTAAGCCCGCGAGAGTTATGATCAGTGTGGGAAAGAAGGGATTGAAAATGACCAGTATCACTATTTATGGGTGTGGGAATTATGTGTTGGGAATACCCTATTGATATTTTAATATGGATATTGGGCCTGTAGAAGGTTTCCTATGTATCCTAGTTATAAGATAAATTAGTTTCATCGTAGTTTTATTAGTCAGGTATACACAATAAGGTTTCCCTTATATGTGGGGCATATCATAATATACCACTCACTAGGAATTAAAAACTGAGGATCACCTTATAGAAAGGTAATATCACATTAGGATAGTAATCAGGGTTAGAAAATAAGGTTTTCATTTGTAGAGGCTGGACAAGGTTATCAAGTCCTAAGATTCCTGTTGGATCTAACGTACCTCTCTACCTGACATGCACTGATTGTTTGTTGGGCATGCCTTGATTGTCTCTTGACATGTCAGAAGATGTATTACTGACATGTCCAAACATAATCATATGATCCATCTTAATTGTCCTAGGGACATCACATAACCTTGATTGCATGTATGAAGGTCATCACATGATCATGGATGACTTTTTCTAAGGAAATTGCAATACTTGAGCGACTTGTCCTTGAATCCATCACATGATATCGACTGACATTCTTTAGAGGGAATATCTTGATCCCGCTAACTTGAACTGGTGCTATTGAAAAATTTGGATGGAACAAGGGGAGGTCATTGAGAGAGTCTGTGTGACATGTCTCAGCTGGTGCTGCATGTCCTAGATGACTTGTTTGGATGTCATCACGAAAGCCAATGAACATGTTTATGGGACATCGGAAGAGCCATGAGACATTCCTTAATACTACCTCAAGACTCAACTAACATGTACTAGTTCCTCTATATGATCTGAAAGACATGTCTAGAGGAAATTGTGAGGCTTGGATCGTGATCCTAAAGTGTTTCATGAGACTTGGTTGGAATGCCTGAGGGGCACCATGTGACTTAATCTACCATGTATAGGAGACTCCAAATGATCCAAATAGTGTAACAAAGGATCATCTTATGATATGGACCATATGTGATAGTATTTTTTCATGAATCATATGGTTAATATAAAACACATGAGGATCAACATGTATGTTATTCACATAAGTGTCCAATATTTTAGTATTTTTTCAATCCTTTTATTATAAATACCTTCGATATGTTCTATGTAAGCTTGTTTTAAGTCTAAATAATTTTAGATAGTTAGTGAGATGTTATTCATGTTACTATCAAAAGTCCGTGTAATATATGAGTGACCACATGAAGTGCTTATGCATGCTTCATGATCCCATTGGTTGTTCTACGAATCTTACCAAATGGAAAATATTCCCCGTTGTGAGATCAATCGATCTGAGAAATTTGATTTTATTCCTAGGTGCCCTAGTGCGAGGTTCCATGTAAAAGTCCATCCATGTGTTTCAAGATAAATTTTTCATGCTAGGGTGGGGGATTTATATGTCTCTTCCCCCCAGTTATTCACGACTTTTCTTGGCACACATACCATGAGTCTAGACTGGAGTGTGTGGAGGGATTTTTCATGATGTGTACGTATTCACAAGGTCCTATTGTATGTTATTTTGTGGGTGTCCCATGATTTTTAGCACCTATGAGATATTCCTATAAATGGCCCATTTATTGCATTATAGATAATTAATATAGTCTTGTTTAATCATGAATAAATTCTAACGGATTTTCATATTTTCATACCCTCATGTCCAAGGTACATTGTGAGATCATAACGCCTATAGAAAGGCATTCATGTGACCTTAGGTGACTTGTATGAGACCATTAATGAGACATGTATGGATTTCAAGGGGCTTTGTGGGATCGTTCTGGTGTGTTGAATGCGATTTAGGACCACATGAGGATCCCTATTTTTCCCTATTTATTTTCCTTGTTTATTTTATAAGGTCTTGGGGTCTTGATATTTTTCTAGAGTGTTGTCGAGGACAATAATTCTACCCATCCGTGTTATGTCTCATGAAAAAATGGTCTTATAGTGATGAATGTTAATTTATCATGGGCCAACCATTCTACTTGTTTGGATAAAAAAGGGAATCACAAGACTTCCTGGACATGTCTAAGGTCTTTCATGTGATAAGGGTGATACACTAGCGGGGCTCTCATACAGTAAAGAGGACATGTCTCTTGGGGATTGTGGTGTCTTATGAACTTCCTGGGGGCACATCTCATGATTATTACGAATCCAAGAGAATCCTTTAATTACCCTATTTATTAACTTTGTTTATTTAACAATGGTTGATGATCTCAAAAGTTTGTGTGATTTTTGTATAAGACAATAACTCTACATATCGGTGATGCGTCATGTTATTTTCATAAATTAAAGAGACTCCATCATTTTAAATATTTGCTTCTATTTTCCATGTATTATTTTTTGTTTTGTCATGAATATTCTAGTTGAAAATTCATGAAACTCGAAGTTGATTTTTCAAGCTATCTAAATATAATCAAAGACAATATAGGGCACCAACACAAGGTAATGACTTGTCAAAGGGGATTCAAATGATATTCTTTAGGATATGTTATCACGTGTCTCCTGTAGGTTCACATGATCCATGTGATTTTTCCAAAATTCTTATTCCTTTTATTTGTGGAAAAAATAATACCCATATTCATGTATTTCTTCATTTTAAATTTTCTGATGCTTACATGGTGGGCGTTAGTATTTTATAATAATTTAATTTTTATACTTTCAATTTTTACATGTAAAAAAAAACAGTAATTGTCTCTTAAAAAATATATTTTCTCCATCATATATTTATAAGACATAAGATATATGTTGTCAGTAAATATCATGAATTTACTCTCGTGATTATATTTAAAAAATTAAATATAAATAACCATATCTTTTTTTGTATTTTAAATATATGGAGAACGTTTCTAAAAATAATATTTTATTCCTTAAAATATGAACTATTTTGTGGTTGAAACTCTAGGCCACTAGGTTCAGGGTTGTTATAGTAGGTATTAGAGCATGTTTAGTAAGAAACCTTGGAACTATATTTATGAAATCATGGATTAGAAAAAACAACCCCATAACCTACTTTGAGGATAATTATATGTATAGGATATCATCCTATAGATTTTCTAATACCATGGATAACCTAATTTATAACTATGGAATCATATATTGAGAAAAATATGCTAGTGTTTAGACATCCAATAAATTATTCGTCTAGACAATATCACCATGATTGGTGTTTATCACATTGTGGCCTAGGTTTTGGTAAATGGTTTGAATCTACAAGATTATACAAGTAATGGTTATACTTCTAATGATGGTGAGAATACAAAAGACAAATGAAAGGAATTAAGTATTAATTAATAAGATGATCAAGGTTAGTTAATGGTTTAAGAATTATGTATAATGAATAAAGTTTAGGTGTTTTTTGATTCAATAATTATTTATTCAATGGTGATATGGTTATAACAATTAGATGATATATGAGGATTTTACAATATTACTTCTTCCTTAAGGATTTGGAAGCATTAATGTTTCCATTAATATTTTAAAGGTGATAATGGTATTAATATATTTGGTATTGGAGAAAAATATATACATTATGTTATTTAGATAAATTCATATGTTAATTTTATTTATGAAAGTTAGTGACCTTACATAAAAATTTTTGGATAGTGAATTCAGATAAATTTATTTGAGATAAGTCTTAAAGTTGGAATGGATTAATATCAACATTGTATATTATTGTTTTTGGTGAAAGTATGAATGATAAGCTACTTTATTCTAACTATTTTGGTTTTATTAAAAATTTAGATGATGAAGTATATACTTACAAACATCATGATTCCTCAAAAGTGCTTCAGGCATAAAAATTAATCTTTAATATCCACATCCAGGTGTATGGAATGAAGTGAAAATAGATCAAAGATGATATTAGGCTTATGAAATGGAAAAAAGAAAGTAATTTTATTTTATCAAGTGGTTATATAGATTATAAAATAATCCATCATCTATAGGAATGTGATTTGGAACAAAAAATGCCATTAATTTAATTTTATTACCAAGAAATCAATGGAATCTTTAAACCATAATGGATTTACATTTTTGTGATGGTAGACTTTCTGATGACCATGATTTCTATCACTCTCCATCAGAACATGATAGTTGTATTTGTCTTCCATGTCCTATTATTCACATCCCACTAATTTTATACTATATAAAAGATTAATTTTGTGGTGACATTTTCATTTCCCTTTCCCTCTTATTAAGAGGATGTTTTATGAACCCTATTTCTGATACCAGTTTCTCATAAAGGAATTTTCAAGTATCAACCATTAATTTAGGAAGTGGAATTTTAAATTTCAATGAAGAAATTTATTGAAGGAGGGGAGAGTGTAAAAACCCCAAGAATTTTTTATGAATAATTTTAAATTTAATCTCTTTAATAGATTATGTTTTATGCAATACTGAGCTAAAACGAACCATGATATACTAATAATATCAATTTTCAAATTGAAATTATCTCATAGAAAATAAATTGGTGGTTTTTAATAGGAATAAATACCTTATTAAAATATATTATTGGATTCATTGTTTACCAATTAATTATGAAGAAATATAAAAAACATTTTAATATAAAGGATTTTTTTTATAAAAACATTTTAAATGCCCACTAGTGTGTTTTATACTAATAAAATAAACAAATCATAGTTTTTGTAATGTATTAATGATATATATATATATATATATATATAATATTTTAAATATAATTTTTAACATTTATAATATGTGTATTATATCCATTATATATGAAGAAATCTAATTTTACTCATAAAAGACGCATTTTAATAAAAAGTCTATTTTGTAGCGTTTTGATGGAACACTTGTTTTAAATATAAATTTTGACACATTTTTAAATTATATTTTAAAAAATAATCGTATTATTTTAAATAGGAATACAAAAATTTTCTATGGTTGAATTTTTGGTAATTTTCTAATAATTTAAATGTTTTGATGAATAGTTATAAAATATTCCATTTTAATTGAAAATAGATTTTTTACTAACATAATTTATAGTGTTAAATTATGGTTTTAAATTTTTTTAAATTATAATTAGATAAATTATATATTAATTTATCCAATATAGGCAATTTCACATGGAAATTTGATTTAAAAACAATTCAATATTTTAAATGTTTTCACTTTAAGAACACATTTTCTTGTCCCGTAGTGGGATTAATTTTGAATTAATTTCTGAAAATTATGTGTTATGAATTCTGAAAAAATGGATTCCATTGTTTTAATTAGTGGGTCCAAATTTTTTCAAAATGTTCCTTTTATTTTTTTAATATATTAATAGTATCTTTAGTATTTTTATTTACCACTGTTGAGATTAAATATGGTAATTAACTGTAAAAATAATATAATAAATATTATATAATTTCTATAACACATGTTTTAATTAAATTCGATGCATCAGTTTCGACCAAAATCATCCTTGGGATTATTTTATGTCCTCTTGGAGCTACTTGGATGACATTAAGTTTTTTATAGTATTCTATTCCATGGAAAGTCAATTATGTCAAACTCATGTTTTTTATAAATATTAAACTTTTTATATGTGGTTATTCAAAATATATATTCGACTATAAATATTCATTTGAAATATACAATTTTTAAGTTCATTATTATAATTTATTTTTAATATTTAGGGAAGAAATATTTAAATTAATGTCTTGTACATTGATGATGAAATAATTTATTAATTAATAGACATATCAAATAAATACTATTGAAAATATCAAAATAAATAATATTTGATATAATTATTTTCATAAAATAATATTAATGATTAAATATACATATTTGGGTTTTATTAAAGGGTTTTTTTCAAATTTATCTTGTGTATTGATATTTTTTAAAAAGTCATGAATTGAATAGTTTCAAAATTGACATTAATGATATTTAAAAATAAATAACATTTTAGTAAATGATATAAAATTCATAAAAAATATAAAATCCAATTAAATTATATGGATAAGGTTTAAAATATCACCAAATACTATTAATGATTCATTTGACATATTAATGTAACTATATTAACCCTTAATGTGTAAAAATCCATGTTGTCATGGTAAGAGTTAAAGGATTTAACTAAGGTTTAAAGACAAACAAAAAGGGTAATAATGTGAACTAAACTTATCTAAAAATTATTTGTTGATATAATTTAGACACATAATAATTTTATCTTTGATATAACTTAATTTTGATCCATTTTTAATTGAAAAGTAAATAATATTAATGTAATATTTTTTGAGTTTCCAAAAGTGCCCCTCACCTCAATTAGAAATCAGAAACTCTTCACCCAGTTGATCAAAGCACTGGGATCATTCTCTATTTAGAAGAACATTACAATTTCTACTCCAAAATTACGTACCATAAAACTAGAAGAATTAATTTTCACATAAAGTCAACGAATAAAGTCTTTTTGTGCAAGTCGAATGGATATATCCAAAGAAGAGGTAACGTTCATCAACAAATGTTTTTTTATTCATTAATTAAGCCCATTATATACTTTTTATATCAGGTTTATATAAAATCCTTATAATAATAAATATATTGATATCTTTTTATATTATGGTTTTGGTCTACACTCACCCCCACTTCTATAAAATGGGATATGCAATTATCGTTCGTCTGTTCGACAGACTACAACCTCACGAACTTCTGTCATTCGTTCTTCCATTGCCCACTTTTACTGGATGTGACTAATGATTTAATTTATGATTTTATATGATATATATGATTTATTTATACTTATTTAATTTTTATATAAAAAATACCTTCTAAATTTCCATTTCGCGTAAATACAATATCTTTGTTTCTCGACAAGTGCACTACCGCCTCCTCCAAACAATGTGGTTCATTCAAAAATTACATGGAATATATTAATAATGAGTTTAGTGAACTTATATGATATATATGAAATAATTATTATACTTTAATTATATTAATTTCTTTCATCCTTTCAATATAAGAATAAAATGGAAACAACATTCATTCATATGTACAACCTACCATCTCAATGAACGTTGTATTTAATTTTCTATTTCATTATTTTATAGATTCTTATTAATAAAATTATAATGAGTATATATGATATTTATTACATGGTTATCATTTTCTATATTATTAAATATTGATATAATTAATATGATAAAAAATATAACTAATCAAAAACATGCGAAAAACGAAGTAGTTATTACCCAAAACGTAACTTTAACATGAAATTTTTAATAAAATGGCAATATAAAGTCAAAAGTAAATCATATATGGTATTATTTAAATGAATATTTTTCAATGATTTATGTATAATAATCCAATATATATATTATATAGAAGTTTTTAATGAGCACAATGAGAGTAAATACATAAGGTAAGTGATTTTTGTCTCACTTTTATTTCGGTGGGAAACATGCCTTATACACTACTTGTTTTTTTGTGATGTATATAATGACCATGAGATTCTTTTATGAGTATTATTCTGAATATTTTTGTATATTAATATCCATATAATGTTATTTATTCCATTGTGTATACAATTCTTCTGATTATAATGTGGTAAGGGTTATTTCACAATTTTATTATTATTAAGGATTGTTTAAGTTTAAGTCTCCTTTGGGGAATATTTTTCTTCCATATAAATGTTTTTTAATTTTTTTCATAAATACTTTTACTATTATCCTATTAATATTTATGTATATTTACCCATATTTTAATTTTTATGAAATGGTTTGAAATAAATCTTTTTTTTTCACTTTCCAAATGAGGTACTTTATTAACTTTCTAACAAAAATAAAGGAGGGATGTTTTTTAAATTATAGGGTTTGAGTGGATTTTCCGACCTATATGAGGACATAATTTTTTAAAAATTACATCAAAATTTAACAACATTCTATTAAACTAAAATATTTTAATTTATAATTGCATGTCGTTTTAAATAAATGATTTCAAATAAAAAAGGGTATTTCAGTCAAAAAATATCAATGATTTTATTAGATTATTTTTATCTATGTGAGTATCCTATTTTTAATCTTATTATTAATTGAGGTTGATCTATTATGATATCATTTACCATATTTCATTAAATGGTTTATGATTATGTTTGACTATGGATGTGATAGTTTGATGTCATTCATAGTTTAGGATTAATGTATTCACATTTCATATGCTAGTTTTTAATATGAAGGTTTATTTTGGTTATGTTTCACCCCTTTCATAAGTGGAATGAATTGGACATAGTAAGTGCCGGGGGGTCCCCCTATAGACATTCGATGTATCAGTAGGTCTCATGAGACAAACTAGTTTGGGTTTTGGTTGAGGCCTTACCTGTTTATTTATGGGATTTTGGACAAATCCTTGATGCTAATGTTATGATGTATAACATAATAAATTCCCTCATTTTGAGATTAGTTATTTAAATTACATGTGATTATTTAAATTTTACAATATTTATGTATAATTATCCTAGAGCATGTGATTATTCAAATGGAATGTGTTTTAGTTATTTACCTTTCCATAATTTTTACGTCATATTTACTCATAGCATCTGGTGAATGATTAACCTTACTAAGAATTTGAGCTCACTTATTTCATATGTTTTATTGTCCCCCATTATTATAAGATGTTTGATCTAACTGAAATATAGGTTTACATAAATAGGGAATAATAAAAATTTCAATGAAATTATTTGTTTATTTAATGTTTTAACATGTATCATGGATTTCAAGAATATGTATCTAGTTTACCAAAACTAATAAACTATTCTGTCCTTTGGGATGCGATTCCTTATATCATCAGCCAATGTAATAATGTAAGGCACCAACTCTGGGATATTGGGTTCTAAGTTGTTAAAGGTTTGTAAACTATAATAAATATTTTAAAATATATAATTTCAATTAATATATATATATATATATGAATTTGGAATCTTAAATTTTTAATTCATACTTATATATTAAAAATTCCTGTATTAGTAAAAATGGTATATTTAACTATTCATCTAAAAATTAATTCTTTTGGAAAAATAAAGAAAAATAAATATTAATCTAATATATTAATGATGAACAAAAAAACAACGTTTTTTAAAAAAAAATCTAACATAATGAATATAAACCTTAAAATATAATCATGAATCATGGATATATAGAGTGTTCATTTCATGATAGTTCTATATATGATGATTACCTACTACAATAGGATCTTTGTTATTACATTCCCCCCATAAATAATTTCATCCATAAAATTTTGGTATATATAATTTTTTATAAAAGTGTAGATATTTATTCCTCATTGATACTTTAGGATCCTAGTTTACCTCTTCTAATGTGAAATTTATAAAACGGACTTTCACCAATCATGTCGTTTTATTCTGTAACACATTCTCTATAGTGTCTATAATCTAGTTAGGATCTTCATTATAAGATAAGTCCAGATCTATATATATTTCCTTAGATGTGAAAACATGCAATAGATCTAGCATGTACTTCCTCAATAATTAAACATAAAAGAGGTTTTGTACTTTATATAGGTTATTCATCATATGTAAATGGAAATCTGTAACCACAATTCTTTCTAGTATTTCAAAGATCCCAATATACGTAGTGATTGAATTAAACTTTTTTCTAAATCTTAAAACTCCCTTCCATGGTGAAAATATCAAGAACACGTGATCCCTAATTTGAAATTAAAATTCATTCATATGATTACCTACATAACTCTTTTTTATTCGCTCAGATTCTTTAATAATATCTAATGTAGTTTTCACTTTATTACTCATTTGTTTTACAATATCAGGGTCAACTAAATTTATTTCTCTAACTTCTTGCCAATAGGTTGAAGTAAGACACCATTAACCATATAATTATTCTTATTAGATGCTATATTAGAAACTACTATCATATAAAAATACCAACAAATGTATATATATATCCCATATAAATTGGAATTCAAGAGAATATAATTTCAGCATGCATTCGAAATTATAAATTGTCATTTTAGACATCCCATCAGTTTGGGACTGATAGGTGACGCATAAATATATCTTAGTGTTGGGATCCATTTGATGAATCCTCTATAATATTGATATAAACCAAGGATTGTGATCAAATACAATTGATAGAGGTACCCAATGAAGCCTTACAATTTCCAGAATATAGATTTGCAAAAAGAGATCAAGTGGAAGATCTTCTCTTATCTCTAAGAAATTATTAGGCTTAGAAAGACGATCAATGATAACCTATATTGTATCATTATTTGTTGGATTATTTGGGAGTTCTGTTATAAAGTCCATTATAATATTTTCTCACTTATATTTAGTTATTGGCAAAGGTTTCTTGACTCCCTTGGTATGATTCCTTTTATCTTTTACCTATTAGAAAGCATCAAGAAAGATAGTAGGAAATTTATCATTTCCTAGTATCCCACCAAAAATGATCTCTTAAATCCCTATATATATTTGTGCTACTAGGTTTTATAGAGTAATTGGATCTATGTGCTTCATCTAATAGATCCATATTCACGTTTGGTATGGATAGAAAACATAAAATCCTCCCAAACATCAAAACTACATCTTTTGTGATGAAGTATATCATTTTACCAGCAGTTACTACTTTAATAACCCTATGTAAGTTATGAGAATATTATTGATACTTCTCAATTTTTTCTATAAATAAAGATTTAACAATATAATTGAAAAGAAATTAAGGCCCCTTGCCTAAAAATAACCATATATATCATTACTTGATATGTATATATTGGGTACTTGTTAATCCTTTTCCTGGACAGAACTCTATGGACCCTCTTACTCAAATCATCAACCCCATTGTGTTCTTTACTAATGTGTTAGTTTATTGAGCAATTATAGTCATTGAGTAGTTCCAAACATATTATATACATTATGTTGAACTCCTTTTGAGATATGATATACTTCACACTCTTATAGTCAATATATATATCGCTTATTTGACCATGTAGGTAGTTTATATATGTTTTCAAATAAAATATTACGACTTCTAGACTAAGGCCAAGAGTTGGATAGTTTTTTTCATCAATTTTAAATTTCATTGATGTATAAGAAATCACCCTATCATTCTGTGTAAGGATACAACCATGTTATTTCCTTGATGCATCACCATAAATTATAAATCCTTCCTTACCTAATGGTAGTTTTAAAACTGATGAATTAATTAGTCTCCCTTTAAGTATTTCATTTAATTTCCCACATTCCTTTTACCATGTTCATTTAACCCCTTTATGTGTTTACATGTGTTATAATTTGTCCAAACAATAAAATTCATGAAGAAAATACCAATAGTAACCTACTACGATGAGAAAAATTCAAATATCAATATTTTTTGTTAGTGTAGGCCATTATTTGACTACATTTCTGTTTTATGGGTCAAACAGTATTCCATCCTTGGAAACAATATGGTTAATAAAAGAAAATAATTAAACCAAAATTCACAATTATTATATTTTGTATATAATTATTTTTTCTTAAGGGACTCTAGAATTATTTGAATATGATTCCCATTATCTTCATAGAACATATAGTATTTCAAGATATCTTAAATAATACTAAAAAAAGTTCTCAAGAAACACCTTGGACACCATATTAATCAGATCCACAAAGATAGATAGTGAATTAACTAATCTATAAGTCATAAATCTAAACTCATAATGTTCATACCTTGATTGAAATTATGTCTTTGATATATCAACATCTTCAACCTTAACTGTTGATAACTAAAGTAAAGATTGATAATTGAAAATTATTAGTCTCCTTTAAGTTTGAAGAAAATCATTAATGTGTGGTAAATTAAACATATTATTTGTTGTATTGGCATTAATCTCTCTATTATTGATGCACGACCTCATAGATCCTTCTTTCTTTTCCATGAATAATATTGGGGCTCCCCAAGGTTTAACACTAGGTCATATAAATCCCTTATCACAAAAATCCTGAAATGGTTTCTTAAACTCCACCAACTCTACTAGTTCCATTATATAGGTAGTTATATATATAAGTCTTTCATTAGAAATGAGTTCTGTTGGTCGGAGTGGACACTCAAGAGGGGGGTGAATTGAGTTCCAATCAAAATTTTCTGTTAAAAACAATTTCTAATAAAATCCCCCAATTTCAAAAATAAATTAAACTGTAGTGAATTTATATAGAATATAAAGGTTCAATTAGCTTCTCAAAGATTGATTAATTCTCAGTTAACTTAATCTTATGATTAAATTAACTTTTGAAACCAATTTACTGATTTATAATAAATATAAACACTTGCGAATTTAATTATCAAAGTAGCTTTGAAGATAGATTATATTTCAAAGTAATAGCAGCGGAATATGAAATAAATATGTATAGTATGGATATAGTATAGCTATAAACACAGTGAAGTAACCAAGAGGTTCAGTCTCAAGCCGAGACTTAGTCCTCTCAAAAGTTTATATAAAAGTGATCCACACCCTGGATCGGGGTTAACAACAGTGAGCACACTGTCCAGGTCACAAGACCTCTACCACAGTTCTACGTGGGAAAACAAACAACAGCAGCCAGCTGTCCAGGTCATAAGACCTCTACCACTATCCACAGTGGGAAGTGAAGTGTAGAAAGTTTGCTGAGGATTTACAGATCCTCCAGTGAAAGTACAGGAGTCAGTGTGTGTGTTTAATACAGCAGATAACACACACTGCTCAAAATGTAGAATAAATAAATCACAGAGCAGAGATGTAGAGTTTAGAAATGGCTCTAGTGATTTCAGTGTAGCACTGGACTCGTTTTGGAATTAATCAGAAGTGATTCTGAGTCCTCTTCTTGATTTTGTTTGAGAAGCAGAGTGTCGTATGCTTCAGGTTTACAGGCAGTGAGATGTAGTCGATGAAGCTCTTCAATGATCTATTGTATGCACACCACTCTTCTTGAGTAGGCTTGATTGTATGTTTGATTCTGTCTTCCTTGGTTCTTCTTGTATGCACAGAGCTCTTCTCGAGTATGTCGTATGCTTCCTTGTCTCTGTGTGTGTTGTCTCTTTCTTCTTGGTTTTTCACCCCCACACTCTTCAGCAGAGTCTTCTTGTATTTATATCACGTGCTCCGTAGGACAGAAAAGGTTTCCTTTCCGCAGGTACGAGGTACGGTTTCCTGACATCCGACAACCTTTTATTAATAATCTGTCAGAGCATTAAAATATACCTAATATGACCGTTGGTTAGATTAAATAAAGATAAAGATAAAGAAATTCAAACAGTTGTTTATGACTGTTCAAGAGATCGGTAGGTCATCAGCATTAGAGTAAAGATCGGTGACTCAGATAGATCAGCATCGGTCTGTCATCTGATCGGTGAGTCATTTTGATCAGCATCGGTCTGTCATCTGATCGGTGAGTCATTTTGATCAGCATCGGTCTGTCATCTGATGGGTGAGTCATTTTTATCAGCATCGGTCTGTCATCTGATCGGTGAGTCATTTTGATCAGCATCGGTGAGTCCTTGGATCGGTGACTCATTTGCATCAGTGACTCATTTGCATCGGTGACTCATTTGCATCGGTGACTCATTTGCATCGGTGACTCATTTGCATCGGTGACTCATTTGCATCGGTGACTCATTTGCATCGGTGAGTCTGATGGATCGGTGAGTCTGATGGATCGGTGAGTCTGATGGATCAGTGAGTCTGATGGATCGGTGAGTCTGATTGATCGGTGAGTCTGATTGATCGGTGAGTCTGATTGATCGGTGAGTCTGATTGATCGGTGAGTCTGATCGATCAGTGAGTCTGATGGATCGGTGACTCTGATGGATCGGTGAGTCTGATGTCTGTTGAATCCAGAAGGCTTCCAACATACTTTGTAAGTTAATAAGCATAGTTAAAAAAAACATGATAACTGATTCATTCATAGATTGGAATTATGTTTATGAGACATCAAACCAGATTAAGCATCAATGAGTTGTGATGATTTGTGATTATTAAAACATCAGTTATAAACATGAAATCAGCAATCTTCCAGAGGGCTCAACAATCTCCCCCTTTTTGATAATCACAAATCTTCATATATATATATATATATATAAATAATAAATAAAATCTCCCTCTTAAGATAACATTCCCATATACATAATATTCAGATTTCTCCCCCTGAGATATTGATCTCCCTCTTCATATATAGAGTACTCCCCCTTAGATATATATTTCCCCCATTATATATCTTTCTCCCATTATATATATCTTCTTTCTCCCCCTTTGGGATAATCAAAAAGGAGGGAACACAGATAAGGGAAAAGAGAAGCAGGGTGCAGGCAAGATAGAACATAACACAAAGGAAAAACAGATTTTATAAAGTCACAGAAAAAGACAAGCAATACATAGAGCACCCCATCAAAAATAATACATGGCTATTTGTTGGGATACAAAGGGGCTTTCCCTTTATCCTTTGGATCAATGGTAGGTAAGGTAGAAGGCTTGGAGGCAGGCTGTGGTTCACGGAGCTGAAGTGGTGGCAGGACAACTCTGGCAGGTGCAGTTGGAGGTGTCACAGAAGGTTGTGGAGAAGGAACAGGAGCTGGATGAGAAGCTTTCTGAGAGACTGGCCGTAACTGAGATAGAGCTTGGGCAACAGACAGCTGATTTGGAGCGACATCAGAGGCACTGAGAGGTTCGGATGTAGGGAGTACAATGGCAGTGGCCTGTGCATCCAAGTAAGGCTTCAACAGATGAATGAAGTCCTGAATGACTTCTGCTCCATACGTCATAGCTTTTTCAAAATCATCCTTGTTTTCCATGAACTGTGCCAAGGAAGGGACAAAATCTTGCAATTGGAGAACTTGAGTGTTGAAGGCCTGAGTGACTGGAGGTAATTTCAGATTCTCTGCCAGGACTTTGAAGTTTGCAGTCATCTCATGTTTTGTATAAATCTTGGAAAAGAAAGCATCAACTTTTTCCTTGATCTCTTGCAGGGCATTCTTAGCATCTGCTGAATATACTAAGGCCATCTTATGACTATTATCACAGAGCTCTTTCATCCTCCTCAAAGATTCTAAGTCAAGAATATTTCTGACAGCAGCTAGCTCTGTATGCACAACTTATCTGAGAGCTTCTATCTCACGAGTAGTGATTTTGGTTACCTTGCCTGTACTTGCTTGGCCGACTATATGAGTTAGTTCAGCTTTCAACTTCCTCAGATCAGACTTGTTAAGATGTTCAATCAGATTTCTTAAAACTTCCATCATACCAGAGATGGTTGATCTGAACTCATTTGACAGAGAAAGTAAGCTAACTTGGAGATCCTTCAAGGTTTGATTCAAAGAGGCTATGTGCCTACCAACAAATTCACCCGTAGCAGTCAAGTCTGGCTTGAGAACATCTGAGACTGCCGTTGAAAAAGCTTTCAGGGAGTTTTCAGAAACTTGTAGAGATACTTGATGAAGGGCATTAGAAAGTTCTTCTCTGACTATATCTCTCACAGTGGTTAGCAATTCAGTCTTAAACTTATCAAGATCAGCTCGAGAGATTTCAGAACCAGGTAAATTCACAGTTTCAGGATCATCAGTAGGAATAGACCTTACTTCTCTTGGAAGGTTCCTTTTCACAGTTGCAGCAGATTCTGGCAATTCGCCTTCTTCTTCAGAATAGTCTATGCCCAAAACAGCATATCCAGGGTAGTCATCCCAAACAGCAGCACACAGGGTGTAGTTGGGTTTTTCATAGCATGCTGTTCCACTGATTTTTGATGAGTCAGTCTTGCCACTGATATGGATTTCTGGTACTGACTGAGGTTGTTCTACTTGAACTTCAGCAAGACCATCCACCGGTCTGTTGATACTATCAGTAGCAGCTTCAACATCATCAGCATCATCATCATCACCATCATGATTGTCTTCAGCATCACCTTGCTCATTATTACTCTGCTCAGAGGCTTCACTGTGATATTCCTCAGTATCAGAATCTTCTTCATCATCAAGAATAGGTTCTGACTCTGGTAGGGTTAAGGGTGGACTAGCAGGTCCAAATTCTATTCTTTTCTTGGGGCTAGCAGTGTCTGGATCACTCCTGTCATCAGGAGAAGACACACTTCCTTCTTCAGTTGCAGCTTTTTCTTGCTCATCATCATCAGAATAAATTGGTTCCTCATCTGGTTTTAATCCAGGATCTCTCACATCCTTTGGCCTCTTGCCATGATCTATGGGATTGTAGGCTTCATACAACTTATCTTCATCTGCAACCCAGCACTTCTTCCATGGGTTCCAATTGATTTTCATCCTCTTGCAGATCTATTTGTTGAGACAGAAGGAACACTCTGTTTCAACAACTTCATCATCTTCATCAACACATTCCAGATTCTGGAGCATAGTAGATATCATTTTTGAATAAAACAAAGCCGTGGCTTTCTTGGAAGGTTTCACCATACTAGCTATGTGGACCATCACATATCTACACAGATTTATCTTTTCATGGGTTTTGAGCAGAAATAATAGAAAAACATCTTGATACTTAACAGCAGCAAAATATCCTCTTCGAGGGCAAAGTTGGTGCTGAATAAACTTGAATAGGAGTCTGCTTTCACCATCTAATTCTGACGCTATGATTCTCCTCGATTCTCTGTTTCCAGTTAGAAGCTCTAGAGCTAGCTCATAAGAAAAATAGTCAGTGACTGGGGGTATATTGCCAGCATAGTCCTCATATCGACCTTCATGAGGTACGTTTAAACATTCAGCCCACTGCTTAGATGAGAAAGATATTTTCTTTCCTTTCACAACCGATGACATCCTAGCAGCTTCCACACCATCAAGCATGATTTTCAGGTTCATGTAAAACTCATGTACTAGCTTTGGATAATCTATTCGGGCGTTGTCTGAAAACCAGTCTATCCATCCTTGAGATTCAAGAACTTGTAGCAACAGGGACTTACTTGACAGAAGCCACGCCGAGTTTACTTCTTTTTCTGCAGCTACAATCCGAGTTTCCAGGTTCGGATTTACTGAACGTTGAGAGGTACTGCTCGACTCGCCTCGAGCACGCTTTGAAGGTACAGGGATATCTGGTCCTTTGCTCGGTCTCTTTTGCTTAGCCATTCGAGGATTTGGAGACGCAGGAGTTCGAAGGTTCGAAGGTTCGAAGCAGAGGGGAAGAGAGGTTGAGAGGTTCGGCGGGAAATGAAAGGTCAAAGGTTTAGGGAAGATAAATAGCCGCGTATCATTTATTTTATCATTTAGGGTTCCCATAAAAAGTAATTTACTAATTAATAAAAAGTAATTTAAAAAAAAATCGGTTTGACAGAACAGTGTGACAGATCGGTTCCACAGATCGGTTTCACAGATCAGTTTCTCAGATCAGTTTCACAGATCAGTTTCACAGATCAGTTTCACAGATTAGTTTCACAGATCAGTTTCACAGATCAGTTTCACAGATCAGTTTCACAGATCAGTTTCACAGATCAGTTTCACAGATCAGTTTCACAGATCAGTTTCACAGATCAGTTTCACAGATCAGTTTCACAGATCAGTTTCACAGATCAGTTTCACAGATCAGTTTCACAGATCAGTTTTACAGATCAGTTTCACAGATCAATCATACACAATTCTTGTTTAATAAATTTCATTCTTTCAGAGCATAAGGGATTTGTGAAGATGTCAGCTAATTGATTTTCAGAACTAACAAATTCTAGAGAAATATCACCCTTCTGGTAATGATCTCTTAGAAAGTGATGTCTGACATCAATGTGCTTAGTTCTAGAGTGAGACACAGGGTTCTTGGATAAGTTGATTGCACTAGTGTTGTCACAGTTAATTGAGACATGTTTATGATCAAATCCATAATCCAATAGAGTGTGTTTCATCCACAAAATTTGTGCACAGCAACTACCAGCAGCTATGTATTCTGCCTCGGCAGTAGACAATGCAACTGAATTCTGTTTCTTACTACACCATGATACTAGGGATTTTCCAAGCAAATGACATGTTCCTGATGTGCTTTTTCTATCTAACTTACAACCAGCAAAGTCAGCATCTGAATAACTCATTAACTCAAAGGATTGTTCTTTTGGGTAAAACAAACCTAAATTTATAGTATACTTAAGATACTTAAAAATCCGTTTAACAGCTAATAAGTGTGATTCTTTAGGATTAGCTTGAAATCTAGCACACATACATACACTAAACATAATATCTGGTCGACTAGCAGTAAGATAAAGTAAGCTTCCAATCATACCTCTGTAATTGGTTTGATCAACTGGTTTCTCAGTTTCATCAACATCCAATTTACAGGTAGTACTCATAGGTGTATTACTTTCCTTAATACTATCCAATCCAAAACGTTTTAAAAGATCCTTAGTATATTTACTTTGATTTAAAATAATACCATTTTTAGTTTGAAAGATTTGAAATCCAAGAAAATACTTAAGCTCTCCCATTAAGCTCATTTCAAATTCATTTTGCATAACCTTTGAAAAATCAGTACATAAGGAGTTTTTAGAAGATCCAAAAATAATATCATCAACATATATTTGTGCAACTAAAACATCTTTAGAAATTCTTTTAATGAAGAGAGTTGGATCAGCAATCCCTTTAGTAAAACCTTTTGAAATAAGGAAATTGCTAAGTCTATCATACCAAGCTCTTGGAGCTTGTTTCAAACCATATAAAGCTTTAGAAAGTTTAAAAACTTGATTTGGAAAATGGGGATTAGTAAATCCAGGTGGTTGTTCTACAAAAACATCTTCAATTATAAAACCATTTAGAAATGCACTTTTAACATCCATTTGATATAATTTGAAATCCAGATGTGCAGCATATGCAAGCAAGATCCTAATGGCTTCTAGTCTAGCTACAGGTGCAAAAGTTTCCTCATAGTCTATACCTTCTTCTTGACTATATCCTTGTGAAACTAGTCTAGCTTTGTTTCTAACTATATTTCCAGATTCATCTATTTTATTTCTAAACACCCATTTTGTGCCTATTGTCAAAGTGTCCTTAGGTCTGTCAACTAATTCCCAGACTTTGTTTCTTTCAAACTGATTTAATTCTTCTTGCAAAGCCATTACCCAAAATTCATCATTGATAGCATCATTGATATTTTTAGGTTCTGACTGTGAAAGAAAGGCTTGATGTTCAACCTGGTTTCTTAGAGAAGCTCTAGTTTGTGTTCCTCTATCTAGATTTCCTACAACAGCATCTAAAGGATGGTTCTTTAGAGTCCTAGATGGTCTTGAAAAGATAGGGCTAGAAATTTCAGGTTCATCTAGAGATTGAGGTTCAACAGAAGCAGATTCTGGAGAATGTCCAGAACTGGATGCTTTTATAACGGGTTCTTTAGATTTATCATTAAGGTCCAGAATAGACAAATCTTCTTCAAGATTCCCAAGAGAGGTTTTAGGCTCATGTGGATCAGTTTCATCAAATTTGATGTGAACAGATTCTTCCACACATTTGGTTCTCTTATTGAAAACTCTATAGGCTTTACTAGAGATAGAGTAACCTAGGAAAATTCCTTCATCACTCTTGGATGCAAATTTATCCAGATTATCTTTAGTATTCAGAATAAAGACTTTGCAGCCAAAAACTTTGAAGTAGTTTACCTTAGGTTTCCTATGGTTCCACAACTCATAAGGGGTTTTCTTTAGAACAGGTCTGATCAAGACTCTATTAATGACATAACAAGCTGTATTAACAGCTTCAGCCCAAAAGTAAATTGGAAGGTCATATTCATTGAGCATGGTTCTAGCAATTTCTTGCAGGGTTCTGTTTCTTCTTTCTACTACACCATTCTGTTGGGGTGTCCTAGGGGCAGAAAAGGTATGAGTATAGCCATTGAGTGAGCAGTAAGATTCAAAATCTTGATTTTCAAACTCACGACCATGATCACTTCTTAGGGTCTTAATCTTGAGTCCACTAAGATTTTCTACAGACTTGGAGTATTTAACAAAGTAAGAACAAGCTTCACTTTTGTGAGCTAGAAAATATACCCAAGTATATCTAGAAAAGTCATCTACGAGAACATAGACATAGTGCTTCCCATTTAAACTGGAAACTCTTGATGGTCCAAACAAATCCATGTGAACCAATTCAAGTGGTTGAGAAGTTGAAACTTCTTTCTTTGATTTAAAAGAAACTTTGTGTTGTTTTCCCTTTTGACAGGGATTACAAACTTTGTCTGCTGGAAATTCAAGTTTGGGTAAGTCTCTAACCAAGTTCTTCCTAGAAAGTTTTCTAAGTGAGTGCACATTGCAGTGTCCTAATCTTCTGTGCCAAAGCCAAGACTCTTTATGAAAAGCATTTAAACAGGGAATGTTCTGTTTAGCTAAAGAATCTAAATCAACAGCATAAACATTTTCATTTCTTAAAGCAGAAAATAATAAAACATTTTTAGAGTTAAAAACATTGCAAGAATCATTTTCAAATTTAACATGAAAACCATCATCACATAACTGAGAAATGCTTAACAGGTTATATTTAAGTCCATCAACAAATAAAACTTTAGAAATCAAAATTGAATCAGTGTTACCAATCTGGCCTAGGCCGATGATTTTTCCTTTTGAGTTATCACCAAAGGTGACAAAGCCTCCATCAACTTTTATTAAGCTCTTGAAGCAAGAATAATCTCCAGTCATGTGTCTTGAGCACCCACTGTCTAAATACCATATCTTCTTGTAACAGCTCTTCAAGCAGGTCTCCTACAAAACAGATTTAGATGGAAGATGATTTTGGTACCCAGATCTTCTTGGGTCCAGACAGGTTAGCCAATAACACTTTAGGTACCCGTATTTGTCTAATGGGTCTCATATAATTTGTAGAAATAACATCCTTTGAAAGATAAACCTTATTAGATTCATAACTATGAATATAGCTGGATGAGGCATAAGAAGTTCCAGAATTAACTATCTTCTGTCCAGATTTAGGAATGAATCTAGTTTTGGCAACTTTCCTTTGTCCAGGTTGGTATCCTAT
Organism: Viscum album; assembly: GCA_963277665.1. Classification (NCBI taxonomy): domain Eukaryota; kingdom Viridiplantae; phylum Streptophyta; class Magnoliopsida; order Santalales; family Viscaceae; genus Viscum; species Viscum album. The sequence continues at coordinate 220,062,942 of OY728147.1, forward strand.
ACCAGTAGTGTATCTAGGTGCAACTTGCTTTCCTAGCATTTGTGTTAGAGTATTTTTACCATTGGTGAATTTCTCTAAATCTTTCTTGAGTTGCTCATTAGACAATCTTAGTTCAGTATTCTCTTTAAGCAGCTGAGCATTCTTTTCTACTTCTATATCCAGATCAGATTTATGCTTAACATTTAAAGCATACTGTTTCTTTAGACCTTTATATTTATCTTTAAGCTCATTACATGTTTCTTCTAGCATGTCACAGTATTCAAACAATTCAGATTTTGACATGTTTGCTGAGTCAGAATCTTCTCCAGAATAGTATGAATTAAAAGCAGGGGTCTCTGATGTTACCTCAGAAGTGTTTGTCATGAAACACATGTTGGCCCGATTCTTTTCAGAGTCTGAAGATTCAGCTTCACTTGTGCTGTCTTCTGAAGCACTCCAAGTAGCCTTCATGGCCTTCTTGTACTTGTTATTCTTGTATTCATATTTCTTTTTATACTTCAGCTTTGGACAGTCGGCTTTAATATGTCCTTTCCTCTTACACTCATAGCAGACAACATCATCTGATTTGTCATTCTTCTTCCAGTCCTTTTTCCATTTGCCTTGTTGGTCATACTTTCCCTTATAATTTGGTTTCCTAAAAAAATTATTTTTCCTATAGAACTTTTTGAATCTCCTGGCTATTTGAGCCATCTCATCATCACTGTCAGAATCATTCTCACTTTCCTCACTGCTTGAACTTTCAACTACAGCTTGAAGCTTTTCCTTGTCCTTATTCTTTGAAGTTGAGGATTTGAAAGCAACAGACTTTCTTGCAGGTTCATTGTCTTCCTCTTTGTTCACTTTAAGCTCTTCTTCATACATCATCAGCTTGCCAATTAGTTCCTTGACAGGTAGAGCACCAATGTCACAGGATTCTCTAATGGAGACAGAGGTTCCTCTCCATCTTTCAGGTAGACATCTCAAAATTCTCATAATTTGTTCCTTTGCTGGAACATCCTTTCCCAGAGAGGTCATTGTGTTGACAATTTCATTGAACCTGAGATACATATCAGAAATGGGTTCATCATGTTTCATCTTAAAATTATCATACTTAATAGTATAGGTATTCAATCTCATCTCCTTAACATTAGTTGTTCCTTCATGAGAAACAGCTAAGGTATCCCAAATTTCATATGCAGTTTTACATGCAGAAATTCTATTAAACTCTTCATCTCCTAGAGCACAGTACAGAGCATTCATAGCTTTACAATTGTTATTGTAAGCAGTCTTTGTAGGTTCATCCCAGGTAGATCTAGCAGTAGTGGGAATTTTGTATTCAGATTCAATAGCAGTCCAAATATCAAAACCTATGCTTTCTAGATGAATTCTCATTTTCAGTTTCCACTGAGCATAATTAGTTCCATTGAAGAAAGGTGGTCGGTTAGTAGCAGCACCCTCAAGTCTATTATCCATGATATTACAAAAAGAATTTTAAAGAGATAAAAATTTAGAAATAACAGAAATTTTAAGAACTTTAAAATACAACTAAAATCACAGTTCAAAAGCAGAGCACTTTTTAGAAAGTATTTACTTCCTCTGATACCAAGTGTTGGTCGGAGTGGACACTCAAGAGGGGGGTGAATTGAGTTCCAATCAAAATTTTCTGTTAAAAACAATTTCTAATAAAATCCCCCAATTTCAAAAATAAATTAAACTGTAGTGAATTTATATAGAATATAAAGGTTCAATTAGCTTCTCAAAGATTGATTAATTCTCAGTTAACTTAATCTTTTGATTAAATTAACTTTTGAAACCAATTTACTGATTTATAATAAATATAAACACTTGCGAATTTAATTATCAAAGTAGCTTTGAAGATAGATTATATTTCAAAGTAATAGCAGCGGAATATGAAATAAATATGTATAGTATGGATATAGTATAGCTATAAACACAGAGAAGTAACCAAGAGGTTCAGTCTCAAGCCGAGACTTAGTCCTCTCAAATGTTTATATAAAAGTGATCCACACCCTGGATCGGGGTTAACAACAGTGAGCACACTGTCCAGGTCACAAGACCTCTACCACAGTTCTACGTGGGAAAACAAACAACAGCAGCCAGCTGTCCAGGTCATAAGACCTCTACCACTATCCACAGTGGGAAGTGAAGTGTAGAAAGTTTGCTGAGGATTTACAGATCCTCCAGTGAAAGTACAGGAGTCAGTGTGTGTGTTTAATACAGCAGATAACACACACTGCTCAAAATGTAGAATAAATAAATCACAGAGCAGAGATGTAGAGTTTAGAAATGGCTCTAGTGATTTCAGTGTAGCACTGGACTCGTTTTGGAATTAATCAGAAGTGATTCTGAGTCCTCTTCTTGATTTTGTTTGAGAAGCAGAGTGTCGTATGCTTCAGGTTCACAGGCAGTGAGATGTAGTCGATGAAGCTCTTCAATGATCTATTGTATGCACACCACTCTTCTTGAGTAGGCTTGATTGTATGTTTGATTCTGTCTTCCTTGGTTCTTCTTGTATGCACAGAGCTCTTCTCGAGTATGTCGTATGCTTCCTTGTCTCTGTGTGTGTTGTCTCTTTCTTCTTGGTTTTTCACCCCCACACTCTTCAGCAGAGTCTTCTTGTATTTATATCACGTGCTCCGTAGGACAGAAAAGGTTTCCTTTCCGCAGGTACGAGGTACGGTTTCCTGACATCTGACAACCTTTTATTAATAATCTGTCAGAGCATTAAAATATACCTAATATGACCGTTGGTTAGATTAAATAAAGATAAAGATAAAGAAATTCAAACAGTTGTTTATGACTGTTCAAGAGATCGGTAGGTCATCAGCATTAGAGTAAAGATCGGTGACTCAGATAGATCAGCATCGGTCTGTCATCTGATCGGTGAGTCATTTTGATCAGCATCGGTCTGTCATCTGATCGGTGAGTCATTTTGATCAGCATCGGTCTGTCATCTGATCGGTGAGTCATTTTGATCAGCATCGGTCTGTCATCTGATCGGTGAGTCATTTTGATCAGCATCGGTGAGTCCTTGGATCGGTGACTCATTTTCATCAGTGACTCATTTGCATCGGTGACTCATTTGCATCAGTGACTCATTTGCATCGGTGACTCATTTGCATCGGTGACTCATTTGCATCGGTGACTCATTTGCATCAGTGACTCATTTGCATCGGTGAGTCTGATGGATCGGTGAGTCTGATGGATCGGTGAGTCTGATGGATCAGTGAGTCTGATGGATCGGTGAGTCTGATTGATCGGTGAGTCTGATTGATCGGTGAGTCTGATTGATCGGTGAGTCTGATTGATCGGTGAGTCTGATGGATCAGTGAGTCTGATGGATCGGTGACTCTGATGGATCGGTGAGTCTGATGTCTGTTGAATCCAGAAGGCTTCCAACATACTTTGTAAGTTAATAAGCATAGTTAAAAAAAACATGATAACTGATTCATTCATAGATTGGAATTATGTTTATGAGACATCAAACCAGATTAAGCATCAATGAGTTGTGATGATTTGTGATTATTAAAACATCAGTTATAAACATGAAATCAGCAATCTTCCAGAGGGCTCAACAAGTTCAATAGAGAACTCAACCTCCCACTCTAGTGGATGACCATGTAATGCATCAAGAAACACTTTAAGGAATTTTCAAACCATGGATGCATTTTCTTTTCATATGATACCTTACTCATCCATATATTACTCTTTATCTTTCCCCTTTTCTTTAGTTTCATTAAGGAGAGCTATTGGGGGATGATATAAACATAAATTAAAAGGTGATGTTTCCCCTATAAAGACAAGATATTCCACCTCATATTTAGGGATACTAATCTAAATCTTTTAGAAATAATTTTTTTCATTATAATTTGAAAATAAATCCATAAAAAAGATCATATAAAATTCAACCATAGGTATAATAACCATATTTTCTAATTGGGTATTACCATGTATCATAATTGTAACATCTTGACACATATTTGTTGCAATAAAATTCCCACTTGGGGTATTAATTGATATATTCAAACCTATAATATATCTAATTGTGCATCTTAATGCCAAAAAACACATGTTATGGGAGATTTTGAGGATTTCATGAATGACATGACGTTAATCTGGGCCGAAATGGGATAAAATCCAGCCAAGGGATGAATTCATGAAAGTTGAATCCATTAAGAAAGAAAATGTTTTCATGAAGGATATTGGAGTGCTGAAAAACATAATCATTCATGAAGATGATAATATTTCATGAAATATATGTCACAACCTCCATGGTTACTATAAATATTCTCTTAACCATTCTTTTATGGTTATTATGACGTTTTCAATTATAGGTGATCATCTGAATTCATGAAACATCATCCTTCATAAGCCAAAGAAAAAATAGATTCTTACAAGTATCCATAATTCATGAGTAGCCTATAATGAGTACTTTTGGAACTAAGACCATGGAGGATATGATATTAATGAAGGATTGAACCCTTCATACTAGAGGTATATGCCTCAAAAACAAAAGTGTTTTATAAAACCTTCATCTTTCATGAAAAGAACCCCATAAGGACTTGGAACCATCCTTAGGATGGGTATCCTTGTTTCACGAAGGCCTTAGACCTCTAAAACTCAACTTCGTGAACCCCCGATACTTCAAGAAAATCAACTGAAATTCCTCTATACAAATTACCATTTCAATAAACATTATATCATGAATTTTTCGTTCTCAGGGGTCTCATTATTGTCTATAATAGGTTTAATCATGCGTCAATCATCTACAAGATTGGTATCATCATCCCTTATGTCCAAGACATTTTCTCCCTGAATGAGAAGGAAAATATCATTACCTTTTAATCCTAACTATAGAAACCCTAACCTTGAGACCTCGTACCCTTTTCCTAAAAGGAGAAGTGTCTATTCCATTTACTCTCTTGAATCACATACACAATATACATGTGATTCCCAACAATGATGACATCATCAAGGGAAACAACTTTATTTTCCCCTTGAGGAATTTTGGGATTATCATATACTAATATCTTCCTACCCAATTTGGAATGGGTTGTCTCATGTATAAGTTCCAATGACATCTAAACTATAATACTTTAAACTTCTTAATTCCCACATCCTAATTGAATAATTTAAAACTACATGAAAATGACCTAGTCGCACAATGTTAAACTTCACAAAAATTTCCTAATCCAATATTGTTAAACTACACAATAATTTCATTAGTGGATGATTTTAAACTATAGTTTCACCCTATGTGGAAAACATTGGATTCCTCCTATGATATAAATGTTTGATCCCCAATTTTATAGGTAGATTCCAAACGTACTATCCACACAATCCTATACCATCACTCTTTCATGAAACAAGAATCATTACCAAAAGATGTTCAAATAAAAGTATTGTTCATGCCACGTCAACTTAAACTATGCACTTAAAACTTGTGGATATTAATTCTTATCTCCTTACAGGGTACGGAGAATAACTCCTTGAGGATTAATACTGACACCCGAAAAAATATTTCTATCTTTACAATGGGATGTGATAACTCCAAAGTGTTATAATCTCTTACCATGACACACATAACCTTTTAAGATCCAAAATTAAGCCCCCAATTTAACTTAGTTACACATTGCAACACTAACTCACATTAGGACCGATACATGATGAGTTTATATGGGAAAAATCCACACATGAATTTAAATATACAACCAAAACCCCACAAAACTACAAAAATATGACTGATGTATACATGATGATCATATGTGGGACAATCTACACTATACTCTAAATATATGAAGTTCCATCACTCGAATTTAAACTTGTGATCCCACCTGATGCATCATTGTCTACACCTCGTATGAAAATCACGAGATTACCCAAGTGATGAGCCTATGAAACCTTATGTGATAAGAATAAGTATCATGACATGATGAGTGTTAGATTACTTATTTAACACATAATAAACATGTGTCACTATATCTAGTAAGTACTAGATTCCCAAGGAAAGGATCCTTGATACCTTACACCCCCAGTGTCAGTTTCCCCATAACAAGCACATGATTCCTTGGGTTCTACACCTAATATTACTCATAGATGATATTCCATAAATTTAAAAAGTGATAGACTTTAAATATTGCCAATACCCTAAATTTATTTAGATTTCTAAACATTAACAACATCACTATCAGCTTTGACTACACATAGCTACCCTATTATGATAATAAGTAGAATAAATAATTGGTGTCCTCTTCAAGATGGTTTCTGGACTGAGATTCAAAAATATTTATCAAATCTATCATGGATACCAAGATTCAGAAAATAGGTCAACGGAGGAATCCATGGAAGGAAGAACAGATATCCCATCCTTCTATTACAATCGAGGTGTTGACATCCTCAACCATTGTGGTATAGGTTTCCCACCTTTGGAATGAGGGAATTTTGGGAAACCACATTAGATGGGATTCGATCAATCCATTGATATATATCACCCTCAGAAAGGAACAAGTTCACATGATGTGCACTATGATGAAAGATTCCTAATAAAAATGGTTAACTCGACATAAAACTATTCTCCTTCAGCTGGGAGTAGATGAGTAATGGTGCAAATCAACAGTTTTAGACATCATCGAATCCAAAAATTTATAGTGTAGTGATTCAGTAAACAAAATGGTGAACCCAATTTTTTAAATATTATACTTTAAGTATTAGTAGATGGGTAATGTTGGACATCACTGGATCCAGGAATTTCCAGTATCCTGCTTCACCAAACAAAATAGTGACCCAGATATGAAACTCTTCACCGTAACTAGGGGAAAATTAAGAATGTTACGTAGTATCTGTCTAAGAAATACTCAACATGGATACTGAATACACCATGGAGGGGATGGATAAATTTGGTAATGTTATCCATAAACTTCACCAGACATGTATTGATGGTTCACTCAGCATATCTTATAATTCCCAAGTAGTGGGAAATGATTGATGAAACACCACCAATAGGCACATGGGTAGGAGAACCGAGGGAGTGAAAATACTATAGAACATATCTTAAACCATGAAAAAACTATTGGGAACCCTTGCCTTGTCTCTCCTACTGAGATCATCCAATATAGGGTGGTCAATGCCTTGTTTTTTTATTATGAATAGGAATGTTCCATCCTGACCATAGACATTGATTGACAGGGTCAGGAAGATAAGGCACCACAACGATTCCACCATGTCCACACCACCACCTCCATGGTCCAAACAGGGTAAAATACTCCAGATCATAATGGCCATCTCTTTCAGTAGTCATTTCTTGTAATATTATAATAGATTACTCACCTATTCCATGGAGTCATGGAATTTTTAGGTCATGCCCATCATAACCACTATATAGGTGTCACCCAGGAGGGTTACCACCAATCCATATTGACAACACCAACTAACACCACTAGATGATGTGTAACCTAATACTATCCCTATTCCGTTAGCCTTAGTGTCAAATATCTGATGTTGATGACATGATATTTCCCCACCCATTCCCAATAAAGGCCACTTTAACAGCTCCAATGGTACCTCCCATCATCAGTGCATCAACTCATGCCATCACAACCACTATGTACATGTACATATTCTCCAGATTGGGATTTAGACACCAACATCCTACTATGTAGGTCATGTTGAATATTATCATTTTGGGAGCCATTGAAAACCATCATGGGATATCCTAGGATGAATAATTCCACTATAGAGGTCCTCTCCACAACACTATTGGACAATATGACGTTCCACCCAGTTTCGAAGACTCTCGCTTCCCCAAATATCCATCTTGGGATAGAAGAACATGTAAGATAAATGGGGGCCACACCCATGGTGTTGGCCATATCACACGTGGAAGAAGTAATCATTTCACTCATAGGATAATGTTTGGGTAATTCCCACATCATCAAAGACAAGATAAGGGAAAACAATATATTACCATCAATCACTCTGCCCAATTTTACAGATGAATCGATGGAGATGTCGTCATCTTCAACACAAGGGTTGCGAGAAAGAACCTACTAGTTTAGGTTGACCATCCTTGAGTTAGATATCTATAATGTCCCCAAATCCCACTACAAGTACCAACATTAAGATGACGTATTGGATTTCTTCTAGGGACGCTATTTACAATTGTCCCGACCACCATTATCTTCCCTCCTCTCGACCTCCAAATTGGTTATTGGGGAAAAATTAGGGTATGTACTAGAACTCTGAAAACATGGTGGATATTACCTTCACAAATAGAGTTATGGGGACCTTTAAAATTAGTAGGAGGCTATAGATATTCTATCCTATATAGATATGGTCATGAAGAAAAACCTATATCTAGAAGACACTTTGTTATCTCAGAGAATATTAAACCATGTGATACCCCCTCTTCATGAAAACCAACAATAGAGAAGGTCTGTGTCACTAACACCCCCAGTCTCTTGTCAATCACTGGTTAGAGATTGGGGTGATCATGAATAGGAATAACCTATAGACAATGAGAACGAGGAGATCTTATGTGAGGTCTTATCCACTAACCATCAATTAGTCTTCTTTTTCACAAATTTGACTCTATGCTTTATCATTATTGAGTTCTTCATTAAGGGCCATTGGAATGCCTCCACCAAAATATATGGGTGACATTTAACCACCTCTTATATTTTTAGTTGGTCTACCCAGGAAGCCTTTACATGTTGAGACCATCCATCAGCTGTACCGGAAGGTTGATATGAGAACACTTTTAAGTGGATCAGTTCCCAGACTCAAATGGATACCACCATAGCTTCCATTAGACGTATTTATTGAGCCTCATCATGATATAATGTTTCATACAAGTGTAATATTACCTTGATTAGATTAGGGTATATGGGAATTATTTTATCTACCATTTTAGTCCCCTTTTATGATGACAATAGGATGGCCAGGCAGACCCCCTATTAGAAATGAATGTTCCCCTACAAATACCTCCACTATGAACATCATCCTGATAAATCATCTATATGATCAATGAAACTCAGATTTTTACATGAGGAATATTTTGGAGAACCATTTGAGAATGGAGAAAAAATATCATGAATATCTTTTTATTGGTGACCACACTCATCAATAGGGATAGAAGTTGGGCCGCGTAAGTCCCCCCATGGAGGCACTACCTCCTGCTCATCGACATATTGATAAAGGAAATGGAGTAGGGGATCCCATAATCCCATATGAATCAATTAAATATATTATTAATTTGTAATACTAGACACATTAATATATGATATTTAGTGTTATAATAGGCTCACCATCGAAATCATCACCGAATAATGGCCAAAGTGACAAAATGTTATAGGGGACCCTACCGCTCCTCCAATTGAACATATAGTCCTTCTTAGCCTATAAACCATGGTCTTGGTGGGAAATAACATACAAGCAATAAAGGTAGAGGATGGTGGATCTTAAAATTGAATAATATATGGCCTTCCTACCCTACCTGAGAAGAAAAAATTCCAATAGTTAGACTATGATCACTTCACCTCTCAAACTAGCCGGATGATCAAATCATTGATAATTTTCAACACAAAACAAGATGATGTGATAAATGATAAATTCTCATATTGAGGCTATAAAGATAAAATTGGTTTTGATTTCACCTAAAGGGAATACATATTCAGAATTGGTCTACCACATCCATCCATACCCATATTTTAATAATTCAATTTTCAACCCTTTCAACGAGATGATATATCTACTGTATTAACTAGTTAACATAACCTCATTATGAAGCCATATTCTAGGAACTTGCAAACATTATAATGAATCCATGATTAATTAATTTTTCCAAACCTTGTATAATACCACTTTTATTTGTCATTTTACATTTTCAACAAGATATATTATTGTCCGGGATGATCTATATAGGTAGTTCCTCTACTAGTTTCGCTCCACCTTACATAAGACTGGAATCAATGGCCTCTAAAAATGATAGCATAAAACAATTGAGTTGGTCACTAACTATATTTTCCGATAGAAGCGGATGAATTAATCCATAAAGGGGAATCATTTCCAAGAATATATTTTGAAGGTGTGTATGTAGAATTTCTAAGAAGATCTGGTCACTATCATCATCTCCTTGAGATATCCGGTTGGATTTCAAGAAATCACCAAAATATATTACTATTTGTAAGAATCCTTGTAGTGGGTATCAGCCATTCCCATTACCTATTCCATCTCTCATGTGGATTCCAATGAAGGTAGAAATAACCACCACTACACATACTATGGCCCTATATCTAGTTTTCCTTCAAAAAAAATCCTCGGTAAAATCCTCACCAAGAACATACTCAATATAAGAATGCTATATAAACCCCCTCAAGTAAAAGAACCTAATATTACCTTTACAAAATGGAAGAACCGAGTATACTCCTTGAAGGATGCCTAATTCCCCAGGAAATTAAACCGTGACTTGGAGAATAATATCCTGAAGGTGACCAAATCTTGGAGTCCCTTAGAGGTTAGATTCATTAATCATACCAAATAAAAAACATATAACAGATTCCTTGGACTCAACATCAAAGAGTGATTCATATTCAAGGATTGGTTCCAGGACTAGGTAGAGCCTGCCCTTGTTGAGTTGGGTGAAATCTCATCACATGTGACATATGCTTATGCCACCCCAAATAGTGAAAATGAAGACTCCATTGAGTGGGAGAAGGTTCCTCGATGAGGTATATAGAAGTAAAATGACTAATTGGATAATAATATCTCTCATTACCTTGGTATTATTCATCCCTGTTTGAGAAAATAAACACATGAGAAAATTGTCATGTCCTCTATAGTCACCCCCTCAACATCAAAGCCTCTAAAGTCGTAGTGGAAGAGAAATTAATGAATCCCAAGAAAACAGAGTCCCCCACTAGTTCTAGAACAATATTTCACAATTAGTGTCTTCATGGCCCTTGAATTAGAATTATCTCCTAAATTCCATCCCTTCATGGAATATTCCATCAATGAAGAAAAAGAGTGTAAGGCCCCAACCTTAAACATCACATAATATTGAGATATGTCAAAAATTCACATTGAGGATCTTTTCAGGGGAAGAGTTTTAGAGAATTAGGCCGTAACTATTACACTAGATCTCAAATCTTACAATGTAGACACTTCTACTATGTCCAAATTTTTTCACAATGATAAAACTCTTTAATTAAAAACAGTAATTATTTTCTTGATATAAATATATTTGAATTGTTCCTTCATCTTACCCTTCCTTATACCCTATGATTTTTTTTCAAAAATGAGCATAAAAATATCAGTAAGGTATATAAAATAAAGAAAGACAACATTATCCCTTGAATACATACAAATCAATGAAATCATAATTTTCAATCATAAAATATAAACTCATATTTTATTAAATCATAATATTTATGAATAATACATTGAAATCATAAATCATAAAGGTAACTTGTGGAATCCATAACATAATTACATTAAAGCTTCACAAATACATAGGGATTTATGTTTTCAATACCCATAATAGTATATTCCCTAAATATGTTAGGAGAACCATTAATGTTTACCTCTATCACGTTACCCAATTCATTGGAGAGTTATCTCAGGCTCACCGGCCCTAGGTTTATCACGGAACCACCCATATTTAGTTTATCTCATAACTACCCATAAAATGCCCAAGTACCATTAAATAATAATAACACATAAAATATTTAAATTATCAACACTTAACTCATCAACCATAGTGAATCAATTCAAAATATTGAAATATTAAATCCATTTACTAAACCATTTAAAATATTTAATAAAGAGTTTTTTCAATCATAGCGTCCCATACCACTTTATAATTTTTAACATTTTAAAACATTAAAGTACATATAAATAAATCATTAAAACCATTTTGAAAACATGGAAATTATTGAGACTGATTTATAATATTAAATCTTTAAAATATTTAAAACAATGTTTTTGTTAAAGAGTCCCTTACCACTTATGAAAATACTTGAATAAAAATAATTTATGAATAAAATTGAAAGAAAACTATAATATCATGTGAATAAAGAGATTAATGATATTTTATGTCAAATTATAGTATTTAAATATTATAGGACAATAAAGGTGCACAATATCATGATATACCTAAATGAAAGGAGATTGAGATGAAGTCCCTTACAAAAATTCTGCATCCTAACAGCTTTACAAAAAAATTTAGAAAATGAGCTGATGAGATAGAAAAGGGTATCTCATCACATGGGAATAAAATGTACATAAATAAGGATATATAAGAACATATTATGAAATAGGAAATTTTAAATTAAAAGAAATAACATAAAATAATTCTTTGACCAAAAGATGAAGGTGAAAGGTTCCCTTACCATGAGTTTGACTCGTCATGTATGTTCTTTATTCTTCTTGAATAATAACCCTATGTTAATTTATAATTGCCTAAGAAACATTTTAAAGTTTATTATTACTTTTATATCACATATTACCACTTTATTAAAATTTCATAATTATTTATGTTAATATCGGTCATTTTTTTGATATTGGGTTCTTGAGTCCAAAATGAACATGTTATAATTACAAATTGTCTATATAGTCAAAAGTCCATTATCGCAATAATCATATTAATAATTGAAATATCTTATATATATAGTATATATGGATTTATATCCAGTATATATGTAATTATAATAATCCATGACATTTGGAGATAATAAATGAAATGAACTGTTCATGGAGATGGTAAGTCGTACGTACGCATGAATGCTACTTTCATTTATTTTTCATATTTAATGAAATTAAAACTAAATGATACATGGGTATATTATAATATCAGAATAAAAAAATATTTTATATACATTACAAAATATCATTAATTCCTTCCTTTATATGTTCCATTTATGGGATGAATGAGTCATATCACTTTGAGGGGGTGGTAGTCCACACTTCTTCAAATGAAATTATTGTATTTAAACATCATGAAATGAATAAATGTATGTTTGTAAATAAAAATTACAATATATTAGGGAAAATATAGAGAAAATATATATCATATATAAATACACTGACATCATAATTCCAACCATAAGAGGCTATAGGGGAAAATCGAACAATCATTGTTCCATGAGGCAGTAATTCACCTTACACAGAAACAGTATGTCTATGTCCAATAGACAGAGGTGTGTGTAAGTGTAGTTATAATAAATATCATAAAAACATCATGGTATAATGAATATACTGGTGTTTTTATAAAATTATTTAATAAATAGAGTTTAGGGGTTGGAGAAAGAAAATAAATGAAAGTAGTTTGAGAGAAGACATTACCTCAAATCAGGTAACTCCTTGGGATTTAAGTTAAAAGTATTTCTTAAATTCCCTTATTCCAAAGGTGTGACTTGTATGAGGAATAGAGGTATTTTTGGAGAATATTTGGGAATATTTTTGAAGATAAAAAAGCGATTTAGTGGTGTGAGTTAGGGGTTAGAGGTGCTGGCATTTTATAAGAGGGAGGAGGGGTACTTTAGGAATGTCTTGAAAGATTATTTTATTATAAACTGAATTTCGATTTTAAAGAGGTCCAAAATTAATTTAATTAGAATATTATTTGAATATTGTTCTAAATACTCTCAACCAATAGGTTTTAGACATGTTTTGGTTTCAAATTTACCCTTATATTTTAGCTTTAACCCTTAGTGATCTAATTTAACTCTTACCATGTCTTCTTGTATATTCATACTATATAGTTAAAATAGTTACTATAAAATGAAATATAACCTCAAGTGGTTCATAAATGAAATTGCAAACATTATATATGTAATTTGGAATAATCATAGATTTTTAGGACTATTAAATCATTTAATAAAATAGTGTTTGTTTTAAAAACTCATTTATGTTAAGTTTTTTTACTATTCATGTCATGACTTTTTATAGAAATCACAACAACATTATTCTTTCAAAAAAAACATCATTAATTCAAATATAATAAGTAATATGTGACCATAAAAATCTTGGATGGAATAAAATGTTTAAATATAAATTTATTATAATATTTATAATCTCATTTATTTAAATCCTTCATTAATATCGTAATCACTACATCAGCATTGTGTCATAAATAAAAAATTTATTTATTATCTAAAAATTAAAAATAAAATCCCCTGGTGTAGGAAATAATTTTATATTACTAATTAATATATACAGTCAAAGAGTTCACTTATATAACCCAATATAATTTATTTAGTAAAAGATACATTTTTAGGTTATATTTTCCGTAACATTAAATTAAAATTAATTAAATGTCATTTTCACACACAAGTGACTCCATGGGGACCTAATAGCGAAAAAAGGATGCCCATGGTTGGAACTATCTCATCCAATGTGGTTAGTACATGTGTTAGGGTAATTTAATATTATTATGATACTATTTTTTACCCGTATTTACCATATTTACCCTTTAACAATGGTGAATAAAATATTTACATTAGTTACTATTCATAATATATAAAAATAAATTTTACACCTCAAAATTCCATGGTACAGTTCTCTTTGAATAATACAATAGTGTGTGTTGTACGCAACTTCGAGTTCTAACACACCACAACCAATCGGACTAGCTGTTATGAATAGTAATGCCAAATTTGTTAAATTTTTTAAATTTTATCTTTCAAAATGGACTTAATTTTTGGATTTAGGAAACAAAAATTAGCTTAGGTTTATTTTTTTGTATTTTTCTGAAAACATTCAATTTTTGATGAATAGTGAAAAACAATGAGTTATTGTTCAAAACTGACCTTTTATTTAAATAACTATATATTTTATTTAAATTTATTTTAGGTCAAAATAGATACATAATATTTATATAAGTTCAATGTAATTCATTGGAAACAGTTTATAATAATTTTAGAGATATAAAAATTTTATTGAACTTTTTACAGTCTTTTACCCACCTCTTAGGAGCATTTGAAAATATATATGAAACATAATTATATCACTTATGTGAGTTGAATTAAAAAAATCCAAGAGACACGGTTGATATTAGTATGTAAAAGGTGGTTTAATAAGATGAAAATAATTTTTAGTGAATAGTAACTTTTTACTTTTATTTACCATGGTTAAAAGTAAATAGGGTAATTAAGGGTAAAAATGATATTATTATTACCCTAAAAAATATTCCAATTCTATTGGATAAATGTAATTCGACCGAAAACAACCTTAGGAATAAAATATGATCCTTTAGGTCCACTTGGATGAGATTAGGACATTTATTATTATTTAATTCAAAGAAGAGTTAAAGGTGTTAAATTCAAGTTTTAATAACTAAACTATTTTTAATATAAGTTTACAAATAAGATAAATTAGACTATAAATATTCAATAAAAAGATAGAAATATTTTCTACATAATGATAGTTTATTTATATTTTTTAAACATTAAATAATTTAATTTATTTATGACACAATGATGATGTATTAATTATCATATTAATGAAAAATTAAAATAATTGATATTATAAATATCTAAATAAATGTAATTTGAAATTTTTATGAATTAAACTAATTTTATAGGTTAATATGACATATTATAGTTTTTTAGATGAATTCTTTTCGAGGTAATAATGCTGTTATAAATTCATCAAAAACAAAATACCATAAAGTGTAAAAATTGACATAAAAGAGTTTTTAAAAAATATGTATTATTAATTGATATTATATTCATAAAAATCTAAGGTTCATCCAAAATACGTATGTAATTATAGGGGTATCATTAATTAACCACTTGGGGTTCTCTTGGAAGTATATAGTAATTTTATTAACCATATAATATAAAAATACAAAGAGACATGGTAAATGTCAAACTATTTAACTAAAAGTTAAATCTAAACGATAATCATTATATAGTGACCCAAACCTGTATAAAACCTATTGGTTGAGTGTTTTTTGACCCATAACCACCTTATAATTTAAATAATTCATTTTGGAGACATTATAAACTGAAGATTATTTTATTATAAAATAATATTTCTAGCTTTTCCTAAGGTGCCTCTCACCCCTCTTATGAAAGGGAACTCCCCCTTCTCTCTAATTTACACCTTCAATGCCATATGGCTCAGCCAAAATCTTCCCAAATACCATCTCAACTATCCTATTTTCATACTACAGGCCTTCCTTTAGTCAGAAATCCAGCGTAAGGATCACTTTGGATCAAATCAAAAGGAAGAACTTGAAGAAGAAGTAAATATCTCATCACCTCTTTCAAGTTCCTTTCTTCTTCCACATCCTCTTTCTTTGATGTTTCCATTATAAAATAATAACTCCATTATATTATATATACTGTGAGATTATTATAAATATGATACAACTAAATTCATTATTCTATCCTTCCTTTGAATGACATGTCACCATACGTGTGTACGTACGACTTACCGTGTCCACGTCATGGTGTAATTGTTATTCATTACATTATTATTTTGATGAGTATAATAATGATGTGTAATTGATGTAAATAATAAATATAAAATGATAATTATTCTGTATATATGATATACCATACAATTTTATATTAGTTTAATATCAAAATAATGATAATGTCGCTCGTGCGTACGTACGGATTACCGTCTCCATGAACGTGATGAGATTCATTCTCCATTGTATCCATTCGAGAATAATTTTCATTAAATGATTAAAAATAATGTTTAAATACTTAATATCATTATGAATATGAATAATATACATCCTATCCATGACAAACATTACTTATGTAACAAAGAAAATAAAGGAAAATGAATCAGTTAACACCCGAAACGACGATAATACTAAAATATTATTAACAATGTAATATTAAAAGATCATATATGATATCATATTAATTTATATTACTCTTTTATAATTTAATAAGAATTATTTTACCATTATAAAGTAGGTTAAACTACCCTTGACCAAGGAAAAGTACAAGTTAAGGGTTAATTTCACAATCTCTTTATTATCCAAGATTGTTTTTACGTAAGTATCTACTGGGACCTGTTTATCATCCACATCCATGTTTCTTTAAAATTTATTTCAATTTTTTTTACTATTTACTAGAAAATGGGGTAATTTAATTTATACCCTTCTTTGAACTTATATGTTTTGAAAGTAATATTTCTGTCGTTTTCCAAATAAGGTACTTTATGACCTTTTCGACAAAATTAAGGTAAGAATGTTTTTTTAACTTATACGGTGGGTGCAACTATTTTCTTATAACATTATTGAAGCTATACTTACAAGATTATAAGAATATTTTCAAAATTAATGTTTTCTTTAATAATTATATGACTTTTAAATGATTTCAAAATAGTAAGAGATATTTCACTAAATATAGGTTTTGATTTCATATATGTCAACATTCTTGGATAGATTTTAAGATTATTTGATGTTTATTTACTATGGTACAAAACGTCCATATTTTATTGAAGGTTTTGTGATATGTTTGATTGTGGATGTGTTATTTTTACACCATTCATGGTTTATGGATAAAGTATTGACATTTCGTATGCTAGTTTTAATACGAATGATTATGTTATGTCTAAACCTTTTCATATGAGGAATGAATTGGACTTAGTAAGTGATAGGTGGAGCCCACTATATCTCCTCGATGCATTGGTAGGTCTCATTAGACAAACTAGTGTCTTGGCATAAGGCCTTGATAAAATCTTATCTTTAGTCTTGGCTCAAGGCCTTGACTATGTGGTTATGAAATTCTGGCATTATGCATTCCATCATTATGAAAGTGGCTATTGATATTGGAAGTGATTATTCGACTAGTATAATATCCATGTGAATAAATAAATAGAATTATTTGATTTTATATTTTCAATATTATGCTTAAGTTCAAGTGTAAAATGAGTTTTTTTATTCTTATACATTTCCTTAAATGTTTGTGCTTATTTATGAAAGTTTACGCTATATTGTTATCCTTACTGAGCATCTGAGATCTCCCATTTCTATGTATTATTTTTCCCTGGATGCGAAGAAGTATATTATGACAGACCTACAGGGATAGTCTATGGGATCTTAGGGTTGTTTATGGAAACAATGTTGTTGTATTTTTCCATTTTATGATGTAATGTAAACCTTATGAATGTATCTAGTACTTCCAAGGCTACTAAACTAATCGATCATTCGAGACTTGATCTTTTATGATCATACCAATGATACGTAATAATGCACTGACTCTAGGATTCTATGGTTGGGGCGTTATAGTTGGTATCAGAGGAAGTTTAGTACAAACCTTTGAAACTAGATCCAGATAAACTTTGATTAGAGCACATAGCCCTAAGATAGACGTAGAGGATTATTATAAAAGAACTTCCTAGAATTTTGGTATTATGGAGATTTTGTGATTTTTCCAAGAAATGCATCCCTGTTTGGATACGAGCAGGTAGAGGCAGCTCTGGAACATATGTACCTAGGGGTAAAAAACGAAAACACCGCTTTGAGATAGAAGCGAATGGGATCTGGTGCACGGCAATGAGCCTTACTGCACTCTTGGTTACGACACTCCTGGGGGATATTCTTAGGATAATGATCATTTTCATTACAAACCATTATGAAGGATTTATGAGTACATACTTCCTCAATGAAAACATTTTTATGATTATGGATTATATCCATAAACTATTCAGTTAATGTTAAGTGTTGTTGGAATTTTGTATTTCGATTCATAAACTAATCTAGTTTATGAAATTATTTAGAAATGGTGCCTAGTTGAAGGAATGGAAATCATATCAACGCACACACTCCATATAGGGATTTCCCTCATGCCCAAGACAATTATAGTGGAGCTGGTGATACAACTGGTGTTGATCATCTTATCACTATATTGGGACAACTCACTTAGGTTATGAATAATAACCTTAACCATATGGAGCACCTTGATCTGCAGTGTGGAGGATCAATGTTAGATTGCTTCATGAGGAAAAAACCACTAACATTCAATAGGGGCACAAATACACTAGTAGTTGAGAAATGGATAAATTCCATAGATAAAATATTCCATGCCATGGGGTGTAGCGATAGGGAAAAAGTTTTCATGGCAGTGTACCACCTCACTGGAGATACTGATCAATGGTGGTACTTGATTTAAAACAAAAAGGATGATGATGAAGTATCAAATATGGAATGGAGGGAGTTTAAAAAAAATTATTAGAAAAATAATTTCCTCATGACCATCGAGCGGATATGGAAATACAATTTCTAAGTCTGAGGAAAAAGGAGGATGATAATGTCACAAATTATTAAGCTAACCATACAAGGTTAGTGAGGCATGTTGCAGATTATATATGTAACCCAATAACTAAGATTTATCGTTTCTTTGATGGGTTAAAACCATTTCTCCGTCAAGCATTAGTCTCACAATCCATTACATCGTACGGATATACTGTCTCATGTCCTATCAAGACAGAAAAAGAATTCTCTAAGTCTTATGACATTAAAGCAAAGAAAGAGAAGAAGTGATCTGTTGAACACTCTGGAAATGGAAATAAGGGGAATAAGGGAAAAGTTGAATATTCATCCTACAGAAAATGTGGGAAGAAACACCCTAGTACTTTCCTGAAGGGAATGGGAGTCTGTTACAAGTGTGGTGAAAAAGGACACCAAGATCATGATTGAAAGGGGAAGAAAGAGGCTGTCAATGTTGAATGATAAAATTTTATAGAAAGGGGCATTATGCGAATGCATGTCCAAAGCATCATGGAAACTTACCTCAGAAAAGGCCAAGGGATCAAGGCCAAGATTAGGCTATCACTACTGTTGAGATTGAAGCTCCTAAAGACGTGGTGGCAAGTAATTTAATGGTTTCCTCAAGTTTAGGAAATTTTTTAATTGATTCTGGAACATCGCATTGTTTCATATCTTCCTAGTTTTCTAAGAAAATTAGATATTTCCAATTCGATTTAACAAGGGAGTTGTCAGTCAAAACTACCAAGGGAAGTATCATTGCAACAAATTTTTGTGCATTAGTCCCCATTAGGGCATATAAATGTTCTTTATGTGCTGATCTCATCGTCACACCCAGGATTGAATTTGATATAATCCTCAGTATGGATTGGCTTTTAGAAAATGATGCGAAAATTTATTATAAGAAGAAAGAGGTTACTATTTTTGATGTTGATGTTGATAAAGAACACATTTTCTTTAGAGAAGAATCATCACCACCTGATTCTTTTCTAGATCAACCCCCAGTAGCTCAACTAAATTCAATTATTAGGGAGGAAGAGAATTAAATAACTATGGGTGAGGAAATGAATGTTCAAATAGTATATATACATATTGTGAAAGAGTATGTTGACGTGTTTCTAGACAATTTACCTAGACATCCTCTAGAATTATAAATTGAGTTTCCCATTGATTTTATTTCTGGTTCAAGGCCCATATCGAAGACCCCTTATAGAATGGACACTGTGGAATTAGTGGAACTAAATAAACAACTAGAGGAATTGAGTAATAAGGGATTTATTCTCCCTAGTGTTTCTCTATGGGGATCCCCTATCCTTTTTGTTAAGAAGAAAGATGGATCTATGAGGTTGTTCATTGACTATAGGGAGATCAATGCAATAAAAAAAAGAACAAGTATCCCTTACCTCAAATTGATGATTTATTCATCCAACTTCATGGAGCTCAATACTTTTCTAAGATTGAACTTTTCTTTGGATATCATCAGTTGTGCGTGAAGAAGGAAGACATTTCGAAGACATCAATTTGAACTAGGTATAGGGATTACGAGTTTACAGTAATGCCTTTTGGGATGACTAATGCACCCTTTGTCTTCATGGATCTAATGAATAGAGTTTTAAAGTAATATCTTGATGACATTGTTGTGGTATTTATTGATGATGTCATGGTATTCTCCAAAATCTACAAATATCATGAAAATAATTTGCGCATTATCGTAAAGTCTTAGAAGACATGAATTATATGGGAAGTTTAGCAAGTGTTAATTTTGGCATGAGGAGATTTCTTTTTTTTGGCCATATTGTCTCTAAGGATGGAATCTCCGTTGATCCTTATATGACCAAAAAAATCCAAAAATGGCCCTCACTGACGTGTACAACTGAGTACACATTTGTATTGGTTTAGCAGGTTATTATCGACGTTTCGTTCAGAATTTTTCCTGATTGGCTAACCCATTAACAAAGGTTTCACGAAAATGGGTTAAATTTTTTTGGACAAAAGTGTGTGAAGAATGTTTTGAATAATTGAAGAGAATATTAGTCAATGATCTTATATTGAATCTACCACCGGGTAATGATGGGTTTTTTTATTTATAGTGATGTTTCAAAGAAAGGACCTGGTTGTGTCCTTATGTAGAATGATAGGATTATTTCCTATGGGTCACGACAGTTAAAAATTCATGAGAAAAAATATACTACTCATGATATTGAGTTATCAGTTGTAATATTTTCTTTCAAGATTTGGAGACACTATGTCTAGGGTAAAAAAGGTGAGATATATACCGATCACAAGAGTTTGAAGTATATTTTCTGACAGAAAGAACTCAACATGAGGAAACAGAGATGACTTTAACTACTCAAGTATTATGATTGCACTAAACACTACCACCCGGGGAAGGAATATAAGGTGGAATATGCTTTGAGTAGAAATGATCATGAAGTTTTCAACAAGATGAGAGTTGAAAAGGATAAAATATATATGGATCTAGTAAAGATGGATATGGGAATCACCATGGAAGGTGAAACATCAATACCTTTTCAAATGGTTGCCAAACCATGTTACTAGAAAAGATAAAGAGTTATTAGAATTATGATGAAGAGTTTCAAAAGAAGACTAAAGCTGTGAATGATGGGAGATTGAGTAAATTTTTGTATGAAGATGGAATTTTGAAATTTGGGAAGAGACTTTGTGTTCCCGATATACCTAATCTAAAAAGGGAATATTTGGATGATGCTCACAGTTCCAATCTCTCTATACACCCGAGGAGCTCCAAAATGTATTGAGATTTGAAGGAACATTTTTTGTGGGACAACAAGAAGAGGGATATTGCTGATTTTCTGTCAAGATGTATGGTTTGTCAACAAGGGAAAGTAGGAAGGAAATAGCCTGGAGGAGTCATGAAACCTCTTCCCATACCTAGGTGGAAATGGGATAATATTATTATGTACTTTGTCATGGTACTACCAATGAATCATATAAGGAACGATGCAATATGGGTCATTGTTGATCATATTACCATGTCAGCACATTTTCTTGCTATAAGAGAAGATTTAGCACTTGAACGTCTAGTAATACTATATATTAATGAAGTTGTAAGACTTCATTGAGTACCCCTATTGATTGTTTCTGATCGTGATCCACATTTTACATCAAGATTCTGGAAAAGTCTTCAGAAATCTCTAGATACTAAACTTTTTTTGAGCACTGCCTACCACCCTCAAACTAAAAGAAAATAAGAAATGACTATTCAAACCTTAGAAGACTTGTTGAGATCATGCTCACTTTACTTTCAAGGTATGTTGGATCAATATTTACCTATGGTAGAATATTCATATAAAAGTGGATTCCATTCAAGTATTTAGATGGCACTATATGAAGTTTCATACAGAAAGAGATGTCGCAAAACAGTATTTTGGGATGATGTTGGTGAAAGAAAACTCGTAGGCCTAGAATTGGTGGAGGAAAAGATGAAAAAGGTAAAGGTAATCCAAAACCACATCAAAGAATCTCAAAGTAGGCAGAAGAGCCATGCCGATAAATGAATGAAGGATTTAAAATTTTAGGTAGAAGATCATGTTTTCTTGAAGGTATATCCATGGAAGGGTGTTATACGTTTTGGTAAGAAGGGTAAATTGAGTCCTAAGTAAATCAGTCCTTTCGAAATTCTAGAACGAATTGGGATTGTAGCTTATCCTTTGGCAATGATGCCAAGTCTCTCCAAAGTTCATGATGTGTTCCACGTATCACTATTGATAAAATACATTCCTAACCCAACACATTTACTCACCTATGAGGAATTAGAACTGGAACCCGATCTGTCTTATTGAGAAGAGCCTATCAAGGTTCTTGATACAAGAGAACAAGTGCTGAGAAACAGGGCGACTCATCTAGTAAACATTCTATAGAGAAACCATAAGATGGAAGAGGCAATGTGGGAGCCTAAGGAACTTATGATGAAGAACCACCCGATTCTTTTTATTTAGTAATTTTATAGAAATTTCAAGAACGAAATTATTTAAAGTAGGGGAGAATGTAACACCTCAAGCATCCATGGTACACTTCTCTTTGAATAATATAATAGCATGTGTTGTGCGCAACATCGAGTTCTAACACACCACAACCAATAAAATTAGATATTACTAATAGTAATAACCAATTTTTGAAATTTTATAAATTTTATCTTTCAAAATGGTCTTCATTTTTGGATTTGGAATATCAAATATAGCTTAGGGTAAATTTTTGGTATTTTTCTAAAAAATTTCAATTTTTGATGAATTGTGAAAAACACTGAGTTATTGTTTAAAACCAAATTTTTATTTAAATAATTATTTATATTATTTAAATTTATTTTAGGACACAATAGATACATAATACCAATATTAGTTCAAAGTAATTCATTGGAGCCAGTTTATAATAATTTTAGATATATAAAAATTATATTGAACTTTTTAGCGTCTTTTTCCCACCTCCTAGGAGCATTTGAAAATTTACATAAAAAATAATTTCACCACTTCTGTGAGTTGAATTTCAAAAATCTGAGATACATGATTTATATCAGTAAGTAAAATGTGGTTCAATAAGATGAAAATAATCATTGGTGAATAGTAACATTTTTACTTTTATTTACCACGGTTAAAAGTAAATAGGGTAATTAAGTGTAAAAATGATATTATTATTAACCTAACAGATGTAATAATTCTATTGGATAAGTGTAATTTGAACAAAGACAACCTTAGGAAAAAAATATGATTCTTTAGGTCCACTTCGATTAGACTAGGACATTTATTGTTATTTAATTCAAAGAAGTGTTAAAAGTGTTAAATTCACAGTTTAATGACTAAACCATTTTTAATATTGGGTTACACATAAGATAAATTCAACTATAAATATTAATTAGAAATCTAAAATTATTTCCTACATAATGGTATTTTATTTTTAATTTTTATACATTAAATAATTTAACTTATTTATGACACAATAATGATGCAGTAATTACCGTATTAGTGAAAGATTAAAATAATAGATATTATAAACATCAAAATAAATGTAATTTGAGAATTTTTATAAATTAAAATAATTTTTTAGGTTAATATGACATATTAGGGTTGGTTAGATGAATTTCTTTCGAAGTAATAATGCTGTTATGAATTTAGAAAAAAAAATACAAAATGGTGTCAAAATTGACATAAAAGAGTTTTTAAAACAAATATTATATTATTAATTGATATTCTATTCCTAAAAATCTAAGGTTTGGAGAAAAGACTTATGTAATTATAGGTGTATTATTAAATAAACCCTTGGGGTTCATTTGTAAGTATACAGTATGTTTATTAACCATATAATATAAAAATACAAAGAGACATGTTAATGTCAAACTATTTAACTAAAAGTTAAATCTAAACGATAAGGTTAATATATTGACCAAAACCTATCTAATACCTATTTGTTGAGAGGTTTTCGACCCATATTGAACTTATAATTTAAATAAATTATTTTGGAGCCATTAGAAACCAATAATGATTTTATTATAAAATAATATTTCTAGCCTTTCCTAAGGTGCCCCTCACCCCTCTTATAAAAGGGAACTGCCCCTTCTCTCTAATTCACACCTTTAAAGCCATTTGGATTGGACAACCTATGAAGAAATATCCTCTCAACTATCCTCCCTTTATCCTAGATTCCTTACTTTAGTCATAAATCCAACTTATATATCCCCTTTGATCATATCAAAAGGAAGAACCCAAAGAAGAGGTAAATATTTCATCACATCTTTCAAGTTCCTTTCTTCTTCCACTTCCTCTTTCTTTGTTGTTTCCATTATAAAATTATAAATCCATTATATTCTATACACTGTGATGTTATTATAATTATGGTACAACCAAATTCATTATTATATCCATCCTTTTAATGACATGTCACCATATGTGCGTATGTACGACTTATTGTCTCCACATCGTCGTGTAATTGTTATTCAATACATTATTATTTGGATGGGTAAAATGTTGTTGTGTAATTGATGTAAATAATAAATATAACATGATAATCATTCTTTATATATTATATAAAATCCAATTTAATACTATTTTAATATCAAATGAATGATATTGTCGCTTGTGCGTACGTACAGATTACCGTATCCACGAACACGATGAGATTCATTCCCCATCGTATCCATTCCAGAATAATTTTCATTAGATGATTAAAAATAATGTTTCCTGACTAAATATCATTCTTAATATCAATAAGATACATCCTATCCATAAAATACATTATTTAAATAACAAATCATATAATGGAAAACGAATCCGTTAACACCCAAAATGATGATAATACTAAAATATTGTTAACAATGAAATATTAAAAGATCATATATGATATCATAATAATGTATATTATTCTTGTATAATTTAATAACAATTATTTCACCATTATACATGAGGTTAACCTACCCTAAACCAAGGAAAAGTACAAGTTAAGGCTTAATTTTACAATCTCTTTATTATCTGAGGTTGTTTCTATGTAAGTATATACTGGGACCTCTTTATCATCCACATCCATGTTTCTCAAATATGTATTTGAAAACATTTTTTCTATTTACTAGAATATTTGGTATATTACTTTATACCCTTATTTGAACTTATATGTTTTTAATGGAATCTTTCTGTTGTTTTCCAAATAAGGTACTTTATGACTTTTTCGACAAAATTAAGGTAAGAATGTTTTTTTAAATTTATACGACAGGTGCATATATTTTCTTACTTTATAACATTGTCGAAGATTCCCTTACAGGATTATAAGAATATTTTCAAAATAAATGTTTTCTTTCATAATTATATGACTTTTAAATGATTTCAAAATAGTAAGATATGTTTCTCTAAAAAAAGGTTTTTATTTCATCTATGTCAACATCCTTTGATGGATTTTAAGCTTATTTGAAGTTGATTTATTATGGTACAAAACATCCATATTGTATTGAAGGTTTTGTGAAATTTTTGACTGTGGATGTGTTAATTTTACACCATTCATGGTTTATGGATAAAATATTGGCATTTTTAATACATGTTTTAATACAAATGTTTATGTT
The DNA here is from genome assembly GCA_963277665.1 of Viscum album. NCBI lineage: Eukaryota > Viridiplantae > Streptophyta > Magnoliopsida > Santalales > Viscaceae > Viscum > Viscum album. The sequence continues at coordinate 220,089,245 of OY728147.1, forward strand.
ATGTTTAATCCTTTTCATATGAGGAATGCATTGGACTTACTAAGTGATGGGTGGAGCCCGCTATAGCTCCTTGATACATCAGTAGGTCTCATGAGACAAACTAGTGTCTTGACACAAGGCCTTGAAAAAAATATTATTTTTAGTATTGGCACAAGGCCTTGACTATGTGGTTATGAATGTTTGGCATTATTGATTCCATCACTATGAAAGTGTCTATTGATATTTCATGTGATTATTCGACTAGTAAAATATCCATGTGAATAAGTAAATGGAATTATTAAATTTTATCTTTTCGATATTATACTGAAGTTTGAGTTTAAAAGGATTTTGTTTTAGTCTTATACATTTCCTTAAATTTTTATGCTTATTAATGAATGTTTCTGCTATATTTTTTTCCTTACTGAGCATCTAAGCTCTCCCATTTCTATGTTTTATTTTTCACAGGATGCGAAGAAGTATATTATGACTGACCTCCAGGGATAGTCTATGGGATCTCAGAGTTGTTTATGGAAACAATGTTGTTGTAGTTTTCCATTTTATGATGTAATGTAAACCTTAAAAATCTATCTAGTACTTCCAAGGATACTAAACTAATCGATCTTTCGAGACTTGATCTTTTGTGATCATGCTAATGATACGTAATAATACACCAACTCTGGGATTCTGGGGTCAGGGCATTACAATAAAAGTTGCCTATTTATATAATTTGGACCTCATCATTAAAATATGGACTCTATTTTTCCAAATTCAAAACATAGATGTTTCAGAAATTAATTTAAAATTATTTACTGTTGTCAAAACCAAAAAATGTGTTTTTAAGATGTAAAAACTACCAAAAGATTGACATGCGTTTATATCCATTTTCAAAGTGTAATTACTTAAAATGAAGAAAATTGGATTAAATGATTAAAATATAATACAATTACACTTTAAAATCAATTAAAATTACAATCTAACTATATAAATAAATTATATTAAAAGGAAATTTTTAATTAAAATGCAGTATTCTTCACTATTCATTAAAAAATGAAATCTAGCAGAAATATACCAAAATTTCATCCAAAATAAATTTTCATGTTAATATTCTAAAGAATAAGTTTATTATGTCAAATAAAACATATAAAGGTGTAAAAACTAGATTTAAAAAGGGTTCTCCATCAAAAGGCGGTAAAACTACATTTTTAGAAAAATAAATATTTTATAAAAAAAAAATTATTTTTATATGATATCAAGAAAAAATATAATATGAATTTAAAACATTACATTGGATATATATAATATATTTTTCATTAAATAAAAATCCATAATGAGTGATATGAAAACACAATTTTTCTCTTTTAAATAGGTTTTAATAAAAACAGATCCATTATATTCAATTGTTTTTTAATTCCATTTCTATTAAATTTTGTAATAAATGAATCATATTTTCAAAACGTGTAAAAAATATTTCAAAATTTAATTAATACTATTCATTCCTTCCATTCCAACATCAAGACTTTAACTACCATTTTTAATAATAATAATATTAATGTATTATTTTTCAGTATAACACAATTATTTATGTAATGTAAAATTTCGAAGAAGCTCCTTGTTGCATGTCGAGTATGATATCAGAAAAAGAATCCCCTTTTAACTTAAAATTAATATCTTATTCATAAGTATGAATTTAAATAAAAAACATGTTATCATATAAGTACCTGAGTTGTTTCACAATTTGAAAATTTGGCTCCGAAACATAATTGAAAGTCCCACATCGGAATAAGAGTCAATAAAACTACCATATTAAAAGAAATAAATATAAGTATAAAGGTCACTCGAGATAACCCATAATAGGGTTTCTTGTAGGAAAACATGGATATAGAAGAGAAACTAACCATCACATTCTAATGGAGAGTGATAGAAAACATGATCAGGAGAAGTTTAGCCACACGAAAAACACAAACTAGTGATAGGTTAAATGGTATTTGAATCCCCAGTAGGAAAAGTAAACAGACAAAATTTTTTGTTTTGTGTTTCCATTCATAAATTTGTTCAATTAATTAAAGAGATTGAAAAATAATATAAGGAAATATACTTACTTTTCAAGTAGAGTATCATCCTTTAATAAGTTTCTACCAAAAACTCATCTTTTCTCCAAAATATGAGAATTCAAGATGACTTGGTCAAACATGAGGCACTAGAATCAACATCTACAGAAAAACACTATCCACAAAAGATGAACCATATTTTTTCTCTGTCTTTAGACCTTAACCGAAACCAAAATGGTTAGTACAAGATTAGATAATCCCCAAAAGGATAATCTTTTATAAAAAGAAATACTACTATTATCTCAAAAATTGAACAAAAAAATACCCAAATCTCAACAAAGACAATTCAATAGAAAATTTTCAATAAAATTATTCAAAATAATCTAAAATTTGTTTGAATCCCACAATTCAGAAGGATTTGATCACATATTCTTCCACAAAAATCATAACATTTATCCCAAAATAACATCAGCTTCTCTTAAAGTCTCATACTGAATAGTAATTAACATAATAACATATTCTCTATGATATGTTAATCACTCCAATAAATAACCCAAATCGCTTTATGTCCACAATGAAAACATATATTAAATAAAATTCCACCATTACTCCTCAATTTAAATGCCAACATTTTCTATTGTCCTTAGGCATATAGTGTTCCCAAAGGAGAAAATGTCTTCCAAAATAACCTTATCAAATAATCACCAAATCATTTTTCTATATTATGTATTTACATTTGATAAATAATAAGATCCCATAAAAACATATTCTTGATCAGTAAAATAATATAACAAAATTAATAAGTCATACTAACCAGGTACTTCATATAGGCCAATGGTAGGTGATAAATCATTATCGCACTTTGGTTATGGTTTCGATTCCTGTAGCTTTGTTTGACCTGACAAGTTATCACATGGTCTGCGTACTTCCCTTTTTCAAAACCATATAATTTTAATAACATTAACAAAAATAGATAAAATCTTTAAAAATATACACAACATGTTTTACCCTTAATGGTTAATTCACACCACACATTTTGCATCCCAAAAACTAATAACACATAATTTCCTCAAAAACAAAATATCACATTAAACCATAAGGTTATCTATTATTTTCTCACAAGAAAATATAATTCTACCTTGAATAAAATTATCACATATCAAACTTCAGGGTTACACGTACTAGAAAGATTATTCCGAAGTAATCCTATCATTAATACATTTAAAAATATCTTCATCTATAGATCCAACATAACTATTTAATTCTTAGACATCTTAATCATCAAACGTTCTTCATGATCCTTTATCCATGTTTTCCCATCTAATTAATTTATACTTATTTCATAAAAAAATCATGAATCATATCCCCGGATTCAATAATGTCAAAACATCAGGTAAGAAATAATCCATACATTTCATTGGTCATTGTAAGTTTCTTCATCCTCAATTTGAATGGCATTAGGTATTGGTAAACATATATATATATGATCTTAATGATCCCGTTAATGAAATATCTTTGTTGGATATCTTTTTGTATAATGACCATGCAAACCACATTTAAAGCATTCAATTGATCCCTCGAAAGTAACTTCTTTCCCTTTCCTTGAGTCAACAAGCAACTTCCTTTTTTCCATTGCATGTTCTTACTTTATGGCCTTCATTACCACATCTATAGAATCTTCCAATCCCATTGAATAATTTTCTTAGGTGTTTAATTCCATAAACTTGAGTAATAGGTTTTTGAATATACACACCTTTATGATTTTTACCAGAACATCCATAGGGATTTGCTTCTTATGATGCCTTATAAAAATCACCAAGGTACAAGTGGATAATAAAGACTCATGATAGCTTCTTAAGAATAACCACACAAGTTCTCATTGAAACTACCATTTCATTCAGTTTCTTATTCAGTAAACCACCACAGTATCCTTCACATCCATTATCACTTTGGTTCCTACTAGATCTGAACTTTTACTAAAACCAAAAAGGCCAGTGTGTGTATATTAGTAAAATCATCATATAATGTCTTATAAAGAGGGTAAATACTAATATTTACATATTCATTTTATCTTAAACTCATTAAATTTTTTTAAAATAAATATGAATCTTTATAATAGGATAACCATTATGGTTATGTCACTTATGCTTAAATAACACCCTATCCTCTAATGTTATCTCAACCAACCTCTGATACCAACTGTAAGAACCCAACCTTAAATATTACATAATCTTTACTTAAGTCATGAATTAACATTGAGGATATTTTCTAGTTTAGAGTTTTAAATAATTAGTCCATAACTATTACATCACATCTCAAATATTAAAATGTAGAAACTTATAATATATCCAATTTTTTTCACAATAATAAAACTCATTAAATAAAAACAATAATTATTTTCATGATATAAATCTTCTTGAATTATTCCTTTTTCTTACCCTTCTTTGTACCCAGTGAAAAAATTTAAAAAATATGGGATGAGCATAAAAATATCCGTAAGGGATATAAAATAATGAAAGAAAACATTAGTCCATGAATACATACATATCCAAGAAATCATACTTTTCAATCATAAAAGATAAAGTCATACGTCATGAAATCATAAGATTTATCAATAAAACATAGAAATAATAAATCATAAAGGTAACCTCTGGAATCCATAACATACTTAAATTATAGATTCAAATATACAAAGAGAGTTATGTTTGGGATTCCCATCATAGTATATTCCCTAAATCTATTAAGAGAAACATTAACCTTTACCTCCTTCATTTTACCCAATCCATTAGGGAGCTATCTCAGGCTCACTTTCCCATGGTTTATCAGAGAATCACCCATATTTGGTTTATTATGTAACCCCCCATAAAATGTCCAAGTACCATTACATAATCATAACACATAAAATATTGAAATTATCAACATTTCACTTATCAACCACAATGAATCAATACAAGATATTGATAGATTCAATCCATTTCCAAAACCATTTATAACATTGAATAAAGAGATTTTTTTTAATCAAAGTGTCCCACACCACTTTGAAACATTCATCATTTTAAAACATTAATGTACATATAAACAAATAATTAAAACAATTTTGAAAAAATGGAAATAGTTGAGAATGGTTTGAAATTTTAAATCCTTAAAACATTTAAAACAATGTTTTTGTTAATGAGTCCCTTTCTACTTGATAAAATACTGGAATAAAAATAATTTAAGGGTAACATTAAAAGAAACTAATAATATTCTGTGAATAAGTAGATTCATGATATAATACGTCAGAGGATAGTATATAACTCCTATAGGGTAATAAATGTGGCCAATATCAAGATATTCCTTAATGAAAGGTGATTGAAATGAAGTCCCTTAAAAAATTTTGTAGCCTAATGATGTTACTTAAAAATTCAGAAAATGAGTTGATGAGAGTGAAAAGGGTATCTCATCACTTGGGCATAAAATGCACAGAAATAATAATATAGAAGAAAATATTCCAACATAATAAAATAGAAATTAAAACACATTACATAAAATATGCCTCTGACTAAAGAGGAAAGTGAAAAGTTTCCTTACCTTGAGTTCGAACCGTCACGTATGTTCCTTGTTGTTTCAAAAAAATTAACTTAAGTTAATTTATACTTTCTGAAGAAAATTTTTCAATTTTATTATTCATTTATATCACTTATTACTATGTTATAAAAATAAAATAATTATTTATGTTAATATCGGTCGTTTTGTCGATATTGGGTACTTGAGTCAAAAATGAACTTGTTATAATTGCAAATTGTCTTTGTGGTCAAATGTCCATTACTTCCATAATCATATTCATTATTTAAATATAATATATATCTATTATATATGTATTTATATTTATTATATATTTATTTATAATAGTCCATGACATTTGGAGATGAGAAATGAAATGCACCATTTATGGAGACGGTAAGCCGTACGTATGCATAAATAGTACCCCCATTTATTTTTCATATTTAAAGAAATTAATAATAAATGATACATAAGTATATTATAATTAACATATAATAAACTATTTTTTATATGTTACATATTTTCATTAATTCCATCCTTTATGCATTCTTTTTATGGCATGAAAGAATCATATCAATTTCAGGGGCTGTAGTTTTCACTTCCTCAAATAAATTATCGTATTTACACATAATGAAAAGAATAAAGGTATGTTTGTAAATAAACATTACAGTATCATAGAAAAAATATAATGATAATATATATCATATATAAATAAATTTCCATTATAAAGGCCACCATGAGAGGTGGTAGGGGAAAATCGAACGATCATCGTTCCGTGAGGTAGTATTTATCTATACACAGAAACAATATGTTTATATCGATTATATAGAGGTGCGTGTAAGTAATGTTTTAATACTTTTAATAACAACATCCTGGTACATTTAAGATACTGGTTTTTTATAAAATAATTTAATAGAGAGATTTTAGGGGGTTGGAGAAGAAAAATAAATGAAAGAAGATTGAGTGAAGACATTACCTCAAATCATGTAACTCCTTTGGATTTAAGATAAAAGGCATTATTGAATTCACTTCTTCCCAATGTGAGGATTCTATGATGAATACGGGGACTCTGGGTTATTATTTGGGAAGATTTTGGATGCACCAAGGGGTGTGAGAGGTGTGAGTATGGGATTATAGGTGGTGACCTTTTATAAGAGTGACGAGGGGTACATTTGGAATGTCTTGAAAGATTATTTTATTATAAACTGAATTTAGATTTTCAAAAGGTAAGAAAATACTTTAACTAGAATATAAGATTAATATTGTTATAAATATTATCAAACAATAGGTTTTAGGAAAGTTTCATTTTAAAAGATAACCTTATCTTTTAGCATTAAACCTTATTTAAATAATTTTACTCTTACCATGTATTCTTATATATTCGTACTATATGGTTACAATAGTTACAAAAAAATTCCAATAGAACCTAAAGTGGTTATTTAATGAAATTGTCAACATTAATTAAGTCATTTTTCCTAATATGATATTTTTAGGACTCTTATATCATTTTGGGAAATAGTATTTGTTTTAAAAACTCATTTATATCAATTTATATACTATTCATGTCATGACTCTTTTAAAAATCCAAAAAACATGATTATTTCCAAAACAATTCATTAATTCAAAGATAAAAAGTAATATTTATCCATAAAAATTTTTTATGGTCAAAAAAGTTTCAAAATATATTTATTTTAATATTTATAGTATCATTTATTTAAATCTTTCATTAATAAGGTAATCACTACATCACCATTGTGACATTAATAAATTTATTTATTTAATGTAAAAAATATTAATAAAATCCCATGATGTTGGAATTTTTTTTAGATTTCTAAGGACTATTTATAGCTTAAGATATCCCTTATATTACCCAATAAAAAAATGTTTTTAGTAAAAGATACATGTTTAGTTTATATTTTCCTTAACTTTAAATTAAAAGTAATTAAATGTAATTTGCACACACCACTTGCTCCATGGGGTGATAAATTCGACCCATAGTTACCCATGGTCAGAAATATCTCATAAAATAGGGTTATTATAGGTGTTTGGGTAATTTAATATTATTATAATATTATTTTTTACCCTTATTTACCGGATTTATCTTTTAACAATGGTAAATAAAATATTTACTGAAGATACTATTCACAAGGTCAAAAAATAAAAGTTAGCTATTTAAAAAATTTGGTCCTCCTGATTAAAAATATGGAATTAATTTTTCCAAACTCGAAATCACAAAAGTTGCATAAATTAATTTAAAATTTATTCCCATTGTCCAAACCAAAAAGCGTGTTTTTAAGAAGTAAAAACTACAATAATATTGACACGTTATTATGTCCAATTTCCAAGAGAATTTACTTAAAATTACCATAAATGGATTAAATGATAAAAAAAAATCCAATTACACTTTAAAACCAATTAAAAGTACAATATAACTATATAAATAAAGTATATTAAAAGGCAGTTTTGAATTAAATTGTTGTATTTTTCACTGTGTATTAAAAAAAGAACTTTAGCAGAAAAATACCAAAACTTCATCCAAAGTAAATTTTTATATTTTTATTATAAATAAGAATATGATTTTGTAAAATAAAACATATAAAGGTGTCAAAAACTAGATTTAAAAAGGGTTCTCCATCAAAAGGTGGTAAAATTGCATTTTTTGAAAAATAATTTATTTGTCTGAAAAAATGAATTTATTCTTATATTATATCAAGAAAACATATAAGATGAATTTAAAACATTACACTGAATATATATAATATATTTTTCATTAACTTAAATTACTTAAATATTGATATGAAAACACAATTATTCCCTTTTAAATAGGTTTTCTTAAAAACACATCCATTATATTCAATTGGTTTTTGTTTCCATTTCTAATAAATTTTGTAATCACAAATCATCATTTAAACATGTGTAAACCATATTTAAAAATTATATTGATACTATTCTTCCCCCCCCATTCCAATGTCTATGTGTTAACTACCATTTAAAATAATAATAATATTATTGTATTATTTTTTAGTATAACTCAATGTTGTGGGTAATGTAAGATTTCAGAGAAGCCTGTTGTTGCGTGTCAAGTATTCTATCAGAAAAAAAATATTCTTTTAACTTAAAATTAATATCTTTTATATAAGTATTAATTGAAATAAAAAAGTTTTATTTTATAAATACTTGGGTCGTTATAAAGTGTATACCTCCATTAATACTTTTATGATGTTGGATCACTATGAAATGACCAATGATGAGGAACTACATATATACACTTGAGGTAACCCTAGAAAACACCATTAATGGAAGGTAAGGTACCATCCTAGCATACAATACCTTGATGATAATATTTTACAAGGGTGTATTCATTCCACTAAAACTAGATGGCTCGTATCAATTTGGTATTAATAAGAACTTTACTTTTTGGATGCTCTATTGGGTACACTTCTACAGCTGACTATATTGGTTAATCATCTGGCCTTTCTAGAGTGGCCCAATTTGCAACCACAATTGATCAGATCCAAATATTATCCATCTTTTAATCAACCTAAGTGGTCCAATAAATAAAATAATTTGGTGACCACCAACCAAGACCCAGATCCCCATCCAATGATTCCTAGTTTGTTATTTATTAAAGAGTGGCCCTTTGTAGGTATAAATATTCACATTTCATTGAATCATGATGCACTATAACACATCTCCAGTACACTAGTGTGACTCTCAATCCTTGATGAAATAAGTTTATTAAAGGAGTTGTGTTAATCCCTTATCATGGCTCTAAAGAGTACTCTCTAGTTTGCGACTAAGGTAGCTACTGACAAGGAATATTGTTTAGAGGAATGTGATAAGGATTAATAAAAAACCATCATTTTATTCTATCAAGTAGATGAGGGTGGCACTATTTATGGGAAGATGTTCCAACTGTATGTTATAGGTCAGTTCAATGTTTGGTAAATACACAGTTTCCAGGTGGACACTGGCTCTCGGATCAATGTCATACCAACCTGAATGCTCCACAAGATGGGGCTCATGGATGTAGATCTAACTCCCTCTAACCTAAAAATTCATGGGTAATAAAAGATCAAACAGAATCAATGTAGAAATAATTTGATAATGTATCAATTTAGAGACCTGGTATTATACACTATGTTCTTGGTTGTCTCACAAGATACAACCTACAATGCCCTATTAGGAAAGACCTGGATCAATTTTCTTGCAATGATCCCTAATTTATACCATCAGTACCACAAATACTCTCTTAATGATCGAGTAAGGGTACTATAGGGTGATTGTTATACCTTAAAATCATGTGAATATCTCTACCAAGATGTTGGGTACTATAAAAGGGAGGGTAAGAAACTCCAAACTAATGGGGTCAAGTGTATAAATGTCCCTAGTGATCTGACATCCACCTAAGTCGATCCTTGGGTGTAGTTGACTAAAAAAATAATTCTTTTGATCCAAAAGGTAGAGCCAACAACACCATATATTTGGAGTTGTTTCATATTTCTAAAAAAATTGAATTCTCATAGATCACCTGATATACCTATATACGATAAAAACATTTTAAGATAGAAATTCCAACCCCTGTTGAATAACAATTGATATTTCCCGTGGTTACCAACCCTCAACAACATCATAACTTCCATAGAGTAAGCCTAACTTGATGGTGGTTTAATATTCATCACTATTTTGAAATCAAAGGTGACTCTCTCTATTGGAAATAAATAATGATTGGTTCATTATCTTTAGACTGAATGGTCTCTATAGAACATGAATCCATTATCAAGGATCCTGTTCTAGCTGAAGTAGATAGAAGTACCACTCTGAAGTCTCCAACTATAGGTGAGTTGCATCCTCCCTATAATTCTCATATTTTTTATATTGAATAGGATTTAGATAATGTCCCTACTACCTTTTAGGAAGGTGTCTCTCCCACCATTGATGTGTGGACCCAGGTGAATCTCAACAATGAGGGAGACCTAAGGAAAACATTTATTAGCTCAATTATTTCTTCATAATAATAATAGTGTTATGTGGATTTATTAAAGTACCACCATGATTTGTTCTCTTTGTGTTATAAGTAAATTATAAGGATCAACCCCCATGTCTATATTCCCCACCTTGGCCATCCAATGGGAAGCAACGGGTCCAAAAAAGCTCCTAGGATAATACACCATTCTCATGGTGTTGTGGTTGAGGCCAAAGTTGAAAACCTCATCAAGGAAAACATTATTATGGAAGTACAGTACCTCAACTGGTTGGATAAAATTATCATAGTCAAGGAGAAGAATGGTAAGATCAACAATTTCATTAACTTATGCTACCTAAACTGCCAGTGACTGAAGGTTGATTTTCTCTTTTGGTGGTAGGGATACTAATTGTTATGATAACTGGTTTCCAGTACCTTTCTTTTATGGATGGGTACTCCATATATAATTAGATCCACATAGAACTTTATGCAGAATATGTCACCACCTGTAGGGAACCATATAGAAATTTTGTTATTGAGATGTTCTATTAAGTGTAGTGAATCATGGGGCTACCATAGAGTGTTCGAATCACTACATCTTCAAGGAACTCCTTGAAATTTTTTTGGAGTTTTATGAGGATGAATTTGTGGTCAAATCTCAATAATACCTGGACTCCTTCAAAGATCTTCATTAAGTATTTGACTTCCTTTGATCAAATCCTCGGAATAGGTATTCCATGATTTTTGATTTTGGGGTTACCTCTTGAATGTTCATTGGATTCATTTTTCAGGTAAACATTCATGATGATCAACCTGGATAGGGTTAAGGCTATTCACTTTATGTACCACCTTGAAACCTTTATAATTTCAAGGCCTCTAAGGCCACCTAGCCTATATATGATTATTTATTGTGAATCTGAATAACATGTGTAAGCCCCTTTAAAGGATCAAAAAGAAAGGCACCAATTATCATTGGGATGAATATGTCCATACACATTCTAGGACAACAAGAATGTAATGACACAAGTTTCTAAAAGATAAAATTTTGTTCGATTGTGAATGCGATACACAACACCAAACCCAAAAAAAATGAAGATTATAAAAATATGATCATTATAACCTAGTCGTTATGTTTTCATATATAAGTAGGATTAAATATATTAGAAAATATATATTTATATAAATGTAAAACTCAAAATAAAAATATTTATAAATTTTTAATAAATAATCACTCAATTATTCGTAATTCCATTTTATTCTTCAGAAATAAATTTTTATAAAAAATGATTTTTATTCATTTTTATAAAAAAATTTCTAATTTTTTCCAACAAATTTGAGAAAATATATGTGAAAAAATTAAAATAATTTTTTTAAATCATATTATTAAAATCAATTTACGGTGATCTTTTTTGAGTTTTGGAAAATATTTTTTTCTGGGAATATAAAAAATTAATTAAAAAGACTCATTAGTATTTTAATTTTTTTTTAAATTTAAACAATAATTCTTGAAATATATTTAATCCAATTAATTACATTTAAATCCACATTATACCAGATTTCAGAATAAGTTTTTTTTTTGGATTGAAAACACATGTTTTTGGAAAAAAAATTTAAGACGCATAATGTTTCAACATTTCAAGTAAATAAAAATAATATTTATTCGAGAATGATTTAAACTAAATGTATAGATTATATATATATATTATTAATTTAAATTCAAATAATGAATATTAATAGTTATATATTTATAGTAAAATCATTATTTTCTAGAAAAAAAATCCCTTTGGGGAAATCAACATTTCATTATGCTTGTGTGTTTTATTTTAAATAAAAATTCTTCCACTTCTAGGAAATGAATTTTTTAAAATTTATTCCATAATTGGAATCATAATAATTAATATTAGTTGTTTAGGCCATTATATTTTTTGGATAATATCAATTTTTACCATAGCAAATATTTATTATCACAATAAAAGTAAAATAGTTTAAGGGTAAAATAATTATAATAATAATTTAACTGGGAATGAAGGGGTAACCCTATTAGTATGAATATTTATATTTGAATTTAAATTAAATAATTAATATATTTATTACTTATTTTTTACATTATAAATAATTATGTAGTGAGTGTGATAAAAAATAGTTTTTCATGTGACAAAACATAAATTTTAATTTTTTATAATATGAAATTTAAAATAAGAAAACCCACTTTATTAATTAAAAAATTATTAATATAATTAATATTTTTATAAAATAATACTATTATGCAATTTTTATTAAATATTAATGAAAATTTACTTTTTTGAATTCAAATGATTTATTTATAAGGGTTCAAAAATGGTGATTTTAAAATAAACCATCATGTCTTAATATATTTCAAATCTTGTTTTATAATTGAAAATTCACATATTTGTAAAATTATTTTGATAAAAAAATATTATTTTTGGAATCAAAATGTCAAAATTATCCAACTGTGATTTTTTCATAATTTATAATGCATTCAAACTTTTAGGTAAAAATTAAATATGGTATAAGTTTACAATGTGTATTATGACATCATAATGAATAAAAATAATTTAATAAATTCAATAAAGTTTATCCATGACAAAATAAATGTTTCCTCTTTAAAATAATTTAATTTTGAGGTTATTTGACTAATTTTATAGATCCCTTATGAATACTCCAAAACCAATATTATAATTTATGGTTTTATAATAATTTCTTTCTTTTCATGAATCACTTCCACATCAGCAAGGGTGATATTATAAAGAGTTAGACCATTGTAATTATAAAATAGATAAAAACAATTTTATTTTGAAGAAACCATGGGAAAAACCGTGAAATGGATTGTTGTTTTCTTTATATTATCATATAGAGACTAAAACTTATGTTCGGGAAATAATATAGAACCACCTTTACTTTACAATACAAATCTGCATAATCTCCCATTAATATTCACTAAAAAACCTTGTATCATGTCTTTAATCTATCTTCCCTTCTCTCGAGTCCTCCCATGGTTCCACAAGATCTCACGAATGTGCTCCCAAGCTTTTGGAATCACCCTCCAATGTTAGGGGCCTCTCTCTCTTCTTTTCAATTCAAGAACCTTCATTGTATTTAGCATTTTGAATCTCAATTGGTTATATTTTAATGAATTTATAAAGATTCCCCTAAAAAAAAATTTATTTCCTAATAATTATAGGTCACTTATCCCCTATAATTATATAATTTACCTAAGACGTTACTATGTCAAAACTTAGTAAGGGATTTACCTATCTTCTTTTCCATTCAAAAACCATATTTGAAATTTTAATTTTCAACATCAATTGGTTATGTGGTCATGAATTTATAAATATCCATATAATATAAAATTTATTTCTTACAATGATATATCATTTATCCCGACTCATTATAGAAGTTAAAAATTCCATTAATATGCCAAAATTTAGCAAGGGATCCTCTATTTCTCCTCCTTATTCAAGATCCTTATTTATGTAATTCATTTTTATTTCTAATTAATAATTTTGGGATATGATTATCAATGTACATATTAATATAATTTTTATATAAATATTATTATTTACCCCTTTCAGTATGGTCAAATAATTTTATTAATCTTTATGTATTGCTGTTACGCTACCAAAGTCTCAGTGTTATTTTTCACCCCAAATGATTATGTCATGAATATCCAACACCATTTCCACTCATGGGATTGACCTAGATATACCTATAATTATTTATAGGCTACTTCCCTTTATTTAATTAACACTCCTTTTTAATGGGTTTAAAATTAATGAAATACATCCTTATGTAGTATGATCTATATGGTACACTTATGGATATAGATGATATGAAGGTGATGGGTGAATCTAAAATTATATAGTTCTCCAAAACATTGGGTAATGTTTTAGTCTCATGAGACATCACATATAGTATTTGGGAGTGAACCAATTACATTATGTACTTTTTCCACTATGTAATTATGTCTTTGAGGATATCCATGACCCATGTTTATATTGTCATGTTTAATGTTGTTTCCATATTTCCCATGTTTCCTTTATGTTACCATGATATATCATACCTAATTGTTAATGTTTATTATTTTCACCACTTTTATGTTCCATGTAAAATAATATTTTATAAAATGTAATAATATATACATGTCTTTATTTTTTTTACCTTACTTTCCTTTATATCTCACCGCTTTTTATGTATGTTCCTAGTGTAAGAACCTGACACCAATAGAATGGAGTCAGTGCCTCACTTCATTATAATATTACTATGAACAAGCACTGACATCCCAAAGGACCAAATATTTTAGTATATTTGATATGCTGGATAAAAACATAATTATTACATTACAACATTAAATGAAATAAAATATATAAACTCCATTGGAAACACCCATAAACTCCTAGATTATCCCTCTAAGTAATTTATATTATACATATTCACATCCTTGGGAAAAAATAAAACATAATAAAGGGGTGAGACCAGATTCCCAAAAAGGGTAAGTAATAACACATAACTTATCACAAATAATCATAAAAAATAAGTCATGGTGAATAACAAAAAAAAATTCCATTAAAACACAATCTTGAGAAAAATATAACATGAATAAAATCTAATTAAATAATTTAATGAATAATCACATAAGAAATAAACAAAACCATAGATATTATACTTGTCCAATAATCACATAGACAATCATTTAATAGTATCATAATGAGGGAATTAATAATTCCAAATAACATAAACATACCATCAAGGCTTCATGTAAGACATCATACATAAATGGGCAAAATTCTGGTCTAGTTTGTACCACTAGACCTATTAATGCATAAAAAGGATATAAAGGTCCTATAATGTCAATATGTCCAATTAATTAATCATTTTAATGGTATGAGACATAATAAAATATACAAATGAAATGTAAATAAATTTCCCCAATCAGTAAACATAGCAACTTGACATTCTTATTAATTTGGTGAATGGTTTCAAGATTGCACATCCATAGTGAAACAGATCATAAAACATTTAATAAAATATGTATGATGATATAATAAATGATAAATACCATTTAATAATATGATTCAAAATATTGTTCTGAAATAGATAAAAATATTCTAATAAAATCATTGAGGAATTATTCAGAGAAGTACCCTTTTTTACTTTGGAAAGTAGAGTTCATTTGGAAAATCATTAGTATATGTCATAAAATTAAATTATAAACAATTATATCACAAAAGTTATAGATAATACCATTGAAATTATGTTTCAAGAATAATTAATGTCCAAATAAATTGAAAATATGTAAAAATAGTTTTTAAGAAACTGTAGAAATGGGCCGCTTCAGTGTGGTTTAAGGGAAAATACAAGAGTCTTTCAAGAAGACAAAGGCTTATCGAGAGGAATTAAAAAGGAAACCTTATATAAAATGGATTTACCATCGAATAAATAAGAATTTAGAACGTTAAATATTTTTGGTAAATAGACACAAATTTTAGGAGGAGTACATGCAAAAATTAAGAATTACATTGGGGTAAAGAGATAGAATGTGTAACCAGAAGGAAAAATGGAGGTTCGGGTAGAAACCCTTACCTTATGTCTGATAACATTTTTCACTGGAAATTAATGTCCTAGATAATGAAATTAGATTCGTTACTAAATAAATTAAAAACCCATTAAATTTTTTTAATTCATAATAATTTTTAAGTTCATTTTTGGAATTTTTATTAGTTATAAGAATCAATTTCGTTATTCAGAAGTGTTCATTTCCTTGGTTTTTATGATTGGATACCTTGTATATATGCAAAAAATATCATGGGAAAGTGGAATTGTTGTCTAGAATTTAAATTTTATGTTATTAATGTAATTAACTATTATTTAATGGTATTATATGAAGGACCCCAGAACACCCTGAGAAGGGAGGGGTGAATCAAGGTGTCATCTTTTTCATTTTAAAGTTGTGGATCTTGTTCGCACGTTGGTAAGAACTTGTTAGATCTATCAAAAAAATGAAAGCAGGAAGTTGACACAAAACTTTTACATAGTTTACCACAAAGGACAACGCCCTAGGAGAATATGTCAACAGTGTTTTGGTCATAGAAAAATCTACTAATCTTCATTAGTTTATGGATGACATCTTTTGGTCATAGTCACTCTGTTCCAGGATCTCTACCTTTACAAAAGTTCCAGGATAGTTCACTATGTCCCTTGGGTCACTCCCATTGACTCCACCTGGCTCGCTCCCTTTGGTGAAGTCCCAATTGGTTTATAGATGTGAAGGTCTCTTCAATAGATTCACATTGAAGTCTTTTCCCTTGCTTTGCACGAGTCTCTGCTTTCATCAAAGTCCAGAATTGATGCACTTGAACACATTGAACTGGATAATCAGAATGTGAAAATAGGTTTCACTGACAATTACAGGCAACACCTACCCTTTGCGTGCAAGACCTCACTTTTTCGCGCAATATTTTATTTTCGCATGGAAAAATATTTCGCGCAACAACACCCATTTTGTGAAATTGAAACCTTTACCCGCAACCTCAACTTTTACGCACAGCTTCGCCTTTTTCGTGAAACATTAAATTTTACGCGCAACCTCATTTTTTACGTGCAACTTCTCCTTTTTCGCACACCTTCCACTTTTTTACGCACCCTCTCCTTTTTCGCACAACTCAGAATTTTTCACGCAACTCCCTTTACCCAAACCTATTACGCACATCTGAACTCGGATCTTCTCTAAGTCTTCAGCTGTATAGAATAAGGTGGTGTCACCTCTTATTTATAGGCGTCGATGACCCCCACGCGCAAAAACCATAGTGGGGTAAAAAACTTTCATTCGGCATGCAATACATTTCACACAAGAATTGTTTTCTACGCAAATATCCATTGTTTTCACGCAGCCCATGCATTTACGATTTTTCAACATTCTGATTCTGAAACACTTCTTGCATGAAAATTCTCGGTCCACTTTTTCGCACACCACCCCCTTTTTTTGCGCACAACCCACCCATTTAGTAAACAACTCTCTTATTTCATACACCACTTCCTCTTTGCACGCACCTCCTTTTACCCATAAATCATGACTTATTTTTCCATTTATAGGCCTAAAAATTTGGAAAACACTAGGAAATGGCCCCACCTTCAATACTATTGTTCGCCTGATCTGTATGATCACTTTACTAGGAAACATTCTGAACTTCCATTGAGGATTGACAACAACAAAAAACCATACTACAATTCTTGCATAGAACAACCATGGTTCCAACATTATATAATTTTCTTTCATTATATGAGTATGATTCATTAAATAAAATGTTAATGATAGCCGTCTATATTATTTTGGCATTTCATTGGTCACCACACAGTAGTTATACTTTATTAATTAAAATTATGTATATATACAGGTACTAGAACACTAAAAAAGTTATAATATACATATTTTAACCTTTTTAGGAATAAAAATGGTCTAAATACCAACCATGAAGGCGGTATTAGAAAACGAACAAATCATCATCCATGAAGGTGGTGAAGTGACATCTCACAGATGATGTTTTCAATTTTAGAAAAAGTGGAAGAGAATAGAATTGATGATGAATACACCATTATCATAATAAAATTGGCATATATATAATAAACTAGAGTTATCATGCATGTTTGGATAGAGGTGGTAAAGAAATTAAGAGAAATGAAAAGAAATTGAAAGAAAAATAACAGAACAAAAGGGGATTTTACCTCTTGATTTCCACTCAATGAGAACCACCATAAGAATCATTGAAATGATCTTTTGGTGATAACATAAAAAAAGAACATTGGGGAGTGGTTTGGGATAGGTATTGGGAATAAATTGGTAATGATTAAAGGCATTGGTTGTGTAAGGAGAATATGTGGTGTGGGTGGTATTTATCATTGAGAAGACATGTGTTTGTTGATTATTGTAGTCATTATTTTATTATTTTGGATCAATAAAATCAATAGTTTGATCCTAATCACTAAATATATTAAATTAATAAAGTAAAGTTCTATATTATGGTGTTCTATCATCCATACAACATCAATTAATCAGTAATCCCTGTATTTGTTAAATACTACAAATTACCATATTTTACTATTCACCAAATATTCAATTATTTTAAAAAATTCCCAAAATTACACAGTATCCATTTTTAAATTTGTAGAATTTAGAAATGAATTCCATTTTATAAAAATACATTTCTAAATATGAGGAAATTAACTTTTAAATAAACTCATCATTTAATAATAAAATATTGATTTTCATATTATAACTGATTTTATGATACTTTCAAAATATAGTTATGGTCTCGTAAAATTATCATATAATTAAAAAAGATATACTAATTTATGAATATATTTTATGAAAATATATTTTATTTTAAAAAAATATATAAATTATAAAATCGTTAATAAACAGTTCTGTTTCATGAAAATACTAACACTTAATGTATCATTTTTAAAACATTTATTTTCATATTCTATGATATAAATATATGATATTTTCATTTATAAGATACAAAAATTTTAATTATTCATTCATTGGTGATGTTACCATTTTATTGGTCATATTACTATTACTAGTGGTCACATTACTATTTCTATGGTCATATTAAAAATTATATTATGGTTTTGAACTCGGTGTTGCGTGGAGCATAAACTATTGAAGATATTAAATTTTAAAAGAGACATACCATAAAATCTTGGGGGTGTAAATTCTCCCCTCCTTCAAAAAATTTCATCCTCTAAATTTCATGAAGGTCACATTATAAAACTATTTGGGTTGTTATTCATCTTAAATTCCTATGGTACCCACGTTTCCTCTTCAATTTTATGATCCTTCCAAAGATCCTTTTTCTAGATGATTCATTCCATTACTCAACACTGGATCTCTAGTGTACTGAATCTTGATAGGATATTACTAGTAATATAAATTGGTTTCCATTTCTATTACTCCAGATGTGAGGACTTTCATTGGGTCTTGCATGTACATCCTTAAGAAAGAGATGCAGAACGCATTATGTACTTCAGAAAGGCTAGGTGGAATCACCAAATTTTACGACACAACTAAAAATCTCTATTAGATTTTTAATGTTCCAATGTACCTAGGGATCAATTTCCCTTTCTTTGTAAATATTATAAGACCCTTCCCTGTAGATATTTTTAATAAAATATGATCTCTCACTTGAAATTACAAATTCTTCCTTTGATTATCACTATATATTTTTTACTACTTTGATATGCTTTAATACTGGTTTGAATAGTCTTTACCACTGCAGTTGTTTCCTCCACAAACTCTAGTCCTAAATTTTTTGTTTCACCAACTTTATCACAATATGTTGGTGTGCGACATCTCCTTCCATACAATGCTTCGTATGGTGGAATTTGAATACTTGAATTGAAACTATTATTGTAGGAAAACTATACCAAAGGTAAATACTGACCCCACATAACAATAAGGTCAAGTGAGTATGATCTCAACATGTGTTCTAATATTTGAATTGTTCTTTCATAACACCCATTTGTTTGAGGGTGATAGGGTGTACTCAAATGAAGCACAATGTCTAATTATTTGAAAAAAAATTCATGAATTTTGATGTAAATTGTGGATCACAATAAAAAAATCAAATGTGTTTTTCCATTAAGTCTTATAACATAATTAATATAGAGTTGTGAAATGCTCTCTAGTTGAAAATTCTCCATTATAGTGAGGAAATGTGCAGATTTGGTAAGTCGATCAATAATTTCTCATATTGCTTCATTCTTTTTTTTGGAGTTTTTGGTTATATAGTAACAAAATAAATAGTATTTTTATCCCATTAACATTTAGGAATTGGAAGATGTTACATGACTACTCTAGGATGTTGTCTTTTATCCGTAACCTATTAAAAAACCAAACATCTTGATACATAATAAAAAATTCACCACTTCATATTATTCCACCATAAATATTCCATCCAATATTTATATATTTTAGTGCTACTAGGGGGTATATAAAAATTTGATCTCTGTAAATCATCCAATAACTCCCTTTTTAGCTCAAGTTTATAGGGAACAAAAAATCTCTTCCCAAATTCTGGAATTCCATCCTCATACATGAAGTATTTCAACTTCCCATCATTCACAAAATTAATTTTCCTTTCAAAATTCTCATTTTTATACTGATAAGTTTTAGTCCATTCTAATAAATATTACAGGGAATCCAATTTTAAAATTAATGATGTTTCCACCTTCTTGATAATTTACATATCCATATTTTCTATATCCATGCACACATTATTGTTTTCAATCCTAATTTTGTTCAAAAATCCATGATTATTACTGTTCAATGCATATTCTACCATATTCAACTGCCCCGAGTTGTAGAGCATTGAAAATCATAATCCTTAAGTAGCTCGAGCCATCTCATTTTCTCATGTTGATTTCTCTCTGCGAGAAGATATATTTCAATATATTGTGATCAGTATATATCTCACTTCTTTCACCATAGAGATAGTGTCTCCTTATCTTCATAGTAAATATAATGGATGATAACTCAATATAATGAGTGGGATAGTTTTTTCCTGAGTTTGTAACTACCTTGATAAATATGAAAAAACACTATCATTCTCCATAAATACACAACCAAGTCATTTCTATGATGCATCACTATAAATCACAAATCGAAAATTTACTTATAGAAGAGTCAAGATCAGATCATTCACTAATATCCTCTTCAATTATTAAAAAAATTCTTCACATTCATTTATCCATATGAACTTAAACCCTTTTTCGAGTAAGCTTGGTTAATGGTTTGGCTAATAGAAAAAATTTAGGAATGAAACACCAATTGAAATCTGATAAACTAGTAAAACTACTTACCTTAATTATGTTCCTTGGTGCATTCCATTCCTAAACTCCCTTTTCCTTCATAGTATCAACTGAGATTATAACCATTGAGACAAAATGGCCATGAAAAGAAATTATTTGAAGCTATAATTCACACTTGGAAAATTTCCCATATAACACTTCTCATATATAAGTGTCCAAAACAATCCACAAGTGCTTCTCATAGTCATAATATATTTTTAATATATCTAGATATCATCAGTAAATACAACAAAAATTCATCAAGATATTCCATAAACACTCTGTTCATTAGATCCTTAAGAACATATGGTGCATTAGTCTGTTGAAATGACATTACTGCAAACTCATAATTCCAATACCTATTTCAAAATTCCATCTTTGGAATATCTTACTTTTTCACATGAAATTGGTGATATCCAAAATGAAGGTCAATCTTTGAAAAATATTGGACTCCTTGAATTTTATAAAATAAATCATCAATATTAGTAAGAGGATACACGATCTTTATTGTAATAGCATGAATCTACTTGTATTTAATTCACAACCTCATAGAACCATCTTTATTTTTAATAAAAAGAATAGGGGATCCCCATGGAAAAACACTAGGATGAATAAATACGTTATTACTAAACTCATCTAGCCATTTATTCAGCTCCACTATTTCCACAATGGCCATTATAAAGGGAGTATTTGATTTTAGCCTTGTGTCTGGGATTAAATTAATAGAAAACTCAACATCTCACTCCAGAGGATTTCCAGGTAAATCCTATATAAATAGATCAATATATTCTTGTACAATAGTTACATCCTCAATTGGAATTTTTATTTCCTCACCCTTAGATGATGTTTTCTCATCCTCCCTATGAATTTAATTTAGTAGATATACTATGTGTGGATCTAGATAAGAATCAAATGATGAAGTCTCCCCTCTAAAGATAAGAAATTTTATATCTTCATTATGAATCATAATTTCCTTCTCTTTGCAGTAAATTTTTTCATTATATTTAAAAATATAACCCATTAAATATATTATATTAAAATTAACCATATACATGATTATAAAAAAATCTATTAGATAAAATGTACATGTCATAATAGAAACTTCTCGACACATCTTTGTTGTAATTAGGTTTCCACTAGGTGTCTTTACTGGAAACTCTATAGTTATGGTGAATTGGAAATATATAATTTTTTTTGAGAAAACTAGGAAGATATAAAAGAATGCAATGATACATAATCAAATAAATATATAACTAAATTTGAGGTGATGATTAATATACCCACCACCACATTATTTGGAAATTCAACCTCAACTATTGTGACTTCACTAGCATGGCATTGTTGCCTAGTATTTTTTTTGGAAAATTTTCCTTGATGCTAAGAATAAAAATATTAATAATATCCCAACTATTTACAATTATATCATTGAATGTTGATCGCTTATTTCATTAACTTGAAATAATAGGCTTGGTTTCATTTTTGTCCACACTTGTAACAAACTCTCATCTCCAATAAGCATGTTCCATGATATTTATTTCCACATTTATTAAAGGATGGAAATTTAACACTTCCTTTATTCCCACTTTACTTATTTACTTTTTTATAGTGTCTAAAATCCATATTCTTCTCTTCAATTCCTTTAATGTTTTAATACCAAGAAATTTCTTTCTTTGTATTGATAGATCAAGAGACTATATCTTCATATGATTAGAAATTTTGGGAAAATAGTTCCCTTTGGTTGAATGGTTTTAACCAATCAAAGAATAAATAAATCTCCCTATTTTTATTATTTATGTAATACATAGAATTCCATTATATCCTTGTAAATTTGGATTAATATTTATTAACATGATCACCCTTCCTTTTCTTTAGATTCAAGAATTGCCTCTCCATATTTGTTCGTTTTTCGTGATGGAAAACAAATTTATATTAAATTTTTTATAAAATCCTTCCATTACATATTAAAAATTTCTTCATCCGAATTTGTGTTTTGAATTAATGACCACCATTTATCTTCATCTCCTAATATATGATAAACTACCTTGATAACATTCTTCCTTTCACTATATCCCAAAGCGAGAGATAACTTATCTAAGGTATATATCCACTACTCAGCTACAAATGGGTTAGTAGTTCCATTGAATGATGGTGTTTTTCTTCTCATGAAGTGGTTTAAAATTGTTCCTAAACATTGTGTATTGGGATTATCCATACTATTAATGTTACTATTCATAACCTCAGTCAGTTGTCCCTGTATAGTTATAGGTTTCTCATCTCCAATTGCGTCACCTACTCCAACATCATTATATTGTATAGGATGAAAATACCTATATAAAATACATACATTGACGTGGTTTAAATACATTACAATAGGATCCATTTAGAAATAGTGAAACACATTAAAAAATAATATAAAGCGTAATGATTAATTTTCATACTAGTCACACTGACAATAATTTGAACAAATTTTACCGAGTTAATATCATAATTATAAATGTAGTTTAGTTGGGGAAATATTTACTCTTAAATACCAAAAAATGGTTCGTGAATAAATGGTTAATTATCCTAAGAATACTGCATAGGAGTTAAAAACTAGGTGCACAGTATGTCCTATTGTCACATACTAGGTTACGTTGAGTTAAGTCCAGTAGACCTTGTCAGATTTGTTACCACTAGGTCAATCTGTTCTAGAACCACATCTACTTTTAGTATTTAGACATGGTCATATTTCAAAGAATACCCATATAATTTATTCATTACCTAAAATCTAGGATTTCCTTCAATGCTTATCTTCAATTATACCATAAGGTTATGTTTCCTTAACATTTTTTTTCGAAATCTAGTTTCCATGGTTTCAACTAAGAAAACATTGATATAAGTAGTAATAACCCTTCCTTAGTAACACATATTTGGTGCCCTAAATCAATATATTGGTACTATAAACAAGCTTCCACAACCCAAATGGACAAATAATTTAGAATATTTTGAAATCTTGATACAAACATAAGTATTACACTAAAACATTAAATGAAATAAAACATATAAACTCCATTTGAAACACCCATAAATTCCTATATTATCCCTATAAGTTATTCATAATATACATCTTCAGATCCTGGGAAAAAAATAAAACATAAGAAAGGGTTGAGCTCAGATGCTCAATAAGGGTAAGAAATATAGTTGAAGAATTTATAAATAAACATAAAATAAAATTCATGGTGAATAACTAAAATCAAATTACATTAAAACATAATCTTTATCCAAATATTATATGAATAAAAGTTGAATAAAAAATTCCATAAATTAGAATGAAACATACCCATGGATATTTTACTTGTTGAATAATCATATAGACTATCAATTACTTTATTTATATTGACGGAATTTATAATACCAGACATCATAAAAATATTTTCATGTCTTAGGGAAAGACACCATATATAAATGGGAAAATGTGGTCTAGTTTTTCTGATGAGACCTATTGATGCATCAATGGGATATAGCAGGCCCCTACCATCACTTACTTAGTCCAATGAATTATTTATATGAATGGGGTGAGAAATAAACAACATATACATATGAAATGTAAATAACTCCCCCAATCAGTAAGCATAATCAATAACCATTATGAATAATCTGGTGAATGGTATAAAGATAGAACAACAATAGTTAAAATGATAATAAACCATTTAAAAAAAATATGGAAGACGATATCAGAAATGATAAATCAAAATTAAGAATAAGATTCATCATATTTCATGGAAATAGATGAAAATAATCTAATAAAATCATCAAGGAATTATTGAGAGAAATACCTATTTTTTTACTTTGGATATAAGATCTCTTTTGGAAAATCATTTGTATTTTCATAAAATTATATTATAAACATGTATATCTAAGAAATAATAGATAATCACTTTGAAATTATTCTTGAGACATAATTTATATCCAACTTATGTGAAAACATGTTAGAAGTGTTTTTAAGAAACTTTAGAAATTGGTCACTTCAGTGCAGTTTAGGGGAAAATATAAAATAGTCATTAAAGAAGAAAAATTGTTGATTTTTTATGAAAAAAATAAATTAACTATGATTTTTTTTTCAATATTAAATAGTTTATTTCATAAAAATAATGGTCTCTTAAAATATATTATAGAGTACACTTGAAAGTGGGTAAGAAATTGGTAAGTTCTCTCTAATCGGGCTTACTTATCGGGAGGAATTAAAAAGGAAACCATATAAAACATGGATTATCCATCAGAAAAAAAGAATTGGGAATGGTATATTTGTTTGGAATATAAATTTTTTTTGGAGGATTATATAAGAAGAATTAATAATTAAATTTTGTTTTAGATATTGAAAGTGTAACTCGATGGAAAAATGGATGTTCGGGTAGAAACCCTTACATTATGTCCAAATGAATTTTTCAATTGTACTTAACATCATATATAATGAAATTAAATTCATTAATAAATTAATTCATAACCTATTAAACATTTATTTTATGGATTATAATTTTATTAAGTTCATTTATCATATTTTTTATGACTTATAAGATTCAATTCTGTCATTCAGAAGTGTTCATTTCCTTGGGTTTTATGATTGGTTGACTTGTATATATGTATGAAAGATCATGTGAAATAGAAATAATTATCTAGATTTGAAAATATATGTTATTACTAAAATTATATAATATTAAATTTTCTTATATATTATTTTTATAGATATGAGGATGATTTATTAGATAAACCATTAATGATAGCCATTTTAATTATTTTCGCGTTTTTATCATTATATAGTAATTTCATTTTAATAATTAATATTATGTATAAATACTTATTAAAGAACACTAAATATGTTTTGATATAAATATTATACTATTTTTAACCATAAAAATTATTTAATTACAACATGTGAAGGAGGGATTAGAAAATAAATGAATCATCATCCAAAAAGGTGGTGAATCGATACCACATATACGATGTTTTCATTTTTAGGACAAAATGGGAAGAAAAAGAGTTGATGGTGGATATGAAATTTTTATAATAACATTCTAGTATATAAAATATAATATAGTAATCATTCATGGTTAGACATAAGAGGTAAGAAAAGGTTATTAAAATAAATGAAATTGAAATAAAAATAAAAGAACGAAATGTGATTTTTCATCTTTAAAAACTCTCCTTGACAACCTCTTTAAGGAACTTTGAAATCATATATTGGTGAGAACAAAAATACAAGAACGTGGGGGAGGTATTGTTTATCGGTATTGGGTAAAAATTGGACAAGATTCGAGGCTTTGGTTGTGTGAGGAGAATAGGTGGTGATGGGTGGTATTTACAGTGGAGGATAGGGGTGTCTTTTGGTTATTATATTCATTGGATTATTATTTTTGGCTCAAGAATATAAATTTTTTAAACTTAATCACAAAATTATATTAAAATATTGAAATACAGCTCATGATTATAGGATTATATCATCCATACATCATTGAAGACTCAATAATTCATACATTTGTTAAATATAATAAAATACTATATTTCATAATTCACAAAAAATAAAATATTTTTTAAAAATCAAAAAAATCCACTCTAACATTTTTTAGACATGTATGATTAAAAAATTTACTCCATTTTATCTAAATATGAGAATTTTAATTTTTTATATAAATCCATTATGTACTTGAAAAATATAGATTTTAATGTCATAACAGATTTTATGATACTTTCAAAAATAAATTAAGGTCTCATAAGATTATCTTATAATTATAAGGGAATAAATATTAATTTATAAATATATTTTAGGAAAATAATTTTTTAAATCATAATATTAGTTATAAAATTGAAAAATAAACATTTAGGTTTTACAAAAATACCAACACTTAATTTATCTTTTTTTATAAATAAGTATTTACTTATTTTAAGATATAAATATTCCATATTTTCATTTGTAAGATACCATAATTATATTTATTCATGCATGGGTGAAGTTACTATTCTATTGGTCATATTATTATTTCTAATGGTCACATTATTATTTAAATGGTCATATCAAATAATATATTATCGTTTTAAAATCGGTGTTGGGTGAAGCATAAACTATCAAAGATATTGAATTTTTAAATATAAATACAATAAAATCTTGGTATGGTACACCCAGGTTATCCCATATTGTTTTAAGAATGATGCCAAATTATGAGAATGTTACTGAATTTTTCAATACTTATCTTTCATCCCATATTTTATGTTGATAAGTAATGTACCTAATTAACCAAGTACACTAGATTTTTGATCTCCTGGGTTTTATTATGTGTATTCTTATGCAATAAATCATGAATTAATATTTAATAAGGAATGGGGTCATCATAGTGGGTATCAAAGGAAGGTCTAGTTATATTCAGTGTTAATATTATAAAACTCTAGTGAAAGCCTTAGGGATTACTATATGTAAAGGAAAAAATCCCTAATTTTTAGTAAAGTATAGAATAAGTGGATTCCATGAAAATACATACCTCCTTGAATAGAACAAGTCGATGTGGATTTGGAACTGATGTATCTAAGGGTAACAACCCTGATATCATCATATTGAGATATATTCAATAAGGAACTGGTGCATGAGAATAGGCCTTGATGCACGCCTAGTTTGAAATCCTTGTGGTATATGCGTTGGTAAATTCACAAGCTCATTACAAACCATTATTAAGGAAAAAAATGAATATAAGATTCTATTTTAAGAAATAGATAATGGATAACATATATTTATGCCTATAAATTCATATGTTAATGAAGTAAATGTTGTGTATAGGTTATCCCTTTAATGTTATTGGCTTCCCATCTGTGTGTTTAATAGTTTAAAAGTAATCTTCCCTAATCATCCCTTTATTATAGTCAATGATGGGAAATAGGAGAATCTAGATAAATAGTCAATGTGAGGGGAAATATGATTACTTACCAAATGATATTCCTAACATGATAGGATCTAAAGTAATATATATCCTTATTATACCAAAAAGCTATAAAAATTAGAATTATATACTGGATCATAGTTGAATTTCAAAATACATCAAGATGATCAGGATGAAATATCAAAGAAGTTAATCTGATAATTTTGATAAAGGAAAGAATATTTGATTCCATTTGTGTCAAAAATGTGTAAATCGACACCAATGGAAATAATAGAAATTAAATCGAAGATGTTTTAAGTGTGGAAATAGGGAATAAAGTAGGTAGATTCTATAAAAATAAAGATTATTATGGAAGGGAGTAAATTACATCCTATGAAACCCTTTATTGTTTAAAGTCTTTTGTATAGAGAACATGGAAATAATCTGATTCAACGCCCTAATCTAAGGATTAAACCCTGGAATAACAAAAGATGTATTCAATGGAAATCTTTCAAGATTAAGAATTACAGTGTTTATGTATTGGTTTTTGAGAATTATGTTTGTGAAGTAGTATATAACTGACATTTTAGACATAATAATCATTAAACATATAAGTGTTGTTGCAAAATTTTTTTTCAATCAGTATTTAAAACATATGATGAATGTTACTGATAACCTCGGTATGTGATTTTGGGAGAAGGTGATATGTTGGAAAACACATGATTGGGGGATTGATAACGGATAATATGTGTATGATGTTTGGATAAACCTAAAGTGTTTTGTGAAGATATGTATATGTATAATATTATGTTTCAAATTATTGATACAACTTTTTGATATTTATGTGAGCGAAGTTATGAACGATTAATGATATTTTGGAAAACATATTATAAGATCAAATATTCATTTTATCATGAGGTGACTAATGATATTTCAGTAGCTGTTTTATTGGTTTGTGGTATAAATAC
Source organism: Viscum album (assembly GCA_963277665.1). Taxonomy (NCBI): domain Eukaryota; kingdom Viridiplantae; phylum Streptophyta; class Magnoliopsida; order Santalales; family Viscaceae; genus Viscum; species Viscum album. The sequence continues at coordinate 220,118,496 of OY728147.1, forward strand.
ACATTAGGGTTAATATATAATATTATTTTGAAATAATGAGATTATGTTTTTGGAGGTTTAAGATGAATGGTATAATATAACCTTTGGGGTTAAAACAATATTTAATGTTGAGGTTATTGGTGTAATTTGGGATATATGGGTATTTTTTAAATGAATGATCTATATTAAACCCTCATGAAATTTTATTTTAATTTAGGAGATTAATGTATTGTGGAATACTAATTTAATGTATTATTTTAATTTATGATATCCATTTTGGAATTAGTAAAGGTAGGAGGAATACCTTGTTATTATTGTGTGGATTATGTGATCTGTTAAAGGATTATTCTAGTGCTTTAGGCATAAAAAATCTCTACTGTGCTTATATTATTTTGAAGAAAAGTTTGAGATTATAGTGGAAATTTATTAAAGGATGAAATTATACTTACTAAGAAAGTATATTTCTTTATGTTCCCAGTATAGATTGTAAAATAATTCCTTAAATCTTGGAAAAGAATATTGAAAATAATGTTGTCATATTATGATCATTTCTTATAAATTAATGTTCTTTTTAAAAATCATTGATTTTTGGTTTTTTGGTCATTGACATTCTCATAACTATGTTTTCTATCAATCTCTATTAGGTTTTGGGTGTAACTTTCTTTTCCTTCATGTTTATATTTTCACTTCCCACTAATTTTCTCCCACTTGGAATCCTAGTTATGTGATGACCATCATAATTCCCTCTCTCTCTTTTAAATTGTAAGTTTTATTATCCCTTTAAAAGTAAAAGTTTTCAAAAATATTACTTTCAATAATCAGAAAAATCCTTTCAATGAAAGGCTTCAAATTGTGAGGTGCTAATTTATTAAATCCGGGAAGAATGCAATGCGCCATGTTTTTAAATGAGAAATTTATGTTTGATAGCATATGAAATACAAACCAGCATTCTCTAACAAGCAATGATTATTTAAATAGGACCCTTATAGACTAGCCATTAATGTTTTGGATACGTACAAGATTAAGTACATTAAGATATATATATATATATATATATATATATATATATATTTCTTACTCAACATAAATATATTTATAATTTCATAGGAAATAATCATTTAATTTTAATAATGTCATTTTATTCTTTAACATATATTTTCTTAAAAAATTATTCATATTTCTTTTTGAAAAAATATTATAATATATTTATATATAATTTAGAAAATTTATTTTTTAAAATTAAAATCATTTTTTAAATAATAATATTAAAATTAACTTAGGGTGAATTTTTTGATAAATATTTATTTTTCATTGAATAGTGAATATACAAATGTTTAATAAAACTACCATTTCATTTGATAAATTATGTATGTAAAAATTATAATTTTTATTTTAATTTGATGTGAAATTAAATTAATTATTATTAATATTATTTATTTAATCCAATTAGTTACATTTAAATCATCTTCATTCCATTTTTTATAATAAGATTAATTTCCGGCATTAAAAAATGTTTTTATGAAAACTGTTTTAAGATACATAATGTTTCTCCATTTTAATTAATTGAAAATAACCCATAATGGGTAATGATTTAAGTTAGATTTATATATTTTATAATTATAATTATAAATTTAATTTCATATAATGATTAATTCTATTTATATCTTAATAGTATAATTGTCATTTCCATGGAAAAAATATTTGTTTTTTGAAAAATTGATTTCCATCATTCGTTCATGATTTATTTTCATTAAAATTATAACAATAATATGAATTAAATTTAATAAAATTGATGGCATATTTATAATCATCACAATTAATTTTATGTCATAAGGAAAAATTAGTTTTGTGAAAATGTGAATATCCACCTTAGTAATTATTTAATAGATGTAAAGACCTGTGAATTTCAAGGAAAAATTTATCTTAAATGATTTGGGATTTTAATCGTACGCAGTTTTTGATGGCACCTGATTTCGAGGCCCGGTGTGCCTGGAATCATTTTCCGAAGTTTATCTTGGGTACGTTCAGTGAACGGATGAATGGATTTTTTCTAAATTTTGAAACTATGCTCGAAATCGAAATCCAAGGGCACCGATGAAACCGCAACGCTAGTATTTTCTTAAGAAGACCTCTGTTGGAGTTGTGTTTGCTCGGGGGGAGTTGTTTTAAAAAAAATAAGTTTTAAGTTTTAAGTGAAATAAAGTTCTGTCACAACTTTATTTCTCTCATCTAAGTGGTTTAACTCATATGTGTGGGAGTTGGGGTGGGACCCACTAAAATTCTAACTCCTCTTGATAGAATATTAGGGAGGTGGTGCCCACACGAGCCCCACCCCTTCAAATTCTCTAACTCCTCTAAACCCCTCATAAATTATGTGAGACTCCCTCACATTAATGTTGCTAACATAACTCCATTTAATATTGGCAATCCAAGATTAATTAAATTAAGTGAATTAAACTTTTGAATTTTGAAAAATGTTTGCATGGGTAATAAAATAAGGTAAAAGCATTATTTTATTTTTGTTGTTTTTTTGTGTGGAGATTTTGGAGAGAATACTCTAAGTAAAAAAGAACACCATCTTCTATGTTGAAGAACGCCGACACTTCGACGAAGAACGCCGTCATGCCGTTCCATCTTCTCTCCGCGCCAAAGAAAGGGAGATGCCGCTTCCTCCTCAGATGTTCTCCATCGACCTAAACGGAGCCTCACCCCGTGATGCCGTCTTCCGCGATACAAGCTTCCATGATCTTCTTTGAGGTAGGGGTTGTTTCATCATTCTAGTTTTATTTTGAAGTTCATCATTATTTTCTTTTGGCCGCCTGTTATCTATATAATAGGAGGGGGTCAGACCGCACAAACCCAGCCGACCCTCCTTCCCTTTTTATGTTGATCACCATCATGGTTTGGAATAGAGGCGACGTGGTGAAATGACACAACATGGGAACGAGGGAACCGTGACCGGAGCGGGCCGCGGCGAAGGAGCGCGGTGACGTCACGCCGCGCCGGTGAAGCTGAAGGAAGCCGCGGCCAAGGGCAAGCCACGACGGAGGGGTGCAGCACCGTTGCACCGCGCCGTTCGGATAGGTGCCGCAGTCTGAGGTCGTGGCGGTGCAGAGGAGGCGGCCAAACTTAGCTGGACTCCGGCGCGTCAGAAGGTGGGACCCGCGGGGAGTCCCGTGGCAGCTCACCAGCCAGCCAACAGGGCCGGCCGTTTCCGAGAATTCGGGGGGCGTAACCCCCAGTTTATTTAGACCGGCCCCACCAAAAATGAGGGGGGACACCATTTTAAAATGAGGGAGGCAATGCCTCCCCCCTTCATGTCCAGCTCGGCCTCGAGCCGAGCCACAACCCGCGTTGGGTCGGACCCCCCGCGCCGAACCGGACCGCCCGCGTCGGGCCGGACCACTCGCGCCGGGCCGGACCGCCCGCGCGTGGCCGGACCGCCCGTGTTGGGCCGGACTGCCTGTACCGGGCTGGGCCGCCACGCCGGGCCAGGCCGCGCCGGCCGGGCCGGGCCGTTCCCTAACAGGCCAGACCCGGACACGGGTCGGGTTGACCCGGTTCGGGCCGACCTAGAGGGTATTGGGTCGGGTCGGACCGGGCCCAAACTCCCTATTTTCGGACAGATCCGTTCAAAAGACCATATCATGGGATACGGACCTCCGATCGATACACCATTAGTTGCGTTGAGATCCTTGGATCGAGACAGTCGTTTTGGTATATTACACACAGGGTTTTGGAGAACTTTGGGTTCGGCCGGGATGGTTCGAATACGAAACCAATCAGGCCCTCGGAGCGATAACACATATAACTTGAGATCTGGACGTCTGATTAACGTGTCGTCGACTTTGATTGATTCATATTAGTGATACTATTCCATTGGATTACTCCTCTCAAGATTTGGATGCAGCTGGAGTATGTTCAGGTGAGTTTTACCTTAAAAACAAATTGGACCCCTAGGACGAAAAAACCAATAACTCACAGACCGGGCGTCCGATTGACACACCGTCTGTTGAATTGAGTTACTATTGATGAGATGGAACTTTTTGATACATCAACTCTGGACTTTGTGATAGTTGATGTATCGACCCTTGGCTCATGGAGTGGACCCTCTCAGAATCGAGTGTGCTGTTTGCGAGAACCCTAGAGCTGGTTGCGACGAAGATGACGACTTTCATACAATGATCATCAGTGGGTTCGACGAGGATGACTGCCGTACTAGGATCCTCAGTGGGTTCGACGAGGACGACTAACATACTAGGATACTCAGTGGGTTTGACATGGATGACTACCTTATTAGGATCTTCTGTGGGTTTGACGATGACGACTATTGTACTGGGATCCTCCACAGGTTCGACGAAGACATCTACCGTACTGGGATCCTCCCTGGGTTTGACAATGATGACTTCTGTGCTGGGATCCTCCGTGGGTTCGACGACGACGACTTCTATACTTGAATCCTCCGTGGGTTTGGCAGTGACGACATCTGTACATGGATTTTACGTGGGTTTGGCAGTGATGACATCTGTACTTGGAACCTATGTGGGTTCGGCAGAGGAGATGATTCAGAGGCTACATCAATCATCTCCACCTCTCTTGTGAATAGTATACATGTGTAATCTGAGTCTTTACTTTCAATCATTATCTTCGATATGACTGACTTGCTTTCCTGTATGGATTGGGACGTACCTTCCTGTGTGTATTGAGTTATACTTTCCTATGTGGACTGGATTGTACTTGAGCTCGTGAGTTGGAGCGAAACTAGAATTGATGACTTAGGTATATGTATGGGAATATACCTATGTAGCGTTGGTTGATACATGTGTTCGTATCTTTCGGTTGTGGTTTATTCTTTGTGGATTCTGGGAGACCTTTAGGAGTCTCGGGGTCCCTACTGAGTATCGTATACTCACCCCTACATGGGCTTCACCCACACTACGATGTGTTGGTTACAAACGACGGATATCGCTGATCGTGGTTGAGGCTTGAGGAGCGGACAGTACCCAGAGGTGGACTATTAGGTGGGACGTACACGGAGAGGATGACCAGACTCGAGGAGATGACGATACTGACTGTACTCACCCTTCAGGTGGGAGTTCCTAGAGGACGTCCTGGAGGTTGCTAATTTTCTTTCAGTTATTGTACTTTACTTTTCAGTTGTACTGCACTTTCAGTTGGGTTTGTATACAGGCCGATTTACTTTCCAGCACTTACTTTTTTACTTAGTTTACTTAGTGTTTTCTTCAGCTTACATACTCTATGATGTTTTTTTGTTATATAAAGGCAATTCCTTCCCTTTCATCGGGATTTACACCTTTGGTTCTAGTCGCTATCCCCTGGCCTAAGGAAGGAGGGCTTGGGGTAGTCACGACACGGGCCCCGAGGACGGGTCGTGATAATAGAGGTGTAAATGAAAAATATGTTATGGGTAAAATAATAATAATTATTTAACAATGAAAATAGTGTTTAAACATAAAGTATAAATATTTGTATCTAAAATTCAATGAAATAATTATTATATTTATTCCTTATTGTTTTTACTTTAAAAATGATTAATTAATGTGTTGGATAAAAATTGGTTTTTAATGTGATCAAACCGAAATTGTATTTTTTTGTAATATGAAATTTCCATTAAGTAACTCATTTTTATGAATTAGTAAAAGTTAAAAATAAATTATATTTTAATAAAATAATACTATAAAAATATTTTTAATAAATATAAATGATAATTTAACTTTTTATGAAGTCAAATTTAATATTTTTATAAGGTTTTTAAAATTATTATTGCGGAAAAACCAACATTTCTCAATAAATGTCAATTATTTTTTTAAAAAGAAAAAAGTAAAATATTTAGAAAATTATGTTTATAAAATAAATATTATTTTTGGAATCATCTTGTCAAAATTATCCAACAATTAATGTTTCATAATTTTCTGATGTCAAATATTTTGGTACAAATTAAATATGGTATAAATATACGTTGTGTACTATGACCTCATAATGACCTAAAGTGATGTAATAAATTCTATATAGGGTATCCATGACCAAATATATGTTTATAATTTAAAATAATTATCTTTTTAGTTTCTTTTGATTAATTTTATAAAGCCTTCATGAATCCTCTATAAACTATATTATATTTTAAGGTTTTAAAATCTTTTGTTCATGAACATGACACACTTACAAATCACTAAGGTTAGTATTTTAATGCGTTCATCCCTTTTCCATATAAAATAAAGAAACAAACTTATACTTTCCATAAACTATGGTATTATCATTGGTTATTATTACTTTATTATATATATTTGAAAACCTATGTTTGGGAAATAATTAAGGACACTCCTCTCATTTCGTATTTAAACCAACCTAATACCCCATTAATATTCACTAAAAAACCTCAAGGCATGTCCTTAATCAGATATCCTCTCCCTAGATTCCTCCCAAGGTTCCCCCAAGATCTTAATATTCTTTACACAAGATTTTTGAATCACCCTCTCTATTAACGGACCTCTCTCTCTCTTTTTTTCAACTCAAGAACATTATTTGTATTTATCCTATTAAATCTCAATTTGCTATGTTATCAAGAATTTATAAAGATAATTATACTATAAATTTATGTCATTATAATGATATTTCTTTCATCCCTTTCATTATATAATATACAAAATCCGTTACTATATCGAAACTTAGTAAGCAATTTCCCTCTCTTTTACTCCATTCATGAACCTTCTTTGTTATTATACTTTTGAATCTTAATTTGTTATTCTTTATTGAATTTATAAATATTAATATAATATTAATTTTATGTATTATTAATGAGAGATAATTTATCCACTCTCATTATAAAATTTACCTAATCCCCTACAATACCAAAATTTAGTTAGAGATCCTCTTTTCCCCCTCTTTATTCTAGCACCTTATTTATGTAATTCATTTTTTTCCAATTAATATTGTTGGGAAATTATTTTTACACATCCATATTAATTTTATTTTAATATCAAAATGATTAGATATCCCTTTCAATATCATTAAATAATTTCATGAATATTTAAGTACAACTGTTATGCAACCTAAATATCACTGTGTTTTTTCATGCCAGACGATTTTGTCATGAATATCCACCTCCATTTCCACTAAAGGGTATTCAATTAGATGTAAAAATATATTATATATTGGTTAATACAATATATTTTACACAACCTATTGGATATTGAGTTTAAAATTTACAAAATGCATTCTTATTCTATATGATCTATGTGGTACACTTATTAAAATACATGACATGAAAATGACAGGTGCACCCAAAATTATGTAGTGCTCCAATTCCTTGTGTAATGTTTTAGTCTCATGAGATGTCACATATGGGATTAGGGAGTGATCCTAATCCATTATGGAATTTTTTCTATAGTGATATAATCTCTTAGAGGTTTTCCTTGACCCATGTTTATGTTGTCATGTATAAAGATGTTTCACATTTCCCATGTTGCCTTTATGTTACCATCATATATTATGCATTATTGTTAATGTTTATGATTCTCACCCTTTTTATGTTCCATTAAAATTACTATTTTATAAAAAGTAACAATTTATTCATGTTATTGTTTTTTATTCACTTACTGGGATTTATATCTCACCCCTCTCTTATGTATGTCCTCAGGTTATCCCATGAAATTTTAAGAATAATGGAAAATTATGAGCATGTTAAGGATGTTTAAAATAACTCCATTATACCCCATATTATTAGTTGTTATTTAATGTACATATTTACCAAAATAAACTATAATTATTTATTTTTTAGATTGTATTATGTGCATTCTTATGTAATTAACCTTGAATTAATGTGTAATAAAGAGTAGTGTCATCATAAAGATGTATTTTATACATCCAATGGTATTAATACTATATATTCAAATAAATAATATAGTATATTATGGGACCACCCTAGAATGGTTCATGTGGTCCCTTATAGCTCTAAAGAACAACGAGGGTAAGGAAAATATCTTGTAATAAATCAATCACATGCTACTCATTACAGAGGCTATATATTCTCCCATTGAAAAGAGATGCATCACATTAGTCTTCATAGTCTAGAAACACTAACATTAGTTGTAGCACAATGAAATATTTCTAGTTTCATACATAGATATTCTAATGTACATCCATAATCACCCCTAATGGATAGTGTACTTGTAATGATGGAATGTAATTTTATTATAGTTCAATATCAGGTTCATACCCCATAAAGTTATCAAGGTCCAAGAATTAGTAGAATTCTTATATATGCATATGACCACTGAAGATCTTACCATAGAGTTCAACTTCATATATATGGATATCCACACAATTTATAAGGACATTCTATTCTAGAATATTCACATCAATTGTGTCTCATGGAGTGTGACCATGAGAAGGATCACCAACCCATAATAAATAGGGTGGGCCTCAGGATTGTCTACATCACTCTTGTGCAGTTAATATTTCCCTTCTCATTCATTTTATCAAATGGATGACTTAATAATTAGTATTGTTGTCATGATATTATCACTGATATCATGTTGTATTTAGAGATTGAAGTCCCCCGACCACATGTGAATGGAGGCTTTGAGTTATTCATTATGCATATCAATGGGGATTATGTTTATATAAAGAAATAACATATACTCTTATTGGATGGAACCCACAAGATAATGTTTTAGTTACATTCCCACGTAAATGTGAGCCATGTTACATGATCATAAAATTTCCATGATGATGCCTCTAAAAGCCTGGCCGCATCCCTTGTAGAGCTTGACCAAGATGACTTTGTCATTCATTAGGAATATCATAGAGTTATTTCTCCCATCACTACTAATGAAGAGGGATTATAGGTGAACCAAATGGAAACATAAATTTCAAATATAGGTCCCCAAAACAACCTTTTATTTGAAAAATTTCCTGATTTAATTAGTCACTTCAATGGGTGTCTTAAATAAGGGGATCTCCCACCGGACCGGGTTGAGTGTGAGAAAATGTGTTAGTGTGTTGGGAACTTTACCTGCTTATATGGACCTAAAATAGGGATTAACCTTTATAGGAAGGATTTATATGTAGTACCTCACCACAAAATCAAAGCGATAGAGATTCCTTATGTCCTGTATGAAGTACATATCATGTCGTCTTGGACCCATCAAGCTATGCTGAATATTTTCCACCAATTCTGGAGGATGGGGTATTTATAGCCAACCATGGTTAATAAATGCATTGAGTTATCCAAGAAGTTTCATGAATGATAGATAATTTTTTTTTGTATCATCCATCAGATCTTCTCCATGACACCAAGTACTCTTATCCATTTTCCGTATGGGGCCTTGAAATTATAGTCTCCCGCCCACCAATGAAATCTTGAAAGTGAAATTTCATTATAACAGTCATTAAATTCTCCTAAAACTGGGTGGAAGCCATCACCATAAAATAATTAAATACCCATACTATCATATAATTTGTTATTTCTCACATCATACATCAATATGGGATTCCTCACACCATTTTCACATATAAGGATACCAATATTTGAAAATATGAGATCAAATAATTATATAAATAATGCAACATCTGGTCCGATGACACATCCTCTTATCATGCATAAGTTAATGGATAGATCAAAGAATTTAATAAAACCATCTCTAACATCATATAAAAAATGATGGTTCAAAACAAGAAGAGTTAGCTCGATATTATTTCTGATTCCCTTCGGGACTATTGAAAGATGAAAAATATTCCACAAAGGTGAAAACATTATGCCATTTGAAAACATTATGGTAACATGATGTTAAATTTTATGACACTATGGTCAAATATATACAACCAAAAATTACACCAACTATTCATCCTAGTCTCATGATGTAAAACCGCACAACAATGTCCTTCTCATAAGGAGTAAAAAAGTGTGACAAATCGTCCTTACTAAATAATGTTAAAATTTTTATTCAAAATCATTGACATAAGGAATTAAATTTCATGTTCCATGACCCTATTGCATTTTGTAAAACTATATGATACTTTGAACCCTAACTATAAAGGGTTTTCCCTTTTAGTGTTTGTCTCATACTGCACGACCTCCTAAAACATTGTGTGGATTGATTCCCATTTCTAATGGGATACTTAGGTATTCTCGAGCCTCATATACCAGGACTAATCCAACCAATAACATATTTTAGGGATATTAACCTAGGAATATGTTTATTTTATCTCACTAATACACCCATTCAATATATTCGAGCACACGGAGGAATAACACCCAGTGTGTTTAACTCCATCTAAAAAATACAAACATGTTCGCTTGTATAATTCATTCCATCCTCGATCAGGTCCCTCATCATCATGAAAATATTTATAGTATACCTCAATAGTATTGGTTTTTGGACAAAAAAACTCATATCCCACCCTAGAAACATGCTTCAAAGGATCTCATGAAACTGATGATGGTTCCTAGGTTTCAAACATGTTCAATAGTCGATAAATCATTTTATTTCACCATCCTTGAATAATGTGGTTGTGGTTACCATGTTTTGATCATGGTTAGTAATAATTTCCTACAGATAATTTACTCCCTATTTTGGTCTAGATAATAGATTTCATGACTTAATAAACTTCCACCTCCATTTCATCGGGTGGAGTATTAAAACTTTCAGTGTTATTCCCTCAATAATGTATAAACATTGATCCAATAAGTAAGTGTTGTAGGAACCCTCTAAAGGTATATTATTTATCCACTATATCATACATTAATGTGATTATAGGGGATCCTCACCACTAATTGTTTCCTAAATTGATCATATCTCTCATAGGATTTATAGGCTTGGTGGGGAATTCCCCAGCATAGCCAAGACATGAAAACGTTCCAATGAAGAACACATTCTTGTTATAAGAACTACAACCTCTAATTATGTGTGAATTATCTCAAAGATGTTCCATGTGGTTCAAGGATTTCATTTACCACTTTTATCATTAGTTTTTACACTTATATATTACAAAAAAAAATCCTAGGACACATATCCATCTAGTCTATAAAGGATATACTTAGAATGCATGTAGACCTTTGGTCTAAGATACATGACCTTAAACTGCAGCAGCTAACATATGGGTATTATGATGTCAAACTACATGACATAATCCCTATAAAAATATGTTAAAATATTTGAGTTGTGATCCTTGATGCATGACCTTAAACTCTATAATTGACATCTTCCTATATGATTTTTTAAACAATAGAATCTAATTTTCATTATATCTTGAGAGGACATTACCCTCCACTTTTGGAATTTGTTTCCTATCATTACATATTATAAAAAAACATGTTTCTTGACACACATTATCTACTGGGATATATAATGATATCTATGCACCATTTCTCAGTCCTACCCATAAATTATCCCCTGGGTGAGATTTTTTTTTTGCATTCAGCCCCTAGGGACCCTATGCCAATCTGGTTTGTTATTTCTGGCTAGAAAAACTATCTAAATATCACCATAGGTCTAATAATTATTCCTATAAACTATGTGATACTCAACCTAAATACATATTTTGGTATAACACAGACTTGGAGCTATTTTTACCTCAGTTTCAAACTATCTATAATCACATAAACCTTTCATGAGGATCCATATTTTGGTGTAAGTTCCATGACCTCAAACTGAAATAACTTCCCTTTATCATCCTCACCATTAGAAGTTAAACTAAATGTCAGCTGACCTTAAAACTTTATGTAAAACTGCATGTTTTATATCTCTATCAGATGACATAAAATTTTGTGATACTTTGTCCCACTCCTAAGAGGACCTTGTTCTCTGGTGTTGGCTATGTATGACACCACATTTTATAAATACTCAAGGATTCATTTTAAATTACATGGTATATATATGTACACCCAGATAACATATCATGGGACTATCTTGGTCCCAAACCTACTTTAATACCTCCATCCTCAAGGGTGACTATAACTCTTTCCCACTGATAGGAACTTTAGTGTGATCAATGGCACTGTTTTGTAGAACCTAGGGTGTTTAGTTCCACTTCAATATTCCCCCAAATCATCTCACACTTTGATTCCTCCTCAATTTAGACCTCTATAATCATCTATATCCAAAAAATATCCCTTAATGACAAAAATTCCTAGCTAAAATAACTCACTTCCCATACTAGGTACACACCTCAAAGGAGTTCATATGACAAGTGATGAATCCCATGTCTCAAACATGATCAATGATGTATCCTTATTTTCTCACCACATTCGTGAATAATTAAGTTGGGGAACCTTTGTTTTGAAAAAAAATTGTTTTTCTGTACCTATTAGACACCCTCCTTTTGTGGTCCCAATATAGGTTGTCATGATTTATTTCCTTTTCACCTCCCCTAGTTCTAGTTAAATTTTAATTCCCTTGATGTTAACATTATGTGAAATTGAAAAATAATATTATTCAAGTTAGTGTTATTGGGAAATAGTTAACATTGATCCTATATTCATTTATTGCTTGCTCCCATGTGATGGGAGGGGTCCCTTACCATTTTTTATTTCCTAAACAGAGCACAACTCACATGGGTTAGGAGTCATGGTAGGGTCTGCACCCGCATAGTTGAGATGAACCAGCAATCCCATTTATTAGTATCTCCATGAACATAAATTGGTATCATCTCTCCTAGTCCAATCTATATGTTTTTAAACAAGTAGCATCCCATATAATCCAAGAACCATGAACATAAACTATGTGTATTTTTTCACAGAGAATTTTTTTTGGCATGATGAATCCTTTTAACTACTTTCACTTTAGGTTAATACCATCTCACATGCACCATGGAATTAAATAATATGCATATTCTTTGGTTAGATCTCCACATATTTAGAATGGTGGATACCATTTTGTTATAAACACCATGAACATAAACTACATGAATTTGTACCCTATATCCCTCAACCCCCACTGACTTCACATTTATAATAATTATTCACCAACTAAATCCCCCTTTTTATAAAATATAAAATTTAGAGGACATCCCCTTTTGATGTAAGTCTCATACCGCACCAACTCCCATAACAACTTAAGGATTGATTCCCTATTTTTTTTGGGTTACATCTATACCCCTTTATTTCCTATATCGAGCTCAACTTCAAACATTCCCACCAATCATGCATTTTTCTAGAATTATTCTATCCATATTAAACCTTGGTTTCTCTTTATAAGTGGTGTGATGTTTAGATAGAAATAATCTAGGATTTATGTTCTTAAACTATGTGAAAACTTGTGTGGTACTGGGACTTATTAGACCTTTCTTCATATTTGGTTTATAATACCATTTCTTTGGTACAAGCTTAGCCATAGTCCAATCCACCTTAAAATAGAATCCTAGGTCCATGAATCGTGACCTTTAAATGATTGAAATTGTCCACACATATGGCCTTAAATGTTTCCCCAACAAGTTTGACTAGTATAACCCTTAACTGTGCAAGGATATTGGCACAAATTCATGTTAGGTTGAAAACCCATAAATGGAAATTTGAAAAAAATGTTAGTATTTCTCTATCCGAGTCACCCCTATAACATTGGAAAAAGTAAGGCCATAAATGGAAAAGCTACAAACCATATTGGGATTTATTATAGGCCATGATAACCACATGGATGTTCTTACTAAACACACAAGTTCAAGAAAAAAGTCATTCCAATACCTCTTCTATTTGTAACACCTTCTCAAGGTTGTCCATGAGGTTCCACCCTTTGTGTTCCCTTTTCATGCACCCCATTACATTAGGGTATGTGTTTTTCAAATTGGTTCACCTGGCTAAGTAATTAGATGAAAAACTGTATAACATGCATCCTAGTTACATGATGATAAATTATGTAACACATCATCCTCACCATAAAATGTCAAACTATACACTCAACATCCTCTCTACAATATGTTAAATTGTATGATTCTTATCCTTATGCCATGATGTAAAAATGAAAATGTTTTATCCCTCATTTTAAAGGAACATTACCACATTAGTTCTAGTTAAATTATTCATAACTCAAATTACATAAAAATTTCTTAAAAATCAAGATAATTATACCCATGGGAAGTGGGTCCGACCCTTTCTTAGACTGATGTGCTAACTCAATGTGCCCAGATCCTTTCCCCGGTTCTCCCCCATGCTTTACATATTATTTGATTTTTATTCGCACCATTATTCATATTTGAATATGATACCCAAATGAATATGATTTCTAGATAAATTAAATAAACTCCCATACTAGGAACATAACTCGAAGGAATTTTGAGGTCAATTTGATAGGTCCCATATTTTAAAGATGGAAAATAGACAACCCTCATTTGTATGTCCCCACTATGACATTGAAATTTTGGACGATGTATTTCAAACATGGTTAAAAGTCATCATCTTTCATCTTTTCACTTCTCTTTGTGCTCCAAGGACTAGATTTTTGGATTCATGTACACCATTTCCATATTTGTTTGTGTATAATCCAATGCCCATTGCATCACCCTGCTTGCACACTCTAACATGTTTGTAAATAAAGTCATCCCCATAGATTTAATCTCTCTAAAAAATGTCTCCCAAGCCAGGATGTCCCCAATGGTCAATAGACTATTCTTAACCCATCCCTCTATTAATTTTCTAGTGATTTTTGGAAAATAATAGTCCTTCTATTCATCTCTTTTTTCTCACACCATGAATGACACACATGGGCATATAGATTTATTTTTTTTTGCGTTTTTGGTATGATTGAGATATGAAATGATGAAATCACAAGAATTTGATCCAAAATAAAAATTTTATTATCATTAAAATGTAGAAATGAAATGGATAATCCCCTGGTTGGTGCCACTTATTTATTAAAATAAAAACAAAACAAAACGAAAGGATCCCTATGGCACGACCTAAACAAGAGACAGTTCTAGCTCGACCAGCATTTACCTGTTGTCCTTAAGAGACTATTGTCTCCTATCTAGATCCTACATATCCTCTATATTCATAGGGTAAACATAATTAGTCTATATTTTTCCCCAACCCTTTTTGTACCAATACCCAACTACCATGGATTTCACTCCTACTACTTTGGGATTAATCACTTCAAATTGTTCCCTCAACCATGAGATGGTTTATCCCATTGTAGTAATGATTTCCTCATACTAATATCCCTATCCATTTATCTAAAAGATTTTTTATTTGGATTATTGGGGTTCCATGGTTCCTAATGAGGTATGTTCATACTGGATGGTGTCAAACTATTTCCATCAAACATGCACTCGCTCTGCTAAGAACTCCCAAGACAGTGCATGTAGGGTGCAATAGTCTAAACCATTAGTCACCTGGTTTATCTACCAGTAAGAGAGGGACCCCATTTGGCTAATAATATTTATCCAGGGAGTGTTAATGATAATGTTATGGATTCTCATCCATGCCCTATTTCAGAAAAACTGATTCTCCTCTGCCAAATTAGACCCATAGTCTTTGACATCCTTAAGGGGTGTTGGATGGTACTCTAGTAAGATCATAATCACATTAGCAACAAGATCATCCGTGTGAATCCTGTTATAAGGGATAGGAACCATGTCCATTGTGAAATTAGATTCACTCATAATAGAAGTATCAGTAGACTTCGATAATGCATCAGGGGAATTAATGACTACAATATCCTCTTTAGCCACCCCATTTGAGGCCATGGATCTAGTTTTCACCACCTCATCTATATACTCTTCCTTCTCAATCAACCCCAAAAAATGATGGGTCCATAACATGGTTTTACTACCATATAGATATTATGTTATTGAATCTAAACATGTGGTGGATATGGAAAAAGTAAAATAGGGGAAAGGATTACTTGTAACATAAAAGAAAACAACTATATCAAGATGTAATATTCTCAATGCAAGATATATTGATGATTTCATCTCTATGAAAACTGATGTCTCTGATAATGACAGTTTCTATGCAACCTGACACATATTATATGTTAAAAAAAACAAATTAGTATAAAGATTAAAAACAATGACATATGAAATTATCAGGGATAGAGATGAAGTTACCAGTAGACCGTGGGGTAGTTAAGCAACCAATCTATCCATAGGAAGTATATCAATGATGGGGGCTCGCTACATGAAACTATAATGTCATAGGGAGGTTCCAAACCCACTCCTTCAAAGATTTGGTATTGATAATCCTCCCTCAATGATTATTCATGAATCTATGCTTCCTTCATATCAGTTTATTCCAATAAAATTAAAAGGGGGGATGAGTTAGTAGATGTAAATGATTGAGAACTAGATCAAACCCATAAAGGTAAGAAATTTTTTTTGTGAACTCTTCTTCCTCAGAGGATTCCAATAATGAATCCCTATCCCAATGAATCCTACCCAATTAGCCCCTCTTCATTAATCAATCCTTCATCTCTCCAACCCTTCTATATGTTACTAAGGGAAGTAATGTCTAGCATCACTCTAACCTAATGGTTAGTGTCTACACCATTCCATGTGAGGGGATCACATCCTCCAGATCTTCCACTCATAAAATAATTCTTATTCAAGACATGATGTCGGGGGTGGGGGGAGTCTAAAATGATGAATCCCTTGGGAATAAATAATGAAAATTACAATAAAATCATTTGAAATAGATCCTATATCGAAAAAAACAATGAGTGTATCACTAGGTTCTCCCTTACTTGAATTATTTTACACAATGAAGTTCCTCTCCCTTTATTAAGTGTAGATTTAACGTCAGATTCCAAGGAATTATCTAGAAAAAACTTAAGTGAAGTTTTCCTCTAGCTCTTTCTTATAAAGAATGAACAATAGCTTGGAATATAGGAAGATAGACCTTGTAAGGACTAGTCTGGGAAGGGTAATTCCATCTATATGAAGCTTTCTCTATTTATCATAGAGGGATTGGAATGTATAGAATTTATCATAATGAATCCATGGGTCAGAGAAAATGATACCTTTAAGAACACATGCCACACTGCAAAATGCCTTCCCAAGAACCACAATAAAAGATCTTGGAAGCACTGTCAAAGGTTCACCACGAACCTAAATCCATTTTTTTGTGATGCTTGGGCCTTTCATCAAGGCCCTTATGGAATCCCTTAGACTTTTCACTACTGTTCTTCCTACTACTGGACATACCTTGCTCAGGTATGCTTTCTCATACACTATACTTACATGACCATATTTCCAATGGATCCCCTTGTAGGAATATATATGGATGACTGGATGCCTCAAAACAACCTCATGATTTGCACTCTCCAATCACTTCTCATTGTTTTAGAAATACCTGAAGGGAGCATCGTGCAGTGGTAGTACAATTCGGTCCTTTCTACCTTCAATTTAAAACATGAACCAAATGTGATGGATGACTATCAAGTAGAACTATATACATTATCAATAATAGACATTAAAATTGATCACATGGAGATAATCGAATTGGTGATCAACCCGATATGGGGTGTACGACTCACAAATCACTTTGCAGTCTACCAAAACCACCAGTACCCCATAAAGAATGTCTAGTAAGAACAATAAATAATTTTTAGTACCCGAACTATCATCCATGATGGTCCCTGTAATGAGATAAAAGGATTTGAACATGTAATAATATAGTATTAAAAATCTATTTTTAAATAAACCCTTTCTAGATAGAGGCATCGACTCTCGATGACATTCATCATTGATGTCTGGAAGTTGGTGCTGGGAAGATAGAAGGGGTTTCGATACTCCTTCCCTCCCATGTTTTCAGCCACCAGACCATAAAAAAGTGTAATGTTTTGTACACATTTAATGTGGTCATACATTTGATGACATTAATCCACCCATTGTACAACTTGACTAGTAGTAGCTCACCAAGGATGATACACTTCCCCATCACCAAATCATTCCCTATGAATAATGTGCCTGAGTGGAAAACCATGCATGTATCATGAACTAAGATAATCCATCCATAGAGAAATTTTGCAATGAACCATATCAGCTTAACCTCTGGGGAGAGGGACGTCACAATATACCACCATTTGTTGAATTGGGTCACCTCCAAGAGCACCTAGTAGGTTACCTCCTTACTGAGATGAATCTCCTTAGAGCATTATAGTGTCCTCCTTAGAGTCCTAAATTTTGTATTACTAGAGAATAAAAAACATACTTGAATGGGAAGTCTTTAATCTTAAGCTTGTTTTACTATTACCCTACATCATGCCCAGTAATTTCGTTTGTAATATCAGTAACTACTCTCGATCACCCCAGACATTATCTCTAGGTAGTAACTCGTTGTACATATCCAACCTATATTGGGATCCCACAAACATGGTAAATATTATACAGGCTGATGATGACCCCCTCATGGCTCAGTTGAAAATTATTATTCCTCAGTGACCAAGTAATCAGTAGCTTGGTGATGATATTCGATTTGTGGTAGATGTGGAACTAGGAATTCCATACTTATTCATATAGCTCCATTCTCTACATCTTCCTTTCAAACCCATCAAATGACTAGAATATCCACCATTCTCAATCCCAATCATCTGTGAAGTTTATAGCCTAGTGAAAATACAACCCTCCAGTCTATCATTAAAGATAGACCACTAAGCCTAGAATGAATATTCTCCTGTAAAATGAAGGAGGGAGATGTTTTCTAGCCGTCACATCCTCTTTAATCATCATAACAAGACTATAGAGGGAGTAGATTGTGATTAAAGAATGGTCTTTAACACAATGAATGGATAAATCTCTAATACAACAATACCATCATGGGGAATTAATGAACTAGTAGTTAGGGGAATCCCAATTAGAACATGATATCTCCACATAACCCTCATCTCAATCCCATACAGTTGTAACCTATGGATGAGTGGATAATCATTTCGATCCTCTATTAAAAATTCTGAGAGCATATTGTGTTTGGACAGAATTTGGAAGCTCTCCCTGACTAATATGTTTATGTAAAACCCTAATATTTTAAAATAATAACATTGTATTTGATATCACATGGGACAAACAACATTGATGTTAAAAAACCCATGAAATATATTTCATTAAATTTAATATTTTAGATAGGATGTGAGACAATAAAATCCAAACCTAAATGATCTGTAATATAGTATAATGTTATAAACTTGATGTTAAATAGGAATGTATAAATATTACAAACTAAATTTTGAAATCTGGGGTTATATAATAATTATAAACAAAGTAATAATCATTTAAAGGAAAATAAAATATTTTCTAAAACACAATATTTTTCTAAAAAACAGTTTAGTCACGCTTTGCAAACATAATTTAATTTTTTTTACCACTTTAAGAAAATATATATTAAAAATTGAAATAATTTTTTTAAATAATTATATCAATATTATCTTAGGGTGAATATTTTGGATTCATTTGAAAAGTTTCCTTTTTTGAGGAATAGTGAAAAAATACTGATTTTTATTGAAAATTGTCTTTTTATTTAAATAAACTACATGGTGAAATTATATTTAAAGTTATTTTAAAGTAAAAATTAGTTCAATTATACTAAAAATTAATTATTTTAGGTCATGAGAATCAAATTCATGTTTAATTTTGATATTAAAATATTCTATATTTGTGAGAATTTTCTTTTTGGAAACATTCTTTTTCATCGCGTCTGTGAGTATAATTTCAAATTGAATTTTTTCAATTTCCATGAATTGAATTTAGAAATATGGATTGAATATTTTTAATAAAAATAATTTATATTATATAATAAGGTAAAATTAATTTTTTATCATTATTAGTATTAAAATTAGTAAAAATTAATTATTGCAGTTTAGGTAAAAAATGACTTATCGGGGGTTAAACTAAATATATAAGGGTAAAAATGACCAATAAACTTGTAAAAACCTTTTTTCTGAACATTTATTGACCATGAAAACTATTATTATTAATAATTAACAAATTATTAGTCTTTTTTAAAGATAAAAAATATTAATGTAATGATTCTTTTCAAAAAATCAATGTGTGTCATCTCCTCCACTTATAATATGACTACCCATATCCTCCCATATCCACACTACCAAATAATTTTTTTTTTCATAAAAGGCCTACGCAAAAAACTTCCTCACTCCCCCTAAATATATCATATTTCCATTTATTTATTTGAATTCCAAAATAGTAAGGATTTAGGATAAATCCTAAAGAAATTGTCTGAAGAAGATGTAACGATCTTAAATGAGCATTTTTATTTTGTTTCTTATTCCAAAAAATTCAAATATTATTAAACCATTATAATATAATAACAGCATTATATTACATATAATTATAATTTTTACGTTAATCTCATTATCTATATCAATTTACTCTTCCATCCAATGGGAAACAAAACTGTCGATCATGTTTATAGTGGACTACTGCCTCACAAATTGATGTAATTTTTTTTCATCACCACATTTCAAGGATATATATAATGGTGGATTTTACACATTAAATTGATATTTATGATATTATTATACTTATATAATATTAATATCACATATACCCTTTAAATTTTATTCCTTTTAAATTACTATAACATTGTTTGTGTGTACGACAGACTTCCACCTCGTGAAGCAACACGATACATTTTTCAGTTACGCTTTACATGGAATGTAATTTTGATACATTTAATAAATATATGTGATATATATGACATGATATATTTTATTAATAATTAATATATCACTTAATTATTTACCCTTTCACCCATTAAGGAAATTATAACATCAATCATGCATATGTATGACCTACTGTCTCCACGAAGCGTTGTGATCCATTCTCCAAGTTCAAATTTAAAGTGTGATCCTAAAATGTATTTAATGAAAAAAATATTTTTATAACATTAATATAATTAAATATATTATGGATCCACATCATATACAGAATAATTAGAACATTCATGTCAAAAAATTCCTAAGAAATAAACAAGAATTAGAATATTCATGACAATACATGTATGAAAAAAGAGGAAAATTAACACTCAAAAGAATGAAAATAATGAAATATTATTAACAAATAGGTGATAAAAATGTTATAAAAGATCATAAATGATATTATAAATACTATTTTGGGTTTTATATATGTTTAAAACATGCTCAAAACCATTATACATGAGGTTAAATCATGTTCAACCAAAATGAAGGGCAGTATAAGGTACATCTTCTCAATTTTATTTCATTGAGGAATATTGAAATTTTATGAACCTAATTTATTTTATATAGTGCATATAACAACCATTGGAAATGTAACATCAAGATTCATTAATAATTCCTGGTATTTTATGTTCCAATTTTAATTATGAAATCTTGGTTGATTTTACATAAAACTTACCAAGTGGTAAAGAACTTCAAAACACATTTTTGTTTCTTTGGGTTATATTAATTACTCATTATATTTTATGTTGTATGATTATGGGGGTAAATATTTTTTATTATATTATGTTTTATTTTCAAATTTTTATGTGGAATTATATATTATACATATAATGAATTTATTGATTAATTTTCACATTATCTTTAATATATTTGGGAGGGTTAATTTTACATTATCATTTTAATTGGGATTATTTATTCTTGAATTTATATTGAAGGGAATTATTTGATCCTTATATAATAAAGGGAATTATATTTATTATCTTATATTTATTCATTATGTTTTCAATTTATTGTACGATTTTTTACAATTTGTAACAGAAAATTATGGATAAAAGGTTTTTAAAAAATATGAATTTATTTATCACTTCGGTAAAAACATATTTTTAATGAAAGAAAATATTTTGAAAAAATGTCTTCATATTGTTTTTAGAATTCTCAAAATTATTTAATAAATAAATTTTTACCCATGGTTCACTTTTTATAAAACATTTCGAATGGAATCTTCATATATTTTTACAAATAAGGACCGTTTGGATTTTAGCAAAAATGTGAAAGGAATCATTCCTTTAACATGTACGAAAGGTACATAATTTCTCACTGTCTGGAAAATTCAATCATTATATATTCCTTTATAATTTTAAAATGTTTTTTTAAAATAATTTTTTTTAATTTTTTTTTGAAATTTCAGTTTTAAAAGTATCTTCAAAGTAAAAATGATAATTTTTCCCAAAATGTTTTCAATTATATTTTTGTGGTATTTCTATTATATAACTATAACAAAAAATCATTATTTTAATTATACTAAAATGCGTATATGTTTTATTGATACCATAATTATTCTTTATATAGATTGTTTGTGATCATTTTGACCAACTAAGTTATTGACATTAACTTTCTTGGTTCATTTTTTATATTCATTTACATTCCCTTGAAATATTCACTTTTCTATGATCATTGGACATTAAATTTCACTAAAATATCCTTATTATTTATCATTGATATATTTATTTCATAAACCATATTTACTTTCTTCATAAAATGTTTTTCATTGAAAGTTATTATAATTACTGTGGAAATATTCATAAATCCTTATCATTTATTAAATAAAGTAATTTGATAATAAGAAACATTGGTCCATGAACTCAATCAATTATTCGATACATGAGGAATGATTTGGACTTATTGGGAAGGGTGGTTCTTGGAATTATATATCCCCCCAATGAATTAGTAGACTCATGAGATGAATCGATAAGATATAATTAAGTGTGGTTTTACCCATATTTTCAAACTGTATTATGAAAGGTTTTTATATTAGAGTTATCAGGATGCCTAAGATAATGACATCAAATAATTAAACATTTATTTCATTAAGAATTCAATTATTATTATCAATGATATTCTCATAATGATATTATTATTTGGTTCATTTAATTCTCAGTTATTAATTTACTGGATTGTGATTTGAGTTATTTACCTTTTCATATATATATTAGAACTTATCTATTCATGATAGTCAAGTTTTTGAAATAGAATGTGTATTCAATTATTTACCTTTCTAGATTCATTATTCCTTACCTATTCATGAAATTATAGTCATTAAAATGGTATGTGTGATATGTTATTTACCTTTCCATATTTATTATTCCTTATCTATTCATGACATTAAATATATTTAAAAGACATGTGTGTTTAGTTATTTACCTTTTCATATTTATTATTCCTTATCTATTCATGATAGTAAAGTTATTTAAATAGAATTTCTGTTCATTTATTTAACATACCATATTCACTATTCCTTATCTATTTATGATATTCATGTTATTTAAATGGAATTTGGGTTCATTAATTTACCTTGACATATTAATTATTCCCTATCTAATCATGATAGTCACGTTATTTTAATGGAATGTGGGTCTAGTTATTTACCAAGGAATATTGATTATTATTTATCTAATCATGAAATTAATGTTATTTATTATGTGGAATGTGGGTTCATATATTTAGCTTTCCATATTGATTAGTATTCATTTACTAATGATAAATTCTACTTTACCTAACTCTTGTTGAGTATTTAAGCTGAAGCATATATTTTTCCATTCCTAAGAATCAAGGAAGGGTACTGTGAATGATACGAAATTTTATTGTCGGGGGAATAATGATATTCTAGAAGAAATTATGTTGGAATTTGTATATTCAAATTTAATATGAGAATAATATATTTATCTAGTTTACCAAGACTAATAAACTATATGTTCCTTTGGTATGTGATTATTTGTATCTTATTCCAATGTAATAAAGTAGACAAAACCTATGGGTTACTAGGGCCAAGGTTGTTATAGATGGTATCAAATGAAGTTTATTAGAAACATTGGTAACTATATTTAATAAAAAATTAATTAAGAAATATAACCATTTGATAGAATTTGAGGATATGTATAGAATAACATTGTTATGTTTTGGTAAGGTAAAGATTATGTCGTTTTTCCTGAAAATTCATCCCTGAATGGATACTATAATTGGACATGGTTCCAAAGAAGATGTAACAAGGGGTAATGCATACAAGAAGGGAACATCAATATTGAATTGATCATTACCTTGTAAACAAATATTGGCCTTACAGTGAACTAGGTTTGACACTCTTGGGTGATATAAATTGGATTATTCAAATTTTATTTACAAACCATTTTCAAGGATTTAAATATATGATGATAATGAATAAACAAAGTTAAAACTAATGTTTCTTAGATTAAATAAAAGGTTTCATGATTTAGATATCCTATAAATGATTATATTGTTTCCTCACTATGGTTACTGTTTCTCACACTATGTTTTTAATTTTAGTCAATGGATGAAACATGAAGGAATAATTTTAACATTGAAAATTATGCGAAATATGGTGACTAAGAGAAAAAAATGGGTTTATGGTTGTAGTCAAAGATATCATGATGATGGATAATAAGTTATTTCAAAATATTATTAATAACCTAAATGTTAACCAACACTTAGACACACTAGAGTAGATATGGATGGAGTTCAATAAGAAATAGAGTGGTGAAGAACATAGTGTAAAGAAGGATATATTTACTTCATATTACAAATATGGGAAGATACACCAAGTAAAGTGTCTCAAATGAATAATAAAATTTTTCACATGTGGAAAATAAGGTCATAATTCAATGAATTCAATAGGGAAAATGAAGAGTATGATGTAAGAAAATAAATTTCATTATTGGGACCTAATTATAGTTCAATATCATAATTGTGGGGAACTAGGTAGTATTTGAGTCAATGAACTATTCCAAAGGATAACCTCTAGAACTAGGAACAACATATGTAGAAATAAAATGGAAGAAGTGTTTATGTGTTGGGGTTATAGAATTATATTATAGAAGTATTTTTACCAATGTTATTTTTTATATAATAATTATGAAACATATAAGTATTGAGTTAAATTTTTGAAGAATATATGTATTCATTAACAAAAGACTTATGGATACCACCATGGGTTAATGAGTTTAAGATTTATCATATGTTCAATGTCTTAAAAACCTAGTTTTAAGTTTTATATGATGAGAGTTTACTAAGATTAATGATATTTTAAGGTATATTTATTACACTACAACCCATTGGTTTTGTATATCTTTTGGTGATAAATTTATTCAAGGAAGAATACAATTAATATTTTGGGTATATGATTAAAAGTATTTGTAAAATTTAGTGATTACCTTATCATTGATTTGGTAGTAATTGTGGTTTTTTAATCTTTGGGAATGTTATAGAAATTATATTAATGTGATTTTAGAAAAAGGAAATCTCGTATGCCATGAGAAACCCCATCACATCTGGTAAGGCTGTGGGTCTTGAACCCATAACCAAAATTTGATAACGGTTTAACACCTACCACTTTCCAATATGATGTTAGGGTTAATATTTAATTATTTTTACCTAAAAAATTCAGTGAATAAATATTAATGATGAACCAATAGTTTTACTGTTGAGGTTTAGAGATTAATTTATTATATTTTATAACTCAGGCTAACAATATTGGTTTTAAAACATTGTTAATAATTGATAGAAAAAAATTTTCAATATTTTTATGGATCTTATGATTCTTTCAAAGTTAATTTTAGTGATTTAGGAATAAAAAATTATTTTTTAAAATATTAATTACCTTGAGTATGTGATTAAATTAAAATTGAACAAGGCACAACCAAAGGATGAAATTATTCTTATTAAATGGGAAGATATCCATCATATTTCATTATATTATTATATAATAAAATAATTCCATAACTATAGAAAAATAATCTTGAAAAAAATGATTTTACATTCATATAAGACTAATTAAACTGGTTTTTAAATCATCATAGTTTTATGGTGTTGAGGCACTTAGCATTCCATTAATCATTCACTTTCTTGTGATCAATGACCTCTATTAACCTATACAATTATTTATGATTTTTATTCCTTGTCTATATCTTCAATATCCTACAATTTTCTCTATAGTAGAAACCTATTTATGTACTCTATATGACCTTTGTTCTTCCCTTTCTCTCTTACTAGGATGATATTTTATTAATGCTTTTACGATGTTAATTTTTCAACAATAGTATTTTCAAATGTCAAAAACCTTTATTATCAATATCACATTTAAATTGTGAGGATTCAATTTATTGATGGTAGGGATAATGTAAAACCATTAAATATTAAAATAATAACATGGAATTCGATCGCATATCTGATACACAACACCAAGGTTAAACAACCCACTATATATATATTTTAAAATTTAATCTCTTCAATATCTTGAAAAACACGCAACCCCAAGCCAAAATAAAATCTTATATAGTACCCTATTATAATATAACCACTGAATTGAGGGGTATGAATAGTACTAAATATGTTTTAAAAATTAAAGTTTATCTTTGGATATGAAATAAAATAAGAATCTTTTTAAAGAAGAATAACTGTTTTTTGAAAAAATATATCTTTCTAAAAAACGGTTTAGTCGTTGTTTTCACTGAATATTTAAAATTATTTTTTATACAATTGTAAATTTTTTTTAAAATTTTAACTTCATTTTTTAAATCATCATAAAAAATTTTATTTGGGTGAATTTTTGGGATTTCTCTGAAAAGTTTCATTTTTTGTTGATTAGTGAAAAATACCGATATATATTGAAAACTACATTTTTATAAAATAATTTAAAAGTTTAAATTAAATTTTAAATTGGTTTTAAAATAAAACGAGTTCAAATATATTAAATTTTAAACAATTAAGTTCATTGGAATCAAATTCATATATATGTTTTACATGAAAACTTTCCTTACTTATAAGAATTTTCTCTTTGGAAATAAGTATTTCATCACATCTGTGGGTATCATTTTAAATTGGATTCTTCAACTTATGGGAATTGAGTTTTGAAATTTTTATTCAATATTATAAAAAAATATAAATTATGTTATATAATATTTTAAAATTATGTTTTAAAACGTATGAATAATAAAAACAGTAAAAATTAATTACTGCAGTTATGAGAAAAATTGATTTATAGGGGGTGAAAATAAAAATCTATGTGTTAAAATGACGTAAAAACTTATAAAAACCAAATTTTATGGAAATATTTAGAACTTATAATCTTTAATGGCCAATAATGTCCATTTTTTAGGATTTTTTTTCATGATAATAACATGGGTGTAATTGATTCTATTCAAAAATGACATGTGTGTCCTTTGCGCCACATATAAAAGGAAACCCCTATCCTCCATTATTCACACATAAAAATCCATTTTTTCAGATAGGAACAACAAAAATAAAATAATTAATTCTCTAAAAAATACAATATCTCATGGTTTGATTAGAAATCCATCCTAGGTCTGAATTTGATGTAAACCAAAAGTAGCTGTCTGAAGAAGAGTAACATTCTTTAACAAGCATTTTTTGTTTTCTTCCTCTACCACCCCATTAAAGTATTATTAAAACATGATCATATAATAACCTAAATATATTACATAAAATCAGATGTTATTATTTTAAAAGCATGACCTTTTTCCATCTCCTCTTCTATAAAATGGGAAACGGAACAGTCCATTGTGTGTACGAAGGACTTCTACCACATGGACCGATGTAATTTGTTTTCCATAACCACCTTCCAAGGATGGAAATATTGATGTATTTAATTAATTAATATTATATTTATGATATTATTCTACTTTTAAAATTTTCATTTCATATATAACATATTACATTCCATTCTATTTAAAAAACAAACACGCCGCTCAACGATGTTATTCATTTTTCACTTACACTCTATATAAAATTTGATTAGGATATATTTCATGAATATATGTGATATATGTGACATGATACTGAAAATTTAAAATTATTATATCAACTATTTCAATAACCTTCCACCTGTTAAGGAAATGATAACGTCGCTCATGAGTATGTATGACCTACTGTCCCCACAAAGCGATTTGATCCATTCTCCATGTTCAAATTTCAAAAAAGAATCTAAAAAAGAATCTAATTGAAAAAAATTATATATATAACATTAATATAATTTTGGGTATTATATATATATATATATATCTTATATATAATAACCAAAACTTTCATGGAAAAACACAAATAAAAAATAAGGAAATTGACACCCAAAATAATTAAAATAATGAAATATTAACAATGAATAGGTCATAAGATGTTATAAAAGGATCATATATGATATTATAAATATGAATATGGTTATTTTATAATTTAATAACATTATTAAAACAATTATACTAGATTTTAAATCATGTTTGACCAAAATTAAGCATATGGGAATGGAATTCATCTGAATATCCCTATATTAAGGCATATTGAAATGTTATGCACATAATTTATTTTACATGGTGTTTATAAAACAATATTAACTTGTACTACAATGATGGATAAATAATTAATTGTATTTTAAGTTTCAGTTTAAATTATTTTATCCAATTTTATTTTATTTAAAAGTTAAAAGGTGGTAAAGAATTTCATAACCCAATTTCTTTTCATAGTGTCATATTACTTCTTCATTATCTTTGATATTATAAGATTGTATGTGTAATGAATTTTTATTATATTATTCCGTACATAAATTATTTATATGTTTTTAATTTTGATACAAATAATATATTAATCGATTAATTCTCTCTTTAATTTTTGGATCTTTTTCGGGGTTTATTTTACAATCTCATTTTAATCAAGATTATTTATACTTAAAATTATATTAAGGGAAATTATTTGTTAATTGTCCAATAAAACCATTTAATTTTATTATCATGTTGTTATTAATGATATTTTAAATAATAGTACCATTTTATAACTATTTTATAATTTAAATTACTGAGAAAATGTTTTCAAGAAAATAGGATTGCATATCTCTCTTTGGTCGAAAATCCTTTTTCTTCCAAATCCTTGTTTTCAAAAAATGTTTTCAAAAATGATTTTAATATTTCAAAATTATTTCTTAATCACATCTTAACCCTTGTATTAATTTCTAAAAAACGTTTTTAATGGAATATACATTTACTTTTCCAAACAAGTCATGTTTGGATTTTATAGAAATACAAATGGAATCTTTATTTTAACATGTATGAAATGTGTGGAATTTATCTTCATCAAGACCACTAAATAATATAAATCATTATTTATAAGTTTAAAAGGTTATTTCAAAAGAAAAATATTTTAAAAATATTATATTAACTTTTAGTTTTAAAAATATTTTCAATATAAAAAATGGATATTTTTATTAATATTTATAATGGCATTTTATGGTATTTGTATTCATACATGACATCAATCATTTATTTTACATATTATCTAATGAGGATATGTTATATTGATACCATATTTATTTTTCTAGAGACTGTTTGTTATCATTTTGACCAAAGACTTTATTTAAATTCCCTTTCTTGATTCATTTTTTAGTCATTAAATATAAATTGAAAAATTCACATTTCTATGACAATTGTACAATAAATTTCTTATAAATATCCATATTATTTATAATAGATACATTTATTTATTAAAATATATATCATTTCAACATATAGTATGTAAAATTTAAATCCAATTTAATGACTAAGGAAATATTGATAAATTCATATCATTTACTCAATATAAATATTAAATGATATATCACATTGGATCATTAATTAAATAAGTTATTAGATATACAAGGAATGATTTGAAAATGAATTGATGGGTGGAGACCCGAAATATTTTTCCACTCAATGTGTCAATTTACCAAGAGTTAAATAAGTAAGAAAGAATTAATTGGGGTTTACCCAAATTTTTAAAGTCTCTTGTGCAAGGTATTGAAAGTAGAGGTATAATAATTCTTGAGATCCTGAAATAGAATAATTAAGAATTTCATTCATTAAGAATTCAGTTATTGTTATCCATGAAATTTTCACAATGATATTATGTTAATATTTAACTTATTTTCAATTATTTAGTAAATGGCATGTGTTAATAGTTATTTAGGTCACTGTATTGATTATGCCTGATATATTAATTATAGTGAAGTTATTTAAATGAATTGTGAACTCAGTTATTTATCTTGACATATTGAAAACCCCTTATCTATTTATAATAGTCATATTATTTAAATGGTAGGTTCATTTAGTTATTTAACTTTCCATATTGATTAATTCTTATATATTTATAATAGTAAAGTTATTTAAATGGAATGTGTATTTAGTTATTTACATTTTCATATTGATTATTCCTTATCTATTCAGGATGTTCATTTTATTTAAATGGAATGTGTGATCATTTATTTACCATGACATATTTATTATTCCATATCTATTCATGATAGACAAGTCATTTAAATGGAATGCTTGTTCAGTTATTTACCTTACCACATTTATTATTCCTTGTATATTACTCATAATAAAAATATTTATTCAGAATTTGTGTTTAGTTATATAACTTTAGAAATTGATTATTTGTTTTTTAATTGTGATAGTCATGTTATTGATTAAATTACACATTTTTTAGATATTTACCTTTACATATTTATCATTCCATGTATATTATTATTCATTTACTAATGATAGCTTCCATTTTACGTAACTTTCATAGGGAATTTCATCTCACCCTTATTTTTTCATTTCCCAAGAATCTAGAAAATGTAAATTGAATTATATGAAATTATATTATGTAGGGAATAATGATATTCTTGTAAAATATTATGGTGTAATTGGTATTTTCCAATTTAATATGGGAATTATGTTTTTTTTCGTGTTTTCAGAGAATACTAAACTATATGGTCCTTCATGATGACATTGCTTATTTATTATGAAATGTAATAATGTAGAAAAATTCTCTTAGTTAATAAGTCCAGGGTAATTACTATTCCCGACCATCACGCTACTCTGAGTAGTGTTAGCTTCCACCCCCTCAAGATCTATCTTATAGGCTTTGAAAAATCATTGAATTTTTTAATAAAAGACTAGTCACAGAGCTTTAGACTTTGTAAATGAATATCTTCATAAAGGACTATCCTAAACAAATGACTCATAGAATAATTATTCATGGAAATGGGAATTATCATGAGTTATAAGGATTTTAATTAGAGGATTCCCATGAAGGATAATATTTTCTTAAGAATCTAGGATCAACAGATATTCCAAAATAATATTATTGTCCCTACCTCAATTTATAGGTCCAAATGGGAAATTTTTTATCAACCGTGATGCCCATGGAACTGATTTCAACACATTGGAATCAGAATTCAATCCTTCTACCTCATATCATCGTATATTCTAATAGAAGGGGGCCTATTTTTACCCTTAAAACACACTCTATGGGAGATATCAAGGATTCCATGGATGATCTGATGGGAATCTAGGCCCACAGAGGATACAAATCCACTCAGGGATGAAAGATGAATCCTTAGAAAAAGAAAAAGGTTTCTTGAAGAATTTTAGTGCACCATGAAACTCTATGTTATACAAAGATGATAATATTTCATGTTATGTATGTAATAAACTCCTTGAAACCAATATATACCCCCTTACCCATTCATTAAAGGTGACACAAACATTGGACCTATAAGATAATATCTAAATTCATGATACTCCATCCTTTATGATCCAAAATAAAAATAGATTTCTACAGGTATCCATCTTCCACGATTATCCTCCCATGAGTACTTGTGAACCTAATAATAAGATGAATGTGATGTTTGTGATGGATCACACCATTTATTCTAGTGGTATAAGTCTCATGTACCAAAGGTTCTAGGGAACAACTATATTATTGGAAACCAACCCCATAAAGAAAAGGGAACCAATATGAGGTAGGTAATCCATGTTTTGTGAAGGCGAAATTCTAGGCACATGAGACCTCCCCTCTCAAATAACCCTAGTTCTTCTCCGTGATGACATTGACCTCTTTGTCGGTCCTTCCCCCGCCGATGAGGGAGTGACCATCGACACCCTTCAAAGGAGAATCCACATGCTTCATTCTATTTTCAT
Organism: Viscum album; assembly: GCA_963277665.1. Lineage (NCBI taxonomy): Eukaryota > Viridiplantae > Streptophyta > Magnoliopsida > Santalales > Viscaceae > Viscum > Viscum album. The sequence goes on from OY728147.1 coordinate 220,150,369, forward strand.
ATACTGATATTCTCCCTTCTTTCCCTCAAGTCGCGCTCTGAATGAATGTCTCAGAATTTCTTGATAGGTTCGCTAACCTCTATATTTCATCTGCGGAGTTCTCATAATCGTATAATCTTTTGAATCATACCTTAGTTGATAGATTTTATCAACGATGTACCTCTGTCGATTATTTCAAAAGATACATCTTCTGTGCTTGGGACATATAGGACATGACCACTATGGTTATCCAAGATAATCTCTAAATTATGATATGTTTTTCATCAGAGACAGACCTCATCAATTCCTAGTCAAGTGCACCTCTTAGTTTTAATGGCTTTAGATTCATCTTTCTTTGGTGGTCATTCGATATACATATGAATTCAGATCCTCTATCTATGGAGACATGTTTTAGCTTCCCTAATATTCCCCTTCCCTTTAAAAATCCTACTGCTATGTGGATGATAGGAAACTTCATAGGTAGATATATGAGTTTGGATAGTAGAACTGAAGCTATTTTCTACTTTATTAATCCACGCATATGAATAGAAATAGATGTGTTAGGAGATCTATTTAAATATGTGTGGATTACTATGGGTGAGGAATATCAATGCAAGAAATGGGTGGTTGATGAAACATGGAAAAACTTCTGTTCGGGATTCAAGAGATTGGGTCATCTACTGGAATTCCATCATAAGGGGTCTCATTTCTATTTGAGGAGGAACAAGGACATAGGCAAGGAGAAGGACGCACATAACGAGTTAGAGCGTTTTGAGAAGTGGCCTTCTTCTTTTCCAGGATATCACAAAGAGGTTATTGAGGAAGAGTCTGGCTGGAAAACATGATCATGGCCACCTGTGTAGAAGGAATTGATGCCTCAAGACATCCCAAAAGTGGAATCTATTTTTAGTAGGTTGTAAATGGACCTTTCTAGCCCTCCCTCTTCACTGCATCACAATTATAGTGTAAGGGTCAGAGGATCTCTTAACCAGGATATGACGCGATGGATATCATAGGGGCTTGGGAGTAACATTGTCATGGTGAAGATGGTGGATGACAAGGAGAATGCCCCGACGGAGGTGCTTGAACTGGGTAGTGATCCTTTTTATAAGGAGTTTTAAGGGCCTGTTATGGAGGTGGCATATCAGGCCAGTGTGGGGGAAGCACGGGGATCAAGTTTAAGGAAATGGTCTTCAGTTCAATTGAAAAGCAGATTTTAAGGGCTTGCAGAGTTAGGATGGAACTATGAACATATTATCCCTCCTGAGATAGATTGGGGAAGCATGAACATGTTCAATGAATCTTAAATTAGTCATTTAGCAAGTGAAGCTTCATGTCCAAAAGAGAATAGGAGTAATAAGTGGAGGAAGGGTAGGAGGGTGTAGTCCTCCTTACCACAACTTTTGGAGACTCTTTTATCTAAGAAGATGAACATAAAAAAGGTTGACTATGAGGAAGTGAGACACCATAGATCAAGGTCCTAGGGTGACCAAACCTTGGAATTACTATTAAACTATGATAGAGAAGTGGTTGACAAGGTATTTCTACTCAATACTTTTGAGGAGGATGCTTCTAAAATGATGGGGAAGCCTCTAAGGTGAACCCTTAATGAGGAGAAATTCACTTGGATTAACAAACATGACCGCATTCTTATTGGGGGATTCCAAAAAGGGATGATTAGTATTGAGGATTACATAAATTCATGGGACAAAATTTCTTTAGAATTTAAAATTCTATCGAGGGATGCACGCACATGAGCCTCAACCCAGTTGGTGGGGATTCCTTAAGGTCATCCAGATGACCAGGGTTCAAATCTTGGTGGAGGCTAATTTACGAATACTATAGCAATACTATAGTAGGAACTGTGCAGTACTATAGTAGGTACTGTAGTGGAAAATCTAGCAGGCACTGTTTAGAAATATAGCAGTCAGAAATATTTCCCCATTTGGGCCTTCGGGCATCCAATTTAGTCCCTGAGTCCTTTAAGGCCTTCAGGCCACCCAGGCCTTCAGGTCAGTAAGGCCTTCAGGCCACCTCAAGGCCTTCGGGACACCTTAAGTGCTAATACAAACCAGACAACCTATAAGGAACAAGCTTCAGTAGGATGAGGATCAAGGAGATTTCACTAGTGTCGAAGTTTAATGGATTTAAATAATGAGAGGGTATGACACCTGCCATTGGGACAAGCCTGTGTAGGCATGGGAAGGCCTAGCCGAACATCCATGCAAAGGTGGAGAGCTGATTTCACGATGAAGATGCTAGGGTGGAGTAGTTCCAAGTAGCTAGTCTGGGTAGTATGTAAGGTTTGAAGCTTACGAGGAATTAATTCCTCTAAGGCCTATGGACCATGTAAAACTTACAACTACAAGCATTGTAAGGGTTCCACTATACCCCTTGAAAGGTGGATTATTAAAAATCAATAAAAAGTGAAGGCCTTCGGGCCATTGGATGGATGATGAGGGATGAACCTAACATTCTGGTTCCATTTATCTCATGGAAATTATTTGTAGAAATGGATTTTGGTAAGCTAAAATTTCTTTTCTAAGAATGTCGTTAAACTGAAAAAAGTTTTTGTGGGATTTGGATAGTCTTCTGGTTCAGTTTTAATTTTCTATTGGGTTTGTCTTAGTAATTTTGGGAGTGATGTTTTTTATTATTTAGATTTTTTTGGGATTTGCGTTAGATAAGGATCCGAGAAAGAAGCATTCACCTGTTCATGCCATTTGGATTATGGGTTTGAGAGGGTATGGATTTTCCATTAGTTCTGTTCCCATGCATCCTTGCATGGGACAACTTTTAAAATGGTCATGAATCAGTGAAGTTTTGTTGAAACAAGTTAGTTTTTAGGGTGAGGCATATCTGGATTTTATTTGTCCATTTTGCATGCTTGTCTTTTCAGTTGTAATGATGAACTTTATTGCTTCTCACATTCTCCGTAAAAGTGTTTTGATAATAAAAAAATTAATTTGCAGTCATGTTTTTCAAAGGCCTCCATATTGTGTGCCTCACCTTCACAAACCTGTTAGCCTTTACAAAACTCTCTATGAATGCCCCTACAGAATGACTTCATTCAGTAGAAATATCATTATAATTAATTAGTTCCCATGGGTCTCATTATTTTTTAAATTGGGTTTACTCATTCCCCAATCATCCTCTTGACTGGGATCATCAACCCTCGTGTTTAGGACCTTCACTCCATGAATGTCCTAGAAAATCTTTTTTACTTTTTTTGTTATTAATTGAAGCCCTAACCTAGAACTCTTATACTCTACCTAAAATGGGTCATGTCTATGCCCTTTTCTATCTACAAGAAACTAAAAAGTAGAAATATAAGCCCAAAATGATGGTTTCATCAAGGTAAATTGATTTCTTTTCCGTTTGAGGGTGTTTGGAATTATGATATCCTCCACTCTTCCTACCCCAATTGGGAACAGGTTACCCTATGTGTAATTTCAAGATACATCTGAGCTATAAAAATTTATATAGATATAACCCATATTATAGTTACATGAAGTAAAAATTCATGAAGGCATCATAGTCACAAAACATTAAAAAACATGGAAATGTCCTAGCCACATGATGTTAGACTAAAAAATAATGTCCTCAATGCATGAAATTAAACTATAGCCTTACCCCGTGTGAAACAATTTAATGACCCTTTTATAATCATATGGTGATCCCCTATCTTTTAGGAAACTTCTACGTATATGCCCCGAACCATCCCTTGTTACCAATTATTATTTGACTCAAGCGTCCTTAGTGAACAATGCTAAATTGCATTGATTAGTCCTTTCACAGGACCTTAATCTATTTAGTCGAACTAAATTTGTTTTTATCCTTATCTCTTAAAATGTTTTGTTATATTCCACTCTGGGTTTCAATAAAAAAACTATCATAAATCTTTATTCCTTCCTCCTAAGAGGTGGAAACCCCAAAGTGTGATTATCCTCCTTAAAGAAACACTTAACTACTAACCAACCGTAATTGAGGCCCCCACTAGGATTCAACAATTCTATGAAATTCTAACACACATTCAGCCTAGTAAATTATGGGAATGGTTGGGAGTCATTCCCACAGGACGATAAATCTATGAAAACATCACCACACGACTCTAAACTAGTGTCCTATCCATACATGATTAGAATATGAAGAAAAATATACAATGGCCTCTAAATATGTGTATTTACCCACTTGAATTTAAACTTACAACCACACCTAATGCATCATTATCACTTATTTATGTAAAAACATTATATTCCATGAGTTATGGTCCACAGAAGCTGTGAATGATGAGGATAATTTTTCTAAAATGATATGTGTTGGATATGTCAGAGAATACATAATAAATATTCGTTTCCATAGTCAAAAAGTATATTATTCCCAATATATTGATACTTGGATGTCTTATGCCACCGTCACTAGTTTCCCCATAAAGAACATGGGATACCTTTCATTTTAAACCTAAGATAAATTATACATAATATGATCTAAATTTTAACATAATAAGACCATACAAATTCCTAACACACCCAACAAACAAATATCTATAGACATTACCAACATCACTATCATATATGACTATATGTATTTACCCTATTTTAACTGAAATAGACATAATTAATCATTTTCACTTAAAGATGGAACAAGCAACATGATTCTTGAATGTTTATCAAATCTATGATGGAGAAATAGATTCAAAAAAGAGTTCTAAGGAGTAATACTTGTAAGGAAGTGATGTAATCCCATCATATCATTTCAATCAAGGAGACAAAATCATCATATTTGGCGGTTGAGGCCATCCACTTTTGGAAATAGGAAATTTGGGACACCCATATTTTAGAGGACATGATCAGTCCGAGGATACATAACAGTCCAAGAGAGAAAATAGAACACTTGATGTTCAACCTAATGAAACTATTAGAAAAAAATGTGAAGATCTATAATTAAATAGAAAATTACATAACATTGAGTAAATGAAAAATTTACCTACCACCACATCATTAATAACATGCACATTTTTAGGTAATTGATTAATCTTATCCTTTCTCCCTTTGATTCTTCTATGTTAAGTCACCTTGATGGTTAGGGAATTAGTTTTAATAATTTTCCTTGAACCTATAGTCAATTTATTGAACATTAAAAACATTTTCCATTCCCTTTAATTCACAAGCATGATTTATATTTTTCTTATCACTTGTAATAAACCGATGTTACCTTCCTACAAGACCCAAGGAATTTCTAACCATAGTTATCACATGTGGAAAATACCATTCTCCCATTATCCATATTTACTAAAATATTCTTCCCATGATACCCATACAACCTCTCCTTATCCATATTTCCCTTGAATATATATGTTCTAGGGAAATATTTTTATATTTTAATGGAGATTTAGACTATATAATCTTATGATGAAATGATTTGAGAGACTAACACACTTTAAAGTCTTGAATTTAACCCATCAAGGAAACAATAAATATTTTATTCTATTCTACTTAAATAGTTTAAAAAATGTCTAACTAATCATGTAAAGTTATCCTCAAACATATAAACATTTTTCTCCTCATTTTGTCTATGATTGAGGAATCACCTTTCCATTTAGTCTCATTACTCACATGAGAAATATTTTTCATAGATGAACTCTTTAAAATTACATCATCACAAGAACTTGATATCAATTCCCATTTTTTTGAATTAGTGAACAACATTGATCTTCATCTCCCTTCAGATGATAGACCATCATGATGAATTTCTCCTTTTCACTATTTCAAAAATTGACAACGATCTTCTCTAGCTAGTTGATCCCTTTTTAGCTAAAAATGGGTTAGTCAGTCCACTAATGTTTATAGGTTATTAATTTATGAATTGGTTTGATATAGCTACACCATATTGTAGAAAAATAGGTCACTATATACAAGTGAGATTTTTTTTATAACATGGGTAAACTAATGTAAAATGGATATTAATTTATCATCCCCAACAAAAGCTTCAATATTTTGTTTTTGAGGAATATCCATACATTGAATATGAGCATTAATATGGTTCTTATTCCTCATAGTTAGTATCTGTCTTTCTACAATTTCATATACATAATTATTCAATGAATTTTAATACTAAATATAATTCTTATTATGTTTTTAGAGTATTCCCTAGAAATACGGAGGGGTTTTCATAGTACTTTGGCTATTTAATTGGGTTCCTTTAATTATAGTCCACATAGTTCCTAATTAACTTAATATTATACCAATTGTAACAACCTAGACTCTAGAAACATTGAGTTCATATTTATATTACATTATTGGTATATAATTCAATGTTTCTCATATGATTGAAAAACATAGTTGTCTTCGAAGGCCATATACCTATATGCATTAAATTTAAAACAGAAGAAAAAAACATGAATACATTGCAATATCATTGTTATCCCTTCTATCATGTCCTAAAAAATTATAAATAAGCCTCTTATTTTTTCATGGGGAAAGGAAAAAAATAAGGCTAATCTCCACTTCTTAGTAAGGAGTAGCATAGAAACTATATTTCATAACCAAAACATGGAATAAGTGATATAGTCAGAATAAAAAAACAAAAAAATTCCATAATAAACTGAAACATAGAGTATTATATTCCAATTAATGTAAAAAACACTTGTATTAAAATATCATTGATATCATAAAATTGAAATGTATAATTTCAAACATCACAACTTACTATCTAGGACTTATTCTAAGTCATTTTTCAATTATGGGAAAAAGAATACACTAAAACCCAACCTATTTTATCACAGCAGAACTATCAATATATTGAGGGGTTATGTAATTTTTGGCCCCACATGTCACCTAATTATGTCTAATGCATACGACACAAGAGTTATGAAGAGATCTAATAACACTTCATAAGGAAAACATTATTGAATAAAAATATAGAAATCTATATAAATGGAAATAAAAAAAATCATTTACAACCCCATTCAATAAAATAATATTTATGTCTAAGAGAACATCAAATAATGAAATTATATGTCATGGTGTATTGTCAATGTAACATGAAGTACCATTATCAACAAAATTTATTGGAGATGGTACTTTCAATGTGATAGGGTTATCCATGGAAGATTGTAGTTGGGATCGATAGATTTCTTTTGTAGGAGACCAAGACAATAGTATGAAAACTATTTCATCATGGTTCATAAAGAGAGTGTGAATATTCCAAATCAAATCCCCTGGGAGTGTCTATCTGGTTATACAGTCTTAGGAACAATCATGGTACATCAAGGTGATCATTGTGTCAATGATTAAACAAAACTTTTTGGGGTGACTACATTTAGGTAATTATATCCCACAACAACTTCCACTTTCTAGTATCCAATCATGGTAAGAATTTTATATGAAACTATACAGACATATATTTTACCAAATCCTATGATGTTTTCTCACTATAGAAAAGGATATGTTCCATAATGGTTTTTGTAACTATTGAATAAATATTATAGGAGGTATGGATAAGAATATAAACATGTAAATCCCTTAAATTCAATGATTAATATGGTAAAAATGTTTCTATAATGTTCTATGAACCACACAAAAATAAATTGATAGTGAATATAACATGAGTCCCAATGAATGAAAATTGGGACATAAAAACCCCACTCTTGGCTTCGGTAACAATTAAAATGAAATATAATGAATGGTAAGGTTTAAAATTGGTCTTCAAATACCATGAATAAATGGATTTTATGAAATAATATCTCAAATAGGTAGTATATACCCCAAATAATGTAAGGTGGATAATTATAAAACATGTCTCAAGAGAGGAATTTAAGGCAGGAAACCCATAACTCTTGTCCCTATTTCCACAAATGTAATTTAAACACCTATATCACAAAAATATCTATCTTAACAACGTAATTACAAACCTTAATAATATCCATTTTCTTATATATGCTCTTCATAAAATATTATCAACTATATGAATTCTATCAATTTCTACACCAAGTGTTTGTAGTTTTGATTGTTTGTATTAGTCTCAAAATAGTGGTTTCCTTATTTATTCATCTTCTAAATGTTCTCATTAATATATAAAGAGTTTACTATTTGTTATTATTTATAATTATTCATGTTGTTTTTAATTCCTTTCATTAGTGTTTTATTCTTTATCTAATTAGATCTAATCAATAACAAGCATGTTTGATGATTTTGGATGAAAGAAGTGTGTTTTCTTAATTTATTAATTGAAAATTTTTATAACTTATCCAGAGTAAAACAAATCATTAGTTACACATTCATATAATTTTATACACGTATTTTTTCCCAATTTTATTCCTAGAATTTTTCAAGTAGATGGTCAATCCAACATAGAGAAGAACATACCCTTATTTAATAAATATTCACGAGATATGTTCGATAATATATCAATTAATCGATTATAGATAGGTTTTTATCATATTTTACCCCTTGTATTATTACTTTTTCAGTGGTAACTAGTTTTTCCATAGGGTAACTTAGTATTTATTCATAAATATTAATTGGTCAGGACTAGATAATATCAAACTAAATATTCTAAATTTATAATCAATTTTTCAAGATTGAATTTTGATATGTGATAAAAAATTAAATTTAAATAATAAATGTATAATATATTAAAATATTTTTTAGAAAAATATGACATGAGTTTTAACATAAAGATCACAAATCTATAAACTATAATAAATATCTTAAAATGTAATATGTAAATCATAAAATAAAAATTTTATTGTGAAAACAGTTTTATAAATTTCTATGACATACCCATTTTCTAAAAGTAACAGTATTAATAAAAAAAGAATATTTCTCTATTCACATAAAAATCATTTTTTTAGAAAAAACTTATAAAATAATATAATGCTAATATTTTTATGAAGAATTAAAAAATGATTTTTTTGTTAAATTAAAATTATAACATCCATAAATTTATTCATTAAATATACTCATTAATAAAGTGTCTTTAGAATTCACATTGTGTGATAATTCATGATATGGTGTTTACCCACTACAATTAGACAGCTGGTATTACATAATCGGTAAGGGTGGGGAGAGAGTATTGGTACTGTATGAACACCAGGTGGGCATTAGGTACTGTTGGGTACCTAGTGGTCTCTTAGTGAGTGGAAGAATCTACATACACCACCACTAGGTGTATAGTGTTCTTTCACCAGGTGTCTAGTGGTCACTAGATGGATGGAGTTCCCTCATAGGATACTTGATAAAGAAAAAGTGATTTTTTCTAATTTTCTGTATTTTTACTCTTTATCAGTTGAGGGGTCCGTAATTTTTTGGAGAATACAACAACATAATCCAGTCTCTAATCTATTCTTACACTCTATTGTATTTTGGGAAAATATTACTTATTGGTCTTATTTGACCACTCATTGGGATATAATAGGGATTTTATTATAAATAGGCTATAACCAAAGTGTTTCTTCATCTATAATTTATGTTGTGGTCATGATATATGGGGGATAAATACCTATCAATCATTAATCTTACAATTTTGTATGTTTCTTTGGGATTATGGGTGATTCATTCCTTTAATCCTTAAGGGTTAATTTATTTATGCTATTTCATAGGTAATCCCCTCTATTACATGTCCATACAGTTTTATATGGTAGAGACATTGGATGATGTGTGATATAAATAATGATTAATTTTCTTCACAACCAAATATATTTCAAGCTATTATTCTTGGTTTTTACTGGTTTTATCAACTATATATTATTCTATTAATCAATTATAGTTGTTTTACTGTCATATTGGTTGATTTATAATTCATATTATTATTGGTTACATTTATAGTAGGGATGGTAACAACCTAATATGTAAGTATATAGAACACACCCTTGACATTATATTTTACAAGTCTCTCAAAATCATTGATGTGTTATACCATAACTATGTTTCATTGTTTATAATTTATAGTATATGAGTTTTTTGGATTGAAATAATGATATAATGAGTTATCTGGATTTCTTTTCTTATAATGGCGGTTTTAAATTTGTTATCCCCCCATACGAATGAAGATGTATGAATGTTATTTTCCCTCTCATAGAGTATGTTTAGTTACTTATTTTCCATTTTATTGATTATTTATAGTTTTTATAATGGTATTTAAAGTGGGGATTAAAGTCGATATGGTCATATTAGATAGTTGATTGGATAAGTACATGAAAAAACTACCCCCAAGGTAAATGGAATTTTTTATATTTCTTATATTGGATTATAAATATGAAATTGATATTAAATTACATTTACAAACTTATGTTACATAAAATTATACATATATTTATAATAGTTTTTTTAAAGTCAGGTTATGACTTATGATAGTGTATGATGTACTTAGATGCTGCACAAATACCTATAGGGTATGTGTAGACCTTGTTAGTCATGTTTAAGGTAAATGTGTTTGTCTGATGCTTGATGTTTTATTGGATTGTAGAGGAATATGGAATGTGATGTATTTGTATTTGGTATCATTATATCTTCTTTAGAGAAGGTATTGAGGAGTCTTGGATTATTTGATATGTTTTGGGTACATAGGTTATACTCACTAGTAATGTCATGTATTTGTGTGCTTCTATAAACTCGAATTATATATATTTACCTTGAATTCCCATCACATATACTTATGGATGTTTATTTATATTTTTTAGATTATATTTTTTGTAATTTTTTTCAATTCAATGAAGGTAAAAAAATTCCCACTTAGTAAAATTTATCCCCTACCACTTTTTCCATCCTATAATGATTGAGTTGTGCAACTGAGGCCTTTTAGTGATTTAAGTCAAACCATGTGATTTATACTTTTTCATTAAAAATATCCATGAATGTTATTCCCTAATTGATGTAATGAAATTCAATAATTATAAATAAAATATAATTATATCCCAAACTTTTTTGTATTTTAAATAATTTAAAAAACTATGTTATTCAGAATGCAATAAAACCAATCTTTTAATTTTATTTAATTTTAAAACGTTGTTTTAATTCTAAAAATATCTTTTTTTAAAATACCATATTATCCCATGTAAAAAAAACTCCCACATTCCTCAATATTTATTATAAACGCCATGTTTTTCAAAATCATCATTATAAAATCCTTATTTCATAAGAATATAATAATGATATTGAAAATATATACCATAATACAATAAAATCATTGATAACTAGCTATTATAATTGAAAACTGACACTCCTAAATAAAATCAAATCATTATTCTATCCCCGTGTGTAAACCAAGTAATCATCCATTCACATGTAAAACATTAAAAAGTATTATTTACGATGATAAGAATTGGGTTATCACATTTGAACCCAATCATCCCAATTTTTAACAATTAAATGCATTCTTTCTATGTCCCCATTTTATACAGATGAAACTTAGTGTCTTAAAAATTGTTGTCATGAAAAATCCATTTTCCATGCATGAACACACACTACTTAAGGATTTAAAAATAAACTCATAAAATCAATTAATTAAAAGATTACTCTTTCAAGGGTATTTTAAAAAAAATAGTTTTAAAAAATTTCTATATATTAGTTAAAATCATGATTTCCCTTAAAACCATGAATGAAATATTTTTATATATCCTAAAAAATCTAAAAAGCATAGATAAATTAATAAATTTCATATAATGTATCAAATACACCTTCTAAGATAATGTTTCGTAAATTATTTATAATATATCAATCTTTGATATTTAATATATAAACCAATGAATCCTATCATCAGACTTATCCTTATTTCTCAATTTAAAATAAAAAATATCCTAACTTCTATTCATTGGAAGTTGACATGGCCTTTGAATATTTGGAATATCTTCTATGAAATTTTTACATGTACCCCAATTAACACAAGGTAAAGAAGAAAACACAATCTATTGAGTAGAATGAACCCCGTTGAACATGTAATGATCCCCAATGTAACTCAGTTTTTCTTAAAAATAAATGATGAAGGGTTGGAGGATGTAAATATAGAAAGAGGTTCAACTGTTGTACCAAATATGATAAAACATATTTTGACACATCAAATAATACAATATCAAAATTAAGAATACTAAGGCATTAAAATGTCACAAAAACATTTGATAATTCATGTAAAAATATATAATAAAATATTCCATATGTAATGCCCCAACCCTAGTTTCCCTGATTTTTGTGCATTATTATATATCATTGGAATGATCACAAGCGATCAAATATCGAAAGACTAACCAGTTTACTATCCTTTTAAGTACTAGATACATACTTAAGTTTTACATTACATTATAAAATTTAAAACAACAAAAACATTGTATCCTTGAAGACATTAATATCCCTTAGACAATCCCTGCAAGTCTGTCATAATATACTTCTTCGCATCCTCGGAAAAATAATACATAGAAAGGGGTGAGCTCTGGTGCTCAGAAAGGATAATAATATAGCAGAAACTTTCATAAAGATGGATAAACATTTAAGGTAATGTATAAGACTAAAATACAAGCATTTTAACTTAAACTTCAGCATAATATGGATAATATAAATAAAATAATTCCATTTAATTATTCACATGGATATTCTACTCGTCTAATAATCACATTTAATATCAATATCCCATTTCATAATGATGGAATGCATAATGCCAGACTGCATAACCACATAGTCAAGGCCTCGTGCCATGACTACAAATAATATTTTTTCAAGTACCTATTCCAAGACACTAGTTTGTCTCTTGAGACCTACCAATGCATTGGAGAGCTGTAGTGAGCTCCACCCATCAATTACAAAGTCTAATGCATTGCTCATAAGCAATGGTTGAAACATAACATAAAAATTCGTATTAAAACAAGAATATGAAATGTTAATACGTTATCCATAAACTATGAATGTTATAAAAATAACACAACCATTTTCAAACAAATCAAAAATCCTTCAATACAATTTGTAAGATTTCATCATAATAAATCAACTTCAAACATGTTTAAAATCCAACAAAGGAAGTAGACATAGATAGAATCAAAACTATTTGATAGAAATATTTATTTTTATTTTTCAATCATTTAAAAGTAAAATAATTATAAAATAAAAAAACATATTTTTAAAATATTATTATAATCTTTTATATGAAGCTTAAAACATGTTATAATGGCGAAAAATAGTTTCACTCACCATATAAGTTAAAGAAACATTCTTTCCTTAATTTTGTCGAAAAGGTTGTAAAAGAACATGTTTGGAAAATGAAAAAAAGATTATTTTATAAATATTCTATAAAAAATCAAAGAATGGTGTAAATGAACATAAACCATATTCTAAAAAATAGTTAAAATGTTTTTATATGCATTTTTACGAAACACAGATATGGAACATAAAGAGGTCCCAGTAGATACTCATGTATAAACAACCTCAGATAATAATGAGATTGTAGAATTAACTTTGACCTTGTACTTTTCCCTAGTTGAGGGTAAATTAACCTTATGTATAATAATTTAATAATTGTTATTAAACTATAAAATAACCACATACATAAATATGATATCATATATGATCTTCTAATATTTCCTTATTAAAAATATTTTAGTAGTATCATCCTTTAGGGTGTTAACTGAATCATTTTACTTTATATGTTTTTATGTAAGTAATTCTTATTATGGATAATATTTATTTGATTCATATCCAGAATGATATAATGTTATTAAAAAATAATTTTTAATAATAAAATGATATTTATTCTTGAATGGTTATGATGTGGAATGAATTTCATCGCGTTCGTGGAGATGGTAATTCGTACGTACGCAAGAGCAACAATACAATTCTATTGATGGTGGAATCGTATGTAATTGGATGGTATATCATACATAAAGAATCATTAACATGTTATATTAATTATTTACATCAATTATACTCATTATTATACCCATCCAAATAATGAAGTGTTTGAATAGAAAACGACACCACGACATGGAGACGGTAAGCTGGGCATACACACATATGGTTACTTGTCATTCATAGGATGGATAGAATAATGAATATTGTTGTACTAAATTTATAATAACATCATAGTATGTATATGGTACTATATTTTTATTTTTGTATGGAAACAAAAAAGATATAGGAAGTGGTAGAAGAAAATATCTTTGAAAGAGGTGGTGAAATTATAACCTCTTCTTTGGTTGTTTCCATTTGAGTTGGTCAAAAGGGATCCTTAGGATGGCTTTAGGATCAATATAAGGCCTCTAGGGAGATGTGAGGGTATTTGGGATGATATTTTAGCATGGTTTGGCCAAGAAAAATTGCTATGTAGGTGTGAAATTAAGATAAGGGGAAGTGAATTACACTTTTATAAGATAGGTGAGGGTCACTTTAGGAAAACATTAAAATATTATTTTATTATACAATCATATACAGTTTATAATCATTCAAAAAGTAGTCATTTCAAGGATAAGGTGGTTATGGGTATAAAACTTCTCAACCAATAAATTTTATATTGGTTTAGGTCACCATATTAACCATATCTTTTAGATTTAACTATTCGTTAAATAGTGTAACATTTACCATGTATACTTGTATTTTTATATTATATGTTTAATAAACATACTATAAAATTAAAATAGAACCCCAAGTGGATAATTATTGACATATATATTATTATATAATTCCTTTGGATGAAACATAGATTTTTAGTATTATTATATCATTTATTAATATAGTATTTGTTTTAAAAACTCATTAATGTCAATTTTGACACTATTTAGTATCTCATTTTTGTTAAAGTCCTAAAAACATGATTACATAGAAACAAAATCCATTAAATCAACCCTAAAATGTAATATTAACCTATAAAATTTTTTTAATTCATCAAAAGTTTGAATTTACATTTATTTGGATATTTATAATATCAATTATTTTAATCCTTCATTGATAAGGTAATCGCTGCATCATTATTATGTCATAAATAAATTTAATTATTTAATGTCTAAAAATTATAAATAAAATAACATTAAGTATTAAATCATTTTATCTTTCTAATTAATATTTATAGTAAAATTTATCGTATGTGTAACCATATATTTAAAAAAATTTAGTTATGAAACTTTGAATTTAACAATTTTAAATCTTCTTTCCATGAAATAATAATAATTGTACTAATCTAATCCATGTGGACCAAAATGATCATATATTATTATTTAGGTTGTTTTTGGTCGAAATACAACTATCCAATAGAATTAGGACTTGTTTTAGGGTAATAATAATATCATTTTTACCGTTAATTACCCTATTTAATTTTAACTATGGTAAATAAAAGTCATAAGATACTATTCACCAAAAATTATTTTCATCTTATTGAACCACATTTTATTTACTAATATCAACCTTTCCTCTTGGATTTTTTAAATTCAATTCATATAAGAGGTAAAATTATGTTTTATGCAAATTTGCTAACGTGCCTAGAAGGTGGGTAAAGGACGGTAAAAGTTTCAAAAAAAATTTATGTATCTAATTTTATTATAAAATGAATCCAATGAGTTACGTTGAAATAATATAGGTATTATGTATCTATTTAAACCAAAAATAAATTTATATAAAATAAGTAATTATATAAATAAAAAGTCGGTTTAAAAAAACATAGTGTTTTTTCACTATTCATCAAAAATTGAACGTTTTCAAAAAAAATACCAAAAAATCACCATAAGTGCATTTTGACAATCCAAATACAAAAAATGAAGTCCATTTTGATAAATAAAATTTATAATGTTTCAAAAAGTGGGTATTACTATTCATAAGGGAAATTTTGATTTGTTGTGGTGTGCAACAACTTGAATTTGTGCACAGCACAAGCTATTGTATTATTTAAAGGAAAACGTACTATGGAAGATTGTGGTGTTACATTCTCCCCTCTTTCATATTAATTATTCCTCGAAATTTATAGAATACTGCAGCATGCAAGGATTCGAGTGTTTCTTCATCTTAGGTTCCTCGGGTTCCCATGTTGCCTCTTCCATCTTATGATTTCTCCATACACCCTTTACCAGATGAATCGTCCGGTTTCTCAACACTTGTTCTCATGTATCAATAATCTTGATAGGCTATTCACAATACGACAAATCAGGTTCCAGTTCAATTTCCTCATATGTGAGTACATGCATTGGTTTAGGCATGTATTTTCTCAACAGTGATACATGGAACACATCATGATCTTTGGAGAGACTTTGCAGAATTTCCAAATGATAAGCTTCAACTCAAATTCATTCTAGAATTTTGAAAGTTCTGATGTGCCTGTGATTTAATTTAACCTTCTTACTGAATCATATAACCCCCTTCCAGGGAGATATCTTTAAGAAAAAATAATCACCTAATTGAAATTCTAAATCCTTCCTTCGGTTATTATCATAGGTAATTTTACTAATTTGAGCTTCATTGATGTGGGTTTGGATAACCTTCACCTTTTCAATTGTATCCTCAACACGTTCTGGGCCTATGAGTTTTCTTTCACCAACATCATCCCAACATGTTGGTGTGTGGAATCTCTTTCTATATAATTCTTCGTATGGTGCCATATGAATACTTTAATGGTAGCTATTGTTATATGAAAATTCAACTAGAGGTAAATATTGATCCCATATACCTTGAAAGTCAAGTGATCAAGTTCTCAACATGTCTTCTAAAATTTGAATAGTCCATTTTGATAGTCCATCAGTTTGAGGGTGGTAGGCAGTGCTCCAATGAAGTTCAACATCTAGGGCCTTCTGAAGGATTTTCTAGAATCTTGATGTAAAATTGGGATCATGATCTAAAACAATCAATAGGGGTACACCATGAAGTCTTACAACTTCATTAATATATAGACTTTCTAAACATTCAAGTGGTAAATCTTTTCTTATAGCAAGAAAATTAGATAACTTGGTAAAGCGATCAACAATGACTCGTGTTGCATCATTCCTTCTTGGAGTCTTTGGTAGTCCCATGAAAAAGTCCATCATAATATCATCCCATTTCCACTGAGGTACGAGAATTGGTTGCATGACTCCTCTAGGATGTTGTCTTCCAGCCTTCAACTATTGAAAAACCATACATATTGACACATAATCAGTTATTTACCTCTTCATATTGTCCTACTAAAAATGTTCCTTCAAATCTCTATACATCATAGTTCTACCAGGGTGTATAGAGAAATTGGATCTATGAGCATCATCCAACAATTCTTTTTTTAGACCAGGTATATCAGGAACACAAAGTCTCTTCCCAAATTTCAAAATTCCATCTTCATATACGAAGTCACTCAATCTCCCATCATTCACATCTTTAATCTTCATTTGAAACTCCTCATCATCAGTCTGAGAACTCTTTATCCTTTCTAGTAAAGATGTTTTGGAAACCATTTGAAAAAGTATTGATGTTTCACCGTCAACGGTTATTCCTATATCCGTATTTACTAGATTCATAAAAATTGGACCCTTTTCAACTATCATCTTATTCAAAACTCCATGATACTTTCTGATCAAAGAATCTTCCACCTTATTTTCCTTCCTTGGGTGGTAGTGTATATTGCAATCATAATCCTTGAGTAGTTAAATCCATTTCCTTTGCATCATGTTGAGTTATTTTTGTGAGAAAATACACTTCAAACTCTTGTGATCAGTATAAACCACACATTTTTTCACCATATAGATAGTGTCTCCATATTTTCAGAGAAAGGATTAAAACTAATAACTCAATATCATAATTGGGATATTTTTTCTCATTAATTTTTAGCTGCCCTGATGCATATGAAATATTTCAATCATTCTGCATAAGGACACAACCAAGTCCTTTCGTTGAAGCATCACTATAAATAAGAAACCCATCATTTCATGATGGTAGAGTCAACATATAATCATTGAATAATATTCCCTTAAGTTATTAAAAACATTCTTCACACTTTTGTGTGCAAACAAATTTAACCCCTTTACTTGTGAGCTTAGTTAAGGGGTTTTCCAATCAGGCAAAATTCTGGATGAAATAATGATAATAACCTGGTAAACCCATAAAATTGCATACCTGAGTTATACTCCTCAGTGATTTCCATTTTTGGATTTCCTTGTTCTTTGAAGGATGAACATAGATTCCAGCCCAAGAGACAATATGGACAATAAATGAAATCTCATGAATCCAGAATTCACACTTTCTAAACTTCCCATATAATTCATTTCTTTAAAGAGTATTTAGAATAATGCACAATTGATTTTCACGATCTTCATTGATTTTGGAGTCTATCAAGATATAATCAATAACTACCACTACAAAGTCATCATGATATTCTTTAAAAACTATTTTCATTAGATCCATGAAGAAAAAGGGTGATTTAGTCAGTCAAAAAGGCATTACTGTAAACTCATAATGCCCTTACATGGTACAAAATTTTGTCTTCAGAATATCATTAATTTTCATACACAACTAATGATATCCTGATCAAAGGTTAATCTTAGAAACACATTGATATCAATGAAGTTGATCAAATAAATCATAAAAGCAAGGTAGGGGATACTTGTTCTTTATTATTACAGCATTCATCTCCCTTTAGTCAATGCACAACCTCATAGATCCACCTTTATTCTTAACAAAAATAATGGAGGATCCCCATGGAGAAAATATACGGTGAATAATTCCATTATTACTCAATTCGTATAGTTGTTTTTCTAGTTCCACTAATTACATAGTGGCCATTCTATAAGGGGTCTTTGATATGGGCCTTTCCTCACCCATAGTTATTTGACTCTGTTACTCCCCAATAATTGAATTTAATAGATCTACATGGGTGGATCTAGATAAGAATCAGATGGTGATGTTTCTACTCTAAAGATAAGGTACTCCTTATCATCATCGAAAATTCTAACCTCCTCCTTCTTACAAAAAAATTTCACATCAGGGTCTAAAACCCAATCCGTACTAAGGATTATATCAAATTCAATCATGGGTATGATAATGAGATCAACAGATAAATAATGTTTATATTCCTTAATTGGAACTGATTCATGAAACACTGTTATAATGAAAATTTAGTTAGGGGTTTTTACTTAAAACTCCCATGTAAAATCAAATTGGAAATATCTAATTTTCATAGAAAACTATGAAGATATTAAACAATGCAATGATCCGGAATCAGATAAATCATTTCCAAAATTTGAGGAAACCATTAAATTACATGTTACCATGTCTTTCGAAGATTCAAACTCATAATTAGTGATCACATAAGAATGTCCTTGCTCCCTTGGCCTTTTCTTATGTAATTTTACATGGTTCTTAGGAAATTCATTTTCAGAATGCCCCATTTCTCTACACTTTTAGCATTCAACATTGACAGCCTCTTTCTTTCTCTTGCAATCACAAGCTTAGTGGCCTTTTTCACCACACTTGTAACTGACTCCCATTCCCTTCAGGCAAGAATTGGGGTTTTTATTCACACATTTACCACAGGATGGATATTCAAATTTTCCCCTATTCCCCTTATTTCCATTTCAGAGTGTTCAACATATCTCATCTTCTCTTTCTTTTCTTTAAAGTCGTAAGACTTTGAGAATTAAATTTCTATCTTGAGAGTACATAGGACAATATCTTTGTATGATGAGAAGGATTTTGAGACTAATACTTTATGGGGAAATGGTTTTAACCCATAAATGAATCGATCAATCTTACTTATCGGGTTACATATATAATCTTCTTCATTCTTTGTTAACCTTGTAATGTTAGCCTCATATTTGCAACATTCTCACCATCCTTTTGCCTCAGACATAGAAATTTTCATTCTATATCCACTGGATGGACATGAGGGAAGTATTTTTCTAAGAAAATACTTTTAAACTCCCTCCATTCCATATTTGATACTTCTTCATCCTGTGTATTTTGAATTAATGACCCCCATTGATCTGCATGTCCCATGAGGTGATAAACTGCCCCAAAGCATAAAATATTTTCTCTAAGGAACTTATCCATTTCTCATATACAAATGGATTTGTAGTCCAATTGAACATTGGTGGTTTTTTCCTCATGAATTTTTCTAACATTGATCCGCTAAGTTGTGGATCAGGGTGCTCCATACGGGTACAATTATTATTCATAACCTGAGTGAGTTGTCCCTGTATAGTGATAAGCTGATCAGCACTAGTTGCATCACAAAATCCACTATGATTATCTTTAGTAGGAGGTAAATACCTACATAGAATATGTGTGTTGATACAGTTTATTTTCCTTCCACTAGGCACCATTTCTAAACAGTGGCATACACTATATTTGTTTGTGAATCATAATACATTATTCTAAACATGTAAAATAGTTAAAATAAATTGAAAAGTTTATGAATATAATATATAATCATAAAAATGTGTTCATTTCGGAGGCATATACACATAAATACTTCCTAATGGATTTTAAGGAAAACGTGAATTATCCAAAGCATATCCCCCGAGAGTGTCATAACCAAGAGTGAAGCAAGACCAGTTGTCATGTACCAGGATAACCCGGGACCAGCTCGAGACTCCTGGTCTGAGTTTTCACTGCTAGGTACATCAGTTCTAGAGATTCCTCTACCTACTCATATCTATATAGGGATGCATTTCTTGGAAAACTCACAAAATCTTTACAATACCAAAATTCTAGGAAGTTCTTCCATTCTAATTCTAAAATTCTATCTTAGGGGAATATTCTCTAATCAGAGTTTTCCTAAATCTAGCTTCTAAGGATTGTAATAAATATTCTATGATACAAACTGTAACACCCCAACCCCAGTTACCCAGAGTCGGTGAATTATTAAATATCATTGGCATGATCACAAGAGATCAAATCCCAAAATACCAATTAGTTTAGTAGCATTGGAAGCACTAGATACATATATAAGTTTTACATTACATTATAAAATGAAAAACAACAAAAACATTGTCTCCTTGAACACATTCATATCCCTTAGACTATCTTTGAAAGTCATTCATAATATAATTATTTTCATCTTTGAAAAAATAAAACAAAGAAAGGGGTGAGCTCAGGTCCTCATTAAGGATAACAATATAGCAGAAAATTTCATAATTAGTCATAAAAATTTAAGAAAATGTATAATACTAAAATAAAATCCTTTTAAACCGAAAATTCAGCATAATATGGAAAACATAAATCGAATAATTCCATTTACTTATTCACATGAATATTCTAATATTCTAATAATGACATGTAATATCAATATCCAATTTCATAATGATGGAATGCATATTGCAAGACTTCAACCACATAGTCAAGTCCTCATGCCAATACTAAAAATAAGATTTTGTCAAGCAATTGTCAAAAGAAACTAGTTTGTCTCATAAGACTTACCGATGCATCGAGGATCTATAGCGGGCTCCACCCATCACTAACTAAGTCTAATGCATTCCTCATATGAAAAGGTTGAAACATAATATAACAATTCTTATTAAAACTAGCATAAGATATGTTGATACGTTAACCATAAAACATGAATGGTATAAAAATAACACATTCACATTTAAACATATCACAAAACCTTTAATACAATATAAAATATTGTATCATAATAAATCAACTTTAAACAGGTGTTAAATCAATCAAATGATGTTGTCATAGATGAAATCAAAACTATTTGAGAGAAATATCTCTTTTTATTTTGAAATCATTTAAAAGTCACATAATTATAAAAGAAAACGTTTATTTTGAAAATAATCTTATTATATTTTAAGGGACTCTTCGATGGTGTTATAATGGCGGAAAATAGCCACACTCACTGTATTAGTTAAAAAACATTATTTCCATAATTTTGTCGAAAAGGTCTTAAATGACCTTATTTGGAAAATGACATAAATATTCCTTTATAAACATTATTTGAAAAGTCAAACAAGGGTGTAAAGGAATTTAACCCATAGTCTAGGAAATATTAATTTTTTTTTGAATTTTTTTTGAGAAACACGGATGTGGATGATAAAGAAGTCCCAGTAGATACTCACGTATAAACAACCGCAGATAATGAAGAGATTGTAGAATTAACCATTACCTTGTAAATTTCCTTGGTCAAGGGTATGTTAACCTCTTGTATAATAGTTAAATAATATTTATTAAATTATAAAATAACCACATACATAAATATTATATCATATATGATATTATAATATTGAATTATTAATTAAATTTGAGTAGTATCATCATTTTGGGTGTTAACTAATTCTTTTTTCGTTAATATGTTTTGTTATGTAAGTCATTTTTCTTATGGATAAGAAGTATTTGATTCATATCCAGAATGATATTATGTTCGTAAACATTATCTTTTAGTCATAAAATGATATTTATTCTTGAATGTATATGATGGGGAATGAATATAATCACGTTTGTGGACACGGTATTCCGTACGTACACATGAATGACAATATCATTCTATTAATGGAAGAATCATATGTAACTGGATGGTATATCATATATATTTATATATAATAATTAAAATTTTATATTTATTATTTACATTAATTATACTCATTATTATACCCATCCAAATAATGACGTGTTTGAATAAAAAACTACACCACGAGGGGGAGACTGTTAGTCGTATATACGCACATATGGTGACATTTCATTCATATGATGGATAGAATAATGAATATGGATGTATGATATTTATAATAAAATCACAGTATGTATAAGGTACGAGGGTAATTATTTTTGTATGGAAACAATAAATAAATTTGAAGTGGAAGAAGAAAAGAAGTTTATAAGAGGTGGTGAAATTATTACCTCTTCTTCGGGTCTTTCCTTTTGAGTTGATCAAAAGGCCTCCCTAAGATGGATTTTTGATCAAAGTAATGCCTTTATCTATAAGTGAGGGTAGTTGTTTTGCCCTTGAGTTTTGATGAAAAATTGAGATTTTTGGCTTAACAAAACGTAGTGCATGGGTTTCACAAAGTTAATGGAAATCGTGCATTTTGCCTAAAAAACCGTGTGGCCATCTGGTATTTTTAGATATTGGGAAACAGAAAAGATACCAAACAATTCTTCAAATCCTTCAAGGTAACCATGAGGAATGTCCCAATTGTACATTGAGGGTCACATAGTAATTGTATGGTTTGGAAAAACATCCGAGAAAACCATGCGGCCTATCTAGGTCATTAAAGATTTGGTTTTTACATTTTTTCCCTTTCTGGATTTAAAACAAAATCCACCCCTTCTCCCTCTAAGATGGAATTTTTACCCCTATACTCATATAATCCCCCAACTTCCAACCCATTGAATCCATTTTGAGGTGATTTTGTTGGGTATTTTTCTTGAAACCTTTATGTAAGTTGTTTTACTTCTTGATTTCTTCTCTTTTCAAGGGTTCCTCTTCTCCATTTTTAGGGTGTCATATCTCTAATGGGTTGGGTGACCTATTTTGGGTTATATCTTGATTATTAGGATTCAATAATAATTTTTCTAGTTCAATCAAACCTTTATAGGGTCTCTTGGTGGTGTGTTTTTGGTTTAACACCATTTTCAAAAAGTTTATGTACTTGAGGTATGTGGTTCCATGCTTAAACATTATTTGGTGATTAATAAATTCTTTCTTGAATATTCCAACATATTTTATGGAATATGTTTTTATGAAAAATGGGTATTCAAAATGATTCATGGTGTGTATGTGTTAAAAAATGGATTTCCAAAGGAAATGGGTTGTGTTTCATGTGTGATCCCATGTCGTGTTTCTTAAACGTGTTTTATAAATTGTGAACGTTGATTAATAAATTGTAAAATATGTGAAAAACTTGTTTTGAAATGGGTTTGGTGTGTGTTTTTCTTTAAAATTGGTTTTGGTTATCGAAATAGTGGTTTATCATGCGAGTTCATATTCGTTGGCATGTGCATGTATGAAAGTGACTTCTTATGTGACATGTGGAATGAAAATTGAGAATAAAGATATCCTTTGGGTCTAGGATAGTAGACTATGACTAGTATCCCAGCTGACTCAATAGTGTCTTGGCCCAAATTCATCTAGTAGAGCTTACAATTATAACAATAACTAATGTTTTATGATGATTGGATACCCCTAGAATGTTGGATAGATTCATTTCTAGAGGATATTGCATGGAGATGTTATGGGTTGTGGTTGTTATACCTTGTTTCACTGAGATATGAGCTACCTATGGTCCCAATTGAGATATATCCTTGAGGGATTTCTTGTGAAATTTTACTCTTTTAAGAT
The DNA here is from genome assembly GCA_963277665.1 of Viscum album. Classification (NCBI taxonomy): domain Eukaryota; kingdom Viridiplantae; phylum Streptophyta; class Magnoliopsida; order Santalales; family Viscaceae; genus Viscum; species Viscum album. The sequence continues at coordinate 220,174,552 of OY728147.1, forward strand.
ATCATGCTCACCATCTGCATACAATGGTTGTTGTTGGTTATTTCAAAGGGAAATCACGTTTTCCATTAAAAATGTTTTCTATAAAAATTTCCCTAGCCCATTTTATAGTAATTCATGTTAATTTTTTTTATAATGTTTTTTTCATGGAGTCTCTTTTGATGGGTGTCATCCTACTATGATTTGTCTCACACCCTATATACACTTTTGGGTGTATGTATACATCATTATATTTGATTTAGGTAAAGGCATGATGTGTCATAGACAAGGTCGACCTGGTTTCTAGAATCCATTTTCATGCTGTTGTAGGCGGTTGTGGCTTGAATCTAAAACCCCTATTTCCACATGGAGGTTTTTCGGATAGTTTTGTTGATCCATTTTTTGATTTAGCGCATTTTTGTTTTTGTTTAAAAATTGAAAATTTAAATCTAAAAAATTATTGTACCTCATTTGTTTATGATTATCCGGTTATGTTTTGTTTGTTATTGTTGGTTGTTTATGAATATGTAAATGGGTGAAATAATTCCCAATGCATAATGTTGACACCCAATCACTAGTTTCCTGACCATGGGGAATGAGAACATCCCTTGGGCCATGCCAAAAACATGGTCATATGTTTGGTTGGATGTAAATCAATGTTGGTTCATGAGAAAATGGTATTAATAAATTCCAGGCTCCTTTGGGTCAATTTATTTTGTGATGAGTCTAGATAGATAGGACCTAGGATTATCGAGGCTTGCTGTTCTAGTTGTGAATAGGGTGCTTGAACATCATACCTCATGACCGGACACAAGGTGCCATGGGATGTTGGTATTTTTTTATTTGTCCTCTAAGTGAGATGTAAAGGCTGGAGACTATATATGGACACTCGGTTGGGGTGAGGTGGTTTGGTTGAATTGTAATTGTGATGTATTGGGTTGTGTTTGAGTTATGGAATGTTGGTATTTTTATATTGCCGAATTTTTTAGATAGGATGTATTGATGGGTTTCCATGTTATTTTTTCTTTTAGTAGTAAAATTCCTCATCATAGAATTCATGTGAAACCATAGGAAGTGTCCGAAGATAGTTCTACCTGGATAATTTTTTAGATATAAGTCAAAGAATTGGTTTTTGGTATCCATGCTTTGGGATAAGGAATTAGATTTGGTTCATATCGGGTTAGAGAAGCTGAACTTGGTTCTAGAAAGGATAAATATCCGTAGATCCTTAGGAACAAGCCTCATTATTTCCAAAGTAGCATGGAACCTTGAGAAGTGGAAGAGTGACTTCATAAAATATAGAGGGTGTTTGTGTTCCTTCGTACTCTTGAAGGAGTCAGAGTGAAGAGTAATTCATTCATGTAAGAAGGTCCCAGTCAGAAGTGGTGGGATTTAGTGGTGCAAGCTAGAATGAACGGACAAATGGTTTGGAAGAATTGAAGGTCATTTTCATGGATGAGTATTGTCCCAAAGTTTTGGATTATGCTAGAGCTCAGGTGTTCATTGAGCTTACCTAGGGAGATTGGTCTATGATGGAATATGCTAAACACTTTACTAAGTTAGTTCAGTATGAACCTTAACTCATTTCAAATGAGAAAATGAAGGCTTGAAGGTTTGAGAAGGGGTTGCGGTTATAAATCTTATCACATGTATTCTTATTTAAGTTGATGAACTTTATTGAGGTGGTTTATTATGCCATGATGGTAGAGACTGATCGTAGTGACTATCGTTGTTTCCCTCGATCAATGTTATTTATGGGAAGTGGAATTTTATCAGAGAAGAAGAGGAAGAGGGGCGAGAAAAGGAAGAAGGGAGGTGGTAGTACAGGACATCGTTACCAATTGCCTTTTTTCTATGACTTCTTATGTTGGGTCGGTTGTGTTTTTTCAACATGGAATGGTAGGGAACATACAACCAGCATTCAAATAATCTCCTAGACCTTTTCACCGATGTGGGGCTATGAGAGACTTGAAGTGGGTTTTTAGGGCTTCACATCTTTATCAGAGTGGTGAAGGGTCTATAACTACAAGAGGAATATCAGCCCATTCAAAGCCATCCAAGACAATGAGATCTCGGTTTGGCGTTCATGGTGGAAGGGATGGATCCTCTTGTGGGAAGAGATAGTTTAGTGTAGATAAACAGGTTAGTGGTCATTATCAGGGTAAGAATGAGATGTGGAAACTACAAGTGGTGGATTGAGCGCTAGTGGAATCAGATACGAGGCCTGTGACTGTTTGATGTACCATTATTATTCCATCATCCAAAGTTTTTTCCTTATTTTATACATGTTCTTCTATTTCATTTTTTCGTCTATTTAATCATTTTGATGTTTTAATGTTTCCAACTAATCTTATACCTTATGAGGTAGAGTTGGTAATGCCTCTTAGTAAGAAGTTATGGAAGTGTTTTAGGTGACTATCTTCTTTCACTCACTATGTCAGGGGTCAATTTGGAATGAGTTTTCCCTATTTTAGGGATCTACCAATTTGATGTAATCCATGATATGGATAGGATGGTTCACTTTCAGGAACACATTAATTGTTATAGAGAGTGAGTGATATTTATGGATCCTGATGAAAGTAGCCCAGTCCTTTATGGTGAATGGGATCCTCCATCAGGTCATGTTGGACCTCTACTTCTATATTTTGGAAATCTCATTTTTCAGTTATCATCATTTGTGTTGAAGGACAATAGTAGAGCTCCTAAGGGTGGATTATCACTTTTGGTGGATGAATTTATGTAGGGGTTTGTAGAGGGATTTTCAAGTTTTCCTTTAGTGTGGGATGCTGATTTTTCCATTTCTTCGACTTTGGGGACACATCCAATACCACTTCCTTCATACCGTATCCCCCCCCCCACAAATTTGAGGTAATGAAAGGTACAAATGAATTATTTTTAATCCAAAGGATTCATCCACATGAGTCCCTCACATTGGGCCTCCCTTTCTCAATTTACAAAAAAGGGTGATGGATATCTCTGATAATGCATTGATTACCAGAAGATGAATAAGGTAAATTTTAATAATAAGTATCACTTGAAATGTTTTGATGACCTTTTCAATTAGCTTAAGGGTCACTGTGGTTCACTAATATTGATCTTCATTCCAGGTATCACCAATTCAGAGTTAGAGAAGCATAAGTTCCGAAAACGAATTTCTTAAGTAGGTATGAACATTTTGAGTACTTGTTCATACCCTTTAGGTTGAAAAATTATCTTGTGGTCTTTATATTTCTTATGAATAGTGTTTTCCCTTAGTTTCTTGATTTCTTAGTCGTGGTGTTATTGGATGACATCCTAGTCTACTTGGGGACCAGGGAAGAGCATGAGTGGAATTTGAGATTTTTTGGGCACTCTGCTATATCATCACCTTTATGCTAATTTTTTTAAGTGAACCATATATATTCGAGAGGTAATGTTTTTAGGCCATGTGATCTTGGAATGAGGGGTTTCAGTGGACCTTGTGAAGATCAGTGCAGTAATGTCATTGAAACACCTGAATAATTTTTTTGAGATTATAAGATTTTTGGGCATGGAATGGTATTACATGAAATTTGTTTTGGATTTATCTTAGATTTCTCAATCCATGAAAGTGATTACCTGTAAAGGGGTGAAGTTTTAATGGATCCTATAATATCAAGTTTCCTTCTAGGATCTCAAGTGTTAGTTGAACAAAAACCCTATTATGATCTTCCAAGAATCTAGAAAGGGTTATATGGTATATTTTGATTCCTCAGGTATTGGTATTGGGTGTGTGTTACTGCAGAATGACCATGTAGTGGCTTATGGTTCTCTCTAACTCCATCCACATGAGAATAAATACCCATCCCATGATTTGAAGTTAGTAGAAGTGATGCCTGGCATGAAGAAATGGATCCATTGTCTTTTTTGGGTAAATTTTTTTGGATTATTATAACCATAAAATCATAGCCAAAATTTTCTAACAAAAAGATATGAATATAAAGGAAAATATTCTTTTCATGTACATTCATGGGCTCAATTTTGATCTAGTATATACCCCATGAAAAGGTAACATTGTGGCAGACACTTCAAGTAGAAAAGTTCCAGTGCAGGCATTTAAAGAGTCTAGTGATGAGTAGAACTTGATGGGATTTTTTCCCCAGACGCACATGGAGACCAATGAGCATAGTGGATTTACGTTCTTTTTCAATGTTAGGCTAACTCCTTATCTTTTAGAAATGATTTAGGGGGTGATTTGGAGCGATGATTTATTCCAAAATCCTAAGAAGAATCTTCATGGAGGGGATATAACTTGTTATTGGCCACTGTCTCTTGAAGGAGATTTTTTATTCAGGGGTTTTTTGTGGTGTCATTTTTTGTGAGAAAGGTGGTGATATAGTATATCCAAAAGTTTTAGTAGATCATTCATCCTAGTGCTAAAAATTTGTTAGATGATGTTCATTAGTATTTTTGTGGCCATTATGAGGTGGGATGTAGTTGAAATCTTATTGTGATGTTATACATGTCAGTAGGTTAAGGAACAACACAAAATGATTTACAATTGTCTTCAATAACTGTCCATTCCAACATGGACGTGGGATGAGATTTCCAGGGATTTTAATTTTGGATATCCTCATAGACCATAGGGGAGGAATTCCATTTGAGTATTGATCATTCATCTGACCAAATGAGCCCATTTCATTCCAATCATAGATTTAACCAAGTTGGATGAGTTGGGCCAGTTGTATGTCCAATAGGTTGTGTGGCTTCATAGTGTTTCATAGGCGATAATTTGTAAATGGGCCCCCCATTTTAAATTGAGTTTTTGGGAAGGCCTTCATACTGTGATTGGGATTGAAGTCAAGTTGAGTACAACATATCATCCTAAAAAGAGTTTTTAGATGAAGTGGAAAAATCAAATTCTTGTTGAAATGAAATGGGCATGAGTGTTAGATTTCTGTGGTTTATGGAATATCCTTTTTGTTTTGGTTGAGTTTTTATATAAAAATAGTTACCAATCCTTAATTGTAATGGATCATGTTTTGGTTATTTAAGGTCAAACATGTCGGTCACCAATTTTTTGGGATGAGGTGGGTGAGACATTAGTGTTAGGGCCAAGCAATGTGTAGGAGGTGTCCAAGAAGGTCATGCTTTTCAAGAACCAGCTACTGATAGATCATATTCACTACATGTCTTATGACAATCATAGGCACAGACCTTTGGATTTTTTATGTGGGTGAATCTATTTCTCTAAATGTGGCACCTCGGTTGGGTCACTATCGTATGGGTAATAAAAGGAAGCTAATGTCATGGTTTTTCGGACCTTTTAAGATTACTAATTAGATTACTAAGGTGGAATATGAGTTATATTTTACTTTGTAGTTGATGTAAATACATGACATATTCCATGCTTTTTCACTGATGAAATATGACCCAGAACCGTCTCATGTATTGAATTGTTAAGAGTCAGAGTTAGAGGAAGATTTTTTCATGTTTGAATACCGAGGGCTGATTGTAGATTCCTTAGAAAAAGTTATTCATGGGAATTTTATTCCATTGGTATGTATTCTTTTAAATAATTTTAAATGTGTACATGATACAAGTCAGTGTAGTCATTGGTTGATCAAGTGTATCTATTTTTATCCTCTGATCAAGCATCGAGTTGACTTTATAGGGATGAAATGTTTTCAGGATGGGAAGAATTATCACATCTGTGTTTTTATTTAGAGGAATTTATTTGTTTAATTTTATTTTAATGATTATCCATGGGGTTCCCCCAATGAGTTTTTTATGAAAAATTATGATTTTGGGCTTGACCGCAGGTGGCACACAGTTTGCGCACAGTTAGGGGAAACCATGTGCCTCACCCAAAATACTATGTAGCCATTTGGATTTTTTGGATCGTGGGAAACCACACAATTTCCAAATGGTTTTTCAAACTATGTTATGGATATCCATGTGTAATATTTCACTTGGAGTGTGTGGGGAACAAGGTTTCAGCACAATTTTGAAAACCATGCAGGAAAACCATGCATGAAAACCGCATGGGCTATCCAGGTCATTAACAATTTGGGTTTTTACCTTTTTTCACATTTTGGATTTAACACCAAATCCACCCCTTCTTTCCCCACTCCAGATTTCCATACCTAGGTGAATCCAACCCTCCTCATTTGGAACTCCATTTTTGAGATGATTTTTGGTGGATATTATTCAAGAAACCACCATGTAAGTGGGTTTCCTTTTTTATTTATTTTCCATTCTAGGGTTAAACTTCTCCCTTTTTAGAGTTTCATATCTTCAGAATATTAGGTGACCAATTTAGAGTTATACATTGGTCCTTGGGGATCAATCTTAATTTATTGGTTCAATCTTGACTTTATAGGGTCTTTTGGTGGTGCAATTGTGGGTTATCACCAATTTACAGATGTTTCTACACGTGAGGTTGGTAGATCCATGATTAAACTTTATTTAGTGATTTTAATATGCTTTATTTAAAATTTAAAAATGTTATATGGAATTTTTTATTTGTATAAATTATGTTCTAAAAAGTATTTGAGGCCCGTATGTGTTGAAAAATGGTTTTCCAAAGGAAATGAGTTGTGTTTCATTTGTGATCAGATGTTGAAATTCATAAATGTGTTTTATAAAATTTTAAATGTTGTATAATAATTTGTGTAAGTGGTGAAAATATATTCTGAAATGGATTTGGTGTGCATTTGGATTTAAAATAGGTTTTGGATATGGAAATGGTGGTTTATTATATGAGTTCATATTCTTTGGCTTGGGAGTTTTGAAAGTGATGTCTAATGAGACTTGTGGAATGGAAATTAGGAATTTAAGGAATACTAGTAATCTAGGTGGGAATAATAGGACCAATATACTTGTTGAATCAGACGTGTCTTGGACCAAATTTGTCTAGAAATATTTATGATTAGAACACTTACTAAATTATGATGATGATGGGAAACCACTTTAACTTTCGATGGATTCCTCGTTAGTGTCTTATGTATAGGGACACTGTGTGTTGTGATTTCGATACCATGTTTCAATGAGATATAAGGTACCTAGGGCCCAACTACAGATATAGCCTATAGAGATTTCCTGTGAAATATTTCACTTTTGTGATATCTTACTCACCATCATTATAGAATTCTCCTTTTTGATTATTTCAAAGGAAAAAAAGGTTTTCCTTTACTTTTTCCTATAAAAATGATCAAATCCTTTTTTATAAAACATTTATGTTAATTTTTATTATAATGTTTTGGATGGGAATATCTAATATTGGTTGGAATCCTATTGGGCTTTGTCTCACACCCTACGTACACATTTTGGTGTATGTAGACCATGTTATGTTTGAATTAATTAAAGGTAAGATGTATTAACAAGGTGGTGGATCTGGTTTCTTGTATCCATCTTTATCCAGGTGTTGGTGGTGGTGGAATGAGGGAGATTCCCCTCTTATCACATGGAGGTTTTTGGGATAGTTTATTTGTTCTTTTTTTGTGGAATATTTTGGTATTCATTTGAACTTGTAAACTATAAATTTTAAAAAATGGTGTAATTAATTTGGTTTTAATTATTTAGTTATTATTTCTATATTTTTTTAATTATGATTATGTAAATGGGTGAAATAATTCCCAAAGCATAATTTTGATTCCTAGAAACTAATTTCCAGACCATGGGGATTGGGAATGGCCATCGAGCTATGCCACGATCCAACTCTGGTTTCAGGTTGGTCGGAACCACAAACTTGTTTGTGACATTTCACAACATTAAATAAACTATAAAATATGGGTTAAAATTATCCCCACCATATGACTTTTTATCTCTAAAAATCATTAATAAACATCCTCAATAAAAACATTCATCCACTCTTTCTATTTTGATGGTTTTTTCTCAAGATACCTCATGAAAAATCCAATGTTTCCATAATAATCCCAATTATGGAATAATCGACCATATAAGAATAATCATCCTAAAATAAATAATATGAACTAGTATTTATATATATTAAACATGAGTATCTATGTAAAAAATTTTAAAATTTAAAAATAAGAGGTTTATTAGGTCGATACTTCTTCAATTGAAAAACATAAAAAATATTATGAATCACATCAAAACATTATTGAAATTCCTAATGATAAACTAGTTCACCAATCCACTCTATGATCTCAAATTAGCCCACATAATGTGGAATTAACATTATTTTATTTCACAAACTATCTTTTACTTACCTTGTATGCACTTTTAATAACACATAATGATCATTTTAAAATATCAGTTTAATTTTCAATGATTGACATAAAAGATATAAAAACTGGGAACTAAAACCATATATTTCTAAATTAATTTTACTCATTCCTTAATTTGATACAATAAAATGGATCCCAAAAGAGTTCATTCTTAGGCCTTTTCTAGCATAACTCTATCTGACAAGGTCAACTATATATTGCTTTAAATAGTTCTATATAAAATGATTATTGATAATTATTGTTATACAAAAACTTCACCAAAGATAAATGATCTTCTTAAGGGTAAACACATTAAGAATAGATATTTAGATCATATATCCTAAAATATTGTAAAAAATATTCTATTTTTATATGTTGTTTTGGATGATAAGTGATACTCATTCTCAAATACAATTCTATAATATTTTAGAGTCCCTTTTATACAAAAAATACAATTGTTGTTTCCTATTCAATTAAAATGAATTCATAGCTCCATGATGTATAATATTTTACTTCTTATAAATCATACCATGGTCATCAAAATAATATGTTTCAAAAATAGGAAAGACATGTGATAATTTATAGAGCCAGTTAATAATTTCAAAAACCCCATCATTATTTTGCAGAGATCTTGACAATACAATTATGAAATCTATGGAAATATCTTCCAATTAAATTTCAAAATAGTTTGTAAATACACAAAACCCTATTGATCCTCAATTAAATACTTTTATCTATTGAAAAATCCAAAATTGAAAAAAAAACTCAGCATTTTCCTTCCTCACTCCCGACTACCATAATTGAAATATGATATGATGATACATCATAGAAGTTATATGAAATACTTCCCAACTTAAATGGTGAAAACTTTTTAAGAATTCATTATTGTACTCCCTAGTAACTGTTATCCTCATTTAAATTAATTAATTGAATTTGGTGGAATAATATATCTATTGTTATTATCCCCACCATATAAAGCACCATTCCTCCTCTATTTATCCTTAGTTAACTAATTCTATTCCATGTATTATATAAATATAAATTTTTAATTAAATATAGTTAAAAATTTGTTATCCACCACTTCCTCCATATCTATGTTAATATATATAAATAACATCATTAATATCAACTACTAATAAATTTCATTCCCTACTTGATTTAGAGGTTTTCTTCTCAATGAATTATATAAAACATTTTATTTTATCAGTGTATACACAAGATCATAAAACAATTGACAATAATCTAAAAACCTGAACTATATCAATTTCAGATTATGCTACTATGAGATATACTTCAAAATCATAATATATATATATATACGTGAAAAATATTTCACCAACAAATTAATGTATTAAACTCTTTATATAATGAATGATAACAACTTAAATTAGATAATTCATAGGGTAATTCTTCTTATAGATCATAGTTTCATAGATCATATTTACTACAACATTTCTCCTTTTAAATTCATTAAATAATTTATAGCATATTACACTAAATTCAAAATTTTCTATCTTTTTACTCAATTCTTTCATGGGAGATTCCAAATTTTAAAAACATATAAGTATTATATAGTAATATATAGGCTATCACAGAAATATATGTATTTCAAAATACTTTTTTAAGACTTTTTTTTTGAAATTTACACTTTTACCTTCTCCAAATAAAAAATAATTACATGGTTAAAAATAAAATTTTCTAAAAAAATTTCCTCTTGAAAGTAAAAAATATCATTTTAGGAACTTGTAATATAATGTATTATAAAATTTAAAAAATAGATAAATATCCTAGATACTCCCGTGTTTCCATTTAATGATGATTATATAAGGATGTGTTCAATAAAAACAATAAAAAGTTTTCAATTACTTATTAAAAATTAGATTCATTAATTCCATGAACACTGTAGGTGAATTAGTAACTATAAAATTCCTTATCAAAAAAATTTAATTTCTATATTGAAATTGATACTCTCATTTTAAAATGTTTTCTTCTTTTACCGTTATCTAATAATTCAAGGAATAAAAGATGGTCTTGGAAAACCAATAATATATCTTTAGTTTTCCAAATTAATTTTAAATTTTTCAAAATGGATATTTGTACTTTACCATAACCATGTTTTTATTCTAATAATAAATTTAGAAACTCACAATACTACTGGATTTCATGGGAAATAGAACTATTACTATATAAGGAGAAACAATTGGTTAATTGAATATATTTCACTAAAGCATATCCAACTACACCACTATCTCTTATATTTTTTTGGTGCCTAGTGACAAGAAGGAAAATAAGTAGGTATAAATCTTAGAAATAGGTTAATGAAAAATTAGTCTTATCTACTTGGTCATAACATAAAACACATTGTTTGTTAAAAAAATCTTTCCACCATTCTATAACTCTTGTAATTGGGGGTTGTTTCTTTAATAAAATCGATCCAATTACTATCCTAAATATCTAACAAGTGATTGACATGGAATTTGTAGCCATTAGTATCTCTCTATTATTATTAATATAACACTCTCACTTGAAAGTGTGAATAATAAAACCTAGCAACATGAAATAAACTCTTCAACTATAACTATAGGTTTCCTCCTTGAATTTTAGCAAACAATACATCATAATAATTAAGTCATTATTTTCATATAAAAAACTATGAAATCCAATGATATTTTTAGGTTTCTATTCATAATCTATCATATTGAAAACCTAAACCCTTACTTATCAAATTTAACCAATGAAATGTCAATTTTCATAAAACATGACATCCACCCCACTTGCAATACTAATTGATTATACAATCATGTAGTGATAAATGAATATGATGCTCCAATATCAAATAATAAAAACATAATTACAGAATATTTGAAAATGACAAATCAAACCATGAATGGCCCACTATCAGTCTTTACCTCCTCCAATGCCTTCCATAATATAAAAATATTTCTCTGACGAGGCCTTCATATTCATCCATGAGTCTATAATTTTGTCTCAGTTAGTCTGTTATCCTATATCATTGATCCTAGTTCTTGGTTAGATACACTTTTATAAATCATCCACAAGAATATCATACCATAATTATTCAGATAACATACTTTCTCACACTAGAAACATTGAAATGGTAGAACTCGACATTTGGATTTTAGTTATTACACTATATTACATTGAAATAACTCTATTAGACTCTTCCATTGGAATAATAAATAAGTTAATTATATATATTTTTCTTGAAGTTACTTCTTCTTTATATTCTGGATACTGAATAAATTTTTTCCTCCAATTTTTCGAGGAATAAAATTTCTTACACATCTTGTGTCTACCATATTTCAATTGAACACAACTATCCTACTAATCCGATTTTCATAAATAGGTAATTTTAGAAAGGTTATAATCAGCCAAATCTCAAATCAAAACTGTATCATGAACCTTCTAGACATAATCCTCTCATTGATCAACAATTCCAGTATAAATAACACAATTTTAGAATCATTTTGATGAATAACCCATCACCAATATATTACCCTTATTAAAATCCAAAAAATTCCGAATAATTTCCTAGTCTAAACATTTGAAAAAAATACTAACAATCAAATGTATCTTGAAAACCCTTTTATTTAAGATCATCATGTACTCTATCATTAAATCCCACCATTTCTTGGTTTTTCCTCAAGAAAAATGTCACTAGAACAACCTTAGATGTTATAGGTGTCAATAATAACATATAGTGAATATTTTCCATATATTATTCTACCTACTATTGTTTAACATCAAACCTAATTGATATATATTAGAACCAAAACTATTGTATTATTATAATTTTTTTCAATATATGTTTTCACTTATAAAACTACAAAAACAATGTATTTTTATGGTTTAAACCTATACAAATAACCCAAAAAACTATATCCTTATCTTATTTTCATGGTTTATATAAACCATACCTCCTATTTCCATTGCAATTATGTCTAACATATGACCACACTTTCAAACCATGTCCATTGGTCAGCTATTTCACTAGTCTATATCGATCATGGCCATATAATATGCTAATAGTGGTTATTTCCCTAGTTTATTAAACTATGTAAATTTGATCTTTATCTTCATTTTCCACACGTACCATGAGAATTTGATTAAAAAACACCTATTTCCATAGTTTACTAAACTCAGGAAATTGGTTTGGATAAAATAAAAGACAACACTTGAATTTGAGCACACGACCTCTTCCTTATTACATTGAAACATTTACCACTACACTATAGAGTCATATATATATATATATGTGTATAAATATATAGTTATATATATACATATATAATTATAAATTTTAATCTTAAATAAATTGATAAATTATATTTTATATGAAGGTCTATTACCATGGTTTTAAAACCCATGTCGTTAGGCTATTCCACATTGGACTATTTCCACGGTTCTCTATAACTATGGATATTGCTAGAAATAATACCAATATTTTTTCAAACCATGAAAATACTTGTCTCTAGTAACACATATTGACATAATATTAATGAACTGTGGCTATTTCTAAACTTTTCACTAAAAATTTTCAAACCAAGGCTATAGCTGGACTTATCACCATAGTTTTCTCAAACCATGGATATATGTTTTTATAAGAACACATTTTCCCATATCTTGGAAGAAATGATGGAAATAGGTGTTACTTCCAAATTCTTATGAAAAATAGTGATTCCCGTCACTTTCCTGTGACCCCTTATTACCACGGTTTTAGATAACCATGGCTATAAGGGCACTTATAGCCACAATCTGAGTAAAAAATGGATATAATCTTTCTGAAAGAGGCCTAAACCACGATTTGATAATAACCATGGTAGTATACCCCCTTATGGACAAAATTTTGAAATATATGGCCATAAAAATGTAAATATACGTCCATTTTGTAGTTGGTTGAGGATGTTATATATGTTTAATGTTCTGGATTGAAGAAGATTGGTGTTTAAATGTAATGTTTGTGTCTCATTTTAAAATCAAAGAAATAACCATAGTTCAATGGAATGTACAATGACGTGTTACTGTTTGGAGATTGAAAAAAATATAGGGACAACCCTTATTACATTAATTGAGAAAGAAGATACCATGAGGTAGCACCAATATCAATATGATCTCCATGAAAAGTGATAATGAAGGTATAGAGATACTATCATGGGTTGGTGTAAGGTGGAAGGAAGAACGATTACACAATGGTACACAGTGGATAGTGGATAGAGTGTAGGGAGAAACCACAAGATATTTCTGGTGGTTGAGTAGTGTATTGAGGTTGAAAATGAATAGGTTATAACATACATAAGTACAATGTTGTATTCAAACAAAATATCCTACACTGTAATTATGTAGACCATGCCGAGATTTATAGTATATTAGATTAAAAAAGGGTATACATGGACTATGTTATGTGATATGTGTCCAAGATGAAAACATGATCGCCCTATTTTTTTATGTCACTAGGGTTTTGATAGTATTCACACCATTGAAAGTATTATACATCATAACCAAATTAATGATCAATGGGATGTGATGAATACCACATCACAACATTTCACTTACAATGTGATTGGTGTGTTTACGTTTGAGAAAAAGTATGATATATTAAGAGTCTATATAACTCAACACCATGTAGTTTTAGACCACACCAAAAATAGGAAGGATGATAATACTTCCATGTAGTAGAAGGAAATTTCACTATCAGAGGTTTGTTCATAACATTAGATGATTTGAGTTTTTCAAGACTATAAGATTTTCTTCCAAATGGTAGGTTACACACCACAACCTACATAGCAATTGAAAAAAAATTGTGTAAAATGTGACTTATCATACTATAGATATGGATGTTTCACCTTGATATATGGTTTCTATAGGATTTAAACAAGAATGATGATGTGGTTATTTATTGCATGTTTCATTGACAACCAAACAACATAAATTACATAATTGAATTCAATTATGTAGATTTATTCGGGATTAAATCAAAGGGTTTAATTTCAAAGGGAAAATAATTTGAGTTTTTTTATTTCAAATTTAAAATTCAAACACACGTTGAATTAAGAGAATTTTGTTTTGAAAATTTGAAGTATCACACAAAAAATAGAGAATGAAGAGTCTTTAATTTTGAGTGGAATATAGGAAATGAAGTCAGATAATATTTAACATTAATTTTTTATTATTTAATTTTTTTAGGTTTATTTAAAAAAATAAATAGACTTAAATTAGAGTGAACATTGTATATCATTTAAAATATTTAATTTTACAATTAAAGTATCAGGGGGAATACCACATTATTTTAATTGTTACTATATATTATTTAAATTTTTCAATATTAACCTATGAGATGTTTTATCATTGTATCCCACCTATAAGTAGTGAGTGGAAGGGAGGAACAGTCTATGGACCTTCATTAAGCAGTGAAATTATCCTAAAGTTGTAATAACATACTATTAAAGTAATGTTTAATCATCATATTTACACATTATTAATATGTTATCCTTTAATTATATTTTTATAGATGAACCATGTAAAATATATGTGTTTAGTTACTTTATATACCATTATTTTGTTGTAATCGAATCAAAATTGTGTTCACTTTTCGAACATAAAGACAATATCCCATTTTATTTAAGGAGAAGATAAAATTTAATCATCTTAATTCATCCCCTATTATAGTGTATACTGGGGATAGGGTACAATAAGTGGTAACAAAGTGAGGTTATTTCTTGAATATATTGGAAATAATATTTTTTTATAGAGAATATTGTAAAAATAAATTTTTTTCCATTATTCAATGGATTCATTTATAAGAAATAAAATAACAGAATTATATCACGTCTATGATCTCCTAGACTTAATTTTTTATGATAGGGAATACATGTCAGTGATCATACTAGAAGATAAATAATGGAAGATGATAAGAATAATGTAGATGATGTTGATATGGTTCAAAATAATTTATTAAGAGCATTGTGAAACCAAATATATATTAAGTGATATAAAATTCAATAGAAAATGTATTTGGGATAAACTTTCTAATTATCTTGATGGTGGAACTATAGTGATAGAGGAAACTTTATATGTTTTTCAAAAACTTTGGATGATCAGAAGATGAATTCCAATGAAAATATAGATGGTTTCTGTAATAGTATTATTAAAGTTGTTAGTTCCATTCTTCGACTTGTTTATGAGATCTAGTATTCAGATATTGTAATGAATATTATTAGTTGATAAAATATAATGAAAAATCTATAAGTTTTATTACTATAGGGGATGAATATTGGCGACTAATCTATTTAAAACATAAATTTAAATTAGGTTAAATATAATATACGAGTGACGAAGGTTCAGGGGACTGATGGAAGTACTAAGGACCAATCACAATAATGGAAATTCATCAATGAATTTAGATTTCTCCTTAGAATTAGATGAATTATAACCCTAGAATCCATTATAGAAAATAAAAAAAAACAAATTTTAATTAACTTTAGTAAAGATAATGAATTACCTCTTGTTGGAATTATTTATTAAATGATGATTTAGTTGAGACCTCTTGTTATACATTCATTAAATCATCGGAATCCAGAGTAAATTTCCTCTAGAAATGATCCACACATGTTCAAAAAATTGTCGATCATTGTTGAAAAATTATCAAGGTGCTATATTTTGAGGTTATAATTCCAATATTAATCACCATTCATTGAAATATAATCTTATAAGTTGAGGAGGAATCTGTCTAGTAGAGGAGGAAAATCAATCTTCATTTTTGATAGCACTGAATAAGATGGTCTTTTCAGGTCTTGATAGAATTTTATATATAACATGTTATGAACAATAGCGTATAGCCTTACACTATTTTGAAAATAAAATAATTGGTTATTGGTAGACCTAGGGTTAGGGAATAAATGATTTCCAACGGTTCTTTATTATTCTCTTATTCCCCAATGAACCACTATCTAAATATTAGATGTAATAGTAAGAATATTCACTCAAAATGTTCTAAACTCATGGACAAATAACTATTATATCCTTGAACAAATAAACTAAAATTTATTAAAATAATTATTAACATGTCATTTAGGACTAGAATATTAATCTTGGTCTCTAAACCATGCTCAATATTTATCATACTCTTAATAGTTTCTATTTATTAAAATAAATAACTGTCTCTAAATTATTTTCTAAAAAATAAATAAATGGTTTATTCACAAAACATGCAATTGAATATTAAATAAATATTAAAATAAAAATAAATAAATATTTTTACCATATGAATAAAACAAATATAAATAAATATTTTACATATTCACATAATTGAATAAATAACTACCTAATGAATAAATAATTTTTTAATATTCCACTCACATGACATTCAATCGAATAACTAGTGACTGAATATATTTGATCAATTAAACATGACTAATTACTAATAACCATAGAAGAATACTGTTTTTTCAACTTGTTAAATTATTATAGAATTTAACTGAGGTTTCAGATACCCTTAGCATGTGACCCCTCTACGAATATGACTCATTGGAATTAGGTAGAACCACATAGAGTCTAAAGCTAAAATCGTGCTACATGACCAAAAAACAATATAGATAGAAAATAATATAAAATTGAAATAAAAAATCATAAATATGTACACTATGTAATATAATCTATTTTCTTAAATATCTCTAATCAAGCAGGTTTCATACTAGTGTCTACATGCTCGATGGCCCTTTTATTGAATTCAAAAAATTTACCTTGTCGATTGAAAATCATGGACATGGATTTAAGTATATATTTAGAATACCATAAATGATCCTGAGATATCAACTTATTTTACACAACATAAGCGAAAATCCCTTCCTTTTCATTTTCATTAATACTTATCATTTGTGACACACATAACATACCCTACTTCCTTTTAACACATGTAATCACTATTTTTTTAGTACGTAAAAATACAAGACTCATAATATAAATTAATAATAATATTAAATTATAAGGACCATTTAATAAATATTTTTATAGGAATGTATAATATAACCTGAAAATGTGGTTTTACTACTTGGGGGTCATGCTCCCATAATCTCTTCTCTTCATATTACTAAGGTCATACACCACAAAAAACTGTCTAAAAAGTTTTATGAGTCTCCATCCTTGATAGACAATATCAATTGTGTCCCATTATGTAATATCATCCTACTATAGAACATATTTTTTTGGGAATATTATAACAAAAATTATTGGTTCTCATCATAACAAGGAACATCCATGACATTTTTATTCAAAAAGTACCCTAAGAACATTATCACATTCATTATCAACAAGAATTATGTTCAAGACATGAAAAAATATTAATTAAAATTAAATAGTATGAATATTTCAGTAATCAAATGTATATAGTAGTTAGTCCATGTGAACCAATTCCAAAAGGTGAAATCATAAATCACTTTAGAAAATTTATCTAAAGAGATTTAATTAAATTTACTTGAGAAGTATATATTTTAGGATGATGAAAATGAAGATGATATAATAGATTACATCCTATCATTTATTTCCAAGATGTTTAAAATATATAAGGTCACATATGAGTTAAATTTACCTCTGACTCTTTTCCATTGTGTTATGGTAGGGAACATCACTATTAGGTGTCTAATAAGGTCTGATGACATTGACGGTGAGTCTAAATTCTTAGAAACCCCATGAAAAAGTTACATCTAGAAGAAAACTCAATTATATAAATTCAAATTGAAATAATTTTTAGAGGAACTTATTTCTTATAAAAGAAGAAGAGGATTCAGAGGAAGATTTATTAGAAGGTATTAAAACCGATTCTATTTCATATAGAGATGATTTAATGATGGGTTTAGTGAATAATTATAAAAGTGATGAAAATAAAATGATCAAACGAAAGGATAGGTGGATATTAATATTTAATCAGATTTATTTCTTAAGATATTTTATTTGAAAATAAATAATAGCAATAAAATAGATATTTTTTGAAGGATATTTCAAGATATTGTGGTGAAACTGAGGTGGAATATTATCATCATGATAAATTAATGAAAAAACAAGTATATCTTTTATTAAAATTTTATGTTGAAGTGAATTATAGATTGAATAATGAAGAAAAAAATAATATCGCAGATTATATTAACTTATAAATACATAGTAAATTCATAAAAATTTAATATAACTAAGAAGAAATTATTTCTTTAAGAAATAAGGTCGAACCAAAAATCAAAACATGGTTTAATTAAAATTATTTAATTTTTAATTTTTTCAGATAATGTTTTAAAAGTAAGGGTCGAACGAGGTAAAATAACATTATATGAAATTATTAGTTATCAAAGAACAAATGGAATGGGTAAAATTGGTATTAGGAATGATGTTTAAATATTATAACAAACTAATGGAAATAAAAAAGAGTATAAGGAAGGAGAATAAAGAAAACAAATTCTCAACCAATGAGAAATTATTGATATCCAAGGTGTTTTATAATAGTTGAAGATACGAAGAGAGGTGAAAATAATATTATATTTCCATAGATGAAGTGTTAGTTTTTATATTTCTAGGCCACACTATGTCTTATTAATTTAAAGCTAAAAGTTATAAAATAGGATAATTTATTGGAAGTTAATAAAAAATAGATGAACAATACACTTAATATAATGGAAAAATTATTTCTATGGTTACTATATAACTTTATGAAATATGGGAAATAATATAAATCATTATAGAATTAAAATAGTAATACTATATTATGTAAGAAAAAATAAAAGAGATTTAAGGAAATCCAATCCAATTTATTTGAAGAACAAAATTCATGATCTTAGAGAATTAATATTTTACATGATGGATTTTTTGGAAAATAATGAGAAGATAAAAAAATTATCGACGAATTTCAGATTACCATAGAAAGAAAGAAATATGAATGATAACGAATACCCAGCAATCATTTCCTTGAAATCAATACATAATTGTAGTACTAGGATTTTAGATTGCATGTGTTCATCTCATACGATAAGAAACATGATTTTTTTATTTTTTTAATGAATAATTTATGGAATAGTTTTCGTTGGAAATAATGGAGCAATAAAGATGTGTGGTAGTGGAAAATATAAATTTGTTGATAATGAATTAATGAATACTAATATTATCGATGTTTATAAACATTAAAAAACTCTTTTGACTATTATTCAGCTTTCTGACTTAGGTTTGGATGTCACATTTTGTTAGATGTGATGAATCATCAATGGAATTTCTGGGAATTCCCTAATTAAGGGATAAAAAAATAAAAAATTTATATCAATATAATATTAGAGAAAATACTTGTATTCTAAAAGTGGATGAATAAGAAAATTGCGGTACCGAAGATTAGGCCTTGTTTATAATCAAATATTGCATAAATTGAAAACATTTAGAGTCGAAATGGATATTAAAAACATGAATCGATATTGGGGAATGATTTGTGATGCTTATATATAAGTTAATATGGGTTAAAATCCATATCCCTTAAAGAATAAAAGAGTATCAATTTTTTCAAATTTGATTCCCACTAATGTGTGTGGCTAAAATGTTATGTAATGAACTTATAGTGAGAGTTATTTTATTTTTTTATCACTATAACATGATACATTGTGGTGTGTTCATACCATCAAAGAAAAAATTACTAAATTATATCAAGAGGTTATAAATAAGATAATAAAATAAATCTAGAAGAACATTGAAAATATTGAGATCAAATAATTTAGTAGAATTGACTTCTTATATCGTTCAAACATACCTTAAAAACATGGTATTAAGCATGAAGTGACTTAAAAGAGAACCACATAATGGAATGGGGGTTTGGAGTGAGAAAATAGAATGGAATACATTATATAAAATACATTATTGATAGATAGTATAATTTTAAGTCATTATAAGATGCAATTTAAGTGTCAGTTTATACTAAATATAGATTATTACTCAGTCTCAGAGAAGAGAAGACACCATGAAAATTATGGAATGAAACAAAACCCTTTTTTAAAATCTCAAATTATTTATAAGAAAGTGTTTCATCTATAATAAATAAGGACATTAAGGAATGTGGGGTGATGTTCGTGATGAAGGTATTTTATAAGACGAATCAACAAATAGAAAGGAATATAAGTGTTTCAAGAAGAGGCTCATCAAGATTGTTTTTAATAGTGATGTAAAGGTTTTTGATAATGTTGCTAAATTAGATTATCAAATTTATGTTTTTGAATTAGTTTTTTAAGAATTAAAAGAAAAAATACATATATAAGAAAATCTCAAAAAATTTAGGCTAATGATGATTCTAATATTGAATAAATATAAGTGAATAGTAGATAAGTGAGTCAAACTATGACTAAAACATGAATGAAAATGGAACAATTTTATCAACACAATATCCCTAGGGACAAATCAACTCTGAATGAAACTCAATGTATGAAGAGTGTATATTAAATTATATATATTATGTGATATAGAACCCACATTATTTAAAGATGGAGTAAAGGAGGAATCATTAGTGAAAAATATGAATATTGAAATTGATAACATTGATAAAAACCAGACTGGGTATATTATTAAAAAAACAAAAATGCAATAATGTGATTGAAACAAATTGGGTATTCAAGAAGAATCTAGATAAAAAGGGAAGATTATCTAGAATAATGAAAGGATCGTTTGTATGGGATATTATCAAGATGTGCATTTTTTTTATTTAATATAATTTTAATGTAGTTTAAATGAGGGTGTCTATAATAGTATTATTATTAATGGATATTTATAGAAATTTTATGGGTTTTTAGATAGATGTAAATATGAAAGTTATGAATGGATTCTTGAATGAATAGATATATATCAGAAAACTAGGTTTATTCACTCATAGTAATAGCAACCCAAAAGACTGAAGGTTTTGAATAGATTTATGTAGAATAAATAATTCAACTCATTCTTGGTATTAAAGTATTTATACTTTCTTATGGAAGATGTATTGGAAAATATTAGGGGTTGATAACAACATTTAGAAGAAAATTTTTTTATAAGAGAAGTTCATGGTATTGTTGTATGTAGATGACATTATTTTATATGTTAGTAAAAATAATTCCATTAATAAATTTAAAAATAAATTGGTTTTGAGTTTAAATTTTCAATGATCAAAGAGTTGAAATATTTTATTGGGTTTTCAGTTCATCAAGATGAAGATAATACACTTATTTCACAAATAAATCTTGTAAAGGAAGTCATCAAGAAGTTCAGAATGAAAAAGTGAAAGACTTTTTCAACTCATATGGTGGTTGGAACAAAATTTGGTAAGAAAAAGAAAAATGAGGAACTAGAATATAATTTATATAGAAAAATAATTAGTGGTTTACTATATCTTACGACAACTAGGATAGATAAATTATATGTTCATTTTTTTTGTAGTATGGATTCAATATTTTCAAAGGAATGAACATCTCATTGAAGTGAGAAGAATAATGAGTTATTTTTAAGTAAATGCATGTTATGGGTTGTTTTTTAAATATTGAATGAAAATTGATTTATTATCACATTTTAATTATGACTGTCATGGTTATATATTGGATAGAAAATTCACAAGTGGAAGTGTTTTTTATATTGAGAATAATTTTGTTGGTTGACTAAGAAAGAAAAAATAATGTGTTTCTTTAAGAAATATAGAGAAAAAATATATTTTAATAAGTAAAAATATTAAAAAACTTATTTTGAGGAATTAGTAGTGATAAAACATTAATGGGGTTGTGAGATAACCAATGATGATTCAATGAAATAATAAAAGAACTATTGAGTTTTCCAAAAATATAGTTTAACACTCTAATTAAAAGCACATTGAAATTCGGTGCTATTTCATCAAATAAATTATTGATAATTTTATTGGAAATATATAATTCTTTTGAATAAAACAAATGTGGTTGGTATTTACACAAATCTATTAGTGAATAATTTTATTTTATAGGAATTGGTTGAATCTCTATGTTTATCCAATTTACTCGCACCAAAGAGGTTCAAAATATCCCCCTCTCCATTTTTATTGAATGTTATATCCAGAAATTGGGTATTTTTATAAGATAATTTTGTGTATTTAGTGTCAAATATAAGGTGTGATATTATTCATGGGGAGTTTCTAGAGATAAAATTATTATCTCAGATTCATAGATAGTGTTGAACCACATGACAATTTCTTTTATTTAATACACCGAGATTTGTATGATATAGGTTTAAATTATTTATTAAAGGCAATTTTAATTATTTATAGTCCATTATAACGTTGGAGAACACTGTTTATTTTATTTTTAAATGTGGAGTTAGTAACAAGGGGCCTCTCAAGTAAAATAAATGAATATTGATGATATTTTCAAGAATAAGTTCATATTGTGAACTGAATACAAAGGGGGAGAATGTTGGAGACAAATATATTTGTTAATTGGATTTGTTGTCAATATTTTTTTCAATTAGGAGTTACTTGGGATTATTTTGTAGTGACTTTATCAAGAATATATTTTAAATATGAAGGATTTAATTCATTTTAGAATCTATAAAAAAACCGATGTGCTATGGAATGGGACACACCACTATAGTATATAGAGTTTGAAAAAAATAGACCCTCATAGCTCAATAAGAGAAACACACTATCCTGAGGTAACAAAAACATCAATTATAGTTCCATGGAAGGTGGAAGAGAAAGAGGATAGATCCAATTATAGGTTGATGCTAGGAAAAAGGTTGAACCAAAAAAATAGGTGGAACCATGAAAAAGTGGAAATGCTACGGGGGACACTATAGGATTTTTCTATTGATTATGTAGAACATTGAGGTAGATAAAGAATATAATATACCATGTTTAAGTACTATTTTGGATTGAAACAAAATATTATATACCACTTAAATGGATACTACAACTTAATGTGTAGTATACTGAACTCACATAAGAAATATTTATATTATTCCACAATATTGGTTTCCATGCTATAAATTTTATCCACTTATTTTTATTGTCACTTTAGTTTTTGAGAGTATCCATGTTACAGAGAGTATAATACACCATTACTAGATTAAATATCAATGGGAAGTGATGAATTCTATGCCACAAAATTTCACTAGTGAAATGAAGGGTGTGTTTGTGGCAGATTAATGGAATGAGACATTGTACCTTCATAAAAATCTACTTTGTGGAGTTTTAGGCAATGCCATAGATAGAAAATAGTGGAATATTTCCACACTTTAGAAGGATATTGTGAGGTGGTTGACTGTTCTTGGATGTATAGAATATTTGATATTTTTTAAATTCTACAAGATTATTCCTTTAGAAGGCATATTAAATGTGACCACCTACATAATAGTGGAAAAATAGTTAAGTAAAATATAAATTATCACATCATATAGAGAGATTCTACTTTGTGATATATTGTCTATAAAATATCCAAACAAGAATGATGATGTGGTGTTTTTATTAGAGTGTTGGTGGTTTGTTAAACAACATAGAACACCATATTAAAATTCAATGGTGGATACTTTTCTAGGAATAAATACAAGAGATGGATTTGAATTATATTTTTATTGTAGTTTGAATTTTAAATTTGAAATTAAAATAATATTTAAATTAATATAATGTTTTTACTAAAATTTAGACTCTCACACATAGAATAGAGAATAAATATTCTAGAATTTTGGAATGAATAAAGGATTAACAGTGAATACTTTTGATCAATTTTTTTGATTAAAAGTGTGTGACGTTGATTTCCAGTGAATATCATGACTAAAATGAGAGTGAGTGTGGAAAATCATTGACTATATGGAATTTGAGAATCAAAGATCCATGAAGATCACCCAGTACTATCAATTGATATTATATTTTATTAAAATATTGTAATATCAACCTGCAAGATGATTTTATTATGGTATCCTTCTTAGAAGTAGTGAGTCTATTTCATTATGTATTAATTTTATTTCTCGAATTCACTAATTTAATTTTTTATAATGTATAGAAAATTCACTAAAAATAATCCATCGAAGGATAATATTGTCTTAAATTTCAATTTAATGTAATTAGATTGAGTATTTAATATTTTTATAGATAAAAAATAAGAATATGATAAGAAAAACATGATTTATTTATTTTGTTAATGGGAATTAAATATATAATCAATATATTTAATTAAGTATAAAATTAGAAATTAGTTTAATATCAATAATTTCCATAATTCTAATGATAATTATTATAGGACTAAGGAAAAATATTAATCACACACTTATAATCAATTTAGAACATAAAGTTTATTCATAGAATTAATAATTTAAAATGAATTAAATCTTCGGATGAACTACAAACATAGAGAAAATTAAAATTAGTATAAATCATAGGGGTTATATTAGAATAATTATTTAATTTATCTATTTATTTTGTGACTTTATTGTATTTATAAAACCTTTTTATTACTTATATTTTAATAACTTAATAATATGTTAATATGCATAAATAATTATTCATATAACAGTTAATGAATGATTACATATAAATTGTTTCTTCATTCTAAATATTTTTTTCCAAAAATTATATAAAAATATATATATGATATTAAAATAATTAATTAAGTAAAATTTATTAATTATATTATTTTAATTAGCAATAAAAAATGTAAATAACATCTAATATATAAAAAATGAATTATTAGTAATAAGAATATAATGATTTATATTTAGTGAAATATTTTTTACTTTAAAGATATTACTATATTATATATATAAATATATATATATATAATACTAAATTTATCATCTTTAGATCAATAATTTTAATTAAATTCATTATTTATAAATATAAAATCCTTGATAATTTTATTATCAATTTTTTTATAAATATAGATAAAATTATTCAATGGTAAAAGTGATATTTTCCAAAGAATTTTATTCTTCTATATATTATATAATTTTATCTTAATAAACAAAATTTATCACCTTTTAATTTTAAATTTATTTAAATTTACTGATAATATATATATTTATATAATAAATTAATATTAATTTAATAATTTTTAATTTTAATGGAATAAGAATAAATTCATTTTATGCTTATTAAAATACTTTTTTATAAAAAAAATCCACACCATGTGTCTTTATATTGAAACTAATTTTTACCACTTTTTAGAATTTAATTAGGTAAAATGGATTTCATATTTAGAATCATAATTTTATTTTTTTTAATATTGTTAATTTCATTTTTGGTCATGAAATAAGTTACCAAGGTAAAAATTAGTCACCATAGTAAATATTAAAATCATGTAAAATTGTTAGATCACAATGTAAACTCTCAAAATTTAGTAAAACATTATTTATAAATGGGTGGATAATGGATTGAAAAATCTTTAAAACATTTTTAATCAATATTTATCAATTTGTTATCCACTTTCTTGAATAATAAAACACGTTTTTTGTTAGCAAATTAATATGTACAAAAATGCCACCCCTTTTACTTATAAAAGGATCCCTTCACCACTCATTTATATACAATAAAAAACTTAAATAAATCATGAAAAATCTATGGAAACCCTCCCTAAATATATTTCCCACATTCTATAGGTTATGGTCTCACCAAATGACCTATCTAAGAAGGCATATGGGGTGGTCTAAAGGAGGATATCAAAGAAGAATGGATTGTTTTTACTGAGTTATTTCATGTTTATTTATTATTATACCTGAAAAAAATTATTATAAACATCCTTATATCATGGAAAAATACCATTAGTATATAAAAATTGTATTCTTTTGATTAAATAAATATCATTCACCGTCCTCCCATTCATTAAAAAATGCAAATGTTCCCCATGTTATGGTCGGAATACCACCTCTATGAACGAGGTATTTCATTTTACATAACCACCTTTAATAGATGGATCTATGAATATATTTAATGAGAAAATATTATATTTATGAAACCATTAGTATTTTGAAAATACAAAATAGGTATTATATTAATAATATTAAAAATAAATTATCATTGTGAATTTACCACCCAATACTAGCATACCATCATTCATGATTCAAATATTTGTAGGATAATATATTGTGACGTTAAAAATTGGTGATACTAGTATAACATGATAATAATTTATAAATAAATTTTTTTAATGGTAATATTAATATTTACCTCATTATTAATATACCACCTTTTTAGTTGTTATAACTTATCAAAAAAGATGTATAATGAATTAAATCATGAGGAATCATAATTGAAACTATCATGAAGTGTACCTATAACTTTATGAATCATCATGGTATTTCTATTATATTAACATAAATATTGTTGAGATTGTTAACTTAATAATTTGGAATGATAACTAAAACTATTACCCCAAAACAGAAAAGGAATGATTAATACTACCAACATTGAAGACCAATATTAATTAAAAATAAGTAGAAACTATCTAATAAATTAATATATAATGTTAATATAAAAGTTATAAATTATTAATATCATTTCTAAACACATAATTAACAAGTCCAAGTTTATTATATAGGATTATTGTGTGGATCCATCCTACAAAGATTTCATGGAAACAATTTCATGGGAATAATTTCAATTAATTGAGGGTTGTTTCATATTTTCCACCATATTTTCTTTTATATAGTGGTATTTTGGTTCACCAACTCCTTAATTTATTTTAATATATTTTTAATGTAATTAGTGGTACTAAAAATTATAATCAAGTTCTATATTTCATTGGATTTGGATTTATGTGTTATAAATTCCATAAGGGTTTTTCATCTCAAAATATTATATGTGAGATTTTTTTTTATTATGAAAATATTTTATTTTATGTGATGTATATACTACCTATATGAAGTATTTATCAATATTATATCTTAATTCATGGTATTTATAGATTAATTCCATGTTATCATTTTCAAAGTATTTTTATCTAAATGTTTTTGAAGTCATAAGGGTTATTTATCTTAATTTCAATTCCTTGAGTCATTTTTCATTTATACTATTGGTTCCAAAAATTTTCCGTTGGAAAAAAGGACCCCAAATATTTTCCAAAAAAAACCTGCCCTATAGAGAAGCCTCACAAAGAATCCTCACAAAGCACCCACAGCTCTGCGATCGGTGCGAAGCAGCAGGAAAAGCCTCCTCTACGGCTGCCACGGAGCTGTTGATGGAGAGCTCTGCAACTACGATGCACTTGATAAAGAGATTCGAGCTTCTATAGGGAAACTGATGGAGAACTCTGCTACTACGAGACACTAGATGAATCCCTATATGAGCATCGCATTGTGGCTGATGGAGATCTCCATGAGTCCAGGAACATGAGGGATCTGTCTCTAGTTTTTTGGTTCAATTCCTTCACTACCAGAACTCTGAGCTTCACGCCTCCTTTTTCCTATTAATACCAGGATACCCCAAATCCCAAAGGTTGGATACCCTGACCATTCGCCTTCTCATATCTCAAATCGTGAAGCACCTTCTCCTTTGTGAATCATTGAGAAAATGAACTCTTCAAGGTATTTGGGAATTGAAAAATTCCATTCCCTTTGATTATATTCAAGACCTCTTTAAGTAGGGATGCCCTTCGCAAAGCCCACTAGCCATCAAAAAAGATGAATATCCCTATGGGAACTCATGTCTTTTCAAAGCACTAATGATTCACGAAATACCTTCCATGCACATATGAACTCAATGCTAAGTCTTCGTCACTGTTCTTCGTTAATTACATTACTTCGTAATGTCACACCTTTGAAGGCACATGTGCTATGAAAGTCCTACTTCAGGAAAGCACATTAATATCATGAAGTACTATTCATATGCATGTATACCCCATGCCCATGATAGACCACTCTGTATTAATTATCATACCCCTTCATGGATCTCTCCACATTGTGGAGCTCCAAAGCATCACAAGGTCCCCTCATGTGAACCCCTTTACTTCACAAACCCTTCTCACGTACGACCCTCCAGGTTTTTACAAAGTTATTTCAAAGTCCCTAGGGTGGTGCATCATGTTGTGTTTCTCTCCCTTATGCCTCTTTGCATAGGCATGCTAATAGATATTGTTTTGTCACATACACAGGCTAACATGATCCCCTCAATAGATCACTCTACAACCCCATTTCCATTTGGAATTTCCAGTTCCTTCCCTTCACCAAGGGTTAATGAACGCCAGTTATATATGTCCTAGTGGTGTGGAGTGAGTACTCAATGTCCAAGCTGTATGGAATTAAAATGGAAAGCATTATCATCCCCTGCACATGATGTTAAATTGTAGCCTCTCCCCATACGATATACCTGGGGTGCCCCGCCTCAGACATTTTCCATGCCCACTAGTCCCCATGGGAGTGAGATCTTCCTCACATGGAAAGAGATCCTCCTTGCATGGAATGACACCTATATATGGGGGAGGGAAAAAATCTTGGTTAATTCTCTAGTCCTTTCTTGTAGGAGGTATAACCCTTTCTCCTCCTCTATTCTTCCATGCCCAAAGACCAGAGGAGAGATCGGGCCAGAGGACTCTTAGTACCCCATCCCTCTCCCTTTGGGATTTATTTCTGTTCAGCCTCCATTTTAGAGTATGTCCCAATCTCCTTCTCCCTAAGACACTAAACATGCATAAGCCCCATTCCATTCCTCGTGGATTAAAATTTTTATTTTTAATTATCAGGACATGATTGCCTCCACTTTTTTCACACTGAACATGACTTACGTGAGCTTAGAGTAAGAACCAACCATGGAATACTCTCGGGCCACCATAGTGTGTAACCCCCATCCATCACTGCGGAACTACATGGAATATGATCTTCACCCTATCTAGGAAAGGAATGTAAGAAGCTTAACTGTGTTTCAATATCATCATCCATTGGTCTCGACTTCTTCCCATCGGTTCACCCTCATCACGCATGACATTAAACTCCACGCCCCTTCTCGGCCTGCATGATGCTAAAATGTATTCTTAAAAACGTCATGGGGTTTGATCCATATATCCTCATAATGATAGGTAGGAAGCCTCCCTAAGGATCAAACCCAAACACTAGTAAACCTCGATGTCCACTTTTCTCGGACCAACATCCTTGGTTTGTCCCTTAGTGGTGTCATAGAAGTTCTTGGGCCGCTAACCATGCATAAGCCCAAACATGTTGTTGGGAAACTTTCCTTTGCATACACCATGATTCCATTCCCCTATCCTGAACTACAAGGACTTGGATTTCATTCCATGGGGATACGTAGGATTCCTCCATGAGTTTCAATCCTACCACTCATGTCTTATACAGGTCTCTCCCTTAATATTTTGTGTTTCAGGAAGGTCATGCCCCATCCCAGAGGTTATACATCCTCTGGGTACCATCCATGTGCCCATTTTCATGATCCACCTCCTCAGGTGTCCCATCATCCCATCTAACTATGTGGACTTATATTCCTTGACACATGGGTATGTAGGAATCCTCTTCAAGGTTCAATACCAACATCACTATTATCTTGAAGTCAGTTCCATCCCATTCCTTTCATCCACTTCGTTAAACCATCCATCATCCGTCTTAATTCATACCTGATCCACCACATCCTAGTGGGATCACACCATTCTCTTGGGAAGCTTACCATGCATAAGCCCCACACAATCCATAATCATCCAACAAAGAGAGTCCCTCTTATGATGGTCCGATATCCATGCATAAGCCCTAGCATGTCTTCGAGTTGTAGTCCTTGTGTACACCTCGATTCTTCACTCCTTTGAACTACGTGGTTTTTGATCCCAATTTTATGCATGGGGTATATAGGAAACATCACTGAGGTTCAATCCTAGCCAATGGTAAACCTTGGTGTTCCCCTTTTTGGGGGGCACTTTCCCTGGTCCGCCCTCTGTGGTGTCCAGATCAACCTCCAAGGTGTGATATCTTCCCTCTATGGGACACCCCACCTCAGACCCATCCTCATTGGGTGTTCTAGTCCATCATCTAGTAAACCTTCCAGGTGCTCCATCCTAGGGATATACCAATCTGATCTATCTCTATAGGATGTTCTGATCACTCTCATTTCTTCTCTACAAGATGTTAAACTCACAGCATACCTCGTGTGAAACATGATATTCCTGAGGAAAACCTCAGAAGGCACGCCTTGGCCACAACCATCTCTGATAGACATTAAAATAGTGGAATACCCTATGTTAAAATGGAAAGATGTGGAAAACCTCAGGGAAATGCCTATGGAATATAATACCCAACCCTTAATGTGCGACGCATTGGGATTACGCGCCCTCGAGAAGCCCTATCCTATGTGGATAACCCCAGGCACATCAGTGTTTAAGCACCCAGACCTACCAGCGATGTCCAAAAAGACTACTCCCCCAATTGAAGGTTGCTTCCATGGATTGAACCCTTGGAATGTACTGAAAAAATAAGTGTAATTATCTGGCATCCATGAAGATATAGATCTAAGGAAGATCTTCAAAAAATGTCTTAATCATTAATGGAGTCCCAGACTAGGTGATGAATTCTGAGGAGGAATCCCCATAAGGAGAGACCGACATCCCATCATCCCATTTCTATCATGGATAAATCATCCCTGAATTAGAAATAGATGATACCCACCTTTGGAAATTAGGAATTTGGGGAAATTTCTAGCACGTCGTAGCATGGTCGAAAGCGCTGTTGAGAAACCATCATAAATAGAAATGGTGAACCTGAAGTGAATTATTATCCTCAATATAGAGATTAGTATAATTCAAGACATCATTAGATAAGCGTGTCACCATATCCAGCTATTCGACACCCAGTCCCACCAAGAAAATTTTGGTCTTGGCATGAAACTCACCAGAGTTTAGGGTAGTTGAAAATTGGGCACCCCGGATTACGATGTTGTTAGCATGGATCCTTCTTACCAATCATGGGAGATGAAATGGTTTTGGGGAACTGGACATAACTTTCTTCCTGACATCACTATTGGTTGAATCTTCCTACTTTGTAGGACACAAGATTCTGTGTTAGGAAACTGATCACCACCAACCCACTGAATGTGGGGCTATAGAGACACCAACACGACATCCCGTACTCCTCTATATCTTCTACAACAGCCACCACATCAACTGCTTATGGGTGATCACACCCCTTATTACCATTTGAAATCATTCAAAGGAGGGTGATCAACACACTCTTATGACAGTATGGGGAAGAAGAGATTATCCAAACCATGGATATGACCAGTTAGTACCTAGAGGCTTCTATGCCTCTCCATCACTGCCATCCCAAAGGGCCAAACAGGGTGCCACATCCCCCCAATCCAACCTAAAACCATTTCAGGAGTATCTCCCAGGAACTCTTTAATGACTCGATCCCTTAAGACAATGAGGTAAGTGAAGTCTAGGCCAGCCCAATTGTGATCTGGTCCCGGGGGGCCGCCAAAGATGGATCCCACTATGCTACATCAGTTCCACCACACAATCCCACAGGCTTATGAGCAGGTGAGTTACACACCTACAAAACCTGCCCCGGTTTTTTTATACAACGCCAATGTCAGGTGCAGGTTGAGTAGGATTCCCACTAGGGGGTATCATCATTAATAACTATTGTGTCTCGTTCCACCACCGATACATACTATCAATGAACCATTTATACAGAATAGGGAAACTTATACACTTGACTCAGATTGAGGCCCCAACTACCCTATAGGAAGGTTGGGATGACTCTCTTGGCCACCAGCATAAGTAATAGTCGTCACGAGCTGACCCACAGTGAGGAAATTCATGATGGTGGTCCTCCCCATGACACCATCAATGATAGAGAAGGTCATAAACACTATAAATCTTGGAACAAAGGCCCTACCCATGCCACCATAAGTTTGGGTAAATTCCATCCCCACCGCACTGACATCCAGCACGTAGGTTTCGTTTTCCCCTATGATCCCATTTATGGAGCCATTCCTCCTATCAGAGGTCTTCAATGTGAAGATCCTCCTCCCTCGGTCAACCATCAACATGGAGGTATTCCCCGTATTCTTACCACAACTGAAGAAGTTCCTCCACGCCCTTACAATTAGGGAAGCAGATGTTTGTACATCTTTATTGGCATCCAACACAGAGGTCTTCCATGTGTTTAGTTTGATACGTACGAAGCCCCCCCTCGTACCATCATTGTTATGGGAAACAGACATGGAAGTACTACATGTGCTCCTACCAGCTCTAGCGGGTGTCCTACCCACTCCAACACTTCCAGCGAAGCCCCCCCCCCCCCGTGTGCTAGATAGTGGATAAAAAGGCCCTCCCTGTGTTCCTTTTGACATATTTAGGGGTGCTCCTCGCACCCCAACTCACCCATGTAGATGTCCTCTTAGCCCTAGTACTAGTTAGGTCAAAGGTACTCCTAATGTCGAAAACCAACCCTATCTTGAAGAACCATCCTGAGGCAGGTGGGAGGGTCATCACTACCAAGATAAGAATACTCAGAAGTTTCAGACAATGATTAAACCTATCTTCTTTTTAGAATCTGAGGCGAATTGTAATTCAGTGATGGAACCCTCTCCCCGATCTTCTTTGTGAGTGGTAGGGTCAGGAACAAGGTGTATAAGAATCATTCTTCTGGAAAGTGTGGTACACTATATTCATACATCCCTCCGAAGTTACATAAAGGATTAGGAAGATTTGGCATCCTTCTAGGGCATGTATGTGCAATCCTCTCTATCGTAAACAAGATCATACTCTACTTCACCCAGAGACCAAATAGAGTTTTGATGGTGACCAATGAGGGATAATAAATAGCATGAACACCATCGTAAACTGCAACCCCCATGTTGGATGTTTTGGTCGTTAGTCCATCTTACTAAGATGTGGTGGCACAAAATTTTTGTTCTTCAGAAAACAACCCAAGATATTGCGGTTTGTTAGGTCATGCATCGTACTCTCCACTATCCAGTGTACTATCGCAACGGTATACTGCAATCCCCTTACTAGTCCCTCATCCGACCTTGGTTGATTAATGGGGCAACCAAGGTCCAGATCTTGAATCTGATCCAAGGAGCTTGTGAGACATCCTTGAAACAGAATTATTCCAAGAGATGTTATGGGTAGTTGCAACCACAAACTTTAGTAATCCAAAATATCTTACCCAAGAGGAGGAATTGTGCATCTAAAAAACTCTCTGGGAAACATAATTTCATCTCCCCCATCCATAGGTGGCTTACCCCAAGAGCTAGGAACACTTTGGAGATATTGGCCAAAAATACCACATGGTGGACTTCACTATACTCCCCATTGTTCAGCGACCTGAGTCGCCCAGCCATCATCAGACCCTCCAGAAATGATCCATTCAGTGATTTATAGTGCTCTAAATAATTATTGAGCAGGATTCTCCCCACATTTAGAAACATGGTTGGGGGAAGTATGATACGTTTCATTTCAGTTCTATCTGGAACCAACACAAATTTATTGGTGATATAAAAGAAATTACTTTAGGTACAGTTATAGTTAACATGGAAGACCTATTAGAGAAAGAAACCAAGCTAGAGATCCTTGAAGATAACATACCTCAGGGGGTGGTTCCTAACATGTTTGATCCACTATGAAATGTTACACACTAGAAAATAAATTTACTACACCTTCCTGCACCTTCCGAGTCGTTATCCCTCAATCGACGCCCCAAGAAGGGTAAAGAGCATGCATGGACCATCAAACCCTATGATTTTTCTAGATTAGTGAAGAATATTGAATCTTACCAGGAAAAGGATTCATTACATTAAATACTCATTGAGTATACAATTATAGTCGATGAACTTCTTTCTGAATATGCTGGGGAATGGTGACTAGACTCTGGTAATCCTCGATAGGGAGAGAAATGGCAGGTACAACCTCCCCCAGATGAGTTACCTATAGGTGACATTGACCGTCCTTCCTATATATATAAGTTAGAGTCTGAAGATTATGGAAATAGGGTGCAGTATAGATCACCAAATACACCTGAGTTGCGTGATAACCCTCATCGGGACCTAGTTCAGTTCCCCCTACCACTCCATAGGTTATTCCACCGGCAGTCACACAAGTCATCCCCCCAGCCGCTCCACAAGTTTTTCGGCCTGATTATCATGATTAATAACCAACCAACTCACTGGTGGTAAGATATGGTCATCAAGACAGGAATCCCTACCAAGATTATCTGATTTTCTCTCTCATTTCCCATCTTGATGCCCTAGAAATTTGAAAAGTGGCAATCCCACCTGAGGGAAAGCCGTATCCGGCATGGGTGGATGATATGCATGCACCCCATGGTTTCATAAATCCTACTCTATCCCCCATTAATGTTATGAGCAACCCACTATAGTATCTGTCCCACTTTATTTGAAGGTGTGGACCCCTTTTGGGAACTCTAGCACAGTAGGAGGCCACCAAGCTCCGGTGTTTCATACAGACACTATAAGGGCCGAAATTTGTATGGTACATTGATGTGGCCTTAAAAACACATGCTATGCCACATCTTTTTAACTAATTTTTAATGATTTAATTGGTTATTTTTGTGATTTATACTAAATATTTACACTTTATTATTTTTATAAATAAACATATCAATTAATCAACTTTTATAATTAATCGTGTGTCTTATGCTTTAAATTTGTTAATTTAAGTTTTACTTTTTTATGAGTCTAATAAATTTATATTTAGTTTGTTATTTTAGTCTTCATATCTGATAAATTAAAAATAATTAAATAATTGATTAACTCTGATTTTGTAAAATAAATAATGTAGCTTTGATTTAACTTTTAATGTATTAAATATTTAATAATTTAGACCAACATAATAAAAATATTAATTGTCTTTTAAGAAATCAATTCTTATAAATTGAAGTTTATAAACTCACTACATCTCCTCAATTTAATTTTATTAATTAACATAAGTAATTAATTGCAAGTTAACTAACATTTTAACCCTAACTAATTTAATTTCATATAGTAACTATTATAAATAGTTTAACATTGTTTTTTTGAGAGTTTAAATTTTATATTAACTATTTATAATTTAGTTGCTTTGTAATTTTTAGTTTTAGTTTAGTAAATAATTTAGTTTAATAAATTAAAGATAATAATAATTTAACTTATGTTTAATTGTTTTCTTAAAATTTTTAATGTTTATGTTGTAATTAAATTATCAATTGTTTTAATTAAATTTTCGTTTTTATAAATTATTTTGTTAATTTTTTAATTTAAGTTATAATTGAATTTTTTACTCTATTTGTCTTGTAGGTTCACAGTTTCATCCCGATCACAGTGTCTCCATGCATCGTATCTATTATTGTCTCACCATATTCCTCTTATGGTGTCTCCTGTTATTGGTTCCTTTCCTCACGGTCTCACCGTGTCTTTGCCACTATTTGTTTTCACGCGCTGTATCTGTTTCCGTTTCATGTCGTTTTTTTACTGCTACTATATCCCATTCACGGTTTCACTATAAACCACAACATTGTTTTCCCATTATTTTACGGTCTCACCGTATTATCTTCTCAATGTTTCCACCATGATACTTTCCCATTTACGGTCTCAACATAACTTTCTTTTTCACCATATCTGACTACCACCTTTACTGGTTTAAAGAACCATGAACCATATGCGAAACCAGTTCTGGAACCATCGTTGTTGAAGACTGGGTAACTGTTGCTGCATGTTGTAATCTGGATCAGAGGCACACATGAATCCAAGGAGGAGTCCAGTGCACACCACCGCTGGAGGTGTCCGGTGGGTGGAAGTCGAAGCCACATTGTTGGATCCCATCGTCACACCTACGGGTGTCCACCGTGGGAAGGATAATAGCACTTGTGATAGATCGAAGGAGGGTGCACTTGAGATGAGCCATGAGTTTTTCACCGCAAAAGGGGAGTCTATTCTATCACTTGAGGAGGGACAGTCGAGAGCGGCCTTGTGAGGAGGAGCTTGAGCTGTTGACAGAAGATCCAAAGCTGAAGCCTCCCGTTGATAGAGTTGTGAGAATTTTTTGAAGCCACCACTTGCTATGAGTAGATCTGAACTGGTGTGCAGTCTGTTGTGTCCCAACTGAGGCTTGTTTAGAGTCGCTGTCATCTGAGGTTGAAGGCCACTGAGGCAAGAGATGAACCGCCAGAGGAGCTAGAGCCATCCTATTCGGCGCTGTTTTCAGAAGAAGAAAAAACCATACCCTTCCCCATTTTCGGCACACTGAAGAATATGTGGGGGAAATAAATTAAAATATATAAAAAATAATATAAAACAAAAATAAAACATAAAGTGAAAGTTAATTTTAATAAATTAATCCAATGAATATAATATAATTTGTAAAAGATATAATTTAAAACAAATTATAATATTAATAATTATATAATTTATAAATTAAAATACAATACTAATTAGTAAAAAAAAATTAGTTTAAATTATAATCATTTATATTTATAACTTTTGTAAAATATTAACTAATATAAATATATTAACACTTTAATTTTATTTCTAACACAATAATTATATTAATAAAGTAATTATTATTAATGTAATTTATGTAATCTAATTATGTTTTTCTTTTTAATTACTTAATAATTAATTATAACTTAAAGACATTCTTAAATATTTTATAATAAATTAATAATCATATTATTTAATAATAATTATCAATTATGATATTTATTAATTAAATTTAGTTTATTTTAAATAAGTATTATAACTTTAGTCTCTAAAAAATAAAATATTAATTAACTTTATTTTTGATTTAATTGTTTTATTTTGTTTTTAATTTTTCAGGTTCATTCCAGTGGCGTGTATACATCCAGATTCATACAGCTAACTCAGCGGGAGTTAGTTACGTGAGAAAAACTAGCGCGATGTGCCTGTTGCGAAAAAAGGCACGTGTGCGGTAAAACAAGAAAAGACGAGTCCAAGTTGTTGGAAGTGAGTGGTGACATGATGTAGATGAATGAGGGTATTAAAATAGAGATGCATCATAATTTGATAGGGACTCATTCATGCCTATTCATTGCACAAACACACCAGACGCGAGGAAGGAAAATTCATTCGATCGTTCAATCAGAACAGAGTAGAGAACCTGAAGCACTTCTCAGAGAGCCATTCATCAAAGTTTCTAGGGCCAGGAACATCAGACATTGATACTAGAAGAGGTAATTTTCTTCCTCTGTTCTACTTTAATTCTCTTCTTCTATAATTTAATGATTTTAGTATAGGAAATAGAGATGATGATAGGATAAATACTTCCAATTCGGGGTTTAAATTGAATCTACTTATAAAACATTCTTTCTCTTTCTCTTTATCATTTTAAATATGATTGGAATTTATTGGAGAGATCAGTTATGATTGCATTCAATTTCAAAATTCAACAATACTTAATTCTGGAATTCTATGTTCAATCGGGGAGTTTTATTGTGGAATAATTACTTTAATCATTTGAAATGAAATTAAAACTACAGAACATATGGTGAGTTTGTTCTGTCATCGTTTTCAGACCTGAATGTTCATCTTGATTAATCTAGGATGGAAAACTCTAAAATTGGTTAGCTTGAGTGATTTATCTCTTAGAGAGGGAAATAAGTCAATCCTTTCATTGATATTAGTTGTAAATAATATCGTGAGATGAAATGTTTTCAAACCCACTAGAGTCGATATTTTCCCAAAACGTATTTCTTATTATTGTTCACTCTTCATCATTTTATTTCTTCGTTAATGTTTTAGCATGTTCCTTGTTTTGATATAGTTTAGAACAAAAACTAAAAAATCATGTTGTTTCATTTCTGCTTTATAATAAACATCAAAATTAAAAAAATAGAAAAATAGAAAATCAAACCCTCTACTGACAACAGTAGGGTATTTCAGTTAGTTTTTAGATGACTAGTTTTCAAAATAACCTTCCATGTTGGTTCGACCCTTCTTGCCACATATACAGTAGTTAGTAGGAATATAAATTTTAAACATTGACCAACATCAACGATGGCCTAGGTCATGTTTTGGCACCTTTTCCGCGGAATTCATGAGCCATTACTCTAATAAAACATTTAAAAAAACACATATATAAAAATCTTTAATTTTATTTGAAAAATTTGAAAATTAAAAAAAATATGTTTCACTTCTTTCTAAATTGTTACTACTTAGTAATTCCTACTATTGTTTTCACGAGCACAAGAAATTTTCTGCTGTATTAGAGCCGCTAAACCTTGTATTAGATTATCATATCACTGCTCTAATAAAAAAATAACAAAACTAAAATGGAAAACAGAGATAATAGAGTTCCTAATAATAACATTCAACACCAACAAGAACTCTTAGATGAAAATTAAAGTCCTAGGATGAGGGAGTTTCAATATCCTCAAGTTTCAATCAAATATTTTTCTATTAGGTTATCCCCTAGAGCTAGAAACTATGAATTGAAACAATCACACATATCTCTATTGCCTGCTTTTAATGGAATATCTAATAAGGACTCCCTTCCCTTCATTAGAGACTTATATAACATTGTGAAACAACTACCTCTTCTAGGACTCACAGAAAATGAACTAATAATGATAGTCTTTCCCTTTTTCCTTAAATGGAATGCTAGAAATTGGTTTTTGAGTATAGATGAGAACATTTTTGAAAACTAGTATCAGGTGTATAACTATTTCATTATGAAATTTTATCCCCAAAGACTAAAAGGTGAACTTAGAACAAAGATAACTAGTTTTTATCAAGAGGATGGAGAAGCTTTTAATTATGATTGTGATGGATTCAGAGATCTTCTTAGGCAGTGTCCCCATCATCAACTCCCATCACACCTTCTTATGGATACGTTCTATGACGGTTTGTCCTCCTCTGGACAAAAACTAGTAGATCAAGCAGCTGGGGGGAATTACAATGATAAGACAAATGAATAACTTAGATAAATTTTTAATAATCTTTCACTAAATTCACAACATAAAAATTCAAGAAGAAAAAGAGTCAAAAGAAATGTTAACCCAAACACTAGTTAAATAAATGAAACTCAAGATCAACATTCTTAAATAATAAACCAAATTCAATCTTTAATGAAACAGAATTCAAAACAAACTGTTAACCAACTGGGATGTCAATATACCAACCAATCATTAAGGTAACAGTGTGTCTAGCGTGGTATGTTTGGGTATACTGAGAGCTTTTGACCTAACATTGATATGCCAACCCAACAACAAGAAAATGCAAACTTTGATAACTAGGGTCCTAGAATACCTCTTAAAGAAGACCCATTTTCAAATAATTACAACCAAGGCTATACGAACCATCCAAATCTTTCCCAGAATGATAAAGTCTTAATCAAAAAATCCACTTCCCCTAATTACCATAATCAATCAAGACCAAACTTTTAAAATCCACAAAGGGGTGAGTCTTCAAATGTACAAGGAAACAATGATAATCACATGTCTTATAAGCTTCATCTTATACTAAATAAAATCAACTATAAAGAAAAATGATACATGAATCAACTGTCCAAACATCAAAATCAATATGAGTCTGATAAAATGAAAAATGATCTGAGAATGAAAAATATAGAAGCACAACTTGGTCAACTTGCTAGAGATTTTTCATCTAGGGAAAATGTAGACTTCCAATTACCACTGAGATTAATCCTAGGGAGAATTCCATCTCTTTTGTAACTGTAAGTGGGCTTAATACTCAAGCTGTAGCTGAAAAACTCCCTAAAAATAACCAAAATGAAAATCTACTTCAATCTGGTAATAAGAATCTGCTTTGTTCACATGCTGGAAATTCACAGAAAAGTCTTCAAAATGATCTAATTCTGAATTTAACACCTGAATATCAAGCTGAAAATTCTTCTAAAAATAAAAAGAATAATGGAAAAGAAAATTTTGATGAAGAGGTGAGGGATATAACCACTGTTCTGAAAAATTTCCCCCACATCCCTTTCCATGATAAGCTGAAACCATAAAGTAACACTAGGGTTGACCTTTTTCAGTTCCTTGGTCTCCTTTCTATACTTCAAGTCAACATTCCATTCATTCAAGCTTTAATTAAAATCCCATATTACTTGTAATCTCTTAAAAAATTGTTTCAAATAAAAAAACTCTATAACAATTTGCTACTTACAGCCTCACTGAAGAGTGCAGTGATGTAGTTCAAAAGAAAATCCCACCTAAACTGAATGAACAAGGTAGTTTTGTCATACTTTGCACACTAGGAAACTCGGATAAGCTCAACTGTTTGTGTGATTTTGGTTCTAGAATTAATCTACTTTCATACTCATTGTTTCAATAGTTGAGGTTGGGTGACCTTCAACCCACCACATTCATATTGCAGTTAGCTGAAAGATCTTTCACTCATCCAGTGGGTAGGGTTGATGACTTACTAGTTGGGGTTGGGAAGCTATTTTTACCTGTAGACTATTTAGTCATAGATATGGAATGTGATCAATATGTGCCCATCATCTCGGGTAGGCACTTCTTGGCCATAGGTGGTGCTGTTATTGATGTTTTAAAGGGTCATTTAATTTTTAAAATTGGAGGACAACAAGAAGAGTTAAATGGGTTTAAAAATGTTTAAGGACAAACATTTTCTAAAAACTATTCTAGGGTAGAGTCCTTAAAAGTTGGGAACTCAACAGAAAATATTGAAAAATATGAAAATAAATTCTCTACTGAAGAAAATATTGGTGAAGCTGAAAATCATATTAAATCTATTTTAGAAGTTGAAAATTCTGCTCAAACTCCAAATCTGGGAAATTTTTCAGAACTGGACAACTGTCCAGTTTCTGTTGTTGAAGGGTCCACTGTTTCTGAACATATGAGCTTTTTGAGTGAATTTGTGGATGTCTCTATTAACACCAACCTTGTGGAACACTATGATGATATTGAGGGAGAACTTATATGAAAACTAGATGATTCTACTCTGATTAATTTTCTGAATTATGATATGGAATGTCTTGACAGTGTACTGCCCACTATGGATAGCAACATAGTAACATCTGAATATGAACATGAAACAGAAAATATTTCATCTTTCAATACTCCTTACCAGAAATATGTTGAATATCTTGGACCATCCAAGCCTAAGAGTCTTTCTTCTAGTGTAGAACCGCCCACTCCTGAACTGAAACCCACTCCTGCACGTCTTTAATATTCATTTTTGGAAGAAAACTCCACTTTGCCTTTAATAATTTCTATTGAACATAATGAAAATCAAGAGTTAAGTCTGTTGAATGTTTTGAAAAAGTTTAAATCTGCCATATTCTAGACAATAGCTGATATCAAAGGTATTAGTCCCTCATTCTATATGCATAAAATAACAATGTAACCTGATCATAAGCCTAGGGTAGAATGTCAAAGATGATTAAATTCTAACATGAAAGAAGTTGTGAGAGAAGAAGTGGTCAAATTTCTGGATAATGGAATGATATATCCCATTTATGATAGTTCTTGGGTCAACCCTATTCCAGTTTTCCCTAAGAAAGGAGGTTTCACTATAGTTAAAAATGAAAAGAATGAAGAAGTCCAAGTTAGAAAAGATACAAAATGGAGAGTTTTTATTGATTATAGGAAGCCTAATGAAGACACTAAGAAGGACCATTTTCTAATTCCCTTCTTGGATTTAATTC
The DNA here is from genome assembly GCA_963277665.1 of Viscum album. Taxonomy (NCBI): domain Eukaryota; kingdom Viridiplantae; phylum Streptophyta; class Magnoliopsida; order Santalales; family Viscaceae; genus Viscum; species Viscum album. The sequence continues at coordinate 220,216,301 of OY728147.1, forward strand.
TTGCGATGTTTTCTAGAAATGAGTATTTCTGTTTTCTTGTTGGGTATTCTGGTTATAAACAAATTCCTATTGCTATAGAAGATTAGGAAAAAGACCACTTTCAAATTCCCCTTTGGGACTTTTTCCTATAGGTGGATTCCCTTTGGATTGTGTGGAGATCCCTCCAACTTTCAAAGATGTATGATGACTATCCTTTCAGATATGATTGAAAGAATTATTGAGGTTTTCATGGATGAAATTTCATTATGGGGAGTATATTGGATTCATGTTTGGGAAATCTTGAATTATTCTTGGAGAGATGCATTGAAACCAACCTTTTTATTAATTGGGATAAGGGTCAATTTATGGTTACAGAAGGTATAATGCTTGGTTATAAGGTTTCAAAGAGAGGTCTAGAAGCTGATACTGCTATGATTTATGTTATTCAAAAACTACAACTTCCTGTAAATGTCAAGGGTATTAGAAGTTTGTTAGGGAATGTCGGTTTCTACTGGAGATTCATAACTAATTTTTCCAAAATAACTAATCCTTTCTGTTCTTTACTGGTCAAGGATACACCTTTCAATTTTGATGAAAACTATTTGAAATCATTTAATTTTCTTAAAGAGAATCTCACGGCATCACCTATCATCACTACACCTGAATGGAAACTACCTTTTGAGCTTATGTGTGATGCTAGTGATATGGCGGTAGGTGATGTCCTTGGACAGAGGAAATATAGGAAGCTACATGTGGTGTATTTTGCAAGTAGACTTTTAGATAATGCCCAAAATAATTAAACCACTGCTGAAAAAGAATTGTTATCTGATTTTTTTTTCTCTTAAGAATTTTAGAGAATATCTGTTAGGTTAAAAAGTCATCATAATAACTGATCGTTCTCCTTTAAAGTAATTGTTGTCTAAGAAGTAAACTAAACCTAGGATGAATATATGGATTTTTTTGCTACAAGAGTTTGATTTAGATATTAGGGACAAGTAGGGAGATGAAAATTTAGTAGCTGGCCACTTATCTAGTATTCCTCTTACTCGTACTCAATATGAAGATCCTATGGAGATAAAATCTTCCTTTCCTAATGAAAAGCTATTTACTTCGTCAATCAGACAATCTTCTTGGTTTTCAGATTTTTCCAACTACCTTTTAGTATGTTTTTTTCCCAGAAATCTGTCCAATAATAAATAAAAGAAATTCATTTTTGAACTTAAATACTATAGTTGGGATGATCCCTTACTGTTTAGGAGGTGTGATAATGGTATTCTCAGGAGATGCGTACCTGAAGAAGAGACGCTTCCTGTCATAGAGAATTGTAATTCTTCGCCTTGGGGAGGCACTACTGGAATCCTGACCTTTCCCAACGCCTCTATACCAACGGTTGTAAAAACCGTTGGTATAGTTCCCCTTTCCCAATGGTTTGGCCAAACCATTGGAAAAAGTCCCTTGGGTATGGCTTTCCCAACGGTTTGGGAAAACTGTTGGAAAAATTCCACCATTTTTCCCAATGGTTTGGCCAAACGTTTGGGAAAGGGTGGGCACCTCTCTTTCCCAACGATTTTGAGAACTGTTGGGGTAGGTTTTATGAGTAAATTAGCCAAATATCGTCGAATACATAAATATATAAATTACATATATATATATATCCTAATATATTCACAAAGGATAATCTAGGATAGTGGTAAAATCGTTGACTTATAATGTGGAGGTTCTGGGTTCAAACCTCCGTAGGAACTCATTTTTATATTTCTACCTTTCCCAACAGTTTACTCAAACCGTGCGAAAGACCTAGGGAATTTTTTTCCAATGGTTCAAGGAGAACCATTGGTAAAACTTATGCCAACGGTTGGCCAAACCATTCTCATAGGTTAATTTTACTAACCTATACCAATGGTTCTTTGTAAACCGTTGGGATAACTTTTCCCAACAGCTTACTTCCCTACAATTTGAATAACTATTGGTATAACATATACCAACAGTTCTACAGGCCTTCCCAATAGTTCAGAACCGTTGGGAAAGACTCCATTTCCAGTAGTGAGGTCACCATGGTGGCGAAAGAACAGATCCGAAATTCTTACAATTTGGTTTATATTTCCTACTGTTTTTAAGGATGCAAGGATCATTGTGGTTGGTTGTGATAGATGTTAGAGGATAAACAATGTGGGTAGGAAGAAGAAGTTACTGCAAAAAAGAATTCTAGAAGTTGAAATTATTGATGTTTGGGGTTTAGATTTCATGGGTCCATTTCCATCATCTCATGTGAATGAATATATTCATGTTTCTATTTACTATGTTTCAAAATGGGTTGAGGCAGTGGCACTTCCCGAAAATCAGGCCAATTCTGTAATAATTTTTTTGAAAAAGAACATCTTTACAAGATTTGGAGTCCCAAGAGATTTTCTCACTGATAATAGAACCCATTTTAAAAACTATAAATTTAAATCATTGATGAAAAAACATGGTTGTGTTCATAAAACTAGTACTCCTTATCATCCACAGTCCAGTGGACAAGAGGAAATTTCAAATAGGGAACTAAAACAAATTCATGTGAAAACTATGTCAAAATCTAGGAAAGAATGGTCTCTTAAATTGGATGATGCTTTATGGGTATATAGAACCGATTTCAATACCTAATAGGTGTTTCTCTTTACAGATTTTTGTTTGGGAAATGCTATCATTTACCGTTGGAGTTGCATCATAAGTCTTATTTTTTAGTTAAGGCTATAAAATTTGTTTTTAAGAGTGCTGATGAGAGGAGGATACTTGAGCTGAGTGAACATGATGAGATTAGGAGAGAGTGTTTTGATAATTCAAGAATTTATTGAGATAAGACTAAAATCTTTTATGATATCATACAAAACAAAGAGTTTAAACCTGGATAGAAGGTCCTCCTCTTTAACTCTAGACTTAAACTTTTTCGTGAGAAAATGAGTCCAAGTGGTCTGGACCTTTTACAATTGTAAGAGTTTTGAATAATAGAGATGTTGAAATTTTAGGTGAAGAACATAAACCCATGTTAGTCAATGGTCAATGCGTGAAACATTATTTTGATGGACTTCTAAAGGGATTGGCTGCCTTCATTGAGCTCGAAAACTTTTCTTGAATGAAATCTGGTTGGGGATTTTAAAACTAGCACTGCATAGAAGGAAACCAATGGTTCTTGTTATGTTAATAAATAATTTTTTTTATTAAATTAAGTCTAAATGAAGTCTTTAAATTCAATGCTTCATGCGAGTAAACCCATGTTCTTTATTTTGTGTTTACTTTTTTTCTCTTCCTGTTTTACTTTGATTAAAGTCATGTTGTACTGCCTCCTGTATGCTCCATCTCTGCTGGATTTTTGTTCCTAGTTTTCATGATCTATGTTTTAAAGATGCTTCTGCTTTGTAATAAAGGTGTGGAAATCCCGTGATCATTTTTTGACAAGACTTTAGTTAGGGAAGTACTTCAACTTTCTGCATTTATTTCTTCTCCTGTTTTGGTTAATAAAATTCTGAATTAAAAATTTTGTTGCATGTCTTTCACTGAATAATTCTTCCATATATGTTGTGGCTTTAAAATAAATTCTTCTTAAAAAATTATATTGCATGTTTTTTTCTTCTACAAAAGTATGATTTTATTAAAAAAAATATGCATGTGCCTTTTTCTAGGAACTAAAATTCATTGTTTAAAACCCATTCACTGCATGAAATTAAGTGTGGGGTGGGGGGGTACATGCTTACTGGTAGTTGTGTTTTTTATTGGAACAGATTAGTCTATAGGGTGTTTAGCATTCACCTTTCTGCTTTTTTTAACACCCATTAGAATCATACTTTGTTAAAATGCTTTCACCTTATTAACTGTGAACCCACACCTTATATGCTAATTTTGAGCCATAATAGAAATTCTTTTTTACTAGACATAAATGTTAATGCATATACTAGCTAATGAACCTTCTGTTTAGTTATTTATTGTGGTGAAAAATATTTTTTAACTTCATTTCGACCCGAAAAACATGTCATAAATCTACTTAATTGAAAATCAATTTTGAACCTTAATTGATTATTTATTTTTCTCTATATTTAGAAATCAACTTTGGGGAAAAAGTTGGGGTTTAAATGAGGGGGAGGGGGTCAATTATTGACCGTGCTTAGCTGCACTTAATTGGAAGCCCATCAATTCCCACTACAACTTAATTCTTTTTATTAAAAAAAGGAGAATTTTTTTCAAAATTATTATTTAATTTTAGGCTAGTCACTATTATTAAATTGAGTCTTACCTTAGAACAGTACCTTGGTTGGTAGTTAAGAGGTTATTTGATTCTGAAATTAATGATATTGGATGATTTCTAGGTGATCTTACTTAGTGATTTAATGGAAATATCCTTTTGAGTATAATTTTGAGAGTAATATGGGTGATCTGTTAATGGAATTATGATCATAACTCTTGGAATTGGAAATTTTATTTTGATCATAGGTGACTCATTTTTAATTTAATTATAAAAATTAGTCATCTTAATGATAGAATGTAAATGGTTTTCATTTTAAATCTGTTAAAAATAGAGTAGTTTGGGCATCTGGGATCCCACGGTGAGTCTCTGAGACCTTAGATGCTGGGTGTGTTTCTGTTTACTATAAGCCCTCTGTACACTTTGAATAAGTGCATTTCATAGTTCTCAGCACATGATACATGGCTTGGAAAAAATAAAATAAAGTGTTTAGGGAAAAAAACAAGTTCATTAAGGTGAGAGGAATGATGAACGCCAAATGAAGAAGGGGTCAGTTGGTTTATATGGGAGTCATTTAAGTTGTATCATTGAGGCGATTCATAAAAAAATTATTTATTTTTCGAGCCTTGGTGAAAAAGTCAAAGTATAAAGTTCCTACAGTTATGTTCTTTAGTCCCCATAAATTTTACCTTTGGCCACTTTTGGACTTTGGACTTGAACCTGGATTGATTTTAGTCACCATGTAGTACCACATATGAGGCATGCCACTTTTATTTCTTGATGATTCATAATTTTCAAGATTACTCATTGAGTATTTGTTCTACGAAAGATTCATTTGAACAATTTATTTTCTAAGTCCAATGAAATATTTTTTTCTTTGTTACAAATTGCTGGGGATGTTACATTTTAATAAAAATCATGAATATCATACTTTTGTTTTCAAAGATAATAAAACATGATATTTTTTGATGACAAACAGTGTTTATGTGTCTGGGAGTTTGATGTGGCCTTAAAAACACATGTTATGCCAAATATTTTTAACTAATTTTTAATGATTTATTTGGTTATTCTTGTGATTTGTACTAAATATTTTAAAAAATTTATTTTTATATATAAACTTATCAATTAATAAATTTTTAAAATTAATCGTGTGTCTTATGCTTTAAATTTTTTAATTTAAGTTTTAATTTTTTTAATAGTCTGTTAACTTTTTATTTAGATTGTTGTTTTAGTCTGTATATCTGATAAATTAAAATTAATTAAATAATTGATTAAAACTGATTTTTTAAAATAAATAATGTTTCTTTGATTTATCTTTTCACATATTAAATATTTAATAATTTAGAATAACATAATCTAAAAATTTATTGTCTTTTAACAATTCAATTTTTATAAATTTGAGTTTATAAACTCACTGAATCTCTTCAATTTAATTTCCTTAATTAACATAAGTATTTAATTGAAAATTAAATAACTTTTAATCCTAACTATTTTAATTTTTTAAAGTAACTATTATAAATTTTTTAACTTTATTTTTTTGAGAGTTTTAATTTTTTATTATCTATTTATAATTTAGTTCTTTTTTAATTTTCAGTTTTACTTTAGTAACTAATTTAGTTTTATAAGTTAAAGATAATAATAATTTATCTTAAGTTTAATTTGTTTCATAAATTTATTAAAGTTTATGTTGTAATTAAAATTTCAATTGTTTTAATTAAGTATTAGTTTTTATTAATTATTTTGTTCATTTTTTAATTTATGTTTTAATTTATTTTATTTACTCTATTTATCTTACAGATTCACAGTTTCATCCTGGTCACAGTGTCTCCAGGCACTGTATCTATTACTGTCTAACCATATTCCTCTTACGGTGTCTCCTACTAGTGGTTCTTTTCCTCATGGACTCACCGTGTCTTTGCCACTATTTGTTTCATGCGATGTACCCATTTCGGTTTCATGTCGTTTTTTCCTTCTTCCGTATCCCATTCACGGTTTCATTGTAAACCATAGCACTGTTGCCCATTTTTTTACGGTCTCACTATATTATCTTCTCAATGTTTCTACCATTTTACTTTTCCATCTAAAATCTCACCGTAACTTGCTTTGTCACCATATCTGACCACCAACTTTACTGGTTTAAAGAACCAGAAACCATAAGCCACAACAGTCCTGGAACCACTACTGTTGAAGACCGGGTAGCCGCTGCTTCATGTTGAGATCTGGATCAGAGCCGCGTAGGAATCCGAGGTGGATTCCAGTGCACGCCGGTGCTGGATGTGTCCTCTGGGTAGAAGTCGAAGCCGCATTACTGGATCCTATCGCCGCACCTAGTGGTGTCTACCACTGGAAGGATAAGAGCAATTATGATAGCTCGAAGGAGGGTTCACTACAGCTGAGCCAAGAGTTGTCTACCGCACCAGGGGAGTTTGTGCTGTCACTTGAGGATGGTGAGTCAAGAGCGGTCTTGTGAGGAGGAGCTCGAGCTGTTCACATAAGATCCAAAGCAGATGCCCGCCGCTGATGGAGTTGTGAGGATTTGTTGAAGCCCCCACTTCATGTGAGTAGATCCAAATTTGTGTGCGGTGAGTTGTGTCCCAGCTGAGGCTGGTTCAGAGCCATTGTCGTCCGAGTTTGAAGGCCACCGAGGCAGGAGATGAGCCCCTCAAGGAGCTGAAGCCATCCTGTTCAGCGCTGTTTTCAGAAGAAGAAACAACCATACCCTTCCCCCCTTTCGGCACACTGAAGAAGATGGGGGAAAATAAGTTTATTTATCTAATAAATAATATAAAACAAAAAGAAAACATAAAGTGAATGTTAATATTAATAAATTAATCAAATGAATATAATATAATTTGTAAAAGTTATAATTTAAAACTTATTATAATATTAACAATCAGATAATTTATAAATTAAAATACAAGACTAGTTAATAAAAATTTATTAGTTTAAATTATAAATAATTATATTTATAAATTGAGTAAAATATTGACTAATATAAATATATTAACACTTTAATTTTATTTCTAACACAATAATTATATTAATAAAGTAATTGTTATTAATGTAATTTAAGTAATCTAATTATGTTTTTCCTTCTAATAACATAATTATTTATAATAACTTAAAAACATTATTAATGATTTTATAATAAATTAATAATCATAATATTTAATAATAATTATCAATTATGATATTTATTAATTAAATTTAGTTTATTTTCAATAAGTATTATAACTTTAGTCTTCAGAAAATAAAATATTAATTAACATTCATTGTGTTTTAATTGTTTTATTTTCTTTTTAATTTTGTAGGTTCATTCAAGAGATGTGTATACCTCCATATTCATACAACTAACTCAGAGGGAGTTATTTATGTGAGAAAAACTAGCGCGATGTGCCTGTCACGAAAAAATGCATGTGTGCGGTGAAACAGGAAAATACCAGTCCAAGTTGTTAGAAGTGAGCGGTGAAATGCAGTAGATGACTGAGGGTATTAAAGTAGAGATGCATCCTAATTTGACAGGGAATCATTCACTCTGATTCAATCCACAAACACACCAGACACGAGGATGGAAAATTCATTCGATCGTCCACTCAGAGCAGAGTAGAGAACCTGAAGCACTTCTCGGAGAGCCATTTTCGGAGTTTTGAGGGCCAGGAGCATCAGTAATTGATGCTAGAAGAGGGAGTTTTCTTTATCTATTCTCCTTCAATTTTCTTCTTCTGTAATTTAATTATTTTAGTATATGAAATAGAGATGATGATAGACTAAATACATCCAGTTTGAGGTTTAAATTTAATATACTAGTTAAACATTCTTTCTCCTTCTCTTTATCATTTTAAATATAATCGACATTCATTGGCAAGATCAGTTCTGATTGTATTTAATTTCAACATTTCACCAATACATACTCTTAGAATTCCATGTTCTATTGGTAAGTTTGATTGTGGAATAATTTTTTTAATCATTTGAATTTAAATTAAAACTACAGAACATACGATGAGTTTTTTCTGTCATTTTTTTCAATCATGAATGTTCATGTTGATTATAAGTCACTCCTTTCAGTGATATTAGTTGTAAATAATATTGTGAGATGGAATGTTTTCAAAACCAGCAGAGTCGACATTTTCCCCAAACGTATTTCTTCAGATTGTTCACTCTTCAACATTTTATTTCTTTGTTACTATTTTTAGCTTGTTCCTTGTTTCGATACAGTTTAGAACAAAAACTAAAAAATTGTGTTGTTTCATTTAGGATTTATAATAATTTTTTTAAAAAATATAGATAAATAGAAACTCAAACCCTATACTGACAACAGTGGGGTCTTTTAGTTAGTTTTCAGAAGACCAGTTGTCAAATTAGCCTTCCATGTTGGTTTAATCCTTCTTTCTATATATACTATAGTTAGTAGGAATATAAATTTTAAACTTTGACTGACTTCAAAAATGTTTTAGGTCATGTTTTTGGAACCGTTTCCAGGGAAGGCATGAGGCATTACTCTAAAAAAACTTTTAGAAAACACATATATAAAAATCATTAATTTGTTTCAATAATTTTTTGAAAATTAAAAAAAAAATATTTGTCACTTCTTTCTTAATTGTTACTACTTTGTAATTCATACTATTTTTTGCATGGTAATAATAACTTCTAATGCTATATTTGAGCCACTGAACCTTGTATTAGATAAACATCTCACTACTCTAATAAAGAATAACAAAACTAAAATGGAAAACTTAGATAAAAGAGTTCCTAATAATAACATTCAACACTGACAAGAACTCTTAGATGAAAATGAATGGCCTAAGATGAGGGAGTTTCAACATCCTCGTGTTTCAAGAAATCCTTATTATATTACATTATCCCTTAGAGCTAGAAACTATGAATTGAAACAAGCACACATATCTCTATTTCCTGCTTTTAATGGACTCTCTAATGAGGAATCCCTTGCATTTATTAGAGACTTCTATTACACTGTGCAATAATTACCGCTTATAGGAATCACAAAAAATGAACTAAGAATGAGAGACATTACCTTTTTCCTTAACACGAATTCTAGAAATTGGTTTCTGAGTATAGATGAGAAATTATTGAAAACTAGGATCAAGTGTATAACTCTTTCATTATGAAATTTTATCCTCAAATACTGAAAGGTGAACTTAGAAAAATGATAACTAGTTTTTATCAAGAGGATGGAGAAGCTTTTCATGACTCTTGGGATGGATTCAGGGATATGATTAGGCAGTGTCCCCATCATCAACTCCCATCATACCTTCTTATGGATACGTTCTATGAAGGGTTGTCCTCCTCTGGATAGAAACTAGTAGATCAAGCTATTGGGGGTAATTACAATGATCAAACAGATGAATATCTTAGACACATTTTTAATAATCTTGCACTAAATTCACAACATAAAAATTCAAGAAGAAAAAGAGTCAATAGAAATGTTAATCCAAACACTGGTTCAATGAATGAAACTTAAGCTAAACTTGTTGAAATCACAAACCAACTTCAATATTTAATGAACCATAATTCAAAACAAACTATTAACCAACTAGGATGTCAAAATACCAAACAATCATTAAGGGAAACGTGTGTCCAGTGTGGTATGTTTGGACATACTGAGAGCTTTTGTCCTAACGTTGATATGCCAGCCGAACAACAATAAAACTCAAACATTGTTAACTATGGTACTATAATTCCTCCTAAAGAAGATCCATTTTCAAATAGTTACAACCACGACTATAGGAACCATCCATATCTGTCTTGGAATGATCAAGCCTTAATCAAACAATCCATTACCCCTAATTACTCTAATAAATCAAGAACGAACATTCAAAATCCAGAAATGGATGAGTCTTTAAATGTGAAAGGAAACAATGATAATCACATGTCTTATATACTTGATTTAATATTGAAAAAAATAAACTCTATAGAAGAATGATAAGTGACTCATCTGTCCAAACATCAAAATCAATATGATTTTCATAAAATGAAAACTGACGTAAGAATGCAAAATATGGAAACACAACTTGGTCAACATGCAAGATAATTTTCATCTAGGAAAAAAGGTAGACTTACATGTAAGACTGAGCTTAATCCTAGGGATAATTAAATGGATTTTGTAACTAGAAGTGGGATTAATACTCAAACTGTAGCTGAAAAACTCACTAAAAATAACCAAAATTAAAATCAGCTTCAATCTGGTAATAAAAATCTGCTTCGTTCACATGCTGTAAATTCACAGAAAAGTCTTCAAAATGATCCAAATATGAATTTATCACCGGAAACTCAAGATGAAACTTCTTCTAAAAATAAAAAGAATAAATGAAAAGAAAATGTTGATGAAGAGGTGAGGGATATACCCACTGTTCTGAAATTTTTTCCCCACCCATCCCTTTCCCTGTGAAGTTGAAACCACAATTTTACATCGGGGTTGAACATTTTCATTTCCTAGACTCCTTTATAAACATCAAGTGAACATTAAATTCATTCATGATTTTATTCAAATCCAATATTACTTTAAATATCATAAAAAATTGGTTCAAATAAAGAAAATCTGGAATAATTTGCTACTTACAGCCTCACTGAAGAGTGCAGTGATATACGTCAAAAGAAAATCCCACAGAGACTGAATGAACCAGGTAGTTTTGTCATACCTTACACACTAGGAAACTCTGATCAGCTCAACTGTTTGTGTGATTTTGGGGCTAGCGTTAATCTAATCCCATACTCACTGTTTGAACCGTTGAGGTTGGGTGAGCTTCAACCCACCACAATCATATTGCAGTTAGCCGATAGATCTTTCACACATCCTGTGGGTAGGGTAGATGACTTTCTAGTTGGGGTTGGGAAGCTATTTTTTCCTACAAACTTTTTATTCATAGATATTTAATGTGATCAAGATGTGTTCATCATCATGGGTAGGCACTTCTTGGCCACAGGTGGTGCCGTTATTCATGTTTCTAAGGGTAAATTAATTTTTAAAATTGGAGAACAACTAGTAGAGTTCAATGTGTTCAAAAATATTAAGAGACCAACTTTTTCTAAAAACTGTTCTAGGGTAGAGTCCTTAGAAGATGAGAACTCAACTACAAATATCTAAAAATCTAAAAATCTATTCTCTACTGAAGAAAATAATTATGCAGCTAAAAATCCTGTTGAATCTGTTTTAGATGTTAAAAATTCTTCTCAAACTCCAAATCTGGAAAATTTTGCTGAACAGGAGTACTGTCCAGTTTCTGTTGTAGAAGGGTCCACTGTTTCGGAACATAGGAGCTTCTTGAGTGAATTTTAGGATGTCTCTATCAGCACCAACCTTGTATAACACTTTGATGATATTGAGGGAGAACTTATAAGACAACTAAATGATTTTTCTCTGATTAATTTGTTGAATTATGATCTGGAAAGTCTAGACAGTGTACTACCCACTCTGGACAACAACACTATACCTTCTAAATATAAACATGAAATTGAAAATCATTCAAATTTCAATACCCCTTACAAGAAATATGTTGAATATCTTGGACCTTCCAGGCCTAAGAGTCTTCCTTCTAGTGTAGAACCACCCACTCTTGAAATGAAACCCACTCTTGCCCATATTAAATATTCATTTTTGGAATATAAATTCACTTAGGCTGTAATAATTTAAGCTGAACATAATGAAAATAATGTTTTAAAGATGTTTAATGTTTTGAAAATGTTTAAATCTTCTATAGGCTAGAAAATAGCTTATATCAAGGGTATTAGTCCCTCATTCTGTATACATAAAATATCTAGGGAACCTAATCATAAGCCTAGGGTAGAATGTCAAAGAAGATTAAATCTTAACATGAAATAAGTTGTGAGAGAAGAAGTGATCAAATTAATAGATACTAGAATGATATATCCAATTTATGATAGTTCTTGGGTCAACCCTGTTCAGGTTGTCCCTAAGAAGGGATGTTTCACTATAGTTAAAAATGAAAAAAGAAGGAAAAAGTCCATGTTATAAAAGACAAAAAATGGAGAGTTTGTATTGATTATAGAAATATTAATGCATCCACAAAGAGGGATCATTTTACAATGCCCTTCTTGGATCTAATTCTTGAGAGGTTTGCTGTAAATGAGTATTTTGGTTTTCTAGATGGGTATTCTGGTTACAAACATATTCCTGTAGCTCTAGAAGATCAGGAAAAGACCACTTTCAGATACCACTTTGGGACTTTTTCCTACTGGCGGGTTCCATTTGTATTTTGTGAAGATCTATCCACCTTTCAAAGATGTATGACCGATATCTTTTCAGATATGATTGAAATAATTATTGAGGTTTTCATGGATGGATTTTTATTGTGGGGAGTAATTTGGATTCTTGTATGGGAAATCTTGAGTTAGTCTTGGAGAGATGCATTGAAACCAACCTTTTTCTTAATTGGGAGAAGTGTCAATTTATGGTTATAGAAGGTAAAATGCTTGGTCATAAGGTTTCAAAGAGATTTCTAGAAGATGATACTATTAATATTTATGTAAATCAAAAACTGCCACATCTTGTAAATGTCAACGGTGTTAGAAGTTTCATAGGGCGTGTCGGTTTCTACTGGAGATTCATTATAGAATTTTCCAAAATAACTACTCCCTTATGTTCTTTGCTGGTCAAGGATACACCATTAAATTTTGATGAAAACTATTTGAAATCGTTTAATTTTCATAAAGAGAAACTCACTACATCACCTATCATCACTACACCTGACTAGAAACTACTTTTTAAGCTTATGCGTGATGTTAGTGATATGGTTGTAGGTGTTGTCCTTGGAAATAGGAAAGATAGGAAGCTACATGTGGTGTATTATGCAAGTAGACTGCAAGATGATTCCCAAAATAATTATACCACTTCTGAAAAAGAATTGTTAACTATTGTTTTTTCTCTTGATAAGTTTATAGAATATCTGTTAGATTAAAAATGCATCATTATCACTGAGCGTTCTCCTTTAAAGTTCTTACTGTCTATAAAGGAAACTAAACCCAGGATTATTAGATGGATTTTGTGGCTACAAGAAATTTATTTAGAGATTAGAGATAAGAAGGGAGCTGAAAATTTAGTTGTTGACCGCTTATCTAGTATTTCTCTTACTCTTACTCAATTTGAATATCCTAGGGAGGTAAACTCTTCCTTTCCTGATGGAAAGCTGTTTACCGCATGAATAAGAAAATCTGTTTGGTTTGCAGATTTTGCCAACTACCTTGTAGTAGGTTTTTTTTCCAGAAATCTGTCCAATAATCAAAGAAATAAATTCATTTCTAAACGTAAATACTTCCTTTGGGATGATCCCCTACTGTTTAGGAGGTTTTCTAATGGTATTCTCAGGAGATGTTTACCTGAGGAAGAGATGATGCCATTCTTAGAGAATTTCAATTCTTCACCTTGGGGTGGTCACCATGGTGGTGAAAGAACATCTTAGAATGTCATACAATTTGGTTTTTATTTTCAACTCTTTTTAAGGATTCTAGGAGCATTGTGGTTGGTTGTGATAGATGTCAGAGGATAGGCAATGTGGGTAGGAAGAAAAAGTTACCACAAAAAATAATTCTAGAACTTGAAATTTTTGATGTTTGGGGTTTAGATGTCATGGGTTAATTTCCATCATCTCATGGGAATGAATATATTCTTGTTTCTGTTGACTATGTTTCAAAATGGGTTGAGGTAGTGGAACATCCAAACAATCAGGCCAATTCTGTAATAAAATTTAAGAAAAAGATCATCTTTAAAAGATTTAGAGTCCCATTAGCTTTTATCACTGATAATGAACACATTTTAAGAACTATAAATTTAAATATTTGATGGAAAAATATGGATGTTTTCATTAAAATGGTACTCCTTATCATCCACAGTCCAGAGCACAAGAAAAAATTTCAAATATGGAACTGAAACAAATTCTTGAGAAAACTATGTCAAAATCTAGAAATGAATGGTCTCTTAAACTGGATGAATCTTTATGGGTATATAGAACTGATTTCAAACCCCAATAGGTATGTCTCCTTACATATTTTTGTTTGGGAAATGCTGTCATTTACCTACAGAGTTGTAACATAAGTATTATTGGGAAGTTAAGGCTCTAAAATTTGATTTTAAGAGTGCTGGTGAGAGGAGGCTACTTGAGCTGAGTGAACTAGATGAGATTAAGAGAGAGATTCATGAATATTCAAGAATTTATAGAGGTAGGACTAAAATATTTTAGGATTCTATCATACAAAAAAAAGATTTTAAACCTGGACAGAAGGTCATCCTCTTTAACTCTAGACATAAACATTTTCTTGGGATGCTGAAGTTGAAGTGGTCTGGACCTTTTACTATTGTAAGATTTTTGATTAATGGAGTTGCTGAAATTTTAGGTGAAGAACATAAAATCATGTTAGTCAATGGGAAAAGAGTGAAACTTTATATTGAGGTACTGCCAAAGGGCTTGGCTACCTTCACTATGCTAGAAAACTATTCTTGAATGAAGTCTGGATGGGGACTTTAAACCTAGCACTTCATGGAAGGCAACCCATGGTTTTTGTTGTGTTAATAAATAAAAAATTTGTTATTAAATAAAGTATAACTGAAGACTTTAAATTCAGTGCTTCATGGGAGTCAACCCATGTTCTTTCTTTTGTGCTTACTTATTTTTCTATTGTTGTTTTACTTTGAATAATGTCATGTTGTACTGCCTCTTGTATGCTCTATCTCTGCTAGATTTTTGTTCCTGGTTTTCATTCTCTGTGTTTTTATGACGCTGCTGGTATGTAATAAAGGATTGGAATTCGTGTGAACATTTTTGGACAAGAATTTATTCATGTAATTACTTTAACTTTCTACATTTATTTCTACTCCTATTTTTGTTAATAAAATTCTGTATTAAAAATTCTGATGCATGTGATTCACTGAAACATTCTGCTCTATATGTTGTGGCTTTAAAATAAATTCTGCATAAAAAATCTGTTCCATGTTTATTGCCACTACAAAAGTATGTTTTTATTAAAAAAAATATGAATTTTCCTGTTGTTGTGAACTGAAAATCATTGTTTAAAACCCATTCACTGCATGAAATTAAGTATGGGGGTGTACATGCTTGCTCGTAGTTGTGTTCTTCATCGGAACTGATTAGTCTATAGGGTGTTTAGCATGAATCTGTCTGCTATTTTTAACACCCTTTAGAATCATACTTTGTTAAAATGCATTCACCTTATTAAATGTGCACCCACACCTTATATTCTACTTTTGAACTATAATAGAAAATCATTATCACTAGACATAATTGTTAATGAATATACTTTCTAATGAACCTACTGTAAAGATATTTAATATGGCGAACAAAATTTTTTAACTTCATTGAGACCCTAAAAACATGTCATAAATATACTTAATTTAAATTAAATTTTGAACCTTAATTGATTAATTATTTTTCTCCATATTTAGAAGTTAACTTTGGGGAGATAGTTGGGTTTTAAGTGTGGCGGAGGGGGTCAATTCTTGCCTATGCTTAACTGTGCTTAATTGGAAGCCCATCAATTCCCACTACAACTTAATTATTTTTGTTAAGAAATGGGTAAATTTTTTCAAAATTATTGTTTAATTTTAGGTTGTTCACTGTTATTAAATTGGGTATTTCCTTAGAACATTGCCTTGGATGTTAGTTAAGAGGTGCTTTGATTCTGAAAATAATGATATTGGATGATTGCTAAGTGATCTTGCTTAGTTATTTAGTGGATATTTGGTTTAGATTCTAATTTTGAGAGTAATATGGGTGATCTATTAATGGAATTGTGATCATAACTTTTGGAATTGGAAATTTGATTTTGATCATAAGTGACTCATTTTTCTTTTAATTATAAAAAGTAGTCATCTTAATGATACATTGTAAATGGGTTTCCTTATAAATCCTTTGAAACTAGAGTTGTTTGGGCATTTGGGATCCCACAGTGAGTCTCTGAGAGCTTAGATGCTGGGTGCATTTCTGTTTACTATAAGCCCTCTGTACCCTTTGAATAAGTGCTTTGCATAATTCTTTTCACATGATACATGGCTTGGGAAAAATAAAATAAAGTGTTTAGGGTCAAAAATGGTTTCATTAAGGTGAGGGAAATGATGAACTCCAAATGAAGAAGGGGTGAGTAGGTTTTTATGGGAGACATTTAGGTTTTATCATTGAGGTGATTCATAAAAATAATTATTTAATTTTTGAACCTAGGTGAAAAAATACAAGTATAAAGTTCCTACTGTTATGTTCTTAATACCCCAAAATTTTTACCTTTGGTCACTTTTGGACTTTGGAATTGAGCCTTGATTGAAGTTAGTCACTAAGAAGTACCACATATAAATCATGGAAATTTAATTTATTGATGATTTATAGTTTTCATGATTACCCATTGAGTATTTTATCTAAGAAAGATTCATTTGAAAAAAACTATTTTCTAAGTCTAATGACATGTTTTTGTCCTTTGCTACAAATTGTTGGACATGTTACATTTTAAGAAAGATCATGAATATCATACTTCTGTTTTCAAATATAATAAAACATGAGATCATTTGATGACAAACAATGATTATTTATGGGGGAATTTGATGGGGCCTTAAAAACAAATGATATGCCACATCTTTTTAACTAATTTTTAATGATTTAATTGGTTATTCTTGTGCTTTATACTAAATATTTACACTTTTTTATTTTTATAAATAAACCTATCAATTAATCAATTTTTATAATTAATTGTCTGTCTTGTGATTTAAATTTTTTTAATTTATGTTTTACTTTTTTTATGAGTCTAATAAATTTTTATTTAGTTTGTTGTTTTAGTCTACATATCTGATAAATTAAAATTAATTAAATAATTGATTAAATCTGATATCATAAAATAAATAATGTAGCATTGATTTATCTTTTCTTGAATTAAATATTTAATAATTTAGAATAACATAATATAAATATTAATTGTCTTTTGACAATTTGATTCTTATAAATTTGAGTTTATAAATTCACTCCATCTCTTCAATTTAATTTCATTAATCAACATAAGTATTTAACTGAAAATTAACTAAATTTTTACCCTAACTATTTTAATTTGTTAAAGTAACTATTATAAATAGATTAATTTTTTTTTCTTGAGTGTTTAAATTTTATATTAACTATTTATAATTTAGTTTATTTTTAATTTATAGTATTATTTTAGTAACTAATTTAGTTAAATAAATTTAAGATAATAATAATATAACTTATGTTTAATTGGTTTCATAAATTTATTAAAGTTTATGTTTTAATTATAATTTCAATTGTTTTACATAAGTTTTAGTTTTTATTAATTATTTTGTTCCTTTTTTAATTTAAGTATTAATTTATTTTATTTAATCTGTTTATCTTGCATGTTCACAGTTTCATCCCTGTCACAGTGTCTCCATGCACCGTATCTATTACTGCCTCACCATATTCCTCCTACGGTGTCTCCTGCTATTGGTTCTTTTCCACACAGTCTCACTGTGTCTTTGCCACTATTTTTTTCACGTACTTTATCCGTTTCTGTTTCATGTCATTTTTTTCCTTCTACCGTATCCTTTTCACTGTTTCACTATAAACCATAGCACCATTTTCCCATTATTTTACGGTCTCACCATATTATCTTCTCAAGGTTTCCACCATTCTACTTTTCCATTTACGGTCTCACCATAACTTTCTGTGTCACTATATCTGACCCCCCACCTTTATTGGTTTAGAGAACCAGAAACAATATGCCACACTAGTTTTGGAACCACTGCTGTTGAAGACCGGGTATCTGCTACTGCATGTTGTGATCTGGATTAGAGTCGTGTAGGAATCCAAGGAGGAGGCCAGTGCACGCTGCCGCTGGAGGTGTCCGCTGGGTGGAAGTCGAAGCCGCATTGCTGGATCCTATCGCCGCACCTACTGGTGTCTGCCGCTGGAAAGATTAGAGCAATTATGATAGCTAGAAGGAGGGTGCACTAGATCTGAGCCAGGAGTTTTCCACCGCACCGGGGGAGTCTGTGTCGTCACTTGAGGAGGGTGAGTCAAGAGCGGCCCTGTGAGGAGGAGCTCGAGCTGTTGACAGAAGATCTGAAGCCAATGCCCGCCGCTGATGGAGTTGTGAGGATTTGTTGAAGCCACCACTTGCTGCGAGTAGATCCAAACTGTTGTGCAGTGAGTTGTGTCCCAGTTGAGGCCGGTTCAGAGCCACTTTCATATGAGGAAGAAGGACACCATGGCAGGAGATGAGCCGTTGGAGGAGCTGAAGCAATCATGTTTGGCGCTGTTTTCAGAAGAAGAAAGAACCATACCCTTGCCCCTTTCAGCACAGTGAAGAAAATGGGGGGGGGGAAATAAATTAAAATATCTAAAAATTATTATAAAACCAAAATAAAAAATAAAGTAAAAGTTAATTTTAATTAATTAATCAAATGAATATAATATAATTTGAAAATGTTATAATATAAAACAAATTAAATATTATTAATTATTTAATTTATAATTTAAAATACAAGAATAATAAATAATAATTTATTAATTAAATTTATAAAAAATTATGTTTAATAAATTGAGTTAAATATTAACCAAAAATATATATTAACACTTTAATTTTATTTATTACACAATAATTATATTAATAAAGTAATTAATATTAATATAATTTAAGTAATCTAATTAAGTTTTTCTTTATAATTAATTAATTATGAATAATAACCTAATAACATTATTAATTATTTTATAATAAATTAATAATCATAATATTTATTAATAATTATCTATTATGGTATTTATTAATTAACTTTAGTTCATTTTCAATAAGTATTATAACTTCAGTCTTTAAAAAATAAAAAAATTATTAACATTATTTGTGTTTTAATTATTTTGTTTTCTTTTTAAGTTTGAAGGTTCATTAAAGAGATGTGTATACATCTAGATTCATACAAATAACTCAGCGGGAGTTAGCTACATGAGAAAAACTAGCGCAACATGCCTGTCGCAAAAAAACACGTGTGCGGTGAAACAGGAAAAGATGAGTTCAAGTTGTTGGAAGCGAGCAGTGACATGCAGTAGATGACTGAGGGTATTAAAACAGAGATGCAGAAAAATTTGGTGTGGACTCCTTCACACAGATTCAATACACAAACACACCAAATGCGAGGAGGGTGAATTCATTCTATCGTTCACTCGTAGAAGAACAGAGAACTTAAAGCACTTCTGGGATAGAAATTCTTCGGAGTTCCGAGGGCCATGAGCTGTAGCAGTTGATTCTAGCAGAGGGGGTTTTCTTGCTCTATTCTCCTTCAATTCTCTTCATCTATAATTGAATGATTTTAGTATACAAAATAGAGATTATAATTGGAAAAATACTTCTAGTTATGGGTTTAAATTGAATCTACTAGTTAATCTTTCATTCTTCTTCTCTTTATACTTTTAAATTTGATTGGCATTTATTGGTGAGATCAGTTCTGTTTACATTCAATTGCAACCTTTCACCAATAATTAATCATGTAATTCCACGTTCAATCAGTGATTTTGATTGTAGAATAATTTTTGTAATCATTTGAATTGAAATTAAAACTACAAAACATATGGTGAGTTTGTTCTGTCATATTTTTCAAACATGAATGTTCATGTACATTAATCTAGGAGTGGCGAACTCTAAAATTTGTTAGCTTGAGTGATTAAACTCTTGTAGAGGGAAATAAGTTATTACTTTTAGTGATATTAATTGTGAATAATATCGTGAGATATAATTTTTTCAAAACCAGTAGTGTGGATATTTTCCCCAGAAGTATTTCATTAGATTGTTCACTCTTTTGCATTTTATTTCTTTGTTATTGTTTTTAGCTTGTTCCTTTTTTTGATACAGTTTAGAACAAAAAATAAAAAAAATTCATTGTTTCATTTGTGCTATATAATAAACAATTTTTTTTTAAAAAAAAATAGAAAAATAGAAACTCAAATCCTCTGCTGACAACAGTAGGGTCTTTTAGTTAGTTTTTAGAAGACTAGTGGTCAAAATTTCCTTCCATGTGGGTTCGACCCTGCTTTCCACTTATATAGTAGTTAGTAACAATATAAATTTTGAAAATAGACTAACTTCAACGATGGTCTATGTCATACATCCATCTACCCATTGGGTATGTATCCATTTGGTAGGATATTGATAGGATGTTTGTTTACCATTTCTATTCTACCACTCTAAAGAGATGAGTATTGCTGACCTCTCTAAGTGTAAACAGAGGCCCGACGAACGCATCACACACATTGACGCCAAGTTTAAAGGCATCACATATTCCCTTGATATGAAAATGACTCAGGAGAAGCTACTAAAAATGTGTGTGAGGAATGTAAAAAATAAATTGGTCCCACCTTTAATCAATTCGAACTACCCTGGGGGATTTCACGATTTATCTGAAAAAGCCCAGTGTCTAGAGGAAGCCTTGCAGCAAGACAAGAAACCATTACCTCTTATAGTTATCATGAGAAGAGCCGCTAAGGCTGAGCCCACTGAGGTCGCACAAATAGAGGCTAAAAAAATTGATTTATTACCAGTGCAACCACCTTCATAGCCTCACCTAAGACCACCAAATCAGGCGCACCCTCCATCCTAGCAGCACCCACCTCAGAATCGATAGGTTCCCCATATAATGCGCCAACACCACCTAGGTGAGATAATCTGGTTCCAACTCCTTGATAGGATACTCTAGCCCCACATTAAAGACATTATCCTAGTGCCCCCTTCTCATATAGAAGGAACCAGACCTACACATTTAATGAGGCTCAGGTCCCCAGTTATTTCTGAAGTTCCTTGAACCAGGGAATCCTACAGTTTCCGGAATGTAGGAGGCCTGAAGAGGTGGATCTCACTAATCAAACCAACTACATACCCTATCACTAGATCCTCGGGAACACTCTCAAATAGTCTATATGGTTAATTTATGGCTACAAGACCATGTCAATAACAAGATAGTTAGGTTAGGTCAAGCCCTCACACAGGTTTCATGTGTGATCATAAATCCTGAAAGCGACAGTGATAGTGAAGGTGAGTGGCAACATGTTTTTATCTACGGGTCTAAAAAACATGATGAATGGATGGACCATAAGGTAGTTTCTCATGCCCATGGTTTTATTCATTCATATTTGAAAAACCCCAAGCCTTCAAGAGAGCCAAATTACCTACAGCCGCTACTTCTGCAGCGATGTATCAGTCTTCATCTTCCCCGAACAACAAGCATAGGCGACACATGGAAAATAAAAACCCCCACCGATGCCATCATCATCCCATACTCTTGATGATTTCATGAAACCATAGATGGATACTATCCCTATAATCTAGAAAAAGATGTATGATTATTCAAGTGGTGATCAAGGGAAAGCTTCAGTCAATACCGTGGATCTTGTAAACCCCTTCACGGTTCCCAATGATAGAGAGCACCAAACTGACCCTCCCAATGTTCCTAGATGATGCCAGTGTTTATAGAGTCATGGTTATGTGAGTCACCAGAATTCATTTTTTAGTTCTTCAATCCATGCTATGCATGCCACTGAAACCAGACAGTAGGCCCAGTGCAGCGCTTAATATGCACAACCTTCTCATATTATTTCACCAGATATTACTCAACTTCCATTTGTACAGTTTGATTAGGCGGAGCCACCCTAATAATGATATGATCAACTATGTTCTATGGTGTATTAGCCTCATTTATATGGCCCTCATCTGTTAGTGGTTCCACACAATTTGTCTAGTGAGTAGAGGGACATTCCCAGCATCAGTTAGCCACTGACTCAACTAGTAGGGCTTTATATACCTCCTACCAAGGAGCAACCTCCTGTCAGCAGAAGTTCATTCCTAGTGCAGAATGATGATATTCTCAACCATATATCCAGCATTCATTCCATGCTCTCTATCCTTGGGACTCTTCACATATATGTAGAAATGCGTAGAGATCTTTTGAATGAATTTGGAAACCCCTCCAGTTTGAGGAAGAGGTAGAAGCAGCAAAATCCTTCCATGCTAAGGAAGGTGAGAATCCATAATATCAGGTCATTATCTCTATCTATCGAAAGATGAATGTTCTCCCATACAGGGGTCCATCCACCCACAATATATCTTTTTCCAATTCAAATAAATGGAGGTTTTCCATTATCTTATCAACATGGGATCCCAGATCAACCTTATCCCAGCCAATACACTCTGAAATATGGGACTGTACAAGGATGATTTGATTCCCTCTTACCTCAAAATTCATGTTTAAGATAGGACGAAACAGAAAACAGTTGGCAGGATCCGCCAAAAGACCAAGTTTGATGGCCTAGTTTTTAGAAATAAGTTCATGGTTGTTTCACAATACACCACATTCAATGAATTGGTGGGAAATAAATTTATTCACTTTCTTGAGGCAGTCCATTATTCATATCACAGATTCCCAATTTACTCCCTCAATGATCTGGTAGGCATATTCCAAGGTGATGCATCTACCTTGGCCTCTTGTGAAGTCTGCTACCAGGATGAAAACTATTACAAGAGCAAGGAAAATTAGATTCAGGCTAATGAGTTTGAACACGCTAAGGCTATAACTGACCCATCGACAGACCTAGACAACACCTACATTTTCCTGATCACTGAATGAAGTCCACGACCCTGGATTTAGGGAAATTTTTCTTTTTCACCAGAAATAAAGGGATTCTCATTACCAAGTCTATGGAATTCTAGAATATTACATCATATTCCAATACAAATCAGACTCAGGTGATCCCAGAGACCCCTACTCCTATAAGGTATTAGGATGTCTTCCACATGACAATGATAATATGTTATACTCTCTTGTTTCGTGGGGCTAGGATAAACCAGATAAATATGACACACCACTATTTCTTTGATATCATTAAACATGGACCCTTGGGTTGAAGGCTAGATGGGACCTGATCTACATCAATTATTGTTATGGTTTCAGCAGTGCATGAGTCCCCTAATGAGGTTCCCACCCCCACGCAGGCTGGCGCCAAATTCTTATTAGGATTTATCGACTCAGAAGAATCAACTGTTGCTAATGATCCCTCCTCTATGGATGAAGAAGACTACTTTTAGGATTCTCTTCCCACATTCGAAGAGGGCGTCTCCACCACAATCAATGAATTGGTAAAGGTGAACCTTTGTAACGAGATAGACCTGAAGCCAACATTGATCAGTGCCAATATTCATGTCGAATAGAAACAAAAATACATGGATTTCTTGAAGTATCTTCATGATGTATTCTCTTGGAGTTATGAATTGTTTCTTGTTTCAAATACTTAGGTCACCGTCAATTATCTCAGTCTTCCAGAAAATCATCGCTTGTTCAAATAACCTCCAAAAAAGATGCACCCTTCTCACAGTGCCTTGGATGAGGCCAAAGTTGATAAAATAATCAGAGAAAACATCATCA
The DNA here is from genome assembly GCA_963277665.1 of Viscum album. Lineage (NCBI taxonomy): Eukaryota > Viridiplantae > Streptophyta > Magnoliopsida > Santalales > Viscaceae > Viscum > Viscum album. The sequence continues at coordinate 220,239,913 of OY728147.1, forward strand.
AGGAATCCTAGTACCCCTTATAGTTAGATAATATTGTTCCCTTATGGAATTATAATATAGAGATTAGGGTCTACATTGATTTGTTTGTATCAACTGTTACTGCCCAAAAGATGATTTTCCCCTTCCTGTGACAGAATTATTAAATGATGCTACCGCTTTGTTTTAAGGATATCTCCTTCATGGATGGGTATTATGGGTATAATAAATTAAAAATGGCCCAAGTGGATAACGATTCTACAACCTTTAGGGAACCATAAGGTACTTTATATCACAGGTAATTCCCTTCAGTCTAAAGAATGCAGGAGCTACCTACCAGCGTGCAATGCACGACATATTCAAGATGGTCCATGGATCCTTGGTGGAATGCTACGTGGAAAATCTTGTGGTCAAATATCACTAGTGTTACAACCATATCAATGATCTGGAGAAAGTTTTTGTCTTCCTCTATTCCCGCCATATGAAAATGAAGCCCTTGAAATGTGCTTTAGGATCACCTCCAAAATGTTTACTGGAATTGTTGTCAGATACATAGGCATTGAGATCGATCTAGAAAATATTAAGACCAATATTCATATTTATCCTCAAAGAAACATTTGGGAGCTTTGAGGATTTCATGGACACTTAGACTACATACGCCGATTCATCACAAATCTCACTGGAAAGTGTAAACCCTTTTTTGGTTCATGAAGAAAGGTGATGAATACCTGTGGGAGGAGGATTCTCAGAACACTTTTTAGGAAATCAAGCAGTAGTTTCTACAGCCTCCAGTTATAATTCCACCCATTCCTAGAAAGCCACTAGTCCTTTATGTTACCACTCTAAAATGGTCTCTCAGTGTATTTCTCTCCTAGAAGAACAATGAGGGAATAAGGAACCGTTTATATGATCATAACTGCATGATCCTCGATACGAAGACCAGGTACTCCTCTATCGAGAAGAGAGGCATGGAACTAGTAGTTTCAGTGCAGAAATTGTGAGATTACATAAAACACCATGAGATACAATTGGTGTCCCAAGTATATATAATGAAGTAAATTATGAACTGCCCCATGTTGATAGGCCATATAGCTCTGTAGGTAGTGATCCTTCAACAGTTCAACATCATGTTTTCCCACCATACGTCTTTCAAGGGGCAGAAATTGGTAGCCATACTTGCTACCCATACTACTCCTATGAAGTAGCATCTCGATCTTGATTCTCTAGATGAGGTAATCCTCTCAATAGATCAATCCATTCTTTATGGAAAAATGAACTTTTATAATGCTTCTCAAAGACCTACTAATAGAAGACTCAATGATCCTAGACTCAATAGAGTGTACCTGAGTATTGTGTTCATCATGCTATCATAAGCTGTCATACCATATTCGTTCCTATTTTCAGAAGGTTGTACAAATAATGAGGTAGAGTACTAGTCTCCGATATCTGGTATCGAGATAGACCTCAAGATTGATGAAACCCACTTTCATGTGAAAGGGGATTCTGAACTATTCATAAAGATGATTAATAGTGACTACATTGTCAGGAAACTGATCTCGTGCCTCTGTTAGAGAGTGTACTCTAGCTGATGGCCCAATTCCCTTCTCGTCCAGAAGTTACTCATGTCCCTCAATCAGAGAACAACCAATCTGAAACTTTGGCCAGCCTGGCGCCATCTCTTGAAGTACCTGACTAGGATGATTTGATTATTCATACGGTTCATCAAAGATTAATCACTCCCATCACTCCATATTATGATGATATCTTATATGTATGCCACCTTATAGTCGGTGCATCCACATTGGGACCTCACAACCCCCTACAGTGGTGTTGGAAGTGACCTCGGACTAGAGGACCCATTAACAAGTATCTCTGGCATGGGAATATCCTAGAGGACCAAGCTAAATGTGAGAGAGTCCATCGACATGAAGTGCAGTTCACCTTCCAGAGTTATCTCTATCATGAACATGTCCTCTAAAGACGTGAGTTTTATGGGATTCTCTTCTGACGCATTCAGGGTGGTGAGATTTCCTAGGCTTTGAAGGAGGTTCATGCATGTTCATATGGTGCTCAACAGACATTTCCAAATCTCTCTCATCATATCTTACGAATTTGGTATTTTTGGCCCACCATGATATGTGACTATATTGGGTTCTCCAAGAGGTTTCATGCATGCCAAATCCATGATAATTTCATGCATCGGCCGCCAGAACCTCTCTACACTACCAAATACTCATGGCCCATTGCGATCTGGGGGCTCAAAGTCTTGGGACCATATCCATCGGTGACATATCTCTAGTTCAAGTTTATACTAACCACTATGGATTTCTTTTCGAAGTGGGCAGAGGTAGTTCTTATCAAAGAAGTCAAAGCCCGTTCAATTATTGAGTTTGTGAACTCCAATATCATTTATCGATTTAGAGTCTCTCAAGCCATCCTCATCGATAATGACACCATCTTCTAATATGTTGAGCTAACGATGTAATACAAAAAGTACAACACTCATTCTAATCATACATGTCGCTATCATGTACAAGTTAATGGGTAGATCGAGGTGTTAAAAAACACCAATCTGACATTCTGTAGAAGATGGTTGGTCTGAAAAAGAAGAGTTGGCTGGACAACACCCCTAACTCACTTTGGGATTATTAGAAGATGACAAAAAGTTCCACTTAGGTGACCCCATATTCCCTTGTGTATGGAAAAGAAGCAGTCCTTCCCATAGGGATTTAATGACCCTCATTACTCATAGCTATCTATAATCACCAAACACCATACAAAGCAGCCGAAATCCATCTGGATGAACTGAATGTTCTTAACAAGAATAGGATTTGTGCCCTACACAATCTGGAGAGGCATCAGAACAACATAGACATAGCTTTAATCAAGAATTCCCGCCTTCTCTCTTTCCTACAAGGTGACATGGTGTTGGCCATGAGAACACTTATGTTACCCAGAAGGAAGCCACCAAAGCTAGAGCCAAAATGGGAGGGACCTTATTTCATTCACAAGGTTTACCCCAATGGTGAATACTCCCTGGTCACCATGGTTTTAGAGCATATTAATCCTCCCACTAATTCTAAATTCCTCAATAATTATTTATCTTAATAGTCCAACATGACATTAAACTATTCTATTATTACATCATGGGGTTAAACTACATGGTCCATATAGGCTGAAGGATGTAAAACTACCCAACACTCATCCCGCATGATGTAAAACTATATTACTATAATGTAAGATGTTAAACTACCTACACTCATCTTGGGGGATGTTAAACCATGACCCATGTATCACATGATGATAAACTAAAAAATGGTCTGAGGTTTATGACCTGTAACTAAGATCTCTTATGTCCTTGTCGTATGACATTATACTACCTAAAATTTCAGTACTACATGGAGATTGATTCCCATCCTGATAGGATATGTGGGAATTCCAGGACATTTCATCTGTGGCCTTGCCTTAGGTCCCTCGAACTTTCCAGCCTCCAAGACTAAGTTATCACATAGGATTACATGGTGTGACATATGTGGGATTATGTCCTCATTCACAGTGTGTCTATAATAGTCACACCACATACCCCTTTAAGGGCTAGTCCCTCCTATTTCCATCCTTACCACAAGACATTAAAATTTATGGTATTTCAAGAACTACGTAGGCTTGATTCCCTTCCTTATGGGATACGTAGGAACACCAGAAAATTTCATATTTTGTTCTAGCCCCTGGTACTTTGACCTATTTAGGCCCCTTGGCCTAAGGTTTCTCCCCTAGAATTGCACATGGTGTGGTGTGGACCACTTCCTCATTTATGTTAGGTATGATTTATCACACCATGAAAATTCCATTTAGAACCTTGATATTCTAGGTGCATCTAATCCATATGAAGTAAAACTATATTTCCTACTACCACATGATTTTAAAATGTCCCATCTTTACCGCATGACTTTAAACTATGTTGTCTATCTGGGCTAAAGGATGTAAAAATACCAAGAACTCATCCCACATGACGTTAAACTGTATTACTATCATGAAAGACATTAAATTTACAACACTAGTCCTAGGGGACGTTAAACCACCACCCCCACCCCGAATGATGATAAACTGAAAAATGGTCTAAGATCTATGACCTTAAACTAAGATCTCCTACATCCTTTTCATATGAAATTAAACTAAACGAAATTTTATAACTATGTCTGACTTGATTCACATAATCATGGGATACGTAGAAACACTGAGGCTCTTCTTCTATGGCCCAGCCCAAGGTCCCTCAATCATTCTGGCCTCTTGTCCCATGTTCTCACTTAGGATTGTGCGGTGTGGTATGGACTCTATGTCCTTGTTCAAATCTAGATATTTTTTCCATTCCATACACTTCCCCATGAGACACCCCTCCTACATCCCGCATCCTTAACAAAATATGTTTAATGACATGGGTACCACCACGCTTCACACATCCTGCCATTTGGTTTCCATCATCATTCATATATGAAAGGTCCCATTTTAACAGATTGGTTTCTTGGAACCTAAGATCACGTACCATTTTGGTCCAACATCCCCGATGATTTTGATCAAAAATTTGACACAAGTCATATGTTGCGAATATGTTCAGCGGGAGAAGCTCAATTGTTCGTTCCTATTCCAAGTCACACGAGATGGATACTGTGTTGAAAACTTGGTCATCAGTTATCATAAATTTTTATTTCCACCCCATGGTCTCCAAATGATGTGTGTGATTATTCAGCTTTTCTTCCCTTCTGTCTCACACACACGACATTAAACTGGGCATCTAATATCCAATCTCTAAGACCACAAACAAAGATTGAACACGTCTTTGTCGCATGATGTAAAACTACATGAAATTTTGAGAACTACATATGGCATGATTCCCATACTCAAGGAATACGTAGGAATGCCCTAATATCTCATTTTTGTGTCCAGCTCAAGTTCATATATTCTTTATCTCATCCACTCAGTCTGAGTTCTCTCCTAGAAGTATGAATGGTGTGGTGTATGTGGGAATATGTCCTCAATCACATCATGTTATTTTACAAACCATACACATTTCTCTTTGAGATACCCCTTCGCCTCATCCTTGTCGCATGACATTAAACTACATGACACTTCAGAACTACATATGGCTTGATTCCCATCCTAATGCGTGGCATTGGAATCACCAAATATTTCATCTTTGGGTCCAGCCCTATTTTTAAGAAACCTTCTCTTCTTTCTAGCCACTTGGCCTACGTCCTTCAAGGGAGTATTTGGTGTGGTATGAGCATATGTCCTCATTCACATCAGGTTTGTAATATCCACACCACATACCTCTCTCTTGAGTGAAATCCATACCCCTTTTCTCCACTCATCTTCTTGATTCATCTACTCTCAAATTGAGCCCCGTGATCCTCTTTGAAAATTAAGTAGCATGCCTAAATGAACTGTGGTTTGGGACCTAGATTGTTGAGTTCTACATGGACATGTTTCCATCCATTTCCATGATTCATATTTCCTTTTACTTGTGTTTTCATCATCTTTCACATCCTAAATGACCCTATAATGGTTTAAATTCTAGGCATCAGTGATCTCCCATCATCTTGGGCCAACATCATGAAGGATCTCGAATGAAAATTTGACACAATACCTACATCGCGAATATGGTAAACTGTCAATGCTCATTTTCTTATTCAGATTTTAGGTCACACGATATGGATGCTGTGTTTCTAAATGGTCAACTGTTATCCTCCATTTTTACACCACCCCAATTAATCCTTAAATATTGTTTGTGTGATTCACATCTCCTTCCACTTATTCTTGTTCAAGTTGAATTTGGACATTCTCTGTGTTATCTCTCCATGTGTGTTTTCACATTAAGGGGATGAATCAAAATTTTTGTGTCATTCAAGGATGTGTGACATTTTTCATTTATCTTTATTCCATGGTTTGTGAAGATCTTTTCTTCCCTTGTTTCCCACATCGAGCAATGATCACATGGGCTTAGGGACTTGTTCATGGTTTACGCCCGCTTGGAAGAATATCGCTTCATTCATTCTAAGATCTATGACAATAAAATAGAACCCACCTCATCATTTTCTCATGAAATTATAATAAACTGAATTTTGAGAACTACGTATGGTTGGATTCCTATCCTTATGGGATATGTAGGAATACCCGGACAATTAGCCTTCGGGTCTATCTCAGGCTCCATGGATTATCTCTTCTGGTCATCCTTTTGGCCTGAAATCTGATAGGATTGTGTGGTGTGGAGTGTGTAGGCTTATGTCCCCATTCACATTAGGTCTATTATAGTCACACCATCTACTCCCCCTTAAGATCTAGTCTCCTCTATCTCTATCCTTATCACATGACATTAAACTACACGATATTTCAGAACTACGTATGGCCCGATTCCTATCCTAATAGGATATGTTGGAACACCGAGAAATTTTTTCTTCGGGTCTAGCCCCATATCGTCTATTATTTTATTGAACCTTGGCCTGAGGCCCCCTCCATTTGGGGTTGCGCGTGATGTGGTGTGGACTAATTTCCCCATTCACGTCTAGTATGATTTATCACACCGTGCACATTCCCTTTAGAACCATGTTCTTCTGTGGGAATCAAAGCCATGGGATTTTAAACTATTCTACATGGCCCATCAGGACATTAAATTATTCCTTCTTTTCCACATGATGTTAAAGTGCATGGGTTGGTCCAATCATACGACCCTAAATTGTGACAGTATCGTCATGTCCGCATGATGAAAAACAGCATCACGCTGTGTGGTCCTTGCTTGATGGGACATCATGATTGGTATTGGACATCCACCATGCCAATTTTCAAGGACTACATATGTCTTGATTCCAACAGTGATGAACAGATTTTCCATCCTAGGTTTTTTGGTTCTCAAAAAAACACACATCCACTATAAAGAAGAAAAAGTATCCATAAAATACCACTTTTTGTGCATTGGACAAACCTGCACGACAATATTTCCCCTGTAATTGGTACCATATTATGACATTTTTCATGAACTATGTGTGACTTGAATCCCATACTAATGGGATATGTAGGAATTATTAGAAATTTTTTCTTGGGTTCAACCCCAGGTACCTCAAATCCTTCCTTCTTTTTAGCCCCTGGGCCCAAACTCTTTCGGAATCATGCGGTGTGGTGAGGACCTCTTAGATTCCCATTCACATCTAGTTTATAATAACCATGCATTTTATTTCCCTTCAGGGATATTCTTTCAATTCTACCACATCCTTGTCACATGACAATAAACTGCACAAATATTTCCAAAAGTACGTATGGATTGATTCCCATCCTCATGGGATACATTGTAACGTCCATACAATTCATCTCAAGCCTAACCTAGATTCCACCTTTGGTCCCTTGACCTAATGTTTCTATCAGGATCATATGGTATAGCATGGACTTCTACTGTCCTCATTCACATTTGGTTTTGCAACAACCATACCAAGTGTCTCCCTCTATCTGTCACATCTCATTGGCATACTCAAATGCACCGTGGTGTAGATCCCAAATTATTGGATTCCACATGGACATTCCCACAATTCATGTCCATGCTTCATGAGAAATTTATTTGGATCTCCATCCTCTTCCATGTCTGAAGGGACCCCCTTTAAAGCCTAGTCTCATTCCACATTGGCTCACATTACATCTTGGGCCAACACCCCAGAGGACCTCAGACGACATTCTGCGGTAGGTCATGTTTTTCGAAAATGGTCAGTGATCGACCCTCATTTGTCTATCCCCATGTTGGGATAATGTGAGATAGATGCTGTGTTTCAAACACGATCAATAGTTATCCTCCATCATTAAGACACCATCATTGTGATCTAGATACATGGTGCTATGATTCGCATATTTCCACTTCCTTATGTTTAAATGGAATTCCAACACACTCGGTTTTACCCCTCCATGTATCTATGTGCGTTAAGTAGGAATGTCAATATTATTGGAATGCCATTAACCTAGCGTTCCATTGCCCCAAATGTGTGCCTCCATGTACTAGGAAAATCCAATCACTAATACCTATTTTCCAAATCGAGCATGACTCATGTGGGCTTAGTAGTTTTGGTAGGAAATGTACTGGTGTAACCGTACCACAAATTCCTTTCATCCCACATGAGGTTAAATTATAATCTAGAAACTACGTATGGATTGATTCCCATCTTAATGGGGTATGTAGGAACACCCAAACACTTTTCCTTAGGCCCATTCCAAATTTATCCATCTTCAGTCTCTCGACCTATGATTTCCCTTAGAATTACGTTGTGTGGTGTGGACTTCTTTGGTCCTCATTCACGTCGTGTCTATAACAACCGCATTGTGTACTCCCCTATTTGGGATCTCCTCTTTCACTCTCTGTCCTACCACATGACGTTCAACTACATGGGTCCTCTAGGTCTATGTATGGATTGATTTCCATCCTCTGGGGAAACATAGGAACGCCCGTGCACTTTCCCTTGGGTCCATCCCCAAGTTAAGAAACCATAGTTCTATGGTCTAAAGAACCCTAATGGGAACATGTGGTGTAGTGTGTACAATTACTGTCCTCATTCATGTCATGATATATACCACACCATGCATTTCATTTCTAGGTAACAACAACCCCAATTCTTGACTTTAAACAATGATTCTACGTTGGATAAGTTCAGGATTCCCCATTATAATTATGGGATGATTTAGCTTCTCTACCAGAGAGGTCCTCTCTCTCTAGTGTTAGTCTCTCACCACACTTCTCTTTGAAAACTACATGAGGCTTGATTCCTGTCCTCATGGGATATGTTGGAACTCCCAAGAATTTCACCTCTGGTCTAGCCTAAAAATTATACTTCTCAGCCTATTGGCCCAAGATCTCTATTGGAGGCACGTGATGTGGTAAAAAATTCTTTTTGACTTCATTCATGTTATCTTTACAGTTACCGCATCACATACCCCTTCTGATATGACTTCCCCCTTTAATTTTTACCACATGACGTTAAATATCATGGGTCTTGCAGAACTACGTATGGATTGATTTTTACCCAAGTAGGATACATAGTTCTATATGGATGTCTAGTTCCTAGATCTATCCACATTGTTGTAAACCCTCCAATACAGCTGTCCTGGCATCATCCCCCCATTCGAGACCATTCATTACCTCTATCCTCACCGTACGAAGTTACCCTACGTGACTATCGTCCTCATTGGCATGGCGTAAAACTGCAGGCCATTCTATGTTCTCTCTATATACATAATTTTAGGAAATGAGTATTATCCTTGATCAGACCATTGTGGTCACCTATTTTGTTTTCATCATGGTGGCGTAATTTCATGAGTGGTGGAATCCATTTGAACAACCCATCACTCCACCCTCCAAGCTTTGCATGACCTTTATTTGGATCCTCGACCTCATTCACGTCTAATGTAACCCTCTAACAGTATGAATGCTCGGCCTATGAACCACGTACTATCCAGGGCCAATTTTCCAAAAGACTATGGATGACATTTCAATTCAGGACCTGTGTTTCAAACATGGTCAGTTGTCAGCCCTCATATGGTGTCCCCATTTTAGGATAGCGAAAGAGGGTTACGATGTTTGGAACGCGGTCAATAGTTATCCTCTGTTCTCATGTCATCCCTATAGTGTTCATAATTCTTGAGTATCATGATTCTTACTTTCCACCCCCCCCCCTCTTTTTGGATTGATTCCAAGTCCCCTTGAATTACCCCACTCATGCACTAGAGAATGTTGGGAAAGTGGAAATTTGAATATTATGAGAACTTCATTATCTAGTCAGGCCTCCCTATCTTTTTTGGGAAACTCAAAGTGGTCGTTCATACCCTAGATTCCTGGTTATTGGTTGGAATTATCATATTCAAAGAGAAGAACGATGCGACCATCCTTTGTTTCTCACATTAGGCACAAATCATTTGAGCTTAGGGATTAATCGCTAGATATTTCATGGATGTGTTGGAAATGAAACAACCAAAATTGATAACAAAATTCACACACATGAACAACATAAACAAGAAAATCATGAAATTACATTTATGAGTTCACAATAATTACAATGCCCAAAGATTGTACCCTCCCATAGATGGGATGACCTCTTATATAGAGAGTCCAAGCTCCACCACTCTGTAGCTTATAGCATCTAGGATCCACTTTCGCCTATTAAGCTCCCACTCCTTCTCAATAAAAATGGGGCGTAGTTTATCATCCTTGATCCAAGACTAATCCTCATCAGATCATACAACAACCATATCTTGAGAAGGCCACCTCATTTTTCCCTTAAACACTTCCTCCTAGGCCTTCAATCATGATATGAGTCCTGAATTTGCATCAAAGAAATTGAAATGATCATTCACCCACACCCTCTAGTGTTGGATATCTTTCTCACCTCTTGGTGTCTCTTGATGTTGATGGAAAACCTCCACTGCCATCCCACACTGAGACCATGATCAAGTTCACATATTTTCTCTGCCATATAGTATCAAATGAGAATATGAGGACGCATGACATACACTCCTCCAATGTATTGTTTGCATAGTCGAGAATGAATCCTACACATATGGTCTAACCATTTTTCTTGTGGGGTCTCCCAAATGAAGCTATTGATCAGCTTCCATGACTGGGGGCAGATGACCTTGTTGTCATCTTCATCAAAAGGAGACTCAATTCGATCCTCTAGGTCAGCTGGTTCATACTCTAGGAATACTTCTAGAAGCTCAGCAGAGGGGTCTTCCTCTACTATCCTATTAGGAATCTCGGGTTCTACATCAACAAGAGAAATAGGGTCCAAGTCATGGGGCTAATTTTCATTTTCAGGATCAAATTCAACAAACTCTAGTTCTGCCCCACCAATAGGTCCACCTGCAGCCTTGGTCACTATAGTATGGTTGGCACAAACATCGAATTCCACTATAATCATTTCCCCCTTGATAGAAGTGTCTTGGGACCCTCAAAAAACCTTTCCAAAATAACCTATGATATTTGATGAACAATTCAAAATAGAGATGCAAATGTCATTGTTTGTTTCAAAGGATAGTAGCCAGGGACTATGTGGGAAATAAGGCCTTCGAAGGTCGAATGATTTCTTCCGTTCTTGTGTTTTCATGAATGGTATCCCAAGATTTTCCCCCATATATGGTCTAGAAATTTGAGGACTCTGGAAGGGTTGTTCTAGTTTCCATAGCCCTGCTTGACTCTGCAATCCCCATCGACACAGATTCAGGTTATAAGCCCACATCCAATGGTATATAGGTAGGAATCTCATCCACATGGATCTAATGCAGATAAAAAATGTTAGTTGAGAAGATAAGGTGACACATATAAAATCATGGTGAAAAATAATGAACTATAGGTTACCTCGATAGCTCTGGTGAAATCTACCATCTATGAAGTCCCTAATTCACATTCTTCCAAAGGAATTCCCCCATCGAACTCGTCTCCCCGAGAGTTATCTGACTCCTCGGGTAAAGGGAAGTGCTCCCTCAGCTCAGCCACTAATGCTTGATGTGGGACTATCTGACCCAGAAGTACTTTCACCTCGCTCGTCATTGGATACAGAGAACCCTGAGAATGCACGTAGTCATCCAACTCAATGATATACCATTCCCCTTCTTCTTGGGAAACTAGAAAATTGGCCTCAATATGGAAAATCTACAAAAGGTCCATTCCATAGTGGTTGATATTTTCCCATATCTAGATTGGACTTAGGAATTGTCAGTTGACCTCCCAGTTGTCCCAATCCCTCGAAAAGACAACATCCAAAGACATGTCTATGTGGTGCATCCACATCCAAGGATCTTCAGTGGAAATCATACAACAGTATATAGTGACACTCTTCCCTTCTCGACCCCATTCATTTTGGACCACCAGCCATGTCGCTTCTTCTTTCTCACTTAGTGGTGCATGATATGATAGTGTCTGCCTCTCCTCTACCACCACACTTTCAAAATAATGCACTCCCATCATTCCTTGACATTGACTGATGTCTTGAGTATACACTCCATCATCAACCTGGATCGTTCGCCGCTTCATCCTCACCCCTGGGTAGGCCAACTCCCAACTCTTGGGGTATTATTTCACGATCCCGAATATGGAATCAGCTAAGGGTAGCTCATTTTTCTTCATCCAACTCTCTCTAGTGAACATGAGCTACATCTTCCTCATTAAAAAAGGGTGTTTCTTATGATGCACCCCAATATAAACATTCGGGGCCTGCCCATGCATGAACCTAAATTACCTCACAAATTGGTGTGGGGTATATAGCTCCAAGATGGTCTCATAGTCCACCCATGCCACCAAAAATCAACCACTTAAATCTAGAAGTTATTAATGACGCTCTTCGGTATCTTGAAATTCATTGGAAAACTCCCTCATGGGTAGTGGAAGTGGGTGGAAGACAAACTCATCTTATTTCTAGACAATGTTCCGCACACTCTACAGGCTCAGCATGTTAGGAAAGCTTCCCACTGTATTCATAATGGAGGGTCAGAAGTTTGACCCTGGCGGAGAAATTGGGTTCAGGTTCTCATAAAACCTTACATACACCACCACCCATACATAAAAGAAATGGAATGTCCCACACACCCACCACGACTTCTTCCCCTCAATGATATACCATAACATCTTGTACATATTAGCTAGTATTAGGATCCTAAGGTTGACTTGCTACCCAGTCGCTAGCATGGTTTCCATGATGAACATACTTGACTGTACGCCCATGATCGAATCTCTCACTATCAGCATCCATCCACAAATGAGCACCAAGATGAACACATCCACACAAAACACTAGTTTATTCTTAGGGTTTACTCTATACCTCCACAACTTCCATTAAATATCATCTAGGGTTCAATAACATGTGTTATATTTGCTGCATTGGGCCCACTATGGATAGGTGGGAGGCCTGATTTGTAGGTTCCTTGGTGTTTCCTCCCCTTCAGTGGCAAGACCTAGTAGGAAACGATTTACCTCCTGAAACACAACTTAAAAAGAACATCCCTTGTGGATTACTTGTCCTCACCTAGCACTAGGTCCATCAGAATCTTTTCAAGCCTGGGTACCTACTTCGTATCTCCCCACACATTCTCTACTGGGAGGAATTATTCACACATATCCCCTAGAATATGAATCTCATATATCTTGTGGAAGTCCAAGAGATTGATGCTAACTTCACCATGATGAAGATGGAAGGTGTTGGTCCTGGGTGACCAGTTTCTCAATAGATCGGGTATCACACTCTTCGGCTAGTAGATATGGAATTGAGAAGCCCATTCCACCTCATAAAAGCCCACTCACCTTATCTCCACCACAAACTCATTAGAGGTTGCACATACCTAGTAGGACCATGCCCAATCATCTTTGAAGTGGCCGCCTTAGAACATGTCCCACTCATCCATCCATCCATTTACCAAATTTGGAAGAGCTGTGTTTAGGATAGTTTGATGTCACAGAGGGGATGCCTCATCATGTAGCTCCTTCCCATAAACATTGTGTGTGTGGTTGTATAAGAAGGTTGCAGTGAAAAAATATGATCAGGTAACGTGTGACAATAAGAGGGATTGAACCACTAATACAAGCATGGGGTGCTCTTGAAACAAAAAGTTGGTTCATCCCTAATAGATCCTGGGATGAAGACCTCATCCCTTAGACCAAATTCATAAATTGGTAGTCTCTTACACATGGTATAGTTCTTATATCCCTCTGTTAGAAACACCATCAGGGGTTCATTATCCAAGTGGCTACAAACGTATTCACAAATCCCCAAGTTATCCTACATTTCCACCATCCGATTATTTTTCATAATGGCCACCTGGACAACTTCCTGGTTGGCCATTTATACTAATCAAGACTTTTGAAATTTTTTCTTTACTGTTTGCGAAGCTCAGTCGTAGAGCTCAGTCACAAAGTAGATTTATGGAGCCCTCTCGTATAGATCGACTAAAAAATAATGCAGTTGTGGAGTCAAAGAGTTAATACATGGCACAAAGCAGACCATGATCTAGGTGTAGTGGCTCGTTGAGTATCATTGTGAAACACTGGTCCGTGAAATTTGGATTCTCAAATCAAGATCATGGAGTACACAGAGATTCATGAATTAAGAGAAGACATACAGAAATTTAGAGGCAAATGAGGAAAAACTAGCAGTCACCACCCTCTATTTATAGGTTATTACTACCGCCCTTCGCGGTGCGTCGCACACTCCGCTGTGCACTCAACCCATGATTTGCGCCCCTGTTTCACGTGTTCACTTCTCGAGCTACCATGATTTTGGAAAATTACCCTCTAAATATGACCCTCATTTCTCCTCAGCTCCCATACTAAGGGGGGTAGAGGGAGTGGGGGGGGGGGGGGTTGGTACCAAAATCTATCCCTTGGGGAAATGGACCCCATAAAAATTACAGAAAATCCTACCTCATAGATCAGTCCTACAGAGAAGCCTTACAAAGCCCCTCCAGCTCTATGATTGGCACAAATCATCAGGAAAATCCTCCTCTATAGATGTGAAAGATTATTTGATGGATCACTCTATGACAAAAATGCACTTGAGAGAGAACTATGCACCACCTAGAAGTAGAGGATGGAGAACTCCATTACTATGATGCCTTGGAGGGAGACCTCTATGAGAGCCACATAGTAGCTAATAGAGAGCTCAGTGAGTCTAGGGAACTTGAGGGATCTGCCTCTGTTTTTAGGTCTAATTCCTTTTCCACCCAACCTATGAGCTTCATGTCGCCTCTCATCTATAAATGCAAGGATACCCCAAAACCCAATGGATGGATACACTAACTATTTGTCTTCTCATCTCTCAAATTTTGTATCACCCTCTACTCTACGAAGCATTGAGAAAATGAACTATTCATGAAAATTTGATTTGAAAAATACCTTTTCCTTTTCACATATTCAACCCCGCTTCATATAGGGATTCCCTTAATGAATCCCATAAGACATCTCAAAGAAATAGATCCCTATGAGAACTCATGTCTTCGCAAAGCACTCATTATTCTAGTAGTACCTTCCATGAAGATGTAAAATCCATGCTATGATAAGATCACTGTGCTTCATGACGTACATTGCGTTGTAATTCCACACTTTTCAAGGTACCTGTGCTCTATGGAGTTATACTTCATGATTGAAATTTAACTGTGCGAAGAACTTTTCATACGCATGTATACTCCATTATAATGATAGACCAGTCCACTTTGTGAAGCATACCCCTTTGCGGAGTCTCTGCACTTTATGAATCTCTAGAGAATCATAAGGTCCCTTTTTATGAACCCCTTGGCTTCAAAAATCCTTCTTCGCATAGCCATGCTAACGTGATCCCTTCAAGGTATCACTCAACAACCTCGTTTCCATAAGGAATTTCCTATTTGTTCCCTTTAGCCTGGGTTAAAGATCACCAGTTATGTATATCCTAAGTGTGGGGCATGAATCCTCATTGTCCGAAATACATGATGTTAAACTACTAAACATCATCATCCCTATCACATGATGTTAATTTGTAGGTTCTTCCCATGGAATCTACTGGGGGTTCCCCACCTCAAAAGTTTTCCACACACACTAGTCCCCACAGGAGTGAGATCTTCCTCAAACGGAATTAGATCCTCTTTTGAAGGAACGAAACATGTCCTCAGGGTATGTTAACCATCATGGTGTATGACCTTATCCTTTCTTGCAGGAGGTATCACCCTTTCTCCTCCACTCTTCTTCCATGTTCAATGACCAAAGGAGAGATGGGAACGTGGGACTATTGGTGCCCCATCCCTATCCCTTTGGGATTTATTGTCATTGGGCCTCCATTCTGGAGTAACTCCCAATCTCCATCTCCCTGGGCCATTAATCACTCTTATGCCCCATTCCATTCCCCAAAGACACACCTTTCATAATGAGACCATCAGGTCTTTTTTGCCTCTTGTTTCGCACACAAAGCATGACACACATGGGATTAAAGTAAGAATAGACCATGGCATCCTATCGGACCACATTAGTGTATAAGCCCCATCCCTCACCAGTAAACTACATAGACATTGATCTTTTTCTCTCTCCCGGAAAGGTATATAGGAAGAATATCTGAGGTTCAATCCCATCATCCATCGGGCCCGACCACTTCACGTCGGTTCACCCCCATCCCACATGACATTAAACTGTATTCCACTTCTCATCCCACATGACGCAAAAATGCATGATTTAGAACTTCGTGGGTTTTGATTGTTGTCTCCTAGGTAGGGTATGTAGGAAACCTATATGAGGTTAAACCCCAAACACTAGTAAAACTCGGTGTCCCCTTTTCTAGTACCCACATCCCTATTCCGTCCAATAGTGGTGTCAGATCAATTCTTGGGATACTAACTGTGTGGAAGCCTCAAATTGTTGTCGAGTTGTTGTCCTTTGTGTTTAACTCGATTCCATGACCCCATCCAGAACTAAATGGACATTTATTCCATGCCATGGGGATACATAGGAATCCACCCCAAGGTTCAATCCCATCACTCATGTCTCATCCTAGTATCTCCCATGAGCCTTTTGTTTCTAGAAGGTCATGCCCCAACCTGAAGGTTCTACTATTTTTCGGTCCCATCCATGAATATATTCTCATGGGTCACCTCATCAGGGGTCCCATCACCCCACTGGACAATGTGGACTTTTATTCATTGACACAAGGATACGTAGGAAGCCTCTTTACGGTTCAAGCCCAAAATAACTATCATCTTCACACTGGTTAAATCTTATTCCTCTCATCTACATCGTTCAACTATCCATCATCCATATTGATTCCTACATGGGATACCACATCCCGGTGGGATCACACCATTCCCTTGGGAAGAAAACAGTGCTTAAGCCCCACCCGATCTGTAATCATCCAACTAAGAGTTTCCCTCTTTCGATGGGCTGTTATCCATGCGTAAGACCCAACATGCCTCATGGTGCTTCTCCTTTGTGTACACCCCAATTAATCACCCCTTATAACTATATTGGTTTTGATCCCTTTCGTCTATATGGGGTACATATGAAATCTCCATGAGGTTCAATCCCATCCATCCTTTGTGTACACCCCAATTCATCACCCCTTAGAACTATATGGGTTTTGAT
Source organism: Viscum album (assembly GCA_963277665.1). Taxonomy (NCBI): domain Eukaryota; kingdom Viridiplantae; phylum Streptophyta; class Magnoliopsida; order Santalales; family Viscaceae; genus Viscum; species Viscum album. The sequence continues at coordinate 220,256,996 of OY728147.1, forward strand.
CCCTTTCGTCTACACGGGGTAAGTTGGAAACCTCCACGAGGTTCAATCCCAGCCAATGATAAACCATGGTGTTCATCTTCCGGGGGTGCACTTTCCCTGATCTACCCTAAGTGGTGTCCATATCAACCATCATCGTCTGATATCTTACATCTATGGGTCACACCACCTCAGACCTGACCTTATTGGGCATTCAAGTCTATCATCCAGTAAACCATATAGGTGATCCCTCTTAGGGATTTTACAAAAAATAATCCATCTTTATTGGATTTTATGATAACTCTCATTCCATATCAACAAGATGTTAAACATGTAGCAAAACCCATGTTAAACATGAGATGCTTGAGAAAAACCATGAAAGACACCCCTTTGGTGTAACCATCTTTTCTAGAGGTTAAACTCGCAACATACCCTATATTAATCATGAGAAGCTGAGGAAAACTTCAGGGACATGCCTATGAAATATAATACCCAAACTCAATGTGGGATTCTGTGGGCTTAGACGCCCTTGAGAATCCCTATCATAATGGGAAAACCCAAGAGCATTTGTGTTTCAGCATCTAGGCACACCTACGATGTCCAACGTGACTACTCCTCCGATCGAAGGTTGCTTCCCGGACTTTAAACCTTGGAATATCCTAAAAGAATTAGTGTAATCAACCAGCATCAATGTAGATATAGATCTGGGGAAGAGTTTCATGAACATCATCTTAATATTTAAGGGAGACCCGGACAAGGCGACGAATTCTAATGAGGAATCCATGGAAGGAGAGACCGACATCTAATCATCTCATTTCAATCATAGAGAAAACATCCCTAAATAAGTGATGCATGTTTCCCGCCTTTGGAAAATTAGAATGTGGGGCAACAACCAGCACATCACAGCACGATAGCGCACGCCCTGGTGAAAGCGTCAAAAACATATACACCTTATTTTATTTCATATAGTGTAATTAATATCCTATTTTCTTAAGGTATAATAAATATGTTTTTTTAAGATATTATAATTTCAATTTCTTGATATCATATTCATTGTCTTCGGATAAAAATGTTACCAAAACCATAAGGGTTTAGATGAATCAATTTCATTTTCATTGGTTGATATAATGTATTTCTTGATTATATCTCTTTGTTTATATTATTTACAAATTTATATATTATGTTTTAATTTTTATCTTTGTCATTGGTTAAATTACATATTTAAATAAAATATTCTTATGTAATTAATTTCATTCTCAATAAAAATATTACGTTGTTAATAATAAATAAAATATTTTCTAATGAATTTTTTATTAGATGTCCATATCCTTATATGTTTTAGAAATATTCATCTCTACACTTCAAATATTATTTATAATATATTTTTCATCATCTATGAATATATTTAAATATTTTTAAATGGAATCTTCATAATGTTTCCCACACTATTTTTTAAATTTTTTATTATAATAATATGAAATTAATTTAATTTTTAATATTTACCCAAAGAGAAATATTTTCCACTTTTGAAATAATTTTTATTGAATCATTCTCTTCAAATTTTCATAGTTTTCCCACTAAATATCTATTCCCAATTTTTTTTGTTAATTTTTCATTTTAGAAATAAAGAATAATGTTTTATAAGAGTAAAAAATGGATTTTATTCCTCATTTTTATATCATTATCTTACCCTCTAAATTACTTATATTATAAGTTTATTATTTTCAAGGGTCAAATAAATTTAATTATTTTAAAATTTACATTTTTTAATTTTTAATTTTTATCCCTTACAAATGGATTTTAGGTAACATATAAGTTTGTTTTTACAACCAAGACACACAATATTTCTTTAAAATAATTTTTTATATCTTCCCATATAGAAAATACCTATTATGGAATAATTTTCAAGATCATATGTTATGTTATTTTATGATATAATTAATTTCAGATATTGAGTTTTTTGTTATCAACTGATCTAACTTTTATTTAAAATTATTTGATTTTGTTTTTAAATTATATAAAACCATTTTATTTCTAATGGTTTTCATTATATGATGAATTTTTTATTTCAATCGGCACACATATATATATATGGTATATCAATATGTTATGGGTGGGTTCCTATATATCCCCCTAGTGAATTGGTTAAATATTTTAATCTCAAGAGACAATTATGGGAAAGGAGTAACAATGATTATTCCACTATATAAAAACATTTGTGATGCTCGATCCCTATTTAGAAATAGATAGTGGTGTCGGATGCCCAGTATTATAGGAAATTCATAGTGAAGTATGATTCATTATGTTATGATGGTCTTGATATCCAATCATGACATATGTAATGATTTCCTATGGTTATTCTTATTCCAAAATTACATGTTATGACCAATTCTTTTGATTCCATAATCCTATGATATATACTTTATTTTAAAAAAAACATTATATTATTTTTCATGAATTAGTGCCCATGTTTTATTGAGTATGATTTCCAGTTGATGTGTTCCTACATTTTCATAATGTTCCTATACCCACATGTTTATCTTATGAATACTTATAACCATTGATTATTATGTATTATGATTACCCCTACTTAGAACGTGATATCACCCTTATTTTGTTTTTATTTCCACTAGTTATGAGGAAGTGTATTGTATATGATATATTTGTAAGGGATTATTTTATTTAATTTTATGGTAGATATCATAGATTTATTTTAAAGTAAGGAATCATTGGTTTAATGAAAAAATTATCATTTGATGGAAAATATGTGGGTTTTTATAAATTTTTTTATAATTATATAAAATATAAACCTAAAAGGTATTGGGAATGTAAGTGACATAATATTTTCTATTGAAACTATAATCATGGATTGTTATTTTTGGATCATATTAGTTGGTATAAAATACAATATGTAAATAATATGTATTTAGCATAAGATCTTGGATTGAATGTATAAGGCATATCAGTAGGTATCAGAGCATGATTTAGATAAAATTAGATGTTTGGATGGAATTATAAGAGGAAATTTAAGATCAGAGGATACCATAATGGGTTAATAAGTTTAATGATGTTCATTGGTTTAAATCTATATATATATTTTTAGGTCTTATTTTATTGGATTTTATGGCCATTAATGTCATTTTGGGAGAAGATTATTGGGTTTTAGGATGAATGTATGATTGAGGAATAAATGTGCCTTAGGGATGGTATATGATATGATCTTGATGTAATTAAACTTCATTAAGATAATGGGTTAATTGATATTGGGAATATAATAATTCATAACCATGGGGATTGAAATGTAATTTCACATCAAGGATATTTAGGTTATGTTTTGAAAATTTTAATATTTTTTGAGTATTTAAGATTAAGTTATATTGATTGTTATGGGATCTTATTCGTTTTTGTGCGAAAATCACGAGTTGGTTCATGGGATAACAAGTTTCTGTGATTTTTGGGTCTAAAATATAATAAGTTATTTATAATTTTTGTTTAATTATATTATGGGTTGGAAGAGTTATATTTTAAACTTATATCTGTATTGAATGTATCATGGGTTAAAATTAAGGTGCAAAAGTATGAAATACTTATAATTTTTTCCCAAATTAATATGTTTATTTATTATTATCATAACCAGTTTGGTTTTAGTATTTGGATGAGTACATGATCATAAAGATAATTTTGGGAAAGTTATACCATTAGTAATTACTATGCCTTATAGTCAAATTTGGAAGAATATTTTTATATATGGATTCAGTATATTACAATTATGATGGAAAAGATGCGTTTTTGAATCATTACAAATTTAGTGAGGTTGATATCTTATTAGAAATTATGTCTAGAGAATTATCAATCTAATGGATACCCTCAAATAGTTTTATCAGTGAGAAATAATTAGAATTATGAGGATGCGAATTATTTAGGGGGACAATGAAACATCCTAGGTTTAAGCATGATATTTCCCCTTAATATACTTATTTTATTCTCTATAATAAAAAGAAACATCAGTAAAAACAAATTATACCAGACTAATATTATTTTACACTCAATTTTGAAATAATGAAACTAATTATATAAAATTAATATAGATAAATAAATGACTATGATAAGATAAACATGAGATAAATGTTTATTTACAGAAAATTAAATTCACACTCAAAATATTTAATCTATTAAGTAATAATAAATTAGGTTAATATTAAAATCTTCTAAAAATTCAATGATTATTATTATTGTATTTAGGAAAACTGTTAAGAATACACATATAACTAATAAACATTAAAAACATTATTCATAGAAATGATAATGTAAAATGAATTAAATGTTTAGATAAATTGAAAACCTTTACAAAATAAAAAATATTATAAATCAAAATTGTTGAATAAGAATCATGATTTAATTTATCAATTTTTGATGATTTTAGAGTCATTAGAGAACGATTTTATTACTTATATATCTAAAAGTAATAAATATGTTATATAAATTAAAATTATATCTTATATGTATAAATAATCATTCATTTAATATTGAAGTAATTTTTCTATATAAATAAATTCATTATTTTAATTTTTTTACAAATATTATAATTGTATATAATTTTTTTAAATTTAAATAATTATTTATGTAAAATTTATTAATTAAATTATATTAATGATTAGTAAAACAAGTATAAAAATCCAAAATAAAATAAAATATATGTAATTATCATTTAATGAAATATTTTTTGCTTTAAAAATGTTATTTTATTATATATTATTTTGTATAAAAATTAATATTTTCAAATTAAAAATAGAAAATTTAAAGAAATCAGTTATTTATAAATATCATATCATTTATAAATTGATTATAAATTGGTTATAAATGAAGGTAATATTATTTAATGAAAAATTGATATTTTTCTAATTATTATAATTTTCTATTTGTTATATATATTTTACTTAATAAAATAAAATGATAAAATTTAAGGAAAGAATATAATAAAATGTATTGATAATATATATTTATATATATCTGTGTATAATTAAATCTCATTTAATTTTTTTTACATTGAAAATAATAAGAATAAAATTAATTTATTCTTATGAAATACAATTTTTCTAATTCTTTTATACGACATGCATTTTTATATTAAAATAAATATTTAGCACCCTTATAAATTAAATAAATTAAAATTAATATCATTTCTGGAATCAAGATTTCCCAATTAGGTAATAAGGTTTGTTATATTTCTTGTTATAAAAATAATTTACAAATTAAAAATTAGTTACTATGGTAAAAGAAAAAATGTGGTAAAACTGTTAAATGAAGAAGAAAAATCCCAAAATATGACAAAAACTATCTCAAAATGGATGGATGAGGGGTTTTGCATACTTAAATTGTATTTTCCTCTCTTATTATCATTTATTTTCAATTTCCATGAATAATGAACCACTTTTTATATTATGAAATTCATATTTACAAAAATACCACCCCTCACATATAAATATACCCATTCTCCACCGTAGTTATACTCAGAACTAAACTATTATATATTGAATAAACTATGAAAAAACACATACCCAAATATCATTATTATAATAATATTTTATTATTTTTATTTTCTAGTTGTAATCTACCTTCCTCTCTTTAATGAGAAAATGAAAATGTCTCTTGCTTTATAGTTGGATTACCACCTCCATAAAAAAATATTTCATTTTTCATGACCATAGTACATGGATCATTTTAAAAATTAATTTAATGAATAAAAAATATTTTTACAACATGAATGATATTTTTTAAATTTGGATTATTAATTCTATTAATAATATTAATAATAAATGATCTTAGTGATTTTAACCACCCAAAACGAGCATACATGGACATCTTTCACAATTAAAAAATATTAAGGATAATATATTGATATTTATAAAATTTATGATACTATAATAATATAATATTAATAATTATTCTTTTTTATTATTCTAGAATACTAATATTAATATTTAACTTCTTATTAACATATAAATTTTTTATTCTTTAAAAATTACCAAAACAAACACCTTACAAATTTTATCCTAAAACATTTTACCTGAAACTTCATTGGAGTGAACCTATAACTTCAAAAATCATTAATGGACCTATATTATAGTACCAAAACTAATAGAGATATTATTAACATAATATCATTAAATTATAATGGAAACGGTTGCACCGAAATAGAAAATAAATGTTTAAAACTCCCATCAAGGATGATCATTATTAACAACAAATATGATATAACAATATAATAAATGAATTTAAAAGATAAATAAAAAAGTTATAAAATACGAATAAGTTTTTGAAAAATATTATTAACGAGTTTTATTTATTTATAAAATATTTTATATTATGTCTTACCAAGAAGGAATCTGATGTAAGGTTTTCTTGGTTTTAATTTCAATTCCTAGAGACATGTTTCATATTGTTTATTATGATTTATTTTATGCTGGGATATTTTGATTCAATAACACATGAATTTAATATTCTACATTTTTCATTTAATTCATGGTATTGAAAAATCAAATCAATTCTTTTCTAGGGATTTTTGATCAATTTTTATAAAATTTGTTGGGGTTTCTCATCTCAAATTCCCATCTTTGAGACATGCTTTTTATTATGAATGTATTTTATTTTGAATGGTACATATAAATAATATTTTAATTATTATATTATCATTATTAGTTTTTTCATTTTATTTCATGTTCCATTTCATATTCTCTCTTTTAAGGGATATTGATCTAAATGTTATCAAATCCATTACTGTTCTTTATCTCAACTGTAATTCTTCGAGACATGTTACATATTGTGCACCATTTTTTCTTTTATATTGTGTAATCAGTGATATGATTTATTTATGCATAATAAATATATTTTATTTCATGATATATTAATGTCTATTTAATGATACCCCTTTTATGTTCTTTTTTTCGAAAGTAACCAAAGCTATAAGGTATCTATCGACAAATTTTCCTTTTCATCAGACCATAAACATTATTCATTGAATATTATCTTTGAAATTTATTTTTTTATTATATTTATATATTACATATGATATTTTTTCATTGTATATGTTTTTTTAAAAATTAATCATAAAATTAAAATATTATTCATTAATGAATTTCATTCTCTATAAAAAATGATGTTGTTAAAAATAATTCAAATACTTTATAATGGATATTTATCTTCTATGTCCATGATATTTATATCTTCTAATAATATTCCTATATATAATGAAATTATTATTTCAGGTTATTTCAGACTATATTTAACTTTACTGAAAATCGTTTAAAATGATTTCTCTTAATGTTTTCATCATGGCTCATTTTTACTTTCTTTACCCAAGTGTGATAAGAATATTATTTTTCTCATTTAAAAAATCGACATCGTTTCTTAATGTTACAAACATTTCATTAATTGAATCACATGTTTAAAATTTTTAGTATATTCAAAATAAATTTATATTGTCATTATTTTGTGAATTTTTATTTTAAAAAATAAGAGTAATTGTTTTAAAATAATTAATAAATGAATTTCATTCCACTGATGTATATTTTTAAATTTCCATCCATATTTATTATCTTCTACTTCATTTATTTTTAGGGGTTAAATTTTTGGAATTATTTGAAAATTGTATGTCTTTAATATCCACCTTTCATCCATTTAAATTTATTTTCAAAGTCACCAATAGATTTTTTAGAACCAAGTTAAAATATCTTTCTTTTTCTTCTGTTTTTCTCACTAATTCCAAATTATATACATCTTATGGAATTATTTTTATGATAAACCTTTAATGTATTTAATGAGGTTCTTATTTGGGGGATCTAATTTTGTGTATCAACTAATATTCTATTAATTTCATATTATACAGTTTTTTGAATTGATATGAGAACCATTTTCTTTCTATGGGTTTTTTATTATATGGTTAATGACTAAATTCATGTGGCAAAAATATATATGGTAAATCAATATGTAATGTGTGGGGGGTTTATATATCCCTCCAATGCATTTAATAAAGGTTTATATTTCATGAGTTAATAATGGAAAGCATGTAGTGATACTTAATCCACTAGAAGAAATGAGTTGTAATGCTCAATCCACTATGGAAAACCTGAATTATTTCATAATACACTATGACAATGGAAACATATAGTGATTCCTAATACCCTAGGTTATTATGGTCGTGGTAAGTAACCTTAATACATGTTATGATTTCCTATTCTTATTCTTGTCCCAAATTTGTATGTTATCCTAAATTTTAACATTTCCAGGATCCAATGATATCCACTCCTTTATTAAAAAATCTATATATTGCGATTCATGAAATATGATCTATATTTTATCAAATATTTTTTCATTATGATATGTTGTTTTACCTTGAATATGGTCGCATGGTATAATTTTTTCTTATTACCTATTATGATCTTCAATTGTTATCGCTTATATTTACCCTTAATAAGAAATTGTGTTCACCATTATTATATTTTTAGGTCATGAGGTTATGGAGGAGAGAATTAAATATTATATGAATATATGGGATTTATATATGTAGAATATAAATGTCTTTTTAAGACTTATTTCTAAGTAATTAATCCATGGTTTAGTGATAAATATTTCAATTTAATGGAAATGATATGGGTTTTGTTAGTTATTTTTTTAATTCACTAAATAACTAAACATAAAAGGCACTGTGTATATAAGTTTCTGAAAAATTTTCATAAATTTCTGAATTATGGATGGTTAATTTTGGGTCACTTTATTTGGTATCAAATCTAGTATGTAAATAACTTATTTATATCACGAGACCCAGGAGTGTTAGTTTGGGGCATGTCAACGTCGGCAGATTAATGAAATTTTACTAATATTATAATCATGTACTAGTGAATTAATGGTTAGTCAACATATGGAAACATCATTGATATATTCTCTATATAGTATCCTTTTATAGATAAACCATGTAAAATCACTTTTTTCATGTTCTTTATATTTCAATATTTAGCTGTAATTAAAAGTTGATTCAATTATTCTTTGGAAACATGATAAAAAGATCCAATTTAATCTAATATGTAGAAGAACTTATTTCCCATATATTTACCCCCTCTAAGGGTGAATTGTGATATAAGGGTACAATTATTTTTGACTCTAATTAAAATATTAAAATCCCCAATTTACCTCCCTCAGCCTATACTGATTAGATCCCTTGATAATCCCATGAATAGAATTCATTATTATGCTCACAAGAGAAGGATTTTCAGGATTAAATTTAATCAATAATCCTTTTAACATAACAATAACTCTTCTAAGAAAAATAATTTTATAAAATGAAAAGAAATTATTTTATTGTAATTACATTCCTAAATTTATCATCTTACAATTTACACTCTATAATATATCCTAGTTTCTTAATATCTTTTCCCTTTGGATAATTATGTTTTCTATAACTTATTGAAAATAATCGTAATAATATTTCACTAAGAAATACCATCTAAAAAGAAACAATTCATAGTAATAGGAAATATATTTTTAGGGAAGAAAATAATATCTTCTAAAACCATGGTTCTATAATGAAATTATTTCTATGAGTATCTTGTGAAATGAAATCTTACCAATTCACATTGATTGTAGTTTAACATGGAAGATGTTAAATTATTCTATATGGTTGAAACTATACCCTTTTTTACTTTCTCTTCATGGTAACTTCAAGTTTACTAAAGGATGTTAGCTATTTCTTTTTATGGGAACACTTCATTTCCTATCCATACTATTCTCCAAGGATACCATAAAATCCAATGAATCAACATAAAATCCATGCCCTGATACCATTTTGATATACCCTGATCCCATACCTTGAAATTCAAGACCTAAAGTGGAATTCCACATAGTGTCACGTGCACTCCCCAATTTCTTGAGGATAAAATATTATTCCAAGGTATTGAAATAAACCATTTAGTTTATGATTTTCCCTAAAATATACAACGTTAAAAAAATAAATGATTTATTTGGATAACAAATAATTTAATAAAATCTATCAAAATAAAAATATTTTTTTAGTTTCTACAAAACCAAACATAAAAGAAAACAATCAAAATGTTCATGGTGAAAAAAAATTAAAAAGTGACTTTAGTCCACCCCCCAAAATCATCATATCATATCACCATCGTGGATAGAATTATTACCTCTAAAAATGTGTTGATTTCCCATCCAAAATCATTCAGACTGGGGCTATGAGACACATGATATCCTAAACACCTCCCCATACACAAGTTTCTATTGACTAGAGGCATGAACCAAGATCATACAATGGGAATACTAAACCCTTGTTATCATATTACTATCATAGTAACACATATTATTGAATAAATAGTAATAATAAGTTATAGGAAAAAATATCATAACCAATAGATAACATCATCACATGAAATATCATAATAAAATACAAAAAATCATATTTCAAAGTCTAAAGAGACCTCCTCTTGTGGATGGTTGAAATAAAAAATGAATAAAAGAATATAATATAAACTGAGGTATTATAAGAAAATATATCTAAGTCTGTCTCAACATTGAATAAATATTATCCACCTCTATCTTCCTTGTTCCCTATTATAGGGCCATTTACCTTAACCAATCCTTGATCACGATGTCTGCACAAGAATCAAGATTCTCATATATGATGTTATTATAGGACCAATATGAAACAACTAATAGGACCTTATTATAAGTGAATACGATTTATACATGTTTATGAATTGATTGAAACAATTAACTAATTAAAATATTACGTTCACCGAGTCCTTATACACTTCCCTATATGCCATGAATTTTCATACACATAGACTCCATTCTGGAAGGAAGGGTTATAAGGATCCTCAGATGATGCCTAGAACATGGATATATTCTTCTCACTCAAGGAAAAACCATACACCATGTTCTTAATCGAAAATTATCTCATGATCCAAATCAGTCCCTCTCACTCAGAGAAGGTCACAAAAAATATACCAGTCTTATCACTTAGGGAGAGGTTGAAACCAAAATCACCACCCCATAAATCTTATATTATCCCACATCACATAGGAAAGGTTATAAAACATGGATCGACACATTCTCTATCACTCATGGAACATCATTCATCTATTCTAGTTCCATACCCTCTAACTAAAGGGTGGTAGAATTCATATTTTCCCATCCCTATCCTATCACTTAAGATGCTATCATAATGAATGATAAAAACACGTCACATAAAAGTAATAGATCAATGAAAAATAAATATCCCATGACAACAAGTCACTTTCGGTCTAATTCACCCCAATGGAAATCTATACATCTTCTCATGACATCAAGTTAGGTTCCACCATTTATAAGTAATGATTAAACCATTCTCCATATAATGAATTAACTATATTAGTAAAAAAATCACTTTGATACCAAAATATGTTCTAATTGGGATACACATGAACCCATAGGAATTTTAAACCATGAAACATCATATGAAATAAATAAGATGATTAGAAATTTATAAATTAATATAAATAGTGTTTAATTCCTATGAAAAACATTTAACATCAATTATGAACATGTATTACTATTAAAAATCCCCAAAAAATAAAATTTAGTGTTTAGGAAATTAAATCCTTTAGATAAAGGAAGAAGGAGACACATAGGGATTTGAATATCCAAGAAAGACTCTCTAAATTGAACTGAGATTCAAAAAGGAAATAAATTAGAATAGAGGAGAAAACTAATTAAGAGTAATCATGAGATTTTGACTAAATCAAGTGCTGGTTGAGGAAGATAAAGTGGGATATTAAAAGAGGGTCCATGGTCAAATTAAAAAATTCTCAATAAAAGAAAACTACTTAGACAACTAGTCACCATGTTACCTCATCTTTATATATCCCTATATTGATTCCCCTATTGGACATAATGTGACCTAAACCAAACAAAGTGGGTCAACCATATGTAAAAAGTTTCATGTAAAAACCCCTCCTAGTTATGTTGTGATCACCTACTTGTAGTAGAATTTCAACTGCAGGCTCATATTATTATTCGAAACACACTCTGGGCCCACTTATGATACATAAAAAACAAAATAAAAAGAATATTAATTTGAACAAAAATAAATTTAAAAAATAACACGCCCTAAAATTTAAGGGAAATTAATAACCAATGTAAGTACTTACCATATCTTAGAAGTATCTTTAGGTATCCTAGATGAACGACTCTAGCCACTACTCCAAAATATTTGATTTATACTACCATGTGTACTCTTGGATCCACCTTTGATTCTATAATACCCAGATGAGAGGTACTTTCTTCCCACATAGTTTACTCTAGTACATGATCTACATTGAATTATCCTTGAATGATGCACATTCTTCTAACTTAGTATCACCACGGTTAATCATGTTCACAGGGCTAGATTCATACTTTTGGATCCATGAAACATAAAGCACATCATGCATACCTTTATAAATTATAATAATATCTAATTAGAAATTCGCCATCATAATTCATTCCATAATCTTGAATGGATCAAATAATCATGCCCAATATTTCCCTACCTCCCTCAAACACTGATTCCACATCCGAGGTGATCCCATAAGAGTACTCTATCACCCATAGAGAACTACAAGGATCTCCACTTCAAGTCAGTATATGAGAAATGTATTCACTAAATGGAAACAGACTTCCCCAAAATCCATTGCACCCACTCAATGTTCTCTTAGACCTTGATCAGTCTGATCACATACAACTATCTCACCTCCAACCAGTATAACAGTGAGCAACATGACATACCAAAAAAGCCTCGAAAGAGGCTTTATTGATTGATTTATAATTACAAATGTGGTACACAAGCTTTGGTAATGATATATAGACATTAAAAGGTCTACTAAAATTAAGCATGCATGCAAGCTCTGAGAATATTCTCTAGTAACTAGATCACAATCTTTAACCATTCATCTGTATTTTGGTGATATAACTTATTATTCTTCAAAAGAGACCATTTAATCTTTTATAAGTATATCTAGAATCTCATTATGATATATTCATCCTAATCCAGGACTATTATAAATGGTACCATATTAAGTTGCATGATTTTCTATACAAGTAATATACCTAAATTATCTATGGACTCAACCTCTTGAATAAGTAAGAAAATTTTAACTTCATCAACTAGTAGACTACCAACCACACTTCATCATGACCTCTTGGGGTCTTGTATTGTCTTGTGATGATGCCAATGGTAACCATATCCAACTTCTATACCATCATTGGAATGGTCTGATGTAAACCACCATGTTACTGGGAATCTACCTTTATCCTCAAATAGGTAAGGCATTTAGTTACAAACATAAGAATATCCATTCTTAGACCCATCCACCAGAAAATCTGCCTAATATCAAGACACATATTTGTCAAGCTTATATGAACCACCCCTCATGAGGCTTGGGAGTAAGAAATTAGTGCCTCTATCATGGACGTAGGTACCAACACCCTTACATGGATGTACAATACATATTACATATCCAAATACCATCCTAGAATAGGATCATCTCATATGATCCATTTCTATATCACCAAACATTCAGAATATGGCTCTTGGTTAAACATCACTCAATTCAATAGAGAATAATTAATGATTAAAGGAGCACAAGCCACCACCACATAGTCCTATGACACATACATATTATATTCCATAAGAAAGACAAATATTTCTAACTCCTCTTAATAATTACGAACTCTTATTTCTTGGTCCTTAACACTCAGAGAATTTGAAATCATATTCTTCTTTTTTGGGGTGTAATCCATCCTAATGTAGAAAATTTGAAGTTAATTTACCCAAAATATCAGTATTAGGTTCATGTACCACTGGGAGAATACATACCAAAAGAAGTTATGGATAGTGAAGATAAAAACACTATCACCAAAGAGAAAATGTACCAAAACATCTAGTCATATACCAAATTTCTTAGATCTAAATAGTGGTTAGATTTTTCGTGATAACAGGTTCATAATTGACAAGACCCATAAAAAACCAATGAATACCTCCATATCGAAGAAACTCCTAGTCTAACTCTAGAGAAATTTTAATAGACTGTATAATAGATTACTCGGTCTATAAGAACCAAAATCAGATTGGATGAAAACCTCTTATTCAACTCACGGAAGAAATATTCACACCTTCTAGTCAACTCAAATATGTTCCCTTTCTTTTCTAATGTTGTAATAGGCTCGTTCAAGTGAGTGAAGTCATAAATGAACCTCTTATAAAATCTGGCTAATCCCCAAAATCTTCAAAACTCAGATACATTCTTGGGAAGTCCAGAAGACATCACCACCACCATTTTCATTGGATCTAATATGGTCCTTACCTATGGGATAAGGTTCCCAAGAACGAATATCTTTTGAATCTAAAATCGATACTTTTAGAACTTTTTATAAAGTATCTTTCATCAAATATTACCCCATACACTCTCATGGTGATCAACTTGCGACTCATGGGTTTGAGAATATACCAAAAAATCATTAAAAACACCACTATGAAAGAATCCGAGTATAAATAACAAATATGTTTAATGAGATCCGTGAACCCCTCCAAGACATTGTCTAAACCAAATGTCATAACAAGGTACTCATATAATCCATACCAAATCATGATATTTAACTCTTGTACCAACTTTTCCATGATTATTAGATTATGGTAACTAGTTCATAGGTTCATCTTAGAGAACCATTAAGAACAACAAAACTTGTCAAACATGTCATTAATCCTCAACACAAAACACTAATTCTTTTTGAGGACATGGTTTAGATTCTGGTTTCTACACACAAACTCATTCCACTGTCCTGATTAATTTTTAATATAACCATATCACCCCATGGAATGGTAGTTAGATGAATAAATCCATTATTTTAATAGTCTTTGAATTATTACTTTAGATACATCATCTTGACCAGTGCCATATAATAAGGGATCCATACCCAAAATGATATCAATGGTAAAAATTATCTACATATATTGATGGATTCAATAAAAATAATTAGGGAAAAATTCTATAAATGGTCCACCATAGGAGGAAAATTGGCTATAACTATCGCTTGATCAACTATGGACCATACCTACCACCTACACTATAATGGATCCTAATCAGATTAATAAATTCCACACTCCATCTGCCTCTTTATATTACTCAACCATTATAACATACTCCACTACCACAATTAAGGTAAAATAAACCCACCTATGGAAGTAATCAATGTACACTAGGAATGTGTTATCGAATCAACCAAAAATATGATTCTAAAATTCAACATATCCCAAACCACAAAATCCAAAAAATGTATATATCATCAAACCCCTATGGTATATGCTAGGAACCTCTAAACATGATCTAAACTCTCCTTAAAAGTTGTACCATGTCCCAATAATCTTAAGGAAAACTATACAATAAACCCTAAACTAATGAAATATCAGGAACAAAGGAAACAATGAGAATCCCCAGTATCGAATAAATTAACTGAAAGAAATTAGGAAATCAAAATCATAATTTTGGAAGTTAAAATACCATAAAGTATAGTAGCTATATCCTAGTCCAAAGCATAAACAAAACCTTCCTTATATTTTTGTCCATGTCTGTATAATCCTAGAATCTTATATTGAACTAGCCCTTGAGGCATCTACTATTGTGGCATCCCATAAGGCAATTGGACTACTCCATGACCTTACTGACAAAACATAACCTGGAATTCCACTTTAGGTCTCCACATCCAAGCCCATGAATTCATCCTCTTCCTTGAGCCTCTACATGAACTCAATTGAGATTCGTTCAAATGTAAACATTGAAGATTCCCCATCATCTCATAAAGATGAATTTCCCTCATTGGAATTTGGAATTCTCTATGAAAATGGATTATTTTACTAATTTGATATAAACTAAGAGGGATACTTCTATATATGGAACTAATTAACCCTTATCTTACCTTGCATGATTCTTTCTACCTTATCACAACTCCTCATACCTCCCATTCCTCCCACTAGAAGTGGAACTGACTGTTACAATCAGAAGGTATCCATTTATCCCAATCAATAAAAGAAAAAATCCTACCATTATGTCTTTAACTAGGACCTTATCAAAAGTGAGATACTTTTGTACCACTTCAAAATAAAATATCAGTTCAAATTCCCAAACTAGTACCTCACATTTAGTTGAAGATCTATCCCAGACCTCATAACCTTCTAGGACTTTTATGGTAAAAAATTGAGAAAAATGAATTTTCTCAATGAAATGTGTGGTATAATATATGAAAATAATTCCCCGTATTTGATATCTAGAAAATCTTATGCTCGATCCAACCTAGATTTCTCTAGAAATAACTTCTATAAATATAGGTACTAGTGTTTATACATGATAGACCCTCATGACATTAATCCCAAAACATCACACCCTCATCCCTAGAGGATCCCTATAGTTTTTAACCTGTCAAATTCATCCCCAAATCATTGAGAATATCTACAAGACTAAATAATTACTCATGTATCAAAATATTGTACTCAATTTTCTAAGGAGCACTAGCACCCTAAATGGTTGGATGGTGTTGTAGCTAGAAATTTTAGGAAGCATCCACCAACATTGGACCCCCTAATGGGAATGTATGCCTCCCATAAAAACTACATGGAAGACTCTTAGATGAAGGGGATACACTACCTACATCACTAGGGTTATATCCTAATTATTTTCACCCTAATCCTTATGAACATCTCAAGGTATAACTAAAATAGAAAACACTATTTAAACTTCATCTATTTTCTCTGAAGGTTCCACCACTGGTGGTTGAGGAGGTGATAATTGTTTTTGAAATTTCAAATTAGATTCTTTGAAATTCCTTTAACAGCTCAAAAATCAATAAAATTTAAGAAATTACCCAGGAAACATGTATGAACAAATCTGAGGAAGGACTCTGTAATGCTATACCCACAACCATTAGGCATATATGCTTAGTAATTAATCAAGTCATAAGACCTAGGATTCATTATCATCATGTTAGTCACAATATCAATAAATAGAATAATTTACATGACAAGTTAAATTTAATTATATAACACCAGTAATGTTTTTGAGAAAACACCTAATAAAATAATATTGTTTAAAATTAATTAATTTAAACCAAAAAATCACAAGCAGTCAGAGCATATAACATGTCAAACCTATGTTCTTATCTATAATTAATGAACATGCACACTATCACCAATAAAGTAAATAAAAAATCCAATAAATTATAAATTCACAATGATAATAGGAGAACCACATGAAACCATGACATCATAACCAATATAAGCAATCTAGATACCATGATTACTTGATTATCCTCTATATAGTTATTGTACAAACATTAACATAGATTACCACTAAATTTATCACTATCCTATATTATTCCCACCAACACCAAAAATAGTAAATCAAATAAAATGGTCTCTGATACTATTTGGTTCTTTCATGTTCAAAATAACCTATCTTACGAAAATAAGGCACATAACCTCATGAACACATCACTGGACACTAGATGTTACCGACTAGTGGTGAGTGAATGATCATCCCCATGAGAAAAATATTCCCCCAATATCATATAACCATTATATTAAATTAATAAAATAATAAATAAAACTATTATGTAGAAAAAATAAATATAAGAAGAAATAGATAACCTCATCGCATGAAATATCATAATAACATGAAAACACATGCATATAAAATTCAAAAGAGACCCCCACTGGGGGAATGTCAATATACACAATGAACAGAAGAAAAATAATAACTAAGTCATGGAACTAAAAGATCTTAGAATATGTCCCAAAATAGACTAAATCATATCCACATAAATATAATTATGATTCTGTTATATGCCCCCTTTCCTTAACTAGATCTCTAACCTTAAAGACTACACGTGTATTAGGATGATCATGCAACGTGTAAGTATAAACTCAGTTTGATACCACTAATAATCCATTATCGTAAGTGAAACATATGTATAAAGGTGTATTTATGAACATAAAAAAATAATTAAATAAAAAAATGATTTTTTGGGTCACCGTGCACTATCCAGACCCACTTAAATTCCCATCCACACTTGTTTTGTACGTCATGGGTTGCTTTGTCAACAATCACAACACAGATGTCCACTTTTTCAACAAACAAAATCACCTCAAAAATTCTTCAATGATGCCTTGAGGTATTTTTTCCCAACCAAAATAATTTGATATTATAATAATTATTTAATTCCAAAGTATTACATATATTGTTTCCATAATAATTTTTGTTAATGGAAACTTTACTTAGGCATACATATGACCTACCATATCTATGATCATATCATACTTCATTTCTCAAAACAATATTTAATGATTGGTATTAAAAGTATAATTGATGTATAAATATGATAATTCTTTCATGATTATAATTATGTTGACGATGAGACTATATAATATAACCACGAATAAAAACATTGATGACAAATAATTAGTTGGAAAATAAGGTAATTAAAACCTGAAACAATGAATATATTGAAATAATATTATGAAATGGGTGATATGATGTTATAAATGGATCAAATGTGAACTTATAAATATTAATATGGTTATGGTATAAGTTAATAACAGGATTAAAAATTCTATAGAGGAGGTTAATACATTTTAAACCAAATGTAATAATGAGTTAAGGGAATTCATCTCAATTTCTATTCATTGGGTCTTATTTTAATGTTATATACTAAATATTATTTTATATGATGTATTTACTACACCTTAAAACATGTAATATCATGATTAGTTAATAATTAATTCATTTTATTTTTCTAATATAATTATTTCATCCATGGGGTTTTGACTTGAAAATTTTCTAAGTGGTAAAAGTTATTGAACAATCTCACATTCTTTTGTGGTTTTTAACCTTATCTAGAAACAAACACTTTATTGTGACCATTTTTCATTGAAAATTAAATTTATCTTAAATAAATATTTTATATTATGATGGATTTTATTATTTCCTATACCGTATACCATTTTTAAATATGTTGTTTACGTTGAATGTTACCGGATTAACTGAGGAAATATTGATAAATCGATATCCTTTAATTAATCTAGATATTTAGTGAAAAGCTATATTGATTCATGTATTAAATTGAACATTTGATATATGAGGAACTATTCCGATGTGTAGTGATGGGGGGACGGGCTCTTGGTATAATATATCCCCTCAATATATCAGTATGTCTCATGAGACAAATAATTTGGAAAAATTAAACAGTTGTCTATGTATATTATTTAAACAATCTTGTGAAAGGTCTTGGAAGTAGAAGTATCATAATTGTTTAGATCATGGTGTCCAATAAAAAATAAATTTCATCATTAAGAAAAAATTTATTATTATCAAAGATATTTTCATAATGATATTATCTGTAGATGCATATTGTTTTTATTTCATTGATTTAAATATATTTTTTTCTCATTTATTTACGTTTTCATAGTTTATATTTGTTATTGATTCTATATATCTTTCATTACAATTAAGAATTATTGATATTATGATCTCACCATTATTTTTTTCGTTTCCCTATGTTATAAACAAGAATTATATTAATGAGGTTTCAGAGATGAGGTTCATTTTATTTTGATATGTATTATGTTTTCTTTTCTATTACCAATGTAAAATGGTAACTATGTATTTATCTATTTTCCAAAAAATAACAATGTAATTGGTCCTTCTTGATTTGAAAATTTCTATATATTAAAATGCAATAAAGTAAGACACTATATGTGGGATACTGGGGATGGGGTCATTATAGTTGGTATCCAATGATGTTTAATAGAATGATTTGAAACTAGATTCAGGACAACAAAGATTACGTAACATAATCATATGATTGAAGTTGAGGATAAATATATAAGAATATTTGAACATTTTTTTAAAGGAGTATATTATGTGTTTTTTCATTGAAATACATACTTGTATAGATACTACATGTTTGTGTAGTTCTGTTATAGATGTATTAATGGGAAATAATTATAAAATGGACGTATTGGGCTGGACCTGATAATTTCCTAGTACTCAACAACGCGCCTTAATATATAGCTGGTTTGACACTCATGTGGGATAAGCTTAGGATACTTCACATTTAATTTACAAACAATTATATAGGATATGAAAATAAATATATCCATAAAGAAACCATGTTTATGATGCGTAAATTTTTTAATTTATGCTAAATGGTACAACATATTTAGAAAAATATATTCTGATTTGAAATTCATAATTTTATTAGATAAAATATGGATTGAATCTCTCAAAAATATATCAAGAGCTTTAGGATGTGATGAAAAGTAAAAGGGTACAATTTTAGTGTATTATCTCAAAGGTGATACTGATTAATATGGGTCATTGATTTAGAATACAAACGAGAATAAGGAAATATATCTTATATAATGAAATGATTTTAAGGAGAATAAATTGTTTTGGAGTATGAAGATAAGTTTAAAAGGTTATCTTGGAATGATATGGATTACATATGCAACACAGAGTACAAAATTAACCATTTATTTGAAGGGATTAAGATAAGTCTCCAAAGGGTGCTGGTCTTTCAATTTGTCTCTTCATATGATGAAATAGTTTTTTGTGTTAGTAATATAGAGAAATAATTCTCAAAGACTTATGGATTCAAAGGGAATCAAGATAAGAAAATGATATAAGAGAAAAAACATATAAAGGGAAGGAGGGAAAGAAGTATTTTCCCCCATCCGATAATTGTGGAAATAAAAACTCTATTACTTCCATGAAGGGAACACGATTTCTCTACAAGTGTGGAATGAAAGTCCACCATTCTCTTGATTTCAAGGGAATGAATGAAATTACCAATGTCAAATGATTCCACTATAAAGATATGGGTCACAACACACATAAATACTGCATGAGTTAAGGGAATATACAATAGAAGCAGCTAAGGGACCATGTTCTAGATTATTCTACCATTGATGTGGAATGATTAATGTTATAATGTATTGGTACTGAATAAATATTTTTTAAAATTATTCTATTTATGATATCATAATTATAATAATCATACAATATATATGGATTATAATACATTAAACGTTATTGAAGGATTTGAAAACTTGTGTTGAATATTACCTTGAAAGGTGATTCATTGGAGTGTTGAAATTTTTAGAAAACACACGATTAAAAGAAAACCCTTTATATATGATGTATGATGAGATAATAATGACAATGATATTTTTATGAGATACTATTGGTGATCTTGAAATTAGTTTGTGATTTGATGGTTATGTTATCTTTACAGTAGTTTACAAATTATTTAGATATATGGAATATATTTGAAAACCTGGGATCTTATTTTTGGAAGCATTATTGTTTTAAAAATAGTTTTATGGTAATTCAAGTTATTACCATGTTCAAGAGAATACATGATTAATGTATTCACATGTTTTTCATGTCACGATTAAGAGTTACATCATGTTCATTTCATAAAATTGGTGACTTTCACTATAATTTTTTGGATATTAATCATTTATAAGGGTTAAAATGTTACCCATTTTTTAATGTGTTAAAGTTTTTTTTATTAGGTTTTAGAGACTAATTTATTACTTCACCATATGAAAATTTATTCGTATTGTATCACCATCAAAAACAATTTTTTTTAAATATAACGAGAAATATAATTAATTAATTACCACTCTATTATGGATATTATGATGTGTTAAAAGTTAATGTTATTACATCGAGAGGAAAATCATTTTTGGAAACCCATTTCTTAGAGTAATGGCTGAATTATAAATTGATTAAATAATGATAAAATGATGTAATTATTTTCATGAAAAAAAAATATATCCAGTTAGTTTATTTCTATAAATTCATAGGGTATAAAAGAATTACTCAAATGATAGAAAGGATCTTGAAAAAAAATATTAACCTATTTGTTCATTTCTAATGAAACACTTTGTCCCTTAACGGATCAAATATTTATGTTTTTTTTTGTTTTTAACCTTTTCTGGATCACCAACTTTCTTATGATCAATGTTCTTTTTCCCCTATTTTTATTTGGAAGTTTGTTTAATATTCTATGATCATGTTTTATGTAGCCAACAATGTATCCCATTTTGGAACCTAATGTGTGTTATTAAATATAAACATTGTTCTTCCATTTATCTCTTATTAAGAGGATATTTTTTTTACCCTTTTCACAGTGAGGGACTTTCAACAATGGTATTTCTAAATGTCAAAACCTAGATTACTAAGATCAAGTTAAAATTGAGAGCACACAATTTATTTAAATTGGAGAGAATTTAACAGCATGAAGTTATAAAAGAATAAAATTTCATTTTTTTAGTGTATGTGACATGGTAATATTATATTAAATAACCCAAAAAATATATTTCTTAATTTTTAATTTATTCGATAGCTTATAGAACACGCAACCTCAGTGATCAATGAACCGTAATATAGTTATTACCAAGAAGTAAAAAAGGAGAGTATGAATAATATTGTCTAAATTATGAAACATATATGGTTTATACATCTACATAAAACTTCTTTGGTTATATATTTATTGGTAATAAAATAAGAATAATTTAATGAAAAAGAAATGTCTTTTAAAAAATAATTTTTTTTATAAAAGTCTCTTTATTCACGCTTTTCCCACATAATTTAAAATTAATTTTTATCAGTTTTAAAAAATTAAATCAATAAAATGAATTAATTTTTAAAATAATAATATAAATATTATCATAGCCCTATTTTTGGGTTTTTTATGAAATGTTTAATTTTTTGATGAATTGTAAAATATATTGAATTTTTATTGAAAAATAAAATTTCATTCAAAATATTTATAATGTTAGATGATATTTTGAATTTTTTATAGTGAAATTTGTTCAATTATATATATATATATAAATAATTAATGTAATTATAATTTTTTTCAAAATTGGATTTTGGCGTAAAAAAGTTCTGAAATTCTAAACAATTATCTTTGAAAACCGGATTTCTCATCGTGTCCACAAGATTAATTTTGAATTTAATTTTTTCACTTTAGATAATGGAATTTTGAAAAATGGATAAAATATTTTGAATCAAAATAATTTATATTATATAATAATTCCAAATTTTTATTTTACGCAAATGAGTTGTGAAAAAGTTTAAATTTTTTACCGCTAATAAGGTAAAAAGGGATTTACTGGGTGGTTAAAAAAAATTATAATTGTAAAAATTACCTAAAAACTTGTCTAAAATATATTTTATATCCCAATTTGGACTCTAAAATGTATAATTATTGATAATAATCTATTTTGGATCCTTAGATAATGTGAAAAAATGGTTATCTTTTTTTCTTTTAAACAATTACAGGTTTTCAACTTAAAAATTTTATAAATGGATACTCCATCCTCTATTATTAAAACCTTTAAACACTTTTGGATTAGAAAATACCTACCAAAGTCAGTTCCAAAATTCTATACCCCTATCCTAGAAACCTTATATTGTGTATAAATCCATCCGGGGACAGATTTAGATTCATACCAAAAGAGGTTACAGAAGGAAGAGGTAACGTTCTTCAATAATCATTTTTGTTTTATTTCTTCCTCTACCCCTTAAATTATTATTAAACCATGATGATATAATAAAATAATTATATTAAATACAATAATATATTATTATGTTAAGGACATTACCTATAATCATCCCTATTTCTGTCAAATGTGTTATGAAATCATCATTCATGTGTACAACTTACTACTACCTCACTAATTGATGTCATTCATTTTTCCAATAAAACAATATCACGATTGGGTGTGACGATGTAAATAATCTATATAAATTATATTTATAAAATAACTATACCTTTGGACTTATTATATTTTATATAACCATTATTTTAATTTCCAATTTGTAGTGTATATGATAACATCGCTCATGTTTAAGGTAGACTACTATCTCGCGAAGCGATGTGATTTTTATTTCACTAACACTTTACCAGGATGGTAATAATGAAACTATTAATTAATATATGTCATATAAATGAAATAATTATGATATTAATGACAAATTTATAATTCTTAAATGATAATACATCAGTTTATTTTTTTTATCTTTTCACTCACTGAAAGATGATAACATCATTCATGTATATATGGACTACCTCTTTCAAAAAGTCATGAAAATATCTTTTCATCACTAAAACATATGTATGGTATTTATAAATACGTATAAAAAATAATATTATCTGATTATTATTATATAAATGTAATATATTACTTACCTATTTTCTATAATGGTTGTTGAAAATGGAAATGTTACTCATGCCTATGTACGACCTACTGTATAGTGATACAGGATTAACATACATGAATATTACATCATTTTAGATTAATATTATGTACATTAAAAAAATAAATTCCCTAGAATAATAATAGTTTAGTATCTTTGGAAAAATGGAATCAAAATCTTCTATCCTGGGTAATGATCTTCAACAACTCCCATAATGATATCTACCTTTAGTATTTCTACCTAAAACCTTTCTTCCTAACCTTGAGAAAGGGAAGACAAGAAAGGGGGATCATAGATTCTAGGTAAGGGTAGATAAAGTAAATACATAATCCTAACATTAACAAAAGGGTATGTAACTTGGGAATAACATTTTATGACCATACCCAATATATTGGTTATCATAAGAAAGATTCATAGTTCATAAGATATGGATAACATGAGAATAAAGGGAATAAGACATGAAAGAATAAAAAATGAATAAGACCCAAAATTTGTGGAATGAATTTTTTTTATAACATTATGAACATCCATAAGTAGAATATGATCCACTCATTAAGTTAAGGACATGAATGCAATCCACCAAATCAACTTATGGACATACAACCAGGTCCATGCATAACATTGTGAACGTGTAAACAGGTTCATGCATAACCGTATGTCCATGAAACCTCGTCCATGAATAACATTTATAACATGGTTCTAAGATCATCCATAACATTGTGAATATGTAATTAGGTTCATGGATAAACTTATAGACATGAAAACAAGTCCATTCATAATATAGTGAACATGTAATATGGTTCACTCATAATATTGTGAAGATGTAATATGGTTAAAGAAAAAACTTATGGAAATGAAACCAGATTCATGCATAAAATTGTGAAAATGTAATAAGGTTCACACATAACATTGTGAATATGAAATCGAGTTCACTCAAAACATATATAAACATGATTCCTCCATCATTAACCAATGAATTGGAGGGAGATATAGGTCCCACCTATCTCATAATAACATTAATCATACATGTTCCATTAAATAAAACATTCATCATATAAAGACCCATAGAAATTCAATGCTTTTATAATCATAAAATCAAAACCTAGGAAATGAAATTGATATAATTATCAATTATTAAAATCCTAAACTATGAAAAGAGATTGGTTTCCCAATTACTCCATCAAATCATAACATATTTAAAGAATCGGGTTTGAAAAGCATATGACTCAGGGAATAGTAATGTATTTCATAAAAATCATGAAATAAAATCATAATCCATTCATTGAAATTATTTAAATAGATCCTATAGACCATTTCATATAAAATCATGAGTAATATCAATAGATGTCACCTTACGTAGGAAATAATTTTGAAACATCTTTTAAAACAATTTCATTGGTAAAATATCCTTTATTCAAGAGAAATTATTTTTAATAAAATAAAGAATTTTGAAAACTATTTGTTTGAAAATAAACATAAAAAACTATAAATAAATATTTTAAATCAATTTGGAGACCTTTTCTTTAAAAAATATAAAAAATGTTGAAATCTTTTAAGAAAATATAAATATAAAACATTTTTTATTTTTTTCGAAAAAAGATTTTAAATATTTTAATGGGATCATTGAAAAAATAAAACAAATTAAAATATCTTATCATTGAATTTTTTTTAAAGATAATTTAAAAACAATTTTGAAAACATGGTTTTTGAAATGAAATAGATTTCCGACAGAAGAAAGAAATATGGTTATTTTTTAAAAAATATTTCCATTACTATCTTAAGTACCAATGATAGGAAAAATGGTAATAATACATGGATATGTCTTGGATAAACATATTATTAAGAAACATATGCGTGTTATTGAGATATAGATCATAATATTTCTTCAAAAAAGCATAATCATTATCAATCTCAAAACACGATGATATTGTTTCAGTAAAATATTATCACTTGGTAACAGGGTATTGTACTCTCTAGGTAATAGAAATAAATTTCATGAAGCATAAAATATCATTAAAGTAAACATACAAATGATATAACATGTAAAATGGATGTATATACACATTGAAAAAGTATTAACCAAACGTGAGTCTTAAAGATGTAAAATTGATAGAAAATTGATTTAGAAATTTTCTATCTTTTTTTACACAGACCCCATGAAATAAAAAATTATATAATTGATATTCAAATACCCATAAATTTATTTATAATAGTTATAGAATACATCCAAGTGAATTGTACACACCACAAAAATGGAATTGGTGGCGAATAAAGCATGTATCTCACATAATTAAACAGTGAAATGAAATCCCCTTACCTTATGTATTGATTATCTTCATACTAATACAATATTAGTATATATGAAATGTTATTTTATTATATCTTCTCCTATATATGTTTTTATTATGACCTTATATTACCCACTTCTTAACTATTCTATGTTATGGTTTCACTTCGGGTAATATTTTATTTGTTTTTTACATATGTCATGATTTGTTATATCTTTGGTCCTTATACTTACATAATGATTTATAGATTGTAGACTTGGATATAAATATCATGTATAATATATATATATATTATAATTATATATATAATAAATATGTATGCAATAGAATACACTATAATTGGAGATGGTAAGTTATACGTATGTATGAATATGGTTTCCATTTTCATTGTCATATTGAAAGATATAAAGAAAATGAAATACAAGTATCTATGTATGTAAATATATCATTATTACAGTAGCATTATTATATAATATATATAATTTTTATTATTTATACTAAACTTGGCTTCTCCAAGCTTATGTGTCACCTTATTATGAGGCCACGTCACCTACAAAATTACACTCCCCCACCCATTTTACTATTCCCTATATCTATGCCCTACCCCGCATGTGTTTCAACTCTACTGTGTATAGGGTTCCTCGACTACTTCCACAACTTCTTCACTGAAACCCCTCTCCAGTATTTCCTACGCCTTCGAATCAAGCTCTACATCCGGCTACTATGACTCCGACTCCGCCACCTCTGGCTCCCCTACCAATGCCTTTTATGTATCAGGCTACTCCCCTATGTTGACCTTCATATGATTCCAGCTACCATTAGCCCAGTACAGCTGCTCCAAGGGTTCCATGTCACGTTTTCCCTCTCACCGTCTATACCCACAAAACACAGAATCCTTAATTCCCACTAATTTGTTCTTTTTCTTCAACTTTTCATCAATCCATTCGAACCCCATCTTGCATGGAATTTATCTCAGCTATTATAGGGTCCAACTATATTTTTTGTGCTCCATCATCCACGATGTGGAACCCATTCAATATGTTCTTCTCCATCGAGATGGTTCAATATCCCCATCCATACCATATTCTTCCACAATCGACTTCCCAGCACCGTGCTACTCTCCCCTATATAGTTTTAATATTATCTTTACCATCTACGGTACCTACAATGTTATCTTGGATAATGTATATTTCTTGGTTACATTATAATAGACAACTGGTTCACCATGAGAAAATATTTTCACTGATTTTTTGTTTTTTCAGAGCACATATTTTTGTCATTGATCAGCTGAAGCATAAGATTCTATAATTAGGTTGGACTTAGGAATGCTGTGGTACTATTCCATCCAACAGATTTTAAATTATAGTAGGTCTTCTTTTATTTATTAATTTTTTGTGTTTATTGACTCCCATTCTATATTTGAATCTCAGTATTGAAAATATAGTCCTTTACATGTCAACAACACCTATAATCTTATTATCATTTTGGTTTTATGATTATTTGGTATTTTTTTTGATGAGATATAAAACCCAAGCTTTTCTAGGCTGAAATTAGTTTTATGTGAAAATTTAACGTCGTAATCATGTCATATATGTTGCTTTCAAGTGTCCACCTCTTATTCATGCCTTCATATCCAATCAATTGCACATCCCACCATTTAATCTATAATGAATCACTTTAGTGTTCCTATGTTTAATTTAAGTCATCTGGTATGCTTTCATTAGTTCATATCCTTCATGTCAACTTTTTTATTTCTATCATTTATCTTTTGTTTTTATCAATTCCTTATCGCACTGAATCTTTGATTTAACTTTGTTTTAATTTTTCATTTAGAAATGATTTAATATATTTTCCATTTACTTCTCATCAATTTTCATTATATAATTCTTCTAATTATTCATTAACCCCTTTCATAGGTCCCCATATATTCCAGGTAAAATCAATTCCTTGAGAAGTTCTTCTCACTAGCGTTTCTTCTCATTCATTCAAAGTATGATGTTATTCATATTTTTGAAAGTAAATTTGGTGCATTTTTATATTTGATTTTATATTTTATGAAATATTCATTCTGTTTATAAATATATATTCTCTTTATTTAAATATATGCTACATGGAATTTAAAATCTATTTTGAAATTTATGTTTCATGCACTAAATATATTCCATATTCATTGTATTTGAATTCCTGAAAAAAAGATATTTTCATCATTTTTTATATCATGCTATTTTTTTCCATTCTATGTCCTTATTTGTTTTTGTTTTTAATATCATATCTATGTGTTTTGTTTGGAATTAGATAAAAAATTCTCTATTATTACAAATTGATGAAAATATATAAATAATCATATTTATTGTGTATTGTGAAATGAACTATTTTTGTTGAGTGAAATTGATTTGATTTATTGTCTGTGTTGATTGGTGTATTTTATTAAATGGGATGTTTAATATGTAAATCAATTTTCTCCTTTTAGAATAATTATTACTCAATATATAGTGTTAGAGAAATTTTTACGCTAAAATCAACGGAAGGAAATTTGCGGTTTCTACCATAGGTTGATGTGGTTGGTGATGGTTCTAATGTGGGCACATTGGCGTGAAACCCACAAGCTAGGGGGAATATCCATTTTTGATAATGAGGATATTTGTGCACTTCACTTGTTAGTTTTTGGTTTTCATTAGAGTGACATTAACATATTATTTTGTAGCCAGTTACTTTTACATACGGGTTGGTGTACTCATCCATTTATTTTAGTGTCATATCACTCTACTAGACTATGAAACAGTTCAATAGGTTTAGTTCTAATCATATCTATCAACCATTATTATATCTCTATATTTAACCACTGTCTCACTAGATTTTCCCATTATGATGCCCAAAAATAATATACACAAGAAAAATAACAAGAAGGATCTTTTGGACATGATCATTGCCACTTGAAGTAGCCATAGAAGTGTCTTGATAGAAGATTGAGTGATGTGATTGAGAGTGAGGTTTACAAATCAACCACTACCTATCCATTTCCATTTCCATTTCTTTATTAATTTTATTTTTCAACTTCTACTATATATATTTTTTACCCCAGAAAATTATATTTATAAAACTCTAATGTTCTTCAAATAGTTGGCCATACTAACCATGATGGTATGTTATATTTCTGAACACATAACACATCTAAGAATCCTTTTACACCTATATTTCTTAATATGAATTGTGACATTGTGATGTAATTTTCTATTTTTTTTATCAAAATTTCAACATGACATGGTATTTCTCTTTGTATTTTACTAAACCATATGTTTCATGCATTCAGAATGCTCTTCATTGTTATTGATGAGGAGGATTATATTTGTTGAGAGGACATTCAAATTGGTCCTCTATCTGAGTTACTATAACACACAAGGTTTGTTTAATTTATGATATAGTCTAAAAAATGTCATTTTATTTGACTTTGAGGGCTAATTTCCTATAAAAGTTTATTTTATGTGTTTTATGACTGATAGTTTTATGCCTTATAGTAATGTGCGTGGAATAATAACATGCAAATAAATGTGGATTTCTATGTAGTAATTGTACATTATTGTTTTGATGATACCAAGTTCATGAAAGTAGCATTATTTTTTGTCCTTTTTTTTGGGCTCACATGTTCTCCCAATGCACCTTGTCCATAATGCCTTCACGCTTCATTGTTTCATGGAGCTGTGTTGGTAAAAAAATTTCCAGAAAGGATCTTTCTACACTGGGTTTGGATACATTATTACAAGAATTTTTGTCTTTTCTTGGTTGTAGCTACAACAACCATTTAATGGTACATACGTATTACTGATTTATAAAAACATTATTAGGGACTAACACTCTTGATTTTATATATAATTTGGCAGTATTTTACACTGCAGAAGAGTCTCTATTAGTTACTGCTTCTTGCAAGTTACTTGAGTTTATCATATCACAAAATTTACTAATTTTTCATTTGTTTAATTACATTTTTATGAAGCATTGAAGCAGATAAAGTGGTACTAATTACAAACCACTCATTACTGGTAAGTACTTTGTTTAACAGGTTTTTCTTCACCAAAACAATGAATAAGAAGAGTTCAACTCTATGGATCAAACTAAATTTCCATAATTTAATGATCACAACTATTTAATGATTTTGAGTTATTATGTTTTTATCAATGAATAATCCAATTTTATTTTAAATCAATCTCGATGATAGAATGATTCAAATATAAAAAAATCATTTATTTAGTGCAGGTATATTAAAACGTGACAACTATTGAACATCATATTTTTTCTTTAATGATTTCAAGTGTCATCCATAAATTTTTTCCATTCATTATTAAGAGTTGTATATGAGATTTTTTTTTTCATGTTCTCTGCTCATTTAAAAGTATATCCTGTTTAAGAATAACTTAACCGTATTTTCAGATATAATTCCTTTTCTATACACATTTTATTATGTTACCTTTCATACAAACTATATCTTCTAAATTTCTTATATAACCTTTTCCCAATTTCTCATACATAGTTTTTTTCATGACTTATAATGCATAATTGTTTCCACATTTCTTAGGAAAAACTGTTTCCATATTTCTTATGTCCACCATTGTAGGTTAGTATGAATAGATTTATATTTGGAATTAGAATGTACTAAAGTATTCAACGAACAATACCTTGTTTCATAAGTTAATATGGTCATCCTAATCTTCAAAAATATTCACTTGAAATTTTATTGATTATATTATTATTTTGGTGTTGTTGTAGTGAATCATGTCTTTATCTATTTTGGAATTGACATTCTGTTTAGGGGATGATTTATGTTTTAGAAATAGTGGATATTCTGGGATTTTTTTGGATGCCAACTAAATTCTACTTCTCCTAGAAAATCATGGGTTGGTGAATGTTTTTCTAAGGAACCATTTTTCATGGATATGTAATCATCCCCATTAATATTTCTATATGGTTCTAAAAACCATGTCGATGAATTTATTTGAGATATTAGTTTGGTGAAAATACATTTAGATGACACTAAAACTTATATAATTACGTCCAGGTTGTTTAAACAAAAGTGGTTATAGATTATTTATCTGTAACTTTTTCTTTATTGGTCATATATAGATATTTCTTGAATTCTTGTTGATGTGTTTCCCAATTTTCCATACTTACTATTTTAACAGGTTTCTTACACATATTTATGGATTTTTTTATTAAAGTGTTTCCCTTATAGTCATACACAGTATGTATTATTATTTTTAAATATTACTGTATATGGAGGTAGACATATTTCATGAATGTGTAGGTGCTCAGCTCATGGATTATTACCTCTTATTCCACCATTCTAACTCCTTCTCGCCACTAAAAATCTAGGTACAAAAATAATTTTAATTTAATGAAATGTTTTCATATTGGTCATGAATAATTTAACTTAAATATGTTATTAGTTCTACTAAATTTGAATTGACATGTCTTAGAGAAGTGGATCATTTTTATAGTAGTGTATCATGTATTTTAATTGTGTACTGAATCATGTATTATACAAAGGTATTAGATCATTTTTTACAGTAGTGTAATATTTTTTTCATTGAGAAGTGGATCAATAATTTTTAAGGGTAGTAGAACATTTAATTTGTTTGAGCAGTGAATCTTGTGTTTTATT
This sequence comes from Viscum album, assembly GCA_963277665.1. Taxonomy (NCBI): domain Eukaryota; kingdom Viridiplantae; phylum Streptophyta; class Magnoliopsida; order Santalales; family Viscaceae; genus Viscum; species Viscum album. The sequence goes on from OY728147.1 coordinate 220,289,251, forward strand.
AGATCATTGGATCATTTTTAAGAGTAGCGTATCATGTATTTTAGAGCTGTGTATCATGTATTTTAGAGAAGTGTATCATGTGTTTCATTGCAGTGGATAATTATATTAGTTTAACTAAATATGACTTGACATTTTTTGGATTAGTAGAGCATTTTATTATATTTTATTTTAATTATCAGATTCTTTTGAGTAGTGGATCATGTATTAGTTTTTTTTACTTCTACCAATAAGGTTTCGTATGTCTTCATACTTACTGTTTTCTACATTATTTATGATGTATACCTATTTTATTGTAGTGGATAATTTTTTTATAAATATATTTTTGTTATGTTTCTTGATTCGGTTACTTAATTTCACAACTGTGGTCAAGATGAATGACATTCATGGTATAAAAAAAAGGTATGACATTCGAATCACTACAAAAGTTTCTATCACAAAAAATATTACAAGAATATGAACATATGATATTGTTTTTCTAATGGAAACATGCTAAATGATTCATATTCAATTGTATCATTTATGTTATTAAAAAGTACAGAACATATCTTCATTGGAATAAGTTTTCTTTTCTCTTAATTTTTTAAAATGCATTAGGCAGGGGATTAGTTGTTTTTTGATGAAAGGGTTGGATAGAATGTTTTGATTGAATGAGTTGTTTCCAATTTTTTTCCATACCACTAACATCATTAGACTTATTTAATCACCCACAACTGCTTCCATGGGTTCATTACTTTTGGGACAGGAGTTGAGGAATCATCTAGGGTGAATGACAATGCTTGATGATGACTATGGTTTGATCAACAACAACCACCATGATATTGGAACTCATGTCATTCATCAGAAATTTCTCAAAATTCTTTAGTAAAATTCCATTTAAATAGTATGTACATATTTTATTACCTTCTGATGGAATTAGACTCACTTAATGAACTTGATTAGGCTTAGTTCATCTCTCTAAATTTCAGGATTTCCCTTCTTCCCCCTAAGGCTTTGTCTAGCCTCTCCTCAGAGAAAAAACGTACCCTCTCTAACTATTTTCGGTACTAAAGGACCCAAGAGGAAGACTCATAAGGCTTCTGTGACGTGGTTCAGGGTAATGGGAAGCTGGAACATCGTGAGGAGAGCTGGGAAGTAGGTTTTTCTTGGTATGAAAAGTAGGAAGAGGGGGCTACAACTTACAAAAATGCATCCTATCATCCAAAAGGATTATGCCAATGTGATTGGCACATTTCCTTATTTAAAGGAAAATTGGTAGTCTAGATAGTATTTTTTTGGTGGGAAATAGTATGAACAACATTCTGAATTTTTCCATGGTGTTTTAAAATCCAGTAATTTGAAGCTGATAAAAAATCTGGTTATGGGATTTGGAACATCTTATTACAGTTGATAATGTTCATTATGCGGCTTTCATTCCTTAATTTCTGTAACTTTTGTTCCCATTCAGTTAGTCTTTTTGTAACGTTTTTTTCTTAATTATGTATTTTATAGAGAAGGCTACTCATTATGTAGCTTTTGGTCATCAATATCTCTAACATTTACGCCTTCATTAGGTATGTCAATTTTATTTCAAATATTTTCAATATTAATATGAATTATTGTGTTTGATAAATGGAAATATATTATTAATAATAAGAATTAATTTATAGTTCAATGAAAATGCATGGGTGGAGTATACGTATATTCACTTAAACATTCTTTAATATATTCCATGTAGTGTGTGAATGAATCACATTGCTTTGAGGGGGCGGTAGTCTGCACTTCCTCAAACAAAATTATCATATTTACACCAAAAAGAAAGTAAAACTTTATATATTGTAAAAGTAATATAGAATAACAATATCATAATAAATATAATTAAATAAATATATAAATATATTTTCCAGCTTAATTTCTACCATGAGAGGCATTAATGGAAAAATGAGCAATCATCATTTAGTGAGGTGGTAGTTTTCCGTACAGATAACAACATGTTTATTACCAATTAGATGAATGTGTGTGTTAGTGTAGGTACAAACCTTAACATAAAAAACAATAGTATATTTTATATTTGGTTTATGTTATAATATCATTGAATAATGAGAGTGTAGGTTGTGGACAAATGAAATAAAAGAAAGGAGTATGAGAGTAGGTGTTACCTCTTAATCAGGTAACTCCTTTTGGTTTGTGCCAAAAGGCTTCCTTGGACTGATTTATTACAAATGGGAGGATTCAATGATTAATTTAGGTATGTTGGGAAGTTTATTGGTTAGATATTTGATGAACCTGAGTAGTTTTATAGGTTAAAAGAAGATAGAGAGGTGGTGGCCTTTTATAGGGAATGGAAAGGACACACTTGGAATTTTAGAAAACAAGTTATGTGTACCCCCACTTTTAAATAAAAAAATTCATAAAATATCAATATAAATAAATAATTTATGGTTCATGTGCAAATAATGGAAGGAAAATGGGTTTTGGATAGGTGTCTAGGTTATTTTGAGTCTTAAATTTAAGGCTTAGTACTTTATTAACCAAATTTTCTCTAAACCATTTTAATTAATTTGAATCACTTTCACTAATATTTTTTCTCAAAACTATGTTGAACATATTAAAAATATAAATTAATCTTATTAAAAATATAGAAATCATTTTTATAAATTATAATAAAATAATTTGTAGAAATTAATTAAAAAATAATCCCAATAACGGGACGACCCTATGAGTTTTTATGTAAAAATGCATGAAAGTTTACTAAGATTTTATATAAATTTAAAAGTGTTATTGATTCCAATTACCTAAGTTGGATTAATTGGTAAAATATTATCTAATTAATCATTTTATCAAAATTAAAATGTAATTTATATATATAAACAAATTAGGGAAAAAGGCAGTTTGAATTAAAATCCAGTATTTTTAACTATTAATCCAAAAATGATGTTTCTTAGAAATATCAATAAAAATTTCCCAAAGATAATTTAAATATTATAAATTAAAAAATTAAGGTCATTTTATCAAATTATATATCTAAATTTTTCTAAAATTAATTTTATTATTTGTCACAAAAGACATTAAAAGTAGTTCATTTGAAAAAATTATATTTTTAATCAAATAAAGACATTACCAAATATGATATCCTTCATTTTCAATATGTTTAATTTATATAAAAAAATTATAAATAATATTTTAAAAGTATATAGTACTGTTCATATCAATAATTTTAACATCAAGGTGTTAATTATCACAGTTTAATAATTATATCAATAAAACAATGTTTTGTAGAAACTCTATGTTACATGTAATGTACGCCAAGTCAGTGTTTTTTGTAATATTTTCCAAGTCGATACCATGTGAATTTAATATTTGACATAGTTATTTAATAAATAAATATTTTTAATGTTGTTTGAAATGAAAAATAATTAAAAAATAAATTAATTCGAAAAAACATATTTCAAAAAATCACAGGCAGTTACATTATTTCCACCTTAAAATGAATTTATCCATCTAAATTTGTCTAGGTTATCAAAGTATTAATATGTGAAATTTTCCTTCATAGAATGCCACATATTAAAAATTAATTCTTAAACTTTATTTATGAAGGGGATGTTGGAAGCATAACAGTTACCCAAAGTAAAATATAACAGTGTTTTCATAGAAGAGAACATAGGTTGGGAGTGAATATTGTAAATGGAAGAAAAATATAACAATCATGTTAGGGAGGAGTGTGACATATTACATGGTTAAGGGAAGGTAAACTATCATAAATCCATAAATATTAGTCTATATAAGGGACTATTTGATTAATCAAAAAGGATGTGAGTAGGATAACCTTTCAGTTTTTTTATTATTTCCCTAAAGTAGAATAATTTTCATGAGAAGTTATACTTACATGATTTTATTCCCATTCATATTCACAATCTCACACTTTGGTGGTGCCTTTATAGATTTACTCATCATCTCTAACCCTATGAAATGAATGAGATGTTTTCTTAATTCGTAAAGTATTAACAGATCACAAAATCCATGATAAGTCACCCCATTTGTCTTTAGTTACAATAAACACAAACAAGTTATCCAATATGCATGAGTTCTCATGTGGTAAGATAATACATTAATCTCAAAAATTATGTTAATATTAACTTAAAATTTTCATAAATTGTTAACCTTAAACCCTTCTAAAATTTAATTCTCTTTTTATTTCATAAATATGATCTTATATTATACAAAAAACATTTCTATTGGATACTTGGGTTCATCCTTGCATAGATAGAACATTAAATATGATTTTATTAGTCTAAAGTCCATATGGAGGTATATAATCACATGAAACCTCACTAAAGGATGAGAAAAAGGTTATCCTATGTATTATTCTTATAAAATTACACATGAACATCCCAACTAGGGTGTGGGTACGTTTTCCCCTAATTTTCATTATTCACTTCATCCATAGTTATTTCAAAATATTCCCCTTTATCTTTTTTTATAGAGTTTATAGTGTCTTACCATCCATATTATCCCTTGGATAAGGGAATTGATATGAATAATTCCCAAAGTCCATGCACTTGAAACACTTATGTTTGGTTGGTTCATTATATTATTCATTCTCTCCACCAATTTCATATAATTTCCTCTTCTCATAACATGTAATTTTTTTGCTACATGTCAAATATTATCACACTTGAAAAACCTTCTTTTTTCCTTTAAAGAACTCTCTTATGTTCTCTTTCCCACTATTTTAGAAAGTTGGAGTTTCAAACTTTTTCTTCTCTCTATGGTTTTTATATTCCCCTTCTAACTCTATTTTCATTTTCATGTTAAATCCATGATATTGATACATAACTCAAAACTCCATTTCAACTTGTATCTAACAAAAATTAATCTATAAATAGAGACTAATGTATATTATGTCCAAATCCCTTCTATGACTTGGATTTAAACCCTTGACGTACCTAAAATCATTACTTTTACATTAGAGGATAATACTAAAATCATTACTTTTTCTTCAACTCAAGGAACTCTATTTCTATCATTGTACGAAGAACATGTGGGAAGTACTTATTGAAGAATAATTTCTTGAACTCATCCCAATCCATCGATTCAATTTTAGCATGATTCATCATATTCTTGATTAGAGTCCAACATTGATCTGCTTCACCTTTTAATCAATAAATAGCGAGAATAAATTTCAGGTTATCCAAACACTAAAATAGGGAAAATATTTTTTCAGTTGTACTAATCAAATGTTGAGAAAAAAGGGGATCAAAATACCCACTGAAAGAAGATGGGAATTGACTCATGAACAATACAACATAATGTTGTTGCCTTCTTTTCTTGTTTAGAAGCTCCACAAGATTCATAGCTTGAGAAATATATGAGAGTATTGAAATGAGGATTTCTATTCCATCCCACATATAATTTTTATCATCAAGAGAACAATATTTTCATTGACCATCATAATCACCATTAGTGTGGTTCCTTCGGGATCCAACAATTTACTAAAACCAAAATCACAGAGTAAGAAAGAATTATCATAATGAGGAACCCCATAATCATGAAAAGTAATTTATACGATGTCTAAATTGTGACACCTTACTGAATCTACAACACCTTAAGTTTATCCTAGTTCATTCATATCAATATTCTATTTATATTATTCATGATGGTTTTTGAAGAGTTTGTGAGTTACCAAAGCATATCCCCCATGAGTGTCAAACTAGGTGTATAGTGAGGCCTATTGTCATTTACCAGATTAACACAAGTGACAACCAAAAAGCATTTAGGGTTTATTACTTCTAGGTAAATTTGTTCTAGAGCCACATCCAATTTTTTTATTCAGACAAGGATGTATTTCTAGGTTACCACTCATTCTGTCATGTACCCAAATTCCCTAAATTTTTACCTAAGCATTAACTCATCATTATACATATCATTAAATACATCCCTAGACTTATCCTAAGAAATATACATAGGGATATCACTAGTGTTTTCTCATCCTAGTTTCCAAAGGTTGACTAAACCTTTTCTTTGATACAAACTATAGCGACCCAAGATTAGTATACATGGATATTACATCATTTTAAATGAATATTTAGTACATTAAGAAAATACATTCACAAGGATCATACTAGTTTAGTGTCATTGGAATGCTTGGAAAAATAATATTCTATAATGGTGAAAGATCATGAACTACTACCACATAGATCTCCACCTTTAGTATTTATACCTAAAACCTTTCTTCAGAACATATGAAATGGAATCATAAGACAATGGTGAGATCTGATACTTAATATGGGTAAATAATGGAAATTGAAAATCATTATATGAAAAAGGGTGTGGAACTTAATCATTACATTTGAAGATCTTACCCTACATATTATAGGTCATAATAAATATTGGATGTTTATATGACATGGATCATAAGATAATTAAGATCATAAGTCATGAAATAAAATCATCGGAATAAGAAATAGAATTTATATCTTGGACATTTGTTTATAACATTTTGGATGTGTATAAGTTGAAACATGTATACTCATTATGTTAAGGACAAGAAATCAGGCCCCCACATAAACTTATGGACATGTAACTAGGTCAATTAAAAACCTTATGAGCACGTAATCAGGTTCATACATAACCTTATAGACATGAAACCAGGTCTACACATAACATTTCGAACATTTATTCTGGTTCACACATAACATTATGAACATGTAATAAGGTTAATGCATAATGTTATGGACAATAACTAGGTCCATTCATAATATTATTAACACATAATACGATTCACTCAAAACATTGTGAACATGTAGTCATGTTCATGTATAAACATATGTACATGCAACCATGTCCATTACTAACATTGTGAACATTAAATTAGGATCATGCATACCATTGTGAAAATGAAATCAGGTTCATGCATAATATATATGCTCGTAAGTCATACATCGTTACCCAATTAATTAGGGAGAGATATAGGTCCCACCAATATTATAATAAAATAATTCATACATGTTATACAAAATAAATAATTCATCATATAATGACTCATTAAAATCCATAGGTTTTATAAACATAAAATTGAAACCCAGGAAATGAAATAGGAATCATTAACATTTCATCAAATTATAAACTATGAAAAGATATTGGTTTTCAAATCTCTTCAGGAAATCATAACTCGTGAAATGTTGTGGGTTTAAAAATAATTTAACTCATGCAAGAGAAATGAGTTTCCAAAAAATCATGAAATAAAATAATAAACCATTCATAGAAATAATATGAATGGAAAAATTAGATCATTTTCTATAATGTTATGAGTAACATCAATGAATTTAATCTTAGAATGGAAATAATTTTGAAAGATCTTTTAAAAACTTTTCATTTGTAAAATATCCTTTCTTATTGAAAAATTATTTTTTAAAAAATAAATACCTTCAAAAAACATTCCCTTGGAAATAAACTTGAAAACATATGAAGAAATATCTTAAATCATTTTGTAAATATTTTTCTTTAAAAACAATTAAATAATTCTTGAAAATGATTAAAACATTTCTTAAAAATAAACCATTATTGAAAAACATTCTATTTGAAAATAAAATTGAAATAATTTAAATGAATCTTATAAAAAAATAAAACATTTTTAAAATAATTTTTCCACAAAAATGGAATTGAAGAATCAATTGAAATCATTTTTGAAAACATGGGTTTGTAATAAAACAGATTTCTGACCGAAGAGAGATATACAATCAAATTTTATTAAAAACATTTTATTATTTATATTAAGTACCAATGAGTAAAGAAATTGTACTAATAAATAAATATATATTGAATAAATATAGGAGAAATAATTTCATGTGTTTTATTGAGATATGTATCATAATATTTCATCAAAGAAGAATAATCATTAATAATCATGAAATGCGATGAGACTGTTTTAATAAAATCATATTACTTGATAACATGGGATCAGACTCTCCCTATAAGAAAATGAAATTAAACTATTATTAAAGTCAATGAAAATAAAAATATTTTTGTTATGACATGTAAAATGAATGTATATATTCCTAGAAAAATAATTTATGTGTATAAGAAAACATGATTGTAAGAGAAGGAATATTAAGAAAAAACTATTTTACCAAATTGTTATATTTTTTTACAAAACCCAATTGAAATAAATAGTATATTATGGATATGTGAATATGTATATATTTAATTATTAGAATTGAATAATACATCCATGTAAAGTATAGACACCACACCGAAGGAATGGGTGGTGAATACATCTTGTATCTCACATAAATAAAAAGTGAGATGAAATCCCCTTACCTTGTGTCTTGAATCTATCTGTGATCATACAATATTCATGTATAATAAATTTAAGTTTATTATATATATTTTACAAGATAATATTGATATATTTAATACCATATATGGTTTTATTAATACCTTGTGATACCCACTTGTTAAGAATTCTATGTTAGGGTTTCACTTCGGGAAATATTCACTTCTTTCATCGTATGTGTCCTAATTTGTATATATTTGGTCCTTATACTTATATCATGATTTCCAAAATGTTAACCATGATATAAATATTATTCATATACAGTATATCTATATTATAATAATCAATAGTATATATAAGTATGAAACAGAATACACCATTCATGGAGACGGAAAGCCGACGTACGCTTGAACATTTTATACATTTTTATTGTCTTATTGAAAGAATGAAATAAAATGACATATAAGTATCTATATATGAATATATATCATTATTAAAATATCATTATTATATAATATATATCATATATGTTTGATAAACCTATCATTAATACACTATATGCAGTGTGTGAACAAATCACGTCACTTTGAGGGTGTAGTAGTCCACACTTCCTTAAATGAAATTTTTGTATTTACACAAAATGGAAACTAAAAAGGTATGTGTTGTGAAATGAATATAAAAGAATAAAAAAATAATAAAAATAATATATTGAATATATAAATATATTTTCCAAAATAATCTTCACCATAAAAGATGTCAAAGAAAAAAATGAGCAATCATCATTTAGTGAGGTGGCAGTTCGCATTAAATATAAATAGTATGTTTTTTACCCATTATATGGATGAGTTTGTAATTGAAGGTTAAAAAAATATAATAAAAAAATCCTTTTATATTTAATATACTAGTTTCTTTATACAATAGTTAAACAAGGAGAGTGGACATAGTGGAGAATGGAAATAAAAGAAACACTGCTAGAAATTTAATTTATAGCCACACTTCTATAGTCACGATTTATAAAAATTGTTCCAATAGGGTAACAAATGGCCATGAGTCATAAAATACTTGTATAGGTATTCCTCCACCCCTCCCCTATCATGATCCCCCTATTTATCCTTGCTTGTGACCTCTCCTCCCTATGAACCTCCTTTTATTGATGACGCCAACCAACCTCCCTTCATCCTCTGATGACACGACACCATCCTCCCAACCTTGGGACAATCCTCCTCAGACAATAGAGCGACCACCACACCTTCCCATCGACTCTACTCTAAGGCAGACCCATCACCTCTTCCTACAGCACGCCTCCGATGTATTCACCCAAACTACCTGCAACCCTCATCCTCCAACACACCTCCCACACAGATCAAACGTGGCTCTGACATAGTTCTGCCTCCTTCTTCACCTTCATAATATCCTGTAGTAGGGTTTGTTTGAATTATTATTTTTCTATTTCCTCAAATATATGATCCATTTCTACTATTTTTGATTCTATTAAATAATATTTTCTCCAATACAAAGTAACACAATCCTATATAAGAAGATCATATATGAACTAGGATGGTTCTACTTCATCACATGACCTCAGATTTCTACCGTCAAGAAGAGTTTAGTTGATTTCAGATCATTAGTATTTCCAATTTTCATTGGGTAAGATTTATTTTTTTTATTTCTTTTCTTCTTAATTGTAAAATTTTTCTTGGATAGGGTTTATTTTCTTTTTGACTTATTGTATCTGGTATGATTTTATGTATTTTTTTTCCAAATTATCATTTGGTTTGATTATCTTATCTGTGTCTGCGATTTCAGATGATAGGAATAGTTAGTTCGTTGTATGAAATTTATTCTTTGTATAGGTAGACTTTTTATTGTTATGATATTGAATATATAAATTGTTCCTTATTAAATTTTTAACATATTAACATTTTATTGATTACAATATGTATTTTCAACATTCATATTTCCAATATCATAGGCATTAACAGTTCTTCTTTTGGTTATCTAAACCATCATCTTCAAATATTAACATAATATATTATTCTTCATTTTTGAATAAAACTTTTTATGTGCCTGGTTTTGATGTCGATTCAAAAGAAACCCAAATGACATGAGCGATATATATTCCATTGTAGTAAGACATACAATATATTCTCCACTCTATTTTTTACATTTATGAAACTAATTTGTTTTTCAATGTATGATTTATTTATAGAATTTTGATGAAGAATTGGAATCCGAATTCAAATTCTAGGGGTCTATTTTTAATATATTACCCTATTCATCAATATTGATGTTTGAATTCTTATTCCTTATGAACTTTTATATTATTTTCTTTTTAAAATTTGTAATAAATGATTATTAATTCATTTATTTTTTGAACCTATCATGCTTATCATTATCTAGGATGACACTCTTTATCAATGATTTACACTTTAACTTATGTGGTTGATACACTTTGTATGATTACATTAAAACATATATATTTCTCTTTGTTTTTTGGATCTTAAAATTTTTCCATTCAAGAAGATATATAAGAGTGTATATATGTTTTTTATTCAGATATGAAAGAAAATCATATAGTTAGAAGTTAAAAAAATTATTCCAAGTAAAACTCCTATTTTTAATGGGATCTGATTATGATCACTTGAATGAACACATAGAAATATATATTATATATACAATAGTGAAAAAATATCTTATTATAATATTTAATTACCAGACTATAGAGTAATAAGTTACGACTTTTAACTTCTAAGAATAAAAAATAATATCAACTTATTTTATGAGTATATAATAACTTATTGTGTGATATTCAATAAATATTTATAGTCATGTTCCAATATGAATAACCACATGAGGGACATGGGAAATTCTAGAAGTTATGAATTTAAAATTTTAAAATGTTTTGTAGATTATCAGATTTTATCTTTAGGAATATTTTCTACCAATTGATTTATTTCAGGGTGAGTCAGTGTCCTAGATACACCAATGTTTAATGATTATAGTAAAACGTGTAAAATATATTAGAGAAATTGAAATATAAAATGATAAACTCATGGATGAGAGTCTCAATATTATACTAAAATAATTGGAATAAAAAATAATAATAGTTGATTATACTAATTATATCAAAAATCTATGTAAATATTTCAATATTATAACCCTTAAGAAATATAAAATTCATTTAAGAAGGGTTATTGAGAAAGAAATAATGAATAATAGAGTATATTTCTTATCTAGTTATAGATCATTAACAATCTATGCTAAAATGTTGAATCTGATTATTTCAAAAATAAATTCTAGGTGGAATTTTGATGATTGTTTTTGTGGAAATTATAGTAGAATGTTATGTAAAACTTTATATAAGTATGTTTAGAAGTCATAATTTCTAGATATATTATCAAAAATATGTGAACTATTGGAATGTTACTTATACCAAAACTGAAGACCCATCTAAAGTGATTTTATATGAATGTAAAAAATATGTAACATAAAACATCATTTTCAAAGATTGAACAATAAATAAAAGTGATATAGGCAATATTCTAAGTGAAAAATAAGGAAATAATTTAAATATACAACTAAACTAAGCCTTACATGGGAGATATTCATAGATGCTTTTGGTCATATTTATCCTTGGGAGTATATTTTCAATTTTCATCTGATGATGAACTATCATAATTATATGAAAATAAATATGATATACCTCAACCATATGATGAGTTTCAAGAATAAATTGTGGAATTTGATGATATTTATAAAAGGATTTTCATGGACTATAAAAAACTTAATGTTTAATTTAGTAAAAATAAGATTGATCTTAAAAAATATATATGTGATTTTACTATATTAAAAATAAAGGTTTCATGGTATAAAAATTAGATTTCGAGACTAAATTCAGAACTAAATGTGAGGCTTACACCTATTTATACATCATATATTGGGGGGAAGTGATTAAAGTGAAGTCAATGTTTGAGATCTTGAAAAAGTTACATTCCAACATTACGATTACAATGAAAAGTTATAAAAAACCTCATTTACAACAGAATTTAAAATGAAAAACTATTGTACTTGGAAGGAAATGCACTAAAATACTCTATTATCAGTCTTACTATTTCATACCAAAAAGCACACTATTAGGAACAATATTATAGAGAGGTGAGAATTTTAATAATAATTTCTCATTGAATAGAGTGTCGTTCTTTAGAACACATTGAGATTACATCTCAAACGAACTCAAAAAAATCATTTATAAGAATGTCGGAATGATTTAGGTATAAAATCTGTTTTTATTTAATATGATCAAACCTTTTAAATTATAGATTCCAATATCATAATTTCTGATCAAATAAAATATTATACATAACGACATATGAAATTTATCATGCAAAACCTAGAAAAAATATAATTAATTTTTTAATGCCTATAATTTAATTTATTATAATAATATTATTAAATATTCACTTTATATCAAGTGAAGAAGATCATTCATCTATCAGAAGCTCACATCTCGATGGGTTACTTAAATTATATTCATATATAGAACGACTTATGAAGGTGCTTTTTTATGATTTTTTATTCACATTTTTTAAATTATAGTATTCCTTGGTTTTTTACATTGATTAATTTGTTTTTTAAAGGTAACCAACCCATTAATTTTTGGAAATTTAAGTTTTGTTGTTTTAATATATTTAGCATAATCATTTTTTGTTATGAAGCATTTGAGATAATAAAATTATGATTAGTTACATGAATGGGAGTATAACCTATGTAAAGGCATATGGACCCAGATCTATTTTTCATAATTTATTCTTAAGCATCAATAGTTTGACGTTTTATCTTTCGGTTCATTATGGGTGATTTTATATTCTCAATGGAATCTTCTAAGGAAATCTCTCCTAAGGAGATCATTCATGAAATGATTTTCAATAAAAATTGGTTTGAAAGGCATGAATCTTTGTTAGTGAAAGTTTCCATGTATGGTAGTGGATCATTTTACTGCATTATGATTTTAGTTATTTTGAAATTATCAATGGGAGATAATAGTTTTATGTTTCTTTTAATTTTGAAAAGAGGAATAACTCAATAAATTTACCTAGGTGGAGAAACCAAAAGAAGAGTGAAGTTTAATAATGTTAAAAAATTACCATTACATTCCTTAAATACCATTTAATGACATTTCAAGGATTATAAACATATTAAAATTAATTTTTAATTGTTATATATTTAGTTTTAGTGATTCAGTGTATGTTAGAAGGATTTTCAATGTTTTAAAATTTTGGAAATGCTTGGATATTAATATAAAACCTTTGAATCGGTAAGAAAAATCCTATATATAGTTTCAAGAAATAATTCCACATTACCTTCAAGAATATTTGTGTTCATAAAATTTGATTCCCTTATCTATCATCCTATTTTTTAATATAGAAATTTGAAACTAATAGTTTGTGGAATGCGCATCACAAAAATACACTTCTACTTACAGAAAACTATTTCACTTATACTTTGTGAAATACCTAATTAAAAACACAATTTTTATTATTGTATAATGAACTTCAAGGTAATCACATGACACGACATATACAATTATTTTTATAAGATAATCCTACAAGCATTTACTTTGCGAACTAGTCATAGCATAGAAAACCCATCATTGGGTAATTTTCAAAACCATCCCTTCATGTAATGGTACTCAATGAAATATTAGTGAAATTATCTTCAATTTCATTAATATCTTCCCAATATCAATACATAATTTAATAATATGTATGTGTGGTTTTTATAGACACTAGTCAATGTAGAGGTGCATCACATGATACATGTTTTCATGTTTATTTACATATACCAAATCTGTGAATCGCATATTTAATTTGAAAAAAAACCAACACATTAGATTTATCATCTTGCATAAACCATAATCATAGGTCCCAAGAATATTTCTGGGGCTTTTAACAGTTGGATTTAAATAAAAAAAATGGTTGTGGGATTTGTTCTAGACTGAAGGATTATACCACCTTATTGAATAATAGATATCATTGGATTTCTCAGCTTGAATATATTCCATAACACTTCTAATACCATGATCACAGATCTTAAATCTCAAATTGCACTTATTCAGAAGTTGAACCTAATTGTGATGGTGTCCTAGGCTATTGGAGTAGTGAAACTGGAAAAGTATCCTTGCCTAACCATTTCGATTTCTCATAGATATTGGGAGATGGATGATTCCATCATTACTGTTTTCTCTATTGGCCTCATGATAGGTCTGATCACAGCTGGGGAAAAATTCTGTGGAGAGCATCTAGAAAAGTACAACCAATACCACAATTTACTGGGTTTTTTTTTAAAATAAAACATTTTTTTTCTTCTCCATCTTGTACCTGCATCAGATTGAAGAGACAAAGGATCATGTAGTTTATGCAGGTGGAGACTAGAATTTTCCTTGATCAGTAACGGGTGTCCAAAATTTTGGAGATAATATTTTGATGATTGATCTGTTTTATTTTGTGGGTTTTAATATCATTTATATCTAGTAAACTTGTATTTTAATATTTTAAGAATACACACTACATTTGTTTCATATTTCAATTAATAATTTAATGAGTTGTTATGTTAATTATGTTGTATATATTATTTATTGTTTTAATCAAATTTTGGGGTTTATGATACATGTTTCAAGGTTGTTAGAAGAATATTCAAATTGATGTTCTGTTATGGAAAGACAATATGATTGATATCATTAGGGTAATATAGGGGAAGTGTTATGATGGTTTCGTTACTCTTCACCAGTCCCTTCTGATGTAGACATCTCATCATGCACTGGAAGAGGTGGACATCATGTTCGTAGGCTTCTTTATGATGTTTGAGCACCGACACTTCCAGACCTCCCTGAAGAAGAAGATGTTCTATGGCCAACTCAAGACCTTGTTATGATAGTTCTACAGCCAACCATTTTTTTATTGTTTTCTCAACTAATTTAGGGAAAGTATGTTTTGAGAGATGTTTTCAATGAGTTTTGTTTATGTTTTGGTATTTGATTTCAAATTTCTTTTCCAACTTTTGAGCCATGAATTATTTTAGGATTGAATCTATTCTTCTGTATTAGCATTAACATGATCATGATTTTCTGTTGGAGTAATTTTATATAATTTGGAAGGTGATTCAAATTGAATATTTCCTTCGATTAAGTCTTTATACATGAGTTCTAAATGATATTCCCACGATACATGTTGTTATAGGTTTATAGATTCTTGGGTTCCGTGTTTTTGCACACCCAAAATCGTTGGGCTACCATTTCCCTGGGTGTGTCCAGGAGGGGGGGGGGGGTGGATGGGGGTCTACAGGGGGAGGGGTGTACATGGGGTTCTAGCCAGGGAGGGGGGATGGGGTCTGTCTAGTGAAGGGGGTTCTATCCCTGGAGGGGGGGGGGGTTGTCGAGGGAGGGGTGTTTGTCCAGAAAGGAGGGTGGCGGGGGGGGGGGGGTCTATAAAGGAAAGAGGGGGTGTCTAGGAATGAGGGAGGAGGGGGACATAGGGCCTTTAGGAGGAGGGGTGTGGGGGGGGGGAGGTCTGTCATTGAGGATGGGGGGTACAAGGGGTCTTCAGGGGGAGGGGGTATGGGGGGGGGGGGGTTCTAGGAAAGAGTTTGGGGGTCTATCCATGAATGAGGGGGGTCTCTCCAGGGAGCTGGTGTATCTGGAGGGGGGGGGGGTCTGTATCGGAGGGAGGGGGAGGTGTATCAAATAGGGAGGGAGAGGGGTGTCTGAGAGGGAGGGGTGGGGTCTGTCTAGGGGGAGTGTCTAGGAGGGAGGGGGTTTCCTGGAGGG
This sequence comes from Viscum album, assembly GCA_963277665.1. Lineage (NCBI taxonomy): Eukaryota > Viridiplantae > Streptophyta > Magnoliopsida > Santalales > Viscaceae > Viscum > Viscum album. The sequence continues at coordinate 220,305,324 of OY728147.1, forward strand.
AGTGGGTGGGGTCTTTCTAGGGCAGGGGGTGTCGATGGGGAGGTTGTTTTTATGGGGAGGGGTGGGCATGGGGTGTCATCCTAGGGGGTCTGTTCGGGGGGGGGGGGGGGTCTATTAGGGTGGGGGTCTACCTACAGAGGGAAGGGGGGTGTCATTCCAGGGGGAGTGGAGGGGGGCTTTGTAGGGTGAAGGAGGGATGCTGGGGGTGATGTAGGCTGGGGGGTCTATCCAGGGGTAGGGGTGGACATGGTTTATTAAGGGAGGGGTGGCGGGTTTTCATGGGAGGAGTGGAGGGGGGGCTTTGTAGGAGGGAAGGGGGATGTAGGGGGATTGGTGGGGAGGGGGATTTCCAGGGGGAGTAGTGTGGAGGATTTTCATGGGTGGGGCTGTTGGGGGAGTGGGGGGTGCTAGGGGAGGGTGGGGTGTTTTTGTTATGAAACTGGAAGGCATATAGCCACAGTTTGAACCACGGTAATAGAACTATTTACATTGATTAAAACCATGGCTATAGTCCTATGTGGGTTTAGCATCTATCATGGTTTCAAGAAGGGGATAAAAATCTTTAAAAACAGTTTGAAACATGGCTATAGGTCTCTCCCTATATCCATGGTTTTGAAACCATGGATATTGGTCATTCCCTATAGCAACACCAATACTAGCCACATTTTATTAAACTGTGGGTATAACGTATATACATGTTTTTTGGACTTATATCCTCTATTCCAAATTGTGGCTATAGCCTAAATTTTAATAAGTAAATGGAGTTTGAGGAAAGGCATTACCTCTTTATTGGGTAACTCCTTTTGGTTAGGGACAAAAGGACTCTTTGGATTAATTTATTCCAAAACAAAGTTTTATAGAGGAAGGTAGGTATGTTAGGAAGTGTATTGGGAATATATTGTCTGAACCTAATTTGTTTGAATGGTGTAAAGAAGAGGGATAGAGGTTTTGGACATCTATAGAGAAGGGGAAGGACAAACTTGGTATTTTTGAAAATACGTTAGTTGTACACACATTTTTAAATAAAAATAGTCATAAAAAACCAAACTAAATAATTGAATTTTAATGGATTAATAATGTTCCAAAAATTTGTTTCAGAAATTATTTTTGGATGTTTGGGTATTAAATTTAAGGTGTAGTACTTTATGAATCTAATTTTTCTCTTAACTATTGTAATAAATTTTAATAACATTCAATAATATTTATAGTAAAAACATAATTTTACCTTATAAGATATTATAAATTATTATCATTTAAAGTATCTAAGCCATTTTTCCAAATTCTAATATCATAAGTGGTAAAAAATAATTTTAAATTAATCCCACTGATCAGACGACACTACGAGTTTTTAATGTAAACAATGTCCAAACATTTGCATTGTTTTTATTCCCAATTTCAAAGTTAAATTGATTACAATGGCCTAAATTTTTTTAATTGATAAAATATAATCTAACTAATCTTTTGAAAAAAATTATAATATAATTTAAACTTATAAATAAAGCATAGAGAAAGGTATTTTTGAATTAAAATTTTGTATTTTCACTATTCATCCTTAAATGAAGTTTCTCAAAAAATACTAAAAATTTTCAATAATATAATTTCTATATTATAAATTAAAAAAAACTATTTTACCAAATTGAATTTCTAAATTATTCAAGGATTAATTTTTTTATTGGTCATAGATGGACATTAGAATACGTTCATTTGATAATATGGTATTTTTAAACTTATAAGGACGTTACCAAAAATGATATCTTCCATTATCAATATTTTTTATTTATATAAAACCATTATAAAAAATATTTTAGAATAATTTATTACTATTCATATTACATTTTTGATGGCTGGGATATAAATGTCTCGTTTAAATAATTATAACAACAAAATGATGTTTCATAGAAACTCATCGTCGCGTGTAACGTACACAAAGTTGGTATTGAGTGTAGCATAATCCATGTAAGTTATGTGTGGAAGTAATATTTTTATTAGTTATTTAATATAAAGAAATATTTTTTGTGCTACGTGATATGAATATATCAAATGAATAAATTAATTTAAAAAATATATTTCACAAAATCACAGGGTGTTACATACCGTCCCGATGATCGTAACATACTTCATTTCTCAAAACCATATTTCATAATTTTATATAAAATGAAATTTGATGTATAAATAGTATAATTGTTTCATGATTATTATTCAAAATATTATGGAACTACATAATATGTTCAAGAATCAGAGCATTCATGACAAAGAATGAATTAAAAAACACGAAAATTAAAATCCAAAACAATAAAAATAAATAAATATTTTTAACTAATGGGCGAAAAGATGTTATAAAAGGAACATATATGAAATTATAAATTTTAATATGGTTCTGGAATAGGTTAATAACATTTATAAAACCACTATAAAGGATATTTATGCACTTTTAACCAAAAGGAAGCATGTGGTAAGGGAATTCATCAAAAATTTTCTTCATTGAGGAATATTGTTGTGTTATACACGTAATTTATTTTATATAGTGTAAATACTACCCCTATTGACAAGTAATATCATAATTCCTAAATACTTCATGATATTTTTAGTTTTTAGTTGAATTATTTCATACAAAGGGATATGAATTGAAAATTATATGGTAAATGTTATTGAAAATTATCACTATCTTTTAATATTGTGAATCTTCATTTGAACAAACAACTTTATTTTAATAATATTTCACTAAAAATTACATTTATTTTATATATAAATTTTTTAATGATGGATATGATTATTACATAAACCATATACCATTTTTATATAGGGTTTTTACTCTGAATGCTATTTGATTAACAAGGGAAATATTGATAAATCCATATCCTTTACTCAATACATATATTTGATGATAATTAATATTGATTAATGGATTAAATAGATCATTCTATATATGTTGAATGATTTTTAACGTTAGGGATGGGTGGGTCGTGGTATAATATTACCCCTAGATGCATCAGTAGGTCTCATGAGAAAAATAAGTGGGCCAAAATGAATGGGTTTCAACCCATAGTATTTAAAAAATATTGAGAATGGTCCTGAAAGTAGAGATATGAAGACACTTAAGATCATAGTAACAAATAATTAATCATTTCCTTTATAATAATTTAGTTATTATTATCCTGGATATTTTCATAATGATATTATCTTTTTATGAATTTCATTCTCAGTTTATTGATTTAAATGGAATGTCTGGTTAGTTATTTAGCTTTAAATATTGATTAATATTTACTTATTTATGATATATTCGAATGTACATAACCCTCATTGATAATTTGATCTCACCCTAATTTTTATCGCTTTACCTAGGTTATGAAGAAGAGATATTTGATTGAGTTTTCAAGGATGTAGTTAATTTTCCTTTGATATGCATTATGTTATATTTTTTACTCCGAATTTAAAATGGATATAATTTAGGTACCTAGTTATCCAAAACTACTAAACCAATTGGTCCCTCAATATTTTACTCTTTGTATATATGCTAATTCAATAATGTAAGACACTAGATTTGGGATACAGGGGTTGGGGTCATTACACACGACCAATGCCTTCCCACTCATGTGATGAACACACATCAAGTACCCATTCAAAAACCATATCATGAACAAAACTAACTCCTATCAATTTATTAAAGTCACTAACCACCATCCTAACCCTCTCACATAGGGTAGGGTTGCAACAATAATCACTACCCCATCAATCATGGACCATCCTCTCTCACTCAGGGTAGGTCACATAGCCTAGGATAAACCATTCTATCTCACTTATGGAATACCTTTAATTTAGTATTCATTTATCTTGTCTCACTCCAGGGAGGTAAAATTCACTGATCCTTTCTCTCAGAATGGGGTTATAACCAATGTTAAAAAAAATTACACGCATGATGCCAAAACACTAAACAAAAAAATTCCAACAGAATGGATCAATTGTTTCCCAAGCCATCCACATAGAAACCCCAACCTATACCCATGAAACAGTGTTGGGATCCACTAATTATAAGTCACATTACCACCACTCCCCCATGTTAGAAGTAAAATACAATAATATAAAACTAACCAGTAACTTTGATACCAAAACTAGGGCCTAGACATACTACATATGCACTCACATGAATATGAATTCATACAAATTCATGTGAAATCTGTATCTTTTTAAATTATTCTTAAATCAATTTTAGGAGAGAGTAATGTCCAGGAAGCACTCTTAAATTCAAACACGGATATCTGGAATCCTAAAATAATCCCCAAATAAAAAAAATTTATGTTTTAGAAAAGGAAAAACAATAAGTAGAGGAAGAATAATATATCTATGTCTAAGAATCAAAAAGAGATATACTCTTCCATGAATAATGCATCCAAAAATAAAGATATTTGATTGAAGGAGTTCAAATCATCCAGATAAATCCCCCATGTTCATCCAAATCTTGTGGGAGTTGGAAGAATTTAGGGGGATTTTAAAATAAGGTCTCATATAAGATTATAAATATAAACAATAAGAAATATTGGGTTTCTCGTGACGGTGATACCATAAGGGTCATAATGTCACTATAAGAGTTCTGACATGACACAACCATATGTATAGGGGGATAATCTTTCACTAAATGTTTTTAGTGTGCACCCTTAGGGGTTGTAGTGCGATATTCTCACCTTATATCATCATTGAACATACCTCATGGGTTATGAAATGAAATACTCTAGAAAATATGTCTTGAACCTCTAAAAAAAGGGTTACAAAATCATCCCATATGGTAATTCCATGAACACACACATATAGTAGAATTCTAGGTTCATAAATGGATTTCTTCCCAAAAACCCACTCCTAAGCCACCAATGACACACACAAAAACTAAATATCATGGAGATTCATTAGAATAAATTTAAATTTAAAACATAAAACACATTGAAATTTTAGTGATGTTATAAAATCCTTTCTATTCCTTAAATCTTAGCCAATTATATCAACATGTTCACCAATGTTCTCATGTAGGGGTTGAATATAAAAACTATAGTATTTACATGTTATATTTAATAAATATTCATGCATGAGAAGTTATAATTCATTAAATTATAATCATCAATGAATAATAAAACAATATTTTATCCAAAAACACTAATTCATATATAATCATTTCAAAAACCACATTTTTATGAAAATAAAAAAATCAAACACTGATTTTAATTAAATTTTAAAACTAAATTCTATTATTGAACAAATATTTGTTAAAAATTACATTGTTTTCCAAAGTTCCACTAGAAACTCTGTATTTTCCATAAATTTCTTCCTATTTCCCCAATATATCACTAGAAATTCCCTAGTTTCCATAAATAGACGTGTCCTAAGGAAAATATAGAGCATGATACAATCAGTTCAGAGATCTCTTGATACATGGAATGAGTTATTACTCTAATATCAAGAATTTAATCTTAATTTTATCAATCCCTATATCTGAACTATTTCATTGAACATTATCATGACCAAACCTAAACCAACAACTTTACCTTAATAAGAAATGTGGAGCTTCTTTTCACCCTCAACTAGACTAAACATTTCTCACTTTAATCCATTCTCTATAATTTTATGATTTACTATGGGTGAAACCTAGTTGTTTCAAAATTATTTTAACTAATATTCCCTTTACATTGAATGTACATACATACTATGATAGGATTTATAATAAAAAAATTGAAACCGTTAATCAAAATTCAACCCCTCTAAGTGTATTTTCACAGAATTGTATATTTAAAACATCTATATTTTAATCCAAAATATTATTTTCCCCAAAACTTGAAGTCAAATAATTTTACCAATTATAGTCATCTTAAAAATCATAAATGGGTTCTTCAATATCATATAAAGTATCAAATATACCAACCTAGACGAGATAACTAGAATTCTCCACATGTTCTCAAACTAATTACCATTTTTTCATGAACCCCCAAAACATATAACTAGAATTCTATTTTCAATTAATAATATAAATAAACAAGTTTTTTTAAAAAAAGGAATATGTATAGGATTATGATAATTATTCATGACCCCTAGGTTAAATTCACAAACACAATGAAATTTTTTATATACCACATGTAATTCACTACATATGAGTACAAAGAATCAAATATTTTTAAAAACATATGATCAAAACCACTTTTTATTATGAATTCAATGACTTATTTATATCTCAATATAGAATAACCATTACATATCCTGTTAAAGAAAGTCGAAATTTCCCCCAAACACGACTAAAGGAAATTTTTTGTATCATACCTACATTATTCATGTGTCACTGCCTTCTGAAATCATGCTTGTGTCACCATCTACAAACATCATTCCTGCAACCTAAATCCCCCAAAGGGCATGCTCAGATTTGAACCTTGGTCATTTGGATGAAGAATTACGGGGTTTCCCACTTTTTCTCCACCCCAACGACAAACATGTTATTGGGTAATGATATATAGGTAGTCGTGACACCATTCCTATCCTGTTCCCAACCCACCACCTAAGTGCTGAACACGCCTATCCAAATTTGAGCATTGGAGGACTCGAACTCAAGCCAGGTCCACTTCAATGGAGTGAAAACCTAACACTATACCTCTTATACAACCCCAATTATAATAAACACATTATTTTCTAATGAAGTATAGGTGGGATCCACACCATTCCTATCTTGGGCCCAATCTATCTCTTGTGTGCCACATGCCCTAGCTAAATTCGAGGTTTTAATGACATAAACCTGCGTGAGTTCCACTACAAGGGAGTGACCTCCATACAAAGTACCACTTTTCCAACCCCCGGTTAGCCATAAAATTCATTTAGTATCATGATACTTATGAATATATTAATACCACCCTATAAAAATTACCATTATCTAGGTATAAGAGAAGAAGGTTAAGAGGATGAAAACTGAGAAAGTGTCATGAACTCCACACTATTTATCTCTACAAAATGAACATTATTGAAACCATTAATTTAACACATCCAATATAAGAACATAATTTTTTTAATTTTAAGGTATTATAACATCATCGACCACTTTGATAAATTCAATAAAATATGTGGAATAAAATATCCAAATACCTTAATAATCTGAAAAAACATTGTCCTCTAATTTCCTTCTGCCGAAACATCTATCACTACTGAAAAAACAAGTGATAAAAGAGGAAAAAAAATGGTACACATCTCTAAATTATAAACCTATCAATAAATTTAAATATCCACAATGTGAGACCCCTTTTTTAATGGATCAATATTTCATCCATGTATCATTCTTCATATTCATTTAGTATATCTCTTATAAAGTCTATTCCCTTGATAATTCCATGGTGGACCTACTTAATCAACCCAATAAAATCTATCTTTAAATAATCTAATTCTATATAATTGACTACATTTTATTTCAATTCTGTATGTCAATCCTTATTATACTGAAATTAATTACCCACGTGTTATTAATATTGAATCCTCTGTTATCCACATGTAAAAAAACCACATAATTAGTTAATAAAATTTAATAACATTTCCATTTAAAACATAATTTAATTCATTATATTGTATTCATTTTTGACATTATTAAATTATCATAAAAGTATAGGTGTGACATAAGTTGTACCATACTAGATATAACTAATATTTAGTCATATTTAACCAATAATAATGATATGATTTTTATAATTTAAACATAATTTTTTTATATTTGTTATTTATTTTTTAGTAAAAATTATACTATAATTGAATATATATCATGAGTAATAGTCCATGGATAGTAATACATTGGCCCAGTATTTCCACTGATATGATAATTTAAGATCCCTCTTTAGAAATTAACTATAGATAATGGGATATTGAGTTGAAGGTAATTTATAATCCATTTCATGTAATGATCAATGGGCAGTGGGAATTAGGATCAAACTTTCTGTTTGTTTAATAGTTGAAACTCTAATGAAAAAAATGGGGTTGATTGCCTATTGTACCATTCAAAACCATAGTTAATACTTTGGTTATATATGATTTAAATTCATTAAATTAATGGATTTTCACACATTATATACATGGGATTCATGTAATTTTTTTTGGAATATTATAATCAAATTCAAATCATAGATACATAAAAAAATATTATTAGTTATACTTGAGTTATAAATTAACATAATGAAACATGTAAATTAGAATAACGGAATAAGACATAGAAGATAAATTATTAGAAGTATTAATACCCATATAGAATTCATGTTATGCATATAATAAATTGTGAGATCTATAAAAAACCCTTTAAATACCAAGATGTTAAATAAATTACAAAATAAACACTAATCAATACCTATAATTTTTATGAAATGTGACCCAAATAATTTGGCGACTTCTCATGTTAGACTGGATGAAAATTGGAAAACTTAATAGTTAGATTCCTTTACATATTATGAACTTTGCTATATTGTTTATTGAGGGAACCTAGTGATTAGTTTTCAAAATAAATAAGTTTAAGATAATACCATGGATGAATAAGATATTTTCAACTCGGGTATCCAGACTCTATATATGATATAATTGACAGGGTTATCTACTTAATAAATTTTCAATGGTAGTAACACTAAAATTAATCCAAAGCATATTTTATTTTGGTTATTGACCCAATAATTCTTATATTTTGTGGAGATATTATTTTTATAAGATTATATTCAAAAAAATTCCACAGTGGATAAATTTTTAAAACGTTATTCTAACTCTATTAATTAATTAATGAATAATTGTATCTATGTGTTAGTTTTGGACCAAGTGTTATTTAATTAGAGTTCGATACTTAAAATTTATATTTACATAGTTTATTGGTTCTAGATTTAAAGTTTTTTATAATGATTGGACCATAAATGTAAATGTAAATTATGTTTATTATATGGATTTGAAATTATTTTCATTCATTATTTGGGAAAAACATTCTTATATATAGGAATGGAATGTTTAATGTCATCATATTTATAGTTATTCTTTTATAAATTGTAGATACGCATAATTATATTAATAAAATATAACATCCAATAAAAATATTAAAGTAAACAATATAAATATTATTTTTTAGAATTGTCACTTAGGAAAAATAAATGAAAAACACATCTAAAAACACTATATGGATATATTTTTAGAATCATTTGGTTATAAACCATTTGATACATGTGAATCATATTTGTATGGAAAAGAAAAAAATCACCTTGTGGTGGAAATGGTGAAATTGTTTGTAGGATATTTGAATTTTTTCATAATTATTTACATGGGCCAATAAATACAAAATGAATTAGTTCTTATAATTTTTTGAAAACATATAATTATTATTTTCATCAGGATGGATATGTGTCCATTTTAAAAAATGAGTTTGAAAATTTTAAAATATACATGTTTTCATGAATGAAGTATATAATAATATTAGAATGAATGTTATTATAATTTGATAAAATTGATGTTGGGAATATATAATCTTAAAATTTACTAACCGTTTGAGTGATCATGCAATTTTTTAATCACTCACTCATCTTGGTATACCACAATAGAATAGCATGTATATAAAATCCCTGAAATTCAATGTAAATTTCCATTAATAATTATCATAAATTGTATATATATAATTTTAAATACATTTAATTTCATTTTTATATGATGATAAAAATCTAAAATTTGTACACATTTATCAATAAATTATTTCCCATTATTAGATACATATATGCTTATAAAATATTAATTCTTGTATAATGGAATACTTAAAAGAAATAGAGACAATACATAAAGAGACAATGAATATTTTATTTCTTCATCATAATAATTACATAGGAAGGATAAATAAACTACATAAATTTATAAACTATACAATTAAATAAAATAATGAAATAAAAAAACATAGGCATAATATGAAAATCCATGTGGTCATGGTCTTCTAAAAATATCAGAATCCTGAAAAACATTGTAAAAAAACATTAGTAATATGATTCAAATTTATAAATTAATAATAGATAAACTTAGATAATTTTTACTAAGTAATTATTCAAGTAAATAGGATTAATTTATAGGATGTATAATGATCTTATGACCATTGTAATAGTAGCTGATCGTTAGAATAATAAATTATAGTTGAAATAATAACTTGATAGTTTGATGTAAAAAATATCAAACAATTAATATTAATTATGAATAAAAAAAATAATAAAAATTTTAAAATATCATAAAATTACATCTTAAATCATTTAACATAAAGTATGCATAAATTCATATTTTAATATTGTATTTTTAAATTTATTCAGTAAAATAATAATTTTTTATTAATATTTAAATGTTAAAAGAATCTATTATAATAATTTATTTTGATTCAAAAAAATAAATTAATTAATTACTAATCATATGAAATTTAATAAATTATAACAACCTGAATTTTTATTAGTCATAGAAAAAACATATTTATTCTAGAGAAAACTTTTTGTTATATTGTCTCAAATGTTATATAAAATTTAAATTTATTATATTAAGAGTATTAATTTTATAAAAGTTACTTTATTTTGGGATTTAATATATAGAAATTATCATATGATAATTTTTTTGAAATTTTTATGAAAAATTTGATTATTGGTGGATAGAAAAAGATTTATTATTTTTCATATACTATTAGTTTAATTTTATTATCCTTTTAAAAACTGGTTCAATAATTTAAAAATTAGAATGACCAATTTAAAATTTATTTAAAGATTAAAAATATACATTTAAGGAAAAAACATAATTTCAAAACCTATAAAACAATTTTTTAAAACCAATGATATATTTTATAGAAAAAATAAAAATTGATTCTTTACATTGGATAACTTATTTCCAAGATACCATTTTATTTTGGGCATTTTTTAATGATAAATGAACTTATATTTTTAATCAATTACTTATAAAATCCATAACAATCAACACAATTTATAGTCTTGAGGATAAATAATAAAGTAATTTTAAGTACCAAGTTACTGATGTAGTATTAATGGGGGGGACCTTGATAATTATTTTTTATTTTATATTATTGATGAGAATAAAAATTTGTTAATAGTTGACGTTTTGATCAACTATTTATTGAATTATCTCCCTTACCAAAATGAAAAAAATAATGAAATGCAATACACACAAGGTTTTTACATGTTTTGGTCCCAATATGGAAACCAAATTCATAATGTGTTGGGTAGGGTCTGAGATGATGATTTTCACTATATAACACAAGTGATTAATATATTTTTTTATTAGTAATAAATCCCAAAGAGAGGTGAATATAGTGGACGTTATTTTTATGAAAATATTTAGTAGTGTCATGACTATTTTTCAATCTTCATACCGCTCGCTACCTCTTGACAGGTTTATTTATACTGGATTCCACCATTATTTGGAAATTGTTCTTATTATGTGAACATGATCATTAATTAACACTTATTTTTCTTCACATTAATGTAAAATATTTCTCCACAATATTAGGTATTTAACTGCTAGAATATCATCAACATTATAACAAGAACATCAACTGTAACACCCATAGATTTTATGAGATATATTCTTTTAATTTCACTGATGTATTCTATTGTACACTACACCAAGATTAGCTTGTACTTTATACAACAACATATTCTCTTGCAGTATACTCATCACTATTCTTGGCTCGTGTTACACACAATTTCATGTTCATTTTGTGGGAATTATTCTATGCAACATTAAGTATAGATTTTGTTTAATGTATAAATGAAATAAGTTTTGATTATGATATAAGCAACACTAAAGGGAGCATGCACTACGCGCATCACTAACTTGGATTTCATTACACTCAATCGCGACCTTCCTCGTTAGCATGTGCAGTACACAATACTAGGTTTCACTAAATAACGATATGTTATTAAAATATTATATAAACTAGTCGTTATGAATAGTAATACCCACTTTTTGAAATTTTATAAATTTTATCTTTCAAAATGGACTTCATTTTTGGATTTGGAATATAAAAATTAGCCTAGGGTGAATTTTTGGTATTTTTCTGAAAACATATAATTTTTGATGAATAGTAAAAAAACACTAAGTTATAGTTTAAAACCGAATTTTTATTAAAATAATTATTTATTTTATTTAAATTTATTTTAGGTAAAAATTGATACAAAATACCTATACAAGTTCAATGTAATTCATTAGAGTCATTTTATAATAATTTTAGATATATAAAAATTTTATTGAACTTTTCACCGTCTTTTACCCACCTCCTAGGAGCATTTGAAAATTTACATAAAACATAATTTTACCGCTTCTGTGAGTGGAATTTCAAAAATCTGAGAGACACAATTAATAACAAGGAGTAAAATGTGGTTTAATATGATAAAAATAATTTTTTATGAATAGTAACTTTTAACTTTTATTTACCACGGTTAAAAGTAAATAGGGTAATGAATGGTAAAAATGATATTATTATTACCCTAAAACATGCCCTAATAGTATTGGATAAGTTTAATTCGACCAAAAAAACCTTAGGAATAATATATGACCCTTTAGGTCAACTTGGATTAGATTAGGACATTTATTATTATTTTTCTTTAAAGAAGAGTTAAAATAGTTAAAATCAAAGTTCAATAACTAAAACATTTTTAATATAGGGTTATACCAAAGATAAATTAGACTATAAATATTAATTAGAAATATAAATAGATTTCATACATAATGGTATTTTATTTATATTTTTTTAGACATTAAATAATTTAATTTATTTATGACACAAGGATGATGCAGTAATTACCTTATTAATGAAATATTAAAATAGTTAATATTATAAATACCCAAATTAATAAAATTTGAGACTTTTTTTGAATTACACTAATTTTATAGGTTAAAATAACATATTAGGGTTGGTTAGATAAATTTTTGTCCAAGTAATAATGCTGTTATTAATTTAGAAAAAAAAATCAAATCGTGTCAAAATTGACAAAAAAGAGTTTTTAAAAAATATATTATATTATTATTTGATATAATGGTCCTAAAAATATAAGACTTGACCCAAAGACTTATATAAAAATATATATGACATTAATGAACCAATTGGGGATATATTGGAAGTTTATAGTATGTTTATTAACCATATAGTGTAAGAATACAAGAAGACATTGTAAAAGTTAAATTATTTAACTTAGAGTTAATTCTAAATGATAAGGTTAAAATGGTAACCAAAACTTGTGTAAAACCTTATGGTTGAGATTATTTAGACCCATCCCCACCCTATCATCAAAATAAATCACTTTGGATCCATTATAAACCTAATATGAATTTATTATAAAATAATATTTTATGTTTTTCCTAAAGTCCCCCTCACCCATCTTATAAAAGGGAACCTCATCCCTCTCCTATTTACACAAATTTGAGCATTCATGCATGGAAAAACCCTGACCATTTCACTTATTCACTTCCATATAAACCTACTGTAGGTCCTGATCTTCTTCAAAGTCCAACTTCAGAGCCCTAAGAGGAGGTTAATAGGAGGCGCATCGAAGAAGAGGTAATCTATTCTACCGATTCTTTAAAGTTTCATTATTCTTATAATTACACTTATTTAGTTGTTTAATTATAAATTAATAACATCAGTATAAATAATATACTAATATGATATTATAAATAGGAAACAATCACATTTCAGCTTCTATCCATCCTACGAAAAAAGAAATCGCTACCCGTGCATACTTACGTAATTCTGTCTCCACGCTGTGGTGTAATATGTGTTCCCACCACCACCTTACATGGATGGGTATAATGGTGTAAAGAATAACAATATATGGTTATTATAACATGATACTAATTCTGAGATATTATATCATCCAATCCAATTCTATTCAATAATTATTGGAACAATATGATCCCTCATGCGTATGTACGGATTACCGTCTCCAGGACGCGATGAGATTCATTATCCATGTTAACCATTAAAAAATGATTTTAAAGTTTATATAATGAAGAATAATGATATATATGACATAATAATGGTACTTTATTTATCTATATATATATATATGTCATCTACTTACTTCCATGCAAGTCAATAAGGAAAGGAAAACAATGTTCATGCGTACGTACGACCTACCGTCTCCATGAAAGGTGTGTTTCATTTCATTTATCTATCTATTATATATATATATATATATATATATATATACCAAATATATATTATATATAGATCATGTTTTACATTTTGGAAGTAAGTAAATCATGATATATGTAATAATAATATCAAGAATAACTAGTCCAAACACGTACGATAAATGAAACAATTTTACCTAAAACACTGCTTTAACATGGAATTAACAAAAGTAACAGGTAATATAAAGTCATAAGTGAATAATATATGATATCATAATTAATATTATGGTTCTGTTACAAGTTAATAATATGGTCAAACCCACTATACAGGAGTCTCGGACACATACATAAGAAATTAAACATTAGATAAGGGATAATTTTTCATTCTCATTTTTTTATCCGAGATTGCTTATACGTAAGTATTTACTGGGGTTATATTTTTCATCCATGTCTGTAAAAATGTTTTTTCGTAAAGTGTCTAATATGATTCTATGTATGTTTAAAGTCATGTTTACCCCTCTTTGACTTTTACTTTGTGTTATGGAAGGAATCTTTCTTTTGTTTACCATACTTAGTACTTTTTGACTTTTCTGTTTAAAGATTGAGGAGGATTTTTTTAAACTTATACTGAATTAATGGATTTTTAAATTTTTATAACGCCTTATTTTCATGAATCTTACTCTACAATATTTCATGAATATTTTCAACAAAATCATTTTATTTTAAAAAGATCCTTGCATTTTGAGAGAAGAAAATGATTTTGTAGAAGAAGTGATATTTTTCTCAATAATTCATTGCATGTGTTTTATCAAAACTATTTTCCATATAAGATGACATTATTTAGTATGTTTTTGTTTCAAGTATAATGTATCTTTTATTTAAATGGTATTATTTTTATTATGATGAAATTATTTCCATTTCTTTTATATGGATTATGTTATGATGGGATGATATTTATGAAACCCATTTTATTTGTTGGGTTATTATGAATGATGTATGTTTATTTTGTGGCACACGAAAGAATTATTTCATTATGAGATGGGTGGGACCTGTATCTCCCTCTAATTAATTGGGTAAAGATTTAAATTTCATGATATAGACATGGATGGAAAGGAAAGTTAATCTGGTTTAGTGATAGAGGACTGGAACGAGGAGTGAACTTGATTCCGTAAGGGACTTTGTCCACTATGATGGTCTTGGAAGCAATGCCTTGGCTATAATGGAAATAATAACATATTCTTAATGGTTTCCACAATTACATGTTTTATTCCCATGAAATTTTATCATATTTAATGTTTATTTTTGATCTATTCCTTATGCACTGCCATGATTTATATCATTACTCATGATTTTGATGTTTTATATTCATGTTCTTACGTTCAAATGTTTAGGGATTGTTTTATGTTCTCTATGTTAAGGCTTTCTGAGCATTTGAGTTCACCCTTTTTATGTTTTCTTTTCCCCAGGATATAAAGAAAGGTTTTATGTATGAAAAACCAAAGGGGAAGATCTATATAGGAGATGTTGAAGATCTTTCACCGTGATTAGAAGATTATGTTCTGAGTTTCCAAACACAATAAAATAATATGGTTTTTGGGCGTCTGATTTTGTAATATATTAAGTATTCCGAAAAAGTAATTTAATGTCTACTTACATCAAGTATGGGTCTCTACAGTTGGTATCAGAGCAAAGTAGGTAGGAATGAATCTATTCCTTGGGAACTCTCATGTGGGAGCATTGGACGAAGCATGGCTCTCCGCCCAAGGGCTTCATGAGGAAATGGCCGCCACTGGAGATGGTGGTGTGTCCCACCCAGGGGGTGTTGCCACCCATGGAGTTCTCTGATAGGTATCAATTCTAGACCACTGGAAATAAATCCAGACTACTATATTTGGAATCAGAGAGAAGGTTTAGTTAACCTTTGGAAACTAGGATGTGAAAACTTTAGTGAAATCCCTAGATATATTTCTAAGGTATTTCTAGTGATGTCCCTAAGGATACGTATATGTATAGGTTATAGTCCTAGAATTATGGTAAAGATATTATAATTAAAACTATGATGTTATATATTGAAGGTGCTCCCCCTTTATTATGTTGTTTTCCTAGCATGATGTTTGCCTCTCACATTGTTTTTTTGGGTTTTAGATGATGAATGGAGCCCGAATGAATCATGTTGATCAATGTAATGGAAAATGCAATGATTTTCCTCCAAAAAAATCAAATTTAATGGGAGATGGAGTGAAAAATATTATTTCTATACTTACACAAGCTATGAATCATTCTGAACTTCCAAATTATCTGAGAAAGGAACAATATTCTATTGAGTCCTTCATGAGGCAACAACCACCTTCTTTCAGTGGTTCTTCTGATCCACTTGTTGCTATACAATGGATTAGTACCATTGAAAATATATTTTCCATACTTCAATGTTCGGAACATGAAATACTCATTCTTGATGTTTACCATTTAGAAGGTGAAGCAGACCAATGGTGGACTCTAATTAAGAATACAAGTCCCCAAGATGAAGTTGAAACCATGGAATGGGATGATTTCATGAATTTGTTTTTCAGTAAGTACTTCCCTCGTATTGTTTGAAAAAAAAACGGAAAAGGAGTTACTTAAGATTAAGAAAAAGGATGATGAATCTGTTGGTATATATGAGACGAATTTTACAAGGCTTGCAAGGTATGAATCTGGATCTTTTTCCAACCTGAAAGTAAAGATGATCGATTCTTCAGTGTCTTAAAAGTCAAAAAGTACCTCATATTGTAATCAAAAGAAATATTCCTTAAAAACCATGTAGTAAAAGTTAAAATGGCTGAAAAAACATTAAAAATACAGAGGATAATAGTATGAATTTTCATATAATGTATTTATAAGACATGGAAATTTATGATAAATATATCCCCAGTAAATACTTACGAATAAACAATATTAGATAAAATGAGATTGGAAGAAGTATCCCTTATATTAGGTCTGATATCTGTTTTATGTATAAAAACATATTGTATGATGATTTAAATATTGTTAAATATTTATTATATAATTATAATAATTTTTATTATAACATTTATTATCAAATTTTCATCCGTTTTTAGTAACATTTCATTGTTACTCGTTATTTGGGTATTAACAGCATTATGTTCTTATTTTTGTTTTGTCGAATAAGTTATTATTCCTATTTTTAGGGTTTAGTTATATCATTTAAATAATGTAAATATTATAAAATATATCATATTTATTCATTAAATTAATTTAAATAATAATGTTTTAATGGAGATTATGAAGAATGAATCGTAACACATCATGGAGATGGTAAGTCGTTCGTACGCACAAGTGACAATATCGTTCCCATAATTGTCGAGTGGTATTGAATTGAATTGTGTATAGTATCTCAGAATTAGTATAATGTTATAATAGTCATATATAGTTATTAGTTCCACCATTATACCCATCCATGTAAGGTGATGGTGAAAAATAGATTATACCACATCGTGGAGACGTTAAGCTGTAAGTACGCACACATGGTGATTTTATTTTTCATAAAATAGATAGAAGGTGAAATAGGGTGTGTTTCATATTTATAATAACAAATCCATATATTTGTGATACTGATGTAATTACTTTATAATGATGCATCCAAATAAGGGGACGTAGAAGAAGAAAGAAACTTGAAATAATCGGTAGAAGAGATTACCTCTTCCCCAACGTGCCTCCTTTACATTGTCTTGTAGGGAACTAGAGTTGGTCTTTTGAGAAGAAAAAAACATCTATAATATAACTAGGGAAGTTGAGAAGAAAAATGATCAGGGATTAAACAATCTTTAAGGCACAAAATGGAGTGAAGAGGAGTGGGAGGAGGTACTTTTATATAATATAGGAGAGGGGCACTTTATGAAACTCTCAAAATATTAATTTATTATAAATTGAGTTTCGACTAAAAATGCTCTAAAACATATTTAATTCGAATATAAGATGATTTTGAATCAAATAACCATCATAAAATAATTTTTATAATTTTTTGGAATATTTTGTTATCCTTATCTTTTTGGTTTGTCCATTATTTGACCATTTTTAATCATACTATGATATCACGTTACCTACACATTATAGGTTACTGTAACCACCATATCATGTCAAATGACCCAAAGAAATTATCTATCACATATTTTTAATTATATTAACTATCTCTACAAATCTTATATATTTATGAATTTAATATATTATAAGAAACTATTCTATGTTTTAAGTTATGAATTATGTCTATTTTGGACAATATTCATACTTGACTTTTTTTAATTTTATACATAATAACTTGATTCATTCGAAACTAAGGCATTAATTCAAATATAATATGTAAATATCATCCAAAAAATTATTTTATTAAATAAAAATAACCAAAATACATTTGTTTTAATATTTATAAATTCATTTATTTGAATCATTCATTAATGAGGTAATCACTATATCATAATTGTGTCATTAATAAATATATTTATTTAATGTCTAAAAATTATCAATAAAATAAAATGATATAGTAAATGTTTTAATATTCTTAATGAATTTTTATATCCATTAATATATGTCATATAACCTTATATTAAATTCATTTTTTTAAAAGATATGTTTTTTTGGTTATAATTGTCTTTAAAATAAATTAGTTCTTATAAAATGTCATTTTCACATCCAAGTGAATCCAAGGTCTCCCAAAATCAAGACAAGGATGACCATGGTCAGGAATATCTCATAAAATAGGATTAGGACATGTTTTTGGGTAGTTATATGTTATTCAATTATTATTTTTTACCCTTATTTACCAGATTTACCCTTTAACAATGGTAAAAAAAATAGTTTCTGAAATTACTATTCATAATGTCAAAAAATAAAAGATAAATACACAAACAATTTTGACCTTTTGATTCCAAATATGGAATACATTTTTTCAAATTCAAAACACATAATTTTGATTAATTAATTTAATATTATTCCAGTTGTTGAAATGAGAAAACATGAGTTAATAGTTAAAATATTGAAAAATATTTAAATGTTTTTACCTATTAATACAATGAAAAATTAATGACAATGACATATATTATATTAAATAGTAAAAATAGACTCTATTTATAATTTTAAACCATTAAATAATATAATTTTGTCAAACAAATTATCTCGATGAAAAAGGTTTTTTTAATTAAAATGTAGCGTATTTTTACTATTCATCAAAAGATGAATGTAATTAGAAAATTTTCAGAAATTTATAGAAAGTGAATATTTCTATCCCACTTAAAAATAAAATGTTTATTTTGCCATATATAAAATATTAATGTGTCAAAATCTTAATTTTAAATGGGTTCTCCAATCAAAAGTAAACATTAACCTTCAAAAAATAGGTTCTTATACATAAAATAGGATTTTATTCATACCCTATGACTAAAATATACATTGGATTAATATCAAAAATATTTCATTAAGAATATAACGCATATATCTCAATAATTTATTTTCCAAAAATAATTCACTCAAAAATACAAATATCGAATTGATTTATATTTTTCATTAATAATTAATTGTCATTGAATTCATAATGCATTTTCATATGTTATTTATAATTACCCCTGCTAAACTAACAACTAGTCTATAATGGTAATTTTAAATTAAGGGCATCTCTGCATCCATATAAACTCCCAATTTCATTTATAATAAGGTATCGAAGAATAAAAATTATTTAATGAAAATATTTCATAAAAACATTCATGTGATATATAAAATTCACAAGGCTTTCTCGATACACCTCTAACTTTATCATTACCCAAAAATGAAAATTTTACCACTTTATTGGGTTGGATAAAATATATTATATAAAAACACCTAGAGATTTAAGAATTGGATATTTATGGTGAGGTTTTTTAAGTTCACTCAAAGTCCAAATGGAGATCCATAAATCTCTAGTGTCTCATAGGGATAACAAATTTTCACAACCAACTTGTAATAATTGTGGAAATAATCACCCCAATATTTTATTAAAGGGGACAATGAAATAATTTATGGGGGGAAAGGACATGCACCAAGATTTTAATTGGTGATGAGAGAAACTAAAAAATGTAATTGAAGAGTATAATGGCCCATTCAACCCTTAGCCTATTGTCTAATGTTTTAATTACAATAAATAAGTAAAAAATTCCACCCACAACCATAATTTATGGGTTGTACAATATAATCAATGCTAACAATCTATATTTATGTAAGGTATAGATTTTCTCTAACACAACCACTTAGGTGGATTCTGAATATGTAGTCGTGACATGTAAACTTGTTAATAAATAATAAATTGTGATATTACTTTTTGATTCGGGTTCTATGAATTCTTTCATATTTCACAAGTTTAGTATAAAAAATCAATCAACACAAAAAATCCTAGAAGTATCCCTATCAATGAAAATGAAAGAAGGTTAAATTATTGAATCCAACGTTTATTAATCCTTCCATATAAAAATTATTGGGTCGAACATACCATAAATCCTTGTGAAACTCCATTTAGTGGAACATTAATCAATTATAGGCATGGAGTGACTTTCTTTATATAGATACAATATTAATTTTCAGATGAAGGAAATCAATATCAATATCAAAAATCATCCACTGATTCTATACAAGTGCATGGAGGAGGATGAATATTATTTAGTGCCAAAATAAAACTGTTGAAATAATTTCTCAATGAGAATGAATATCTAGATCAAACGGTTGATTCTAAGTAAAATATAATCCAAAAAGATTTTCCTATTATGATGGAATATTCTAATGAATTTACAAAATAAATTCATGCCCTTATTTATAATTGAGAGGTTAAATTTTCAATCAAGTCTATACCCAAGGATTTACCAATATCCAAGACTACACATAGAATTGATGTTGAGGATCTTGGGATGATGAAGACACTACTATAAAAGAATATAGAAATATTTTTCATACACAAAAGGGATTTACCTTAGTGTGAAATAGTCCTCTTCATCAAGAAGTATGATGGGTTTATGTGCCATTTTAGTTAATATTGAGATCTCAAAAAGATCATAATAAAGAACATATACCCTCTTCCATGGATTGATTCCTTATTTGATTTTAAACATGGAGCCCAATACATTTCTATGGTGAATCTTTGGTTGAGGTATTATCATGTAATGGTGAATAAGTAGGATAACCCCAAGACCACTTTCTATAAAAGTTACGAGCACTATTATTTCACAGTAGTGACATTTGGACTCACTAATGCTCAATAAATCTTCACAAACATTATGAATATAGTTTTTAGAGATTACCTTGATAAATTTTTGGTACTATTTATTAATTATATTTAAATATAAAACAAAATAATATACGGTCATGATGAGAATATAATAACTATGCTAAAGACCATATAGAATGATATTTCTTGTGAAAGTTTTTAAAAAAGAGAGTTCTAGTTGAAGGAAGCCTCATTACTGTAGGAGACAACCATTAATAAAGGAATATCTATGAACCAAAAAAATAGATTCAATTGAAGGATGGAAAAAATGAACCACAATGACAAGAATATATAGTTACCTTAGATTAGTTGAGTACTATCATTGATTTGTGAGAAATTTCTCAGGATTTTCAAACCATATTTTCTTGATAAATGGGAATGGAGTCACGTTTTTTGGATTAATGTATGAAAATAGACCTTCAAGGAGTTGAAAATGAGGCTTATAACAAGACATGTAATTTAAATACCCATAAGTGGTGTAATTTTAATGGTATACAATGATTCTTAGATGAAGGGCTTGGGAAGAGTACTAATTCATAATGATAGAGTGATAGCTTATGCCTTATGGAAATTAAATGTTCATGAATAGAAATACCCAAGACATGATTTAGAGTTTGATTTAGTAATATTCAAATTGAAATTATGGAATCATTATCTTTTTGGGTAAAGTGTTATATATATAAAAATCATAAGAGCCTCAAGTATATATTCACACATAAATTGATGAATATTTGTCAATGAAGATAGTTAGAGCTGATTAAAGACTAGGACTGCTCAATCCAAACCCATCCTAGAAAAAAAATAATGTGGTAGAAACTCTAAGTATAATGGATCTAGAAGACTTATCATTGATGATAAATGAAAAGGATACAATATTCTTAGGATGGAAATGTATAAAAATGGGAAAAATGAAGGAAAGAACATCACCAATTCTTTTAAAAATGATTACTCAACCATCCATTCATAAGAATATAAAAGATGAAAAATTATATGATGAAAAAATTTTAAATAATACGAATTATATAAGAAAAAGGAAATCCTTGGAGTTAAAAATTAATTAATAATTATTTGTATGAATGGGGTTATGACTATGTGTACCATCAAATCATTGGTTTAAGAATGAGCTATTGGATGATGCACTTAGCTTGATCTTCTTTATCTATCTAGGGAGGAAAAAGATGTATCTAGATATATGAGTAAACTATTTGTGGGAATCTATGAATAAGGATATCATATAATATAAATCAATGTTTATTAACTGTCTATAATTGAAGGTTGAAAGAAAAAAAGTGGATGATTCAACTGTTACCCATACGTATGTGGTAATGGAAAAATTTAACAATATAATTTTTCACTTTACTAATGAATACATCAAGTGTAAATAACAATTAATTTTTTGTGGTGTATTTTAATTCAAAGAATTATCACTTCACTTAAATCCAATTAAACATCTTACTCAATATTCTTGTAAGTATTTACATCAGTGAAGTAGTGAGGCCACATGTAAAACAAATATCTATTGTATTTGACTGAGATCCAATATTTACATACATGTTCTAGAAGAGTATCCAAAATTCACTAAATAATGATTTGAGTATTGTCAAAACATATCACCCTCAAACTATTTTCCAATATGAGAAAACTATACAGAAAAATTTAGTACATATTGTTAGAATTATCATTGGAATTCAATGGTGGGTGGAGACAACATATTCCTCTTGTCGAGTTCTCATATTATTATAGTTTTCAATAAAGATTCCAAATGGATCCCTATGAAGTACATTATGGGAATACATGTAGAAAACATGAATGCTAGGATGATGTCGGTGAACATAAACGGTTGGGTTATGAAATTTTGAAGGAAATGGTGGAAAAGGTTATGACCATTCAACAACACATTTTGAATAGTAAAAGTCATTAAAAAGATATGATTAAAATTATCAAAAAGACATTAATTTTAGGTTGGAGATAATTTATTTCTCTATATATATCCATAAACTAAATTAATGTTATCTGGGAAGAAGTGAAATCTTATTCCATGATACAATGGTCCCTTGAGATCCTTGATTACATCGGAGTGGTGGAATATTGACTATAACTACCACCTTTCCAAAATCAATTTCATGAGGTGTTATATGTGTCTCTTCTGATAAAATACATACCATACCCCTCAAATATCCTGAAACCATAGGTGGTACCATTGGAGTCTGATTTTTAATATGGGGAAGAACCAGTGAATTTCTTAGATTGTAGAGACAAAGATCAACAAAATAAGACAATCCACCTTATCAAAGATCAATGGTTAAACCACATGATTTAAGAAGTGGTATGGGAAATAGAGGAGGTGATGAAATTTAATTACAGTCATATGTGTTTCTATATGAAATTAAAATTTTGAGGAAGAATTTTGTGATGGGGTAATATCGTAATGACCCTGAAATTTTTAAATAAAATTCATGTTTTGATTGAATTAATTAACCTATTATGTATTTTGAATATATAAAACACATGAAATGATTTGTTTGTTTGGAATATTATATCTAATAGGGTTTAAAATACAATTAAACATCATTAATAGAGATATTATACCCATTGAACATTGATCATTGATTAATATAAATATTTGGTTTTAATAAATCCAATTGACATAGATGAAGGAAGTAATTCCCTCGACCAGTAGGAACATACATTATGAATCCCATTTATTAGAGATTTTTAGGGATATAAAATAACTAACATTTTCAATTACCAATCCCAATCTGAAATCCAACAACAAAATCAAGAGTGTAACCATTTACGGGGTAAGATAAATCTCATCAAGATTTTGTTCCAAACTTGTATGCCTAACCACCCAATGGAAATTCCACTATGTAACACATAACCCTTAGAGATTTTTCTGGTTTAACAAATCACTATGTATCAAGACCCTTATAAAATTAATACTTATAGTTTTTTTCAATATAATAATGGTTATATTAAATTCTTATTATCTTTTATATAAAAATTATTTTGGTTTTGACATGATAAAGCACAAATTGTATTTTTGCGTAATATGAAATTTCAATTAAGAAATTAATTTTTGATGAAATCATGAATTTTGTAAATAATATATATTTTAAAAAAGTGATATAATTAAATAATTTTCATGAAATACAAATTATAATACAATTTTTATGAATTCCTATGTAATTATTAAAATGGTTCAAATACTTTTCTTTTCAAAAAAACAAACATCTAAGAATTAACATTGATTCATTTATTAAAAGTGAAATAATAAATATTATTGGGTTTTTTTAATATAACAAATTAATACATCAAAATTATCCAATGGTAATTTTTTCATAACTTCTTGAAACCACGGAGTTTTTGGGTGAAAATTAAAATTGCTATAAAATATGTTGTGTATTATGACAAAATAAAATCCAAAAAGTAATTTCATAATTTCCATTAAAGGTATCCCAAAAAAATATATTTTTCCATATTAAGATAGTTTTTTTGAGTTGATTTTATAAATTTCAAAACCCTTTATGAATCATCCAACATATATATTATATTTTAAAGTTTAAAAATCAATTCTCTATAAACATGGATCCCTTTCACCTCACCAAGTGTAATATTATATTGATTTAATACATTTTCATTAGAAAATAATTAAAATCACTCATCCTTGTTAGAATACAAGTGAGAAATACCTGATAATATTTTTGATTTCAATTATCTTATTATATAGAGTACAAAACCAATGTTTGGGAATTAATAAAAAACTCCCATATCTTTTCCACTATAAACCCAACCAATACCACATTCCCCTTAAATAAAAATCCCATTAGAACATCCTAAATATTAAATTTAATATATATAGTCTTTCTATGGTTCCCCCATGTTCTCAATAATATCCTACCAAGATTTCGAAGTCACCCTCTCAAGGTAATGGATTTCTCACTCATCTTCTTCCATTTGAGAACATTATTTGTAATTAGCCTTTTAAATTTCAATTAGATAGGTTGTAATATATTTATAAATATATATCTACTATAAAATTGATTTGTATAAATGAGAGATCATATATACCTTCTCATTATAGCGTTTACATAAGCCATTAATATACCGAAATTTAGTAAGGGGTCATCTCTTTCTCCTCTTTATTCAAGCACCATATTTACCTAGTTCACATTTTATTACATTTCATATTGATTGGATATAATATTTTATATCATTATTTTAGAGATTATTATTTGAAGGTTAACATTTACCCCTTTAACTCTCATTAATTCCTCCCATGATACATTACGTACCCGCATTACACTACAGAAATTATCCTATGATTCTCCATGCAATGTTTTTATTCAACTACCATTTTATATTATTCATATCAATTAGTTAATATCCAGGTTGTATAATGTTATAAAATATCCCTCATTCTATCTATTTTTACATCCATTTTATGAGATACCATTTTTCTCTCTCATTGAAATGTTTTATTTATCTTTATGTAGTATCGTTACAATGCCAAAATGTCATTGCCATTTTCCATACCATAAAATTGTGAGGTGTATACAAAAACCCATTTCAAATAAAGGTTATTTAGAGAGTTGTTAAATTAATTAATTAATATGGTACTTAAATGTATGTAACTCTCAATCCATAATCATGGGATTAAATGGGATGAAATATGTTCTTATGTTATATGATCTGTGTGGCACACTTATACATGTACATGATATTATTGTTTTGGGTGAACCCAGATAGCGCTCCAATTCATTGGGTAATGTTTTATTCTCATTATATGCCACACATGGTTCCTCATAGGTTATCCTACGAACATTATTTTATTATGTCTTGGTGATTGTCCTTGACATATGCCTATTATTTCATGGTTAAAGTTGTATCCAAATTTCCATGTTTTCTTTATATTATAATGATATACAATTCCTCATTGCTAATTTATAAGATTCTCACCCATATTTTCACATTTAAATTCCAATTGTCTAACATGTAATACTTTCATCACATAATTATTTTATTATTACCTTACTAGGATTTATATATTCCCCCTTTTTATGTATTCCCCCATGTTATCCCATGTAGTTTTAAAAATGACGTAAAATTTTGTTCATGTTAAGGAAGTTTTAAATAATTCAAATAAACACTTTTTTTTGTAATCTAATGTACCTAATTAAAAAGTGGAAATATGATTCTTGATCTTATGTGTTCTATTATGTTTATTTTTATTTAATAAATTGTTTATGGAAGTGTAATAAATACATGTTTTTTCATACAAGGTACTCAAAAAGATTACACCATGACAACTATTACTATGTGTTGGACCTCAAGATGGAAATAAATCTCCTCTAGCCCACCGAAAACTATCAATGTGGATCTCCATAAATCCATTTACTAGGAAAAAACAAATTAAGGGATTTAAAAAACATGACTTCTACATACTTTTTAAGAACATATTTTCCCCAATTACTCCACAAAATAACTTAGACACATCATTGATCCCATTTTTTAACTAAATGTTCATCCTTTAAAGACTATAGAATCTATCCAATGGAGGCTACTCAATTAAATAAGGTAAGGGTCCCCATATATTTTCTTCCATCACTTATTTTAGATTATTTCATCACTGAATGTTTCAAAAGTTAAATTTATTTTCTACCATGATTATATTTCCACATCATTAACATCCATTAGAAAAATTATTGGTCAGATATTAACCATTTCCTAACATAAAATGATTTTCATAAGATGTTAGTATATATATGTAAATTATTCAAAAATAAGGTATTATCAATTAAATTATCACTTTCAACTTCTACAATATAATAAATCTTTAAATCAAACATATAAAAAATCAATTCAATTATATTATAATATTTTTATAAAACATAAATATTTATAAGGTTTTATATTATTTTAAATTTTTTTAGTAACAATATTTTATTATGATAATTTTATACTACCCTTGTGATTGATGATGTTTCTTTTTTAAATATGGTATTTTAGGAATATTCATAAAAATATATTTTGGTACTTAATATGGAATTAATAATCAAATAATTTCATATCTATGTTTTTTTAAATATTAAATAATCATGATAATGATGATATTAAATGTAAATAGTTATAGTATTTTTAACCATATAAAAAAAGATTTTGATGAATTAATTATTTATTTTGAACTACTTTGCTAAAAATATTTAAATTTTCAACCCCTATAATTTTTGAATGAAATGAAAACTATACCATTAAACTTCAAGAACTTGTGGTACTATTATACAATTAAATTTAACAATTTCCATTATACCAACAATATTTTGGAAATATGGACCAATCATAATTGAATGTTCTACACAACCAACATAAAACTAACATGTAAATAAAAAATGAATAAAAAGAAAAAATAATGAAATAAACATTAAAATGGTTATAAATTAAGTAATTAATAAATGTAATTTATTTATTCATTAGGTTATAGGATATACTATTTGTGTCAAGACTTGAGGTGTTTGTTTTTCTTCTATATCATCATATATTTTTTTCTATATATTATCTATCTCTACTCTTATATTAGTTATATAAATATTTTTATTTTATACCATGATTTTTTCCTTTTATATTTAAGTATTAATTTATTTTTACCTCTCTTATTGATTAATATCTCTTAACAGTCATTTTTTGAAAGGGATC
Organism: Viscum album; assembly: GCA_963277665.1. Classification (NCBI taxonomy): domain Eukaryota; kingdom Viridiplantae; phylum Streptophyta; class Magnoliopsida; order Santalales; family Viscaceae; genus Viscum; species Viscum album. Next base: position 220,333,429 of record OY728147.1, read on the forward strand.
TCTCTAACTCCCTTTGTATTTCTTGTGATTATATTCTCTATCGCACACACACTATCTCTTGTTACATTAGCTTTTTCTTAATTTTCTATGCTCTTTATCTCATGGATATATTCTACATAATTTCCACTATTTATATTATATTTCAATTTTTTTAATTTACTATTTACATTACTCAATAGTGTTTGAATACCCTATATTTCATAAATTTTATTGAATAGTGTTTACCAAGAATTTTATTATAGTTATTTGAATAAGGAAATGTTTAAAAACTATATACATGTTCTTCTAATACAAAAAATTATTTATTACATTTCAATGTTGATTTAATTTGTTCTCTAGGGAATACTACATATTTTTCTTTTTATTTATTCCATTAAATGATAAAAGAATTGGAATTATTAAGGTATCGGTGAATACATAAATTATAGAGCCCCTTGATGTATCCATAGGACTCATGAGTCAAACTAGCAAACATATTATGAATATAACTAACATTATAAACATGATGTATTTGAACAAGGAATTGAATTTATATTTTTGATGTCCAACGTTATACATTCCATCATTATGGGTTCAAATATTTTTTTCTTGTGAATACTTTATTTCCATTATTACCCCATCCATGAGAATGTTTTGCTCACATTATTAGTTTTATGATATATTTTGAATATTTATTCATTTTCTATTTTTTATTTCATTTTAAATGCAACTCTATGGTTCCCCTTACAGAGGATTTGAGCTCACTCTTTTATATTTATTTATATTTCCCCAGGAGCCCATGGAGATGACCCCATGAGATATCAAGATACTAAATGAATGAATAAAAAATATTTATATACATTTATATGTACTTTAGTTTCTGATTTAATGTAGTGATCAAGTATGTATGTAGTCTTATGAGACTATTAAAAATTTTATTTTGAAAGATTCAATGTAATAAATAATAACTATATCCAGGTTACTAGATTTAGAGTTTTAATTGAGTTTAAAAGGAGAAATCATAATTTTTCAAACATAGTTAAATTAATTATGATTCAATATTGAATTCATATATATTATTAAAGTAATGATCTAGATAAGTATAATCCCAAACATATTTGTATCCATAAAAGTTAATTATAATGACATATTAAGAGATATACAATAAAAAATATCCCAACCCATATTTTAGGAGTACATTCTTCTTAGATAAGATTGGTCATGTATGTGATAAATGTATATTAAAAATATATATGAGTGAAATAATATGTTTTTATTTTTATAGTACATATGGATAAAAAGGATTTCTGGGTGGACATGCATATTTCTTGGGAAGGAATATATTACTTTAGTATTTAGCTGGAGGAAAATTAATCCATTTAAATTTATATAATAATAAATATAAATAGTTCTTGATATTGAAATTATGTTTTATCTATAAGAGGTTATATAAATTTAAATAACTCAAATATTACAATATCCCCATTGGTTTTGTATGATTCATTATGATATTGGGGTATATGGATTTATCATATAAAATTATGAGTTTGTTGAGTTCATAGAAGATGAATTTTCTACCCATCATGAGGCTTTCAAGAATTCTTATTTTGAAATATGGTTAGAGGAGATGAAATATAAAATAGAACCCATGTACAAAAATAAATTTTGTAAATTGGTTGATCCAACTGAATATGTAAGAATTATAAAGTGTAGGTGGGTTTTCTAAAAGAAACCATTTATTGAAGGAAGAGTGTACTTATGGGGTTCATTTTGTGTAGAAGATTTGTAAACATATTTTGGGTATAGGATATGAAGAATCATTTTCAAAAATATCCATGATAAAATTTATTATGACTTTTCTTTTTAAAAAAACATATTATGATTTCATGTTGTATAAAATAGATTTCAAAACCATTTTTCTTAATATAAATTTATTAGAGAAATTTCATATGATTCCACCTCATGATTTTGAGAATCCAATACTATTTATCAGTTATATAAATTAAAAGTATCCATTTATATAGTGAAACATGATTACTAGAGTTAGAATATTGTTTTAATGTGGTAATAAAATTGTTATATTTTACTAAAAAAGGGATAAATATGATGTATAAAAGTTGGATAATAATGGAACTATCATCTTTGTTCTATTTTTTATGGATGAAATGAAACTCATAAAAAATGATACTATTTCCTTAAATTTTTTGGAAGGTTAGTTTTGAAAATGATTTTGGATAAAATACATGAAATAAAATAAAAAATGACTTATACCAACAGAAATACAAGGATAGATAACATATGTATTGGTAAAAATGTGTATTTCCAATAGATATCAAATATTGTTGGCCTTATTTTTTTGTTCTGACAACTGATTTTTCCATCAACTATATATGTTTGTATTAGTCACTAAACACCAACACATTTCTTACTAACCCTCGAATCTGTTGTTTTATTATATTAATACCCATAATTGTTTTACGAAAAAATAAATCTATCATATGAATTATTATTACTAACGAAAATTCAACATTAGAAAAATATGTAGTAAAAAATTATCAAAAAATAATAAATATTTTTGTAATTATTTAATAATTATTTATTAATAACTTGCTACAAACGCGTATTTTATCAATAAAAACACATGTTTATATGTTGAATTGTACTATTAATAATTTAACAATGTTTCATGAAATAAATATATAGAATATACATTTATTGATAAATGATACAAAAATGATACAAACTCCAAATTTTCAATATAAAAATACTCATGCATAATAATTATAGATAAATCAAAAAAAAATTAAATATTATTATATTATATGTAGTTATTTATTATCCTTATTAATTTAATATAAATGAAAAATATAACACCTCATCAAATTACCACTAAATACTCCCCATTTCGATACCCCACAAACCCTAAAATGACCAACTAGGGTTCAAACAATGGAATAAGAGCATTGGTGTCAGCCTTTGCTGCCACCCCCAGGATGTGTTCTCCTTCCCCCGACTATGAAGACAGAATTCCTAAAGGGTAATTAAGAATCACAAAGAACCATCTTTACATCCATGATTTCCATCTGCGTCGATGACATGATGCTCTGTGCTTCTATGGAGATTCCTAGAATGATGAAATCAAGAATGTAAAGGAAACGTTCAAATGGGTGTGTTCTACATCTATATAATGGTTACATATCAGTGTTAAAATCTTTTTAATTTCACTTTTACTAAGAATGCATCAAATTGTCTGGGGTTTTTTTTCATTACTTGTTAATTTATTTTCAAATAAAGAATTTGATCGGCCATAGAGAACTATATATTTCATTTTTTGTTTGTTCCATAAGAGTTTAAAGTTGGGTGAGATGGGTTTGGTTCTATATTTTTAGTTCGTTGCTTTGAAAATGGTGATCAAAGGCACTCATTGTTTTTTTGATTTCATTTTCAATTCTTGATCTAGAGAAATAGTTTGGGATAGTTATTAATTTTGATTCTGGTCAACTTTTCTATAAAGGAGGTGATGTTTCACATATGATTTATCAAAGATGAATATCAGTATAGTAGATTAGTAGATCTAGTTTGAATAGGGATCATGCTTAGAGCTGCTACAACTAGGGAAGTTCAAATTGGTTTCGGGGATCTCTCTTTCTGTTGAGCGAGGATACCATGATATATTAGAAATTTTGTTTTTCTTCCAATGAGGTTCAAGATGTCAAGTTCATGTTGTTTTATTGGTTCTGACAACTTAGAATAGATATTTGAGAGTTTGTGGGGTTCACATTATTTTTATGGTGTAGGGTACCACCATGAGTAGTCGTTTATCCCATACTGGAGTTTGGTAATATGGAGATTTATATTGGTCATGTGCTCATTTCTTTTGAGACAATATAGAGATAGTATTTCAGGTTCATGATCTTCCATTAATAGATGTTTGTCTTAAGGATTGGATTTTGGAGGCTCATATGATGATCCCTTGGTTCAAGATGTGTTGATCAGATCACATGTGTTTGTGTGTGCCCATGGTAATCGAGATCAACATTGTGGTGTTTGTTGACCAACTCTTACTGAGAAATTAAAAACAAAAAATGAGGTCATAGGATTGAAATATCATGTGTTCATTAATTCCTACTCACACAATAGTGGGCACAAGTTTGATGGAAACATGATTATATTCCGTCAAGATAAGGATAAAAAATATTATAGGTCATTATTGTTTCTTTGTGTGTACTAGTGATGTAACTGTAATTATAGATCAACATATTATGAAGGGGGGGATTATAGAATGGCTCTGAAGGGTATGATGCGTGTTTCTCATGAGGAAGGAGGTGGTGAAGGTGCAGGCAAGGGGGAACAAGAATGAAGAATCAAAAAATAGAAATTAATGAGAGAAACTTTTAAAGCGTGTTGTGTTTCTATGGTGGATTCATGTCTCTGTGATATAGCTGTGAAATTACACCTAAGGGTGTAGGGTCATTGTTGGGTTGTCTTGTAGCCTGGGGATAGGGTGAGGTTTTGGATTCCATTTGTGTCCTCTAAGCCATAGAAATAGTTTCTTTGTCTTACAACACATACTTGAAGTCGAGATAATGGGTTCTCTCAGATCCAAATCTTAACTCATGACCATATACTTGAAATAATGACATATATGGGTATCCTTTAATAAAATAGATGTACTAGATCCTGAATCTGGAGGACTGAAGTTGATGATTTTTTACAAGGATGATCGTATTTTTAATGCCAAAGTTGTATGATGTTTAATTGAGATGTTTATTAAGAGGTGAATCATCCGTGGTCTACTTAACCATACTATAGTTGAAATTGAATGATGTTAGTTATGGAAAAGCAAGATGACTCAGAGGTTGCTAAGCTATAGTTAATTGGAAGCATGTTTCGGTGGTTAATTTCATCAGAGGATTAACAAATGTGGCCGAAGTAGCAGCTAAATTTCAATGTGTATTAATTTCATGTGCACTCGAGCAGCGAGTCAAGGTAAATTAGACTTATTCTATACTGTATTATTAAATAGGTCTATGACCTCTTATGATGACTACTCTAATCCTTGGGACCTGTTAGCCAAAAAATTTATTTGATTATCTCCCTCTGTTCTAAATGGTTTGTGGTCACATGTTAGATAACATTCTTCTTATTTTTATGTTATGTTTTTTCATTTTCATTTATTCTTGTCATTGGATATAAACCTCTAATGCGGACACTTATAATTTTTTTCATCCATTAGTTATTCTACTTCAACTTCAACATGCAGTCAAAATTAAACAAGGTAACCTTCAAAATAAATTGGTATTTTTGTTAGACAATGTCTCATGGCACCATGATTTTCTATTTGAAAGACAAAAAAGTGTGATATAATGAGTGGAAGATAAATAATTCACATATAAGTATAAAATGATAATATAGTTAAGAAAATTTAATCAACACCCTTCCCCTTATTCTACTTGACCTTTTTCATGTAGAAATCTTGCTCATTTCCCTAAAGTATGTACCCACCAACACAACCGCATTGACCCAGTCATGATGAGGGAAACTAACTAAAAGTCCCATGAAATTGGTCCTAAATTTTATATTCATGCTTTTGATCCTATTAACATTTCTCAATATTTATTAGGAAATAGCTACTATTATTAAATTCCTCAGTTGTAGTATCACATTCTTCTTCCTTCTTGGTAGCATCACTCTTCTTTTTACAAAAAAAATCAACTCCATAGTGCATGAGAGGCCACTTCTTGAAAGGTGCAACATCAACCTCTACTATAGATTCCTTCACCAAAGCATGTGTTCTAATTAGCTCATCGTTGGATTCATTATATTGAACATCTAGAATTCTAGTTTTCCAGGTAACATCCTTGCTCCCTCCACTGACCCTGATTCTTCTAACATTTTTGTCACTTGATATCATGGTGTTTTCTTGTTTCCCCCTAAGATCATTCTTTGGATTCTTCCTCCAAGTATTTTTCTTACCTTTGGTGGAATAACTATTATGGATAGAATCACATGAAATACCCATCAGCGTAGAAGTGGTGTTATTATTCTTGTCATTTTTCTATTATTGTTCTCACTGGTTGTTTTTATATAATGCATTATAGAAATTGTTTTGGTTTTTGTTATATATATTTTTTTTTGTTCGGGATGAATAATTTTATTGATGTTGTGCTATCTGGTAATATTATCTTATTCTTGTTTTTTCCATTGGTTAGACTATCCTCATATTGTGAACATTGATAGATTGTTTTATATCATGTGTTATTAATTCAATATCTTGTATTTAAATAAAAACTGTTTTCCAGTTTTTTTGATCATGTGATTACAATGCTTCCCATGGTGGTTCATGTTTAAGGTGGAGGGAGCATGGTGGTTCATGTATGAAGTGGAGGGAGTTGGTAAAAGTGATGCTTCAAGTATAAAAGGGTGGTCTATTGAAATATAAGGGATAACAATGAATTTGTGCAAGTCTTGATCTGTTACAGTAGATATTTTCTCATGTTAAGTTAATGGGATTCCATGATACTGATGTCTAATGTTTGTGATATATAGATTAAAGGAAATATTTCATTGATTTAAATGTAATGTATCATAGAGTTTGAACATGCTTAAACGTGTTTTCCATATGTTTCTTGAAGCTTCGTATTTTCATATATTTTGGACATTTGTTTATATTATATTGGAACATGTTTTTTCAATTAACATATTTTTTTGGTTTTTTTATATAAAATAATTTTCTTATTATATCAAAAATAAAATAATATATTATATATACTTTTATTAATATATATAATATTAAATTTTACCTTTAAATTTTAGAATATCAATATTTAGAGTACAATTTACAAAAAAATATTAGTTGTTGACATTTTTTATAAATATTAATAATATTACTAACATATATATTTGTCGTATTAATTGGTTGAAAAAAATTTTAACCAACATTTATATTATGTATTGGTACTATAATGATTGAAATAGAATCATTTTTTTGCAATAACATTTAGTGATAGTGTTTTTACCAATAGTTTAGAGACATGAAAATTCTTGTTGGTAACATGTTCTTCCAACCGAAAATGCACTATTACCAAAACAAATACCCCTTTTGGAAAATGAAAATTATTTTTTAGTGATGGGTTTGATGGACTACATATTAGGTGTTTATGTAGTTCCCTAAATAAAGGGCATGATTAATGAGGCTTTATTGCGGGTATTCGTAAGGCCCCAAGTGTAATCCTTGATTACTACAGGATTAAAACTAGTGATGACGGGAAAACAAGATCATTTCAAAGAGTTTTATCCTCAAAATTAGATGAAAAAATAACTATATGAGTTGATATATGTTTTTTTTTTGAAATTGAAACTAATATTTTAAATTATTTTTTGTCTATTAATTCTCATAAATGAATTCTTATAATTCATGGTTTTGAAAAATCATGATACTCCATGAGTTTTAATTATGTTTAACAGAATTTTGATTTAATTTCTGTAGAGTTATACCTTTTTAATTATATAATATTTTTTTATATTTTGAATAAATATTTGATAAACTATTATCTTTTAGAGACATCATGGAGTTTCAGATAAAGTTTTATTCAAACAGAAGAGGTTGAGGCATAAATGTATTAAGAGTGACAACTATAATATCATTGTTCTTGGATAAATTAAAACATGTTTTTAAGACCTTGTCATATAAAAAGGTTTATAAGACCATTAATATTAGATATATATTAAATAACAATCGAAATATTTTTACCTCCTAAGTGACAGAAAGTTTTTTTTTTCAGTGTTATCTAAAATTGAGCTTCAAATCCTGTATGATAAAACATGTTCCAAAGATATCTTTTGATGCTCTTTGACTGAAGAGGATCTGGTGATTATAAATATTGACTTTAATATTCTGGTAGATGAATTCATAGGGTATGTAATTCTATTCAGCTTTTTTGAAGATTCTATGGGGTATGAGTTTGATATTCATATCAACAAATCAAAGAGGTTTTAATTATGATACTTCATGTGCTAACAGATCAAGGAAAAATACTCCAACAACATTGGGTAAAAAGTGAAGAAGTTAAAGTAATATGAACTTGGATATGTTTTTAAAAAACATTTTTGGGGGTTTATAAATTGTTATCCAGAACATCATTTTTTTATTTCATTATTCTTTATGTTATTGAATTCACATTTTCGACATTTTTTCTTAAATTATATTGTTTATAAAATTTCAATCCATTATTTCCATTACATTGTTATCATACGTTCACTATCTAATTAGGTTTTGACCATTTTATATCCAGAACAATAAATTTATTAAATGGTTAATTTTTTTCCTTTTTATAAAAAACTTTATTTCAATCACATATTAAAGCTATTATACTAGGATAACATTTTTGTATATGATAAAGTATATACATTTTCTCTATCATAATGTATAATTTGAAAAAATATATTTATATGTATGGTAATCAACCTATTTGAATAGTAGATAATATATATTAAAGTTGGAAAGTAATATTTTATTAAATACATTTTGAATATATATGAGATTGAAATAAGACATTAGTTATTAATACTTTCATGGATAACTAGAAGATGATGGTAGATGAATAAAATATACTATAGAATAAAATATACTATAGAATAAAATTTTGAGTTTTAATTGCAGGAATAAAGTTGAGTATCAATATTAGTATAAATTTATGAATACAATCTTGTTATTTATGATGTAGAAATATTATAGTCAAAATTATTTCAATGTGATGAAAGATGATAACTAAAATAAGTTATAAATCATGTATTTTAAAACATCAAATGTATTAGAAACCATAAGGGATATGATAAGAGTAATTTACCATGATTTTGATTTTCTTATTGGAGAATTAGTTTCTCAAATTCATATAAGGTTTGTGATTAGGGTGAGTATTTTTCAATATTTTAGAGAAAAATAAATTATACACATTTAATTAGATGATAATGTTTTTGGCATCTTTCGGAAAGAATGGGAATCAAATCGAACAATTATTAATGATATGAAGAATATTTAGATGTTTTGTATGAATGATCATATTTCAAGTCTAATAGAATATGAGAATCAACTAAATAGATATGTAGAGAAAGGTATAAAGAATAATGGAGTGTCCTTTGACACTACTTCAAGAAATATTTCAAAAAGTTATTATTAATTGTAGCCCAATAAAACATATGTAGTGAATGTTACAAAATAATAACTTTTTGAATAATAATCTAAAACATAAATGGGATATATTTGATAATATTTTAAGATGATATAATAAAAAATATTATCATGGTGATATTTTCAATTAATTTTAGATAAATAAGTATATTAATTCTGAATTCTTGAGGTTGAAATGGAAATATAGGTGTTTTAAATATCAGCCAAATAAAAAAGGGAAGAAAATGATCAAAGATACAAACACATATAGTAAAATTGGTGATTTATATTCTAAAGGTTTATCACATAGTGATGAAAATTAAAAGATATCAAGATTTTTTGACACTTAAATGAAATATGATTTTTGGGTAGATTAAAGAATCTCTTTTTACTGAGTTTTTGAATATTTGTTTTATTTGGATGAAAAAGATAGGAATTATAAATCAATTGAAGAAATGAAAGATTATTTTAATTATGTGGAGATTGTATATTAAAGTATTTTTATGAATTATACTTAGGATAAGAAAAATATTGTCCATTATAATGTTGATATTTCACGGATTCCACTTGAGTTAAAGGACAAAAATATTTCAATCATAATAACTATTGATGATCTAAATAAAGTTATAAAACATAATTTTGAAATAAATATTCTTAAGAAGTTACTAAATAATTTTACATTATAAGTGATAAATTTTATAAAACGATAGAAAAATGGAGAGCACCTAAAGATATATATATAATTTAAAATATTTCATCTCAAAAATTACATTTTAAATCAAGATATTTTGTTATGTAATGTTCTTCATTCTATACTAAGGTTTGGTTCACTAATATTTCTCAACCCAAATTTTTTTGGGTACCAAACAGATTTTTTATTTAATTTCAAGTAAAAGGGTTATGTACCAGAATCCAAAATAAATATTATATGTTATTAGGTGATGGAAACAACTATGTATGATAAAATTTAATTTTCAAAGGGAAATGGAAGAGTAAATAAGTGCCACATAAGATTAAAATCCTATCTATGTAAGAATATATAAAAAATTTGGATTTCTTTAATATATAATAAATATCATTGAAATTCATAAAAAACATAAATATATATTAAATAAATTTCCAGAACCATTTTATTTTCAAGTAGAGTATCATATGTGTGTATCGAATGATAACTTCCAGAAGGAAATTCCTTTCTATATTTCTTGTCTTATGGAATATGAAAAACTAGAAATATATTTCATTGTTTAATTTCTATTCCTAAATATACCATTTGTTTTTATAACACCTATTGTAGGATAATTACATTATTGGATTCAGACATTATTAATTTAATTGAAATTATACTTTACATTTTATTTATCCTCATGTTAATATTTTCATTCAAGTACTTTGAGATCAAGGGAACATGATCATCTTATTTGACTATGTAAAGAGTATAAAAATGACATATTTTCACTATATATATTTTTTGTGAATCCCTAAATAATTATTCCAAGACCGTCCAAATCAAGTTTATTCTTAATAAATGAAAACATTCATATATATAGGTATTCATAAGTGATTGTTCATGGAAGATTAAATGATATAAACTAGTTCTACAAACATGAATCTCATTTGAAATGAGTTATTCAATTTCAATTTAATGAATTGATCACATTATAAGGATAAATAAAATTGATTAAATTTAGTGATGATTTAAAGAAGAGGGTAGTCCCTAAGTAATCTTTTAATAATAATTAGAGGTTTAATCTATATATCATTATCGAAAAGGACTAACCATAGGTGGGTTGGGGGTGGTTTTGAAAGTATTTTTAAGTAAGCAATCTCAATTAAAGAATTGAATAGTTAAAAATAGATATTGAAAAAATAAGAGATAAATGGTTCATTGTGAGTAAACAATAAACATTTTATGTTCATTATTATTAGAGGTCAATTTAGGTTTGGAGTATGTCTCTAGTAGAAATTAGTTGGAATCCATATTACTCTCTATGCTTTGCTATCAGTGCATGTAAAACCATAACATTGACACCACCATCATGTAGAAGAGGTATAGTGATTATGTGTGCTATAATAGACTCAAAATAATTTTTAAATATCAATTATATGGGGAATAAAAGGATTATAGTTTTTTTAAATAGTAACTACACAGCTCACTAAATCAAAATCTTAGACTAATGAGTTTGAAATAAAGGGATTTAAATTTAATCACACGAAGAAAAAGAATTTAAATTTGTTTCAATGTAATATAAAACTAAAAGAAATGTTTTCAAACCCAAATTCCAGAAAAACAGTAGCTAATATATGTGATGTAACTCCCTTGACATGTGTATAGATCCCTCATAACTATCACCCAACAATTAGATTTCCATCAGTAGGAGGAGGAGGATCTGGTGGATCTCTTTATTCATCTCATATATCCATCTAAAAATAGAGGTATAGTAATACTACAATTTGATGATAATAACCCTAGGAATAATCAAAATATTAAGAAATCACTCCTTTTTCAAACACTCAAATTATGTTCCAAATCGGTCCATTTATAGTTAATGTGAATGTTGTTTTTACAAACCAGAATTGCAAGATATAACATATAATAATAATTTGATATAGAAAAAGTTATTACCACATTTTTTATAAATTTTCCCTACCTATTTTATATCCTTACCCAATATATTGAGTAAATTATGGTAATATTTCACAAAATAAGGATGAATTTAAAAAATACATTGGGAATTTGAAGTAAGAAGATTATATCTAATAGTGGAACATTTTGTGCCTCAAAAATGATGAATTGGGATCCCAAATATTATAGAGATTTGTAAACGAAATGATTTTCTTTCATCCCAATGATTATTATCCTAATTAGATACACATAATAGCCATATCATGTATATTATTCTACATTTGTTCTTGGTATCAAGCATAGTTTGGCGTTGTTTTTATTGAGTTTCATCATGGGCTCTCTAAATCACCTCAACATACATTGAAATAATCCCAAAAAGTGAAATTTAACATTTTAATGTTGATAAAATGTAAATAAATTAATTTAATGTGATGTTTAATTTTTTTTATTATATTTGGAATTTACAATAATAACCCAATTTAACAAAATTGTATATGGGTCAAAATGAATAGTCAATTGACAAGCGATCACACCCCTAAACCTAAAACATAATATTTCATAAAATTATGAACAAAGATATTCAATAAATCATGATTATTTAACACTCATAATTAATTCATTTAATGTCATAATAGTGATAAAATAAAGTAGAAAAATAAATTTATAATCTCAGTAATCTTGGAAATGACTATATAATAAATTATATTTGAACAAATATCAAAGCTATATATGATACTAATCTTATCATTGAGTTTATAGGTTAACCCTGCAACTAAATCCATATGTGTGTGTGCATAAAACGTTTCATGATTATATTTTCATTTTCTATTCAGTTAATATAAGTCATCTTTATGATTTTAGCTTATTCATTTGATTATAGAAATCCCTCTACACAATATATATGAATATTTAAAAACAAGATTAATTAATAACTCTAAAAGTCACCCATTTTTGTTTCATCACATATGTTGTGTTGTATTATTGTTTAACAATTATTTTAGTGGATTTAAATATCTATAATAGGTGTTAAGAATATGTTAATACCCTATAGTAATGAAATTTACTATATAAGGAATTAACACATATAAATATCAGTTTAGAGTCTCAATAAACATTAATTATAACTGATATATATTCAATTAGGTAATAAGTATTCACACATTTTGGTTGAGTTTTTTAATGAAAAAAAATGTTAAATAACCTAATTAACCCATAAAAAATCTCATATAAGGTAATAATATCTTAGATGTTTTATAAATATGAAATCATTTATATCATTGAAAACCCAACATTTACTAAAAATCAAAAATTCAATGTTAATTGTATGCTCAAACTCACATTCTATTAGTGAAAAAATATTCTTTAAGAATTAAAACAATATGAAATAGAGAAATTAAACATGATTTTGAAATAATTTATAAAATCATATGGGATTTTAAAAAAGATTATTCTTGAAATAAAGTGAAAAAGATAAACAATAAAGGGGTAAAGTAAAAAAATAACAAGCGGATAAAATAGAAAAAATTTAAGAAAGATGAAAATAAGCCCTACTGAACTATAGAAGTTGGGGAAAAGGTAAAAATACTAAAAAAAATGGGAAATGAGAAGAAATAAGAAACGTGATGAAAATAATTACTAACCCATTAAAATTCCCACTTCCAGTCATAGTGTGTTTAGTGTCTTCATTATACTAAAATATAATACGGGAAGGAAGGATAAGACCATCTTGGTGTCACTAATGACCACTTATGGATAGTGGATCTTCTATACTAGGGACTCTAGAAAGGCTTCATGTAAGTGCTCCAACCATTTCCCATTGATGGGGAATGATTTTTTTGTTTCATCATTTTGTACATGAACAACACTAAAATGATAAAAATAAACCACAATATAAAGGAAAAAATAGTGGGTAATAAGACCACCATGGTTCATATTTAGAGTCCAATTGCAAAGGATGACATTCTTCTAGTTATTGAACTAACAATAACGGGTGGTATGTTCATGAGATTATTTGGTTCTCTATTTATATATTTGGTAGTTCTCATACGATTCTCTTTTCATTTCCCTATGATATTGAATATCTAATTTCCTTTAATCACCTGAACCATAAAGATAAGTATTTCATTATTTAGTCCCATAGTAGGACTAGTTATCTATCTAAATGTGGGAGGTGAAAACTATTTACAAACACTAGATGATAAGGTGAAAAGACAATTGGAGCTTTAAAAGTAGTATGGTAAGTCTACAAATAATTTCCAAGGACATGACTCCAAACATTTCCTTTGGGTTAAATAATTTTTCCTTGATTTTTTTGACATTACATTTTTGAAAACATAGATTGAACATTGATTTTTTAGTGAAATGTAGTAGAAACTAGATGCCTAAACCTATACCAATGAGAAAGAGATATTATAGTTATATTGTATAAATCCTACACCTTCTCACTGATGATGAAACTAGGAAATACAAAACTATAGAAAATTTTCATTATCTAAAAATTCTACAACAATTTTTGAATTATCAATCACTATTGATCATAACTCTGACCATTTTGACACGTAATCTATATCCATATGAATATATAAGTTTCTTAACAAACGTGGAAATATCCCTATATTTTAAATTACTCAAACATAAAAAATGTCATGAAAGGTAAGGGTTTTTTGGAATTTTATTTCCTTTTGGAACATTCACTATTTATTAAAAATTATCACAATATCTAAAAAAACCATGGATGTCTAGAAATATTGTTGGACAAAGTAGACTCGAATTATGGACAATGCATGAAGTCCATTAGGGACCAAATTGGCACTCATATATGAGAGTGTGAAAGAACCTAAGGACTAACAGAAATTCAAGATCAAGAACACAATTCCTAAGGAATATATCATTCAATTGATAGAATTTATCCTCATTAAATAAATGATTTATGATAATATAGAGGGGAAATTCAATTTTTGAGTTTAGAAATATCCATCTTCTTGGGTCAGCCATCATATTCTTTGCTACATTCCCCCTAATTTATATATTATATTTATAAATGAGGAGAATCCAATGAATGAGATTTGGTTCAGATCGTAGTTTATTTAGGAGATACCGGATGATTTAGTGGTCAAGGAACATAATTACTTTAGACCCTAAAAGATATGACTTGAATTTACACTTGTAAAATAGAATGACATTGAATTGTTTATTGGTGGTGGTGTAGTTTTATTAGCAATGGTCTAGTGTGCATGAGGAATAACCTATGACATGTGGATCCCAGTTAAGACATTATGATAATACATTCCCAACTACATAGTCAGAGGAGTTACAAATGATATAAGATACTAAAACCCATTGAGGTGGATGAATTACCTGGGGTTATGTGAGACTCCATTTAGATTTGTTAAAATCATTCTTATATTTTTTATGAAAGATAATATTTTTTCTTCTTGGTGTAATCAGGGGAGGGAGAGTGAAATATTTCAATAGTCATGAATGAATTGATGATAAAATAATTCATGAATGAAGGATAACCACACATAAGTCCCATTTTCTGAGGAATGTTAGGTATGAAATGAAATATAATTACCAAGTTATCTACTTGGAAATCGTCCCTAGAATTGACATGACTTTTTACAATAACATATCACGACATGAAATTAAATTTATCATAATTTGATTCAATATTATTTTCAATACAATGATGAATTATAGATCCAATTTTATTCAAACACTCAGCAAAAGCAGAACCAAATACAGAAAAATAATGCAGGAATACTTCAATAAAATTATATAGATAATTTTTAAAAAAATTAATTATACATCACTAGAAAGTACTTTGATATTTTCATAAAACGAGTTCCATCCCCCTATATTAAAATGTACCCAAGGGGAAACTTAAGGGTTTTTCCCTCATACTGAGGGAAAATACAGATATCAAGGTATCTAAAATCCCTATAAATAAAATAGTTTTTGGAATTCCCTTGAATCATATATATTATCTGATCAATGAAATGAAATTTGAAATGTTCCTTCTTTTTTTAATAGTTTAGTGGATTATAATCTATAGAGACAAGCCTAGTATTCTACACATGGGATTAAACTAATTCATTTTTTTTGCATTTTTTTTATTATCATAAGACTAGTATTCTGAGGATCCAAGTACACTAGACATCACAATTAGATTTCACATACATCATAAATGATTTTATTAGAGACTGATTTTGATGACTCATTTTTAACAACATTTGGGTGGCTTAGTTTTAGTCGGAATTGATCCAGAAACACGGATTTAGGTTAATCATTTATAAACACACAATACATAAAATTTGATGGGATAATTGTAATAATGTTAGAAAGTGTCCACCCCATACTTGTTTGTACTCCCTCAAAATGTTAAGAAACTATAATTCAAGACATTGAGGAAGTGAACTAGTAATGATGATAGGTACCACGTTTCAATTCCTAATATATGATTATTTTAAATTTTGAGGTAGTGGATTTAGTTTCAATTATATGGTATTTTGGATAGATATGAGTTAAAGTGAATTTATAGGTCAATGATCTTATCTAACTATACAATAGTAACATCCTTAAATGTGGAATAATGTTTCAAAATATGAGCAATTTAAGTGATGGTTCTAGAATCCTTAATACATAATAAATAATTAATTGGAGAATATTCCAAGAATTTTTCTAAATCATTACAAAATTCAATTCATGATTAACTACCTGGAATGTAGACCAGTGATGAAAACATAGTTGTGAGATTAAGGGAGAGAATATATTTTTCACCATGAAAATGGATTACATCAATAAAATTAATTAAAGGAGTGGAATTATCTACTGAGGGGTGATTCATGGAATCAAGGACGTTGAGGTGGGGAATGTTACCAAAAAAATACACTACTAATGTACCTTTGTAGAAATTACTTGTTTTCTAAATGTTATAAATAAATTTATCCCCAATATATTTGGGGCATGTCCATTTATTCTGTTATCTTCTATTTTATTCACAAAAAACCAAGAAAAATTAATATTTTAACCCTCACTAGTGAATCGACCTACACACCAGTGCGGTGTTTAGTACTTCAGTTTTCTATTTGAACAATTATTGCTTTGATATTTAGTTACCCAAACTGTATGGAAGAAAAAATGGACTGATACATTACATTTATAGAAGAACCCAAATTTAGCATAGCATCAAAAAATAAATTCTTCCTTGTGGTTAATAGAATCAAGAATATTCCAAGCTTGTTGATATTTTTGGGAAGTGATAGATTAATAAATAATGATATCATACCCTCAAATCTCACATTTTAATCACCTTCATGTAACCTTTGGTGTGTACAAATCACTAATAGAATCATGGTATATCATGAAACTTTCTTCAAGAAATCTATATAGGGGATGCTATCCGACAGATTTTTGAATATTTCTAAAATTTGATAATAATGTTTGGGTTCTTTTTATTTCCTTGGTTTGGTGGCCCTTTTTGAAATATGAGATGAATTATTTGTCTTAATAGTTAGTTAAAATATCCTCTCACTTCTTTGGTATTATTTATATAAAGATAATTATTTTCTTTATTGGATAATTTGAGCTGGTGGAAATTTTGGTTTCCATTAGAGAGGATGACTCTAATGGAGGGTTCCATGGGATTTTAAGTTACATTCCAATATAAAGGGTAATGGAACTAATATTTACATTTTCCCTAGTGATTACTAGTAGTTGAGAAATATGTTTACTCAACCCCTGAATTTGGATTTCACCCATCTCAGTGGAATGTTGGCCTAATTGTGTTTTAAGATATTTTATGGTAACATGGGAGGATTGATGAAATTGGATATTTTTTTTGACATTTTTTTATATTTCTCTCAAGTATAGGATCAGGTTTTTGAGGGGTAATTGGAATGTTCTTTGTTATGGAAGGGGTTTTTAAATGGAGTTGGATGATGACTAATTTTCCGTAGGTGGTTCTTAGATTTTTTTGGTTTGATTAAATACCCCATTCCCTATAGATTGGGATGTCACTCTATCCAAATTTGGATGGATAGTATGGTTATTTCCTAACATGTTTTCTATATAAGTGTATTATTAGGATTTCCTTTAAAATTTAAAAAG
Source organism: Viscum album (assembly GCA_963277665.1). Taxonomy (NCBI): domain Eukaryota; kingdom Viridiplantae; phylum Streptophyta; class Magnoliopsida; order Santalales; family Viscaceae; genus Viscum; species Viscum album. The sequence goes on from OY728147.1 coordinate 220,351,308, forward strand.
GACTCTCAGTTGAGGAAATTGGTCGGATCATAGGGTTTCAACACCTAAGATAAAACAATTGTGAGGATGATGTGGATGTGATTTCTCTTGAAAATGAAATATTTGAAAGATTTGGGTATTTACCTTTTCAAAATTATTATCCATGTTCTTCTCAATGTCTATACATTACACAATATGAACATCATTGATTGGACCATTTGTCCATTTGTTGAAAAATTGAGTGTTCTAGCCATATTTTCAATGTAATTACTTATTGTAGTTAGAGTCTTTTCCATTACAGATCCACTTGCAGGAACATCAATCATGTTATGATTGATTGTAGTTAATCCGTAATAGATTTTTTGTATTAATAGTGGGTCACATAATTTGTAGTCTAGAAAACATAAGTATAATCTTTTAAATTGTTCCTAGTATTAATGAAATTTTTTCAATTGATATTTTCTTATTCAAAAAGTTTCTTTCCTTATTGGGGTAGCTAGAGAGAGAGAGGGTATTTTTCATGAAAAATTCATTTCTTGTTCACCCAACCTCTGATTAGGGAGTTAATATAATGTAACATATTATTTTATTTGTATCTTCTAAATAAAATGTAAAAGACATATATTTTACATGTTATTCATACACATTAGTAGGTTTTAACATTGAACATACAAAATGGAATTCCTTTAAGTTATTTTGTGGGTATTATCTAGCTAGTACATGATATTATGTGAATAAGAGAATGGGTCTATATTTTAGTTCAAAATTAGGTGTTTCAAATTATGTTAAAAAGTATAAATCTTGGATTTCTACATCAGGTGAGAGTATTTAATTTAATGAATGATTTTTAAAAAAAATATTATATATGTAAATTATAATTTCAAATATATATATAGAAAATAAATAGGATTCATATGTGTGTTACTGATGGGTTGTGTGTCTTTTATGAAAGGAATTCATTACGAGCCTTCATTTCAATTAAGTATTATCCTCTCGAATTCAGAATTGAAAGGAAGAAGATTTCCCAGAGTGGAATTTTTTATGCACAGAAACCATAAAAGAATGTGAATAAAAACAATTAAAGGCTTTGGTCATAGTCGAAGTTCCTGGGAGGTTGATAAAAAAATAAGGTTTTGTAGATTATCTGCAACATTCATAATATTGTACCTGACTTAAACACCATGAACAATGAAATTATTCTACTAAATATTTCCATATAGAAAAACTAAAACCCAAGGAGATAATTTTCTCATGTTAAATTCATAATTGATTAATTTATAATATGAATATATAGTTATCATATCTTTTGATATATCCAAAAAAACCCAATTTATTTCACTATTATTATTTTTATAGGATCCATGTTTAGAATCCCTAAAGTGATGATCAACCAAATCTTCATTAACCAAAGAATGAAATAAATTTATTTATGAGTGCTTGATTGATGAATCAATCCCTCAGTGTTGTTTGTGTTGATAATTTCATGATCCTTTTGGATTGATGGATTTATTCTCATTCGTGATAATATGAGATGAAGAACCCAAGAGTGAGGAGTCTGTTTTGTGCAATGATTATATATTCTCTAATTCTTGAATAACCCTACACAATAGACGTAATAATCTATTCATAGAGACAAGGTTTATGTTAAGATATAATTTAATTTCCTACCATCCTAAAAATAATATAATAATTCATATCAAACAACATTCCATATAATAATAATATTTTATTACTTGTGCTATCTTACATAATGATTAATAGTATATACTAATTGGTAAAAAAAATATTCACCCCCTAACCCAATCATGGTATGATCTAACTCAACATTTATTTAATAACCAAATAATTATTAAATTATATACTTCTTTCATTAGTAAATATTTTTGATTGATACAACATGAATAAAAATATTTCTCATTATTGAGAGTACTATTTCATCCAATAATTATATTCAAATAGAAATTAATTGAGATCAACATAAACAATTTTAGTGTGACCCTATAGGATTATTTCTCATTAGCATTTGGCAGGCAGGCATAATGTCCATGATTACTATATAACAATGGGTCAAGGCACCCAATAAAAACAACATAACATTGCAACTTCACCAACCCTATATGAATGATAACTGTATAATATAATCCCCTTATCACAATATTCAATCATGTAAGATGAATATATGTGTCATCATACTATATTCTTAATTTATATTTTTGACTATAGGGAATAAACATATAATTAAACCATGTCAAAGAAATTTAATGGAATGAACATATTCTAATAAAAGGTTTGAGATATCAACTTACATAAATATGTAAGGGATAAATCCTTCCTCGGTTTATCCATTAATAACATTCCATTTCGGATGCACCAAACAAACCACACTTACAATACACATATGGTGTCATAGTTTTGGTCATTAAATATTTGGGTGTGAGTCATGACATGAATTAATGAAAATAATAATGGTTAATACCATTACATAAAAATATATATAGAAATATAAAATGATACAAAACATGTTAAAATAGTATTGGGGTGTTTGTTCACATAATATAATATTTTAGAGAATACAAAGTGTGAAATTCTTGAGAAGAAGCCTCATATTCTTATGATTACTCACACAAGACATTATAAAAATGATGTTCCCTGTCATAGTATATTATGAAAACATATAACTATATTTAACAATATCATCATAACACTGCAACAATGTCATCATAGTGGGGAACTATTATGATTTTTATCAATGTGATTGATACCATCATACATTATAACATTAATTTCATGAAGAATAGTGAGAAATAAATTATAATATGTTTTCTCAATATTAAAATAAATTATTATACATGTAATCAAAACACAGTCAGTTGGATCTAGAAAACCAACTCCATCAAACTGTAACACCCCGAATGTTTAAATTATAAACATCATATTCAATAAAATATATGACATGAAACATCAAAAATAGAATGGAATACAACATCAATATATTTAAGGATAAATTTACTATTTAAAAAAAATCAATCTATTCAATATCTTTCAAAGCACGAAATATTGAGTTATATTTCATTGCCCACAATAATGACTTTCATTGATGGCATGCCTTACATGCAAGACTGGGTTTTATCGAATACTATTAATTTTATTCATTAAAAGGACAATTATCACATAATGTTTAAATTTGAGTCTATAATTTTTTTTAAAAAACTAATGAAATATATGGTTTAATTCATTTGTTACCAATCAATTAGAAATGAATATGATAACCATTAGATTTTAAAGGAAATTTTTAAAAAAAATTATTGTGCCAATGTCATTTTTTCATAATAAATTAAATTAATTACTATTATTGGATGAAATAAATTAAATTAATATATTATATGTTCAATAAATTGTTTTTAAGTTCATCCAATATAATTTATATGAATATGATAAGATCAAACCAAATTTCATGAATAAAAAGATGTATTTTTCTAAAGGAAATTTTGTAGATTTTTAATGAAACTTATTTAAAGAAAGGGTTAAATTTTATAAAATTTATTTGAAAAATAATCTTCATTTTTATAACCTTAATAGAAAATTTATCGTAGGGTGATTTTCGTTGTTAATCAGAGAAACATAATTTTTTAATGAATAATGAAAAGGATATGATTCTAATTGAAAAACACATGTATTTAAAATAATTTATATTGGTGAACTATATTTTAAATTTGTTTTAAAATTACAAAAAATTTAATTATAAATCTATCAATACAATTTAGGTTATTGGGATAAATATCATATTGAAATTGAATATAAAAACATTGTAAACTTTGGATATGTTTCTCATTAAAAACCCATTTTTTCAACATATATGTGTGGAAAATTTTAAATTAACTTATGGAACTTTTGTCATTTTAATTTAGAAATTGGATTACATAGTTATAATCATAAAAATTTATAATTTCTAAAAATTTTATATTATTTTTAGACTAAATTGAATAGTGAAATCTGTTAAAATTAATAACATCAATTAAAAGAAAACCATGTTTAGTAACAGAGGAAAATTTAAACATAAGTGACAGAATACCTATAAGACAATCCAAAATCCATTGGATAAACATATTTCTAAATTATACATTATGGTTTTTAGTTTTTATAATTATTGGATCCAGTTTAAATTAAAAAACACGATTGTAATTCCTTATTTCAAAAATTTGCAAGTTTACCACTCACCCAACTTATAAAGGGCCTTTCACACTCCCTCTTGTTAAAAAATATAAAACAATTTATTTGGGCCATGAAATACCAAAATATATTTAAATATTCCCTCCCCTCATCCAATAAGATTTATATTTATCATAAATACAACTTAGGATGGTAATATTGAAAACCAAAGAGGATGCTCATATAAGAGTTAATGTTTTTCTAAAAGTGATTTAATTTTCATTCCTTATCGACCTACTTAAATTATTTATATATCATGATTACATAATAATATAGAAAAATTCATATACTTATATGTTTTTATGTTATTTTTGTGACCAAAAAGTAGACATGATTCCTTGAAATGGGTCACAAAATCATTGTTTGATTGTACAGTGGACTACGACCTCGCAAACCGATGTTGTTAATTTTCACATTACCACCTTTCAAGTATGGTAATAATGATGTATGTACTATATATATATATATGTGATATTTTTTGTATTTATGGTGTATTAATTCTTATGTAATTATTTTATTACACATACCTTCATACTTTCCATTTTGTGGGAACACGATAATGTCATATATGTATACGATGGACAACCACCACGCAAAGCGATGTGCTTCATTCACATGTTACATGGAATGTATTAAGGATGGTTTTAATAGAAATATGTATTATATATGACATATATATGATACTATCATGATAATATACTTATATATGTATATATATATATATGTATCATTTAATTTTCCATCTTTAATATGAAAAGAAAATGGAAGTAGTGTTTATACTTGCGTGTGGCCTAGTATCTCCACCAACGGTGCATTTAATTTCATATAAATAAATTCAATGGATTACACTAAATACTTTTATAATAAAAATATATTATATTTATGTTATGATATAATTTTTTGATATGGTAAAATCATTATCAATGTAATCGGAATAATGATATTACAATTCAGAACATACTTGAAAAACAAGGTAATTAACACTTAAAAGAGTGAATATAATTAAATATTGTTAATGAAAAATTGATAAGATATTATAAAAGGATAATATATTATATCATAAATTTTAATATGGTTATTTCAAATGATAATAATGTGTTCAAAATCACTATACACAAGGTTAAATAAATCTCAACCAAAATGTAGCATAATGTAATGTATTTCTTAAATAAATTTCCACTCAATGGATTAAACTTCCAGATACATTAATATAACATGAAAATATTATCTTTTTAAAGATGTTTTAGAAATTTATTTTTTCTTTAACCTTTTTAAATTTGGATTTATAGTGTATACACATAATAAATACATTTATTTATTCTCACCTCATTGTTATGATCATTTTAATGGTTTATTTCACAATTTCATTCTTATCATGATTGATTATTGCTTAATATTAGTTGAATAAAATTAAATTAAATTTCCCAATTAACCCAGACATTTTTTTATCCTATTGTTATTTGTGAACAATTTCATGTAATAGTACAATTTTAAAACTCTATAATTTAATGTTTTGAAGAAAATATTTTCAAGATAATAAGACTTCATTTCTATCTTCAGTAAAAAATATGTTTTATTCCAAAATCCTATTTCCTAAAACCATTTTTAAAAATATTTCACAATTTAAAAATTATTTATTAATTTAATTTTAACATATTTTTACTGGTTAATAAAATATCAAAGGAATATCTATAAAATTTAGAAAAACAAAGATAGTCTAGATTTTATTGAAAAAGTGATAGGAATATTTTTTTCATATGCGGATGTAATGAAATTTTATACCATCCTAAGAACTCAATTGTTATAAATATTCTTTTGTATGTTTGAAAAGACATTTTCAAAGTATGTTTTTTTCAATTTTTTTAATGTTTAATTTTTAATCGTGACTATCAATTAAAATGATTTTACAAACGATTCTTAATATGAAAGGGATATTTTCCATAGGAATGTTTTAAAGAACATTATTGGTATTTTTATTAATAATTGGAAGAAAAATTCAAATCCCCATCAGTGTATATTTTAATAAAAATATCCTTAATCTTTGTATGGATTTTTAAGATAACATTGACCAAGGAAAGTATGAACATTAAATTCACTGATTTACTTTTTTCATTAATATTACCTTGATTTATTAAAATTTATATGGACATTAAATTTCCATTAAATGTAAATATTATTTATCATAGATATAACTATTTCCTCAACTATATAACATTTATACATATGGTTTTACTTTGATTGTTATTTGATTAACTAGGGAAATATTGTTTAATCTATATTCTTTACATAATATAGATATTTGATAGGGCACATTTTTTATGAATTAAATGTATTATTCATTATACAAGGAATGATTTGGACTGGTATGACATGTGTTGGGGACTATTTAAGGTAATCACCTCGAAGAATCAGTAGTCCCATCAGAAATAATTAGTTGGAATCAACCCTTCATGGTTGTAACTAAGTATGTTCTAAAATATCTTTTAGAAGGCATTTATAATAGTAAATTTTAAACCATATTGTGTAATCTCTTGACTATAAAGGTTTCATATACCCAGGAAATATGAATTCCAATATTAAAACATTTCCTATTTTATGAATTCAGTTATTAGTGTTTCTGGCATTTTCACTATAATAAAATCTATTTATTCATCTCATTATCAGTTTATTGAATAAATAGAATGTTTTTTCCATTAATTACTGATCCATATCCATTATTAATTATCTAATTATGTGAACAATGTTATTTAAAATCCATTTGTTTCAGTTATTTACCTTTTTATACGATTTATTCACTTCATTCCCAGTTTATTGTTTATTTGGCATGTGTTTTTAGTTATTTACCTTGACATATTATTTATGCACTTGCTTCATAGTTTATTGATTATATGGAATGTGTGTTCAATTATATACATTTTTATAACGGTTATTCTTATTAGTTGATTATTCATTCTATTGTACTTAAACCTTACTGATAATTTTAGCTCACCGTTATTTTTGTTCATTTCCCTAGGATTTCATGTAGTTCAATATAACATATATATAGGGATATGCTAGATAGAATATAGTTATTAGAAAAAGATAGAGAATTAGTTTTTAATTTGAGTATTGAAATATAATGTAAGACTTATGTTTGTATCTAGTTCACCAAGACTACTAAACTAATCTGTCGTTTGAGATCCATTTCATTATGTCTTATGCCAATGTAACAGTAGTAGACACCATCCTCGAGCTTTTGGGGTTGGTGTCACAAAAAAATATATCAATGAAAGCTTATTAGAAACCATTGAATCTTATTTAGGAATTTATATATTAGGGAAGATAACCCTATGATATAATTTGAAGATAATTTTAGAAGAACATCTCAAAAAAACCTTGTTTGTGATTATGTGATTATCTATGAATTTTTTTTTCAATTTATGTTTTTTTGATATTTTTGGGATTATACATTATGTTTCATAATAATATGATTTAATGTAGTGTATATCTTTATATAAAAATGGAATCAATTACATGAAATGGAACCACATCAATATATGTAATCAAGAGGGTATGAAGGATCATTTCTTTGAGGGTTTAGATCAAATATTTCAAAGGGAAGTAGTCTCCAAAACATTATAAGTATAGGAGGATATATAATCACGTGATAAGAAGATAGAGAAATATTAACCTAAGAATTATGGATATGGATGGAAGCACAAGTAGAAGAGGATGACATGGAAAATGATGGATAATGGTAATAATGTAATAATATATTTTCCCACATGTGGTAATTGTGGGAAGAGACACCCTGGTAATTTCATAAAAGTATTGGGAGTTTTCTACTAGTGTGGAGAGAAAGGATTTCATGATTTTGATTTTAAAGGAAAGAAAATGTTTAAATTTACAAAGCATAAACTATTGGGAAATTGGGATCTATTCGAATTAATTACACATAATGCAAGGGAAAATAACATAAATGAAGATAAGAGATCAAGGTTGGACTTATGGTGTTGATACAACTGAAGAGGAATTATTAAATTTCTAATGTTTTGATCTATAAATTTTCCCATTTGATTATTTCATTACTGAGTTATGCTTTATGCGAATTATGAAATATATAAGGATTCTGAAAATTAATATTTCATTAAATATTTAAGAGAGAATTGTGAAGAGTACTAATAACCAACAAAAATGATTCAGTGACATGTTTAACTTCTTAGAAAAAATATTCACGAGTGAAAAACAACCAAAAATATGTTCTTGATGTTGAGATAATGATGGTTTGATAAATAAATTATTGATATGAAAAAAGTATCAAGGATATTTGTGACTACCTTGGAATTGATTAATGATTTGTTAACAAAGTGGTTTATTCCATCATTGAGGAAGTTTAAATAATTTTTTTATCTATAATGTTTCTAATAACCAATGTTTTAAATAAGTAATAAGGAAGCTATCGTTTTTTTCAATAAATCTTTATTGTAATTATAGTTATTACCATGTTTTAAATGAATACATGATAAAGGTATTCACATGTGTGGTATGTTCAGATTTAAAGAATCTTCTTATTGTTTTGATTAATGATATGTTCATTTTGAAAATTCAATGACCTTATATTGTTTTGGATATTTATATTTTTTCAGAAACAAAAGGTTATCCTTTTATGAAAATGGTCAAGTTAAAATTTAGATGATATTTGAAAAATTAATGTATTACTTCACCAAAATATGCAACCAATATAGAAGATGAATTATAAATAGTTCAACAAACAATTAAAGGAAGAATTGTGTTTAAGATTGTAACACCTCAAAATATTATGAGAATTTTTTTTTAATTTCATTGATTTCTTTTGTTGTATGTTTCTCTAAGATTAGCTTGCGCTATACGCAACACCACATTAGCTTGTACTATATGATAAACTATTTTTGGCTTGTGATGCACAAAATTTCAAGTTATTTCGAATAAAATTCAATTTAAACAACACTAAGTATAGATTTTGATCAATGTATAATTGAACTATATTTTGAGTATGTTATACGCAACACCTAAGGAAGCTTTCCCTACACAAAACCCTGACATGGATTGAATTAAACACAAGAGCGACCTTCCTCAATAGTGTGTGTTGTACGCAATACCAAGTTTCACTAAACAAAGATATATTTTATAAAGCGTTTGGTGTACGCAATACCAATTTTCACTAAAGAACAATATATTGTAATAATATTATTATGAACTAGCCACTATGAATAGTTATAGCAACATTTTTAATTTTATAACATTATAGTTCAACATACACATTTTATGGAATGAGGTAGGAGAACAAAATCAATTTTCTGAATAAAAGAAGTATTTTTCAAAAAAACGTAGTTTTTCCTCCTTTTGATGACATACCCACTTTAAATATAGTTCTTGACACATTTATAATTTCAATTTGAAAAAATAAAATTATTTCTTTCTATAAGGATATAAAAATTTAATTTGGATAACTTTTTAATATTCTTCTGTTAACCTTCATATTTTGATGAATAGTAAAAATACGCTAAATTTTTAAAAAATACTTTTTCCATCGAGATAATTTATATGATAGAATTATAATATTTAGTGGTTATAAAGTATAAATAGAATATATTTTTACCATTTAATATATTTTAATTCATTTTCATTAATTATACATTGAATTCATGGGTAAAAACATTTCAATCTTTGACAATGTTTTAACTTTTAAAACCCCTTTTCTTAACAACGGGATTAATTCTAAATTAATTACAGCAACTTCTGTGTTTTGAATTATGAAAAATGGATTCCATATTTGGATTTAGTGGGTTCATATTATGTTAATAGGTTACTTTTATTTTTTTGATTTTATGAATAGTAACTACGGTAATTTTTATTTACTACAGTTAAAGGTAAATTAGGTAATTAAGGGTAAAAATAATATTATAAAATTTCCTTAAGACCTTCCAAAATTATATTGGATGAATAAAAGTAGACCCATATCATTTTAGGGTATTAATATGTTCATTTCATGGTCTTCTGACAATGAAAATGATATAATTATTATTAAAACCAAAGAAAGTGACAACAGGTCACTCTCTTATATCTTATAAGGTTAATAATATTAATTTAGTGATAAACATCATCAACCATCGAATATAAATAGTATCCAGAAATCTAAAAAAATTATCTACATCATGAGAATTTATTTAGAATTTTGAGGGATTAAATAATTATCACTAATGATGACCCAATAGTGATGTATAAATTATTTTATTAATTTAAATATCAATTAAATGGTTTTAAAAATATTAAAATAAATATCATATGAACTAATTAATGTTCTACACAGCTTTTCAAGATGAATATGTCATTTTAGGAGTCTATTAAATATTTTTTTTCGAATATATCCTCTGTGTGGATTTTATTTAAATTCAAATAAATGAATAGTGTCAAAATTGACACTATTGTTATTTTATAAAAATTACATATTATAAAAATCTTTAAAAATAACAAAAATATTTAAAAATTATAAATTGAAATTTATTTGGTCTATAAGGTCATAAATTATATAATTATAGACAATTCACAACACAAAAGTAATTATTTATAACAATTTAAAATTTAGAATATTATTACCACAAATAATATTAAATAGATTAAATAAGGATAAATCAAGTTGATAAGGTTTAAAATAAATTACCAACGTGTCTAAATCATATTGTTTGATGATATTACAACCCTATCTCATCTTATATTAGGATTTAATTCATTTGTTGATCATTTTATGTCGATTTTGAGTTTATTATAAATTAATTTTTAGAGGTTTCCAAAAGTGACCCTCTCCTCTCTTATAAAAGGGAACCTTCTCCATCTCATCCTCACACCATTTTGATCCTTTAAGACATGGAAAAACACTAAAAATTTCTCTTATCTACTTCCCTAGGAACATACTAGAGGTCCTGTCCTTGTTCAAAGACCAACTTTAGTGCCCTCAGAGGAGGTTTAGAAGAGGCGCGTTGAAGAAGAGGTAACATCCTTTACCGATTATTTCAAGTTGATTTCTTCATCTACGTCATCTTCTTTTTAAAACCACTATACAGGAGTCTCAGACACATATGGATGAAATTGGACATAAGGTAAGGGATAATTATTCAAATATCATTCTTATCCGAGATTGTTTATTCGTAAGTATTTACTGGGGTTATGTATATCCTCCATGTCCATGTTTTCTCAAAAAAAATTCATTAAATGTTTACTATTATTACATTTATGTTTAAATTCATTTTTACCCTTTTTTTACTTTTACCACAATGTATGGAAAGAATCTTTCCTTTGTTTACCATAAGAGTAACTTTTTGACTTTTCCGGCATAAGTACGAGGAGAATGTTTTTTTAACTTATACGGAATGAATGGATTTTTACGGATTCATAACGCCTTATTTTCATGAATCATCCTCTATAATAATTCATGATTATTTTCAACAAAAATACTTTTCTTTTAAAATTGAATGGAATTTTGTGAAAGGAAAATGATTTTGAAGAAGAAAATATATTTTCCTCAAAATTCATTTCAACTGTTTTCTCAAAACTACTTTCCATATAAGATGACATTATTTAGTATGATTATGTTTCAAGTATAATTTCTCTGTTATTTCCATGGTTTTATTCTTCTTATGATGAAATGATATCCATTTGTTTTATAGGGATTCTGTTATGATGTGATGATTTTTATGAAACCCATTTTTTCTTTAGGTTATGATGAATGATTTATGTTTATTTTGTGGAAAAAGTAATAATGATTTCATTAGGAGATGGGTAGGACCTATATATCCCTCCAATGCATTGGGTAATGACTTATATCTCATTATATAGACATGGCTGGAATGTAAAGTAAATCTAGATCAGTAATACAGGGCTGGAATGGTAAGTAAACCCGGTTTAGTAATGGACAATGTCCACTATTATGGTCTGGATAGAAATGCCATGGCTACTATGGAAATCATATCATGTTATTAATGGTTTTCCATAATTACATGTTTTATTCCCATGCTATTTTATCATGGTTAATGTCCCTTTATAATCTATGCATTACGCACTGCCATGATTTTTGTCATTAATCTTGATTTTGATGTTTTATGTTCATGTTCTTACATTAAAATGATTAGGGATTGTTTTATGTTCTCCTTGTTTACCCTTATTGAGAATTTGAGCTCAGCCTTTTTATGTTTTCTTTTCCCCAGGATAGAAATAAAGGTTTTAGGTATGAAAACCAAAGGGGAATATCATTATGTTGGATGTTGAAGATCTTTCCCCGTGATTTGAAGATTATGTTCCTAGTTTCCAATGACACTAAACTAATACGGTATTTGGGAGTCTGTTTTTTTCATGTATTATGTATTCCACAAAAGTAATGTAATGTCTATGTACGTCAAGTATGGGTTTCTAGAGTTGTTATCAGAGCGATGGTTTAGTCAACCATTGGAAACTAGGATACGAACACATTAGTGTGATCCCTAGAAATATTTCTATGGTATGTCTAGGGATGTCTCTAAGGTTAAGAATAAGTATTGGTTGTAGTCCTAGAATTTTGGTAACGATCTTAAAATTAAACATAAGATTTTATATATTGAAGGTACTCCGCCTTTATTATGTTGTTTTCCTAGAATGATTTTTTCCTCTCACACTATTCTATTTGGGTTTTAGACAATGGCTGGAACCTGAAGGAACCGTGTCAATCAATGTAATGGACATTGCAATTATTTTCCTTCTGAACAAACCAATGTTATGGGAGATGGAGTGGAAAATATTATTGCTATACTTACACAAGCTATGAATCATTCTGGACATCCAAATGAGCAGAGAAAAAAAATTCTATTGAGTCCTTCATGAGGAAACGTCCACCTTCTTTCAATTGGTCTTCTGATCTACTTATTACTGAGCAATGAATCAGTACCGTTGAAAAGATATTTTCCATACTTCGATGTTAAAAACATGAAAATTTCATTTTAGAAGTTTACCATTTAGAAGGTGAAGTAGACCAGTGGTGGACTCTAATTAAGAATACGAGGCCCTAAGATGAAATTGAATCCATGGAATGGGATGAGTAAAAGAACTTATTTTTCAATACGTATATCCCTCATATTCTTCGAACAAATATGGAGAAGGAGTTACTTGAGCTTAAGCAAAAGGATAATGAATCTGTTGGTATATACGAGGCGAATTTTACAAGGCTTTCAAGGTATGCATCTGGCTTTATCATCCAACCTAAGAGTAAAGTTGATCGATTTTTCAGTGGATTAAAATCAAGTCTTCGAAGGGTATTAGCTATAAGACTCTTCAGTACCTATGAATAAATTGTGCGTTGTGATATCAAGGTAGAACTAGAATTTGGTGTTAGATATCCATCTCATGGTTTTTACAAAAAACAAAATATGGAGTTCAAGGAAAAATCTCAGAACAATGTTGAAAAGAAGGTGAATGTTTCTTTATGCTCAAAGTGTGGAAGGACGTATAGTGGAGATTGTCTAAAAGGTACTGGAAAATATTTCAAGTGTGGAAATGAAGGTCATCGAGCAGCTGAGTACCGAAGTAATGGGAAATTTTTTTCTAATGACGTGAATAGAGAAAAGACTACAGAGAACGCTCCACCAACACTTCAATGATTCATGTGAATGGAAATGGGGCATTATGTAAACCAATGCCATAATCCAAGGGTTAATGATGATAGATGTGAGAAACCACTTAAGACAAAGGGAAATGGTAAGTCACATGAAATCACTATTTGTGATGTTTAGTATGACAAAGATGTTGTGTAATGATTAATTGTTTATGTAATGGGATTTCAAAATAGTATCATGGAATCTCATTTATAGTATCATGGAATTTTTGAATATCTATGTATTAGTTTTCAATAATTGTAAAGTACCGGTAACCGTGAAATGTGATTGAAATATTTTTGTAAAGAAGATGATTTGTGCATAATGAAGGGATAAGGAGAAAATAGTATGTTTGATATTATTAATGAGCTCAAGACAGAGATAAGGGAAAAGTGACATCATGGTTTGAGTATAAATAATTTTTGGGATTTTTGTATGCGGAAAGAGTTAACTTTTGACAAAATTTATGTTTTCAATAAGGTTCTATGGTAATTCATGTTTTATGATAATACAATATTAAGGTATTAACATGTTTGGAATGCAATCAACAAGATATATCTTATGATATATGGGGGGTAAATGATGGTATTCACATGCCTGGTTGATAACATTTCTAGTAATTGTTTTCTTTATAATATGAGATGGGATAGAAGTATTTTGGATAAGCCTAAAGATTTGAAATGGATTATGTTGGACATAAGATAATATTTTTTAAGGATAGAACAATTTTCCTATATTATTTCTGAAATGTTATAATTGTATATTTTTAGAAAAAGGACAACCCGTCGTGTCAGACAAGGTTGCGGGAATCGAACCCACAATCACAGTGTGATAGGCCTTTATCACCAACCACTGGCCTACATGAATTCCTTTGTTCTTAGAAATTAGTTTTATTTTATTAAGTGGTATGATAGATGATGTATAAGTCCATTTTTGGATCCATATTTGATTAATCTCATTATAAGATGGACTTAGGTATATAAATTTTTCTAACCTTATGTTTGAAACAGATGGAATCACCTATCATTCTATCCAATGATCTTCCAAAACATCACGGGAGACAAATTCAACTTCATTTATTTAAGAGATAACGTGGAAATTTTTCATGGCACAAACAACAGGGATATTGTACCAAAATCAAGTAAGTATTTATTTTAATTAAAAAATTCTTCAACATTAGGGAAATGGTCTTTAAGATAAAAAAATGTTTTCCTAGTGCCCTCATATCTGATGAATCATATGGTACCTTAGATCATCACAAATTTATGGCTTTGTAATTGTTTGATTTTTGATAGCCATGTTCTCTACCACACTGCATCAGAACTTGATGGTTTGATTTCCCTTCTATATCAATATTTTCACCTATGTTCTCTTATGTGGAAACCCAGTGATGAGTTCATTTGGTTAACCATTACGTTTCATAATTTTTTTTTAAAAATTCTGTCTTGGTATTCTTATTAATGATGTGGGTTTCTATGAAGGAATCATTCAAGTAGTAAACCATTTATAACCCTGACGAATTTCAAGGGGGCAATTTATTTTAAGGAGGTAGAATGTAACACCCTGAAATTTTATGAGAATTATTCTTTTTAATTTCTTTGATTTCTTTTGATTTATGGTTCACCAATATTATCTTGCACTATACGCAACACCATAATATATTGTAGTATACACAACACCATTCCTGGCTCTTGATGCACAAAATTTCAAGTTCATTCGAATAAAATTCATTTTAAACAACACTAAGTATAGATTTTGATCAATGTATAATTGAACTATATTTTGAGTATGTTATACGCAACACCAAAGGAATACTTCCCTATAAGCGACCCTTGTCTTGAATTACATGCAAGAGCGACCTTCCTCAATAGCTTGTGTTGTACGCAATACCTATTTTCAATAAAAAATGATATATTGTTATAAAGCGTGTGTTGTACGCAATACTGACTTTCACTAAACAACGATATATTGTTATAATATTATTATGAACTGGCTATTATGAATATTATTAACCACATATTTAATTTTATAACATTATAGTTCATCTTACACATTTTCTGTAATGAGGTAGGAGAACAAAATCAATTTTTTGATTAAAAGATGTATTTTTTAAAAAAAATGCACTTTCGCCGCCTTTTGATGGGGCACACACATTAAATATAGTTTTTGACAAATTTATAAGTTCAATATGGTTAAATAAAATTATTTATATCTATAACTATATAAAAATTTACTTTGGATAATTTTTTAGTATTTTTCTGTTAACTTTTATATTTTGATGAATAGTAAAAATACGATAAATTTAAATTAAAAAAAGCTTTTTTCATTAAGATAATTTATATGGTTAAATTATAATATTTAATGGTTTTAATGTATTAATATAATCTATTTTTACCATTTAATATAATTCAATACATTATCATTAATTTTACATTGAATTAATGGGTAAAAACATTTCAATCTTTGACAATATTTTAACTTTTAAACTCATTTTCTTAAAAACATGATTAATTGTAAATTAATTACTGCAACTTATGTATTTTGAATTTTAAAATATGGATTCCATATTTGGATTAAGTGGGTCCAAATTATGTTAATAGGTTACTTTTATTTTTTGATGTTATAAATAGTAACTAGGGTAATTTTTATTTAATACAGTTAATGGTAAATCGAGTAATTAAGTGTAAAAATAAGATTATAAAATTACCCTAAAACCTGTCAAAATTATATTGGATGAATAAAAGTCGACCCATATCATATAATGGTCATAATAGGTTCATTTCATGGATTCTTGGCCAGGAAAAGCATACAATTTTTATTAAAACTAAAGAAAGTGACAACATGTCACTCTCTTATGTCTTATAAGTGTAGTAATTTTAAATTAGTGATAAACCTCATAAAACTTCGAATATAAATAGTATTCAGAAATTTAATACAATTATGTACATCATGAGAATTTAGTTAGAATTTTTAGGGATTAAATAATTATCATTAATGATGACACAATAGTGATGTATATATTATTTTATTGATTGAAATATCAAATTAATAGTTTTACAAATATTAAAATAAATATTATATGAAATAATTAATGTTCTCCACAAATTTTATATATGAAAATGACATGTTAGGAGTCTATTAAATATTTTTATTTGAATATATCCACTGTGTGGATTTTATTTAAATTAAAATAAATGAATAGTGTCAAAATAGACACTATTTTAATTTTATAAAAATAACATATTATAAAATTGATTAAAAGTCAAAAAAATATTTAAAAATTATAAATTGAAATTTATATGGTCTAAAATGTCATAAAATATCCTATTATAGACTATTCACAACACATAAGTAATTATTTATAACAATTTAAAATTTAGAATAGTATTACCACAAATAAAATTAAATATATTAAATAAGGATAAATCAAGTTGATAAGGTTTAAAATAAATTACCAACATGTCTAAATCTAATTTGTTGATGATATTTAAACCATATATCATATGATCTTCGTATTTGAGTTATTTGTAGAGGTTTTTAAGAGGGTCTTGAGTTTATTATTAATTAATATTTTTGAGGTTTCCAAAAGTGCCCCTCTCCTATCTTATAAAAGGGCACCTCCTCCCTCTTCTCCTCGCACCATTTTGAGAATTGAAGACTCGGACAACCCATAAAAATTTCTCTTCTCAACTTCCATAGAAACATACAAGATGTCCTTGTCTTCTTCAAAGACCATCTATAATTCCCTAAGAGGTGGTTTAGAAAAGGCACGTCGTAGAAGAGGTAATATCCTTTACCGATTCTTTCAAGTTAATTTTTTCTTCTACTACCTATTATTTTGTTCTTTCATAATTAAGTAATAACATAATTATAAATAATATACTTATATGTTATTATAAATATAAACCAACCCTATTTCACCTTCTATCCATCCGACAGAAAATGAAATCACCGCGCGTGCGTATGTACAGAATACCGTCTCCACGCCATGGTGTAATCTGTTTTTCCACCACCACTTTACTTGGATGGGTATAATGGTGTAAAGAATAACTATATATAGTTATTATAACATGATAATAAGTCTTAGATATAATATCATCCACTCTAATTCCATTCAATAATTATGGGAATGATATCATCGCTCGTGTGTACGTACGAATTACCGTCTCTACGACGCGATGATATTCATTCTCCAAGTTAACCATTCAAGAATGATTATAAAGTATATATATTAAATAATAATTAAATATATGCCATATTCATGATACTGGATATATGTATATGTTATTTACTTACTTCCATTCAATTTAATAAGGAAACTAAAATAGGTTTCATGCGTACGTACAACCAACCGTCTCCATGAACGGTGTATTTAATTTAATTTATCAATCTATTATATATATGTATATTCTGAATAAATTTTATATATAAATCATGTTTTACATTCTGGAAGTAAGTAATAATGATCTAAGTAAACATATTAATAATTAAAAGTCAAAACACGGATGATAAATGAAACGATTTTACCCAAAACACTGCTTTAACATGGAAATAACAAATGAACAGGTAATATAAAGTTTTATGTGAATCATATATGTTATCATAAATACTATTATGGTTTTATTATAAGTTAATAATATGTTTAAACACACTATACAGGAGTCTCGGACACATATGGACGAAAATGGACATAAGGCGAGGGAT
Organism: Viscum album; assembly: GCA_963277665.1. Lineage (NCBI taxonomy): Eukaryota > Viridiplantae > Streptophyta > Magnoliopsida > Santalales > Viscaceae > Viscum > Viscum album. Next base: position 220,369,835 of record OY728147.1, read on the forward strand.
AATTATTCGAATCTCGTTCTTATCTGAGATTGTTTACTCATAAGTATTTACTGAGGTTATGTTTATCATACATGTCCATGTTTTCTCAAAATGTCTTCATAAAATGTTTACTATTAATCCATTTACATTGACAGTCATTTTTACCCTTTTATGACTTTTACCTCAAGGTATGGAAGGAATCTTTTTTTATTTACCATACGAGGTAGTTTTTGACTTTTCTGGAAAAAGTACGAGGATAATGTATTTAACTTATATGGCATGAATGGATTTTTACGGATTCAAAACTCCTTATTTTCATGAAGCTTCCTCTTCAAGATTTCATGATTATTTTAAACAAAAATCCATTTATTTTAATATTGAATTACATTTTGTGAAAAGAAAATTATTTTAAAGAAGAAAGGATATTTTCCTCAAAATTCATTTCAAGTGTTTTGTCAAAACTATTTTCCATATAAGATGACATTATTTAGCATGATTATGTTTCAAGTATAAAGTCTTTATTATTTCCATTGATTAATTCTTCTTATGATGAAATTATATCCATTTGTTTTATATATATTATGCTATGGTGGGATGATTCTTATGAAACCCATTTTATTCTTTGGGTTATGATGAATGATTTATGTTTATTTTGTGGCACAAGTAAGAATGATTTCATTAAGAGATGGGTGGGACCTATATCTCCCTCCAATGAATTAGGTAAAGATTTATATCTCATGAGATAGACATGGATGGAATGGAAAGTAAATCTGGTTCAGTAATATTGGGCTCGAATGGCATGTAATCCCGGTTCGGTAATGGACATTGTCCACTATGATGGTTTTGGGAGAAATTCCATGGCTACTATGGAAATCATATCACGTGATTAATGGTTTTCCACAATTAAATGTTTCATTCCCATGCTTTTTTTTCATGTTTAATTCTCCTTTATGATATTTTCCTTATGTACTGCCATGATTTATGTCATTACTCATCATTTTGATGTTTTATGTTCATGTTCTTACATTAAAATGTTTAGGGATTGTTTTTTGTTCTCCATGTTTACCCTTACTGATCATTTGAGCTCACCCTTTTTATGTTTTCTTTCCCCAGGATATAAATAAAAGTTTTAGGTAATCAAACCAAATGGTAAGATCTTTATGGGATATTTTGAAGATATTTCACCATGATTAGAAGATTATGTTCCGAGTTTCCAAAGACACTAAACTAACACGGTCTTTGGGCATCTGTTTTTGTCATGTGTTAAGTATTCAGCAAAATTAATGTAATTTCTATATACGTCATGTATGGGTCTCTAAAATGTTGTATAAATGTATTATTTAAGTATATTTTATTATATTATTAGAGAGTTAAATAATTATTTAACTTTAAAAAATTTTATAGAAAAAATGATATCGTAATACCTTCAGTTTTATTAAACAAATGGTATTTTAAATCATCAATGATTTATGGTTTTGATCCCCTAAACACTCCATTGACCATTAACTTTTTGGGATCTATGACCTCAATCACTCTCCATAAATATTTATTCTTTTACACTATGTCCATATATTCACTTTCCACCGATTTTCTTTGACTTGGAATTCTAGTGATGTGTTTTACCATAAGAACTTGGTACATTCCATTCCCTCTTTTTGAGAGGATTTTTTAACATAACATATCACAATGATTTATTTCAATAAATTAATTTTCAATTATAAAAATTTAATTTCCTAGATCATTTTTAGATTCTAAGGATGTAATTTTTTTAAGGTTGATAGAATGTTACACCACACAAGTTTAAAATATGAACACCGTATTTAATTGCGTGTATGACAATAAAAAAAAGTATAGAAAGAAATATATCATCCCAATAATTTATTATATATTTACTATTTTTAAATAAATTAAATATATTATATATCTTGAAATACATGAAATACATAGTTAGTTATCCTTATGTGCAATAATGAGTTTCTCCAATGGCTTGCGTTACACACACAACCCAGTATTATAGAAAACTATTAATATTATTATTTAAAATTATACTTCCATCCCTACAATTAAAATAGAGATTATAAATAAGAGTAAATTAAATATTAAATTGATCTATGAATTCATTTGTTATAATTTTTTATAAATGAATATAAAAACCATTTGAATATGTAAGAAATGATTTATAATAACAATTTTTATACACCAAATGTATTTTATCATAATGAATTTAATTAAATAATATTATTCAATTATCTTAATTAAAATTATATATTGAATTTTAAATAAATTTTTTTGACATTCAATGTAACACCCCAAACTTTCATGGTACTCTTCTCTTTAAATAATACAGTAGCGTGTGTTGTACGCAACTTCGAGTTCTAAAACACACCACAACTAATCAAACTAGCCGTTATGAATAGTAACACAAAAAAAATTGCAATTTTATACATTATATCTTTCCAAATGGAATGCATTTTTGGATTCAAAATATCTAAATTAGCTTAGGGTGAACTTTTGGTATTTTTCTAAAAACATTCAATTTTTGATGAATAGTGGAAATCACTAAATTTTAATTAAAAACAACTATTTTAATCAAAATAATTAGTTGTGATAAATTATAAACATTAGTGGATTAGAAGTATATTTAGAATATATTTTCAACATTTAATACAATCTTTGTCACTGGAAGTTATTTTACATTTAAACTGAACATAAACAACTGTCAATCTTTTGATAGTTATTATTTCTTAAAAACATTTTTTTTGTTTTGACTGCGGGATTTAATTTTAAATTAATTTTTACCAATTCTGTGTTTTGAATTTAGAAAAATGGATTCCATATTTAGAATAAAGAGTTCCAACTTTTGTAAATAGGTAAATTTTATTTTTAGAAATTTTGAATAATTACTTCGTTAAATATTTTATTTACCATGGTTAAAGGGTAAATCCGGTAAATAAGGATAAAAAATAATATTATAATAATTATAAATTACCCTAACATGTTTCATAACCATATTTGATGATACATTTCTGACCATGATAATCTTTGGGTTGATTTTGGGATCCCATGGATCCACTTGTAAGTGATAATAAAACTATATATTAACTAAGTTAAAGTAAATACAAAAATGACAAAAGCATATATCTTTTAGTAAATATTTTTTTACATAGAGTTATATATGTGATATTTTCGACTATAAATATTAATTAGAAATATTAAAATATTTCCTAAAAAATGGTAGTTTATATATAATGTTTAGACATTGAATAATTAAATTTATTTATGACCCAATAATTATGTAGTATTGTCTTTATTAATGAAAGAATCAAATAATTAGTATTATAAATGTTAAAATAAATATAATTTGAAAGTTTTGATGAAATCCACGAATTTTATTAGTAAATATTAAATTTTAGAATTTATGAAATGAATTTGGTTCCAATTAATAATGTTTCTACGATTTTAAACGCAATAAATTATTAAATATTTTCAAAATTGACATAAATGAGTTTTTAAAACAAATATTATATTATTAATTTATATTCTATTCCTAAAAATCTATGGTTCGGCCAATAGAGTTAGATAATTATAGGTGTATCATTAATTGATCACTTTGGGGTCTCTTGGAAGTATATAGTATGTTTATTAACCATATAATATAAAAATACAAAGTGACATGGTAAATGTCAAACTATTTAACTAAGAGTTAAATATAAATGATATGGTTAATATAGTGACCCAAACCTATATAAAATCTTTTTTATGAAATTATTGTGACCCATACCCACCTTAGGATTTTATTAATCCACTTTTTATCCATTATAAACCGAATATTAATTTATTATAAATTAATACTTTATGTTTTTCCTAAAGAGCCCCTCCTCCCCATATAAAAGGACCCCACTTCTACCCAATTATTAATACCTTAAAAGTATTTTGGTTCGGAAAACCTCTGTCCAAATACCCTATAAAATATCCTCCATTAATCTTAGAGGCATCCCTTTAGTCAGAAATCCAACCTAAGGATCCCTTTTGATCAAATCAAAAGGAAGAACCCGAAGAAGAGGTATTGCTTTCACCACCCTTTTTCAAGTTCCTTTCTTCTTCAACTTCTTCTTTCATTGTTATTTCCATTAAAAAATAATCACTTCAGTATCTTCTATATACTGTGATGTTATTATATATATGGTACAACCATATTCAGTATTCTATCCATCCTTTGAATGACATGTCACCCTACGTGCGCACATACGGCCTACCGTCTCCACGTCGTGGTGTAATTGTTATTCAATACATTATTATATGGATGGGTATAATAATGATGTGTAATTCATTTAAATAACAAATATAACATGATAATTATTATTTATATATGATATACCATCCAATTATATATTATTTTAATATCAAAAGAATGATATTTTCGCTCGAGCGTACGTACGGACTACCGTCTCCACAAACACGATGGGATTCATTCCCCATCGTATCCATTGAAGTATAATTCTCATTTTATGATTAAAAATAATTATTATGGACATGATTTAATTATTTATATTCATAATATACAAACCTACCCATAACAATCACTACTTATGTAACAAAACATATAAAAGAAAACGAGTAAGTTAACACTCGAAATGAGGATAATACTATGATATTATTAACAAAGAAATCATATATGATATCATATTTATGTATATAATACTTGTATAATTTAATAACAATTATTTCACCATTATAATGGACTCTAACCTACCCTCGTCCATGGAAAATGTACGAAGTAAGGGGTTTCTTATCTCACTTTTAATTTCGTGATATTTTCATTGTTCACCACTTATTTATTGCATGTGGTGTGTGTGCTGCCCATGAATGTATTAATTTTGTAATATACTTTAATTTATGGATATTTACATAATAATTATATTATCCTTATTTCATGGGTGCATGTTTCATAAGTTAGAAAATCGATAAAGGAATTTAAAATTTCAATTTCCATTCATTCGTCTTTACGCATACTTCATTGATTATTTTTCTCCAAGATTGTGTGTGGAATCACTATTCATTTCCTTATGTCATATTTTCCACACCTCTTTGGGTGGATATATTTTTGATACACATAATAACTCCATTTATAATTTCTCAAGTCATCAATATGAACTCGATAAGAGTAATTTTTAACTCATTTTCCATTTGTTGAGTTAAATATCCAATTCATTGGTGTTGCCTTTACAAGAATATGTGTGATTTTCCTCTAATTGATTTACAGTGAATATCCAATCATATTGAGTGTATTTATATTTATCACACTTAATTATGTAGTTGATTTATCCTTAACCTAAGGATATGGTCTTTATAAGAGATTTCATCTCAATTTACATTCAATTGAGACTTCTTCGTTGTTATACACCAAATCACTTTTATATGGTGTATATAATGCACATTAACATAGTATATCATGAATCTATTTATTCTCGTGATATTAATTTTTTTTTATTACCTTAATTATTTGTATTCAATTTTCACTCTTTTGGTTAGGAACTCTAACTAAAATATCATTTTAAACGATTTAAAGATTTATTATTCAAAATCATTCTCATTAATGTCCATGTTTTAAAAATGGTTCTAAAGATTTATTTATATGGACATCAATGTTTTAAAATTAAAACTCATTTTAAATGTTTCAATGTGGTATGGGACACTTTGATTCAAAAATCTATTTTAAATGGCTTCTTGGAAAATAGTGTGACTTTTAAATTTTTTCAAGAAAAAGGGGGATATTTCTCTCAGTAGTTTGATGATTATTTAAATCTATGTCAATATCCTTCATTATTCTTGATTGAGGTTAATCTGATGCAATACAATATTCTATATTGTATCGAATGAGTTATTTCTGACTTTGGATGTGCAATTTTTATACCATTCATGGTTTGTGGTTAAATTTATTGACATTTCATATGCTAGTTTTAATACGAATGTTTATGTTATGTTTCAAACTTTTCATATGAGGAATGCATTGGACTTAGTAAGTGATAGGTGGGGGCCACTATATCTCCTCAATTAATCGGTAGGTTTCATGAGACAAAATAGTGTCTTGGTATGAGGCCTTGACAAAATCTTATTTTTAGTCTTGGCACAATGCCTTGACTATGTGGTTATGATATCTGTCATTATGAATTCCATCATTATAAAAGTGGTTATTGATATTGCATGTGGTTATTTGACTAGTAGAATATCCATGTGAATAATTAAATGAAACTATTTCATTTTATCTTTTCCATATTATGCTGATGTTCATGTTTAAAAGGTTTTTAATTTAGTTAAACATTGCCTTAAATGTTTATGTTAATTTATGAAGGTTTCCACAATATTTTTATCCTTACTGAGCATCTGAGGTCACCCCTTTCAATGTATCATTTTTCCCAGGATGTGAGGAAGTAATTTATGAATAACCTAAAGGGATAGTATGAGGGGATATGATGACAAGATTTTGTTGTAGTTTTTCTTACTTGGTGATGTAATGTAAAACTTATGAATATATCTTGTGTATCCAAGATACTAAACTAATCGATCTTTAGTGACATGATCTTTTGTGATCATGCCAATGATATGTAATAATGCACCGACTCTAGGTAACTGGGTTCGGGGCGTTACAGTTGGTATCAGAGGAAGTTTAGTACAAACCTTGGAAACTATATTTAGATAAACTCTGATTAGAGCACAAAGCCCTAATATTGACTTTGAGGATTAGTATAGAAGAACTTCATAAAATTTTGGTATTGTATAGATTTTGAGAGTTTTCCAAGAAATAATCCATGTCTCGCTATGAGCAGGTAGAGGTGGCTCTGGCATAGATGTTCCTAGGGGTAAAAACCAAAAACACCACTTTGAGCTAGACTCTAATGGGAACAGGTGCACGACAACGATCCTTGCTGCACTCGTGGTTACGACACTCCTAGGGGATATGCTTAGGAAAATTTACATTTTCCTTACAAACCAATTTGAAGTATTTTAATATAAGATGATAATAAATGACCATAGTTAATCCTAAGGTGTTTTAAATTGAGAATATGGTGTCATTATATTCTCTAAATGATTTTATGACTACTGTTACTCACACAATGAATTCTGGTTTTAGTCAATGGCAGGAGTCCACGGAAGTCATAGTAACATTGAGAATGATGTACAAGGTGGGAACGGTGGTGGAAATGAGCAACTAAATGGAATTTTGATAGGTGTAAAAGATATCATGTTCATTCCAAATCAGTTTTCCAAAAATATGATAAAAAATATATATATTAACCAACTCCCAGACTCAACAAAGAAGAGAAAGGTGATGAATGATAAGAGCTCAAGCAGTGGAGACCATGGAGAAATGAATCCTAAATTTCTATCCTGCATGAAATGTGGAAGGTGACACCCTGGAAAGTGTCTCAATAGAAGAAATAAATGATTTACGTGTGGGAAAGAAGGACATAAAGTGAACAATTGCTGAGGAAAAATGAAGAGTACTATGGAAGAAAATAAAAATGCTCCCAAGAATCCATTTACAATCATTTGTCATAAATGTACGGGAACTGGCCATTACTCGAGTGAATTTCCTATTCTATAGGATATTTTCATGGTCAAAGAAAAATATATGTGGAAATAAATGGTTGGAGAAATGTTTAAAAGTATTAGTTCTCCTTGTTGATGGGATTACTTTGGAATAATTTTCTCTTGTATTTGTAACCCCGTTGTTTGCAATGTGAGAATGATATTTGAGGAAGTCTTATCTTTTCCCTTTTGGATATAGTTATAAATAACCATTTGGTTTTATATGATCATTGGGTTTGAGGCAATTACATGTTATTATATTTTGGGATGAAAATGTAAGGTATGAGATAGAATTTCTGGTTAAAATTATGTTATTATTATTTTGAGGAATTTATCTCATTTTGGTAATGTTATAAAATATAGTTTCTGAAAAAGGACAACATGCAGACCATGTGACAACCCGTCGCGTCGAACAAAGTTGTGGTAATCGAACCCACAACTAAAGTGCGATTGGGATTTATCATCTACCACTGGACTACGTGAAGTCCGTAGTTAGAGTGAATAATTATTTTTAGTTAAATGATTTTATTGATCAATAATAATTTGATTTGGGTTTTTATCTCTTATCAAATGAATAACCTTAGTAAATGAAAATGATTTAGTGATTAAGTGATAAATGTTATTTTGGAATATTTTCTCTTTGTTGGGAACACTATATGCCCAAGGAAAATAGAACACTATGGGGTTTCATTTAAGGAGTAATGGTGGATTTTTATCTAAGTTTTTATTGTGGATTTATTGTGATTTGGGTTATTAATGGAAATGATTAACCTATAATAGAGAATATGTGATTAGATTAATTACTTTTACATACATGACTTTAAGAGTAGTTGATGCCATTTGGAGATACAATTTAACATGGAAGACTACATAACCAAATTATTCTATGTTTTGGGATTCAATATTAGTTTGGATTATATTGAGGTATTTTAAGGACAATTGTTTATTGAATGGAATTTATTTAACTTTGGGGTATTGTTGGTTTAATTTTAAAAATTAAGATTAGTGTTTCTTTCTCTAATGGAATATCCTTTTGGGGGATCATTAGATCTTTTACTAACCATTTTTGTTTTGATTAATCTCTAAAGACAAGGTAAATATATAGTTTATTCTTCATGGATTATGTGATTCTATAGAATTTTATTCAATCTCTTCCAGTGTGACCAAGTATTCATGAATACTCATCGTTGAAAGAATGAGTTAGTGGTGGAAATTTATTAATGAATTAAACTCTACATAAAAATTTAGTACATCTATTTATTTTCTTAGTCAATCTCATTAATGAATTCCTCATCTTTATGTAATGTAACATGATAAAAAATGTTGTCCGTATACTTTTCATACTGGGAAACCAATGATCATTTTTCCCATCACAAGTTTGTGGATTTCTTGTTGTTAAATTTCTTCTGATCATGTTTTATATCCCTCTACATTATAACTTGACACTTATTTCATATTCTATATCCATTTTTTTACACGGAATCCATGTTTGAGTAATCTTGGGTGACCTTTGTACTTCTCTTTCTTTCTTTTAAGGTGATAGTTTTATTGACTCTTTTTCTGATGTGGGACATTCCATTATATTCCCAAGCCAAATTTTAAAAATTTTGAGGATGAAATTATTTGATGGATGGGAGAATGTAACACCCCAAACTTCCATGGTATGCTTCTCTTTGAATAATACAGTAGCATGTGTTGTACGCAACTTCGAGTTCTAACACACACCACAACCAATAAAACTAGTCATTATGAATAGTAATACCCACTTTTTTAAATTTTATACATTTTATCATTCAAAATGGACTTTATTTTTGTATTCGGAATATCAAAATTATCTTCAGGTGATTTTTTGTTATTTTCCTGAAAACTTTCAATTTTTGATGAATAGTGAAAATCACAAAATTTTAAATAAAAACAACTTTTTTAATCGAAGTAATTAATAGTGAAAAATTATGAATTTGAGTGGTTTCAAAGTATATTTAGATTATATTTTTACCATATAATAAAATTTTGGTCATTAGATGTAATTTCACATTTAAACCGGAGATAAACAGGTGTAAATTTTTTGATAGTTATTATTTCTTAAAAACACGCTTTTTGTTTTGACTATGGGAATTAATTTTAAATTAATTTGTTCCACTTATATGTTGTGAATTTATAAAAAATGGATTTCAAATTTATAATCAGGAGGTCCAAATTGTGTAAATAGCTAACTTTTATTTTTAGACATTTTCAATAATTTGGTAAATATTTTATTTACTATGGTTAGAGGGTCAATCCGGTAAATAAGGGTAAAAACTAATATTATAATAATAAAAAATTACCCAAAAACGTGTCCTAACCCTATTGGTTGATACATTTCCGACCATGGGAATCTTTGGGTCGATTTTGGGACCCCATGGATCCACTTGTAAGTGATAATGACACTTTATATTAATTAAGTTAAAGTAAATACAAAAATGACATAAGAATATATCTTTAAGAAAAACAATTTTTACATAGGGTTATATATGTTATATGTTCGAGTATAATTATTAATTATAAATATAAATAGATTTCCAAAATAATGGTCTTTTATTTTTAATTTGTAGACATTGAATAATTAAATTTATTTATGACACAATAATGATGCAGTATGTTACTTATTAATGAACGAATCAAATAATTAGTATTATAAATGTTCAAATAAATATAATTTAGTGTTTTGATTCCATCCAAAAATTTTATTAGTTAATATTACATGTTAGGATTTCTTAAATGAATTTTTTTTGAATTAATAAAGTTGTTAAGACATTATGAAAAATCAATTATTAAATATTGTCAAAATTGACACAAATGAGTTTTTTTAAAAATTATTATATTATTAATTGATAATATATTCCTAAAAATCTAAGGTTAGGAAAAAGGACCTATATATGTATAGGTTTATCATTAATGGAGAACTTGGTTATAACAAGGAAGTATATAGTATGTTTATTAAACATATAATATAAAAATACAAAGTGACATGGTAAATGTCAAACTATTTAACTAGAGTTAAATATAAATGATAAGGTTAATATAGTGACAAAATCCTGTCAAAAATCTATTACATGAAAGTATTTAGACCCATATAAACCTTATACTTTGAATAATCCACTTTGGAGCCATTAGAAACCGAATATGAATTTATTATAAATTAATACTTTACGTTTTTCTTAAAGAGCCCCCCTCCCCCTTATAAAAGGACACCACTTCTAACCAATTATTCTTACCTTCAAAGCCTTTTGGATTGGAAAAACTCTACCCAAATACCCTCTCAACCGTACTTCCTTAATCATAGAGGCCCTCCTTTAGTCATAAATCCAACTTAATGATCCCTTTTGATCAAATCAAAAGGAAGAACCCGAAGAAGAGGTAATGTTTTCACCACCCTTTTCAAGTTCCTTTCTTCATCAACTTCATCATTCATTGTTGTATCCATTATGAAATAATAACTCCAATATCTTCTATATACTATGATGTAATTATAAATATGTTACAACCATATTCAGTATTCTATCCATCCTTTGAATGACATGTCACCATATGTGGGTATGTACGGCCTACTGTCTCCACGTTGTGGTGTAATTGTTATTCAATACATTATTATTTGGATGGGTATAATAATGATGTGTAATTCATGTAAATAATAAATATAACATGATAATTATTCTGTATATATGATATAAAATCCAATTATATATTATTTTTATATCAAAAGAATGATATTGTCGCTCGTGCGTACGTACAGACTACCGTCTCCACGAACGCGATGAGATTCATCCCCCATCATATCTATTCAAGTATAATTTTCATTTGATGATTATAAATAATGTTTAAGGACTTTATATCATTATGTATATGAATAATATTCAACCTACCCATAAAAAACAAGACTTATGTAAAAAAACATATAAAAGAAAACGAGTAAGTTAACACCTGAAACGACGATAATACGAAGATATCATTAACAAAGAAATGTTAAAAGATCGTATATTATATCATATTAATGTATAGGATCCTTTTATAATTAAAGAAAAATTATTTCACCATTATGCAGGAGGCTAACCTACCATCAACCAAGGAAAAATTACAATGTAAGGGGTTTCTTATCTCACTTTTAATTTCGTGAGATTTCCACTGTTCACCACTTATTTATTGCATGTGGTGTGTGTACTGCCCATGATTTTATTCATTGTGTAATATACATTAATTTATGGATATTTAAATCATAATTGTATTATTCTTCTTTCATGGATGTATGTTTTTTAAGTTACCAAATCGATAAGGGAATTTAAAATTTCAATTTCCATTCATTCGGCTTTACGCATACTTCATTGATTATTTTACTCCAAGATAATGTGTAGAATCACTATTCATTTTCTTATGTAATAATTTCCACTCTAATTTCAATGAATATACTTTTGATACAGATAATCACTCCATTGATAATTTCTCAAGTCATCGATATGAACTTGATAAGAGTTATTTTTACACTCCATTGAGACTTATTTGTTGTTTTACACCAAATCACTTTTATATGGTGTATATAATGTACTTTGACATAGTATATCATGAATATCTTTATTCTAATGATATTACAGTGTTTTTATTACCTCAATTATTTGTATTCAAGTGTCACTCTTTTGGTGAGGAACTCTAACTAAAATATCATTTTAAATGATTTAATGATTTATTATTCTAAATCATTCTCATTAATTTCCATGTTTTAAAAATGGTTTTAAAGATTTATTTACATGGACATCAAATTTTTAAAATTAAAACTCATTTTAAAAGTTTCAAAGTGGTATGGGACACTTTTATTGAAAAATATATTTTAAATGGCTTCTTGGCAAATAGTGTGACTTTTAAATGTTTTCAAGAAAAAGGGGGATATTTCTCTCAATAGTTTGATGATTATTTTAATCTATGTCATTATCCTTCATTATTCTAGATTGATGTTAATATGATACATTCCAATCTTCCATATTGTATCGATTGAGTTATGTTTGACTATGGATGTGATATTTTTATACAATTCATGGTTTGTGGTTAAAAGTTTTGACATTTCATATGATAGTTTTAATAAGAATGTTTATGTTATGTTTCAAACTTTTCATATGAGGAATGCATTGGACTAAGTAAGTGATGGGTGGATCCCAATATAACTCCTTCATGCATCGTTAGGCCTCATGATACAAACTAGTGTCTTGGTACAAGGCCTTGACAAAATATTATTTGTAGTCTTGGCACGAGGCCTTGAATATGTGGTTATGATAGTCTGTAATTATGCATTCCATCATTATAAAAGTGGTTATTGTTATTTCATGTGGCTATTAGACTAGTAGAATATCCATGTGAATAATTAAATGGAATTATTTCATTTTATCATTTCCATATTATGCTGAAGTTCATGTTTAAAAGGCTATTGTTTTAGTTATACATTTCCTAAAATGTGTATGCTTATTTATGGAAGTTTCTGCTATATTTTTATCCTTACTGAGCATCTGATCTCACCCCTTTCAATGTTTCATTTTACCTAGGATGTGAAGAAGTAATTTATGAATGCCCTGAAAGGTTAGTATGAGGTGATTTGAAGACAAGATGTTGTTGTAGTTTTTTACATTATGATATAATCTAAGACTTATGAATATATCTAGTGTTTCCAAGACTACTAAACTAATCAGTCTTTCGAGACATGATCTTTTGTGATCATGACAATGTTATGTAATAAGGCACAGACTCTGGGTAACTAGGGTTGGGGTGTTACATTCAATCAATATATATGATATACAAAAGATGAAAACTATCCCAATTTTACACACAAAAAGATGTATTTTTTAGAGATAATTTTTCCACATTTTATAGGAGAAATTATTTAAAACTAAAATTTGACACTTTTATAGAATAGATTTTATAAAATAAAATTTATTTTTGAATTAAAAATTTAAAATTATCTTCGGGTGAGTTCTTGTAAATTTTCAAAGAAATTTCATTTTTAATGATTTGTGAAAATACAAGATTTTAATTTAAGACTACCAATTAATTTAAATAATTTAAAATGTTAGACAATATTTTGAATTGGTTTTAAAGTCACAGTATTTAAACTATTTATATATTAATCCAATTTAGGAAATCTTAATCAATTTAAAATTTAAATTGTCAATAAATTCCAGTAAAATTTTGATCTCTTTCCCTATAAAAACTGTTTTATCAGTAGGTATGACTTATTATTTTTCAATTAATTAATATCAATTATATGATTTAAATTTGAAAAATGGATTCAATAATATTAATTAGAATATTTTATATTATATTTTATGTAAAACATAATTTTTCACCAATTAATTAGTGAAATTAGTTAAAATTAATTATGAAAATTAAAAGAAAAACGAATTTACCATTGTAAAAACATTAAACTTAAGGGGTAAAATGACTAATTAACATGTAGAAAACACATTTTAATGAAATATATAGTCCATATACATTATTATATATGTTTTTTTCATTATTGGAGCCACTTTTCATGGAAACAACATTGGTGGAATTCTTTCTTTCAGAAATTTTCATGTTTTCCACTCACCCAACATATAAAAGGGCCCCTCTCCCCCTTCATCACACTTGTCAATCCACATTGGTTTAGAAAATACCAACTCAAATACATCCAAAAATTACATAGTCTCACACTATATTATTTATCAAAGGAATAAATCTATCTTAGGAATGCGTTAGCGCAGACTTAAAGAGGATACCTAAAGAAGATATAATGTTTTTATAAAAGTGTTTTTATTTGATTTCACTCTCCAAGTCATTAAATAATTCTTATACCATTATTATAAAATGATAAAAGTACATTAAAAATACTATTTTTTATGTTACTTGATTGATGTAAAAACACATACACTTCCATCAAATGTGTTATGAAATCATCGTTCTCGTTTACGACATACTATCGCTTTGTGAACCGATGACGTTCATTTTTCCATTAACACCATTCATGGTTTGGAATAATGATTGAAATACTATAAATATATTATATTTTTTATATTTATTTTGTATTAATGATTCAAAAATTATTATATAAAACATACATTTATAATTCCCACTTTTTGGGAAAATGATAAAGTCTTTAGTGTGTACGACAAACTACTGTTTCACGAAGCAATGTGATTCATTCACTCATTACATGAAATGTATTAATGATTGATTTAATAAAAAAGTATAAAAAATATGAAATATATATTATAATTAAATTATAACATACACATATATATATAATTTACTTTATTTAAATATGATACGAAAATTTAATCAGCATTCATGCATACATATGACCTGTCATATCAATGAATGATGTATGTCATTTCATATCACTAAATATTTTTTGATTAATATAAATACTTATATAATTAACATATATGATATTTACATCCTTATAGATATTATGGATATGAAAAAATCAATATCTACTAAAGGGGGCCGATGAAAAAACAAATCAATGAAAACTCAAAAAACAAGGCGTTTAACACTTGAAACCATAAAAATAATGAAATATTTTTAACAAATGGTTCATAAGATGTTATAAAAATAAAATATATGATTTCATAAATATTGGAATGTTTTTATAATAAATTATTAACATGTTTAAAACCACTATATTGGAAGATAATTAATTATCAACCAAAATGAGGTATAAGTTATGGAATTCTTTAAATCAATTAGCACTCATTAGGTTAAAATTTTACTTCATTGATTATGTGATGATAAGATTATGAGAATAATGATTTTTTATTATATTATTTTATATTTATACTTTTATTATTTTTGTTTATAGTGGATACACAAAATTAATTAATTAATTAATTCTCAACTCAATGTTATGAACATTTTAAGGGTTTATTTTCAATCACATTCTAATCGTGATTGAATAATAAAGAATAACCATTGAATGAAATTACATGAAAATTTTCTACAAACACTTCCATTTTAATATCTATTAGTTTTTAATGAACTATTTCATGTAATGTTACATTTTCCCACTATTTTATACTTGAAATTGTTTATAAAATGTTTTCAATAAAATATGACTTCATTTCTCTCTCTATAAAAATATGTTTTCTTCTAAATCAATATTTTATAAAAATATTTTCAAAATTGTTTTAACCATTAAAAAATTATTTATTAAAGTAATTCTTTCCCATTTTCCCTCTTTAAAAAAAGGTTCTAATGGAATTATTATGGTGATTATAAAAAAAGTCCATTTTTCTTTTATTGAGAAAGTGATAGGAAAGAATTGAATTAACTTTTATTACATGAATGTAATATATTGCCTTCAAAAAAACTCAAATAGTTTTGGCATTGTTTGGTATGTTTAAAGTTTAATTTTTAAATAATTTATTTTGAAAACATTTTATGAAATTTTATCTTTTAAATGTTATTTTCAAATGAATGGATTTTCAAAATCATTTTCTAAATAAAAAGGATAGTTTCCTCAAGAATGTATTTAAAAAAATTATTATCATATCTGTAATAATAAATAAATTAAACTATTTATTATTACACTAATGGGTATATATTTTATTGATACTATCCATAATATTCCACTAGATATTTTATTCTCACTTAACTGATGAAAATAATGGCATTCACTTACTTGATTCATTTTTACTATCAATAATGTTACCAAGAATTATTCACTTTCTTTGCTAATTAAATTTACCCTAAATGTCCTTATTATTTATCATGGATTATATTATTACCTAAAAATTATATATTTCTTACATATAGTGTTTAGTTTGATAGTTATTTGATTAGGTGGGGAAATATTGATTAATCCTTATTCTTTACACAATATAGATATTTGATAAGGCACACTATTTAGGAATTAAATTTATTATTTTATTTATAATGAATTTTTTGGACATGTTTTAAATGGGTTGGGGACCATTTAATGTAAGACACTCGATGCATCAGTAGTTTCAAAGGATTAAATCAGTTTGAAACAAACCGTTCACATTTTTAACCATGCATGTTCTCAACTATCCCATTAAAGGTCATGATAGTAGTAAATTTTAAACCATATTATTAAAGGTCTATATGGTAAAGGTCTCATGTACCTATGAAACTTGACATCCAATATTTAATCATTGCTTACATTCAAAATTTAGTTATTATTTTCCTTGATATTTTCACAATGATAAAATCCATCGATACATTTCATTCTCAGTGTACCGATTAAATGGAATTGTTTTTAGTTATTTAGCTTACCATATTGATTAATAATTATCTTATCATGTTATTAAAGTTATGTAAATGCCATGTGTTTCAATTATATACCTATCTATATTATTTATGCACATCCTTTTCAGTTTATTGATTAAATGTAATCTTTATTCAGTTTTTTTCTATCCATATTATTTATTAACTTACTTATATGTTTATCAATTAAATTTTAACTATTTTAATTTATTTAATTTTCCATATTTATTATGCTCATTAATTCCTTATTTCTTCAATTATATGTAACCATTAATGGGAATTTCATCTTACCCTTATTTTTGTTCTTTTTATTACAATTCCATGATGTTTACTATGACTCATATTCAAAAATACAATACATATAATAATGTTATTCTTGAAAACAATAATTTATATTTTAGTTTCAGTGTTAAAATGTAAATTAAGACTCATATATGTATCTATTTTAGCAATACTACTAAAGTAATCGATCCTTTAGGATCTATTTCCTGGTACCTTATTCCATTGTAGATGTTGTAGCATTAGATCTCAACTTTTAGGGCCAAGGTCTCTAAAAATATACCACATAGGATAGATTGAAATTCTTAAAAATTTTAGTTTTCAATTAATCACATAATGATCTTGTTTCTAATAAATTAAGTATTTATTCAAAAGGTCCACCACATTTTCTTCGATGGATATTCTACTCACTATAACTTCACCACTCTATGAAAAACCACACAACATATGACACCTCAAAAATAAATGATTCATCTATAGATGTAACCTTGGATATTTTGATATATCCTATAGTATAGTATTATTAATGTAGAGTTTGATATGATCATTACTGCTAGGTACCATGTTATGTGCAAGGAAGAAGTTACTATCCATATTTCTCCTTTAGCTCCGTTAGAAGAGAAACTATATCCAGAATCTTCTATATGTTATGCGAACACAACCATATATTATCTATTTGAGTTCACATAACCTCCATTTAGAGTAAGGATGTATCTCATTTGTGATTATATACCATCTTGAACTATTTCGAAATTTGAATTTTCATATCATCTGATGAATAATTCCCCATTTTAAAATATTCTCACCCTTTGATGATGTATGTTTATGATCAGATTTTGGTTTAAACCCAATTAATATGGTTCATGTAATGATTTATTTGAATTGAAATGGTAATGGGAATGTATCGAGGGTTTGGGACGTGAAATTGTGGTATAAAGTGCCACACTATTCATGGTTCATGGTTGGTGCTTGTCTTATACTAACAGTGTTCCATGATTGAGTGACATGAATGAGAGAGGGGTTTAGTTAACAAAACATGTGAGGGACCAGGTGGATATATTAATTGATCCATCTTGGTTAAATGTGACCACATCATTTTTCTACCCATGCTAGTGGCCAAGAAAAACCTTACAACTTGATTAACTCTTGGATAGAGGAGACCATATGATCTAAACATGTTTTGGAAAACTAAGTGGTGTAACCATGAACCTCATTAAAATTGGTAATTTTCTATTTTCATTCTTGATATTATATCCATTTCACATGATTCTCCCCCATTATTCTAGTAACATCATAGGGTGTGAACCATTTCCTCTGAAGCCTTCCAAGGTTGGTTGTCGTTAAATTATTGTGTTTTTGGAGTGCATTTAGTTGTGATTGAAATCCACGGATAAGTTTCTAGCTCCATTTTTATATATTTTATACAATAGAATTTTCATGTTGGATTCTTTTATTTTGATGCCCATTAACCCTATTTCTAGGGTTTTATTTATATTTTTAATTTGGTCTTTTTTAGCTTTAATCAAGAATTTTAGTTGTATGAGTGTTTCCTTATAAGCAAGAGGTAGGTGGTCTATATTTTTTACCCATAGTTTTGATGATGGTGTTTATATTTTTGTGACGATGAGTTTATGTGCTTTGTTTTTGTTTTATTGACTATGAATGTATCTTGGGCCTTATGTTGATGTGTGGGACCCTTCAGGAAGCATGTTTGGTGAATCAGTGACCTGATACTAGGCCTAGGGCTACCCATGGTGTATGGAAATCCCTTAAAAATGGTGTAATTTTATTATAAAGGACAAGATATGTAATTTATGAGAGTAAACTAGTTGAAATTGTAATTTTTTATGTTATCATGGTTAAAGGTCTACTTTTAATAATTTAAGGTTATGTGTTTATGAAAAGTTAAGAGGATTATTTGAAATGGTTTATAGGATAACGTTTTGTGAAGCTCCTTAGAGAATTTTTTAAATGATTCAATTAGAGTGCATTGGATTTTGATGTAGTTGTGGGTTTCATTTAGGGAAAACAATGTTATAATTTGGATGATGTTTGGAAATTATGTTTTCACCTCATGGTTATTTAGAAGGATCATTTTAATGGGTTTCAAATGATGATTCTAAATGATGGTGGGGATTTCCTTTTTGGTGGAAACTATTTAATTTCTATTTCAATGGTTATTCATAAAAAAGGTATTGGGCCTTTTTTGATCATCAAAATCATGAAGACCCATGTTTTAAATGATGGATTCAAGATTTTTTAAAAGAGTTTCTGGTTATGGTCTCTATGATGTGAAAATGGGGAATATTTATAGGAGAATGTTCTTACTATTAATGTTTTTGAATAACATTAAACTATTGAGTTATTTTATTAATATTTCCAATGGTTTATGTATGGAATTGGTCTAAATTGGTTGAGTGTATTGGAACATTTGAATAAATGAATGTTATAATAGGTGCACACTTGATAGGAAGGTCCATCATGCGAGTCATTGGAAATTTTTAGATGATGAAATGGTTAAAAATGCTGGACATGATGCTCCAACCCCATGGGTAAGGAAATTGGACATAGTGGTTGTTTTCCTTTTTAAGATTTATTGAATTGGTGTTCAATATCCCAGATTTAATATGATGGACATTTCATTACTTATATTGATGTAGGTTTTGAGATGATGATCCTGGTACTAAGATCATGTGGTGTTATATTGGTAATTGGTTCAACGCTCTAAGGAACCAAGAATTGAAATGATAAATAAATGAAATATTTTTATTTATAATCCATATCCCTAATTTTTTTTTTTGATTCAGAAGTATATCATTTCTAATATAGGTATGTTATTTGGGTGACAGTATGGAACCCTAGAGTTCAAAAGGATAATTAGTATTTTTTTGTGAAATCTGTTTCATTTACTATCTTATGTCTTTTTTGTTGTAGTTATCTTTATACACTTTATAGATATTTATATCCTTAGACATCATTGGTGATGGCCTAGTAAGTAGTATTCACACCATTATCGGACGTCCATGTCACTTTGGCACCAATGAATATGATATTTTTTAGGGACATGTTTAAGACAAGGAACATAATTTTGGTCTACGACAATAATAGAAGGTTAGATCATATGCAATTTGGATTGAGTTTGGACATATGATTGTGTTGAGTTTTTTACATATTTTAGTATTTTGGTTTTTACATGTATGTATTCATAACATATAGAGTATACATAACATTATTATATCATGTTTCTCATGGGTTATTAATGGAACGTTCCATGTGCTGTTCTATTTACTTCCCATTCAAATTTTTGAATATTTTGGTATCATTTCTGTTGTGGTTATACTCTGATTAGGAGGGTACAATATCCCCAATATCCTCTTTATAACCTAACTAATAGTTAGATATCTTTGGAATATGGGAAGGTACAATTGAGGTCAAATAACAAACCAGCTCTAGGCACCATTTTAGTGGATTCCCGGCTGAGATGCTATATATCGCTTCTATAGACCAAGAATATATCCTCAGAAGACCTTGAATAATTATGGGCAGTATTGATTTCTATCTAATGATAGTCACCATGTTCACCATGATATCTTTGTTCTACACTCAAGGTTTAGGCAACATCAAGCCTAATAAATAGTAAATCATACATGTCTAACATAATCACTGATGAATATGGATTCCTTTAGATAATTTTTTCATTCCTCATGTGTGTGAGGAATAATTTTCCTAAGATGTTTAATTCCATGGGGAATTGGTAAAAATAACCTCTTGGATTATTCCATATTCAATATTTTTAGTATCATTTCAACATAAATACTTTGACTTAGATCAAGCAGTCTCTAGGATCAATATATATACTTTAGCAATGGGTCTTGATCCGAAGAATATATATTGCTCAACCTATCTCTTTCATGGAGAATAATTTATTCAACTTTGCATTAACGAAGTTTATGGCTCGTATTTCATTTTAAATAATTAATATGTCATCAATATATACTATTAGGAAAACAACGAATCTCCCACTAAATTTCATGTAGGCACAAGGATCATATTCATTATTTATAAAACCAAATTCTATTATGGATTCATAAAATTAAAGATTTGTTGACTTGAAATATTTATTTTTTCTATAAATGGATCTTTTCATTTTGAAAATTTCTTTTCGAAACCTTTAGAGTCACATACACTTTAATTTATGTCATATAGACATCTTTTTTAAGGTTTCTATTAAAAAAGGATGTTGTGAAATCCATTTCCAAAATCTCATAGTCAGGGAAGGCTATAATGGCTTGTAGAAGCTTGATGGATTTTAACATAGTAGCTGATAAAACGGATTCGTCTTCTTCAATATCATGATTCCATTTGAAACCTATTACAACCATTAATGCCTTATACCCATTGAATTTCTCACCCATTTCCTATTTTTCATGAATATAATTTTACAAACAACATGATTTATATAAACTCTAGAATATACAAAATCCAAACATGGTTTCTGTTTGTGGAATCCATTTAATAATTCAATGAATCTTTCCAATTTCCAACATATATACCACCTAATACTTCCTTGTATATTAGTGGATCGTTATTATCAACAAAAAAGTCATTATCCATGGTCAAAAGGAAACTATACAACTTTGGTACTCTAACGTCTCTAATACTCATAAAAAAATTGTCTCTGTGAAGAATCCAATTCTACGGGTTTTTTGAATATTTTCTCATTCTAACTATTTTTTACCTTGAGACTCAACTTCATAAAATAATATATCACTCCCACTATCTATTTTTGATATGTGATCCCTCTAAAGTACTACTGTGTGTCATTCTAGTATTAACTTTTGGTATGAGGGGTTGTATGGGAAGTAAAAAATGAGCACATTGTTCCCCATGGTGCATGTTTTTTACCTAAGAAGGCATTCAAAAATTCTAGGAAACACCACACATGTCAGTACAACAAAATATGTTTCGTTCCATTTCAAAATAGGAATGTTATACTATTTTACACAATATTTTGATCATCATTTAGTATTTATTCTCCTATTTTAATGTGTTCCGCATATGTGTAATGGATGAATTTAATGACTCATAATTTATCTCACCATGTTCAACAAGGGGCGGTTCCACCTTTTACTTACACCATTCAATTGACGTGCATAAGAAGGATTGAGTTGGGATAGGATCCTAGAAACCCATAAACAATAAACGAACTATTGATTAAGATATTATCCACTGTGGTTTTAGTGATGTACCTGAATCTTTTTCCCAATATGGTTCTCATTTTCATTCTTTTATTCATCAAATATCATAAAGTAATCCAACTTATACTACTTTAATTAGATATATCCAAATTGACTCAAATCATGTGTGAAAGTTATAATGTTTGAGTACCCACCCCTTGTTTGAACTAGAAATGGCTCAAATAGATTGGTAAGAACTTAATAAATAAAATCATTAGAACATTCATATTTTACAATAATTTATCGTTCAATCATTTTTCATTGAAAAAATTAATTAAATAAGCCATAAGGATTTAGTTTAAAAGAATATAAATATCCATATTGATAAAACTAATCAAACAATTTTTATTTAGTTTTCCTATATGGTGATTCCAATGTTTGGTATGGTATGAGTCATCTGAAGTAGTTCTTTTATTGACTCACATTTCATGTTTCAGGAAATCAATCAAAAAAGGACTATTATTTAAATGGTACTTATCAAAACAAATGAAATTTTTATAAAACTATTAACATTTATTCCAAAATTATAAAATAAATCCATCTGTATTATGTTTGGATATATTAATAGTGTTTTTTATATAAATGATGATAAAAATTAACAGTCCTTTAAAACCAAGATCTATCCCATTGTCAATGTAGATTGGTATTCTTGAATTTCCATAGTAGATAGTTTGGATCCATTGGTTGCTCATTTATCTACAACCACCTGAATAGTAATTCAGAGTCAACATGATTCCTTTATTTTAATACATATGTGTTCATGAAAATATGTATCTAGTAATAAATTATTTGAAATATATAAAATATCCCCTTCAATTTTTTTCTGGGTGAAAATTTTCATTCAGTGGCCCATCCTGCCACATGCGAAATGAAAAACATCATACTACATCGCATTACCCTTTATCTTTAAATTCCTAAAAGGGTGTGATAAAGCTTTGGTATTATTGATCTTCTATATGAATTTTTATTAGTAAAAATAATCATGGAATGATTTTTATGATTCCTCTCCTTATTTACATTTTAAAAAAGAGTGAATTGATTTGGAAGTATCTTTAAAATTTTGTACATATTAAAATTTACAAAACAAATTGGGAGTCTCTGAGAGAGTGTTGAAAAAAATGATATCATTTCACAACTAATCAGGAAATTTAAACCATAGAACCTCGAGGATCTAACTGTATAAAACAAGATTGACTACATGAGGTCCAAATGGTACAACTTCTCAATGATTACTCTGAAAGAGATACGTGGAGTTCTCAAATTTGTTTTTTCTTGCTCTCTCCATATATAAACCATGAAGATTCTCTATTATTATATATGAATCCATGTTTTTTATACATCATCAGTTCACTAAACATAGATGAAAACATCAAACATTGAATTTATACCACACCATTCATGTTTTTTTCTTTGACCATGAACTCCTAATCACTTCCCACCTTTGTTGGTGGATTAGATAATGAATATTCTAGCACATAAGATTTCCATTATTGGTACAACACAACCTAAAGGTTTCATAACGATTCCAAGAAGTTACTTCCAATGAAAGGATAGTCTTTCCTCAATATTTATCATCCAAATAATATATAAGATAAACCTTCTGTTTGTTATATAATTATAAGGATCATGTTATTAGTATTTTTCTTGATTGAAATTTAGGCAAGGAATGATAAAAATTAAATTTATTAAGTATCCAACTATTTTTTCGAGTCCCAATATCCCTCAATATTGAAAAAATGTCTTGTTACTAGGTTATTCTTGTGGTAAAGATCTATATACCCCCTTTCGTAACCTCAATGAGGGTAGTTCAAGAAACACGAAGGTATTTTGGTAGGTATGACATTTCCAAGTGTACTATTATAGATCATTGATCTCTAGAGTGAACTCAAAAATCCGAAAATCTAGACATGGATTTCCTCCACACTTTCTTTAAAGTTACATCATCTCTTGAATGCGATACATCTATTGATGTTAGATGATTAAATATACCCATAAACTTCAGATTAATCCATGATAAATGTATGTTTCCCAATAGGGGTTGATCAAACAATTATTTCAATGGATTTGATTCCTAATAAAGAAATGGAAGTCCAATTATAACTTAATATTTAGTATAGGTATTTAAATTATCATGTTTAAAATTATATTATTTTACCACTTTTTTTATTATTTTTATAAAAATACACTTTAAGGGGATAGTGGAAACCACACATGATAAAGTTACACCGAAACCATTCAAAATTCCAAACAGAACAATGAAATCCAAACGCCACTGCTCAAAATTAAAACCATAGAATGAAATTCAAATCCAAAGGCCACCGCGGTAACCGATGCATGAACAAAGATCCCGCAAATCACAAAGCCGCCTGGGAAATCTTATATCGATTATCGCATCATCGATTTTGTTGTCACTGCACCATCCGCAATGTCTCCGCCATCAACGCATCACCTTCATCATTGTCAACTCTCGATGTCACTGACGACCGAACCCACCGTAGCCGGGGATGCAGCACAAACCACCATCGCTAAAAAACAATCAACCACATATTCCAGACATCGAAATCTAAACACCACCATCCCCATCGTCGATGCCGTCGTAGATACGCTATAACTGGATCAGAAAAGGGCATCTGAAACCCGAACACCAGTCAAAGAATCTTCACAACAAAGAAGAAGAACTAGCCCACTGTGAAACCATGGACTGAGAGGAAGCCACCGTAATAATCGCCTCCTGCAATGCCAATGACCGCTCCAACTGCACAACCCAAGACGCCTTGGAAACCACTGCGCGAGTCCGAATAGGAGAAGAGCGGTGGAATCCTAGAGAAAGAGTGGGAAAAGAAGCTGATAGAGGCCATTATAAGGAGATCCGACCATCACCATGACCACTGAGCATGGACATCAAAGCCACCACCGAGCGAACCGCTGCCAAAGAGTGCCAAACAAGACCAAAACGAACTACAAGAGAAGAACTGCAACCAGGAAGGAAAACCACAACCAAGAAAGGGAATTCATAAGGCAAAGAAGTAAAAAGGGGGAAAGGAGAAAAAACCAGAAGGGAACGTCGTCGACCCTCCCACCTTCACAATCCCAAATAAACCTCAAACACCATATATCTTGACCAAAAGTGGGGTCTTTCACAATGGTTGAGTCCATATAAGCAGAGGAGGAGGGCTGATAAGCAAGATCACTTCCAGGAGAAAGGATCCTAAAACACAAAGAACTGAAAAACGAGAGGAAGACGCTCGCCGGAAGCCATAACCATCATAATCCAAAATCATCGGGATGTATCGAGTCAATCCGAGATGGGACTTTTTCACAATGTCACCAGTAATAAGAGAGAAGGATGCATCGAATGATATCCAGAAGGAGAGAAAGGAGACAAGGACATAAGAGTAGGAACACCAGAGGAGGACATATCACCGTGAGGAGGCGATGAGAAAGAGGGAGCATCGGCGCTGGGAAAACCCTAGCGCGATGGGAGAGCAGATACCCGGAGAGTGGAGGCTATCATTATATTATATTATATTTTATATGTATTTTTAATATTTACTATATTTTACACAGGTGATAAACCATGATTTTGTAGAGACCCGACCCCAGATAACTATAGGAGTCGGTGCCTTCTGAACATGATGTGTTATCTTAAAATAAAATACACTTTGTTAGCAACACATCATGTCCCATACAGAGGATCGTGTGCGGTTCGGGTTCTGGGAAACCGGAAACTTCTGAAACCATCCATCTTACAAAAGCTGACACCTGAAAATTTTAAACCAAAACATAGGGTGAGCATTGAAATACTCAGTAAGGGGGTTTTAAAAAGAATTTAAAATACAGTAGCATTTGAAAACATTCCTTTAAAAGAGTTTGAGCGTCCACTAAGAAAGATTTTAACACAACATACATAACAATGCTTTAATCAAAGTTATCACGACAAACATGAAACGAATACGTTAACTCTTAAAGGAGTGATAATGGTTGATATAAACAAGCACTACATGTGATTTACTTGAGCATAAAATTTAAACAGTTAAAAGTAATGCATAATCAGAGTTGCGCACAAGGAAACAACTAAACGTTCATATGTTGGTTACTATTCTATTAAGTGATAACACTAGGCATGATTCAAACTTCAAACTAGGGAATTATGAACTTTATACAAACATTAAAGGCATCAGTCATGAAAGAACTTTAACTTGGAAAACTTGTTACATGACTTGAATTATGTGGCATCAACATTTTAATATTGACAATCGTTTCGTTTCACCAAGGTCCATCCCCAAGGTGTCGTTAAAAATTACCAAGGTTAATCACCATGGTATCGTGAAAATTGTAATCTCTAGTGGTTACATCATTACCCAATGCATTGGAGCGCTATCAGGGCGCACCCTTAAATTTGCCTTTATTATCATGTGAGCCACATCGTTCATTCTTTATTGAAATGGTACGTAATTCAAGATGTCCCATACCACCTTGAACATCTCATTCATTTTAATTTTTACCCAAGGTGTCCCATACCACTTTGGGTAATCCAATTTCTTAGTCCATTTAGTGATATGTCAAAAAATGCATTATGTAAATAATAACTAACATAATTAATACATCATTACACATTTTACATGATGTGACAGTTCTCACTAAAAAAAAGGCAAGGAAAAATTAATGACATACATAGTTTGATAAAACATCCTTTTCACTAAGGCATATAAACAGAATCATACTAAATGGTGAATCTTTGTCATTATAAAACTTTGAAAAAGGGAAAATCTTAAGAAAAACACACGAAATCAATTATGGTGGTAAACAGACCCTTGGATCAAAATACAAGTTTTATCATAAAACTTATCAGGGAATTATTAGATAAGTCTTCTTGATAAAACATGTTCATTTATGTGTATTTTAAAACATGTTGGTTTAGCAATCACACAATTCATATCTAAATAAAATCATCCCAGCATCCAAGAACAGTTTAAGTCCTTCTATAAAGGAAATATTTTTTATAAGTATATATACACACGTGCACAAATATATATACCCGAGGTGTATATATGGGTTCTACATAATTAAAACAAGTTTATTAAACTCCATAGGTAACTCAAGTCTCCAACCATAATGCAATTACATGGTTGAAACTAAATTCACATAAGGTTTGTTATAAATGTATCTATGTATAAAAAATTAAGGTTTTTCAAACATAACTTCATTTAAACTAAAAGGGCATAGTTTGCAAATATATTTCTGAAACCGTATATACCCAATGTATAATAACCGGTACACATAGATATGAAACCATATATACCCAATGTATAATAACCGGTATACATGTGGGCAGTATATATAGGTTTTGAAGGAAAACCGAAAAAAACAAGGCATGTACGTACCCTAACATATACAAAACTTGGAAACCCCAAGGCCGACTGCTTGAAGACAGAACCGAGGCGTATTTATACCTCGAGTGTATATAGGTAAACTTGAGTTGTGTTTAAACCGAAAGTTCCTTATAAAGGTAGGTAAGCATGCGTGAACAACCCATAAAATTTACGAAGGCCAAGATCCTTGAGGGGAAGGCAACCCAAGAGGGTTATATTTGAGTACATACATATACATAAACCATATATATATTTATACCGTGAGTATAATAAAAGGGAGGTTGTTTCGAAACAAGGTATGAATGCAAGAAAAAAAAACCCCTTACCTGCTAGGGGAGGGAGTTTGGAACGGTGGTGAGCTTGCTAGATTTCGGGGAGATCAAGGGTGAGGAAGAGGGGGAGGAGCCGCCGTGTGTTCATGGGGTGCGAGGGTTTAAGTACAGCATCGGTGCAAGGAGGGTAACTCGGCCCATGGGTAGGCCGTTGTGGGAGAAGGACGAAGGTACAGTGAGCTAGGAGGAGGGGAGTGTTCGGGGGTCAGCGGTGCAGTGCGAAGGGAGGGGCCCGACGTCCTTGGTGCAGACCTACTGGTCGGGGCCGACTCGAGGAAGAGGACGATGGGGTGACGCGGGAGATGAAGGGACGGTCTGGATTTGAAGAAGTCGAGATCGTGTGGCTGAGGGAGAAGCGGGATTTTAGTTTAAAAGATTAAAGAGATGGAGGGCTGCGATTCAATCGCCGAAGAGATCGGACGGCGATGGAGATACCACGGGAGAGGCATCGCGTTTAAAACAGGATGGACGGCGGAGATCGACGCAGAAGTCGATCGGACGGCTCTGGTCGCGCGGAGCGCGTCCCACATCGAAACCGCAAAGCTTTGAGGCGCGGTATAAAGGATAAGCCGCTCGGGTACCGGAGCAATAACACAACACACACACGCACTCGGGGCCTTATACACGGGCCCCTCGCGGGCCTTGGCCCACCCTCACGCAGCGCGAGCCGTGGCCTTACACACGGGCCCGCTCGCGCGACCCCTTGGTAACCTATGCGCGACCGACCCTGCCCGAGCTCCTGCTTGGCTGGCTCCTGAAACGCGTATGCACGCACATGGGGAGCCCGATGGCGGTACCTCGGGTTCCCTATGGGGTCTCGGCCTTGGCCTGAGGGCTTGTCCCTTGTGGGATGCCCTTGGCTGGCCGGGACTCAAGCAACACATTTTTTTTTTTTGAAAAAAAAGTTTTATTATATACTTAGCTCAAAGTAGTGAAAATTAGGGATTTAGAAAAACAAATTGTTTTAACTCAAAATGTTAGAACAAAATTCAAATGTTGCTTGAGTATCTTAACTCTTGATCTAAATATTAAAAAGATATACCTCTTGTACATTAAAATCATTAGTATTTTTAAAACACTCTACTACTAGTTTAATAAAATTCCTTTAAAGAACAAAAAGTTTTCCCAAGATTTTTCATCATTTAAGAGATAAAAAGGTATAATTATTACAAATTCATTCTAAACATATTTTTTATAAAAATATTATCAAGTTTCCAACTACCTAGGTATTTCTCGGGATTTTGTAAAAACGAAGAAATTTACTTTTAAGAACAAAAACGAAGTATCTTCCATGAAAGAATGTTTTTAAGAAAGAGGTTATGAGGGAATAATACTTAGTTCTCTTTTAAAGTAAATTTTAGTGGAAACACAACGGTAGCTTTTAAAAACCCAACGGATATATATATTTAAACATAACGGTCATAACTCAAAGAACTAGTATAAATACAGGAATGTGGGGTGTCCTTTAAAACAGAACACTTGAACAAGAAGGATGGCTCTCCTTATACCTCTGGTGCTGAGTGCGTGCGCGGTGATTCTGGCGGTTATACTTTTCACACTGTTGGATCCTGAGGATGACGACTATCCGATTGCCCGTGTTGTGGTTCTTTGTAGTCTTGCTGTGGCCGTGTTAGGTCTTGTGCAGGGCACTTTTAATTAGATGGGTCTTGATGTAGAGTAATGTTTTAAATAAAATGTCAGTTTACCTTGTTCTCTATGTTTTATTTCATTTCTAATTCCTTACTAGCAAAACGAATAAAACAAGAGACATTAATAAGGTCATAACACTTCTTACATAAACCAGTTCATAAAACCTGGGGCGTCACAGATTTGATAAAAAAATTTCTATATAATCTATTTATTTACACTCCATCTTTTCAAATTGGTTCATTTATTGATGTGATCGGGGTCTTACATACATAAAAAATAATAATTAAAAACTCAAAAATAAACAAATAAAAATCCAAACCAAAAGTTTATCAAATGGTTGATTTATTGAGTGTACAATAAATCAACCTATGACATGGGGAAAAAACCTTATACCATTCCTGGTATGCGCTACAACATCCCACCCGTACACCTATGCATCACCAAGGATAAATCATCTTTGTACCATCTTGAACAACCTACAAGCACCTTGGTATAAACAATTTATTAATTGTATTTATAACTCACCAAAAGGTGAGGGAAACCAAATTGTTGGTTATGTAATCACATAAATAATCTTGCATATACATTCCCTACATAATAAAAGAGGGAGTGATAACTTAGAGACCATTTATTAATTTAACAGTTAATAATTGATAACCCACGTGAAATATTAAATTAAATAAATCATATTCATACACTGGTCTTAGTCAATATCATGATTAGTCATATACATGAAATAGTTTCTCAAAATTTTACGATCTATGAGTCATTTATATTCATTCATTATTATTTAGGTAATCATGATTCCATTAATTTATTAATTAATTTATTAATACCTAATTATCTTAATAGCCATAAAAATTATCTTTCAAATACCCTCATAAAATTCTTTCTTGGAAAATAAATAGACTATAAAAGATTCATTTGTAATTATAATAAATAAATTCAGCATTCAATAATTTTTTTAAAAAAATTATTAAATAATAAAACACGAAGGATCTAATTAATAGAAAATAGTTTTGAGGCTGTAATTAATGTAATTTAATTTTATTATCCCAATGAGGTCAAATACCATGTAGATGGGGAGCATTATGGTATTAATGAATAAAAAAATAACTATGTACTTATTTTCTCATCATTTAATGCAACACTCTTATGTACGATTCTAGTAGAAATGTATGAATAGAAATAAAAATGTTTGTGAGACACAATAATTTTACAAGGTTCACTTGAAATATGATATGGTCAACGAATATACACATTAAAAGTTAATATTCACCAAATACACTAAAGTGATCAACTATTAAAATGTTTGGATCAACCTCACTATCCCTCCAGATTCAATACTTATCACAATTTGAAGGATCACTTCTCTATCTATAGATGCTTTCACAATGATGATTCAGAATATTATTCTTTTGATTACCAAAATCAACATGGTTTAATATTAATTTTTATTTTTATGAAGTTATAATTTCAACCACTTGATGTATACATATTTACCAAATAATTGGTAGTTATTTCCTTAGATCTCACACAAGATCCACTTTCATGAAACCCTATATTAAAAGTCTTGAAACTACCATATTATCCAACATGGGTTTCAAACATTCATAATACGTTTACATTCACAAAACTCTAAACCATTCATCAATTTTTTTTTAAGATTTCATGAAATGTCCCACCATTACAAAACTTATGTTCTTATGAGTCATTATTATAAGGAAATCATTAAAAATTTCATTCACAAATATAGAGAATTTGGAATTATATTAAGAATTTCCCAACTCATATAAAGGGGGCAGATTCATATTTATAGATATCTCATCCCCCTTTTGAAACACCAAGAATCTCCATTTTCATTTTTTGAAAATATGTATTCCCCTTACTGAAACTCAATTCTTTCACAAAATGATCCACGGATATTTCATTGTTATGAAACATACCATATTTTACTAAAATTTCCTCTATAAATTACCAATATTTCATGAATCACAAAAGATTCCCAAAAATCAAAAAACATTTAATCATTTACCAAGATATCATACTTCAGTATAGATTCTTTCTTAACTTACGTAGTTAAAAATTACACTAGAACTACGAAATTGTCCTTGTATACCTAATTTTACAATAAAGAGTGTGAACCCAAAAAGAGTACAATGTAAACATGAGAAATGTTTTCTAAAAAACATACCATTTGGGTTTGATGGAAACTCTTCATCCTTTGACACCACATTAGAGATTATACATCAATTGTCTTATGAATACATTACTATCTAGCATATTTAACCAAAAAAATTTATTCTGATTCTAGATAACGATCAATGATTTACTCAAAAAAATTACAAGCCTATATGATCCATGATCAAATTGATACATAAGCGTAGAATTGTAAGTTCTTCAATGAATAACTTCATTCTCAAAACATCCCCTATAGGGAAACTGCTATCAGGAGTAACCTCAGTAGTAATGATATATAAACAATGAATTAACATCTACAACATCATCAGATTTGAATCTTCCCAAGTTTCACTTCCACTCATATAAGATTCTCCCTAATCTTAGTCAAGATATTTTCTACCATTTATTCAATGAACCAAAAGGTGAATCCTTTATGGATGTAATATGGTAATGAAAACATATCATTATATATGAAAAACATTTACCTTATGGAGAGGGGGTTCACTTTGACAATTTTTTATGCATGGAAGACGATTGAACTCCAAGATCCAGTTGAAGCCACTCAAACAACACTTTTGGTAAGGGCTTCACTATAATTTCTACAACCTGTAGTTCTATAGGCACATAATCCAACATTACAATTCCATACTCCCTGTTATCCATAATAAAATGATATATTATTTCATTATGTTTCCTCCGTGGGTGGTGAATTTTATTTTCTATAAGATTTATAGCACTTGAATTATCATAATATATTCCGATCATAGTATTAACATAAATTCCATATATTTAGGGAGTTTCTTCATCCACAATAACTATGTGAAATCTTGATTAGATGCAATATATTCAGCATATATGTTTCTTAATGTAATGAAATATTATTTCTTTCTTAGCCAAAAAAATACAAAATCCTGTGGGATATAATGCTCCACTAAACATTGATTTCACATCATAGGCCAAACCGACCAAATCTAATTAGGTATAATCCAATAAATGTTACTGATATTTATCACTAAAAAGAATATTTAAATCAACCATTCCCTTAATATAACAATGTATTATTTTCATTAAAATTAAGTTGGATTCTCTTGTATTAATTTGATATTACACTTCAAGGAATGTTTAATTAACTATATCGCATCATGTCACTATTGAGTATAATAGACTATAAATAATAAGCCTATATTCTAGGATATTGATAACTTTTCCATCATATATTTGGATAATTTCATCATGGTACAAACTATTGTTGTCATATCCTTTGAATTATTCATTGAAAATATTCTTATAACCTAATTCTAATATTTTTATTGGAAAATGTGTAGAGAAACAAGCTTGATGTACATGGATAGTGCATTTATTTTGTGAAATACATAATACATGACACAAACAAACATTCAAAGATAGTATTAGTTTAGTGTCTTTGGAAACTCAGATCATAATCATATAATAATTGTGAAAGATATTCAAATTCTCCCATTAAGATATACCCCTTTTTCATACCTAAAACCTTTCTTTTTTATCATGGGGAAAAGAAACATATAAAAGGGTGAGCTCAAATGTTCAGTAAGGGTAAGCATGGGGAACATAAAACAAACCATAAAAATTTTAAAATAAAAACATAAAAATAATATAAAAACATTAAAATATTGAGTCATGAAATAAATCTTCGTGGTATGTAAGGAATAGATCATAAAAGATTATTAACCATGATACAATAGCATTGGCACAAAACATGTAACTTTGGATAACTAATAATCACATAATATTATTTCCATAGTAGCCAAGGAATTGTTTCCAAAACAATCATTGTGGAAAAAGTCTATTACTGAACTAGGTTTACTTGTCCTTCCATCTATGTATTACTGGACCAGATTTACTTTCTATTCCAGTCATTTCTATCTCATGAGATATAAATCATCAACCAATAAATTGGAGGGACATATAGGTCCCAACCATATCATAATGAAATCAATTTTACATGTTCCACATATACATAAATCATTTATCATAGAATATCCCATGAAATAAAATGGGTTTCTTAAACATCTTTCCATCACAATCCATATAAAATAAATAGATTTCAAAAAAATACAACATAAAGAAACTAAAATAAAAGTGACAATAGGAATATAAAAATAACCCTGTGTAATCTTATATGGAAAATAATTTTGATAAAATACCTGAAATTAATTCTTGAGGAAAATATCCTTCCATTTTAAAAAATGTTTTCACTTATCAAACTGCCCCAAAATTTTAAAAGTAAAAAAATTTGATTAAAATAAAATTAATCCATTTAGAGGAATTTTTATAGAAATAAGGAATCATGAAATCATAAAAATAAGTTCTTACTGTATACGTTAAAAATATTCTTCACGTGATTTTTCTGGAAAAGTCAAAATGTACCTCATATGGTAAAACAATGAAAGATTCCTTCCAAACCATGTTGTAAAAGAAAAAACGGCTAAAAAGGACTTCAAAAATACATATAATATTACATAAAATTTTATGAGAATATTCTTATAATACATGGAAATGGATGATAATTATACCCCTAGTGAATACTTACGTATAAACAATCTCGGATACAAATGAGATTTTCAATTTTATCCCTTATCTTAGGTCCAATTTCTTCCATATGTGTCTGAAACTCTTGTATAATGGGTTTAAAAATTATATTTACTTGTAACAGAACCATAATAATATTTTATGATATCATATATTATTCACTTACAACTTTATATTACCATTTCATTTGTCAATTCCATGTTAAAGAAAAGTTCTGGGTAATAATCATTTTATTTATCGTATGTGTTTTGATATTTTATTCTTGATGTTATGACATATATCATGATTTAATTACATTGAGATTGTAAAAAAAATTATATAGTATATATATTCAGTATATAAATATACATATTATAGATAGATAATTTAAATGTAATACACCGTTCATGGAGACGGTAGGCCGTATGTACACAAAAAGACTGTTTTCATTACCTTATTAAATTGAATGGAAGTAAGTAAATGAAATATAAATATAGAAATAAATCCAGTATCATTTTCATTTCATATATTTCATTATTATTTATTATATATGTTTTATAATAATTCTTGATTGGTTGATGTAGAGAATGAATCTCATCATGTCGTGGAGACGGTAAGCCATACGTACGCATGAGCAACCATAATTGTTGAATGGTATTGAAGTGGGTGGTGGATAATTTCTTAGAATCAGTACCGTGTTATAAAAACCATATATAGTTATAATTTCCACCGTTATACCCATCCAAATAATGTTGGTGGAGAAAATCATATTACACCACTATGTGGAGACGGTAAGGTATACGAACACACGTGTGGTGATTTTGTTTTTTGTAGGATGGATAAAAGGTTATATGAGGTTGCTTAATATTTATAATAACATATCTGTATATGAGTAATACTTATTTTATTACTTTAAAATGAAACAACTAAATAAGATAATGTAGAAGAAGAATGAAATTTGAAATAATCGGTAGAAGAGATTACCTCTTCCTCAACATGCCTCATTTAAATTTTTTATTAAGGCACAATAGTTGGTATTTTGGGAATAAAAGAACCTCTATAATTAAAATAGAGATGATTATAAGATTAATTTAATGGGGTATTCTTATGTTTGAAGGCTCAAAATGGAGTGAAGTGG
Organism: Viscum album; assembly: GCA_963277665.1. NCBI lineage: Eukaryota > Viridiplantae > Streptophyta > Magnoliopsida > Santalales > Viscaceae > Viscum > Viscum album. The sequence continues at coordinate 220,405,419 of OY728147.1, forward strand.
AGAGGAATGAGGTGCCCTTTGATTAGAGAAGAGAGGGGCACTTTAGGAAAGTCTTGAAATATAAATTTATTATAAATTCAATTTCGATTTTAAATGGTCGAAAACTTATTTAATTCGTATATAAGATGATTTTAGTTTGTATAAACATCATCCAATATTTTTTATACATGTTTTTCATATTATTTAATCTATATCTTCTTTGTTTAATCCCTATTTTACCCTTTTTAATCTTACTGTGATATCATGTTATTTAAACAGTATGAGTTAATGTAATTTCCAAATCATGTCAAAAAACAATAAAAAAGTTATTTATGACATATTTAGACATATATTAACAATTTTGATTAATTTTATGTTTTCATAAATTTAATATCATTTAATAAACTATTTTTTGTTTTATGTTATGAATTATTTCAATTTTGGACACTATTCATACATTACATTTAAAAAAATTCATAACACCAAGATTCATTCGAAAAGAAGGTATTAAATCATTTATAATAGGTCAGTTTCATCCAAAAAAATCTTTTATAGAATAAAAATGTTTAAATTAAATTATTTTTAATATATATAAATTCATTTATTTGAATCATTCATTTATGAGGTAATCACCACATCATAATTGTGTTATAAATAAATATATTTATCCAAGGTTTAAAAATTATAACCAAAATACCATGATATAGGAAATATTTTTATATTTATAATGAATATTTGTAGTCATATCGATCATTTATATAACAATATATTAAAATCTATCTGTTAAAAGATATATGTTTAGGTTATCATTATCTTTAATTTAAATTAATTCTTATAAAATGTCATTTTCACATCCATGTTAATCCATGGGGTCCCAAAATATACCAAATGACTAACATGGTCATAAATATCTCATAAAATTGGATTCATACATGTGTTAGGGTAGTTTAATAATATTATAATATTATTTTTCCCCTATTTACCACATTAACCCTTTAACCATGGCAAATAAAATAATTACTGAAGTTATAATTCATAATGTCCAAAATTTAAATATACCTATTTAAAAAATATGAACCTTATGATTCCAAATATTTATTTCATTTTTAAAAATTAAATACACTGAATTTGTATTAATTAATTTAAAATTAATTTCCATTGTCAAAACCAAAAAACCAGATTTTTATGAAGTAATAACTATCAAAAGATTTATATGTGTTTATGTCCAATTGACAAGTGAACTTACATACAATGAAAAAAAATTGTATTAAATGATTAAAATATAATCCAATTACACTTTAAAACCAATTCACATGATAATCTATGAATATAAATAAATTATATGAAATGGAATTTTCGAATTAAAATGGAGTATTTTCACTATTCATTAAAATTGAAATTTTATTTGAAAAATACCAAAAAATAAAAAAAATTAAAATATAATGTCCCTATTACAGAGAATAATTTTATTCTGTAAAATTTGTCTTATAAAAGTGTCAAAAACTAGATTTAAAATAGGTGCACCCTTAAATTGGGGTAAAAAGATCAATTTTTGAAAAATATATCAATTATCCGAAAACAATTATTTGGTTCCCATATCATGTTCTGTAAAATGTTTAAGATGAATTATAATGTTATATAAAATTCAAAATATGGTTAATACTATTCATAAAGGCTATTTATATATTATTTTAATAATATATCTTTGTTTTTTGATACTTGGTATTGCATACAATGAAATCTATCAAGGAAGGTCTCTCTTGTGTGTAACGTAATCCAAGTCAGTGTTTCATGTAGTGAAAGCTTCTATTGGTGTTTCGTATGACATAATCCAAACTTATTAAATTTATAAATTGATGAAAATATATTCTCAGTGTTGTGTTGAATGAATTCTATCAAAAGAACATAAAATTGTGTGCAACACAAGACAATAATAGTGTTGTGTATACTTCAAGCTAATATGCTATTGCGTATAGCGCAAGATAATCTTGGTGTAGCATAAAACAAAATTCATCCAAGGTATTAAAATAATCTATCTCATAAAATCTCAGGGTTTTACATTCTAACCCCCTTAAAACGATTTTCCCTCAAAATTCATCGGGGTTATTAATGGTTTTCTACTTGAATGTTTTTCTCATGGAAACCGACATCATAAAAAGGGATACTAAAACATCATTATAAAAAGGAATGTTTGAAATATAATAGTTAGAAAAAGTAACTCATAAATGGGTTTCAACGTAGGATAACATTGATGGTTAGTGAAAACATATATATGGAAGAAACATTTAACCATCACGTTTTGATGGAGAGTGGTAGAGAATAAGGTTTAGAGAAAGTTAACTACCAAAAATCCATAAATCTATGATGATTTATGGGACCATATTATTCAAAATATAAGAGGGTACATGGATAATATTTTTGGGTTTGCAATATCCTTTCCCTAAAGTTGAATAATTTTTTAGAAGAATAAATACTTACTTGATTTTGGTATGATCTCATCATTTTTCGTGCCTTCAATAATTTCCACTTACTCTATTATATAAATAAATGAAGTCAAATATTTAATTATTGATGTGTTAGAAGATAATTTGATAGAATGATAAGTCATTCTGTCTGTCTCAACATAAAGTTCAGCACATGTAATCAAATATACATATGTCCACATATAGTGAGATAATACCTTAATCTAAAAAACTTCAACCGGAATATAACTTTTAAAATCCATAAATGGATAACATTGAAATCCTTTCAAAAATATAAAACATAGAAATAGGTGAACTAAATGGGAATACAATTTATCTACCTTATCTCATAAGGTAGTTCTTGGGTGTACATTCCAATCATGTGAATACCATAATCTTGTATTCTCTTTAGTCATAGTGACAACCAGAATTATCAGATATCCTTTTTGAAAACATGCATGTTTCCGTATTCCAAAACTTATTGTATATATACTTTAATTCCCAAAAATTTGTATACATCATCCATGATATCATATATCACTTTTCAACAACTCAATAATTAGTTCCCATGAAACTAGCATCATCTGATTTATTTATTCAAATCCAACATACCATTATCCAAACATAATTATCAGAACATACAGTTCATATTAAGGGTTATGTTTCCCTTAATCATGTGTTCTCCAATTATATCACCTTACCCTTAAATAACTTTTTTGGCTCCTTATAACTATTCAAAATATACTTTCAAATCTTTAATGAAAAACTCATACTGAAAACACTCATATATTTTATGATTCATATCACATAATCATTAAATTCAGAAACATATACACCTCAATAATCCAACATTACTCTTAAACCATTAATAATTATCAATCATCTTCATTTTTTTAAATATGAATCGTGAATTTTCATTTATCAACCTCAAGCTTCTTATGTTAAATGAAAAAAATATTGGATGAACATCACGTACCTTTCACATATCATTTACAATATCTTTGTCCTTAGTAGTATGACCAATACTTGTACCATCATCATGATTCTCTTCATGAAATTTCTAATTTGGAAACCAATCATCATAATTCTCATAATTTCCACATATAAAACATTCACTGGTTACCTATTTTCTATCTAGTTATAACTATTGACTGATATCATAAAAAGAAAGTGTGACAATGAAATATATGAGATTAAAAACACATAAGTAAGGTAAATTATGTATAATATTTAAATCTATGATATCTCTGTTCTAACCCTAGTTTAGTCAGGATTTACACAAAATACAATGTTTGAAACATATACTTTACTTATCCTTAGGACATCCCTATTCAAATCCTTGAAATATCTATAGGTATCTAACTAATGTTTTCACGTAATAATTTCCAAAGGACGACTAAACCTTCGCTATGATGCCAACTGTAGAGACCCAAGTTTGATGTACGTGGACATTAAATTTATTTTTCATAATTATTAATACATTACACAAATAGACTCCCCAAGGACATATTAGTATGGTGTCTTTGGAAGCTCAGATCATAATATTCTAATTGTGGTGAAATATCTTCAACATCTCCCATAATGATCTTCCCCATTTTTGTCTTACCTATAAATTTTTATATATCCTAGGAAAAAGAAAAATATAAAAAGATAAGCTAAAATCCTCAGTAAGGGAAAACATGGAGAACATAAAACAAACCAAAATAATTTGAACTGAAAAACATGAACATGATGATTATACATCAAAATATTGAGTCACGAACTCAATCTTGGTATTATGTGAGGAATATATCATAAAAGAACATTCACCATGATAGAATAGAATTTTCATTAAACATTTAATTATGAAAAAATATTAATAAAATAATATGATCTCCATAGTAGCCAAGGTATTGTTGGCAAGGCCATCACAGTGGAAAAAGTCCATTACTGAACATGGTTTACTTGTAAATACAGCCATGTATTACTAAACAAGATTTACTTAACAATACATTCATGTCTATCTCATGAAATATAAATCTTAACCCAATGAATTGTAGAGAGATATAGGTTCCAACAATATCATAATGAAATCATTCTTACATGTTCCACAAAACATAAATCATTCATCATAGCATAACCCATGAAATAAAATGGGTTACTTAATTATAATTCTATCAAAATCCATATAAAATAAATGAATTTCAAAAAAATAAATCCATAATATAATAAATAAAATTAAATTAAAAATAAGGACATAAAGATAAACCTTTGTCATCATATATGTAAAATAATTTTGATAAAACGCGTAAAAATAATTCCTGAGGAAAATATCCTTTTTTTCCAAAAATGATTTCTATTCTAAAAATGAAACTAATTTTTAAAAGAAAGGAATATTGTTGAAAATTAAAATGAAACTATACATAGAAATATTATTGGAAATAAAAATTAATAAATCATAAAAATTCTTCCATGATGTATTAGTTAAAAAAAATTCTTCTCATATTTTTGCTAAAAAGTCAAAAAGTACCTCGTATGGTAAATATAAGAAAGATTCCTTCCCAACCATGATATAGATGTAAAAATGGGAAACATGAATTTTAAAATAAATATAATAATAGTGAACTTTATTTGAGAATATTCATATAAAACATGGATATGGATGATAAATATACCCCTAGTAAATACTTACGTATAAATAATCTCAAATAAAAATGAGATTTGCGATGTTATCCCTTACCATAGGCCTGATTTCTTCCATATGTGTCTGAAACTCTTGTATACTAGATTTAAACATATTATTAACAATAAAAAACAATAATAATATTAATGATATCATATATGATTCGCTTACAACTTTATGTTACCCGTTCAGTTGTTAATTCCATGTTAAAGTAACGTTTTGGGTAATGTTCGTTTTTTATCCTATGTGTTTTGAATTTTTATTGTTGATAATATGACTTATATCATTATTTACATACATAAAAAATGTAAACATTATTTATATATTATATATATTCAGTATATAAATATAAATTTATATATAATATAGAGATAATTGAAATGGGATACACCGTTAATGGAGACAGTATGTTGTATGTATGCATGAATATTGTTTTCATTCCCTTATTAATTTGAAACGAAGTAAGAAATTGAAATATACATATATAAATATTTAAAGTATAATTATTATGCCATATATTTCATTATTATTTATTATATATACATTATAATCATTCTTGAATGGTTAACGTGGAGAATGAATCTCATCGCGTCATGGAGACGGTAAGCCGTACGTACACACGAGCGACAATACCGTTCACACAACTGTTGAATGGTATTGAATTGGGTTGTGTATAATATCTCAAAATTAGTATTATGTTATAAAAATCATATATAGTTTTTATTTTCACCATTATACCCATCGATTTATGGTGGTGGTGAAAAGCAGATTACACCACAACGTGGAGAGCGTATGTTGTACGTATGCAGGCACGAAGATTTCATTATTCATAGGATGGATATAAGGTTAAATTGGGTTGTTTCATATTTATAATAACATATTATTATATGAGTTACACTGATGTTATTAGTTTATAATGAAACAACTAAATAAGAGGAAGTAGAAGAAAATATAAATTTGAAATAATCGGTCGAAGAGATTACCTCTTCCTCGACATGCATCATTTAAATTTCTTCTTAGGAAACTAGAGGTGGTATTTTGAGAATATCATAACCTCTATATTGTAACTAGGTATGTTGAGAAGATAAATTTTCTGGAGTTTTTCCGTGATTTAATGCTCAAAATGGAGTGAAGAGAAGAGGGAGGGGGTTTCGTTTTATAAGAGAGGAGAGTGGTACTTTTGGTAAGTCTTAAAATATTAATTTATTATAAATTCAATTTCAATTTAAAATGGAACAAAAACTATTTATTTAAAATGAAATATCATTTCAGTTCTAATACGAACCATCCAATATTTTTTAGACATGTTTTGAATACTTATTGTTTCCTTATCTTTTTGGTTTAACCCTTATTTTTCCTTTTATAATCTTACTGTGATATAATGTTTTTTACACATTGTGGGTTAATTTAATTACCATATCATGTAAAAATACCCTTGAAATTTTATTTATGAAATATTTGGACTTATATTAACCATTTGGACAAATATTATATTTATAGAAATTTAATATCATTTAATAAACTATTTTATGTTTTACATTATGAATTATGTCAATTTTGAAAACTATTCATACTTGACTTTTTAAAAAAATCATAACAACATTATTCCTTAGAATAAAGATATTAAATCATCCATAATATGTTGGGGATATCCAGAAAATTATTGGACGGAATAAAAATGTTCATATTAGATTCATTTTAATATTTATAAATTCATTTATTTGAATCTTTCATTAATGAGGTAATCACTACATCATAATTCTGTCATAAATAAAGATATTCATCTAATATATAAAAATTATAAATAAAATACCATGATATAGGAAACATTATAAATTTTTAATTAATATTTATATACATATATATCATTTATAAAACCCCATATTAAAATCGACTTATTAAAAGTTATATGTTTAGGTTATAATAATCTTTACATTAAATTAATGCTTATAAAATGTCATTTTCATATTGAAGTGAAAATATGGGGTCCAAAAATCCACCCAAGGATTCCCATGGTCGTAAATATTTCATATAATAAAATTAGGACATGATTTAGGGTAGTTTAATATTATTATAATATTATTTTTTTACCCTTATTTACGCGATTTACCCTTTAACCATGTTAATAAAATAATTACTGATGTTACTATTCATAATGTCCAAAATTAAAAGGTAAATATTTATAAAATTTGAACCATATATATCCAAATATGGAATCAATTTTTCCAAATTCAGAACATATAAGATTTATTAATTAATTTAAACTTAATTCTCATTGTCAAAACCAAAAAGCGAGTTTTGAAAATGTAATAACTATCAAAAGATTAACATGTGTTTATGTCCAATTTAAAAGTGAAATTACTTAAAATTACCAAAATTTGAATAATGATAAAAATATAATCGAATTAATTTTTTAATCCATTTAAAATGTTAAACTAACTATATAAATAAATTAAATGAAAAGACAGATTTGACTTAAAATGTAGTATTTTCACTATTCATTAAAATTTGAATTTTATAAGAAAAATACCAAAAATTAAAAAAATAAATTTTATGTTCCAATTCTAAATAAGAATATTATTTTATCAAATTTAATATATAAAAGTTTCATAAAATTTGATTTAAAATGGGTGCTCCATCAAAAGGTAGTAAAATAGCATTTTTTGGAAAAAACTGCTTTTACCCGAAAAATTGATTTTGTTCTCTTATCATGTTCTATAAAATTTTTAATATGAATGGTAATGTTATATAAAATTCAAAATTTCATTTTTAATATTCATAATGGATATTTATATAATATTTTAACAATATATCATTGTTTAGTGAAACTCGGTATTGCTTACTACACAAGCCATCAAGGAAGGTTGCTTGTGTGTGCAACACAAGCCAATTCAGTGTTGTGTGTAGTTAAATCCTCATTTGGTGTTTCTTATAACATAATACAAACTTAGTTCATTTATACATTGAAAATAATATACACTCAGTGAGGTGTGGAATGATTTCTATCAGAAAACTTGAAATTTTGTGCCCCACAAGCCTTGAATAGTGTTGCATATACTGCAAGCTAATACGGTGTTGCATATAGTGCAAGAAAATCTTGGTGTAGCGTAAACAAACCATAAATGACATTAAAAGAATCTATATAATATAATCTCATTGAGTTATAAAATTAATGTTCCATTCATTCCTTGTATCACCCATACACCAAGTAAATGAAAATTTGTTTTCCAGTCAATGACATTGTAAACTCACTTTTAATCAATTATGTAATCTTATTTTACTATTCTTCATCTGATCCACCAAATATTATGTCATCCATATACTCTAAAAGAATCATACATTGAATAATCTCATTGTTTACTTAGATATTGTAATCCACTCCACCAGTATGAAAATATAGCTTCTTAAAATAGTGACCAATTCTATAATTCCATGATCTTAGTACATGATTCAAACAATATAGAACCGTATTCAGCTATAAAAACACTCTTTTCATATTAATGTATAATAAAAACACATATTTTTTCAATTTACACATAATATTCAAGAACATCAATAAAAAATGTTGATTGGATGTCCATCTAGAAAATTTTTAACTTTCATTAATCTATAATGGACAAGAATAGTCTAATATTTTATAGCCTTGTAACATGGGAAAATGACTAATCAATAATAATTCCATCAATTTGGGAGTATACCTTGCACAATATTTATTCCTTATTTTTAAATACCATCCATATTCATGTAGTTTTCTTGGAAGACCCATTAGTTCCTAATGATATTCTTATCTACCGACCATGAAATAATCTCTCATATTTGGTTATTTTTTATTTTGGAATTATCTTTTATTATCGTATGAACCAAATTTTATTCTCTATATGATTATTCAAAAAATTTAAACTCAACCTAATATAGTTGAACTCATTATGTAGATACTTCATCCTCAATGTTTGAACTAGCACTTCTTGATCACCGATGATGATATGTTTCCAATTTATATTGAAATATTTAGATTTTGTATAGAAAGAAGTACGAATTCATCCTGGCCATCATTATTACCTTATTTTGAATTATAATTTTTCACTTGTACTCCCAATAATTAACTTTTTTCCTCATCACAATCATTAGAAATCTATTCACTATGTTGTGGATGATTTTGTTCAGATTCTACTATAGTGACATCATTTCATTTAACTAATTTTCTAAGTCTCTTATTTAAGAACGTATATGATTTAGTTTTCCCTAAGTTACCTAGAAATATAACCACGTTTATATAAGATTCAAAAAACCTATGATTATCTTTATCAATGATAGAAAACTTACATACAATTATTCAAAATTATTTTAACGTTGGATTCCTTCTACAGGACATGTTGTATAGAATATTTTATTATTTCAGACATAACAAACCACTATTTTATATGTATACCACTGTCAAGAAAAATCCATTATAAAAATTATTTGGTAGGTCCTTTTCTGTATACATTGATTAATCCATGTTGTTTGTGATCTAATTTTCCCCAGAAACCACTCTATTATCTAAAGAGTTTTCACTATTGAAACATGATCACTTATCCCACATTTCACAAGCTACTCCTATACTTTGAGGTTTTTAATTCTGTATGATTACTAGTTCTAAACTTTATAATCTTCTATTTGATAATCCATTCACCATCACTCTAAAATTGTGTTATGAAAATGAATAGCTCAGATTTGTGAGATAGGAAAAAAATCATGCCATCAGTATGAAATCATCATTGAAATGTATATTGTACCTATTTCCATCAATATCTCTTGGTGAGATAGGCCCACAGAAATCTACAAGAAATAATTCATGAACTCTAGTTATCTTCTATTATTTTTTGTTTTAGGTATTTCTAAAAATATTACATTTTTTGAATACATCACATGTGTGAGTATGATAAAGTGATATCTTGGAGAGATCTTAATATTCATCACATTTAAATAAATATTCAAGTGATGGTTCAGACTAATGGAAAAGTTGTTTACACCACAATATATTTTTCTAATCTTCAGATTGAATGAAAATATATTATTCTAAAATCACAAGGTATATATTCCATTTCATGTTCATTCCCAGTAAAAAGGATGCAATATATTTCCTTTGATGAAAAAAACAACTTTTAAAATATTACATCAATCCATAAGTCACAAAATTCACTAATACTTATCAATTTGGGATCATGACATTTAGTTACTAAGAAATTATCTCATCTCATATCTTTTTCCCCCAAATATTCTTTTCCTGATCCAGTAATCTTCCATCTTTCATCATTTCCAAATTTTATAACTCCGTCCTTATCATATTTCATTTTCGAAATAAGATCCTTTTCTCCAATCATACATTATGTGCATCCATTATCAATGATCCATACCATAACATGATCTCATTCTTTAAGGATAACCTCTACAACCAATTCTTTCTAAAAAAATTTCATTTTGGTTCACATATTTCACTTCATACATAGAGATGAATGGATTTTTTGGTCTTCCTTAGAGTGTGATAGACCATATTCATCTAGATGAGATACAAATATTGTTTTTCTTATCATATCATTCAATGATTATTTAAGCTTCTTATTGAGAACAATTTAGGTTAACATTATAACATTCCTCTACATTTTTGATGAACAATATATATTCATGTTTACAAATCCTATAAACCTAAAAAAGTGACCATCAATGGAATTATTGGAATACCGTAAACTGTTTACCTACATCTGTTTCTATTGTACTCATCGATACCTCTTGTCAATGGAGAATAGAATATAAGATTTTCCCATATAACTATAGTAAAGACAAATGATATAAGGTGTATTCTAATACACAACTGGGGAACCTTGGCTTATCCCTTGGGATATATTAATATTATGATTTTTATTTATACCAAAATACATGTTTAAACTCCTAGTTAGTTCTTGAGGTCTCATATCGAAAATTAATTCTTTCTCTTTTTATCCATTCTTAAACCTACTAGGCCATTCTAATGTACTATTTTGCTTCTCCTGAAATCACTTTTATTGTATTTCTCAACATCCAAACTCCAATTCACCATTTTCTATCACCTATTCCACCTTATTCGTAGTATCATTCTTGGAGTTAAGAGTTTCTCCAAACTTATTACCTTTTTTATCAAGATGAAAACATCATCTTCAGGTTCTTCAATACCATTTATCTAATATCTTTCGATGTTAGTGAAATGAATAATAACTATGGTCTACTCTTTAACATTGATCTTGTACTCAATTAATTTCTATAATTTCAACGGATTTTTAGATATGTGCTCTTCAATTTTATAATTTATCTCAAACATTCCTTCATCCTACAACTTCCTATAGTTCTTGGCATCTTGAAAAATCTTGTTAGCTTTCTTTATTATTTCTCCCAAATCATCAATATCCTCAAGAAATTATTACAAATGATCATAAAGGTTAAATGTTCCATCATATTATCCTTCAAAATTTCCTTTCCCTTCCCATTTATAAGAGTCACCTACAACGTCAACCATATTATTTTCTCAAATATCATTTTATTTTTATTAATATTAAACCTCATATCCATATGAACTATAATTTACATGTGATAGAATATTCTTATTTTCAAGAATATAATCTTAATACTTTTCTTACCTTTCACAAAGACGGAATATTTCTTCATGGATAATATTACTTTATCCTCATCATAATATTTGAACTTATTTGGGAACCATGATAAAATAGGTCCAACCATTCCACACAAAAAAACATACAATTTTAAGGATTTATTTTAATGTCCTTTTTCCTATTTTTATATTTGAGGAAAGGAATGAAAATACCTCATCCAACTATTCTTCTTCTCAACTATCCATTATATTAAACATATTCATGTCCATGAATTCAATCTATTTAGATTTCCCTTTTCCGATAGACTCATTATAATTATTTTTCTTCTCGTATGTGAGAAAGGTACCACAAAAACCAATCCCATGTCAGCTCATTTGGATATTTATCCTCTTGTACAAAGACTGTTGGTCTAAAAAATGTGGAATTATTCTCAAAATATTCTTAAAAATATTTACATATTCAAGTATTTCTCAAAGACCACACACATATTCGATGAAAACATTTACTAGGTAAAATGATGGATATACAGGATCATTTGGCTATTTTCTCAGGTACTCATACTTATTCCACAAAACATATAATTTAGCTTATCAGATTATTTAATAGTATTCATAGATACATAACAACAATTACCACATGTTATTCCATTCCATACATGACAACACGCTCATGTAAACTATGTTATATAAAGCTACTCCTACTGAATTGATTCCATTAGCATCAACATCCAATTATCTTAGGTTTACGTCTAATAAAACTCGCTTGTCCTCACTAGAAGAAATAACATGGATCAAATATTTAATAAAATCCACTAATAATGATTAGAAGTAGTGTTTCTTCTGATTATTCCTCAAATGAAAATGGTTCCCATCATATATCAAAATCTCATTATGAATAAAAACCTCCATTGAAAACACTAACATAGAAAATTGAATTTTGACTATTGACCATGATACCAAATGTTATCCCATCATTGTTAAATACCCTGAGAGGGGGGTGGGTGAATCATGGTATAATATATTAAAATATCTACCCACTTGGATCTTTTTTTTTATTTAAAAAAACTCTTCACTCCCATTCCTATTGAAATGTATGAATATAAATTAAAATATTCATGAGACACAACATGATTACTTAGTTCACCAACCCAGGCCTATGCCTGATTATCATCAAAATATATTTTTCCAATATAAAATATCTTTTAAATAATACTACTATTATAATATTCTTTGTAGACTCACAGTCCCTACATTTACACTACCAATCCGTATTTGAATGATCCATGCTCTATCTTCTGATGTTTTCTCACTTCTCCTTTGGAAGATTCTTATTTTGATCAATTGAATAAATATTTTCTCACATTATTTGGTGGTTTTAGAAGATAGAATTTCATCAATATGATGAATAACACATTACCATAATATTTAAATAAATTAATTTCATTTCACATAAGATCCACTTTCTTAAAACCTTATTTCATCATTCATGAAACTACCAAATTATTCCGGAAACCATTCAAACCACCTGAAATCATTTTATTTTAAAAGACTATGAACCATTGAAGAAAACTTTTATTGTTTTTTAAACTTTATTCCACATTGAAATTTACATTTTTATGAATTGTTCATGTAAGGAAATCTTTTAAAAATTCAAATAATTTTGATTCTTATTAAGGATTTGTCTTCTCAAAAGAGGGGGGAGTGTATAAAACTATTAATAGATGTTCCCTCGCTTTTATGAATCAGTCAATACTTATAGGTAATTTTTAATAAAATTTTTATTCCACTTCACCGAAATTAAAACCTTCATGATATATTCATGGGAACATTCATACTCGTGAAACCTACCACCTTTCAAAAAATGTTCATTCACAAATCTCCATTATTTCATGAATCACATAACATTAAAAAAACACATTACAATATAAAACATACATGAATTTCATTCATTTTCTATTTTTTCATAAGGATTTCTCAAAAATAAAATTTTTCTAGAACACAACCATTCCCCTAATTTTTGGACCCCAATAATTTGGAAAACATCGTTAAATGATGATACCATGAAAGAATATTTTCTAACCACATAAAAAGAATCTATAACTCCATCTTGATTATTTTTAATCATAACTATTCAAAATTCATGCTAGAAATTAACAAATGTCCATTTCTACTGAATTTTTCAACAAAAATAATCATCTGAAAAACACTGCAATTCATGATGATGGATTATTTCCAAAAAAAATCTTTCATTTATTGGGAGAATACATGGTGTATAATTAAGAGCATCATTCCTTGTACCTTGATTTCTATGTTCCTGAGATACATACCATGGGCTTCGACATGTACCGTGGATGGACTGTACAGTCTATACTATCCATCTACATATTATTTATTCCACTTTCCATGTGCCAGAGATAAATTCATTGGGCTTTGGAATGTATCTTGTTTGTATTACATTATGTATACTAACCAGATACATGCCATGTTGTCTGAATACCATGTGTTTTAGGGACCTGAAAAGGGACTTGACATGTTCATCATACATGAGACTAAAAAACATGAACAATCCACCTACATGCCATGTATATTTCATTTCATGTGTCCATATAAAATTCCAAAGAACACAATTATTTTTCCATATATTGGAATTAATGAACTACACCCCATGTAGACTAGATACATGTTGCGTATGTCATTATTTCACTATGATATCAGTCCCACATGGTTTGACCATCAATGTGAAAAATAAATTCGGAAAATTTCTTTGTTAAATCATGTAAACTACATGATGTGCACACCATATACACACTATATAATCTGATAATCCATGTTCTTTCCTAGCTTGGTCTACATGCACTGTCCATAAAATTTACTATGTAATTTTCTACTCAGAGCATCATGAGTGCTAGGACATAGAAATATTTATTGGACATGGGTAAACGAAATTTACTCAAGATAATAACAACATAATCCATTCATACATGACAATATTTGGTCCCTTCCCAATAGAATCTCTTCTAATTCTTCATATATTCTTAATCCATTAAGAAAATCAAATTCTGAATTATTATATTTAGTATGAAAAAATCAGGTTAATTAAAATATTATTAAAAAATAAATAATTATTTTAATGAAAAAATCACCACAATTGAATATAAATATTAAAAATAAAAAAAATTAATTTAAAATGTGAATGCTCTAATAGAACGTGATGATTTAAGGGATAGTGGTTATTCTAGGGTGGAAAACAAACAAAGAAATTTTTATTTATTTGATGAAACATTTTCAATCTTTAATATGACGTGAATGCTATATCTAATGAAATTCATCAATTAATTATCAACATTTTTATACTTGGAACCACTAGAGATGATATTTACATGTTATATTTAGGAATGAATTATTTATAATTGGAGGAAAAGGTTACCAAATCATAGGATCTTTCTCTGATAGAGATATTGATAATTTTAAAAAAACATATTCAGAATACCTTAATTGTTCTTATAAGATCCAAGTGTATAATACCTCAAGTAGTGATCAAGACATGCCCCTTCTATCTTCAAATGATGCTGATTTACTTCATCGTGCTCGCATAGTTAATTAATCATCTTGCATTGTTTGTCTGGAACACTTCTAGAACATTTGGGGTTTAATTGAGCACTTCTCTTTCTTGTAAAGATGAGAAGAATAAATCAATAAAGAGATGTTTTTTGAAAACAATGATCCTCTAATATCAATTTTCAAAATAACATTATAGAATATACCTAACCATATACATGTAGATCGTGTCTTTCGATCAATAGATTATTTAATTGCATACAAAAAATAATAATATAATTTTTATTAACAAAAATCATTCCATATATAAATAATAGTATTATTATTAATTTATTTCATACGGTAAAATGTACAATGATAAATATTATTTACTTTATTGAAAAAAAGATTAATCACCAAAAACAATTATGGTCTGCTCTAACTCCTCATAATTTATTGAATACCAGAATAAATTTTTAATTAAATATTATATTCATCAATTAATATTTTCGTTCGATAAACCTTAATAAAAATACTCCTCAATCTTGTGAATTATATTTATTGAATTAATTAAATTAAAAATCAACAGATGAACTTAGTATATTAACCTATAAGATTATTTCCCATTGGAATTAGGTGGGAAAGATTATTTTTAAAATTACTATCTAGAATTGGGTCCAAAAGGCCAAGGGAAAAATAGAATATATCACAACATCAATAACTGCATATAAATACTCATTGTGTAATATAATTATTTTATCACAATATCTCATCAAGAAAGTTATACATTTGGACCCTCAAACTATATACTCGATACATCATTATTTGACTCTCTAAATGAAACATTCTGTTACACTATGGAAATGGAATTTAATGTGATGGAAATATTCCAATCAAAGGGTTAAGGAAATAACTTCCCTAAATATGGATGGGAAAATCCTTCCTTGACTATCCTTTAATAACATGTCATTTGTGATGTACCGAATATTCCCAATTTCCCAATAATATATAACATCATAGTTCTCGTCAGTAAATCTTTGTGTGTGAGTCATGATATGAATTATTGGTAATATTCATGTATATGGGACATTACACACTCTAATAGATTGTAATATCCAATGAAACCAAAACAAGAAAAATTCCCACTGGTGGGACTGTTATCATAATCTCAAGTCTTGGAGATTACCATTTGTGAAATTCATGGGAGGAAACCCTATCTACTAATGTGTACTCACTCCTAATAGTATAAATAATATATTCAATATAATAGTATGTTTTCATAACATAGAACTATATTTTATAATATTTTTATAGAACATATAGGTTATCATCATAGGGGGTAATTTTTATGACCATTATCAATACTACTCATATCATAGGATATAATTACATTAAATTTATGCAGAACACTGAGAAATATGTAATGATATATTTTATTAGTAATTGTATATTTAAATATAAAGATAAAGAAATAAAATTAGTTGTTACTACAAAACAAAATAAAAAAACTCGATATATATAACTATACGATAAAAAATATTTATCTACAAAATCTATAAATATATTTCAAAAAACTCACACTAAAAATCAATGTTCTCTACAAAAGTGGTGTAAAACATTGATAGTTTTTCCATGAAAATTCAACATTATTATGTTTTTTATTTTTATTTATATCATAAAAAATTCCCTAGGTCATCTCTTGAGGATCTTCGGAGGTTTAAAGTGAGAAACTATAATTAAGAGAATTAAAAAGTGGGATGGTTTTTAATAAATTCAATGTAAAGGAATATTAATTAAAGTTTTTAATTTTTGATAAAAAATCCATTTTATATAATAAGATATAAAGGGTTGATTATGAACTCACTACACACATTTATGTTCATTTTTCATAGAGGTTGATTTTGGATTGGAATAAGTCATTGGTTAAGATTAACCAGAATCTTGATTACTCTATAAGATTTTATATTAATGCAAGTGAAACCAAATCATTTGAACCACCATCATGTATCCAAGGTCTCTCATATATTCACAATGTAACAGATTCCAATATATATTGAAATCTCAACTAAAGTAGTAAATGAATGGATTCATGTGTTGTTCAATTAGAACA
Source organism: Viscum album (assembly GCA_963277665.1). Taxonomy (NCBI): domain Eukaryota; kingdom Viridiplantae; phylum Streptophyta; class Magnoliopsida; order Santalales; family Viscaceae; genus Viscum; species Viscum album. Next base: position 220,422,791 of record OY728147.1, read on the forward strand.
ACACATGTCATACACTTAAAATATGAAAATAATCAGTTAGAAACAAAGAGTCTTAAATCGAATCCCATAAGGTAAATGAAATAAAATATAAATCATTGTATTATAAAACTAAATGAAAATTTTTAAATCCCAAATTATATAAAAATAGTTTCTAGTATATTTTTCAGAATTCCCTTGACTTGTGTATATTTCCATCTCAATGATCACTCACCCATTAACTTTCTATAAAAGTGAGGTTGAGGATTGTGAATATCTTATTCTTCAACATAGCTATCCCTCAGAGGATAGGGATATATAGAACCTCAAAAGTGATGAGAGTAACCCTATTATTCTCTAAAATGGTTTTACATAACATCTTGTAATAACTTCCAAATTAGGTGCCCAATGATCCATTTTATAGGAAAAGTGGAAGGTGGTTTTCAAAAAAATGATTTTGATATAACCATTGGATCATAGATTTGGGACAACTGGCAGTATTATATGACATATTCATAATTAAAATTTGTTTCCCCACATATTGAAAATATTCATCAAAATATTTGTATAAATTATAGTCATACGTCATGATATTTGGCCAAATTATATAAGAGACATCTAGACAATCAATAGTGAAGATTCTATCCAATGGTTGGGAATTTTGTGACACAAAATTAATTAATTGGGATCCCTGGACTTCTATATAATTTTAGGACATAATATTTTTGTTCCACAAACCTATTTTTTTCCCAATTGGATGCATGCATTAGTAATAGTGTTTATTTGAGTCAACATATGCACTTGGGATCTTGCATTGTTTATCATGTTTTTCTTAAGTTTCATTATGGGATCTCCAAATCACCTCCATTTATAATTAAACCATCAATAAATTAAAATAAAACATTTTAATGATAAAAAACAACTAGTAGAATGAAATTTTAAGTGAAATTTTTTATTATATTTGATTTTTTATACCAATCAGTTTACCACAAAGATATAAGGGTTGAAACCAATAAGAAATTTATACAGGATCCTAAATCAATCCCACCACATTATAAGAAATTCAATTTTTTTATATTGATTGTTTAATAGTTCTATTTGACTACATCCTTTGAAAATTATAATGGAGAAGATTAATTTAAATTTTATTTTCAGGAACATGTGTTTATAATGACTTTGAATAATTTTACTAATTTAGTTGGGAAACTATTAGAGGGGGAATCCCTCTTCATTTTAGTGAATCTTATAGTTATTTATTGGTTCACTATTAGTGGTTGATTTACAGATAATATTTTACATGTGAAATAAGACATTATAAAATGGGTCATCTAGAATAATAATATATATCATTTTAGTGGATGCAAGTTTTTTTATTTCCGAGAAAGGGTGATAAATCTAATATAACAAATTAATATTTTTATGTTCTTATATTACTCTATTGGATGAGGAATTTTAATTGAATCATGTTTATGGGGGATTATATTGATGATATATTTAATGTTTTAATTATGTTGAGGATGATTCTGTGCTCACATATTTCAAATATAATTTTATTTATGTCACTTGTTAAGGTTGGAAGGAAATATTTCCAAACAATATAAAGTGTATGTAAAACATAATAAACGATGAAACCACCATGAAGTTGAATTTGGTGTATGGATCTATAAATAATTTATTTACTAATAAATAAATAGAAGCTATAACTTTTGATGTTATGTTGAAAGATAAAAGCTTTTATTAGAAGCATAATCCCATAAAACATATTCAAAAGAAGAAGAAAATATAAAAAATCACACATAATATGTGTAAAAATAAGAAATACTAAATTTCATAATCAGTGGAAGATAAATAAAAATGGTTAATATAAAACATGGTGAATAAATATAAAATAAAATCAACTACATTCAAAGAATCTTATTATAAAAAGAAATCGAAAAATAAATTTTTGGGTTGACTAAAGTTGAAGTTAAGTCCATTATAGAAAAAAAAGATGAACATAAAAAAGGTGTTACCTAATCTTAATGAGAACACGGTTAATTGATATACCTTTATAAATTTGTTAGTTTGTAATGAATAACAATAACTTCCTTGAAATAATATGGATTTCATATGTATTCAAATGGGATATGGGAAACCAAGGTAATCGAAGTAGGTATTAAAACATCTTCCTAATTAATTTCACCTTCCCCACTCAAAAAGGGAGGGAATTAAAATGTTCTCAACTCTATAGTACAAACAAAGATTTTATTTAAACAATCTATAGCTCAAAAAGATTTATTATTACCATATTTTAAGAATACAACATGATCATAATCATCTAATCCTAGAATATATTCGAATAATAATCCATGTAAAATGAATCCCACATTTAAAGAGTTGGAAAATTAAATTTCATTCATTAAAATATTTTGAAGAAGCTTTAGAATATATATATTTGGAAAGGAAAAAATATCCCTTACCTGAAAAGTACCCAGAGTATACAAATTTTAATGAAGATAAATACAAGGTCATAGAAGATTAAAAAGATTAAGGTCAATCAATAAATATTATTTACATTTAAAATATTAGTAAAAGAAATAATGTTTTTATAGAAGATTGTTATTGAGATAAAAATATTATATGAAAATCATCAAAACATGTGTTTGATTGCATCAATCAATTTCTGAAGGATAAAAATTCAAATTAATAATAAAATGATTAATTTAACACATGGTTAGATCAATTTTAGGAATATATGATTCTATAGTCCAAAAATATGAATAAATTGATAAAAATAGATCATATTTTTATAGAGTTCAATAAAATACTTATTATTATATAGAATCAAATTATTGATTCTATAGTACTTCACTCACAAAATCAAATACTCGAATATAAATTTACTATATAGTCTTATATATTAGGATTAAAAGATAAATGAAAATTTAACTTTGAGAATATTAAATGTATGATACAATACATAAAATATAATAAGTTATAGACCCATGATATTTGAATATAGAATTATTCTATCAAGAATAAATAAGATATCAAATATAAAATATTGAGTAATTGACCAAAAAATCTGGTGAAAAAGATTATATCCTCAATTTCATTGTATTTTGGTTATGATTAAACAATTGAATAATTTTTCCTCTTATTTTATACTTTTTATTAATGATTTTTGGATCTGTTTCTATTTTAAAATCATAAGGGTGGGGGGAGGGGTTGGTATTGCGATAAAATTTTATATTTCTAAAATGAAATTTCAATATTTTGGGGAGAAAAATATAATTTCATATGTTTAAAAATTGATATAATTCTATCATTTTTCAATGGGGTTTAGAGGAATATTATTTTCTGAGGAAGAATAATGTTTTTATTTAATTTACATTACTTTTTATGATCTTAGCTTTTTATAGTGTATTCTTATTATCCAATGGGACAATTTTTTATCTATTCCATTGAATGAATGCTTCGAAATCATAATTTTTATAAATAAAAATATAGTTTATAATTTCCATATGTTTACTTGATGTGTGTTTTAATCTATGAATAATAATATATTATAAATTATAGAATATTTATTAGATTTTAAATAAAAAAATTTAAAACCATACTTATTTTAAAACATCATGAAGTTTTAGTCAACCTTTTATTAAAATTGAATACGTTGAGGAAATTGAAGTAGTAACATCTACATTTATAATCATATTTCTCTCAAAGAAGTTATTATATGATATTAGAAATAATTATCTAATAACAGGATATTGATACCTTAAGGACCTAATTTTTATTGAATAACATTCAAGGTATGATGAAATCCTTTATGATATAGATATTTCATTTTTTATGATATATATTCTCCCTTCATTATGCAGGTTATTAGTAATATACCATAGTTTAATTTTTTAATAATTTTACTTCTAACCATATGTGATTGATGAAGTTCTCGGGATAAGAAATTGAGATCTCAATCCTTCATGATTTAGTATTTTCTGGGGATTAGAATTTATAATTCAAATACATTATTATTTATAATGTATTAGGTAAAGAAAATTGTTCTTATAATGTTTTTATTGAATAAGTATTGGAGTTACTACATACTCCGAAAACTATAAAAGAGTCTCTTGTTTAAAACCTTGACGTTAAAATCGATTGATCATAGAGGTTTCCAATTCAAAACCTAGTGTACTAATATATCATGGATATATTATCCCATTGCATTGGGTTAACAAATAAAGCTGTTCCATCCATATGAACTTGTATTTCATTAAATAAATCATTTTTGTGGGTTTATAGATTTTGTAACAAACTTAATTTCATTCTTATTGTCATGTTAATTACAATTTTTCATTATATTAACAAGAATAATTTTTTTACAATATGTTTTTTAATAAAATTCAAATCATTATTTTCCACTATATTATTTTTATAATTTATTTCTTTTATTATGTTTAGAACATTGTATCATTCAAATGTTATAGTTATAAAGTAGAAATCGTTTAGAAATTTTTAAAAATTCAGTTTTCCCTCAATATGGAAGCATTTATACAAGAACAATAATTTATGGTTTACCAAGTGAAATATAATCAAAACAAACCATATAATTATAAATTATAAAAGAAAAATTCAAAATGATTGATTTTAATAACCTAATGATATTTTTAATCCTTTAATTGATCCCAACTCTAACATGTTGCTCATATAAATAATCTTATATGGGATGTCAAAAATAATAAATTATTATTTAGTCTCTTTGACTGTTGAATTTACATGCCCCAATAGACCCTAAGGCGGGGTGAAACATGTTTTTCAAATATTATTTCTAAATGTACATTGTTCCCACAGTTGAAAGAATATCTCAATATTTTAAAACTAAATCTAATAATTTATTAATCTAAAAATTTAATGACATGGTGGTTTAAATTTATTTAACATAATGTGATACTCAAAAAAATACACCAATGATGTGTTAATGAACCAAAGATGTCACTACTCATTATATATAATTACAATGTTTTCTAAAAGATAAGAACAAATTCAGTGTCTAATCAAAACTTCTCTCTCCCTATACTATTCATCAATATATCAAATCACGGAAATACATTGAATTTTTTTTCATATTGATTATATCACATGACAACCAACGCACATCAAGATGTTTTAATTTCTCATTAGGTTGTCATTCAAACAATTGATCAAATATTCAATTATATTAGATATTCACAAAAATATAATGATATATAAAATATACTCACTATACACTAAAAAAATACATTGTCAAATTTATCTAGACTTCATCTTTTATCTCTAAAATAGGATCTTATAAAAACAGATTATTTCACTTCCACCTATCACCTCATTATTGAAGCTCCAATCCTTTCCCCATTATCAAATTCGGTTTCCCAAAAACTACTCTAATATTTCCATGATTGAAAAAAATATATTTCACATATTTTTGTGTAATATTCTAAATCATGATGTGACTCCGCACATAATGATGCATTATCACTCTTCACTGATGCTTCTAAAAATAAGTCCCTGATTCAAATTCAAACTCTAAATTTCATGGTTTCTATATATCTAAATATTTTTATATTTAAAATAATTATGGAATAAAAGTTTATAATATATAATAACAAGAAACTCTCTAGTATATTGAGGATTACCAATGAAATGTAGTATATAAAAGACATTCCTTTTATTAAATTACATTTAATTTTTAATTTCTCTATGGAATGACCATCATTCCCTAATAAAAATCCATAAATATATTGATCCACTTACCATAATAATATCATGCTACTTAAAAATATAATAACATGATTCAACCTTAGTCAAGTCGTTGTATCCATTACACCATCATATTATGTCATGATGATTAAAAATCCAGTGTCTTATCTTTTATTTGTATTTTAACCAACCATGAATCTTATTGAAATATGACAATATCTCATCATGTAGTAATATTTAATTCGTATTATACTAAAATTAACAAAATATTGTATTTCATGATCATATATATTCTAACAAGATTTGTGCATTAGTAATAAAATATTCTTCAATCTTTTCATAATTAACTTCACACTCCTTCTTGCTATGAATAAATTTATATACATCATCCATTAACATAAGTAACCATCTATTTTACAAAAAAAAAAAAAAAATCAAACATGATACATTAAGAATATTCTTAATCCTATACTTTAATATATTAGGTTTAAACATTATCTTCTTTAAAATATTATGTTCCATTATTCTCCCCCATTATGTTTGTTAGAAATCCCAAGTATCTAGAGTAAAATATAAAACTCTCTATATTATGATAATCCAAATATCAGTAAAACAACTCAATTAACAATGGATGTCTGCATGATTAATGATATATGTTAAAAAATGTAATCAAGAGAGAATTGAATACTTTAATACATACATCACAACTCTAACTCTAGTAAAGAATTTATTATCCATGAGTTTTTATAAGACTTCACCTATCAATATTCATCCCTTTTTATCTTCCCCATGGATAGTATTCTAAATATCCTATATCATATACTCTTTAAATCATATATCCCCCTTAAAGTGTAGATTTTCACTAAGGCTGTTTTCTCCAATTTCACTTTTTATTCTTCCAACTCCTCTTATTAATATTTTTAAGCACTTATTCCATCACTAAATTGAAATCCTTAATTATAAACTTATTCTATATATTATTTTCATTTCAATATCACCATTCATTTACGTTTATAATAAACTAAAAGGGTAACTTCATACTAAGAATGAATAGATGAGTTAATTCATATGGATAGATTAGATATTGTAAAATCTATTAATATTTTGGATGTGGTTGAACAACTAAATTCAACTAATTCTCCAAAAAATATTGTTTTTCCTTGATCATTATAAAAATATTTCTACCAAATATTATTGTTTTTCAAATTTCTCCAGTTTTATTATTCCTTGGTATACATTTTCAATGATAAAAGGATACCAAATATAAAAAATATTTCACTTTATAGTGTTTAAAAGTTTATTTGTTAATCCAAAAACACATTTTTTATAAAAAATATCACTATATGCCCGATCAATTTTTACCAGGATCAGAAAATTTTAACTTCATTCATATCAACTGAGTAAATTAATTCATCATTAAAATATATCTCAATAATTCTAAAATATGAAAATTAACTTATTTTTTCGTTCATATATAACTAACACATTCACATTCAACTATTAATGCCCAACTACATATGGGTTCTGAATTGGAGAAATCTTGATCCCAATACACATCAATGTATGAATTTTTTTTGTTAGCTTAAACACCAAACCATTTTTCTGATTACCTTACACAATCATTAATATTATTTTCTATTTATTTTGAATTTCATCGAATCCTAAAATCCATATAAGTAACATAAGTAATCTATTACCTTATTTCAATCAATTAAAAAAATATTTTGTTATTTATTTGAAATAAAATTTGATCCATGATCGTTCCATATTTATTATTCATAAGATCATTTCCAACCAATTTTTGATATAAAACTGGATTGAAAAAATGTATATCAAACTTGTTTAGTATCTATATTTAATACTTTCACTGGTAAATAAAAGTATAATTCTGAGAAATTATGTAAGAAAACATATTAATGACAAATCACCCTTTTATCAAATTAATATTACAATCTCTGCCCTAAATTTTAGTATCCTTTGAAAAAATATGGTATCATTAACATAAATGAGTACCATAAAATAACATTTTTTATGATTTTATATAGAGGTTGTGATGGAAAAAACCTCCCTTGAATTATAACTTCTTCTAGTAAGAATAGAAATAAAAATAACAATCCCATTGTACTTTCTTCAAATCAATTAAACTCAATTTAAATTGAAATATATTTGTTTCATCATCATAAATTAGAAATCCCAATTATTTTTCAATATATATGTCCTCTTTATACACTAAAATTAAGAATTATATTTTTATATCCATTTGATATATATAAAATATTATTTAAATATAAATTTCCTAGAAAAATAAAACCAACTCAACTCTAACTATCCATGAAAATTAATCATCTCATCTATTCCTTTAATTAGTGCATAACCATTTCCCACCATCCAATATTTTCTCTAAATCACATTCCAATGATCTTCATATTTATTAAAGAATACCAGTTATATCTAATGACATTATGATCAATAATACTTTCAAAAGCTATCATGTTTGTTTTTTTTATTTTTGACCATAAACTATAGTCATGGATTTAAATAATGTTTTATCTTTTTTCACTTATTCGAATTCTCTTTGCTCCACCTAGGATCACAGAGTAGTCTGGTAAACACTCTTTATCCTTTGGGATTGAGTTGGATATTTTTGGGCTCCAACAGTAACATATTCATTGATTTTGTATCTTTTTTTCCAACTATAAGATAATTATTGAATTTCATTAGTGACTACATAAAATTCTATATCTGAATTGGAATCGTCACTATTTATTTAGAGATGAGGTCCTTTTAAATTTTTATAACCTTTCTCATATTTCTCATAGAATCCCTGAAATAAAAATTTTTAGAATTTTTTTATCTTTTTATTTAATTAATATAAATTTATTTATTTCCATGATCCTATTGAGTATATTATTGGAAAGTTTTATTACTTACTCTATTTATTTTCCATGTAAAAATCCTTTATCAACCTCATCCTTGTTCTTTAAATAATTTTGTTGTTCACAATTTTGCATTTATTTATAAAAAAATATGATTTCTTTTAGAGTTATCATCCCTAAAAAAACAATGTACATGTTGTTTTCTATTCCCTTTTACTTAACAAGGATCACGTTTTTGTGCAAAACCCCACTTCTACAATTTTTCTTCAATTTTTTTTAAGATATAAACTTTTAATGAGTACTGCCCTTTCGATGTTGTTCAACATTAACTTCCACCATTCAAAACCTATATTTTTTATAATTATTTAGATATATATTAAATATTTTATTTCATTTTAGGGTAATTATCTATTTCAATTGAGGTATATTCTCTTATATTATCTTATTGAAGGATTTTGATGGATCTATCAATTTTTTATCAACTATCAATCAACAAAAATAGAAGCATTTTATCCCTCTATTTTTGGTTCACATTAATATATTATAACCCATAAAACTATTTTCATTGATAAAATAAATAAAATTTTTTATCCATGACATTAAGGATGTTACATTAGTTCTCATAAATCGGTATGAACAAGGTTTAATGTGTTTGGGGAATTTTTCATCTTTTTTTATCGGTATTTATCACCATCATTCATCTAATACAATCAATACATATGTTTTTTGTATCTAGGATTATATTTTTAATATCAATCATATAAATTATCCTTAAAATAATATCGATGCAATATTAAAAAATACAGATAAGCCTATAATGATATAGATTATTTTAATCATCAATAGTGAGGAGACACAAGATCTCATTGATGTTCACTTGATACAGATTTATATATGATAATAATAATAACATTAATGAATTGGAATATTTTCCATTGATGATCATCCTTTTCAATTGAATGTAACTTTTTGTACCAAGTTTCACATTGATTTATTCTCAACAATATATGTTTAAGTACACCAATATAATGTGTCATTTTTTATCTGATCATCCACATGTCTAGTTTTTGTACTAAATTTTATTTTTAAATATCTATTATTTTGAAATTAAATAGATACATCCTCATAATCTTCTAGACTATTTAACAAAATTATTTCACCAATCACGTTAGATGATAATGGAATTTCAAGAATACATGAATTATTATTTTGATTTTATTTATGAACAATATTATATATAATAACCATATAATTTTTTTTATTTTCATTCCAAGACACTCCAATTTTTTTAATATATAAAAGGGTATTTTTTATTATTTTTTTCTAATATTTTTAATAATAATTTTCTCTTTCTAATGGAGAAGACTTTTTTCCTAGTGAAATTGAGTTCACATTATTCCTTTCTATTATATTTATGATTTTAATTATTTTCAAAATAATTATATACCTATATTAATTACATTTATTATATACTTTAATGAAAAAAATGTCCATAGAAGCACTAATATAGAATATAACTATTTCTATGGTTCAAAATAGCGGGTATAGCCTAAAAAACAAGGGTATCATATATTCCCACGATTTTGAGAACTATGTCCCATTAAGGCATAATTATAGACCTATCTAAAGACCCGGAAATTCAAGGAGATTTTTTTCGTAAATACTTTTGAATTTTACAAGTCTACAGTTTCTGACGGCACCTAATTCTGAGGCCCATTGTGCCTGGAATCAATTTCTAAAGTTCTATTCAGTAAACGTATGTGCGAGTTTTTCTATCTTTTGAACCGGTGCTCGGAATTGAAATCTGAGGATACCGATTAACTCGTTGCGCTGATATTCGCTTAAGGGGACCTTTATTGGAGTTGCGTTTAATGCGGGTTGAGAGTTGATATTTGGGGATTTAGAATAAAATAAATAAAATTAGTGGAACACAATTTTATTTATGTTGGTGAGTTATTTCCTCCCAAGGGGAGTTACTGGTAGGGCCCACACCCACATAACCTCTCATGGGAGGATATTTGTGAGGTGGGTCCCACAAGATCCCCTAACCCTTCATCTCCCCATAACTCCCCTTTAACCCCCCTCATTTAATTCGAGACCTTCCACCTCCCCTCTCATCCATTATTTTGTGCCAACTCTTTTAATGAAAGACTTATTTAATTAATTAATCTAGATTTGAATCAATTTGAATTGGTTGGAAAATATTTTAAAAATAGTGGAAATCCTCATATTAATATTTTCCTGGAAAATATTTTGGTGGAACCTTTTGAATTATAAGAGAGATTCATCCTTCCACGATGAACACCGCCCTCTTCGAAGAAGAACGCCGATTCCATGAAGGACGATGACATGCCTTCCTTCCTCCTCACCACAACAAGGGAGGAGATGTCGCTTCCTCCTCAGACGCACCTCGACATCGTCTACAAATCCTCCTTCCGCGACTCCACTCTTGAAACCGATGTAGGGGTTTGTTTCAGTTTTAATTGAATAAAATTGTTCATCATCCATCGTTGAAACCATTTTTTACCTGTAGCCATTTGATACCGCTTAACGCGGAGGGCACGGGCTGAACGAACAGGGCCTGAAGACCCTATGATTTTTCTTGGATAATTTGGCGATGAAAACGAGAGGTGGTGGAGACGAACGGAAGTGGTGGCCGTGCACTGACCACATGAGGAAGAACCGGGGCCCACAAACATGGGCCACTTAGCAGAAGAAGAACCGGCCAGCTAAAGCCCGTAGGGCCGAAGGAAGACCGCGATGACACAAGGGGCGCCGCGCTGCGGAGGACTACAGCCAGCACTCTATGGGCCGCTTCGGTGGCGAACCGGCAGGCTCGTCGGTCAGCCGAATGAAAGATTCGTGACACCCAAAGGTGCCGCACAACCAGACCGTGGCCCTCCCGACCAAGCCGCTTGCACCGAGAAGGCCGGTCGACATCGGCCGGCCGGTTGGGAGGGCTGCGCCGCTCGGCGCCAGGCTGGGCCGCGCCGCGTTAGGCCGCGCCGAGCCACGCTGCACCGGGCCGCACCGTGACACTCCGGGCCACACCGTGCCGCACCCCTAGGGCTGGGCCGTGCGATTCACCAAGCCAATCCGACCCTCTTCCGGGTTGGACCCCCCAAAACTGGGTTGACCCGACCCGCCAGCCCACTGGGCTTAACGGGCGGGGCCCATTTTCACTTAAAGGTGAATAACTCGAAGGTCGCGTTTCCGATCGACGCGCCATCTACGGCATTGGGACCCTCATGAATTGGATGTCCTTTTGCGATAATGTATGTGAGTTTTGGAAAATTTTTGAAAATGGCTGGGTTTGGAACGAACATATTTCCAACCAGGCCCCTGGAGAAAAAATGCTAATAACATTCAGACCGGGCGTCTGATTGGCGCACCGTCTGTCGCGTTGTATTTCTTTTGACGAGACGGAACATTGGGATAAATCAAATATGGACATCGCAATAGTTGATTTATCGAAGACTTTTCTTGAGGAGAAGACTCTCCCAGAATCAAGCGTGTTGTAGGTGGTAACCTTAGAGCTGGCTGCGATTGCAACGACTGCCATACTGGAATCCTTCAAGTGTTCGGTAATGATGACTACAATACTGGAATCCTCTGTGGGTTCGGCGATGACAACTACCATACTAGAATCCTCCATGGTTTCGACAAAGAATATTATAGTTCTTGTATCCTACGTGGGTCCGACAGTTTGACTTCTGTTTTAGTATCCTACGTTGGTCCGACAGAGTAGCTGGTCTAGTATCCTACGTGGGTCAGACATCTTAGTTGGTCTAGTGTCCTTTGTGGGTCCGACATCATAGATGAATTAGTGACAACATTTGATCATCTCTATCACTTTAATAAAGATTTATACCTGTGTGAGATGAGTCTTGAATTTCAATCATTTTCATCGATGTGATTGACTTGTTTCATATGTGGTCTGGGTTTTGATTGGGCTCGAGAGTTGGAGCCGAACTAGTATTGATGACTTAGGTATATATGTGGTCATATACCAAAGTAGAGTTGGTTGATAGTTCATGATTGTATCTTTCCTTTTTATTTTCTCCTTTGTGGATTCTGGAAGACCATCAGGGGTCTCGGGGTCCCAACTGAGTATTGTTATACTCACCCCTGCACGTGCTATTCCTGCACTACGTTTTTTTGGATGAAGATGACAGACAACACTGATCGTGGTAGAGACTTGTGGAGGTGGACAATACCCGGAGGTGGACCACTTGGCAAGACGTACACGGAGCAGACGAACAGACCCGAGGTGCCGAGGAGACCATTTGTACCCACCGTTCAGGTGGGATTCCCGGAGGATGACTCTGTGGTTGTTGCTTTACATTACTACTATTTTACTAGACTTTCATTTGTACTGTACTTCTAGTTGGATTTGTATTCTGACCCATTTACCTTTCAGTACTTACTTTTTTATTCAGTATCACTTTGTGCTAACATCTGTTTCATACTCTCTTTTGTTTTTTACTACTATAAAGGCAATGCCTTCCCCTTTAGTGGGATTTATGCCATTAGTGCTAGTTTCCAACCCCTGGCCTATGGAAGGCGGGCGTGGGGTAGTCACCGCACAGGCCCTGAGGAAGGTTCCTGACAAATTGGTATTAGATGAGTCGGTTCTACATTAGAACTAAGGACTCTGATTATTCTTCTCTGTGAAGGAATAATGTTAAGAGTATTGAGTGCAGTTTTCAGTCCAGGGAGACTAGTGTTGGTGCGACGGCTGACATATCCATACACTAGGACCTTGACCCATGATTTCCGACTCAGTGCACAAAAACACTGATTGCATGCACGTTTCAAAAGTTTTCTTGGTGATTATATTGTGTTAGCTCACTAGGTATACTGTTTTGACCATGTGACACCTATTTTTTCAGGATGGCCTCACAAAGGCAACATGCTAGGGTTCCTAGTCACGTACGAGATGGCAGCCCACCGAGCGACGAGGCCTTGGTGCAGGGCCCCGTCACAGTAGAGGCACCAGCGGTACCACTACCCAGTGAGCCACTGATACTACTAGCTCCAGCAGTAGAGAGTGCACGCCTCGTGAGCACATTGCATGAGTTTCGGTGACAGAGGCCACCCAGGTTCTACGGAGAGACGAACCCACAGGCAGCCAAGGATTGGCCGGAGGCTGTCGTCAAGGTTTTCAGATTAGTAGGGACACCAACTGATCTTATAGTGATCCTTGATGCGAGTATCCTTCACACAAAAGCAAGTAGATGGTGGATAATGACGCTCCAGTTGAATGAAGAGGAATATCTACGTTGGACAGACATAGAGAGTCTCTTCTGCTCAATTTTTGTTCCATCCACCCTTCGTGCGGTGCGGATTCATGAGTTACTTCATCTGTGGCAGGGCAGCATGACAGTATCTCAGTACTCAGTGAGGTTTCCGGACCCCTCGCGCTACTCCATGGACATGGTACGAGACCCATTCATCTGAGCTTGGACCTTTGACCATGGACATAGACATGAGATCATGGCTTCGATGATCTCCCTCACTATTGAGACGCATGCAGGAGTGCTGGAGCTAGCCCTTCTTGTGAAGAGTTTTCTTGCTGAGCCACACCTGTAGCAAGACCCACTGCAGGGCGACACATGGCAGAGTCTTCTGCAGCCGGAAGTAAACAGTTGACGCAGAGGTCTAAGAAGACCCGACCAATAGGCGAGAGACTATAGGATACGGGTTCGGTTGTGCGGGGAACCCAAAATAGAGCCAGTTATAGGAGGATCATGTAGTGTTATGCATGCGGCAGGCAGGGTCACATGGCTCAAGACTGCCTGACCCGTCGTATAGATGAGAAACAGATAGTGGAGGGGCGTCCCATGTAGAGGTAGAGGTTTGACCATGGTGGTCCGCAGAGAACAGGCGGACGAGGAAGAGGATCTGGCCGAGCAGCGGGTGGGGGACGACGTTTTGAGGCTCTACCACCACCACCACCAGGAGGTCCACCCCAACCACTGGGAGCTAGCATAAAAAGGCAGGTTCAGCTCCAGGTAGTGGAGGCTTAAGACCACGGAGCACCTGAGGTGATTTTAGGTACTATCTACTTCTATTACACCCTTATTGTAGTACTTATTGATATAGGTGTGAGAAATTCTTTTATTGTCTTTTCCCTTGTTTGGAGCTCGAAGTTTCAGATGGAGCCTTTGGCTCAATACTTACGGCAAGAGTCTTCTACGAGAGTAGACTCGACGATCACACACTGGTGCCGGTAGTGTGAGCTTACTCTAGTAGGCGAGATCTTCATCTGGGATCTTCTCGTAGCAGCGTCGAGGGTTTACGACGTCATATTGGGTATGAACTTGTTATCTATAGTCCATGCTCATATATACTGCATTAGGCGCACGGTGCGGTGTATCCGCACGTATAGGACTAGTTTAAGCTTTACTGGAGAGATGGGATCCTTTGCAGCGTAGGATGAACTTACGCAGAGGAGAGGGCAGCCGATCACACATCAGTTAGCTAGTCTCATCCTTGGAGCGGTTGACGTGCGGAGTCCGAGTTTTCCTGTTGTGGTGGTTTAGTATGTGGATGTTTTTCCTAACGACGTTCTAGGACTACCTCCTCGCAGAGAGGTAGACCTCTATATTGACATATACCATGATACAACACCAATATCTACTCCAGCATATCGTATGGCTCCCACTGAGCTTCATGAGCTGCAAGTACAGCTGAAGGACTTACAGGGGAATGTATTTATCCGACCTAGTGTTTCACCATGGGACCCTCTGATTTTTTTCGCCAAGAAGGCGTATGGGACCTTGTGACTGTGTGTCAACTACCATCGGCTAAATCAGGTGACTGTGAAAAACAAGTACCTACATCTGAGGATTGAAGACCTATTTGATCAGCTCAATAGAGCACGATGGTTCTCGAATATAGAACTCAGGTCAGGCTATCTCCATCTTAGTGTTCGACACGAGGATGTGCAGAAGATGAACTTCAGGTGTCGGTACGGCCACTACGAGTTCTTGGTTATGCCATTCGGCATAACCAACAGTCCAACAGAGTTCATGGGTCTCATGAATAAGATCATCCTACCTTACCTTGATCTATTTGTCGTCGTTCTCATCGACAACAAATTGATTTACTTGATCACTGAGGAGGAGCACGCCTACCACTTGCGGGTTGTACTAGATACACTCTGAGAGAACCAGCTTTATGGTAAGCTCTCGAAGTTCCAGTTTTGGATTCGAGAGGTTCACTTCTTGGGACATGTCATCTCGGAGGAGGGAGTTGGAGTGGATCCCGTGAAGATCGAGGCAGTACTTTCTTGGGAGCCACCCAGGAGTGTTACGGAGGTGCGGAGTTTCCTGGGTCTAGCTGGGTAATATTGGAGATTTTTTCCAGTCTTTTCCAGAGTTGCAGCACCACTTTAAGCCTTGATGAAGAAGGGGAAACAATTCGTGTGGTCAGAAAGATGTCAGTAGAGCTTTCAGGAGTTGAGGAATAGGTTGACCAGTGCGCCCATCTTGAGGTTGTCGTAATAGGGCGTTTGGTACATAGTTTACTACAATGAATAAGGGACCAGACTCAGGTGTGTCCTGATGCAGGAGAAAGAAGGGATCGCGTATGGTTCACGGTAGTTGAGACATCACGAGGATAACTACGCTACCCATGACCTGGAGTTAGTAGTAATGGTCTTCTCCTTGAAGATGTGGCAGAACTATCTGATGGGAGAGCACTTTACAGTCTACTCTGACCTCTAGAGTCTGAGGTACATCTTCTCACAGAAGGACCCGAACCTGAGACAGCGACAATGGCTTGAGTTCCTCCAGGTCAATGACTTTGAGATAGTCTATACTCTTGGAAAGGGGAATGTTGTAGCTTATGCTTTCAGGAAGAGATCGAGCATTTAGCTACTAGGAGAGGCGACATAGCAGCTAGCCGAATTGCAGATGTCTTTCATGGATATGAATAGAGTGACCTTTATTCAATCTCTCATAGTCACTCCTCCACTTCCTCACTGAGTCAGAGAGGAACAACGTGGGGATGTTGACTGTGAGACGCAACGTGCCTAGATATCCACAGGGTAGGCGCTTGATGTATTTTTTGAAGGAGGAGAGCACGTTATCCTCTTCAGGGGATGTACGATGGTACCAGTTGCACTATAGGAGGAAGTGCTAACAGAGTTTTACACTTCCCCTCTAGCGGTACATCCAGGAGTGGCGAAGATGTACCAAGACCTCAGATGACAGAATTGGTGGCCGGGTATGAAGAAGGCTATAACAGAGTTCGTTTCATGATGCCTCACTTGTCAGGAAGTGAAGGTGGAGCACCAGGTACCACCGGGCTTGGTACAACCCTTAGAGGTTCTGGAGTTGAAGTGGGATGGGATATCCATGGATTTTGTGATGGGGCTTTCACGTACATCCAGAGGACATGACTCTATCTGAGTGATCGTATACCAACTCACCAAGTCGGCCTACTTCCTACCGATCAGAGAGCAGGGCTCAGTGGATAGCATGGGACACCTCTACATTTAGAAGATCATACGGCTTCACGGTGTGCCATCGACTGTTGTTTCCATTCCGGATGCTTGATTCACATCCCAACTATGGAAGGAGTTACATGAGGCTTTTGGGACGTATCTACGTCTGAGCACCACCTTCCATCCACATACGGACAGCCAGATAGAGAGGACCATTCGGACTCTCGAGGACATGCTCTGGGCATGTGTACTTGACTTTGGTCGCAGCTGGGAGGATCAGCTACCCTTGGTGGAGTTTTCATACAACAACAGTTACCACACCACCATCGGGATGAAACCATATGAGGCACTGTACGACTGACCTTGCAGATCACCTCTATGATGGAATGACCATGGGGTGTCAGCACTTGTAGGAACATAGATGGTTCAGGATACAACAGAGAAGGTGAAAATCATCCAGGAGAAGATGAAGACTGTACATAGTAGATAGAAGTCCTATGCTGATATGAGACGGAGACCGCTGGAGTTTGAGGATGGAGACCACATCTTCCTACGGGTCTCACCAAAACGTGGTCTATAGAGATTTGGATGGGGCAGAAAGTTATCTCCACATTTCATTGGACATTTCCAGGTCCTCAGCAGAGTAGGCGAGGAGGCTTACCGCCTGGCCATTCCACCTCAGTTGCACCAGCTGCATGACGTTTTCCAAGTATCTCAGTTGAGGAGATAAGTGCACTACCGGACCCACATCATCGATCACGGGGAGATGGACATCATTTATGTGGTGACGTTTACAGAGGTCCCGGTGTAGATCGAGGATCAACAGGAGCGGGTCCTACATGGACGATCGGTTCCACTGGTGCACATTTACTGGCAGCACGAGAACCTCCAGGAGAGAACTTGGGAGCGGGTTGCTCAGATGCGTGTATAATACCCCCATTTGTTTCCCTAGTGTGTGTTGTAACTTTACAGGGACGTAAAGCCCTAAGATGGGAGTAATTTAAAACCTCTAAAATTTCAAATAATTTTTTTTCTTAAATACTTTGGAATTTTACGAGTCTGTGGTTTCTCACATCACCTGATTCCAAGGCCCGATGGGCCCAGAATAAATTTCTATAGTTTTTTTCGGGCACATTCAGTAAACGTACGTGCAGGTTTTTATATCTTTGAACCGGTGCTCGGTATTGAAATCTGAGGACACCGATGAACTCGCAGTGTCGGGATTTGCTTAAGGGGACCTTTAACGCAGTTACGTTTAATGCAGGTTGAGAGTTGATATTTGGGGATTTTGATTAAAATAAATAAAATTTGTGGAACACAATTTTATTTATGTTGGTTAGTTATTTCCTCCCAAGGGGAGTTAGTGGTGGGGCCCACACCCACATAACCTCCCATGGGAGGATATTTGTGAGGTGGGGCCCACATGATCCCATAACCTTTCATCTCCCCATAAATCCCCTTTAACCCCACTCATTTAATTTGTGACCTACCACCTCCCATCTCATCCATTATTTTGTGCCAACACTTTTAATTAAAGACTTCTTTAATTAATTAATCTAGATTTGAATCAATTTAAATTGGTTGGAAAATGTTTTAAAACTAGGGGAAAGCCTTATTTTAATATTTTCATAGAAAATATTTTTGTGGAACCTTTGGAATTAGAAGAGAGCTTTATCCTTTCATGAAGAACGACGCCCTCTTCCACAAAGAATGTTGATTCCAAGAAGAACGACGATGTGCCTTCCTTCCTCTTTGCCGCAATAAGTGATGGGAAGTCGCTTCCTCCTCGGAAGCACCCCGACGTCATCTAAAAATCCTCTTTCTGCGACTCTGATCTTGAAACCGAGGTAGGGGTTTGTTTCAATTTTAATTGAATAAAATTGTTCTTCGTCCCTCGTAGAAACCTTGTTTTACCTTTGGCCATTTGATACTGCCAAATGCGGAGTGTGCGGACCGAACGAACACGGCTCGATGACCCTCTGATTGTTCTTGGATACTTTAGCGACAACAACGAGAGGCGGTGGCGATGAACGGAAGCGACGACCATGCACCGACCACGTGCGGAAGAACCGCGGCCTGCAACTGCGGGCCGCTCGACCGAAGAAGAATCGGCCTGTTAAAGCCAGTCAGGCCAAAGCAAGACCGTGGCGCCACCGCGGCCGGCGCTCTGCGGGCCGCTTCGGCAGCAAACCGTCCGACTCATCGGCCGGTAGGGTAAAGGAGCCACGACACTCGAAGGTACTGCGCAGCAAGACTGGGGCCCACCCTTTCGGGCCGCTTGCGCTAGGAAGGTCGGCCGGCTTCCGCCGGCCGGTTGGGACGGCGGCGCTTCTCGGAACTGCCGGTTCGGGAATGTGGGGGTCCGTGCCCCCTTGGATCGCTCGGCCCCTCAGCCGAATCGCGGCCGACCGTGTTGCGCCCTGCTGGGCCGGGCCGCGCCGCGTCAGGCCGGGCCGTGCCCTGCCGGGCTGAGCTGAGCCCCACCGGACCGGGTCGCGCCCTTCCGGGCCAGGCTGCGCCCCTTTGGGTCGGGCCACGCCATTCACCAGGCCGGTCCGACCCTCGTCCGGGTCGGACCTTGAAAAACCGGGATGACCCGACCCGCCAGCCCACTGGGCTTAACGGGCCGGACCCGTTTTCACTTAAAGCTAAATAACTCGAAGACCACGCATCCAATCGATGTGCCATCTACGACACTAGGACCCTCGTGACGAGACGATCATTCTAAGATATTCTAAGTGTGTTTTGGATAGCTTTTGAAAATGTTTGGGTTTAGAACGAGCATATTTCCAACAGTGCCCCAGGAGCAAAAAATGATAATGAATCTCAGACCGGGCATTCGACTGATGCGCCATCTGTCGTGTTGGGTTTCATTTGACGAGACAAAACTTTGGTATACATAAACTCTAGACTTCGTGACAGTTGATGTATCAACCCCTTTGCTCGAGGAGCAGACCCTCCTGGAATCGACCATGCTGTGTGCATGAACCCTAGAGCTGGCTGCGACTGCAACGACTACCGCACTGGAATCCATCGTGGGTTCGGTGACGACGACTACTGTACTGTAATCCTTTGTGGGTTCGGCAACGACGACTACCATACTGGAATCCCCCTGGGTTTGACGGTAAGGATTTCTGTACTTGTATCCTATGTGGGTCCGACTTTTTGACTTCTGTTCTAGTTTCCTACGTGGGTCCGACAGAGTAGCTGGTCTAGTATCATAACTGGGTCCGACAGCTTAGCTGGTCTAATATCCTAAATGGGTCCGACAGCTTAGATTAATCTGTGACTACATCTGATCATATATATCACATTACGAAATATGTATATCTATGTGAGCTGAGTCTTGACTTTCAATCATTATCATCGATGTGATTGACTTATTTCCTGTGTGGACTGGGTTGTGATTGGGCTCGAGAGTTGGAGACGAACTAGGATTGATGACTTAGGTATATGTATGTGCATATACCTATGTAGAGTTGGTTGATAATTTGTGATTGTGTCTTTCCTTTGTGGTTTATCCTTCATGGATTCTGGGAGTCCTCTGGGGGTCTTAAGGTCCCTAATGAGTATTGTTATACACACCCCTGCACGTGGTCTTCCCACACTACGTTGTGTTGGATGTAGATGACAGACATCACTGATCAAGGTACAGACATGCAGAGCTAGACGATACCGAGAGGTGGACCAATTGGCAAGATGTACATGGAGAGGAAAAACAGACCTAAGGTGCTGAGGATACCATATGTACCCACCCTTCAGGCGGGATTCATGGAGGATGACTAGGTGGTTGCTGCTTTACTTTACTGCTATTGTACTAGATTTTCAGTTGTTCTGTACTTCCAGTTGGGTTTGTATTCTGGCCCATTTACCATTCAGAACTTTTGTATTCACTATCACTTTGTGCTTATATATGTTGCATACATTGTTGTGTTTTTTACTATTATAAAAGAAATACCTTCCCCTTTATTGGGGTTTACATCTTTGGTTCTAGTCTCCTGCCCCTGGCCTATGGAAGGCGGGTTTGGGGTAGTCACGACACGGGCCCCGAGGACGGGTCATGACAACCTAAACCCATGGTTCCTAAACCTTTAGGAAAATAAATTTTAATGGAAATACCTATAGCCATAGTTTGATGAAACAATGGGTCTATGTCCTTATTAGAAACAGTTCTCTCATATTCAATCCCAACACATTTCAGTTACAAATGAATGACATTACCCATATCCTACATCACATTTTGTGTTCTTATATATATATATATATATATATATATATATCTCTCTTTGTGTGTGTGTGTGTCCAAAAATATATTTATATTGAATTATTTATTATTATTATTATGTAATAATAGAGAGACAACCTATACCCATGTTTCGGTTAGAAAGTGAGTATAGGTTTTCCCACAGATTCGTTTTCCCACAAATTTAATTGAAATGGTTTATAGAAACCATGGGTATCATTCATTCATGTGGTAGTTTTTCCCTACAAAACCTAAAACCACAGTCCTCTCAAAACCATGGGTATATTTTCTTCATAAAATTCAACCTATTTATATAGTGGTGACTTATACCCATGGTATTTTTCCAAAACCGTTGTTATAAGGCCATTTTCTATATGTGACATTATTTTTTATGCTGTAATATATTTTTTCATTCTCATTTGTTGGTTAATAGGCACTACATATTGTAAGTATCACATTTCTTCATCCTAGGAGGTCATTGTGTGTCCCAAATAGCCATAAAATTGTTACATCATAAAAGATAAATTCCCATTCAATTTTATTTATAGTTTAATTAACATCTAGCTTTTTAAAAAAACAACAATGTTTAAGAGTTATCATGAAATTTTTTTCTACTTCACCAAAAAATTATTCCCTTATCTAGGAGATTCATCTTTAAATAAAATTATAATTTTACCTTTGTTATTTGATAATTTTGTCATTAAAAACTATATAAAAAACACATCATTCCACTTTCAACTACATTATTTAATTTGATACATGTGAATTTTTCAAATTTTATCTTTTTCGTAGAACTGGTTGTTTTCTAATTTCATCTTCAAACATTTTTTTCACTATACAACTTCATTACTATGTTATTATATCCATTTAATTAATTCCTCAGCATAATAATTAATCCCATTTATTACCATGTATTACTCTATCAAATTTGGGTTAGAATAAAAACATCTCCATATATTTATTAGGAAGTACATGAACCTTACTTTACCTTCTCTAGTAGTGGTTTTTTGGCTCTCTTTTTGTTGAAATACTCTATATATGCCATTAAGAAACTAATTTTTTTATTCTTAATTGTTAATATTTTATGATCTTCAAGTGAGACTTCTAGTTCTAAATTTGAATAAATAAACCATTCAATTGTATATTATTCAACAATTCTATAATTTCGTATCATCTAACTGTAGAGACCCGAAGCTTGACGTACATGAAAATTACATTACTTTTGTGGAATACTTAATACATAAAAAAACAGACACACAAGGACCGTACTAGTTTAGTTTTTTTGGAATCTTGGAACGTAATCTTCTAATCCTGGTGAAAGATCTTCAACATCTCCCATAAAGATCTTCCCCCTTTTTTCATACCTAAAACATTTCTTTATATCATGAGGAAAAGAAAACATAAAAAGGGTGAGCTCAAATTCTCAGTAAGGGTAAGCATGGATAAAATAAAACATACCATATACATTTGAACTTAAAAACATGAACATAATGTTTAAACATCAAAAGCATGATCAATGACATAAAACATGGAAGTACGTAAGGCATAGATCATAAAGAAACATTAAGAATGATAAAATAGAATGGGAATAAAACATGTAATTGTGGAAACCATTAAGTACATGATATGATTTCCATATTAGCCAAGGCATTGCTGCCAAGACCATCTTAGTGGACAAAGTCCCTTTCTGAATCGAGTTCACTCCTCGTTCCAGTCCGGTATTACTGAACCGGTTTAACATTCCATTCCAGACATGTCTATCACATGAGATATAAATCTTTACCCAATGCATTGGAGGGATATATAGGTCCCACCCATCTCATAATGAAATCATTCTTACTTGTGCAACAAAATAAACATACATCATTCATAATAACCAACGAATAAAATAGGTTTCATAAACATCATCCCATCATCACATAATCCATATAAAAGAAATGGATGTAATTTATTAATAAGAAAAGTGAAACCATGTAAATCATAGATACATTATACTTGAAACATACATATACGAAATAATGTCATCTTAGTTGAAAAATGGTTTTGATAAAACACTTGAAATGAATTCTTGAGGAAAATATCCTTTCATCTTTAAAATCATTTTCTTTTCACAAAATGTCATGAAATTTTAAAAGAAAAGGATTTTGATGAAAATAGTCATGAAATATTTTTGTGGAAGCTTCATGAAAATAAGGCTTTATAAAACCGTAAAAATCTGTTCATGCCGTATAAGTAAAAAAAACATTCTTCTCATACTTTTGCCGGAAAAGTCAAAAAGTACCTCGTATGGTAAATAAAAGAAATATACCATCCATACGAGGTTGTAAAAGTAAGAAAAGGGTAAAAATGTCTTAAACATACATGTAAGGAAAGTAAACATTTTATGAAAACATTTTGAGAGCATTTGGACATGGATAATAAACATAACCCCCAGTAAATACTTACGAGTAAACAATCTCGGATAAGAATGAGATTGGAATAATTATCCCTTACCTTACATCCGATATGCTTTGTATGTATCCAATCCTCCTGTATAATGATTTAAATAATGTCATTGACTTATTACAGAATCATATTCTTTGTTATGATGTCATATATGGTTCACTTATGACTTTATATTACCCATTATTTTGTAAATTAATGTTAAAGTAACATTTTGGGTAAAATCGTTTCATTTGTCGTTCATGTTTTAACTTGTAATTATTCATATAATTACATAGATCATGGTTTCTTAAATCCAGAATGTAAAACATGATTTATATATAATATATATTCAGAATATACATATATATAATATATTGATAAATGTAAATAAATACACCGTTCAAGGAGACGGTAGGTCGTACGTACGCATGAACGCTGTTTTCATTTCCTTATTGAATTGAATGGAATTAAGTAGATGACATACATATATACATAAATCCAGTATCATTTATATGTCATATATTTCATGATTACTTATTATATATACTTTATAATCATTCATGAATGGTTAATCATTGAGAATGAATCTCATCGCGTCGTGGAGATGGTAGTCCGTACGTATGCACGAGCGATGATATCATTACCATGATCGTGGAATTGTATTAAAGTGTATGTATAATATTTCAGAATCAATATCACATTACAATAATCATATAGAGTCATTAGTTAAACCATTATACCTATCCAAGTAAGGTGGTGGTAGAAAATATATTACACCATGGCGTGGAGACGGTATTCCGTACGTATGCACGCGCGGTGATTTCGTTTTCCGTAGGATGGATAAATGGTGAAATAGGGTTGTTTAATACATATAAGAACATATCAGTATATTATTTATACTTATGTTATTACTTCATAATGAAATAACTAAAGAAGAAGAAGTGGAAGAAGAAATAAAGTTGAAAGAATCGGTAACGACCATTACCTCTTCTTTGAAGCGCCTCTTTGAAACCTCCTCTTAGGGAACTAAAATGGGTCTTTGAAGAAGACCAGGACCTCTAGGATGTTTCTAGAGAAGTGTAGAGGAGAAATTTTCAGGGTTTGGCCGAGCATGAAGGATCAAAGTGGTGTGAGGAAGAGAGGGAGGAGGTGCCCTTTTATAAGGGAGGAGAGGGGAACCTTTGGAAATCTTAAAAATATTAATTTATAATAAATCTAACCCCATTTAAAAACCTCCAAAAATGACTCATATTCGAATATCAGATGAGATAGGGTTGTAATATCATAAACTAATCAAATTTAGACATTTTTTTATTTTATTTTAAACCTTATCATTTTGATTTATCCTTATTTAATCTATTTAATTTTATTTGTGGTAATAAAAATATAAATTTTAAATTATAAAAAATAAGTACTTATTTGTTGTGAATTGTACATAATTGGATACTTTATAAAAGTGTATACCATATAAATTTAAATTTATAATTTTTAAATATTTTTCTGATTTTTAAACAATTTTATAATATGTTATTTTTATAAAATAACAATAGTGTCAATTTTGAAACTATTTATTTATATGAATTTAAATAAACTATATACAGAATATATGGTCATAATAAAAGCTTTAATAGATTAATAAAAGGCCATATGTATCTAGAAAATTATTGGAGCACATTAAATAGTTCATATAATTTTTATTTTATTTTTTTTAATACCATTTATTTGGTTTATCTCTTAATAAAATAATTACTACAACATTTTTGTATAATTATTAAATATACTTATTTGTTGCATAAAAATTAAAAATAAAATACTATGATGAAGATAAATCTATTAAAATTCACAATAATACTTTTACTAGAATTTATCATCTTAAAATCACAATATTTAAATTGTTATATTTATTAAATTTTGAAGGTGACAACTTTGGCATCATTTTAAATAAAATAATATAAGTGTCATAATCACTTTTATAAGACTCAAAACGGTTATATATTAGGTACTTAGATTCTTATGGTATATATATACACTAAAAATATGTTTAGGTCAGGTTTGTGATTATTTAAATAAAAACAATATTACTGATTGTTCACTTAATTAATAATTTCTGCATCATTAATGTATCACCATTAATGATAATTATTTAATCCCTAAAAAATATAAATAAATTATAATGATGTATATAATTTTATTAGATTTCTGGAGAATATTCATGTTCAAAGTTTTATTATGTTTATCACTAAATTAAAATTATTATACTTATAATATTTAAGAGAGTGCCTTGTTGTAACTTTCTTTGGTTTTAATAATAATTAAATTAATTTCAGAGTCAAAAGTCCATAAAATGAATCTAATCCGACCCTTAGGTGATATGGGTCTATTTTTATCCATCCAATAGAATTTTTTCATGTTTTATGGTAATTTTATAATATTATATTTACCCTTAATTACCCGATTTACCTTTAACTATGGTAAATAAAATTTACCGTAGTTACTATTCATAATTCCCAAAAATGAAAAGTAGCCTATTGACAAAATTTGGACCCATGATTCCAAATATGGAATCCCTTTTTTCAAATTCAATACAAATAAGTTTCAGAAATTAAATTAAAATTAATCTCGTTGCGAATGAAAACGGGGTTTTGTTTAAAACATTGCAAAAGATTGAATTGATTTAACAAACGAATTTAATGTAAAATCAATGATAATGACATAAATTATATTAAATGGTAAAAATATTTTCTATTTATAATTTAAAACCATTCAATATTATAATTTAACCATATAAATTATAGCGATGAAAAAATTTGTTTTTAATTAAAATATAGTGTGTTTTTTACTATTCATCAAAATATGAAAGTTACCTGAATAATATGAAAAATTTATCCAAAGTAAATTTTTATTTCTTTATTCCAAATAAGAATTTTATTTTGTCAAATTGAACTTATAAACATGTCAAAAACTAGATTTAATGTGGGTGCGCCATCAAAAGGCGGCAAAACTGCATTTTTTTGAAAAATACTTATTTTACGTGAAAAATTTATTTTGTTCTTATACCATGTTCTAGAAAATGTGTAAGATGAATACTAATGTTATAAAATTCAAAATTTATTCAATACTATTCATAATGGCTAGTTCATAATAATATTATAATAATATATGTTGTTTAGTAAAACCCGGTATTGCGTACAAAACACGCTATCGTGGAAGGTCGTGATTGCGTGTATTGCAAGCCAAGTCAGGGTTGCGTGTTGTGCAAGAATCCTTAGTTGTTTTGTATAACAGAATCCAACCATATTTCATTTATACATTTAATATATATATATATACTCAATGTTGCGTAGAATAACTATTATCAAAATTATGTGTAACACGATCCAAGAATAGTGTTGTGTATACTGCAAGCTAATACGTTGTTGCGTATAGCGCAAGGTAATCATGGTGTAGCATACAACATAAGACATTAATGAAATTAAAAAATATTTTTCATAAAATCTTGGGGTGTTACATTCTATCCCCCTTAAAATGAATTTCGCCCTCAAAATTCGTCGGGGTTATAAATGGTTTACGACTCGAAAGTTTCTTTAATAGAAACTCACATCGTAAAAAGGAATACCAAAACATGGATTTAAAAAAAGAAAGTATGAAACCTAACAATTACCCAAATTAACTCATCACTGGGTTTCCATGTAGGAGAACATAGGTGGAAATATGGATATGGAAGAAAAATATAACCATCAAGTTCTGATGGGGAGTGGTAGAGAACATGGCTATGAAATATCCAACTATCACAAAGCCATAGATTTGCGATGATCTAATGTATCATTTGATTCATCAGATATAAGGGCACTAGGACATCATTTTTGGTTTTCAAGATCATTTCCCAAAATTTGATGAAATTGGAAATAGAAGAAATAATTTCATGATTTTGGTATAGTCTCACTGTTGTTCGTTCTTTGGACAATTTCCACTTTATCTCATAAAGAAATGAAGTTGAATTTGTCATTCATGATGTGTTAGCAGCTCATGTGATAAAATGATGAGTCATTCCATCTGTCTCAAACAAAAGGTTATAAATGTTATCAAAAATACATAAGTCCATATATAGTGAGATTAATCATATATGGTTACTAAAATGGACTTATACATCATATATCATACTGTTTAATATAATAAAACTAGTTTCTACTAAACAGGGACTTCCTGTATGCCAGTGGTAGGCGATAAAGGCCAGTCACACTTCGGTTGTGGGTTCGATTCCCACAGCCTTTTCTGAGGCGATGGGCTGTCACACATCCTGCAGGTTGTCCTTTTTCTAAAACTACATTACTATAACATCCCATAAATAATATCGAAAAAACTTATATCCTTAAACAATACTAACTTATGTCCAACATAATCCATTCCAATCTTTAGGCTTATCCAAAATACTGCTGTCCAATCTCATATTATAGTGAAAACGATTACCAAAGAGTTCATACAACTAGCATGTTAATACCATCATTGATTCCCAAAAATCATGAGATATGTCTTGTTGGTCACATTCCAAACATTCTAAGGCCTTAATCATGTATTCTCTTGAAAAAAATGAATACCCATTGAATCTTAATGAAAACATGAGTGCTGTCAAAAGTTAACTCTTTTCACATACCAAAACCTCAAACCATGATATAACTATTTCCTTATAGCAGTCATGAGATCATGAATACTGTCAAACATTTCATTTTCTCTTTTTACCTTCATTATGTGTATATCATCTTTTTTCCAAAAATATCTCAATCACCTTCCATGGTTACCGGTACCATAAAATTATTGACAACCACAATAGACCAATACATAAATATTCCAATATTCCACGATACTATATAAAACATTATTTTAGAATCCCATTACATAAACACTTAATCATTCCAACACATCGTTGTCATATTCAACATCACCTATAGTGATCGCATGTGACTTCCCTTTTTTCCTTTGCATTAAGTGGTTGCTCATGTCGATCATCACTAACCCTTGGATTTGGGCAGTTATTAGGATAATGCCTCATTTCCTTGCACTTGAAGAATTGAAGTGTTGGTGGTGCGTTCTCTGCAGTCTTTTCTTTATTCACATCATTAGAAACTCTTTTTCCATTACGTCGACACTCAGCTGCTTGATGGCCTTCTTTTCCACACTTAAAACATTTTCTCGTCCCTTTAAGACAATCTCCACCATGCTTATTTCCACACATTGAGTATAAGGAAACATTCATCTTCTTTTCACCATTATTCTGAGATTTCTCCTTGAAATTCATCTTTCATTTCTTTTCAAAACCATGAGATGGATATGTAACACCAACTTACATTTATACCTTAACAGCACAACGCACAATTTCTTCCTAGCTACTGAAGTCTCTTATAGCTAATTCCATTCGAAGATTTGGTTTTAAGCCACTGAAGAATCGGTCAACTTTACTTTCTGGTTGGATGATAAAGCCAGATGCATACCTTGTAAGTCTTGTAAAATTCACTTCGTATATACCAACAGATTCATCATCCTTTTGCTTTAGTTCAAGAATCTCCTTCTCCATCTTTGTTCGAAGAATATGAGGGAAGTACTTATTGAAAAATAAGTTCTTGAACTCGTCCCATTCCATGGACTCAATTTCATCTCTTGGCCTCGTATTCTTGATAAGATTCCACCATTGATCAGCTTCACCTTCCAAACGATATACTGTTAAGATGAATTTATCATGTTCAGAACATTGAAGAATTGAAAATATCTTTTCAGTGGTACTGATCCATTGTTCAGCAACAAGTCGATCAGAAGACCCACTGAAAAAGGTGGATGTTGCCTCATGAAGGACTCAATAGAATATTGTTCCCTTCTCTGCTCATTTTGAAGTCCATAATGATTCATAGATTGTGTAAGTATAGCAATAAGATTTTTCACTCCATCTCCCATAACATTTGTTTGTTCAGGAGGACAATCATTGCATTGTCCATTGCATTTATCAACACGGTTCCTTCGGGTTCTAGCCATCATCTAAAACCCAAAAATAATAGTGTGAGAGGCAAAAATCATGCTAGGGAAAACAACATAATAAAGGGGGAGTACTCTCAATATCTAACATCTTAGGTTAAATTCTAAGATCATTACCATAATTCTAGGACTATATCCTATATGTATACTTATCCTTAGGGACATCCCTAGACATACCTTAGAAATATCTCTAGGGATATCACTAACGTTTTCGCATCCTAGTTTCCAAAGGTTGGCTAAACCTTTCCTCTGATACCAAATGTAGACACCCAAAGCTTGACGTACATGAACATTACATTACTTTTTCAGAATACTTAATACATAACAAAAATAGACACACAAGGACCATAATAGTTTAGTGTCTTTGGAAACTTAGAACGTAATCTTCTAATCGTGGTGAAAGATCTTCAACATCTCCCATAAAGATCTTCCCATTTTTTTCTTACCTAAAACCATTCTTTATATCCTAGGGAAAAGAAAACATAAAAAGGGTAAGATTAAATTCTTAGTAAGGGTATGCATGGATAAAATAAAACATACCATATACATTTGAACTTAAAAACATGAAAATAATGTTTATACACCAAAAGCATGAGCAATGACATAAAACATGGAAGTACGTAAGGCATAGATCACAATAAAACATTAAGAATGATAAAATAGCATGGGAATAAAACATGTAATTGTGGAAACCATTAATCACATGATATGATTTCCATATTAGCCATGGCATTGCTGCCAAGACCATCTTAGTGGACAAAGTCCCTTTCTGAATCGAGTTCACTCCTCGTTCCAGTCCTGTATTACTGAACGAGTTTAACTTGCAATTCCAGCCATGTCTATCTCATGAGATATAAATCTTTACCCAATGCATTGGAGGGAGATATAGGTCCCACCCATCTCATAATGAAATCATTCTTACTTGTACCACAAAATAAACATACATCATTCATAATAACCCAACGAATAAAATGGGTTTCATAAACGTCATCCCATCATAACATAGTCCCTATAAAAGGAATGGATATCATTTCATAATAAGAAAAGTGAAACCATGTAAATCATAGAGACATTATACTTAAAACATACACATACGAAATAATATCATCTTAGTTGAAAAATGGTTTTGATAAAACACTTGAAATGAATTCCTGAGGAAAATATCCTTTAATCTTCAAAATCATTTTCTTTTCACAAAATGTCATGCAATTTTAATAGAACAGGATTTTGTTGAAAAGAGTCATGAAATCTTTTGGAGGAAGCTTCATGAAAATAAGGCTTTATAAAACCGTAAAAATCTTTTCGTGCCGTATAATTTAAAAAAACATTCTTCTCGTACTTTTTCCGGAAAATTCAAAAAGTACCTCGTATGGTAAATAAAAGAAAGATTCCTTCCATACGTGGTGGTAAAAGTAAGAAAATGGTAAAAATGACTTAAAAATACATGGAAGGAAAGTAAAAAATTTATGAAAACATTTTGAGAGCATATGGACATGGATAATAAACATAACCCCTAGTAAATACTTACGAGTAAACAATCTCGGATAAGAATGAGATTGGAATAATTATCCCTTACCTTACGTCCGATATGCTTCGTATGTATCTAAACCTCATGTATAATGCTTTAAATAATGTCATTGACTTATTAATGAATCATATTCTTTGTTATTATATCATATATGGTTCACTTATGACTTTATATTAACCATTTTTTTGTAAATTAATGTTAAAGTAACGTTTTGGGTAAAATCGTTCCATTTGTCGTTCGTGTTTTAACTAGTAATTATTCATATGATTAATTAGATAATTTTTACTTAAATCCATAATGTAAAACATGATTTATATATAATATATATTCAGAATATACATATATATAATAGATTGATAAATGGAAAGAAAGACACCGTTCATGGAGACGGTAGGCCGTACGTACGCATGAACGTTGTTTTTGTTTCCTTATTGAATTGAATGGAATTAAGTAGATGACATAAATATATACATAAATCTAGTATCATTATTATGTAATTTATTTCATGATTACTTATTATATATACTTTATAATCATTCATGAATGGTTAATCATTGAGATTGAATCTCATCGCATCGTGGAGATGGTAGTCCGTACGTACGCACGAGCGATGATATCATTACCATGATCGTGGAATTGTATTGAAGTGTTTGTATAATATTTCAGAATCAATATCACTTTACAATAATCATATATAGTCATTATTTACATCATTATACCCATCCAAGTAAGGTGGTGGTGGAAAATAGATTACACCACGACGTGGAGACGGTATTCCGTACATACGCACGTGCGGTGATTTCGTTTTCCGTAGGATGGATAAATGGTGAAATAAGGTTGTTTCATACTTATAATAACATATCAGTATATGAGTGATACTGATTTTATTACTTCATAATGAAACAACTAAATAAGAAGAAGTGGAAGAAGAAGTAAAGTTAAATGAATCGGTAACGACCATTACCTCTTCTTTGAAGCGTCTCTTTGAAACTTCCTCTTAGGGCACTAAAATGGGTCTTTGAAGAAGACCAGGACGTCTAGGATGTTTCTAGGGAAGTTTAGAGGAGAAATTGGCAGGGTTTTTCCGAGCTTGAAGGCTCAAAGTGGTGTGAGGAAGAGAGGGAGGAGGTGCCCTTTTTTAAGGGAGGAGAGGGGCACCTTTGGAAATCTTAAAAATATTAATTTATAATAAATCTAAACCCATTTAAAAACCTCCAAAAATGACTCATATTTTAATTTTAGATGAGATAGGGTTGTAATATCATCAAACAATCAAATTTAGACATGTTTGGAATTTATTTTAAACCTTATCATATTGATTTATCCTTATTTAATCTATTTAATTTTATTTATGGTAATAAAATTCTAAATTCTAAATTATAATAAATAATTACATATTTGTTGTGAATTGTCCATAATTGGATAATTTATAACAATTTTGACCATATAAATTTAAATTTATAATTTTTAAATATTTTTGTGATTTTTAAACAATTTTATAATATGTTATTTTTATAAAATAACAATAGTGTCAATTTTGACACTATTCATTTATATGAATTTAAATAAAATATATAATGAAGATATGTTCAAAATAAAAGCTTTAATAGATTCATAAAATGCCATATTTATCTATAAAATTAGGGGATCACATTTAATAGATCATATAATATTTATTTTATTATTTTTAAAACCATTTATTTGGTTTATCTCTTAATAAAATAATTACTACAACATTTTTGTATAATTATTAAATATATTTATTTGTTACATAAAAATTAAAAATAAAATCCTATGATGAATATAAATCTATTAAATTTTAAAATAATACTTTTACTCGAATTTATCATCTTAAAATCACAATATTTAAATTGTTATATTTACTAAATTATGAAGGTGACAACTTTGGCATCATTTAAAATAAAATAATATATGTGACATAATCACTTTTATAAGACTCCAAAAGGTTATATATTAGGTAATTATATTCTTATGGTATATATATACAGTAAAAATAAGTTTATTTCAGGTTTTTGGGCCTTTTAATGGGTATTATTATTTCAATAAAAACTATATTACTGATTTTTCACTTAATAAATAATTTCTGCATCAGTAATTTATCACCATTAATGATAATTATTTAATCCCTAAAAATCTAACTAAATTATCATGATGTAGATAATTATATTAGATTCTTGTAGACTATTCATGTTTGATGTTTTATGATGTTTATCACTAAATTAAAATTACTATACTTATAAGATTTAAGAGAGTGACATGTTGTCACTTTCTTTGGTTTTAATAATAATTAAATTATTTTCATAGTCAAAATTTATAAAATGAATCTAATCTGACCCTTAGGTGATATGGGTCTACTTTTAGCTATCCATTATAATTTTTTCATGTGTTAGCGTAATTTTATAATATTATATTTACCCATAATTACCCGATTTACCTTTAACTATGGTAAATAAAATTTACCATAGTTACTATTCATAATTCCCAAAAATAAAAAGTATCCTATTAACATAATTTGGACCCAATGATTCCAAATATGGAATCCCGTTTTTAAAATTCAATACAAATAAGTTTCATAAATTAAATTAAAATTAATCTCGTTGTCGAATGAAAACGGGTTTTTGTTTAAAACATTGCAAAAGATTGAATTGATTTAACATACGAATTTAATGTAAAATCAATGGTAATGACATAAATTTTATTAAATGGTAAAAATATATTCTATTTATACTTTAAAACCATTAAATATTATAATTTAACCATATAAATTATAGTGATGAAAAAAGTTTTTTTTATTTAAAATATAGTGTGTTTGTACTATTTATCAAAATATGAAAGTTACCAGAATAATATGAAAAATTTATCCAAAGTAAATTTTTATTTCTTTATTCCATAGAATAATTTTATTTTGTCAAATTGAACTTATAAAAATGTCAAAAACTAGATTTAAAGTGGTTGTGCCATCAAAAGGGGGAAAAACTGCATTTTTTGGAAAATAATTATTTTACCCGAACAATTTATTTTGTTCTTATACCATGTTCTAGAAAATGTGTAAAATGAATAATAATGTTATAAAATTCAAAATTTAGTTAATACTATTCATAACGGCTAGTTCATAATAATATTATAATAATATATCGTTGTTTAGTAAAACCCGGTATTGCGTACAACACGCGCTATCAAGGAAGGTCGTGATTGCGTGTAATGCAAGCCAAGTCAGGGTTGCGTGTTGTGAAAGAATCCTTCTTTGTTTTGTATAACAGAATCCAACCATATTTTATTTATACATTCAATATATATATATATATACTCAATGTTGCGTAGAATAACTATTATAAAAATTGTGTGTAACACGATACAAGAATAGTGTTGTGTATACTGCAAGCTAATACGGTGTTGCATATAGCGCAAGGTAATCATGGTGTAGCATACAACACAAGAAATTAATAAAATTAAGAGAATATTTTGCATAAAATCTCAGGGTGTTACATTCTACCCCCCTTAAAATGAATTTCGCCCTCGAAATTCGTCGGGGTTATAAATGGTTTACGACTCCAAAGTTTATTTAATAGAAACCGAAATCGTAAAAAGGAATACCAAAAGTTGTCTTTAAAAAAATAAAGTATGAAACATAACGGTTACCCAAATTAACTCATCACTGGGTTTCCATGTAGGAGAACATAGGTGGAAATATGGATTTGGAAGAAAAATCTAACCATCAATTTCTGATGGGGAGTGGTAGAGAACATGGCTATGAAATAGCCAACAATCACAAAGCCATAGATTTGCGATAATCTAAGGTACCATCTGATTCATAAGATATAAGGGCACTAGGACAAAATTTTTGGTTTTCAAGATCATTTCCCTAAATTTGATGAAATTGGAAATAGAAGAAATACTTTCGTGATTTTGGTATAGTCTCAACGTTGTTCATTCTTTGGATAATTTCCACTTCATCTCTTAAAGAAATGAAGTTGAATTTTTCATTCGTGATGTGTTCGCAGCTCATGTGATAGAATGATGAGTCATTCCATCTGTTTCAAACAAAAGGTTATAAATGTTATAAAAAATACATAAGTCCATCTACAGTGAGATTAATCATATATGGTTCCTAAAATGGAATTATACTTCATATATCATACTGCTTAATATAATAAAACTAGTTTCTACTAAACAGGGACTTCCTGTATGCCAATGGTAGGTGATAAAGGCCAGTCACACTTCGGTTGTGGGTTCGATTCCCACAGCCTTTTCTGACGCGATGGGCTGTCGCCCGTCCTGCAGGTTGTCCTTTTTCTAAAACTACATTACTATAACATCCCATAAATAATATCGAAAAAACTTCTATCCTTAAACAATACTAACTTATGTCCAACATAATCCATTCCAATCATTAGGATTATCCAAAATACTGCTGTCCAATATCATATTACAGTGAAAACGATTACCAAAGAGTTCATACAACTAGCATGGTAATACCATCGTTGATCCCCATATATCATGAGATATTTCTTGTTTGTCACATTCCAAACATTCGAAGGCCTTAATCATGTATTCTCTCGAAAAAAATGAATACCCATTGAATTTTAGTGAAAACATGAGTGCTATCAAAAGTTAACTCTTTTCACATACCAAAACCTCAAACCATGATATAACTATTTCCTTATATCAGTCATGAGCTCATGAATACTGTCAAACATTTCATTTTCTAGTTTTCCCTTAATTATGCGCATATCATCTTTTTTCCCAAAAATACCTCAATCACTTTCCATGGTTTATGGTACCATAAAATTATTGAAAACCAAAATAGACCAATACATAAATATTCCAATATTCAACGATACTATATACAACATTATTTTGGAATCCCATTACATAAACACTTAATCATTCCACCACATCGTTGTCATATTCAACATCACCAATAGTGATCACATGTGACTTCCCTTTATCCTTTACCTTAAGTGGTTGCTCATGTCGATCATCACTAACCCTTGGATTAGGGAATTTATTAGCATAATGCCCCATTTCCTTGCACTTGAAGCATTGAAGTGTTGGTTGTGCGTTATATGCAGTCTTTTCTTTATTCACATCATTAGAAACCCTTTTTCCATTACTTCGACACTCAGCTGCTTGATGACCTTTTTTTCCACACTTAAATCATTTTCTAGTCCCTTTAAGACAATCTCCACCATACTTATTTCCACACATTGAGCATAGGGAAACATTCATCTTCTTTTCACCATTATTCTAAGATTTCTCCTTGAAATCCATCTTTCGTTTCTTGTCAAAACCATGAGATGGATATGTAACACCAACTTCCATTTCTACCTTAATAGCACAACGCACAATTTCTTCATAGCAACTGAAGTCTCTTATAGCTAATTCCCTTATAAGATTTGGTTTTACGCCACTGAAGAATCGATCAACTTTATTTTCAGGTTGGATGAAAAATCTAGATGCATACCTTGCAAGACTTGTAAAATTCTCTTCGTGTATACCAACAGATTCATCATCCTTTTTCTTTAGTTCAAGAAACTCCTTCTCCATATTTGTTCGAATAATACGAGGGAAGTACTTATTGAAAAATATGTTCTTTAACTCATTCCATTCCATGGACTCAATTTCATCTCTTGGCCTCGTATTCTTGATAAGATTCCACCATTGATCAGCTTCACCTTCCAAATGATATACTGCTAAGATGAATTTATCATGTTCAGAACATTGAAGAACAGAAAATATCATTCAAGTGGTACTGATCCATTGTTCAGCAACAAGTGGATCAGAAGACCCACTGAAAGAAGGTGGACGTTGCCTCGTGAAGGACTCAATAGAATATTGTTCCCTTCTCTGCTCATTTGGAAGTCCAGAATTATTCATAGCTTGTGTTAGTATAGAAATAAATTTTTTCACTCCATCTCCCATAACATTTTTTTTGTTCCGGAGGAAAATCATTGCATTGTCCATTGCATTGATCAACACGGTTCCTTCGGGTTCCAGCCATCGTCTAAAACCCAAAAAGAATAGTGTGAGAGGCAAAAATCATTCTAGGGAAAATAACATAATAATGGGGGAGTACCCTCAATATCTAACATCTTAGGTTAAATTCTAAGATCATTACCGTAATTCTAGGACTATATCCTATACGTATACCTATCCTTAGGGACATCCCTAGACATACCTTAGAAATATCTCTAGGGATCTCATTAACGTTTTCGCATCCTAGTTTCCAAAGGTTGACTAAACCTTTCCTATGATACCAAATGTAGAGACCCGAAGCTTGACGTACATGAACATTATATTACTTTTGCGGAATACTTAATACACAACAAAAACAGACACACAAGGACCGTAATAGTTTAGTTTCTTTGGAAACTTGGAACGTAATATTCTAATCGTGGGGAAAGATCTTCAACATCTACCATAAAGATCTTCCCCTCTTTTTTCTTATCTAAAACCTTTCTTTATATACGGGGGAAAATAAAACATACAAAGGGTGAGCTCAAATTCTCAGTAAGGGTAAGCATGGATAAAATAAAACATACCATATACATTTGAACTTAAAACCATGAACATAATGTTTAAACATCAAAAGCATGAGTAATGACATAAAACATGGAAGTACGTAAGGAATAAATCATAAAGAAACATTAATAATGATAAAATAGCATGGGAATAAAACATGTAATTTTGGTAACCATTAAGCACATGATATGATTTCCATATTAGCCAAGGCATTGCTGCCAAGACCATCTTAGTGGACAAAGTCCCTTTCTGAATCGAGTTCATTCCTTGTTCCAGTCTGGTATTACTGAACTGGTTTTACTTGTCGTTCCAGCCATGTCTATCTCATGAGATATAAATCTTTATCCAATGCATTGGAGGGATATATAGGTCCTACCCATCTCATTATGAAATCATTCTTACTTGTGCCACAAAATAAAAATACATCATTCATAATAACCCAATGAATAAAATGGGTTTCATAAACATCATCCCATCATCACATAATCCCTATAAATAAATTGATATCATTTCATAATAGGAAAAGTGAAACCATGTAAATAATAGAGACATTTTACATTAAACATACACATATGAAATAATGTCATCTTAGTTTAAAAATGGTTTTGATAAAACACTTGAAATGGATTCTTGAGGAAAATATCCTTTCATCTTCAAAATCATTTTCATTTCACAAAATGTCATGCAATTTTAAAAGAAAAAGATTTTGGTGAAAATAGTCATGAAATCTTTTTGAGGAAGCTTCATGAAAATAAGGCTTTATAAAACCGTAAAAATCTATTCGTTCTGTATAAGATAAAAAAAATTCTTCTCGTACTTTTTCCGGAAAAGTCAAAAAGTACCTCGTATGGTAAATAAAAGAAAGATTCCTTCCATATGAGGTGGTAAAAGTAAGAAAAGGGTAAAAATGTCTTAAAAATACATGTAAGTAAAGTAAACATTTTATGAAAACATTTTGAGAGCATATGGACATGGATAATAAACATAACCCCCAGTAAATACTTACGAGTAAACAATATCGTATAAGAATGAGATTGGAATAATTATCCCTTACCATACGTCCGATATGTTTCGTATGTATCCGAACCTCCTGTATAATGATTTAAATAATGTCATTGACTTATTAGAGAATCATATTATTTGTTATGATATCATATATGGTTCACATATGACTTTATATTACCCATTCTTTTGTAAATTAATGTTAAAGTAACGTTTTGGGTAAAATCGTTTCATTTGTCATTCGTGTTTTAACTTGTAATTGTTCATATGATTACTTAGATCATGGTTACTTAAATCCAGAATGTAAAACATGATTTATATATAATATATATTCAAAATATACATATTTATAATACATCTATAAATGGAAAGAAATACACCGTTCATGGAGACGGTAGGTCGTACGTACGCAAGAACGCTGTTTTCGTTTCCATATTGAATTGAATGGAATTAAGTAGATGACATACATATATACATAAATCCAGTATCATTATTATGTAATATATTTCATTATTACTTATTATATATACTTTATAATCATTCATGAATGGTTAATCATTGATAATGAATCTCATCGCGTCGTGGAGATGGTAGTCCGTACGTACGCACGAGCGATGATATCATTACCATGATCGTGGAATTGTATTGAAGTGTATGTATAATATTTCACAATCAATATAAATTTTCAATAATCATATATAGTCATTATTTACACCATTATACCCATCCATGTATGGTGGTAGTGGAAAATAGATTACACCACGACGTGGAGACGATATTCCATACGTACGCACACACGGTGATTTCGTTTTCCGTAGGATGGATAAATGGTGAAATAAGGTTGTTTCATACATATAATAACATATCAGTATATTAGTGATACTTATGTTATTACTTCATAATGAAACAACTAATGAAGAAGAAGTGGAAGAGGAAATAAAGTTGAAAGAATCGGTAACGAACATTACCTCTTCTTTGAAGCGCCTCTTTGAAACTTCCTCTCAGGGCACTAAAATGGGTCTTTGAGGAATACCAGGACCTATAGGATGTTTCTAGGGAAGTTGAGAGGATAAATTGGCAAGGGTTGGCCGATCTTGAAGGCTCAAAGTGGTGTTAGGAAGAGAGGGAGCAGGTGCCCTTTTACAAGGGAAGAGAGGGGCACCTTTGGAAATCATAAAAATATTAATTTATAATAAATCTATACCCATTTAAAAACCTCCAAAAATGACTCATATTCGAATATTAGATGATATAGTGTTAAAATATCATAAAAAATCAAATTTAGACATGTTTTGAATTTATTTTAAACCTTATCATTTTGATTTATCCTTATTTAATCTATTTAATTTTATTTGTGGTAATAAAATCCTAAATTTTAAATTATAACAAATAATTACTTATTTGTTGTCAACTGTCCATAATTTGATAATTTATAACATATTTGACCATATAAATTTTAATTTATAATTTTTAAATATTTTAGTGATTTTTAAACAATTTTATAATATGTTATTTTTATAAAATAAAAATACTGTCAATTTTGACACTATTCATTTATATGTATTTAAATAAAATATATACAGAAGATATGTTCAAAATAAAAGCATTATTAGATTCCTAAAAGGCCATATGAATCTAGAAAATTATTGTGTCACATTAAATAGTTCATATAATATTTATTTTATTATTTTTAAAACCATTTATTTGGTTTATCTCTTAATAAAATAATTACTTCAACATTTCTCTATAACTATTAAATATACTTATCTGAGGCATAAAAACTAAAAATAAAATCCTATGGTGAAGATAAATCTATTACCTTTCACAATAATACTTTTAATATAATTTATCATCTTAAAATCACAATATTTATATTGTTATATTTATTAAATTATGAAGGTGACAACTTTGACATCATTTAAAATAAAATAATATAAGTGTCATAATCACTTTTAAAAGACTAAAAACGGTTATATATTAGGTCCTTAGATTCTTATGGTATATAGGTACACTAATAATATGTTTAGGTCCGGTTTATGGGCCTTTTATTGGGTATTATTATTTAAATAAAAACTATATTACTGATTTTTCACTTAATAAATAATTTTTGCATCATTAATGTATCACCATTAATGATAATTATTTAATCCCTAAAAATCTAAATAAATTATCATGATGTAGATAATTTTATTAGCTTTATGGAGACTATTCATTTTCTAAGTTTTATGATGTTTATCACTAAATTAAAATTGTTATACTTATAATATTTAAGAGAGTGACATGTTGTCATTTTCTTTGGTTTTAATAATAATTAGATTATTTTCATAGTCAAAAGTCCATAAAATGAATCTAATCCGACCCTTAGGTGATATTGGTCTTCTTGTTTCCATCCAATAGAATTTTTTCATGTGTTAGCGTAATTTTATAATATTATATTTACCATTAATTACCTAATTTGCCTTTAACTATGGTAAATAAAATTTACCGTAGTTACTATTCATAATTCCCAAAAATAAAAAGTAGCCTATTAACATAATTTGGAACCAATGATTACAAATATGGAATCCCTTTTTCCAAATTCAATACAAATAAGTTTCATAAATTAAATTAAAATCAATCTCGTTGTCGAATGAAAACGGGTTTTTGTTTAAAACATTGCAAAAGATTGAATTGATTTAACATACGAATTTAATGTAAAATCATTTCTAATGACATAAATTATATTAAATGATAAAAATATATTCTATTTATACTTTAAAACCATTAAATATTATAATTTAACCATATAAATTATAGAGACGAAAAAAGTTGTTTTTAATTAAAATATAGTGTTTTTTTACTATTCATCAAAATATGAAAGTTACCAGAATAATATGAAAAATTT
The DNA here is from genome assembly GCA_963277665.1 of Viscum album. Lineage (NCBI taxonomy): Eukaryota > Viridiplantae > Streptophyta > Magnoliopsida > Santalales > Viscaceae > Viscum > Viscum album. The sequence goes on from OY728147.1 coordinate 220,464,455, forward strand.
ATCCAAAGTAAATTTTTATTTCTTGATTCCAAAGAAGAATTTTATTTTGTCAAATTGAACTTATAAACACATCAAAAACTAGATTTAACGTGGGTGTGCAATCAAAAGGCGGCAAAACTGCATTTTTTTTAAAAATACTTATTTTAACCAAAAAATTTATTTTGTTCTTATACCATGTTCTAGAAAATGTGTAAGATGAATACTAATGTTATAAAATTAAAAATTTAGTTAATACTATTCATAACGGCTAGTTCATAATAATATTATAATAATATATCGTTGTTTAGTAAAACCCGGTATTGTGTACAACACACGCTATCGAAGAAGGTCGTGATTGTGTGTAATGCAAGACAAGTTTGGGTTGAGTGTTGTGCAAGAATCATTCGTTGTTTCGTATATCATAATCCAACCATATTTCATTTATACATTGAATATATATATATATATATATACTCAATGGTGCGTTGAATAACTATTATCAAAATTGTGTGTAACACGATTCAAGAATAGTGTTGCATATACTGCAAGCTAATACGGTGTTGTGTATAGCGCAAGGTAATAATGGTGCAGCATACAACACAAGACATTAATGAAATTAAAAGAATATTTTTCATAAAATCTTGAGGTGTTACATTCTACCCCCCTTAAAATAAATTTCGCCCTCGAAATTCGTCGGGGTTATAAATGGTTTACGACTCGAAAGTTTCTTTAATAGAAACCCACATCGTAAAAAGGAATACCAAAACATGGCTTTAAAAAAATAAAGTATGAAACGTAATGGTTACCCAAATTAACTCATCACTGGGTTTCCATGTAGGATAACATAGGTGGAAATATGGATATGGAAGAAAAATCTAACCATCATGTTCTGATGGGGAGTGGTAGAGAACATGGCTATGAAATAGCCAACAATCACAAAGCCATAGATTTGAGATAATCTAAGGAACCATCTGATTCATCAGATATAAGGGCACTAGGACAACATTTTTGGTTTTCAAGATCATTTCCCTAAAGTTGATGAAATTGGAAATAGAAGAAATACTTTCGTGATTTTGGTACAGTATCACCGTTGTTCATTCTTTGGACAATTTCCACTTCATCTCTTAAAGAAATGAAGTTGAATTTGTCATTTGTGAAGTGTCAGCAGCTCATGTGATAGAATGATGGGTTATTCCATCTATCTCAAACAAAAGGTTATAAAAGTTATCAAAAATACATAAGTCCATCTATAATGAGATTAATCATATATGGTTCCTAAAATGGACTTATACTTCATATATCATACCGCTTAATATAATAAAACTAGTTTCTACTAAATAGGGACTTCCTGTATGCTAGTGGTAGGCGATAAAGGCTAGTCGCACTTCGGTTGTGGGTTGGATTCCCACAGCCTTTTCTGACGTGATGGGCTGTCGCACGTCCTGTAGGTTGTCCTTCTTCTAAAACTACATTACTATAACATCTCATAAATAATATTGAAAAAACTTATATCCTTAAACAATACTAACTTATGTCCAACATAATCCATTCCAATCTTTAGGCTTATCCAAAATACTGTTGTCCAATCTCATATTATAGTGAAAACGATTACAAAAGAGTTCATACAACTAGCATGTTAATACCATCATTGATCCCCATATATCATGAGATATGTCTTGTTGGTCACATTCCAAACATTCAAAGGCCTCAATCATGCATTCTCTTAAAAAATGAATACCCATTGAATCTTAGTGAAAATATGAGTGCTGTCAAAAGTTAACTCTTTTCACATACCAAAACCTCAAACTATGATATAACTATTTCCTTATATCAGTCATGAGCTCATGAATACTGTCAAACATTTCATTTTCTCATTTTGACTTTATTATGTGCATATAATATTTTTCCCAAAAATATCTCAGTCACTTTCCATGGTTACCGGTACCATAAAATTATTGAAAACCAAAATAGACCAATACATAAATATTCCAATATTCCACGATACTATATACAACATTATTTTGGAATCCCATTACATAAACACTTAATCATTCCACCACATCGTTTTCATATTCAACATCACCAATAGTGATCGCATGTGACTTCCCTTTGTCCTTTTCCCTAAGTCGTTACTCATGTCGATCATCACTAACCCTTGGATTAGGGAATTTATTAGCATAATGCCCCATTTCCTTCCACTTGAAGCATTGAAGTGTTGGTGGTGTATTCTCTACAGTCTTTTCTTTATTCACATCATTAGAAACCCTTTTTCCATTACGTCGACACTCAGCTGCTTGATGACCTTCTTTTACACACTTAATACATTTTTTAGTCCCTTTAAGACAATCTCCACCATGCTCATTTCCACACTTTGAGCATAAGGAAACATTCATCTTCTTTTCACCATTATTCTGAGATTTCTCCTTGAAATCCATCTTTCGTTTCTTGTCAAAACCATGATATGGATATGTAACACCAACTTCCATTTCTACCTTAATAGCACAACCCACAATTTCTTCATAGCTACTGATGTCTCTTATAGCTAATTCCCTTCGACGATTTTGTTTTAAGCCACTGACGAATCGATCAACTTTACTTTCAGGTTGGATGATAAAGCCAGATGCATACCTAGAAAGCCTTGTAAAATTCGCTTTGTATATACCAACAGATTCATCGTCCTTTTGCTTTAGTTCAAGAAACTCCTTCTCCATCTTTGATCGGAGAATACGAGGGAAGTACTTATTGAAAAATAAGTTCTTGAACTCTTCCCATTCCATGGACTCAATTTCATCTCTTGGCCTCATATTCTTGATAAGATTCCACCATTGATCAGCTTCACCTTCCAAACGATATACTGATAAGATGAACTTATCATGTTAAGAACATTGAAGAACTGAAAATATCTTTTCAGTGGTACTGATCCATTGTTCAGCAACAAGTGGATCAGAAGACCCACTGAAAGAAGGTGGACGTTGCCTCATGAATGAATCAATAGAATATTGTTCCCTTCTCTGCTCATTTGGAAGTCCAGAATGATTCATAGCTTGTGTAAGTATATCAATAAGATTTTTCACTCCATCTCCCATAACATTTGTTTGTTCATGAGGACAATCATTTCATTGTCCATTTCATTGATCAACACGGTTCCTTCGGGTTCCAGCCATCATCTAAATCCCAAAAAGAATAGTGTGAGAGGAAAAAATCATGCTTGGGAAAACAACATAATAAAAGGGGAGTACCCTCAATATCTAACATCTTAGGTTAAATTCTAAGATCATTACCATAATTCTAGGACTATATCATATAAATATACTTATCCTTAGGGACATCCCTAGACATACCTTATAAATATCTCTAGGGATCTCACTAATGTTTTCGCTTCCTAGTTTCCAAAGGTTGACTAAACCTTTCCTCTGATACCAATTGTAGAGACCCAAAGCATGATGTACATGAACATTATATTACATTTTCGAAATACTTAATACATAACAAAAACATGCACAAAAGGACCGTAATAGTTTAGTGTCATTAGAAACATGGAACGTAATCTTCTAATCATGGTGAAAGATCTTCAACATCTCCCATAAAGATCTTCTCCTTTTTTTTACCTAAAACCTTTCTTTATATCCTGGAGAAAAGAAAACAAAAAAAAGGGTGAGCTCAAATGCTCAGTAAGGGTATGCATGGATAAAATAAAACATACCATATACATTTGAACTTAAAAGCATGAACATAATGTTTAAACATCAAAAGCATGAGCAATGACATAAAACATGGAAGTACGTAAGGCATAGATCATAAAGAAACATTAAGAATGATAAAATAGAAAAGGAATAAAACATGTAATTGTGGAAACCATTAAGCACATGATATGATTTCCATATTAGCCAATGCATTGCTGCCAATACCATCTTAGTGGACAAAGTCCCTTTCTGAATCGAGTTCACTCCTCGTTCCAGTCCTGTATTACTGAACCGGTTTAACTTTTCGTTCCAGCCATGTCTATCTCATGAGATATAAATCATTACCCAATGAATTGGAGGGAGATATAGGTCCCACCCATATCATAATGAAATCATTTTTACTTGTGACACAAAATAAACATACATCATTCAAAATAACCCAATGAATAAAATGGGGTTCATAAACATCATCCCATCATCACATAATGCCTATAAAAGAAATGGATATAATTTGATAATAAGAAAAGTGAAACCATGTAAATCATAGAGACATTATACTTGAAATATACACATACAAAATAATGTCATCTTAGTTAAAAAATGGTTTTGATAAAACACTTGAAATGAATTCTTGAGGAAAATATCCTTTCATCTTCAAAATCATTTTCTTTTCACAAAATCTCATGCAATTTTAAAAGAAAAGGATTTTGTTGAAAATAGTCATGAAATCTTTTGGAGGAAGGTTAATGAAAATAAGTCTTTATAAAACCGCAAAAATCTGTTCGTGCCATATAAGTTAAAAAAACATTCTTCTCGTACTTTTGCCGGAAAAGTCAAAAAGTACCTCGTATGGTAAATAAAAGAAAGATTCCTTCCATACGAGGTGGTAAAAGTAATAAAAGGGTAAAAATGTCTTAAATATACATGGAAGGAAAGTAAAAATTTTATGAAAACATTTTGAGATCATATGGACATGGATAATAAACATAAGCCCCAGTAAATACTTACGAGTAAACAATCTCGGATAAGAATGAGATTGGAATAATTATCCCTTACCTTACGTCCAATATGCTTCGTATGTATCCAAACCTCCTGTATAATGATTTAAATAATGTCATTGACTTATTACAGAATCATATTCTTTGTTATGATATCATATATGGTTCACTTATGGCTTTATATTACCCATTCTTTTGTAAATTAATGTTAATGTAACGTTTTGGGTAAAATCGTTCTATTTGTCGTTTGTGTTTTAACTTATAATTATTCATATGATTAATTAGATAATGGTTACATAAATCCATAATTTAAAATGTGATTTATATATAATATATATTCAGAATATACATATATATAATAGATGGATAAATGGCAAGAAATACACCGTTCATGGAGACGGTAGGCCGTACGTATGCATGAACGCTGTTTTTGTTTCCTTGTTGAATTGAATGGAATTAAGTAGATGAAATACATATATACATAAATAAAGTGTCATTATTATGTCATATATTTAATGATTACTAATTATATATACTTTATAATCATTCGTGAATGGTTAATCATTGAGAATGAATCTCATCGCGTCGTGGAGATGGTAGTCCGTACGTACGCACGAGCGATGATATCATTACCATGATCGTGGAATTGTATTGAAGTGTATGTATAATATTTCAGAATAAATATCACTTTACAATAATCATATATAGTCATTATTTACACCGTTATACCCATCCAAGTAAGGTGGTGGTGGAAAATAGATTACACCACAATGTGGAGACGGTATTCCGTACGTACGCACGCACGGTGATTTCATTTTCCGTAGGATGGATAAATGGTGAAATAGGGTTATTTCATACTTATAATAACATATCAGTATATGAGTGATACTTATGTTATTACTTCATAATGAAACAACTAAAGAAGAAGAAGTGGAAGAAGAAATATTGTTGAAAGAATCGGTAACGAACATTAACTCCCCATTAAAGTGCCTCTTTGAAACCTCCTCTTAGGGCACTAAAATGGGTCTTTGAAGAAGACCAAGACCTCTAGGATGTTTCTAGGGAAGTGTAGAGGAGAAATTTTCAGGGTTTGGCCGATATTGAAGTCTCAATGTGGTGTGAGGAAGAGTGGGAGGAGGTGCCCTTTTTTAAGGGAGGAGAGGGGAACCTTTGGAAATCTTAAAAATGTTAATTTATAATAAATGTAACCCCATTTAAAAACTTCCAAAAATGACTCATATTTTAATATTAGATGCTATAGGGTTGTAATCTCATCATCGAATCAAATTTAGACATGTTTTGATTTTATTTTAAACCTTATCATTTTGATCTATCCTTATTTAATCTATTTAATTTTATTTGTGGTAATAAAATTCTAAATTCTAAATTATAACAAATAATTACTTATTTGTTGTGAATTTTCCATAATTGGATAATTTATAACATTTTAGACCATATAAATTTAAATTTATAATTTTTAAATATTTTTGTGATTTTTAAACAATTTTATAATATTTTATTTTTATAAAATAACAATAGTGTCAATTTGGACACTATTCATTTATATTAATTTAAATAAAATATATACAGAATATATCTTCGAAATAAAAGTTTTAATAGATTTATAAAAGGCCATATGTATCTAGAAAATTAGTGGAGCACATTAAATAGTTCATAAAATATTTATATTATTATTTTTAAAACCATTTATTTGGTTTGTCTCTTTATAAAATAATTACTACAACATTTTTGTATAATTATTAAATATATTTATTTGTTGCATAAAAATTAAAAATAAAATCTTATGATGAAGATAAATCTATTAAATTTCACAATAATACTTTTACTCGAATTTAACATCTGAAAATAACAATATTTAAATTGTTATATTTATTAAATTATGAAGGTGACAACTTTGAAATCATTTAAAATAAAATAATATAAGTGTCATAATCACTTTTATATGACTCCAAACGGTTATATATTACGTCCTTAGATGATTATGGTATATATATACACTAAAAATAAGTTTAGGTCAGGTTTGTGGGCCTTTTAATGTGTATTATTATTTCAATAAAATCTATATTACTGATTTTTCACTTAATAAATAATTTCTACGTCATTAATGTATCACCATTAATGATAAATATTTAATTCCTAAAAAATATAAATAAATTATCATTATGTAGATAATTTTATTATGTTTCTGGATACTATTCATGTTTGAAGTTTTATGATGTTTATCAATAAATTAAAATTATTATACTTATAAGATTTAAGAGAGTGACATGTCGTCACTTTCGTTGGTTTTAATAATAATTAAATTATTTTCATAGTCAACAGTCTATAAAATCTATCTAATCCAACCTTAGGTGATGAGGGTCTACTTTTATCCATCCAATAGAATTTTTTCATGTGTTAGGGTAATTGTATAATATTATATTTACCCTTAATTACCCGATTTACCTTTAACTATGGTAAATAAAATTTACTGTAGTTACTATTCATAATTCCCAAAAATAAAAAGTAGCCTATTAAAATAATTTGGACCCAATGATTCCAAATATGGAATCCCTTTTTTCTAATTCAATATAAATAAGTTTCAGAAAGTAAATTAAAATTAATCTCGTTGTCGAATGAAAACGGGTTTTTGTTTAAAACATTGCCAAAGATTTAATTGATTTAACATACAAATTTAATGTAAAATCAATGTTAATGACATAAATTATATTAAATGGTAAAAATATATTCTATTTATACTTTAAAACCATTAAATATTATAATGTAACCATATAAATTATAGCGATGAAAAAAGTTGTTTTTAATTAAAATATAGTGTGTTTTTACTATTCATCAAAATATGAAAGTTAGCAGAATAATATGAAAATTTTATCCAAAGTAAATTTTTATTTCTTTATTCCAAAGAAAAATATTATTTTGTGAAATTGAATATATAAAAATTTTAAAAACTAGATTTAAAGTGGGTGCGCCATCAACAGGCGGCAAAACTGCATTTTTTAAAAAATACTTATTTTACCCGAAATATTTATTTTGTTCTCATACCATGTTCTAGAAAATGTGTAAGATGAATACTAATGTTATAAAATTAAAAATTTAGTTAATACTCTTCATAACGGCAAGTTTATAATAATATTATAAAAATATATCATTGTTTAGTAAAACCCGGTATTCCGTACAACACACGCTATCAAGGAAGGTCGTGATTGCATGTAATGCAAGCTAAGTCAGGGTTGCGTGTTGTGCAAGAATCCTTCGTTGTTCTGTATAACAGAATCCAACCATATTTCATTTATAAATTGAATATATATATATATAATCAATGTTGCGTAGAATAACTAATATCAAAATTGTGTGTAACACGATCCAAAAATAGTGTTGCGTATACTGCAAGCTAATACGGTGTTGCATATAGCGCAAGGTAATCATGGTGTAGCATACAACACAAGACATTAATGAATTTAAAAGAATATTTTTCATAAAATCTTGGGGTGTTACACTAACCATATCATTTGATATTCATAATCATACTTAAAATCCATTTCACCTTCATTAAAACAAAATGTTACACCATAACCCACTTCTTGAAGTATTATTTTTATATGAATATTTATTATTGATATTTTTTCATATTTGAATTTTTATTTGGTGCGAAATTAATTTTACTGATATTCATAGTAATCTAATTCATCATTATCTTAAAATTTTCGTGGAAAACTTTTATCTATAGGCCATAACATTACATAAATGAAATACATCAATGTAATATTTCACTAAAATCTTATCTTACAAATATTGAACATTTTTATAATGTGTGATACAAATCCATCACCCATACATCCTTCTCTATATTCAAATTTATTAACATCTTGTTTTTATATATTCTTGAATTCGATATCCTCTACTAATTGAATTTCATACCTACAAAATTCACATGTATAATGAAATTTATTAACATCATATAGTGAAAGTTATTTAATTACGTTGAAGAAATAACGTACTATAAAATCCTGGGGTGTTACATTCATCACTCCTTCAATAAATTGCATCCTCACAATTTAAAATTGGCTTTCCAAAATAAAAAGTTGAAAATAGAAAATACATTTGTGGGAAAACCCACATCAGAAATTGGGTAAATAAAATTTAGTCTTAATAAGAGGAAAAGGGGAATGAAGAAGTGACCACCAAATTATGATCTTGATTTGGAGAACATTAGTGGAAATTAGAGACACATAATTCAAGGAAAACACATATATTTATAGGGTGTGATTGAGGTCATCGGTCACAAACAATTGTTGAATTTAGGGCCTCAAAGCCACTAATCTATGTTAATTTAAAATATCATATGTCCAACAAAACAAAAGGTATTAGGATGACACATGTTTAGTTTTTAGATCCCTTACCTAAGTATTAATAATAAATTTCTTTATAGAATAAGAGAAGAAAAAAATATATACTTGACAAGTATAGTTCCTTCCTTTAACTAATTTCTACCAAAAATCATGAATCACTCTAGATGATAATAGAACATAAAAAATATTCTATTTATCCTATTCATATATGGTTCCAAAAAAATGAATTTATAATTCATCTTGCATTCCTGTTAAAAAACTACATTATTCAATCCATGACATCACGCGGGTCAGTGGTAGGTGATACACTCTCATCGCCCTTCGGTTGCGGGTTCAAGTCACGCGGCGTTACCGGATGCGACGGGTTGCCGCCCGACCTCCAGGTTGTCCTTTTATGGAAATCCAAAAATAATCTCAAACAAGAATTATCCAAAATAATTTTGTCCAAACTCACAATCCAAAATTTATAAGGATGGTAAACACAATGAATATCCTGTTGGCCACGTAATAACATGTGAACACATTCATCACATATTCTTTTAAAACACTACATCATCCTAAATTCCCATAAAAACTTATTGATTACATTCATGCTCCCTTATTCCTTATAGAATACTGGATATACTCCATCTATCCAAAAATGTTGTATACTGCAACAATAATTGAATATAGAAATCATTAATCAGTTTCAAGGTAGTCAAAAATAACCAATATAATTTATCCAAATCAACCATCTCTTATTATAAAATCACTACCTCATTATCGAGACCGTATTGAGGATTAACTTTCCTTGAACCATGTATTTTCCAAAAAGTGTATCTTACTATTAAGTCACTTTTCTTAGAACCCTATAATCTCAAATCGTCAATAAAATATGACTGCAGTAAAATCCTAATTTATCTCCATAATTCATATAACTAGTATATTACTGATACAACACTCAAATGAAATAATTCTATAATAACATCATAAGTACACTAGTCATTCCTCTTTATATGAGGTAGTATCATAACTTGATTATTATCTAATAGCATCATTTGCAGTATAATACGATGATTGGGACATTGATTCACGTAGTGTCCCAACACCTTAAAAATGAATCATTTTACGTTTGAAACCTTATTCTTACCCTTGAAATCACGTACATGGTGTCCTTCTCCACACTTATAAAAAACTATCATTCCCTTCAATCATTTACCAAGGCGATTCTTTCCATAGTTATCACATATGAGAAAATCCTTCTTTTCCCTCTTCTCGTTATCTATCTTTCTCTCTTACATACTTTTCTTCTCTTGCTTACCTTCAAAGATAGGGGAATTGGAGAATTCTCTACTTATCTTGTTAACACATGATACTATTTATTCATATGTTGGAAATACGTGGGAGACTACTTCCCTTCTAAATGTTGGCATAATACCCTGAAAGATATGATCCTTCTTAATCTTTGGATCATATGTATTACAGGAATTCACATTCCTTCTACTGGGCTCCATTTCTATATAATGGAATACACTAGGTCAGTTTATGAATGGCAATGAATAATTCCAAAATTTTAAAATACCTTACGTAAATTGAATAGTTTATGGATATAATCCATAATCATAAAAATATTTTCTTTGAGGAGGTATATACTCATAAATCTTTCATAATGATTTGAAATGAAAATGATAATAATCCTAAGCATATCCCCTGGGAGTGTCGTATCCAAGAGTGCAGCAAGGCCCATTGTCTTTCACCAATTCCCGTTTGAGTCTATCTCAAAATGGTGTTTTCGGGTTTTACACAAAGGTATATCTATGCTAGAGCTGCCTATACCTACTCGTATCCTGAGAGGGATGTATTGCATGGAAAACTCACAAAATGTCTACAGCACCAAAATTCTAGTAAGTTATTCTATACTAATCTTCAAAGTCTATCTTAGGGTAATGTGCTCTAATCAGAGTTTATCTAAATCTAGTTTTCAATGTTTGTATTAAAATTCTCTGATACAAACTGTAACACCCCAGACCTAGTTACCCAGAGTCGGTGACTTATTATATAACATTGGAATGATCACAAGGACATCATGTCACAAAAGACCGATCAGATTAGTATTTTAGAAACAAGATTAATACATAAGTTCAACTTTACAACATGAAAATAAATACAACACAGATTTATTCGACTAGAAACATCCAAGCCTCTTAGATTATACCTACAAGTCACTCATAACTAACTTTTTAATATCTTGGTAAAATTAAACACAAGAAAGGGGTGAGCTCAAACACGCAGTAAGGGTAAGAAATACAGTGGAAGATAACACAAATATTTAGCAAGGTGAATAATTAAAACCACATGACTTTACCAATAATAAACATGAATACTTTTACGGAAGGAATATGAGCTGAGTAAATAATTCCACAATAAAACATAATCATGGGTATTCTACTAGTTGAATTACCACATGAACCATCAATATTATTTTCATAATGAGGGAATGTATAATGTTAGAAATTCTGAAACATTTTGTCAAGGCCTCGACTAAGACATCTAAAAATTATTAAGGCGTAGGCCAAAACCATATATCAAATTGGGAACGGTCTTGGCAAATTCCACATCCAGTTGTATCATGAGATCTACCGATGCATCGAGGAGCTATTGCGGGCCCCACCCATTACTTACTATGTCCAATACATTCTTCATATGAAAAGGTTGAAATATAACATAAATATTCATATTAAAATTAGCATAAGAAATGTCAATATTTTAACCATAAACCGTGAATGGTATGAAAATAGAACATCCACAGTCAAACATATCACAAAACCTTTAATACAGCATGTCAGTTTTTTATCATAATAAATCAACTTCAAATAAACATAATCCTTCAAAGGATATAGACATAGATGAAAACAAAACCTTTTTTAGAGAATAATCTCTTTCTATTTTGAAATTATTTAAGAGTCACATAATTATTAAGAAAACATTCATTTTCAAAATATTTTTATAAGATGGGAAGGGAAGCTTCGACGATGTTATAATAGTGGAAAATAGTCGTACCCTCAATATAAGTTAAAAAAACATTCTTACCTTAATTTTATTGAAATGGTTATAATGTACCCTGTTTGGAATATGATAGAAAGATTCCTTTCGAAACATATAAGGTCAAATAAGGGTATAAATGTCTTTACCCCATTGTCGATTAAATAGAATATTGTTTTGAAATACATTTTTTAGAAACATGGATGTGGATGATAAAGATGTCCCAGTAGATAATCACGTATAAATAACCTCGGATAATAAAGAGATTGTGAAATTAACCCTGACCTTGTCATTTTCCTTGTTTGAGGGTAGGTTAACCTCCTATATAATTGTGAAATAATTGTTATTAAATTATAAAAGTATCATATATATTAATATGATATCATATATGATCTTTTAATATTTCATTGTTAATAATATCTTAGTATTATTGCCATTTCGGGTGTTAAGTGATTCATTTTCCATTATTTTATTTCTTACGTATGTAATATTTGTTATGGATAGGATTTATATTATTAATATTCAGATTTATATTAAGTCTTTAAACATTATTTCTAATCAGCTAATGAAAATTAGTCATGAATGTATACAATGGGGAATGAATCTCATTGCGTTGCTGGAGACGGTAATCCGTACGTACACGCACGCGACTATATCCTTTTTTTGATATGAAAATAATATATAATTGGATTTTATATCATATATACAGATTAATTATCTTTTTATATTTATTATTTAAATCAATTACACATAATTATTATACCCATCCAAATAATAATGTATTGAATTACAATTACACCATGATGTGGAGACGGTAAGCCATACATATGCACGTATAGTGACATGTAATTCAAAGGATGTATAAAATAATGAATATGGAAGTACCATATTTATAATAACAACATATTATATATAATATACTTTAGTTATTATTTTATAATTAAATCAACAAAGAATGTGGAAGTCAAAGAAGAAAGGAACCAGAAAGAGGTGATGAAATATTTACCTCTTCTTCGAGTTCTTCCTTTTGATTTGATAAAAAGTGCTTCGTAGGTTGGATTTATGACTAAATGAAGGAATATAGTATTAAGGTAGAAAAATTTATAGGGCATTTAGGTAGGTTTAGTCTGAGAAAAATGGCTTTGAAGGTGTGAATTAAAGAGAAGGGTGAGTGCCTTTTTATAAGAGGGGTGAGGGGAACCTTAGGAAAAGATAGAAATATTATTTTATAATTAAATAATTTTCGGTTTCTAATGGATCAAAAATGAATTATTTAAAGTATAAGGCAGGTATGTTTCAAAACACACTCAACAAATAGGTTTTAGATAGGTTCTTTTAAATATGTTAACTTTATCGTTTAGATTTAACTCTTAGTTAAATAGTTCGACATTTACCATGTCTCATTGTATTTTTTTATTATATGGTTAATAATCAAACTATATAAATCAAATCATACCCCAAATTGTTCATTAATGATACATATATCTTTAAATAAGTCTTTTTTTAACATTAAATTTTTAGTAATAGAATATTAATTAATAATGTAATATTTGTTTTAAAAACTCTTTTATGTCAATTTTGACAATATTTGGTATTTTTTACTGATAAATTCATAAAAGCATTATTATATCAAAAAAATTTATATAACCAATCCTAATATTTCATATTAATCTATAAAATTAGTGTAATTTATAAAAAGTCTCAAATTATATTTATTTGAATATTTATAATGACAATTATTTTAATATTTCATCAATTAGGTAATTACTTCATCATCATTATGTCATAAATAAATTACATTATTTAATATCTAAAAAATATAAATAAAATTTAATTATATTGGAAATCATTTTAGATTTCTAATGAATATTTATAATCAATTTTATCTTAAATGTAACCTTATATTAAAAATGTTTTAGTTATTAAAAATGTATTTTAACTCTTTTAACTCTTCTTTGAATTAAATAATAATAAAGGTCATAATCTAATCTAAGTCAACCTAAAGGATTATATTTTATTCCTACGGTTTTTTTAGTCAAATTAAACTTATCTAATATAATTAGAACATCTGTTAGGGTAATGATAATATCATTTTACCCTAAAGTACCTGATTTACTTTTAACCGTGATAAATAAAAGTAAAAATTTATTATTCACCAAAAATTATTTTCATCTTATTGAACCACATTTTACATACTGATATCAACCGTGACTCTCAGATTTTTGAAATTCAACTCACAGTAGAGGTAAAATTTAGTTTTATGTAAATTTTCAAATGCTCCTAGGAGGTGGGTAAAAGATGGTAAAAAGTTCAATAATATTTTTCAATATCTAAAGTTATTATAAAATGACTCCAAGGAATTATATTGATCATATATTGGTATTATGTATATATTTTGAGCTAATATTAATTTCAATAAAATAAATAAATATTTAAATAAAAAGTCGGTTTTAACCAATAACTATGTGTTTTTCACTATTAATCAAAAATTGAAAGTTTTCAGAAAAATACCTAAATTTAACCCTAAGATAAATTTGATATTATGAATAAAAAAATTAATTCTATTTTACCAAATTAATAACATATAAGTTTCTTTTATTAATTTAAAATTAATTCCTATCGTCAAAACCAACAGGCATGTTTTTATGAAATAATAACTAACAAGAGATTGATACTTGTTTATATTCAATTTCCATGTGAAATTATTTACAATGAATAAAATTGTATTAAATGGTAAAAATATAATCTATTTATACTTCCAAAACACTAAAATTTATAATTTAACAATACAAATTATCTTGATTTAAAATGTCATTATCAGTTAAAATATAGTTTTTTCATTATTCACCCAAATATTAAAGTTATGAGAAAAACACCAAAAATTTATTAAAACTAAATTATGATATCGTGATTCTAAATAAGAAGTTTATTTAGTCAAATTGAATATATAAAAGTTTCAAATATTGGATTTAAAAAGGGTTCTCCATTAAAAAACGGTAAAATGTAATTTTTTTTATAAAATACTCCATTTATCTGAAAAAAATGATTTTTTTTCATTATGTCTAAGAAACTCATAATATGGATTCTAAAATTATAAGTATTTTATAAAGTTAAAAATTTAGTTAATACTATTCATAACCTCGTTTGAAAGAGTAGATTGGTATGTCATGGTGTGCTTGAACTCGATGTTGTGTGTAGTGCAAGTTATTGAATTACTTTTATGAAATAATATACTATGAAATATTGTGGTGTTATATGGGGAGTTGAGAGGTTATGAACTTGTCCTAGGTGAGAGGGCGGATAATGTGATGTGTGACCACACTAGGTGAAATATCCTTAACATTGTTTGATGTGACACAATATGTGGATGGGGGAACATACCTCTAGAGATGATTTCTTGGTCACGACATATACCGTCTACCTTTTATTGATAAATTGCTTTCAGGACAACATTGAGGGAGAGGGTGAGTCCCATTCTTGGACACTGAACCTTTTCATCCAATTTTGGGTAGTGGATGGGGTTTAATGAACACCCTACATTGATTTTTTAGTTTCATGTTGGTATATGCGTTTAGTGGATCTAAGAGATGACTAGATTCCACCATGGTTCCAAGGAAATTATGATTAGGTGTCATGGTTCCCTGGTTAGAACATAATGACCCAAGGAGACTAGATTTTTTTCTGGTTGGGTAGCACACAACATATGATATTCTATTAAGACATGTTAATATTCATTATTTATACATGTATATAATGATTTATAATTAGGGTAATTGGTTATATATTATTTATATTTATCAAAACATTCACTTGAAACCCAGTGCCAATATAGACATTATACTTTCATTTAGGTCAAGAATATGTTGTGTTGTGGGTCTAGCTAGATAGGATAATGGGTATAGGATACTAGGATGTGGTGATGCTTGATCATGAGAATAGATCTTCTATTCATTTTTTTAATTTTTATTTATTAAATTTCTAAGATCTTAATTAGGGATGTATAAATTTTTGTTCTGAACAGTACAGTTGTTATAATATTGCATTAAATTGATTATGTATACTCTAACAGTATGAAGTAATTTTTTTTGGTTATTTATGATTTTTTAGTATAATTTATTGTTATAGTATCTAAATATTTCTTTAAGAGATAAAAACTAGTCAGTAGTATTGGGTATACATGGAATATCTCTTAAGGAAACATGGCCCTTTGTATTGGAGTTTTGATCTCAAATGTAGTATTAAAATTTGGATAAAACTGTTTGATTTTTTACTCTTTAGGGCGATGAAAATTTCTGTTATTGGAATGTGTCAATTATTTTGATGGATCATTAACTGGTGATTCATTTCCACCTTTTTGGTATGGATTCTTAGTTACTAGTGGTTTAGAGAATTTATTTGGTTTTTTACTATTACGGTAGACATGTTTATTCAATAAGATGGGGTTTCCAAAGCTAAATACTTATGGTTTTGGTTCTTGGTCCATGAAAAAAGAGGCCTATATACCTACAAATTATTTGTAATGTAGGATTACAATAATTTAAATGTGATTATGTTTCATTTTTATCTTACATATGGGAGGGTGAGCTGTTAATGTTTACATAATTACTTATTTAGTGTTTTGAAATAGAAACTTTTTTTGGAAAAGTACTCAATGGAATAGTGATTTTCCCAAATGGGTGGCTTTTAGAGTTAATGTCATATGGATATTATAGTGAAACATTCCCTTAGAACCACTATAACTTCCCTCTTATCAATGGTCATATAGTGACCCCTTGGTGGGTTTTGTTATGCATTTTATTCTCAAGTTGTAATTAGAGGTCATGAGAAGGTTTCCATGTGTTTGCAGGGTTCAATTACTTATTATGTCAAAATCAATGTGAATGATTTTTTCTTACGTAGCTTATTTTTGGAAATCTACTTACTAAACTGGATATTTATAAGTATAACTGAGAGGTTTGGGGAAATTCAAGTGGAAATTCATTTTGTTCTGAGATGGGAAGTGTGCAGGGTTGCTTACTTATTTTTGTTTGGTGGGAGGTCTTGATTAGATGGATGCATGGCCTTTTTTATTCGTGATGTTCTTTGGGTATTGACGTGGGATCATGGATAAACACTCATGGTTTGGGGATGATTCTATTGTGGTGATTGATTAATCATTTTTCCTTAAAATCATGGAGATTCATCAAAATAGTGGATGACTTTACATGTATTGGTGAATGGTCAATGGGATAGGTTTGTGATCATATGTTTGGTGGGAGTTGTAACTCATGGTAGCATGACTTATATTGTGAGATCGGGTTATATAATAGAATTCATGTAACATTCCTGACACTAGGAAACGAGATCTAGTAGTTATATTACATTATTGGAAGAGATTACAAGATTTAACTTAGGATCAAATATATTTGCAGTCTTTAATGACTAGATACATACATACATAAAATTTTAAATCCTTAGATACTACTTGAAAACACTGTGAGAACAAGATTAACCACTCTATCATGTCCTTGATAGTTATACATAGTTCTCTTATAGGGTTATTGGGTAATGGTTAACAAAGAAGGTTGTGCTCATATGCTCAATATGCAGTATTATACATGTGATGTCTTCATATCATAAATATGGAATAAGTTTTATGGTAGGAATAATTGAATAACACAAATCCATTATAAATAAAAACAAGTCCATGATATACCCAGGAAAATAAATGAAAGAAAGTATAATAATAACCATTTATGTAACTCTAATAGAATGTATAATAAATGATATAAAAAATTTATATCAAGGCCACATGCTATAGAAAAATTATTTTATAGAAGGAAGTATAAAAATCCCAACATATTCCATTTCATAAATCAGGTAGATTTATTGAAGGGCTATATAATTTTAGTCCCCACCTATCAGTTGATTAAGTCTAATTCATTCCATAAGAGAGTTATCAAGATAATTTATAACATTATCTAAGGATCCCCATTTTTAATAAAACCTGGATGTCATTATAATTATAATATTATAATAAAATACTTCCCAATTTATTTGAAATATTTTGATATTTATTATAGCATAGCTTAATCATCTTATAATACATGGGGTATCATCAATGTAACACGAAGTACCCTAGGCAATGATATATAGGGGTAAGTGTTCCATCAATGTGATGAGATATCTACGTAGGATAGTAATTGGGTTCATTTTTTTCATTATTATTGGACCAAATAAATGGTAGGAAAAATCATTTATCATGGTTTATTAAGAGGGATGGAATATTCCAAATCATATCCTAATAGAGTGTCTGACCTGGTGTACGGTATTATGCCCACTCATCGTGCATCATGGTGATGATTGATTCAATGATTAAAAAATATTTTTAGGGTGATTAACCTAAGATTAGTCTTTCTTAAAACATCATCCAAATTATTGTATCCAAAAAAGGATTAATTTTTTAGGAAACTATATACACTTTTACTTTACCGAAAATTACGATGGGTTTTCCTCTATGTAAAATAACGAGTTTCAATAAAAATGGTAACTCTTGAATGAAGACAATATGATAGAGGGATACCTAAATGACCATATAGATCCCTTAAATTTAATGATTAATATGGAAAGAAATATTTCATATAAATAAATTCAATATAAAATGGAAAATTGGTAGTCAATATTACCTGAGTTCCAAAAAATAAAAATCGAGATGCAAAACCCCCAAATATGGCCTGTGAATAAATTCAATGAAAACCCCATGAAATAGAAGGATTAAAATTTATCAATAAATTCTATTAATAAATGTATTTTATGATAAAAATATCTCAAATGGGATGTATATACATCACAAAAAAAGTTTGCAGCATTTTACAAATCAAGTACTAAGGAGAGTAATTTGTGATGAAACACCCTTACCTATTATCTTCACTACCATGAATATAATTTAACATATTTTAAAACAAAAAAATCCATAATAATCAAATAATTTATAAATTAATCATATCCATTTTCATTTATACCTGTTATAAATAGTCAATCTCTAGGTTAATTCTTCTACTTTTCTGCACTGGGTGTTTATAGGTTTGATCATCTGTACTAGTTTTGATAACAGTGGTGTATGAATTCACTATTATTTTGAATTGAACCAGTTTTAAGAAATTAAAGATA
The DNA here is from genome assembly GCA_963277665.1 of Viscum album. Taxonomy (NCBI): domain Eukaryota; kingdom Viridiplantae; phylum Streptophyta; class Magnoliopsida; order Santalales; family Viscaceae; genus Viscum; species Viscum album. The sequence continues at coordinate 220,483,655 of OY728147.1, forward strand.
AAATTAGAGATTATTTATAAAAATTTAAAATTTATATAATTTCATTCATGAGTGTTATGGTCTTTATCTATGATCGTGAAATTGATAACAAGTATATTTTAATGATTCTTGGTGATCCAAGGGTGTTTTATTAGTTGATTAATTAAATATTGATGTTAAAATGCTATAATAAAAAAATAATTATCTATAAATTTGTATTATATTATATGAATAATTATGTCCTTATTTTCATTCATGATATAAATTCATATTATTTATCAGGTTGGTGGTTAAACTGATCCAGACATGATCGTAACCCAATTTATTGAATGAGTAGAAGTTGAATTTAATGTAATATAATTATTATAGAATATTATAATAATATATGGTTTTTATTAGTGTTATATATTATAATTTTATATTAATTATAATAATAATTTATGGATATTAAAATACTATTTAATTTCAATAAAATATTTTCCACTTAGCATGATAAATATAAGAAAATGAATTAATAGTGATGGTTTGTTGAGTACATCATTAGTAGGATTTCCAATTTTTCATAACTGACACATAATGATATAGTAAAAATTATATTTTTTCATTAAAAAATTCTACGAACAATCAATAATGAGTGGTGGTGAACAATTAATTTTGTTTCTCATGGAGATGGTAGTTTTTATGTACACATGAATGTTGATTTCATTTTTCCTAATAGATTTGATAGATAAATAGATAATGAAAATACAATTATTATAGTAACATTAAAGTATATACATGTTACTAATAAACTTATTTTATTATTTATATATTAAATTATAGTGATGATAATTAGGAATAAAATATAAGTAGATGGTAATACTCACGCTATCGACATGATTTTTCCTTATAAGTATCTATAGAGATGAATGTATTATAATAAATATTCGTGACCAGAAGCCTATGAACATAGGATAGGGTTATATGATAATAAAAATGGAATGTATTCCAAATCAAATTCAAAGTATAGTTGAGTCTTTAAGTGTTGGAGGAAACATCAAGTGTTTTAAATTTATCTAATTGAACAATGAGGATGTCTATGAGAAAATTCCTTAATCAACTTATTAAATGTGGGTTATAAATAAAGTATAATGAAGTAAAAACAATAATGGAATATAAGTGAAATTTAATATTAAAATTTATAGGTTATCCTAGGAACATAGTAATTGGTTTCAATAGTTTCCAGTTTTAGGAGACCAAATAAATTATAATAACCCAGAACCCACAATCTTGAATTCGGTGCTGAAATTTTTAAATTTACATTTCAAACATTGATACCTATAATTGGGGGATAATTTTTTCAATCCAAACCATATAAATAAATATTAAAAATTGGTTCACCTACATCCTTAGGGACATTTTAGGTTTATACTTTTAGTGATTTTGAAAAACCTCTTATATAAAGAATTCAAATGTTTTTAATTGAAATTTTCACCCACTTATCCTAGGTATTATTTTTCACATTAATACATCGTCATTATCAATTTGAAATAACATATAGAAAGAACTCATTAAAAATCATTATTTATGAACTAGGAAAAATGAAACATAATAATGGTGAGCTAAAATGCCTAGTAAGGGTGAAAGTAAGCATTGACAAATGAATATCATCTGTGAGTATAAGAAGAGAATAATGGTCTCATGATATAATAAAAGTGCATGAGTATAACATGAAAATAATCATACCCATAAATACATGGATCATGAAATATGGAAACATATAAAAAGTATTTAACAAGGGAAAAAAATACTATGAATCAATAATCATTATCCATGGGATATAAATCATTATCAGATAAAACATTGTAAACCCATATCAAGAATAAATTGAAGTGATTAGTATCTTAGAGCATCATCCCATAAATCCCTTAAAAACCCTTATATAACCCTTAAAAATTAGAATAAACATATATATGAATTTTAATATGATTACCTAATGAAAATAATCTTTACCCAATTCATTAGATTGTTATCTAGGGACACTCATTTTATTAGTTATAACGGCCTCACCAAACACTATCTAAGAACACCAATTATTAATATTTTCCAAGATCCAAATAATGAATAAATCACATTAATAATTAATTTCATCATATATCATTGATTAAACATTTATTGTTATCATTAAATGATTAAAATGATTAAAATTAATGGGTTCCAAAACAATATCAAGGAAACATGGTAAAACCATGAAATGTAAATAGTTTCCATAACCATCTCTTTGAAACAAGGTTATCTTGTGAAAATAATTGTGTTCCAAAAAAATCTCGTTCAAAAAAATCATATTTTATATATATATAAAGAATGAGGATAATATTAATTAAAAATATCTTGTACAGAGAATATATAAAAATAAGGGTTTTTGAAATTTATGAATGAAAATACAATTAAAATATCATTAAATACATTTTGAGGTAAATACCTTTTAATTTTGAAAACCACTTTTTAAAACATAAAACATTATGAGAATACTTTTATATGAAAATAACCTTGAATGCTCATAATGTATGATTTAAAAAAATATATCATTTTATGAGTAAAATAATAATGTGTTTATGAAAAACAATTACAATATTTTTGAAAACATTTCTTGAAAAATAGTTCTTCTAAAACAAATTTTTTACATAAGGGAGAAATAAAATCGGATTTTATAGAAAAACTACACATTTTAATGTAAAAAATAGTGATAAATGTAATATTTAATGAATGTATAATTAATTACTAGAGGAGATGAAAATGGGATGAGTTATTATTCAATAGTTAATTTATATCCTTTAGTGAGAATTTGAGTTTATACAATCCTGATATGCAATTATATTGTAACATAAGACTCTTACAACTTTTGTAACTGTGAATTGTAAACCTAAAGAAGAATAACATAAAATGAACCTTATAATATTATGAAATTAATGAGATTCATGATATAACATATCAATGGATATGTATATAAACCACATAAAATAATATAGGTGTATAACATGACGTATTCATCAAACAAGGGAAATTGAGACAAAACTACCTTACCTGTTTGGTAACATTGAAACTGTAAACAACATTAAAGAGAGATAAAGAAATTGATATTAAAATCCAAATAAATTTAATTATAACAATAAAAAAATTAATTTATGGAAATTATATACACCAAATAATAAAATTTTGTTATGGATATAGCATATATCTCCTAGAAATAAATGTTAGATGAGAAAAAAACCATACATTGAGTCTGAATATTCAAGTGTGTCTTTATCAACAAGAATAATATGTGTATGATGGTTATTTACTTTCTTGATTAAATTTTCCAAGTTTATAATTATTTTTATTTCATTTATTTACTTTTAATATACAATTACATAATTTATTAAGTTGACGTCACATGTTTTGAATATATTCTTCTTATGTGTCAAAATTACTTCGGTAGGGTGGATATGGTGAAATAAGTCATTATTTAAAAACCTCCCGAATAGTAATCAGGAATTAATTATCATATTTATAAATCATTATTAATTTTTATACCCATCATGGATGATTGTTATGTAAAATGAAATAACGTTATGATTTTGGGGAAGTTAGGTTGTACTTAGACATTAGTATTATATCAATTTTTCAATGATCATTACGAAAATAATTTAGGATAAATTTATCTTTAAAATAATATAATAATATAATAAATACCATATAATTTAATCATAAATATTATATATATCATTCATGTGATGTGTATATGACAAAATTAACCACATCCCTTTGAGTAGGTGGTAGTTCACACGTCCTCGAATGATGTTAGTATATTTTATATGAGAAAATGGATAAAAATGATATATTATATGTAATTAATAATAAATATGTCATCAATTTCATAATTATTTCATTTATATCACATATTTATTATATTTACCATTATAATCACCCATATAATGCATTAGGGAAAAAAATTCCATCTCTTATCGAGATGGTAGTCCACTATACACATGAGCGACACTATCACATCCCTAACGAAATGGAATATAAATAGGGTGTATGCGATATAATTAATAAATAGGAATAATTATTTTATAAATATAATATATTAACTTATTATCTATCATCATACCCAACCATGATATGTTGTAATGAAAAAGTAAATAAGTCTATTTTATGGGGAGGTAATCCCCCTTACACATGAAAGATAAATTTGTAATCCATTTTATGTAACTGTTTATTGTTTTAAGGTATAAAATTAAAAGACAACTCATCACATGTAATATATTAATTTTATTATTTCATAATTTTGAAGAATAACTTAATAATGTGGAGAAGGATATAAAATAAAGATACAAGTTGAAGAACATGACCTCTTCCTCGTGTATCCTTTTCAGGTTGGCATTAAATCTTTCAAATCTTGTATTTATGAAAAAATAATTATTCAAGTATAATGGGATGAAATTTTATATGTGAATTGGGTATCTTTTTTGTTGATTAAAATGGTTTTAGATTTGTGACTAAGCGATGGGAGTGAGTGCCCTTTTATAGGTGAGGTGGAGTGAATATATGGTAAATACTCAAAATTACCCACAATTAAGAGGTCAATATTAACTAAATTAGATCCAAAATAGATACATAAATTTGTTTAGGGATGATACAATATATAAAAACATCCACAAATATATTAATGGCAGTTTTAATCATTTTTCCACAACTTCCATGTTTCTATTTTTTTTCCGATTTCAAGTTTTGATTACGGTGACTAGTCTTATAACCAAGGTAATTTATCATGTAAGAATAACTTAATTTGATAATTATTATAGAAATTATACCCATTTATTATAAATTTGAAATAAAATTTTTTGAATGAAAATATTATGTATATTGGAAATTAATTATAACACAAGCGCAAGTAACGTGGAAAAGCACCACTTTAACATTAACTTCACAAAACAAATTTTTTTATTAATTAGGGGTAAATATATTCATTTGAAAGTAATAATTCAAGAATTAATGAGTAATAGTAGATATTTTTATATATTTATATATAAAATGAATAAATTTAATGTCTTTAGTAATTTTAAATCATTTAATAAAATATAATTTTTAAAAAGATAACATTAATATCAATTTTAATATTATTCATATAATTGATTTTTAAAAAATTTTGAGACAATAATGGAATTCAAATATGTTATGCTCACACGTATTTATCATGACAAATTCATCTAAAAAATTTTATTCCAAAATAGAATTCACTCATTGTACTTCACATTTGAAGTTTTTATTATCATTTATTTCATTTTATTACAAACTAATTATTTAATGAAATTTCATTTCCTAAGCATTATAAGTAATTATATAATATATAAATTTTAGAAATTAATTATTATGATAATATATACTAATTTATCATTAAAAATAATATATACATCCGAACATATGTTGTTTTTTCCCAATCCCAAATCACTATAAAAATTAAAAGGTTGTAATGTAACTTTGTTATGTATTTATTTATAATATTATTATATGAGTCATATTCAATGAAAATTGGTAAATAAATAACATATTTCATTTAATTTTTTGTCCAAGGAAAAAATAAAACAATTTATTAAATTTTTGATTATATATAAGTTCATTCTAACTCTTATCATTCATTTTTAACCCCTGGTAAATCCATTTTTACCATAAATATGGTAATTAATTTTTACTAAATTCTCAATTAAATTTGTTAATAAATTATGGTGAACATATAATAAATTATAAATTATTTCAATTCAAAATATGGAATTCATTTTTACACATTAAACTCCCAAAATTGGTAAAATATAATTTAAAATTAATCATGTAGACGTGATGAGAATGCAGGTTTTTAAAGTTAAAATTTTCAAATGATTATAATTATTTTATATCAAAATTAAATTTGAAAAATATCCCAATTACATGGATTAGATTAAATAATTTTAAACTTATGTAATTTTAGTTTTAAAAAAATTAAAAACACAACATAACATTATAAATTAATTAAATAAAACGACACTTTTAATTTAAAAAATAACATTTTTTACTATTAATCAAAAAGTAAAATTTACCATAAAAATTATTAATATTCACCCCATTCTAGTATATGAATTCTGATTTAGAAAAATATTATTAATTTTTTATATAAAATTATCTAAATGTATTAATAATTAAATTTAAATTGTGTGCGCCAAACATGACAAAACAACCTTCAAGAAAAATATTCAAAAAACAATTATTTTTCCATTTAGATGATTCTCTTTTCATTTATAATCAATTGATATATGACGCAAATGTGTAAAATATATATTTTATTAAGTTAGTTAATCCAATTCTCACCCACTAATTTAATGGCTACATTAAAATTGTTGTATTAAATAATAATATTATTAATTTATTGTTGTTCACTAAAACATGATCATGTGTATATCACAAGCTTTAGAATAAAATCATTTTTGTGTGTAACACATGATAACCTCAGTGTTTCTTATAAATATTTATATTGAAGAGATATTGATAAATATATCATAATGTCTCTTAGTGTTATATTATATTTTTATCTTGGTGGTGTGTATCAAATAATTTTTTTTCTTTTAAAGCTTTGGTTTTTACAGCAATCGTAGAAAAATTTAACATGATTCATTAATAATTTGTGAAAATTAAAAGGCATATCCCCCGGGAGTTCTACACCATGTGTGATGTCATATGACCACTCATTGTGAATTATGGTGATGATTAATTCAATGATCAACCAACCCTTTTTAAGGTTATTAACCACAATTTTAAGTATTCCAAAACTGCATCAACATGATAGTATCCAACCATGGTAATATATTCTAGAAAATTATAATCACTTTTTATTAACTAAAACATAGGATAAGCTTTCCAATCTGAAAATACTGAATTTTATATTGTTTCTAGTAACTCTTGAATCAACAGATAATGATAGAAGAATACAAATATAGACTTTTAAATCTATTAAATTTCTCAATTAATATAGAAACAAGACTATCATTAAAATTTATACACCATAATTGTAAAATAGGTGGTGGATATAAGATAAGACCCAGAGAATGAAAATTGAGATTGGAAAAATCTGCATATGGGTGGGGTAGGATTCAACAAAAAGTAGATGAAATAGAGTGATTAAAATTGATATTTGAATGACATGTGTAATGGTACTTCAAGATAAAAATCTCAAATATGAATTATATACACCACATAAAGGTAGTTTGGTTTATAATACTAAAAATGTTGCAAAAATGGAATTTTAGAGAAAAAATGCTTAACTCTTAACCTGGAATCCGTGAATGCACATTTACCTCCCATATCATAGAACTATATATCTTAATAAATTAATAAATAACATTACTAAAATAAATTTGGCTTTATAATCCTTTTAAATTGTCAGTTTGTACATGAATTCTTCCAATTTTCCACATTGGATGTATACAGTTTTTATTATTTATACTATTTTCATAATAAATGTGTATGTATTAATTATTCTATCAATGTTAACCATCACTATGTAATTATTTAATTATTAAGGACAGTTTATAATAATTTAGGCTGTTCCAAATTTCATTCAAGAGTTCATTAGTCTTTATCCTTGAAGATAAAATTGATAACAAGAATTTTCAGTGATTATTAATGATAGAAGATTATTTTCATAATGGATAAATTAAAAATTATTATAATATATCCAGAATAAAAAATCATCTTTTTAAATAATTATAATATATTATAAAAGTAATAATGTCCCAATAGTAAATTATTATATAAATTCGTATTATAGGTAATGTAGGTTGTTAACCAGAACCAAACGTGAACAAACCCTTATTTCATGAGTTCTTATGAGGTGTTTTTTTTGAATTATAATTATATGGGAATCATAATGATCTTATGAATTTATTATTCTGAAATATATGAATTAAAGACGAACTTGGAGAATATTTTTTGGATATGAATATATTATGTAATTTCAATAAAATCTTTCCCTCTTAGCATGCTTATTTTAGAAGATAGAATTAAAGATGATGGTATGTTGATTATATAATTAATAGGTTATTAAATTTGTCATAATAGATACATAATTATATAATAAAAATAAAATTTCTTCATTAAAACATTCCATGAAGCATCCATTATTGGTGGTGATGAAAAATGAATTCTATTTCTTATGGTGGGAGTAGTCTATATGTTTGAATGAATAAAGTTTTTATAATTAGTAATGGATTGGATTGATTAATTGAAAATGAGAATAACCATAATTTTTTAAAACAAATGTATATAGTGGATGTAATAAATTTTATGGATGAAAATTAAGATGAAAATTTATGTAGTTGATAATAGTCATGTTATCAATATGAATATTCCTTGGAAGTCTCCATGGAGATAAAGGCCTTATGATAACTAGTGGTGACCAGATTCTTTTAGATATTGGAGAGTGTTATTGGGTAATAAAAATGGAATATTATAAAAAGGTCATTTTAATGATAAGTTAGTCTTGATGTGGAGGATAAAACATTTAGTGTTTTATGGGTTTCTATTTTATTTTTTAACTTTTATCCCAATATAATTTTTCCAATATAAATAACTTCTAACATTGAAAGTAAATTTTATTAGAAAAATTAATATCGGTTATTTTAATGAATTTTATAATTATGATTTCATATTTTAAAATAAACCTTTCAATAAAATACATTATGGTGTCAAAAGTTAATTTCAAAGTAAATATACTTATTCACATTAAAATGATTTTTTTAAACTGAAGTGTTTATGATTTAAATTTATATATTAGATAAATTTATCTTGGATATTTATTTTAATGGTTAAAATTTATTTATAATAAAAAAAGAAATCATTAGTGCCATTAATGTTAATGAATAAATGAATCTCCCTGGAGAACACATGATTCAAAGAAAAGTCTAAAAATATGGTTTTTAATAACTTTCTAACTTTTTGTAAAAATGTTGGACATAGGTTTTTTAAGTTTAATTAATATTTTATAATAAATATTATTATAAGTTAAATTAATATTTGATTAATTATAATGATTTTAATTTTATATTTCCTTCATATATTTCATTAATTTCATTAAAATTACATCTTCTGTGATAACCATTTATTTCCATTAATAATGTAAATTTTAAGAAAAAATTAAAAATTCATGCTAATATAATTTTGATATGATCAATTAAAAATGGTGTTAAATTCAACAATATAAAATAAAGAAATTAACTTTTTAATAAAGTGTTGAATTGATTCCCGATGAAGTTTGATAGTCTAGCATATAGTGTTTACCTGATATAGTATGGTCTTAGGTACTATAGTACAATTGAGGTGGATAGATGGTAAGAACATATGATAGGGATATTTGAGGTACTATTTACCTTTTTTCAGAGGAAATTTAATGTTTTAAGACTCTTAATGAAAAGTACCATTTTATGATTGAAGTTGTGTGTTGGTGAGGCATGGTGTTCATTTGGATCATATATGGGTGGATGGACACATGTGGGATGAGTACTGGTAGATTCTATAAGTTATATGTGTGAATATTAGACAAATATTTGGGAATATTATGGGGCCAATGATAGTGAATGGTGAAATCATGGATAGATTGGTGTATTGTGGTACGATTTATCCGAGATTCCTCTTGGACAGGTGTTCCCTTCGGTGGGTGAACATGTCTCAGAGGAGTGACATATATGTAGTGCTGGGTTCCAAATGGTTTATCCTTAAATAAGTATTTTAATGCAAGGAATATGTGGGGGATAACACAATTTGATTGTGGAATGTGTGTCTATCATTCTGGATGAATTTTGGTGACTCTTTTGGATGAAATTACAATATATTGAGGAGTAGGATTCATTGGTATTTTTTGTTGGTGATTAGAGATATGGGAAATTATGACATATATTTATAACACAGAATAATATAGGGAGTGTGGGGCTTTTAAAATATTGTTTCAGTTATAATAATTAACTATAAGGATAATCCCAAGATGGGTAGCATCGAATAAACTATGAGTGTATGACACTCAAATATGATAAGTCATGGGTTTCATGAGATTGAAACCTGTTTGTATGTTACAAAAATGAGATAATAGTGTTAAAGTGTATTTTATGAGATATGGTTACTTTATGAGTACTTGATTTAGGATTTAGATGTATTTTTGGTTAGAGTCAGTGCACTAGCATTAGATTCAGGATGAAGTTGAGGTGATCCAGGAGTGAGTTGGATCAAAGGGACTCTAGTGATCAAGGTGGTAGACTAATGACAAGTGATGGAGTTTAGGGATCCAATAAGGAAATAATGTTAGGATTTACGTTCATAATTTTGTGTTGGAATTTTTATAACCTCTTGATTCCTTCAAGAGTTAATGAATCATGATCAGGTAGTGTAAGGACACAATTTAGGGTGATATAATTCATTTTTATGAGTTTTTGGCCATATGAGGTCCAATTTATGTTTTTTTGTGGGAAAGATTTGATTATGTTGGAAACCACATTGATATTGAAATTATATCAATGGGAGTTCATTTTATATAGGTTATTACTATTTCAGGGAGCATCATGGATTAGAATAAACCAACATGAGTGGATCCTTGTACTGTGAAGCACCATAATTCATAGGATTAATCATTAAATGTAACATTAGTTTCATCAGATAGATGTGTGTGGGTGAGTTCACCATTAATGTTAATGGTGGTGACAATGAGTGGATCATATTTTTGATGAATACTGTGCCTTTTTGTTTTCAGCAATGTTGTAAAAGTGAGTTTGATGGTAGAATAAATATTTTGGATGATTATTTGATGACCAAGGTAGGTCCGAATCTATTATTTTATAACTAGATAAAGATTCTCTATTGTGATAATTATTATGGTTTGGAGTTTTTAATGACTCACAGATTTCAGATAATGTTTTTTTAGGGGAATTTTATTTTCAAGTATTGGAGTATGAGAAATCCCTATAATTTTGATTTGTATTATGAATTAAAGTAATAGAATATCTCATGATGATTATTTTTGGATCTTTAATAATTATTGAAAAATATTTTTTTGTGCTCGGGTGAGTGTTATAGAAGGTTTTACTAAACCATATCCGGAATTTCTGCTATAAGTGGAGACAACACTATATTTTGGATAGCTATATCACAGTGGTGTAAATGGGTGAATGAATACACTATATCCCCAAGGATTTTTTATGGGGCCCAAGTGGGTGGATATCTTATGGAATGATCCTTAGGGGTTATACCATACAAGGGGTCATTGGGGTTGGGCCCTTTCCCAATACTATATATGTTGTTCCATTACATAGGAACCACGCTGAATTTTGGACCTTATGGGAGAACACCACACAACAATGCAAGAGTGTTGCATCATAGAGGGTTCTGATAATGTACAACCATAGGCTTCCCCCAATGCTGGGACATTCCATGGGTATATTCTCTACATGACATCTAGATGATTAGTGATTTGTATTATTCTAAAACCCCTTCATGTCTTGATGAAACATTCTCCATTGAAGGGATTCACTATGTTAATATTATGGGACACACCATAATACAACTTAGATTCTTTTTTAGTTTTAGGTAAACTAGTATTTCACAAGTCAACCACCTTCAATCTTGGGGGGAAGAGAATTATGGGAGGTTTAACTTCAATCGACCCGCTCTTCCTGTTTCCTACCCTTGAAACTAAGTGGAGTATGATGATTTTTAATGTTTTTATAATGGTTTCAAGTTAGGTTTTCCATTCCACCCCCTTTTCATACATTTTTATTTCTCAGCATTTGATTTGGTGGGAATTTCGGTTTTGGGTTTTGTGCTAAATCCACGGGAGAATAGTGGGATCATGGGAGAATGGTAGGGATTTTATATATAGACACTAGAGGAGATTCTTGGGGGATGATGATAAATTCTATTTTTCATTTTAAATTGATTTAATCTATATGCTAGTTTATTTATAACATTTTATTAAATTTTAGGAAAATGGTTTTTTCCCTGGTGTTGAGTATTAATACTGGAAAATTAATTTATATTATTAATAAATTAATTTTATTTTTAGATACTTATTTTTTTATGACAACATAAAAAGGCTATTATATTTAATAAAAAATTCCATATTATGAATTAAGTTTGACAATAAAAACTATAAATAATACCGGGAGTTAAATGAAAACGAAAAATGCACGTAATTTTGTAACGACCAAAGGATATCATTCTCAAATGAAGTCCAATAATTCTATAAAAATTGTAAAAAGAAATAAAAATGTAAGAAATATGATTGAAATTATCAAAGGATGTGTGTAAAATTTAAATGATTAGAAATTAATGTTGAAATATGTGAATGATCGAGTATATATATGGTGTAAGGGGTAATAATGCCATTATGATCTAATCATTACCGTACTGTTATAATGTGTCCATTGGAATAGTAATAATGCCCCATATATAGTAAAATACAGTTTTAAAAGTAAATTAAAAATTATTATATAAAATAAATAAATTTAAAATTTATTATTTATAAACTAATATATATGATATTATAAAATTCATATATCCTTAAATTGAATAAATAATATGATTTCTTTTAAAAATTTAATTTTTTAGGAAATATGTATTTTTATTTAAAATAATCATTTTTCAGGATTATAAATTTTTTTCAATAAAATAAACAATACATTTGAAATAAAAATTTAATAAGTATCTTAGGTTGAAATTTGGAGAATTTTCCAAAATATTTTATTTTTTTGTGAATAGTAAAAATACAAATTTTTATTTCAGTATGATTTATCGATTTGTAAATATATAATCGTGATATAATAATTAAAATAATTCCATACAAGATAAATTATATGTTATTTTAATAATATATTGTATTTTAATGAATTAAAATGAATCTATAAACCTATAAATATCCTTTTTAAGTTTAAAATAGTAAAAAATCATTTTCAAAAACTTATTTTTCAAAAGTATTAATATACCATTATCAAAGTAATATTAAAGTTTTATTTCAATACTCTCAAGGATAAAATTCTAAAACCATTTTTTCAATCTCCAAAACCATGATCTAAAAGAGCGAGTAATCCAATAGGATTCCATTTCCTAGAGCCCAAAATTCCAAGGTCTCTATTTAGAAATTAATAAACAAATTCCCATAATTTAATAAAAACCCACCTCTCCACCTAATTGCATACACTCCCATTTTCCATATCGAGATCTATTTTATGGTGTTTTAAGGGTTCTAGGAACACTCATGAGGGTTTAAGAATCAATCCCACAATGTAAGGGACTCTAATATTCTCTCTTTTTATCTATGTACTTAGATTTAGTTAGTCTACTAATTTCAAAGTTATAATGTTCACACAAACTTTTCATCACTATATTGTTGTATTTATTTTATTTTTTTCAATGATAAATACCCATTCTCATTAAATTACAATCAATAAACCACATTTTATACTTGTTATACTATATAAATCAACCTTTGATTTTCTACGCCTCAAATTTTATAATATGAATAACAAATCATATTTTTTTCAAGGGAATTCTAATATATGTAATTTTAATTACTTTTTGGAATATTTCCATATAAGGGACCCAAATTACCTTATCATGACATAAAAATGATGAAATGTTCAATTATTTAAACACTTATGTGTTTAATGATGTTATATAAAACCCGTTATTCATTCTGCATGGGTTGTTGATGAAATGAATTGTTATGATCTACATAGTTAACAGAAATTTATAAATATAAAGGGTTCACCTTTATATTACTACAATAAATTCAGTAAAATATAATATTTATAGATGGTATGTTTATAATAGCCTAGTGGATAACATTTGTAATATGTTTTATGACACCTTAGTGATGAACCTTGGTGATATGTTTATAAATGTTTATTTTTTTATTTTAGCCACATTTTTATGTTATATATCATTGTCATCATATATTTTAACTCATTAATTATTCAATTTAATAACTCATTTTCCTTTTACGTTATTCTTCCCATATTGGGATTTATGTCACCCTTTTCTGTTGATATGTCCCTAATAAATATATTGCAGTGAGGTGAAAAAATATCAAATAATAAAGGTGTATTTAAAAAGGATTAAATAATTTTTATTTGTTATGTTTTCCATATGAAATACAAGTATTATTTACCATGTTTACATGAAACAAAACCTAAAAATGTCAATTAAATTTATTAATATAATATTTGGTTTAGGAATTATGTTAAAAATTATGTATTGAAAATGTGGTTCACCATAGTTGGTTTTAAAAAAAATGTTTAATAATTTGTAGAAATTATAAAAATAAAATATTTTTATGAAACCTATGGATATGTATAAATATAATTTAAAATTATAAAATTTTGGTAAAGTATAATGTGTGTGTTTTATATGATATAAAATCCATGTGTGGATACTATAACTAGATGTAGTTATTAAATAGATGTACCTAAGAGTAATAAACCAAAAAGGGATAATTGGTATTAACTCAACCAGTACCTGGTGCACTCCAATGAATCCTTCTATAAAAAACTGTGTTTTTAGATATATTTATGTTCAAATTAATATAATTTCCTTGATAAAATATAATATAAAAAACTATGTGTTTTAAAAAAATCACAATATATTATTGAGATATTATTATTTAATATGATAATTTTCATCTATATATTAGATTAAAGTCCAAGAATATGACTAAATTAATTTTTAAATTCTTGTGGTTTACATATTTATAAAATTAATTAACTATTTTTCAATTAATTAGAAATGAAAAAAGCGTTTGAAAATATAGGTTTTTTTTGAAAAATAATTTTTATACGGGAAATGTGTTTTATCATAATAAATTAAATTAATCACTAATGTTGGATGATTTTTTTTAAATGAAAATGTTATATATTCATTAAAAAAATTAACATTTTTTTATAGGCATGGTATATGCATAAATCTGGTTTGGTGAAAAAAATGTATTCTTCTAAAACTATGGATGTCATCATATTATACACACTTATTTTAAAATGAATCTATAAGAATTATATAAATTTAATTTGGAGGGATGGATTCAATATTTGAAATTCTGAGGTCGAAATTTTGAAACTAGGTCCCTTTTATTTTTATGCATTATGTATTTTAGTTGTGGTAAAATTAACACTATATAATAGTGTAACTGTGGTTAAGCTATGTTAAAACTAAATGTTAAGTTTTCTATTAGTCATCATAATTATAATTGTATTAGTTAAATTTAACCATTATCAGATTAGTGTTTGAATTAAATATTTAAGGGACTCTTGTCTATAAAAATGGCCTATATACTATTTAAAGAAAATAAAAACAAAAAATGTCACTATCTTACATCTAAATATATCTAATGAGTTTGTGTAGGAAAAAACTATATATAAAAATATATATGAATGGTTATTATGATAAAGATGAAATTATTTGCATGATAATAACTTATTCATATTTTTCAGTAATTATATAATCACCATTAATTCTTATGTAACAATGACATAATATTTCATCAATCAATAAGAAAATAAAATAAATGAATTTTTAAATATTAAAAGTAATTTAACTTGAGTGATTTATAGTTCTGGAAGAATTATCAATATTAATGTAAAATATTAGTGTTGTGCTAAATGATTATATTAAAATTATTACTTATTATTAGATCTTTAATTACAAATTAAATGAATAGTTCCAAAAATGACATTAATGATATTCTATGAAAATAATTTTTTACTAAAATATTCAGTAATAATAAAACATTTAAAGAGGGAAATGTGGATAATATTTTTTTATACATATAATTAATTTTCCATTTATGGCCCATTTTTCAACTAATATGTACAATTATAATCAATTAAGAATAAAATATACATTACCATAGTTAAAGTTAAAATGGGTTAACTAAGGGGTTAAACCAAAAGATAATGTTTAAAATAATCCTTTATCCTTTAAATATTTTAGTGTTTGATGTCATTTCAACCATATAATACCTTATCATCAAATATATAGCAATTTGGATTGACTTTAATAGATAATATCATTTTTATGTTTTAATATTTTAGGAAATTGTAAAAGGTCCCCTCCCTTACTTATAAAAGGGAACCCATACGTTCAATTATTTACACAAATTTGAGCCTTATACTTGGAAGAAAACTTCAAAAATTATTTTATTAAAATACTTATTAAAAATTTATAGGTTTTTGTCTTCCCAAAAGGCCAACCCTAGGATCCATAATATGAGATCTAATGATCTCTTTCAAGGACGAGGTAATATTATTTACGAATCACATTTAATTTTATTTCTTATTTTAACTATTTTTCATTTATGATAATTATAATAAAATAATAAATTATCTATCCTAAATATAACATTATTATTATTATTATTATGATTCCACGATTATGCACCCTTTTCAATTCAAATTAGAAGTGAAAATATAGCATGTGCGTAACTATGTCTTACCTTATCCACATAGCGATAGAGTTCATTTATCATTACTATAAATTTTGGATGAGTATAATTGTAGATATAATGTTTATATATATTATTTATGGTATAATTATTGTTTTTTAATAATAATATCATATATACATTCTTACATTAAAATCTGTTGGGAAATGAAAACGCCAGTCGTGCCTATGTGTGCACTACTAACTCCACGATGTGATCTGACTATTATTTCCTTTATGGTATAAATTTTTTGTAATAAAGATGGATTTTTTAATATATTTGGTCTATATTATTTATTAATAATTCTGGAATATTGTATTATTATTTTCATCTCTTTCCTCCAATTTAATGATAATCGAAAACAAGGTTTAAGCGTATATACGACATGTCATATCCATGAATGATATAAGTTACTATTCTATCTATATAATTTATAGTTGAGAATAAATTAATATATAATGATTACATATGATATTGATATCAAGATTTTAACATTATTTATGATGTAATAATGACCAAGTTACCTGTATCATAACCACCAAACCAAGATTCTTTTGGATGAAACAATGCACCTATCACATGAAACAATGAATTTAATAAATAATTTTCAATAAAAGAGTGATATGATTTTATAATAAAAAATAATATTTCATATTATATATATTATTATTGTTTTCTAACACTTTTATAATAAATAAATATTTATTATAGATGAGTCTCAAATATGTATGTGTAAATAAAATACTTGATGTATGTGTTTTATGTTACAACCTCATTATTTATTTAGATTATTTAGGAAATAGTTTTTGATTATGGATGTTTATGATCTTACTCTCATGAAAATCATGATTTTTTTAGAATTTATTTTTTAAATATATGAAATTATTTCTATTAATTTTCCTCTCTATATAAACTCAATAAAAAATGAATGTTTTTGAAGAAAACAAACATTATTTTTTTCATCGTTTGAATTGTTTTTCTTCTACATCCATGTTTTATAATTGTTTAAATAATGTACATTATATTATAATATTAATGTTTAATAAAATTTATACACATGATTTAATTATTAAATAATGTATAAAAAAATAACATTCTTTTTGTTTTTTGAATGAGGTACTTCTTGATTTTTTATAATTGTGTGAATGGAATATTGTCTTTTAACTTGTACAACAAGAATAATGTTTCACACCATCATGAACTCTCAATTATCTGAAGATTAATTTAAATTTTTCTACTTTATTTTCATAGAAAATATTTTCTTTAAAATTTGTGATGTTTTGTGATTTTAAATAACTGATCATAAGGTGAAAAGATTATTTTCATCAAGAAACAATCCAATTGGCATTTTAAAGGACTTTTTCTTCTATGATAGAATCCTTGAAGGTTACTTTTACTTTATTGGGGATATGATCAAATGATTCCATCCATATTACTTACCTTTATGTTTTATTATTATTATGAAATGTTTTTCATGAAATCCATTACATTTTTGTGTGTCATGTTATGATGAATTAATGAAATGTTTACCAAGACCATTGATTTTCCATATGATATTATCTGATAAAATGTTTATAAAACTCATTTATTTTTCATAGTTTATGATACGATTAATGTTTTATGATATTTTGGTAGACAGACATTTGATTTTCATTATGTAATGTGTCTAATTGTAATTATATATCGCTCTAATGATTGGCGGTAATATAGAATATATCATGATTAAAATAGGACTGGAATAGTGAGTGAACCTAGTTCAATAAGGGACTCTATCCACTGTTATTTTCTTGTGAGTGAACCTTAACTATAGAATGGGGAGTGATCCTAGTCAACTACAATAGTTTTGGTCGTGAAAATTAACTTTGGAAGGGGGAGTGAACCTTATACACTATGATAGTCTTGGAATTGAGCCTTGAATACTATGTAAATGATTTTTTTAGGTTTCTGTGTATGATATATATCTATGTATTATGCCAAATTTATTCTACCATGGATTATGTTATATGATTCCTTCATGATTTATATCTTAGGAAATCCATGATTTGTTCAATGACACATGATTCTTATCTATGATATACAACGTATGGTTTTCAAATGTCAAACTGATGTTCTCATACCCTTATACTCATGTAATACTTAATTTATCATTTTTATATCCTTTTTTACCCTTACTGAGCATCTGAGTTCACCCGTTCATATGTTTCCATTTTCCTGGATTATAATGGAGGATTTTAAATAGTATATGTCTAAGATGATTGTTTTATGAATAACGTTGTGGGTGACCACGTAGACCTCATATGAGTACTTTTTTATGTACCCATGTTCCCAATGATGCTAAAATAATATGATTCTAGAATATATTATTATGTTATGTAATGAAAATTCATTAAATAATATGAAATTTATATATATTAAATGTATACATGACTATACTTTTTTACACCATGTTTGACACTCCTAAGGGATATGATTTGGTTAATCACAAGGTTTTTACAAATCATTTTGAAGGATATATAGGTAATTTTTTTAAATATTAAAGCATTACACCCTAGATGTGTGTTATTAGAATATTTTTGATAAACAATCATTTATATATATTATTAATATATTTTAAATAGTAACTAATTCTTCATATAGGCTTTCTTCTGCTAAAAACCTGCACGAAATAGAATAATTCGAGTAAATAATTGCTGTAACCAAAAATGTGATGTTGACATTCGCAATATGCATGGATCTAGAGTTGAAAACCTCTTGATGATGATGAATCAGTTATCTTTGTTCATGAATAATGACCTAAAATTTGTATATAATCTGTCTTTACCAAGGATGGAGCAACAAGTAGGTCAATCGTTCATGCATCAAATAACACATTTTTTAGTATAATAACTGAAATACTATCTTAAAAATGGATAAATACTACAGAAAAGATATTTTTTATACTTTACTATTTTGAGTAGGAGAATTTTAATTTGGTAGCTTAATTCATAGAGATAAAAGATGATCAATGGTGTACACTTATCAAGAACATGAATACAAAAGAATATATGCAATCTGTGGACTGGGAAAACTATAAAAATATTTCCCAACATGTATTTTCCCCATACCATTCAAATAAGAATGGAAAGAAAATTTCATGACTTGATATAGAAGGAAAAAATAAATTTTAGGGTGTTATTTGGTGATCTTTAAATTGATTACATGATATTATTAAAGAATTATAATTAATTTGGATAAGAAGATCCATCGATTCATTAATGAACTATGAATTGATATAAAAAAGCAATAATGATCTGAGAATTAAATAGGTATGAGAAGATAATGTCGTGTGATTTCTATGTGGAAATGGATTTTGGATATGCACACTGGTCTAGTGGACTGAATGATAATTAGAAGAAGATATTGATAAACATTTTTAAATAACATCAACCATGAAAGAAAATATAATAATAAAAAACAACATATTTGAAATAAGTGTAGGAAGAGTTATTCAATGAAATGTTTTTAATGAAGTGTAAATTGTTTAATGTGTGGAAGATATGGTCTTATATCTTCAAACTATCATATAGATTTATATAATCAAAAAATAAATGCTAATGAATAAGTGAAAATGGTGCCAGTACAACTTGCAGTGCAATGCTTGAAGTCTGGGGAGCATGCACATTATGTTAATCAATATAAACATCAGTAGATAGGGGAAAACCATTAAACCCAATAGGGGCCAAGGTATAATGATATTTATTTTTAAATAAAAATTGAATTAATTACAGCTCAAAATTATTTTTTGGAGGGTACAATAATCCAAAACTCAATGATAGAATGTATATCATTTGATTCATGTTTTATGCATTTTTTTATTCATATTTGTGAAGAACATCATGTTAACTATTGAACTATTACTGGGAATGTTTTCAATTAAAATTATTCGTGAAAAAATTCTACAACCAATGATATAGAGGGATTCCATTACTACATTGGTGGGTAAAATATCTCTACAAACCTGGTGGTCATTCCAATAGTGGAATTCATCATAATACTAGGGATAGATTGTTTACATATGCCTAATTCCAAGATAAACTATATATGGGTGGAAATTTATATTGTATTGATTGGATAACCTATAATTATATCAAAATAATAGATATATTATATTGATTCTTGATAATAACCACCTAATATTTTCTAATTTATGGAAATTATTTCTAAGGAAGGGGAATAATTTGAAAATATAATGATATGATATGTACCCATTTTTTAGGAATACAATGATAGATTTATAAAATATTTATCTAGATGTTACCTAGAGATAGTGGTATATTTATCAATTTAATTCATACATTAATTGAAACCAATATCAAAGACCCCATATTGAATGGAAGTTGTGGTGTTATAGGAACTCATAAAGAAAGTTCTCAATCTTATACTGAAGGGTAATATTTAAGAACACATTTTTCATTGTGGATCACCTATAATCTTTGTGAAAAGAATGGAAGGATCATTTTAGTTATTCATTAATTATAAATAACATAATGATATCATACAAAATAAAAAAATACCCTCTACCAATGAACAATGATTTATTTGAATAACTTCAAGGGGATCAATACTTTACTAAGATTAACCATGGTTCAGTGTATCATACATAGGTGGTGAACAAATAATATACACCTATTACTACTTTCCAAAAAAGATATGGAAATTATATTTTTTTCTTATGCCCTTTGTATTGAATAATACTCCTCACATATTTATGGATTTGATGAATGGAGTCTTTATAGGATACCTTTATGGTGATATTTATTAAAAATATTACAACCCTTTCCAAAATATATGTGGGGAATGTGTATCATATAAAGGATATATTAAAAAACAACTAACAAGAATCATTTTGTTAAATTTAGAAAATATGAGTTATGGTAACAAAAAGTAGCTTTTTGGGACACATTGTGTCCAGTGTGGGAATCTTTTTTGACCCAACAAAAGAAAAGGGCATAGATGAGTGGCCTCAACCAACCATATTAAATAATATTTGATGTTTCCATCATCTAGTGGGATACTATAATTGTTTTTAATTTTTTTTTGGATTTATAATCCATTAACCATGTTAAATTGAAATTTAGTATAGTTTATCTAGATAATAGTGTGTGATTAAACATTATATGATCTAAAAAAGAAGTGGGTTTGTGAACCAATTTTATTTTTACTCTCCAATTGTGAAGTATTTTTCATTTATTTTGATTCTTTCTTTAATGGAATTAGATTCAGACTCATTAAAAATGAAAGGGTGACATCCCATAAATCTACAAAATTGAAGATTCATAAATAGAAATATTTTACCTATGATTTGGAGTTTTCTATTGTTATGTTTGCATAAAATATTGTGAAATTATATCTTTATGGGATAGAAGTGTGATATAGAGACTAAAAAACAAAGATATGTAGATATATATTCATAAAAATTGAATTGAACTTGAGACAAAGAAGATGGCTTTATCTTATTATGAACTATTAATTATTTATATATTGTTGAACTAAATATAAATCAATGCCACCATTTCATTATGTAGGAATGATATTGGAGTTCTTTTAGTGGTGAGGATTGAATGAGATACATCGATCAAGGACATACTAATGATGGACATGGATGTACTAAGGGAAGGAATATTATAAATCATGTCCCAAATTATTTCCCAACTATCACTACTAGAGAAGATGAATAATGAACAAAGAGATGATATGATGATACAAAAAATAGATCCTTTGAAAATGGTATGTTTTTATAGTTAAATATTGATCAAGATTGAGTAATAAGGCTTGGTACAATGATATATACCCCATTTGTTAAAAAGTTTAAGAAAGACCTGATGGATGTAGCGCATAGCTCTACGTTCTCTATAAATCTCATAGCACCAACATGTATAGATATTTGAGAGATCATTATTTGTGGGATAACTTCAAAAATTATATTGTTTATTATACTTAATGATATTAGGTATTCTAACAGGAAATGATAAAATATAAATTTCCCAAAGGCATGTTGTAACCACTAACTATTCTAACATTTACGTGGTTCACCATCTCTATTGACATTTTTTTGGTTGTCGTAAGAAATCCATTTGAAAATATTCCATATGGGTGATAATTGGTAGATTAAAAAATTATTCCAATTTTATCCCAAAATGAGTGGATTTTTCTATTGAATGCATTTCTACTTTATATTTTAATGAAGTGATAAGACTAAATGTTGAACCACTATCCACTATTTCATACCATGATCTAAGAATTACTCCTAAATTTTGGTGTCACCTTCAATATATTGCGAATAATGATGTAAACCTAAGAACTCCTTATAATTGAAAAACATATTGGTATTTTGAGACGACTATTGATATAATAAAAGACATGTTATGGGATAGTTCAATTAATTTTAATGGTAGTTAGAAGAAGAATCTTCGACTTTTAGAATTATCCTATATCAATAGTTTTCACCCATGTATTCAAATGGACCATTATAAATAATTATAATGGAATATATCGATAACTTTAAACAACTAGGAAAAATGTTATGATTGAAATATACTATGAATAGGTATTATGAAAGATGTTATAAGGAAGATACATGATATCAAGATACATATCAAGGATGATTAGAGTATATAGAATAATTTTTTTTAATATAAAAGGTAATACTTTGTGTTTCATATCGGTGATGATGAATTCCTGAAAATCTCATTATAGACATTGTCATGAAATTTGAAAATAAGGGGAAAATAAGTCCAAGGTATATAAAATCATTTTCGATTCTATGATGTGTTATAGTAGTTTCCTATTTTTTTGAACTACCTCCAAATCATTCTAACTTCCCTGAAATATATCAAGTGTCCTTGTTAAGAATTTATATGTTATTCTCGACATATATACATGATATAAATCTTATTGTGTTAGAACATGATCATTACTATAAATATGAACCAATATAGTTTTCTGATAAAATGGAATATGTCATGAGGAATAATACAACCCAACTCATGGAATACTTTTAGTGAAATAAAAAGTATAAAGTCGTGAAATGGGAGGCTACAGAAGTGATTAAATAGGAATAACCATATTTGTTTTGATGCATGATATAGATTTTTAGAAAATATTTTATATGGATGGTGGAATGTGACAACCCAAAAATACATGTATAATATTAATTAATGAAATTTTATTTTACAACTACTACTTTATTATGAGCACATAAAATGACTATTACATTTCATAATAAAATTAGATATCGTTAATTAATGTTGAATATGTTATCTAGAAATAATACATGGATATAATAAAAAAGAACAATTCACACCCCAATGTAAATTCTATATGATTGAATTATCAAATTAAGATAACTCTATCTATAAAAATAGAAAAAATAAATACAACTGTAAGGGATATGAAAGTTAGTATCAAGGGAAGTGTATAATATTATTAAGAGAAGTAGTGAATGTTGAGATATGAGAATGGTGAACTATATATAGAGTGTAAAGGGTAATGTGGCCATTAGTACAAGACAACAACAATGTGTTTGTTTTATGAAAAATATAATAGTAATAATACAGTAAAGAATAGTAAAACACCAATTTGAAAGTAATTATAATTTTTTATATAAAATAATTATGAAATAAATATATTATTTGTGAACCATGACACAAGATATAATAAATTTCATAAATCCTTGGCGTGAATAAATAATGTGATTTACTTTAAGAATATATATTTTAGGAAATGATAATTTTCATTTAACATCATACTAAAACTTTTATATTCATAAAATAATTATTTTATTATAAATCAATATTTTAGAATTATGATAAGGTGATATTCATACAATTTTCTAAAATACTGTACTTTTTAGGGAATAGAAAAATGTGGTTTTTTTTTGTTTTTTTACAACTTCATTAATATGTATCGATGATATAATAATTAAAATTAGTGATTCCATGAAATTTTTTTTGTTATTTTATTAATATATTATATTTTAATGAATTTTAAAAAAATTAAAACCTAAAAATAACATTCCAACATATTAAATGGAAATTATGCTTATTGGGACAATTATTTATGGAAATATTACATTATCATAATGAAAGTAATATAAAAATATATTGGTTCTGTCAGGGATAAAATTTAAAAACCATGCCATAAATTTCATGAAATGCGAAATAGAACGATAGGAAAGCCAATGGTTTTCCAATTTCTGTATCCTAGAATTATAATTCACATATTTATAAATTAATAAACACTCTTCATTTTGATATAAATACCAACCTATCCACCCCATTTCATTTAATCTAAATACATTAAGAATTAATTTTTAGTCATTTTACATTCAATATCCTTTTCAAAGAGTTTCCAAAGTTCCAAAGAACTCTCCTCAAGCTTTTAGGGTAAATCCCGCATGGTAAGGGGTTATTTTAATTTATATTTGTTGACCAAGTACTTACTTTATAATTAGTATTATAACATCAAACTTAGTATGTTATCATAAACATATAATCTTTTTATTATCATTCAATTAATATTCTATAATTGAGGGAAGTCGGTTCACTCTCGTTAAATGATGTTCCATATACCACATTGCATACTCGTTATGAATATGAAATCATTATTTTATTTTCCATTCTTTCTTTTTTATGTTATGTATACCAAAAACTATTTTATATTCCAGTTAATTCAAATATGTGTAATCATACATCCTTAATTGGGTATTATCGTTTATGTGACCCAAATTCCTTTCCCAATGGCAAAAAATATTGAAATGTTCATGTCTTTAAAAACTATGTACTGAAATATTTTATACAAAATACCTTATCAATTCTTCATAGGTTATTAATGAAATGATTTATAATAATATTTGAGGAAAACATAAATTAAGACATTTGAAGGGTGTGGCTAGATAATTATCTAATTAATTATGTAAATAATTAATCTCTATTGATGACTGGTTTATAATACCTTATCGGATAACCTTTATATTATGTTTTACAACACCTTGTTGATGAACCTCGATGATATTATTTTGAATGTATCATTTTTATATTGTTTCCAAATTTTTCGGTTATGTATCATTATGATCTTATATTACACCTCTTTATTTATCTATATCAATTGTTCATATTCCATTTCTGTTGTTTATAACTTATGTGGATTTATAATCCCCCTTATCTATTGATTTATGTCCGCAGTAAATCACTTCTAGTTAGGTGAACTAAGATGAAATAATAATAACGTATTTAAAGGTGATTAAAAAAAGTTTATTTATATATTTTACTTATGTAATTAATGTATATTGTATTTATTTTTCAATATATTATACTTCAAAAGGATATTATTAGTTATTAATGTAATTGTTTTCTAATGAATTATGTTGAAAATAATGTATTAAATTAGTGGACCTCCATACCTAGTGATAGTTCTTTTTCTCAGGACGGTGTAGGGGATGCACCATAGATGATACGTAGTTATTTTTATGATCAATATTCCTACTTTTCATAACATAAAAATAATTTATATATATTTATTATTAATTATTTATGTTATGTCATTAATATTGGAGCTTTTGTGGCAGTATAAGCCGAGACAAGTCATGGATTTCCTAGCTAATGTAGTGCATGCTTATTTAAATTGGTTAAATCCTGTATCCATATAGGTGGTCAGTATAATATATATTCATATAATTCATTATGACTGATTTATTCCTTATATCCTTGTTTCATTGGTCTAGGTATAAAAAATATATTTCTACAATTCACTTGAGAAAGAGATAGGATGGCTGTGAGCCTCTTAGTTGGCGAATACATGATTTTTAGCACTTAGAGTGTTTTAGGATAACTTGATGAATATATATTCAATCTAAGATAGTATATATTGTGTTTTATAGAGACATCACATAGGTATAGATGTGTGATATGGGACATAAGTACCCTAGGTTTGTTCCTAGATATTTTTAGTATAACATGAGAGGGTCTGGGAACTATGGGGACAGGTGAGATGGTTTTACATCTCATAATTTTTCAAGGAGGATACCTATATGGGATTATTGAGAGTATGTATACATCATGTGTAATATTAGTCGTACAGTTATATGGAAGGAGATTCATAGATGGGTTCCATCTATGCATTGGGATAAGATCTCTTTTAAGAGTAGTACGAGATAGTACTCTAGTTTTAGTCGTGAGAAATACTTGGGTGACTTGGAATTTGGTTTTGAAGAGGTTTAGTCTGCTTTATCGTTGTAAATTTTCAGGATAGTAGGACATGGAATGTGGTGATGCTTAGTTCCAGTGACCGTAGTCCTATAAAATTTTAGAGTACTAAAGTGGATTACCCTAAAATTGATAGCATATAATGTTAAGAGGAATGACATACTATTCTAGGAAGATGATCCATATTCGAGGTGAAGGTCAAGGTACCAAATGAATTGAATCATATAATGAGTTTGTGAGTTTTTGTGATGGAATACATCATCATCTTCTTTTTCTATAGCCATAAACAAAACCAATTCTATAATATGAGAGGTCTTAGGGCCCGGCCCCTCCAAAAGTGAGACGACACTAATAGGATCACTATGAGTGAGATGAGATATTAGTTGTGTATGAATTATATGTATAACTTGATTATGATGAAATATTGTGACATATATAGACTTTTCAAGATTGATAGGGTATTGGTAATGACCAGCCTATGTGAGAGGGTATTGGTAAGTACCACCTCTATGTGATATAGTATTTTTCTACTAATGAATGTGAGTCCCACCACAGTGATGAGTTTCATAGGATCATCTCTTCACCATTATTAAAGATGATAATTCTATGAAATATGGATCTATGTATTTTATCATAACATAATATTATAAAATAGATTAGAAAACCTCATATCTATGTCACCCAAACATCAGTAAATCTTGTCTTCTTCACCAATGAAGTATTCATGATGAATATCAAAATGAGTATCTGATGAATGCCTCCTACATATAAAGGGGAAACACTAGAGAATCTTTCCAATAATTCTTCATAAATACAACAAAATTATTGAATAGATTATAGATTCATCTCCTTGTAATGAAAAATATTTGGAAATGGTTGAACAATTTTTCTAGCCTGTTAATTATCCACCATCATCATACACACATTGCTATATCAATATGACAAGGATCTCTTCAATATATAGGAATAATATTTTATGTTCATTTAATGAAGGGAATCATCTATACCTGAACTTAATAAAATTTAATTTCATGAGACTCAAGATTGACATGTTTCAAAGTTACATATATGAACCAACTATTGGGATTATAACTGAAGAAATAATGTGGGAGGGATGTGGCACCACACATGAATATCATGAACATCACAAAACCAAGAATTGTTGACGATAACAACATTTCATGAGCCACCATAGCTTAGTGGTGACCATTTTAGTTGACATTTAACAATATCTCAATTTCATTAAAATTCCATAATGAATTTATGTATAACTTCACAATGCTTTATAAATCGATCACATATTTTTTTGATATAATTTTATCAAACTTTTTTGAATTTAAAAAAACATTTTCCAATATTTTATCCATATCAATGGGACTACCTGTGTGACCCTTCCAGCAAATATGAACTTTTAAAAAAAATATAAAATTCTTATTTCCTTGATTTTAGTAAAAAAGTATCCTCTATAATAGTATTTATGCTACCTAATAAACTAAGGGGAAAGTGTTATATCCACCATAAAAACTCTTATCTCTATAAAAACATTATCAAGAAAATATGTATTATATAAAACATATTTATATATATATAATACTTTTTTCCTTGTCATAGAGTGACCACAAGATATAAACATGTTAATATAATATAGCTAACTCATATTTTCTTTGTTATCTTAAAATACTTACTATGTTGGTGAATATATCACCTGTCATTCCTCTCAAAGATGAGAATTTCACAAGCCCCCTATCTAAGTATCTTAACATGTTATATGAGACAGAAATATGAATTAAAATTAACTTCCTCAATCTAATTCGATCAAGACATAAATGTATTTTCAAATTATATGAGTGGAAAACCCCTATATTGGGTTTTCTACAGTAAATTACATGACTGAACACATACCCAACCTCCCTCATATTAGCTATTTTATTTTAAAACTAGTGTATGAAGTTTATCAAAGTATGAGTTTTATCAGGTAAATATAATTACATGATTAGGTTAAAATTAATGATAATAAAAATATACACCTACGAACATTAATGATTTTATGACATTCCATGACATATGATTTGGTTGGTCAATACAAGTAAGTAGACTATACTTATCACCAAATCAATATACTTTTTTTATCCAATATATATATCTTTACAATGAGTAAATGATTCAATAGATTCTAAACATAAAATATAATAAAAACCCATAATACTCCATGATGATCATAAGTTAGAGAAAATTGAAAATCATTCATTGTGGTGATATTAGAATTAAAACGTACATGTTAATAAAATTGATGAACTTATGAATAAATAATAATTGGTTAATACCATTAATTTAATAATATGTGATGTTTTGAACCATTAAAATAAATATCTCATGTTTCTTATACTAATAGATTATACATGACCCACATGTAATTACTGTGGTAATCATTTCATGAATTTATTCAATACATTCTCCTCAGTATCCACCAAAATGATCATTAAATTATCTCTCAAATATTTCCCTTATTATAGGTTATTTTTGAAGGATGTTCTTGGTCCTTTAATGAGAGTGCGGCTCCTTATCCTAGGAAAAACCCAATTTTTTCCACAACACCATTATTGTCACAGTATAACCCAATTACATTTGAAAATATAGGAACCACTCAATGTTTAATAATTAAATTGTTGACACAAATAGATTCTTTTATGAAATATGGTACAATGATATATGGATCCGTTAATATCAATCCTTTCATAATTCTTATTGGAAACATATCTGACTGATCGTTCCACTGTTTAGACAAATCCAACATTCAGATTGAGATATCAGATCCTCCTTTTGAAATTGTAAAAAGAAAAATTTTAACCATTTTTAAAAACATCAACCAATCATTAAAAGGCCAAGAGTATGTTTATAGTCCCTATCGAGCAATTACAAATGTTTTTCAAATTAATCTAACAAATATCACCCAAATTGTACTGTTTTTTACTAGTTATGTTCAAAACATAAGAGACATTAAGTCAAGTAAATAAATTGAATGACATGATAGATCCTTTGGATGACCCATATGGAATATTTTATATCATTTATAACTCTTTATAGAGATAATAAATCATTTAATCATTGATTCCATGTAACACTGGTAATGACCTAAACACGGATTTCTCCAGGCTAAACTATATTTTCACTTTACCAATATTTTTTGTTTTGACTCAATTCAACAAAACTTTTAGATATACATCTATATATCTTTATATCTATTATAAAATTAGTTTCACCTAATTATTTCATTGGGAAACATTTAACCAGCCACACAACTATTTATTGATGTGTTGGGACATAATTTTCTCTAAGTAGTATATAATCTACATTAAATATGAGAAACACTTTTGTACTACCACTAACCTACTTTTATACATGAGAATCATCTCGATTTTTTATTGAAAAAATATATTCATTACATCATCAAATAGTGTATTCTAACTCAAAATTGATTTCTTTATACCATAAATGGTGCTTCAAATCATTTACATCTTACTAGTCTCATTTGGAACTTCATAACATTTTATTTGTATCATATACACATTCTTGACTAAATCATAATTTAATAATTTATATTATACTTCAATTTGATATATCATATAATCATAATGTTCCACTATTTAATGAAAAATATAAATAGACATTATAATCATAGTATGTGAATAGTTACTTTATTTTCAATAATATTATTATTTATATAACTCCTTTAAAAAAGGTGTTCTTTTTATATTGAAATTATACCATTGCTGTAAATATTCATACATAAAATCCACTTAAAAATTATGGGTCTAAACCTATTAGGTGCATCAACCAAGTTTCAAAAATGGTTAGTGTACACAGATTTCATCGTAGATTCTATGGATTTTAACCATTTCGTAGAATCACAACTTTTAATATCCTTTTAGTAAATGGTAGGTTCATATATAATGAATTTTATTTAATCATTATTTTCAATAAATAATAAATATATCTTAGGCTCTTAATGAATCATACCATATATTATAGGTTATTGGTTAACTGGAGTTGGTTCATTTGTAATAACTCTTTATAGAATTGGATCATCCTCTAACTCAAGAACTCTTTATCTTTGTCTATCTTTATCTTCTCTAAGATAAACATTCCTCCCAATGACTACTCAACTCATATGTTGTATCTCAAGAAAAACACCGTCTAGAGTAAATTTTCTTGTGTTAAAGAGGGTTATATAAATAATATCCCTTAATTTCCTTAGTAATACAAATAAATTAATATTTTCCTGACTAATGAAATATATTTTTGAATCTAACAACTTTTTGAGTTATTTAGAACACCAAAACCTCATAGAATAAATAATTGGGTGTTTACCTCTCTATATCTCAAATGGTGTCTTTTTGATTTCCTTTGATGAAATATAGTATAATAGAAATGTAGTAGTATTTATAGAATAACCCTATAATATAATGGTAATATCACACTAATTCATCACTAATAGAACCATGTCCAATGAATTATGATTCTTCATCTCAAAAACACTATTCTATTGGGGTGTTATTGGATGAGTAATTTTTGTAATAATTCTATAATTGTTCATATTATTAGTAATTTTAAAGATCATGTATTCACCACCCAGATATGTTCAAGGATACATAATACATTTTTATAATTTATTTCATATTTTGTTTTGAAATTAATCAATATTTTCAAATGATTCATACTTTCAATACATTATAAACAAATAACTATACCGAAAAAAGTCATCAGTAATAGTAAAAAGTAGATAAACCACCATTTTCTTATATAACCATTTGTCTATATAGATAAATATTTACGAGACACAAAATATCACTATCCTATCATATTTTCTCTCCTCGTTTTAGTGTCAGACTACCCACTTGGATGATTGAGGTTGTGAAAGATGCCTCTTTCGAAAGAGTCTCATACATATAATTTAAGTTGGATTTCTTGTCACACAAATTTAATATACATTATATTCATATTAAGTATGTTACTATTATATCTTACATAATATTTATCAACTCATGTATTATTAATTTGGTGAATGAATTCTTCTACTATTTTAATTTTTGAATCCATATTCAACCCAAAAAATTGATTTTTTCACACCACATTTTGGGTAACTCTTTACATATCCTAAATGTTTGTGTCAATCACCCAAAAAATAAAACAATATACATGAATAAACAAATACATCATATATATAATGTACATAAACACATAATGTAAAGGAATAGAGTTATATGAGACTGAAAATCTCTACATGCCTAAGCCTATTGTGATATATATCCAAAACCATTCAATTTTTTGACATGGTGCATCCCTTCAAGCTGTTAGTTGGGTCGTACCCATGTCACACTATCAGGGGGACATTACCCTTGATTAAATAAAAAACAGGATATATTTGGCACCTTATAAACCCAAACTATATTCAAAATCTATTCCCATGGTCATTAATCCAAATAATATAATGTGGTGATGGTATATGAATAACTACATTTTATGGAGTCATACCTTATATAAAACATAATAATTTAACACTTATAAGATATTTAACAAATGAACATAGGTCATACATAATAATAAAATTTATTCACCAATTTACTAAAAATGATTAATAATTTAAGAAATATAGAAAATTTTTATTTATTTCCAATAACATGGTATAAAAATGAAATTATCATAAATAAATGGTAACAATAAATATTTTATAAATTAGTAAAAACATGAATATAAACACTTTAGAGTAATAAAACATTAAATGTTTCATATTATCATTATTTTATAATTCTATTAATATTAGAACATTTAATCATTTTAGTCTTGCATGTTTTTGATATGGTCTAAATAATATCACCAAATAATTATTTCCATTTAATATGGACAATTTCAAAATAAATTAATTATGAAAAATTAATAATTTTACATATTAACTCATTATTATTGTATCATTATAATCTATAACCCTTTATACATTATTTATAATAATTTATAAGGAATATTTTTTTCAAGACCATATGATGTTACCTAATCTTTATAACATGTACATTTAATATTATCATTTAATATTTATGAATATTTTGAATATTTCCAAAAAACCATTTGTTATATAAAATTTATAATTAATTAATGAATAAAAGTTTAATAAATTAAAATGTCCCTAAATAACTTTTATAATTTTTAAGAAACATTTTAAATATAATTTAAAAATTTTAATAACCATTTTAAACATTTTAATTATTAAACATATCATGCAAAATAGAATGGTTGATTAGCTCGGGTGGGTTTATATCCTTCTTGTAATGGTAAAAAACATAAATCTACATAGACCTATTGCATAAAGGTATGATAGGGTGAAAAAACTTTTTATAATGCACAAACAAGACATTCCACCCTCAATGGTACAATCCATCATCTAGAGAAATCTCATATAATGGTATGATATCTTACCTTTACCCATTCATTACTCAAACATAAACCTCACACTTTAACATAACATGATGATACTTATTGTGGAAGTTTGAGTAAAATGTGAACTCTTAAACCGTGGATCTATCCCTTGTCTATGTTAAATCACATCCAAGAACTACCATGTGTAGTTCTCCCCTAGGGAGTTGATAGGGTTCTTTTAAAAAAAAATGGATTAACCACATTTAATTGCTAAAGAAACGTACTCTAAAATAAAGTATGGGTTACTGCTAATTTCCAAACATCAATAGATTCCATCTTCTTCTTCGAATGATTGTTCTCGACAAAGATAATAATTATTAGAAGATGAATTTTTCTCAAATCCAAGGGGGAAACATCAAAAAATAGATCCATGGAAGTTTAATGTGGATTCATGAACACTTTAAGGGTTTATAGTGCTTTCACCATGTAAAAAATGATATTAGATAATGGAAGAGAGATTTTCCTGTCTATGAAAGATTCTCCATTATCATACAAAATTAGCTACACTAAGAAGAGAAAGATCACATCCTTATATAAGAATCCATGAATATATTCATTTACTAAATAAAATTTTCCATATGTGAAACTATTTATGTGTCAATAAATTAAAATCATTACATAAAACTATTAGAGAGTAAATTCATTAAACACACAAATGAATGAGGTGTGCGTAATACCCCAATGTTTTACTAGACAATTTTCAATTTAACCAAAAATTAGTTCAATATCCTCTTTCAAACACAACATTGATCTAAATTAATAAACACTATATAAAATGAATATTATAGAGAAACTTTGATAATATTAAAACATTTCTCAAATAAAATATTGTAATCAATAAGAAATACATTCAAAATTGATTAAAAAATACTTAATGATTCAAAAGGGTATTTAAAAAATAGAAGTTTTTCATTATATATTTTATTTAAATTTAAATGATAATTCATAAATAAAAGAATTACAATTTTAAAAAAATAAACACTATTTTATAATTCATATGTTAATTTTTAGCTAATGTTGATTTTAGGAGATATTTATAAAATAATTAATTTTAGTTGAATAATGAAAATATACCAATTTTGCTAAAACCATCACTTTTATAATACATGAATGAATTAAATTATTTGGAAAATTTTTTTATATAAAATATATATTTATTAAGTAATGTAAATCATTTAAAAAACTATTTTCTATTTATAAAACCAATGTTTAATGTTTCAGAATCATAATTAATATTTTTCTATAAAGACTATTTTGATTCATATATATAAAAAATTATTTTTTATAACATATAAGATATGAATATAAAAAGTTAATTCATATTTTAGTTTTTAATGTTCAAATTATTAAAAAATTTCATTTTAATTTTTATTCCCAAAATTACGAATTTTAGGATTAAATTAAATTTCCAAGATAATGGTAAAAGTACTATTTTCAAAGAATAGTTTTTCACCACGGTGTATTTTATATTTACTAAAATAAATTAATAAATTTTGAAAAATGATTACAATAAAATATTTATACCTATATATCAATATTTTACCACTCATTCAATTATTAATTGATAATAAAATAGATTAAGATCACAAAATTCTAGAAGAAATATATTTTATACAAAATAGTTTTTATATATATTAAATGTTATAATTTGAAATATATGTTTCTGTTATTTATAAATTTAATTAGATTATATAAATATAAAATTTAGGTTAATAGAAAAATTAATAATGATTACTATATATGTTTATTAAAATACTGATTCTTTCGAAAAAAACTAGCTAGTTTGCATGGTAAAAACCAAGATTGAAAGATATAAAAATATAGTGGTAAAAGACACGAACTAGGTTTAAAACATGTTTTTAAAGGATTTTTATAGTTTCTATTATCCTTTCCAACAAAAAAATAAATTATTTCCCACTTTATAGCCATTGAACCCTGAATAGTGTCATGCCATTATTGAAAAAGTAATCAGTGTTTAAAAAAATCCTTCTTTTTCAGTTATAAAATAATATCACATCCAAAACATTTATCCACCTATTATATATATTTGGTTCTACAAAAAATCATCCCTACTCTCCAATAAACCTATATCCACATAGTACAATATTATTTCTTTCTAAAATACTAAATTTAGAATCCTTAATTTGTTACCCAATGAAGAATATTCATTAGGAGAGGTAATTTTCGCAACCTTACTCTCTTAAATAATTTCATTTTCTACTAACTAAAATTGTATATATCAATGAAATTATGATAAAAAAATTATTATGAATATTATTAAATGTTATTTTACTAATGGAATATCCATTTTCAACCATCCAACAAAACCATTTTGAAATAAATGGCATCGCCACACATACATAAGAACAACCACATCCAAGAACTTCACATTTTATTTTACATATACTCCAAATATAGAAGAATCTAAAAATTTACATTACATATAATAATTATATTTATTAAATTATTAAATTTATTTAACTGTAATCATTGAAATTATATAAGTGATATCAATATTAAATGTTTATAATATACTTAACTGCATTAAGTGAACATATCGACATGTGTTTCTTAATTTTATCCCATTTTCTAAAAAACTATAGAACTTTATAATTTTTTCCCAATTTAATAATAATATTGTAAAACACTAAAATTATTGTGACTATGGATGTATTTGACAACATATTTTACCATGATCAATAAATATTAGATGTTTTAGAGAAATCGACTGAACCATCCCAAGTAATATACATAAGTGAAAACTATTTCATAAATAAATATCAAAAGATAATAAAAATACATTATAAAATTAAATATACATATATAGACGATCTAAATAATGTTTATAATAAAAGTATATTTTTTATTCATAAAATTAGGTACATATACAAAATGAATCAGAACCTAAGGTAAGGATATTTTCATTTCATTTATTTTATTGACAATTTATGTGCATTTACCACTTATTTTAAATTTGGTAAGTAAAAATTTAGTATTTGTTTATTTTATAATGAAATTTTCTTAAAATATGAGGTATTTAAAAATAAATATATTGCAATACCTTCCACGAGTTTTCAATTTGAATGTTAACAATAATTTAATGGGTTTTGTTAACTCGATTCTCATTTAGTGAGTCATGATTTTACTTATTAAAAATATTTCGTAAAATATGTTAACAATGTACTCATTGTTTTTTAATCTGTTATTTTCTCTTCTTATTATAAGAATTTATACCTATACCACATAACCCCCCCTAATTTTAAATTTATTCATGAATTATGACATATATGTGGGATTTGGTTAATTAAAATATACTTTATTTGAGTTAATGTAACACCCCAAGATTTCAAAGTACGTTATTTCTTTAAAGTAATTCAATAACATTCACTACACGCAACACTGAGTTCAAGCACACCATGACTTACCAAACAAGTCGTTCAAAAGATTTTATGAATATTATTAACTAAATTTTGAAATTTATTAAATCTTAATAATTATAGAATCCATATTAGGAGTTTCTTGGACATAATGAAAAAATCATTTTTTCAGATAAATGAAGTATTTTTTTAAAGTGCAATTTTACAGCATTTTAAGGGAGAACCCTTTTTAAATCCAAAATTTGAAACTTTAATATATTAATTTTGACAAAATAAACATCTTATTTAGAATTGGGACATAATAATATAGTTTCTATATATTTTTTGTGTTTTTCTGATCACTCTCATATTTGGGTGAATAGTAAAAAATACCATATTTTAACTGAATGTTTTTTAATCAAAGTAATATATAGATTTAAATTAAACATTTTAATGGTTTGTAAGTATAAATATATTATATTTTTTCCATTTAATCAAATGTTATTCATTGGAAATAATTTCACATTGAAATTGAACAAAAACAATTATCAATCTTTTGTTAGTTATTATTTCTTAAAAACACGTTTTTTGGTTTTGAAAATGGGAATTAATTTAAAATTAATAAATAAAACATATATGTTTTTAATTCGGTAAAATAAAATTAATTTTTGAGTTCATAATTTCATAATTATCTTAGGGTGAAATTTTGGTATTTTTCTGAAAACTTTCAATTTTTGATGAATAGTGAAAAAACAATAAGTTATTGGTTAAAACCGACTGTTTATTTAAAAAATTATTTATTTTATTTAAATTTATTTTAGATAAAAATATATAAATAATACCTAAATATGTTAAATATAATTCACTGAAGTCATTTGATAATATGTTTTGATATATAAAAATTTTATTGAACTTGTTATCGTCTTTTACCCACCTCCTAGAAGAATTTTCAAATTTGCATAAAACATAATTTTACCATTTCTGTGAGTTTTATTTCAAAACTCCGAGAGACAGAGATAACCACAGTATGTAAAATTTGGTTCAATAAGATGAAAATATTTGTTGTTTAATAGGAACTTTTGACTTTTATTTAACACCGTTAAAGATAAATAGGGTAATTCAAGGAAAAAAAATATTTTAATAATACAAAATTACCTTAACACTTGTCATAACCTTTTTGGATGATTCATGGCCGACCATGGGCATCCTTGGGTCGACTTTGGGACCCCATGGAGACACTTACGAATGATAATGACACTTTATTTTAATAAACTTAAAGTAATGGAAAAAATGACATAAACAAATAACATTTAGTAAATCAATTTTTACATGAGGTTATATAAGTCATCTTTTCAACTATATATATTCATTGGAAAGAAATAAAAATTCAATCATTATGGTTTATTTATAATTTTTCGACCTCAAATAAATTAAATTATTTATGACAGAATAATGATGTAGTATATACCTCATTAATAAATTATTTAAATAAATAAGATTATTAATATTAAAATTATATACAAAACCTGTAAAATACTTATTGGATGATTTTATTTCATCCATGAGTCATCTACTCTTCAAATTTAATTAGTTTTGTACCATTAGAAACATGAAATATCTATATACTAAAATAATATTTTCTCACTTTCCTAAAGAGCCCCTCCCCTTTCTTATAAAAGGACACCACTAATAACTCCTTCAAAACACCACTCATGCCCCTTTTATCATCCAAACCGAGCCCAAATAAGCACTCAAGATCCCTATCTTACACCTATATTCCATGCCTTTGGCAGAAGCCACTTCAAAAAGACTTTTTGGTCCAAACGAAAGGAAGTTACCCAAATTAAAGGTGACAATTTCTCTTAAATTCTTTTCTTTTATTTTGTATTATTTTAAATCTCTAACCCCCAAAAATATTTTTATTCCTTTATTTTATGACAACACCAGTATCGTCAATATACTTGGATGATGTTATGAGAATTATTAAAACTACACTTACACACACCCACATCTAATGGGTGAAGAACATAATGTTTATGTGGTTAGAAAACTAATGCCTCACAAAACGATGATTGTTCGATTATCTCCTACTGCCTCTCATGGTGTCCATTATGATGGAAATGTATTTATATAAGATTTATATATAATTTTTATGCATTCTTTTTTTATTCTGTAATTTTTATTTATATCATACCTTTATTGTTTCCATTATGGGTAAAACACGATATTTTCATTTAAGGAAGTGCGGACTACCACCCCCTCAAAGTGATATGACTCGTTAATGACTTATGTGGTATTTATAAAGTATTAATTTAATGCTATTATATATGATATTATAATAGAATTATAATATACCTATGTTTTATTATGTTTTAATTCCATTAAAATACAAAATATAAATTAAAGTAGTGTTCATGCGTACATACGGCTTACCGTCTCCATGAACGGTGCATTTCATTTCTTATCTCGAAATGTTATGTAAGGTTTTAAATAAATATATATAATGGAAATATATTATATATATATATATATTAAATATAAATGAGTAATATAAATCTATAGATAATGGACTTTTGACCACATGGAAAATTTATAATTATGATAAGTTTATTTTTGACTCAAGGTCCGAACATCGAGAAAATGTCCGATATGAACTAAAATAATTAACTAATTGTTATAGGAGGGTAATAAGTGATATAACATGGAAAATAAACATGAAAATAATCTTAAGCAAGTAGAAATTAACTTAGGTTTATTATCCATGAAGAACAAGGAACATACGAGCGAGTCAAGTCAGACACGTGGTAAGGAGTTTCATATCTCACTTTTAATTATGTGAGATTTCCATTGTTAACCACTTATTAATTACATGTGGTGTATTGTGTACTGAAATTTGACATATATTATCATTATTCTCTTTATATTCATGATATTATGTGATTCATTTTGTGGTTATTGACTTTTGTTCATACGACTTGATTGATTACAATGAGGTATGGGTTATTTCCTCAATCTCATTATTATACGAGATTGTTCATGTTTAAGTATTTTCTAGGACATAAATATCATAGATACCCATATTTTGTGACAATTATTTCAAATAGAATCATTGAATTTTTTTTGGGAGGGTCTATTTAACTAGATCATCATTTTGAATTTTTTAAAGATTTATCATTCTGAATCCTTTTAATTAATTTCCTTGTTTTCAAAATGATTTTAAGGATTGATTTATATGGACATGAATCTTTTGAAATTGAAATTATTTTAAAAAGTTTCAAAGTGGTATGGGACACTTTGAATCTGAAATCCCTTTTAAATGAGTACCTTTATAAATTGTGAGAATTTTAAGCTAATTCTTGAAAAAAGGGTATTTCTCTCAAAGCATTTTACTGATCATTTTCAACTATGTCAATATCCTTTAATGGATTTTAAACTTGTTTGAAGTTAATTTATTATGATACAAATCTCCCATATTGTATTGAATATTGTGTGATATGTTTGACTATGAACGTGTTATTTTTATACCATTCATTTTTTATGGATATTGTATTGACATTTCATATGCTAGTTTTAATACGAATGTTATGTTATATTTCAACCTTTTCTTATGATGAATGTATTGGACTAGTATGTTTCATGTTATGGACCGGTAAAAGTTATCCCTACGGGTTGGGGTCTAGTTACAGCAGACCCTCCGGGTTGGAGTCTAGTTACAGAGGATCTCTAGGTTAGAGTCTGGTTATAGAGGCTCTCCAGGATGGAGTCTGGTTATAGAGGCTCTCCAGGTTATGGTCTGTTACAGTTAGCCCATAGGTCCTTGCATGAGGCCTTAACACAGAAATTAATGTCTGGTAATACACATTCCCTCATTATGAAATTAGTCATTACATGTGATTATTTGACTAGTATAACATCCGTGTGTATGTTTTTATGGTAGTTTGTTATTTATTGTTGCCATATTATGTTCAAATTTATGTTTAAAAGGATGTTGTTTTATTACACATATTTCCTTAAAAGTGTATAGCTTCCACTAAATTATTTACCCTTACTGAGCATCTATGCTCACCCCTTTCTTATGTTTTATTTTCGCATCATATGAAGAAGTTATTAATGAGTTTATTTTAGTCATAATATTGGAGTCTTAGACGTATCTAATGGAATAAATTATTATTGTTTTTCTTTTCAAGTTGTAATGTTAAAGGTCATGTATGTATTCTATTTTCCAAGACTGCTAAACTGATCAGTCCTTTGGGACTTATTTCCTTGTAATCATCAAATGTTATCTAATAATGCTCCAACTCTGGGTAACTGGGGTCAGGGCATTACATTTGGTATCAAAGAAGTTTAGAAACAACCTTGAAAACTACATTTAGAAAATATCTGATTAGATAACATTACCATGAGATAGAATTTGTGGATTATTATAGATGAAATTTCTATAATTTTGGTAATGTAGAGATTTTGTGTGTTTTCCCAGAAAATACATCCATGTCTGGATACGAGCAAGTAGAGGTGGATCTGGTACATATGTACCTAGGGGAAAAACCCAAAAACACCGCTTTGAGCTAGACCTGAATGGGAACTCATGCATGCCAACATGCCTTGCTGCACTCTTGGTTACGACACTCCCAGGGGATATGCATAGGATAATACTCATTTTTTTACAAATCATTATGAAGGATTTATGAGTATATACCTCTTCTAAGAAAAACATATTACAATAATGGATTATATCCATAAACTGTTCAATTTATGTTAGGTATTTTACATGTTTGGAATTATTCAATGCAATTCATAAACTGACCTAGTGTATGCCATTGTATTGAAATGGCACCCATTAGAAGTAATGTGAACTCCAGCAATACGTATGATCCAAAGAGTAAGAAGGATCATATCTTTCACCGTATTAAGCCAATATTTTGAAGGTAAATAGTCTCCCATGTATTATCAACATTTTAAGAAATAATATCTTGTGTTAATAAGATTAGTAAATAATTATCTGAGTTTAATGGATTTGAAGGGAAGAAAGAGAAGAAACGGAGGAAAAAGAGAAAGATGGATAATGGGAAGAGGGAAATGAAAATTTTTCCCATATGTGATAACTGTGGAAAGAATCACTCTGGTAAATTCATGAAGGGAATTAGAGTTTGTTATAAGTGTGGAGAAAAAGGAATCTATGTACGTGATTTCAAGGGTAAGAAAAAAGTTTTAAATATACAATGCTTCATCTGTAATGAGTTGGGACACTATATGAATCAATGTCCAAATCATCAGAGTATACCACAAAAACTGCTATTGGATAATAATAAAGTTATGATAATACAATAGATGAAGAGGAATGATTATATTTCTTATGTTGTTATTAAAGTATTATGTCATTTGAGTGTTGTATTATTTATGTATATTTATAATAATTATAGAGTATATAAGGATTGCACTTCATTAGTATTTCATTAAGGATATGAGATTGTGTGGAACCATGAAAAGTGAATCAATAACAGGTTAAATTTTTAGAAAATATATAGTTAGGAGAAAGATAAACAATAATACGGTTCTGATACTGAGGTAGTGATTTTGGAATAATACACGATTTATTTGGATAAATTATATTGGATATTCTTGACTACCTTTAAATGGAATAACGAATTGTATATTACACCATTTTTGGAGTTTACAAAATTTTTGGATAGAAGGAGTATATATAGTATTCTATAAGGAATAAGAGAGCATGAATGTAATCAATAATGTTTTATGGTAATTCAGGATGTTGCAGTGTTTTAAAAGAATACACAATGAAAGTGTTCACATGTTATTATGTGGCAAAAATAATCTTCATTGTGTTTACCTTCCTTATAAATTTTGTACTGTGAGTTTGGACAGAAGAACTTTAGATAATTCTTGTTTGAGATTATTTTTGGAATGGCATAAAAAGGACATCCCAAAGGTCAGGCGGAAACCCGTTGCGTCCGAAAAGGTCACGAAACTTGAACTCGCAACTAAAGGGCGACAAGGTTGTATCACCTACAACTGGCCCACATGATTTATTGGATTGAATAATGTAGTATTTTTAAAAGGTCTGGTAGATGAATTATAAATTCTTTTTTTGGAACCCTATACGAATAGGATAAATAGAATCTTATTTAAGTTCTATTATCCTGTAGAGTGAAAGAAGAGTTTGTGGTAGAAATTAGTTAAAGGATGGAACTCTACTTGTTATGTATATATTTTTTTTCATCTTTTATTCTATGATGAACTTAATTCTTAAACTTTAGGTAAGGGATCTTAAAACTAAAAATGTGTTATCATAATACCTTATTTTTTGTTGAACCGATTATATTTTAAATCATCATAGATTGATGTCTTTGAGGCCCTCAATTCTACAATTTATTGTGACTGATGACCTCAATCACTCCCTATATATATTTACATTTTTCCTCCAATTATGTGTTTATATTTTCTTCCAATTTTATTCTAATATTGATCATAATTTGGTGGTGACTTTTTCATTCCCCTTTTCCTCTTATTAAGACTAAAATTTTTAACCCAATTTCCGATGTGGGTTTTCCCACAAAGGTATATTATATTTTCAACCTTTTATTTTCTTAGAGCAATTTCAAATTTTTAGGACTCAATTTATTGAAGGAGTGAAGAATGTAACACTCCAAGATATCATAGTATGTTATTTTTTCAGTGTAATTCAATAACATTCACTAGACACAACACCAAGTTCATGCGCACCACAACTTACGAAACTAGCCATTCAAAAGAGGTTATGAATAGTATTGACTAATTTTTGAACTTTATATAATCCTTATAATTTGAGAATCCATATTATGAGTTTCTTAGAATTAATGAAAAAACAAATTCTTTTTTTGATAAAAGAAGTATTTTTTTTAAATGAAATTATATGGAATTTTATTAGGGAACAATTTTAAATTCAATATTTGAAACATTTCTATATGAATTTTGACAAAATAAACATCCTCTTTAAAATTGGGACATAATAATGAAGTTTCAATAATTTGTTTTGGTTTTTATGATAAATCATATATTTGGGTGAATAATGAAAAATACGATATTTTAATCAAAAACAAATTTTTTAATCAAAATAATTTGAAGTGTTAAATTATACATTTCCATGGAGTGGAAGTATAAATAGATTATATTTTTACAATTCAATCCAATTTTATTCATTCTAAATAATTTTACTTTCAAATTGAACATAAACAAGTATCAATATTTTGTTAGTTATTATTTCTTAAAAACATGCTTTTCGGTTTTGACAATGGGAATTAATATTAAATTAATAAATGAAACTTATATGTTTTGAATTTGGTAAAATAGATTAATTTTTGACTTCAAAATTTCAAAATTATCTTAGGGTGAAATTTTGGTATTTTTCTGAAAACAGTCAATTTTTGATGAATAGTGAAAAACACTGAGTTATTGGTTAAAATAGAATTTTTATTTAAATAATTATTTATTTTATATAAATTTATTTTAGGTCAATATAGATTCATAATAACTATATATGTTTAATATAATTTATTGGAGTCATTTTATAATAATTCTAGATATATAAAAATGTTATTGAACTTTTTACCGTCTTTTACCCACCTCTGAGGAGAATTTTCATATTTGCATAAAACATAATTTTACCATTTCTGTGAGTTGAATTTCAAAACTACGCGAGACACAGTTTAATTATTTATGTAAAATTTGTTTCAATAAGATGAATTTTTTTTGGTACATAGTAACTTTTGACTTTTATATA
The DNA here is from genome assembly GCA_963277665.1 of Viscum album. Lineage (NCBI taxonomy): Eukaryota > Viridiplantae > Streptophyta > Magnoliopsida > Santalales > Viscaceae > Viscum > Viscum album. The sequence continues at coordinate 220,527,971 of OY728147.1, forward strand.
CCGCAGGTAAAGGTAAATAGGGTAATTCAAGGTAAAAATAATATTATAATAATAAAAAATTAACATACAACTTGTTCTAACATTATTGGATGAGTCATGGCCGATGATGTGCATCCTTGTATTGATTTTGGGACCCCATGGATCAACTTATGAATGATAATGACACTTTATTTTAATTAACTTAAAGTAAAGGCAAAAAAGACATAAACAAATATCTTCTAGTAAATAAATTTTTACATTGGTATATATAAGTACTCTTTTCAACTATAAATATTAATTGGAATTATAAAAAGATTTCATACATTATGGTTTTTTGTTTTTATAATTTTTAGACCTCAAATAAATTAAATTATTTATGACACAATAATGATTTAGTATTTACCTCATTAATAAATGCTTTAAATAAATAAGATTATTATTATTAAAACTATATCCAAAACCTATAAAATTATTATTGGATGATTTTATTTCAACCATTAGTCATGATATCTTCTAATTTAATTAGTTTTGGACCATTAGAAACCGAATATCACTATATAATGAAATAATATTTTCACACTTTCCTAAAGAGCCCCTCACCCCCCTTATAAAAGGACACCACATCGAACCCATTCCACACACCTCTCATGTCCCGTAGATTGCCCAAAACCTGAGAACATAAGCTCTAAATATCCCTATATTAAAACTAGAAGCCTAAATTTAGGCAGAAGTCACTCCAAAAATTCTGTTTGGTTCAATCCAAAGGATGTTCCCCAAATTAAAGGTAACAGTTTCTCTTAAATTATTTTATCTTATTTTGTTTTATATTACTTCTACAACCCCACTAAAATCTTTCTATTCATTTATTTTATGACAAAACTAGTATCCTAAGTATACTATGTAGTTGTTATTTGAAGGATTTTAACTACACTTACACACACCTCCTTCTAATGTGTGAAGAACATACTGTTTCTGTGGTTGTCAAACTAACGCCTCACGAAACGATGATTGTTAGATTATCTCATACCACCTCTCATGGTGGAAATTAAGATGTAATTTTATTTATATATTATATATATTATGTATATTTTTTATTCTTTATTCTTTATTTTCCATTTATATCATACCATTATGGTTTCCATTATGGTTAAAACGATATAATTTCATTTGAGGAAGTGCGGACTACCACCCCCACAATGTGATATGACTCATTAAGGACTTATGTGGGATGTATAAATTATGGTGTTAATGATATTATATATTATATTATTCTGGAATTATAATATAACTATGTATCATTATTTTTTAGTTCCATTAAAATACTAAATATAAATGAAAGTAGCATTCATGCGTACGTATGACATACCTTCTCCATGAACGGTGCATTTCGTTTCTTCTATACAAATGTTATGTACTATTATAAATACATATATATACTGGACATATTTGATATATATGAAATCTAAATTAGTAATATAATTCTCTAGATAATGGAAATTTGACCACATGGAAACTTTTTAATTATGAGAAGTTCATTTTTGACTAATGTTCCGAACATCAACAAAATGTCCGATATGAACTCAAATAATTATCAACTTGTTATAGAAAGATAATAAGTGATATTAAAGGGATAATAAACTTGAAAATATTCCTATGAAAGTAGAAATTAACTTAATTTTATTATCCAGGAAGAACAAGGAACATACAAGTGAGTCAAGTCGGACATGTGGTTAGGGGTTTATTATATCACTTTTAATTCCGTGGGATTTGTATTTTTCTCCAGTTATTTGTTGAATTTGGTGTATTTTGTATAGTCATTTGATATATATTATCATGATTATTTATATATTCATGATATTATGTGATTCATTTGGTGGTTATAAACTATTTTTCATACAACTCGATTGATTACAAAGAGGTTAGGGTTATTTCCTCAATCTCATTATTATCTTAGATTGTTCATGTGTATGTATTTTATGGGACATACTTATCATAGATACCCATATATTATAAAAAAGTATTCAATAGGAATATTTTAAGGATTTATGGGAGGGTCTATTTAACAAGATCATTATTTTAAATGTATTAACTATTTATCTTTATAAATCCTTTTAATTGATGTCCATGTTTTCAAATTGATTTTAAGGATTTATTTATATGGACATGAATGTTTTGAAATGAAAATTCTTTTAAAATGTTTCAAAGTGTTATGGGACAATTTGATTCAAAATTCTCTTTTAAATGACTAACTTAATAAATTGTGATAATTTTAAATTATTTCATGAAAAGTTTTAATTCTCTCAAAGCATTGTACTGATCATTTTCATCTATGTCCACATCCATTAATGAATTTTAAATTTTTTTTGAAGTTTCTTTATTATGATTCAAATCTTCCATATTGTATTGAATGTTTTTTGATATGTTTGACTGTGGATGTGTTATTTTTATACCATTCATGGTTTATGTATAATGTATTGATATTTTCTTTGCTAGTTTTAATAAAAATGATTATTTTATATTTCAACCTTTTATTTTGATGAATGTATGGGACTAGTATGTTCCGGGTTTGGGACTGGTAAAAGAAATCCCTCTGGGTTGGGGTCCAATTACAGCAGACCCTCTGGGTTGGATTCTAGTTACAGAGGCTCTCAGGGATAGAGTCTGGTTATAGAGGCTCTTCTGGATGGAGTCTGGTTACAGAGTCTCTTTGTGTTTGGGTCTGGTTACAGTTAGCCCATAGGTTCTGGCACGAGGCCTTGGCACATAAATTAATGTCTTGTACTATACATTCCCTCATTATATAATTATTCATTACATGTAATTATTAGTCTAGTATAATTTCCATGTTCATGTTTATATGGTAATTTTTGATTTATTTTTTCCATATTATGTTCTAAGTTAAGTTTAAAAGGTTGTTATTTTATTACACATATTTCCTTAAATGTTTATAGCTTCTACTAAATTATTTACTCTTACTGATCATATGAGCTCACCACTTTATTATGATTTATTTTCCCAGGATATGAAGAAGTTAGTTATGAGTGACTTTCCGGCATAATCTAGGAGTCTTGGAAATTTCTAATGGAATAAATTATTGTTGTATTTCTTTTCAAGTTGTAATGTTAAACATCATGTATGTAATCTATTTTCCAAGACTGTTTAGCTGATCGGTCATTCGAGACTTGATTCCATGTAATCATTCCAATGTTATGTAATAATGCACTGACTCCGGGAAACTGGGGTCGGGGCATTACAATTAAAATATCACTCCTTATGAATAATTATTTCAATTTTGATATATTATTATATTTACCACTTCTTTATTTATATCTTCATTACTATCTACGAAAAAGATTTTTAACTCATAAATTATTTCTCTATGAATTTCATTCACATAATAGTGAAATGATTTTTTAAATTAAATAATATCCATTCAAAATAGTTTTCCCACCATTTCCATATTCATTATTCCAAAATTTTGTTCCATTACTATTTCTAAATCCAAATCTGTCTTTACTCATTTTAACATCCGATTTTTGTTTAACACCATCAAAGGGGATGTTTTACTACCTATTTTTTTCATGAGGGTTTTCTACAACGGTATTTCAAAGTATTATAATGTTTTTTCATCCCACCATAATAAAATGTCTTATAATCCTCTACACATTTATTTTTATAAACATTATATATTTCCACGTGTCTATTATAGAATATTTTTTTAAAATAAATGGTTTTTTGATGATCTTAATTCACATTTTCAAAAATGACTTTTGAATGTGATGTGTAACATCTTATTTTAAGAAAGTGCTAAAAATACTTTGATAAAATATTTTATAGTATCTATACCATTTTAATATTTATCTTTATATGAAATATTTAATATGAAATTATTTTTCATAAACCAAGGACAAAATATTTCTTATACAATACTCTTTTGGTGTCATTGGATTTTTTTATCAACTATTCAATATCTTGTGGTCAATTATAGAGTTCATATCTAGGAATTTTACAAAACCCATTTTCCCTTCAATGCATTTTTTTAATTTTATAAATGATCATCTTCTAGTGGATCACATAAATATAGATGATTGATGCATGGGGTCTTATGTCTCCCTATAATGCATTTTTTTGATGTTTTATATATAATGGGGTCATAACATGTACATGTGTAGTCACCTATTCCCAAGTGGGTGCATGGTTTGTAGCCCATGCCTAAGAGGGTATATCAATAGTATAATAATATTGATAGTCTAAACTGGAAGTATCCTAAGAATAATATGCTATATAACTAATATTAGCATCCCAATAGCGTAAACAGGTTGTTGTTCAAGCCCAAGATGATACATAGGTTGTTAGCCCAAGCCAAGCATGTAATAATTATCAAGTAGCAATGTCTTCTCAGTTATGTCATGATTTCTTATGCTTTATCTTATGAATAATTTCAATATTATAAAATTATGTTGTTTTATTATGCATCATGTTTATTGTCTCATGTCTCTACATGCTTATAGTTTGTTATATTATCAATCATTTTAGACTACAAGTAATTCTATTATGTCTTATGGAAAACTCTAATTATTCATGTTCTTTTTAATAAGTTATTTCTTGCACAATCATGATTTATCATTTTCATATGATCTTAAACCTCATGAAATTATGATATGCTTTCCCTTATGAATAATTTGATCTTACCCCTTTCTCACATTCCCATTCCCCAAGTTATGAAGATGAGTACAACATATCAGAACTCATAAAATGAGTCTAATGTTGCCCAATTATGGTGAAATGTTCACAAGTGTCATAAAATAAAGGGATCATATAGTCAATAATTAAAGGCAATATCCATATGTTATTAGCATAGGGTTAATATTTTTTATATTTAGTGTTTAAATATTTAAAATGATATAAATTAAATATCAGTTCACTTCACAATATATAATTTTTTTAAGGAAAATGGTTTTAGTACCATATATAATAATGCGGACCTAGAGAACATAAGTTGGTATCAGTTAAAGATTTAGTAAATTTTATTGTTAGATTATTTATTTGTAGGGATTAATATTATAGAAACTTAATGATAATCATAGGGATAAGTCTATGTGTAGGTTAACTTCGTGAACTTTTGAAGATGTTTTGAGTATTTTGTTTTTCTTAGAAATTATATATCTATATAGTTACTGGAAAATATAAATAGTTTTTCTATATATGAACCTAGGTTTAATTACCAATAAAATGATTGGATGAGTATGAAATTTATTTTCACTCGATTCATGAGGATTGGACCTATGATTGTGTACTAGGAAAGACACTCATAGGGGATATGAATTTATTAATCAAATTCTCTTTAAGAACCATTGTGACAAATTAGAGCACATATTATTAAGGGAAAAGTACCATATATAAAAATGACCCTGGAAACCCTAGGTTAAATTGAATTAGTGATAGGTTGATTAAATTATATTATATTCAAACTGAAAAAATAATTGGTTTAAATGAAGGTTCCATTGAAAGGATATATAATAAGTGACTTTCCACATTCATTAAATGATATATTATGATTTTATTGGGTTTTATCGTAGCCATTATTTATTTAATATTTATATTGAAATAGTAACATTGATATTTTATTAGTTATGGGAGGATCCACATTAATTATGTATTAAAATCATCTCATATTTTAAAAATTGTTAAGAGGTAAACCATACATGACATGCAGGCCTAGAAGTGTAAGGCCTGATAAAAATTTCTTGATTTCACAAAATAAAGAAGGCTTAAATATAGATAAATGTCATACTTTATTAATTTAGTATCATTTCAGGTCACTTGAAAATTATCACACTACACCCTGATAAATTACATCATAGTATTAGCCTAATCTGAAAAAAGCACTACCCTGACCATGAAAAGTTGAATCATACTAGAAATGATTAAGTAGTGCATGGAAACCCTCCAACTAGAGAGTGACAGAGGGTAATATAATAGGTGATACCACACCCACCTCTCTTCACGCTACCCACTTGATGATTCAAATGTGGTCATTGGTTGCATCTGTTACCTTATGCAATACATCATTAGAATGATACAAAGTGATGATGGAAAATTGGAGGGAACCCCTCCATCTCATAGTAAGGATAAAAAATGATGGAGGATAAGTTTCAATATAATCATCCCTCAAAAAATTTACACCCAACTGGATGATTAATCATATTACATTTTTGAGGTGCTTAGACATTATCATGGTTCCTGAAATGTTTACTGGTTCCCATAAGTGATGATCTGGAGGTTACAAGTCCCTAAGGCCAAGATATGTGACCAAAATCCTAGAATATATTAAATCACATGATCTAGTAGAATAATTTTACCATCACCTCTCATTGGAAATAATAATAGATCCCATCACGACCATATCGAAATAGTACCATTTCCTATTGATCCCCACAACCACTACAACCATTGACCCCTGCACTAGGATCAGTATCGCAAATATGAATTCATATATAACTATATAATACCTTGAATTAACAAAAATTACCATGTATATCATCTCCCTTTTAGATAGAACATCACTGAACACCATGTGTGACCTTAAGAAACTTCCACCTACATGCCCAAAAAGAACCAGGGAGGAGTCACACATCACTATCAACAACCTTCGACTCCAAACCAAAGAATACAACTAATAGATTTGCATAAGAATAACCCTTTAAAACCATAAAAAATATCATAGATCATCGAGTGATCTTGTAGAGGATCACCATCATTGGCCCCTGACATTATGCTTGATCTTCCATGGATGGGATGTGGAGAGATGAGTGACTATTATCTGTATGACCTAGATCTATCACTGGTTGAAGGCCTAGAGGCCATATCCTATGGGGAAAATGTCTCAAAAACTACCTTTGGTAACTAATTAAAATATATTTAAAAATGGTATCTCATTAAATCAATGTATACATGATGGCCTAAAAATTAATGATCATAATGATGACTAGCTAAAGTTGACGATTTAAGTGGGGTGCAAGTGGGAAAAAGTGGATGAATCAACAACAAAAAATGGCTAGATGAGGAAGCATCCCTCAAGAATAAAATTGATCAATCCCACGAGAATATATCTCCTAAGAAACCTCATTTTTTATGGATCATAAAAATTAAGAAATGAGAGGCATGTCTTTAGAAACATATATAACTAACTAAGTTACCATATTTGGATCAAATTCATGAAAAAAATATAAAGATGTCCTTATTTTCTAAAAACTAATATTTCATCTATTAAATATGATTTTGAGATTGAATTATTAGTAATAAATACATATTTTGTTTCTTATGGATCTATTACATATTTTAATTAGTGAATAATAATTGAAACTGTGATAAACTATTTATTTAGGGGGTGGGTAATGTTACACTCTATGAATTTATAATATAACATTCCATAAAATAAACATCGTGCTGACAACTTGTTTCACATGTAACACTAAAATAAAATGATACACGATATATTAGATGATTTTTATTAATGTAATTTAATAATAATAATAAAACCTCTATAAAATAAAATTATTATAATAAATAAAATTTATTTAAAAAATAACGTTAAGAACACATAAAAATCTAAAAGAGTGTTTTTCTATAAAATAAACTTATCCGTATAAATTTTATTTTCAGGTAAAAGATATATTTAAAAATATTATAATTTGAATTTAAAGAAAATTATATTCATTTTTGGATTATTCATTTTTATCATAGCTGATGTTAATGTTTTCATATTTTTATAAAATAAATGACTTCTTGTTAAATAGTGAAAGAACACTAATTTTACTAATACAGTAACTATTATAATTAAAAATGGAATAAAAATTTTTGAGATAATTTTTTATAATAAATATTTATCTATAAATTAAATTAAATAATTTTATATTAACAATATAAATTTATAAAAACAATGTTTAATTATTTTTGAATCTTAAGAAATATTTTATTCTAAAAACTACTTTTATTAGATAATATTAAAAATTAAATTTCACAACCTGTTGAAATTAAATCTATAAAATGGATTTAATCTTTTATATCATGATTTTGATATTATAAAATAATTTTCATTTCACTTTTATGTAGAAAAATATTAATACAACAATAAAATGAAATTACAATGATAAAATTAAAACGGTAATTTTCAACGAATCGTTTTATTTGCATTGTTTTTTATAAAATATATGAATACCTTTGAGAAAATCGATTTAATATAGTTCTTAAATATATATATAATTATATTAACACTCACTATATTTTAAATTAATACAAGATAATATTAATAACACATAATTTTATATACAAAATTTTATTTCAAAACAATTTTCTATATAGATTAATAGTATTAATTTAAATTAATTTTTTATTGTTTATTACTCGAATTATATTATAAGGATCATGAATTTATAAAAATTTAACCTAATTTTCTTATCAAGGGTTATCTTATATTTTTAACATAATATTTAATTCCTGAAAAAAATGTATTACCATGGTGAAAACCATAATTTCCAAATGTAAAAATCTAGTAGTAAAAGTCTTGGAACATGTTTTAAAAATCTATAAAAATGATTGGTATTGGATTTATGAACCTTATATCACCCAATAATTCATTATTTCCAACTTTTATATCTACTAGCCCTTTAATAGTTTCATGTTATCATTGAATCATAAATGGGTATTTACAAAAAATTATTGTTTTCCTAAATTACAAAATGAGATCACATTCAATACACTTCTATACCCATTAAAATGCCTTATTTCAAAAAAAAACTAATCAATATCCACTCTTAAAACCATTAGAAACATCATATAATACATTTTATTTAAAAAATACCAAACATCATAGCATTAAAATTCTTCATAAGGGAAACCATCAAATGAAAGAGGTATTGTTCTCAACCTACATCTATCAATTCTTTTCTACCTCTACCACCTCAAATATAATATTTACAAAAAATTATGATCAAATAAGTATTCTGAATTATATTAAAATCTATTATAATAATGGAATATCCATTTTATATTATCCTCCAAAACAATTCATAAAATAAATATGTCATTATACATACATGCAGACTACCACTTCCATGAAAGACATGTCATATTGTTCATATCATCCTAATACGTATGAATTTAAAATATATTTAATATATAATAATAATATTTATAAAATAATTAATATAATTTAAATATTTAATTTATCATTCTATAAGTGATATAAATAGTAAACAATTGTAGTAAACATGACCACTATAAATGAACATATTGAGGTGGCATTCATAATTTGTGTCAAATTTTGGAAAACCTTTAGAAATATATAAATACATTAAAATTGGAATAATAAAATAAAAATATATAAAAAAATATGGAGACTATGAATATAATTTATATAATAATTTACCACTATCAACATACTAAGGAAGTTTCATTAAAATTAATTTAACCACCTCTTGTAACTACCATAATGGAAAAATATTTAATAAATAAAAAACATATGCCAAAAAATAGACAATATAAATTTAAAAATATAATGTAATGATTCCTAAATTTTTTTTTATAAATATTATTTTATCATTTAAAAATATAGTCACATACGTAGAGTAAATAAAGACCTAATGTAATGGTTTTAGCATATAAATATTTCTAAATTTAGATATATTGTATACTAACCACTTGTTTATTTTTTGTGGTGTATATATTGGAAATGGATATAATTTATCATATTTATTAATATCATTGAATTTATTTAAAAATTAATCTCATGCACAACCATTTTCGAGATTTTAATTCAAAATATAATGACATTTAAGACTTTTTTTAATTTAATTCTCACTCATTGAGTTATAATTTCATGTACTAAACATATTTTATTTAATTTCATCACATTCTTATATTTTATTTTTATATTATATTTTCTCTCTTTTTTTATATGGTTTTACATTTAAATCACATAAACACCTTTTTAAATTTGCCTTTCTTCATGATGTTCGATATCCTTAAGGGATTTGGTCAAAATAAATTCTTTTATGTGAGTTAAAATTATTTTTATTGAGCATAATTCTTCAAATCTTGTTTAATTAGTCTATTTCTTATTTCATAGTATATTTCATTTTTTATCTCTATGGAAAATGATGTTTTTCACTCAAATATTCATTCCCAGGGAATTTATTTATACTAAAAGATAAATGTCTTTCAGAAAGAATATCAACCCCATTAAAAATATTTTTCTTCCATTCCATGACCATTATTACAAAAAGTTTTTTCTTTATTATTTTGAAATAAAATTAGGTGTTTACCTATGTGACCTTCCTATATTAAATTACTACTTCTCAAAAGTAAGTTTAACTAACACTTTTTTATAGTGGTTTTATATAATAGGATTTCTAATTATTAAAAGGGGTTTCCATCCTTTCATAATAAAACGTTTTATCATACCACTACATTCAAATTAGATAACCATTATATATATCAAATTATACATTAATATATATATTTTAAATTATTTTTTTCATTATATTTCACATCACCTTTGAAAAATTGAATTTTAAATGTTATTTTTAACACATTATTTTAATAAAATGTTTTGTTTTTTTATGAAAACCATTTTACTGTTTCTTATAATTTTCCATTTTATCTATAAATGTTCTATGTAAGTGGAAATTATATTTCATGAAGGGGCCTCTAAATTTTCTTATGAAATACTCTTTTTGGGTTAAAAAATTTTGGGTATCAAGGATTAACATTCTTTAGGATAATTTAATTAATATAATTTGGAAAGGTTATCAAACCCATTTTTATTTCCATAGGATCTTTATGATTTAATGAATGATTACTTTCAAGTGTAACACATATATATTTATTATTTATTATTGGATTACTACATAAACCTATAATACATTAGAAGAATTTTTATTTCACATGATCTCAAATTGTGTACATGTGTAGAAGGCCAATCTGAAGAGGGTATATAGTTAATTTCCCAAACAATGGATAGTACATGGGTGGTAGACCATGCCTAAGAAGATTCATGAGATGTATCATAGGAAAAGGAGGGAATATATGTTATATCCTGAGCCTAAGAGTGTACTTAGGTAGTATCCCAGATCTTATTGTGTACACAGGTTGTAACCCAGTCCTACGAGGGTAAATTTTTGGTTATTACAGGCACACTAGGTGATGGGAATAATATTGAAATACCTTCTCCACTAGGATATAATTTCTATGTTTTATCTTATTCCTCATTTCTATGTTACCAACTTATGTTATATTAGCATTGATTTTGTGTATTATTTATTTTTACTACCTTCATATGATGTGGTATATGTTTGATCATTTCAGACTATATGTTATTTTATTATTCTATATATAAAGCTCTTATTTTCCATGATATTTTTAATAATAATTTTCCCCCATTCTTATGATTTCCTATATTCTTATGATCTTACCCTTCATGAGATGTTGATATGTTTTCCCTTATTATGAGTTTTTTCTCACCCCTTATTATGTTTTCACATGGTTTTTAAAACAATATTACTTATGATATTTCTAGAAGGAAGTATAGTGTGGCTCTATTATGGAGAAATGTTCACAAGTGTCATAAAATAAGAGTCATATGAAGTTGATCCTCATAGAAAATAAACCTTCAAGTCATGGGATTGTTCGATTATTTAATATATATAATGTTTATATTTTTAAATGATGTAAAATGAAGAATGTATTGTCTCACAATTCATCAATTTTATTGATTATAAAAAGTTTTTTTGGAACTACATTCATGACTACTTGTCTGGGAAACCATAATGTGATATTTATAAATAAAACAACTCTTTGGTTCATAACAAATGAGATCACATGGGAGGGAACTAGCACCACACATGTATCTCAATCATGTCAAAACCAATTATATTGTATTAGTATAATACCAAATTGACCACCATGATTTAATGGTGGATGTTTCAATGTATATATGAAACCTATAATAGGGTATTGATTGGTTTAAACACCATCCTATAATAGAGGGAGGTGAATGTGATTTGAGTCCTACCTTGGCAAGAGGGTTTGGTCAGTGTGTGATGTGATGTGAATGTGGATAGTGGGACTTGATTTGAGAGATGATGTAGTGGTCAAGATATAGATGGAATCATATTTAATGTAATGTTGATGGTAGAATATCTATGAGCGAAAGGGTGGGTCCTGTGCTTGGACATGGGATCTTACCTTATAATTTTGGCTAATAGATGAGGTTCTGTGGATGATATACCTTCAGTTTTTGGTTTAGGAATATTACAATATTATTATAATGATATGAATATTAGAGTATTACATGGTACCGAAGTATGTATGATCATGTATCATGGTGACCTTCTTAGCGTAAAATGATTTGATGATCATGGGTTTTTTGTGGCCTGGTTAGCACATGAGGACTATCATACATGTGTGAAATGTTAGTTTTCTTTATGTACACAAATATATGAATGGATTTTAATATGGTAACATTATGAAATGTTATAGAGATGTATTTATCAAGACGTACATAAGAACCCAGATGAGTTTGAAGAACTTATATTTTTTTATGTACCAGTTGTATAGTAGATAAAACTAGAATAACTTTATGGGTATTTGATATAGGGATGTGGTTAAGCATAGAGTTGGAAGTATTTCATCTATTTATTTATTTTTTGTATTTTTTATTAGCCTATTGGGTAGTCAGGATTGTTTGGATATATAATCCGTATAGAAAATTTGAAATAACATTGTGTTTATTTGATAATTCATACTCTATTACAGTGATGGATATCTGTTGTTTATTTTTTATTGTGTGATTGAATCTAATTTGAGGTAATAGTCTCCCCAATGCTTTATTTAGGACCTATCTACAATTAATAATCCTCTACCATATGAGGAGGAACACTCTAAACCATGTGGTACTTTAGATGAGATTGGTGGCCTAGAATGGGGTGTTATAGTTGATATCTCTTGTTGTTTCCTAGTAAAAATCATTATAGAGTCACCATATTTTTTTTACAGAATAAGACTCAACTCTCCACTATATTATAGATTCTAACTACTTTTTAATGTGAAAATATATTTTACATAAAAATTTAAAGTTCTTTATAGCCTCTCACATTACAGTGATCATCAATTCACAATGCCCAAACCTTAATAGATTCATCAACTCACCACAATTTATATCATAATTTCCATATATAATGTTATGATTCAGTTTTATTTAAATCTTCTTCCTAACACATTATCTGATTATATCATGATGTTTAGGCCATAACATCCAATGGTTAATTACATCTTCTTCTTTAAAACAAATGTGACTTTGCTTATATTGTAATAATATGTCATCATGGAATACTATTTAATTAATCATTTATGAATATTTATCAACAAATATTATGGAATGATTTTATATATTATGGAATTATTATTTTTTTATACAGACATCATCAATTGTATCTAAATTAATTCCACAATACATCAAAATTTCAATAAAATAATATACAATCCTAAAACGTATTTAACACTCCATTATTAATATATAAAAGAGCTTTTTAACCATTATAAAATAATAATATCTTCAATTATTTATATTACTTGAGACTCTAAGGACCCACAATCCTCGATCAAGTTATATAATTACAATTATATAGTACATTATATATAAATCAATTTCTAGATATGTTATGATTTATATTTTTGGGAACTAGGAAACAATATAAAAAAAGAAATATTTTTTTCAAAAAATATTATAGATATACCCATGAATAAATAGTTTGTATTTGACATCTAATATTTTTTTTAATTCCGAGTGATTTGGTTGAATAGAAGAAAAAGGGTGAGTTCAAATGCGCAGTAAGGGTTATAATAAGCATGACACTGGGTCAAAAAATAAACCTTTAGGAATATGTTATAATAGTAATATATGATAACTAGAATGCCACATATGGAAATAATGAAACATTTGTATTGTATGTAAATAATAAAATTAAAAACATGTGGTTAAAAGAACTGAAATAATAAGGATACATACCAAATTCAATGTATCTGAATGGTTCTAAAAGAATGGTTTCCTACTAATACCATTGTATCATAAAAATGAAGATACATAATATATCTAAAGATAAAACATTAAAAAAAATTATATAGTGTTGTGTAATGGGATTCTCCCATATGATAACATGTCTATTATACAATACATAACATGAAATGCAAACCTAAAATCCGAATACTGATTCTTCTATAAGTAAAACTCGATCGAGCTTAACCCATGATAAAGAATATATATGTAAATTTATTTAGTAACCAATAAAATGATGGTAATGGTTTTAGGTGAAAACCCATTTATTAAATTATCTAAGACAATTTATTCCTAGTGATTATATATTTTAAAAGTATCCTTTAATTCATGGTTTACAAATTATTGTATAAGTGTTTTTTAATGAATCATTTTAGTGAATCCCCATATAAGGAGAATCCAAGTACATGAATCTATCAGAAGACCAAAAAATAATTCACATAATATGATATCTTATTATAACAATACATAGAATCATAGTGAGCCCCCATATACATGGTATTATCCTTTCAAACAACAATCCCTAACATTTATCCATATGAACAGAAAAATATTTTGATAAATAATATTATTATTTTCTTAAAATTACATCGGAAAACATTCATAGAAAACATTATAATCATGATTTTTAACAATATTTCATGTTAAAGGTAGTGATGAATCAATCCCTTAAAATGTAATTTATTTAAATAATGTAATATATTTATATATATGATCTTGGGTAATGAATCTTGGTTCAATAGGAAATGTTTTTGTATAGTAACGACCTATGATAAGAAAATACTAGCAATAAATGAGAATTATACATTTGATAATATATCATAATTATGATAATATACCATAGATAAGATTATATAATCATAGGAAATTGTGGTTTAAAAATATTTATAATGAAATTATCATAATATTGAATGAAAGAAACATAAATAATAATATTTTGCTTTGACATGATATAATATTTGAGAAGTGAAAAATGATAGGGATTGGACAATTTATCAGGAATAAAAGATTAAAGATATAGTAATACCATATAATAATTAACATATTTTGTTATAAATAATATGTTGAAAGGGTTTTTGAATGAAAAGTTTCATTTGGAAAAGAAAAGAAGAATTCTAGGAACCCATTCAACGTAGTTAAAACATACATAAAGGGTAAAATTATTGTAAATGAATAATAACTCAGGGAAAAAGAGAATAATGAAATGGAAATATACTCAATTTTTGTAATACAATCACATTTAATGTTAATTTATAAAATATTTTAACAAAATTATTATATTAATAAAAATAAGGGAGATGGTTAAGAACCACTATTTTTGCATGGTTACAACATAACAAATGAATGTAATGATTGTGTATGAATAATATGTCATGTAAAATAAGTACATGTAATTATTATATATTATATGATAATTATATAATCATATTAATTAGAAATTTAAATGTGATTATAAAAATACAATTGTGATATGTAAAAGGAAGTTATAGAAATAAGAACCCTTACTTCAACTAATTAAAGAGTTATATTAAGGGTATACTGAAATGTATTGGGTATTATACCATGTAAAAATTTTAAAAAAATTATAATACCATATAATTAATATAGTTTTATATTATTAACTATATTTATAAATATAGAAATAAAAATATGTTTTATTTAGAAAAGTAAACATGTGTATTGTGAATCCCATGACAAGGTAATGACTATGAAAAAGGGTATTAATGATAATGAATGAATAAAATATCATGTGATATACCTAAATAAGATGATAAAATAGTATAAATATAAGTATATTCTTATATTAAATGGAATTAAAAATAGATTATAATAAAAAAATTACAACTGGTGATAAATAGAGAATAATAAGAACCCATAATATAATATAATACCATCTTGTAAAATGTGGAATATTGAGAATGAATGAACTATATTTCATAATATATAACTATCTTGATAATATACTATAAATTTAACAATAATATAATGTAAAAAAGATTTTAAAAAGTTATTACAATAGAATTAACATAGTTAGAAATGAATAGTGGAATATAGAATCCCGCACTTTGAAATAATAATGATTTTGAAAAGAGTTATAGTGATATTGAATAAATAATATCCCTTAAAATATAAATTAAATAGATAATAATATAATTTAAATATCCGTATATCATCCATTTAAAAGTAATTTTTAATTATAATATAACAATGTAATTGTAATTGGAAATTTAATGGAAAAGAGTGCAGACCCTTACCTTACATAAGATTCTTCGATTTTAACTAAACCGTTCGACAACCTAAATATTTCACAATTGATGAGCAGAATATGATGAATACTCTATAAGAGTTATATATGGAGAAAACCGAAACCTCGTTTCTATATATATATGGAGAGGTGAATTATATTTATAGGGGATATTAAGGGAATTATATGGAGTTATGTATTGGTATTTTTTTCCAATTATCTCATGTGCCACACTTCACCTATAGTTCCCACAACCCCCTTTAGAGCTTTAATTTATTATTCAATGAAATTTGTTGGATAAAATCACTGTCATGGAAATATTTTTTTCTTACATATTTATGATGTCATATATACAATATGAGATATAATATTTGACTATTTTTACTGAATTTTCCAATTTCATTAAATTTAATTTTTTTCCTAACACAATTTCAATCTTCTAATTAAAAATATGTAATCCATTTGATAATGTTCAAAAGTATAATTATTTAAAATTTAACTTTTAAATAAAACCATTTTAAAAAAATTTCATTTAATGAATGTTATCAAATACAACAACATTACCATTTCATTAACCACATTATTTTTTAAATTTGTTTCTTATCCAAACTTTATATCCACATTTTAATTATAATCCTAAATAGATTAGAATATAATTTCCAAATAAAAATAATAAGAACTTTATAACATGTTATTTTAGTGAAAAATATGTTACATAAATCATAGAATAAAAGGTTATGGCATCAAACCATCCTTATATAATGTTGTTTGATAAAATCATTTAAAAATTAAAACAAAAATTATTTAAGGTTATAGATTCCCTATATGATATTCATTTAGTGTAAAAATATTATCTAATCGTTTATTTTATCATACATTTCATATAAAATTTCATATAACATTTATCATTTATATAATAATTCAATAGTTCCAGGCTACAATTATTATTTTTATTATTAAATAGTATATAATACTACAGTTAGAGTTAGATCACAAGAAATAAATCATAATTAAAATATGTAAATGAAAATAAAACTTTATGGAAGATAATTCTTGAAGAATCATTAATTTAATAAATGATATTTCATAAATATATTTTAAAAAATAATAATTATTATGCAAAATATATATATAATTCTATAATGATACATATTTTAATAAATACATAGTATTAAAATAAAAAAAAATATTTCCAATGGAAATATATATATATAAATTTTAAATTTATGAACAGAAATATAAATATGATATATACCACATTAGTGGGTCATGATTTCTAGATGAAATATATTTTTATTCCATTAATGTATTTTAATAAGATATTTTGGATGTGATATAAAAATATATACACAAAACGGTTTCACTTAATGATTAAATAATGATAATTTTTATTGATTATATAAAAACTATTTATTTAATAAATTTAAATTCTATATATATTATTATTCAAAATTAAAATTTCACATATATATTTTTTGAAAGAATAAATTTTTCATTTGTACCATACAATTTATAGGTACAATGATTATTAGAGACTAGGTGATAGGATATTTTATTTATAAAAGATAACCTATAGTATTTATGTATAATGAAATACTTATTTTATGATTTGATGCTTATAAATAAATATTAATTCAATAAATAATAGTTTTATGTTTGACCTTGATAATTATATCCCATTTTCATGAAATTTACATTATTTAACTAAATTATTAAAAATTTAATTTAGTTAGTATGTATTATTAATGGAAATATATTTATCTTATAATTTTCCTATCTTTAAAATTTATCTAAAATAAATTTATTTAGATTAATTGTAACATCAAAACTAAACTATTATTAAACCAAATATATTTTAAGGAAAAATTATAAAAAAGTTATATAGAAAAAGATTGAATTATAACATTATTTACCCTAAAAAACATCACCTTAGTTTTTTCCATATCAATGAAAAACGTGTGAGTGTATCTTTAAAATGTAATAAATATAGTTATATGTTCTGATAAAATAACCGTTGTATTTGGGCTTAAAAAAACCAATTATTTCTCTCACAATAAGTATTTATCAATATTAACTTGTAATCATTTGGTCTAAATAATCATTATTACTTGATTTCAAGTTCTTTATTGAGGAAAAAGTTGTTATATGAATTTCAAAAGTTTCATTTCATTGATATAAGATAATGAAATGGTGTTGAGTTCCAAATGATATTTCCTTATCCATGAAATTGAGTTTATATATGTGTGAATAGAATAAATAAATAATCATTTTTTAATTGAAATATTCTAAAATAAAAATAACAATTTTTTATTCAATTATATCTCCCTAAATATCCTTTGGAAAATATTTATATACTTTTAATATAATCACTACATCAATAATTGTTTTCACCAATAACCTAATATCCTATAATTGAGGGGGTGAATTAGTAATATTATAAAATTTATATGGTATGAGGGAATAAATAGATCTATGATCAAGTAATGAATTTATTTTTCATGAATGTTTAATAGATGTACCTGTCACACTTTTATGTTTATTTATCTACTAATGTAATAGTGATTTCATAACATCTATTACACCCCTTTATAATATCAAATTATCCTTAATAGCCTTCAGTATGTTGTATTTGAGGGTTATAAAATGGTATTGGTTATTGATCATAACTTGTGATACCTTGGTTATCCTAAATATAATATTTTTCACACCAGATCTTATCCCATTTAGTTTTTAATTATGAAAATTATAATATTTCCCCTAATATTAATTATTCACCATGTTCCTCTTTATTCTATTTATTATAAAATAAACCAAGGTGAGATTCATGCTTAAATGATGTGTCCTAAATGGGGCGGTTACCTTAATATATTATTTTTCAAATGTTTAAATTTTTCAAATCTATTGTAACATCAATTGTGATCATTTTTAATGTATAAATAACATTTTATTATTTATTATAAGAAAAAGGACTATCCTATATATATTTGTATTTTAGTGGTTATTAAACTACTATCACATAAAATTTTTAATGATCATAAGTAGTATATTTATAGGGTTTTATCAAAGATGAATATGTGGTGTAGTTAGTAATGTGAGGTAAACATAGTAGTGTAAAAAAAGAATAACTATCCAATAAGATAATAATATTGAAGTAAAATAGTTGTTTCAGTCTTAATAGACATTAATGCTGATAAGAAAAAAACATCGGGCTATTTGATCATGTTGATTGGAAGGAAATTTTGTGGATGTGCGGGAAAATAGTGGGTGAATGTACACTACAACGTGCATAAGATCTCAGTCATATGATTAGCCAGATGGATTCTAATAGTGGGGGATGGCGAGATGAGTTGTGTGATATATACAGATAAGATATATTTAATTAGATAATCAAATAAAATATGTAACAAAATTACTGGAGTTATTATGATTCACATCATGGGGTTCAATATAACACCCATACATGATATAGAGGTAATATAGCGCATTGAGGCACATGACAACTCATTTTTTGGATGTATTATTTTCTATTAGACTCCTCTTGACTTACCATACACAATAAAAAAAATTTGAAGTATTTTTGAGATATTTTATATATCAATTTATCTATTAATGATAAATCATATATGAAGAATTTTTTTTATAAAATAATAATATTTGAGTTTCTTAAATAAAATTATTTTTATTATTATTATTTATTGTCAATGAAATTCATTTTAGGGGATAATATGGAACTAATGGGATGCGAATTATGAGAAGGAAAGACAATTTTATTTTATTTTATTTTATTTTTTGTTTATTATTAGTATGAGATAATAATATCTAATCAAATATTGTAACAATTTGGAGGGGATATGAAAATAATTTTTATGAGGAGATATATACATTCAGACGATTTTAATAAAACAATGTTGGTAATATAATTATTTTATATAATGTTATTCCTATCAAAGTAATGTAATCATTATGGTTTACTATGATTTCTCTTAGTGTATTGTTGAAATCACTAAATGAGTTTATAAAATTAATTTTTGACTATTGAATTTAAAATTAACAAAATATATATAAAGGGAATGTATAGAAATAATGTAATAACCAAATAATTAATATGTATATTAATGGATATGAAATAAAAATATTAATGATATAATGATAATTTTGAATAACTCATGTCTAGAGTGTGTTAACTACATTATTGAATAGAAATGATAATGGGAGTTAATGTTTTTCCTAATGTTTTGTCAAGGATAAAACTAAATAAGAGTCAACTAGTTGATATGGATACATTATCATACCTGATTCAAGAATGTGATGGAAGGTTACTAACCTGAGTATCTATAATAATTATATTTCATATCTCTAGGATCATGGTGGATGAAGATTCACTGGATATTATTTCTCTCCCAACCTAGAACACTTGGATTGGGAGGCCTAGATATATAGTGAAAACCCCAAAGATGTGTATTTTCCCTTTTACCTTGATAAGTAACTATATCCCAAGATATGTGTATTTACTCATTCATTTAGACAAGTGTGAGAGTACAAGAGTAGAAAAATTTTATTTCTCCAAGTAATCTATAGATATGAAGAGATGTGAATTTCCCCCAAGTACCTCATGGATAAGTGAATCTGGAGACAATTATCAAGTGTGAAATATATGAAGGTATGTGAGATAAATTTATTATTTTTAATTTTATTTCAATT
Source organism: Viscum album (assembly GCA_963277665.1). Classification (NCBI taxonomy): domain Eukaryota; kingdom Viridiplantae; phylum Streptophyta; class Magnoliopsida; order Santalales; family Viscaceae; genus Viscum; species Viscum album. The sequence goes on from OY728147.1 coordinate 220,549,009, forward strand.
CTTTATTGAGATGTGTGGAGAATTAATATATTTAAATATTGTTACATATAAATCTTGATGAATGTGCGCTATGAGTAGTGTGGAAAATATTAACCATGAATATTTTTTTCCCAATTATGAAATTAGATGATATAGAATTTTCTATATATTAATATTTATTAGTTCACATTGGCATTAGTTGCTCATGGGGTTATTTAACTTCCTGGGATTACCATATTGAGTATTTTCACTTTCCCTAACAAGAGAACTTGTTCTTTTTTGTCCATGTGTCTATGATTATCAATCGTAAAATGATAGATGACTATAGAGTTTAATGGTGGATGTTTGATATGGTAGTTAAAGACATATATTCTTTATTTTTATAGCCACTCTCATGATACTAGGGTTTAATAGTGGATCTTTTGAAGACATTCCAATTTATACAATGACTCACATTATCATTTTAATTTATATTTGGTGATACCAATAATACATTTCTTTGTTATATTTCATGTATATTGTTTTAAATTACTTATTATTGGATGATGTATAATAATATAGGGTGATAGATTTTATGTAGAGGTAATTCCTCCAATTATACCCAGCGAATAATTTAGTAATGATCTCTAACTCGTGTCTATGGGGAGATCTCATACCAGTATTCCTAGTAATTACGTTAATGGATTATATTCACATAATAAATCCTTAAAATCCATTAAATTGTGGTGTGGAATTCCCAAAACATTTATACTGTGACCCTAAAATCGGAGAAATATGTTTTTGGGTCCTAGTGGAGGTAAAGGGAATGAAATTTGTATTTTTAAAAAGAATTATTTGACTTTTTTAGAATTGATGGTTTACATGCACAATTATTTAAATAATAACATTGATCGATAAAAATAATAATTTTGTAATAACTTACCCTGAATATAAAAATATACAATATCAATATTGGTTAAAAGTTATATTTAATTAAATTTAAACCTGTCTTTAAACTAGTTATAAAGGAATTCATTTTAGTTGAATAAAAACCATCAACTAAATTGGACATGATTAAAAAATAAAGAATATAAACACCCACTATTTTTGTATAATAAAACCCCCTATAATGAGTTGAAAATCATCAACATATACATACTGTAATAAAAACTTTTTTCCCATCACTAATGAAAAATGAATTCATTCATTTTCCTTTTAACGTGATAAAATATAACTACATGAAAATTAAGGTATGTATATAGGGGTGATTAAATCAATAAATAGTATGATATTTCCATAATGAATCATTATAATTCCAATAAATTATTTATCAATATACATATAAATCGATTTGATTTATTAACTAGAAAATAAAATGAAAAATTTTATTCTAAAAATATTTTTCTCATATTTCTGAAACCATTATATCAAAAACAACTCACCCAAGAACATTTAGAAATGAAGTAACCCAACATAATTCACCCATAATTAAAATAATATCAATATAATTATCATTTTATAAATATCACTAGAAATATTGTTAACAATTCAATACCACATTTCATTGTAAAATGTCCAATAATAGATCATCGTACATCAATTGTTTACTTTTATGTATCTCCCATTCCACATCACATCATGATCATTATCATTTATGTTTATTGTTGATTTTTTTGTTCATTTACTTGACTTTATATCTATTTCATTGGCACTACCAAATATTTCTTATACACATGATTAAATTTTCTTTTCTATGACCATTTTTATTTTTTAAACATTCATTCATTAATAATATACAATTTTTTTTAATCCAAATCAATAGTAAAAAACTCTTTTTTATTAAATTTCTTATTTTTAAATTTCAAACTAATAACAATTAACAATATTTGTATGACACTGACCTTAGTCACGGTATACTATTAATTTAATTTTTTTATGAATATTTTTTTAAATTATTATGAGGAATTATTTCTTGGGTGTAGGGAAGGTCTTAAGAGAGTTTTTGTGGATTGGGACTTGATAATGTGGATAATGGGGAATTCAACGCATGGAGCATAGTAAGTTATAATCACATAACATGAGGTTTTGGATTGGATTATGGGGAATTATGGTTCTTAAAACCCTATTAGGTGACCTATGAGATCGTCTATGTTTAATTTGTTTTGATAGTGGGGTTTACATGGTTAGTAAACAGTTCATAAAACTATGTATCTAAACAATGAACATCCTTAATAGTAAAAATATTTTCAATTCTCACTCCCTATATTTATATTAACTATGCATATTTTATCCCATATTTCTCTCTCATCAACCTTTAATTCCTTTGAATCATCTTCTCCTCTTTCATGGGAGGGTCTACTATAATTCTTCATCATTTGGAGTGTGATTTATTATAATTCAAAGTCTAATGTAAATCTATGAGTTCAATTCCTTTCATTCTTAGCATGTTTCACAGCTGGGTTATCCATCATTATTTTATCAAATATTCCCTACATCCATGTAAATTTCATAATTTTAATATTCCATCAATTCTATCACAAATATAAGGTCAGTTTTAGATTTGGGGATTTCTACAATCTTAATGTAGGTGTCCTCAGAGCGATTTCTCATAGTCCTGATTCTTTTTTCCATGTATATGTAGTAGTTACATTATCACCAATTGTTTCACCTTTTCTCTCTTGATTAATAGAATTTCATGGAATATAAATTTGTTTCTTATACCCATCATTGATCTCATCATGTCTGTTGATGATTTTGGGACTGATCCTATGGGATCCCATGGGGTGTGCCAAACCTTGAGAATGGGAAAAGCAGTGTTATATATAGTAAAATAGATGTTTTATTAGGTTATCTTGATAATTTTTTTGGTTGATTTGATAGCTTGGTTAAATGGATATTTTTTAAAAAATAGGCATTGGATTTTTTAATTGAATGTTAATAAGATGGAATGGTGAATTTCTAATGTTGAATGTTTAATTGGTTAAATGGATTTAAATTGAATTTAATTCATATGATCTCTTTCTAAATGATGATATTGATAAATTATTAATTTTTAAGAGGTTTTGAGTATGATGGACAAGGGTGCATAATGAATGTAGAAATGGAACATCAATTTTTTATTTGTTTAAAGGGACAAATATGTTGATCCTTGTGATTTTGTAAATGATGGAATATATTAGGGTGTTAAACTGATACTCTAGGAACAATTTTGACTCCTAATAGATATGTTTCTAGAAATATGATCTAGGAACTAGTTGTATTTTTTATGGTTTAGGATGTTGGAATAATGTTATGCATCCATGTTTTAGGTGTCAGAATAGTTCTCTAGGGACTAATGATGTTTACAAAATGTTTAGGTGTCAGAATAATTCTATAGGAACCAATTATTTAAGTACATGATTTAGGTTGTAGGACTGATGATCTCATAAGTATTTGAAAAATAATGGATTCCCATTTATTTCACTCAATGTATGAATTACCCTATGAAATATGGATCAAATAACCACAATTGGCTAATATTGGTTTGGAAAGAAAGGGTTCCATTTAAGAAACAAGTGGATAAATGGTTAAGAAATAATTATTTATGTTTAATTAAATTGTATTCATATATTTCCATGTTTTTCATTCGATGTATATATGTATACACTGTTACTTAGAATAGTTATTTCTTTATACCCCATTTGTAATGGCCTGGTGATTTTAACTCTCACTCTTCTCAGGCCATCGATGTTACTCTAGCAGACTTCATGGTTTAAGGTAAGGATTTGAGAAAATTCTTGGTGATGGAAAACTAATTTGGGACATTTTAGGAAGGATCTTGGATGAGGTGAATAAACTATGTGATGGGTGATGTTTTGTGGATTTTCATTTTGTGTCATTTTTTTGGGTTTTCCTGGAAGCTGTGACAATCAGGACATGGAATATTTATTTTATCTAATTGGTGGAACTTACCTAATTTTGGATGTTTAGAATATAATTATTGTTACCAATTAGTTATTATTTTGTTTTATTTATTCTATTTATTTATTCAGAATAAGATGGTGTATTCTCCCTATTTTCCTCAATGGAACCCTTCTACTTCTCAAAAACCTCTTATGTGTAGAGAGATTACTTGAGGTAACGTTACAAACTAGGTCAGATATTAGATTAAGTTAGTTTTGACAGAATGCTAAAAATTGGAATGAAATCCCTTGATCTTTTCGTTTTTTTACTATTTGGGTAAGTTAGATAAGAGAATATAATATTTTGGGACTTTTTAATGATCTTGTCCCAGGGAGTAGCTTGCCCATGTGCAAGAGAAATAATAGGTTTCTTGGGATGACATTTTTATTCTTGAGGTTAAATTATTACATTTGAATTGTTACTTCATGTTTGGTGATACAATAAGAATTTGATGTTGTTGGTTTATGATATTTTACTCATGGATTAGTATGGAATAGAGCTTTTTTATGCATGTATCATTTTAGGAACTCAGGGGTTATGTGACATGCATCATATTAGGCACATATGAAAATGCACATTTTGATGTGTTTCCTTTTAATATAAATGTTGGGTTGTCAGAAGTAGAATGTTTTTATGCTTCTTTTTGGTTTATAATAAATTGTTTGTAGTAATGATGATTAAATTGGTCCAAATATAATGATTTTAAATATTTTTTTTAAAACGTGTCGATATTAATGATTGTGGATTAGAAAATTTCATCACACTAAGTTAGCAATATTCTCTATATAGGGATGGTTATGTGTGATGATAGTGTTACGATCATATCCATTTGGATAGTGTCTATGTAATAGCATTCATATGCCTATTTTTGAACCTCTTATCTAAAACTATGTGAAATATATTTTATGATCAATGAATGTTTTGTTTGGTATTATTGATGGATACCCCTATAATGAAGTTTCATGGTAGGGAGATGAGAGGAAATTGTTGAGAATGCACCTCTAGTAGGGGAACCTGATCCCCTTTTGTCCTGTAGAAATAGGGATGACTAGAAGTTATATAATAATATAACTCATAATATGCAGTTTAGGGATAGGGATACCAAGTGGGTTGTACTGACTATGTTTGATCTGAATAGGGATTTCCTACTACAACATCCCCAACATTTTCTAGAAAGGGTTGTGCCAAGGTAGCTGAGTTCTAGATTGATTCTATCCAACTAATCCTTGACTACTAGGACAATCCTATAGATATGATGGCTAAGTTGGTGGCTTATAAGTTACGGGGACTAGGGAAATGATAGTGGGATATTCACATCCAGAATGAGAATCTTGATGAAATCTCATAGAAGGACATGCAAGAGAATTTCATAGAGTATTTCTTCCCAGATTCCCTATTGTTGGAAAAATTCCTTGAGATTATGAATTTGTCTCTAGGGAATTATTTGGGGATATATTTTGTTAAATACTTCTTATACCTTTGAATTTTTTTATGAAATTATTATGAAATGAAGAAGCTTGAGAAAAATGTAATCAAGATGGAGACAAGTGTAAGATCGAGTCATAGGTGAATATTCTCCTCCTGAAAAAATTTAATGAGGAGTTTAGTCTGGATTTCATTTTTAAGGGGTCCTAATAGAGGCCTCTTGAAGAGGGTTTATAGTTTTTAGTATGTAATATAGTACTGAATACTTTGGTAGTAGAATGTTTTGTTTTGAGAACATCTACCAAGTAAGTTGGAGGACAAGCTTCCTAGGGTGTTTTTATGCCTTTTAAAGGGGTGATATGGTGGTATACTACATGATTGGTATGTCTGGTCATATGAATGTTTAGTTTCCTAGACCACTATTGATGTTTCATCATTATTGTAGGAAATGGAACATACATAGGTTCTGCAGCAACATTTTGTAGAAGATGAATGATATAGCTTCTAGGATGATGCAGAAAACTAAGAGGTGAACTTCTAACCCACATTAGTCTAGAAATTGGAGTTCTACCAGCCATAATATTCATAGTGGAGGCTGTATTACTGCTAGATAAAAAAAGATTTTTCTATAGAGTAGTAAAAAATCATTGACTTAGACATGATATGAGGGTATAGGGGCAAGTCAGCTACATGTAGTTCAACCTGATCACACTGATGATGAGGATCAAATTTCCATTTAATGAGATATGATTCTAGTGGATTCTATATTTTTAGAAATTTATTTGGAATGGGATAATAAAATTAATTTATATATTCCTATATTGTGAATGGTATGTTCTTATTATTTGAATTCTTGTTTGGTGTTGTATCGATCAACATTCCATTAGGGGTGAATTATGGATTTTTGTTATTATAAGGGGTGTTCCCTCATGATTAGTGGGAATTGTTTCCCATGATATTTTTTCATTCCAAAGATACTAGTTTTTTATTTTTTTGGGAGTGGGATGGTCAGTTCATACCAGTCTCACATTTAATATTATTAGAGGAAGGTGAATTTCAGGTCACCCAATGGAAACAAAAATGTTCTTTAATGAAAATAGTATATACTAGAAAACTATACAAGCATTTTTTCCATAATTTGGTTGAGATCATATCCCATGTCTCGAGTCTAGTGCTAAATGATTTGGTACCAATGAATGATGATTCCCCTTCTAAAGTGGACTTATTTTAGGGCATCTTACATGGGGAGTTTTAAGGGTTCCACCTGATTAAGAGATTTACTATTACATTGAGATAGTTCATGGGGTGAGCCAATTTACAACCCTCCTAATAGAATGAATCCAGTTGATTTTTAAGATTAGAAGTCTCAGTTCGAGGAATTATTGGTAAAATTTTTCATTAATCAAAGTACATCGCCTTGGGGTCATTAAGTTCTATTTTCCAAGAATAAACATGAAATATCATTATTATATTTTTATTAATAGAATTTAAACCTGATGATAATTATGAATTTTTATCCTCTTCCACATATTGACTTTCTCTTTAATTAGGTGAGGGATTCATGTTTATTGTACACGATTGATTTATGATTATGGTGCCTTATGTTGAGTGTGTGACCGTTGGATATACTATAGACTAGTTTTAAATGAAATCATAGATTGTATAATTTCATTATAATGTTAGTTGAGTTGAGAAATGATTTTAGTGTGTTAATGGACTCGATGAATTGAATCTTCCACCTATTTTTGGATTAGTTTATGGTTATCTTTGTTGCTAAAATATAAGATTACTCCAACTATAGATATTATCATGACTAATATCTTGACATTTTTCTGAGTATTTTGAGAGAAAATGTTATATACACCATGATATCTAAATATCATTTCTTTATCATGCATTGGTTGGATAACATTATCCTCAATTATAGAGTGTTAGTTGACCTAGAGAAGGTGAAAACTCTGGTATATTGGGATAGAACCAATAAAGTCATCTATATAAAAATATTATTTGGTATGAATTTCTATTTAAAGGATTTTATATAGGAATTTTCATGTTTAGTAGCTCTAATATTCAATATGACCATGAAATGTGTGTAGTTAGAGTATTCTGAAGGTTGTGAGAATGATTTCCTAGAGTTGAAGTTTAATTTGACTTCAACGTTAGTTTAAATATTAAGCAAACTAATAAAATAATATATAATTCGTTGTAACAAATATATATTTAATCTTGGGAAAGTATCAATCCAAAGAGATCGATTCATTGTGTATGGGTCATGAAAGTAGAGGCCACATGAGTGGAATTATACTACGTTTGATCTTGTCCTGACTATAGTGGTTCAAGCCTTACAAAGTTGGTGGAATTATCTCCACGGTTAAAGTTATTTTGTTTATTCTATCCATAAGAGCCTTGCAGATATATTTTCTCAGCATGATCTAAATATTCTTCAATAGATATGGGTTGAATACATGCCATTATTCATTTTTTATCTGGAATATACATTAGGGAAAGGAAACATTAAAGATGAAACTCTATTATAGAATACACATACCAATGATGTTAAGTATTTGATTTCTAAATAGTGGATGATGACCTTATCATTGATAGAAATATAGGTATTCAGGAGAAGAAATAACTGAGGTCACTCATTTCATTATGGATTATACCATCTGGTATGAACTGGTTCCTATGGAGTTAATATTTTTATCCAGAGAGCCAAGTGTTAAGGAACAACATTGATGGTGGGGAGGTACCTCTTGATTGGAAAATTATTTAATATAATGGTTTCAATGTTCATTGCCACATTTACATACCTACAGGTAGGCCGGATGATGTGTTTCATGTGTATCATGACTATAAATTTTAGGCAACCCATGATTTTACCAATATATATCATGATCATAGAAGAGATTCTTGGTGGTTAGGAATAATGTAGGATATAATATGTTTGTTTCATGATACAACACATGTTAGATTGAAAAATCCATGATTTAACACCCTAATATTCTATTATAACCCATTTCCATTCCATAATGAATGTTTGACATTATTAACAGAGATTACATGTGGCCTTTACCAAGGACTCATCATAATATTGAAGTGATATGGGTGATTGTAGACCAATTGAAAATATTAGTTGATTTCTTTCCTATTTAAGAGACCTTCACTAGTGATAAATTAGAGAACCTAAAAATTCGGTAGATTATATGATTTCATAGGGGTGACTTTAAGTATTATTTTTCATTAAGACCCCCATGAATTTTTTTATTTTGGAATGTATTTCAAAATGTCCTTGACACTCATGTATTTTTGATAACTTCTTACTATCCACTGATGGATTGGAAATCTAAGAATACTATCCATGTGTTAGAGGACATTTTGATAGAATGTATACTATATTTTAAAAAAAGGCTAAAACCCAAGTACTAGTTGATTTATCCTATATAAATATTTATCCGATGATAATTCAAATGGAAATATATGAGAAACTATATGGTTTTCAATGAATCTCACTATTATGCTACATGCAAGTTAGGGAATCAGAATTTTTTAGGTCAATTTTTTTACATAAGAAATCAAGAAGGACTAGTTGATCCCAAAGCATTTGGATATATACCAGATTTAATATAATTCATATTTCAACCACCACCATGATCCCATTTATTTTTTAATTGGTGACCAGGTATTCTATAATGTGTCATAATGATCTGGTCATTATCGTATTCAGATGTTGGGTATGTTGACTTCAATGTATATTTTTTTCTTTTTTCTTTTTTGGTATGATTGGTCTAGTATATCATCAATTGGAATTAAAATTTTGTTATAGTGATGTACAAAATGTGACTCATGTGTCATAGAATCTACAGTATCACCCAAACCCTTCTCATGTGGTTGAAATTAATAATATTAAGATTGATTTCAATGTATCTTTCGAGGAGATTTTGATTTGTCTTATGGATCACAATGAGAATAATATTTAGTCTTATATTGTGAGTATACATAAAATATTTTGTAAGCATAAACTCATATAGGAGGAAACATAGGAGAGGGAAGTTGATACATGTGAATAGTGCCTAGAAGCTTTTACCGTAGAGGATTAGAAATGTTTGGCAGCACTAATCAAAGAAGTTATATTATATTGTGGGGATTTTATAAGATATAGACCATGATTTAAGAAATTTTTAGATTTATTTTGGTTTAAAAACCATTAAAATTATCTTATATAATGATTTCATTGGAGTTGGGAAGGTCTCAAGAGAATTATGACAGTTCATGACTTGAAATTGTTGAAAATTGGGCTCAAAAAAAATACAATAAAGTTAGTTAATGATTATTTATAACCACATACTATAACCATGTAACATAATGTGTCTTAGGATACCATGTGAGTGGTGTTTTCCTTGGATAGTGGGGCTCACAAGGTTAGCGTAATGTGGGAAAAAATGTGCAGCCAAACTATGCACTATATTTAATGTAGAGAATTTTCCAAACTTCCCTCAATATCTTTATAGAATATCACCTTATTTTCTCCTCCATTTAATTCTAGAAAACCCTTAGTGAATTCTTGGATCCTCCTCCTCTTACATGGGTGGATTTACTTTGATTAATGTCTATTTGAGGTTACTATTCTTGTTATTCAAATCCCCCGATAAGTCTAGAAATATGTTACCTTCTATTCCTTAGACATTTCATTCCTTGGTTTCCTATTATCACTCATATATCTTGTGACCTATTTCTATTTATATATTTTTTCTATTTTGTATACAATCATTTTTTCTCTGAACAATTTCCATGGATAAATAAACGAGATATCTACAAGAATAAGGTTGGTGGTATTAGAGATATTTCACATAGTCATTATATTTTATTTCTAGTATATTTTTTTTCATAAACACATATTTCAATTTTCCCCCATTATTAATAGAATTTTCTTTCCCTTAAATTTTATAACTTAACAATTCATGAATCCCATTGGGTTCATTGATGATTATGGGGCTGAACTTAATCCCTCCCATGGTGTGTTCTGAAACATTAAAATGGTAAAGTGGTTTTTAATGGTAAAATAGATAGTTTATGAGATTTTACCGATTAGTCTTGTTGGATGATTTGATTGTTTGGTTAATGGGAACAAGGTATTAAATGGGTATAAATAATTTATTTCATGTTTAAATGATACAATGGTTTATGGAAAGAGTATAACATTTGAGTGGTTATATGGTTTTAAAGGGAATTCAATATTTTTTAATTATGAGAAAAAATTGTAAAAAATTAATTATAAAATTGTGTTTAGAGGTGGTACGTATGATAAACCTTGGTAAATAATGAATATTGAAATGGAACATGTTATTCTTATATGTATTTAGAGGATAAAATATATTGAATTGAGGAATTTTCTAATGGATGTAATCGGTAGTGGTTGTAGACTAAATCTATAGGAACTAGTTGTGTTATGTATGGCTTATGTCCTAGAATGACCCAAATGGTAGTATTTGTTCTTTTATTGTTTGGGATGTTAGATAGACACTCAGTATCTATGGTTTTGGTTCCAAACTATCACTCTTGGATCTATTGATGTTTAGACATGGTTTAGGTGATGGAATGTTTGTATACATACCAGTGATTTTGATACATGGTAACAGTGTAATACTGAATATTTATAATATTTTTGTAAATATTGTAAACCCCTAAATATCACCCATAGTATGAACCAACGAGTGATATATGGATTAGATAACTAGATTTTATTGTATATGGTTTTTTTATACTAAGACTAATTACAAAACTCAAGGGCCAAATTGTTAAAAAATAAATGATTATGTTTTATAAAATATTTTTCATTTATTTCCATTATAATAATTCCTTGTATATTAACATATACTATTAATTAGACTAGTTTTTATTTTAGACACCATTGTGGGGGCGTTACACGTTATACTCACTTCGGGGCTAAGTCCGCTAATGGTACTTGAGCATAATTGATGGTTTCTGGTTCGAGAAATGTTAAAGGATCCATGATAACAAATTTATTAGGGACTTTATGGGATGGATCAAGGATGATGGGATAAGATAATGTGTTGGGACTCACTTTAGGTATTGTAATTTTGTGTCGTTCATTTAGTTTTCTTTTTGAACATATAATTATCATCACATGAAATTTTTATTTTATAGGCTTATTGACACTTAATAAATTTTGGGAGTTTGGTATGTGATGTTTGGTCACATAATGTATATCATTGATTGTTATTTCCAATGTCAATTTATTCTATTTATGATGGTACAATCTCTTTATGTTCATCAATGAACCCTTATTGCTAGACATCATTATCTAGAGTAAGGGGAGGTTTTCTTGATGTCATTTTGTGAAAAGGTTTAGCTACTTATCAAAGTGTGGAAGACCGAGATGCAATGATGATCCATGGTATCAAAAATAATTTATATTTCTGAAATCAAAACTCATGATTTTTGTAAATATGAAAACAAATTTTCTAACATGACCTAAGTCCACTGATAAAAAAATAGAAATTTTTTCTAATCAATTTTAAAAAAAATCAAGTATTTGATAATTTCTATATCAATATTAATCAATAAATAATTACATGAAAACACACATAAATGGATTATAATAAATATTATAATTATTATAATTCACCATCTTAAGATGAAAGACTTCCAATTGTGTAGATCTTGAATCTTAGGTCCTTCCCCATATTAGATCATTAAATTTTTATCATTGAATATAAATTTTAAAATTAGAAATATTTAATACCTTTGTGATATAACCTTCCCAATGATGTTTCATGATATATATAGAAGTGATATATGATTGTAAATGTATTAAACATATATTTCAAATTACTCAAACTTGATCTATATTTGACTCACCCAAAAAATCCTTCAAACTTATCAGAGATTACATAGATCCCCTAAAATGTATTTAGAGAATACATAAACATTATCAATAAATCTTTAGTCTCTCAATGAGTTTTAATTGTGGAATATATATGTGAAATATTATTTAAATACATGGTTTTCATGAATAATTATTTTACCATTCAATGTCCATGTTATTCATATTGTCAAAAAATTTCCACATTAAACACTCATTATAAAAAATTATTTAATCATGCACCTACCCTAACATTAGATTCTGCATAAAATATTTTTAATCCATGGAATAAGTAAAATTATATAACTTTATAAAGATATTACAAATTTTAAAAATTTCTCCACAGTTATTTCAAAAAAGAACCAACCAAAATGAAAATAAATGCTCATATACGAGATTAAGGTTTTTTTAATTCTCCCTAATATCGGACTTTCATCCCCCAGAAAATAATCAAGATCCATTATATATAAAAAACATATAAAATAATACCAGATTTTTTCCTCTATTCCCCACATATCTTATTTATTTCCTCACGATTTAACAACAATCATACATATTTAATTATCTATCCCATAAGAATATTCTCTGGTACATTAATAATATATACCATAATTTTAAAAAATCTCACATTATGATCCATGGTTACTATATCTCATTATAGAACAAAATAAAGTACAAATTGATAAATCCTAAACTAATAAATATGGGAAATATCAATTAATATAATGTACTCTAGTATAAACACCAAATGATACCCCACATCACTAATTCATTTAAAAATAAAAAATGGACCCACGTACTAAGGTTTCAAATTTCCTTTCTTTTTAATTCATTTATGTTCCAAAAAATGTGACATGTAAAATAAGATGTTATCTAAAATTAGAAATTCTATTGTCCATCTTTAACGATCAATATATGACATCTTCATCAAATGATTAGTTATTATCCTTTTTTATAAAATTATCTTGATAGACTAGATTAGGCACAATAATAGGACATAAAGAATAATTATCTCCCAATGTAGAATACTATAATAGGTATAGAGATAGTTGTCTTTATAATATATATATATATATATTATATTTAAATATATGATGGATAGTTTATATGATATTTCCACTCAAGGAACATGTTCCTCCCACAATATTCTAATGCCCTGTTCAAAAAATGGAATCGTGTCATCAAAAATTTATATGGTTCATTTATATTTATATTCTCTCTGTGGAGGATAATATTTACTAATAATTGATTTATTTCCATAAATATTATGAATATTCTCAAAAAATCTCAGGTCTATCTATGTAAATTACGGATCTATACTAAACATGATAAATTAAATAGCACCATGACGTCTCACAACTTATTTCTTATATATCAAACAAAAATATGATATTGAAATCAAATGTTAAGTGGATAAAAAGTTATCTAAATTTATAAGATCGTTGATAATCACTTAAATATTATCACTCTTCTCCAATACCCATTTTTAAACAATAATGAAATAAAAATGATATTATTTAACGTCCTTTCTAGAATAGGAAGTGGTAGAAAAAACCCCCATAGTTAACTGATTGACATTTTTATACTTTTTGTCTAATCATGAGTCATGAAACATTAATGAATATTTACCCTTTAATTATGAAATTTTAAACATTTATGTGACATCATGGTAAATCATTATTAGATCAAGAATTATGACTCAACATCAATTATGAGAATTCATTAAAAATATAACTGTTATGTTTGATGGATCCATAATTATATCAGAAAGTAAACATTAATTTATATTTTAGAATCCAGAAATTAATTTTATCCTTACCATTTATGGGTTTTGTATTCTTATTAAATTGAAAATATTTTTTTCACTCTAATTTATAAAAAAGTCATGAAAGTTACATAGATCCAAAACAAGATCATGGAATCCACGTTTTCACTTCCATATAATATTTAGCATGTATAATTATTAGCTTCAACTATAATTTTTTTATTTCATCACTTAAGATTCCATCTCAAGGAATAATGTACAATATTAATTTTATAAATTGAATAAGGTAACTAAAAATATATGGCATGAATATATTTAACCCATTTCCTTTTATTTAGGTCCATATCCCATTTTGAGAAAATATACTTCATTTTTATTTGAACTAAATACACTGTAAACTTCTTTCCAATTATATAATATTTCTAAATTTTAATTGTTGAAAAAATTCAACGAATTAAAAATTTTATGTAAAATAATGATTCCCATGTGTCTACTACTGCTTGTTCAAATACACTAATAGATTTTACCCTTGCATGATCATGCCAAACCAACTCCAGTTGAATAATAATATAGAAAATAACTATTTATATATTCATAAAAAATCATTACTATAGAGAAACATGATGTTTTACCAATTCATCTTAATATTCCATATATTAACCATCTTAATGTAATCGTCAATCCTTTTGGGTCTGATAGATAATATGTGATGCTAAAATAGATAAATTTAAGATAAAACATTATTAATATCTGTTTTACTCAATATATATTTATCTAAAAATTATTATAGAGACTCTATAAATACATTCTATGAATTAATAATCATGTTAAATTTATATTATTTAATCATAAATGAATTTTCCTAAGAAAGCCACATCATAAATCATGAAATGTAACTCAGGAAACTTTTCATAAAATATTTATTTTTATAATGTTTTAAAATAATTTCCACCTATCTCCTAATATATGATTATGATATTAAAAAAATAAAATTTTAAAAAAAATGAAAAAAGATTCATGCCATTTGTAAAATTACTAGTTTATCATTACCTTAAATATTAGAAGGGCGATCCCAACCTCAAATGGAGAAACTAATTTTTTTAATTCCAAAACCCTTCAAAAATCAATTTTGGAATGTATTTTTAACATAAAATTATACTAGTCATATCTATACCTCAAATATATTTTATAAAACATTATATATCCTTTAAACTAATTATAAATTCCCTTATTACATATCAATGTGTATTTATTATTCCCTATTAGCTAAATCATCCTTAGTTATTCAATTTATAACATAACCTAAAATCATGTATTATGGTGAGTAGAACAGGTGTCCCCTATGGTGATACACCAATGTGAACCTTTAACATAAATAACTAGTTTCAATCTAGAGTGACACTGGACATCATATATGCATTCCAATTTGCAAGAGTTTTAAAACAAGGGGTGAGGGATCAAATTTTTTTTGAAAGAATATTCCATTGATAATAATATGTATACATTATAAATATTATAAAACATTGAAAAACAATTAAACAACACAAAATTAACTAAAAATAATATCATACAATATCAAAAGGTTTACAAGTCATACACAATGAACCAATAGACCACAAATGTGGAAATTCAAGCAAATTGTAATGGGAACTGAAAATAAATGAAAACACTACAATAATATTCCATATACAATTCCATTATTTCTTATATGTCACAACCCCCTCCCCACAAAGTGTACCCCTCCTGGGCCGGCAATGTGAGAAGGGAGATAATGAACCCCGAGTCCCACCTCCAGTAGGCCCCGGGTTGGCGACTAGCACCGAGGGTATAATACACACACAAATGGGAGGCATTACCCTCTAAGAGAACACATGCAGAAGAGAGAGATAGAATATACTCCAACCAACTCCAAATCATAACTGAAATATAAAAGAAACCCACCTACATATATGAAATGTCATGCAAAAGTACTACAACTGAAAGGGAAAACTAAAAGTACCCAAAAGAAAGTAAAACGACAGCGACCACAAGCCCGAACAGCTCCCCCTCCAACCGCAAGCTAGTAGTAACCAGTTTGATCTCCAACCTGCTCCAAGTGACCTGAAAAACAGTTTATATATACATAGGGTGAGTATAAAAGTATACTCAGTAGGATCCTCCCCAAGCCTCTCGTGCAAAAGTAAAGAAAGCATGCTAAATCCCAGTGAACAACAAGTGAAACTAACTCATTACCTAAACAGGTATACTAAGTTCCCAACCTCACCATGGCTACTCTCACCAAGTAACGCATACAAGAATATAGCATATAGTAAAGAATATCAAGGGTACCCCGCTACCACTTACCCACTGGTTTGCCGCTTTGCCCCAACGACATACGTCCTGTGCATCTCTCTCCAAAGGCTTGCCCGCAGACACCTGGGCTAAGCACCACACCGTACTCACAACCAAAAGTAACCAGGTAGTTTTCGGGAGCCACCACAGCACGCATAACGTGTATCATACATTGGGTATAATACCTCAAGCCATTATAGCCCATACTCCGAGTAAGGATCCTCAAGCCATCATAGCCTATACACATTACACCTATAGTAGTCCATAGGATACTATATCCAGAATATATGTGTGTGAATAACCACAAGACATTAAAGCCCTCTACACACATATATGGGGTAACTAACCATTGTGCCTCATGGCACAAGTATCTACCAAGAGAATAGAGCGGGGCCAAAGGGGGTAGTCAGTCATTCAACCTCCCATCGGAATGTTGGGGAAAACACCTCCCCAGGGCTCAGAATCCTCAGGGTGTCAGTTGCCCTTACCGACAAGGTGGAGTAGCGTATATAAACACAAAAAGTACAGAATATATATAACTCACAACCACACTATGGACATTACCTGTCATAGGCACAACTGCAGCTAACGTCTCTCAGACTCCAGGCTGCTACATCTAAGACTAGGTATCCTATAAGCACACAACCATTTGAAGAGATTTATTAGATTACTCCATTCTCATTTTATCAGTTCCACTGTACGTTAATTAATTCATTAAACATTAATTAACCATGATCAATTTACCACATTAAACAAAATTGGCATCACATTCAAAAACTGCTCCTTTTTAGGATTGACATCACTATTAAATTCCAGTTTCTCCATCCCCGTGGATTATCACCATTTAAACAAACTTTCATTTCAGAATTACTTTTCCATAATCTCAGGCATTCTAGAAAAACATCCTATGCTACTAAACACAAAGGGGCTCAACACGGCGAGTAGATATACTACCCGTCGAGTCCTTGCAGCCTATAACAAGATCATAGACCCATCCTCCATCAGGAGGCTAAACACGGAAAGCACGTGGCATACCCCGCGTGTCTTCGCCTCCTTCGGAAAGAGGGTAAGCAATACCAGCTGCCTTGAGCAGTGGGGAAAAGTAAAGCAGATAAAAAACCAAACCAAACCACCAACATCAAACCATCACATTCATCTCATTCCATCATCTTTGGTGTCCTCCCCGACACCCACATGCATAAACCGATACATCTCACCACACTAGGCGTCATCCGTCACAACCACAGGTCCTCATACCACCACATATCACAACAACCATCCAGGATCACATCAAATCACAAGCATCAGGAAATCAAAGATCACAAAATGGTCTCTCGGCCCTTTAACAAGGCATTCAGACTTCATACAAAATGAGCACTCAGAGCTCCAAACCACAAGGTATTCAGCCTTACAAGCAAGCGGGTAACTCAGAACCCTTTTGAAATTATCGAACTAATATTTCTTTAATCCATCTTGAATTAACAGATTCATTAACATGCCTCTTTATCTTTATCCAATTATTTAACAAATAATTCCGGCTTTACGTTATTTATCAATTTCCATCATGAACGAGCAACTAATTAAAGGAAAACATAAATATCACTCTATCTAGGAAAACATGAGGCAAACCGTTATCACAGTACAAAGCAACAATATGCGATCAACCAATTCTTTTAATCCGGTTCAAGTATTTAATTAGGTCAATTTCATTGTGATCCAAAGGGTTAAAGCATACTAATTCTACAGTTGCACATAAAAAATTAGAGAAGCCATGAATCCACTACCTCGAAGAGTTCTTGACGTCCTTTATCCACACAACGGGTCACAGTCCTCTTCTCCTCATGACAGCTGCATCCACCGGAGGATGCAACGGTACGACAGTACCAACCAACCCCAAGAAAACCCATTAGAACCATGGAGATTACATGCTAATATGGAAGGAAGAACAAGAGAAGGTTATCCCCGAAGGAACGATGATAAAACATACCTTATATGGAAGAACGATCAACACAACTTGGTTGCATCAAATAGAGCGGAACTGATCCGAGTAACGTTTGATTGTGAAACTCCTACGAGAATTATTGCAAGGTTCTAGCGTCTTGTAGATGAGAACCAGGACGAAGAACAATGAAGAATGATATCTCGTTCCCTTTAAAAAAATAAATTAGAGAGGCGACAGTTTAAGATCCGATTAATTCTCCATTAAAAACGGATCGCATTATCCCACGCGGTTTGACCATGTAAAAACATCCCGGCCTTAGGAATAATTAATATAGGATTTATGTCCTTTGAATCGGCCTTAAAGTTCTTAAAACAAGGTTTTAAAAGTATTTTACGTCAATGAAAACATGAAATTTGCGAAGCTGGAAACACTGTTCAAGTCTACAGTTGGAAGGTTACAGTCAGAAGGTTACCATTCTGGAAACAATGTTCAAGTCTACAGTTGGAAGGTTACAGTCAGAAGGTTACCATTCTGGAAACACTGTTCAAGTCTACAGTTGGAAGGTTATAGTCAGAAGGTTACCATTCTGGAAACACTGTTCAAGTCTACCGTTGGAAGGTTACAGTCAGAAGGTTACCGTTCTGGAAACACTGTTCAAGTCTACAGTTGGAAGGTTACAGTCAGAAGGTTACCGTTCTGGAAACACTGTTCAAGTCTACAGTTGGAAGGTTACAGTCAGAAGGTTACCATTATGGAAACACTATTTATGTCTACAGTTGGAAGGTTACAGTTAGAAGGTTACCGTTCTGGAAACACTGTTCAAGTCTACAGTTGGAAGGTTACAGTAAGAAGGTTACCGTTCTGGAAACACTATTCAAGTCTACAGTTGGAAGGTTACAGTCAGAAGGTTACCGTTCTGGAAACACTGTTCAAGTCTACAGTTGGAAGGTTACAGTTAGAAGGTTACCATTCTGGAAACACTGTTCAAGTCTACAGTTGGAAGGTTACAGTCAGAAGGTTACCGTTCTGGAAACACTATTCAAGTCTACAGTTGGAAGGTTTCAGTCAGAAGGTTACCGTTCTGGAAACACTGTTCAAGTCTACAGTTGGAAGGTTACCGTCAGAAGGTTACTGTTCTGGAAACACTGTTCACAGAACTGGAAATTCAGCAAAGTGTTGGGGATAAGTCACCTTGACCTTCCGGAACACCTCCAACACCACATTTTCACAAAGTAATGGACCAGGGATGTCCGGGCCATTACAATAGATACCTCTCAAAACATTCTCGTCCTCGAGAATTAAACACCAACCCAGAAGAAAAGAGGGGTCCGAACAACCACCCCATAAGATACCTCTCAGGGGAAAACCATCATGAGTTGTTCAAAAGATGGAACAAAACTACGACATCCGAGAGTATGGAAACAAACAATCCATAACCAAACAATTCAAACATAACATCACATCAAAGGTACATAAATAAAACATGAAAGGTCTAACCATAAAGGAAATTTCATTACATGAAAAGAGTTAAACATTAAACAACTCTGGGTACTGAGCATGTATTTGTGACTCACGCTCCCAGGTACTCTCCTCCATGCCACTGTGTCGCCACAAGACACGAACTAAGGGAATATAATTCCCACGCAACACCTTCTCCTTGTGGTCTTGGATATCCACAGGTCGCTCCTCGAAGGTTGCATCATCGTCAATATCGATCTCTCCCCAATCGATAACATGAGATTCATCATGAAGATAATGACGGAGATGTGATAAATGGAAAACATCATGTATCGAACTCATCTGAGGGGGAAGTGCTACTCGATACGCCACAGCTCCAACATGAGCAAACACCTCGAAAGGCCCAACAAATCGGAGAGAAAGCTTACTTCCACGACCAAACCTTCGCTTCCCACGGTGGGGAGTCACCTTTAGAAACACATGATCCCCAATATTAAACTCTAAGGGTATCCTTCTTTGATCAGCATATGATTTCTGACGATCCTGTGATGTCTTCATCCTCTCACGAATTACCTGAACCATCTCTGTTGTATTCTGCACTAGTTCTGGTCCGAGAATTTCTGACTCTCTCACCCCAGTCTAGCACAACGGAGAACAGCATGGCCGGCCATACAAGGCTTCAAACGGAGCCATACCGATGGTCGAGTGAAAACTATTATTGTAAGTGAACTCTACCAAGGGTTAGTGCTTCACCCATGAACCTCCAAAATCAAGAACACAAGAGCGCAACATGTCTTCAAGAGTCTGGATGGTTCGCTCTGTCTGACCATCCATTTGGGGATGAAAAGTAGTGCTAAGGCATAACAGAGAACCAAAAGCATGTTGAAGACCCCTATAAACCCTGGAGGTAAAACATGGATCTTGATCAGATATGATCGTCCTAGGGACTCCGTGAAGCCTCACCACCTCCTCCAGATACTGCCTCGACAAAACATCCACAGAGCTCGACTCCTTGATCGCTATGAAGTGGGATGATTTTGTTAAACGATCCACTACCACCCATATAGCATCATGTCCTCCCGGAGCCCGAGGTAAACCTGTAACAAAGTCCATTGAGATGTCCTCCCACTTCCACTGAGGAATCTCTAAGTGCTGGAGAAGACCACCAGGAACACGGTGTTCTGCCTTCACCTTCTGGCAGACTAAACATCGAGACACACATTCTGCAACTGTACGCTTCAGCCTAGGCCACCAAAACGGACTCCTCAAGGATCGGTACATCTTCGTCACACCAGGATGTACCGCCAAGGGTGAACTATGGAACTCTCGGAGAACCATCTCGCGCATCGCCAAGGGAACAAAAATCCTTCCATGATGCAACACTCGGTGTTGTTCATCCTCCGAAAAACCATCAGGGGCCTCACCACATACAACTCTGTCTCTCCAAACTTCCACCTCTAGGTCACCAAACTGAGACTCTTCCACCTTCTGCGTCAGGGATGACTGCACCGTCATCTGGAAAAAAACCCTCTACCCCCAACTTCTCCCATATCAAGCTGCAAAGCTGATAGCTCTTCCATCACTCTCCAAGAATCACCAGATTCACGCACAACATCATTACGTATCTTCTGGCTTAGTGCGTTAGCTACAAAATTCCCTTTTCCAGGTGTATATGATATTTCAAAGTCGTATTCCTGCAAGAACTGCATCCACCGACGCTGCCTCAAGTTCAAGTCACGTTGGGAGAAAACATACCTCAAACTCTTATGATCGGTGAAAACCACAAAGTGCTCACCAATGAGGTAATGTCTCCACAACTTCAGAGAAAACACCACGGCTGCCAACTCAAGGTCATGGGTGGCATAGTTGCATTCATGGGGACGCAACTGCCGAGACCCATAAGAAACAACTGACCTCTGCTGCATGAGAACACAACCTATCCCCAGATGTGAAGCATCACAGAAAACATCAAACTGGACTCCCTCCGCTGGAAGAAAAAGGACTGGAGCACTTACCAACTTCTCCATTAGATACTCGAAAGCTGTCTGACACTGATCAGTCCATATGAACGCTTGATCCTTCCTAGTCAAAGCTATCAGAGGAGTCGCAACTCGAGAGAAATTGGCTAAAAACCTCCTATAATAGCCTGCGAGACCATGGAAACTTCACACCTCTGACACGGTCTTGGGGTCTGGCCAAGACACCACTGCTTCTATCTTCGAAGGATCCACAGCTACTCCCTGTTGGGACACAACATGTCCCAATAAACGAACTTCTCGAGCCCAGAACTCACACTTGGACAACTTCCCAATCAACTGATGTTGGCGAAGAACTCCCAAAATGGCTCTTAGATGCTCTGCATGCTCCTCTTCAGATGTGGAGTACACAAGGATGTTGTCTATGAAAACCACAACAAACTTGTCCAAGAATTCACGGAACACAGCATTCATCAACCCCATGAAAATAGCTGGAGAATTTGTCACGCCGAATGGCATTACAACAAACTCATAATGCCCATGACGACAGCGGAAAGAAGTCTTCGGGATATCCTCATCCTTTACACGCATCCGATGATATCCTGACCGCAAGTCTATCTTTGAGAACCAACTTGCACCCTTCAGTTGATCGAATAGGTCATCAATCCATGGGAGAGGATAGCGGTTCTTTATTGTCACTTTGTTTAACCGAAGATAATCGACGCACAACCGCAAACTGCCATCAGCCTTTTTCACAAACAAAACTGGTGCACCCCACGGTGACACACTTGGCCGAACAAAACCACATTGCAACAGACCGTCGAGCTGAATACGTAGCTCTCGTAACTCAGAAGGGGCCATCCTATATGGAGACATAGAGATAGGAGACGCTCCTCGCTGTAGCTCGATCCCAAACTCGATCTCTCGTCGAGGGGGTAAGGATACAACCTATTCTGGAAAGACGTCAGGGTACTCCTCTTCGACCCTAGGAAACGCCAACTGTTGAACCTCTGAAGAACTCAGCGTCATCCCAGCCATCGTGGATGATAAGGATGGAACTCGTCTATGACTCATCCGAGGATCTCTCTCACCAACAAACACCACTTTCTCTCCATCTTCATCAAAGAAAATGACCTTCTTCCTATATCAATCCACAACAGCCTGCACCGAATACAACCAATCCATGCCAAGTATGATGTCATATGGTTGTATTCGCAAACATAGGAAATCTCCCCAAGAGCGGTGTTGCCCCAACACTAGCTCACAGTCTCTACATACTTCAAACAAGTCGGCTCGACCTCCAACTAGCGTAGTCAACGCCAAGGGCACTGGAAGCCTCTCTACCTCAAGTCCCCAAGCATGGACAAGGGTAGGTGATATGAAGGAGTGTGTTTCTCCTGAATCAAACAAGGCATACACCAAGGTATAAAACAAGCAAAGGGTACCTCGAACGACATCTGGCTCGCCTGGGGCTGGTAAAGCTAGAGCATGAAGCTGACCACGAACTCCTCCATGGCCTCTCTGACCCAGATGAAGACCACCACCACGACCACGCTCTGCTCTCTGAGGATGGGGAGCGTCATGGGGTTGTCCTCTACCTGCTCCATCTACCCTTTGGTGATCTAAAGTTGGTGCAAACTGCTGCTGCTGCCTCGGCTGAAACTGCCTCAATGGAGGAACTTGGAGTGGATCGCCTGGTGCATGATGACTGCTCTGAAATGGCGGGCACTCCCGCTGCTGATGACCATGACCACCACAAGAAAAACAAGCGCCTGATCCCTTGGCATAGGCCAGAGAGTTGCTGCCTCCGGAGAAACAAGATGGGAAGGACTGGGACCTACCCCCAGGTGAACGGAAACTCTTCTGTCCTGAAAACGGGGAACCCCGAACCACAGCTCTGCTTCGTGAGGAATCATGATGATTCCCCTCTCGTGACGATCCAGTCCTGGACAAAATCCTCTCAACAACCTTTTCCCTCGCCAGCACCTCAAGATATGTCTTCAGCATAAATGGGGTGACCTGGCGCTGGATCTCTGGACGCAAAGCCTCCTCGAAATGCCTCGCCCTAGCCTCATCATCTGGTAACAGGTCTGAAGCATATCGTAGAAGGTTCCTGAAACAGATTCCAAACTCTTGAACACTGGAGCTCCCTTGTCGAAGGGTAAGAAGCTCCTGGCGACTAGACGCCTTCACAGTCGAAGAAAGAAACTCGACTCTAAACCTGTCTCGAAACTCCTCCCATGAGATTGATGACTCCTCATGATCACCTAGGAACAAGAACCACCACTACCTCGCTGCTCCACACAACATCGTCACAACCAAGGACACCCAGTGTTCCTTCCGAGCACGAATCAAACTAAAGCCTATCTCGATCTCCTCCAACCAGTCTTCTGTGACTGCATCTGAAACGGATCCCTCGTACTTCTGTAGACTCTGGCGCTGAAACTCTCGAATTGTCTTCCTCCAAGTGTCATCATCGTCAACCTCTACTCGGCAGTGATCTGCTAGAACATCCTGTTGGGCATCTTCTGCGCAAAACTGACGAGGACGTCGACCTGGAGCCATACCTGTAAAATAACAACTGTTACAACTCCTAAGCCTGGAATATGGAAGACTCACATTAATTAATTAATTGTTTTGTTTTATTTATTTTAGGTTACCTATCCCAAGGTCTACCCATTCAAACACATGCGCAAAGAATAATGATGCATGATCCTTTCCTAGGTCTCTACCCTACAACCGGTATCACTTTGTTTAGTAGCCATCGTAAGCTTAAAGGTCCGTGAAACAGATCATAGGGGGCCCTAAATGCCTATGTCTCTTCCGGTCTCCAGTGTTTACCCCACTTTCTAAACATGAATGACACCGTTTCCCTACCATCCCATAAATCCTCACCTATGCCTAACTCCAAAGTCCATCCTATCCCTCAACCAGAGCCTCTGATACCACTCTTTCACGACCCCCTCCCCACAAAGTGTACCCCTCCTGGGCCGGCAATGTGAGAAGGGAGATAATGACCCCCGAGTCCCGCCTCTAGTAGGCCCCGGGTTGGCGACTAGCACCGAGGGTATAATACACACACAAATGGGAGGCATTGCCCTCTAAGAGAACACATGCAGAAGAGAGAGATAGAATAGACTCCAACCAACTCCAACTCATAACTGAAATATAAAAGAAACCCAAGTACATATATGAAATGTCATGCAAAAGTACTACAACTGAAAGGGAAAACTAAAAGTACTCAAAAGAAAGTAAAACGACAGCGACCACAAGCCCGAACAGCTCCCCCTCCAACCGCAAGCTAGTAGTAACCAGCTTGATCTCCAACCTGCTCCAAGTGACCTGAAAAACAGTTTATATATACATAGGGTGAGTATAATAGTATACTCAGTAGGATCCTCCCCAAGCCTCTCGTGCAAAAGTAAAGAAATCATGCTAAAGCCCAGTGAACAACAAGTGAAAATAACTCATTACCTAAACAGGTATACTAAGTTCCCAACCTCACCATGGCTACTCTCACCAAGTAACGCATACAAGAATATAACATATAGTAAAGAATATCAAGGGTACCCCACTACCACTTCCCCACTGGTTTTCCACTTTTCCCCAATGACATACGTCCTGTGCATCTCTCTCCAAAGGCTTGCCCGCAGACACCTGGGCTAAGCACCACACCGTCCTCACAACCAAAAGTAACCAGGTAGTTTCCGGGAGCCACCACGTCCCGCATAACTTGTATCATACATCGGGTATAATACATCAAGCCATTACAGCCCATACTCCGAGTAAGGATCCTCAATCCATCATAGCCTATACACATTACACCTATAGTAGTCCATAGGATACTATATCCAGAATATATGTGTGTGAATAACCACAATCCATTACTGCCCTCTACACACATATATGGGGTAACTAACCGCTGTGCCTCATGGCACAAGTATCTACCAAGAGAAGAGAGCGGGGCCAAAGGGGGTAATCAGCCATTCAACCTCCCATCAGAATGTTGGGGAAAACACCTCCCTATGGCTCAGAATCCCCAGGGTGTCAGTTGCCCTTACCGACAGGGTGGAGTAGCGTATAGAAACACAAAATGTACAGAATATATATAACTCACAAACACACTATGGGCATTACCTAGTCATAGGCACAACTGCAGCTAACGTCTCTCAGACTCTAGGCTGCTACTTCTACGACTTGGTATCCTATAAGCACACAACCATTTGAAGAACTTTATTAGATTACTCCATTCTCATTTTATCAGTTCCACTGTACATTAATTAATTCTTTAAACATTAATTAACCATGAGCAATTTATCACATTAAACAAAATTGGCATCACATTAAAAAACTGCTCCTTTTTAGGATTCACATCACTATTAAATTCCAGTTTCTCCATCCCCGTGGATTATCACCATTTAAACAAACTTTCATTTCAGAATTACTTTTCCATAATCTCAGGCATTCTAGAAAAACATCCTATGCTACTAAACACAAAGGGGCTCAACACGGCGAGTAGATATACTACCCGTCGAGTCTTTTCCACCTATAGCAAAAGCATAGACACATCCTCCATCGAGAGGCTAAACACAGAAAGCACGTGCCATACCCCGTGTGTCTTCGCCTCCTTCGGAAAGAGGGTAAGAAATACCAGCTACCTTGAGCAGTGGGGAAAAGTAAAGCAAATAAACAACCAAACCAAACCACCAACATCAAACCATCACATTCATCTCATTCCATCATCTTTGGTGTCCTCCCCGACACCCACATGCATAAACCGATGCATCTCGCCACACTAGGCGTCATCCGCCACAACCACAAGTCCTCATACCTCCACATATCACAACAGCCATCCAGGCTCACATCAAATCACAAGCAGCAGTAAATCAAAGATCACAAAATGGGCTCTCGGCCCTTTAACAAGGCATTCAACCTTCATACAAAATGAGCACTCAGAGCTCCAAACCACAAGGCATTCAGCCTTACAAGCAAGCAAGTAAATCAGAACCCTTTTGAAATTATCGAACTAATAGTTCTTTAATCCATCTTGAATTAACAGATTCATTAACATGCCTCTTTATCTTTAGCCAATTATTTAACAAATAATTCCGTCTTTACGTTCTATATCAATTTCCATCATGAAAGAGCAACTAATTAAAGGAAAACATAGATATCACTCTATCTAGGAAAACATGAGGCAAACTGTTATCACGATACAAAGCAACAACATGCAATCAACCAATTCTTTTAATCCGGTTCAAGTATTTAAATAGGCCAATTTCATTGTGATCCAAAGGGTTAAAGAATACTAATTCTACAGTTGCACATAAACAATTATAGAAGCCATGAATCCCCTGCCTCGAAGAGTTATTGACTTCCTTTATCCACACAACGGGTCACAGTCCTCTTCTCCTCACGACAGCTGCATCCACCGGAGGATTCCACGGTACGACAGTACCAACCAACCCCAAGAAAACACATTAGAACCATGGAGATTACATGCTAATATGGAAGGAAGAACAAGAGAAAGTGATCCCCGAAGGAACGATGATAAAACATACCTTATATGGAAGAACGATTGACACAACATGGTTGCATCAAACAGAGCGGAACTGATCCGAGTAACGTTTGATTGTGAAACTCCTACGGGAATGATTTCAAGGTTCTAGCGTCTCGTAGATGAGAACCAGGAGGAAGAACACGAATAATGATATCTCGTTCCCTTTAAAAAAAAATAAATTAGAGAGGCGATGGTTTAAGATCCGATTTATTCTCCATTAAAAACGGATCGCATTAACCCATGCGAGTTGACTAAGTAAAAACATCCCGGCCTTAGGAATAATTAATATAGGATTTAGGGCCTTTGAATCATCCTTAAAGTCCTTAAAACAAGGTTTTAAAAGTATTTTACATCAAAGAAAACGTCAAATTTGCGAAGCTGGAAACACTGTTCAAGTCTACAGTAGGAAGGTTACAGTCAGAAGGTTACCGTTCTGGAAACACTGTTCAAGTCTACAGTTGGAAGGTTATAGTCAGAAAGTTACCATTCTGGAAACACTGTTCAAGTCTACAGTTGGAAGGTTACAGTTAGAAGGTTACCGTTCTGGAAACACTGTTCAAGTCTACAGTTGGAAGGTTACAGTCAGAAGGTTACCGTTCTGGAAACACTGTTCATGTCTACAGTTGGAAGGTTACAGTCAGAAGGTTACCGTTCTGGAAACACTATTCAAGTATATAGTTGGAAGGTTACAGTCAGAAGGATACCGTTCTGGAAACACTGTTCAAGTCTACAGTTGGAAGGTTACAGTCAGAAGGTTACCGTTCTGGAAACATTGTTCAAGTCTACAGTTTGAAGGTTACAGTCAGAAGGTTACCATTCTGGAAACACTGTTCAAGTCTACAGTTGGAAGGTCACAGTCAGAAGGTTACCGTTCTGGAAACACTGTTCAAGTCTACAGTTGGAAGGTTACAGTCAGAAGGTTACCATTCTAGAAACACTGTTCAAGTCTACAGTTGGAAGGTTACAGTCAGAAGGTTACCGTTCTGGAAACACTGTTCAAGTCTACAGTTGGAAGGTTACAGTCAGAAGGTTACCATTCTGGAAACACTGTTCAAGTCTACAGTTGGAAGGTTACAGTCAGAAGGTTACTGTTCTGGAAACACTGTTCACAGAACTGGAAATTCGGCAAAGTGTTGGGGATAAGTCACCTTGACCTTCCGGAACACCTCCAACACCACATTTTCACAAAGTAATGGACCAGGGAGGTCTGGGCCATTACATTATACCCCTATGCTAAACCAACTATGCTCTTGGATGTAGGGCCCTTATCCTAAGTTGGATTCCTAACTATAAACTCTACATACAAATTGATATTTCCTTGTAGAGTGTAAGTATAAACCCATTGAAAAACCACTAACTCATCTTTAATATAAATGCATAACTGTTTTAAAATTGTATACCATAAAAATAATGTAAATTAATAAATTAAAAATGAAGTGCTAAGTCATAATGCACTAACCAGGCTACCAAAAACCCTGAAAATGAATATATTGACACCAAGCCAAAAGAATTATTAGAAGTAATTATAAATTGAATTACATCATAAAAAAATCTACATATTATATTGATAGTCTCAACCAACCTTCCTTTTTCCATGTACCACATTCAAGGAATAACCCTATTCCTTTCTTCAAGGGTAAGTAATAAATTATATACATCCACCAATCAATCACTATTGGGTAAGTCAAATTACTTCATGTCTAACAAATATTTAGGTATGGGGAAAGAAATATTTCACACATGGAATCCCAATATATTGTATAGGTAAGTCCATATTCAAAATGACATATATAATGGTTTATTCTTCTTCCTATCACAATGGTGGAACTCCCCTACCACTATGTCAACTAGTCAAGTTAAAACAAACATAGTACCCTGAAATCACTCATTATGGAAGTGTACATTCATTTATTGACATGATATGATATAGTATGTAATATAAATGACATAAAAAGAAAGTTCTCATGGGACACATTAATAAACACATGAATGGGGTAGTAAGAAAGAGTCTCACAAGCCACACACCTACCCACTAAAAAATCATATCAAGAAAGGGTCTCAGAAATGCACACATAAAAAAATGAAAGACAGGGAAATAACATACATTAAAAATATTAAGGCCATAAAATGGTATTTAATTCCTATATTTTGAGTATCAATTCCCATTATAATGAATTTACACATTGATTAATCCTGTACAATATTTATTCATAGAACTATCCCCAATTCATCACATCAGGATCCACAAATCAAGATCCAAGAAGAGGAATGTAATAACATATTAAATTTGATTAATCATACCAAGAGAGAAAACCAACATCCAAAATATCTTGAATAGATCAAAGAAAGATGAAATTTTTCTATATCTGGCCATATATACATTAAGAAATAGATAATTCATTTATAGATCATAAAAGAATTTATAGATCCATCCATGATATCTAGGATATGTGGTTCCTTCACTAAAAAGAATAAGATATATAGAAGAAACATAAATAATGGAGGAAGAATAAATTCCTACCCCAAATTCTCTTTGGAAAAATCTTCTATCTTCATCAAAATTGGTGTTATGAGGGAGAAGAATCATTAAATGTAGCCTCTCAAGTCTCTTATATCGAGAACACTTTTTGTTTGAGGAATAATTAATGGGTAATAGAGGTTTTGGGTTAATATTTAAATATTTTTATTAATTAATTTAGCATTCATAATTTGTTTACACCGTTTTTCATACAGTGAACCAACCATGGGAGGATAACTACCTATTTTGGGAATTCAAATAGTTTGTCCCCACAATGAGGTAAATGTTGTTCCAACGATGATTTTATCTAAAATATATATGAAAGTATTTCCTATGCGAGGTCACATGATTATCTCTAACCATGTGATAATTTTGATCCATTTACTTTATACATCCAAATAGATACATTGATTCCAAGGGAGAATTGCATAATTTTCCCAATCCATTATCAAAC
Source organism: Viscum album (assembly GCA_963277665.1). Classification (NCBI taxonomy): domain Eukaryota; kingdom Viridiplantae; phylum Streptophyta; class Magnoliopsida; order Santalales; family Viscaceae; genus Viscum; species Viscum album. Next base: position 220,579,221 of record OY728147.1, read on the forward strand.
CACACAAAACTTAAAAATTATTTTAAACCCCTCAAAAACTTGGCAGAAGATACTTGAGACATCACCATAAGAAATCATAACTAAAAAACACTTTAAAAATGGACCAATTCAAGGAATATAATATATGAATATTATATTCCACTAAACTATACACCTATAAGGACATTTGATCCTCAAAAAGTGTGTATAGAGCTCCTGATCTAATCCTTAGGCCATTTATCCCATATATCTAAATCATATTCTCATGTACCCATGTGGATACAACCCTACAATTTTAAAAATTGAATAAGCAAAATTTCCATCCCTCTCATTACCATTATGATTTGTTCCAAAATCCAGCTAAGATATTCCATGAATGATGAATCAATTTCAAAATCAATTCCTTCAATGTCGATCACATGTATAGGATTGAAACCATGCCTCTGAATTAAAGACCCATGGAACACATTATTGACACATAAACCCCATTATAGATGATATAATTGGTATGAAACAAATCTAGTATGTTCATTGATTTCATAGGTTTCCACAATCCACAATGCTTACATCCCCCACTTCTATAATCATTAATGCCCTAACTGAGGTGAAACTTATAAGAAATCCCAGTTTCCCAGATGGACTCTAATGACCATCACATCCTGTTGGAAAATGATCACCATATACTCAATATGGTACTTACCACTTCTAAATTAATTTGACCTTATAAGAGGTCTCTTGTGCTATACATTGCTTTAAAATTGTAACATCATTTTCCCTTTTCCAATACTTTAGTGAATGACTTAACTTACCATAAAAATCATCAAATGGTTCAATCTAAATCATATGATGGTATCACTTATTATATAGAAAATTTTCAAATTCATGTTGATGATCCCTTGCCCCACGAAAATATAGGATTAATTCTTAAAGAATATACTCTGAAATATAGATCTTTATTTCTAATTTACAATTAGACAGAAGATGGTACACCATACTCTGCTTCGTCTGGATCCCCATCATTTTCTTTAAGACATAATAAAACTGTGATGGGAAATGAGCATCATAGAATTATATTATACTAGTATGAACTCCCTTAAGTCACAAAATTTTCATAACATTGTGTTTTCCAAAATTATTTATGGATACAATCTTGTGGATAATTATGAAAATATTCACCCTTGTTAGCTAATCAACCAAAACCGTAAAAACATCTTGACCCCTTGCGGATATAGTAAATACATAGTAAAAGTGAATAATCACCTCATCTAACTCCACATGGGTATGAGAAGAGGATGTAGGAACCCACATAGTCACTGATACATAGACTAAATCTGCAAACATGTAATACAACAGTAGAAAAAACAAGAATCAGCCTTCATTATACAATGACACCAGGACCATCATCTGATATAATGATATATCGTTATCAACCCTTGGTACAACACCGACTACGAATCATGATATCCCCTCGTCATCTCTTCTTTTATTATGGTATGAGACCTAACTATCCTATAATTGTTTATCATGTCATCTCCATCTAATAAACATCGTAGAATTGGTTCATTCACCAAAAAATGTTCCCATATCAATAAGAAGTCAAAATAGGACAACTAGATGGATTTCACTAGGTCCATGATTCCAAAAATCATAACTAAGGGGGAAATTTCATCACCATTTGACCCATAGATTTACCCACAAACCATTCAACTAGAAATTTCATCATTATCCATACCTCATTTAAAGACTACTCTTTAAGATCTTGTATCTTCCTACTAAGAGTGTCTGCAAAAACAATACCCTTTACAGGACCATAATCCCTCTCAATGTAAAAATTCTATACTTAATAAACCCATGTCCCTTGATAATGATTCAATTTCAACTGACTGAAGTTATAATATATTCAATTGTGATCCATGTGGAAGAAAACCCTATTGTCGAAGAGGTAACATTCTTAAAACTTTAGTTCATGGACCACAAACACAGACTCTAGCTGATGAATAGGTCACTTCCTGTCGTGATGTAATAGTTGATGGTACACATAAGTAAATTCCTAATAACTCTACATTAAAACATCTCCAAAAACAACACCCAGTTCAATTTAGTTAACTGAATATCTAATACTATGTTATGGTAATATTAAAATAGAAGGTGATGTCAATACACTCTTAATCTATAGAAAAAACTCTTAAAAACGATATATCCAATCAAAAATTCAATACATTCGTGCAAAGAAAAATCCTAGCTTTTCACTAATGTCATAATTCCTAAATGAACATTTTATATTTCAAAATAAATAATAGGGAACTCAGAATCTCAAAAATATTCCCATGGTGTGTCTATGACATTACCCCTTAACCTTCTACATATAATATGTGATCCAACACTTAGAAATCACATGCCCAATAAAGTAGAACTCTTGAATAAAAATTTGACACATAAAATTTTTTGGATAGAGATGATGCACTCAATGTTTTCTCAACATTATCTCATGGTGTCTAGTATGAATCTACCAGGTTTTCAAGTAAATCAGGATTCATCAATGAATACAATAAAAAATGCATCAACATATGGATGGAAAACACTATTCATGAGAGCCCCAGAAACTACTAGAGCATTTACCGAATTTAAAGGCACTAAAATATACTGATTCAGTTCATACATACTCCAAAAAAGAATTACTAGTTTTAACTTATTCTCTGACCTAATTTTGGGGGAATCCTAATCATAATTCTTTCATATAAAACCATCATATTATTCTAAACTAATCAATAAAATCATCAATCCTCACCAATGTTGACCTATTATTCATCATTAAATGATTCATCTTTATATTGTTCTTGAACAAGGAATGGTTTCCATGTCCATTCATTGAGTAAAATAGTATAGAACCAGAAAGAGATGTGTTTGGTCATGAACCATCCTAACAAGGCATCTGTCACGATTACCCCAAGCCTACCTCCAATTGGTTAGGGGATGTAAAATTACACTGATTAGGAATATCACTCGCATGGAAGGCATTATCCAATGGTACATATAGAAACACAGACAAAAATATATAGATTCCTATACAAGGATGAAATGTAAAAAACATTATTAAACAACCATGAAGAAATCAAAATCCCAATATAAGAGTATAAAAACAAGTACTAGAAGAGAAAAGGCCAAGTATAGGACCACCACAATAGTTTTAAAGCTTATAAAAACTCACATGAACGATGTGAATGGTTTTCAATTTAACTGCCACGATACACCTCATTCAGTCTAGATCACTTTTCTCTACTTGGTCCTAGTACCTCTAAGACTCCATCAAAAGGTTGATATTCTTCATAAGATAAGGCACAAGTGGGAAAATTCTATGATGGGTGTAGTATAAAAATACTCATTAGGACACCCTAAAAATAGTAACCATATAATTATAAAGATAATATTCAACTCAAAATTGGTATATGTTTGTAGAATATATTATAATAGTACAAAGATATACTCATCAAATACCCATACTATCAATGTAAAGTTTTATCCATAATTGCATCCTAGTAATAATGTTCAATGTTTCCACATATCACTCGTTCGTCGAGACACACTCCTTAAGTCAGATATCACGAATGACGTCCATCTGAGATTTACTCTTAATTGGGTCTCCCCATAGATATTATACACTGCATGTCTAAAGTAAATAATACATAGATGAGGATCAAACCTAAGACCTTGGGGTATACCAACAACTCCATTGGCATAACCCACTATATATTAGATCAACACCCACATATTGTTGGTTACAAGGATTCCATGAAATCCACTTAGGGAAATATGATGATAGAAGATCTCACTTCACGCCTCATAGAATGATTCAAAAAACTCTACCAAATATGTCTCAATTAAGGGATCACTATTGTAGACACTAGAAAACAAGTCCCCAAAAGTTTCCAAATGCTTCTATAAATGATCCAATATCATTTCCCATTTCGCAAGAATCGATTTGGTTGGTCATTGGGCCAAAACAGAGTTATGGATTATGAGTTATGGACATTTAAAGTTGGGATGGAAAATTGGTTCACGGAGCCCATTCGCGAAGCCCCCTCCACGATCATGGAGCGCCACTAGGAAGTAATGAGTCAAGATGCTCAGAGAACACCTTTGATGTTTGTGAACCCATCGCGAAGGAAGGAGGTAGTAATTCTCCGTGATTCCCTCTCATGTTTGCAAGCTGTCGCAAAGCAAGGAGGCAGTAACGCTCCGCAAGCCGCCTTGACGTTCGCAAGCCGCCGCAGAGCAAGCCATTTCTACGCGCCGAAAGAGCTCTAATTCCAAGATCCTCTCCCATATGAATACCCATCTCACCCTCATTCAGTGGAAAACCACTTCACCCATTGGGTGGCCGATCTCCTAGTTCGTGGAGCTCCTCTTTCATTTGCGAAGTGGCTCCAAGAGCCCATGCTCTGCGAGCAGCTTCCTTCACGTGGCTGCTCTGTGAGCCCATGCTCCATAAGTAGCTGCCATCACGATGCTGCTCTGCGAGTCCATGCTCTACTAGATGATCCCTTCAGGAGGCTACTCTATGAGTCTATGCTCTGTGAATAGATTCCTTTTCGAGGCTGCTCTGCGAGACCATGCTCCACGATTCCATACTTCGCGAGACCCATGCTCCACGAGACCCATTGCTCCATGAAGCTACTTCGCAAAGACCTATCCTTTAAGAGGCTTCTACCTTCGTGCCCACCAGTCAATACTGTGGGGCATTCACCCCCGCAACACCATTCAGGGTCGCTGCTGCACTTCTGTCCCGACCCTTCAGGCTCGTCCTTTAGCTACCGTCACTGACCCCCATGAAAAATGGAGAGTCACACGGTGAACATTTCGGTCTGGGATGTAGGGATTTTCCATTGTGCCCATATGCGCACCCACCTCCCACCGGTGGAGTTACATGATTTGAGATACTCCTACACACACCAAGAAACACCTTGAGTTGTGTTATTCTTCATGGTTGGTTTCTCATGTCGTCAGTTGAGATTATCATCATCAATTCCCCAAGTACCTTGAGTCAAACCATTCCTCATGTAACTCATCCAAACCCCATCACTTGGCTCATATGGCAGGTTGAACCAGAAACGGCCACGCTTGAGTAAGTCCCAACACCAACCATTTCTTGGCTCCTTATGCCTAATAGTCTTATCTATATGACTTTAAACTATATTTAACCCTATGTTCCAAACATAGGATGCCTCTTTCTCTAAAAAAGACATGCCTTATGCTCCAAGCATGAGATGCCAACAGTCCTCTCAACATGGAAATAAATTGTAGTACTTTCTATCATTCAATAATAGGATGACACTTACTTCAAAATGGATATTCCTTAATCTCCATGAATGAGATTCCAGCAGTCCTCTCTATATGAATATAAACTGTAGTACTCCGCATCCTATAATAATAGGATGCCTCTTGTTTAAAACAAGAGATTCCTTATGCTCCAATCATAAGATGCCTAATGCCATGATAACAGTGGAATAATTTAAAGAGCGTTGGAATCCATTCAAACAATACATCACTCCACCTCACGCTCTGCATGTCCTTTACATGGATCATCATCAAATTCCATGTCTGAAGGAACCCCCTAACGGCCTAGTCCCTTGCCGCATCGGCTCACCTACCGTCATGGGCCAACGCCCTGTAAGACTTTAGATGAAACTTTGAGTCAGGTCCTGTGTTTCGAACATGTTCAACAGTCCACCCACATTTTTTCCCATTTCAGGCTAACACGATATGGTTGTTGTGTTCCGAACACGATCAACAGTTATCCTCTATCACCACACCACCCTCATTGTGTTCCAAATGTGAGGAAGGTGATTCAAACTTCTCATCTCCCTTTGATCAGAATAATTCCAACTCCCTTTGAATTATCCCTCTTGTGCACTAGTACATAGGTGAATACATCAATCCACTAGTGTGTTGGGATGCCCTCATGGGCAGACATGAGGAAGACATCATAAGAAGCTTCCTGGCGTAATCCCCATCCACTATTTCTGCTCCATAGAGGCACCCGGGAAACTTCTTTGCGTAATCGCCATCCACCATTTCCACTCCATAGCGGTACACGGGTAGCTTTCTTGCATAAGCCCCATCAACTATTGCCGCTTAATTGCAACTCTCGGGAAGCTTCCTTATGTAAACCCCATTCACCATTTCCACTCTATAGCGGCACCTGGGAAGCTTCCTTGTGTAAGCCCCATTCACCATTGCCCCATCATAGCGGCACCTGGGCAGCTCCCTTGCTTAAGCCCCATCCACCAATGTCGCTCCATAGCGCCACCCCAACAGCTTCTTTGCGTAAGCCCCATCCACCACTGTCACTCTATAGCAGCACCTGTGAAGCTTCCTTGCGTAAGCCCCATTCACCATTGTCACTCCATAGTGTATCCCGAGCATCTTCCTTGTGTAAGCCCCATCCACTATTGTCGCTCCATAACAGCACCTGGGCAACTTCCTTACGTAAGCCCCATTCACAATTTCTCCTCCATAGCGGCACCCGGGCAACTTCCTTACGTAATCCCCATTCACTATTACCACTCCATAGCGGCACAAGATCATCTTCCTTGCATAAGCCACATCCACCATTTTCTCTCGATAGCGGCACACATGCAATTTTCTTGCGTAATCCCCATCCACCATTGACACTCTACAATGACACCCGTGAAGCTTCCTTTTTTAAGCCCCATTCAACATTCCCGCTCCATAGCGGCACCTGGGCATCTTCCTTGCATACACCCCATTCACCATTGGCACTCTATAGCGACACCGAGGCACCTTTTTGTGTAAACCCCATTGACCATTTCTGCTCCATAGCAGCACCCAGGCAGCTTCCTTGAGTAAGCTTCGTCCACCATTGCCTCTCCATAGCGGCACCTGGGAAGCTCCCTTGCATATTCCCCATCCACCATTGACTCTGCATAGCGGCACCCAGAGTGTTGTTTCATAAGCCCCATCCACCACTTCTACTCTATAGCGGCACCGAGGCATCTCCCTTTCATAATCCCAATCCACCATTACTGCTCCATAGTGGCTCCTAGGAAGCTTCCTTGCGTAAACCCCATCTACCAGTGCCTTTCTGTAGCGAAACATGGAAAGATTCCTTGCGTAAGCCCCACTAACCACTGCCTCTCCATAGCGGCACCCAGGAAGCTACCTTGCACAACCCTCATCCACCAATGCTACTCCATAGTGGCATCGGGATAACTTCCTTGTGTAATCCCCATTCACCATTTGCGCTCTATAGGGGCACCCAGTCAGCTTCCTTGCGTAATCCCCATCCACCATTACCGCTCCGTAGTGGCACCCAGGCCGATAACTAACCATAAGCCCCATCCACCATTGTCGCTCCATTGCGGAACCTGGGAATATTCCTTGCTTAAGCCCCATTCACCATTTCCACTCCATAGTGGCACCTGGGAAGCTTCCTTGGGTAAGACCCATGCACCATTGCCGCTCCATAGCAGCACCTGGGCAGCTTCCTTGTGTAAGCCCCATACACCATTCCCGCTCCATAGCGGCACCCAGGGTAGCTACCTTGAGTAAGCCCCATCCACCATTGCGGCTCCACAGTGGAACCCAGTCCGAAAACAAAGCTTAAGGCCCACTTCACCTCCCACGGATGCACCTTTCGTGATGTCATTGTCAGGTCTCTGCTACCACTTGTTTCTGACCCTGATCATGACTCACGTGGGCATAGAGTGAGCACTGACCGTGAAATCCTCCCCAAGTATCCTAGAGTGTAAGTCCCTTCCCACAAATCTGAACTACGATGACTTTTATCTTTTCCAAGGTAAAGTACGTAGGAAGCCTCCACGAGGTTCAAGCCCAACACCTGGTCATTCCGACCATCTTCATGCCGGTTCACCAACACCCTGTGTAGCCTAGAGTGTAAGCCGCACACCCACCATCCATAACTTCGTGGACTTTGATCCTTGCCATGGCAAGGTACGTAGGAAGCCTCCCTGGGGTTCAAGCCCAACAACCATTGGAACTTAGGTCCACATTCACGTCGGTTCACCGACCACCTACCGAACTACGAGGAATTTGATCCTTGCTATGGCGAGGTATGTAGGAAGCCACCCCGAGGTTCAAACCCACCACCCAAAGGGACCCCAGGACCCCCTTCTTGTCGGTTCACCGACCACTTTCAAAACTACGAGGACTTTGATCCATGACAAGGAATGGTACATAGGGAGCCTCCACAAGGTTCAATCCCAACACCCAGTCGTTCCGACCCCCCCTTCACGTCAGTTCACCAACACCTTGGGCCGCCTCAGAGCGTAATCCCCAAATGCCACCACCTGAACTATGGGGTCTTTAATCCATTTCAAGGCAAGGTACGTTGGAAGCCTCCACGAGGTTCAAGACCCACTAACATTGGTCCCAAATACCCTACTTCAGTGCAACGATCCCCTTCCCATCCTGATATATGTGAAATTTGATCCTTTCCAAGGCAGGGTACGTAGGAATCCTCCCTAAGGTTCAATCCTAACAACCATTGGACCCCAGGTCCACCATCATGTCAGTACACCGACCACCACTCTAACTATGATGACTTTGATCCTTGCCAAGGCAGGGTACGTAGGAAGCCTCCTTCTTGTTCAATCCCAACACCAGTAGTTCTGACCATCTTCATGTCAGTTCACCAACTAATTGGGCCACCATTGATCGTATGCCCCAAATGCTCACCCCTGAACTACGGGGACATTGATCCTTGCCATGGAAGGGTACGTCGAAGCCTCCTTGAGGTTCAAGCCAAACACCGGTTGTTCCAACCATCTTCACATCAGTTCACCAACTCATCGGGCCGCCTTAGAGTGTAAGACCTAAATGCCCCATCCGAACTATGAGGAATTTGATCTTTTCCAAGGTAGGGTACGTATGAGTCCTCCCTGAGGTTCATGCCCAAAAACTGGTTGCTCCGACCCCCTTCACGTGGGTTCACCCTTGTCCTACATGATGTTAATCTGTGGGCCTCAATCAGCGGTAAGTCATTGTTCCCCTATTCAGTAGTAATCCATTGACATCCATATTCAGTGGTAAGCCATTGACATTCCTATCCAGTGGTTAGTCGTTGTGGACCCATCCAGCGGTAAGCCGTTACGACCCCATCCAGTAGTAATCTGTTGTGACCCCATCCTTTGGTAAGACATCATATGATGAACTACGCAGACTTTGATTCCCTACCATGGGGATACATAGGAAGCCTCCATGAGCTTCAAGCCTAGTACCCATGTCTCATCCTAATCAATCCCTCGATCCCATGTGTTCTGGGAAGATCATGCCCCAACTAGGAGGTTCTACTTCCTCTAGGTCCCTTCCATGCATCCATTCTCATGGGCCGCCTCCTCAAGTGTCCCATCGTCCCACCAAACTACACGGATTTTGATTCCCTAACACAGGGATACGTAGGAAGTCTTCTTGAGGCTCAATACCAACACTACCTTCACCTTCACGACAGTCCCATCTCATTCCCCCTTCACTCTATAAAACTCTCCATCATGCATCCTGATTCTTTCCCGGGCCGCCACATCCCGGTGGGATCCTGTCGTCCACCTCTTCACAAATCCTAGTATTACTTGGGCCGTAATCGATGTGTAAGCCCAAACATGTAACGGGGTCGTTGTCCTTTGTGTACACCCCGATTCATCACCCCATAGAACTATGTGGGTTTTGATCCCTGTCATCTACACCAGGTATGTAGGGATTCTCCATGAGGTTCAATCCCAGCCAATGGTAATCCTTGATTCTTCCCCATTCTGGGGTGCACACTCCCTGATCCACCCTCAGTGGTGTTCATATCAGCCATCACGGTTTGACATATCCCATCCATGGGGTGCACCACCTCAGATCCATCCTTGTTGGGGGTTCTGATCGATCTATCTTCAAGGTGTTCCCTCCTTGGGATGTACCAATCTGATCCGTCTCTATGGGATGTTCTGATCACTCTCATTTCATATCCACATGACATTAAAGATGTGGCCTACCTCATGATAAACATGAGATTCCTGGGGAAAAACTTGGAAGACACGCCTTTGGCGTAACCATCTATGCTAGAATTTAAACTTTCACCATACCCCATGTTAAACATGGGAAGCTAAGGAAAACCTCAAATACATTCCTATGGAATATGATTCCCCGCATTTTATGTGGGATGCCTCAGGTTCTACACCCTTGAGATGCCCTCTTATGAGAAAGAATACAGGTTCCCCAATGTCCACACAACCAGAGATGCCCTGACATGATTGATGTTGTCATCTACTCTGAACAAAGGTTTCTACCATGTCCATACCCCATGGAATGTCCTAACAGAAGTAGTGTAATTAACTGGCGTCCATGAAGATATGGCACCAGGAATTAGATTCAGGAACCACGAATTAATCTATAAGGGAGACCCAGATTAGGTAACGAGTTACAATGAGGAATCCAGGGAAGGGAGAACTGACATACCATAATCCCTTTTTGATTAATGATAAAATGTCCCTGAATAAGGAAAGAATTCTGCCCGCCTTTTGAAAGTAGGAATGCGGGGCCAAAGCTGCACATCCCCCACAAACAGATGCGAGCTCCCCGGAGAAAGCATAGGAAACAGAAATGGTGATCCCAATGTGAATTTCTTCTGCTTCAATAGAGACTAGACCAAAAATGTCATGAAAATTGAGGCATCACAAATGTGAATCCCCTCTCCCTCATATGTTAGAGGATGAGTAACATCGGGTGTGTGAAGACTATGGTCCATCAGCTCTTTGCCGACTCAACCACCTTAAGAGGCCGCACAGGTGGCATCAGCCACCCGACTCCATCGGCTCATCACCGACTTTTCCGCCTCATGAGGCTGTGAAGGTGGCATCCGCCACCCAAATCCATCAGATCCTCACCGACACCACTGCCTCAAGAGGTCGCGCTGGTGGAATCCGCCACCCGACTCCATCGGCTTCTCGCCAACTCTGACGCCTTAAGAGGCTGCATAGGTGGCATCAGCCACCCGACTCCATCGGAACCTCGCCGACTCTACCACCTTAAGAGGCCGCACAGGTCGCATCAGCCACCTGACTCCATCAGCTCATCGCCAATCATGCCAGCCTAAGAGGCCGCGTAGGTGGAATCCGCCACCCGACACCATCGACTCCTCACCGACTCTACCGCCTTAAGAGGTTGTGCAGCTGGCATCAGCCACCCAACACCATCGTCTCTTCGCCGAATCCGTCTCCTAAAGAGGCCGCATAGGTAGAATCCTCCACACGACTCCATCAGCTCCTCACCGACTTTGTTGCCTCAAGAGGCCACACAGGTGGCATCCGCCACCCGGCTCCATCGGCTCCTCGCCAACTCCTCCTCCACAAGAAGTAGCGCAGGTGGAATCCGCCACCCTACTCCATCGGCTCCTCGCTGACTCTGCCGCTTCAAGAGGCTACACAAGTGGCATATTCCACCAAACTCCTTCGACTCCTCGCCATTGTCTCCACCTTAAAAGGCCACGTCGGTGGAATCCGCCACCCGACACCTTCGGCTCCTCACCGACTCTGCCGCCTGAAGAGGCCGCATAGGTGGAATCAGCCACGCGACTCCATCAGATCCTCACCAACTCCGCTGACTCAAGAGGCCACGAAAGTGGCATCTTCCACCCAACACCTTCGGCTCCTCACCGACCCCACCGCATCATGAGGCCGTTCAGGTGGAATCCGCTAGCCGACTCCATCGGCTCCTCGCCGAATATGCTTCTTGAAGTGGCCGCATAGGTGGCATTAGCCACCCGCCTCCATTGGATCCTCGCCGACTCTGCCACCTCAAGAGGGCGCGCAGGTGGCATCCGCCACCCGAATCCATCGGTTCCTTTCCGACTCAGCTGCCTAAAGAGGCCACGCAGGTGGCATCAGCCACCCAACTCCATCATCTCATCGCTGACTCTGGTGCCTCAAGAGGCCGCACAGCTGGCATCAGCCACTCGAATCCATCAGCTCTTCACCAACTACGCTTCCTCAAAAGGCCACACATATGGCATCAGCCACCCGACTCCATCGTCTCCTCGCCGACTCCGCCACCTCAAGAGGCCACACAAGTGGAATCATCCACTCAACTCCATCGGCTCCTCGCCAACTCTGTCGCCTCAAGAGGCCGCGCAGGTGGCATCTGCCACCTGACTCCATTGGCTCCTCACCGACTCTGCTGCCTCAAGAGGCCGCGCAGGTGGCATCCTCCACCTGACTCCATCGGCTCCTCGCTAACTCCTCTGCCTCAAGAGGTTATATAGGGGGCATCCGACCCCAACTCAACTGGGTCCTCACCGACCACACTTCCTTAAGAGGCCATGTAGGGGGAATCCTTCCCCAACTCTATTGGCACATTTTCAACCCAACTCTATTATTACAAGCCACTACAGAGGTCCTCCCCATACCACCACCATTCGGCATGAAGGTTTCCATGCCTTTCAGGCTCCATCTCCCCCATCGTACCGACGTCCAGGATTCCACGCCTTCTGGGAACCATAAACCCCGTCATAGCAACGTCCAGGCTTCCACTGCTTCCATGCTCCATCTCCCCCATCATACCAACTTCTAGGCTTCCACACCTTACGGGATCCATCACCCCTACCATACTGACGTCCAGGCTTCCATGCCTTTCGGGCTCCATCTCCTTATCGTATCGACATTCCTAGATTCATCACCCCTCCGGATTGATGGAATGTTGCCATCCCTACCACCCTTATGACCCTCGGTGTCATCCCAACTACCATGTTGCATCAAGTACAGAGGTCCTCCCTGTGGCCTTGACACCAGCCTGTGGAAGGTCAATTTTGAGGCATCCCAGCTCACACATGAAGAAAAACCATGCTTATGCCAAATGAATTGTTGGGAAATCCCATCATATAGATTCCCCCCTCATCCAAAACCACTAGAATGGGGTAGAAATGGCCATCCCTCTACTGACACAATCTGTGTGGCATCATCATCCTACATGATGTTAAACTTTTCATCATCGTCCCGCATGATGTTAAACTGTATGTCATCCATCATGATGTTAAACTGCAAATTATCATCTTGCATGACTTTAAACTACATCATCATCCTGTATGATGTAAAACTATTCATCTTCGTCTGTCATGACGTTAAACTGAACATTATAGTTCTGTATGACTTTAAATTGCATCATCATCATGCATGACATAAAACTATTCATCTTCGTCCATCATGATGTTAAACTACACATTATAATCCTACATGACTTTAAACTACATCATCATCCTGCATGATGTAAAATTGTTCATCTTCATCTGTCATGACGTTAAACTATACATTATCGTCCTGCATGACTTTAAACTACATCAGCATCCTGCATGATGTAAAATTGTTCATCTTTGACCGTCATTACATTAAAATGCACATTATTGTCCTGCATTACCTTAAACTGCGTAATCATCCTGTATGATATTAAATTGTTTATCTTCACCCATCATGACATTAAAATGGTCTTTATTTTCCAACATGATGTTAAACTTTTCATCATCATACTTCATGACATTAAACTGCTCATTATCATCCTGCAGGATGTTAAACTGCTCATTATCGTCATGCATGATGTTAGACTACATAATCGTCTGTCATGACGTTAAACTCCTCATTATCGTCCCGCATGAAAATAAAATGCAAAATGGTCTAAGCTCTATGACCTTAAACTAAGATCACAACCATCCATATCACAGGACGTTAAACTGTGTGACCCATCCCAAATGAAGGACATAAAACCACTCAGCATTTTTCATGTAAGACTATAAACTGAAATAGGCTACAACATCCCATATTTGGCCCAGCCTCAGATCCCTCGGCCTTTCCGGGCCCCTAGCCTAAGTTCTCATCTAGGATTGTGCGATGGGTGGGGGACTCCAAGTCCTCATTCATGTTGGGCTATGTTGGACACTCCACACATATTCTCTTGAGACATATTTCCCCTCATTTATCATCCTTCTTATGAGCACATCCCATGCCTTGCATCGTGATCCCCATCAGTTGGGTTTCCATCACATTCTATATTCAAAAGGACCCCTAGATGGCCTGGATGCTCAGCCTAAGGGATCTCCTACCATTATGGGCCGAAATCCTCAAGGATTGCGGGTGGAATATTGATATGAGTCCCGTGTTGCGAATATGGTCAACGGTCGACAGTCAATTTTCCCCCCAAACTATTGTCACATAAGTGTGGATACTGTGTTGCAAACATGGTCAACAGTTGTCTTCAATCATCATTGTTGATTTGTGGTATTACATAAGCAAGATTATTTAACCTTCCTATCCCATGCATATGACATTAAACTAGGCATATACGTTCCGAGATCTATGACCCTAATCTATTATCACCTTTATCCCCATTGCAAGACGTTAAACTACAAGCTGGTCAGGACATTCCGTCTGAGGCCCAGCCTCCGGACCCTAGGCCTTCTCGAGCTCCCAGCCCAAGTTCTCACTTAGGGTTGTACGGTGTGGTGAAGAATTATGCCCTCATTAACATCGGGATACTCCCAACTCCATACACCTACCTGGTTTTAGGTATCTTTCCCCTTCCTTCGTCCTCACAACAAGAGGGTAAACTGCATGCTGGCTGGTACTTTCCATTCGAGGCCCATCTTTAGGCCCTTTGGCCTTTTCAGTCCCCCGAACCAAAGTCTTCACTCAGGTTTGTACAGTGTGTTATGGGATTATGTCATCATTCACACCGGGTTACTCATTGTGCCATGCACCTCCCTTGTTTGGGGTATCTACACATTTTCATCCTTACTGCATGACAGTAAGCTGCGCATTCCCCTCTTCTAGAACTACAAGTGGCTTGAATCCCATCATTTTGGGATATGTAGTACCACCCGAACATTTAAACTTTGGGTCCAGCCCCATCTCTTAGATATTTCCCTGTTATCTAGCCCCCATGGCCTGCATTCTTTCATGAGAGGAGTATATGGTGTGGTATGGGATTATGTCCTCCTTCACGTCGGGTTTGCAACAACCACAATATGTACCTATTTCTCTTGAGGGTTCTCTATCCCCTTCTTCGATACTCATCTTTTCAAATATTTCCTTCTCAAGATGAGCCCCTCGATCCTCTTCAGTGATTCACTAATGTGCCCAAGGGGACTCTGGTTTAGCACCTGGAATGTCAGATTCTACCTGGACATGCAATCACCCATTTATCAGCCTTCGTGTTCCACTTCATTAGAGATTACATCACCTTTCACTTCCAAAGGGGCCCCGAATGGCATTGATGCTCGGAAAAAGGGTCCTCCTACAATTACGGGCCAACGTCCTCAAGGGTTTCAAGTAACAAATTGTTACAAGTCCCGCATTGAGAATTTGGTCAGCTATCGATGCTCATTTGTTTTTCCCGTTCTAGGATAATGTGATATAGATGATGTGTTTTGAACATGGTCAATAGTTTTCCTCCATCGTCATGCCAACCCCTTCAAGCCTTGAATGTTAGTTACATGATTCCCATCCTTTTACACCTCATCATGTCCATGTAGAACATCGAAACTCTCGGTACTATTCTTTAGTGCGCATTTTCACGTTAGGAGGACAAAATCGGCGATAAGGGCATCATTCAGGGCTTTGCACCGATATCACTTTGGTGTGCATTCCAGGTATTGCAAAAAACCACTTCCACCATTGTTTCCCTCACTAAGTTTTACTCACGTGGGCTTAAGGATCAGGTTGAGGTCCGCACTTACATGGAATGTTCTCAGTCGACTATGGTCCGAGATCTAAGACCATAAACTAAGATCTCTTTTAGAACTACGTAAGTCTTGATCCCCACCATCATGGGGTATATAGGAATGCACGTGCACTTTTCCTCGGGACCATCTTAACTTTTGTTTTCGGTCCCTCGACCTAAAAACTCCCCAAGGAACAGATGGTGGTCAGAACCCCAGGTTCCCAATGAAGCTGGGGTTTCTAGTTACCCCCCATGTGTCTCCCGTTTTTCCTACCACCCATGGTCTGTGCTCTAGGACCATAAATTAAGATCTCCCTCTGGGAATGGCACATCATGTTTGGCTACATCAACACCCTGTTCCCCATTCATTAAATCAATCCCCCTTAATGGCTCATCTTACAACCATTAAGCAGGAAGTGTGAGAACCCAGCACCCACTTCCTTGGGAAGGGACTCCACTCCCTCTATCTGATGCATCTCGTTGTCGTACATAGATGTGTTCTCAAAAAGAGCCTGAATTCTGTCATTTTCATGGGGACATTCCCCTCATTCCACGTGAAAGCTTTATGAGGCCATTATTTGGATCCTCATCCTCATCTATATCCGAAGGGACCCCCTTCATGGCCTATTCTCATGTCGCCTCGTCTCAACTTCTGTTTATGGCCAACATCCTCGAAGATCATTGACGAAATTTGCAACAGGTCCAATGTTTTGAACATGGTCAGCAGTCGACCCTCAAATGTTTTTCCCCATTCCAGGCTAATGGTATATGGATGATGTGTTTAGATCATGGTCAATAGCTATCCCCTATCATCATGCCACCATCATTGTGGTCCAGATATCGATCATTATGATTCACACATTTCCACTTCCTTATGTTCAAGTGGAATTCCAACATACTCAGCTTTACTCTTCAGCGCATCTAGGGGTGTTATATAGGTGGTTCATCATCAGTGGGACAACATTCACCTAATTCCCCAATCTCCAAAACATGTAACTGTCTATGCTAGGAAATTCCCATCACTACTTCTTATTTCCCACATATAGAATAAATTTCTTGGGATTTTAGCTCTGATTGGATGTGTACTAGCACAACAACGACACCCACACCATCTCGTCGTACATGATGTTAAACTGCACTCTCATAACTCTGTATTTCTTGATTTCCATCTTCATGGGATACATAAGAACGCCCGACCACTTTTCCTCAGGCCCAACCTAATTCTCACTCTTGGTCTCTTGACCTGAAGAGTTTCCTCTTGGGATACATGGTGCAATATGGAATCCATGTCCTCATTCACATCAGGTTGATATCTACCGTGCCACATAATCACTTCCAGGGATCCTCCCTTTCACTCTATGTCCTATTGTATGACGTTAAACTACATGAGTCCATATGTCCTCAACGCATGACACAAAAATGTGGTTATACCTTGAACAATTTCGGGATGCCTTGTGTTAATCATGGGATGCATCAGTTTCCACTCCAGAGAGGATTCTCCCAACCAGTGTTGGTCTCTAACTACACTCTTCTTCAAGAACTACGTTTGTCTTGATTCTCATCTCCATGGGATATGTAGCGATACCCATGCATTTTTCCATGGGCCCATTCCCAGGGTCATTACCCCTTTTGGAACATCTTCCCCAATTACAGTCCACTCTCTTTGACCATAATCAAGGAGCTTACAGTCCAAGAAACATGACTTTAAATTGTTAACCATGGTCCAGATGGTATGACCATTAAACAATGTGCAACATCTTTACTATATGACGTACAACTATAGGTACTTCATGGTCCTTACCAGAGAGGTCCTGTTCGGAAGTATGTTCGATCCTTGATCAGATAGATACACCCACCTAATGTGTTTCCACCATGGTGGCATGGTGTCAATAGTTATGGAATCCATTCAAAAAACCCGTCATTCCATACTACACGTTTTTTGTGCCATTTATTTGGACCCTCGACCTATTTCATGTCTAAAAGAACCCCCTAACAGTATGGATGATCAGCCTATGGCTCGCCTACAATCCCGGGCCAATGTTCTAGAAGACTAATGGGTATCATTTAGAGTCAGGCCCCGTGTTTCGAACTTGGTCAATGGTTGGACCTCATTTTTTATATCCATTTAAAGATAATGAAATATGGATAATGTGTTTTGAACACGGTCAAAAGTTATCCTTCATTGTCATTCCACCTCCATAGTGTTCCGAATTTTGGGTATCGTGATTCACACCTTCCACATCCCTTTATTCGGATTGATTCTAACTCCCCTGGTGTTACCTCGCTAGTGAACTAGGGAACGGTGGGAGAAGAAGGTAAGATATCTCGAGAGCCCTATCCTCCAGATATGACCCCTCTCTCTTTTAGGATTCTCCCTAATGGTGATTGATATCCCATGCTGATTCCCTCATACCATCCATTGTTTAACACTATCGTATATGAGCTCTTATTATATATTGTTTCCCACACCGAGAATGGATCACATAGGCTTAGATATTTAGTTGAATTTATCCTCAATGAGGTCGAGGTACAATGGAAACCAAGGCATGAGTTTTACTCAGTCATTTCCTCAGAACACGGTCCACCTCGACCTCCTTGTCCTCGTAGGACCCTGTTCTTAGGGGTGGATATTGTTGACACCAAAACACATGTCCCAAAAATTTTCCAAATGCTTCCATACATGAAACAAGATCATATCCCATTTCACAGGCTTCGATTTGGTTAGTCATAGGGCCCGAACGGAGTGACAGATTTTGAGTTATGGACATTTGAAGTGGGGATGGAAAACTAGTTTGTGAAGCCCATTCGCGAAGCCCCCTCCACGATCATGGAGCGCCACCATGAAGCAATGAGGCGGGATGATCTGTGAACCCTTTTGACATTTGTGAACCCATTGCAAAGCAAGGAGGTGGTAATGCTCCACAAATCCCTCTTATGTTCACGAGCCGTCTCGAAGCGAGGAGGAGGTAACGCTCCGCGAGCCGCTTTGAAGTTCATGAGCCACCGCGGAGCAAGCCCCATATACTCGTCGAGTGAGCTCCTCTTCATAGAACCCCTCCCCTATAAATACCCAGTTCACACCCAATCATTAAATGAGCACTTTGCCCCTTGGGCAGCCGATCTCCCTGTTCGTGGAGCTAGGCTTTACTTCATGAAGTGGATCCATGAGCCCATGCTTCGTGACCAGCTTCCTTCACATGGCTACTCCACGAGCCCATGCTCCGTGAGCAGCTACCTTCACAATGCTACTCCGCGATTCCATGCTTTATGAGAAGATCCCTTCTTGAGGTTTCTCCGTGAGTCCATGCTCCGCGATTCGATCCCTTCGTGAGGCTGGTTTGTGAGTCCTTGCTCTGAGATTCCATGCTTTTCAAGACCCCATGCTCCATGATCCATTTGCTCCGTGAATCTACTTCGTGAAGATCTATCTATTGCGAGGCTCCTACCTCCATGCCCAACTGTCCATACCGTGGCGCCTATTCCCCCGCACCCCTGGTCGAGGTCAGTGTTGGGCTTCGATCCCATATATTTGGGCCAGTCCCCTTACTATCGTCACTGACCCCCATGAAAAATGGAGAGTCGCACCGTGCACTTTTCAGGCCAGGATGTCAGGATTTTCCACTGCACCCTTATGTGCACCCACCTCCCACTGGGGGAATTCCATGATTTGAGATACTCCTCTGGACAGCACGAAACACCTTGAGTAGACTTAATCCTCTTGGTTTGATTCTCATGTCACCAGTTGACATTCTCATCATCAATTACCTGATTACCTTGAGTCGAACTATTCCTCATGTAACTCGTCTAAACCCCATCACATGGCTCGTATGCCATGTTGAACTAGCAAGGGCCTCTCTTGTGTAAGTCGAAACACAAACCATTTCTAGGCTCCTTATGACTAATAGTCCTATCTATATGACTATAACTGTTGTGAACCCTAGGTTCTAAACATAGGATACCACTTGCTCTAATCAAGAGATGACATATTCTCCAAGAATGAGATGACAACAGTCCTCTCTACATGACTATAAACTATAGTATTTGATATCATTCAATAATTGGATGCCTCTTAATCTAAAAAAGAGATTACTTTTTATCCAATAATGTGATTCCAACAGTCTTCTCTACATGACTATAAACTGTAGTACTCCCTATCATTCAATAATAGGATATCTCTTGTTCCAAATAAGAGATGCCTTACGCTCCAAGCATATGATGCCTAATGCAATGATTACAGTGGAATAATTTCAAGAGTGTTGGAATCCATTTAAACATTCCATCACACGACCTCAAGATTTGAATGTCCTTCATTCGGATCTTCATCCACTTCCATGTCTGAAAGGACACCCTAAAGACCTAGTCTCATGCCGCATCGGCTCACCTATCATCCTGGGCCAACGCCCCATATGAATTTGGACGACACTTTTTCGTCAGGTCATGTGTTTCGAACACGGTCAACAGTCGAACCTCGTTTTTTTGTCCCCATTTTAGGCTAACGTGATTTGGATGCTAGGTTTAGAACACGGTTAACAATTATCTTTTATCGCCACTCCACCCTCGTTGTGTTCTGAATATCAGGCATGTGATTCACACTTCTCATCTCTTTGGTTCAGACTGATTCCAATGCCCATGAAATTATCCCTCTTGTGTGCTAGCGCATAGGTGAATACATCAACCCACCAGTGAGTTGGGATTCCCTCATGTCCAGACATGAGGAAGACATCATGGGACTCTTCCTCGAGTAAGCCCCATCCACCATTACTACTCCATAGCAGCACCAGGGCAGCTTCCTTACGTAAGCCTCATTCACCATTTCCACTCCATAGAGGCACTGGGGTAGCTTCCTTACCTAAGCCCCATCCACCATTGCTGATCCATAATAGTACACATGAAGCTTCCTTGTGTAATCCCCATTCACCATTGTCGCTGCATAGCAGCACCCGAGCAACATCCTTTCGTAAGCCCAATTCACCATTTCTACTCCATAGCGGCACCCGGGCAGCTTCCTTGCATAAGCCCCATTCACCATTGCCACTGCATAGCGGCACCCATGAAGCTCCCTTGTGTAATCCCCATCCACCATTTCTTCTCTATAGCGGCACCCATACATATTCCTGGCGCAATCCCCATCCCTCATTTTCGCTCTATAACGGCACCTGGGTTGCTTCTTTGCATATGCCATATTCACCATTGCCGCTCTATAGCGGCTCTCGAGAAGCTTCATTGCGTAAGGCCCATCGTCCACTGCCGCTCCATAAAGGCACTTGGGAAACATCCTTGCATAAGCCCTATTCACAATTGCCGCTCCATAGCGGCACCAGGGTAACTTCATTCCATAAGCCCCATTCACCATTGCTGCTCTATTGCGGCACCAGGGTGGCTTTCTTGTGTAAGCCCCATCCACCATTGGTGCTCCATAGCAGCACATGAGAAGCTTCCTTGCCTAATCCCCATCAACCATTGCCGCTCCATAGCGGCACCTGGGTAGCTTCCTTGCATAAACGCCATCCACCATTTTCACTCCGTAGCGGCACTCGGGCAGCTTCCTTGGGTAAGCCCCATTCACCATTTCCACTCTATAGTGGAACCGGGGACGCTTCCTTTCGTAAAACCCATTCACCATTGTCACTCCATATTAGCTCCCGGGAAGCTTCCTTGCATAAGCCCCATGCACCATTGCTGCTCCATAGCGGCACCTAGGCATCACCCTTGTGTAATCCCCATCCACCATTGCCACTCCATAGCGGCACCCGAGAAGGTCCTTCCGTAAGCCCCATCCTCCATTGTCGCTCCATAGTGCGACCATGGAATCTCCTTTGTGTATGCCCCATCCACTATTGTATCTCCATAGTGGCACCTGGACATATTCTTTGCGTAAGCCCCATTCACCATTATCGCTCCATAAAGGCACCCGAGTAGCTTCCTTCCATAACCCTCAACCAGCAATGCCGCTTCATAGTGGCACCCGGGAAGCTTCCTTGCATAAACGCCATTCACCATTACCACTCCATAGAGGCACCTAGGCAGCATCCTTGCATAAGACCCATCCACCATTATCGCTCCATAGCAGCATCTGGGCAGCTAACTACGCATAAGGCTAATCTACCATTGCCGCTCCATAGCGGAACCTGGGCAGATTCCTTGCGTAAGCCCCATTCACCATTGCCGCTCCATAGCAGCACCCAGACAGCTTCCTTGTGTAAGCCCCATTCACCATTTCCGTTCCATAGCGGCACCCAGGAAGCTTCCATCCGTAATCCATATTCACCATTTCTGCTCCATAGCGGCACTTGGGCAGATTCCTTGCGTAAGACCCATCCACCATTGCCGCTCCATAGTGGCACCTAGGCCGCTAACTAAGAGTAGGAGACACTTCACCTCCCACAGACGCACCTTTCATGACTTGATGGTCACATATCTGCTACCTCCTATTTCTCACACCGATATTGTTTCAAGTGGTCTGAGAGTGAGCACAAACCATGAAATATCCCCCGGGCAGCCTAGAGTGTAAGTAAATTCCCACCAATCTGAACTACGAGGACTTTGATCTTTTCCATGTCAACGTATGTAGGAATCCTCCACGAGGATCAAGCCCAACACCCGGTCGTTCCGACCATTTTCACATTGGTTCACCATCACCCTACGCAGCCTAGAGTGTAATCCCCACACCCACCATCCTAAACTACTCGAACATTGATCCTTGCCAAGGTAGGGTACGTAGGAAGCCTCCAAGAGGTTCAATCCCAACAACCATTGGACAACAGGTCCACCTTCACATTGGTTCACCGACCACCAACCGAACAATGAGGACTTTGATCCTTTCTAAGGTGAGGAATGTAGGAAGACTCCATGTGGTTCAAACCCACCCCCAGAGGGACCCCAGGTCTCCCTTCACATTGGTTCACCATCCACCTTCCTAACTATGAGGACATTGATCCTTTCCAAGGCAAGGTACGTATGAAGCCTCCAAAAGGTTCAATCCCAACACCCGGTCGTTCCGACCCCCTTTAGGTCTGTTCGCCAACACCTTGGGCCACCTCAGAGCGTATGACCCAAATGCTACCACCTGAAATATGGAGTCTTTGATCCTTGTCATGGCAAAGTACATAAGAGGCCTCCACCAGGTTTAAGCCCCACAACCACTATTCCTGACTACCCTACATTGGTGCACCGAGCCCATTACCTTGTTTTACTACATGGACGTTGATCCTTCCCATGTTAGGGTTCGTAGGAAGCCTCCCTGATTTTCAAGCCCAACAACCATTGGACCCCAGGTCCACCTTCATGTCGGTTGACTGACAACCTCCCAAACTATAAAGACTTTGATCCTTGTCAAGGCAGGGTACGTAGAAAGCCTCCCTGAGGTTCGAGACCAACACCATTTGTTCTGAAAATCATCACGTCGGTTCACCAACTCATTTGGCCGCCTTAGAGCGTAAGACTGAAATGTTCACCACCTGAACTATGAGGAATTTGATCCTTACCAAGGCAGGGTATATAGGAATCCTCCCTGAGGTTCAAGCCCTACACCGGTCATTCTGAAAATCTTCACGTAGGTTCACCAACTCATCGCGCTGCTTTAGAGCGTAAGACCCAAATTCCCCATCCAAACTATGAGGAAGTTGATCCTTGCCAAAGAAGGGTACGTAATAGGCCTCCCTGAGGTTCAATCCCAACAACCGGTCGCTCTGACCCCCTTCACGTCGGTTTACCCCCGTCTTGCATGAAATTATCTTGTGGGCCTCAATCACTGGTAAGCTGTTGTCCCACTATTCAATGTTAATCTGTTGACATCCCTATTCAGTGGTAAGCCTTTGAAATCCATATCCAGTGGTTAACCATTGTGGCCTCATCCAGTGGTACGTTATTGTGACACCATCCAGTAGTAAGCCGTTGTGACCCCATCTTGTGGAAATCCATCATATAATGAACTATGCAAACTTTGATTCCCTACCATATGGATACATAGGAATCGTCCATGAGGTTCAAGCCCTGTACCCATGTCTCATCCGGATCTATCACTCGATCCCATGTGTTCCGAGAAGATCATGCCCGAACCTAGAGGTTCTACTTCTTCTAGGGCCCATCCATGCATCCATTTTCACATGTCACCTCCTCAGGTGTCCCATCGTCCCACAGAACTACGTAGACTTTGGTTCCCTGCCATGAGGATATGTAAGAAGTATCATCAAGGCTCAAGACCAACAATATCGTCACCTTTAAAATGGTCCCATATCATCCCCCCTCCACTCCATTCAACTCTCTATCATCCATCCTGATTCTTACACGGGCCACCACATATGGGTGGGATCATGTCATCCACCTCGTCACTGCTCCTAGAAGTACTTGGGCCATAATCCATGTGTAAGCCCCAACATGTAATCGGTTTGTTTTCCTTTGTGTACTCCCCAATTCATCCCCCCTTAGAACTACGTGGGTTTAGATCCCTATCATCTAAATAGGGTATGTAGGAAGCCTCCATGAGGTTCAATCAGAACCAATGGTAATCCTTGGTGCTTCCCCATTCTTGGGTGAACACTCCCCGATCCACCCTCAGTGGTGTTCAGATCTGCAATTACGGTGTGAAATCTCCCCTCCATGGGGAGGTCCTCCTCGGATCCGTCCTCATTGGGCATTCTGATCCATCCATCTTCAAGGTTCCCCCTCCTTGGGATGTACCAATCTGATCTGTCTCTATGGGATGTTCTGATCACTCTCATTCAGTCACCGCAAGGCATTAAACTTGCTGTCTTCCTTGTGGTAAACATGAGATTCCTATGGAAAACCATGGAAGACACGACTTTGGCATAACCATCTTAGGTAGATGTTAAACATGCAGAATACCCCATGTTAAACATGGGAAGCTGAGGAAAACCTCAAAGACATGCTTATGGCATATGATTCCCTGCATTCGACGTGGGATGCCATGGGTTCTGCACCCTTGAGATTCCCTCTTATGAGGAAGAATACAGGTTCCCCAATGTCCATGAATCTAGAGAAGCCCTGATATGCCTAATGTTGTCATCTACTCTGACCTAAGGTCACTACCATGTCATGACCCCATGGAATTTCCTGAAACAATTAGTGTTGTTAACTGGCATCCATGAAAATATGGCACTAGGAATGAGATTCTTGAACCACGAATTAATCTATAAGGGAGACCCGGGTTAGGTAACGAGTTCTGAGGAGGAATACATGGAAGGTAGAATTGACATCCCATCATCCTGTTTCGATCAAGGACCAAACTTCCTTGAATAAGGAATGGATGTCTCCCGCCATTGGAAAGCGAGAATGTGAGGCCACAGCTGCGCGTCCTACACAGACGGATCCGCGCGCCCTGGAGAAAGCTTCAAAAAAACTATCCAAAGTGATTTATGTGATTATATAATAATCATTGGAGAATTTATCAATGGATCACTCCCTAAAAAAATGTATCCATGTTGAAGGGGACATGGGTTCCATTCAATATTTAAAATATTTGATGGTGTGTAGTGTTATTACATGGAATGTTCCTTCAGAAATAGGGCATACCCATATATCATGACCTACACCAATATTTGTGTCCATGTAAAAGTATATGTAATCTCCAAAACCATCTGCTCCTGACAGTGTCTGTGTACATAGCTTTACCCATGTGCACCTTTCCATGTTGTGTCTATGATAGAGTACACAACATGTATGAGCCTGTGTACTATGGACCATGTCTATGTGCCCTCTGATGTAGATTTCATTCCATCATGTTATATGATCCTCCATAAAACAAGGATCACATGGAATGAAATACTTTTCATCTCCAATAAACCTTATAATTGTGGCAGGGGTCTCACAGTTCGTGTTGCCGCGCTATACGTGCTGTGTATATTGTGATTTTTTATAACTCATAGGTTATTACTCCATGTATGTCCATACTGCCTCAATCTCCAATTCAAACTCCAAAAATGATGGAGTTCATGGATCTTTGTCAAACTAACCCATTCGTCATGTAAAATCTAATTTCTAGTCATCCTAATTGCTCGAGAATCACCATGCTGGTCTATTGTCACCATATGTCCAAGAAATTCACCTTTATATTTCATATCCATTTTTTATTTTTCATCACTGCCATTATAGCTCAATCACATTGTTGATATGAAGCCGTATCTGCAATAACAATCCAAATCACAAAGAAATTGATGTGCATTGATTATTTATTCAGCATTTTTCGAACCACGAGCCATGGGATTTTCTATCAATGAATGATGAAAAGTCATAAGAATGGAATGTCCACAAACATGATGAAAAAATACTAGATAATATGTTTTTATTCTAGATTAATTATCATTATAATTCTGACTGAATAGATAACAAATATAATAACAATGAAATCCCCAATTCAATGAAAAATCTAACCCGTACCCAAAAGACTCATGATCTGTGAATCATTCCATTAGTTGATTGATTCATGTTTATCACAGGAATAGTAAAACAAGGATATATATAAAAAATAAACATACAACCATGATTTTGATTTATCACTATCGAATAATTATTTCATGCCATTGTCCTTGGTGTGATCCTTGAATTTCGTTGCACAACAATCAGTGAACCACAACCCGATATTCACTATCCCATGAAAGCTCTAATAATGGATCCACTATAACTCTAGAGATATGTGAATAACCCTATGATTTTACTGTCAATATATATTTATATAATAAATTAGGTTACTCCACTATTAAAAAATAAGATAAATAAATCTAAACATCTAATTTATTATTTTATGACTATGACAACTTTTTCACAAATTACCAATGTTAAAAACTATAATGGGATTCATAGGGTAAATCACACACTCTAAACTCAATAGAGGACTTCATTTTATGATTCAATCCTTTGATTATACGTTATTCCATTTTTTCAAGAAAACTACTTGTGTGAGTATAAAATATATTTTCCATATTAAAAAATAATAATTTTTGGAACACCGGTCATTGAAATATCATTTTGTCTCTATAACTAGATCTGAAAATAATCCATATACTATTATAAAATAATGCATGGAAAATATGAGTAATTACATTCTCTCCACCTTGGGGTTTACATCCTAGAATGTCAGAAAAGGGTATGCAAAATGATGTGGGTACATATCACACATTAGTGTCTCACACTCCCAATATCTATCCTAAAGATTCATTTACTAAAAATAAGCACAAAATAGGGGAATTGATAACCCATGATAGATAATCTCATGTCAATCCTCATTATTTACTTCTTACTCCACAAAGGGATCTTCATACTCGATGTCTCGTCCACACCAGATAATAAAGTGCAACAGAAAGTTCATATACCTCTTCAATTTCAACACATAGACGGTTTCATGTAACAGATCTAATTGTTTCAATTGTTATAAGTGTTATTGCTCCTCTACAACTATTCATTGTATCTATAATGTACCAATGAATACATGATAAAGTTTTCTACCTCAGCTAAATCACCATAATCCTCATCTTGGTGAACCTATAAGAAGATTTTATCTCCCTCATCGAAATCCAAACGCGTCCATCGACAATTAGTGTCAGAATTATGATGGAACTGTGTGTTCCTCATCCAGTCCAACATAATATAAACCTTATCTTTAGTGGATCACAAAAACTTTGGTCCCATATGTTCTGACTCCCCTGGGTCGTTCCAACCAAGTGGTGACCTAGGGGGGTCTCATACAAGACCTCGAATAGTTCCATACTGATGGTGAAATGTTAGAAATTGTTGTAAGAAAACTCCATCAATGGTAATAGATCCATCCTACAAAAAAAAAGTCCACCATTCAAGATCGATGTATGTCCTCTAGAACCTGAATGGTCCGCTCAATTTTCCCATCATTCTATGGTAGGAAATCATTGATCATGTGTAGCTAATTCCCAAATACTCCTACAATTGCTTCCATAAATAAGACGTGAAGCAGGAATCAAAGATAGAAATTATTTTTAGAGGAACTCCACGGAGTTATAATTTCAATTTCTCATAGAGGAATCTAAGGATGTCTACTTAATATTCCTCGAGGATAGTTGTGATGTTGGATGACCTCATGAGTCAATCTATGATCACCCAGATGGAATCATGTCCTTTTGATATACATTTTAATCCTATCATGATTTAGTTGTATATCCCATTACACTTATATTCTGGAACCTAAAGGCATGAGATAAACCCATTGGAACCTAGTGTTTATCATTCACATACTGATTGGTAAGGCACTGAGAGCGAAACTCTACAACTACCTTTTATATCCCTAGACCCCAAAACTAAAATTGGCTGTTGTAGTACTTATTTCTGCACATTTTTATGTATCGTCAAAGGAGATTTATGAAACTATCTCTAAACCGCATCCCATAGTGTTGTTGGAATATCATACATCCTCTAAAAGGAATGAAATTCTCCCCACATTCATAAAATCCATTAGGATCATTTCCATTAGATATTTGAGTATATTGGACCTCACAATCAGTATCCCTAACCAATACCTCCCCAAATCACAAAACAAATAGGATGGGTAACAATTATTGAATTGATGCAAGATACCCAATCCATATCCACAAAAGATATTTGAAATGTGGGAAAAATATGATTCATCTCTCATAAACTATGAATAGTATCTTCTTCTAATGTCATCTACTACCATGTTCCCCTACCCATGAGTATAGACAATCAAAATATCACAATCCCAGGGAAATATTTCTATCACCACAATCTCATGTTATGATCCTTCTGAGGGATGATATACATGGTACTCTTATAGTCAGAATAAGAGATAACCTACTCGCCCATAAGGTAGTTTCAAAACATAATTGTTACCAAAACTATCTCTAATTACTCAATATTGTGGGTTACAAAGTTTTTTTTATGTGGTATCAAATTACGTAAACCAAAGGAAATCTCTGACTACCTAGACATCATTAAATTACCAAGATCTATTATTGATTTATCACCGAACACTACATACTCAAAATCCTTCTCATTAAATATCAATACGTGATCACTCTTCAATATTTGTCTCAACTACTAGAAATCGGGAAAGCACCTCTCTATCCTCATGAATTGATTCCCCTTTTAGGTCAAATCTATCGAGGGACCTGGAATCCTAGATAAATTTGGTATAAATCTCTGATAGTAGCCTTTTAACACATGGTAGCTCAATGCCACTGTCCTGCTCTTGGGTGTCTCCCAGGATAACACTACCTTAGCTTTCAACATGTCCACTACTACACGGTCTTTTGTGTTAACCTATCAAAAAAGGGGACCTCCTAATTCCATAACCAAAACTATGATAAATACCTATAAATCAAGTGCTCTCAAAGTACATTTAGCAACATCAAACGTGTATTGTGTGTTCCTCCTTGGATTCTAGGTAAATTGGGATTTTTTTGATATTAATAATATAATGAAATTGTCTAATAATGGATGAATGACCAAGTTGATTAGTCCCATTAATACATATAGGGAGATCTTTATGTCAAATGGCACCACCAATTTGTCATAGTGTGTGTAGAGACATTTGAATTTAATATTTAATATATCCTTTCTCTATAATCATAACTGGTGATAGGGTTATCTGAGGTCAATATCCGATAACAAATATGCATCTATCATAATATCAAATAGGTCATAAATCCTTTGTTTTGGATACTTGTTCTTTACTATCATTTGGTTTTTGGTATGCAATTCCACAGAAAATATTTACCTCTCTTAAACCTTGATTCTGAAAAAAATGTTGGATTCATAGGTAGAAAAACTAGGTCTAACAAATCCCTTCCTATGAAAATCCTCCAACTACACCCTCAATATGACATGCTTTGTGGGATCCATCCAATATGATGTCATAGATATCGAATTCATCCTTGGTTTTAGATCAATATAGATGTCTATCTCTCAGTGGGGAAGTAATACTATAAATTTCATTGAAAATACATCATCATATATTTCCACAATGTTAGGGAACTGAAAACTCATAGCATCCAAAACATCAAGGAATATTCTAACATGCGGTTGGGTAACCGATTGAACCATCCAATGTATGAGTCCATAAAGCTCTTTATTGTTTTCTTTTCAACAAAAAAAAGTAAAACATGGTCCCATTATTAAGTAAACAGTAAATATATACATGAAATACTCTATTAAGGCATTACAAGTACATAATGAATCCATACCTAACATGTCATCTTAAGGCCTCATCACTAATAAAAAGAGATTCCAATGGAATCTATGTCCTCTAATATTTAGGATATAGTATCATCACATCTATGTGATCATAAAGTCATCTTTAGTAGGAGACTCCAAGAGAGGAGGTCAAGCCAAAGGCTCAAATTGAATCTCTACGTCTTGAACTAGATATGTGGAAATAAAATAATGAATAGAACCTATGTCAATCAGTACAGTAGATAATGTATAAAAGGCATAGATCATACAATATATCATCTTTGGAGCCTATGGGTCAAATGCCTCGACTACCTATAGTTTCCCTCAATCCTATCTTCTTTATCCTGAGTATGGTGTGGACCACAGGGAGGTACTGGTAGTAACAATTCAAAACATCATCCACCAATAGCTGATATCCTAGATCATATTCCACATTATCTACTATATGAAGATTTATACTCCTATCACTTCATATACCTAGGCAGCCCATCCAATATCTCCTAGTAAATTGTATGGTAGGAGAGAAAATCACCTTTTAGTTATTCCCTACCAACAAAAGAGTTGAACAACCTCTCTTTAGGATGACAAGATCCATACTATGATCCCTGAACTATATAGCCTCTATCATTAGACCACCTCCTAAAATATCTCACATGTTTAAATCCCTAATACTGATGTCATATCCCTACTATTAAGGTCTCTGATATTGTGTTCCCACTACTGAAAGAAACTGTATGTGTATGCACATCCCAAAAATTCCTTACCACCAAAGAATACACTAGAACTTCATAATATATAAGAATTCGTAGAGATATAATAATGAATTGGATTTCAATCCATAGTCACCACTCGAAGGTCCACGATTGAAAGAACTGATCAATAACCATATCTATCATGTATCTAAAGAGGTTGTTAAACCTCAAGGATTACCCATACATTTAATTTTTCCATTTTAATTGCATATAATCTCCTATTTGTGTACATCCCTTGTCATAGTTAGAGATAATTCCACTCAATAATATTTATAGAATAATGACCATGATAGAGCCTCCTCATTATATAAATGAGTCACTAAAACCCACCATCATCCTATCGGTCAAAAGAGAATGCTCTCTTCCATAACCACCATCTGATTTGTTAGTGGCCCAAAAAGATGGAATTCAAGAACCACCACCTAATTCTAGTCCTCAGTTACTTCAGGTTCAATCTCACTTTATAACCTATGATATCTATATAATTGAAACTTTTTAAGTTCTCTAAGACTACACAACTCGTCTACTGGTAATGCGGGTACCATATGCTTCTTGATAGATAGTGGTATAAATGGTGAACCACATGGAGTTAACTCCTCCATATCATGCCCCTATATCGATGACTCATCATATAGGGGATCATCATCGTGATCCTACACCAAATTTTAGATGGGATATGTTGCATAAGTATCCTAAAAAAGAATCGATGTATCATGGTCGGTGACTATATCTGGAGAGATAAATCAAGAAGGACATGGAATCCAAAACCCATTACTATACGATTAATATACCAATGATTTCCATACCACCAGTGTCCACATGTACTTATTCAAATAGATGGTTATTAGAGTGTTGTTGTATGAATATGTTAGCCACCACACCAACAATAGAGTCCCTGGCCCAAAAAGAGAACTCAAAACAATAATCACCATTTCCCCAAACCAATCTCACAGACTTTAGTATTATGGTAGAATCACCTCATCTGATACCACTCTGTCATGACACCTCCCAACAAATCCCATTCCATGACTACCCCAAGTCTTCCTTGAATAGGATAGGTACTCTAGACTAGCATCAAATATGACTATCACTAACATGGGAGGCCTTAACACAAGTTATATATACACAACCAAACATCTCCAAGACCATACAATGTTAAAAAGTAAATGAAAAAATTGTTAATGATTGCAGACATCTAAATCCCACTATCATATTAAAAAATGTATCGAATGAAAATAGGCCCAAATACAATCCCACTACATGTTTCTGAAGATATGTACCACCTAAATGTATATAAGGGGAATTCTTTCAATGTATCTACCAGAATAAACCTCGATCAATCTATCACACTATTATGTTCATGTACGAGGTCCCTCTAGGACTCCGAAAATAGGACGATCATCTTCATAAGACAGGACATGAATATTTAAATCCCATTATGATTGGAGTATACCATTGTCTAGTAGGACAAGCCAATAAAACAAATCATTTGACAAAAAAGATAAAATTTAGCTCAAAAGAGGTGTACTTCATCAAAACATATACTGAGAATATCCAAATATACAGAACAAAGACACAAAGTCTCAATGAAAATTCACAACCATAATGTTAGCCTTCGAATAAGACATGAAGGTTCCATATAGAACACATTTTTGGAGACACACTCCCCAATTTAGATATCATTGATGGGGTACATATAATAGAGACTTATCATTGGGTCTCTCTATAAAAATTATACTCTATAAGCCTAAAGATAACGATACATAGAAAATGGCCACACCCATGTGCATGGATTATACCAACAACCCAACCTGGATTAACCCGCTATGTAGGGGAGCAACACACATGTAGTGTTGGTGACAAAAATACCAAGAAATATACCAAGGGAAATATGATTATTTAAGATCTCACTCTAGGCCTTATGAAAAGATTCCAACAACTCTATATATGGAATACCATTGAATGAATCGCTATCATTTCACTAGAAAATATTCTTTACTAACCCTGATATATTGAATCAAGGGAACACTCTATAACAAAAATACTCCAAGATAAAGTGAAAAAGAATCCAAGATGTGTTTGGAGGAGTACACAACATGTCATGTCTGTTCAAAACATGTCCCTTTGGTGTCTGGTTCTACCCATGTATCATTTCCTATGAATATTTCTATATCAATGTTAGAGTACAGGGCATGTCCAAACTCATGTACTCTTGATAGTGTTTGTGTACATGGCTCTACCTTTGTACACATATACTGGCCAAGTCCATGTCGGGGTACATTTCATATTCGATCCCATGTACTCCTTGTCATGTTTGTGAACCCTATGTGATACATTCTGAGACACCATGTTGAGTTAAATTCTTTGTGATAGTTTTCACACACACCATGTGATAGTTATCAGCTCATGAAAACCCTAGCGACCTAATAGGGGTCACACATGGTGTGCAAATCCTCAATTCAGGATTTGTACAATGGTATTTCCCCGAACCAAAATACTATTATTCAACATACACTCACACTATCATTGCCACCAATTTCCTTGAAAAAAATTCAAAAGTCATGGATCTGAGTCAAATAAACACATTCACCAATAGAAATCTTGTTTTCAACCATCTCAGTCACTCAAGAATCACCCCGATGGTCCAAAATCATCATACATCCAAGAACCTCAGTCATGTATGCTTGATAAGATCCCAATCTATCATCGACACCACTATATATTGATCCCATCATTGAAATGAACTCAAATCCTTGATAATAATCCATCGCTCCAGGAATCTGGTGCACAACTATGGTTGATCTGGTATTCATTCAATCGTGACCCAAGAGACTTTCCCATGATGAATGAAGAGATAAGAGAAGAAATTCACAACAAAAAACATGATGTATGAACTTTTTCAAATGTTCATTTACACATTTATTTTTTTACATTAGAATGGAAAATGAGGAAAATATAAAAAAATAGATAATAAATCTTTAATTCTCTGATAAATCATAACTGTACCCACAATAGACATGATCTGTGAATCAAAACATTAGTTGATTGATTAAATTTTTTCATAGGATTAATAAAAGGGGGATAAATAAATTATTGTAAACATAATACCTCGTTTTTAGTGATCACTAGATTTGAATGGTTTGGGGTCACTCTTTTTGGTTAGATCCTTAAATTCCATTGCACAATGATCATTTAACGAGGATCGAGTTTCTGTTATCTGATGGAATCTACTCTAATGGATCTTATAAATCTATATTGTTATGTGGTTAACCATAATATTTTTCTATTGTTGTATATTTATAGAATTAAATAGGTTACACCACTATTCAAAAATAAGATAAATCAATTTAATCAATTATTTTAACAATTTACGACCACAAAAAGTTTTTCACAAATGCTCAATAACAAAAATATCATATAACACCAAGGGTAAATCTAATGATATGAAGTAAACATAAGACTTTTATTTTTCATTCAAGAACCTATTTAAATGTTATTTCACCTTTTTACAGAAATTTCAAGCATGAAAATTTATTATATCTAATTTATTTCAGAAAATATTAATTATGGTCACATCGGGCATAAAATTATCACACTATCTTCATGATTAGATCAAAACATATTCCATATAATATTTAAAAACAATAAATTGAAAAATCATAGTGATAACATGTTTTATTTGGTAAATCTCTTCACCTCTAAATCCTCATGTTGTACCTTGAGATCCTTCAACATAGATGGTTCTATATTTTATAGAGGGGTAAATATGTGTGATGACCCTATATTGAGTTTTATCTTTAATTAGATTATTATATCAAGTTACTTTTCTATGAAATCATCTTGGAAGACAATCTGGTAATGATCCACCACTTGAGGTATATAGGAGGGAGGTACTTCTTGATCTTTTAAAAGAACCATTCCCTCTACCTTTAGTTTGATAGCCTCAAACTGAATCTGGTCCGGTCTTGTTCTTCTTTCATCAACATCTCATTCACTTGTTAATAGAAAAAAATACTATTTAGGTGTATTAATGTAATATTGTCACCTATAGCTACCATTTGATGCTAAAAAACTAATCAACCGGTCTATATCAACAATCATAATAATTGTTGTTATCTATAAGATCATAAAATACAATAAATTTACCAAAGAAAAGTAAAAGACACTTTAGAAAAAATTTGAGATCATCTACATTCTTCATCAAGGGTGTATCAAACAATGTAGTTGAGAGTATATAGGTAATCAGAACAATATCTTGAACTGTAAAAGGTCTCTATTCACTATTAGGAATACTTGTCCCACCACATAAAACATGTATGTGTCGTATCCATGACTGTATCCTTATGGAAAATGTATCACATGGGAATTGAAGTTAATGTAGGCATCTTATATTGGGTTCATATGGCCACCCGATGGCGCGATGTCCAAGAACCTAACTACGATGCATTAAAAAATCATTGGGGATAATCTAACATAATAAATTGAAAAAAAAATTGTGGACTAGAATAAAATATGAAATTATTACCTTTCCAACAATAATTATAGCATCATACATAATACCCATCAATATAGGGAGAAAGAGAACCTATTCTCTTCTCGAGATTCTTGATGCTTCCCTACAAATTTTCCTTTGACTTTGTCTTTGTATTACATAGAATGGAAGGTTAAATATCAGTATAGATTCCACTCACCATTCCATTGACATATTGAAGAATACAAAATATTTTTTATTCTTCCAGTCACTTCTCAATTGTGTTATCCTTAAGATCCATCTCAGAGTTTTTCATCAAGTCAAAATTCCTTCCTTAATTCCATGGCTCTGGTCGAAGGACAATATAAATCTTATGGGAGTTTTACACCACATTCCTATCCAACAGTGGGGGAAAATAAACCCTCTAAAATGATTTAAATAATATTTCACTATCATCATACCATGTTGAATCTTAGTAAACTCTTGAGTGTAGTCAAGCCTTAACATATCCTAAGAAAAAAGCTGCATTGATTATTTCCTTAATTTATTCCATGTTAGAACCTCATTCCTTAAATCCTAGATTGTGATGTTGCACTATATGCCCATAGTTACTTACATCATGATGGTTGGTAGCTTAATGCATCAATCCTCTAGAGTCTCCACTAGATCCAAGGATATCTTGATGATTTCAATCCAAGCCTCAGTGTCTTCGGGTCCTATAGTAACTTGAAAGGATGGGTGATAATGAAGATGGATATCTTGAGAATTATTTAACATCATCTTTTGAGATCCCCCATATTGATCAAAATCTATGTAAAAAAACTCTAGCTTATTTTGGTTCCATATCTTAAACCATTGGAGTGATTGTTAGACCATTTTTAGATTATTTATTTTACACATATTGAATCACTACTAGATTTGAATCCCTTATAGGAATATCCTGATCCGATTTTATAGGTGTTAAGATATTACAATGTCATTAAGAAATGTGTTGAAATTAAAAACGACTACTTATAAACTCCATTAATATCTTAAAGAACCACAAAACTCGAGCAGTTATACTGATGCACAAAATATCACAACATGAAGACTAATCCTAAGGGGATTCCCATTTAAAAAAATCAATACCCCCTTGGTACTATGTGAGTCCTAACCCAAGTCATACATTCCTATGTGTTATTCAAGGTAATAAAAACATAAAAAAACATAACATGTGTTGTCAAATAAATTAAAATGTTAGTACAAATATATCATAGAAGCATAATTCACAATTTACCTATGATATTTTACTAATTAAATTACTATGTTTAATAAGAAATAATATAAATGATATGTAATCCTATGATAATAGTAATGATTCATGATCCACCTAGATCCCATTATCTATATCATCATAACAAAAATAAATATTTACATGAAATTAAAATATTGAAACGGGTAAATGAAATCCAATCAATGAAAACATTATGGTATATAACATCTGGGATGGTTTGAAACTTCAGTGACTCCACTACCTGAGTTCCTCAGAACCTATCACATTTCCACTTTACCCAACTAAAATCAAAAGGAAAAATGAAATCCCCCATTGATAATGCATAGTAACACCCTAAAATTAATCTCTGAGTCCAAGAAAGAGTGTTACAAGACCTCATCTGTGCCTTCCCTTATACAAGTGATTGTTGATGAGAATTTGGGGCTACAGTAGAGATTTTGGAAATACTCTTTCCTTGGTGAAAATATGGAAACATAATAAACGTAGTAAAAAATAAATAAAAGACTATAAAATGAAAAAATTAACTAAAATATAATGTCTTATAGTATCATATGGTGTATAATTTGTCAATAATAAACCCAAAGGCACCTAATATGGCAGGTGAACCAAAGTGTAATAAATAATGAAAATAAATTAGGACTCTTCAATAATAATCTTAAGTAATTCATGACCCCATATATCTAGAGATACAAAAACGATGATAGAGAGTTAATGACACCCTAAGTCTCACCTCCTGTTGGCCTTGGGTTGGAGACAACCCTCAAGAGTTTAAATCTCTCATAAAATGGGAGGCATTACCGTATATAATGATAAACTATAGGTAGAAATGTTGAATCATACCCATAAAACACCATGAAATAACATAAAAGAAAATAATACCATCCCACAATTTATTGGATAACTAAAATAGATATAGAATTTTTTTTGCAATGTTAATACCCAAATGATACGTTATAGTAGAGACACAGTATCTATCCATGTTCCAAGCTAGTAATGTCCATCACCATTGACACAATAATTCTAGTAAATTGATTTTTTTGATATATTTTTGGTGATTAAACTAGTATACTCAGTAAGAAAACCCAAGTCCCTCATGAACATTTGAAAGAAGCATATTAATGAATCTATGATAAAACATGTGAACCTTCAACACCTAAACATTTAAAATATCCACCCCCACCACAGCAAGGCATGCTCGCAAATTAATATAATCCATGTAATATAAAATAAAAAGAAGAATATTGATAGAGGGTACCCTGAACATCTTTCCCATTGGTATGCCACTGTCACACCCAAACGTCAAACATCCTAAAACTCCCATATCTTATAAATACCACAACAACCCACAAGAAATGTCAAAAGTATTCACAACCTAAAATAGCTAGGATCACCACCCCACATAAATTACCACATCACATCTTGCCCGAAAAAACATAGGCCATCACCCATCCACAACCATAACCAACGAAGTAGGGTATCATGAACATGAATAACATCAACCTCGAACCCTCCACCTATAATGGGTGGAACCCACGTTAAGTCACCTCATCCCATCTCAACCAGCCAACAAAAACTAAGACTACATCAAATGTCTCCTCAAGACACATATGGTCGATGCCTCAAAAGCATAGCCACATCAAAACTTACCCAAAATTACATATGATATTAAAATAATATATATTGGACTAACATACGTTTTTCCATCACAGCTTGTGAAATACCAACCATTCTGGGAGGAGAAAGTGGGAAAGATCAGGTACCCAACCATCTGTCCCTCCCACCAGATGTCAGAGAAAACACACCCTCCCTTGTGACTATATGGGTGTTAGAACATAGTGCGTGACTTGGGTGGGACGTGTATTAAAATAAAAATGAATATACAATTATATAGATATATCCACCCATATAGGTAACATATGGATTGACAACCAAAAACTGACCTACTCATTGAATCATCAATTTTTCTACCACCTCTAAAGTCATTACACCAAACAATCCTAAATTAAAATTTCACATTGCCATTTGATTACCATTATATATACCATTAATTTCATTATTAATCATCAACCGCATTAAACCACACAAAAAATCATTTATTTCTTCATTAACCATTGAAACCCATTAACCAAACAAAACCCTATCCATTTTATCTGTGCTGAAAAAGCAATGATAAAGGGTACCTTTAATTAGTGAAAACAAATTAGTGGTAAAAGGTACCTTTTATCAGCGCTTTTTTAATATTGATAAAATGTTAACATTATAAGTTCTTTTTTAACACTGATAAAAGGTTCTCTTTAATAGCACTTAATTTTTAGCACTGATAAAGGGAACTCGTCGTCATCACTTTATTATTAGCACTGATAATGGACTCGATTACCTTGCGAGTCCCACAATGAAACAATTCATGAGAGGGTACTTCTTTATATAATATTCTATCGCATCCATTGGTCATAAGATTTATATGGGGATGGGCTCCCATATACATTGCACACATTTATATGGGCCCCCCAGAGGTCCATGTGGGCCTTTGGACACCCCATGTTTAACCCGGGTGTTCGCCTACCTTTATATTCGGGTTCCTCAGGACCTGACCTTGTCCATTGCAAAATATTATTATACAAACAAATATAAAAATATTCAAAATAGGATTTAATTGATATAATTAATCAAATTAAAATTATAAGTGATTAAATTTAAAAATATTATTTTTTTAAATTACACAATTATTAATAAATTAAATATATGTATATATATATATATATTATAAATATTAACAATTATTATATATTCAACATATTTATATAAAATGTATAAAATTATATAATATGAACAAATAAAAAATTAAAAGGTGAAAAAAAAATTAAAAATTTTATTAATTAATAATTCTTCAAAAATATAAATAAGTATAATATAAAAATATATAAATTATAAATATTAATAAACAACATAAATTAAATATAGTTATAAAAAATGAATAAAATAATATAATTAATGAAATAAAATTGGAAAATGAGTTAATAGAGAAAAAAATTTAAAAAAATTATATTTTAAAATTTATAGATAAAAATGAATAAATTTGATATACATTAATATTGATTATAAATATTAATAAATATATTATATTAAATTTGGATATATTAAATGATTAAAATGTAATATGTAAACAAGAAAAATAAAAATTGAATAAATTTTAATAACTACACAAAATAATTATATTATATTAATAAAAAAATTATTTATTATTTTATTAATGAAACAATTATAAATAAAAATGAGTAAATTTAATATATATACATATATATTATTAATATTAACAAAAAATATATATTGAATATAAATATTGAAAAGAAATAAAATATAAGAACTAAAAACATATTAATTTCTTATTCATTTTAATGGTTTTTATACATAATCATTCATGAATACACTTAATATTGAAATATATTCATATATATATATATATAAATTTATTTAAAATTTCCAATAATATGACTAATATAATATAAAATATTTTTGTTGACTTTAAATAAGTTATATATTTAGTGAAGATCAGTTTATAATTACAAATTAATATTAATTAAAAACGCTTACTAATTATATAGGTTAATTAAAATTAATTGACTGTTTTTGGAATATCCAATTTAACAAATTTAAAATATGTGTTACATTGATTTCAAACATATGTATATGTAATTAATGTATTTTTTATAAAATAAAAAAAAATATTTCTGTAATTGACGAAATATTATATAGTAACATATATACCAAATATTTATGTAATTTATTCAAATTTAATATCCATTTTTAAATTTCATTTAGAAACATTATACATCTAACATGTTATAGTTATAATCGGTAAATTCTATTTATTTATTTTTAATGTTATTATAGTTAGGTATTATTTATTCATTTTTTGTATTATTTATTATTTATTTTAAAAAAAATTATTAATTTTCTAATATTTTTAATATATATTTATTTACAATGATATAATACATTCAATTTTATATTCATCTTTAATTTAATATATATCTATTTTTTTAAAAAATTTATATTTATTTAATAATACTTATCCATTTTTTCAAAATTTTTAAAGTGTACTCAATTATAATTATTCAATTTAAAAAAAATATTTCATGCATGCATTTAAGATTATATATTCATTAAAAATTATAATAACATATTTTTCAATAAGAATTTAGAAATAAATTTATTTATAAATTTATACAAACTATATTAAAAAATTTATATATTTATAATTATAAATACACAAATATTTTTTTAATAAGTATTTATATAATTAAATTTAAAAAATTATATATATAGTTAAATAATTATAAAATTATAATAAATTTATACAAATAATTAACATATTTACTATATATATATATATATTAATTATATAAATAAATATAATTATAAATATATTAATATTATATATGTAATGATATAAATATAATTATATATGAATATAAATAACTAATTAAATATTTAATGATATAAATATATTAATATTTTTAAAAATTAGTAATATAATTAATAATAAATAATTATATATTTAAATAATTATAAAATTTATTATAAATACATTTATACAATGCATATGTTCACAATATTTATTTTTATATTTATATATGTTTATAAAACATCTATATAATTATATATATATGTATAAATATATAAATATATTTATAATTATAAAAAATAATTATAAATATATTTACAAATACATTTATTTATAAATTTATTTTGTAATTATAAATAAAAAAATAATTTTTTTGAAGAAATGTATATTTATAATAATATTAATTAATTAATTAATTATTTAAATAATTATAAAATTATAGTAAATGTATTTAAATAATGAATATTTTTAATATATATATATATATAACCATATAAGTATATATAATAATATAAATTAATTAATTGTCATATTAAATTATTTATAAATTTATTAAAATTTTTTATTTACAATTATAATTGTTAATCTTTTACTAGCACCTTTGTAGAAGAAATAATAATACCCACCATGATGTTTTTAAATGAACTCTAACTACACCGACTTGAGTAGTGATTCTCAAGCTTTTAGGGAAGTCCAATTATGTCGAAGATTGTCCTAGAATTTCTCTCAGATGAATCAAGATTCAAATCCAAGGGGTGTTACATTTCTCTCCTCATTTATCATTGATTCCTTATTCTTGTTCCAGACTTCAGAAATCTACATGATCTAAACATCACAATTTTAGTTCAATGAGCCCCCCGTAGTTGTAATCCTCCTCGAATTTCTCATATTAAATTTACTTCATTTTCTGGGTTTTTTCAACCTATTCCTCATTGTGCACATACCAGTTAAAACCCTAGGGGGTTATGACTTCTATTTTTTGTTGTGGATTTTACTTTTAGGGCTTGTGATCGTTCCTTGGGGTCCTCCCCTCTCTGTTCTTGTTGGTTTCTTATTTTTCTATTAGTCCTAATTGGTTTTCCACATGCTTGACTCTTTAAATTCAGACCCATTAATTTCATGATGCTTATATTAGTATATTAATTGTTTAATAGTAGTATTAATTATACTCATTGGGTTTTTAGGGATTAAATTGGATTTTTTTTGTTGGTTTTCATAGATAACAACTGGTTTTCGGTATTTATGGAATGTTTTTAATATGGGTTCAAGATAATCACTTGTCAAATTTCTTCATTGGTCTGTTAAAATGGTATTTTCAATTTAAAATGATGTATTAGAATTTCAAGGTATTTTCATAATGATTTTTCTTGTCATTTCATGTGAAAATTAAAATTCTATGCATTGGGAAAATGTTTTATGATGAGTTTTAAATGAAATTTATTGTTAATAAATGTTTATATTCCATTTGTTTAAGGGAATAATTTAAGGAATTAAGTATCAATCCTTATGTGTTTTTATGATATGTAACCATGAGGAATGTTTGGAACTTTTATTGGTTATTCTTAAAAATGATTTCTTTAATGATGTATTTTGGTTGATGATTATAAGTACATGCTAAGAGAATATTAAATGATTTCTTATTCTCAAATGATGTTTTGAATTGTTTTAAACAACATGACTCATGATATTTTGTAAAATATTTTTCAATTTCATGAATATTTATAAAAACTTCTTGGTGTTGATACAAGAATAAAGTATATGGAATCAGAAATAAATTATTTTATTTGGATTCTTATGTGATAATTGATGGAACTAGTTTCTAATAAATAAATAGTCCCTAAATTGAATTTTGAAATCAGACCATGAGAAACTCAGTATTTAGGTGGATAGTCAAGGACAATCATATTAGGATTTAAATCATAAATTTACTCTTATCTTCTAAAATATGTTTTATTCTTGTCATCATTATAAAATTTTTATGTAATGTTTAATAATCCTAATTTTCATTAGACTATGTGGTGGACTACTTAGAAATTTTATGGTCATGTGTATTTAAAATATTAATTTTGAAGAAGGAAACAAGGTTTAAAATGTTAAAGTGGGTTTTCAAATGAAAAAATAGGAGTTCCATTAAAATGAAGAAAAATGGACTCGGTATTCTTAATCTCATGTAGTGATTTAAAAGATATCTTTTAAAGTTTCAAACATTTCAAATTTTACATCTTTAAATCGAACAAATTTTATACATTTAATTTATTATTCATGGTTTTTCAATATGATGTTAAATTTTTTCACATTATTTCAATGGTTTTTATTTTAAATAGTATTGGTATTCAATTACGTGTTTCCAAAAAATTGGTCAATTTTCATGTGGAATTTAAAAAAATTAATTTTAAGTGGGGTTATAAAAATTTAAAAATAATCCTTTGGAATTTTGAAAGTGGTTTTGATATGATTTTCGGAATTTTAAATTAAGATGGGGTAATTTTAAAGGTTTTGGTCTGCTGAAATGTTTTTTGTAAAGTGGTTTCCTTCAATATGGAATTGAGAAAATAAATTTTAAATAATGGTGTTGGGGTTAAAAAAATGTGTCAGTGATTTCATAAATGGACCATGAAATGGTGTGTAAAATAATTCTTGTTTATTGTGATGTGTTGATATAGATGGAACGAATTTTGGTTGATGCTAATGATATTCCATGATTTTGTGATTTTATATGGTGTGACTTTTATTAGTGGTGTGTTTGGATTATATGGCCACTTTGATGAACTGTTTTATGAAATACCATCAATAAAAACAATGTACCCTTATCTCAAATAATACCACTTCTAGTTTTGGAGGAACCTATTATGTCACCATCTGGTCTAATATAAACCTATTGAGCCTCTATTAAGTCTCTTCTAATCATGGGGTAATGTTCCCTAATGGATTCAAACTCAATTGAAAAATTTCACATATTTTTACATACTTTTACATTACTCTTACGATTAAATCCTTATTGAACATAATATTCCGAAGATTGATTAAATTTAAATTCATAGTCAAAAAGATCAT
The DNA here is from genome assembly GCA_963277665.1 of Viscum album. Lineage (NCBI taxonomy): Eukaryota > Viridiplantae > Streptophyta > Magnoliopsida > Santalales > Viscaceae > Viscum > Viscum album. The sequence goes on from OY728147.1 coordinate 220,623,047, forward strand.
TAATTTCTACTTCATTAATATATTTCCCTTAAACTATTTTTTTTTGTAATTCATTAACTTATTCCTTAACTCATCATAGGGGAGACTATTTATATGTCTCTTATGAGGTCTATAGTTATTTTGAGGATGTTCCACTCTCTTTCTTCATTTAAATATTTTGTAGATTAATTTTCTTTTAATTCCCTTTAGAATAACTTCAATACCATTATAATTCTATCTTAATGTTGGGTTCTTTTTTTTACCATGGCCATGTTGAGTTTATCTTTATTCTATAGACTAATATATACTCTATTTTTCTTGAAATAGAGTAATTTGAATTCATTTTTGTTTTTCAATGGAATAGAATTATAGTTTCTCTAACTTGCATTGCATAAATTTTAAAATGGATAAACCTTTAATTAATTATCAAGTTGAAATAGAAAAATATTAAGGCTTTGGTAAATTTTAAATAAATAACCATCACTATTTGAAAATTAATCTATACCCGCAATTTAGAACCGTGGGTATTTCCATAAAACCATTGGTAGAGGAAATACTCAAGGTTTAGATAACTGTGGTTTGTTATTCCATCTATATAGCTCTATGTTATACCCATGTTCTAAAAATTATATTTCCATAGTTATGAACCATGGGAATATATTTATGGGAAATAGTCTACAATGTCAATAACCCAATACCCATGGTTCTAAAATCATGGTAATATGACTAAAAACAATTCTTACCACGGAATTTGAACCCTAGAACAACACTATATAATTCAAATACCTTCACAATACATCACATTTGATTATTAGTTTAAAAATATATATTTACTTTTTTTTAAAAAAGTGGGTATATATTGAATAATTTTGAAATATGTATTCTCGTATAATTTTTCTCTCATTCTTTTTTGGGAAATAAATAGCCATAATTTACAAAAAACTAGGGCTATAGGGATCACCCCTACCCATGGTACTTTGAGAACTGTGGGTGTAGGATTTGAACAAAAACCTATACACATGGTTTTATGGAAACGTGTTGGCATATGTCTATACTATAAGCATGGTATTTTGAGAGTTTATTACTATAGGTCTTCAATGAGACCCTAACCCCATGGGTTTTTCAAAAAATTGGGTACATGTCTTGAATGAAACCCTATACCCATAGTTATTGAATAGTTCCAGGTAGAGGTCAAAACTACACCTTATAGCCTTGATTTTGGAAAACCATGGGTATAGAATTTTTTTCTTAGTTTCTTAAAATAAATAACATGGAATATAACATTAAATAAAACGACTAAAGGGTTAATTAATATAAGGGAGATTTATATTTTTGACCGTATCTTTGAGGGGATAGAGGAGGCCTTCCATTTTTAGTCATAGAATTGGAACTTTTTTAAATATATGATTCTTATCGTAAAAGGGGAAGGTATATTATTGGTAACTTGATCCAAATTAGGAATAATTGGATTATATTATAGGGTAGATATAAAATCATATCATCTAATGATTTAGAGAAACCTTTTTCTTATATTTTTAACTATGCATCTTAATTTAACACATTGTTAAACATTTAAACCACTACAATGTGGATGATATTTAAATATATTAACTTGTTACAAATTATGGGAATTATCATTTAAATAATATTAATATAATATTTATACTAATATAAAAAACACTTAAAATATAGTTCATTGATAAATATGTCATTTTAAAATTGTTGATTTCACTAATATCATATTTATTACTCATCCTCATTAAATTTCAACATTTTTTTCTTATAAAAATAAAATAAATTATTCATTGAAATGGATATATATATATCAAATGATAATATATGTTTCAGTAAATAATATTATCAATAACCTTTTAATTTATTGAGGTTTTATTGTTATATTAAATTTCATAATGATGTTTCAAATTTTATTCTTATATTATATTTGTGTTTACCTTTTTCTATAATATATAATATTTCAATTTTTTTACTTTAGTGTTATGTGTGATGAAATTTACCAGAAAATGTATTTATTTATTGTAATGAAAATTCTTAACTTTTATAGTGTTATAAAAATAGAATAAATGTATCTTATAGAGATATAAATCCAATTTAATGCCCAAAAAATGATTTTTTATTCCATTCCAACTACCATGAGCCTTTCCATTGTGTCTGAAATATTTGAGACTAGGAAATCCTCCATAATTTTCTACAAGGAGAGCATATTGTAGTCTTGGAAGTATAATATTTCAATTAAAGTGATAGTGGTTCATGTATACTAATGGAAAGACTATCATTTCTCTCAACCAATTTATAATAGGTAATGTGATAGGAATGGTATTGTGAACACGTATTATATTATCAACTCATCGATTAGACCATTGTATGCCTAAGAAAAATTTTCTCTCTTGGAAAAAAACTATGAAATGATTTCTACTGTTCCACCTTGTCCCAGCCAAGGAATCATTATATTTAAGGAAAAAACATTCATCCTCATCAGCTTCATCTCAGAAATATTTATTATTTAATTTTTGTTCTTGAGAAACATTTCCCATCTCTTCTGTACATGCACCAAAGCTTCATTACCTACCATAAATAGTAGACATCCCATACTAGGAACCAATAAGCATTTTGGATTAATTCAAAGGATAAAACCTATTTTAGAAGAGCAAATATTTTATTAAATTAAACAATAAATTAACTTCATAGAATATGGAAACTATTTGAAACAATCAAATATTGGGTTTTCAAAATTAGAATTATCTTCAACTTTCTTTTTTGACAATGAATATATTTTTTGTATTTTTTTATAAAATGAATATTTTATGAACCATATAGGATAGATATGAATCTAAAATGGATTCATTCGAACCTAAGAAAAAATTAAATGAAAATGGTGTTAAAAAATTCATGATTTTTGAAATAGAGCATGCATATCACCCTTCACAAATACTATTTTCATGTTTCTTTTATTTTTATTCAATAAAAATTAGTCCAGAAGTTGATGAAGCACAATTATTTTTCTAGGGAATATATCAGATTAATAATTTTGGACTAAAAATGGGAAACAAATGAACATGCGCATAAATTGGTATGATAGTGTGGTTTATAGATCATTTGATATGAATACCAGTATAAATTATGATAGAGATACATGTAAGAATGGCAATGGAAATTGAATATGACCTTTACGATTGTCCAATGTTGTTTGATAAGAGGCCATTTTATGCCATTTTTACTAAATACATCACACTGGAAGCTATATGGATTCTATATAATTCGAGATATGTTAGTGGATAAAGGGACACCATATTTATAAAACTACTTGGTCTTCTGAATGATATGATATCAGAAGAAAACAAACTTTCATGTCAAACATATGACCCCAAATGAATGATACATTAAATGCGAATGTTCTCTAAAAAATACATGATTTTACAAATGATTTAATATTGTTTCTCAAGGACCATGAATCACTAATAAAATAACTTAATTATAGTGTAGATCATTATAAGAAAAATGAATCATTTACTTTGATAGATGTGTGGTAATTTCCTATATTTCCATGGTTTGGAAAACTATATAGATGATAGGAGACTTTGAAATAATTTAAATTTCATACACATATAAGAATTAAATATTATAACCTCTTCAATCTATAAGATTCTTTGTAGTGGAGAAAATTCATTATGACTATACTAAATTTCAAAACGAGGTGATAAAAATTCATCTTATGAGATATATGGATGGAATAAATCCATTTGGTGTACAGATTAGTACACATAATACATTCCCCATCATGTTGGTTAATTATAACTTGTCTCTATGGTTATTCATGATGCTTAAATATATTTTGTTGTCTCTTCTTATATTTTGACCAAAGAATATTGTAATTATATTGATGTCTATTTGGGTTTATTGATCGAAGATCTGAAACTGATGTGGGATAGTAGTGTTACAATATCTGATGCTCATAGAAGGGAAAATTCACATTGATTTCTATATTATACAAGATGATAATTTAATTTCATGATTATGGAAATTTATCAGGATATAAAATTAATTGAATGTTATGGTGTCCCATTTTTGAAGAATGATGTTCATTTGAATCATCCATTAAAGAATCTATTTTTTAGATATCAAAAATTATTACCACTATAACATAAATATCAATCCAATAAAACCACATTTTCTGGGGATACTAAAACTTTTACAACACCATCTCCACTAATAGACAATCAACTATTTGATAAATTAAAAGACATTAATAATGTTTTTGGAAAACCATTTTGCAAAAACCATATGAAATCGTGTGAAAAAAGCGATAATTTTTCTTTGAATTACCGTATTAGAATTTTTTGTATGTTAGAAATTTTATTAATCTCATAAATGAAGAAAAAAATAAATTTATTATTGTTATTGTAACATTACAAAATGTTCCTTGAATAGAAAAATATGGCATCAAGGAGATGTTTGACATGATTGACATGGGGATAAGGGAAGAGTTGGAACCAGTGAAGGGTAATCAGATGAAATTTCATCCTCCAATAGCATACACTCTATCCAAAATGAAGAAATTAATATTTTGAATTTTCCATATTGATGTAAAATTTATAGAGGGGTAGTCATAAAATATCAATAATGTCATGTCAATGATTAATTTGATGTTAAATAGAATAAAATAACTTAAATGTCATGTCTTGATACAAGATTGGATGCCTATTTCTTTATGTTACGTTCGACCTAAAAGAAGTTTGATGCACATTTACAAGACTCGTATTCTCTTTCAATGGAATATATATAGTAATTTTATATACCCATTGATGTTTTTAATCATTATTAAAGATTTTTCAATCAAATAAAGTGAAATAGATATGTTTTACCAGAATCATTATTTGATATAACTTTCCACCTGATGGTTCAGTTTGTTATATAGGTGAAACTATGTGGTCCCTTCCATTATAGATGGATGTACACCACTGAATAGTGTTTGCTTATTTTGAAATTGTATGTCAATAATTTATGTTGGAAAAAGGTTGTGTTGGAGATTAATATATTTTTAAAGTTGTTGAATTCTACACCAATTACATATCAAATGTTGATAGCATCAGTCTCCAAAATCCTAGTCACAATAAACACCTTATTGGTGAATAGATTTCTAGAAGAGATGTTATTAAAATTACCATTATAGAGTAGGAGAATTAATGCCTTTATATTTCACGTAATAGAAAATATGTTGATCCATATGTTGAACCCACAATAAAATTAATAGTGATTTGAATCCATCGATGGATGAAGTACGGATATAAAATACACCTAAATAATAGTTTATTGGATGGTTTTGAGATCACATTTGTTAGGATTTATTTAAAAACTGAATTCAATTTCCCAATGACATCAATGGATAACCCATGGTCCGAATGAAAATTTTCTATCGTACACTGGTTTTTTAATCAATGGGTATTGATCTATACAAAAGAATAATATGAATGATGTATGATGAAAATACATGGAGTTATGTAGATGGAGGAAGTGATGCACATATCTGGATATAAGGATAGAAATCGGATTTTAAATAATATTTTATATTTCAATATTATCAAATATAATATAAGTTGGATTATATAACATTCAAGTGCCAATTCTCTATTTCAAATGAGTTAAAAATAAGAGTACTGGGAAAGTTGATTAAATGGAATTCATAAAGGTGAATTTCTTAGTTAAAGGGGGAAGGATGAGACTGTTATAATTCTCTCACATGTATTGAAATTATTTTATGTCTAAGATCCAACAAAACATAATTGGTCAATTGTCATACTGGAAGCTATAATAATTGTAGGGTTAGTTGAAAAATCAATTTATTGTGATCACGTCCTTGGGATATCAAAATCAGTTCCTAGAAGTCCCAATTTATAAAATGAGTTATATTATAGGGGATAACAAAGATGGGATTTGGATTCTCAATAGAGGATCCAAATCCCTTTAACCATTTCAAAATGATTTGTCATGACCCGTCCACTGGGGATCGTGCCGTGACTACCCCAAACCCGCCTTCCATATGCCAGGGGCTGGAGACTAGCACCTAAGGCATATTCTATAAGATAGGTAAGGCATTTCCTTTATAATCTGTAACACTCACAACAAATAATACATCAACATAAGGCCTCAAGTTAACTGAATAGTAAACAGAGTTAGTATAGTAAGTAAAAGGGGCCAGAATAGAAGCCCAACTGTAAAGTACAAGATGACTTATAGTTGAAAAGCAGCACCTAGATCGTCCACCATGAATCCTACCTAAAGGGTAGGTACCACTCACAAAATTCCATCTCTTCAATTATCCTCGTCTAACATCCACCTCCGAGCCACCTCCAGTCCTAGTACTCTCTCCCTCAGTGAGCGATGTCCGTCATCTTCACCAAACACAACAGTGCGCGGGCATTACCCGTGCAGGTGTGAGTATAATGATACTCAGTAGGGACCCCGACACCCTCATGGTCTTACAAAATCCACCATGTGTAAACCAAATAGCATGAAATCAATAGATAAACCCTACTTTGGTATATTCCCATACATATACCTAAGTTATCAAGTATTCCCATCTCAACCATGAGGTAACACAGAGTCCAACTCAAAATTGAAAAGCTCAACTATTCACAATGGAAGGAATACCACAAAGGTAAGTACCACACAGGTATGCCACACAGAATAATATGACAAAGTTATTACCACAATGGAAAGTATGACATAATTACTAATTCATCTCATACTAGGTATAACATAATTACAGAAGTATAGATGATTAGTCGAAGTCTAGAACATGTTATTCTATTAAGAGGATCTGCTACAGACCCACACATGATCGCTCATTGCTGACCCACATAAGATCTCTAGGTGCTAACCCACACATGATTTATTTGTTCTTACCCACACAAGATTTCTAGGTGCTGACCCATATAGGATAACTATTCATTCATCACGTCACAGCCACCTTCTGGGATCCATCACAAAGCTTTCTCATCTACGGGAGAGTCCTATCTTCAAGCCAGTTATCGATACTTCAACTTCCATGAAGTCTCATGAAGAAGTATCACAATGTACTACCACATCATAGTGGTCTCAACACAATTGATGGTGTGTCAATCAGATGCCTAGTCTGTATGTTATTATCTTTTTAGTTCCGAGGGCCTGGTTGGATTCACACTCGATCCAACACGACCATATCCCAACTTTATCCAAATCTCAAGTGGTGTATACCAAAGGTTCTATATCGGTCTAAGGTTTACAATGTCGTTGATATTTTTTCAAACGGACGCTAGGTGACAATGTTAGGACTGATTGATCAAAAATCTCATAGCTGGTCTGGGTCCGGTCCGACCCAGCCTGGGCCGACCCGACCCTGTTTTGGCCGACCTAGTCCGCTGGATCTGGCCTGACCATCTAGTTCTGGCCCGACCTTCTTGTCTATCCCAACCCATACTAGGTACATCCCAGCCTGCGATTGGTTCCATGGGTTCCAAGGAGCGGCGCAAGACCACAAGGTCCATGGAGGGCCGCGAGGTAGCAAAGGCCACTGGGGCAGCGGAAGGCCACGGGGCGACGAATCCATAGGGCTGCGGAGGGCCGCATGATGGAGAGGACGTGCGGGACATGAGGCCACTAACAATATGATACATTAGGAGGTGGAGGCCGCATGGCGGCATGGAGGGCCGAGAGGCGACAAGGCCACGGGTCGGCGCCGAGGGCTGTGAAGCGGTGGAGGCCGTAGGTGGTGTAGAGGCTGAGGGGTGGCAGAGGCCGCGGGGCGACCCCTTTGCGCCATCACCTTCATCGTGGCCGGTGGTGGTGCCAGACACCATTCTCATGTACCACCAATGATGGTTTCCGTACTCTTCTATTGTAAAGAACATAGCAAAAGAATAATAATTTTTGCGAAGGGGTCGGGCCATGTTGTTTTGGCCCATACCCTCCGCGTTTTTGCGTTAGCAAGTGGTTCACAAATATTGAATAAAAAACGTGTATGGAAGATATTTAAAACATAAAACCCACCAACCTTCATCTCTCACTATTCCCAAACCCAAAAAAGAAAACATCCACAGATCATGTTGTTATAGAGAGTTGAACCACATTCTTTGTTTAGAAGGGAATAACATGGGAAATATTAACCACATAGAATAAAACCCCAACCTAGAAGGTTTGTTGTTGGATTGATGTTGGCGCGAGAAATAAAAGTGAAAGTGAAGAGTGTTCCAACAATCATCGCTCCTGCAATCATTCTTTTGTAGTCGGCTCAGGGTCGGTTCCTCATCTTTTTTGGAGAAGCATTATTCATTGGAGAGGAAGAGTTCCTCCAATGTTTTTCCCCCAATTTCCTTCATCCAAAACTTCTCCAAAATTCCCCAAAAAAGAAAATCCAACAAAATAAAATATTTTTATCTATTTAATTTGTTGCCACAATTGAAGTTGGATTAATTGATTAAAGGAATGTGGCACAATTAATTGGGTTTCATTGCCATAATTAATGTAGAGGATACCGAAGGTCACCTCCCTCATTAAAGAGAGAGTTCAAGAGGTTTCTCCCATTAAGAGGGATCAGGTGGTCCCACCTTTTGGAATTCAAATTTGGGGTTTAGGCTCGGGTGGTCCCCACCACCATAACCCATGAGGGAGGTTTTAGTTTAGGTGGCCTCAACCTTTAATCCATCCACATGGGTGGTTTCAACCAAAAGAGAAATAAAATTAAAGATTATTTTATTTTATTTATATTTCCAAGAAAAAATCAAATTCTATTGTTCATCCTCGACCTACTATGTTCGAGGTGAAGTTTCCATTAAGTGAATACCAATGAAACACGTTCAACGGTGCACTCATATTTGAATTCCATGCAATGGTTCAAAATTTACCAAAAACCCACTCATACGTTTATTGAACATACATGAAAAAAAGTTCAGAAATTCATTCCAGGTACTCCGGGCCTCGAAATCATGCACTGTCAATTTTTTAGACCCGTAAAATTCCCATTTAATTAAAAAAATAACATGGAATTTTTAGGTCTTAACATTCTACCCACCTCAGGGATTTATGTCCCCTTATGCCACATCAAAAAACAAGGAAGACAAGTGGGGGTACTGAGAAAGTATCTGAGACTCCTCCTCCCATGTGCTCTCCTGAAGGTTCCCCTGCTACCAACGAATGTGCACTAGATGTATCAACCTACCATGAAGGACCTGCTCCTGTCGATACTCAATCTCTATTAGAACCTCCATAAATGATTCCCCATCATCGACTTCTACCTCGCTGTGGTCGATGATCTGAGAAAGTTCGTGCATGTATCATCTCAGCTGGAATACGTGGAAGATGTCATGCACCCAGTGCAACTAAGGTGGAAGAGCTAAGAGGTAAGCCACGTCACCATCTGTTCTGAGGACCTGGATGGGTCTGATTAACCTTGGAGATAACATGCCACCTTGGTCAAATCTCTGTAAACGTCATCGAGGTGAGACTCGTAGAAATATATCGTCACCATCCTCAAACTATATAGGTCTCTGTCTCATGTCGGCATAAGACTTATGCCTACTCTATGAGGTCTTCATCCACTCCCGGAAGATCTTAATTTTCTTTTTGGTAGACCGTATCATCTCTAGTCCCACTAATACTGACACCCATGGATAAGTCTAGAAAAAAAGGTGATCTGCAAGGGAGCCCGTACAATGACTCCAAAGGTGTCATCCTATTGGTGGAGGGATAGCTGTTGTTGAATGCCAACTCCACCAAAGGAAAGAGATCCTCCCAGCTACAACCGAAGTCGAGGATGCAAGCATGATGCATGTCCTCGGGAGTCTGAATGGTTCGCTTAGTCTGTCCATCCATCTGAGGATGGAAGGTAGTTATTAAACAAAGATATATATTGAAATACTCCTACAACCCCATCCAGAGCTGGGATGAAAAACATGCCTCATGATAAGAGCCAATCATCGAGGATAATCCATATAGCTGCATAATCTCTTACACATGGAGGCATCCCAAGCTCTTTACTAAACTCTACTCTCTAATCGGTGGGAGGTGGGCCGGAACAATGAGTTGGTCAATGATCACCCAGATAGAATCATGAACTCTAGACGTTCGTGGAAGTTTGTTCACGATGTCCTTGGATATCCCTTCCCACTTCCACTATGGGACCTCCAAAGGCTAAACGAAGTCTGCTGGAACCTGATGTTCCACCTTCACTTACTAACAAGTGAGGCACCAAGAGACAAACTATGTTACTTCTTTCTTCATTCCCAACAACCAGGGTTGTCATCTAAGATCCTGGTACATATTTTCACTCTTGGATGTACCACTAAAGGGGATGTGTGGAACTCCCTCATCACTTCCTCCCGATGCAACACTGGTACCATGGTATATCCCCTAAAAAGGATGACGTGCTTCAAATCTTCAAAAAATCCATTAGGTGCCTGCCTTGTGGATATTTGAGCATGTCGAGCCTTGCAATCAACATCTCCACATTGCGCCTCCCTGGATCACTGAAGAATTGGGGGAGTGACTATAAGAGACTGAAGAAAAACTGCTTCATCCTGATCCATAATGGATATCTACAAAGCGGCCAACTGCTCTGTCACCTCACCTAGTAGGTATGTAGCAGATCTCCTGCTGTGTTAATATACTACAATGTTCCCCTTCACAGTAGTATATACTATCTTGAATTTATTGTCCTGGAGGAACTAAATCAAACATCATTGTCTCAGGATCATGTTCTTCTGAGAGAAGATATACATGAGAATCTTGTGATTTGAGTACACTATAAAATGCTCACCCATCAAGTAATGTCGCCACATATTCAAGGAAAAGAGCATTGCTGCTAACTCTAGGTCATGGGTAACGTAGTTCTGCTCATTCTATCTCAGCTGTCAAGAAACATATGTGATCACTGCTCACTCCTACTTCTGGAAACATCCATTCCTGATCTCTGATGTGTCGTAGTAAACTATGTACCCTACGCCCTCATCTAGAAGCCTCATTACGGGGGCACTATTCAGCCTTTTCCTTATCTCTTGAAAACTATGTTAGCATCTCTCTAACCAAATTAAAGGTTTCCCCATCTTCGTGAATGCTGAAAGTGGTGTTGAAACTCTAGAGAAATATGGCACAAATCTCTTGTAGTATCCAGCGAATCCCAGGAAACTCTGTACCTTCGTTACACTCCTGGGTTTCTCCCAAGAAAGTACAGCCTCAATCTTCATAGGATCTACTACAAATCCAACCTATAATATGAAATGTTCTAGAAATAGAACCTCTTAGATCCAAAACTATCACTTGGAGAGAATACCATAAAGCTGGTGCTCCCAAAGTGTGCCCGGTACTACCTGGAAATGATAGGCATGCTCCTCCTCAGTATCCAAGTAGATCGGAATGTCGTCAGTGAAGACTAATACAAAGTGATCAAGGTATGGATTAAAAATCTTGTTCACGAGTCCCATGAACACTGCAAGAGTGTTGGTCACACTGAATTTCATAACCAAGATCTCGTATTGGTCGTAATGACATCTGAATATCGTCTTCTGAACATCCTCATCTCGTACTCTGAGCTTGTAATAGTCTGATCTATGGTCTAACATCGAGAACCACGATGCTCCCTTTAGCTAATAAAAGAGGTCATAAATCCTCTAGAGTGGGTACTTGTTATTCATGGTCACCTGGTTTAGGCGCTGACAGTCAACACAAAGTCTCAAGCACACATCCATCTTTTTGGTGAAAAAAATCTGGGCTGCCCAAGGTGAAAGACTGGGCTGAATGAACCCTTTCCCCTATAAGTCCTCCAGCTGTACCTACAGCTCAATAATCTCCAAGGGAGCCATTCAGATACACTGGTGTAGATATCAATGCCTTCTCAGGGTACATTTCAATGTAAAAGTCCACCTCTCTATGAGGAGGTACACCCAAAACATCATCAGGGAAAACATATGTGTTTTGGTCCACCACAACAAGATAACTCGAACTCTCCACATCAACTGCTTAGATGTTATGTCTAGCCAACTGATGAGTGATATGATGAACTCTCCTCTGGGAAAGTCCATCCGATGCTGCAAAGGCTCCCTTTTCACTGGTGAAGGTAAACCTGGTCCCATCTATACGGACACACCACACTTTGCGTCTAATACAATCAATCTGAGAATGGACTGTAGATAACCAGTCCATATGCAAGATCTCATTTTAAGACCTAGACGCCACTACTATGGGATCCTAGATGATGTTCTCACCTCCTATAGTAAGCTCGCACAGCCACACCAGTGTGTAATCATCTAATCCTTTCCTGTAGGAGTCTCTAGCCATAATGATCGATCCAATGACTCCGTCGAAATCTCCAAACTCTAAACGAGGGAATTGGAAATAAAATAATGACTATCACCAGTGTCTATAAGTACTAAAACTATGGTGGAGTCAACAAAGATCGTACCTCGTAACTTATCCAGAGCATCGTGATCATAGGCCTCAGCTGCCTGGAGCTGAGTGCGCCCCTGTCCTCCAGCAACCTGTGGTCGGGGTGGACAACTAAGTGGTGGTACTGGTAACATCTCGAATTGTTTCCCACCACCAGCTGCACGAAAAGATCCTCTGCATCATCTACCTACTCCCTACGGCTTCCTCGGTCAAACATTTTTCTCTTCCTGGGAGGTCCATCGACTTTTAGCTGATCATTCATACGGCGGGTCAGACAATCATGAACCATGTGACCCTTCTCACCATATGTGTAATGATTCCCATTTCTGGCATGAATAGCTCCGCCTCGGGAGCCCCGCACAACCAATCATGATTCATGCGATCGTCAACCAGTAGTTCTGGTCCTCTTGGACCACTGTGTCCTCTTTATTCTTCCATCTGTAGAAGAATATGCTACGTGATGACTGGTAGTGTGTCTCACTACTAGTTACTTCTCATCATGAAAGATACCCACTAAGAGGGCTCACTCTAACACCCCCTGCATGTGTTGGGATGCTGAGTGAGATCCTAGAAGCCCTCATCTCCTGCTTGAGTCCCTACTCAATGATAGGGCCCCTGAAGAATGGGTCATTCACCATATCAGTGAAGTCAAATGAGAGGTCGATGAACCTCGCTGAGCATTGAGCCAAATCCATTCTGTCCTACTATAGGTGAAGTAGCTCCGGAATGCACACTACGGGAAGAGTCACTAGGAAAAACTCTGCCCGAAATAAGCTCTCAAAATCTGCCTAAATAAGTTTCACCTCATCATGAGCCTAGAGCATCATGCTCCACCATCTGCCTCTTGCTTCCTATAGTAGACTGGAGGCAAGGTTCACCATGAGATCAGCTCATGTTCATACTAGTCAGAAAACTCTCACCATGTCCTCCATCCAATCATTAGCTGCATGTGGGTTCATCTCTCCCATGAACCTGGGTGGCCTCTGGTGCTGAAACTCGTGCAACATGCTCAAACTGCATGCACCCTCTACTGTTAGGGCTGGTGGAATCAGTGGCCAAATGGTAATGGTACTGCAGGTGCCTCTACTAGAAGAGGGCCATACACCAAGGCCTCACTGCTCGGTGGGCTATCAGTGCATACATTATCTGGAAACCTAGCTGGATGTCTGCATGGAGGTATCCTGAAAAGAAACAGGTGCACCAAGGTCAATAAGTAACACCTTGTGAGATTAATCAAAGAGATCACAAAAGAAACTCTTTACAACACACATGCACAAAGTGTTTTCATTCATTGAGTCAGAAATCAAAAGTCAGGGTCTTGGTGTATGGATACGTTGGCTGCCGCACCAACCTTGGATTCATTAAACTGATAACCACACACACTACACTTAACACTATTTCCGTAAAAAGGATGAGAGTCTAATATTCTATAGTAGAACCGAACCCTCTGATACCAATTTTTCACAACCCATCCCCCGGGGCCCATACCGTGACTACCCCAATCCTTCCTTCCATAGGCCAGGTGCTCGCGACTAGCACTGAAGGCGTATTCCATAAAACTAAGAAGGGATTGCCTTTAAAACCTGAAACACAGACAACCAAGCACACAACAAGATACAAACTCAAGTAAATAGAATAGTAAACAGAGTTAGTACAGTAAGTAAAAGGGGCCAAAATACAAGCCCAACTTGAATGTGCAAGGAAAACTGGAAAGTAAAAGATGGCTGACAGGGGAAAAGAAGCTCCTGGATTGTCCACCATGAATCCTACATGAAGGGTAGGTACTACTAACGAATGACGATCACTGCGGTTCTCCTCAACTAACATCCACCTCTGAGCGACCTCTAGTCCTGGTACTCTCTTCCTCAGTCAACGCTGTCCGTCATCTTCACCAAACACAACAAGGTGCAGGCATAGCCCATGCATGGTTGAGTATAACGATAATAAATAGGGACTCTAAGACCCTATAGGTCTCACAAAATCCACCACGGATAAACCACACAACATGAAATAAAATGAAAACCCTACTTAGGTATATGCCCATACATATACCTATGTGTTCATGTATTCCCATCTCAATCATGAGGAATCATAGAGTCCAACTCAAAGGCCTAAAGCTCAACTATTCTAAAAAGGAAGGAATAACAAAAAGGGGCATACCACACAGGTATACCACATAGAAGAATACCACCAAGGTATTACCGTGAATGAATGTACCACATAGGTACCAACAGAGATCACACCAGGTATAACTTATGTATAGAAGTACATATGATTAGTCAAAAGCTAGATCATCTTATTTTTTTAAGATGCTTTACTGCTGACTCACACATGATCCCTTAGTGCTGAGTCACAGAGGATCACAAGGTGGTGAACCACATAGGATCGCTCACTGCTGACCCACAGAGGATCACTCGGTGTGGACCAACACAATATCGCTCGTTGTTGACCCACACAGGATCGCTGGGTGCTGACCCACATAGGATCACTATTCATTCTTCACGTCACAACTAGCTTATGGATTCCCACACAAAGCTTTCTCATCTCTAGGAGATTCTTCTCGTCAAGCCACTGGTTGATACTCCAACTAAAACAAAGTCTCATGAAGAATTAGCGCAAAGCACTGCCACGTCTTAGGGGTCTCAACGCAATATATAGTGTATCAATGAGACACCCAGTCTTTACGTTATTGGCCTTTTAGTTGTGAGGGCCTCATTGGATTTGGCTCAATCCAACACGACCATATCACAACTTTATCCAAATATCATGTGGGTTAAATAAATGAGACCATATTTCTCTATGGTAGACATTGTAGTTGATAGTTTTTCAAACAGACGACCAGTGCCAATGTTATGGTCGATAGAGTGAAAAGCTCTTAGTTGGTCTGGGTCTGAGCCGACCCGGCCTGGGCCGACCTAAACCTGTCTAGGTCGACTCAGCCCACTGGGTCCAGCCGGGCTTGCTGGGTTTGGCCCGGCCAGGGCTGAGTCCGGCTTGGCCCATAGTGGGCGGTGCGAGGGCCGTGGAGCGGCACGATGCCATGAGGGCCGCGAAGGGCCACGAGGCCATGAAGGCCATAGGTTCCGAGGAAGTTCACAGGGCGGCGAAGCCGCATGGATGTAGAGGGCCATGGGATGACGAAGTTATAGGGGATGGGAGGCCGTCGGTGATGTGAGGCCGTGGGGAGGCAGAGGCTGCAAGCAACGCGGGTGCAGTGGGGCCGCAGAGGCCGCAAGCGGCAAAGGCCTCGGGGCGGCGCCTTCATCACGGTCGACGGTGGTTCCGACCTCCATGCTCGTGCCCCACCGAGGCTGGTTTCCATCCTCCTACATCGTAAATAACACAAAAAAGAACCCTAAGGATTGCATACGGGTCATTCCATGTTGGTTTGGCTCGTACCCAACGCAATTGGGCGGTAGCAAGTGGTTCACAAATTTTGAATCAAGAACGTGTATGGAAGATATTTAAAACATCAAACCCCCATCCTCCTTCAATCACTATTCAAAAACCCACAAAAGAAGACATCCATAGATCATGTATTTAGATATAGTTTATTCGCGTTCTTCTTTTTATAAGGGATGAACATGGGAAATATTAATCGCATATAATTACACCCCTAACTCACAGGATTGATGTTGTGTTCATGTTTTCATGAGAAAGAATGGTGTAGGCAAATAGGATGACACCGATAGTCTCTCCCGCAATAAAGGTTCCATAGTCAGTTCGAGGTCGGTTCCTCTTTCATCATTGGAGAAGCGTTCTCCATTGGAGAAGCGTTCTTCATTGGAGAGGAGGAGTACCTCCAATTTTCCTCCCCCAATTCTCTCTACCAATACTTACTCCAAATTCCACAACAAAAGAAAAGCCATCTAAATAAGATATGTTTATCTATTAGATTTTTCTGGCACAATGGAAGTTGGTTTAATTGATTAAAGGGAGGTGGCACAATTAAATGGGTTGTGTTGTCATAATTAAAGTAGAGGATACCAAAAGTCACCTCCCTCATTAAAGAGAGAGTTCCAGAGGTTTCTCCCATTAAGAGGGTCTGGGTGGTCCCACCATTAGGAATTCAAATTGGGGGTTTAGGATCAGGTGGTCCCCACCACCATAACCCATATAAGAGGATTTATTTTAGGTGTTCTGATCCTTTAAACCATCCACATGGGAGGTTTCAACAAAAATAAAAATAAAACTAAAGTTTGTTTTATTTTATTTCTATTTTCACGAAAAACCAAAATTCTATCTTTCACCCTCGACCTACTATGGTCGAGGTGAAGGTCCCCTTTAGCGAATACCAGCGCTGCAAGTTCAACAGTGCCATAAGATTTCAATTTGGATCACTGGTTCAAAATTTTAAAAACTAGCTCATACTTTTACTGAATGTACCCAAAAAAGAGTTCAAAAATTCATTCTGGGCAATCCGGTCCTCGGAATCACACGCCGCCAATTTTCACAGACTCGTAAAATTTCCATATAATTAAAAAAATTACAGGGAATTTTCGGTTCATTACAAGATTCAAATGAGATGGTTAATGTTTTTTTCAATATACAATTATTTTTCTCATAATATTATTAGTTCTCTACTTTATTAACATAATTTAAATTAAATGATATATTACTCAGGAAAAATATGTCTTCTTTATATGATGTTATTACCAATCCCATGGAAGAGTATTATATTGATTATAAAATTGTTTAACTAATATGGGATAAACAACATTTTGATAAATAAAAACATGAACAAAACTACATCCTAGTGTTGAATAGAATTATCAATAAAATAAGTAAGGGTATAATTGTTTTGGATGGATGAATCAATGCAACAATCCTATTAACCCCAATTGGTCAATGTTTATCTATTTTGTTCATGTTACTATAATGATAAATGTTCTTATTGATTGATATTTGTGGAAAACATTCAATCCTATAATGAAAAAAATCCTTTGAGAATATATAAATTTTATTTTATGATATACTTTATATATTTTAATGACAATTGTATAATGAAAAATTTATTTAATTTTCATTATTCATTAAAGATTTCATTTATTTTAGATATATTCTATATGAAATTTTTCTTAATGGACACCAGAAAATCCCATAGAGTCTTCAAGTCTCTTCAAAATAAATTACATCTTAAGGATGCTTTGGGAAAAGTAAATATACTCCCACTAGTTAGTTATGCACACATAATAATGCATGACTCAAAAAATTCTTTCATTATTCGTTACAATGAGAAATCATTTTGGGTGCATTGCAGTTGATAATATATTATTGGAAATTATTTATTTTATCTAATATGATTTAAAATTGTTAATTTTTGAAACAATATAAGGGTTTTGATAATGAAGAGTGTGCGTCAAAACTAATGTACGCATATCACAAAGCAGATATGGGCTACGCTTTAGTGGGGAAGAATTTACTATGTATTTTAAATAAGAAATAATTTTTTTATGTGATATGAAATGGAATATGTTCATTTTTTTTATATGCATATTAATGAATCAAAATATGAAGCCACTTCCATCTCACATCATGGGATACATGAGGAGGCTCATATAAATAAGGATGAAAAACTAGTTGATGAATATAAAAAAGAAATATGAGAAAAATGTTCATGTATGACATAATATAAATTAATTATGATTTATAACAATATTAAATAAATATATCTTTTTAAATTAAAATGTTTCATATATGGTTTAGAAAGAATCATATTCAATGACCGTACTCGATGAAAAACAAATTTTTGTTTCTTTAAGGTGGCCAGAACAATATGGTAGTGCTAGAGGTGTATGTTTTGGAGTGTCTCATAAAACATAATTCAAGAAGACAAAATCAAAGGAAGATACATGCAATATTATGTAGGGATTTTAGGAAAAAATATAAAATTTACTAGATATTATTTCATGGTTTTGTTTAGTAGACCAATATATGAGAAATGATCAAATAAAACCATTGGTGGAGAAAAGATTATCACATAAAAACCTAACGGTACCACTATCTTTGAAGATAGTAATTCCCTTAAATATTATTCATTATGAAAGGGAAAAAATATTTCATTAAATTTTCTACTAAATGTGACTCAAACAACTTATAATAAATTTATATTACAAATATTATTTATGGAAAAATTTTATATGATTTTTTTATGTCCATACCCACACATCACCTTATTGTGAGGGGTGTTGCTTATAAAATTCTGGGAGGCATGATACATGATAAATCACTTCAAAAAGATCACATAAGAGAGGGTATTGATATAGATCAATAGAAAAATGATTATTTTCCTGTTCCACTTGTTGATCATGATATTAAAATGGTCAATGATGTTATTGGATCTTTGGTAGCATTACCATCTAATATTATAAAGATCTATGAGGTATGCCTTTAATAAAAAAATTAAATGAAAATACATGAACATTTTATGAAGAAAGGACTTATGTGAGTGAATATATTAGGTATAGTTAATTTAATGGGGAAATTAGTGGTTATATCAAGAAAATGCAGTGAATCTACCAAGAAATTCACAGGACATTCTAGGAGTGTGGTCTCTACTCTAGTTACGATAAAATATTTATAATCATTAAAACATCAGGTAGTGACCATATTTTAAGATGGAGATACATCTTATATTACATATGAAGAGGAAATATTTTGTACATTCATTATTGACAATGTTTCTGTCCAGATTATAAATGATATTATTAAGTATAAATGTTTGTGGGTCTTCATTGTGAATACATACTTATGTTAAATTTTCAAAATAAATATATTCAGAAGGCGATATAATATGTTCATTAATGTAAATAACTATTCAAATTTTCCACAACCGTTCATATTACTTCTATATAATGGAAACAACTATATAAAAAATAATTTGGATTAATTACTCCCTATATCATATCTACATAAGAATCTTATTTGGATAATGAAGAAAATGAGAAGAAAAAAGAGCTAAATGAAGTGTTCTAGAAATAATTATAACCTAATTGACTCTTTTTATGCCTACATTACAGGGGTGAAACTCTAAAATCTAAAACCAAAAATATATTTTCATTCCTTCTATTAGTTTTCTTATTTTTAATTTTTTATGAACCAACATATCTGAATCTCATTTATTTTGTATACCCAATATATTTATTTATTTGATCGAAGGTATGTATATCCAATAAACAGATGAAAGAATATTTGTATTGTCAAGTTTTAATACACTACCATAAAAATTTTATGGATAAAGTTAAAAATCTATATTTTAGGCATTATTTTATAAAAACGTTTTTTATGATATGGAAGTCCCTAAATATAGGAAAAACCATGGCATGAAGTTGGTCGTTGAATATAAAAAACATATGGATTAATTAAAGTGGATATAGATTAAGCTATATATGAAATGATTTTATTATAAAAAAATATTTTAAAAAATATAGTTATTATGGTAAATAATTTTATAGTGTATGAAGAATGATTATAAAAATGATTGTGTTATTATGTTTCAAAATTTATGAGAGAGATTATAAACCATTAAAATATGATCATCTCTAAACAGGTAATTTACGAGGGTCAATAAAATTTCATTAAAAATATTGAATAATCATTTTATTTTATATATTTTCCCAGTACTTCCACGATTACCAACAACCATCATATAGAATAGAAGTAAATGTTTTTTTATATGAGTGAGTAGTGTCCATGGTTTCAAAATATTTGATGATTGAAAATTTAGATTATTACCAACTATGGTTGTGATCTAATACTAGCGTTGACTATAGATATATAGTTGGGTGGTGAAGAATTAGCATCTGAATAACTATATATTATTTTCTATTAGTTTCTGACGGAGAAGTATAATGGAGGAAATACATTAGTTTATAAATAAATGGGAAGAACACATGGTGTCAAGATGTATACTCGAATCATGAAGCGGTGACTTCCTAACACTGATTTAGTTAATTTTTTCGTCATTTTATATACTTTTTATTTCATTTATTTATCATTTTTATATAATAATATGTTTTAAAATATACACATTAGTATAAAACACACTTCACATTGTAAAAATAGATAAAACAACCTCAAATTGTTTTTAATCCTTATGTCAATAATCAATAATTCATTTTTATGAGTAAAAATTTACCATAGATAAATATGAAATATGATGTGGTTTGAATGACACAATGTTGGTTTTTTGAATCCAAAAGTGTCATTTTAGTTTAAAACTTACATCAGATAGTCAAAACAATAAAAATGAGCATTTATTGAACCTCAAAAAATGATCTATAATTCAGTTTTCACATCATCGAATTGACAAAAAAAAATATTAGACATGATGTGGTCTATATGAACCAAAGTAAGTGCTTAAAATAGAAATGATATATTTTATTTTAAAACACCTATTACAATATCCAAAACCATGAAAATAATATTATAGTGTTTTGAAATAGTAGGAATATGATCCATAATTAATTTTTCAAATATAAGAGTTTACTTCATATTATTTCGATGTCCCGTGTCACTGATATTACAAAAATTGTGTGGTTTGATTTTAATTTTAGAATTATTTTTATTAAAAAAGACATGTGACATTATCAAAATTAAGAAAAGAAATATGAATCATTTTTATACATTTTTGAAATGCTGGCTCACTCATTTGTGACATATATGAATCAACCCTACCATATTCTAGTTCATAGTGTAATCAATATAAATAAAATTTGGTGGTCTTAGTTTACTTTTGACATTTTATTAACATGTTTTTTCTAATTTATGTTTAATTTTTTTATTTATAGTATCAATAACAAAATAATTATTTTCATTCCTAGGTGGTGTTTTTTTCTTGAGTTGGGGTGGTCTGTTAAATGTTTCTTAGGTTTTTGAGAGACTGTACTTTGAGGCTACAACTGAGATAATGGAATCATGTAAATGGGTAAAATATATAAATAATATTCATGAAAAAGATAATTTGTACTTGTTATTTACACAATTTACACCACTTTATCATCTATTTTTATGTCAGTATCATTATCATTATTATCTAATAATTATTTAAATTTTTCCATAGTTCTTTTGGAAAGTCATATTTTGCTTTCAACAATATCTAGGAAGCTAGAAAAGATAGAACATATTACTTTTGGATGAGTTATTTCAAGAAGCATGGGGTTTCCACTACCATCAAAAAGGAACATTTCATTATTTTGTGTCTTAGTGGAGATAGTTTAAATTAAAACAAACATCAAATAATAAATCAAAAACTCCTCAATCCGATACACACTACCATCATTGAAACTAATGCTGTATGTTTGTAGTTTATAATTTACATTTTTTTTCAAAACAAACATCACATACTGAAAACTCAATAAACCCACATAGATTGTTTTCATACAATATTAAAATAATTCATAACTCATTTTTTATTTGTAAAAATAATCCACACCTCAATAGAACACTTGGTGTTTCTTGTATGACTCCATTTATGTCATCATTTAAAAAAATTAACATTAATTTTAGTAAAAAAAATAGTGGAATGCTCAAAACTACGAAAGAACATTCATACTGTTTTGATATTTTTGTAAAATAATCCACATGTCATTTGTGATGAGTTGGAATTATACACACCATAATTTTATTAAAATTGAACTCTATATGACACTAACTATATCATTTTTATTTAAAATTTAATATATATTTTATAAAAAATAAAAGTGACATACAAAAAAACATGAAAATACCCTTCATACATTTTCTACATATGGAAAATTATCCATATGTCATTTTTGATTGTATGTAATTAGCCACACCTCAATATGATGCACATTGTTCCCGTTTTAACTCAAAGAGTTCGTTATTGGATTAAAATTGAAATTTTAGTTCAAAAAGTGTGTTACTCATTCATAACTGAGAAAAATAACTTCGTTTCTCATTAAAATTTTAAAAAAACATTCGCAATTAATTTTTGATTTGTAGGAATCCATCTCACCTCAAACCAAAACATGATATGAACAGTATGAATCAAAGTTCACATTTCCAATTTAAAATGACATTTTACTAAAAATGAGAAGCGACATGAAGAAAACTGAAGAAAAAAATTTGGGTTGTTTTGATACATTATAAAAATGATCCATAATTCATTTTTGATGTGTAGGAATCATCGAAACCTATATTTGTTGGATAGTGTGACCAATATGACTAGGTGTGTCTTCTTATTTAAAATTTTCCTTTATTTTATTAAAAAAGACAAGAAACAACATTAAAATAGATAAAATTCTTTTTTATTGTTTTCATATATTAGGAAAATGATCCACAATTCATTTTTTATGATTATGAATCACTTGACCCTCAATATGGCATATGGTGTTATCAATATGACTCCACGTGTGCCATTTTATTTAAAATTGAAATTAATTTTTGTTAAAAAGACAAGAAACATAATAAAAATCAAGTGATCACATTTTGATCATTTTCATACATTACAAAAATGACCCATAACCCATTTTTGATATGTTTGAATCTTCCTCCCCTCAATATGATGCACAATGTTCCCAGTATGGCTCTATTTGTGTCTGTTTATTTGAAATGTAAATTAATTTTAGTAAAAAATTATTTTAACATACTCAAAGTTGATAAAAGACATTCATATTGTTTTTATAACTTAAAAAATGTTTCATAATTAATTTTTGATATGTTGGAATCAGTTTCACCTCAATCTGAGGCATCGTGTGCTTGATATTACTCTAGGTGTTTGTTATCAGTTTAAAATTAATAATTACGTTCAAAGATCATTTCAATAACTAAAAACCAAGAAGACATGATCATATTTTCATGATGATTTAGGAAAATTATTCATAAGCAATTTTAGATGTGTATAAATCAGTCTCACATTGAACTGACACACGATGTGAGATATAAGACTCAATGTGCATCTTTCCTGTTTAAAATTACTTTTATTAAAAAAAAATAATGACATACTCAAAACCTAAAAAATGAATTATGATTGATTTGATACATTATGAAAACGATACATTTTTCACTTTTGACATATGGGAATCAACCCCACCTCAATCTGACACGCTGTGTGAATATTATGACACCAATTGTGTATTTTTATTTAAAATTGACATTAATTTTAGTAACAATTAAAAGAAACATACTAAAAATTATGAAAAAAAATTTATATTGTTTTTATTCTTTGGGAAAATGATCTATAGGTAATTGTAAACATATATGAATCATCCACACATTAATATGAAACATTTTTTTACTAGTATTACTCCAAATTTGTCTTTTAATTTAAAATTGACATTAATTTCAGTATTAAATAGAAGTGGCATTCTCAAAATTGAGAAATTATATCCAAACTTGTATGATATTTCATAAATATTAGACATATGCCATTTTTGACTTGTGGAAATTGTCATCATGTCAATTCTATGCACGATGTTCCCAGTATAAGTCTATGTGTTCATTATCTACACTCGATGAAAATTGATCAAACACTCCTTTTTGTCTTGATAATCTAATTCAATAATTTATAAGTGATTTTTATGTGTAAGAATAATTCTCATATCAAACTGACATTTTCTGTGATTGATATGACTCAAAGTGGAAGTTTCCAGCATAAAATGGCATTATAGTCAAATGAAATTTGAAGTACTAAAAACCGATAAAATGATTCTTTATTATTTTTATACATTATTAAAGCTCTTCACACGTCATTACTGACATGTAGAAATTGACCAAACCTCATTCTGATGCATGGGGTTACTAGTATGACTCAATGTGTGTATTTTTATTTAAATTTAACTTTATTTTTTTAAAAGAAAGTGGCATAATAAAAAATTTGAAAGTGAATAGGATTGTTTGAATAAATTAGGAAAATTTTCCACAAGTCATTTTTGAGGTGTAAAAATTTTATACACCTTAAACTAATTCATGGTGTAACCGATATGAGTCGAAGTGTGTCTTTTAATTTAAAAATGACATTAATTTTAGTAAAATACATTAGTGACATACTCAAAATTGAGAAAATGAATTTGGATTATTTTAATACATTACAAAAATGATACATATGTCATTTATAACATGTATGAATTAGCCATAAATCATTCTGATGACCAATGTTCCTGGAATTACTCAATGTGTCTTTTTATATAAAATTGATATTCATTTTAGTAAAAAATAAATGTGACATACTCAAAACCGATCAAACTGATTGTAATTTTGTCGATACATTGGAGAATGATCCATATGTTTTCTTATATGTAGGAATCTACCACTCCTCAATCTAATAAATGACGTTCCCTGTATTCCTCCATGTTTCTGTTATTAGTTTAAAATTGATATTTTATATCAAATAGTGTTTCATTAACTAAAAACTGAGACAAAATTATAAGATTATCTGGAAGATTTAGAAAAACCATTTAGAAGTCATTTTTTACCTGAATCAAGTAATCTCACATCAAACTAACCCATGATGTCACTGGTATGCCTCAAAGGGCATGTTTCCAGTTTAAAGTTATTTTTTTGTAAAAAATTAAAGTTACACACCCAAAAATCATAAAATGTACTTTGATGATTTTAATAATGTATGAAAATGATCCATATGTAATTTTTTTGTGTAATAGTTAACCGTATATCCAACTGATGTATTTTTTTAATAATTGTGAATCCATGTGTTTCTATTTAATTAAAATTGACATAAAATTTATTTAAAGAGTCAAGTGATATTCCCAAATCTATGAAAAAACACTCATATTGTTTTGATACATTTGGTTAATGATCAAAAACATTTTTAACATTTAAAAATTTGCATTACCATAATTCGACACTTGATATGACCAATATGACTCCATATGTGTTTTGGTATTTAAATTTACATTAATATTAGTAAAATGAAAATGGACATACTCAAAATTGAGAAATAAATTAATATTGTGTTGATACTATAGGAACAATATCATTGATATTTTTTTATGAATCATTCATACCACAATTTTATGCATGGTGTGATTGTTATGACTCAACGTGTTCTTTAACTATTTAAAAATGTTATTTTATTTCTAAATGTGTGTCACTCAATAACAACTAACAAAATGTGTGTCACTCACTAGTAAATGAAAAAATGTGATAATATTGTGTGGATAATTTTAGAAAATGATTCATAATTCATTTGTGCTATTTAGGAATTCATTTCACATTAAACTAACACACGATGTGATCGGTATGACTAAAAACATGTGTTTATAGTTAAAAATGAAATTTTAGTAAAATAGACAAGTGACATACTCAAAATTGAGAAAATTAATTCAAATAGATTTGATACATTAAGAAAATGATCCTTACCTAATTTTTGTTGCGTAGGAATCATCCTCACCTCAATCTGATGCACAATGTGATTAACATGACTCCAACTATTTCTTTTTTATTTAAAATTGAAACAAATTTTAGTAAAAAAAGAAACGTGGCATACTCAAAACTGAAAAAACACATTCATATTATTTTTTATAAATTATTAAAATGCACCATAACTCATTTGTGACCTATAGGAATCTTCAACACCATAGTCTGATACATGATGTTCCCGGTATGATTCAATGTTTTTGTTACTTTTTTAAAATTTACATTGTAGTTCAAAAAATGTTTCACTGTCTAAAAAATGAGGAAAAATATTAGATTATCTTGATAATTTATACCAATGAATCATATTTCATTTGTGACATATAAGAATCAGTATCATGTTAAACTAAAAAATGATGTGACTAGTATGAATCAAAATGTGTGTTTCCAATTTAAAATATATTTTAGTTAAAAACATAAGTGACATACTCAAATCAAAGAAAAAAAATTTGGGTTGTATTGATACTTCAGAAAAATGATAAATAAGTTATTTGTTAGATATATAAATAAACCACACTTAAGTCTAACACATGATGTGTCGGTATAAATCAAAGTGCATGTTTTCAAAAAAAGTTCCCTTTTTGTTTAAAACGAACATCACATCACCAACATCGAGCAAACAACCTCATATTATTGTATCAATATTTTTTATTCTACTACTTAATTAATTTTCATATCAATTTTTTATATAATTATGTATTTAATTTTTTTATAGATAATTCTTAAATATAAACAATAAATGGTGTGATGTGAAAGAATTGACCAAAACTCAAAATGACATATAGTGTTCCTTGTATGAAAAAATGTGTTGTTTAAAATAGAAAATTTATGTTTAATTTATTTCATTATAGTATTACTTAAATAAGAATTATTTTATTATATAGATGAATTATTTTTTCTGAGCTATAGTGGTTTGTTAAGTAATAGCCAGACTGGGGTTCAGGGGAGAAAGACAAACAAACATTGAGAGTTTTGAAAGTATGTGATAATTTGTAATTATATAACTGTATTACAAAAGGTTTTCAATGTTTAGAATTTATTTTTTTCCTGTATTTTTGTGGAAAATTTTATTTCATTTAAATTTTATACTTGCAACAAATTTTTTAATGTTTTTATTATTGTAGTGTGCTATGATTTCATAAGCACACTAATTATTCCCCTTTATCAGCACTACTAAAAGAGATGAAAAAGGGTATACCTTAGGAGTTATAAGAAAGTTATGATAAAGAGATTCCATTATGAGAACTAAAATAAACAATGACAAAGTGTTCCTTTTTCTGTGCTTATTTTATCATAGTTTAAATGGTCCATTATTAGTTCTTCTCTAGCAATGATAAAATACTACATGTTTTAATAATTATTCAGTAGTCATTATTTATTATCACATACAATGGGAAATTTTAGCATAGTTAATGACTTATTTAGTGGCAATTATATGTCATGAATTCCACTTACGTGATTTATTTTTTATCTCATGGGATCCCCCTCAACCTGATTTATGGGTCGTGAACTATATTTCTTTATAATACATGAACAAACATTACACATCATGTTAAAAATACACAATGTGTATTTCCTTTAGCAATTGTACTACCACTCCATCATCCACCAAATACTCCCAGAACCTTCTAAATCCTCATCTAGAACACATCCAACACCAAAAACTAGAAATGTAATAGATCAGGGAGGCATGATCCATTGAATCGGAAATATCTCAAATGATTCTCACCCTCATGAATTCAAAAACCAATATTAGAGGGAAAGGTGTCCTAACAATCACTCTGTGAGATACCCCTAAAGGATCTCATCATACCCGAAATGCTAACACTATCCAAACATGCCAAACCAAATGGACACAAATAATCTCTCACAACTTCATCCCCAAAAAATAACAAACCACCTCCTCTAAGACAACCACACTATTACATAACTATCTCATCCTCCATGCAAACCAAATCAACAGTCTTCTTAACAAACTAACTATACCACCCCAAACATATGAATAAGATAAATCCATCATCCATAAGAAGATAAAATACACACTATGTGGGACTTACTAACTCGTATGAGTTTAATTACATTGTAGTTAATGCATCTCAATTATGAATCGGGTCCTCTGATTTTTATATGTAATGAATTTATCACACATTACATACCATGAACCACAAAATGAAAAACAACACATCTCGTAAAAAAGTATCCAAACATCACAGAATAAGTAAAAAATAGATAAAAATATCTCAAAAAAACTCTTGGTATTGGGTACACATATGTGTCCCTCACTCTAAAGTAGTCTCCTCTAGGCCAACATGCCACCAAAATGCATTAACTGAAGGAATGGACCATCCAACCATTGCCATATCCTGATTATCTTAGATATCCAATGGGTTCTCCATGAATGTATCATTTAACTCAATATAAAACATTCCCCAGTCAATGACAAGGGGATAAACTATGAAGATAATGATAAAGCTGAGAGATGTGGAAGATGTCAGGGATCCGCTCTAGTTATGGTGGAAAACCCAATCAATACACCACAATGAAGACACTACCCCAACACCTCAAAGGGACCAACAAACATGGGACATAGATTACTCCCTCTCCCAAACCATTGCTACCCATGTTGAGAGGAATCATTAAAGAACATGTGGTCCCCATTCTTAAATAGTAAGGGCCACCTCCAACGATTATTATAAGACTTATTACTGAAATTATCTACTTTCAAACTCGCATAAAAGCTCTAAACAGTCTCTATTGTTCTCTACACCACATAGGACCAAGACCCACTACCTCCCCAACCTCTATCCAACACAACGATGAAAAAAATTGTCCCATATATAAATTCTGAAATAGAGCTATGTGAATGGACAAGTGAAAACTATTTTTATAAAAAAAATCAAGTAAAGGTTGGTGTTATACCAAAGATCCACCATAGTCTGGGACACATTCCAACAACATATACTCTTGAATTTGGATAGTCCACCATATCTTCCCACCTACCTACGATTAGAAAGCAGTGTTAAGGTCTGACTAAATGACAAAATAATGCTGCAAAACCATCCAGACCTGAAAGGTAAGACATAGGTCCCAACGAAAGACAATGTAACTCTAAACTCTATGAAATAACACCCCCTCATCCATATATCTCTAAGTAAGATCATTCACTACTCATGAGTCCTTTATTGATATGTAGTGGGTCAATTTCACCAACCCATTAACGATCAACCCGATAGCATAATAAAATCCCTAATCTTTGGGAATACCTATGATGAAATTAATTATGGTTCAAAATTATTTTCAATTAGTAAAAATTGAGGAATGAAACAGACCACCAAGAACACAATGCTAGATCATTACCCATTAGAAAACCAAACTATTTTCAACAAACTCGGACGCTACCCATTTCATCCCAAGCCACCAAAACTACATCCTTGAACCATTTTATATTTTGGAATCTCCTAGGTGTACCTCCAAATGTGATATATAGATATTAGTAACTTCTCCTCCATACATCCCCAATAGAACGACCCCCCCCCCCAAATACTAGATTCCGACCATCCTTCCACCATACATCTAGTGAATCATCATGGACAACATGATCACACATAGACTCTACCTATGAGACTCTCTAATAAGACTCATCGACAGGATGTATCATAAAATAATACACCATCATCTAAAAAAATATCATATAAAATCATCCACCCTTGCATCTATGTTCAAGCCTACCTACTCCTCCATTGGTCCCCAAGCACACCTAGGGTCCAAAACAAATATCCTTCCTTGAAATACTTCTTAACCAATCATCCACAACATTCCATTTTTCTATGATATAATATATATCAAAATAATAATTTTAAGGAAACTACTTCCAGCTCTAATACCTAAAATTCGTATAAAATTGAAAAATGATATAACTCAAGATATTTTGATTCACGATGTTCACAAACTTCTCCCCAATGATGTAATTATGCTAAAATATTAGTGAAGCCACAACCACTACCAGATCTAAATCATGGGTTTCATAATTACACTAATGGTGATGTAACTACCTAGAGAAATAAGAAATAAATGCTCATATTTTCATTAATATATGTCCTAATCCTAGATGGTATGAATCCAAAAGCACATCAAATACCACACCCTCCACATGAAACTGATGCACTGGAGCACCGACAAATATCCCCTTTAGGTAATAAAACTCTCCCAATAAATTATCAATCCACATAAAATCATGGTCCTTCCTAAAGAATATTTTTAGTGGGTATAAAAACAAATATAAATATGGTAAAATATTTTTATAATATCCTACATGAATAAAAAACTATGAAACTAAACCACATTATTTAGTGACACATAAGAAACAACTACTTCGACCTCCTATGAGTCAACTGCACACCATGTTGTGATGAAACTGACCATTAAAATCCACCTATAATTTCCAGAACATTCAATTGTAAAAATTTCTATAGAGATAGTTCTATCTATGAAACAAAAACAAAAAAATATTATTTTTATCCTACTACTCCCATGACATAAAATGGATCAAGATATCATTGAGGAATATGTTGAATAAAATTCTAGGAACTCATGAGTCTTGGTGTTCCTAAGGCCCATGAACATGAATTGTGATTTTTTAACACTGAATGGAATGAATACAAATTCAAAGGTCCTATACCAACATCTAAAGCATGTCATAGGGATATGACCCTCTTTTACCATCAAATGGTGATATCCAAACCACATATTGATTATATAGAACAAAAATTCCCATCATAGTTAGTCGAAAAGATATTCTAGCCTCGGAAGTAGGTAACAGTTCTGGACCATCCATTTATTCAACTTCTGATAGTCCATAAACAACCTTAGACTACCATCAGCCTTTTTAATGAACAAACTAGAGCACCCCATGTTGACACAATGGCATGATAAAATCCTTATATATCTAATCATATATATGTATCATAAAATTCTATAATTTTAAGGTTCTATTTGTTATGAACCCATAAAAATTGGATAAACAGTAGTTTTAAATTCAATCCCTCACTCGACCTCACGTTAAGTGGGTCGCATCACAAAATCCTCTCAAAAAATATCTTGGAACTTTTTGATTAACCTAGGGACCTACACTATCCCAAATTCCTTGCATTCCATCAATAACTTAACCATCTGTGAAAAATGGGGATCCTCACACTGACTTCCCACAAAAAAACCCTGCTCACCAATGAAAATGACACACTGGACATCCACATCTGAGAACATGAATCTCTTTCCAATGCAGTCGATGAAAGCGTGTCATGAATACAACCAGTCGATGCCATGGTCTATATAATATGGATATAACTATAGTAAGAATATATCCCCAAGGGACTTATGTGACCCCATCAATAGGATAGACCCCCAATACACATCAAACATGTTGGTTTGTCCTCTAAATGAAATAGTAAACACTTGGGGAATGAGAAACCTCTCTCTATACAGTCCTAGAGCACAAACTAGAGAGAACCAAAGGAGTTAGAACCTCCTGAATCAATCTATGTGTGAAACATTATAGTAGAAAAGTAGTTATACCTATGATGATACCGATACCATCAAGAACTACTGGAACCACTGTGTAAAACTGACCAATCACATATTCTCTACCTCTCTGGTGATTACCACCTCCATGAACATGGTAATATCGTGGTCCCTAGATTTGAGGAAAATCATATTCCTGGAATATACCTACTCCATCTCCCCTTGGTGTAGCATAAGCCTACTACCACTACTACTGGAATAGTCACACCAAGAACTACTGCTAAGGACAGTGATTAAACTATCCAACTCCACCAAAAAAATCTCATAGGACAACTGGGAATACGTTTTGTTGATACATGTTAACCCCATAACCAAAACACATTGGCACAAAGACCCAATGAAAAGAATGGAATTCACATTCTCTATACGACTGGAAGGGAAGATGAAAATTTTGACTCCACACTGGTCAAAACCATAAAGGACCTAGTAACCAAGACCTTCCAAAGACAACTTTTCTGAGAAAGGAATAGTATTGGTTACCCTTTCACAATTAACCTCCTCATGAGGGCGTCCCCTTGAAAACATACACATTCTTCTAGACCTCAACATGAATCAGTGATGTAATATGAGTAACTTCACTCTAAAATAGTGGAAAAAGATCCTCATTAGGGAATCTCACATGAGACTCCTCATTTGAAAATATATGTTAGGAAAACAATAGAACGTCCTCGAAATTGATTCCCATCTCTCACACTGACATACTCTCCAAATGAGGTGAAATAATCTCATGCATGTTCACTACCTTCATGGGTGAGGAACAAAACTCTGCCCAGAACTATTTTATAAAATTGATCCATGAAACACCTACCTCCTTCTCCTCTCACTGATATATAATGCACCATTGATATGTAGCTCCCCATATATGACTGACCAACAATGGAAACCATTATCCCACTAGGCCCCATATTCAATTGAAAGAGTTACTGGACTCCTCTAACCATCACTTTATCTCCATGTCAGAAACTATTCCCTCACACTTCCCCATATACGTCAACCGAATGGAATGCATGGACATCTAACAAGCCCCCTACTCCACTAATAAATAAACCCTATGTTGATAATATAGATCAACCTAATGAACCTCAACTACCTCAGCCACCAAAGGATGATGAACAAGGGACATTGCTTAAAGATGAAATTAATATTTCCTATCCCAGGTAGTATATAATTTCATTTAGATTCATTTTAATTCACTTTATTTATTTTAACATTCAAAAAATCCTAGTGAAAAATAGAATATAATTCATTGTGATGCATGTACTTCTCCTAGGATAGTACCCTACAAACAGTTCCACCTTACATGGTCAATCAATAAGCTCAGAGTTCATGTACTAGATCCCTATGGGCTGAAAAATACTCTTTCGTAGCTAGTATTCCTGGCTTATGTCACAAACGAAGGCCAACTATTAATATTTCCATTACAAACCATGCAATATTCACTATTCCTAACTCCAAACTTCAGTATATCTCTTATCCATAACATTTGATACCAAAATGTCATGACCCCGCTCTACAAAGATACAACAATGAGGGAAATGAGTTAGTGACCCTCAAGTCCCACCTCAAGTACGCCCTAGGTTGGTGACTAGTGCCAAGGATATAAAATACTTGTAAAATGAATGTCATTACCCTCTATAATGTTGTATGACTGGTTGAAAGGATGAATCATCCATAGAATACTACATGTTATAAAATAAAAGAAACAAACACCATCTCACAAATTCATGTATAAATAAATGATATACATATAAAATTCTCCAAAGTATATACCTAAAAGAAAAATATAAGTAGTGGGATAGAAACTACCAGAGGTCTAAGATAGTAATTTCCAGCATCATCCAAGTAATCCTCCTCAAAACCTAAAAATATGTTTATATAATTTGGATGAGAATACATGTATAGTTATCAGGAAAACTATAGTATATCATGGACTTGTGAAATTATCGCACTAAACCACCCATGAGTAAAAAAAAAGACGAAAAACCACCTAAATATGTCAACTATTCTCCTTAACCTGAAAAAGTTATTCTCATTAAATAACTTTGGCCATGTCATATTATATAACATAAAGCATATTGATAAAGGGTACCCCAAAACATTTTTCCAAGGGTATGCCACTCTTACACCCCAACACAATACATCATGGTTGTCCCATATCTTTTGAATATCCCACCTCTCCATAAGCTTGGTCGGAATTCATCAAGCCCAACGATACATGGGGTCTATGCCCCAAAAGCATGTCCACATCATATATTTCTATAAAATAATCAGTCTATAAAAAATCCAAAACAATATACAAAGTAGTAGGGTATCATGAAAATGAATAAAATCAACCTCATTCACTCCTCTTACCATTCCTGACCCCCACAATAAGTAACCTTATTTCATATAATCCATCTCACAGAAACCTGGCTAACATCACATCTTTCTTGAAGACACCTAGCCTCACCACACCTGAATCCCAACCAAATAACAATTTACCCATAGACACCAAAGCTATCACATCCACCATCTAGTGCACTAAGAGGCATCCAAATATCATAGAATGTGCAATACCTACCTCACCTCTAGTATAGAGCGACATATGGTTAGTTCCCAACCATCCTTCCTCCTCACCAGATGTTAGGGAAAACACCCGCCCCCTCGTGTGACTATAAAGGTGTCAATATATAGAGATTTAGGTGGGTGGGGTGTGTATATAAATCTTAAGAAATATATAATTATATACATATATCCACAAACAAGATAAAATTATGGTTCACAAAAAATATTAACCAACTCCCAAAATAATCAATTTTTTCCACCACTAAATACATAACACCACAAAAGACACAAGCCACAATTCACATTCCCAATAGAATCCCATTTTGCAACCAATTGGTTTCATTATTAAGAATAATTCAAATTAAACAACATATCCCATCATTTATTTTTTTCATCAACTATTCCACCCTATTAACTAAATCAACCCCAAAAAAGTTCAATAAATTTTAAATTATTACTTATTCGATCACTACTCAAGCATCAATCACAACACAACCACAAATCACAAGAATCCAATAATTCTCTTCGTACCATCATCTCAACATCCAAAAAAAACATCCAAATAAAAACCATCAAACCAACCCATAATAATAGCTAAACAACAGGACCTTTCCATTGCGAAAGCAAGTCCAAACAACCACCACCACATAGCCCCAAAATCATAACCCTCAAACCATCATCCCCACATGCCCTAACCAAAAATAAAATTAAAATCACATCACAATCACACATCAACATCAAATAAGAAAAACTAAAAGTAAAAACACATCACAATAATATTATGGATTATCAGAAAGTGTCTTTTTCACAATCCACTTTATTATAGTGGTTTCGTCACACAATCTATAATATTGGGGGAACCATTTCATTAGCCAAAGATAAGTGGATATAATTTTTTTCATTTTAAGGTGATATCATAACAACTGAACAAATAGTGTTCAACGACACATGTCAATCAGTCTAAAAAAACCCCGTAGGGACCACAATTTTTATTGGGGGCATCAAATCCATAAAAATCAGAATATAAAAATAATAGCGAAGGTTTAAATTCATGTGAAACATTCCCATTTCACACCTTTTCCTCTTTAGTTTCAATTATACAATTATTTATATTTGATTTATCCATCACAAAAATACACATAGATGAACAAGATGAATCCCCTCCCACACAATTCATAATAACGTGAAATGGGGAATTCCCTACCTCAAAGATTCTTTGAAAACTCATTATGGATTGCTGGGTAAAGAATAAACCTCTGAAAACCATATCTACCAATGAAACACCATTGATTAACCTACAATGCACCAAAATATCATTAAAAAAAATCACAAATCATACCCCAAACTAAAAAAAAATCACTGCAATGAATCCCTAAGAGAATAACAAAGGAAAACCATGGTGAAAATGTAGAACTATGCATACATCGTCAATGAGTATCCTTTAGAACCAATGAACCAAAATAGGAGGAAGGTTCTAGAAGATACACTTTGGGAACCTAGGTAATATCTAGAATTTTATATAAGGATGTGTGACTCAATGAATAAATTATATATTTGGAAAAGAACTTAAATCTTAGAATTCTGTTGGTTTGACCTTATGCAATGATTATACATCCTTAAATACTCATGTCTTTTGAAAATTCAAAATTTTAAAAAAATAATGCATTTCCTTTTACTTTATTTAATAAATGTATTGTATTAAACTTAAATGATGTGAAATTAATCTAATGGGTTCCCCATCATCCCATCTTATAATTTGTGAACTAGCATAATTCAAAAGTTGTAAATTACCATTACATGTCATCTAAATATTACACAATATGTAATTCCAGTAGTCGCTCTGTTGTAGATCGATACTCTATAAATAATAATCAAAACCTCCTCAAGACTCCCTTAAAACAACTACACCACCAAAAAAATTCAATGTATTGGTTAGTGTAGTCACATTCGATTAAAAATTTTGTTCAAACATAACCCCCATCCGCATGCTTCTCATTCTCATCTCCATGGCGTAAGGCCCTTTCCCTTGGCTAGATCCTTGACCAAAATGATTTCATCAACATCAAGATAAATATGTAGGGTTTGGTTATAAACCTAGTTGGACACCAATAATTCATCCTTAAAAAAAGTGGATTATTATAAAAAAATAGGGCATACAAATAATGTAATTTCATAAATAAACTATCATATACTATGTCATGGTGAGTTAACCATGCTATCATGAACACTATTATTTCCTACTTTTGTGCAAAGATAGAAGGATGATTATAAGTAATCATTACATAAATTAGATCAATATAAAACTTGTACTTATTTTTTCAATAGACTTATATAATTCTCCAATGTCCCATCATGCCTTTATAGTACAACTCCTTAACTGACATCATGGTAATGTCATGAAATCTACACATCAAACCAATTAATGGCTCTTGGGATTGTAATAGTACATCATGAGACCTAATATCCAGCTCCAGGTTAATACATATTTCAAACATGTCAACCCAATATCTCTCTATAGAAAATTACACATTCTACATGCCATCTCTGAAGTTGATATTACAATCTTCCAATCAAAACAGTGGAACTCCCATTATAAGGGGTTAAATAGATGAGTTAGTCCAACCTAGTACCTTGAAACTAGTTTTAGAGGATCCATACATGAAAACATACGAAATTAATTACATAAAAAGTACTAAGAATATCATAATATGAATGATATCATGGGATACATAATCACTCATAGACCGATATGCATATCACAATAACTAGGGTTCTCACAGGCCAGACACTCACCAACATTCGAATCATATCAAGCAGGGGTATTATGGATACAAATAAATTTACAAGAAGGTCATAATATATAGTTAATTTATAAAGTCTATTTATTTATAGGTACATAATACCTGAAGATTTTTAATTCCCAATGCCATAAAAATCTACATGGATCAACCCCTCACACCAATGATGCATATAAACATCTTAAATTCATAACACTTGGATTATAGAATCAATATTAAAGATAAGGTACATGATAGTGGATTTAATACAATTATTGAAATTCTTTGACCCTATAATTTTATTGTTACTTCAATATTATATTACATAGGCATCATTACAAGAAATCAAATCCCAATGGAAATATTAGTTTAGGTTTATTGGAAATCCTGATTACTTAAATGATACCCCTAATAAATTAAAAAATGGACATTACAAAAATGATACATAATAAAATGAAATTAAATGTATCCTAGAATGCTTATTCAAATATTATTTCTTCCTAACCTTGGGAAAGAAAATAGAATATGGTTGATCTCAAATTCCAAGTAAGGTTAAGTAATACAGAATCAATAATGAACCAATGAGAATAAATAATCATGTAAAGTTAAATAACAAGTATTGTATTCCATTTGAATAACTAGACGAGGAAAAATAAACATGGCATGGTAAGAAAATGAAACACATACCATCAAGTCAATAAACTGAAAATGAACTATATCCATAAAAACATCGACAC
The DNA here is from genome assembly GCA_963277665.1 of Viscum album. Lineage (NCBI taxonomy): Eukaryota > Viridiplantae > Streptophyta > Magnoliopsida > Santalales > Viscaceae > Viscum > Viscum album. Next base: position 220,660,485 of record OY728147.1, read on the forward strand.
AAAATCTCATGGATGAATAATAACTGAAATATATATGATAGAAATTATTAATTGTTAGATGTAATTTATAAGGAACATGAAAACATATACCATGAAGGCCTTTTACAATATAGTTTAAAACTACGGATATAAACTCATTTAACTTGGGAAACTCATTCTTCTTATGAGAACATAGCGATGTCTTTAGAGGCTATATAAATTATTATACTCACCCTTTATTGCCTATCCAATGAATTCCATATATTAAATATATGAAATAAATCATATTACATATCAAATATTTATATTGAAGAAAATATGGAATTACCAATATCTCTCCAGATAATCAAATAACTGTCAAAGCAGGCACCATAACCAAAATTGTATACAGTTTAGGAAGCTAATGTCCATTTTATGATAATATGGATATTAAAGTAAATTTACAAATGATTAATTATTAATATAAAGTTATTGTTTCAAGATAAATTAAATAATAAAAAATAAGAAGTGATATTTCCAAGATAATAATTACGATCATTTTTTAGGAGAAAAATCTTAAAAATTCCAAAGTGTCATATACCACATTGAAACATAAAAATCATAATACTCAAAAAGTAATGATATTAAAATAAATATATAATTTCAATAGATAAACATATTCATAATATATCATGTCAAATAGAAGTATAAAGACCGTATAAAATAAACTACATGCATAACTACAAATACATTTTAATAGAATGTAAATTGAGATGAAATACATCACCTTAACCTTCCTTTTTTGATATGGGATCATTATACTCATATATTGTGGTTTAAAATATGTTAATGATTTATTCTGGAAACATTATAATTTTTATAATATCATATTTTTTATTTTAAAAATATATATTACCCATTTGTTAGCACCTTTTCATTATTTTACTTATTATGGGTGTTAATTGACTGGTTTTTTCAAGTATGTTTTAAATTATGATTTTTTGATCCTACTAATTAGATCATTATTTAATAATATCTATAATTCAATTAATCAATTAATTATCATATATATTTATTACATATGTATTTATAATAATATATTCAATGTATGGGCACAATTAGTTCATAGTGATTCCCTTAAGACATACTAATGCCGATATGATATTAATATATTTAAGGAATAGAATCCTTGAAGACTAACATGGAAAAAAAAATTAGTATTCATTGATGAAATTTTAATTTACTCTAGTCTTAAGAAGAAACATGGTGATTATATAAGAATTTTAATAGATACATTAAAGAAGGTGAAATTACTTTATAATTCATGGAACTGTGAATTTTTTTTGAAGTAGTCACATTCTTGGTGAACATTATCAAAAGGAAGATAATTTTTTATAACCGTTCAAAGAAAAATGAAAATTTGGAATGTCCTTGACCAACTGGTTTCATAGAAATCCTCATTTTTCATTGTATATCTATTTTAAACACACATTTTGTGAAAACTTTCACATAATTTTGTTTCCCTATAACTATGTTGACAAAGAAAGTAGTAATAATTATCTAGATGGTTGAATATAAGGATGTTTTTAAGGAACTCAATATGAAACTAGTTAGTAAAACTATACACACATTACCATCATATAGAGAAGGTTTTTCAATGAATCTTTGAATAAATTCTAGAGATGTTGAATCTTGCAGAATGAAAATGTGATACCTTATGGATTAGGATAACACAATATCCATGGAAAGAACTACAAAACACATTATCTATTGTTAGAGCCTTTTATATTTACACTAATGCTTTTAAATCATAACTCTATAGTTATAATTATAACATATATACTGATCATAAATGTCTTATGTATATATTATCATATAAGGATCATAACATGAATCAAAGAAAATGGTTAGAGAAAATAAAGGGAAACTATTTGTCTATTAATTACAATACTAGGAAGGTGAAAATGATATCTGATTCTCTTAGTATGAAATAACCTGTTACCTTACCTTGGATGTGGATTAAGAGAGTCTCTATATTGATAGATATGGTAAAGGAATACTTCCTATCTTTCCCAAATTATTTCCTAACAATCTATTTAAGAGAATATCATAGAGGCACAAAGGGTTAATCTAGAGGTTCAAAATAAGTTGTAAGGTGTTAGGTAATGTAAGGTTAAAAAAATAAATATTGAATAGGATGGTGTGATTTGGTTTGGAACTATAATCTGTGTTCTTATATCAGTTGAGATAAAGAAATATCTATTTGGTAAGGTTTTTAGATCATCTTTATACTTCTATCAAGGAAGTACTAATATTTTCTATGATCATTTATATCACTTTAGGTGTGAAAACAATAATAAGGATATTTCTATGTTTATATAAAGGTTCTAGATATGTTACAAAGGTAATGTGATGAAATAGAAGTCAATGTGGATGATGAAACCATTACCTATACCCACATGGTAATGGTAAAACATCCCTATGTTCGTTTTCACTCTTTTCTTAAAGTCATTTAAAGGAAATAATGCTCTATGGGTTGTGGATAATTGACTCACCAAGAATAACCACTTTATTTTTGTTTTGGATGATAACTTGCATTACCAAATTTTTATGATATATATAAAGGGAGTGGTGGTGCTGTATGGGTTTCCACTATCAATCATCTCTAATTGTTCGCGAAGTTTTCCTCCACAATTTTGGATAATTCCCCAAATTGATTTGAATTTTGAATTTATATTTATCACGACTTATCACCCAAAGGTAGATGTCCATTATAAAAGGACCACTTAAACACTCGAGTAAATGATGAGAGACTACTCACTAGAATTTAATGGATGATGAGATAAACATCTCCCAATACTTAAATTCTCATACAAAATTAACTTCAATGTTAGTATTCAAATGGATCTATTTGAAGCACTATATGTTAAGTGATGTTGAAATCCAACATGTTGGGATGAAGTTGGTTAATGAAATCTATTTGGACCTGATCTTTTTCAATAGATTATATAAATAATTCCAGAAATCTAGAAGTATATAAAAGTTAATGAGAGTTGAAGAAGAGAAATATTGATAATGGTTAAAGGGAATTGGAGTTTTATGTTGAAGAAAACATTCCTTTAAATATCACCATTTATTAGAGTAACATAGTTTGGAAGGAAGTGGAATCTCAACCCTAGGTACATTTCCCCCTTTAAGATCCTTGACCTTATAAAAACTGTGGTCTATCAACTTTCACTTTCTATAAACATAGATTCTGTTCATGATGTGTTTCATGAATTTATCTTGAGAAATTACCTAACTAACTCCTTAGATGTACTAAATATGGAGGTGGTAAAACTTTTGAATGACAATTGATTTGAGGAACAATCGGTGAAGATCATGAACCGTGCAGACATAGTTACATACAAAAATATAGTACCATGTCAATGTGATGTGGTATAACCATAAGTATTAAAAGGCTTGATGTGAACGAGAGGAAAAAATTTAATAGATGTACCCTCATCTATACTCAAACAATAATATATGTTGACAATTTGAGGGAAAAATTATAAATGGGTAAAAATTTAACGACAAATAAATTTTAATAAACAAATGTTTCCCAAATAACAATATATACCATTATATTATAGAACACATGGAAAAAAATAACTAATTAATTAAAACTTTTATAGTATCAAATTAATAATCCTATTAAATTTTAAAATATTACATGGGGATAAAATTTTTAAAACATAAAAACTATAATAGGAAAATGTGGATCACCATAATCAACTAGAATCATCCCTCCCATGACCAGAAAATTAAAAATGAAAAATAATATTATTAAATGAGTTGAAAATATTTAAAATTACAATTTAGAATATTGAGAATAATTTAGTTGAATAATAAATTATGAAATTAAGATGTATTTATAGGAATTAATTTGACCATTGGAATAGTAATGAGACTGTTGGAATAGAAACATGTATGTTGGGAATTGTAACTTGACTCTTGGAATATTATGTTAAACTCAAAATAATAATATATGATAGAAATAATATTTATCATTAGTAATTTATGAAAATATAAATATTATAATTACATAAAAATTAAAATCATCATTAAAAACTCAAAGAAAGTATAGCACATTTCTAATAAATAGTATTTTGAGTATTTTGTCAATATAATAACTTTTATATTAAAATTTTAAATTAGATTACTTCAAAAATTATTTTGATAAATTTAATATTATTTTTTATTTCATAACATAATAATTTTCTATGAGTTATTGTTTTTTTGATTTTTCAAAATACGTCAATTTTTAGGTGAATAGTGAAAATATGAGTTTCCCTATAACACGTATGTCTTGAATTACATATTTCATGATGAAATATTGAGGTAATAATTTATATATCATGAGAATTCAACCAATATATTTTTTTTTATAAATAAGTCATTAAGATACAATAACGGTGATACTGAAACAGAAAAAAGTAATTTTCAATGTCTAAAATCTATAGTATTACATTAAAATAATATTTTCGGATTTTTAGTCTTTTTTTCTATTCAACAAATGAATTTGAATTATAAAGTGATTAAAAATAGTGAAATAATTTTATTTAAATATATTAGGGTTTACAATGGTTGAAATATAACAACTACATGGTTTACCCATGATAATGTATTTTATTAAATATTTTAATTCAATAATACACTTTTTTTCAAGAATTAATAACCCCTCTCCCTCACCACGAAAAAAAACTTCTCAATCACAATCCCAATAAAAAATCTTCCCAAATCCTCAATATTAGACCTCCAAGCTTACATAGGGACTTTTTGGAAAAATATATCTCTAATCGTCAAAGGATTTTACAACCAAGGAGTAGAAGAAAGACATTTAAGTGGTTATGTCCTTATCAATTTTCCCTACCATTCGCCACTCCTATTTCACGTTTATTCCTCCTCATTCAAGAAAAACTATTCAAAGGATAATTAATTATTATGTTTAAATTACATAAATTATTTTTACAAATTAGAAATATTATATTTAATTTTTTTTTAATTCTTATACTTTCCATTGTCATTCTTTTGAGAATGTCATACTAACAATCAGTTTATCGAGAATGAGGATGTTTCCAATTTGTCACATATCACAAAAAAAATTCTAGATATAATGAATAATTTATGGTATAAAAATATAAAAATATATGTATATTAATCATTTAAAATAAATTCCACATTTTTATAAATTACCTTGAACAAAATAGTGAAATCGAAGAAAAATTGGAAATTTTAAGGAAAAATTGACATCAAAGAACATAAACATTATCTAAAAAAGTTATGAAATATAATCAAATTGGTTTAATCAATAAATATTGACATATTTTAACATAATTATCTCGTGGTTCCATGTTTATATTATAGGAGGTAGATGTGTGATGAAATAAAGTGGTATTTATGGTAAGTGGATTCTCAAACCGAACTGTTTCTCTTTGGGTTATCCTGTATTCACGAAATCTTGAGTATGGAAATTCCTATAATATTCATTAAATATCTTTTCACTATTCTTCCACATTATTTTTGTGGATATACATGTTTCCTATTTGATTTTTTATCCATATTAAAATATTTTATAAATATACTTTTCTTTACCAAATGCATATTTGACTCCCCTTGAGTACTTTTTTTATCACTCAGATTGATGATTTTTATGATTTTTCCATTATTTATTTATGAACACTAATGATTATTCATGAATATTTTAATTATGAAATATATATAAAACACATTCATTTCAATGTGAAATATCATGTCTATTGTTTTTGTACATTCTATGTGGCATGAATGATTTTTTTCAATATTATGATGTGATAAAGAGGAAAGAATTATATATCCTTCCAATGCAAGGGAAAATGTGATGTATATCATTATATCATTTTTATTATGACTGAATAAGATGAAATATTTGTTCATAAATATGTATGCTATTTTACCCCAATTATACCATGTTTCATTTTTATGCATCACCATATTACATTCCATTATAAAATTTATTCCTCCATAAATTGATGTTGATCCCGTGATCATGAAATTACTATGATGATTATACTCACCAATGTTATAGAGACCCAATATTTATGTACACAGACATTACATTTATTTTGAGAAATACTTAATACATGACACAAACAAATGCCCGAAGACCGTATTAGTTTAGTGTTTTTGGAAACTCGAAACATAATCTTCTAATCATGGTGAAAGATCTTCAACATCTCCCACAAAGATCTTCACTTTTATTCCTACCTAAAAGATTTATTTATATCCTGGGGGAAATAAAACATATGAAGTTTGAGATCAAATTCCCAGTAAGGTTAAACATGGATATCATAAACAACCCATAAACATTTGAACGTAAAAAATATGAAAATAATGTTTAAACATCAAAAAATAATGAGCAATGACATAAATAATGGAAGTACATATGGAATGGATCGTAAAGGAAACATGAACCATAACAAAATATCATTGGGACGAAACATGTAATTGTTAAAAACTGATAATCACATAATATTATTTCTATAGTATCCAAGGAATTTTTTTCGAAGACTATAGAAGTAGACGAATTCAAAATCTGAATCAGGATTACATGTCATTCCAACACAATATTAATGATCCAGACTTATATTCCATTAAATCCCTTTCTATCACATGAGATATAAATCTATAACCAATGAATTTGAGGGAGATATAGGTCCCACCTGTCTCATAATGAAATCATTCTTACATGTGCCACAAAATCATAAATCATTCAGTATAGCATAGCCCATGAAATAAAATGCGATTCATACACATCATGCCATCCTAACATAATCCATATAAGATAAATGGACTTCATGAATATAATTACATCATAGAAATAATCAAATAATAGCAATTAGAGTTATTGAAACACAACCCTATGTCATCTTAGATGAAAAATAATTTTGATAAAACCTTTGAACTTAATTCATGGGAAAAATTACTTTTATTCTTTAAAAACAATTCATTTCTCAAAATGCCATGATATTTTATAATAATAGAATTTAGTTGAAAATAAAAATGAAATATTTTATATTAATCTTAATTTAAATAATGTGTTACAAATACATGAAAATTTGTTCATGCCGTATAGGTTAAGAAACATTGTCCTCGTAATTTTACCAGAAAAGTCAAAAATTACCTAGTATGGTAAACAAAAGAAAGATTCCTTCCATACCCATTACTAAATGTAAAAAATTGGTAAAAATGACTTTAAATTGAAATTTAAGATTAATAAAAATTTTATAAAAACATATTTAGAAATCTTGGTCATGGATGATAAATATAACCCGAGAAATTACATACCTATAAGCAATATTGGATATTAATGAGATTGAAACATTATCCATTACCTTAGGTCCAATTTCATCCATATGTGTATTAAAAATATATATAGTGGGTTTCAACAAATTATTAACTTGTAATATAACCATAATAATATTTATTCTATCATATATGATTCACTTATGACTTTATACTACCCATTCATTGGTCAATTCTATGTTAAAGCAACATTTTGGGTAACAATTGTTCTATTTATCGTACGTGGTTGGACTTGTTATTTTTTATATTATAAAATATATAAGGATTGAAATACTTAAATAATGTGAAAAACTATTTAAATATCATATATATTAAGTTTATAAATATATATAATAGATCAATAATTGGAATGGAACACACCTTTCATGGAGACAGTTGGTCGTACGTTCACATGAACAGTGGTTATGTTTCCTTATTAAATTGAATAGAAGTAAGTAAATGAACAATATATATATATATAGTAGTATTATTATTTCATATGTTTCATGATTATTTATTATATATACTTTATAATCATTCTTGAATGGTTAACATGGATAATAAATCTCATCACATCGTGGAGACGATAAACCATACGTACGCAAGAACAATGATATCATTTTCATTGTTGTTGAATGGTATTGAAGAGGATTGTGTATAATATATCATAATTAGTATCATGTTATAATAATCACATATATTTATTATTTACACCATTACACTCATCCATGTAAGGTGGTGGTGAAAAATAGAAAACACCACGGTCTGGAGATGGTAAGTTGTATGTATGCATGCATGAGGATTTTATTTCTTGTATGATTGATAGAAGATGAAATAGGATTATTTCATATTTATAAAATCATATAAGTATATTAGTTATACTAATTTCATTACATTATAGTCAAAAAATTATGAAAAGTATATCGAAGAAAAAATAATTTTGAATGAATCGGTAGAAGAGATTAACTCTTTCACAACGTGCCCCCTTTAAATTTCTTCTTAGGGAACTAGAGATGGTCTTTTGAGAATATAATAACCTCTATAACGTAACTAGGGAAGTTAAAAATAGAAATGGTCAGGTTTTGGCCGTGCATGAGTGATCAAAATGGAGTGAAGAGGAGAGGGAGGAGGTTCCCTTTTATTATAGAGGAGAGGGGAACTTTAGGAATGTTCCTAAATATTAGTTTATTATCAATTTATTTTCTATTTAAAATGGTCCAACAATTATTTAATTCTAAGATAAGATGATTTTGGTTCAAATACCCATCCTCCAATAATGTTTTGACTATTTTTGAATATTTTAACCCTTATATTCTTTGTTTCACCCTTATTTTACCATTTTTAATCTTACCATGATATCATTTCATTTACACATTGTGGGTTAATTTAATTACCATATCATGTCAAAAGACCAAAAAACTTATTTATGACATATTTGGTCATATATTAACCATTATTATGAATCTTATATCTTTAAAGATTTAATATCATTTAATAAACTATTTTATGTTTTAAGTTAGGAATTATGTCAATTTTGGATACTATTCATGCTTGACATATTCTAAAAATTCATACCAACCTTATTACTTCAAAAATAAGGAATTAAATCAAATATAATATGTCAATATCATTTAGATAATTAGTGGATAACATCAAAATAACCAAATTACATTTGTTTTAATATTTATAAATTCAATAATTTGAATCATTCCTTAGTGAGGTAATCACTACATCATAATTGTGTCATAAATAAATATATTTATCTAATGTCTAAAACTTATAAATAAAATTCCACACTATATGGAATTATATTTATATTTCCAATGAAAATGTACAGACATTGATATCTGTTATATAACCCCATATTAAAAATTATTTAATAAAAGATATATGTTTAGGTTATAATTATTATTACTTTAAATTAATTATTAAAAAAATGTCATTTTCACATCCAACGTGAATAAAATGGGTCCTAAAATAGACCCAATTATTCCCATGGTTTGAAATATCTAATCTAATAGGATTAGGTCTTGTGTTAGGTTATATTAATATTAATATTATATTAATTTTTAACCCATATTTACAAGATTTACCTCTTAACCATGGTAAATAAAATAATTACTGATGTTACTATACATAATCATCTAAAATAAAAAGCACGTATTTAAAAAATTTGAACCTTCTGAATAAAAATATGGAATCAATTTTTAGAAATTCAAAACACAGAATTTCTAGTAAATAATTTAATAGTAATCCCATTGTCGAAAAAACAGGTTTCTGTTTAAAACATTGCAAATGATTTAAATGGTTTTAAATATGAATTAAATTTAAAATTAATGAAAATTACATAAATTTTCATAAAGTATAAAAATATATTCCATTTATAATTTCAAACCATTCAATAATATATTATATCCATAAAAGTTATTTCAATGAAAAATGTTATTTTCAATTAAAATTTAGCAAATTTTAACTATTCATCAAAATATGAAAGTTATCCAAGAAAATATCAAAAATTTATCCAAAGTAAAATTTATCTCCCTCATCCAAATATGAAGTTTATATTTTCAAATATAACTTATAATGGTGTCAAAAACTATATATAAAATCGGTGTGCCATCAAAAGGTGGTAAAATTATATTATTTTGAAAAATACTTCTTTTATCCCAAAAGTTGATTGTGTTCTATTATCATGTGTATTATGAATTATAATGATATATAAAATTAAAAATATGGTTAATAATATTTATAACGGCTATATTATATAATATTTTAATAATATATCATTGTTTAGTGAAACTCGGTATGGCATACCACGCAAACTGTTGAATAAGGTCACGCTTTCATTTAACGCAAGCTATGTTAGTGTGGCGTATAGTGAAAGATAATATTGGGGTGGCATACAACACAAAAAATCAAATAATATATTTCACAAAATCTCTTGGTGTTACATTCTACCCCCCAAAAATGAATTTTTCCATCACAATTCGTCGGGGTTATAAATGGTTTTATACATAAATGTACCTTTCAAAGAAATCTACATTGTAAAAAGAAATTAAAAAAATTACTTTTAAAAGGGAATGTTAAAAACATAAAATTTACCCAAAGTAACTCATCACTAGTTTTTCAGATAGGATAACATAATCAGGAAGTGAAAACAAGGATATGGAAGAGAAATCTAACAATCATGTTATGGTGGATAGTGATAGTGAAAATGTTTTGCAGAATGATAACTACGAGAAATCCATAAATATATAATGAATTAATGGCCAATTTAAATCATCGAACTAGAAATTACATGGATAATTGTTTTTTGTTTTCAAGTTCATTTTTCTAAATTTGAAGAATTTTTTCATTAAAAGATATAATTAATTTATTTTAGTACCATTGATCGTTCCCGGAACAATTTCCACTTCAACTATTATTTAATGAAATGAAGATTAATTTTTCATTAATGAAGTGTTAACAGATCAAACGATAGAATGACAGGTCATTACATCTGCCTCTATCACAAAATAGTGAGCACATGTTATTAAATATACATAAGTACATTTATAGTGAGATTGTACATTAATCTGAAAAACATAAAATAGAAAATAAAGTATACTATACATAAATGGAAAACATTACAATCCTTCAGAAAACTAAAAATATAAAACATTACAAATAGGTGAACTAAATCGATATAACATTTTCCTCCCATATCTCATAAGTTAGTTCTTGGTTTTCACATTCCAAACATGTGAATACCTTAATCCTATATTCTATTGAAACATGAATTACCATAGAACCTTAAACAAAAACCTGAATGCTTTCAAATGTTTACACTTTCCACTTACCAAAATCCAAAATATTATATATACATGAACCATGATATCACATTATCCTTGTATCATTCATGATGTTATTAATACTATTAAACATCACATTATATCATTATCCCTTCTTCCAAAAAAATATTTTAATCCATTTTCATGGTAACTGGAACAATATACTTTTGGAAAACAACAATAGACTAACACATAGATATTCCAATATTCCATAGTACTATAGTAGCGATTAAACAACACAATTTTGGAATCCCATTACTTAAACACTTAATCAATCAACCACTTCATTGGTATAATCAATATCTCCAATAGTTATTGTATGTGATTTACCATTGTCTTTGGCCTTAAAATTTTGTTAGAATTGATGATAATCCATAACCCTTGGATTAGGTAATTGGTAATCATAATTCCACATTTCCTTGCACTTGTAACCCTAATTTACGGGATGTTCACTCATTGGAGATATCATTTTATTCTCATTACAGCGGTGGTAAAATTCACGATGGCCTTCTTTCAGACACTTAAAACATTTTTCAGTCCCCTTAAGACTGTTTCTTCTATGCGTGCATCCACACTACGGGCATAAGAAAACATTTATATCCTTTTCACCATTGTTTTGGGAATTTCTGTTGAACTCCACGTAATGTTTCTTGTCAAAACCATGACATGGATACGTAACAACATAATGTAGTTATATCTTGATAGCACAATGAATAATATATCCCTAGATACAGAAGTATCTTATAGATAATTCCCATCATAGACTTGGTTTGAAGCCGTTGAAGAATCGATCAACTTTAGGTTCAGTTTGAATGACAAATCCAAAAGAATACCTTGAATGTCTTGTAAAATTTTCCTCATATGTACCGACAGATTCATCATCCTGTTAATTGAGGCCAAGGATCTCCATTTAAATCAATTTTCAAAGAATACGAGGGTAGTAATAATTGAAAAACAGGTTCTAGAACTCGTCCCATTCCATGGATTTAATTTCATATTAACACCTTGTATTCTAAATTAGATTTCACAACAAGTTTTCTTCACCTTCTAAATGGAAGGCATCCAAAATGACCTTTTCCGTATTCAGAATAGTGAAGTATGGAAAACATCTTTTCAATGGTATTGATGCATTTTTCAACAACATGTGTATCAGAAGACCCACTAAAAGATGATGTATGTTTCTACATGAAGGACTCAATAGAATGTTGTTCCCTTCTCTTGTAATTTTGGTGTCCAGAATTATTCATATCTTGTGTAAGTATAGAAATAAAATTTTTCATTCCATCTCCCATAACATTTTGTTGTTAAAAATGACAAGAATTGCATTGATTACTTCATTTAACAGTAACATGGTTTTTTCGGGTTCTATCCATCACCTAAAACCCAGAAAGAAGAGTGGGAGAGGAAAAAAGCATACTAGGAAAAAAGCATATTCAAGTTGGAGTACCATAAATATCTAACATATTAGGTTTAATTCTCGGTTATTCATGATAATTACTATAATTTTAGGACTGTAGCCTATACTAATAGACACCCTAGGTTACATCCCTAGACATACCTTTTAAATATCTATAGGGATATCAATAAAGTTTTTGACATCCTATTTTACAATGGTTGACTAAACCTTCACTCTGATACCTACTGTAGAGACCCAAATATGATGTACATAGAAATTACATTTCTTTTTAAGAATAATTAATACATGACAAAAAAAATTCCTAAATATTTTATTAGTTTAGTGTCCTTGGAAACTCAGAACATAATCTTATAATTTTGGTGAAAGATCTTCAACATCTCCCTTAAGGATCTTATCCTTTTGTTTTCCTAACTAAAACATTTAATTATATCATGGGGAAAAAGAAAACATAGAAATGGTGATATAAAATGCTCAGTAAAGGTAAACTTGGAGGACATAAAACAAATCATAAACATTGGAACATAAAAACTAAAACATAAAGATTAAACCTCAAAATCACGAGCAATAACATAAATCTTGGCAGTACGTAAGACATGGGTCATAATGGAGCATTACCCATGATAGAATATCATTGGCGTAAAAAATTTAATTGGGGAAAGCTAACAAGATTATAATATTATTTCCATAGTATCCATGTAATTGGTGCCAAGACCATCATAGTGGATAAAGTCTATTATGGAACTGGGTTTCCTTTTCATTCCAGCCCTGTATTACTGAACCAGATTTACATGTAGTTCTAGCCATGTCTATATCATGATATATATATCTTTACCCATTGAATTGGATGGATATATAGGTATAACCTATCTCATAATTAAATCATTCCTACATGTCCTACAAAAACACAAATCATTCATCATAGCATAACCCATGAAATAAAATTGGATTCCTAAACATCATGCCATCATAACATGATACATATAAGATAAATGGACTACTTAAAAATAATTACATCATAAAAATAATCAAATCAACGTAATAATAGGGATAGAAACATAACCCTAAGTCATCTTACATTGAAAATAATTTTGATAAAACGCATGAACTTAATTCCTTAGGAAAATATCCTTTCTTATTTTAAAATGTTTTCTTTATTCAAAATGTCGTGCAATTTTATAATAACGAATTTAGTTTAAAATAAAATTTCAATATTATAGAGTAATATTTATATAAAGAATATGTTAAGAAGACATGAAAATCTATTCAAACAGTTTAAGATAAAATATACTCTCCTCATACATTTGCTTAATAAGTCAAAAACATCCTTTTATGGAAAACAAAATTAATATTTCTTCTATACCATGTAGTAAAAGTCAAAATTGGTAAAAATAAAGTTAAACATAAATGGAAGAATAGTAAAATTTTTATAAAATTTATTATAAAACATGTACATATATGATAAATATTACCCTAATAAATACTTAGGTATATACAATCTTGGATAAAAACGAGATTGCAAAATTATCCCTTACCTTAGGTCCAATTTCTTTGGTATGTGTCCAAAAATCATGTATAGCGGGTTTAAAAATATTATTCACTTGTAACATAGAAATAATAATATTTATGATATCATATATGATTCACTTACGTCTTTCTATTACCAGTTCATTTGTTAATTCTGTGATAAATCAACATTTTGGGTAATACTCATTTTATTTATCGTAAGTATTTGGACCTATTAATCATGATATTATTACATAGATCATGATTTACATAATTACATAATGTAAGAAATGATATATATATAATATATATTCAGTATATAAATATATATAATACTACGATAAAAGGAATGGAATATACCATTCATGGATACGATAGACCGTACGTACGCATGAACACTGTTTTCGTTTCCTTATTAAATTGAAGGGATGTAAGTAAATTACATATATATATATATATATAAATCTAGTTGAATTTTTATTTCAAATTTTCTGTGATTATTTATTATATATACTTTATAATCATTCTTTAATGGTTAACATGGAAATGAATCCCATCACGTCGTTGAGACGATAAGCCATACGTATGCACGAGCGATTATATCATTTTCATATTTGATGAATGATATTGAAGTGGATGGTTTATAATATATAATTATTAGTATAATGTAATAATAATAACATATAGTTATTATTTCCACCATTATACCCATCCATGTACGGTGGTGGTGAAAAACAGATTACACCACGATGTGGAGACAATAAGCCATACCTACAGATACACAGTGTTTTTTTTAGTTGGTTGGATAGAAGGTGAAATAGGGTTGTTTCATATTTATAATAAAATATCAGTGTATTAGTGAAACTTATGTTATTAATTTATAATGTAAATACTAAATAAGAGGGAGTAGAAGGGGAAATAAATTTGAAAGAATACGTAGAATTGATTAACTCCTCTTTGACATGCCTCCTTTAAATTTCATCATTGGTCACTAGAGATTGACATTTGAGAAGATAAGAACATCTATAATGTAACAAATGAAATTTTATAAGAGAAATGGATAGGGGTTTTCTGCTCTTTCTTGCTCAAAATGGACTGAAGAGGAGTGTGAAAAGGTTTTCTTATATAAGAGAGGAGAGGGGCACTTCAGGAATGTTCCAAAATATTAATTTATAATAAATTTCATTTCTATATAAAGTGATACAAAACTTTTTTAATACTTAGATAAGAAGATTTCTGTTTGAATACCCATCATCCAATAATTTGTTTACATGTTTTGAATATTTTTTTCTTTTATCCTTTTGTTTTACCCTTATTTTACCCTTTCTATTCTTATTGTGACATCATGTTATTTCCAAATTTTTGGTTAATGTAATTACAATATCATGTCAAAAGACCCAAAAATAATTTATTTATGACATATTTGGACTTATGTTAACCATTTGGATGAATATTCTATTTTTATGAATTTTATATCATTTAATATACAATTGTATGTTTTAAGTTATGTAATATGTTAATTTTGAATACTATTCATACTTGACATTTTTTAACATTTTATAACAACCATATTACTTAAAAAATAAGTCATTAACTCAATAATAATATGTCAATATAATACAAAATATTTTTGGATGAAAAAAAACAAATTACTTTTTTTTAATATTTATAAATTCATTTATTTGAGTCTTTCATTAATTAGGAAATCACTATATCATAATCGTTTCGTACATAAATATATTTATCTTATTTTTAAAAATTATAAATAAAATACCGTGATATAGGAAATATATATAGATTTTAAATTTATATTTATATAAATATATATCGATTATATAATAATATATTAAAATCTATTTAACCAAATATATATGATAAAGTTATAATTTTCATTACTATAAATTAATTATTATAAATTTTTATTTTCTCATCCAAGTTAATACATGGGATCCAAAAATTGACCTATGGATTCCCATGGTCGGATATATGTCATCCAATAGTATTAGGGTAGGTGTTAGGGTATTTTTTATTATTATTATTTTTACCCTTATTTACCAGATTTACCCTTTAACCATGGTAAATAAAAATAATTACTGAAGTCACTATTCATAATGTCCAAAATTAAAAATTACCTATTAATAAAATTTGAACAAGATGATTCCAAATATGGAATCCATTTTTCCAAATTCAAAACACAGATGTTTCGGTAATTAATTTAAAATTAATCCCATTCTCGATTTCTTTTAAACGTTGCAAAAGATTCAAATGTTTTTACTTAAGAATTCAATTTAAAATTAATTACAATGACTTAAATTGTCTTAATATATAAAAATATTTTCTATTTATACTATAAAACCATTAAATAATATATTTTAACAACATAAATAATTTCAATGAAAAAAGTTTTTTTCATTTAAAATTTACAGTATTTTAACTATTCATCCAAATATGAATGTTATGAGAAAAATATAAAAAATTTATCCAAAGTAAGTTTTTATGTACCTATTCCAAATAATTAGTTTATCTTGTAAAATATCAATTATAAATGTGTCAAAAACTATATTTAAAATTGTTGCGCCATCAAAAGGTGATAAAACTTTTTTTTTTGAAAAATAATTCTTTTATACGAGAAAATTGATTTTCTTATCATATAATATGTAAGATTAATTCTAAAGTTATATATTATTAAAAATATAGTTAATAATATTCATAATGTCTATTTTATATAATAGTTTAATAATATATTATTGTTTAGTGAAACTCAGTATTGCATACCGTGCACGCAATCGAGGAAGGCCGCTCTTGCATGTAACACAAGCCATGAAAGTGTTTCTTGTAGTGAAAGCATCCATTGGTGTTGCGTATAACATCATCCAAACACAGTTAATTTATAAATTGAAAAAAATATATACTTAGTGTTGTTTGAAATGAATTCAATCCAATGAACATCAAATTATGTTCAACACAAGCCAAGTATATTGTTGTATATAATAAAAGCTAATTCAGTGTTGTGTATAGTGCATGCAAATCATGGTGTAGCCTACTACAAAAGATCTAAAATTATATATCTCATAAAATATCTAGGTGTTATACATGTAGTATTGACTTCATGTCTCTTATTTTTTCTATATTACCCTTCTCTTTACTGAGCTTTGACCTCACCCCTTTATTTGATGAATGTCCTCATGTGACTATACCTGAAAAGAGGAATGTGAGATATTTTATGTGGATAAAGAATAATTATTTTAAAATAATTAGGTTTTATTTTTTATAATTCATGTATGATCCAGATTTTCCAAAGATACTAAACATTTCAATCCTTGGATGCATAATTGTTATGTCGTTTATATTTAAAATGCAAAAATATTCCTATAATAAAAAGTATGGACATTATATAAATATTGAATATGAAATGATCTAATGAGAATAGATGAGAATGTAACCCCCAATAAGTTACAATTTAATTATTTTCAAATAAAACTCTTTCTCCTCGACATCATACGTTACTTGAAACACTGAGTTCTAAAGAACCACACTTTTTTTTTGAAAAATATCATTATAACCAAGAAATATTTATTTATTAATTTTAATATGAATTTTTACAGAAATAAGTATAATTGTTTTATATTAATAAAATATATGGATATATAAGTACTTATTATTTTGGTAAAATCATTATATGCTTCGAAAATTATTTTTGAGAAAATAGTTTTCACTACTATTTTAGAAAAAAATTTATAATTATTTTTAACCACTTTTTTAATATTTATTAGAAAAAATTATAATAATTTTTTTAATGAAAACATATGAATTTACTTATAGTTAAATTTTTAGATTTCTCAACAAATTATTGATTTTTTAGTTATTCGGGAAAAATACAGATTTTTTGAAAACTGAAATTTGTTTTTAATAAATTATTTAATTTAAAAGTACCATTATTATATTTATTTGATATATAATATACATAGATATTGTTAAATAAAATTCAATCCAATTTATGTCATTAAAATAACATTTAAATTGCATTTTAGTGTGATTTTATTCATAGGATTGAAACATTTTTTTCAGAAAACTATTTTAACGTGTATAATGTTTCACTAATTTAACTAATAAAAATTACTAGTAATGAATAATGAATTAAAGGAATTTTCAGATTATATATCCATATTTTTTAATTTGAATTCATGTAATTATTATTTACAACCATAAAGTGAATATAAGATCATATTTTCATTGAAAAATATATTTTTTGAAAACCGCTTTTTCTTCACGTCGTTGTTTTAATATTAAAATAAACTTTTCCATTAATATGATTGTAAATAATAAAAATTTATATTATAATTTTAATTATAATAATTAATATTTTCTAATAATTTCATCATAATTTTTCACCATAATTAATTTTGAAAATAAAAAAATTAATTAATACAGTTAAGGTAAAAATGGGATTACCAAGGCCTTAAACTAAAAAAAAAATGATAAAAAATATCTCAAAAAAATTATAATTTTCATACAATTGTAATATTTTAAACCTTTTAAAATCTAATGTATTATAATGAGCTATTTTGGATCCTTATGGCATTCGAAAATTTTGGGTATCACTTTATTTTAATAAATTCTAAATGTGTCCTCTCATTGTCTCTTCACATTCCAAAAACCATTAGGATCATCAAATAAAAGCCCATATATATTCAATACATACCTACCCATATACTAGAGAATTTTTTTATATCATAAATCCAATTTAAAAATGCATTATGATAAAACTGTAGCAATTTCTTGATGAAGGGGTAATGTTTTTTACTTTTTATTTTCATTTTATTTGTCATAACTCCATATAATCTTCGTAAAAATGAAAAAATAATAAATAAATTATATTATAAATACTAAGAAGGAATTATTTTAATTTTATATCGTATATCCATCTAGTTTCCCATCAAATGATAAATGAAACCATTAATCATGTGTACGACGGACTACCCCCTCGTGAAATGATGTAATTCGTATACCATGACCACCTCTCCTGGATGGATATAATGATAAAATTAACTTATGTTTCTGATATTTATGAAATTAATATACCTATTTAGCTATAATATCACATATATATTTCAACCTTTCAAACTATTGGAAAAAAATGAACTCACTCTTATGTACAGCGAACTACCACCTCGTTAACCCATGTGCTGTGTTTTCCCATTAAAATATTTATTTGATGATAATAATAATTGATAAAATAAAAAAATTACTATATTGGTAATATTTAATATCTTTGTAACAATTATATCATATCAAGCTTTCTATTTTACCAAATTTTTAAAATACATTAATTTCGATCGATGGTACGACAGACTATCGCCTAGCGAAGGGATGTGGTTTGTTTCTCACTACATGTTAAATGAATATAAATATGGATATATTTAATTAATATATATTAAATAAATGAAATAATAATTTATTTGTAAATGTGATATAATATTTACCTTCAATTTAATCCACACAATGAGAAACATAAGTAGCGTTCATGGAAACGTACGACCTTACGTCTCTATGAACTGTGTATTCCATTTTATATCTCAAACTATTATAGATCAATATATAATTGTATATATAATGGATATTTGTGATATTTATTTCTTGGATAAAATTATATATATTAGGGAACCATGATCAATTTAAAATAAAATAAAATATAAAATAAAAATATATGTGAAAAATGAAGCTTTTATTACCTAAAAAAGTGTTTAAACAAATAATTTCTAATGAAAAAGTCATAAAAGACTATAAGAAAATAATATAATTTATGAAATATTTGATTTTCTTAGGTAATTTATTTTTATGAAATAAATTTTGATTATAAAGGAGTTATAGACACACAGAATGGTTTTTAGATTGGAGGTAATGGTTTCTCATCTCACTTTTACTTATGTAAGATATATGCCATATCCACCACTTATTCCATTGTGTGGTGTATTTCATGAACTTTATGATATTATATATCATGAATTTATATTCTTCATGTTATTTAATTTTTTAGGTGAATTTAATTTTTTAATGAAACCTATTTTTTAAAAGTTACATTAGTGGTAAGAATTTTTGTCACAATCTCATAATTATTCTAGATTTTTTTATGTTTAAGAGCCTATTGGGGGAATTATTTTTATTTAAATCATGAAGAAATGTTGTCTTATCCACTGGTTATTAATTAAAATTTCAAGTAGTGATAAATTTATTACTCAATTTTTTACTTAATGTCTTTGAGAAACTATTTTTAACAAAAATAGACAATATTTTTCTCTTTGATGGAAAATGTTTTTTCAACCAAAATCATGTTTCCAAAAAATCACATTTTTTTACATTATGACAAAAATTGATTAATTTAATTTGTAACCCTCATTTAATTTTCACAAAATGGTTGTAAAGGAATATTTTTTTTAGTTTTTTAACATGTTACTTTTTACCCTCTCTACAACATTGTGAATGTAATGTTTTATTTACTTATACAACATGTGCAAAATGTTATTCTTTCAATACTAGTCAATGTTTTTAAGATTATATAACAATTATCCAAGGTTATTTAAAAAAATTTATTTTGAAAAAAGATCATGACCATTAGTTTGAAAAGGATATTTTCAGAGTGAAATGGTTATTTTCATCAATAAATTTTTAAGGATGTCCTCTAAGAATTTGTATTCATTAATGATAAAAACCCATCTTATACTTATTCTAAAATATGGATATATTTTAATTTAAATATAATTGTTATAAAATTGGATGGTTTATGATAATTTTTACTGGGTTTGTACTATTTTGTTACCTTTCACTTTATTACTGTGGTTGATATATAATTATCAATTAGGGTGAGTATTATGATTTTATATTTTAGTTATTTAGTATTAATTTTTTTATTGATTGTGATTCAACCCAATAATATGTGGAATTAATTAATATTATTTTTTATAGGGTGATACCTAGAATTACATTGCCCCTTGATGCATTGGCGTGTCTAATGAGACTAATTAGTTGACCAAATTAAATGGGTTTTTACCCGTAATGTATAACTCTTTTATGAAATGTCTTGATAATATGTTTATGAAGTTTACAATTATTTATTTCTCAATTGTGAGACAGTTACTGATGTTCACATTATTATTCATTTATATATAATATCCATGTATAAT
This sequence comes from Viscum album, assembly GCA_963277665.1. Lineage (NCBI taxonomy): Eukaryota > Viridiplantae > Streptophyta > Magnoliopsida > Santalales > Viscaceae > Viscum > Viscum album. The sequence continues at coordinate 220,681,736 of OY728147.1, forward strand.
CTTCAAGATAATGTGATTATTTATTCAGATTTCATTGATTATCCTCTATTTCTAACATATTATGGTCAAGTTATTGCTTAAATGTTATGTGTTTTAGTTATTTACCTTTCTATATTGGTTATTATTATTAATTCATGATACCATCTGCTATAAACATTCCCTTACTTATTATTTTATCTCAATCCTTTCTTATATTTCCTTCCACATGAATCCAAGACATTTATTTTGAATTATTTTAAGGGATATGGGCTAGGAAATAATGATTTTCTCAAATATTATAGTATATTTTATTTTATGATTTCAAATTTAATATGATATTCATATATGTATCTAGTTTATGAACACAGATAAACCTTTCTAGACACTGAGATGTGGTTTCTTCAATATAGAGTCAATGTAATAATGTATCTATCTACTCTAGACTACTGGGGTTGGGTTCATTAGAGTTGGTATTAGAGAATTTTTATTAGAAAACATGGGAACTAGATTTATTGAAACATATATAAGGTAAAATAAGCCTAATATTTTCTTTAAATATAATATTATTAGAACATCTTATTTTTATTTACAAGGAATTGATTATGTGGTTTTTCCTTGAAATACCTCCCTTTATAGATTATATAAGTGAATGTGGTTCTATAGTAGATGTAAATATGGTTAATAACTCAAACACATCATGTTTTAAATGACTTGAGCTTTACCTGGTGCACAAAAATGGGTCTTATTATGCACCTATTTTGACACTCCATGGGGATATGATTTGGTTAATTAACATTATAATTATAAACTATCAGGAATTATTTCAATAGATTATGACCATTAATGTCCTAGGTGAAACCTGAGGTTTCATATATTGAAAAAATGGTGTCACTATTTACACATCCTATAAATCATTGTTCAGGAATATGTGATTTAATACTATTTTAATTGTTTCTTCTAATATGGTTTTTGATTTTATTACATGGATGTAACTAGAAATAATTGGCTTAACATTGAAGATGAAGGATAATGGGGAGACTATGATAAACAAAACAGTAATATGATAGGGGTTATTTAAATCATGATTATTCTTATTTATTTATCTAGAAATATGATAAATTATATATACCTTTACCAACTCTTCTAACCACCAGAGAAGTGAATGATGGAGTTCGGTAAGATCTCAAGTGAAGGAGACTATGAAAGAAGAAAGGATTAATTTCCATCATGTTATAGATATATTGTTTCAATGGATTAGGAAAATGTTTTATGTGGGGGAAATAAGGACATAAATTATTTTATTTCTGAAGAAAAATGAAGAGTATAATGGGAGAAAATGACTTTATTCCATGGGATCCATTTATAGTTCATTATCTTAAATATTAGGAACCTAAGAATTATTCGCGTCAAGGACCTCTTCTAAATAATGAATATTATACAATTCAATGACCTATAAGAAACTAAATTTTATGAGTTATTTATGTATTTTATTCAATATTAAAAATTTATAAGAATTTCTTTCAATAGTTTTTTATTCATATGATTTCTTAAATATCTAAGGATTGTGTTTAATTTTGGAAGCATATAAAAATTTATTAACTTAAGTGTTATGGATACCATCATTAGTTTATGTGATTAAATATTATCTTATGATCAGTGTCTTAAAAACATTTTTTTGGTTTTATGTGTTGGGTGTTTACTAAGATCAAAAATATTTTTGGAGCAATTTATTTAAATACAACCTATTGGTTTAATATATCTTTTTTTGATAATGTTATTTAATGAGGAATTCCTTTACATTTAGTGAGAATAAATTTAATTGTATGAGTGTCATTTATGGTTTATATTGTATTTTATGATGAGACAAATATGGTTTATTCTACTTTGGAAATGTTATAGGAATTATACTAATGTATTTATAGTGAAAAGAAAACATTGATATCGTGTGACAACTCATCGCATCTGGCGAGGCCATAGGGATTGATCCCAAAACTCATAGGCAATAATGGTGTAATGCCTACCACTATCAAACATGATTTTATAATTAATATGAAATTGTTTCTTCTAAAATGGATGGAATGATAAATATTAAGTTGATCAATTGTTTTTGAATTGATTAACGTTATTCCCATAAATTTTTTTATTAGGTTTAATTATATATAAACTTTATACTTAGTATAACATAATATTTTGGAAGAATTAAATTATGTCTTTAAAGAATTAATCCATAGGGTTTTAATGATAGAAACTTATGTTATATATATTTTTTTTATAATTTTGAGTTAATTTTTAGGTATAAGAGATTAATGTGTAATATTTTAAAATGTTTTCTAACCATTTTAAATTTAGTAAAGACTTGATTACTAACTTGTTATTATTTTGGGTATTATGTGTTCCTTTATTAGCTAATTTTAGATATTTAAAAATGATAAAATCATATTGAATATAATTTATTTAGAAAAAGATGATTTTGAGGTAGAAATTTATTAAATGACAAAATTATTCTTCTCAAGAATGTATATTTCATTACATTTTAAGTGTATATTGTAATGAAATCATAAAATCTCGGATATGTTTCTTCAAAAAATAATATTATCTTAATACAATAATTTTTGATTAATAGATTTTATTTTTAAGACCTTATAATTTTAGGATTGTTTGTTCCATTAATATTTATTGATAATTCACATTATTGTGATCAATTTCCTCTATCACTCTCTGAAATATTTTTTTTCTTCCTTTTCCAGATCTACAATTACCTCCATTTTTCTCTTATATGGAAACCTAGTATGTGATATACCATCTCACCTTCATATATTTCTTTATATCTTATTAATAGGATGTTTTATTAACCATCCATAGGATGTTGGTTTTCAAAATAGGTATTTCAAATGACAATCCCTTGATTAGAAAGATGGAGACAAATTTTTTTCGATGAAAATTATTTATTTGGGGTAGAATGTAACATACCAATAATAAAAAAATAAATATTTATAGAATGTATGAAATGTTACAATAATAATGTATGATAATGTAACACATTGTTAATTAATGTTTTAATTATATTTAAATTACATTATATATCTTCAATAGTTTGGGTTACACACAATACCGAGTTCCAATAAAGAGTGATATGCTTGATTAAACAAGACTATTTTGACATTGCTGTAAAACAAGGTAGTTTAAATAGGAAATTTTTTTAAAAAATAATTCAAAATTATTTATAGAAATAAAACATATTTATAAATAAGAACTAAATTTTTCGTAAAATAATCATATGCTTCAAAAATAGTTTTTTCTAAAAAATATTTTTTGCTATTTTCTTTGAGAAGGTAATATAATAAATTGTTTCCAATTTTTTGAAGTTTACTAGATAATATTAAATTAATTTTTTGAATCAACCCATTAAAATATAATTAGGTAAATTTATTATAAATTTTCTAAAATATAGACTTTTCGGTAAGTAGCGTAATATACAAATTTTTTTAAAACTATCATTTATTTTCAATTAATAAAATAATTTAAAAGAAACAATGTAACTATAATTTTAATAAAATATAATGCAAGACATATTTAGTTATATTTAACCAAATTAATTAAATTATAATAATCTGTAAATTTTATTATCGTGAATGTTTATTCATTGGCATAAACACAATTTTTGATTCTAAATACAATTCTAAAGAGTATAATGATTCCCTATTAAATTTTATCAAGAAAATCACTATTGAGAATTGATTGAAATTATATTTATAGATTAAAAAAATTTAAAATTTATATTTAAATAATGATTATTAATATTCATATATCTAATATATGATCATCTTTTCCTTGAGAAAGACATTTTTTGTAAATAAAATTTTATTTACATATGTGGGTTTAATATTAAATTAAATGTTTTCACAAAAGAGAATGTAATTTGAAATCGAGATTCCATATTTTTTTTATAAAAAATAATATTGTATAATAATTTTAAAATATTTTTTTACCATAATGAAAAATTAAAATAGTAAAAAATAATTTCCATGATTAAAGTAAAAATGTGTTTACTATGGGTTTAAACTAAAATTATAATGCAAAAAATGACCTAAAAACTATAATTCCTATTTTATTGATAAATTTATAAATTATTACTTCTTATTATTGATAATAATCCATCTTTGAGTCTTAATGAAGTTGAATAATGTGTGTATAATTTTTTATTTAAAAAAAATCCAACTCTTTCATCTACCCCACATACTATTCACACTTCCAAAACCCTTTAATTTTTGAAATACCAAACCAATACCTAATTTATATCCATACCAAATTCATATAGTTATATTATTGATCTTAAATCCAATCTTGGAAGAATTTATGTTAAACCTAATTTTCTTTCCAATGATGAGGTAATGTTTTTAACTTTATGTTTCAATTTTTTGTTAATCTTCCAACTCCTTATAATCTTATCTAAAAATTATAAAAATTCTTAGTTTATTTTAATATATAGTTAGGTTTTGTTATGTTAATTTCATCACCCATATCCTTATCCATTTCTATAAAATGGGAAACAAAACCATCAATTATATGTATTGTGGACTACCGCCTCACGAACTCATTTATTTTATTTTCCAGGACCACATATCATGGATAGATATAACAGTAGATATAAAAGATTTATAATATGTATTATATTTATATACTTATTATATTATTATATTATATATTACTTATTAACATCAAACCTATTAGAAAACAATAACATCGCATGCATGTATGGTGGAATACTTCCTCATAAAACCATGTGATGTGTTTTTAAAATTTCAATTTTATTTGTATGGTAATAAGTATATATTAAATGAATATATGTGATCCTTTTAATGTAATTATAATTTTGGAACTTTGATTCCACATATATTTTTTTATTTTAAATTTTTTATAAATCTTGATAACGTCCCTCTTGTGTATGACATGCTACCATCGAAAGAATATAACACCCTGAGATTTTAAAATAGGAACATTGAATTAGATAGTGTATAAGACATAGAACATTGAGTTTATATTTCATTAAATGAAAGAGTATGTTTATTTTTGGTTACATGTAATAATGAGTTTATATAACATCATGGGCAACACCATTCTTAGATGAAATATTTAATTTATTAGTACATTATTATTTAATTTTTGACAATGGAAAAATGAGTATAATAAAATTCAATTATGAAGAAACACTGATGTATGAGTATTATTTTCCCCAAAAAATCAATGGATGAAGATGATTGTTGAGAACTATGAATCACATTATCCTTTAAGAGACTCACAATATTGTGACCATTTTATGGTCACAAGAAGACTCCACCCATATCGCATAACCATCACTGGATACTAAAAATCCCCCTTTCAACAAGATACTCTACTTTTTTACACGGTTCTCTAGACAACCAGTAACCATGTGGGTGGTTATCGTATGATCTCTCCTAGACCATATAGGTAGTCATTGACAAGCAATTGCAGACAAAATGTAATAATCCTCTAAAAATGGGGGGAATGAAACACAAAGGGAGGAGGCCTCTACCAGTCATAGAGATCCTATGAGTTGTCAGAAGAGGTGAAGATAACTATCCTTGAATCCATTCAATAAAAATCATGATCTCCCCTAACAATTAAAAACATATCGGAGATAAAAATGTAGGAGGATGGAGCTACTTTCCATCATTAAAAAACACGTGGCATAGCCCTAGAAATCTATAGGGCAACACAAGTCCCTGGAGACATGTCCATATAATCTTACAAAGTTCCTTTGGGTTGTTATCCTCATCAAAATGAAGTGCTTAGGTATGTATGGGAAATGACACACTTTCCTTTGATTCTTTAAGTACAAACGAAGTGCTATCTCACCCCTATACGACCTATATTTGTTATATGATGCGTCACCAAAAAGTAGAGTAATTTTACATGACATTACTAATGAAATATCTCATGAAAATCAACTATTTTCATGTAAAAAATGGATAATATAAGGACGATTTATAATTTTTCCGTGGTCATAATACTCTTTAAATGAATTTAGTTAATATAATGGTCCTACGAGACACCCACACAATCCATCCTTGTCATACAGGAAGTCCTAGAAAAGTAATAGAGAATATTGTAGATGCCTTTCAATAGGAATTGGTATCTGGAAAAAGCCCTTGGACATGTCAGCCTGAAAATAAGTAAGTCCTTTGACACAACCCCATGATCAATCAAGTCCCTATTAATTCTAAATAATCTAATAATGAGTGTTTTGATGAGAGGGACTCACAATCACTAAAAATTTGGAGACACCCATAGAGAATTCCATAATAGAGGCTCACACATCCGCATGATTCCATAGCACTTCACTGTCTCGATCCTTGAATTTCACTAGATATTCCACAAAAAGAGGCCAACAAATGGTGTGGCTATACATATAAATTCTCCTCCCCAACATGAATAATGGAATGGAATCTAGATTGTTCGACTCTGAGCTTTTGAAATATTTGGAACAATGGATTGAGTGGAATTCTTAGAGAAGATGATCTTACAAATGAATTGTATTTCATAAGGTAATATACTTGTGGTATGCCATATAAATCATCTTATATACAAAATGTTCTTCTTGTGATAATTTATAGATCAAGCGAAGGGGTAGGAGAATGGTGTAAAAAATACATATTTCTATCATCTAGATCACATGAGAATCAACGAAACTGATACTGAATAAACCTAAGGTCTTCGCAATACATGGTTTAGAACCAAGACCAAAGTGGAATACATAATTGAAAACATTATCTCTGGACCTCATGTTCTTCACGTGTGCCATCCAAAGATATAGAATAGTATCAGGACTCGTTATCTAGATCTCATGAAACTCTTCCAAAATCCTATTTGGGATATGAAAGGTCATCCGATCATGTTAGGTATGTCATATGTTCCGCATGGGAAGAAAAATTTAATCTTTCGAGGCCTTATTTTTCTATTACATGAGTCTTTCATTTCCATTCTAATACATTTCCCGACTCTTATAATGACGTTAACTCATATTAATCTAATCTTACTATTGGATATAGGAATGATAAAAAACATCTCGTGACACCCTCTAGTATTGTTTGATGAGACCCGTGGTGCCCTCCATACCTGATGACCTGATCCTATGATGCCATCTAGGGATGTTATCCTATATCTGCGACATCTATAGAACCATGTCACACTGACCCTTATGACACCCTTCATATGTGTCAATCCAAATCCTGGAAATGAAACGACGTCATGTCAACTAGATCATGCGAGAACCCCTGAACATGCCATCCAGGTCATGCGATATCTTCTAGGAAAAGTCGATAGGGTAAAGAAACACCCTCCAGAAAAGTAGGCCAGGTCAACAAGGAATTGAAAGAGATGATAACATCACCAATTCAAATTGTGTAATCCATAATCACTAGGGAAACTATAGTGTGTATGAACCAATATAAAGGGAACTATGGTGACCCTGGTTCCTCAAATAACTACAATATATAAAAAACCTTCCTAATTACCAAGTTAAAATAAACACACATTTTGGTGTAAGTCCTTTTATGACTATGAAATCTCAGCAATAAAGACACAATTAGTCCCAAGAGATGACCATTTTACCTTATCCATCGATGGACTGAAAAACTCATTTAACTATGATAAATTTGATCTTTTCATAACTAGGATACATAAGACATATATATGTGACATTATTTTCAAGATAAACCATTATAGGTAAGTACAAACACAAAAATACCACATCATGAGAAATTAAAATATCATTTTCTGTCCCTTGTTTCTCCCATTGAGCACAGATCATGTGATCATAGATCTCTGTAATATTCATGCCATATGCACCATGGGTCTCTATAATGACAGGGTTAACATCAATATATAATCCGCAAACAAATTAACTAAGACAAATCAAATAATAACTATTTGATAGAGGGTCTAACCCCACAAAGCTATACCCACGATTTTATAAACTCTGGGTATTTCCAGAATAGGTTTAATCTATACCCACAGTTTTGAATAAACCATGGGTATAAAAAACATGTACAAATGGTCATTAATAATCCAATGGTATATAGGGGAAAAAAATTTCTCACCACCCACAGTCACCCCTAGTCATCGGGCCACAACCCCCCCCATCGAATATCCTTTTCCCTCTCGTCGCATTTTCCTCACCCGACACAACATGTCGTCCTTTTGTTGACAGACACTCCCACTTTTCCTCCTCCTTTGGTTGACCTGCATCCCCCCACCTCCTATTCCACTAGTTGAGAACCCCCTCCTCGTTCATAAAACCCCTCCTATGTCGATCTTTCCCTAACCTATCATTAATTCCCTATAGGTTGATCCTCCCCTTCTACTGGGTCAAACATCCCCTATGGTCGAGCATCTAGCATAGGTCGAGGATCCCAAATTGTCGAGTATCACCTTCTACATTTTATGGTTCAAGTATTTTTTGATAGTTAATCCCTAGTCTTCTTCTAGTATGGTTAATTGTTTCATATTTTAGATTGATTTATATAGTTTCAACTTGTATTATTTAATATTGTTTCATTTATCTTTGATATATTATTGATTTTGGTTTTCTCAAACCATATAAATAGTTATGAATTATGTCTAGTGAGCATGAGGTCATTAATTTGGTATTCACCTATATCATGGAGATCACAAAGTCAATATATATGAGGTTGTTTCTAGCGCCTTAAGTATTAAACCACATAATTATTATTTCACCATGGAGAAAGGATGAAGAGGAATGAAAATACTGGAAATGGATTTTTCAGCGTATGATGATTCTATACTATAGAGGGAATCGAATCAATAGGATCAGAATTTTTACATAGAGGATGATCTTATATAGTAGTGTCTAAACCATATAGAAGTTTAGGTCAAGTGAGTTCTTCTTCACTATAGTAAACATTCAACATTATAGAATTTGTTACTATATAAGATATATAGAGATATATGATCTCATCACTTGGATAAACAAGAAAATATTATTGGGAATTTTAGTTGGGATCATGAACATAGGAACATTCGTATATTTAAGTTCTTCAAATTTATTAAAATTTCAAGATAGGAAGAGATTATGAGTGGCGATATGAGCTAAAAATATAAATATATATGGATTATACAGTCTTAGGTATATGTATCACTCTCCAAGAAATAACGTGAAATATAATTATAAAGGATATAATTGAGGATAATGTGTGGATATATATATATATTAGAACTTGAGTGGATAAAAATTAAGAGTAAGATTGCTAAAATTAACAATAAAAAATATTGATGGTACAAGATATTTCATTGAGATATAATCAAGTAATTTTTATCTATAAGTTATATAGAATGGAAGCTATGTAGGGGATGTTCAATTGGGACATATCAAATAGTTTATAGGGAATGTTTTTCATATAGATTCATACTACTAGTTTATTTATTATTTTATTTTATTTTTACATTTCATCACGAAGAAAAATATGGGAATACTATTTTAGTAACAATAAATGTATTTATGGAAAAAAAATTTAGTGTAGTATGTTTGTATTATTAAAATTTTATGGATTTTTTCATTAACTATTTTATTCGTACATCTTATCTTATTCTTACTTACATGACCAACAAAGATGGGTTGAGGTTTTCCATTAAATACATAAACAAGAACCTTATGTGAATTCCATAAATATTAGGTGGGATGGGGTTGCAATGTTTAAACATGGTATTGTGTGACCTATCTTGTTATTTTACTATAGTACAAGAGAGTAAAATAGAGCATAATTAAAATAGATATATTGTTACCTAGGAGGGGGCTCACTAAGATCTATTTTGAATAGAATCAAGATGAATTCATAAATCATTAATACACTAATGAAATAACATAAATTTAGAAAGCATAGTATTTTTTACCACATTTATTATTTCCAAATGAAATCCATTTTCATTTTCATTATTTCCAAATCATTTTATTTGTGTTTAATCCATCATATTCGATTATATTTTTATAATTCTACATACTAATTTATTTTAAAAGTAATTTTTTTATTTGATATATTATTTTTTAATAAAATATTGCCTATGGTAACTAATTATACCTCATGGAATAGTCATGTAATTGGATATTTTTTACAGGGACAGTTCTCAAATTCTTTAGGATATTTAAGAATTCATGCAAACATTCACTTTTTTAATTATATGTTATAATTTTTATTCTAATTATATGATTATATGTTTTTATCATTACTTCAAAACACCCAAATCATGTAAATAAAGAAGATGAAATATTCTACTATGACCCTAAGATAGAGAGGATCATAAAAAATTAGAGGAAGGTCATGGAATATAGCATGGAAGGAGAATAATGGGAATATGGATCTAACCTATTTATTAAAAGTAGATACATGGGGATACAAAATCTAAATTTTTTTGGTTAAACATCACTAATGGGGTCATATCTAGACATTCACGTACCCAAAATCACTATGAACCATGATGAGATAAATTTGAAGATAATTAAAGTAATATGAAACATGATACAATTCACCAAAATACCTCATGATTACCCAAACTATCTAGTTTTAATTTTTCTAAAACGTAATTATACATTTCAGTTCAATAATTTTTCAATTTATTTTTTAAAGATAAACTTATTTTAATTTTAATTTATTGACCAATCCCATGAATTTTCCACAGTACAACATCAAACATTATCACTACCTTGGATGACTTGGTATGGACGTTGATGACTCAATTTTCCCCTCCCTAAATGTATATGGATACTAATACTAATATATTAAATTTCAATCAATTGAATGATGAATATATTTATTTTTTATGGGATATGTTTAAATAAATGGTTTAAAAGCGCCCCCATCAAGGTATTAATCTACATTTTCTAATGGAAACATTATATAAGGATCATTTTTAGGGTAATTGTTCAATATTATATGTTTCAACTATATTTTAATTGATTTAAAATTAACTGGAACAGTTTTGTGCATTATTAGATGACATGGTGAGAAATATATTCCAATGGTAAGCTGATTATAGACATAACTTATGAGTCCATATGGTTTAAAATAATGGAAGGGTTTTTGAAAAATTAGACTCATTGAAAAATAATATGGATGTGATAATAACGCTAAACTAACTCCAATGCATGTAATTCAAAGATGATAATTTTATAGATTGTAATCATTAAAAAAATTTCATGGGTTGGATACCTCAACAAAATCTAAGTCAAGGTTACCAAAAAAATATATCATGGTTCTAAAAAGTTCATCTCTCTAAATCAAAATGACATCATTGCTGATTATATTTGTGTCATTTCATATTGTTTCATTTACCTTTAATATATGGTTGATTTGGGTTTTCTCAAAAATTAATAATAGTAATAATTGTTGTGTATTTTGATATAAATCATTGGAAGGTAACCTGCTACTCAGTTCATTATTGAATATATATATGTATAATTTTCTCTATTCTATAGAAGATTGTATGGAGTAACTGATTGTGATTATATTGGACAATCTATAATTATTACATCTTACCAATCATAGTACAAAGTTTTCTAGTTCTATATTAAAGCATGTAATAATATTGTGTCCATGTTCGTGGTTAGAGTTTAGTAGATCCATTTTGATGCTGATAATATTTTTGGATTATTTGAGGTATGATATATGGTCAATTCATAACAAAACGCTTGTTTCATATTTTATATATAGATGTTATTGTAGGAGAAATTCATGACCCAATAATAGATAATTAAAAAATAACTCCATTAGAGTAGCGATTATGAAATCTAATTCATTTATGTTTTATAGGATCTAAAAAAGGATTGTATATTGGATTATAGATAGTTATTGGGTGATAACATTATAATGGTATAGTTCAACTATAATGATACATACCAATTTATCATCGACATGGAAGCATCCTTGTCCCATTATAGTTTTTTTACTGATCATTCCATTATAGGATAGAGGTAAGAATTTAATCTATGATACAGAAATGGTAGAAATTCTTGATAAAAAATTTGTCACTTTCTATACAGAAGTGAATTAGATTTAACTATAATGTTTTTATATTCTAATATTTTTATTTTTTATAGTACATATCCCATTTTTACATTTATTTTTATGCTATGATATATTCTATTTGATTATAATTTTTTTCCTCTAATAAAACATTACTATTAGGTGGGATAAAAACTGAGTTTTATTTCAACTTTTACTCACACCCTCTTGATGTTATTGTTTGGTTGTTTATAATATCAACAATTTGATTCATAACTTCCCTCTGTGATTTTATTTTTCCAATATAATTGATATTAATGACTCATTGCAAATGATTATAGAAGGATAATGATCTTACTGTTTCACTATTGAACATCAAATATTTTTGAGGCCAACAGATTTATTAATTATGTATACTATTACCTGTTACAAATAATACCAAGAATTTATAAGAGTTATAAATTTATTATTTAACAAATCCATGATATTTTAATAGTTTATTTTAAAGAATGACATCCTCAAATAAATTTAAAAGTATTGTGTCTTTTAAAAAAAAAATTAATTAAGAAAGATAAGATTTAAATAATGAGATTTGGATTGATGATAAGAACATAATAAAAATAAACCAACAAATATAGAATCAAGTAAAGCTATATATTTAATTGTCAAATATAATTTTCTAGTATTACACTTTTGAATCCATTTCTACAAATAGATATTTTTAGTCGCTTATAGCATATGTTATTTCAGTTATTATTTGTTTTTCTATCTACCAATATTATTTTATTAATTAGGTAATAAAATTGATTTTAATTAATTTTTTTATCATAGTTTAAATTTTTTATTTGAAGATAAATTTTTCCCTTGTTATAGAATTAATAGAAGCCGGATGTATTGTATTGATCGGATTTCAACCAAGCTACAAAATAATTGGGTGAATTGTTTAGATCTTTCATTTAACAATTCATATGATTGAGGTTTCATATAGTGTCCATGCTATAAATAATTTGGAATACCATGGAAAATATGAGAATAAGATTGCTTCCATTTAACAAAATTTGGATTTCTAACAAAATTTTATTTCTGGTATCACAATGGAGAGATGAGTCAATATAATATTGTTCATGAATGAAATTAATGATGTTACATGGAAAATTTGATATTTTATTGGTTCCCATTTGTGCATCATCATGAGAGAGATAGTATGAAAGTGCAGAATGTAAATGATATCAATACACATGTGGAAAGTAGTGAAGACAATATATAGAGAGAGAAAAAATTATTGGATGATGTCATAACTATAGAATATCATAAATGTACAAAAATGACCATGTTGGAATTTTTAATGCAGTTATATAATCAGAAAACCATTTATGGAATTTGTAATACCTCCATTGATTATATTTTCATATTTTTTAAGGGATTTCTTCCAAATGGTTAAAATATTCCCTCCAATCATTATAAGTCATGGAAGTTAATTAATCATCCTGTATTTCATGGTAATAAAGTCTGTGACTGTCCAAAAGATTAATATTTATTTTGGGAGGAAATAGATGATCATAATTACTATAAGAAATATGGTAAATCTCAGTGGAATAAAATGCAGATGGAACACAATCTCGTGTGCCACATAAAGTCATGTGGCACATCCCATTGATTCCCTAACTTCATAATTTACTCGACTATACTAATTTTATTTAATATGAAATGGAATGATGGTGAGAGAATTAAATGTAATTATTAGTCAGATCATCTTATAGATGGATTATCATGGAGGAAATTTGAGACACAACTATTGGATTTGGTACCTGTGGTGCGTAATGTTAGGTTGGATCTATCCTATGATTGTTTTAATCCATTTGGTGAGATTCATACTACTTACACCAAATGGATATATTTTAATCAGGTATATAATCTTATTTTGGGCATGTGAATAAAAACTCATTTCACATTTTTTTTACAATGATATCTAAACATTTTGATCTTGGTAAGGATATAAATGTCTATTTTAAGTCATTAATAAAACATTTGAAACAATATTGTGATTTTTTTCTATGCATACATTAATTAGATCTTTAAATAATACGTTTCAAATGTGTGATGCCCTTACATGGACCATAAATGATTTCCCTACTAGTACAATGATGTTTGGGTGGAGCACTAAGGGAATAATATCATTTCACATTTGAATAGAGAATGCACAATCGAGAAGGATTAAATATCAACGTAGTTTCAATTTCATTGGGATTCGATGATTCTATCTAATGGATCATCAATAACAGAAGAATCGTTGGAGGTTTGATAATACTGTTGAAAATGAAAACCCTCCTCAATGTTTGTTAGTAAGTGATGTGCATAATGAATTGAATTATTTCAGTTTTTCATTCTGGAATGTTCATTTTAAAACTAAAAAGACGAATAATATTTACACTGAAGCAACTTAAAATTGGAAAAATAGAATTATTTTTTTGTGATTCCATATTGGACTATAAATGGTTATGTCATTATTTAGACATAATGCATATTGTGAAAAATATATGTGAAATAATTTAGGAAAATATTATTAATATCAAGGGGAAGACCAAAGATGAATTATGATCTTGTCAGGACTTGTTGGATTGGAGTATTAATCCAGAACTCCATCAGGTGTTTATCGATGAAAAGACATGGACAGTTCCCTATTATTCTCATGTGATAATACCAATAGAGAAAGAACAATTTATAGTTGTATTGGTGAATATCATGGTTCTATATGGCTAGTCTAGCAACAATTCAAAATGATTTAATAGAAGATATTTTAAACTGGAATCCAGAAAAACACATTATTATCACATCCTTCTTCATGAATTGATTCCAATAGTAAAACAGAATTTTCTAGCCACTAATTTATGGGTGATAGTTATTCAGTTGTAACATTTTTGAGACCTATGTGCTGAAAGTGTTAAACATGTTATTCATGATAAACATGTAGCAAGAGGCTCTCTAAATTTTGTGTGAAATGGAAAAAATAATTCCTTCATCTTTTTTCACCTACATGCTATATTTAACAGTTCATCTTCCAACTGAGACACTTCTTGGGGGACCAGTCTCTTTTTGGTGGACGCGTCCCACTGGATGAAATATGTGCACAATAAAATCATATTTCCAAAACAAGAATTATCTTAAATGTTCAATTGTGATGGGTCATCTAGCCCATAAATGTACATATTTTTGTTCAATGTATTTATATTATGTGAGAAAAATAAATAATCATTCATTGAGAAATGAAGATGATAAGTCTAAATAAATTTATCTCTCGTTTCCATCTCTTCCCCAAAAAAGTGGAATTGTTGGTTTGTATACATTCGTTTCATTAAGCTTTGAAGGGTGTGATGTGCCACCTCCTATAGTCTTTTTTAATTGTGGTTTGTTTGAAGACTATATCTAGTAAGTTATTTAGATATCAATATTTTATATCACACTATGACATTTCACATATAACTTAGATTTTTATTATCATTTTATATAGGGAACATAAAAAAATTATAAGTGGAGTTCATCAATTTTTTGTCTAAGAAAGAGATAAAATTTTCAAAGCCAAGAGTTTCCAGCTTGGTTGAAATCAAAGGTGTGGCCATTACATTAATCAGAATATATATATATATATATCCATTTAATTGTATTACTCATATCTATTTCAGGTATTGAGTGAACCTACTGGCTCTATTTCTCAAGAATTTAGAGCATTGTCTTTTGGTCCCAATTCTTTGGTTTGTGACTACAAATAATTAATAATCAATGGATATATATTTGTTACAACAAATAGAGTAGTGAAAATGAGAACATAGCATGATGGTTTTAAGTGAACTACTATGACATATTGTTACATCAGTACATTAGATATTCAACCTCGATATGAAGATATGTATTATTTGGTACATGTTGAAAAAATATTTTTATAGGATTATTATTATCAAGGTTGATTCACTATGATGGAATGTAACTACTTTGAATCAATGATGTGATATGGTACTTTTATTGATGATTGTGGATTTATAGATATTGACTTGAGATGATTCCTGCATACAGATGAACCATAAATTTTTGTACCATGCAAAAAAAGTGTTTTATGTGAATGATCATCTGACACCTGATTATAGTGCCATTAATAAAGTAATCCCAAGAAATATTTTTCATGATGTGGGGGATGAAATTTTCGCCATTGACTCCCCCATTGTTGTTGACCAAAATATTTCATTTGTTGAAACAAAATTTTCCTTTTTGAGAGATGATGTAGAACTTGTGGTTGTAGAGGGTAATATATAGAAGCAATAATATATGTTCAGAGTTAAGTTAATTTACCTTGATAATAATTTCTTTGGTTGGTATTGATGCAATTAGTTTAATTTAGTTTTAGTTCGGTATGATATGTCTATTTTAGTATTTTTTTGTTCTTTTCATTTATTTATTTTTATTTCAATTCGAAAAACTGCGATTAAAACTACTTGTTAAAAAATGTATAATAAGGATTTAATTAATCATTAATAAAAGATTTTATGAAATTATTTGTCTTCATTGACTTCTAATTTGTATAAAATATTTGTAAAAACTATTTATAAAAAATGTAATTTTCATAATTATATAGATTATGATGAATACTACAGATGCTCACAAGAAGAAATTAGTTGATATTGATCCTAATAGACACGAGAGTGGGTTTTCTTCAATTAGTATACTAATTGTAATAATTATCTTTTTCATTAAATATAATTTCTTTTTCATTTCATTTATTTAATTTTTTAGGGATATATAGCTCTGGAGTTTTCTCTTACTTGTATGGGTAAGAGCGTGGATCCCCCTGGACCTAGAAAAAGCACCATTCTTACAACTACACACACTGACCCATCAGTGGACTTCCCATATACTACACATGGCTGTCCTCTCCTTGCAAATCTTGGGGTGTTCACATCCATTCCCCTATCATCATCTCGTTTATCCTATTCATCCAATACCATGTCTACAACGACTCGACCAATGGTCCAACCTATACCATATCCGTATCCATTCATGTATCCCTAGAACTATTACCCATATTCTGACATGTCTACACCACCTCCTTTTTCTTCCTTCTATCCTATATTTATTAAGTCTATCCCATCAGTTTCCAAAACAGATCATAAAGATCATCCAAAGCATGTAGTCGAACAGATTCTTCTGTCGAAGGCTGCTGATCCATCACGGTCCACAAATCCCTTAGAGGATATTCAGGATCATTCATCAGGTTTTTTATAATAAATGTGTCAAATAATATCATATAATTTTCTTTCTATTGTATTTTCATTTAACAATTTTCCTCCATCTTATGTTATTTAGTGGGATTGTCTAGTAGGAAATGGGGGTGTAGTCATATGTGGGAAACTGGGAATCATGAAACTCATATTATGGAGGATTAAAATCCTCAAAATCAAATGTTAGGTGAAAATTCTAGGTATTATGAATGTTTCATGGCACCATTATCCAAATACCATGATATAGTTCTAGTGGAACTGGTCTCATGGAGACATATTAGCTACGAAATCAAGGATAGGGCATGTTCATATATATGGGTAATTTTTTTATAAAATTATATCTATATTATTAATGAATTTATATGAATTAATATGTTCATGGTAGAGGGAGTTTAAGTTTCATAATAGTGAAGATTCCAAATATTCTAGGTTTAGTTATCTTAGAGGGTTCTCGAACTCATACAAGAATGTGTTACATATTGGTTGGAGGAGCAGAGTGGGTACTAATATAGAGGGTGTACCCACATACCCTAACTTTGAAAAAATTCATCATCAAAAAATTATCGAACATTGGAAGACTGAACAGTTTATGGTACTACAAATATTTAATGGGTTTTATGTAAAATTTAATTCTTATTACCATTATTAATTTTTAAAGATGTGTCAGAGAAAAAAATAGAAACAATATGGAATTACATATCTACAAACATTGGGTCACACTACAATGCATGAGCATGGGAAGCACTAGTACTTTCAGCTGAAATAACATAATTTCATCATTTATATAGTTTAATAGATACCATTTCATGGCCAATTATAGAAACCCCAAGATCACACACCTGAGTACCCAGAAGAAATAACATCAATAGGGAACCACCACAAAATGTTTTCATTAATGTTTTTTATTAGAATTGTTGATGGATTTCTAATCACGAATTTTTTTCATTGATAACATGCCATCATAAATGTATCATACATTGTCCTTTTTTTTCTATGTTTCCTATAAATGAAAACTCATACATGAAGGAGATGGCTTGAATTTTATTTTCTACAGAAGTTGAAAAATACCTTCCAACCAACTTCAAAAAACCCCCAATCATTTATACATGTTATTTACCTCAATGTTTATAGGTCTATGATGAAGCTTATGTGAATTGGGATTTATACATTTCTTATATGTGGTTTAAATATATATTTGTGCATTTATCATTTTCAGCAAGGTTTATTGGGAATCTATGGTCCTGTACATCATACGAAATTATTTTTTGCTAGTAGAAAAAAATAAATAGAAGTGAAATAAATTCCTAGACACAAGATAATATTGTATGTTTTTTATTTATAAATAAAATATTTATAAAAAATTCATAAATTTAATATGTTGTTTATAATTTCAACAGTCTTTCTTGGAGTCCCCCAATGAGAAGGACTCTCACTACATATGGAAACATGATCATTTGAGTCAGGTGTTAGGGGTGGAGCACCCGAGGAGAGTATGATCTAGACCAAGAAAAAACCTCATCCCTTATAATTATTAGTCCTTGTTGGGCTACTCTCAGGCCCCTTGTAACTCTAATTTACAATGTACATATGTAGAAGAAGCGGAAGAAAAGAAAATAAATTTTGAAGAGAATAAAAGAAGTAAGATGATGACAGAATATTTCATCAAAGCTATTTCAGTTTTTAGTTAGTCACTACCATCATCATTTGTTGCTAATTTTCAATAATCTATGGAATGAATGAGATCTTTAAAGGATCCCCTGTGTGATTCCCATGAGGCTCATTGTGGCAATGATGGTGGTGGATATAGAGCTATTGGTGGTGATGAGGTTGCTAATGTTGATGTTGGTGATGAGACTATAGATGATGATGCTGATGGTACAATTTGTAATGATGTTGCTGTTGTTGACAATGATGTTGATGATGATGGACACGTGGAAGGTGATGGGGATGATCGTGATGGGGGGATATTAATCCCCTCCAATTTTAACATAGCAGAGAGACTTGAAATGTACTTTATGAACTTGAATTGGTTGTTTGTAAGAACTAGGATATAAATGTATTTTTTATTTGATTTATAGGTGAAGCATGGTTTGTTTTTGGTTGGTGTTATTGTTTACTTTATTGTACAAGTGGAATTATTTTATGATGTGAATTTCTTAATGAAATTATATTAATATTGGGTTATGTTTTCATTCAGGGTGTCAAATGGGAATTAATTAGGAAATTTTAAATAATTATAATTCAATGAATTCACATTTCATAAGCACTTGATTTCAGTTTCCTTGAACATCTACACCACAGTCATCGCATTAAAGTATATTTTTTCAAGAATATGTCCATTCTGGTGTACCAGAATAATAATAGTATTTTACTTAATATTATACATACATTTCCATCACATCAACCTATATCTTTCTTGAAATACTCTCTTTTAATTCCTTGTAATTTCATCCTTATAGATTTTTGTAAGAATATTGTGTTGATCTTGAGAAATACAATGTGAAGGGTGGGGTTTGTTCTGGTTGTTTGGTTTTATGCCACATTATATGTTATTTTTATTTTATATTTTCCATAGTATTTCACATCACCCTATTTTATTCTATTCAGCGTTTCAATAGCTTTAAAAGGTCTATAAGGGATCTCATTTTTTATCTACATAATATTGACATAGAAAACTATACCTATGTATATTTTTGATTATGTATATATTTAATGGATTCAAGGAATATTTTTATCAGTACTTATGTGTTTCTCATAATTTTACCTCTTTTAGACATCCTTTCTATTCCCTTAATGTAGAATATTACTACAGCTGGATGGAAATGGGAAGAAGTAAGAGGCCCCATGCATGTCTATGATTTCCCTTCATGTTCTTTTCCATGAACTATTACGACCACTTTATCTGTAACACATTTTTGTGGTTTTTATATTTTGTGAAATTAAAGAAGAGGATTATATCATGTTTTATTTTGGATATTACTTATGTATTTATAGGAATGTATTGATATAGATGTTATCACATTGATATTTTTTTATATTATTACATCTTTTTTAATTAATTCCATAGCCAATAGAAAAATATGTGATGATTTTAAATGTTTTGTGAATAAAAACTATTTCTTTTTATGGATGGGGCAATGTGTGATGTTCTATTTTACATTATTTCCATTGATGTTTGTGAAAACCTGTCACAAAAATACTCTTACGTGTCTATAAAAATGTAAAACAACCATAAATACACCTGTAAAGTTTTATAGAGTATTGTTCTTCTATTTTACATCACTATGTTGTTCACAAAAAATAAAATTGTGGTACAAAAATTCTATTAAAAAATGTTTAAAACAACAAATAACATTCATATAGTGTATTTTTTATATATTTAAGAGTATCTACTATTTTTGATGTCTTAAATTTGGATAGATTCATAATAAAGTCTAAAATTGCAGTATCCATAGGAAAATGAGATATGGAGAAGTGTCTAAATGTGTCATGTGAGTTTTGAAACCCAAGTGAACCATGAGTTATGTGTGTTAAATTTGATATTTTTTCGCATTGGTGGGATGGGAGAGTCATCTATGATACATAATTACCTTGATGTAATGGATTATATCATTTTTTTCTTATCAATGGTATTTACCTTGATTATATTGATTTTATATTATGGTTTTGATTAATTTATTAATTAATTAAGTGGCCTTTTTAATTATATAAGAACTTCTGTGCATAAAGGATAACCGAAGAGAGCATGAAAATGTGTAAATTTATATAAGGTATGTTGTCCCTATTATTTATTTCCATTTTTATGTTTAATTATTATAAGGAGTTCTATCTACTTCAAAATTTTTCTTAAAGAAATACTTTTTTGTGAAATTCAATTCCATGTTTGGAAATCCATGGTTTGTATTTGGTTTATCTTATATTTTGGATTTCAGTGTGTGGTTCCATCCGAATTTTTTCAATAGGTAATGTAATTCTTTAATAAATTCAAAATTTAACTATAATATCATTTATTTGTCATCATAACTTCTTTATCCTGGTTATTGTAGCCATTTTATATTCTTTCAAATGTCTTTAAAACATTAAATTTCCTTCTTGTTTGATTATGTTGTATCTTATTTCCATTAGATTTTGAAGTAGAATGGGGAGTTAGATGACACTTATTATAAAGCTACACTTCAAGAAATTAATTGGAAGACTGAACACAAACTTCTTTTGAATACTGGAGTAGTAAATATGTCATTTGGTATTATGGTATGTTCGCTTTTATGATTAGTGTTTTTAGTCTTTAATACATTTGTACTGTTTTGTTCTTCATTAATAGAACACATAACTCTGCATATGTATGGTCAGCTATTAAATTCATTCACTAGGACTCTAATAGTTAATTACGGGAAATAAGAATATATTTTATCATTTATGGGAATTAATATGAAAATATATTCCACATAGAGATGGAAATTGGTTTTTAACAATTTTCATCATGGGTCATGTACACTAGATATTCATTGATGACTAGCATAAATTCATAGTTACATATATGATGATCTTATTCTAGTGTTACAACATCCAGTTGTTGGATAGTTGGATGATGATATATCAATTTATATACCCCCATAAGAGGTATCTCGACTAAAGTAGTAATGTTAGATCTTGACCCATTTTCAAAGAGAGTAGACCCACCCACTGAGTGTATATTATCCCTGATGACTTGAATGAGACTACTAATAGATTGATGTTACTATGAGTTCTAGTGGAGTTATCCTTCAAGGATTCTAGAAATCCAAATACATGCTGAGTTGAATGGAACGACTCATAGATAGATTGTACTTTATGAGTTACACTAGCAGAGGCCTCCTAGGTTTTTTAGAATCCAAATCCCCAAATAGAAAAGAATTAACTTGTGTCGATGAATAACATTTTCTATATGGTTCAGAAACCCATATATCATATGTTCGGTCTACATTTGAGTCATTTACAACATAAAACTAGAAATTCTTATACATTTAATACTCAAAATCACAATGACATCAATCTACCATTATTATTTTTTAAATTTATTTTTATAGAAGAGTTTCATCTATTGACCATAATGATGTAATGTGATTAGAATATATCATACTTTTAGAGGCATAACATATCTATGTATTGGAATATATTGGGGATCATGGACAGAATAAGGTAATCATTTGAAACCACACCTGATAAATATAAAATATTGATTTAATATAATAAAATAGTTTTAGTATTTTGGTACATTTAATCTACATCATGAAAATATTTGATGATGTTTTAAACTAGCTGTTGACTAACTAATGAAAATGTCCTCTTTTATTTAGTAATGGGATAATAAATGTATGATATAAAACCAACCAAGGTGGTGTTATAATATACATATATATATATATATATATGAGTCCCTAAAAAGTGAATTTATTTTAATGAAAACAACAAAACAACCCACTCCACACTAAGATCATCAAGGAAAGGGTGAGTACTCTACAAGGATTGACTAGTGTTGGAGAGGGATGATGCACTCATGGCCTGAATTCTCCTAGAGGGAGAATTATGTATCAACCCTAATACTATACCATGAAACATTTTCCACCATAATAATGACCATTTAGTGAATGAGACATAATCAAACCATATAACACATTCTTATATTTAATTTTAAGATCAACATTCCAAAATAGTTTCATACGTAGTGAGAATTACAGTCCCATATGGTGATCTAAATCACCATAAGATATTGTTTCAAACACCAACATACCATTCCATTAAATTTATGGTGAACAACAACCTCCTATATTTCTCAACTACTATAGATACAGTTAAAATCCAATGGTCAACTCCACCTCATGTGCCCTTTTCCATATGTACATGACCCAAATGACATTGGCCCTATGGATTAGAGAATTCATTATTACCCTATAAGAAAAAAATAAAAACAAAAAATCTCAATCATTTTCTATTATAGGGGTCCTTATTACTTTTTTCATCTTGGGTAGACTATATAACCCCACACTTCCACAATCCATACCCATTAGGTTCTTAAGGAACCCTATCAAGAAAATTATTCCAGAATACTACCCATTTTGTCATGTTTAAAATATCTCACCAAGAATCGATATTTTAACCAATAAAGGGTAGGACAAACATGTCTTAGACAATAATTACACACATATGGATACCCCTAGGCATCTTATGTGAACAATGAAAGTCATATGTGGTACCATTAACAATCACACACAGGGCCTTACAACTGATCGTTTATCATATCATGCATAAACACAACAATACTATAGGAAATATCTTAGAAAAACCTAACCAATACTATTAGAGACCTACACATTAATCCCATAGTCAAATTGTACCCATATATGAAGAAATTTAGAATCCATTGAAAAAGAACAAAAATGACTATTTCTGGTGAAACTCGCTATGACAAAAAATAATGTAGAAATATATGGCGAGTAAAACCAATGGATTCTTCTGATTTCCCAAGGAAATATCCCATAATAAATGGAACCAAGAACCAACACTTTGTATACAAGATACCCTCTTTTAAGGAGAATATTGAAAGTGAAAGTGGGGAATTTCATGTTCCCTTCTCACTGGGGAATCCAAATAAGGCTTCCTAATATAACAAAAATTAAAAAAATTAATTAAATGAATTAAAATTTAAAATAAAGTTTAGGTATATGTTAACTAGACACTGGGTACATGCTCCAAATCCACTAGGTGGTTGTTAGATCCGACAAAACCACACCCCCATTCTGTTGGGCCCACCAGATTCCCATTACTTTTCCACATGATACCTAGTGGATTTTTTGTTCAAGATAGAGGTCCAGAAACTAGGAAAATATTTCTGAGTCCATCTCATCTTTTATCATTGAACCATTTGATAGCTCAAATATACCAAACTATGCACAATCTAGATGAACCTAGAACTAAAACACCTCCCTCAAATATCAAATCCATCACCACCTCCCCATGGTAGAACAAGTCCTATCATGCTATATCTGGACACAATAATGACCCACCGTAACCAAGACTCAATTTCTCCATTCACCAAACACCTAAAAAAATTATTATAAACACATATGTAAACTCTAGATCACCCTAAATGGTAGACACAAAAAAACATATTTTATCTATAGGCACTCACTGCTATATGATTCACCTATTTTGTAAAATCACAATCAAACTATCCAACATGACGATGGAACCATACCTGACTATCCTTACATGTTCCAAATATACCCCTATCACACACATTCTATAGTTAATAAACATACCATTACACATATCCATATATCATACAAAATTACAAAATCCTAACAAAACCATTTCACTCCATTTACACATAACACACAACATCTTCATGCCACTCAAAAACTAGATCCTTCATATGGAGAGGTTTATGGATACATTTATTTATTCTATCCTATATTTTTCTAGAATAAATGATGATACATGTTGAGAATTTCATGACTATCTTGAACATACTTCACTAGAACCAATAGTATAGAAACCATTGAATTTATTGTTCTTGATTTGGTATATTCATTTATCATGGAATGTTTTCTCAAAGGTACGGAGATCAGTTGACCTCATGATGATAGAGTCCATGATAGATTGGTCTCCACCTAATATGTTGTTTTTTTATAGTTTTCTTAGGATACTAGGACATTATTGCAGTTTTAGGGTTTAGTTATCCAATATTTCAACTCTTGTGAATACCATTACCAAAAAAAGAAATACATTCACCAATACTTACCATTGTCAAAGAGAGCTCAAGGAGTGGGAGAAGTGGTAGATGGTTTTTAATTTCTACACGAAGGAGATGTGTAGTGTGTGTTCTTTGATTCTTCCGGGTACAATGATATATTATGGTATAGGTTGTGGTTGGTAACATGTTTGTATTCTATTTTGTATTGCTTTAACAGGTGAAGGATGAAAATAAGAAGGATGGACGGAAATTGCTTTGCTATGAGAAGTATCTATACCCACGGTTCATTGAACCCTTGGTATATTATGTCTACATACTGCTGCACCATTTTTGAGAGATGAAGCTAACCCCATGGTTCCTTTAACTGTGGTAATTTTAGTGGTTCTTTGAAAATCAATACCCATGGTTTTTTAATGCATGGAAATATATATATACCCAAAATTTACACAAACCATGGGAATTTTGAAATTTTTCTAGGATATAAACACAGTTATGTAGATACTGTCGGTATAGGGATATACTGATGCCTTTATAGCCCATGGTTTATAAAATCATGGGTATAGCATATAAATATAGGTAAATTTCATGATGTGTTTCATGCTACTATCTATAGAAATTACATACCCAATTCACCACATATATTGAATCTAGATGTGGTACAACTTGTGGATGCCTCAGATATGAGGAGAAATCAGGGAAGAGAAAGAACCGTTGAGACAAGGTTATGTACAAAACTATATTACACCAAGCCAAAGTGTTTCGGTATGACCATATGTATGAAAATGCATCATGGAAACAAAAGGGAAAAATTTAAGAGATGTACCCACATATGTTCACAACTAAGAATTTGAGTTGAAATTTTGAGGATATAATTTCAAAATGGGGAAAATGTAATGACCCATAAAAATTAAATAATAATTGTTTCCCAAATAAAGTTTTGTTATATTATATTATAAATGAAATGGGAAAAACAATATACAATTAATTAAATCTGTAATATAATTAAATGACCAAAAACATTAAATTTTCAAATATTACAATGGTAGATAAAAATAAAAAAATAAAAACTATAATTGAAAAATGAGGATCACTACAATCGACTAAAATCCTCTTCCCCACAAACAAAAATATATAAATTTAACATAATATTAGTAAACTAGTTGAGAAAATTTAAAATAGAAATGTAGAGTGGTTATAGTAATTTAGTAGAATAATAAATAATGAAATTAAGTTTTATTTATAGAAATTAATGTGACCGTTGGAATAGTAATGAGACCGTTGGAATATTAACCTGACTGTTAGGAATAATAACTCAACTGTTGAAAAATATTGTTAAAATAAAAATAATAAAATGTGACAAAAATAATATTTATCATGATTAATTTAGGTAAATATAATTATTATAATTCCCTAAATGTAAATATCATAAAAAAATCATGGAAAATATAAGCACATTTTTAATAAACATTATATGGTGTATTTTGTTGAAATGAAAACTATTATATTAATAATTAAAATATTTTATTTTAAAAAAATATTTATAATTTGTTTATATCATCATAGAGAAAATTTTATGCATTTATTAATTAATTTTATGAAATAAATTAATTTTTAGGCGAATAGTCAAATTATTGATTTTTCGGTAACATGTATATCTTGAATTGCATATTTCATGATGTAATAATGAACTAGGAATTTATATAACATGAGGATTTAAATGATATAATTAATTTTAAAAATGATTATTAATATATAATAATCATGATTTCCAAACCTAAAAAAGTAATTTTCAATGTCTAAAATCTATGGTATTACATTAAAACAAATATTTTCTATTTTCTAGCCATTCCTTTCTATTCAACTAATGAATTTGAATTATAAAGTAATTAAAAGTCATAAATTAATTTTATTTAATTATAACATGTGTTGTAATGGTAGAATTATCAAAATTAAATAGTTTACCTATGATATTGTGTTTTATTCAATATTTTAACTCAATGATACCCCTCTTCTCAAGAATAACAAACCCCTCAACTGCACCATGAAAAACCACTTCTCAATAAATTCCCAAATAAAAAATCATCCAAAATACTCAATATTAATACTCCAATCTTACATAGGGATGTTCTATATCAATATAACTCTAATCATCAATGGTGTTTACTACCATAGATTAGAAGAAGCACTGAGAAGTGGTTATTTTCTCATCAATTGTCCCATTCATTCTTCTCTCCTATTTCACGTTTCCTCCACCCCATTCAAGAAAAAATATTCTAAGGGTAATTAAGTATTATGTTAAAATGAAATTAATTATGTTTAACAACTAGAGTTATTATATTCAATATATTTTAAATTTCCATACTTTCTATTCTTGTAATTTTGAGAATGTCCGAGTAACAATCTATTTACCGACAAAGAGGATGTTTCTAATTGTTTTCTTTTCACAAATAATATTTCTTATTATAATGAATTATATATGTTATATAAATATTTATATATATTTATATGAAAGTTTTATAATTAATTCTACGTATGTATAAATTACCTTGACAAACATTGTAAAAGCGAAGAAAAATTGTAAAATTTTAAGGAAAAAAAGATATAAAAATGCATCAACATTAACTAAAAAGATAAGAGATATAATAAAAGTGGTTTAATAGATAATTTGTGACATATAATAACCTAATTCACTTTTGGTTCCATGTTTATTTTTTATGAGGTAGAGGTGTGATGAAATAAAGTGGGATTTAAGGTTAGAGGATTCTCAAACCTAACTTCTTCTCTTTAGTTTGTCCGTTATTCATGAAATCTTCAGTATGGATATTTTCATAATATTAATTACATATATTATCTCTATTATTAAACTTTCATTTCATGGATATTCATGTTTCCTCCTTAATTTTTAATCCATATTAAAATATTTTAAAAATATTCTTTTTATTCCAAAAAACATCTTTGTATCCTACTGAGTTATTTTTTTATCGCTCAGATTGAAGATTTTTATTATTTTTTCCTTTATTTATTTGAGTACCCCACTGATTATTTATTAATATTTTAGTTATAAAATCTATATGAAACCCATTCATTTCCATGAGAAATATCATGTTAAGGGTTTTTGTACATTTTATGTGGTATCCATGATTTTTTGGAATATTATGATGTGATAAGGGTATTGGAATTATATATCCATAAAATGAATTATATAATTTGATGAATATGATGATATCATTTTTATTATGAGTGAGAAGATTTATTCATTATTCGTATCTATGTACAATATTTTTCCCCTATTATATGATGTTTCTTTTTTTTTCATCAACAAAGTACATGCCATTATAAAATTTATTCCTCATGATAATGATAATGATCACATGATCAGGAACTGATTTTGATGATTATCCTCACCCATGTAATATTGATTTCACATCTCATATTTCTGCTATGTTAAAATTACCATTACTGAGCCTTTACCTCACCCCTTTATATTGTGTATTTTATCCGGTGACTCTACATGAAATGGAAAATGTGAGATATTTTATGTGGATAATGAAGAATTATTTTAAAAATTATTATATTTTATTATCTATAATTTATGTTTGGCCCTGATTTTCTCAAGATACTATACATTTCAATCCTTGAATGTATAACTGTTATGTTGTTCATATCTAAAATTATATAATATTACTATAATAAAATGTAGGGTAATTATATCAAGAGTTTATACAAAATGATCCAATGCGAATAGATTAAAAATTTACAACCCTAGACTTTACGATCTATTTATTTTCAAATAAATTTTTTTCTCCTCGACAATTTACTTTACATGAACCATTGAGTTTTAACAAACCAGAATATTATTTTTTAAAAATATCATTGTAACCTAGTAATTAATGTTTTATGAATAGGAATATAAAAATTTATGAAAACATGTATATTGTATTTAGATAAATAGAATATATTGATAAATAATTACTTAAAGTTTTGGTAAATTCTTTATATACTTCGAAAATATTGTTCTGTAAAAAATTATTTTTACTAATTTTTGGTAGAAAATAATATAATTATTATTTTCTAATTTTTGAATATTTATTTGATAAAATTATATCAATTTTTATAATAAGAAAATAAAAATTTACCAATGTTGAAATTTTGTTATTTTTAAAAAAATATTGAATTTTATTTATTAGTGAAAAATACCAATTTTTTAAAAAATATATTTATTTTTAATAAATTATGTGCTTTCAAAGTATAATTATTATATTTATTTATTACATAATTAACTTAAGTATTATTAGTTTAAATTAAACCCAATTAATATCTATAAAAAAACCTTTATACGAGATTTTAGTGTGTGTTTATTCATAGGCTTAAACATTTTTGTTCAAAAATGTTTTTTAATGTTCACAATGACCCCTGTATTAACTAAAAAAAATTACCCGTAATGTGTAATGAGTTAAATTATTTTTATAGATTATATATCATTTTTAAATTTAAATTATTATAATTGTAATTTACAACCATAAAGTCAATATCAGATCATCTTTTCCCTGAAAAATACATTGATTGAAAACCACTTTTTCTTCACGTTTGGGGTTTAATTATAAAATAAATTTTCCACTTATATTATTGGAATATTTTAAAATAGAATATATATTTTCAATTATAATAATTAGTATTATAAAATAATTTAATCACAATTTTTTACCATAATGAATTCTGAATATAGTAAATATGAATTATTAAACATAAAGTAAAAATGGATTTACTAAGGTGTTCAACTAAAAAAACATTAAAATTTGAAAAAAATAGTCTAATTCATATTATATGGTAATATTTTGACCATATAGATTTTAATTCTTGATAATGATCTATTTTTTATCCTTGTCGTATTTGAAAAATTTGGGTATCACTTTTTATTTTCAGAAATTCAATGTGTTTCCTCTGCCACACTTATTAATTTCCATACCTTGTCCTCTTCTCTTCACATTACCAAAACCATTTGGATATGAAAAAGTAACACTCCAAGCTTCCATAGTAAGTTTCCCATTGAATAATGCAATAGCTTTTGTTGTACGCAATTTGGAGTGTGAGCACACCAAGACAAATCAGACTATCTGTTATGAATAGTAATACCCACATTTGGAAATTTTATAATTTTTTTTAAAATGGAATTCATTTTTGGGTTCATAATTTCAAAATTAGCTGAGCATGAATTTTGGATATTTTTCTAAAAATATTCAATTTTGGATGAATAGTGAAAAATAATACATTATTATTTTAAACTGACTTTTTATTTAAATAATTATTTATTTTATTTAAACTTATTTTAATTCAAAATAAATAAATAATACATATATTAGTTCAATTTATTTAATTGGAGTAATTTTACAAAAAAAATAGATATATAAATATTTATTGAACATTTTTCTGTCTTTTACCCACCTTCTAGGTGTGTAAGTAAATTTGCATAAAAGGTAATTTTACCACACCTATAAATTGAATTTCAAAAATTTGAGAGACATGGTTAACATCAGTAAGAAAAATTTTGTTCAATAAGAAGAAAATAATTTTTTATGAATAATAACTTTTGACTTTTATTTACCATAGTTAAAAATAAATACGGTAATTAATTGTAAAAATGATATTATATTACCCTAAGACATTTAGTAATTCTATTAGATAAGTGTATTTTGACCAAAAAACATTAGGAATAAAATATGATCCTTTTGATCTACTTGGATTAGATTAGGACATTTATTATTATATTATTTAAAGAAGAGTAAAAATTGTTAAATTAAATGTTTCGTAACAAAAACATTTTTAATAGAGGGTTACACAATAGCTAAATTCTACTATAAATATTAATTATTAAGATAAAAATATTTCATACATAATTTTATTTTATTTATAATTTTTAGACATTAAATAATTAAATTTATTTATGAAACATTGATGATGTATTAATTTCTTTATTAATAAAAGATTAAAATAATTGATATTATAAATATCCTAATATTTGTAAATTGAGAAATTGGATGAATTACAAGAATTTTATAGGATAATATGAAATTTTAGGGTTTATTAAATTATTTTATTGATGTAATCAAGTTGATAGGACTTTAACAGAAATCAGATACTAAATAGTTTCAAAATTGACCTAAGTGAGTTTTTAAAACGAATCCTATATTACGAAATGATATAATAGTCCTAAAAATATATTTTTTTCCAAAAGACTTATATAATAATATATAATACAATAATAAACAACTTGGGGTTCTCCTGGAATTTTAAATTATGTTTATTAACCATATAATATAAAAATAAAAGGTTACATGGTAAATTTTAACTATTTGACCATGAGATAAATTTGAAAGATAAGGTTAATATGGTGACCTGAACCTGTATAAAACCAATTGGTTTCTAGGTTTTTGACCCATCTACACATTATCCTCGAAATAAATTCTTTTTGAGCCATTATAAACCGAATATGATTGTACAATAAAATAATATTTCATGGTTTTCCTAAAGTGACCCCCACCTCTCTTATAAAAGGCTACTTTCATTTATCATAATTTCACACCTTCAGTGCCATTTGTATTAGCCAAAACCTGGTCAAATATCCTCCCAACTATCCTCACATCTATTTAGAGGCCTTACATTGAATATATAGTCAACCAAACGATACTTTTTGATCAACTTAAAAGGTGGCACCCAAAGAAGAGATATTAATTTAACCACATCTTTTTATGTTCTTTTCTTCTTCCACTTCCTCATTCATTGTTGCTCCCATACCAAAATAATAACCATAGAACCTTATACATATTTTAATGTTATTATAAATATGGTACAACCATATTCATTATTCTATCCATCCTATGAATGACAAGTCACCATACCAATGTACGTACGACTTAACGTCTCCACGTTGTGGTGTAGTTTGTTTTCAAACACTTCATTGTTTGAATGGGTATAATAATTAGTATAAAATACATAAATAATAAATATAACATGTTAATTATTCATTATATGTGATATAAAATTGAATAAAATACAATTTTACCATCAATAGAATGATAATGTCGCTCGTGCTTACGTACGGATTACCGTCTCCATGAACGCGATGAAATTCATTTACCATCATAACCATTCAAGAATAATTTTCATTTTATGATTAGAAACAGTTTTTAAAAACACAATATCATTCTGTATATGAATCATATACATCCTATCAATAACCAACATGGATTACATAACCAATCATATAAAGGGAAACAAATCAGTTAATACCCAAAACGATCATACTACAGAAATATTATAAACAATGAAATATTAGAAGATCATATATGATATCATATTTATGTATGTGGTTTCTGTATAATTTAATAAAAATATAACTATTATACAAAAGGTTAATGTGCCATCGATTAAGGAAAATTACAAGGTAAGGGTTAATTCTACAATGTCTTTGTTATCCGAGGTTGTTTATATGTAACTATCTTATGAGACCTTGTGATAATCCACATCCGTGTTTCTTAAGAACGTATTTCAAATCATTTTTACTATTTCCTGTACTATGGGATGAATTCATTGACACCCTTGTTGTACTTTTTATAGAATTTTTATAATGAAATCGTTCCATCATTTTCCAAATAATGTCCATTACGACATTTTCATCAAAATTATGGAAATAATATTTTTTAACTTATAAGGTGAGTGCTGCTATATTCCACCATTATAATACCTTTGAAGCTTCCCATTATAGATTATAAGAATATTTTCAAAATAAATTTTTTCTTTTATAATTATTTGACTTTTAAATGACTTCAAAATAGAAAGAGATATTTCTCTAAAATAGTTTGTATTTCATATATGTCAACATCCTTTGATGGATTTTACACTTGTTTGAAGTTTATTTATTATGAAAAAATATTTCATATTGTATTGAAGGATTTTTGATATGTTTGAATGTGGATGTGTTATTTTATACCATTTATGGATTATGGTTAAATTTTTAAAATTTCATGTGCTAGTTTTAATATGAATGTTTATGTTATGTTTCATCCTTTTCGTATGTGGAATGCATTGGACTTAGTAAGTGATGGGTGGTTCCCATTATATCTCTCTGATTAATCGATAGGTCTCATGAGACAAACTAGTGTCTTGGCCCATGTCCTTGACAAAATCTTATTTGTAGTCTTGGCACGATACCTTGACAAGGTGGTTATGAAATCTGGCATTATGCATTCCATCATTATGAAATTGGATATTGATATTAAATGTGATTGTATGACTAGTAGAATATCCACGTGAATATGTAAATTGAATTATTAGATCTCTCTTTCCAATTTTATTATTAATTTTATGTTCAAAGTCTTGTGTTTTAGTCTTATACATTTCATTAAATGTTTATTTTTATTTATAAATGTTTTTCCATATTGTTATTCTTACTGAGCACCTGATCTCAACCCTTTCTATGTTTTATTTTTCCTTGGATGAAATGAAGTATATTATGATTGACTTGCTGGGATATTCTGACCGATAAATATGTGTTCATGGAGACAATGTGGTTGTTGTTTTTCATTTTATAATGCAATGTAAAACTTATGTATGTATCTAGTACTTCCAAGGCTACTAAGTTGATCTGTCTTTTGGGATTGGATCCCTTGTGATAATGCCAATGATATGTAATAATGCACTGACTCTGGGTAACTGGGGTTGGGGCATTACAGTTGGTATTAGAATAATTTTAGTACAAACCTTTGAATCTAGATTTAGAGAATATATGATTGGAGAGAATTATCCAAATATAGACTTTCGGGATTAGTATAGAAGAACATTCTATAATTTAGGTAATGAAGAGATTTTGTGTGTTTTCCAAGAAATAAATCCTTGTCTGGATACGAGTATGTTGAGGTAGCTCTGGCACAGATGTACCTAGGAGTGAATACTATGAAAATTATTTTCGAGCTTGACCCAAGGTATCATACTACACAACAGATGTCCTTGATGCACTCTTGGTTACGACACTCCCAATAGATATTATTTTGATAATTCAAATTATATTTACAAAACATTATGAATGATTTATGAGTTTATACCTCCTCTAAGAAAAAATTTCTATGATTATGGATTATAAGCATAAATTGTTCAATTAATGTTAAGTGTTTTACGAGTTTGGAATTATGTATTGCGATTCATAAACTAATCTTGTGTATGCCATTGTTTAGAAATTGAACCTAGTGGAATGAATGGAAATTGTATCAATGCATGTAATCCATATATGGATTTTCCCCCAACTCAAGATAATTATAGTGGAAGTGGTGATGAAACTGGTGCTGATCAGCTTATTACCATACTGGGACAACTCACTTAGGTTATGAATAATAACCTTATCCGTATGGAACACCTGATCCACAACACGAAAGATGAATATTAGACCGCTTCACGAGGAAACAACCACAAACATTAAATGGGACTAAAAATCCGTTTTTAGGTGATAAATTGATAAGTTCCAAATAGAAAATATTTTAAGCTTTGGGGAGTAGTAAAAGGGAAAAAGTTATCATGGTAGTTTATTGCCTCATAGGAGATGCAGATCAATGGTGTTCATTAATTCAAACTGCAGAGGAAGACAAAGATGTATAAAATATGGAATGTGTGGATTTTAAAGATATTTTCACAGAAAATTACATTCCTTGTGACTATCTAGAATATATGGAATGGAAATTTTTGTGTCTAAGGCAAGATAAAGATTACAAAAGTTACAAAGTATCAGGCTAACGTTACAAGGATAGAAAAGATTGTTATAGATTATATATATAATGCAAGGAGAATGATTGATCGCTTATTTTATGTGTTAAAACCATTTCTCGGTCGAGAATTAGTCTCACAATACTTCTCATCACATAAAGATATTTTCTCATTTACTATCAAGACAGAAAAGAAATTCTCAATGTCTTACCACTTTAAAGTAAATAAAGATAAAAGAGATCTGCTGAACACTCTAGAAATGGAAATTAGGTTAAGAATTGAAATGCCGAATATCCATACTATGGAAAATGTGGGAAAAAAACCCTAGTACTTTCCTGATGGGAATGAGAGTCTGTGACATGTGTAGTGAAAAGGTCCACCATTCTCAGGATTGCAAGGGAAAGAAAAAGGATGCCAATGTTAAATGCTAGAGTTGTCACGAAAGAAATCATTATGCAAATAAATATCTAAATGGACAAGGACACTTACCTCAGAAAATGAAAACGGAGAAAGGACAAGCATATGTGATCACTATTGGTGAGGTTGAAGCTCCGAAAGATTTTGTGGAAAGTAATTTAAATGTTTCCTAAAATTTATCCCATGAATTATTCGATTTTAGACTATCACATTATTTAACATCTTCCTAGTCTTCTAAGAAAATTAGAAATTTCAATTTGATTTAACAAGGGAGGTGTTAGTAAATACTTATAAGTAAAGTATCATTGCAAAAATGTTTTTCAAACAAGTATACATTAAGTAATATAAAAGCAATTTAATTTCTGATCTCATCGTCATACCCATGATTTAATTTGATATAATACTCTATATGGATTGGATTTCAGACCTTGATTCCAAAATTCATTGTAATAAGATGAAGGTTACAATTTTCAATGATGATTAGGAGTACCGTATCTTTAGAGCAGAAACATCACCATCTGATTCTTAGCTAGATCCACCCTTAGTAGATCAACTATATACAAATATTGGGGTGGAAGAGAGTGAAATAACTATGCGTGAGGAAAGGAATGTTAAAATAGGGGATGTACCTATTGTTCACGAATATGTTGATGTGTTTCTAGAGGATTTACCTGGACATCCTCCAAAATGAGAAATTGAGTTTTCCATTGATTTAATTCCTGGTTCAAGGCCCATATCAAATACCCCTTATATAATGGCCACTGTAGAATGAGTTGAACTAAATAATCAACTATATAAATTGAGTAATAATGGATTTTTTCACCCTAGTTTATTTCCATGGGGAGCCCATGTTCTTTTTGTTAAGAAGAAAGATAGATCTATGAGGTCGGGAATTGACTATAGAGAGATCAATTCTATAAAAATAATGAACATGTATCCCCTACCTCACATTGATGATTTATTCGATCAACATCATGGAGATCAATATTTTTCAAAGATTAACTTTTGATATGGATATTATTAGTTGTTTTTGAAGAAGGAAGATATTCCAAAGACAACATTTTGTACTAGGTATGGGAATTATGAGTTTACATTAATGCCCTTTAGACTGACTAATGAACCCTCTGTCTTTATGGATCTAACGAATAGAGTTTTCAAGGAATATCGTGATAAATTTATAGTGGTGTTTATTGATGATATCTTGGTATACTCCAAATGCTATGAAGATCATTAAAATCACATGCACACTATTATAAATACACTTAGAGGGAAACAATTGTATGGGAAGTTCAGTATGTGTGAATTCTGGCTTCAAGAGATTTTATTGCTTTGCCTTATTCTCACTAAGGATGGAATATTCTTTGATCCTTCAAAGACCAAGGAAATCCAAAAATGTCCCAAACCAACATGTATAATTAAGGAACACAATTTTATTGATTTATCATTTTACTATCACCGTTTCATCCATAATTTTTCCCAATTGGATCAACCATTAACCAAGCTCACACCTAAAGGGCTTAAATTTGTTTGGATAAAAGAGTGTAAAGAATGTTTTGAAGAACTTAATAGAATAATAGTCAATGATACTATATTAATTCTATAATCGGGTCATGATGGGCTTTTTATTTAAAGCGATGCATCAAAGAAAGGACTTGGTTGTGTCCTTATGCAGAATGATAGAGTGATTTCTTATGCATCATGAAAGCTAAATATTAATGATCAAAACTATACTACTCATGATCTTGAGTTACAAGCTATAATATTTTCTCCAAAAATATGGAATAACTATCTCTATAGTGAAAAATGTGAGATTTATACTGATCACATGAATCTGAAGTATATTTTCTCACAAAAAGAACTCAACATGACACAAAGTTGATGTCTTGAACATCTCATGGACTATGATTACACTATACAATACCACCTAGGGAAGGAAAATAATGTGGTAGATGCTTTGAGAAGAATGGATCATAGAGTATTGAAAAATATGATAGTTGAAAGGGATCCTATTATCATGGATCTAGTAAAGACGGATATGTGAATAACCAACAAAGGTAAAACAGCAATACGTTTCCAAATGGGTTCCAAATCATCATTACTAAAAAGGATAAGGATATCTCAGACTAATGATGAGGAGTTTCAAAATAATATTAACTCTATGAATGATGAGAGATTGAGTGACTTCGTATATGAAGATGGAAATTTGAAATTTGGGAAGATACTTTGTGTTCATGATATAACTGATCTAAAAAGAAAATTGTTAGATGATGTTCATTGCTCCAATTTCTCTATACACCCAGGTATAACTAAGATATATAGATATTTGAAAAAAAAAATATGTGGGACAACATGAAGAGGGAGATAGCTGATTATGTGTCAATATGTAAGGTTTGTCAATAGGTGATGGCTGGAAGACAATATCCAAGAGGATTCATGTAACCACTTGATATACCTGAGTGGAAATGAGATGATATTACGATGGAATTTGTAATGGGACTACCAAAGACTCCAAGAAGGAATGATGCAATATGGGTCATTATTGATCGTCTTTGCAGGTCAGTACATTTTCTATCTATAAGAGAAGACTTACCACTTGAACGTTTAGAAAAAATATATATTAATGATGTTTTTGGACTTCATGGTCTACCCCTATCAATTGTTTCTGACTTTGATCACCATTTTACATCATGATTCTGGAAAATCCTTCAGAAGGCCCCAGATACTGAACTTCGTTTTAGCACTACCTACCACCCTCATACTGATGGACAATCAGAATAGACTCTTCATATCTTAGAATACATGTTGAGATCTATCTCACATGACTTTCAAGGTATGTGGTATCAATATTTACATATAGTATAATTTTCCTATAACAATAGCTTCCATTAAAGTATTTAGATGGAACAATATGAAGCATTATATGGAAAGAGATGTCGCACAACTACTTGTTGGGATGATGTTGGTGAACGAAAATTAATAGGCCCAATGTTTGTTAAAGAAAAAATAGAAAAGGTGAAGTTTATCCAAACTCACATTAATAGAGCTCACTGTAGGAAAAAGTGCTATGCCAATAATATAAGAAGGAATTTGGAATTTCAAGTAGGTGATCATGTTTTCTTGAAGGTATATCCATGGAAAGTTATTATAGGATTCAGTCGAAAGAATAAATTAAGTCCCAAGTACATCAGATATTTCTAAATTCTAGAACGAATTGGATTTGTAGCTTATAGTATGGCAATGCCGCCAAGTCTCTACAAAGTTCATGATGTGTTCCACATATCACTATTGGGAAAATACATGCCTGAACCAATGCATGTACTATCCTGCGAGGAAATTCAACTAGAACATGATTTGTCTTATTTTGAAGAGCATGTCAAGATTCTTGATATAAGAGAACAAGTGCTGAGAAACTGGACGACTCGACTGGTAAAAGTTCTATGGAGAAATCATAATATGGAAGAGGCAACATCGGAACCTGATGAACCTATGATGAAGAACCACCTGAATATTATTATATAGTAGAATTGTAGAAATTTCAAGGATGAAACGATTTGAAGGAGGAGAGAATGTAACACCCCAAGATTCCACAGTATGTTTCCCTTTGAATAATGAAATAGCTTGCGATGTACACAATTTGGAGTTTTAGCACACCACGACAAATCAGACTAGCCATTATGAAAATTAATACCCACTTTTTGAAATATTATAAATTTTATTTTTCAAAATGGAATTCATTTTAGGGTTTGGAATATCAAAATTAGCTTTGGGTTAATTTTTTGTATTTTTCTAAAAACATACAATTTTTGATAAATAGTGAAAAACACTCAATTATTGTTTAAAATCGAATTTTTATTTAAATAATTATTTGTTTTATTTAAATGTATAATAGTTCAAAATGGATACATAATACCTATATTAGTTCAATTTAGTTAATTGGAGTCATTTTATAATAAAATTCGATATGTAAAATTTTATTAAACTTTTTACCGTCTTTTACCCACCATTTATGAGCATTTTTAAATATGCATAAAAAATAATATAACAACTTCTCTGAATTGAATTTCAAAAATCCGAGACACACGGTTGACATCATAAAGTAAAATTCGGTTCAATAAGGTGAAAATAATTTTTTTGAATGGTGAATTTTGACTTTTATTTAACACAGTTAATAGTAAATATGGCAATTAAAGGTAAAACTGATATTATTATTACCCTAACACATTTCCTAATTCTATTGGATAAGTGTATTTCGACCAAAATCAACCTTAGGAATAAAATATGATCGTTTTTCCCCTTGTATTAGATTAGGACATTTATTATTATTTTATTTAAAGTAGAGTTAAAAGTGGTAAATTCAAAGATTCATAACTAAAAAGTTTTTAATATAGGGGTACACATGTGATAAATTATAAAATACATATTCATTATATAGATAAAAAAAATTTCTACATAATGGTATTTTATTTATAATTCGTAAACATTAAATATTTAAATTTATTTATTAAGCAATAAAGATGCATTAATTACCTTATTAATGAAAGATTAAAATAATTGATATTATAAATATCCCAATAAATGTAAATTGAGACTTTTGATGAATTCCAAAAATTTTATATATTAATATAAAATCATAGGGTAGAATAAATAAATTTTCTTCAATGTAATTGAGTTTTTAAGACTCTAACAAAAACTAGATACTAAATAGTGTCGAAATTGACATAAATGAGTTTTTAAAAAAATTACTACGTTATTATATGATATAATAATCCAAAAAATATATGGTTTGGCCAAATGACATATATAATATTATATATGTCAATAAAAAACCACTTGGGGTTCTCTTGGAATTTTATATTAAGTTTATTAACCATATAATATAAAAATATAAGAAGACATGGTAAATGTTAAACTATTTAACCAAGAGTAAATTCTAAAAGATAAGGTTGATGTCGTGACCTAAATCTGTCTAAAACCTATTGGTTGAGAGTTTTTCCACTCATCCCCACCATAGAATTAAAATAATTACTTTTTGATCCATTATTAAGTGAATATTTCTGTATTATAAAGTAATATTTCAATGTTTTTCTAAAGTGACCCCCACATCTTTTATAAAAGGGCACTTCCCCTTCTCTTAATTTCACACCTCCAAAGCCATTTTCATGGACAAAACATACTAAAATACCCTCCCAACTACCCTAAAAACTACCTATATTCCATAATTTTAACCTAAATACAACCTAAAAATTCCTTTTGATCAACTAAAAAGAAAACACTTGAAGAATAGGTAATAATTTCACCAACTCTTTCAAAATTCTTTTCTTCTTCCACTTCATCTTTTTTTTGATTACATACGAAAATAATAACTCTAGTACCCTATACATACTGTGACGTTCTTATAAATATGGTACAACCATATTCATTATTTTTCCATCCTATGAATGAGTACTCACCATACGTCCGTACGTATGGCTTATCGTCTCCACGCCGTGGTGTAGTTTGTTATTCAAACAGTTCATTATTTACATGGTTATAATAATGAGTATAACTTATGTAAATAATAAATATAACATGTTAATGTTTCTATGTATTTTATATACCATCGAATTACATACAAATTCACCATCAATATAAATATATTGTCTCTTGTGCGTACGTATGGATTATCGTCTCCACGAACACGTTGATATTCATTCCCCATCATAACCATTCAAGAATAATTTTCATTTTATGACTAAAAATAATTTTTATTAATTTAATACCCTTATTTATATTAATCAAAAAAATTCTATCCATAACAAACATGTCTTACGTTACCAAGCATATAATGGAAAACGAATCAGTTAACACCAGAAACGGTGATACTACTGAAATATTATTAACAAAGAAGTATTAGAATATCGTATATGATATCATATTTATGTATGTGGTTCTTGTAAAATTTAATTACAACTATTTAATATTTTTAAAATAGGATAATTTTCCCTCAATCAAGGAAAATTAAAAGGAAAAGATTAATTCTACAATCTCTTCATTATCCGTGGTTGTTTAGACGTGAGTATCTGCTGGGATGTCTTTATCATCCACATCCGTGTTACATAAAAATATATTTCAATCATTTTTAATATTTCCTAGACTATGGGTAAATGTAATTTACACCATTTTATTACCATTTATAGAATATTTATAAAGGAATCATTCCATAATTTTCCAAACAAGGTCCTTTACGACCTTTTCGACAAAATAAAATAAAAAATGTTTTTTTAACTTATGTGGAGAGTGCAGCTATTTTCCACCATTATAACACCATCGAATCTTCCCTTAAAAACATATAAATATATTTTCAAAATAAATGTTTTATTTCAATTTTATGTGGCTTTTAAATGATTTCAAAATAGAAAGATATATTTCTCTCAAATAGTTTTGATTTCTTCTATGTCAACATCCTTTGATTGATTTTACACTTGTTTGAAGTTAATTTATTATGATACAATATTATATATTTTATTGAAGGTTTTGTGACATGTTTGAATGTGGATGTTTTATTTTCATACCATTCATGGTTTATGGTTAAAGTATTAACATTTCATATTGTAGATTTAATACTAATGTTTATGTTATGTTTCAAACTTATTATAAGAGGAATGCATTGGACTTAGTAAGTGATGGGTGGAGCCCGCTATAGCTCCTTGATGGATCGGCATGTCTCATGAGACAAACTAATATCTTGTAATAATGCCTTGAAAAAATCATTTTTTAGACTTGGCATGAGTCCCTAACTATGTGGTTATAATGTCTGGAATTATGCATTCTATCATAATGAAATTGGATAATGATAATTCATGTGATTAGTCGACTAGTAGAATATCAAGGTGAATAAGTAAATGTAATTTTTGGATTTATCATGGCCATATTATTCTAATGTTTAAATTTAAAAGTATTGTGTTTTAGTCTTATACATTTCCTTAAATGTTTGTGCTAATTTTTGAATGTTTCCTCTATATTGTTATCCTTACTGATCACCTGAGATCGCCTCTTTATAGGTTTTATTTTTCCCAGGATGTGAAGATGTATATTTTTACTCATTTTCAAGGATAGTCTAATAGATAAGAGTGTTTTAAAAGAGACATATTTATTTGTTTTATTTTATTTTATAATCTAATGAAACACTTATGTATGTATCTAGTACTTCCAAGGCTACTATACTGATCGGTCTATTAGGATTTTATCTTTTGTGATCAAGCCAATGATATGTAATAATGCACCAAATTTGGGTATCTTGGGTTGGTACGTTACAAAAAATACCAACACAAATCACATAAATACATACCTCCCCATATCCTATAGGTATTTTTTATGTCAAAAATGCAATTTAGGAATTAATTTGGATTAACCCTATGATGTTTCCTAAAAAAGAGGTATTTATTTTTACTATGTATTTTCATTTTACTTCCCATAAATCCTTATAATTTTAATGAAAAATTAAAATAATAATAAAAAAGTATAATATAAATACTAATATTTAATATTTTATTTTTATAATCTATATAGATCTATTTTTTAAGAAATGTGAAAATGAAACCATCGATCATGTGTATGGTAGACTAAAGCCTCTCAAAATGATGTAATTCATTTACCATGACCACCTCTCATGGATGCATATAATTATGGATTCAAGATACATATCTGATATTTATAAAATTAATTTTCTTATTTAATTATAATATAACATATATATTTTCACATTTCTAACCATTATAAAACAAGAACATCACTCCTGTGTCCAGCGAACAATCGCCTCACAAACCAATATAATGTTTTTTCCATTTTAATGTTACATTGATGTTGATAATGAGAGATAAAATAAATAAATATATATATATATTTTTAACATATTATAAATTTTGGATCAATGATATCACATATACCTTCTTATTTTACTTATTTTTAAATACATTAATGCCCCTCATGTGTATGGCGGACAAACGCCTTGCATTGCAATGTGACTTGTTTGTCACTACACATTAAAAGTACTGAAATATGGACAAATTTAATTAATATATAGTAAAAACATGAATTAATAATTTTGATGTAAATGTGATATAATATTTTCCTTCAATTAATTTAATAGATCGAGAAAATGGAAATAACAATTATTCATGCGTACAAATATACGTCTCCATGAACGATGTAATCCTTTTAATCTATTTAACTATTATAGATTATAATAAATAAAAATATAGGTAGTATATATGATATTTATTTCTTGTATAAAATTATATTGATTATGGATCAATGATCAATTTTAAATTAGATTAAATATCAAATATAAACATATTTGAAAAAGGAAGCAAATATTACTTGGAAAAGTGTTTTTACATTGAATTGTTAATGAAAACGTCATAAAGGACTATAAGTAAAGAATATATGTTAGGAAATATTTGAGTTCATTTTATTAAGGTATTTATATGAAATAAATATTTATTATAAAGGATATACATACACTTAGAATGGAATTTATATCTAATGTAAGGGTTTCTCATCTAACTTTTACTTCTATGAGACATATGCCATATCCACCACTTATTCAATTAGGTGGTGTATTTAATGAACTGTAGGATATCCTATAATATGAATTTATTTTCTTCATTGTATTTATTATTTAATATGAAATTATTTATTTCATGGGGGATATGTTTTAAATGTTACAAAAGTGGTAAGAATTTATGTCACAGTTTCATAATTATTCAGGATTGTTTGTTTTTATGTCCCCATTGGTTGAATTTTGTTTTATTTAACTCATAAAAAATATTTTCTTATCCACTTTTTATTCATTAAATTTTCATGTAATGAAACGATTTTTACTTTCATTGGTACATAATGTTATTGAAAAAATACATTTAAGTAAAGCAGACTATATTTCTATCTTCTATTGAAAATATTTTTTCTTCCAAAACCATGTTTTTTTAAAAATGTTTTCAATTTTTTTACCATTATCAAACTTATTTATTAAATAAAATTTTACCTGTGATTTAATTTTTATGAAATGTTTTTAATGTAATACTATTTTCAATTTTTTCACAATGTACTTATTACACATTCTACGATAGTGTGAATGGAATTTATTATTAACTTATACAACATGTATAGAATTTTATGCCTTTAAGACCAATCAATATTTTTAAACACATATTAAAAATATCCAAGGTTATATAAAAAAATAGTAATTTGAAATTTTTATGAACATTTATTTTTAAAATATTATTTTCTATGTGAATGGTTATTTTCTTCAATAATTTTTTTAATGATAACCTCTAGGAATTTGTTTTCATCAATGATAAAAACCCAGATTATACTTATTACCCACTAGGGATATATTTTAATTAAATTATATTTCTTATAATTTTGGTTGGTTTATGATAATTGTTAATGTGGTTGTACTATTTTGTAACCATTCACCATATTACTCTTGATGATATATAATTATTTATTAGGGTATGTATTACCATTTTATATTTAAGTTATTTAATATAAATGTTTTTATTGAATATACTTCA
This sequence comes from Viscum album, assembly GCA_963277665.1. NCBI lineage: Eukaryota > Viridiplantae > Streptophyta > Magnoliopsida > Santalales > Viscaceae > Viscum > Viscum album. The sequence goes on from OY728147.1 coordinate 220,726,470, forward strand.
CCCCTAAAATATATGGAATGAATTGGAGTTATTATTTAATGGGTGATTCATTGGATTATATATGCCCTTGAGGAATCAGTGTAACATATGAGACAAATCAGTTGACCAAATTAAATGGTGTTTTACAAAAAAAATTAGGCATTCTTGTGAACGATCTCGATAGTATGTTTATGGTTTCTAGAAATATTTATTCCTTTATTATGATATTAATTGTTGATCTTAACTAGATTTTTCATTTAGATATAATATCAATGTATTAGTTTTAAGATCAATTGATTATTTATATGGATTTCTTTGATAATCCTTTATTTCTACCATATTGTGGTCATGTTATTTTTAAATTGTGTGTTTTAGTTGTTTCCCTTTATATATTGATTATTCATAACAATTCCTGATATCATCAACTATCCACATGCCCTAACATAGCATTTTTTCTCACCCCATTCTTATATATCATTCCACAAGATTCCAAGATGTGTATTATTATATATTTTCAATGTTATGGTAGAGGAAAGAATGATGCAGCCAAAGGATTTTTTTTATTTTTTGCTTTCAATTTTATTGTGATATTCATGTATGTACCAATATTATGAAGTCTACTAATCTATTCTGTACACTGAGATGTGGTTTATTGAATACAGATTCAATATAATAATGTTTCAATCTACTATAGGCTTTTGGGGTTGGGTTCTTTAGAGTTGGTATTAGATAAAATTTAGTAGAACCCTTGGGAACTAGATTTATTGAAGCATATATTAGAGTTAATAAGACTAATATTGAATGTGAAGATAATATTTTAAGAACAACATATTTCAATTTACAAGAAATAGATTTTGGGGGGTTTCCTTGAAATACCTTCCATTTTGAGACTACATTAGTGGATGAGGTTCTATAATAAATGTACCTAGGATAAATAAATCCAAAAAATCACATTTGGAATGACTTGGAAATTAATAAGTACACAAAAATGGTCATTATTGGGCACCTATTTTGACACTCCCTGTGGATATTATTCAGTTAATTCAAATTTTCATTATGTGACATCGTAATGGATTTAGAATGAGTTTGAGCATGAATGACCTAGGTTAAACCTGAGGTTACATAACCTGAAAATATGGTGTCGGGATTTAGATATCCTATAAATTATTCTCTATGAATATATGAATTTATACTAATATTATTGACTCTCATAATATGTTTTTTATTTTAGTAAATGGATGGAACCTGAAGGAATTAGTTTAACATTAAATTATAAGGGCAACTTGGTGACTATGAGAAACCAAATTGTAAGATTATAGGTTTGAATGATATCATGGATATTCCAAATTAGTTGTCTTGAAATATGATAAACAACCTATACCTTTGCCAACACTTGAACCCACTAAAGAAGTGAAGGATGGATTTTTCTTAGATCTCTAGTTGGGGAGACCATAGAGTAAGGAAGGATTGATTTCCTTCATGTCAAAAATTAAGTGTATCAATGGATTAGGTAAATGTTTTATGTTTGAAAACTAAGGGAATAAATCATTTAACTATTTATAAAAAATAAATTCTATGAAGGAATGAAATTATTTAAATCATAGGGATCCATTTATAGTCCATTTTTTTAATAAGGGAGACCAAGGAATTATTAGAGTCAATGAAATCTTCTAAACGTTAAACATCATACGATATGAGGATATATATTAATGTGAAGCAGTTGATATATTTATCTATTTCGACTCATTAATAAAAATTTATAATATATTTGTTCAATGGTAATTTTTAATAAAATTCACGAAACATCAATGGATTTTGTTGAATTTTGGAAGCATATAAATATTCATTAACTTTTGATTTATCGATGCCATTATGAGTTTATGAGTTCAAGGTTGATCATATGTTTAAAGACATAAAAATAGTTTTTTTGGTTTTATGTGTTGTTAGTTTACCCCGATGAAGGATATTTAGGGACAAATTTATGTAAATACAACCTATTAGAATAATTTATGTTTTAGCGACAAAGATATTTATGGAGGAACGCCTTTACATATTGTTAGAATAAATTTGAAGGTATGGTTTCCATTTATGGTTTATCTTATCATTTGTTTTGAGGAAATTATGGTTTATAATACTTTGGTAATGATATAAGAATTATAAAAATATAATTATATAAAAACTAAAACTTGGATGTCATGTGACAACTCGTCACATCTAGAGCGGATGTAGGTATTGAACATAAAACCGATGGGTGATAAGGGTGTAATGGATACCACAATCCTATGTGATTTTCTAGTTAATTTGAATTTTTTTATTCTCAAATGGTTTTAAGGATAAACTTTATTTTTAAAATTAATTTTGGAAGTGATTAATGTTATTCCCATAAAAACGTTTTTATGATTATGTATATATAACCTTTAGATTTCAGATAATGGATTATTTTTTTAATAATGATGATATGTTTTTAGAGAAGTAATCCAAAGGCTTATAAGGATAGAAACATATTTTATATATTATGTTTTGAATTTTTTTTTACTTTATAGTAATTAGATATTAATGTTTCATATTTTAAAACATTTTCAAACCATTTAAATTTAGTAAAGATATGAGTAATAACTTGTTATTATTTTGAGTATTATGTGATACTTTAGAATCCAATTTAATATCATGATGTATCATAAATTCATCTTGAATATGTGTATTTTTTGTGAAAATTATGATATTAGGGTTGAAACTTATTAATGGTAAAATTAATCTTTTCAAGAATGTATAATTCCTCATGTTTTCAATTTATATGGTAAAGGAAATCCTCAACTCTCAGAAATGATTCTTAAGACAATAATGTTATCCTAATACCATCATTTTATATATGTTTTTGGTATTATAGATTCCTTATAATGTTGTGGTTTTTAGGTCCACAAATTTTTACTTATCAGTAAATTGTTTTCTGATTAATGACCTCTATCACTCTCTTAAATTATTTATGTTCCTCTTCCATGTCCACATCTACAATTTCCACCATTGTCCTCCTATATGAAAACCTAGTATGTGATTTCCTAGATCACCTTCATATAATCCATTATCTATTATTAATAGGATGGTTTAGTAACAATTTAAAGGATGTCGATTTTCAAAAATTGTATTTTCAAAAGTCAAACCCTTGATTTACAAGATGAAGATAAAATTGTGTGGTGGAAATTTATTTATGTGGGGTAGAATGTCACACCCCATGATATTGAAAAAAGAAAATTAAAATTGATAGAATATATGAAATGTTCTTCTAATATTAAATTATAATTTAACACCATGAGAATTTAATATATAATTATTTTTAAATTAAATTCGATCTCTTCTATAGTTTGTGTTACACACAACACCGAGTTGTTTTGCACAATTATATGCTTGTTTAAGAAATACTGTTATAACCTTTCTATAAAACATGGTACTATTAATATTAATAACCATATTTTTAAAAATAATTAAATAGGTTTTAGATTAATAATGTACATTGATTAATAAATACTGAATTTTGGGTAAAATCATTATATTCTTCGAAAATCATTTTTTTCAAAAAATGATCATTTTTTATTTTTTGAGAAATAAATATAATTACTTTTTTCCAATTATTTAATTATAATTTTATATAATTATATTATTTTTTATAATCAACACTTCAAAATATAAATTATCAATTTTTTATTTTTTATAAAATATTGTTTTTTCAGTGAGTATAAAAAAATACATTTTTTGAACTATTATTTATTTTTGATTAATAAAATAATTATAAAATAATATTATTATTTTGATAATATTTAAAAATATCATATGTATTATTAATTTATATTTAACAAAATTAATTACATTAAAATAATATTTAAATATATTTTAGTTAAAGTGTATTCTTCGTATTAAACACAATTTTTTATTCTAAAAATAATTCTAAAAAGAATATTGGTTATCTATATAAAATTATCACAAAAATAAATAATGAGAAATGAATGAAATTATATTTATAGATTAGAAATTATTATTATTTAATTTAAATTTATATAATGATTTTTTGTGTTCATACAGTTAATATATAATCATATTTTCTTTGAGAAATACATTTATTGTAAACAACTTTTCTTCAAGTACGTGGTTTTAATTATTAATTAATTTTTTCAGTGAAAAAATGGATTTTTAATACTATTTTCCATATTTTTATTCATCATAATTTATATTATATAAATATTGAAAAATTATTTTTTACCAAAAGGAAAAGTGAAAATAGTTAAAAAAAATTACCATAATTAAAGTAAAAATAGGGTTATAAGAGGTTTAAAATACTATTATAACATTTAAAAATTACAAAAAACTTTATAATTCTTATTCTGTTGACATATTTTGATCTTAGTACTTCTAATTATTTATAATGATCTAGATTTGGGTCTTAATTCAACTAAAAAACTTATGTATAACATTTCATTTTAATGGATTCGAATAGTGTCATCTCCCCCACTTACTCTTCACACAGCCAAAACATATTAGATTTGAAAAGACAAACCCAAACACTTCCTTATATCCATACCCAAATATTATAGTGATATGGTAGATTGTAAATCCAAAGTAGTAAAAATTTAGGGCAAACCAAAAGAAAATTTCCAAATAAGAGGTAATGTTTTTATCTTTGTGTTTTCATTTTTCTTATTCTTATAATTTCCTATAATCCTCTCTAAAAATTAAAAAAATAATAAAACCATGATTTAATATAAAATAAAGTTTTATTATGTTAATTTCAAGAGCTGTATCTTTATCCAATTCCATAGAATGGGAAACAAACCCATCAATCATATTTATTGTGAACAACCGCCTCACGAACTAATGTAATTCATTTTAAATTGCCACTAACATGGACGGATATAATAGTAGATATAAAATATGTATATTATATATAGGATATTTATATACTTATTAAATTATAATAACATATATATATATTATTACCATGTGACCCATTAGAAAACAATAACATCGCTCGTGTGTATGATGTACTACTGCCTCATAAAATGATGTGGTGTATTTTTTCCAATTCAATTATCCTTGGATGGTAATATGTATAATTAAATGAATATATTTTATCCTTTTAACATAATTTTTTTTAATTATGATGTCACATATATCTTCTTATTTTCCATTGTGTTTAAAAAATAATAATGTCACTCTTGTGTATGTAAAACTACCACCTCAGAAATATAACATCATAATATTTCAAAAATATAAACATTGAATTAGATAGTGTATGGGACATATAAAACCGAGTTTACATTTATTTACATGATATTGTATTTTTAGTTTCTATTACATGAATCAATGAGTTTATATTGCATCACACTTAACACTATGATTAAGTGAAATATGACATATTATTAAAATATTTTAAATTTAATTATTGACAACAAAAAAATGAGAATCAACAAATTCATAAGGGATGAAACACCAGAATAGGGTTATTATTCCCCCCCACAAAATTAACGTATAAATAAGATGGTTGATACCTTTGGAACACGTGATCCATTAAGAGGATCGTGATCATGTGTCCATTATAGGGTCATAGGAAGACTCCACCTGCAGCGCATAACCAACATAAGATTCCTCATAGACCCCTTTGAACAAACCACTCTACTATTTGCATGTTTTTCGAGACCACCAGTAACTGTGATGATGGAAGACAGATGAGCTCCCCTAGGGTACATGGGTTTTTGTCGATAAGAATATGAAAATCCAACATAAAAATCCTTTGAAAATGGGAGGATGTATACCCAAAGGGGAGGAGGCCTCTAGATGTCATAGAAATCCTATGACTTGTCACTAGAGGGGTGGATAATTATCCTTGCAAACATTTGAGAAAAATAATAATCCCCTCTAACCTATGTAAAATAAAATAATTGATATAAAAAGGGATGAGGTGAGAGATACTTGTGGTCATTCAATGACATGTGGTGTAGCCCAGTCAATCTACAAGGCAATACAAGTCCCAAAAGACATGTCCACCTCATCTCACAAAGTCCCTTTGAAATGTTAGCCTCATCACAATGAAATACTGAGGTATATATGGGAAAAATTACTTCTGTTCGATTACCTAAGGAAAAAAGATGTATTGTCACACCCCTAGATCTTTCATATTAGGCATGCAAAACATCAAAAAAAATAGAGAAATTTATGTTGACAATACTCATGAAATCTATCATAACTGTCAACTATTGTCACATAAAATAAATTGAAAAAAATATGCAGTATTCAGAATCCTTTCATTGTAATAAAACTCTTACAATGCGATATGTCCGCTTAATAGTCATATGAGACACCCACACAAACCATACTTTTCACACTGAAAGTCCCAAACATGTAATTGAGCCTCATGCAGAAGCCATGAAATAGTAATTGAGATCTTTTAATGGCCTTTGGACATGAAAATGTGGAAATAAGAAAGTCCATCGACACAACCTCAGGATCAAACAAGCCCCTATTAATTGTAAATAATCTAATAATGAGGTTTTTGATGAGTGGGACTAACTCTCACTGAAAATATGGATACACACCTAGAGAATTAAATGGTAGAGACTCACTAAGTCACATGACACCATATAACTTTTTGGACCCCATCCTATACTTTCACTAGATATGCAACCCAAACAGGCCAACAAATGGGGCGATGATGCCTATAAATTCCCCACCCCAACATGAATAAAGGCGTAGACTCTAGATAGTTTAACTCTAGGATTATGGACTCTCAAGAAAAATGGATTGAGTGGAAATCATAGAGTGGATGAACTCATGAATGAAAAGTCTTTCATAAGGTATTATACTAGTGGTACACTAGAGAAATCATGCTCCATACATAAGGTAATATACTAGTGGTGAGCCTCAGTCATGATGGGAGTAATGTCTTGATCATGAGCCTTTGGTATATGACACAAGACGTTCATGGAATGAGTATGTGCTCACCTCGAGGCATCAGACTAGGCTCATACTCACCAAGTGAGAGTGGAACATTCCCTGAGGTAGGCATAGACTCATGCCAAGAAATTCCAAGAGTATATCCTAAAGGCTAAAGATCAATTCCTTACACCCATCACGACTGAGTCTCACCACATGAGAATGGAACATGCCTCATGTGAGGCTCACATTCTTGTTAATAATGTGAATTTTTATTGTCATATTCCTATAGCTTTATAGCAGTGGGATCATACTCATGAATCATCATAAGGTTATGTAAACTTCGGAAAACTGTCACACAAAATGCTAATATCCATGTTCAATCACAAATGGTTGGTTGGAATATTCCACCCACAACACGTAACATGGACCATATTCCTTATATGCTCAGTTCTAGAGTCCTTGAGGCCACTCAAGAAACATTCTCAGCAACTCAAGGGTTGAAAAATCTTTTATATTAAAGAATAAAAATACTTTCATTTTCATGATAGTCCTCCTCAAGGTGGTGTGGATATGGAATGTAGGGACTCTACTCCTAGAATATACCATGGTCAACCTCCCCATAGAGACGTTTACCATGGACAAGGAATCCCTCCCCTTTCTAATACACCTCCATATAGATAGGTATCCAAAACAATGAAATCTTTGTATCAAGAGGTGCTCGAAACATCTATGTCAACTTTATATGTATTCCCATTTACTTCTAGCAAAACTCCACTCATGTTAATAGGTTACCATAAGATCCATGTTATTTCTTCTAATGACATAGAGGCTTGTATTTCTAATGTGAAGGAGGATGACATTGAAATATGGAGAGAGTTAGCTTGAAACTACTTCCCCATCATGTTTTCTCCCCTCTATATTTTTGGCGATGAGATCACAAATGAGCTAGAAATGAAGTGTATTTTTTACCGACACCGAAATATAAGGGTTAGTCATTGTTTAAAATGGATCGATTTCTAACGTATCTATTATAATAATTTTAACTTCATTAACTGAAGATACTCTCTTGTCAGCTCGACCTAGCTCATATCCCTAGGGCTCGGGATCTAAAACCGGAAAAGCATAGCGAAAATCTCTAACAGGCCTGAGGGCATTGCATTGTGATGCTTTGGTAGTTTATCTATGAACCCATGTAATACATATTTATTCGAGTATGGGGAATTTATGGAGTGTTACACTTTTCCACACACCTAGAATAATCAAATCCCTGATAGTTATCATCCTGTAATATTACAGCCAACGTTGAAATTTGGGGACCAGGTAATTCTCTAGAACGTTGGTCACTACAACAGAATGACCCTGCTTCAAGGATGGCCAAAAATCCCAAATAGAGGAAGAGGACATCTAATATGACATCAATATGGTCCCATAGATGTAATGAGAACACATTTTGGACACATTGAATGATAGTGTGATCATCCAGATAGCATCCGCTGAAAATTGAATCACATCATGTGATGCCATCACACCCATGTCTCACTAGAATATAGTTTCACCACATAAAAAAGGACACAAAAAAATTGAGTATAGAAGTATTCCAGAAGAGGACTCGGTCCCTTAGTCTAGGATAATATCTACCATCTCCTCCTCCCCCGGGATTGCTAATTCCCAAGAGAATTCTAGAAACACCCTCAGCAGCAGAAGGTGAACCCTATCATAATGGGCCGAGGGGATTTATAAATCAATATACATCTCCAGATTAATCACCACAGATAGGATCCTAGATAAATATGTGGTGATTCTAGATAACTCACACCCAACTATATTAGGGGAATTTATATTCTCATGTCTATCCTAGGAGTCATCCTGTCTCTGACCAAAGTCTTTAAATCCTGAACAACAGGACCGCTCCACTCTAGTGGAATCCCCAAATTACCCCAAATCTATAGGTTATGGGGAATTTTTGTCATTATTATCACCATATAATAAATTTTACTTCTCTAGGTTGGGAGCAGAAAATCAACCATCGACATCCCACCTGTTCAACCCATGGTAATCCAAACCTATTTTGGTTGAGGATAGCTCAAAAATTTCAAACAAATGATTCCTAAGATTTATTGTTAATAGGATAGGATGCGAGTAGTGTTTGATAAAGGTAATCAGACCCCACCAAGGTTGCAATACAAAACAACCCAACATGCCCTAGGGTTCAAATAATGACCTTCATAGTACCTGTGCAGAATTAGCTTGTTGCATTGAAAGAAATGGCACAACCACCATTTCTAGATATGCCACTATATATTTAATCACTATAAATATGGAATATGTCAATAAAAACATGAACACATAGTGATACATCATGGTGAATTTACCCTAGTTGGAGGGTGATCTGGATACACCAAATGAGGTTTCATACACTTAGAACCAAATAAGAATTCAAATTTCGGAACAACGGAATAATGATTATCCACCTCCATGGAAGATTACTATGTAAGAAAAAGGGAAATGAATGACAACATCCCAATCACCACCTAGAAGTATTGAATTTCATTCCTTGGAGGAACAATTGTCATAATATGAGAATGAAATATATGCTCTCAATCAACTCCATAAGGAGTTACTCATGGGAAATATTCCTAGTGGGTATCATATCAATCCAAATAAATATATTCTCCCTCCCATATATGATATGAATGAAATATATGCATCCTAATATTATATTGTCAGTAGATATAGACTACAATTGCACATAAATGAGGATGCTGAAAATGATCATGACTTCCCTATGTTGCAGTGATAGCCTCTCCCTCATCAAGGTAATAATTCAATCATATGATGAATTGAGAATCGGTAGGAGATAAAGGTGGGGACACCTCATTGGACCCCACCTACACCATGTGTATGGGAGGTTACCAAGATTGTAGTGCCCCCATAGTTTTTTAATTTCATAAAATCCATAGTTACTTGAATGGAAGTCATGGAAGGGTGATATGCACCTATACCGATAGAAAGGAAGCCATATCATGAATTGGTGGATGATAATCCACCTCCACCCTACTTCGAAAAACCATCCTTCTCTATCATTTATTGTGCATGAGACCCTGAACAACATCTCACACACATCATATCCTGATGTGGTATGATGATGGGCCCTCGAGAACAATAGGAGGAAACAAAGCCGTAGTGTTTTGTTTAAAACATATTAGGGCCATCACTTTTACGACACATCTGTCTACTAGTGGGATCCATGATAGGATGGAAATACTTTCTTTATAAGTTCCTTTATCAATTTAGTTCCACAATGAAGAAAAGAGTCAACATTGATTTGAGGAACTACAAAACAACATGAAAATGATTTGGTGTTTGATCCAATATCATGGTGTAATGGTTTACCCTATTCGATAATCATCCCCCTATAATAGGAGAAACTACTGTAACTATGCCCTGAATATATATAGTAAATGTTTCAGATGCCTCTAATCCCCTTGAAATATCCTGGCGGGTTTTGTGAGTTTTTTTAAAGGAAAAATATTCTTGAAGAGGTTATTCAGTAAACCCAATCCAAGTCTTGACTCATGAACAAAACATAAGGAAAAAATCTCGGTAGAGAAGAAGCTGCAACTATCACTCTCAAGCCTATAATGGTTACCATCCAAGAACCCAAATTGGTCCTGAACTACGCAACAACTCTTATTGAGCAACTACAACCACAAAGTTTCCCATGTCCATATGTATAGGGAAATATGTGTCACCGGGGATTAGGGGAATACATAGAAATGGTATAATTTTTTCAAGATTAGTAATTCCCAAATTATTTTTTGGTATTCATGGATAAAAAACTTATCAAACTTCCACAACCCAAATGTCCTAATGAATTCAACCACACCAACCATCCTGACCATTTCCCTTACCATAGATGTTTATATCAAGGATTGCTTCATCTTAAAAGATATCCTTCAGGGCATTATCCAATCTTGATATGCAAGGCTAGACAAATACCAAGAGTATGTGCCTTGCAAAACCATCATCTAGTTAGAAGAAGTGGAAGGATGGAAGAATATTTCGGCCAGGTGGGAGAAAAAGTTTGATAACTATATTATGGAAATAATAGTTGATGAATATCACACCACATTGAAATCATAGTTTAAAAGAATCAAGATAGCTCCAACCCAAAGGAATGAGACACCAGATGTGCCTCTAAATGGTGGGCATGAACACTGAAATTCCGAAGAGACGTAGGAGGAAGATTCATATTCTACTTTGATGTAATTACTAACTATTTCTGATATATTTCATAAAAAATCAACATGATGAGCACAACCCCAAAAAATAAAATCTTTATCTGATGAAGAGCTCATATTTTGTTCTTTTAATGTGATAAAATTTGAATACCCCTTCTCTGATGATAAAAAAGCCTCCAAAAATGGTTTTCCTACACATAATCAGGGGACAAGAGGCCGCATTTTCCAACACCAATGATATATGGGTCATCATAGATGTGGTCAGACTCAATATTCATGTTATATAACCACAAATGACATATATGTAACTAGGAATCATGGGAATGTTCTCCATCAGGCTCTAAAGCGGCATGGATTTTCCATAAAGACCTCCAAAGGTATCACAGATTCGATGGGCATCCAAATCAGAGTATGCCCCATTATTCGTCTTGAGTACATGATGTTGAACTGTATAAATTTTTCCTAACCTCATGATATTGAATAGTATCAAGTATGTTTTGGAAGAACGATGTTAAAGTACAAGGTTTCCTAATAACTACATGTGGCTTGATTCCAATAATCATAAGATATTTAGTAATGCCTAAGTCACTATTCTTGGGTCTTTCCATTGGATAACTTTATTTTCGTGTCAGGTGATCTAATGACCCTACTGAATGGCATAAAATGCATGAATCCATAATATCCATATTCATTAACGTCGCCCATGTCCTTACCTTAAGATGATAAAATACCTGGGTGTCCTAGAACTATGTATGGATTGATTCTAATTTTCTATGAGATAGGCAAGGATGCCATGATCCTGTATCTTGGTCTAGCCACCAAATGACACAATATGCCCCTATTATGCTCTTAAATATGTCTACATGTGACTGTTGATGTTACTTGTTTCTGAGAATGAGCATGGATCACATTGGATATGAAATTTTCATAATGTATTCCCTACACAAATAGGGCTTACCATTAGTCCTAACAACAAGTTGTTAAACTGAATGGATGTCCACAACTACTTATGGATTTATTCTTATTTTTTATGAGATATGTATCGATTCACAAAACATCCACCCTCGGGCCCAATCACAATGTTCCAATAAATTTACATTAGTTTACATCTATAATCACTGTATGTTGTTAAACTTCATGGAAGTTACAGTAATACGTATGGCTTGATTCCAATTTTTCTTGTGATATGTAGCAACACACAAATATCAATCCATGGAACCACCCTCAACATTAGCACTTTCAATTCTGGTCCATCTTTTTTCTTCCTAAATGATGCTAAAATTCACCTTCATGATTCCTATCATTATAGGATACCGAGTGACACCTAGAACTCTAATACTAGGCCTAGCTACATCCATCAATAGATTCAATTCCCACCTCTCCACATAGTACATAACAACGAAGGGGGAGTTTCTCATTGAGGAATGAAATATGATTTGATTCTCATTTTCAAGAGATATTTAGTGATTTATGGAATTTCATCTTTGGTCCCAACCATAACAATTTTAATCTTCTCATGATAGTTCCTACGTCCTTACCACATGATGATAAACTACATGGAAGTAGGCCCTTACCGCATCATATTAAAATACAAGGAAAACATCCTTAAAATATAATGATTAAATGTATAGGAAAACATCCTTACCTCATGATTATAAAATTCATGGAAAATTTCCTAACCAAATGACATTAAACTGCATTGGAAATCATACCCATTTCATGACAATTATCTATGTTCATCATATCCCATTTTTAATTCATTATCAAAGGACGACAAGAGGCTTACCTTGATCAACCAGAGTATGGGGTGCTTCCACTATCTTTTAGGAGAGCCTTAATCCATAAACCACAATTCAGGTAATGAGCATATCCAGTTTCCATCAAATTTAATTGGCCATGGGAATTGATATCTAGCTTCAAGGTACAATTTTCATGACTATTCATACATTCCCATGGCTCATTAATGTGCTTCAATGATTGTCAACCAAATTCATCACTATGTAAAAATTATATTCCAATCCTTATGAGCCCCAAAACTATTGTGGCGACACTAAATACCTCAATTTTTCTAAAATACTCCCAATATGACTGTCCAATATCATTACATATGACGTGAGAATAATCAATCTATGATTTACAACATCTTCTTCCACTAATTTGGAAGATTTAGGAGTTCCCCTTATCCTAGGTCTCCAAATTATGGTCTTTTTTAACATATCTTATATTAGGTCCATGTGATTCAGAACCTTAAAATACATTGATTTTGTTCAATGTTTTATGACATTAAACTCTATCAAAAATTGTCCCAAATATAAAGGCCTTACACATGAAACAAAATAGACACAAAACATATTAGTTTGAAATATTACTTTAGGAAACCTAAGAAAAATTCAATTCTACATTAACTAAAATCCCCATTCTCATAGATTGGAAAAAATTATGGTACTCACATTTTAGGAATAATGCTCATATGGTCAAATTTTTAGCCCAATTAAAAACAAATCTATTGATATGGGACCCCTAGTACAAAAAAAGTTGGAGAAACGTTTTTCACATATCATTTCCATTAGAATGTTCTTTCTAGGATGTGACATAACCTTTCGGGTGTTAGAACCATTTCTGGATCTTAGACATTTTGAAAAAAACCTATGATGATTTGGGTGGCTTGGATCACGTTAAACATTTAATGGCCTATTGAAAAGATATATATCTTTAAGGGACCATTTTATAGAATTTTCACACAAGACCATAGATCCTGCATACATATCTATGACAATCAAGAAAACACATCACTCTACAAAAAGGACATTCTAATCCTTATAACCCCTAATATCATGACGATACCAATGAAACAATTATTCTGTATAAACTACTCTAAATATGACTATCCCATGTCATCCTTATACTATGAGAACTTTGTACAATGATTGATAATATCCATCCCAAAATGTCCTAGAAGATTAGACATCCTGAAAATTACATCATCGTATTCTGTACCTTTTTTCACGTTTAGAATGTGTCACTCCATTATCGAACCTTTGATGTCCCACAATTCATGACTCGAAACCACACGATGTGGATCTCTAGCTTCACATTAAGAGCTAAACTACCCTAGGGTTCTAGAACCATTCCACGATAGAATTCTTCTCATTCCCAACTTCAACATATAGATGTTTCTGCCTTCTCATATATTTCATATACCTCAAAAAAGTTGAGATCAGTTATACAAGTCCATGATACCAGTGCATAAGGGACCCTACCTTCCAAGTAATGTCATGTAATCTTTATTATAAAGGATCATTAATCCTTACAAGTCTTGGAAACACAATGGGAGAACCTGGAACCTTAGAGTGTTATGGGTCATCCCTGATATGTCTACTCTATATGAGGCTATGCCTGTCAGCCAAATGTGTCTCTATGAAAAAGGGCCTTTGAATACTCATGAGCCGCAACAACACCATGAAAAAATCCAGCACCTTAGAGCATCTTAGGTCATTTATGTCATGTCATCACTGTATCCCATGATTAAATAGATGTTCGGAGCTAAAATAAGCTAAAAACATGTGATAAGGTCAGAGTGAGAATCCCCTAAAATAAACCAATAGAAGGCCCGAGATAAAGACCTTAAACTAAAATGATATAATGTCTGATCTAAAAAAATATAAACTAAAGGGATATATTTTCTGAGCAAAAAGACCATAATCTAAATTGATAGATGTTCAGACCTAAAAAAGCATAGACTAAATTGATAGAAGGTCAAAGATGAAAGACCATAAACTAAATCAATTTATGATCTAAGAAAAAAGACCATAAACTAAACCAACATAATGTCTGAGATAGTTGACCGTAAACGAATGTGTTATAATGTATGAGATAAAATACTCTAAACTATGGAGATATATGGTCCAAGGTAAAATTTCCTAAACTATGTTGCATGGAAATTATTAATCCTATTAAATATTTTCATACATACTAGACAATGGTAGCCCAATCGATCTACTCTAGAAAAATCATATCACCTTCAACAAAAATACAAAGAACTATCACTTATCATGATAGAGAAGCGATCACCATTGGATTTAATTTATGTATGTACCTCTTATATATATATGATTTTTTTTGAAATACCTAGAAATTCATTGTAGACAAAACATCACTTGAGGAACTCATTTGGGACAACTCCAAAAACTCTTATTGGAATTTATATCCTCAAAACTAAGACCTTATCCTGGAAGACATCGCTTTTAAGGGGGGATTTGGTTAATTCCCACCAAATGAGTATAGAAAAATTTACAAGGGATGAAAAACCTAAATATTGTTATTATTTCACCCACAAAATTAATGGAATAAGATGTTTTTGGAGACCTACGGATCATATGAACCTTTAAGAGGCTCAGAATATTGTTACCATTATAAGGTCAATTGAAGAATCCATGCATAGTGAATAACCTATGGTGAATCACGTAAAACCACCATTCAATTAGATCCAATACTTTTTATAAGGGTATTTGGACACTTAGTAACCATGTGAGTAGAAGACAAATGATCTCCCCTAGACCACACATGTTTTCAATGACAAACACCTAATTATCCAACTTTAAAATCCTTTAAAAATGGAAGGTTGGATACCCAAAGGGATGAGGCCTATTATAGCCAAAGATAAAATGTGACTTTTCAATTGACGTGAGGATAATTATCCTAGAAACAATTCATGGAAATATTCTAACTTGGAGAAAATTTTTATGATAATATAAAATGATAAAAAGGGAGGCAGAAAGAGATACTTGTAGTCCATGAAAGAAATGCAGTGCACCCCCAAATGTATACAATGTGTTATGAGTTCTTTGTGACATGTCCACCTCATCACACACAATCCATTTTTCTTGCCAGCGTCATTACACAGTAAGCCTTAAGTATGTTTGGGAAACTACATTTTTACCTTCAGTTTACAATTGGAAAATTGATGTTATCACACACTGCCCATAAGCCCCATATCGGTCATGCAACACATCACCAAAAAATATAGTTATTTTATTTTACATTACTAATGTAATCTCCATTGACTCCAAACCTGTTTCATATAATAAAGTGAATAGTGTATGGAGGATAAAAAATAATCTCATGGTTGTAAAAAAATTGTGATGCATTAAGGAAGTATGCATTGTAATCCCATGAGCCCCCCCTAGAAAAACCATCCATGTCTCTTAGAATGTCCCATAAAATACATTGAGTATCTTAGAGTATCCTTTCAACATGCATTAGGATCTTGAAAAGGCCCCGAGAAATGTCAACATGAAAATAAGAATGTATTTCGACACATCCTCATGATAAAAAAGTCACCATTAATTGGAAATAATCTAGTAATGGGGGTGCTGATGAGAGGGACTCATGGTTGATGAAAATCAGAAAATTACATTAGAGATTTCCATGATATCGATTCGTAAAGCTGCATAATTAGAGGGAACTTTTTTTAGTCCAACTTAGAATCTAAATACACACATTGAAAACATCGTAAAATAGTTGGTGTGGCGATGCCTATAAATCCCCCAACCCAACAAGAAAAAATGGTTGGAATATTAATGGTTCGAATCTTGGAATTTGAACTCTCAGGAACAAGGTCTAAATATGAATTCCTATAGTAGCTGATCTCATGACTAGAAAGTCTTTCGATGGGTAATATACCGGTAGACAGTCGATGTAATCATGCACAATACATATGTTACATCACATGATAATTCATATATCACATGAGGGGCTATTGGAAAGGGATGAGAAGAACATACCACAAGTTCTCTAGATCACATGAGATAGAAAAACTGATATTTAATGAACCTAAGTACTTCACAAAATAATGGTTATTACCATGATTAAAATTTGATAAATTAAGAGAAAAACTTGTTTGTTGGACCTCATGCTCTTCGCCTGATTTATCTAAAGACAGACAATAGTGCCAGGATATGTCATCTAGATTTCATTAAAATCCTTCATAAAGTTATTTGGGATATAGGAAATCCTATGGACACATAAAAACATGTCATGTGGTGTCCTTGGGTACACTATTTTGATCTTGCAAGACCCCATGGGTCTATCACCAGAGTATTGAAAAGCTCTTCAGATACATTAATTGCCTAATATAACGATATTATCTCATATTAGTTAAATCTATGTTTCTCCTCTATGAATGAAATCCAAGTTCTTGAGACCCCCTCTAGGAAAGTCAGATGTGACATGTGATGTCATCCATACATGATTGCCAAGTCTCATGATGCCCGCCAAGGATTGTAGCCATGATATGTGAAATCCATCAAACCATATCGTGATGAACATTGTGACACCCTCCATATGTGTTAAGCTATTTCTTATGAATGACTTTGGGAATGTCATCTAGATCATGTGACACCCACTAAACAAGCAATCCATGTCTTTTGATGGATTATAGGACAAGTTGATGTGGTCAAGAGACACCATCCAGACAAGAAGGGCTTGTCACCAGGGCATCCCGAGACGTGATAACATTATCCATCCCTAGTGTGAAATCCTCAATCACCAGGTAAGACTCACTGTGTAATCCCTAATATAATTGGAACAATGTGAAATTTCAATCTTGCAATATCCAAGATACGTAGGATGCCTTCAAAAGGGTCGAGTTCAACTAAACACCCCTTTCAGTGTAATCCATTTTTTGAGTCTGAAATTTCAACCATTGGTTCCCAAATAGTCCCAGAAGATGGTAATATTACCTCATCCATTAGTGAACATAGAAACAAATTAAAATACAATGACATTGATTCCATCCACAACAAGGATACATATGAAATCTCTCTGAGACCCGAGTTATATGGTAAATCATCTTAAGGTAGTCACTAAACAAAAATCCCACATTGAGAGAAATGAAATTAATTTTTTTCATCCTTTATTTCTCACACGTAGAATAGCTCATGTGAGATTAGGGATCTGCAATAATCATGTCATCTATAACATGGTTTTCAATAGTGATAGGGGTAACCTCAATATATAAGCCGCAAACAAATGAACTGTGAAAAATATGATTCATTATATTCTAGGGATTCACATGACATCCCTATAGGAATTGAACATGAATAATCAAGGTCCTAGAGCACCAATAAATGTCCATTCCACATGATGTTAAATTGCACAGGTCAAAATAACTACAATGGTTTTGATTCCTATAATAATCAGGATATGCCACACGCCTCATAATGAATCAATACCCTACTTAGAATGTTTACCTCCTCCTTCAATGGTATCACATTCTAACACACTTGGTTATAAATATTCATCATATAATAATCCTCCCAATATTAGAAAATGGTTGATTAGTTCGAATACATATAGATGGATTATCTAATGAGATCCTAGTATTTTTATCATGAAAGAGTATTAACCTATTTAATTTTTAGGGTATTAAATCCCTTATCAGTATTAGGATGGGATTAATGAACATATCTTAAATCTATTAGAGAGTCCTGGAGTAGGAAACAATTCACCCCAAAAGGATCCTATGAGCCAGAACTCCCATCCTCTCAACTAAGGTGATTCTCCAGGAGTAGTTGGGCTTGAAAAAATAGGTGATCGCTTGATATTGGATAGGAGGGTTGTACCCAACATGGGATGAGTGAACCAATGAGAGTTTTTTGAAAATAAGGAACAAATGGACAACCAAATGAAAGTTATTGAGTGAGGCCCTAAAACTCCCCCATCAACCAAACCGTCGAGCGATACTCATTCCACACCTCAAATACTGAATAAAAATTAATATAATTTTTATAACCAAGACATTAAATTGATGGTTATAAATATTAATAAATATATTGAAAAAATAATGGTTATCTATTTAATAGTATGAAAATATGTATAATTTTAAATAAGAAGGTGTTTTAAATAAACTGTATTTTTAAACGTTTAGTTGCGATTTGAAAACATAATTTAAAATTAATTTTAATGACTAATATAAAAAACATTAATAGATGAAATTTCATTTTAGAAAGCATCATAGAATCTTTTTTAGGGTAACTTATTGGGATTCTTATGAAAGGATTCATTTATTGATGAATAGTGAAAAGTTCTGGATTTTAATTGAAAACTGCATTTTCATATAAATAATTTATAATTTTAAATTATATTTTCAATTGGTTTTAAATTAAAATTAATTAAATTTTATATCAATTAGTTTATTTTATTTCATTATAAAAATTTTCATATTGAATTTAGAAATAAAAACTTTTTAGAAATTAATCATTTTCAAATTAAAACATTACTCTCTCATCATGTATGCGAGATTAATTTTGAAATAAATTTGTAACCATACATAAAATGGATTGTTAAAAATGGATTCCATATTTTGAATCAGATAAATTTATAATTTAAAATGATCTCAAATTATTTTTTTTCCAAAATGAATAGTGAAGGTAGTAAAAATTAATTATCACGATGATGGTAAAAATGGGGTCTCTTGGGTGTTAAACTAGAAAGATAATGTTAAAAATGACCTATAAAAGTTTTATTAAAAATATAGTGTGGAATTTTTTTTAAAATTAATCACCTATGATATGGTAATGTCCCATTCATACCCTTGTGATATATGATAAATGTGGGAGCACTCAATTCTTCTCAAAAATACCATGTGTGTCGTCCCACTTATAAAAGTCCACCCACTATCTTCTAAACTTAAGACCTTCAAAAAACATTAGTTAAAATATACATACTTAAATATCTACGCAAATTTCCTCCATTCATCATAGAATCTTTATTTGGGGTAGACGACCAACCTATGAATGCAAACCAAAGGAGTATACCTAATGAAGTGGTAGTGTTGTTCAACAAGGATTGTTATATTATTTTCTTCTAAAAATAATAAATTATTATTAAAACACGATGATATAATAACCTCAATATAATTCATATACTAGGATGTTTTTATAACAAGGTAATTTCCTTCAAATATTTCCACTTCCATTAAACGGGTTACCATATCAGCATTCGTGTGTGTGATGGCCTACCACTTTGTGAACAAACATCACTAATTCTTCCCTTATCTCCATTCAAGGTTGGTTACAATGATTGATTTAATATAAATATATATATAATATTTAGAAAATATTTATTACTATGGAGTCATTATTTCAAATATTTATTTTTACCTTTCATCCCATAGGGTATACGGTAATGTCTGTCATATATATGATGGCCTACCGCCTCGAGATGTGATGTGACTTTTCCTTTCCTAACACTTCAAATGGAAGGTGACAAGAACATAGTTTATTATTATATATTATATAAATTACATATTTGTGATAGTTATGAAATATTTATCATTCTTTAAAGGTAATATATCATTTTATTTCTTACTTTTCTCACTCACTTAAAGATGATAACATCATTCGTGTTCTTATTGGACTACAACCCTAATGAAATGATGTGACTCTATATTCATGACCACACCAAATGGATGATATATATAAGTATATAATAAATTATATTTATGATATAATGATGTTTATTTAATTATTATATATTACTTATCTTCTTTCCAAAATGGTAATTGGAAAATTGAAATGTTACTTCTGATTAGATGTGACCACTACAAAAAATGTATTTTACCAATAGAAAATTATTGACAAATAATATACCTATTGGTAAAAATAATTAAATCGAGTAGATATTTATTTCCATTGATAATAAATATAGTCACTAATAGTTTTTTAACAAAAAACATATAATTGTTTATATTTTAATTTCAATACCCAAAAGTTATTTACTAACATTTAAATCTATTACCTATCATATCAATACCTATAATTTATTTATCAATAAATAAATATGTTGTTATTAATTATTATTATAGTTAAATATTTTTTCATTATAAAAATAAATTGCAATAAAAAATTAAATAATAAAAAATATTTAATAAAATAATTTATATATTGATATATCTATAAATATATACACCTCATTACAAATATTTAATATTGATAATAAAAATTTATGATTAATTAAAATATAAAAAAATTAATAAAATATACTAATTTTATATATGTAAACATAATTTTTATATGATACATTTTTATATAAATTATATATAAATATATATATGTTTTCATTATACCTTATCACCGAATAGTCCAACCCAACCGTCGTAGGACCCCCCCCCCCCCCCCCCCACCATAGGCCCTTCATCCCAACATCCACACAACCGATGTTCTAGAACCTCACTATTCCCACAAAACCCACCCCACTTCCTTTCCCTTACTGTAATTCCGCCTCGGCCCTCGATGTAGCGCCACCTCGACCTTCTCCATAGCACCGCTTTATCCCTCACTGCATCTATGCCTCCACCCTATCTTCCTCGATTCCCTCTCCCATTCAGTTCATTATTTAGAGCAAGCCAAGGAAGAGAGACACTAATCCATCCATAATTTTCTCACTCCCCATCTACTTTCACCTTCATGATCCATTAACATTGAGAGAGATGAATCATACATTCAGAGGGATAATAGAGCATATAGATGATTTATGAGGCATGGTTTTTGAAATAAGTGACATCATAATTTTGATGGAAGATTAAATCCTCGTAGCTAGGGTTTTTTGGTTCTGTGTTGACGGATTCACTCATATATTTTAGCTTAGAATGTTTTTTTCTTCAATCAAATTGGATCTGGTAGGTTGGATGTAATTTTTTGAATGGATCACATATGAAGTTTCCTTGGGTTTTGGATAGGGACTTGACCTTTGATACTTGAAGGATTAGGTAATTGGTTTTCTAGTCCCTTTTTAATAGAGTTACATTATCTTCAATATAATAGTCCATTCATCCACTCAATGGGGTATTTATCATTTAATCACATATTTATCCTCTACATATATTTTACTCAGTTGTCATGGAATTCAAATTGTATATTCTAATTCAAAATATTTTATCTAAATGAATAAATAAAAGGGAATGAATTGGTTTTGTTTAATTAATCAATAGGTGATGTTATGAGAAGTGATCGTCCATGTAATAGAAATATTTTCATGGGTAAGGGAATTTTTTTTGACACATGATGATGGGTTATCCTTTTAGGGATCCTATTGTCGAATCCAAATGGAATAGAGTTTTCTATGTTTTATTGTACTCACTATACAAATAAAATAACAATCATATATTGATTAGAATATTAAGTATGACATTGAAAGTGGCTTAATATTTGATATATGGTACTATTTACTTTAATTAACTCTAGATTATATTGAGTTCTTGGAGAAATGAAGGTCCAGATATTATGGTGATAGTTTTCAATGGAAGGATCTTTAAACATTTTCAATTCATTCTATAGAAACTCGGGATAATGTGAATATAGCACTAGGGTGCCTAGTTTGTGTCTTTATGGGGATTTTTCATATTTTTTAGGCTAAAATGATGCAAATATACTGCTATATTCTAACAATTATGGAGCTGTTTTGGGTGAACAACATGGTTCTTTGGACAGTGGCTGTCTAAAGTTGATGGAGCTCATTTTATGTGGTGGATCAAACATAGGAGTTTGGACTATGGTAATTAATGAGATAGTAGTGATGTTTTCATTGTTGTGTTACACTATATTAAATTATTTCACATGTGAGATTTTATGGATTCTAGATCTGGTTGCTTTAATGGCTATTTCACATCAAGTAGAGCATATAGTTCTTTATCAAACCCATTTAAGGTGTTTTCCTTACTAATACTAGTCATACTACTACTATTGAGTAATGATTTCGGTTTTTTATTGGATTATTGCTAAAAAAGATTTTATTATGATAAATTTTGTAGATTTTCACTAGTTTTTGTCAAATTCATGGTTCATGTCAAGATTCCATCTTTATGGTTGTGTATTTTAGGTTTCTAGGATTATGTTTACTAGTTTTCTAGATGTGTTTTCATGATAGTGTCATTCAATTTTTGTGATGTAAATTTAAACAAAGTATATCTCTTTGATTTTGGTGACTCTCTTCAAGAGATGCATGGATACCATTTTAAAAAGTGCACCTTCCATTCGTGTTTTGAAGTTATTTTTTATTTTTATAATGATTCTTCAATAACTATTTTTCTGGATATTGCAGTTTGGATACTTGAAAATAATGGATTTATAAGGAATAGTTATATCTTATATGAGGTTATCAAGCTTATAATTATTCACCATCAATACCTTCATGACATAGTTTTTTCTATTGCACTAATAGCGATCAGAGGATTCTCAACCATGAATAGATGACTAATGGTTCTATGTAGGTTCATCCACATGGTTATTATTATAATTTTGTTATAATAAATCACATAAAATTATAATTAAAAAATTCTTAATAAAATATTTTTTAGAAAAAATTTTATTGAGTCCCCAACAAGAGGGGTTTAATATAAACGTTGGAATGTAAACATGCATGTCAAGTACATTGGTTTCAATGTATCAAAAATATTTATAGATGATGAATGAAATCTTAAGATCATTGATTTTGGGATTTATAGTATTAGTTATTTGGAAAATCCTCTTTTGGATCATGATTATTTTTTCTTTTTATTCAATGTATTTTCTATCAATGTTTACAATGATTTTTTTACAAGAATTTGAATTCATGGATCTATGTTCATTTTTCCTTTTTTCCTTTCACTCACTGATACTTCTATCATGTTCGGTCTATTTGGATTCTTTATGGTCTACTATCTGGTCCTCTGTTTTGGTTAGTTTTATTAGTTTAATGTTCTTGGTTATTTACTGATGATCATCCCTTGAAAATGTTTATTTAGTTTAATTATTAAAAGGGGAAGAGAATGATGCTAATGAACATAAGAAAAAATCTTGACAGCACCTAGATGTGAAGTGATCATTGGTGATTGGGGGATTTCCTCTTCAAGAATCATATTAAATCCTATATAAAATTATTTATAATTATCATTACTGTTTGTGAATGTCATCTAGGTGAATAGATGGATTTTCCTTTAGAATTGATTAGTGTATTTTCTCTTCACACTTAATATTAAGAGACAATTCATTTTATTTATCATTACTATATTTATGTTTACTGTCTGTTAGTGTTTGTTTGTGTCAACTATGGAATTAGTAATTTTATTATATCATATATTTTTATATGTGGGATATCTATTTTTAAATCCCTTAGTCTGTCCTTATGTTTTGACATTACGTACTTTCATGCACTCTTCTATTTTGTTTTAGTATGATGGATGTCTGTGTCATCTCATTTTCTTCATTACTTGGTTGTTCCCCATTGGATTTCTTCTCTCCTCAATTATGTTGTGCTTCATAATGGTTACATTAATGACCCTTATTGTTACTAGATCTAGAGTGTCTCATTAATTTCAGATATTCCATCATAATTTTGAGAGTTTTTCTTATAAAAAAGTAGATGATATACTATTATTTTATTTAAAATATGATAATCATATTTTAGATCTACACACATTGGTATGTGATGATGCATTTGAATTAGACTATTTTCATTATGAAAAAGTAATAAATTTATGTTTGGATTTGTTAATTACATTTTCATTTTTTTAATATGGATAAATTATTTAATGTTTTGATTTAATATAAAATGTATGATGATTTTTTCAATTTTGTTTTCATCGATGATTTTTAAGTGAGTTTTTCCCATTCTGTGTCTCTTGAGTTCACAAGAGATTAAATAGTTCCATTGTCCAAATGAACCCTAAAATGATCACTTCATGATATCAAGTCAATACATGTCTCAGGTGTTTATTAGTTTATGGAAATGTTCTTTCATCCAAATATTTGATATAGGTCCAGGTTACACTAGTTTTGGTGAACATCAATTTTCACAGTATATGTTGACTATGTGTGTTTATAATTATGAAGCTTCTGGATGTCATGTTCGTCTCACCCTTCAAAGAGGTCTCCTTAGAATGATTGGAAAAAATAATAAATTTTTTTAATCCATATCATTCCATTTATATTATAGGTTGTTTTAGATGTGGTATTTATTAGGATAAAAAAGCTAACAATGTTCTTTGACAATGAATGTTACATGAACTTCACGTTGAACATGCTTTTCAGAAACCAAATGATTGTTAAATTTATTCCCCATTTCATTTGATATGCCTTATGTTGGTGAACATTGGGTGTTTCTAAATGTAGAGATTATGTATTGATATTTGTATTACCATTTAGGTAATTTTTGGGGATTTAGTGTTTATAAAATTATGAATCAAATAAAAATATAGAAATGAGATTGAACACAAAGTTTTTATGTGGTTCGAGAAAAATAATATGTACATTTTCAATAAAAATATCTAAATTTCCCTATCTGGAGAATAATTTTCTGAATTATTTTTTCCACTACACCAAAAAAACTTTTGACTTTTTTTGAGAAAAATTCACTATATGGACACAGAGAGAAGATGTGAATTTTCCTATTTCTAGAAGAGTGTGGAAAAATGTTTTTTCTACCACACCATAATAATCCAACATTAGTATTTGGAATGGAACTAAATATTTCATGTTTATTTCAATTCAATGTGAAACATATTTCAATATGAAATAGTATTTGAAATCAAATTAATTTTGTCAACACTTCTTTATTTTAACAAGCACCAAACATAAAGTTCAAATCACCCTTTAAAGAGGCCACAGTAAAATGAATGGATCAATTAATTACAAACATTTTTCATATCCATCTCCATCGTTTGATAAGATACAATGTTACACATGTTGTATTGATTAGGATTGAAAAAGGAAACACAATTCATTGAGACTGAATGTTACATGAGCAATAGGGAAAGGAGTTTTGTTAAAATGGTATGGCATTTTTGGGGCTACCTTTTGAAATATATAACATTTTATATACATTAATTTATTTCTATTTGGGATTCATTTCCGATATATATTTCTCATGATTTTTTGGGGTAAGATCTTTGGTTGTGTTCACCCAAAACAAATATTATGGTAAGAGATTATGTCTCAATTTACATTTCGTTGGTACTTATTTTTTTATGATCCAATTATCCTTTAAGTGGTTCCTATACTTCCCCTCTGACATAAAATAGCATTAATAATTCATTATTCACACTATTTTATGTTTCAATATTAATTATTTCCTCAAAGAGATTTGAATTGAAAATTACAATGTGATAAAATTTATTTTTTAGTATCCCTTTCTTTTATGATTGTTATCTATCTCTAGAAATAACAACTTTAATGATCATTTTTCTTTGGAAATTATATTTCTCTTAAATATATGTATATTTTTTTTAATGCTTATTATTATATCCTAAACCATATATCATTTATACATATGGATTACTACATTTAAGTTTGTATGATATCTAGGGATATATTGAAAAATGAAAAACCTTTACCGAATATAGATACTTTTTTATAAGGAACATTGTATATAAATTAAATCCAATATTTGATATATGATTAATGAATTGGACATTAAATAAAATGGTTAGGTACTAGTTAATTAAAATAAATATATTTATTGGTAGTATCGTGAGATGAAATATTTAGCCAAATTATATGGGGTTTCACCTTGTTTATTTTTAACTGTCTTGTGAATGGTCTGGATGGTAAAGGTATCTTGTTCCCAGAAAACACGAAATCTGATAATTATTTATTACTATTATTTAGAATTTATGTATTATATACTATTATATTTATTCTATGATATTAACTAGAGATGTATTTCATTCTATTATTATTGATTAAATGGAATGTGTTATCTTTTGTTTATATTCATATATTGATTCTTCATTATGTTATCATGATAATAAATTTATTTAAATGGAACAAGTTCTTAGTTATTTACCATTCCATAATTATTATTCTTATTGATTCATGATATATTCATATGTAATGAACCCATACTGAGAATTTTATCCCACCATTATATATTTCCTTACCACTGTATATGAAGACAAATTATGTGAATGAGTTTATAGGATGATGATTTTTTTTTATTTTTTATAATTTATTTTATTTTTCCAATGTAAAATGGGTATCATATATGCATCTTGTTTTCCAAAACAGGTATTCTTTTAATTCGTTTTGTATGCGGTTATTTTTTTCTCTGCTAATGTAATAAAGTAGGGAACCAACTCTAGGATACTAGGGTCAGGGTCATTACAGCTGGTATCATATTATGTTTAGTAGAAACCCTGTGAATATGATTTAGGAAAAATATAAATTAGGGTTTATAAACCTATAATAAAAATTGATTTTATGTTTAGAAGTAGATCTTAATGTTTTAGTAAGTTTGATATTATGCGCTTTTTCCTTTAAATACACCCCTCAATGGATACTAAATGTGAATGTAATTTTACAACACATGTACCTCAGTATAAAAATATAAAAATGATGCATTGAAATTAATAAGATTGCCAACTAGTGTACTACATTAAATCATACTATGAACCCAAATTAGTACACCTTGGATACATTTGTAGGATTATTACCATTTTCATTAAATCCCATTATAATGGATTTAAAATTCACAGTTTAAGGATATAATTGATTATGTTCCATTTTGTTAAATGGATCCAAGAAAGAAGAAGGGTATCAATAGTACAGAACAATATAAAGATGTACCTTCTGATGAAACAAATATTGGTGGTATATAATTGGATAAAATTAAGGCTATAATAGGGAAAATTAATCTACTTATGGAAAATAACCATTCTTGAATGGATCAAGATATTCTCTAATGAAATTATCTTATTCTAGAAGGCATTATGCGATAGAATCCCCCATCATTTTTTGGGGATACAAATCCAATGGTAGGTGAGAAATGGATCTCGTGTTTGGAGATGATATTTATGTATTTAGGATGTAGGGTAAAGGAATCTTTTACACTTGTAGTGTGTTGTCTCTAAGGTGATGTCGATCAATAGTGGTCACTGAACCATGATACGTTGGAGGAAGATGAAATATAATTCATAGAATGGAAATCTATTTTATATAGATTCATCAAAAAATATTTCCCATAAGAGAAACAAATTGTGAGGAAGTTAAAGTACATTAACATAAATAAAATCAAGGAAGAAACAATTTTTATGTATGAGGCTACCTTTACAAGGATAGAAGTGTATGTTATGGATTATATATACAACATAGGGTACACTATCAAACATTTATTTGAAGGGATTAGTCCAATTATTCAAAGCGTCCTAGTCTCTCAAATCATTTTATTCATATGATGACATAGTTTTTTAAACTACAATGAAAAATTAATGATTATCCATGTCTTGTGGGTTAAAAGGGAAGAAACTGATGAAGAGGATGACATAGAAACAAATGGATAAAGGGAATATGAAAATGAAAACTTTTCCCATGTTTGATAACTATGGAAGGAATCACCATTGGAAATACATGAAGGCAATGGGTGTTAATTATAAGGGTGGAGAAAAGGATCACCAAGGAAAATAATGAAAAGTGATAAAAGAGAAAAATTCAATTAAATGATTCAGTTTTTATAAGATGTGGAACTAGGAAAATTAATACCATAATCTTCAAGGGAATATTCCTCTTAAGAATATGGGGGATCAAGGTCAAACTTGTGCAGTTGATAAAACAGAAGTGGAATGATTAATGTGATCATGTTTTTCTATCATTGAAATATGTTTTAAAATTATTTTTTTGATGATATCATAATTATAATTATTATGAAATATATAAGGATTTTACATCATAAATATTTCCAAATGTATTTTAAGGCATGTGTTAAATGGTACAAAAAAATGTTTTCTTGGAAAATTTACCATCTTGGAAAACACATGATTGCGAGAATGATATCCATTAAAATGTTCCAAATTTTTACATAGTGATTTTGGGATAAAGAGATTATTGATATGGATAAATTAAATTAGATAGTTATGACTACCTTGGAACTAATTAATGACTTTATGAAAATGTTTTTATGCTATCATGGATAGAATTAAAAACAATTTTCTATTTTAGGATTATATCCAATAATCTAGGATTTATTTTTGTATTAAGGGATAATTCATGTGTTCAATTTGTTATTAGGGAAATTTATATTATTACCATAATTTAGGAGAATGCAAGTTTAAGGTATTAAAATGATTGGTATGTGATGATTAAGGGCTATGTCATGT
This sequence comes from Viscum album, assembly GCA_963277665.1. Lineage (NCBI taxonomy): Eukaryota > Viridiplantae > Streptophyta > Magnoliopsida > Santalales > Viscaceae > Viscum > Viscum album. Next base: position 220,755,735 of record OY728147.1, read on the forward strand.
TGATTGTGGATTTATTATAATTTCATTTTGGAAATACATTTAGCTTCTCTCTAATGTTTTTGATATTAATTTTTTAGGTGGAATATAAGGTTAACCATTTATGAAATTTTTTAGCATGAAAATATGATATGGATTTAGAGATTAATTAATTACATCACTCTATGAAGATTTATAAAAATTGGACAACCTATAAAAACCATTTAGTCATAATGATAACAAGATATTGAAGGAGTGGTTTATCATTGTAATATGGATCTTGTAATCCATTAAATGTTAATTATACTCCTTCTAAAATAAAAAATTAAATCTTGGATATTAATTTAATATTTTAAGATATGATAAGGAAAATAATCAATGCACAACCAAAATATGAAATTTTTTCAATGAAATAATTACGTATCATGTAAATTTATTTTTCATATGTTTTAGAAATGATGAATAAAGAATTATTATACTTTTGGAATAGTATATAGAAACAAATAAATTTCCAATTATAATCAATTTTGATGATACGAATGAACCTTTTTACACCACTTTGGTTTATGGATTTTTATCAGTTTACCTTCTCTAGATCATCCAAGTTATTGTGATGAATATTATCTATCAGTATCAATCAGTATTTTTTCTGTAGTATTATCTTCCATGCACATATTTTAATTTCATATCTATTTTCACCAATTTTGAAACAATGTTTTTTGAGTATTCGATATGAACTTTTTATATACCTCTTTATCTTATTAAAAGGATTCTTTATTTACCCTTTTTTACGATGTAGATTGTTTTATCAATAATAGTGCATCCAAATATCAATCCATAGATTTCTATGTTTATTAAAAAATGTTGAGGAAAAAATTTATTAAATGTGGGGAGAATGTAAAAAACTTTTGTTTTAAAATAATGAAATTTCATTTGGTAGAATATCTGACACACAATTCTCTGATCATATTTCCTTTCACACAACACTAGGGTTAGCTTTTATTATACACAACACTATGTTTAGCTTGTATCCCTAACAAGACTGAGTTTTAACAAAATGTGAAATATTTTTATATAATATAATATTTATTACATAGATGATTAATTGGTGGGTATAAATAGTTATAGTTAAATTATGAAAATTTTAATTATGTATTTATTAGAAATAAAATAAGAATCATTTAAAAGAATAATAATTTTTTTTAGAAAACAAATTTTTTTTCTAAGTGATTATTTAATCATGTTTTTCAAAAATAATATTAAAATAAATTTTACCAGTTTTATATAAATTATTTGAAAAAATAAAATTAATTTTAGAAATTATTATATAAAAATTAGCTTATCCTGATTTTTTTTATTTTTCTAAAAAGATTCATTCATTGATGAATAAAACAAATACTGGATTATAATTAGGAAATAAATCTATGTTTAAATAATTTATAATCTGAAATAATATATTTAATTTTTTTAAAGATAAATAATTTAAATTTTATGTCAATTAATTAAATTTTGGTAATTTGAGTAACTTTTATATAGAGTTTATATAAAAACGTTATAAGCGTTTGAACTTTTTCACATTAAAATATTGATTTCTTATCTCATCTAATAGAATAATTTTAATTTATATTTATGTCACTTATATGAATTGAATTTAGACGAATGGATTTTGATATATGGATTCACAATAATTTATAATTTATATTATGTTTAGCATTATTTTTTTACCAATGTTAATAGTGAATGTAGTCAAAATGAATTACCGCAGTTAAGGTAGAAATGGGTTTGTTAGGGCTATATCTAATAAGATAATGTAACAAATGACCTAAAAAGATGTCTAAAAACTATTTTATCAAATTATTTATACCATTAAACCTCTAATATTCATGAATGGGTCATTTTCTACCATCTTGGAAAATTGGAAATGTGGGGGCACTACATTCTTTTAAAAAACTATCAACTTTCTCCTCTCTCATACATTGGAAAGGCCTCCACCTATCCTCTCCAATTGACACCTTGAAAATAGTTTAGTTTCAAAAATCTCTTCCCAAATATCTTCATAGATTACATATCCTTATCCTAGAAGACTAATTTAATAAATATATCCAAGAAAGGCTTTAGTTAAGTATAAGGCGTATACCCAAATTAGAGGTAATGTTCTTCAACGAGTGTAATTCTATTATTTCTTCCTCCAAATTCTTTAATTCATTTTAAAATTGGATCATAAAAAAAGTATTATGCTCTATACCTTAAGATGATATAATAACAAATTTAATGACCTACAACCATTAACAATTACATCAAATACGTTACAAATTTCTCATTTGTGTGTCCAGTAGTCTATCGCCTTGAAAACCAATGTCATTTACTCTTCAATTACAACCTTTCCAGGATGATAATAATTATTTATATAATTTATATATATGATATTTGGGATAAATTTATCCTTATGTAGTAATTATATCATATATATCTTGTTACCTTCCATTCCATAGGGGATACGATATGGTCTCTCATGCCTGCATCAGACTACCTCTTCATGAAGTGATGTGATGGACCTTTCACGAATGCTTCACATATAATGTAATAATGAAACATTTAATAATTATTAATTATATATATGAAATATTTCTTATATTAATGACATATTTATCGTTTTTAAAATATAATATACTATTTTAGTTCTTACTTTTTCAATCATATAAAGATGATAACATCTTTTATTTACATGTTGACTAAAACCTTCCCAAAATAATGTGAATCTCTTTTCATAATTTGATGCCACCATTATTTTTTCACATTCCCATGGATATAATGATGAATAATTTGATTGAGTTTCAAGGATGTTACATTTTTTTATTTTATTTTTTATTTTACATTTCCAATTTAAAATGGTTATCATTTATGTTTCTATTTTTAAAAAAACTTATAAAATTTTGGGCATTAAGTATGTGATTCCTTATATCGATACTCGTGTAATAATTTAAGGAACCAGCTCTGGGCTGATGGGGTCAGCGTTGTTACAATGAAACGATTTGACTCATTTTTTGAGTAATTATTAACATGGAAGGTAATAAAGATAAATTTAATTAGTGTATCTAATAAATATGACAACATAATGATTGTAGAAATTTTATATGACATTTACCCTCATTTCATTCCATTTGTAGATTAAATGGAAAAAATGTTCATGTGTGTGGGAAACCTACCGTCTCCACGAATGGAGTAATCCATTTTCTATCTTCTACTATTATCAATAACTATAAAAATAATATTGAATATATATGATGTTTACATCATTGTTAAAATTTATTATATTATGGAACCATGATAAATGCAAAAGTCCAAAAATGTTATCTCAAAAAATATATTGAAAACAAAGTAGTTTTCACCTGAAATAATGATTTAACAAAAAATTGTTAATAAATGGGTGACAATAAACTAAGATTATATCATATATGTTATGAAATATATGAGTATGGTTATGTAATATATTAATAATTTATATATTTCTAATAAATATATATATATTATAGAGGGGGTACAAACACGTACAAAATATGTTAGACCACAAGGAAGTGTTTCTAATATCACATTTACTTTTTTGAGACACAACCCATATTCACCACTTATTCTGTTATATGCGGTATATTAAAACATTTTATATATTTTATATCATGAATTAATTTTTCGTAATTTTATATCTATTCTCATTTAATGTAATTTCTATCATGGGAATTATGATTCAAAAGTTAAGAAAGTGGTAATGTTTTTTCACAACCACATCATTATTTGAAATTGTTCATGTTTAAGTCACCCTTGGGGGAATTATTTTGAATGTATATATTAAAACTAATATATTTCATTATTGTATAATTATTCATGAACTATTAATGTAATATAAATGTTCATACTCTCTTTGGTAGTTAAAATGATTGAGATAATGTTTTTATGAAAAGCTGACTAATTTCTCATTTCATGAAAAAATACTTTTTTTAATTGACCACATTTACTTATACATTTTGAAAAATGTTTTCAACATTCTAATAATAATTTATTAAAGTCATTCTTACACACATTTTACTTCTTAAAAACATTTTGATAGGAATATTCTTTTCATTTTCAGAATGAAGTATATTTTACCTTTTTTATAATAACATGAAAGGAATATATAACATATGGAAAAATTCTTCCCATCATAAAAAGTAATGTTTTTAATTATTATTATAATAATTTAGTAGGATATTTTTAAAAAATATTATGTTTAAATTTTTTTGTGAACTTATATTTGTAAAAAAAGATTTTAAATGTTAATTTTTTATTTTTCTCAAGAGTGACGTTAAGGATATTTTCATGAAATTTCAATTAATAAATTACAAAAACCCTTATTATAATTATGATTCAATAGGTATATAGTGTAATTAAGACATCCTTATTATTTCCATATATAGTTCATGATAATATTTACTGGGGATGTACTATGTTGTTACCATTCACCATATTACTATCGATAATATATAATTATTAATTATGGTATGTATTAACATTTCATATGTTTTTTTAATATGAATATTTATGTTGATTATGTTTCACGCCATTCATATAAGTATTGAATTATAATTATTAAGAGAGAGGAGGGTCCTAAAATCACATAGCCCCTTTTTGAATCGATAGATATCATAAGAAAAATAAATTGGCCTAATTAATTAGGTTTTTATCCAAATGTTTAACATGTATTATTGATGGTATTGACAGTCTATTTTTGATGTCTGATATTATTCAATACATTATTTTTATATCGTTTATTTATTCTCATGAGAGAATTAAATAATAAATAACATTAATTGTTATGGATAACGATAAATATAATTATTTATAGGTATTTATTTGATCATTTTTTATTCCTACCATATTATGATCATGTTTTTATTTTAATGGAATATTTTTCTATTATTTAGATTAACATATTGATTGTTATTATATATTAAAGTTAGATTTCATTATATTTATACCCTTAATGAGAATTTTATATCACCCATTTCTTATATTTCATTCCTTGGGATGATAATATGTTTATTATGAATGATATGATGTGTTATTCTCTATGAAATACTGACTTACTCAAAGAAAATACTATGTCTTATTTCATGTTTTCAATTATAATTTGAGATTAATGTATATATCTATTTTATAAATAATACTAAACTATTTATTACTTTGAGAATTAGATTATCATATCTAGTCCCAATGTAATAAATTTACTATTAGCTCTTGTCTACTAGGTTCAGGGATATTACATGGATTGTCAGTTGGATCGAAATGATAGAGATTATTTCACTTCACAGGGGTTCTCCACCCACCAATAATTATACAGTTTTACCAAACAATGTTCACACCATTAACCCCTCTAAATGATTTTAAAATCCTTTACAAACACACATATGTTACATAATACTTCACCAAATAAAATAATAACTCAAACACACATTGAAATTGGACAAAAGAATGATGTAAATCCTATAGAAAATCCATTCTATCAAAACATAGTTCAATGAATAATTCCACATTAAATTCATCATAATAAAATATTTATTGTTTTATATGATCACTGATTTGAGTTAAGACTTATATTTTCTTTGAAAATTTATAACTAGTTTAATCATGGTGACCTTAAATAATCACCATTTTAGAATATTAAAATGTGTAAGATTGATAAAGGATTTGTGTAATAATATTGATTTAAAAAGGAAACATATAAATGAGATGACTTATTAACTGAGAATTGGTTCCATTGTTTACATCATGTTATGTAAAAAACATGATGTAACTTAATATTATATAATAAATAGTTGATACCTACCAAATTTAGTTTCAATTCACTCCATTATTATTAATAATGTCCCAACATAATTGACTATGGAATCCTCTCTACTAGATTGGGTGCCCAGTTTTCTAAATGACCTTTTAATTTACCAGTATACATCTATGAATTTTAATTATTGTTATTAATATTGATAATAATAATATATTCTCATATATTCAAAATTTATAGGAACTATATTAGTAAATTCGTTATCCTCTATTAGCTCGGGATTCCTCAATGATCGTGAATATCATAACATAACTCCTATTTAGTAGAATGATTATGAATGGGAAGATTTAATTTAGTGTAAATACATTCCCTCCAAGTATTAACTTCCGATATGGCGAGTCTGAAACCCTTACATTCCCATAGACAGTGAAGTGAAACATAATGTTATATAATCAGCCTATAAATGATAGTTTTGTGATAAATATAAAGAATAAACTATATCTCAAAACTTAATTGAAAGTTAATGGGTTTTTTCATCTTTTATCCTTTAAGGTGTTGTATAGACACTGAGGTATGTCTAGGTTCAAGGCATAATTTCAAAACATGGTTGTTTGATGACATTAATTAGTCATCTATGGAGATACAAACTTATAATGTGGTCCCTATAGCTAGTTATTAGACCATTTGGGTAGTCAAGAATGAGGGAAGGAATAATGGAGAGAGATTCAAATTCACTAACATATAATTAAAAATTATCTCTCATATAACAACACTCTATTAAATGATTAAAAGAAGGAATATTTCACTCGTTATCAGAAAACTCATCCATACACTTTTATAATATAGATGGTGATCAAAGATCTCCCAATGGTTGATCGTTGTGCTATTATACTCTTAGTACTATCCTCAAAATCAATGCATATGGAACATAAGATTAGGGAGTTTTGAGGGGAGGAGGATCTATTTAGGATATAAAATGATTTCTTGTCATAAATTTTATTTAATTTTATTTGAATGTGAACTATCTCACAGAATAATCTTGTGTTATGCATAAAAGACTCTCTATATGAAGACTATTCAAGAGCATCCTATCTACAATGGGTAAAGAATCCATTTTGGGGTCTAATTTCTTCAAGGTAAACTCACTACACATTGGTTCATTATTAACCTTATAAAGTGTTGTAATGTATCACGTAATCAACAACTGGATATAAATTATACATGGCATGACAGGATCATGGTGGGGGATATCAAAGACTTTGCAATATATAAGGATGAAACTCTCATTATATATTCCTATACTAGATATTTCCCTCATGACTATAAGACCAAATTTAGTGAAGATGCTTTCAGGACCCCCACTTCAAATCTCCATGAATCATATTTTATAATTTTTTCACCATAAATTATAATATCATATGATTTTGTTGAAGAAATATGAACTTTCATATCTACGATTCCAAGGAAGATCCCACTGTAAGGGGTTACACTTATTCTAGTATGAAAACTAAAAAAGATTACAATATATATCAATGTTGGTTTGTTTCTTGTGTCAATAGTAGAGTTACTCGTAGAATATTACAAAATATATGATAATTGATGTTTATACAATGAAATCATAATACATTACTACATCAAATACAATAAAGGTTTATATTTTGAAAAATAATGTTTTCTCTTAACTAGGTTTAATTATATGATTTCAAAGATAATATATATCCAGATTGATGATAATACATCCACCATTTACGATAAAGTATCAATGTATCATCAATGGACCAAATAAATTCCTTACAAATACCATCTTATTGTTGAAATCATTTTATGGGTTTAAATCAATATTTCTTACATTTTGGAACCTAGGTTATTCAGTAAGATAATATTGGAACCTAAAATATTCATCAATTGAATATTTGTGACTAAGTCAAATGAAAGAGGATATTGTTAATGTATGATTAATATTTGGGTTATTGTCTAAAACTATTGTTATTGTATGAAATATAATTTTTTTAATTCTTTGGATAAAATTATATTACTTTTTGATGCTTTGGAGTAAATTTGAAAAATTGAAAAAAAGCATTCAACATTGAATTTTATTACAAATATATTTATTTTGGATAATTATTACATTGAATGAATAAATACTAATTCTTGGAGAATAATATCGGGAAATGATTTTTTAATTATAAAACGAATATATATGTATAAGATTCATGTATTTGGATTATGTAAGATACATAACAACACAATAAGAATCTATAATGAGGAAGGATTTGGTTGAAATTAGTAATTACATCAAAACACTAAATGAGAATGATAATGGAGTTTCGGAATTTATCCTAGGAAAGGAAATCACACCATAATAAATTCCATAATTTCATAGGATTATAAATCATAAAAGAACCTGAAACTATAATATGTTCATTTGTATATTTTTTATAATAAGGGATCATGGATCATAACTATTGTCAACAGATCACAAAACACCCACAGGAAAAAGTTTGCTGTAGAAGAATGAATTATTCTATAATAAATATCATTATGATAGAATTATTTTGCATGATTAGTTTTTTAGAGAATAAAGGGAATGATATATGTAATGATGATAAATGTTTATGTAATTACTTTTAGGGAGAATAGGTAATTGCCTCTCATTATGCAATAATTCCCTTTATTATGCTATGATTTTTTCGAATAATGCTTATTATGCATAGTTGACTATCTCATGAATTTGGAATTGTTTTTCTAATTTTTGAGGATGTGACCTAACCTTGGTGGCTATTTTGATCATTAGTAATTTTGTGACACATGATATGAAGAAGTTGAATATTTATTTGAATAAAATTTAAAAAATAGACCCCCTCAAAGAATAAACTATTACAAAAAAAGGATAATGATTATAGAAAATAATGATGCCTTTTAATGATCTAGGTTTGTTGTGAGAATCACTAGGATGAACCAGAAAATTCTTTAGGATATATATTTTAATTTAGAGTAAATTTTAAAGTGAAAACCCTTGAATGATTTTTTTTTCATTATGTGTTGATATACTCATTATAAGTTAGTTGTATTTCATTATAATATTTACATATCTTAAAGATGTATATTGAGGGACAAGTATATAAAGTGATCTGTGGATCTTAAGGTGGGTTTTCTATATAATAATTAACCAAACATTTAATTAGGGATATTTCTTGTATTATAGTTTGTGATATACGGTATTATCCATAAACATATACATTACATGTTAACAAAGTTTAATCATTGTGTCTTTAAATTTAATTTTTATATATTTATTTTTCGAATGTACACTATTAAATGATTGGTTGATTTTTTTCTTTCTATCACATGGATAAGATATATTTAAGAAAAAATTGAACATCTTAATTCACTACCATCCTTATTTTTTATGGGACCACGTGGTTTCAACAATTTGTATTTGAGATAGGGGGATATATATTTGTGAATCTATATCAAGATGGTGATGACATTGGGGGAATTATGAATGAGAAATGAATTTCATTATTAGATGGTATTAATTATTATATTTTATATTATTTTTTCATATCTAACCTATGATATATCAATGTAGGTGGCTATCTATAGATGCACATTAATTCGATGTAATCTATCATATTTGGTTTTCAGTGGGATAAAATAATAAAATGATACTGAATGATGGTAAAACATTATATGTTGAATTATCTAGAACATTGAATAATTATGTTTATATAAATGTATTGATTGGTACATTTGCAATTAATATCTTGGAGTATTTTTCCAATATCTATGAAAGAGATAATAGAGTTTATATAGTGAAGTTAGAGGATTTTGATAATAAGTTTTATGATTTAATTATGTACTGTAACAATAACCTTGATGGGTTATTAAAATTCATTATTAATTTTATTCAATTTATATAGAGTATTATAGAGGAATTAAGGGAATTGAGACTATAATGAAATTTTCATGAAGACTACCACCATTATATGATCTATATGTCTCAACCCTTTTATAAATGAATATAGATATACATTCACTTGATGAATTGAAAAACATCTTTTTCACTTATGAAATGATCTTTAAACTGAAAGTGATGAATATTGTTTTATCGAAGGATTTTATATTCAATGTGATATAGATGTTTGAAATTATTCAGGGTAAAATAAAAGAGGACCTGAGTGATTAATTTCAATCACATTTTTCTCGAAAATTCGTGATTATTAATGGAATTTTTAAGGGGAAAATACCAATGGAATGCTTAAATTGAAACCCTGATAATAGAATTTAATTAATATTTCCATACATGATAATTGAAGGTGGAAATGAATTTTAATTTTCTCAAAACATATCAATGAGTATTCCATTGTAATGTGTATCAGAAAAAATAATTAATATTTGAATAAATTTACATTTGATGCATTTGGTATGGAAATAGGAATATTCAAATTTAATTTATATCAATGATGACTAGACAAGGATATTTATATATTTAAATAATTACATAATTTTGATTGTGGAAAAAATTTAAACTAGAATCAATGTCCTGGATCAACCAAATTTTTTAATTTCCATCATCGAAAATATTGAATCTGTACGTGAGTTGTTGGATATTCAATGGAATAATTAAAGTTCAAAGTCCTGTAAACTTCAAGGAAATTTTTTCCTTAATTTTATTTGGAATTTTACATGAACGTAGTTTTTGATGGCACGTGATTCCGAGGCCCGGTGTGCCCGGAATCATTTTCCGAAGTTTGGCTCGGGTATGTTCAGTGAACGAAAGAGCGGGTTTTTCTAACTTTTGAACCGGTGCTCAGAATCGAATTCTGAGGGCACCGATGGAATCACAACGCCGGTAATTGCTTATAAACGCCTCTTCCGGAGTTGCGTTTTCTCAGGTGTGGTTTTTAATTTTTGGGCTTTAAGTTAAGAAATAAAATAAAGTGGTGTGACAACCATATTTTTATTTCACTTAATCCACTTAAAATCCACTTAAAGCTGCTTAAGCTAAGTTAATGTGGATTGGGTAAAATTCAAAATATCATACCCTCTTGGTAGGATATTTGTGAGGTGGGGCCCGCATGAGCCCCACCGTTTCTTTTCCGCTAAGTAACGCACCCGCGAAAACCCTTTTTAAATAAAGTCAACTGGAGAGTTTTCTTAAACAAATAAACGGTTCTATTAATTGGGAGGTTTATTCGTTGAAATTAATTCTGTAAATTAATGGGTCGTTACTTAGGTTGTTTTTCGTTTGTTGGCATATAATAAAATAAGACTAACACTTTTCTTCTTGAGTGTTGTTCGTTGAGAGGATTTGACAGAAGCCTTAAGTCCTTCATCCTCCTTCACGAAGAACGCAAAGAACGCGAAGAACACGAAGAACGCAAAGAACGCCGGCCTTCAACGAAAGACGACGAAGAACGCCGAACCTTCGGAGATCGACTCTGCGACGCCGTGTTCCGCGATGCCAACGATTCTCCTCCTGTGATGTCCTTCTGCGACGTCCCTTCTTCCGCGACAAATCTTCGAACATCCGGTTGAGGTAGGAGATTTAAAATCTTTTAAATTTTCTTTTGTGGTTTTTATACATGACATGGATTTAATTCATGTAAATTAAATCCATGTGTTTTCCTTACCCCTTGGAGATCATCGACGCGACGCCCTTCCGCAACGACGTGATGCCCTTCCGCGACATGACGATCACCTCCTACCGCGACGGTCAATTCCGTGAACAACACTCATCCGACGACAGCTACGAGGTAGGTGTCATTCTGAAAATATTTTTACCGTGTTGTTATCCTCCAAGGTAGGAACACAAACCAACCAAATTAACAAGTTGGTTCGCGGATCAGTATTATTGCGGGACGTGGTTTATCAATTACTGGGATTTATTTCTTTTTTTAAAAAACCTCTAACGCAATGGGTGCGGAGTAATGAACAAGTCCGAACCCACCACACTTTTTTGTTCTTGGTGCGCGAAACGAAGGACAATGAAAAACAGGGCCGAGATGGCGATTTGAGGGCCTCGTAGTGAAGAATGGGACCCGGGAGGAGCCACGGCGCAGACGTAAGTGGAATCGGACCACCGGAGCAACTCCAGTGGCCCAGGGAATCCACCGGCGGCACCGGCGGCCTGAGGCGGCGGTGCCCCGGCACGCCGCCGGATGGAGCCGCCACGACGACGGCGGCTGAACGGACCCGCGACCGCGCAAGTCCGGCGACTCACGAGACGCGGCAAAGCCACGTCAGCTGACCAAGAGCGGCCCCACGCGGGGACTCGACACATCATCCCGCGGGGGCAACATGCCCAGCAGTTCCTCCGCTCGGCCGCTCAGCCGAGCCGAGCCAGGCCGACCAGCCGGGCCGGGCCGCCGGGCCGGGCAAGGTCGCGCCCAACCGGGTCGGTCCGGGTCCAGACCCCCCGTTTCCGTAACTTTTTGGTCTTCTACTCATAACGTGAGCTACGGGCTTCTGAACGATGCGCCGTTAGCGGAGATGCAATCCTTGGATCGAGGCGGTCGTTTCGATATATCACACTCAAGGTTTCGGAATACATTGGGTTCGGCCGGGTTGGTTCGTACACGAAACCAACCGGGCCCTCGGAGCGGAAACACTCATATCTTGAGCTTCGGACGTCCGATTGATGTGCCTTCGACTTTTTTGAATTCCTCTAAGTGAGACTGATCTTTTGGAATACTCCGCCCAAGGTTTGGACGCAGGTGGGGTGCGGTCGGGTTGGTTTTTCCTTAAAAACCAACCGGGCCCCTGGGACGAAAAGGCTAATAACTCTCAAACTGGGCGTCCGATTGACGCGCCGTCTGCGACGTTGAGTTCCTGTTGACTATACAGAACTTTTGGATACATCAACTCTGGACTATGTGTCAGTTGATGTATCAGCCTCTCGGCTCGTGGTGTGGACCCTCCCGAACGAGCTTGTTGTGTGCGGGAACCCTAGAGCTTGCTGCGACTGCTACTTTGACGACGACGACTGTGCAGAGATCCTCAGTGGATTCGACAGAGACGACTACAACACTCAGCGACCCTTTGTGGGTCAGTGCTACCGATCCTGTGTGGGTCCGATCCTGTGTGGGTCAGCGCTCAGCGGTCCTGTGTGGTCCAACACCTACAGATCCTGTGTGGGTCCGATCCTCTGTGGGTCTTTGCGGGGGTTAGTTACCTATCGATCATGTGTGGGTTCGATCCTGTGTGGGTCATTGCGGGGGTTAGTTACCTCTCGATCCTTTGTGGGTCATATCCTTTGTGGGTCATTGCGGGGGTTAGTACATATCGATCCTTTGTGGATCTGATGGCTTAGATGGATCAGTGATCATCTCTATCGTCATTCGAAGAAGTATACCTGTGTGAGATGAAACCCGGTTTTTCTTTCCTTTGTGGATTGTGTTGTGTTATCCTGTGTGGATTTACGTTTTGCTTTCCTATGTGGACTGGGTTGTACATGAGCTCGGATGTTGGATCCGAGCGAGAATTGATGACTTAGGTATATGTATGGGCATATACCTAAGCCGTGTCGGATGTTACTTCGTGATTGTATCTTTCCTTTGTTGTTATCCTTTGTGATTCTGGGTGACCTTCAGGGGGTATCGGGGTCCCTACTGAGTAGCTTATACACACCCCTTCATGGGCTATGACCGCACTACATTGTGTTGGTTGCAGATGACGGACAGCGCTGATCGGGGTGGAGGATTGCGGAGCAGGACGGTACCTGGAGGGGGACCACTGGGTGGGATGTACTCGGAGCGGTCGGCTGGACCCAAGGAGCAGTGGAGGCTATCTGTACCCACCCTTCAGGTGGGACTCCCAGAGGACGGATCGACGCTGTGGCTTTTTCTTTCAGTTGTTGTTTTTCCCCTTTCAGTTGTACTTTATAGTTGGGCTTGTATTTCTGACCCCCTTTACTTTTCCGCACTTACTGTTGTACCAGCTTTTACCAGGTGTTTACTTTTTTCCGCTAGCTTACTCTGTAGTTCTTGTTTACTTTACAAAGGCAACGCCTCCCCTTTTTACCAGGATTTATGCCTTGGTGCTAGTTGCCAGCCCCTGGCCTATGGAAGGCGGGCTTGGGGTAGTCACGACACGAGCCCCGAGGATGGGTCGTGACATATAGAATTATTAGAAGATATTTAAAATTTTCGATAAACATTTTTATGAAAAATCATCTATTATATAACTTTTATGAAGAATGTTATTTATGATTAAAAGCTTATTCAAGGAAACCCTGTAGAAGCGGTAGATTAAAAAATGGAAATAGAATAAATATATGTGGTAATAAGTAACCTTAATTATTTTAATTAATAATGTATGAACAAGAATAAAAAATTATAAGAAGGTGTATTTTCCTAAAGAAAAATTCTGGATGATGAATTTTAATTAGTGAACTCCGAGAAAATTAAGTTCAATTTTGTAAAATTCACAAATGCATCAATTATAGAAAAATATAAAATATTCCCTATAAGTTTTGAGGGTTTTTGTACGATCAAATGAAATGATTTATGGGTGAAATAGAACATATATTTGAAAGAAATTCCAATAAAACCCAAACAATGTGAATCAAAGGAAAGTGATAGAAAATTGTTATTGGAAAATATGTGTTCTCGTAATCAAGGTTATCTATAGAACTTAAAATTAAATAAATGATTAATGTTTGTAGATTGAATGTTGAAAGGTATTTTCTAAAATTTACTTCTAATTATATAGTTATATGGATCAACCTATTCCATATTCTTATGAAGCATTGATCCATCTACAAGGAGAGGCACACAGATGAAAAAAATATGGATGATTATATATCCTTTAACATAATGTACTAATTAATTCTTTGGATTTATCATTCACTACAATAATTTAGGTATAATTCTAATTGTTATAAGTTAATAAGAATGAGAATAATTCAATGTATTTCAAAAAGGATGATTAGGAAAATTATGAACACTATTCCATAAGACAATAGATTTGTTTATTTTAATAAGAGAATAATTTTTTCTTATTTTTGCTAAAAGTAGTGAGTAATTACCCAATCATATTACATTTATATATATAATGACATAAAATTATTATAAGAATTATATATGGAAATATTTTTTAACCTTTCACTTTATGCATGTCAAAATGGTAATATACAGATAATATATAATTGGTATTCATTCCACAGTATATGTAATGTAATTTTAATAATGAATGTAAATATTTATTTTAAAAGATTGATTATATCTTAAAATAAAGATGCATTAAAAATCAATTTATGGGAAATAAGAACCTATATATAGATGTATTGAAGAGCATATATGTGTAATATTTATATGAATTTTATCATAACCACTTGAGTATAAAAATGTTTGGTATTATTGACATGAACTCAAATTTAATTGGAGGGGGTTTTTAGTCAACATTATAGTTATAAGTTCATTAATTTATGGATAGAATATAGAAGTAAATCATTATCAAGAAGACAAAAAATTGATTTTATGTATTTTTTTACTAAAATAAAAAAGATTAACTATGGGTTTATTGTTTTCGTCATATTTATAAAAAAATCATAAAAATATACCAAAGATTAAGACATTTTTATATATTGAAAATACAAATAGATACTGAAAGAAGTCACATGATTATAGCGTGAGACTAATATTGATATGAAATCCCTACACGAAAAAGAAAAATAGAACCTAAAAATTTCTTTATTTGATTCATGGTATATTTTTTTCCCAAAAAAATATTAGAATAGGTAGATAAATTCACATAATTATTTTTGTGGGTAAAGAAAAAATTATGAAAATTATATAATTTAAGAAAAAATAAATAATTTATATATTAAATCAAGTGATTTTATAGGTGATTTAGAATGAAAAAAAGAGAATGTTCATGAATATATGATATGAAAATGGTCCAATTTACACCTCTATTAAAATATAAAACTATAGAAATAAATTTTATTATTACTATAGGGTCGTAATAGTAGTTTAATATGTTGATTATGCAAGTCAATGAGAAACAAGGCATTGAGTTAATCCAAAGTTCATTTGGTATATCACATTGTGGTGTTATTCCTAAATATTGGTAACAAATTGATGATCTAGAATATTTATTTGAAGTTGAATTAGACATGAAATATGAAACGATAGGTCATGTATGATTTTTCATGGACCCTACTTTATTTATGGATAAGGTAATACTATATATTTATATGTAATATCTTGTTTTTAATGTGAAAATAGAGATACAGTGGAGTACGTAGATGCATGATCATGAAAGTATGAATGTCATGAAATGATTTGATGAGAAAAAGTGTCATTTATAAAATAATAATTTAATTATGTTTTACTGTGTTTATAGTAGATTGAAATTTTGTTCATATATTTAGATGTGTAAGTGACATTTCATGATTTTTTCTATTAATGGAAATAAAATTACAATAACTTATGTGACCGCATAGAATGTACGTTGAAAGTTTCACAAGAATGGGGTATGTGGAATATGATTATTTAAATAAATACACATAAAAAAATTCATGTGAATTCTAAAATAATTTCTAAATAAGTAAAGGTAATAGTTTCTGAATGTTGAAGGGACCATTTAAGAGATGTTTAATAGGTTTTTAGTAAAGAAATTTTTTTAATTAGAAAATCACACAAAGGTGTTTAGTAGAGAAAATATTCTTTACCCAAACCACAAATAAGATTATTTATGAATGAATTATTTCTCAAATTCCAATGAGGATGGTGTCATTCCTGGAATATTGGAGGTGTTCTTATGTGGACCACATAAAAGAATTATTTTCACAAAGACACTGTATGAAGAGAAAATTTTACAAGGGAATCTGTTTAATGGGGCGATTAGTGAATCTTTTGGGGGTATTTCATATAAATACACCAATTATCATTTAATTAATGATCAATGAAAAATTATGGGAATATCAAACACCATTTTCGAATAGAAGATGTTTTTAGAAGGCAAATTTATGTGAATAATAGATTTTTTCCAAAATTATAATACATTTAAACAGAACCATTCCCGAAGAAAATATATTCCCGAAACAATGAAATGTGTGAGGAATAATATCACTAATTAATTCATAGATTGGAATTATATGAATAATTTCATGATGGGGTGTACCGAGAAGTAGTTTGTTGAGATGGAATGTATATGGAAATTCATGAATGGGGTTCTATAAAAGATTTTCTTGAAGGGGGATTCATTTTTAAGCATCATGAACTGTAGTTCTAATTCTATTTTTGACATGGTGAACAATATTAAATATAAATATTATGTTTATTTTTGGAATTTAGTTTGAAAAAATATAGTAGTACATGTAGTATTTTATAATTCTATATCCAATTTAGAAGACGAATAATACCACCCCATAAGAATTCATTAACACATCTACTTCATTTCATATAGGAAATTTCTGGGGGGGAATAATAGAGAGTTCAATCAATATTTCTAGCTATAGAAGAGTATAGACTGAATCATGATAATTCATTAATATAATAATCTATATGAATAATATAAATTATTACTTATGTTAAATTGATGATTTCATCTCATATTACATATAATAAGTAGATCATTGAAACAAATAGTGTAACATGGCATCAAATTGGGAGCTATGGTTCAAGGAGAGTCGTAAGATAATTACGGGAAAACCATATTGTACATAATTTGTCAAAGAGACCTTAAATTAAATAAAATAAAACATTCATCAATATTTTTGTGTGTAGAAGTAAAAAAAAACTGATTTTCCCTTGGGTGAGTAGATGTCAAACACAAAATTTTTTAAATGCAAATAACATAGTCCCAAGATTCCATGACTAAATAATTATATCCACCAAACTAGGGAATAATAGTTGATTTTATCACATTGATACAAAATTAATATTCATTTCTTTAGAGTTTCCCTTTGTAGGGAATTATATAAAATCTCCAATTCCTATTAATGATTTTCATTTCTTCAATCACGTTTATAATTCATTGAGACAAACAATGTGATAGGATGAGTCATTAAACTAGTTCCTCCTAACAATGGAACATGTTCTCTATAAACTAATGTTATTAAGAATTAAAATGTTTTAATAATATTTCACCTTGTTTCACCCTTTTTTCAGGGTTCTTTATGACAACAAAGCTGCTAAAAGTTATATTTGTTATAAAAGATTCAGATACATAGTTCAATATATATATATGTGTGTGTGTATGAAATAATTTATGAATGGAATTTGTTTACAGTAAATAAATTTAATGTTTGAGAAAATGAACTTTTTATGTTCTTGCAAACATATGGATTGTTGGTTTTGGAATATCACTTCAATGTTTCATATTGTTCAAATAATAGTTAAAGAGTTTTTTATGCATGGATATATAATATGTTTGCAATATTTTTACTATGGGAAGTACTAAAGAAATTTCCCATTATGATACTATATTTGTGATGTGGACTAATGGAAAGATAATTTATGTGAATTTAATTAATGAAATGGTTTTAGAGATAACATCAAAAAAATATCTTTTGGACTACCTTTTCTCAAAATATAAGACTAATAATAATAATAATACTACTATTCCTAAGAAAACATGTATTTAAATGTAGGTAAACTATTAAAATTCAACAATTACGAATAATTAAAACATTGTTTTAGAAGATATAATAAAATAAAAATTTAATATTTACCTTTTAGATCGATATATGTTTGGATTCCAATAAGGACAACGAAATGACTATTTTTCATCAGTCTATATAATATTTAGGATTTGAACTAGACATGAAAAAAGTATTTCTATGTGAAATTGAATAAATTGTAAATATTTTAACCAGTGTGATATTCCTTAAAATAAGATACATATACTAAAAATAATAATAAATAGGGTATAGTGGGCCTTAAATATATACACAATAATGACAGATTAAAATATCCAGGAGTAAATTTAATATCTTTAAAAATATAAACAAAAATGTGGGAGAAGAGAAGTACACAGCGAAAAAGTTTACATATCGTGTTATCCAACACATGAAAGAAATTATGGGAAGGATAAAAACGAAATATGATGTCTTAACATGTTTGAATGAAATAGATTCCCAAATGAATGATAAATATGAGAAGATAATTTTTCATTAATCAATTATTGGATCATCAAAGTGGAAAGATAATTTTTATATTCCCTCTATGAAATCCTAAATAACATTGGTTGTAAATAATCCGAATAGATTTTTTGGGAATCAACAAAATGTAATATATATATATATATATATAATATTAAACTATATGAATAAGGTAACTATAATGTTCAACATTTTTTGAATAGTTGGTCACACCATGAATGTGTGTCAAGAAACATAAGGGATACAAAATGGAATAAAAAATATTACATCTTCATCTTAGGTGAGATATGATTAAAAACTAAATTTTTTTAATTGGAGATTGAATGTACAAACTAATTATGGTTATATGGGATGAAATTTTAATAAGACGGGAGTTATAATTTACAATATAACTCAATGTGACAATGCTATGAAATATTAAGGAAAA
Organism: Viscum album; assembly: GCA_963277665.1. Taxonomy (NCBI): domain Eukaryota; kingdom Viridiplantae; phylum Streptophyta; class Magnoliopsida; order Santalales; family Viscaceae; genus Viscum; species Viscum album. The sequence goes on from OY728147.1 coordinate 220,775,058, forward strand.
AATAATGAATTTACTCCAACTGCGATGAAGAATTAAGTGTTCATTAAGAATTAAATCTGTGGATAAAAAAGTCATATGTTACTCTAATAGAGATATAATATGATAAAAATAAGGCATGAAATAATGGATTCACATATAATAAAATAAATATCGATGTGAATATTGGTGCAAGTGCCCTTTTATGAAGGAATAATCATGTTAAATAATATAAAAATCAGTTGAAAAAACATTCTTAATTGGGATTAGTCTCATAATATAAGATAATAACAACTGAAAGAATATAAATAATTTTATAAAAAACATATATAATGGAATTTTTTTCAGTTCTATAACCCAAAGGAAAAAAACAAGTATGTTTTATAGAAATCATAGAAATAATGAAACGTGTCACCAAGACTAACAAAAGTTTTTAACATGATTATTCTAATAACTACCACTTTCCCCATATATTTAAACATATATAATCGCTATTGGATGTGGTACAGTTTTAATGTGGATGACGATTCATGGGGTGATTAATTTGGAAGAAGATACATGATTTTGATGAATATTGACATGATATTGGTTTGCAATAAGAAATATGATTGTAGTGGAGTCATATATGAATATATATAATTATATTTTATGATTAGTAATTGTCCTATACTGAAATCACAAATGGTGTCAGGGACATGATATGACACAAGGGGTGGGGGGGTAAAACCCACTATGGTTTTCAAATATGATTCCAAATATATATTTTATAATGAAGAAGTCTAATTGTTAAAGATTAAAATATTTGACTAAAGATGATTGTTTTTTTATACTGATAATATACTGGATGGAAGGATTCATTATAGACTACAAGTTCCTCTTGTTATATATTATCTCACATTTGGATTCAAGAACTAAAATCATTCATGTTATTTCACTACAATACGAAAATTTATTTTTAGCATCATCTATAGTAAGGTATTCTCTATGAAGAAAAGAAGGATAATGGAAATCAAGATGTATCACTTGATCTTTATGAATAAGTGGGATAATTTTGTATATCTTATAGTATGAATCAAAAAATTTATATTGAATTTATTATTTAATTATTTATCTTTTTATGTCAATTTTAAATCATAGGGGGAATTGTTAATGTGAAATGAAATCCTTAGTTTAATTGAAATATGTGTTTTTTTGAAGTAAGTGAGTGACATGGTCAACTTCATGGGTGACATAAAATATAATTTCATATATGATCTTTTGAATCACTGTACATAGAGAATTTTTAGAGTACTCAATTAAATGTGGTAGCCTCACTCATTGAATATATTTTAATTGAATTCATCTTGCAATATGAAATGGTTTTGGGAATGAATGGTGAAAAATATTGAATTTTCTATGTTATCAAGTGGAATCACTAACGAAGTGGGACTCTAGAGGTACACTAGTTGTATAAGTGTAAATGGGTAAATCAATGAGTGGTTGAGAGAATATATGGTTTAATAAAAGAAACTATAGTAAATATTTCATTTTCAAATGATGTTTTTAATGTTGTAAATACATCAGAATATTTTTGACGATTACCTATAAATGATTTCATGATCTGAAAGATTTTTTAAATGTCAACTGTTGGGGTCAAAATGGCTCTCATTAGATATTAATTTTTTTGGAATAGAATAAATTATAATATAATATAATATTATTACTTAATCAAGGAAGAAATAAGATTTTATTTATTTTGATTTCAAAAGATGATCAAATTTAGCCATCCTCAACAAGATATTTGTCTAGAATATATAGGATATTTTATGATTATATTGTATTGAAAATTAGGGAGTTGTTCTAAAAAGTTATCTCTATTCATTTTAGTTAAAATGAGGATATAATGTTAATATTTATTTTTATATGATGAGAAACTATTCATTATATACACAAATGTAGAGATTTAAGAATACGAGTTACAAGAATTAACCATACAGAAGTATGGTGATTAAGAAAAATCTATATCTAGAAACTGAGAAGGGGTTTATAGTTGTATTACAATCAAAATCCAAAGGGTTGAATATTTCACGAAGAGGTTTTTTGTGGTACTTTCAGAAAAAAATAAATTTATTTGATCCTTTTCAATGAAATTCAGGAAATTGAGTTTTTTAGAAGTATATCGTACGATTATGGAAGTAGATTTATGTAAAATTGGAAGATATAAAAATTTTATAAGATGTTTAACCACACATCATATTCAAAAAATTCTTTTATGAAATTTTCTTCTTGAAATAAATTATATGTAGAAAAGATAATACAATTTCTCTGTATGTAAGATTATGCTATAAAATAATGTTCCTAGATATAATTCAGTCACAAGTATCATTATATTTAGAGTTTTAATATTATTAGTATAAATATTGAAAATAAAAATTAGTTGTGGGATTGTTTTTTTTTGTGTTTGTAGAATAAAGTTTAAAATAGGTTTAGATAATTAAATGATGTTTTGAGAAGTATTCAGCACAAAGGAAGGATTTTATTTTATCACTTACATGATCACATAAGAGGTATGCATAAGATAGATTTTGATTAAGGTATGAAATAAAGAGATCATAAAGTTAATTCAAAACCACAAATGGATTATGATTAAGGGTAGAATAATTTAAGAATAAGTTGTAGAAAAAACATGGCAAATAGGAATGAATGAATTAACTAAAGCATTCAATGTTTTCATTAAAGGAAATATAAAAATAAATTGTCACATAATATTTTTTCAATGAGTTAAATGTTATTTGAGAACTATAAAGAATATTGTTTATCAATGAAATATTGAAAAAACCAAGAGGTAGAAATAATTAATTTAAATTTTGTGGCGTTACTTTGTGTACTACATATGAAAATATGATTTTTAATATGATGATATATAAAAAGGCCGCTCTCAAAGGCTGTTTTTATAATCTGCTGATTAATGTTTTCTACAGGGTTATTTGAATTTGAATTACCCAAAAATCAATTCATTAATGATTGGTGATGAATTAAATTAAATATTATAAACTGTTTTCATGTAGAATAATTTCTCAGATGTTAGGTAAAAAAATATAGAGAAATATTTGAGAACCATATTATCATGAAGCTATTTCATTTAAAAATAATATTTGTACATGTTACGCAGTACTACAAATCACTTTTCAAAGGGGGGTTACTTGAATGTAGTTCTAAAAGAAGAGTATTATGATGATTTTTTCAATGATGTGGTTTATGAGGGAGTTTTCGGAACGAAGTTCCATGAAGGGGTTACAAGACTTATGTTCAATATAAGATTTGGATGATGTGTAGTTTTGACAATAGTTTTTAAATGCTGAACAATATTCAACAAAAATCCTATACAGTGGTCTAGAGTCATGTTTTATCTCTAACATTAGTAAATATAATGTCATATATTTATATATTAAATTTATAAAGTGTATAATAGAGTCCGATGGGATTGAATGAAAAAATCTAGTTTATTTTCTGTACATAAGGATCAAAGGGTAAAAGGGAGAGTTTTCCCACTATATATACCATTAGAATACGTCTGAGTCAAATAAGCTAGTTATATCATTAGATTTTATTTATTTTGGAGAAGGTGAATTGGAATTTTGATCTCAACATGTTGATCTCTTCTGGTATATAATAAGGAGGGTACAAAAAGACGAGTATATTAGAGCATTCAATTAGGATCAATGGTAAAGGTTGAGTATCCTGCTGAAGAATAATAGAACATCATGTCTCTAATTTATTAAAGAGACCCCTGAGTCTATAAATTTATAATAATATCATCAATGTAGTGCGTAAAGGTGTAGAAGGGGGATTATATCTTGGTTGGGGAGTGACACAACCCTAGACATTGTAAAGAAATATAGCGTAGTTTTGAGTATCTATGGCCAAAACACTGAATCCAATGAATTAATGAATTATAATTGATTTTAGTATATCAACACATTGTCAGTGTATGATCCAATGAAATATCATTTTTCCCTAAAATAACTGAAATATTATTGGTCTATTCTATCATTAAATTTCTATATTTATGAATCTATATGATGATATCATTAGTATATGAGGATAAAAGACGGGACTTCTTCATTATAATAGGCGAATAAGATATATACAATAAAAAATATTTAAGAATAAATGCATTTTAATCATTACTCACCTAGATTCATCTATACAAAGTGTTATATAGGTTAACCTAGTCTAAAAAACATGGAATCGAGTATAATGATTCAAATTATATACCTTCAAAAAAATGGAGTTATTAAATATGGGAACTCTTAGTGAATAACTATGAAAAAGAACCACCCATTTAGAATAATATCAATAACAATTATGGGAATGATTATGGTAAATTCATAGTGTATACACAAAATATGGACTCATTATGTCCTACTAGAAACATAAAACGTCATGAGATATGGAATAAAAGAATGAAAACATTACAACACTTCATAGGGTTAGGAATTATGCTCTTTATATAGAATAAAGCAGGAAATCAGTTATAGTATTTTTATTAATATAATTTATGCATACTTATAGGAAATTAATCTATGAATAAAGACAGTGATTTATTTACTAAATGGATAAGGAATATTTTGGAGGGAAATTATGTGAATTTTATTGTGTAATAGTTTTAAAATTAGTATGGAAATTTAGATTTGGGGGATATTTTTAGTGATGAGGAAGATCATGTTATAAATTAATGGAAACAGTAATGTTCAACACATTTTTAACAATAGAAAGTATAATAATAATAAAAAATAATAAATTCAGTATGTGAAACATTAAATAAATTGTAGAAAAATAGTATTTATGATTCTTGATTCTAACATCATCAGTAAAAAATAATGCCCTGATATAAACTCGATGGATGAGAAATATGAAGCATAATATTTTTATCATTGGAATATGCAACATCATTTAAAGGATTGGTAAATCATGAATTATAAATTAATAACATAAATTAGATATATTATTAGATTAAATGAATAAATTGTGAGATCTTATAAAGATGTTGAGTGAAAATTATTTCATTTGTTTAAATTGGGTGACCCATATAACATATTGAGAGTGATTATGTGATATTGATTAAAGGATCTTTTTTTCAAGTGTTATACTTAAATTAATGGAATATATTTTTAAATAGAATTTTGATCAGTATAATGATAAAAAAAATTATATTTACTAGATTTAATTAAATTTTTATTATTATATAACAAATTGATAGGATGAATAAATTATTGAATTAAGTACCTATATAAGAAGTATAAACTAAATAACTGATGGGATATCAACTGGAAGATGATGAAGTACTAGTATAAAATTTAAAGAAACTTTTGTATGGTTTATATATTCACCATGTGATTGGTATGCTCCTTTATGTTCATACTTAGAGAAGATGGAGTTCAAAATAAGATGTGTTGATCACAACCCCGATGGGGATTCATTAATTGAAGAATAATTCCCTATACTCATCTATGTTAAATATTTCATTTTTAAAGAACTAAAATGAAAATAATGGATAATTTTTTTTGGGTTTTATAATGTAATATTTTGAAATATTTATGATTATTGATTTTAATTATCTTGTCAAGGATTAAGATTATAATAATGAATAGTATTATTTTACATATCATGCAAAACTCTCTATATAACTATTGAGGATGTTTTATATGCTATATTTAAAACCAGATTCAACCCAAAATACCTTTGCAAGTAAAATAAAAAACAATGAAGATGGAACGACTGTTGATCCAATATTATTTTGTATAATTATTGAGATACTATTGTATTTAATAGTTGAATGGAAAACATTATTTTTGAAAATTTCAGGATGATTAATTTTGAGAAACATAAAGGAATAACATATTAGTGTAGTAAAATTAATATTTCGTTATATTCAAGGCATGTTGGATTAATTTATGATTTATGATACATGAAAAAACTATTTATGATGAAATATTGAAATATCTAGTGGGATGGGATTGTTTTTGATAAAAAATTGATGTGTGGAGGGGCCTCTTTATTGGAAACAAGTGTATCAAGTGGCCTAGTAGGTATTAATAGATCACATGACCTATGATAGAAAAAATTATATATTTGGGTTATGAAATTTAATTCTCCAATCATGTGAATGAGTCAAAAATTGTATGAACATGATAGTAATAATAGATGTCAATTTTGATATTGTGTATCCATAATTATGAGATTAATGATATATAGAACTCAATAAAATATTGATTTTAATATGATATTGAAATTTAATATCATTTAGTTATGGAAAATAAAGAGATTGAATTTATTAATTTAGATCATATTAGAGCCAATCCTCATGTGGAGAACATGTACCTTATTTATTTCCCATGTCATTGTTTAAAAATAATTAGGTGGAACCCATTGTTCCCAAACCCGATAAATATTAAGGTGGTTTGGAATATTTAATCTTCACATATGTGTCTAATCTCTTCCATTACATTTATTTATGAAATAAATTTTATCCTTTTGGTTTATTTCGAAACGGTAGATATTGTATAATTTGTAGAATGTATTTCAATAAGTGAAATATTCATATAAATTTCATATAAGGGGGATAAATATACTCTTGAGAGGGAATATTTTGTTTCAATAAATAAAGGGATATAAAATCAATGAATATTAAAATTAAGAAGTAATGATTATAATGGGATCAAAATCCTGGTTATTATTTTTTGGAGTTAATATAACCAAATAAATTTTTCATGAACTCAATATTATAAAAATGAAAAGTTCTCACATAGGCCTGGTTTATAAGATTAGAATATATATTCTTATTTAAATATACTATAGATTTAGGAATTAGTGAATGTGATTTAGTATTTATAAAATCCTAAAGAGGTAGTGGGGGTGACTTTAGAATTTGGGTAATTTAAGTACATATGGTTGGAAATTATGATAATCAAAAGTGGAGACTATTGAAGTGTGTTCATTATTGACATTCTTATTAAAAAATATTTTTTTTGAAATAAATAAAACATGAGTAAATATTGGAGAAGTTTGGATGATGTTTCCGAGGATATTTAGTGAATTTGATGAAAAGTAAAAAATAAAATAGTAATGAATGAGATAACTCTAATATATTATTCAGGGAATATTATGGGTTGACTAAATAAATATTTTATTATCGATAAAATAATATTCCTTGATTTGTTATGTTTAAGACTAAATTGAAACGATATAGTGAAACAAATTGTTTTATTGACTAATAATCACATAATAATGGGAATCTTGAATGATAAAAGAGTCAATATTATTTTAAAATCACATGAAAATACTCTATTAGAATGAATAGTAATTTTGGGATTGTTGGTTTAGATAAAGAATCATTGTGTAATGATGGTCATGATTTTAGAGGTTTATGAATCATGACAAAAAAGGCCCCATAATCAGATCTAAAATAATATTTCAATCAGACACATGGAAGGTTATTTTTTTTATGTTAATGATAATTCCAAAAGTGTTGGATGTGGTTTTCCAAGGGAAACTATATTACAACATAGTAAATATCATTTCACTATAAATATATTGGGAGGTTTGTTTTTGGGAGATCAAAATTCATGATATAAGGAACATGGAAATTTAAATATGTTCTAATTTTTAGGGAGAAGTGGTATTTGAGTAACATTATACTGTAATGAACACCATAAATCAAATATATATTATAATTACATATATATATTTAATATTTTGTTATTAAAAAAATTCAATATTGAATTTATAATTATTGGAGAACTTCAATTAACTATATTATTAATTTTTTGTTTCCTAGGTGGATGTTAAAAAATTTATAAGAACTGGATAAATTTTGTTAAAGTATTTTGAAAAAAATAGAGTTATATATATATATGGAAACAAATAAGAATACAATAATAATGAATTGGATGAACAAAAATGAGTATTGAATACTGAGATATTTTAAGAGTGACTTTCTATAGAATCATATTTTTCTGGAATATATATATTTTAATATAGAGTTTATACAAAATGAAACATCCTATACTGATTTGGCATTGCTTTTATTATTAAATTATCTTTCAGATCATTATCTTGTTTTTTAATCTTGTAGTAGTATATGGTTGGATATGTATATGTAATACTTTTTGGATATCATATTGGATTGGTCCAAAATGTATAAACAAAAAGCGCAACAATGATATTACTTAGTATGTTGACTATTTGTTAATGTATATTCCTTGTATATATAGATTATGGGTCAAACTCACAAAATCATTATTCCATTAGATTTACATTTTCAATTCATATATTTTGAATATCATTCTTAAATTTATAGTTTAAATTATATCCTGTTTGTATTAGGAAAAAAATCCATCAAATGGATAAAATATATCACCGTAATTAACAAACTTTTGGTTTTTTAGGTTTTTTTAAATTTTGAGTGACTATAGATGATAATGTTGTATATCCTTTGAATAAAACCATTATCATAGAAAAATATGATGGCCATTAAAAATTCCAAGCATAAATGTTAGGGAGTAGATCTAATATATATTGTTTTCTTTGTATCCAAATGATATTCTTTACGTTGTAAAAATATAAAATGTTTATAATAATATTTTAAATTACCATTTTATGCTTAATTTAGATTTAGTATAATTTTATATTGATTATAATGATATTTAACTTATATTTAGGGTACACTACCTAATAATAGAATATAATGAAAAATCATTATTTTTGTAAATTAGTTAAGATTAACATGACTAGAGGCTCATATAGTTATTTAACAAATACTTTGAATGTACTAAATTTAATATTTTTAGACTAATCCAACAGATTATATCACATGTGAGTAAATTAAAAAAAGGTTACCTTATACTGGTTTATTAGTGGATATTTGAATTGACAATCTACAACTAAATAACATTTGCCTCTTGCTAATTGATCCCACTTTATTATCACTATTTTAATATAATGGACATGTAATGAAATATAAATGAGAATTATTTTTTAAATATACACATTTATATTTATTCATGGTGATTATTTATAAACTATTTATTTTTAAATCATATTTTCATAGGGGATTCCCCATCCACCCCTTTCATTTTTCACAAAACACCTCTACTTCTTTGCCTTCCTCTAAAAAGCCCAATGATTCTTCTTCTTCCCACATCATTAAACTACACCTATTATTTTCCCATTTTATCCATCGTGTAAATTATATTCTCTTTCTTAATTTACTATTATCATTATTTATAGATTACTCTTATAATTTTCAACGGCTTATTCTTATCCATCACCTATCGTGTGATACTCTTCCAATTCTTTGTATGTTTAATTAATGGAAAAGGTCAGTTTGAAGATACTCTACTCTTAAACTATTTTTATTATTCCCTAATTTAAATAAAATCAATTATATTTACATAAATATTTAAATTGATATTATAGGTATTTATCTTTCAACGATTTAAATTTTATGTTATATCATGTTATTTGATCATCATATAAAACTGAATTGTTGATATATTTTACAATAACTAATGTCCAACATCTACAATATCATCCCCTCACCCTCTTGTAGTCCAACTCCACTAATCCATTAATGTGTTTAGGGTTTTAATCTATTTTTAATTTTATATATTATATAATATATAGGTACCATTTTCTTGATTTTTCGGGCAACTTTTTTAAGTTAATTTTCTTATTTTTCTTTTCTTTGTTATAATGCACTTTTTAAGTATAATTTTATTTTCATTTATGTAATTTTCATGAAACAATGATTTAGTATAATAATTATTTTATTATTCCAAATGTATTTTTATAAATTTTATATGGTATATTTTTATCATAAAATATGAGATCATAATATCAATGCATTGTAATATTATTTTATTTGATGATTTGTTCTCAAAAAAAATTTACATGTTCTTATATTATACTCCATGTCATGATTTATATTTAACATGATATTATTTTATTAATTATCACTATGTTTAATATAAAAAATACTAATAGGGAATGGAATAATAAATGATGTATTATTTTACCCTATAATAAACCTCATTATGTTAATGGGTTAGCAACATTTTTATATTTTTTAATTGAAAATCGATTAATAGAAAGATGAATACAAATTTTATGTTCCAACATGAATTTTAGATAATGGTTGAAATGATATTATGTGTCTGATAATTGATATTGAAATAATATCCTAAGAAATTTATGATAAAAATTTCGCATGGTGAATTGAACATTGGATAAATTTAAACATGTGGCCATAAACAAAATGAGTATCCTACTCCCCAAATTGAAAAGAATGAAACTTAGAATTTGATATATTATGTGTTTCACACTGTAAAATAACATGATGAACATTTAAAATATTACAAGAGCCTCTTTACATTTTTTTACATAGAAATATAAGTGAAAAGCTAACAGTACAACCATATAAATGTTACGAATTACTGGAAGCTATAATTATGGAGTTATATGATTGTAATGTAATATATATATTTTTCATTATAATGTAGTTTTTCTATATTTTACAGATTGAATCTTAACATACATGGACATTTAAATTATTTTTTGGAATACATAAAACATAAAAAAAATTCACATAAATATCTTCCCCTTTTTTTCCTACATAAAACCTTTATTTATATCCTAAGTAAAGGAAAACATAGAAAGGGAGAGCTCAAATGCTCAATAAGGGTTAACGTGGAGAACATAAACAAAAAATAAAAATTTGAACGTAAAAACATGAACATAATGTTTAAACATCAAAATCCTGAGCAATGGCATAAATCATGGCAGTACGTAAGGCATGGATCATAAAGGAAAAATAACCCTGATAAATTAACTTTGGAATAAAACATGTAATTGTGGAAAAATAATAATCACATAGTATGATTTCCATAGTATCCAATGCATTGAAGCCATGAACCTCATAGTGGACATAGTCCATTACTGAAACAGACTCACTTGTCATTCCGGTCATGTATTTCTGAACAAGATTTAGTTGTTGTTCGAGCCCTATATTACTGAACCAAATTTACATGTCTTTCTATTCATATTTATAACATGAGATATAAATATTTACTCAATGCATTAGTGGGATATATTTTTCCCACCCATATCATAATGAAATCATTCTTACTTGTTCCACAAAAACATATATCATTCATCATATCATAACCCATGAAATAAAATGGGATTCTTATACCCCATTTCAACATAAAATAATTAATATAATATAAATGGACATCATAAAAATAATTCCATCATAAACACAATAAAATGATTGTAATAATAGGGATATAGAATAACCCTATGTCATTTTAGATGGAAAATAACATTGACAAAACACTTGTACTTAATTCCGGAGGAAAATATCATTTCTCCCTAAAAAACGTTTTCTTTTCTCAAAATGCTGTGCAATTTGAAATGAAAAAAAATTAGTTGAAAATTAACATGAAATATTGTAGATGAAGACTAATGGAAATATGGAATTATGAAGTTGTAAAACTCATTCATATCATCTATTTTTTATAAAATATCTTCGTACTTTTTCTGGAAAAGTTAAAAAATACCGAATATGTTAAACAAAAGAAAGATTCCTTCCAATCCAGGTAGAAAAAGTAAAAATGTGTAAAAATGAATTTATATATATATATAATAATAGTACACATTTTATGAGAATATTTTTAGAAGACACGGACATGGAAGTTAAATATATACCCAGTAGATACTTACGAATAAATAATCTAGGATAGAACAAGATTGGAAAAGTTATCCATGACCATAGGTCCAATTTCATCCAAATGTGTCAAAAAACTCTTAAATAGTGGTTTTAAACCCATTATTAACTTGTAACAAAACCATAATAATATTTATGACATCATATATGATTTACTTAAGACATAATATTACCTTTACATTTTTCAATTCCTTGTTAAATCATCATATTGGACAATTATCATTTTTATCGTTTGTATTTGGACTTGTTATTCTTGATATTATTACATAGATCATGATTTAATTACATCAATAATGTAAAAAATTATTTATATATCATATTTATTCTATATATATATATAATATAGATAAATGGAATGGAATACACTATTCATGGTGATAGTAGGTCATACGTACACATTAACGCTATTTTCGTTTCCTTATTAAATTGAATATAATTAAGTAAATGACATAGAAACAGACACACACTCACACAAATATATATCTAGTAGAATAATTTTGTAATATATTTCACTATTATTTATTATATATACTTTATAATCATTCTTGAATGGTTAACGTGGAGAATGAATCTCATCGCATCGTGGAGACGGTAAGCTGCAAGTACACACGAGCGACGATATCGATCACATAGTTGTTGAATGGAGTTGAAGTTGATGGTGTATAATATCTCATAATTAGTATCATGTTATAATAATCATATATCATTATTATTTCCCCCATTATACCCAACCATTTATAGTAGTGGTGAAAAATAGATTACACCACGTCGTGGATACGGTAAGCCATAAATACACAAGCACAATGATTTCATTTTTTGTAGGATGTATAGATGGTGATATATAGTTGTTTCATATTTATAATAAAATATCACTATATTATTGATACTTATTTCATTACTTTATTATGAAAAGACTAAATAAGATGATGTATAAGAAGAAAAAAATTGAAAGAATCGGTAGAAGAGATTACATATTCTTCGACATGCATCAATTAAATTTCCTCTTAGGGCAGAAGATTTGGGATTTAGGGAAGATCATAACCTCTAGAATGTAACTAGGAATGTGTAGAAGATAAATTAATAGGTTTTGGCTGAGTTTAAGGCTAAAAATGGAGTGGATAAGTGAGGGAGGACTTTCCCTTTTATAAGAGGGGAGAGGGGCACTTTAGGAATGGTCCAAAATATTGATTTATTTTAAATTAATTTTTAATTTAAAATACTCCAAAACCTACTTAATTATAAGATATTATGAGTTTGGTTCTAATAATGATCATACAGTAATTTGTTTGACCATTTTTGAATATTTTTTTCTCTTATCTTTATGGTTTTACCCTTATTTTACCCTTTTTAATCTTACTGTGATATCATGTTATTTACACATTTTGGGTTAATGTAGTTTACATATCATGTCAGAAGTCTCAAAATAAAGTTATTTAAGACATATTTTTACTTATATTAACTATTTTTTATGAAATAATATATTTTTATGATTTTAATATCAATTAATAAACTATTTTATGTTTTAAATTATGAATTACGTCAATTTGGGATACTATTAAGAGTTGAATTTTTTAAAAAATCCTAACAAACATAATACTTAAAAAATAAGGAACTAACTCAAAGATAATATGCAAGTATCTTCACATAATTTTTTAGATGACATAAAAATAACTATATTACATTTTTTAATATTTATAAATTCATTTATTTGAATCATTCAATAATGAGGTAATCACTACATCATAATTGTGTCATAGATAAATATATTTATCTAATGTATACAAATTATAAATAAAATACCATGATGTGGGAAACCATTTTATATTTCATGTGACTATTTATGGATAAAAGTATTTTTTATATAACCTAATATTAAAATTGATTTAATAAAAGATATATGTTTAAGTTATAATTATCATTACTTTAAATTAATTTTTATAAAATGTCATTTTCACATCCATGTGAATCCGTGGGGTCAAAAAATTGACCCACAGATTCCCATGTTCAGACATATCTTATCCAATAGGATTAGGTCATGTGTTAGGGTAATTTAATATTATTATAATATTAATTTTTACCCTTATTTACCAGATGTACACTTTAACCATGGTAAATAAAATAATTACTGAAATTACTATTCAAAATGTGCAAAAAAAATACCTATTTACACAATTTGAAAAATATTATTCCAAATATAGAATCCATTTCATCAAATTGAAAAAATAGAAGTTGTAGTAATTAATTTAGAATTAATCATATTGTCAGAAAAAATGGGTTTTTGTTTAAAACAATGAAAACGATTGAAATGTTTTTTCATGTGAATTAAATGTAAAATTAAATACAATGATATAAATTGTCTTAAACAATAAGAAAATATTTTATTGATACTTTGAATCCATTAAATAATATATTTTATCCACATAAAATATTCTGATGAAAATAATGGTTTTCAATTAAAATTTAGAGTATTTTAACTATTTATCAAAATATGAATGTTATCAGAAAGATATCAAAAAATTATCCAAAGTAAATTTTTATGTCCAAATTCAAAATAAAAGTTTATATTGTCCAATATAACTCATATAAATGTCAAAAACTTGATTTAAAATGGGTTCTCCATCAAAAGGCGATAAAACGATTTTTTTGGAAAAATACTTCTTTTATCAGAAAATTGACTTTGTTCTCATATCATGTGTAAGATTAGTGATAAGATTATAATAAATAAAATATTAAGTTAATACTATTAAAACATCTATTATATATAATATTTTAATAATATATCATTGTTTAGTGAAAATTGGTATTGAGTACGACACCAGTTATTGGGAAATGTCGCTCTTGCGTGTAACGCTAGCCATGCCTGGACTCTGTATAGTGAGTGATTCTATTGGTGTTCGTATAATATAATCCGAACATATTTCATTTATACATTGAAAAAAAATCTATACTCAGTGTTTTGTGAAATGAATTCTATCAATAAAACTTGAAATTTTGTGCAACACAATCCAAGAATAGTGTTGTGTATACTGAAAGATAATAAGTCGTTTCATATAGAACAATCTAATCTTGGTGTAGTGTACAACACAAGACATAAAATAAAATATCTCATAAAATCATGTGGTGTTACATTCTACCCCCTTAAAATGATTTTTCCATCTAAATCCATCAAGTTTATAAATAGTTTTCTAAATGAAAGTTTCTTTCATGAAAACCCACATCGTAAAAATGAATACGAAAACATTATTTTAAAAAATATTTTTATAAACATAATAGTTACCCAAAGTAACTCATCAATGGGTTTTCACGTAATAGAACATAAGTGGGAAGTGAAGACATATATATGAATGATAAATCTAACCATCATGTTCTGATGGATAGTGATAGAGAATATGGATTGGAGAGAGTTAACTACGAGAAAACCATAAATATGTAATGATTTGAGGTACCATCTGATTAATCGGATAAGAAAGTACTATGATAACATTTTGGGTTTCAAGATCCTTTTCCTAATGATGAAAAAAATCATTATAATAAATACATACTTTATTTCAATATTGTTGATCGTTCCTTGAACAATTTCCACTTCAACTATTATTTAAAGAAATGATGTTGAATTTTTCATTCATGAGGTGTTAGAAGATTATGCGATAGAATGATAGGTCATTCCAATTGTCTCTATAACCAAGAGGTTATCACAGGTTATTAAATATACATAATTCTATCAATACTCAGATAATGAATTAATCTAACACACATAAAATGGAAAATAATTTATAATATCCATAAATGATAACATTACAATCCTTTAAAAAACTGAAAATATAAAACATTAGAAAGAGGTGACCGAAATGTACTTAAAATTTCTCAACCATATCTTATATGGTTTTTCTTGGTTTTCAAATTCCAAACATGTGAATAACTTATTCATGTATTCTCTTGAAACATGATTTAACAAAGAACCATAATGAAAACGTGAATACTGTCAAAAGTTAACTATTTCAACATACCAAAATTCAAAAAATTACATATACTAAAACCATGATATCACTTTGTCCATGTATCATTCATGAGGTCATTAATACTATCAAATATCTCATTATCTCCATATCTATTACTCCCAAAAAAAATCAACCACTTTTCCTTGTTACGGGTACCATATATTTATGGAAAACCACAATGGACATGTATGTAGATGGTCCAATATTACATAACACTATTATATATATTCAAGAACTATATTTTGGAATCCTATTACATAAATTCTTAATCATTACACCACATAGTTGGATTACTTAACATCACCAATATTGATCCCAAGTGATTTCCCTTTGTCTCGGAGTTAAAATGTTGTTGGTGTCGATAATCATCCATAACCATTGGATTTGGTAATTTGTTAGCATAGTGCCCCATTTCCATGAACATGTAACCTTGATATGTGGGAGGATCACTATTTGGATCATTATATTTATTCCCATTACATTAGTAGTAAAATACTCAATGACTTTGTTTACCTCACTTAAAACATTTTTTAGTCCCTTTAAGATAGTTTTCTCTATGTGTCCTTCCACTCATTGAGCATAAATAAAATTTAATATTATTTTCTCTATAATTTTTATATTTTCCATTTAATTCCATCCTTATTTTCATTTAATAAACATGATATAGATTAGAAACTAAAATCTCCCTTTTTTTCTAAAGAATATGCGGAAGGTACATAGTAAAAAATAAGTTTTTGTACTTATCTCGATCCATGGAGACAATTTAATCTAGTTGGCTAGTATTCTCAATAAATATCCACCACACATTCTCTTTACCTTTCCAGTAATAAGTTCCCAACATAAACTTTTCAAAATTTTAACATCATAGAATGAAAAATAAAATTTCAATGGTAAAAATCCATTTCTCTTCAACTAGTGGATTGATCATTCCACTAAACCTAGGTGGTTGTTTCTTATGACAGATTTAAGGGAACGTTTTAGGAGCCTTTCTGGATTTGTTGTCCAAGAAAAAAGATTATTTATTTTATCTTTCAGAACATTTTGTTGTTTAAGAGGACAATAATTTCATTTCCCACCACATCCAGCATTATCATGGTTCCTTTGGGATCTATCCATTGTCTAAAACCCAAAATTAATAGTGTGAGAGGCGAAAATATTATTAGGAAAGCAACATAATCAAGGGGGTACATTAAATCTATAACATCTAAGGTCTGATCCTAGTTTATTAATGATAATTATCATATCTCTAGTACTATAACCTATAGTTATACATAATATTATGAATTTCCCTTGACATACCTTAAAAATATCTCTAGGTATCTCACTAATGTTTTCACATCCTAGTTACCAAATGCTAACTAAACCATCGATCATATACCAACTGTCGATACCCATGCTTGACGTATATTGACATTACATTTATTTGTCCGAATAAATAATACATGACAAAAACAAATTACAAAAGGCCGTGTTAGATTACTTTCTTTTGAAACTCAGAACATAATCTTCTAATCATGGTGAATTATCTTCAACCTCTCCAATAAAGATCTTCTCATTTTCTATTTCTACATAAAACCATTCTTTATATCATGGGGAATAAAAAAACATAGAAAGGGTTAGTTTAGATGTTCAATAAGGGTAAACATGGAGAATATAAATCAATCTATAATCATTTTAATGTTAAAACATCAACATAATGATTAAACATCAAAATCATGAGCAATGATATAAATCTTTGTAGTGCGTAAGGCATGGATCATGAAGGAACATTAACCATGTTTGAATAACATTGGCATAAACCAAGTAATTATGGAAAACTAATAATAACATAATATGATTTCAAAAGTATCCAAGTCATTTCAATTAATACTGTCATATTGGACATAATCTATTACTTAATTGAGTTTACTTTCCATTCCAAACTTGTATTATTGAACTGGATTTCTTGTCATTACATCCCTGTATTACTGAAACGGATATACAATATATTTGAGTCACGTTTATATTATGAAGTATAAATCATTACCTAATGCATTAGACGTAGATATAGGTTCCACCCATCTTATAATGAAATCATTCTTGCATGTTTCACAAAAACATAAATCTTTCATCATAGCAAAACCCATGAAATAAAATGGGATTCTTAAATATCATTTCATCATAACCTAATATATATAAGATAATTGATCATCATAAAAATAATTACATCATAAAAACAATCAAATAAATGTTATAATAGGTAAATATACAAAAACCCTATGTCATCTTAGATGGAAAATAATTTTTATGAAACTCTTGAACTTAATTTTTAAAGAAAATATCATTTATTCTTTAAAAATGATTTCTTTTCCCAAAATTCCAGGAAATTTTAAAAGAAAATAATTTATTTGAAAATAATCCTGAAGTATTTTAGAGTAAGATTCGTGAAAATAAGGAATTTTGATGATGGAAAACCCCATTAATTCTATATAAGTTAAAAAAATATTTTCCTCGTACTTTTACCGAAAAAGTCAAAAATTATCTTCTATGGTAAACAAAAAAAATATTTCTTCCAAACCATGTAGTAAAAGTAAAACATGGTATAAATTAACTTATACATACATATAATAATAGTACACATTTTATGACAATATTTTCAGAAAATGTAGACATGGATGACAATTATATACCCAATAGATACTTACGAATACAGAATCTCAGATAAATCGAGATTGGAGAATCTATCCCTTACATTCAGTACAATTTCAACCATATGTGTCCAAAAACACCTTTATAGTCATTTTAAACATATTGTTAACGTGTAACATATCCATAATAATATTTATGATATGATATATGATTCAATTAGGACATTATATTACACAATCATTTTCCAATTCTATGTTAAATCAAATATTTGGGTAATAATCGTTTTTTTATCGTACATGTTTGGAATTGTTATTCTTGATATTATTACATAGATGGGGATTTAATTACATATATAATTTAAAACATTATTTATATACCATGTATATTCTCTATATAAGTAAATATAATAGATAGATAAATGTAATCTAATACACTGGTTATGGAGACGGTAGGTTGTACGTATGCATGAACGCAATTTTGGTTTCCTTTTAAAATTGAATGAAACTAAATAAATGAAATATATATATGTATCCAATAAAATTATTATTTCATATATTTACTGAATATTCATTATATATACTTTATAATCATTCTTGAATAGTTAACATGGATAATTGATCTAATCGCGTCGTTGAGACGGTAAGCTGTACATATGCACGAGCGACTATATCATTCACAATGTTATTGAACGTTATTTATTTGAATTGTGTATAATATCATAGAATTATTATCATGTTATAATAATCATATAAATATTTATTTATACCATTATACCCGTCCATGTAAGGTGGTGGTTAAAAACAGGTTACACCACGGCGTGAAGACGGTAGGCCGTATGTACGCACGTGTGGTGATTTCAATTTTCATAGGATGGATAAATAGTGAAATAGGGTTGTTTAATATTTTAAATAAAATATCAGTATATTACTGATTCTAATGTCATTAGATTAATCCACTAAATAATAAGAAGTTTAAGAAGAAATCAATTTGAAAGAATCTATAGAAGAGATTACCGATTCCTTGACGTGCCTCCTTTAAATTTACTATTTGGGAACAAGAGTTGGTCTTTTTAGATGATAATAACCTCTATAATATAACTAAGTATGTTTATAAGTTAAATGGGCTGGGTTTTGAAAAGTTTGAAGGCTCAAAATGGAGTGAATAGGAGAGGGAGGAGGTGCCCATTTATAAGAGAGGATATGGGTACTTTAGAAATGTTTCAATATATTAATTTAATAAAAATTAAATTTAGATTTAAAATTTTCCAAAACATACTTAATTGTATGATAATATTATATTGGTTAAAATACCAATTAGAAAATAATTTTAGGACATGTTTTAAATATTGTTTTACCCTTATAGTTTTGTTTTTACCCATATTTTACCATTTTTAATCTTACAAAGATATCATGTTATTTACATATTGTGTGTTAATGTAGTTACCATATCATGTCAAAAAACCCAAGAAAAAGTTATTTATGAAATATTTGGACTTATATTAACCATTTTACCAAATATTTGATTTGTAGTAATTTTATACCAATTAATAAACTATTTTATTTTTTAAGTTATGAATTATGCCAATTTTGGATTCTATTCACTCTTGACTTTTTTTAAACAAATTCATAACAACCTTATTAATTCAATAATAAGGAATTAAATTATTGATAATATTTCAATATCATCCATACAAATAATAGATGACATCAAAATAACCAAATTACATTTCTTTTAAAAATTATAAATTCCATTATTTCAATCTTTCATTGTTGATGTAATCATTACATCAGAATTATGTCATAAAAAAATATATGTATATAATGTCCAAAAATTATAAATAAAATTCCATAATTTTAGAAATATTTTTATCCTTCCAATGACTTTTTACAGACTTGTATATCTATTATATCATCCCATATTAATATATATTTAAAAAAAGATATATGTTTAGGTTATAATTATCATTACTTTAAATTCTTTATTATAAAATGTCATTTTCACATCCAAGTGACTCCATGGGGTCCCAAAATCAATCTATGGATTCCCATGGTCGTAGTTATCTCATAAAATTGAATTAGGGAATTTGTTATAGTGGTTTAAAATTATTATAATATAATTGTGTACCCTTATTTATCAGATTTACCCTTAAACAATGGTAAATAAAATAATTGCCAATGAGCTCGTACCCAAGTGGTACAATATTCTACATGGCATCCAAAAGACTCGAGATAAAATCTGGGAAGGGATAAATTTATCATTAATATAGTAGGGAACTATAGTAGTATTGTAGCAGCGTTGGCACTATAGCGGTGGAGGCATTGTAGTAGGGACTGTAACGATGGTGGTACTGTATCAGGGGTTGTAGAAGCATGGGTACTGTAGAAGTACTATTCATCAAGGGGTCCATTGGAAAAAATATGGGAATTAAAGACTTCTATTCAAGGCACATGGCATTGGGCCATTGGGCTGTGGAATGTGTCTCTCTCAACCCAGACTTAAAGAGGTCATTGCTTTAATAATAAATTGATCCTTCTCCCCCAACCATTAAAAAAATGGTAAATAAAATAATTAATAAGGTTACTATTCATAATTTCCAATAATAAAAAGTACCTATTTACTAAATATGAACCTTATGATTACAAATATAGAATACATTTTTTAAATTCACAATGCTGAAGGTGCAGTAATTAATTTTTAAATTAATCATGTTATCGAAAAAAGTTGTTTTTGTTTAAAACATTGAAAAAGATTGAAATATTTTATATATGAATAAAATGTAAATTTTTTTAAAATGAACTATATTTATTTAAAATATAATGATATATTATATTTGTACTTTAAAACTAATCAATACTATATTTTTCCATATATGGTATTTCGATGAAAAAATTTATTTTCAATTAAAATATACCGTATTTTCACTATTCATAAAAATTTGAAAGTTATCAGAAAAAAAATTTATCCAAAGTAAATTTTTATTTCCCTCTTCAAAATAAGAATTTTATATTTTCAAATATAATGTATAAGTCTGTCAAAAACTATATTTAACATGGGTACTCCATCAAAAGGTTGTAAAAATGGTTTTTTTTAATATTTCTTTTATCTAAGAAATTGATTTTGTTCCCATATCATGTGTATGATGAGAGATAATGTTATATAAAATTAAAAATGTGGTTAATACTAATCATAACAACTAGATTATATAATATTTTAAGAATATATCGATGTTTAGTGAAACTCAGTATTGCGTACCAGACAAGATATTAAGGAAGGTCCTTCTAGCATGTAACGCAATCCATGCATGTGTTGCGTTTAGTGAAATATCCTATTGGTGTTACGTATAACATTATCCAAACTTATTTCATTTATAAAATGATAATAAAATATAATCAGTATTGTGTGAAGTGAATTCTATCAAAGGAACTTGAAATTGTGTGCCACATAAGCCAAGAATAATGTTATGTAAACTACAACATAATATGGTGTTGCATATATTGAAACACAATGCTGGTGTAGTGTATAACACAACACCTCAGAATAATCTATCTCATAATATCTCGGTGTGCTACACCTATGATGTTCTTATGTTGAATTATAGATAGAACAATATCAAAGATATTATAGTTGCTTCATGATTCATTTATGTGATCTATGAGGCATGAATCATTTTATTTGATGAATATATTTTTCAAAATTCTTAGTCTCATTTAAAAAAAGGTATATTCATGTCCCAATTAATTCATGATGTAACATGGAGAATCTAAGACAGATTAGAGTGTAAATTATATCTTATTTTAGATGGAAACTGGTAATTCATGTTGAATGTTTTAATGAAAAATCTATGAAGAATAATATAAATAAAATTGTTATGAATGTTTTATGTTACTATCAATTAAGAAAATAATGGAAAAAGTAGTCATGTCGTAAAAAAGGGTTGTCAAAGTGAGGATTCATGCCATGGGAATCAATAATGGTTGGTTATATATCATCCAAGTGATTGAAAATCATGTAAATATACTGAAATCTCTATTTAGATCCTTGAAATGTTCGTTATATATTGGGTATTGATGGATTCATTCGATTCCGAACTCTATATACAATTTTTAATATATATCCAGTAATATTGACCCCTTAAAATCTACCTCTATGGATGTCTATTGAAGAAAATTCATTTATTATTTCGATGATCATTCTGGGAATGAATATTCATCTAAATAAAATTTACATATACCTTTAACCTCTTATATAAAAATTATATGATATATAGGATTTTTATGTAGACATATATGATGGGGTAACAAGTGAAATGTTCCAAATTATTTGTTACCTAATATTTATGATTTGTTATTTCCTTCAAATAAGTGATGTTTCTGGTTAGTATAATCACATTGGCTATGTATTTCAAGTCTCCAACAATGAATTTGTGGTTAAAAGACTACCATATAGAAACAAAAAATTCATCTTTCATGCTAGTGAATGGATTTATAGATGCATCACATCTATATAGTTTTGAAAATTTCTTATTCAATGGATGAAATAATTTGATTCCACCACCAAATTTTTTATTACATTTATAAATAATTTCACAATTATCGATTGTAGATAAAAAATTTAGTAATGTGTATGGGTTGGATTTTTATAAGGATAGAGATCAAAGTTCGTCATATGTTGTTGTAAAACAATAATATAGGGTAATTTTTTTAAAAAAATATATTATTGGTAATTTAAATTGTCACATCATAATATTTGGATTATACATGTTGAAAATAATTTATGAGAGAAGTTATATTTTATAATAAGGAATGATTGGGGAAAATAAAAATATCATCTAAATGCTAAAATGGAATTAAAATAAATGAATATAAATAATGATATTTTGGTAAATGAAAATGGAATGTATATTACAACAGTTTATTTTCATTGAAGAAATAAAAAAATATGTATTCCAAAAATGAATTAAAAATATAAAGGATCCTAATAGATATTCAAGTAACCTTTCAAGATGTGTTAATATAAAAATTCACAGGTTACATAAGAATAAAATTCAAAAATATCAAATTTTACTAGAACAAAAGATAAAATTGGAAATGTATAATTTATCATAACCTAAAATAGTAGTAGTCGTAATTGACTTTTTCACATTATCTAGAATGATATGTGAAACATTAATCCCCATTGTACTTGGAAAACATTAATATATAATTATAATGGAGCCTTTTAATTTTTAGATGATATTTACCACATTGGTTTATACATTGATGATTCATATAATTTTGTATTTTTTCCATCGATGTAAAACCTGTAGTACTCACACATTATCAATGAATGAGTTCAACAGATAGGTATTGTCATATTAACCCCTTATACTTAATATATTAAAATTTTTAAAATCATTACTTTTTTGGTTTATATTTATATGTTACATGGTTTAATTTGGTACATAATATGTTTGGAGTCTTTTATGAGAAACAAAGATCCTATAGAAGGATATGTTGTTAAATAATATATGTACAAAAATTGTCTTGCATTTGTGAGGTATTATTGGAATATTGAAACATAATTTAATCAAGTAAAACATGTTGATGATAACATACATCATTTTCACCCATAATATAAATTTAAAAACAATCCAGTTGTAGGTTATCAATTTTGGGAAAGTATCTTCTCACTCATTAGCACAAATTTAGTTTATAAAATCATAGAGATATGTGCTACAAATTACTAATATTATATACCCTTTCATTTAATCATAGTATCAATTAACAATACAATAACTTCAATGTTAAACATGAAATGAGAAATAATTATAATATTCTATTAATATAGTTATTATTTATTGTTTAAATTTACTTTTAGATCATAATAAATTATATTTTCATGATATAATTATATAATTATCTTATATAAAAAATAATATATTATATTTATTCATATAGTAAATACATGTTGATAATTCTGTCATAGTGCTAAATTATTTGAAATATATGGATTGATGACCATTAAATAATTATACAGTATTTGATTCTTATGATGTTAATAAATTCATGTTTCATATAGCTTCTGTTGAGTAATGTTGGAAAACAAACAATAGTCACATCTTCAAAAAATTCATAGAGTTGGGATACAATATAAACTTGATCACCATTTTTAGATTAAATTATCAAGGACAATTTTCAATTGTGTTACTCAAATTAATGTGGGTTTATATTTTCCTTAGAATAGAGAAATATTAATTATATTTTACTTGTGTTAATTTTTGTCATTTTAATGATACTTATATTTATAAAGAATATAATCCATATATTTTTACTCACAAGATAAAATGTTCTATTTTAATGCCCCGAACTTAGTTACCCAGAGTCAGTGCTTTATTACATAACATTGTCATGATACAAGGAATCATGTCCTAAAAGACCGATCAGTTTATTATTATTGGAAATAAGATACATACCTAAGTTCAACATTACTACATGAAAAGAAATACAACACTAATTTATTCCATTATAAACATCCAAGCCTCCAAGACTATGCCTATAAGTCACTCATAATTAACTTCTCAATTTCCTGGGAAAATGAAACATAAGAAAGGGGAGAGTTCAAATTCTCAGTAAGTGAAAGAAATACAGCGAAATAAAACATAAACATTATGTATGATGAATAATTCAAAACACATGCCTTTACAAATAATAAGAACTAGAACTTTATGAATGAAACGTGAGCTGATTAAATAATTTCATAATAAAAAATATTCATGGGTATTCTACTAGTCGAATAACCTAATGAACCATTATTATTATTTTCATAATAAGGGAATGTATAATGCCATACATTCTGAAAAATTTTGTCAAGGCCTCGACCAAGATGCCTAAAAATGATTAAGGCCTCGGCCAAAACCATATATCAAATTGGTAAAGGCCTCAACAAATTCCAAATATAATTTCCTCATGAGACCTACTGATGCACTGAGGAGCTATAGCAGGACACACCTCTCACAGTCTAAATGCAATACATTCCTTATATTAAAATGTTGAAACATAACATAAACATTCATATTAAAACTATCATACAAATGTCAATGCTTTAACCATAAACCATGAATTTTATAAAAATAACATATCCATAGTCAATCATGACACAATACCTTTAATACAATATGGAAGAATTTTATACTAATAAATCAACATCAAACATGTTAAAAATCCATGAAAGGATGTTGACATAGATGAAATGAAAACAATTTGAAAGAAATATATCTTTATATTTTGAAACCATTTAGAGTCACATAATTATAAAAGAAAACATTTATTTTGTAAATATTCTTATAAGCATGCAATGTAATCTTCGATGATGTTATAACGGTGGAAAATAGTTTCACCCGCCGTATAAGCTAAAAACATTCTTACATTAATTTTGTCAAAAAAGTCCTAAAGTACCCTATTTGGAAAATGACAAAAATATTCCTTTCAAAACATATATGGTAAAATAAACGTATAAATGAATTTAACACATAGTATAGTAAATTGTAAAAATTCTTTGAAATACATTTTTAAGAAAACATGGATGTGGATGATAAAGAAGTCCCAGTAGATACTTACGTAAAAATAACCTCAGATAATGAAGAGATTGTGAAATTAGGCATTACCTTGTACTTTTCCTTGTTCGAGGGTATGTTAACCTACAGTATAATAGTTAAATAATTTTTATTAAATTTTTCAAGAACTATATACATAAATATGAAGTCATATATGATCCTCTAACATTGCATTATTAGTAATATTTTAGTAATATCGTCATTTTAGGTGTCAATTGATCCGTATTTCTTTATATAATCGGTTATATAAGACATGTTTTATATGGATAAGATGTATTTTATTATTATCCAAAATGTTATTAACTTCTTAGACATTATTTTTTATAATAAAATTAAAATTATTCATTAATGATTACGATGGGGAATGAATCTCATCGCGTTCATAGAGACGGTAATCTGTACGTACGCACGAGCGACAATATCGTTATATTGATAGTGAAATCGTATGTAATTGGATGGTATATAATATATACAGATTAAATAAAATTTTATATATATTATTTACATCAGTTATACTCATTGTTATACCCATTCAAATAATGAAATGTTTGAATAACAAACTACACCACGACGTGGAGATGGTAAGTCGTACGGACGCACGTATGTTGGCTTTGTCATTCATATGATGGGTATAATAACGAATATGGTTGTATTATTTTTATAATAACATCATAGTATATAGATGAAACTGTATTTATTATTTTATAATGGAAATAATGAAGAAAGATAATGTGGAAGAAGAAAAGAACATGAAAGAGGTGATGAAATATTTACCTCTTCTTCGGGTTATTCCATTTGATTTGATAAAAAGGGATCTATAAAATGGATTAATGACCAAATGAAGGAATCTATAATTAAGGGAGAAAAGTTGGGAGGATTTTTGGTTAGGGTTTCGCAGATCCAAATGGCTTTGGTGGGGTGAAATTAATAGAAAGGGATGATCCCTTTTATAAGAGATGTGAGGGTCACTTTAGGAGAAGTATGAAATATTATTTTATAATAAAATATTTTTTGGTTTAAAATTTCTCCAAAATGATATTTTAAAAGATATGGTGGGTATGGGTCGAAAAACTCTCAAACAATTTGTTTTAGAGAGGTTTAGGCCACTATATTGACCTTATCTATTAGATTTAACTCTTAGTTAAATAGTTTGACATTTACCATGTCTCTTTGTATTTTTATATTATATGGTTAATAAACATAATATAAAATACCAAGAGAACCCCAAGAGGTTAATTATTAATATATATAACCTTCTCTATGTCAGTTGGACAATTATTCTATTTTTATGAATTTTATAACAATTAATAATATAGTATTTGTTTTAAAAACTAAATTTTGTCAATTTTGACACTATTTAGTATTTGAATATTTTGAAACCCATTAAAACATTATCACTTCAAATAAAATTTATTTACCCAGCCCTAATATGTCATATTAACCTAGAAATTTAGTTTAACTAATCAAAAGTCTCAATTTACATTCATTTGGATATTTATAATATCAATTATTTTAATATTTCATTAATATGGTAATTACAACATCATCATTGTGTCATAAATAAATTAAATTATTTAATGTTTAAAAGTTATAAATAAAATAATTTATTTAGGAAATATTTTTATCATTTTAAATAATATTTGTAGTCATATTTATATTATGTGGAGTCATATATTAAAAATGGGTTAGTTATTAAACTTTGAATTTAACTCTTTAACTCTTCGTTAAATAAAATAATAACAAATTTCGTATTCTAATCCAAGTGGACCAAAAAAGATCATATTTTATTCCTAAGGTTTTTTTTGTCGAATTACACTTATCCAATAGAATTAGGAGAGGTGTTAGGGTAATTATGAAATAATTTTTTTCTTTAATTACCCTATTTACATTTAACCGTGGTAGGTAAAAATAAAAAGTTACTATTCACCAAAAATTACTTTCACCCTGTTAAACTACATTATAATTTATGATATTAGCTGTGTCTCTTATATTTTTTAAATTAATCTTATAGATGTGCTAAAACTAAATTTTATGTCAATTTTCTAATGCTCCTAGGAGGTTGGTAAAAGGCGGTATAAAGTTCAATAAATTTTTATATATCTAAACTTATTATAAAATGACTACAATGAATTACATTGATCATATATAGTTATTATATATCTATTTTGACCTAAAATTATTTTAAATAAAATAAATAATTATTTATATAAAAAGTCGAATTTAACCAATAACACAGTGTTATTCACAATTAACAAAAAATTGAATGTTTTCATAAAAACACCAAAACATAACCCTTGTCTAATTTCGATAATCCAAATTCAAAATTGATGTCCATTTTGAAAAATAAAATTTAAAAAATTTAAAAAATTAGGTATTACAATTCGAACTGGCTAGTTTGATTGGTTTTGGTGTGTTTGAATCTCAAAGATGCGTACAATGCATGTTATTGCATTATTCAAAGAGAAACATACCATGGAAGCTTGTGGTGTTACATTCTTCCCTCAATCAAATAATTTCATCCTTGAAATTTCATGAATAATACCACACAAAAAGATATTTGTGGTTCTTCATCATATTTTCCTCTAGTTCTCTCGTTGCCTCTTCCATCTTATAGTTTCTCCATAAAACTTTTACTAGTCGAGTAGTCCTATTTCTCAACACTTGTTCTCTAGAAAGAAGAATCTTGAAAGGCTCTTCACAATAAGAAAAATCAGGTTCCAGTTCAATTTCCTCATAGGTGAGTACATCTGTTGGGCCAAGCATGTATTTTTTCAATAATGATATGTGGAACACATAGTGTACTAGGGAGAGACTGGTTGGCTTTTCCAAATGGTAAACTACAACACCAATTCGTTCTAGAATTCTTAAAGGTCAGATGTACCTGGGACTTAATTTACCATTCTTACCGAATCGTATAACTCACTTCCTTAGTGATAACTTCAAGAAAACCTGATCTCCTACCTAAAATTCCAAATCCTTCCATCGATTATCGGCATATCTTTTCTACCAACTTTGTGAAGCTTTGATTTGAGTTTGTATAATCATAACTTTTTCCATTTTTTCCTCAACAAGTTCTGGGCCTAAGAGTTTTCTTTCACCAACATCATCCCAACAAGTTAGTGTGTGGCATCTCATTCCATATAACGCTTCATATGGTGCCATCTGTATACTTGAATATAAGCTATTTTTATAAGAAATCTCTACCTGAGGTAAGTATTAATCCCACATTCATTGAATGTCAAGTGAGAAAGATCTCAACTAGTCTTGTAATGTATGAATAGTCCTTTCTGATTTTCCATCAGTTTGAGGTTGGTAGGCAGTGTTGAAACGAAGTTCAGTATCCAGGGATTTTTGGAGAATTTTCCAGAATCATGATGTAAAACAGGGATCACGATAAAAAACAATCTATAGGGATACGCCATGAAGTCTTACAACATCATTAATATATACTCCTACTAAACATTCAGGTTGTAAATATTATCTTATATCATGTAAATGTGCAAACATGGTAATACGATCAACAAAGACCCATATTGAATCATTCATTCTAGGAGTCTTTGGTATCCCCATGAAAAAGTCCATCTTAATATCATCCCATTTCCAACAAGGTATGGGAAGAGGTTGCATGACTCCTCTAGGATGTTGTCTTATAGCATCCACTTGTTACCAAATCATACATCATGACACAAAATCAGAAATATCCATTTTCATTTTGTCCCACCAATAATTAACCTTCAAATCTCTATACATCATGGTGCTCCCAAGGAGTATTGAGAAATTAAAGCTATAAGAATCATCCAATAATTCCCTTTTTATATTAGGTATATTGGGAACACAAATTCCCTTCCAAAATTTCAAAATTCAAACTTCATATGTGAAGTCACTCAATCTCCCAACATTTATAGCTTTAATGATCTTTTGAAACTCCTCATCATTAGTTTGAGAAGTTTTTATCCTTTCTAGAAAGGTTTGTTGGTAATCATTTGAAAATGTATTGATGTTTCAGCTTCCATGGTTATTCCCATATCCATCATTACTATATCCATGAAAATAGGATCCCTTTCTAATCTCATTATATTCAAAACTCCATGATCCTTTCTGCTCAATGAATCTTATACCTTATTTTCCTTCCCAAGGTGGTAGTGTATTGTGAAAGCATAACCCTTGAGTAGTTCAAGCCATCTTCTTTTCCTCATGTTTTGTTATTTTTTGTGATAAAATATACTTCAAACTCTTACGATCAGTATAAATCTCACATTTTTCTCCAGAGAGATAGTGTCTCCTTATCTACAGAGGTAATATTACAGCTGTTAATTCAATATCACGAGTTGGATATTTTGGCTCATGAATTTTTCACTTTCATGATGCATATGACTTAACTCTATCATTTTACATAAGGACAAAACCAATTCCTTTCTTTAAAGCATCACTATAAGTGACAAACCCATCGTTCCCTATTAGAAGAGTTAAGATAGGAGTGTTGAATAATATTCTCTTCAGTTCTTCAAAACATTCATCACACTCTTTTTTCCAAACAAATTTAACCCCTTTACGTGTGAGCTTGGTTAATGGGATAGATAACCAGGAAAAATTCTAGACGAAACGTCGATAAAAACCTGCTAAAACAATAAAACTACATACCTTAGTTATACTTGTCGGTGTTGGATTTTCTTGGTTTTCCTTGGTCTTTGAAGGATAAATAGATATTCCATCCTTAGGGAAAATATGTCCAAGAAAAGAAATCTCTTGAAGCCATAATTGACACTTTCTAAACATCCCGAATAATTCATTTCTTCTAAGAGTCTTTAGAATAATGAACAAGTGATTTTCATGATCTTCATAGCTTTTGGATTATACCATGATATCATCAAAAAATAGGACTACAAATTCATCATGATATTCTTTTAAAACTCTATTCATTAGATCCATGAAGACCGAGGGTGAATTAGTCAATCCAAAAGGCATTACTGTAAACTCGTAATTCTCATACCTGGTTCGAAATGCTGTTTTCAGAATGTCTTCCTTCTTCACACACAATTGATGATATCCAGATCAAAGTTCAATCTTTGAAAAATATCGCGCTCCATAATGATGGTCGAATAAATCATCAATGCGAGGTAGGGGATACTTGTTCTTTATTGATATAGCATTGATCTTCCTATAGTCAATGCACTAACTCATAGATCTGTCTTTCTTCTTAACAAAAAGGTCGTGGGCTCCCCATGGAGAAACAATAGGAGGAATAAATCCATTATTACTCAATTCCTCTGGTTGTTTCTTTAGTTCCACTAATTTTATAGTGGACACTATATATGGGGTCTTCGATATGGGCCTTGAACCAACAATTAATTCAATGGAAAACTCAATTTCTCATTTTGGATGATGTCCTAGTAAATCCCTTAGAAACACAACAACATATTCTTTCACAATAGGTACATCCTCTATTCGAACATTCTTTCTCCCACCCATAATTATTTCGTTTTCTTCCTCCCCAATAATTGAATTTATTAGAGCTACTGGGGGTTGATTTAGATTAGAATCAGATTGTGATATTTCTACTCAAAAGATAAATAACTTCTTAACATCATCAAAAATTGTAACCTCCTTTTTCTTATAATAAAATTTTGCATCATGGCACAAAAGCTAATCCATACCAAGGATTATATCAAATTAAATCATTAGTAGAATGATTAGATCAATAGATAAATATAGTTTATATGACTTAATGGGGACTGATTCACAAAATATTGTGGCAATGATACTTCCCTTAGGATTTTTGACTGAAAACTCCCTTATTAAATCAAATTAAAAATATCTATTTTTCAAAGAAAACTGAGAAGATCTGAAACAATGCAATGATCCCGAATCAAATAAATCATTGGATAAACTTGAGTAAACCTATTAATTACCAGCCCCTAGGTATTTCGGAGTTTCAACCTTAGCAGTAGTGATCACATAAGCTTGGCCTTGATCCCTTTTCCTTTTCTAAGGTAGGTTTCCCAGACACATAGGACATTCATTTTCATAATGTACAATCTATCTGCAATTGTAGCATTGAACATTGGTAGATTCATTATTCCCCTTAAAATCACTTGCATGATGGCCTTTTTGTCCACATTTATAGCATACCCTTTTTCCTTTTAAGCAAGCACTAGGGTGATTCCTTCCACAAATATCACAGGGTGGAAATTCAACTCTTCCCTTCTTCCAGGTTTCCTTATTTCATTTCCTAGTGTGTTCAGAAGATATCTTCTTCTCTTGATTTTCTATAAATTTGTAAGACTTAGATAATTATTTTCTATCTTGATAGCACATGATACAATATCTTCAAATTATGAAAAGGATTGTGAGACTAATGCTCGATCGAGAAATTGTTTTATCCCATCAAAGAAATGATCAATCTTACTTCTTTTGTTACACATATAATCTGTTGCATACCTTTCTAACCTTGTATATATTTCTTCATACTTTCAAATATTCTCATCATCCTTTGGTCTCAGAATCAGAAATTGTCTTTCCATATCCACTCAATGGTCCTGAGGAAAGAATTTTTCTAAGAAAATCTCTTTAAACTCCATCCATTCTATACTTGATACTTCTTCATCCTCCTTTGTGTTTTGAATTAATGACCATCATTGATCTACATATCTAGTGAGGCGATAAACTTCCATGACAACTTTTACCCTTTCCCTACTCCCCAAAGGATGAAATTTTTTTTCTAATGAATTTATCCATTGTTCAAATACAAATGAATTTGTAGACCCATTTAATTTTGGTTGTTGTTTCCTAATGAAGCGATCTAACATTGGTCCTCCGCATTGTGGATCAGGGTTCTCCACACGGGTAAGGTAATTATTCATAACCTATTTAAGTTTTCCTAGTATGGTGATAAATTGATCAACACCAATTACATATCCAGCTCTTCTAGAATTATCTTGATAAGGAGAGAAATACCTACATTGATTACGTGCATTGATACAGTTTCCATTCCTTCCTCTAGGCACCATTTATATACATTGTCATACATTAATTAGTTTATGAACTACAATACAAAATTCCAAACTTGTAAAAC
Source organism: Viscum album (assembly GCA_963277665.1). NCBI lineage: Eukaryota > Viridiplantae > Streptophyta > Magnoliopsida > Santalales > Viscaceae > Viscum > Viscum album. Next base: position 220,808,090 of record OY728147.1, read on the forward strand.
ACTTTACATAAATTGAACAATTTATGGATATAATCCATAATCATAAAAATGTTTTTTGAGGATTTATAAGCTCATAAATCCTTCATTATGGGTTTTATAGAAAATTATAATTATCCTAAGAATATCCCCTGGGAGTTTCATAACCAATAGTGTTGTAAGGCCCATTGTTGTGTTCTAGTTCCCATTCAAATCTAGCTCTAAGCGGTGTTCTCACGTTTTACCCCTTGGTATATCTATGCCAAAACAGCCTCTACCTGTTCGTATCCAGAAAGGGAAGTATTTCTTGGAAAACTCACAAAATATTTATAGTACCAAAATTCTAGGATGTTCTCAGTACTAATCGTCAAAGTCTATATTAGGGTAATGTTCTCTATTCAGAATTTTTCTAAATCTAGTTTCCAAGGATTGTGCTATACTTCCTCTGATACCAACTATAATGCCCAAACCCTAGTTACCCAGATTCAGTGCATTATTAAATAACATTAGCATGATAAAAGGAATCATGTCCTGAATATCAGATCAGTTTAGTATTAATGGAATTAAGATACATACACAAGTTCATCATTACAACTTTAAAAGGAATAAAACACTAATTTATTCCATTAGAAACATCCTAGCCTCATAGATTTTTCATACAAGTCACTCATAAGACATCATCATATCCTAGGAAAATCAAACATAATAAAGGGGTTAGCTCAAAAACTCAGTAAGGGTAATCAATACAGTGGAAGATAACATAAATATTAGGCATGATGAATAATTCAAAACACAAGCCTTTACAAATAATAAACATGAACTCTTTATGGTAGGAATATGAGATGAGTAAATAATGGGTTAATAAATTATATTCAAGGGTATTATAAAAGTCAAATAACCACATGAATCATCATTATTATTTTCATAATAAGGGTATGTATAATGCCAGACATTTTGAAACATTTTGTCAAGGCCACAACAAAGATGTATAAAAATGATTAAGGCCTTGGACAAAACCATATATCAAAATTGGAAAGGCCTCAGACAATTCGACGTCTAATTGTCTCATGAGACCTACCGATGCTCGATGAGTTATAGCGGGCCCTACCCATCACATACTAAGTCCAACACATTCCTCATATGAAAGGTTGAAACAAAATATAAAAATTCGTATTAAAACTAGCATACGAGATTTCAATACATGAACCATAAACCATGACTGGAATAAAAATAACACATCCACAGTAAAAATTTTCACAAAACATTCAATACAATATTGATGATTTGTATCATAATTAGTCAACTTCAAACAAGTTTAAAATCCATTATAGGATGTTGACATAGAAGAAATGAAAACTATTTGAAAGAAATACCTCTTTCTATATTGAAACCATTTAATAGTCAAATAATTATAATAGAATACCTTTATTTTTAAAATATTCTTATAATCTTTTATGGGAAGCTTCGATTATGTAATAATGGAAGAAAATAATTGCACTATCCGTATAAGTTTTAAAACATTCATACCTTAATTTTATCAAAACGGTCATAAAGTACCTTATTTGGAAAATGACAGAAAGATTCCTTTCAAAACATATAAGGTCAAATAAGGGAATAAATTACTTTAAACACTAGTCTATTAAATGGTAAAGAAATTTTGAAATATATTTTTTGGATAACATGGATATGGATGATATAAATGTCCCAGTATATACTTACGTAAAAACAACGTCTGATAATAAAGATATTGTGAAATTAACCCTTACCTTGTACTTTTCCTTGGTCAAGGGTACATTAACCTCTAGTTTAATAGTTAAATCATTGTTATTAAATAATTAAAAAACTATATACATAAATATTATATACTATATGATCCTCGAAAATTTCACTGTTAATAATATTTTAGTTGTATCATCGTTCCGGATGTCAACAGATCCGTTTTCATTTATATGATCAGTTATATAAGCCATGTTTATAACAGATAGGATGTATTTTATTCATATTTTGAATGATATTAATTTCTTGTACATTATTTTAAATCATAAAATGAAAATTATTCTTGAATGATTATAATGGGGAATGAATCTCATCGCGTTCGTGGAGACAATAATCTGTATGTACACACGAGAGACAATATCATTATATTGATGGTGAAATAAAATGTAATTGGACGTTATATCATATTTACAGAATCAATAACATGTTATATTTATTATTTAAATCATTTTTAATCATTATTATACCCATCAAGATAATGAAGTGTTTGAATAATATAATACACCACGTCATGGAGATGGTAACCCATACGTATGCACATATGGTCACACTGTCAATCATATGATGAATAGAAAAATGAATATGGTTGTGTCGTTTTTATGATAACATCACATTATACAGATGATTCTGGATTTATTATTTTAGAATGAAAACAACAATAAACGAGGAAGTGGAAGAAAAAAAGAACTCGAAAGTGGTGAATAAATATTTACCTCTTCTTCTGGTTCTTCCTTTTGATTTGATCAAAAAGGATCATGAGGATCACTTTATGAACAAAGGAAGTACTCTAGGATGAAGGGAGGAAAGTTTATAGGATATTTGGGCAGGATTTTGGATGAAACAAATGGATTTGGAAGTTTTAAATTAAGATAATGGGAAGTGCCATTTTATTTGAGAGGTGAAGGCCACTTTTGGGAAACATTGAAATAGTATTTTATAATAAAACGATTATCGGTTTCTAATGGCCCCAAAATGGTTTATTTAGAGGATAAGGTGGAGATGGGTCGAACAAATATCATCCAATAGGTTTTAGAAAGTATTAGGTAACCATATTAACCATATCCATTAGATTTAACTCTTAGTTAAATAGTTTGACATTTACCATGTCTCTTTCAATTTTTAAATTATATGGTCAATAAACATACATCAAACTACCAAGAGAATACAAAGTGGTTAATTATTAATATATATAACCTTTTATAAGTATTTTTTTCATAACCATAGATTTTTATGAATATTATATCAATTAATAATATAGTATTTGTTTTAATAACTCTATTTTGTCAATTTTGACACTATTTAGTATTTGATTTTTTTGAAAGACAATAAACAGTATCACTTCGAATAAATTTTTTTAACCAACCCTAAAATATAATATTAAACTATAAAATTAGTTTAATTCATCATAAGACTCAATTTACATTTATTTACATATTTATAATATCAATTATTTTAATATTTCATTAATAAGGTAATTATTTTATCATCATTGTGTCATAAATAAATTAGAATATTTAATGTCTAAAAATTATATATAAAAAACAATTATGTAGTTAATCGTTTTATCTTTCTATATAATAATTATAGTCTAATTTATATCATGTGTAACCCTATATTAAAATTCGTTTAGTTATTAAACATTGAATTTAACTCTTTCAACTATTCTTTAAATAAAATAATAATAAATGTCGTAATCTTATCCAAGCATATCAAAGCGGGTCAAATTTTATTACTAAGGTTGTTTTTAGTAGAATTACACTTATAAAATAGATTTAGGACATATTTTAGGGTAATTATGATATCCTTTTTACCCTTAATTACCATATCAACTTTTAACCATGGTAAATAAAAGTCAAAAAGTTACTATTCACCAAAAATTATTTTCATCTTATTTAACCAAATTTTACCAAGTTATATTAACCATGTCTCTTGGATTTTTTATATTCAACTCACAGAAGTGGTAAAATTATTTTTTATGCAAATTTACAAATGCTCCTAAGAGGTGTGTAAAAAACGTTAAAAAGTTCAATAAATTTTTTATATATCTAAACTTATTATAAAATTAATCTAATGAGTTATATTGAAAATATTTAAGTATTATGTATATATTTTTACCTAAAATAAATTTAAATAAAATAAATATTTATTTAAATAAAAAGTCTGTTTTAACTAATAACACAGTATTTTCACTATTCATAAAAAATTGAATGTTTTCAGAAAAAACAAAAATTCACCCTAAGAAAATTTCAATATTACGAATTCAAAAATGAATTCCATTTTGAAAAATAAAAATTATAATATTTCAAAAATTGGTTATTACTATTCATAACGGCGAGTTTGATTGGTCGTGGTGTCTTAGAATCTTGAAGTTACGTACAATGTAAGCTATTACATTAATCAATGGGAAACATACCATGGAATCTTGGGGTGTTACATATATTATATGAATGATAGAGTTAATGAATGGTGAAGTGTAATATTCTCTATTAAGCTGATATATTTTTATTATATGGGTGATGAAGTTGAATAGTTGATCTCTAATAGTTAACACCATAAAAAATAAGATATTGATCTGGATAACTATAAAGATATGGATACAGTCGGTCTTGTAATGGAGGATTAAGATGATGCATATTAAACATTTGGGATTATAATAATATGTTTTATGATTAAATATTTTATTCTATTCTCATATCTTGATTAACATATTGATTAATTATATATTTATAATACCATTATTCAATTAATCAATATACAAGATTATCAAAAAAATTACTTTTTTTAGTATTTTATATCATATTATATCATGTTTTATATAAATTTTAGATATATAAAAGTCAACAACCAAATTATTTAAAGATATGATCTTGTATATTACAACTCTTATTCCCTAAAACCCATTTAATATTCTCCCACCTCCATAAAATATTCTTTTAACATTTAGTATATCCAATTTACTTTATTTTATACCATATGATATGTTCTCATATTCATAAGGTATGCTCTTTACATCCAATACATCATCTTCTACATCATTGATGTTGGGAAGATCAAATAGATTCATTGAAGAGTGGTCATACACTAGTCATATTTTTTCACCATTAAAATCATGTGGGTATTGAACGGTGGTCATGATTTGAATATAATTTTCGAAGTGAACAAAAAAAAATTACATTCGTATACTAATATTTGTATTTTTATATTGAATGAATTTGGAAAATAATAGGACATAAAACAAACATTAATACATTATATAGTTAGAGGTTGTAATAATTTATCGTAGTTATTCTATATGACTTGTATGTGGTTCCCAATGATGATGTTGAAGATTTATACGTAAAGATCATGGGGGTATTTAGCCTATTTTATGATGTGACTTTTCTTCACATATCATGATTGGAGGAAGATTCCCATATCATGGAAACATAATATTGTATAAGGACAAGTAATATTATACTGAACTAAATACTTTATTCAATTTTATATGATATTACTGTAATGTATAAGTGTAATTATTTCATGATATCTATTTTACGACATAAATCATGGAATTTATCCAAACCTTTAATCCTTTGTAAGAACCATTTTAAATCTATTAATTTTTTTTCAAAATGTTTTTATCATCATGAGAGTTGTCACAAATATATATTTTATCAAAAATATTTAATTAAACTAATATATATTGAAAATTTAATTTAAATGAAGCATCATATGTCTTAGATGCTGTAAGTAATTTGGAACACTAGGATCTTGCATCATCTGTGGATAACTAGTACAATAGAGTTTAATAATGTTTTTGTTGGATCCACCATGTTCATTCATCGTATATTACAAACCAAACATATTTAAACAAAAATTTTCGAATATTATTGAAATAAAGACATTTTTTGTATATATAATATTGGGTAATATGATGAGTACAATTGTTGTATCTTTTTAGTTTTTAATAAATTATAAAGCACTGTAGTTTATATTTTGTTGATATATATGTCTATAAATATATTTTAAAAACTAGAAGTAGTATTTATTAAAATAAGCCTAATTTTTAATTAAATATATCCATTTTCTTATATTTTTTTAACCTATCTAACAATTTAAAAAAATAGGCCGATAATTATTTAGTAGTTTTTTTAACCATATCTACCTTCTATTAAATCAAATCTAGGTGAAATTTTTCATTAATAAACCCCTGGTAATTCAGTCATGGTGGTCGTACAGATGTTTAATTTATAAAAAAAATATTATTATACTAATAGACTCAAAATAGTTTTATGATATCATTTTTCAAACCATTGTATTGATTATAGTAGTGGATTAAATAAAACCACCAATTGCAAATTTTTATGGTTTTTACAAGACATACACTAATAAGAAAACCACTATTAATTAAAATTTGCTTTACTAAATAAAAATGTTTTTGATAAAATGTGGGGAATGAATTCATGATCGTTCAAAAATAAAACATAATTAAAAAACCACCAGTACTAGATATTTTTCAGATACCCTAGAATGTCATAAGAATATATCTGATATAGTTATTGTAGTAAATTTTATATTAATACTCATGACCCAATGATAAAAATTTCCACTGAATATGAATCATTATAAGTTGATATCATTCATTCTCCAACATTGATTTTGAGTTAAACCTATAGTGGATAGGTCTATTAGGGATCATGAAATATTTTATTCCCTACAACTATGATATTTCTTCTATTATATGAATATTTTGACATTCGGTTCCCCAACATAGTTATTTCACATAAATCAATAAAACAAAAGCTCAGTAAAATGTTACGTAGATGAATGGAATGAAATATATTCATATAATTTAGACAACATCTATTATTGATTTAATAATATATGGTCTATACTATTTGGTATTCGCATTTGATATAATTTATGGTTGTACTCTATATCTCAGATAACTAGCCTATATAAGTATAAATATGATGTATGTATATAAATATGGAGGATATACTATAATACTAATTAGTGTGGTTGATGGAGGTCATGGTAGATACTTTTATACCTTCAGTAGTAATTATTTAATATTATAATCCACTCATATTATGTTTAAAAATTAGTAATTCAAAATCTATATGAATGATATAAATATCCAAAAGTTCATTGAAAATTTTATGTAATGGAAATAATTTTAGTAAAAAATTTATTTTACAATATAATATTTATTTCCTGAAAGTTCTATCAGAATGAGATTGGTTATCATTGTAAATATTGTAGTGAAATGTTCTTAAAATCAATCAGGATTTACTATAATTCTGATTTTCAATTATATATGTACTAAATCTCATATCCCAGGAAGTGATACAGGTTATATTACTTTCCCATATATATATATATAATGTTATGATATATTTTTAATATAAGATATTAAAAGTATTATATTTTATATTTATATATAAAATATAATTTACCTCGGTTTATCCATCATTGGGTTACACATTTATTTATGTTCAATAACCTATTTAAATGATGGAAATTATTAATGATCAATATAGTTAAATGTGTAAAAATATAAGATGTTAAACACATAAATCTATGATTTATATTTGAATTTATGAAATGATAAAATCCTACGAGGATTCCTTATTAATAATGTTGATATAATAAATTATTAGCATAGATTCATTAAAGTAAAATTGATTAAGTTATAGTTACTCAAAACCAATTATATTATTGATTCTTTTATATTAATGGGATACTACCATATCATTAATGTGGAGGAAATTATTTTACAATAATTTTTGGAGAGTATATATTCAGATTAGGAAATTTAGAGTGAAGAATATTTTAGTTATTACCATGTTGTCATCATCAACTATAAAATAGAAGATCTATTTGACCACAGACATAAAAGTTATATATTAATTCTTTTTATAATATCCATATTCAAGATGATCCTGGGTTTTTTTGTCTACTTCTATTACTTATAAAAAAAATTATTCCATTAAAAACAAGTAGTATACCAAACTGAAAATTATATTACATGAAGATTGAAAATTCTTATTAGAACAAAAATGGGTGTTTTGGGATGAGTTTATAAGTATGAATCTAATATAATCACCCACCCTTAAGTTAAATAGTCTTTTGTAAAAGTACTATAAATCCTTGTGGGTTTAGAAATGGGTTTTCTAAAGTAGGTTTACCAAATTTATGATTATAAAATAATTAAGGGTATTGGAATTATAAACACATTTTTCAATTTTTTTAATGAATGTAAATCTAAATCCTGCATATAAATGTAAAATGTATATTAAATACTCTTATTGTCACTTAATAAAATTAAATAAAAAAAAAATTAATTATGTATTTAGAGTACAAGCATAGTGTATGTTCTTGAAAACACTTATTGTTAATCCCTATTTTTTTAAAACATTAATTACAATGTAAAAACATATAATTTCATAGAAGAATTAGTTTTCTATAAATGTAACCCAAATTGGAAAAACATGTTTCTTAAATACCATTGTTCATTAAAATTATAAAAAACGTTTATATTTATTATGTCAATAATGTTTAATTTTTTGTATCTTTTTCCCATTAATTGTTATCTTTATAATGTATATATTTAATAATATGTTATGGGAACATAAAAAACTATAGTGTAAATGTATTTTGTGGAACCCACTAATGATAAATTTTCTTAAATTTTATATCTCTCATTTTTAAATGGGTTTAAAAAATTATGGGGAAAGTTTGAGTTCAAATTTCTAGTGGGAAAATAATTTCATGATTTTTTTCACACATAGTTTCACCTATAAATACATTGATCTTTAGGAGAAAATATAACATTTATATTTTTTAGTTAATTATTTTATTTTATTTATTTTACTTAATTTGGTTTAATACATTCTGATTATAATCATGACATGACATATTTTATAAGGATAATTAACCATGAAATAAGAACAAATTTCTAATGTACAACAAAGACAAGAATGAATTATGAATATAAATACATTTGTTTCTATAACCTTTGAAAATCATGGGATCACCACAAGAAGATTCTTTTTTCTGGAGAAGAATGATTCATACTGATATTCCTACATGATAATAATGTTAATCTAATTATAAACTATACTAATACAGGTCATTATCTACTTTGAAAATGGGTCTTGAAAATAAATTTGATGTAATTCATAAAAATAATAGGTTTGAATATTAATAATGATTAAAAATTTATTTATAAAATATAAAAATGATAATGACATTTAATTCAATGATAGATATGTGAGAATAAGTGGTTTTATTTTATCAATAATTGTATATTTAAATTAAATCAAGAAATAATAAATAGAAATCAAGTGAACATTTATCTAATCACTATCAAATAATAGTGACATATTTTTCTAAACTACCTTTGTCATGTTTTTATAAAACAAATTATATTACATATCATGAAATAATTATTAATGCTTATTACATTTTTCATTATTACCAACATTTTTTGGTTGATAATGTTTATCATCTTATTGTATACATCATTGATCAGATATTCATCATTGATGTAATCTCTATGACTGGGATTTCTAGCTTAAATTATGTAATAATAAAGGTAAAAAATTAAATAAATAATATAAAATAATTCAAAAAACATTAAAATTTAGTCAAAACACATCCCATATCATAATAACAATTTATTCATGTATATAGTTAACTATATAAAATTAAAAAGGAAAATATTATACATTTAATGTAGTTAACTTGTTTTTGGAAGTGATTTTACTTAGAAAATCATTGATATATTCCACTAAATACCATTTCTCAATTTCTTCATGTGAAAAACTTCAAACTAATGAAAATTATAGATTATTCCTGTCACCATCCAATTATATAGTAATATAGTGATATCTATTTTGATAATATACAACAATATTTTGAGATAATAACAATCCAACATAACCCCAAGTTATTTCAAGATCAATGAGATTGTTATTATTTATATAAATGAATTTTCTGGGTAAAGTTAATCATTTTTATTTGGTTGGGAAATGTCATATATAATACTATATTTTCAAAAAAAACATAAGTTAGATATTTTTAGCTCTCTATATTCCTCATGAATCATATACATTTTTCACTTAACTTTGAAATAATTAAAAAATCACTTCCACATTTAATTTTAAGAGTATTAATACTATGTTATACTAAATGTATTCAAACGAATCAATTAAGGAATTTTAAAGGGTTATTTGTAATGACCCCAAACCATATTAGCCCAACAATGATTCCAACTTTATTACACTTTCATAATATACAAGGAATCAAATCTTGATGTATAATATATATTTAGTATTAGTAAAATAGATACATACAAGATTCTGATATTACATTTCAATATAAAATTTACAATATTACTTTTTTTATAATATCAGTATTCCCTTTATCAAATCAGAAAATGTCATTCATTGTACTCTTCCTTGATTTATGTGAATGGAAACAGTTAAGGGTGATGATAAATATAAGGAAATAGTTATATAAAGTGGAATATATAATTTGTAAATGAATAAAAATATATATTGAATTATAGAAATGTAAAGGTAAATATTTGAACCCACATGCTATTTAATCAATAATTTTACTATCATGATTCAGTAAAAAATAATCAAAATGGAAAGGAGAATAAATGGACACACATTTCATTTAAATAAAATGACTGTCATGAATAGATATGGAATAATCAATATGGAAAGGTAAATAACATAATAGGAATTCAATTAAAATAACATGAAAACCATGAATAGATAATGAATAATCAAAATGAAAAGATAAATAACTGTACACACATTCCATTTAAATAACATGAATATCATAAATAGATACAAAATAAAAAAATTAAAATGTTAAAAACATAACACACACACATGCAATTTAAATAACATTTATATCATTAAATGATAAGGACTAATAAATAAGGAATGAAAGATAACTAAAAACAAATTCCATTTAAATAAAAATACAATCATGAATATATTAGGAATAATAAATATAGAAAACTAAATAGGTGAAAACATATTAAATTTAAATATCAGGCCTATCAGAGATAGATAATGAATAATCGGTATGGTATGGTACATAACTATAAACACATAACATTTAATCAATAGGTATGAATTGTATTAAATAAGAGATAATATCGTTACAAAAAATTCATGGATAATGATAACTGAATACTTAATGAAGAAATTTCATAATTATTGAACATATTGATCTCATGCATCATCATACCACTAATATCAAGCCCATTCATATGATAGTTCAAAACTATGGGTAATAACATATTTAATTTGACCATACTGATTCACCTCATTTGAAAATTGTCGCGCTTAGGATGTAGTTAGTTTTGGGACCCACCGGTCACTACATGTCCATTGCATTCCTCATATTTCTAATATTTGATTCAATTCATGAAAAAATAATCATTATCATCATATATCATTATAGTGTAAATGAGATGAACTTATAAAAATTTCACCAATCATTAACGTAGAGTTCAATGTAAAACACCTTATATTAAAATGATATAAAATTTAATTAACAAATATATACATGGAAAATAATATGGTTATTTGTGGAAAATTTATTGTACAATGAAAAAACGAAAGATATTTTTTCATGGGAATGGTAATAAATACAAAAAATGAATCATGAAAGTTAATTTCGATACCATCCATAATAAAAAAGATCATAAACTATCTATAGAAAGAATATTCATGGAATCATGACAACATATCCCAAATATAGTATAATTAAAATAAATGTTTTTTGTCTTGGATGAATATAAATACCATAAAAGAGTCATTAGAAATATTATTGAGGAAAATATATTTTTTCAACATTGAAAATATTTGGAATACTAAAAGTTCAAAAAATATTTCTAAATAATTGTCATCGAAAATAACCTTTGAAGCATATATGTCAATCTCTGAGACATTGATTGGTCATGATGGTGAAAAATTTATATATTAAATATATGTTAAAACAATTATTCCTTTCACATTTTTAGTAAAAGAAAAACATGAGTGGTTTTAAAAATACATAAATCATACATTCAAATAATTTTATAGAAATTAAAACATGGGTAATAAAATATTTGAAAAATCTTTTGTATAATGTTAAAAACATTTTTTAAACCATTTTTAGAAGTCATTGTTTTGGAAGAAATGGTTTTTTGATCGAAGAAATAAATGATCTTAGGTTTTGTTACAAATATTTTCTCAATAATAATCAATACAAATGAGTGGAAATGGTACTATTAATTTAAAGACTAATTATCAACAATAGGAGAATACAAAATGGCTCTATTTTCCAATTATCAAATAATTTTCTATTATCTGAAATTTAAGCATAAACAATCCTAATTAAATTTACATTATGAAATAAAACCTTACGAATAAAAAAAAAATTTAAGTGGAAATTGAACAATAAATTGATGATATATATCATATTTAAATCCACATAAAACATGTAAAATTACAATATAACATATCCAAATTCTGTTATGCACATAATCAATGAATATCAATTAAATTTAAAATGTAATATATCATAATGAAATTAAATTAAGTTATGAAATTTCATTCCACAAGTTATCTTCTATGTAAAATAACATGGGATGAAATATTTAAAATTGGTACATAAAATACCATGATTTATAAAGGAATCATAACATTAAATTAAAATGGTTTAGTATATAATCTATATTGAAGAAATTATGTGTATTCCATTACAATGTGCCTCAACAAAGGGAAATTTAAATGAGGTCCCTTACTTCATTCTTACTTTTTGTTGATAATGATTTAACCTCGTTTATAATGGTTTTATGCATGATATTGACTTATAATAACCTAATATTCAATCTTATAATATCATATAATATTCATTTATGATATCTTATCACCTTTTCGTCAATAATATTATATTATTTTCATCGTTTTGGGTGTTAATGGAATGTTTTCCCATGGATGTTTTTAGGAAAATTAACTTATTTTGTATAGGATATAGATCCATCACAAATAGAATGACAGTAATTTTATAAACATGAAATTTTTCTTAGATCTAATTTTTGAACCATTTCTGAAATTTTAACATTGAGAATAGAGCACATTGATTACTGGAGATGGTAGGTTGTACATATGCACAAGCAACATTATAATTTCCATAACGGGTTAAAGCTTAAGGAATTTTGTGATATATTAATTTTGAAAAATCATTATATAACATATAAATCACATATATTGAATTAATTTATCCATATTATATATTATGTAAATCATAAGTGAAAAATGAATCACATCTCTTCATGAGGTGGTAGTTCACGATACACATGAGTGAGGTAATCATAATTTAGAACGAATGGAACATAAGAAGGAATATATATAATTTAAAGAAAATATGTATAATTATATAATAAACTTAATAAAAATATAACAAAACCACAATTGTATCTATCCTTAATGGTTGAGCTGGAAAATGAATTACATCAGTTCGTAAGAGGATTGTTTGACATACAAATGATCCGATATTTCAATACCAATTTGATAGAAAATGAGTCAGATATATGTAATCAAATTAATTTAATAACAAAACTGTCTATGGAAGAAAATATGGATATTATATATTCATGTATAAAAAATATTTTATAGTGGTGGAAGAAGAACCAAAATAAAAACGTTCATTTAGGAATGTTACCTCTTCTTCAAAAACCTTATTTAAGATTGAATAAAAATCCTACCTATGATGGATTTATGATAAAAATAGGTGATATAATATGTTTTAATGGGATTAAATAATTTATATTGGTAGTTATTTTATAAAAAAATCTTTTTATATGTGAAGGGGAGAGGAGACGGGTGGCCTTAAATAACTGGGGGAGAGGAAACACATGCAATTTTTCAAAACAATTCATTACATCATCATTTTTATCATTGAAAAGGCCTAAAAGTGGGTAATTATTTACCATTAGAGGTTATAAAATTGAAATATGTCGTTAATATTTTATTTTTATGAGTTAGTATTTCATTTTTACTTTTATCGTTTATTTTAATCCCTTGTAAATTAGTTTTTACCTCAACAATAGTAATTTTGTTTTATTATTTTTACAATTAATAATGCTGTTCAATCACGTCAAAATTATCATATAATATAAATTATTTTCTTTTAAAATAAAAAATCCATTTTTTTTGCATTTATTTCAAATAAGTTGTAAATTCTAATTAAAAACTATACCTACATATACGATGAAAAATTGAGGTTAAAAAGAGAATATTCTCATATGTATAAAATGTTTTAAAATAAAAATTAAATATAATTTTTTTAAATGAGTTAAATTATTTAAATTGTAATATAATTGAAATAATTTTATGTTAAAAAAATTCAAATATAATTCAACTTTGAAAATTATTTAAATAAAATTAGATTTTCTATTGAAATTAGTATTTTTCAATATTAATTGAAAAATGAAACTTTTCTTAAAAATATAAAAAAAATCACTAAAATATAATATTGATATTATGATTTCGAATTTTAAATTTTTTATGAAAATAAAATTCCTAAAAGTGGTAAAATATAAGTTTAAATTATGTTCTCAATGTCTGACTCAACCATATTTCAGATAAATACAGTTTTTAGAAAGTATTTATTTTTCTTCTAGATGATTATTAATCTATTTATAACAAATCGATAATAATATTTTTTATATTTTGTTAGTACTATTCATATATTCCAATTTAAGAGATAGTTCATAATTGTAAACTATATTATGGTTATTTATGAAGAGGTTTGCATGTTCCACAAGCTATCAATGAGATTAAATTTATAGAAATATATTTCATGGAGTGTTTATTTTTTGTTGTTTGCCACATGTACTATAGAATAAAATGATATTATTTTAAAATATCAGGGTGTTAATATATCCCCACATTAAATATTTTTTTTCACTAAATTTTAAATTTGATCTCCCTAAACAAGTGTTTTACATTCAGAAATACCATTTTTGAAAAACCCACATCCTCAAGAAATTAATAAAAAATACTCTTTAGAAGAGAATGTGATGTCTAAGTTCATATGATGTAAAATATACGAATTTTATATGTAGTTTGTAATTGGTAGAATATGAATATATGGATATGGAAGAAAAATAAAGAATAATTGTATAGGGTGATATTGGTCATTGATTAGAAGAATGTAAATGATTAATTAAATGTTTTGGAAATCAAACCATAAATATTTGATGATTTAGAAGACCATATTATTCATTAGATATCATAGTAATATGATAAATTATTATTTTTAAAACCATCCTTATGGTGAGGAATTATTTTACTATCTATCGATGTAAGTAAATATATATTTCATATATCGTTCAATTTCAAAATAAAAAGTTTAATCTTTTGTTTTTCCTGGAATAAAATTCAATTCATCACTTACACTAAATAATAAATATAAAAAATGTAATTTTTATGCTTGAGGTACTAAAATTGAATTTTTATGTATTTTAAGACATTTAATGGAGTGAAAATAGTTTCTATATGTCTCTAACTATTTTCCAAAACAAACATGGTTATCAGAAGTTATCCAATAAAAGACATTAATATGTAAACCACAATGGTAAGAACATTGGTGTTTCATTAATACCTATTAATCAAATCATTAACGTAAAAACAAATACATATTAACCAAAACATTACATTGGACAATACTATGTGCTAAACCCATATCACCCTTCTATTATGGGTTCAAAACCTGTGAC
Organism: Viscum album; assembly: GCA_963277665.1. Classification (NCBI taxonomy): domain Eukaryota; kingdom Viridiplantae; phylum Streptophyta; class Magnoliopsida; order Santalales; family Viscaceae; genus Viscum; species Viscum album. The sequence continues at coordinate 220,823,616 of OY728147.1, forward strand.
CTTTCTGAATGAGGTTCTTTTTAATCCATCATTTAGTTGTTCATTTTTATAAATCCATATAAATAAAATTACTATAACAATCAAAAAGTGTAATAAAAAATAATTAACTCAAAAAAAAATATAATAAAAACCCTTGATGTTACTAATATATTAATCGTTATGTACAAAATAGTGAGGGGATTATTCCTTAATAAAATTCACTAATATATATACTAAACTAGTGGGTTGTATTTCAATAAATGTCTCCCAAAATATCCAAAATATTAGAGAATCCCACTGCATGGTAAAAAAATGGTTTTTAATAATTTAGTCTTATGATATTTATTAAAATCATAAAAATGTGATGGTATCAATAATTCATAAATAAATGTATACTTATATTATTATAAAATTTAACTCAATCCTTATATTTTTTATAAATCATAAAACCAAAATATCATTTTAAAAAATACTTCTGGAATATAATTATGGAATAACAATACATCAATACTTTAAACATTTTATTTCAACATTGGTCCATCCTTGTTATATAAGATAAAAATTAGATGATTTAATATACATAGAAAATATGTGGTTCCCCACATTTAAGACAAAAAACAAATAAATGTGTCTTGAGGATGAAATTTATTTTCTCCCATCAAAATATTCATTTTTTTATGTAATATAATTATTACCTTATTGTCTATATAGAAAAAAAATTCATTCCATTGATACAAATTAATATATATCTCATTACACTTATATAACATCAATAAAATTCATACATATTCCTTCTATTGTCTCTATTAATAGATCTCTTATTAAACTCCATACTACACTTATTTGGTGATTCTGATAATTGGTTAAGGTAAAGTTCATTAGTCAAATTTTAGGATAATGAATTGGGCATAATAATGATATATTTATATAAACCTAGTCAAATAATACATAGATAATACATCATTTTTAAGAATACTTATTAATTTACGCAAACAACTACTTGCAGATCGTGATAGTTTAGTTCCATTGGAATTATGGAAATATAAGAACTTATTTGTAAGTGACCTATTTCAACTCCCACAATGTTACTCATAAGTTTAACCCTTCATATTATTATCATAGATAAAAAATTAATTCATATAATGTGGAAATTAAACCTGATAATGGGTGATAATAGATGCTCAGTATCAGTAAACAAGGGATATACATAACAAAAATATGAACATAAGTGAACCATAACATGGGAAAAACATTTGAAAACCATAATATTCATATCAAAATAAAAAACATGTGTCATGGAATAAATATTGATATTTAATATGACATAAATCATAATGGTATAAAATAAAAAGATCAATTATATCATAACATAGGCAGAAGACATTGATTTAGTGGCATACACACAAGTATAAAAAATAAATACTTTATTAGTTAAGGATCATTGCCATGTTTATAATATTAGAATTAGATCACTCCCTAAACCATTATAGTGGGAAAATTTCCTTAGTCAATCGAGTTAACTCCCTTTTTAAGCCATGTCTTACAATACAGAGTTCACTCCCCATTCACATCTTGTCTACTTCATGATATATAATCAATAACCAATACATTAGAGGGAGATATAGGTCAAACCCTTAACTTAAAGAAAACCATATGGATGTGTTTCAAAATATCATAAACATTCATAATATCATAACCTATTAACTAAAATTTGTATTATATACATGTCATCATAGCATAACTTGTGGAAAGGATATAGGTATCATAATAATTTTATCACAGAAGAACCTGTTGAAAGAAGGGGGCTTCACAATAATTTCTTCATGGTATAACAAATGGAAAAGAAATGAGTTTCATAAAAATCATTCCATCAAAACAAAAACCATTAAGAGAAATAATATGAATTGTATTAACTTATCATATCCCCAATAGTGAATAGTTAACACCTAAAGATGTCATCCTAGATCGAAAATATATTGACATATCATATAAAACATTTATTGAGGAAAATATCTTATCCAGTTTATAAAATGATTTTTTAAAACATAAAAAATCATTAAAAATATGTTCTTTGAAAATAATCACGGAATAAAAAAAATTTAGATTCAAATAATTGATTCTTAATGCTTCTATAATATCCATTCATTCTTTATATGTTAAAATGAATATTCCTGTTACATTTTTGTTAAAATCCAAATGGGCATTGTTTAGAAAATGACATAAATCTTCATTTTGACAGAATTTGGTAAGAAACAAAAATAGGGTTTACGATGTATTTCAATAATCACAATATAGTAGAAAAACATAATTCAAAACATTGTTTTAAAACATGGTTTTGAAATAAAATAGATTTCCAAAAGAAGAGGTTAATAAAGTCAGATTCCATTAAAAATATTTCATAAGTTATATTTAGTACCAAATAGTGGGAAAATGGAAATATTAAGGGAAAATATCATTAATAACTATAGGGTAATGAAAATATTTGGTTTCTTGAGGGTTGGATCATATTATTTTATCGTTGGAATCATAATCATAAAAAATCCCATTAAACGATGAGATTGAAAAATTGAGACTTCACTACATCGATAAATTTAAATCATAAGACCCATGATAGAATAACATAAAATGGTTATTAATATATCGTGATTATAAATTAATTCATGTTATTAATGTCAAATTGGATTTATATAGACCTTGTTAAAGAATACAGGTTCATGACAAAACATGTCTTTCAGAAGGGAAATTAAGAAAAAGAAATCCAATACCAATTTGTTAAATTATAAATCATAAAACCCATGAAAAAGATATCCTAAAAATTATATTAAAATAAAAAATTCAATAATTATAATAATCTTAAAATAAATTCCTGGGCAGTATACACAACCCATGGAATAAATAGATGGTTTACCTAGCATGTGTCTCACAGAAACAAAAGGTGAGATAGAAATCCCTTTTTATAAATCTTGAATTCTATTGTACTCATTAAAAACTCTTAAATAATAAATATAAGTTTATTATAAATATCTTATAGAAACATATTTATATATATTATACCATAAATTATTGGCATAAGGCCTTTTATTACCGCTTATTTAACAATTCCTTGTCAATTTCACATTTCATTAAATAACCACGTTTTTTTGTTAATGTTTTGACATGTTTTTTGATCATATTAGAACAATATGATTATATTAATATAAAAAATTTAAAATTTGATATAAATATCATATATATTTATTATATATTTATATATATTAATCCATAAAATTTAGTGGTAAAAAATGAAATACACTATTTAGGGAGACGGTAGGTCATACATATTCAAGAATGTTGTTTTCATTTTATTAAAGGACTGATAAAAATAAAACTAAAATATATATTATCATTAAATAAAAAAATTTATCTCATATAAATCCCATATTTTTATTTAAAAAATCCTTAATACATTCTATGTAATACATGAATAAATTGCATCGCTTCGTGAGGAAGTAGTCTGCCTTATACATGAGCAACATTATCATATTCCCAATGGATGGAGAGTATGATGGTATGTGTAATATAACAACTCAAAATTTATAATAATGTTATAAATAAAATATATAAAAATATAAAACCATAATTATATCTAGAAAAGATATGGGGTAATTTAAAAATGAATAACATCAATTTGTGAGATGGTAGTCCTCCACACACATGATCGATGATTTTATAAACAATTATATGAATGTGGAAATTGTTGTACATAACTACATTAAAAAAACATATTATTATATGGGATATATTTAGTTTATTATATCATCATAGTATGATAAAAGATAAAGTAGTTCGAGGACGAAATAAAAATATACTCTTTGGTTAACGTTGCCACTTCTTCGGGTATCCTCATTAGGATTGCACCAAATCCTCCTTAGGGATTATCTATTCAAAAAATAAGGAATCTAGAAGGATAGTAGGGATGTTTATATATGTATTTGGTATTTATTAACTAAAAAAATGTTTTAATGGCGTAAAAATAGTAGAGAGTTTATGATCGTTTATATGTGGGGGACAGGACACTGTTAGTATTCATGAAAAGCATTAAGTGTTACACCATTATTCATATTTCACGATGGTCAAAAAAGGATAATTATATAACCATAACAAGTTTAATGTCATAAATATGGCTATAAAATAACCTTTTAGAGACATTAATAGGTTATTTGAATCCTTATCTTTTTATTTGAACCCACATGTGAACCCATTTGATAACTTAATCATAGTAATTAATTTCTTCTACATTAACTATAAATTTTGGTCAAAAAATATGTTAATATTATTAAGTAATTTAAATTATAGTTATTTCAAATATTTAAACCATTTTCCAAATTATTTTCCTTGAATTTTAAATTTTAAATTTTAAATGTATCCCATAGACATTACTAGAATGCAGGGGTTTGAAGCCAAAATGATCCAAAACATATAATTATTTTTATTCAATTTTTATAGGGAATTAATACAATTAATAAAAATATTATTAATTGATATTCATTTCAACAAAATATAGTTTATTTAATTAGAAAAAAATACATTATAAAAAAAGTAAATGAAAAGAAAATTTTCAATTAAAAAATTATTATTTTTCACTATTCATCAAAAATGAAAATTATCAAAAACATTCCAAAAATCAACCTAATGTAAATTTAAAATTATTATTTTATAATTGAAATTTATTTTATAAAATTCATTTTCAAAAAGTGAAAAAAAGTTAAAATTTTTATTGTGTACAGAAAGATATAATTTTTTTTGAGAAAATGGTATTCTTGAATGATATATTGACTTTAATGAAAATTATATATATTTTATAAAATATCTTTTATTTAACTAAAACCATTAAACATAATATGTTAAATTTTTTTAATACTATTCATATGAGGATGTTTATTTTCTATGTTATAATGATCACGTTTAAATAACAATATTAATAATATATCATGCTTTTGTGTAGAACATGATTTACATAAGTTGAATGAAAGCTTGAATGGAGTTTTGTGTTGCATAATATTAACATGGTGTTGAGTGTCATAGAATCTATCAATGAAATTTATTTAATTCAAAATATAATAATTCATTGAAACTCGGGGTATTATACTCTACCCCTTTAAAATGAGTTTTTCCTCAAAAAATTTCACTCTGATAGAAATAAAATTAAGGTACTTATTCCACATCTTATCCTTAAGTAGTCACAATGCTTCATCATTCTGGTGGTTTCACCACAAAACATTCAAAGGTGAGGGGTGTTGTTTCATAGATATTTCTTTATATGATCTATAATCTCTAACACTTATTCCTCAATTGAATGATCTTGGTCCAATGGAATAACCTTTCAGTTTAGTGAATTTGATGGGCTAGGTATATATGTACTTAAGAGAGATATATGGAAAAAATTGTGGACTTGAGAGAGATTTCATGGAAGTTCACAGAGATAATATATCACACTAATATGATTATGAATTTTACCGTGACTGAGATACCAAGTGCTCAGTTTCCCTTAATTCTTATATCTCATAAAACTCTTTAAATAGATAAATTCTTGGAAATACCGTATAAATAACATCCAATTCTATTTCACATTGGTGAATTTTTGTACATATATTCTTCCAAATAAAATATTTTTTAATGTGTTTCTAAATGGATTTAACATTATCTTACATTTATTAAACTATAGTAGTTCCCAATAGACTTACTTCTCCAACATTATTCCAACATGTTGGAGCTCTATATATCTTTCAATAGAGGGGATCATAATGATGCATCTGAATTTTTGAGTGAAAGATATTATTGTAAGAAAACTAAAATGGAGGAGGTTGTTGATCCCAAACAACTTCATAATAAAAATAAAGAGACCCCAACATATTTTATAATTTTAATTGTTATCTGTGAATGAACATTCATTTGAGATTGAAACATAGTGTGGAAATCAACTCCATATCAATATCTTTCATACAATTTCTCCAAAAGTTTGAGGTAAACCTCAGATCCTGATTAAGTAAAATAGTATATAGTAATCCCCTAAACCATACCACTTCCTTAATATATATTCTTGAATTATGATCCATATAGTAATCTTTAATAATAACAATGATGAGTTCTAAGTAAGATAATTAAGTACAAGATATAGATAATTTTCTTCTTTAGACATTATGGGGGGTCCAATTAAAAAATCCATCGTAAAATTTTATTATTTCCATTATTATATAGGTAATGGATGCAATATACCCATAGATGTTTGACTTTTATCCTTAACATATGGAATACCAAGAACTGATAGACAAACTCTCAGATATCTATCATCATACCATCCATCCATAAGTGTTCTTTCGAATCACTATTCATATTCATATATTTGGTATTAATAGAGAATAAAGAAGTATGATATTATACTAACAAATACTTCTATAAATATTTTATGGACTAAATGCATACAAGGTTCATGACCCATATCATTCTACCATGACCATGGTTAAACTCAAAAACTTTATAAAATTCTTTTATTTCTCTACATCTTCATTTTTTGCCTTTTTAATTTTCAATTGGATAAACGATTGAACATTCCATTGTGATTGATAAGTCATTTTACAATCCTTTAGTATTTATAGGTACATACTTTTCAAATCCAGAAACATTAGATCTTTTATGATCCTCAAAATGAATTATCTCGGAAGATCCTTTCTAATGAAATCATTATCCACCATGTTATCTTTCCCATGGTGGTAATGCATTCAAATGTAATAATATTTAATCATCTCTACCAATCTTCCCTGAAGAATGTTCAAATACTTCTATTTGAATATATAATTTATACTATTTCAATCAGTATATATATCACACTATCTTAAAAAATATAAATAATCCATATTTTTATTGAAAATATATCATATCTAACTCTAAATTAGAATTTTGGTTATATTTCTCATGAATCATAAATTTTCATGCGGAATAATCTATAACCATGTCATTACATATAAGAAAACATCATAATACATTATTGGATGCATCAAAATAAATTAAAAATATTTTTACACTATAGGGTATTATAATAAGAGGTTCTCTAGATAATTTTCTCTTCATTTCTATGAAATTTTACACATGTTCTTCTATCTAGAGAAATAATCCCCCTTCATAGTTAATATATTCAGGGGATTATATAGTCAGGAAAAATTATCTACAAACCATTATCAATATCCAATAGAACCCTGAAAATAGATGATCATGGCCACCATTTTAGGACTAGTAATACATTCAATATCCTCTATCGTAGGTGGATCTACTATTATACTCTCTCTTGAGATGATATAACCCTAAAATGAAAACTTTTTTATCAAAATTTCACACATTATATTTTTTTCACATATTTTTCCCTTCCATAGAATCTTTATAAATATTCAAATGTTTTCTCCATTATCTTCCTTTCTGTTTGAAAAGAAAAGAATATCATATATAAATACTACCAAAAAATGATCCAGGTAATCAATAAAGACACTATTTATTATGTTCAAGATGTTAGAAGTAAAATTATTATGATTAAATGGAATTAATATATAATCATATTGTCTATAAATTGTATGGAATTCATTGATGGGTATGTACTCTTTCATGACCTTAAATTGATGATATCCCCCACAAAGGTAGATCGTGGACAAGTAATGAACTATGATTACTCGGTCAAATCAGTCATTAATTTAGGTAAGGGTAGACTTTTCTTAAATTTTACCTAGATTATCTCCTAATAACCAATGAAAAGTCACATGGATTCATATTTTATTATATTAAAAATAATTTGTGCATCCCTCAGTGACACACATGGTTGAACGTATCAATTATCAATGTTCTCTTGGAGTTGCTTCAATATTTCCTTTAACTCAATCGGTTCCATTCTTTAGGGTGTATTTGAAATTGGTTTGGTACCATATATGAATTATATTAAGAACTAAACCTAATGTTTTCGTCGAAGTCTAGGAAAATCTTATATGAAGACATCAAAATATTCGTGTACAATTGGTATATCATCAATTCTGAGTTTATCCATAATAATTTGAGATAAAAAATCATTTTTAATTGGAATTAATTATAACGACCCATACTTTACATACATTGTTAATACTTCAAAATTGAAGCATACTTATTACAACATATAACAAAACCACGCAAGGACCGTATAGGTATAGTATCTTTGGAAACTGGGAAACATAAACAACTGGTTCATAAAGCTTCTACACTGTCTCCCATTTATTTCAACATATCTATAGTCCCTTTTGGAATATCTTACTTAATAACCTTCTTCCTGACCTGGGGAAAGAAAAAATACAAAAGGGTGAGCTCAAATTCTCAGTAAGGTTAAACAAAAGAAATATCAATCACATTATATTCATAAGAACATAACTTTTAGAAATCTTAACATGCAAAATAGAGCATAATTTCATAACATGGGATAAATCATAGTAGTGAAATGGAATCCCAAGAATCATAACATAAAACATGAAAATTTGTGGCATACACACATAATCATAGAGAATCATTTCTTAATAGTCAAGACTCATTTCCAAAACTATCTTAGTGGACAAAGTCCATTTCTGAACCGAGTTCACTCCTCGTTTCAGTCCTCTTTCACTGAACCGGTATAACCTACCATTCCAGCCATGTCTATCTCATGAGATATAAAATCTTTATCCAATGCATTGGAGGGAGATATAGGTCCCAACCATCTCATAATGATACCATTCTTATGTGTTCCACAAAATCATAAATCAGACATCATTGCATAACCCATGTAATAAAAATGGGAATCATAAACATCGGGACATCATAAAACAATTAATATAAGATAAAGGAATTCATAAAAATATTTCCATCACAACATAATCAAATCAATGTAATAATATGGATAGAGAAAAAAACCTTTATTATCTTAGATGGAAAATGATTTTGATAAAACTGTTGAACTCCATTCTTGAGGAAAATATCCTTTTTTACTTCAAAAACATTTTTCCTTTCTTAACATGTCATAAAATTTTAAACTAAAAGAAGTTGATTAAAAATAAACTTTAAAACTTGTAATGGAAGATTCTCGGAAATATTTTTTTAAAATCCATTCATGCCGTATAAGTTAAAAAAACATTCTTCGTACTATTGTCAGAAAAGTCAAAAAGTACCTCGTACAAAAAACGAAGAAATATTCATTTCATATCCTTTACTAAAAACTCACCGAAGGGTAAAATTGGATATAAACTATTGTAGAAGGATATAAATATTACACATTGAGGAAACATGGATGTGGATGATAAAATACACCCCAGTAAATACCAACGAATAAGCAATCTCGGATAAAAATGAGATTGTGAAATTTCCCTTACCTTAGGACCGATTTGTTTCATAAGTGTCCGAACCTCCTGTTTAATGATTTAAATAATGTTATTGAATTATTCCAGAATCATAATTATTGTTATGATATCATATATGGTCATATTTTTAGCTTCTTATTAGTAATATTTCCTTACTACTTGTTATTCGGGTGTTTATTACTTTTTGTTCTTATTTGTGTTTTGTCAAATAAATTATTATTCTTCTCTTTAGGTTATAGATACCTCATTTCCAGAATGGTATTAGTGTAATATATATCATATTAATTCATTCAATTCATTTATATAATCATTATGAAATGAAGATCATGTAGAACGAGTCGCATCACATCGTGGAGACGGTATTCCATACGTACGCACGAGTGATGATATCATTCATATGATCGTGGAATTGTATTGGAGTGTATGTATACTATTTAAGAATCAATATCAATTTATAATAGTCATATATAGTCATTATTTACACCATTATACCCATCCAAGTAAGGTGGTGGTGGAAAATAGATTACACCACGGCGTGGAGACGGTATTCCGTACGTACGCATGCGCGGTGATTTCTTTTTCCGTAGGATGGATAGATGGTGAAATAGGGTTGTTTCATACTTATAATAACATATCATTATATGAGTGATACTGATGTTATTACTTCATAATGAAACAACTAAATAAGAATAAGTGGAAGAAGAAATAAAGATGAAAGAATCGGTAACAGACATTACCTCTTCTTTGAAGTGCTTCTTTGAGACCTCCTTTTATGGCACTAAAATAGGTCTTTGAAGAAGACCAGAACCTCTAGCATGTTTCTAGAGAAGTGTAGAGGTGAAATTGGAAGGGTTTGGCTGAGCTTGAAGGCTCAAAGTGGTGTGGGGAAGAGGGGGAGGAGGTGCCCTTTTATAATGGAGGAGAGGGGCACCTTTGGAATAACTAAAAATATTATTTTATTATAAAGTAAAATTCGGTTTTTAATAGCTCAAAATTGATATATTTCGACGATAAGGTGGGTAGGGGTAGAAATCCTCTCATCCAATAGAATTTAGACAAGTTTAGGTATCAATTTTAACCTTATCATTTAGATTTAACTTTAAGTTAGATAATTTAACTTTTACTGTGTCTTCTTGTTTTCTTACACTATAAGGTTAATAAACTTACTATATCAAGACAAACGAACCCCAAGTTGTTTATTATTAAAATATATAACCTTATCTAAGTCATTGCGACGAACCTTAGATTTTTAGGAATAAAATAAAAATTAATAATATAATATTTGTTTTAAAAACTATTTTATGTCTATTTTGAATCTATTTAGTAATTGATTTTTGTGAAAATCATAACAGAATGATTAGTTCTAACCAAGTTACTTAAATCAATACCAACATGGCATATTAACATATAAAATTATTGTAATTCATAAAAAGTCTCAAATTATATTTATTTGGGTATTTATAACATCAATTATGTCAATATTTTATTAATAAGATAATTACTGCATCATCATTGTGTCATAAATAAATTCAATTATTTAAGGTCTAAAAATTACAAATAAAATACCATTATGTAGGAAATCTTTTTAGATTTTAATGAATATTTATAGTAGAATTTATCTTATGTATAACCCCATATTAAAAATGATTTACTTATTAAACTTTGATTTTAACTATTTTAACCCATCTTTAAATAAATTAATAATAAATGTCCTAATCTAATCCAAGTGGGACTAAATGGTCATATTTTATTCCTAAGGTTGTTTTTGGTCGAATTATAGTTGTAAAATAGAATTAGGACATGTGTTAGGGTAATAATAATATCATTTTTACCCTTAATTACCCTATTTACTTTTAACCGTGGTAAAAAAATTAAAAAGATACTATTCACCAAAAAATTATTTTCATCTCATTGAACCACATTTTAATTACTAACATCAATCGTGTCTCTTGGAGTTTCGAAATTCCACTCATGGAAGCGGTAAAATTATGTTTTATGAAAAATTCAGTTTTTTAACTACCACTTAGTGGTTTCACTATTCATCAAAAATTGAAAGTTTTCAGAAAAATACCAAAATTTCACCCTAGGCTAATTTCGATATTACGATTCCAAAAATGAAGTCCATTTTGAAAAATAAAATTTATAAAATTTCAAAAAGTGGTTATTACTATTCATAACGGCTAGTTTTAATAATATAGCATATCATTGTTTAGTGAAACTCGGTATTACGTACGACACAAGCTATCGAGGAAGGCCGTGGTTGCGTGTAAAGCAAGCCATGATAGTGTTGTGTGTAGTGAAAGATTCCGTTGATGATTTATATAACATAAAAACAAACATTTCACATAAAAGTTTCGGGTGTTACATTCTACCCCCCTTAAAATGAATTTCTCCCTCGAAATTCGTCACTTTGTAACAAACATATGAGGATACCTCTCCCTCATCATATCCTCAAGCTCCCATGTAGCTTCTTCTAATAGGTGGTTTCTCCATAAAACATTCACCAAGCGAGTGGTCTTCTTTCGTAGGACTTTTTCACTACGATCCAGAATCTCTATCGGGTGTTCTTCATAAGAAAGATCTTGCTCCAGTGGTACAACTTCTGAGATGAGTACATGTGAAGGATCAGGTATGTAATTTCTCAGGAGAGATACATGGAACACATCGTGAACTTGAGAGAGATTCGGTGGAAGCACCAATCGGTAATATAGGTTCCCGACACGATCCAGTATTTCGAAAGGACCGATATATCTAGGGCTCAACTTCCCCTTCTTTCCAAATCTCATGACACTCTTCCAGGGAGATATTCGTAAGAACACTTTATCACCCACTTCAAACTCTAGGTCTTTTCTCCGGTTGTCAGCATAACTTTTCTGTCGACTCTGAGCTGCTCTTATGTGTTGTTGAATAGATCATACCTTTTCTGCCATTTCATCAACGAGATCAGGTCCTAATAGCTTTCTTTCCCCAACTTCATCCCAACAAGTTGGAGTCCTGCATTTCTTTCCATAGACAGCCTCATAAGGAGCCATCTAAATACTAGAGTGAAAGCTATTATTATAAGAAAATTTCACCAATGGTAGGTGTTGATCCCAACCACCATTAAAATCCAAAGAGCAAGCTCTCAACATATCTTCTAGAGTTTGAATTGTTCTCTCAGACTGACCGTCTGTCTGAGGATGATAAGCAGTGCTGAAACTCAACTCTGTATCCAGAGTATGATGAAGACTTTTCCAGAACATCGAGGTAAATCTCGGATCCCGATCAGATATAATAGAAAGTGGTACTCCATGCAATCTTACCACTTCCTTTACATATATCCTGGCATGCTGATCCAGAGAGAAATCCCCTCTAATAGCAATGAAGAGTGCAGACTTGGTAAGACGATCAACTATGACCCAGATAGCATTATTGCCTTTGGATGTTTTAGGAAGTCCTGTGACAATGTCCATAGTGATTTTTTCCCATTTCCATTCGGGTATGGGTAATGGTTGTAACATACCCTTAGACTTCTTTCTCTCAGCTTTAACTTGCTGACAAACCAAGCATCGAGAGACATATTCAACAACTTCTCTTTTCATGACATCCCACCAGAAGTACTCTTTCAGGTCCCTATACATCTTTGTTCTTCCAGGATGAATAGAGAATGAAGAACTATGAGCCTCATCCAGCATCTCCTTCATTAATTCCGGGATAGGAGGAACACAAACCCGATTCCTGCACTTTATTATCCCATCACAATCAAGGTTGAATTCAGGAACCTTTCTCACCTTCTTTTGTAACTCGAAATATTCATTCTATGCCTCTTTAATCTTTACATGTATATATGGTTGAACATTTATTTGAGAAAGATAAGATTTTTCCCCTTCAATTATAATTCCAAGATCCATCCTTTGTAAATCCATAAATATTGGATCTTTTGTGATCCTCATCATGGATAAACTGGCATGGTCTTGTCGACTTAATGCATCTGCCACCTTGTTTGCTTTCCCAGGGTGGTAATAGATTGAGCTGTCATAATCCTTAATCAGCTCCAACCATCTTCTTTGATGCATATTCAGCTCCATTGGTGTGAAAATATACTTTAAAATTTTATGATCAGTATAAATGTCACACCTTTCTCCATAAATATAATGCCTCCAAATCTTTAATGCAAAGATTACCGCAGATAACTCCAAATCATGTGTTGGGTAATTTTTCTCATGGATTTTCAACTGTCGTGAGGCATAAGCTATCATCATATCATTTTTCATAAGAACACACCCCAATCCCTTCTTGGATGCATCACTATAGATCACAAAACTTTCTCCACTACAAGGCAGTGTGAGCACAGGTGCACTGGATAACCTTCTTTTCAACTCCTTGAAATTCTCTTCACATTCTTCCATCCAAACAAACTTAACTCCTTTCCGAGTCAACTTGGTGAGTGGATTAGATAATTGTGAAAAATCTATCACAAAACGTTGATAATATCTAGCCAAACCAAGAAAACATCGGATCTCAGTTACTGTTGTTGGTCTCGACCATCTTTCAATAACCGTAATTTTTGCTGGATCCACAGATATCCCCTCTTTTGAGATTATGTGACCCAAAAATGAATCTTTTTGAAGCCAAAATTCACACTTGGTAAATTTGGCATAAAGATTCTCCTTTCTCAGGGTCTTCAATATATTTCTCAAGTGATCTTCATGTTCTTCCTTGCTCTTTGAATAGACAAGAATATCATCAATAAAGACTACCACAAATTGGTCAAGATAGTCTCTAAAGACTCTATTCATTAGATCCATGAAGATAGCAGGGACATTAGTAAGACCAAATGGCATCACTATAAATTCATAGTGTCCATACCTTGTACGGAAATCCGTCTTTGGTATATCCTCCATTTTGACCCTTAATTGATGATACCCTGAACGAAGATCAATCTTGGAAAAGTATTGAGCTCCACATAGTTGGTCAAATAAGTCATCAATGCGTGGGAGAGGATATTTGTTCTTGATAGTGATCTTGTTAAGTTCTCGATAATCAATGCAGAGTCTCATTGATCCATCTTTCTTCTTAAAAAATAGAAGAGGTGCTCCCCAAGGTGACGCACTAGGGCGTATGAATCCCTTATCAAGATTCTCTTGGAGTTTCTTCTTCAATTCCTGCAACTCAATTGGGGCCATTCTATAAGGTGTCTTTGAAATAGGCAAAGCACCCGGTACGAGTTCTTTTGAAAACTCAACTTCACGATTTGGTGGAAGACCTAGTAATTACTCCGGAAAGACATCATAAAACTCTCTTAAAATGGGAATGTTCTTAATTGTGAGTTTCTCACCAACCATTTGAGATAAATAAACTTAATTTAGTGGAATCAAGACCCATAAGGTAGAAGGAATTTCCACTGGAAGTTTATGTTCATCCTTGCATTGATAGACGATCATAGATTGATCTGGAATATGAAATGTGACTTCCCTTCTTTGGAAATTGATATGATCTCTATATAAAGAAAGCCAATCCATGCCAAGAATCACATCAAATTCCACTATAGGAAGGATCACAAGATTTGCAAGAAGCACTTTCCCACAAACATCGATCGAAGAAGAATTATAAACTTTTGAAGCGACTGTTGTGCCATTAGGTGTTGTCACAGCTAACTCAACATCTAATTGTTTAGGTAATATGGTGATACCCTTATAAAATTACTCAGAAATAAAAGAGTGGGTGGATCCAGAATCAAATAACACTTTTTCTACTTTAGAGTGGATGGTAAGTGTACCTTTCACCACATCGTTATCATACTCCACATCGCTAATAGAAATTGCATGTGACTTTCCTTTGTCTTTAGCCTTAAGAGTTTGTTGATGTCGACCATCAACATCAACCCTTGGATTAGGAAATT
Source organism: Viscum album (assembly GCA_963277665.1). Taxonomy (NCBI): domain Eukaryota; kingdom Viridiplantae; phylum Streptophyta; class Magnoliopsida; order Santalales; family Viscaceae; genus Viscum; species Viscum album. The sequence goes on from OY728147.1 coordinate 220,838,853, forward strand.
TATTGGCATAATGCCCCATCTTCTTGCACTTGAAACATTGAAGTGTAGTAGGTTCATTCTGTGTATCCCTTCCTTTGTTTGCATCATTAGACATCTACTTCCCATCATCACGGAATTCAAATGCCCGATGACCTTCCTTTCCACTCTTGAAACATTTACTTGTCTCTTTAAGACAACTCCCTCCATGTTTCTTTCCACACATTGAGCATAAGGGAAAGCTCATCTTCTTTTCAGTGTGATCTTTAGATTTTCCTTTGAATTACATTTTCCTCTTCTTATCAAACCCATATGACTGATGGGTTACTAATCTCCATCTCAACTTTGAGAGCACATCGAACAATTTCTTCGTAGCTATTGAAGTCCCTTATGGCTAAGGCCCTTTGAATACTTGTTTTTAAGCCACTAAAGAATCGATCGATCTTACTCTTAGGTTGGATAATAATACCAGAAGCGTACCTTGCAAGTATTGTAAAATTATCTTCATAGGTACCAACAGATTTATCATCCTTTGTCTTCAATTCAAGAAACTCTTTCTCCATATTTGTTCGGAGAATACGAGGGAAGTACTTATTGAAAAATAAGTTCTTGAACTCGCCCCATTCCATGGACTCAATTTCATCCCTTTTCCTAGTATTCTTAATAAGATTCCACAATTGATCAACATCACCTTCCAAACAATACACTGCTAAGATGACTTTATCTTGCTCAGAACATTGAAGAACTGAAAATATCTTTTCAGTAGTACTAATCCATTGTTCAGCAACTAATGGATTAGTAGACCCGCTGAATGAAGGTGGACGCTATCTCATGAAGGATTCAACATAATGTAGCTACTTCCATTGCTCGTTTGGAAGTCCTACATGATTCATAGCTTGAGAAAGTTGTGTGAGCATGGCTACAATATTTTGCATTCCATCTCCCATAACATTTGGTTGCTCAGTGGGACAATCATTTCATTGCCCGTGGCATTCCGCATTAACATGGTTCCTTCAGGTTCCAACCATTGACTAAAACCAAGAAGAATAGTGTGAGCAACACTAATTATAATAGGAAAACCACATAATCATGAATAAAATTTCACACTTAAGGTCTTATCCTAGGTTATTCATGGCCATTTCTAAAACACTAAGATTGTGTTCTATGCTTAGACTTATCATTAGAGTTCTTACTAAGGATTTCACATCCTAGATTCCAAAGGTTGACTATACCATTCCTCTGATACCAACTATAACGACCCATACTTTGCATACATTGTTAATACTTCAAAATTTAAGCATACTTATTACAAAATATAACAAAACCACGAATGGACCGTATAGGTATAGTATCTTTAGAAACTTGGAAACATAAACAACTGGTTCATAAAGCGTCTACACTGTCTCCCATTTATTTCATCATATCTATAGTCCCTTTTGGCATATCGTACTTAATAACCTTCTTCCTGACCTAAGGAAAGAAAAAATACAAAAGGGTGAGCTCAAATACTCATTAAGGGTAAACAAAAGAAATATCAATCACATTATATTCATAAGAACATAACTTTTGGAAATCTTAACCTGCAAAAGAGAGCATAATTTCATAACATGGGATAAATCATAGTAGTGAAATGGAATCCAAATAATCATAACATAAAACATGAAAATTTGTTTCATACACACATAATCATAGAGAATCATTTCTTAATAGTCAAGGCTCATTACCAAGACTATCTTAGTGGAAAAAGTCCATTTCTGAACCGAGTTCACTCCTCGTTTCAGTCCTATTTCACTGAACCGGTATAACCTACCGTTCCTGCCATGTCTATCTCATGAGATATAAAATCATTAGCCAATGTGTTGGAGGGAGATATAGGTCCCACCCATATCATAATGATACCATTCTTATGTGTGCCACAAAATCATAAGACATACATCATTGCATAACCCATGTAATAAAAATGGGAATCTTAAACATCGGGACATCATAAAACAATTAATATAAGATAAAGAAATTTATAAAAATATTTTCATCACAATATAATCAAATCAATGTAATAATAGGGATAGAGACAGAACCCTTTATTATCTTAGATGGAAAATGATTTCGATAAAACTCTTGAACTCCATTCTTGAGGAAAATATCCTTTTTACATCAAAAACATTTTTCCTTTCTTAACATGTCATATAATTTTAAACTAAAAGAAGTTGATTAAAAATAAACTTGAAAACATGTAAAGTAATATTATTGGAAATATTTTTTTAAAATCCATTCATTCCGTATAAGTTAAAAAACATTCTTCTTACTTTTGTCAGAAGAGTCAAAAAGTACCTCGTACGAAAAATGACAAAAGATTCCTTTAATATCTTTTACTAAAAACTCACTGAAGGGTAAAATTGGATATAAACTGTTGTAGAAGGATATAAATATTACATATTGTGGAAACATGGATGTGGATGATAAAATACACCCCAGTAAATACCAACGTATAAGAAATCTCGGATAAAAATGAGATTGTGATATTTCCCTTACCTTAGGTCTGATTTACTTCATAAGTGTCCGAACCTCTTGTTTAATGATTTAAATAATGTTATTGTGTTATTCCAGAATCATACTTATTGCTATGATATCATATATGGTCATATTCTTATCTTCTTCTTATTAATATTTCATTACTACTTGTTATTCGGGTGTTTATTACTTTTTGTTCTTATGCGTGTTTTTTCGAATAAATTCTTATTCTTCTCTATAGGTTATAGATACCTCATTTACATAATGGTATTAGTGTAATATATATCATATTAATTCATTAAATTTATTTATATAATCATTATGAATTGAAGATCATGTAGAACGAGTCACATCCCATCGTGGAGACGGTATTCCGTACGTATGCACGAGTGATGATATCGTTTCTATGATCGTGGAATTGTATTGGAGTGGATGTATACTATTTAAGAATCAATATCACTTTATATTAGTCATATATAGTCATTATTTACACCATTATACCCATCCAAGTAAGGTGGTGGTGGAAAATAGATTACACCACGACGTGGAGACAATATTCCGTACGTACGCACGCGCAGTGATTTCTTTTTCCGTAGGATGGATAGATGGTGAAATAGGGTTGTTTCATACTTATAATAACATATAAGTATATTAGTGATACTGATGTTATTACTTCATAATTAAACAACTAAAGAAGAAGAAGTGGAAGAAGAAATAAAGATGAAAGAATCGGTAACAAACATTACCTCTTCTTTGAAGTGCTTCTTTGAGACCTCCTTTTAGGGCACTAAAATAGGTCTTTGAAGAAGAACAGAAACTCTAGGATGTTTCTAGGTAAGTGGAGAGGAAAAATGGTCAGGGGTTTGCCGAGTTTGAAGGCTCAATGTGGTGTGAGGAAGAGGGGGAGGAGGTGCCCTTTTATAAGGGAGGAGAGGGGCACCTTTGGAATAACTAAAAATATTATTTTATTATAAAGTCAAATTCAGTTTTTAATAGGTCAAAATTGATATATTTCTAAGATAAGGCGGGTAGGGGTAGAAATACTCTCATTAAATAGAATTTAGACAGGTTTAGGTATCAATTTTAACCTTATCATTTAGATTTAACTTTAAGTTAGATAATTTAACTTTTACCGCGTCTTCTTGTTTTCTTACACTATAAGGTTAATAAACTTAATATATCATGACAAACGAACCCCAAGTTGTTTATTATTAAAATATATAACCTTATCTAAGTCATTTGGCCGAACCTTATATTTTTAGGAATACAATAACAATTAATAATATAATATTTGTTTTAAAAACTATTTTATGTCAATTTTGAAACTATTTAATAATTGATTTTAGTGAAACTAATAACAGAATGTTTAGTTCAAAACAAGTTACTTAAATCAATAATAACATATCATATTAACCTATAAAATTAGTTTAATTCATAAAAATTCTCAAATTACATTTATTTGGGTATTTATAACATCAATTATGTCAATATTTCATTACTAAGATAATTACTGCATCAACATTGTGTCATAAATAAATTAAATTATTTAATGTCTAAAAATTACAAATAAAATACCATTATGTAGGAAATCTTTTTATGTTTCTAATGAATATTTATAGTAGATTTTATCTTATGTATAACCCCATATTAAAAATGATTTACTTATTAAACATTGATTTTAACTATTTTAACCCTTCTTTAAATAAATTAATAATAAATATCCTAATCTAATCCAAGTGAGACTAAATGGTAATATTTTATTCCTAAGGTTTATTTTGGTCTAATTACACTTTTACAATAGAATTATGACATTCTTAGGGTAATAATAATATCATTTTACCCTTAATTAGCCTATTTACTTTTAACCGTGGTAAAAAAAAGTAAAAAGTAAATATTTACCAAAAAATTATTTTCATCTCATTGAACCACATTTTAAATACTGACATCAACCGTGTCTCTTGGATTTTCAAAATTACACTCACAGAAGCGGTAAAATTAAGTTTTATGAAAAATTCTGTTTTTTAACTACCATTTAGTGGTTTCACTATTCATCAAAAATTGAATGTTTTCAGAAAAATACCAAAATTTCACCCTAGGCTAATTTCGATATTCCGAATCCAAAAATGAAGTCCATTTTTAAAAATAAAATTTATAAAATTTAAAAAAGTGGTTATTACTATTCATAACAGCTAGTTTTAATAATATAGTATATCATTGTTTAGCGAAACTCGGTATTGCGTACGACACAAGCTATTGAGGAAGGTTGTGGTTGCGTGTAAAGCAAGCCAAGCTAGTGTTGTGTGTAGTGAACGATTCCTTTGATGATTTATATAACATAAAAACAAAATATTTCACATAAAAGTCTCGAGTGTTACATTAATACCCTTACCATGGATGTAATATCGTTTAAATGAATATACATATCATCTCATTGATAGAAAATCATTGTATGGTTTAGAATATTAAACGTGAAATCCCTTCCACAACAATTCATGTGGCATTTATAAATAAAAATCCAATGCATTCCTTGGATGGGATCAAATTCTACAAGAGGAAGAAGGAGAAGAGTTGCAAGAGGAACATTCCCCCAAATTACCACCAGTGGGGAATCATAAACATGAGATACAATAATCATACTATTAGGATCCTTCACTACTAATTCTATTGATAATCATTAGAGTGAAATCTTTATACCCTTATAAAATTAGTCAAATATGAAATAATGGGTGGATATAGAGTAAAGTAAGACCTTAATAGTTATAGAGTGCATGATAAGTGTACATTTCAAAATAACCTTATCATTCTCCTTTTTAGAAATGTTGATCACCTATGAATTTCACATGTACCTCCTATAAAGAATTATCTGATGTCGATCATCATCATTAATCCCTGTGATTGGGAACTGTTTAGAAAAATAATCAGTCACATTATACTTGAATCACTGAAGTGTGGGAGGTTCATTCTATATAGCTTCCTATCGAGTCACATCATTATCTATCTTATTAATTTCACATAACACATAAATTTATTGATGAAAATCCCTTCCCCAAAGAACAAAATTACTAGATACCTTAAAAATATTCCCACATTCCTCTTTTAACACATTGAGACTAAAAGAAATCACATCATTTTATCTGTATGGCCTTTATATTTTCCATTGAACACCATTTTAGTTATCTTAACACAAACTGAGATTGATATGTAACTCTAAACTCCATTTCAACTATGATATATATAGAACCACATGTTTTTGTTGATAATTTTTTCATATAAATTAAAATTTTCATTTATATGTTGCAATGTACTAAGTCAAACATTCCTATCATACTAAAGTGACTTGTTGTATGATAGACACAACAATGAATTTCCATTTGATACATGAAACACCAAATATATATTTCATTGAATGTATAAATGATCTATGTTTGGATTATTTTATATAGAATACCAATGGAAACATTCTCTACATGAAACACTGACGTGGCTTTCCTTACACAAAAGAGCATCCTTCCTCGAAATCATTCATTACGAAAAATATCAAGTTTCGCTAAACAACGATATATTATTAAAATATTATTATTTAATGGGATATAAACTAGTTGTTTTGATTATTATTAACCACATTTAAATTTTATAAAACATTAAAATTCATTTTCTTTATTTTCTATTCATGATATATGAACAAATTCAATTTTTCTAATAAAACATGTGTTTTCAAAAAAATATAGTTATGTTGCATTTATATGGCTCACCCATTTCAAATATATTTTTTAACAATATTATATATTCTATTTGACATAATAAAATTTTTATTTCGAATATGGACATCACATTTTACTGTGGTATAACTTTGTGTATTTTCCTGAGAAAATTCATATTTTAATGAATAGGGGAAAATATATTATTTTAATTCAAAACTACATTTTCGTATAAATTATTTATATATTTAGATTATGATTTTTATTGGTTTTAAATTATAATTATTTTTTTTTATCATTTATTCTTATTTTGGTCATTTTAAGTAATTTCACATTAGAATTGGACATAAAAAGATGTCAATCTTTTGATAGTTTTTGGATTCTTAAAAACCCATGTTTATCTTTGGACAAAAAGAATTAATATAAAATTAATATTTTAAAATTTAGTCTTTTGAATTTCAAAATACAGACTCCATATTTAGAATCCTATTGTTTAAAATGTGTAAATAGGTACCATTAATATTTGGACATTTTGAATAGTTACTTCAGTAATTATTTTTATTTACCATGGTAAAAGTTAAATTGGATAAATAAGGGTAAAAATAATATTATAATAATATAAACCTAAATTAACATGTGTCCTATTTCTATTGGATGATATATGGATGACTATTAGAATCCATATGTCGATTTTAGGACCCCATTGAGCCACATGGGTGTGAAAATGACATGTTATAATAATTAATTTAAAGTAAAAGAAAATATGACATAAACATGTATCTTATTTCTGTAGAAGGTATTGTTTGGAACTGTAGCAGCTGGGACTATTTCCCCATTTGGGCCTTCGGGCCACTGATTTGGTCCCCGAGTCCATTAATTCCTTTGGGCCACCCAGCCCTTCGGGTCAATAATGCATTCAGGCCATCTTAGGGCCTTCTGGCCACATTATGTGTAGATGCAAACCAGACAACCTATACAGAACAAGCACTAGAAGGAGGATGAGCAAGGAGCTTTCACCATAGCGAAAGCTAAACAGATTGTAAGAATGGGAGGGTATGACACATGCCATCGGGTCAAGCCTTGGAATGAATCAGAAGGCCTAGTCGAATAGCCATAGGAAGATGGAGAGCTGATTTCACAATGATGATGTTGGGGAGGATTAGTTCCATGCGTTTAATCTGGGCTGTATGTAATGTGTGAATCCTCCCGGAAATAGATTCTGCTAAGGCCAACGGTCCATGTAATACTTACACTTATGGGGCATTTAAGGGTTCCACATCACCCCATGAAATGTGTATTATCAAAATCAATAAAAATGAAGGCCTTCGGGCCATTAGAGGAAATGAAATGTTTTTGAAGGAATCCATTTTTATGATATTAACAACATTCAATTACATAATAGTGTAAAAATTGACAATAATGAGTTTTTGAAAAAAATAATATTTAGTTAAATGTTATAATAGTACTAAAAATTTATGATTCGAACCAATTACTTATATAATGTTAAAAATTTCATTAATGATCTACTTGTGGTTTGATTTTCATTTTATAGTAACAATAGAATTTATAAATTTAAAAATACAAGAAGACACGGTAAGAATTATTGTTTTTAACAAGGGGTTAAAGGTAAAAGATAAGGTTAATTTTGTTCCCTAAACTTGCCTAAAACCATTTTTGTGGGATTATTTAGAAGCATACTCATCTTAACATAGAAAAAAATGTGTTTTGGATCATTGTAAATTGAAAATAAATTAATAATAAATTAATATTTGATGACATTCCAAAAGTTCCCCTCCCCCTCGTATAAAAGTCCACCGACTCTACCCACCTACGCATACCTTTCAAGCCAACTTTATCATTTATATTATACTCAAATAATATCGCAAAGTCCCTCTCTTCCACATAAAGGCCACACTATGAGAATATAGACACCTTAAGGATACCTTTTGTGAATAATCAAAATGAGATACTCGAAAAAGAGGTAATTGTTTTATCACCTCCATCAAAATTCATTCCTTCTTAAACGTCCCCTTATTTTGTGGTTCCCATAATAAAGTAATAAATATTGTATATTATACATTCTGATATGTTATTATAACTATGTTAAAACTTTACTCCTCCTTATATCCATCCTATTAATAATAATATCACCATGCATGCGAACGTATGACTTACCGTCTCCACGACGTTGTGTAATTTGTTATACAGAAATATAAAATTTCGATGGGTATATTGATGATTATAATGGATGAAAATAAAGAATTTAACATGATATTTTTTTCTTTAAAATTCATATACCATCCAATTCCTTACCATTTAATAATAAGGGGACTGATATCATCGCTTATGTGTACGTACAGGTTACAGTATCCACGGCGCGATGAGATTCATTCTCCATGCTATCCATTCAATATTGATTAAAAAGTTTATATAATAATTAATAATTAAATATATTAAATAATAATGAAACTTTATTTAGGTATATATATATATATGTCATATACATTCTTCCATTCAATTAAATAAGTAAACAGAAACACCACTCATGCGTACGTAAAGCCTACTTTCTCTATGAACGGTGTATTCCATTTCATTTATCAATTTATTATATTTATTTATATACAAAATATTTATGATATATGAATCATTTTTTACCCAATTTATGTATGTAAATCACCATCTACATAATAATATCTAGAATCAAAATCAAAACATGTATGATAAATAAAATTACTATTACCCAAAATGTTTCTTTAACATGGAATAGAAAAATAAACAGGTAATATAAAGTAATAAGTGAATCATATATGATATCATAAATATTATTACGTTTCTTTTAAAATATAATAATATGTTTTAACCCAATATGTAGGATTTTCATACACATAAATATGAATAAAGTCCTAAGGTAAGGGATAATTTTGAAATATCGTTATTATCCGAGATTATTTATTCGTAAGTATTTGATGGGGCATATTTATCATCAAAATACATGTTTCAAAAATATATAATATTATTTCTATTCTTTTACTATTTTCTAAAGCCAATTTTACCCAATGTTTATGTTTCATTAAATGGTATATAAGGATTATTTATTTTATTTTCCATATGTTGTACTTTTTGACATTTTTGACAAGTGTATGAGAAGAATGCTTTTTTAACTTATACGACATGAATGGATTTTTACATATTCAAAACTCCTTATTTACATAAATAATCATCTACAAGATTTCAAGTTTATTTTTATATGAATTATTTTAAAAACAATTGTGTTGCATTTTGAGAAAAGAGAATTTTTTTTGAATAAGAAATGATATTTTCCCTCAAGAATTATGGTCATGTGTTTTATCAAAATCATATTTTGTATAAGATGAGATAAGGTTAAATGTGTGACTTATATTTTTCTAAAACCATTTGGTTATGAGGTTTTCTACCCAACATCATCTCTTCTTTGAAATAAATGACCTTCAGGCCATTTGAAATGGAAAATAATTCTATAATAAAATAATATATCAATACCTACATATTGTTCCGCTCCACCCTCTAATATAATAGAATCACATATATGTTTTTAATCACACCTCTGAAGCCCCTTGTATTATCTAAACTCTACCTAAATAAGTTCCCAAAATCTATCTCCTACTCCTAGAATCCATACATTAGGTAGAAGGAAATTCAAGAATGTTTTTTTGCTCAAATCAATAGTAGTTACATGTTTTAGAAGTAACATCTTCTCTAAAGTTATTTCCCATTATTTTACTTATTAAATATCTACTATATTAGTATTTGTTGATTAAATAACAAAAAATAGTATCATCAACATACTAGTATGTTGTTATGAGAATAATTATAACTACACTTAGACACACCTCCATCGAATGGATATGAACATATTGAATCTATGTACGAAGAACTCCTCCCTCACGAAACAATGATGGTTCTATTTTCCCCTACCACTTGTCATGGTGTCCATTATGATGAAAATATAATTATATATGATATATATTATATTTATATTGTTTCTATTCTTATTTATTATTATTTATAATATACCTTAATGCATTCAATAAGGTGTAATTACGATAATTTCATTTGAGGATGTGCGGATGACCGCCCCCTCAATGTGATATGACTCATTCAGACCATACATGGAACATATGGATTTAATGAACTTATGTAACATATAAAAAGCATGATATTATACTAGAATTATAATATACCATGTATCATTTAGTTTTTATTCCTTTAAATATGAAAAAAGAATTGAAAGTAGCGTTCATGAGTACGTACGTCTTACCGTCTCCATGAACGGTTAATTTAATTTCTTGTCTAAAAATGTTATGTACTATTATAAATCAATATATACTAGATATTTATGATATTTAAGTCATGAATACTATTCTAAAGATAATAATTTTTACCTCATGGACAATTAGTAATTAAAACAAGATCATTTTCGAATCAGGTACCATATAATGGAAAAATGACCGATATTAACTTAAATAATTTTTTATTTTTATAACATTGTAATAGGTAATATAAAATGAATAAATAAATTCAAGAGTTTTTAATAAATTATAAGTTTACTTAAGTTTATTATTCTAGAGGAACAAGGAACATACGTGACGAATCAAACTCAAGGTAAAAGAGCCTTTTACACTTTTCTTTTAATAAAAGACTTCTTTTATGATATGTATTTAAATTTCAATTTTATTATGTTGGGATATGTTTTTCTATATCATTATTGATGTAAATTTTATTTAAAAGTGATTATAGGCCTTTTTTTCTACCATCAACTCATTTTATGATTTTTTATATCATGCTGTTTGGCTACCAAATTTTCGTAAGGGAATTTTTAAACTCAATTTTCAGTCATTGGTTTTTACGCATACTTTGTTGATTATACTATGGAAACATTCTGTGTGGAATAAATGTTTATTTGATTATGTTTTAATTTATACTTCCATTTGTGTGGATATAATTTTTTAACCCATAATTACCCCATTGAAAAATTCTTATGTCATTTATGTGAATATTGTAATCGAAATCTTAGCTCGATATCTATTCATTGAGTTAAATATCCAAGACCTTGGTTTTGTTTTTCTCGGAATATGTGGGAATAACCATTGATTATTTTATACTTAATAAAAACTTATATTGTGTTCATTAACATTTTTCAGACATAATTATATCATTAATCTATACTTTCTAAGGATACGATCTTAGTAAGTGATTTTTTCTCAATTTACATTCCATTGAGACTTATTTTTTGTTATACAATAATTAACTTTTTATGGTGTATATACTTCCCATTTACATTTTATATCATGAACCTAGTTATTCTCAGGATATTATTTGCTTTGTTTAATTTTATTCTGTAATTATTTTTATTCATGTATTTTCTGAAGTGGTAAAGGACACTTTAACTAAAACATTGTTATAAATTAATTATTTATTTATTCTTTTAAATAGTTATCATTAAATTAATTGTTTTACAAAAATAATAATGTTTTAAATTGTTAATTGTTAAAAAAGTTTCAATGTTGTGTGGGACAGATGGAATCAAAAATGTCTTTTTTTAATGTATTAAATGGTTTCTGAAATTGATTGAATATTTCAGTATCTTGAATTTATTTCTTGTGATTGATGAGTGTAATTTTGAAAACATAAATCCTTTATGTGTTATGATTATTTAATGTTACTTGGACATTTCATGGGTTCTTATGTGATAAACCAAATACGAGTGGTTCTGTGGTAGACCTAGGGTGGGTGAGCCTGATATAGCTCTCCAATGCATTGGGTAATGTGATGGTGGAAAATGATAATGTTTCATCTAGTAGATTTAGGTAATATAATGTGATGGGTATTCCAAACTTAACTCCCTATAAATCTATGAATTCTAATATTAATTATGTTATGGATTCCACAAGTTACCTTTATGATTTATGATTTCTATGTGTTATTCATAAGTCTTATGATTTAATGAGGTATTTTAAAGAGATTATGTTTTATGAGTAAAAAGTATGATTTCATTGTTTTGTATATATTTATGGACTAATATTTTCTTCTCTTATTTTATAACCTTTACTGAAATTTTAATGCTCATCCCACGTTTTTTAATTTTTTTTCACATGGTAGAAGGAAGGGTATGTGAAAGGAATAATTCTAGAAGATTTATATCAAGAAGAAATTATTTTTTTTATTTATAGAGTTTTATTGTTGTGAAAAATATTGGAGAGAGTAGAAGTGTATATTTTTTAAATTTGGATATATGATTGTAATATCCATTTCTTACTTCTCTAAAACTCTAAACCAATAATAATCCTAAAAGTGAATTCTAGACTTTACTAAAGATTATGTAATTTTTAAGGCTAGGGCATTATATTACACTCTTAAAAAGTAACATATACATTTGTTTGATTATAATATGAATATCTTACATTCATAAAACATGATAATTTTGTAAAATCTTAGGAAGAATAAATAAAAAATGTAGTTAAATTGTTGAATTATTTAACATATCATCTTTAGTTTTTCTCTAAGATCCATTATAAGGTGTGGTTAGTTCAAAAATAAAGCTTTTAAGATGATATTAGTTAATTTTTTAAGTGAATTTTGTAGAAAATTACTTAATGAAATGGTATTAGTTGTCTAAATAGGAGAGGACATGGGTTCCCTTTTTTTATGAGGTGAATATGAGACACATGGGTTTTATGAAAATAATCGAGTGCTCCCAAGTTTTATATATATCAAAAGTGGAAACAAATAAACCATTATTTATCCCTAGAGGTTTAATGGTATACATATTTCTATATAATAGTTTGTAGATATGTTTATAGGTCATTTCTACCCTCATCTCTTTAGTTGAACACCTGATAAACCCATTTTTTATCCTAACCATGATAAATAATTTTTACTGTCTTCAATATTAATTTTGGTAAAGAATTAATTTTACCTTATTTGATAATATAAATAATAATGATTACAATTATGGAATACAGTTTTCTAAATTTCATTCATATATGTGCAAAATTTTAATTGAAAATTTATCCCACACACATGATGAGAAAGCAGGTTCTTAAAGAGAAAATGATCTAGAGCATACTATTTTTTTATATCCAATTTAATTAATAAATTTATTAATATGACATAAATTGGATTAATAGATTTACAATTTAACTAATTTTAATTTAAAAACAACTTACAATATTATTTAACATTATAAATAAATTAAATGAAAAGGTTATCAACTAATAATGTTCATTAGTTGTCACCATTCATAATAAAATGAATCTTTTCAGAAAAATATAGAATATTCACCCTATGATAATTATGAAAATATAAATTCAAAATTTAATTTTATTATTTAATTTTTTTTCTAACAGGTTAAAAAAATTACAAATATTCATAAAAACATTTTTTTTAATAAAATAGTAGTTTTAAAATAAATAATGAATTTAAAAAATAATTTAATTTACTATAAATATGTTCTAATTAATTAATACCAATATAAATAATATTTTAAAATAATTCTATACTATTCATATCACTATGTTTAACAATTAGGGTATAATAGTCCCATTCAAATAACTATGTTAATAATATATCATGGTTTTGTTAAAACTCAATATTATGTGTAAAAGAATCATATGCTATATTGTGTGTAGTGAAAGCGTAGTGTTGTGTTTCATGTATCACAATCTATCAAATAAATTTAATTTTTTTTAATAGTAATAATTCATCAAAATTCTAGTGTTACAGAAAATGTTCGATGTTTTACAAAAAACTTTGAATATTGAAAAAATCTATTAAAGTGGATAAAATAAAAACTAGAAATTATTATGGATACAAGAGTTCCAATAAAAGTGATATTTCTTATTGAAGTATTATATCTAGAATTCAAGTTCATGGAATAACTTAAAACCATGACCCTCAAACAAAATCAATTGATAGACATATACCCAAAATAAGAATGTATGGCATGTAATAATATCTATGAATTTTATGATCAATGAGGGTACATGAACACTATCAATTTCCATTGATTAATTTTAGAAATAACCATTATAACAAATATAAAACATTAGGATGAGGATGGATCTGACACCAAATAGGTCAGCATCACTAGACCCATGGTAATAGATCATTTCTCATCCTTCATCATTGGAGTAAGTGAATGAGATACTAGTGGATAATCATGGTTAAAATAATGGGAATATTGATTTATTTTATCCAATATACCATAATGAACAATAAAAACACATTCTTTAAGGTTTCCATTAATTAATATAAGACCCTTAATTCAATCAATTGTGTGGACCCCGATATTTATAATTATCCCCAACGATTACAGTTTGTTTTTTTCAAGGGATGTTATCAAAAATGATATTAAGGAGTTCATTTTACATATGGTTTAATGATGTATCACTTCCATGAGTATCATGTGTGACAACCCTTATTCTCATACAAATAGTAAACCATATAAACTCCATCTAAAACATTCATATATCAGTATATCCAACATCATGTGCAAACATATAGCCAAAATCCTCATCAAAATAATCGTTTATAGTTCCCAATAACATTTCAATGTAATAAAATAGTTTTATCCATAGATGGAAAATACATGGAAAAATATTTATTACCCATAAAATTTTGATTGATCATTATTGGAATGTGACTAGAAAAAACCAAATATTTAATGTGGATATTGAAATTTTATACGATAACATGGATTTGATCTTTAATATTAAGGTTAATCAGCATTAAAAATCTTATTCATAGTTTAAATACAATGTGTTGTGATGAAACTCTTTTCTCCATGTAAGGACTAGAACTTAATCATTACAAATTAGTGTTTTTTAACAATAAGTCACATTATTAAAATATCGAGGATATTTTTGGATAATAGTTGTAGAAAAATAAGACAAAATCTTATATAGAAAACTTGTATGATAAACGTGGAAAAATAATACTCAATATCCATTTTTTCCACAAAACAAATTCAACTAAAACATGGAATATTTTGATGATAATTCTACAAAATTTCCATCTTTAACTCATCCATTTCAATACTCTCCCTTAAAAACATGGTGAAATATTAAAAAAATGTAGGATGAGCACAAAACCCTCAGTTAAGAGATATAAAAATAAACAAATAAACCAATGATACATGAGTACTTTTAACAAAATAACTTTGCAAAAAATAAGAACATTCATACCCAATATATCACCTTTTATTCCAAAATATTTCTATAAAAAATTATAATAATGAATAATTGAATAAATAAAATCCATGATATTTTAATTGAATACATGATACACTCAAGAACTTTTTTTCAAAAAATATAAACTTTCCATGTAATGACCCTGGTATTTATAGAATAATAATTTTTTATTTCAATCAATACTTATGAAAATTATTTTCATTTTATGTTAAAGGGGAGGCTTTTATCGATAGAATACTAGTCACACAACAATGAGTTTCCTTAAAATCATATTTTTCACACTACATTGATTTATAAAGAAAAATAATACAATAATATTATTACTATTTTAAATGGAAGTTAATTCCTGGTAGATTTAAGGGTGGGAATTAATAGAACTAACTAAAATTTTATTATACATTTTTTAATTTTATCTAATAAATTTTGGAAGCATAAAATGATAATGAATCCAATGTTAAGCATAAAATACTCTAATATTTTGAAAAGTTCGTTTTACCTCCTTTTGATGGAGACCCCTATTTAAATCTAGTTTTTTAAACCATTATATTTTTTATTTTACAAAAAGATATTATTTATATGAAAAACATAAAAATTTACTTTGGTTATTTTGTTTGGTAATTTTCTGATAATATTCGATTTTAATAAATAGTGAAAACTATTGCATTTTTTAGTTAAAACTGGTTTTTATATAATTTATTTATATAGTTATATTATAATTTAAATTGGTTTTAAAGTATAAATGTAATATATTTTTATCATGTAATACAATTTTGGTCATTAGAAGTAATTTCTCATTGAAATTGGACATAAACACATGTCAATGTTTTGACAGTTGTTACTTCTTAAAAACATTGTTTTTGGTTTTTATAATAAGAATTAATTTTAAATTATTTTCTCCAAATTCTGTGTTTCTATTTTGGAAAAATGGATTCCATATTTGGATTACAGAGGTGAAAATTGGTAAATAGGTAACTTTCATTTTTAGGCATTATAAATTGAAACTTCAGTAATTATTTTTGTTTACCATTGATAAATGTTAAATCTGATAAATAAGGTGAAAAAATAAAATTATAATTATATTAAAATATCCAAACATGTGTCCTAATCCTATTAGACGAGATTTTCAGACCATGGGAATCCTTGGGTTGATTTTGGGCTCCACGGACCCACATTGATGTGAAAATGACAATTTATAAGAATTAATTTAATGTATAGAAAATATATCATAATCCATTATATTTTAATAAAACAATTTTTTATTTTTGGTTATATAAGTGATATCTTAGACTATAAAACTTCATTAAAAATATATAAATATTTCTTATATCATTGTATCTTATTTATAAATTTTATATTTCAAATAAATAAAATTATTTATGACACAATGATGATGTTGTGATTTCCTTATTAATGAATGATTTAAATAAATGAGATTATAAATATTAAGTTATATTTATTTTTAATATTTTTATTCGATTCAAAAAATTTAGGGACGTTTATGTATTTTTATCATTTTATTAATGAATTATTTTAAAAAAATCATGTTTTTATTGTTTTTTTAAAAAGACATGATATGTATAGTATAAAAATTGATAAAAATGATTTCTTAAAACAAATACTATTTTATTAAATGATTTAACTATCCTAAAAATATAATATTCACAAAAATGAAATATATAATGTTTCAAATGTTATTAATACACGAATTGAGGTTTTTTTGTAATTTTATTGTAACTATATTAACAATATAGTATCAATATTCAAGAAGACATGGTAAGTGTTAAATTAGTTAACTAGGGGATAAAGCTAGACGATAAGGTTAAATGAGTAACATAGTCTTTTTTAAAACATAATGGTTAAGTGGTTTGTAACCTAAAATAATGGTATCTTTGAAATAAATGACTTTGGTACCATTTGAAACCAGAAACCATTTTATAAAAAAAATACTATTTCCATACCTTTCTATGGTGCCCCTCCTCCCTCTAATTAAAGGGCATCACCTATCCAAATTTAATCACACCTATCATGACCCTTTTATATCCAAAATCTGACCAGATAATCTCCAAACATCCTTCTCTTCCTCCTAGATTCCTTATATTATGAAAAAGGAAATTCAAGAAATCCTTTTAGCTCAAATCAAAGGGAGTCACACATTTTAGAGGTAACATCTTCTCTAATGTTCATTTCCATTAATTTACTTATTCAATCTATAAAAAATTATTATTATTTTAGAAAATAAAAACTATATATTCCTAAATATATTAGGATTTTTTTTTGAGATGGATTCTAACTACACTTACACACACCTCCATCTAATGGATATGATCATATTGTTTCTCCATATGGGGAACTGCCGCCTCACGAAACAATGATTGTTTTCTTTTCCCCATACCACATTTCATGGTGTCCATTATGACGGAAATTTTATTATATGTGTTATATATTATATTTATTTTGTATATATTCTTCTGTATTTTTATTTAGAATATACCCTTATGCTTTCCATAATGTGTAAATATGATAATTTCATTTGAGGAAGTGCGGAATACCACCCCTCAATGTGATATGACTCGTTCATTCCATACATAGAATGTAATAATGATGGAGTTAATGAATATATGTAACATATATAAAATGTGATATTATACTGTAATTAAATTATACCTATGTATCATTTTGTTTTCATTCCATTAAACATGAAAAATAAATGAAAGTAGTGTTCATGTGTACGTATGGTTTACCGTCTCCATGAATGGTGCATTTCGTTTCTTATACCAAAATGTTATGTACTATTTTATATACATATATAATGGTTATATATTATATTTAAATCATTAATACTATTTTAGAGATAACGTAATTTTTACCACATGGACAATTTTTTATTATAACAAGATCATTTTCGACTAAAATACCCAATATTACAAAAATGACAGAAATTAACATAGATAATTATGTAATTTTTATAACATTTTAATAAGTTATATAAAATGAATAATAAACATGAAAAAATTTCTTAATCATGTATAAATTAACTTATGTTTATTATTCATGAAGAAAAAGTTACATACGTGACAAATCAGATTCAAGGAAAGAGAACTTTTCACCCTCCACTTTTAGTTAAAGAATTCTGTTATATTATTTATTTTCATTTCCAATTTCTTATGTTGGGATATATTATTCTATATCCTTGTTTTTTTAACTTTTATTTCCATGTTATGAGAGGCTCATTTCTCTATCATCACCACTTATTCTGATTTTTTATGTCATGTCGTTATGCTGCAGAATTTCTGTAAAGGAATTTCTAAACTCAATTTCCACTCTTGGGGTTTTAAGCATACTTTGTTGATTATATTATTCCAAGAATATGTGGTTATAACAGTTTATATATTTATGTTGTAATTTCCAAATCTTGTTATGTGGATATACTTTTTCAACACATAATCACACTATTTTTAAATTCATTCATAATTTATACGAACTTTGTAAGGAAAATATTAGCTCGATCTCCATTCATTGAGTTAAATATCCAGGTCATTGGTTTTGTTTTTCCATGAATATGTGTGAAGTAACTATTATTTTTACACGTAATATCAACTTATATTGGGTGTATTTTTATTTATCAAACATAATTTTGTCATAAATTTATCATTATTCTAATGATAAGATCTTTATATGGGATTTTGTCTCCATTTACATTCCACTAACGCTTATTTGATGTTATAAACCAATTCACTGTATATGTTTTATATACTTATATTTAAAATATTATATAAAAAATCTCTTTATTCTCATTATATTATAATCATTGTTTAATTTTATTTTGTAATTATTTTTATTCATGTATTTTCTCACGTGGTAAGGGGCTCTTTAACTAAAACATTGTTTTAATTTTTTTAATTATTATTATTCAAAATCATTGTCATTAATGTACACATTTTCATAATATTTTTTAAAGTTTATGAATGATAATTATTATAAAAGATTCAAAGTGGTGTGGGACACATTGATTCATTAATTCTTTAATATAATTTTTCAATGGTTATGGAAATGGATTGGATATATTAGTATCTTGAATCTATTTCTTGAGATTAATGTCTAAAATTATGTTAACTTCAATAGTTTATGTGTTATGATTATGATAATTTACTTGGAAATTTGATTGGTGGTTATGTGATAAACCAAATATAAGTGGTTCCATGATAAACCTAGGGTGGTTGATCGCGATATAGCTCTATAATGCATTAGGTAATATGACGGAGGTAAACATTGATGTTTATCCTTAGAGATTTAGGGAATATAATGTGATGTGTATTCCAAACGAAAATACCTATGTAGCTGTGAAATCAAAAATGTAAGTATGTCATGGATGCTACAAGTTACCTTTATAATTTATTATTTCTATTTGTTATTCATAAATCATATGATTTCATGATGTATGTTAAAGAGGTTATATTTTATGAGTGAAAAGTATGATTTCATTAATTTGTATGTATTGATGGACTAATATTTTCTTCTCTTATTTTATAACCCTTACTAAGGTTTTTATTCTCATCCCATGCTTTTAAATGTTTTTCATAGGGTATAAGGAAAGGTATGAAGAAGGAATAACTCAAGAATAATTATATCATGAAAAAAAATTATTGTTATGTTTAAAGAGTTTTATTGTTGTGAAAAACTATTTGATAGAGTATAAGTGTCTACTTTGTAATTTTTGTGATGTAATTTAATATTCATTTCCTACTTCTCTAAAAATCTAAACCTAAATATATCCTCAATTTTAAATCTTGACTTAACTCAATATTACTTATTGTTTAAGGTTGGGGCCCTATAGTAGGTAATAGTGGTTGGTTTAGATAACTATAGAGGTTAGGGTGTTATTTAAGCATAAGTGACATAACCATAATGGTTAGTATATTAGAAAGATTCATAGTTATTTTAGTTAAAATTTATGAGTTTAAGATAAAAAGAATAGGTATATATTAGTTTTTAACCTCCTCATAAGATTGTATATTAGGATTTTACTGATATACTCACATGTAACATTTTAGTTTTAGTTAATGGCTCGATCTAGAAGTCACCAATGTAATAATGGATGTGAAGGAAACTGTTACAGTTTTCTAAATGAGAAACTGGATGAAATAGGAGATGAAATGAGAACTATTGTGGTTATTCATAATCAACTATCTAGAGTCAGGATTGAAAACTCAAACCATAGTGATTTTCCAAAGGCATCATATATGTGAGAAATGAATCACTATTGATGTTTAGGTAAAAATCATGAAGGTATGTATATTCAGAAACTGATGTGATAATGTTATGGAATGAAACCCCTCAGAAAAATATCCAAAGGGATAAGAAGTTGTTTTATATGTGGTAATGATGTTCATATAGAAAAAAACCATCCAGGGAAAAAGGAAGCGTCCAATTGACTCTAGGAAAATGAAAGGAGTTCATTCTGAGGGATCAATTGAATGTTTTAAATATGGTGTTCTTGGTCATCATGTGAATAGATGTCCTACAAATAAGGTTATGGAATAATATTAGTAGGACCGTACAAATATATTTTTTTTAATGCATAATTATATTTCAAATGAATAGGAGGAAATCGAAAATGACATATGAAAGGTATGGGTTATTTCTTAACTCATGTCTGTCATTATTGAAATCTTAGGACATTATGCACGATTTTATTTTCATGAAATTGTTTAAAATAATAATATTGATGAAACATTGATAAAAGGGTCCTGAAATTTTTTTGATGATTAAGATATATAAATTTTAGGAATTGAAGTGTTATGTTGGATCTATGGATTACGATGTGTTTAAATGATGGGATTACATTAGAAGATATCTTGTATTTATAAAAATTATGTTTGTTATATAAAACTTTTAATTAAGGAGGAATTATATTTTCATTTGTGGATATATTCATCTAAAACCATTAGGGTTTATATGATCGTGAATTTGAGGAAATTAAGGTTTATTACTTATTGGGATGAAAAATGTGAGGTATGAGATAACCATTCAGATTAAAATATGTTAGTGTTATTTTTGAGGATTTTATCTCATTTTAGTAATGACATCATAATTATATTTTGTTAGGAAAAGGAAAACATGCAGAAGTGTGACACCCTGTCATGTTCAGTAAGGCCGTCGGAATCGAACCCAGAACCGAAGGGCGACAAGGGAACGCCACCTACCACTAGACTACGTGAAGTCCCTGGTTAGTATGAATTATTATTTTTAGTTATAGGATTTTATGAATCAAGAATTTGATGATTTTGGAACTTTTGTTTTTTCAAATGGATATCTTAAGTATAAAAAAATGATTTTTTGATTAGGTGATGAATGTTATTTTAGAGGACATTCTCTTTATTGGGAACACTATATGCCAAATTAAAATAGAATACTATGGTATTTAATTTAACATGTAATGGTGTAATTTTATTTTGGAAGAATCTATGTTTTTATTGTGGACATTTAGTGGTTTGAGTTATTTATGGAAATGATAACCCTATCTTTGAGAATATGTGATTATGATAAATAAATTAAATTATGACACATTATGAATAGTCAATGTTATTCGGAGATAAATGTTAATATTTATTGTGGAAGACTGCATGATAATATTATTCCACGATTTGGGTTTAAATAATATATTTTTTTACATTGAGTAATTTTAAGGACAATTGTCTATTGTATTGTATTTTTTGAAATTTGGGTATTTTTTATTCAATTTTTGATATTAAGAGTATTATTTCATTTTATAAAGTATTATCCTTTTTTACGATTATTTGATATCATACTAAATATTTTAGTTTTGATTAATGTTTAATGATAGTGGAAATATATTATTCTTCTTTTGTGAATTATGTGATTCTATATAATTTGATTCTAGTGCTCCAGGTATGACCATGTAATGATGAATACTCATCATTTGGAGAAAATTCGAATTAGTGTTATAAATTTATTAATGGATGAAACTCTATATGAAAGGTAAGTATATTTCTTTTTATTATTATTCAATGTCATAAATAAACTACTAATATTTATGAAAAGGAACATAAAGCAGAAATGTTTTCCATTTAATTTTCCTCCTGGGGAATCACATATAATTTAACTCATTACAAGTTTATGTTTTTATTGTAGTTAAGTTTCCCATAATAATGTATTCTATCACTCTGTATCAAAACATTACACTTATATTCTCTTCCATATCCATGTTATATTACATGGAATCCTAGTATGAGATATCCTTGGATACATTTGAACTTCAATTTCATTCTTTTAAAGTGATAGACATATTGAATATTTTTCTGATGTGGTACTTTCAACGACGTTTCTGAACCCAATTTCAAAATTATGAGGACACAATTTCCAAATGGGGGAAGGATGTAATGACCCATGTATTTGTAGAATAATTATTTTTGAATTAGAATAATAATAATTATTATTATATTAATTTTACATTAAAGGGTATGCATTCTCTGATAGCGTACACGACACACAATAATGGGTTTCTCTAAAATATTATGTTGCACAGAACATTGAGTTATACTTAAATATAATACAATAATATTATTATTATTTTAAATGGTAGTTAAAACAATGCCATTATAATGTATGTAATGAACAAAACTAACTAAAATATGATTATATGGGTTTTTAAATGTTTTAAATTTATCAAATAAATTTTGGAAACTGAAAATGAGAATGAACCCAATCATAAGAATGGAATACTAAAATATTTTTAAAAGGAAATTTTACCGCCTTTTGAAGGATAACCCATTTTAAATCAATTTTTGACACCATTATATGTTCTATTTGGAAAGTAAACTTCTTATTTAGAATAAGAACATAGAAATTTTGTTTGGAAATTTTTTTGGTAATTTTCTGATAATGTTCATTTTATTTATATAGTTATATTATATATATAATAGGTTTTAAAGTATAAATAGAATTTATTTTTCTAATTTAATCCAAAATTGGTCATTGGAAATAATTTCACATTGAAATTGTACATAAACACATGTAATTTGTTTGATAGTTATTACTTCTTTAAAACCCGCTTTTTGGTTTTGAATATAAGAAATAATTTTGAATTATTTTTTTTAAATTATGTGTTTTGAATTGGAAAAAATGGATTCCATATTTGTAATCAGTAGGTTCAAATTTTGTAAATAGTAACATTTTATTTTAAGACATTATAAATTGCACCTTCTGTAATTATTTTATTTACCAAGTTTAAAGGGTAAATCTGGTAAATAAGGGTCAACAAATAATATTATAATAATATTAAACTACGCTAGCATGAGTACTAATCCCATGGGATGAGATGTGACCAACCATTCTTATCCTTGGGTATATTTAGGGAACCCTAGGAGACACATTGATATGAAAATGACATTTTATAAGAATTAATATAATGTATAGAAAAATAGAACATAAAAATTTGTCTTATATTAATTAAATATTATTTATGGTTATATAAGTTATATCTTATACTATAAATAATAATTGTAATGATAAAAAATTTCCTAAATCATGGTATTTTATTAATATTTTGTAGATATCAAATAAATAAATTTATTTATGACACAATGATGATGTAGTTATTTACTAATTAATGAATGATTTAAATAAATGAGATTATAAATATTAAACTAAATTTATTTCAAAACTATTTATACCATCCATGAATTTTAAGATATGTAATGACTTTTTATCATTTAATTGATGATTTTTTTTGAAAGAATTATATTTTTATGGATTTTTAAAAAGTCATGATATGAATAGTATAAAAATTTTCATAAATGTGTTTTTAAATTGAATAAAATTTTATTAAATGACATAATTGTCCAAAAAATCTATGATTCGTCCAAATTACATAGATAATGTTTAAAATTTCATTAATTAACCACTTTAGGTTATAATTTAATTTTTTAGTTACTATATTAATCATACTGTATGAATATACAAGAAGACATAGTAAGAGTTAAATTAGTGAACTAAAGGTTAATGCTAAAACATAAGGTTAAAAGTGTGACCTAGACTTGTCTAAAACCTATTAGATGATATTTTTCTACTTTAAAACATATACTATTTGAAATAAATGACATTGGGTCCACTTTAAACTGATAATAATTTTATAATAAAATAATATTTCCATACCTTCCTATGGTGTCCCTCCTCTCTCTTATAAAATGGAATCACCTCTACCAATTTAATCACACCTCTCAAGCCCCTTGGATCATCCAATGAATAAAAATTAATCTCCCAATATCCCTCTCATGGTCCTAGAATCCTTACCTTAGGAATAAGGAAATTCAAGAAATCATTTTGGCTTAAATCAAAGGGAGTTACAAGTTTTTTAGGTTGCATCTTCTCTAATGTTTCATTCCATTATTTTACTTCTTCAGTCTTTATGATATTATTGTTATTATTTTATCAATATACTAGGTTTTTTAGGAGAATTCTTCTTACTACACTTACACACACCTCTATCGAATGGATATGAATATACTCTTTCGGTGTACGACAAATTGTTTCCCCATGAAACGAGGATTGTTTGATTTTCCCCGACCACATTTCATGGTCTTAATTATGATGAAAATATATTTATATATGGAATATATTATTTTTATATTTTCTCTATTATTGTGTATTTTTATTTAGAACATAAATTTATGCATTCCATAATGTGTTAATATGATAATTTCATTTAAGGAAGTGCGGAATACCGTCCCTCATTGTGATATGACTCGTTAATGCCATACATCAAATGTATAATGGATGGAGTTAATTAAATTATGTAACATAAGTAAAATATTATATTATAATTGATTTATAATATACCTATGTATAATTTAGTTTACATTTCGTTAAATATGAAAAAGAAATGAAAGTAGCGTTCATGCGTACGTATGGCTTACCCTCTCCTTGAATGGTAGATTTCATATCTTATCCCCAAATTTTAAATGGATGTGGTTAACAATCCATGTTTGATTCAAGAACGTCGACAATGGAATGGATGATCTGGAGGAGGTACAACAAGAGCATATACAAGGTGGCGTCGTTTTCCAGTGTTTGCCAAATTTTTGGGCCAGAAAATCGACAAATGGAGAAAAGTGGTTTTCGAAAAGGGACTTGTGCGCTGTTGTCTTGAAGGAGAGGAAACATTGATGCCATATATTTTTCAACATTAGAACATAAATATATAGCAAAGGGATAATGGGCAGCCAAGTTTTAGGGTTGGCCGTGCAAGTGACTTACGCGGCAGAGACTTGCGCGCCGACACTTACGCGCCATCGCGCAGGGTGTCCAAATCCCTGTAAATAGAGGTCGACCACACCTTATTCAGTGGCGAGTTCAACATGTAGGGAAAATAAGTGATCCCTTCATGCAGGTGTGGTGGTCGTGCAAGTGGTTGTGTGGTCACGCAAGTAGAAGTTGCATGCTAGTTGTTTGATGCGCATCTAGTGTGGTTTGGGAGGGAAAGGAAGGGAGTATCCTAAGTTTTGAGTTGAAGAATGAGGTGAAGTGCAAGTGGTTTAGTGACACATGTGCTCCAGGTTTTTAAGAAGTGTGATAGTTGATGGTTGCACGCAAATATTGGTTTGGGCATAAAAGGGTCTGAGTCCCTAATGTTTGGAGTTTCAAAAGCTTGTGTCAGCGAAGTGGTTGTGGTGGATTTGCGCGCCAGTTATAGCTTGGGCACGGATACATGCATGTCGTCTTAGAGAAGGGCACCAGGTATGGTCAAAGAATGAAATTTATTTAGGGCTGCGTGAAAGCTGGAAGATTTCCCGATACATTTGGTTCAAAGTGAGATTCATCTACGGGTGAAAGTTGGACTTCAATAGAGCATCCACATGCAACGGAGGATGTATTAATTAGTGATAATGAAGAGACCTACAGGTCTATAAAATGTGAGTGGATCCTTTCCAGAGCAGTGAACAAAGGAAGAGGAAGATGGTGATGCTCTCCACTGGGAGTGATCCAGATAGAGAGAAATAGGGAGTGACTCTTGGGAAAGCATTGAGCTGGCCCAAAACATTGTAAAGGCAGTAAGCGTGGAATATAAGTGATCTAGACCAAACATTGTAAATTGGAAGTTTCCCTTAGTGTATTTGGTACAACGGTACATCGTCATTGTATGCTCCGTGGACGTATCCTAGTGGGGGTGAACCAAGTAAAAATCTAGGTGTCTTCTTGCTTGCTTCCCTACATTTCATTTAATGCATCATCATCAGATAAAGAAGAAAAGAAGTGATTATAATAAACACACAAGTGAATACAAAGTGACCCTTGTCATATAGATGTCAATATCCAGTGGGGGAGGAATAATTTTGAAAAGAATATACATACCCTGATTCACCCCCCCTCTCAGGGTATATAGGCCCATTTTGGTCCTAACAATTGTCATGAGAGGCTTGTTACTTTTATCCTATTTTTTTCTCTTACTTGGTGTAGTCAATTTGTGTGGTTAAATCAATCTTCTCTTATCTCGATGTGCCATGGAAAAGTGAAAAACATCAAATAAGAATCAGAAGTTAGATGATATCCCACAGTGTCGAAGTATTTATGGAAAAGGTGTGATTCAACTAAAAGAATAAAACAACTTACTAAAGGAAGGCCTGGATAAATCTGATAGGGAAATTATTGAATCACTCAATCATGATGTTGGATTGACTGAAGTACTTGAACATCAAAGTGATATTTAAACAACTGATGATGATGAATTTTTAAGAAGGTGGCCACCAATATATGATGTCATCATGAAAATGAAATTAGATCAGAACATGGATTAAGAGATGAAATCTAATGAAACCAGGATCCAAACAAAAGAAATTGAGGTTAAAAATCTAAGAGGATTAAATCAAAGGCTTAGGAATGTGGCCATTGATCTAAGGGAGAGCAATGATTCTCAAGCCGATGAACTGAAAAAGCTGTGTATAAAGAGAGAAAAACTCAAAGTTGATGTTAAGGGAAAGAATCTGGACACAAATGGAATTCATAATCTGAATGCCAGAAATGGTGATCTTGCTACATAGCTATCTGAGCTAGTTCAGAAGAATCAAAGGCTACAACAAGAGAATACATTCGTCTCCGAGTCTTCTGCTCAAGAAAAATTGAAAGTAAAGGAGCAAGGTGGCATGGTGGATAAGAAGACATGTGAATTGGAAGATGAGATGAGCAGAAGGAAGATTATTAAGAAAGTAATTTATTCCCAACATGAATCAAGGTATATGAAGATTAAAAAATTGGACCTTCGGGCTATGTAATGGGTCTTCCTCTACCCACACTAAAGAGGAATTTTCTTTAAATAATAAATTCATTCTTTGGGCCCAACGTTTTAAAAAAATTAAATAATGAATAGGATAAATCCAATACCAATAGAAATTCTAAAATGAAGGATGACATCCACTAATTATTTGATTATCCTTCAACAAGTGATGATAAATTGAAGAAGAAATATGCTATTTCTGAAGAGAAACAACATCATATTTTCTCATCTAAAAGACCACATATTTTGGGAAAATCTGGCATTGTCTTTGATGAATCCCTTCCTGTGCATGATAGAATGCAATCCATGAATAGTTCCATTAGTGTAGAAAAGCCTATAGGTGCTGGAGATAGGCCTAAGAGGACAGTTTCAAAAAGAAGAGACGACATGTGCTATTTATGCAGGATTCATGGCCACACATCAAGATTCTGTTCAGAGGCAATGGAATACATTACAGTCTACGAAAACAGATACTTTTATAAATTTGATAATTCAGAAAGAAGAGTTTCTCAGAGGAATGCATTTATTAGATGGTATTACTGTGGAAGAATGGGTCACACCATGTGTATGTTTCAGGAAGCTCAGGAGCTCAACGTCAGTGGAAGAACTCAAACTACATCAACATCTCGACAGAGAAATGATGAAATTATGTATTTTTTTCATGGAATTTTTTTTATATGTTCTGGTTAAGGGCATTTGGAAAGGCATTGCAGCAAGAAGAAAGCAGGAAAGGAAAAGGAACTTGAGAAGAGATTCACGACTCCACTGCTCTATAATGAGAAATCGTACACCGGAAGATGAGTTGGTAAATTGAAAAATAAATTTACTACCTTAGGATAATCACAAGGAGATAAATGAAATGTGTATCAGTCACCTTCTCTTTCATACTCACAATATCTCTCATGGAGAGAATGTGAACAAGCCTGGAAGATTAAGGGGAGATCTACTCCGGTTGCGAGTAAGAAGAATGCAGGTTCATTGGAGGAATCACCACCATCACCAAATAGTGTGGTGACTCGGATATCTGATATAATAAAGACAAATAATTAATTTCTTATAAAATCCACAACTCATGCAACATATCAAAAAGTGAAGTCAAGCAGAGAGATTCCTACCTAGAGAAGGAATCAGGGGAATGGGAATTTGGGTGAAACATGAAAGAAAGAAATGTATACAAGTTAGAATAAACCCCAAATTGTGAAAAATACCAAGCCTGTAGAATTTAGATATCAGAAAAAGGTTTAAAATGTGGTTAAAGAATTCCTAGTCATATGGCCGCAGTAGTTGAAGTTGGCTAAGTAGCATGAAGAATCAATGAAAGAGTGTGATTCTCTACAAGAAAGAATCAATGGGTTGACCCATCGGTATCAACCATAATACTCTTCTTGAGGATTCCATAAGCACCCCTCCCCCTATGTATATAAATGTTTTTAACTGATGATTCAAGTTTTTCAGGTTTTTGGGAGATATGATCGAAGGGGAAGTGGCATCTAAATATGAAAAGTGGAAAGGTGATATGCTTCAGAGTTTCAATTGACTCAAACCAGGTAACAAAGTTGATGATTAAAGGGAGAAATTGGGCATAATAGGAAGTGACTGGGTTATTAACGTTGTCTCTTGTTTCCAACACCGAGTTCCAACTCAGTAGGCTTAGATATTTTGTTATCGGCTGAATGTCGTGTGACAGATTGGTATAAATAATGTAGGTGGAAAATAATGGTTATGAGTCTAAACAAAGGGCCTAACCCCAGGAAGTGTTTCATAACACAGGGGGAGCATTCAATGAAAAAATCAAATGAAAGATCCATCAATAAAATAATTGTATGACTCAGCTCACATGTTGTTTATCAAGGGAATACATATTGTAGGGGAAGCCACAATAATCTAGCATTCCATGCTTGTTTATTTTTCTCTCACAATATGTTATAAGCTAACTATTTTCAGGACACCAAGAAGCTTCTAGAAAGTATCAACATGTTCCAAAATGAATCTTAGAATAGTAGTTGAAAGAAATGATGCCACCATATAATGACACAATGACTAATTGTCTATTGAAAGTAATGATGTGGTAAGAGACTCAGGGGGTGCAGAAGTAGAACATGATAATTAAGAAGCACCTACTAATAATGAACCTAGGGAATTACAATGTATATCAGCATGAAAGTTGAAGAGTCGAGATACAAGTGAACCTGAAAGTTATAATTTGTAATAAGAAGTGGGAGATTGTTTCGAGGCCAACAGATAAGAATATCATCAGGACTAAATTGGTCGATCACAACAAGATGAATGCAGATGACATAGTGATTTGGAACAAACCACAACTATTGTGCAAGGAGTACTCCCAAATTGAGGGGATAGATGTTGACGAGACATTTGCACTGGTGACAAGGCTAGAGAGAATCAGATTATTCCTAGCCATTGTAGTGAAACAGAAGTTCAAAGTGTTCCAGATGGATGTCAAACATGCATTCTTGTATGGGATTACAGAGGAGGAAGTATATATTGAGCATCCATATGTTTTTCTCATTCATGAGGATGTGAACAAGGTTTGTAGACTGAAGAAGGCATTGTATGGACATAAATAAGCACCATCAACATGATATTCAAGGCTTGATCAATAGTTGAATAAGTTTGGTTTCTAGCGTGGATTAGTTGATTACAATCTCTATTTTAGCAATTACAGTAATCAAAGGATGATGGTATTGGTTTATGTTGATAATATAATATTTGGCGGATCGGATGAAGCTCAGTGCAGACAGTTTTCCAATTTCATGAAAATTGAGTTTGAAATGTCAATGATTGGAGAGATAACATTTTTCCTTGGTCTACAGGTGACACATGGAAGGAATTAAACATTCATTTCTCAGTCCAAATATGGAAAGGAGGTTTTGAAAAGATTTGGAATGGAAAATTCCAAGGAGATGAAGACTCCATTTTCTACCCGGGCGAAACTGTCCAATGATGAGGATGGAAAGGCAGTTAATATCCTAGAATATAGGAAAATTATTGGAAGTTTGTTGTACATGAATGCAACAAGGCCGAATATTGTTTTCACCACATCCCAAGCAGTGAGATAACAGAGTAATTCCATGGAAAGCCACATGATTTCTGTAGTATGAATACTTCGGTATATCAAGGACATGGTGGATTTAGGCTGACATATAATGACAAATCTCAGAGAGAGTTATTGGTTTATACTGATGTAGACTGGGCCGGTTTAGCGGATGATAGAAAATCAACATCAGGTGGTGCATTCTATCTTAGTGGATTGTTTATTTCATGGCTAAGCAAGAAGAAATATTGAAATTCATTGAACACCACAGAAGCTGAGTATATTGTGGCCACACTAGCATGCACACAGTTATAGTGGATGTATCAGTAGTTTGAAGATATGGGAGTTGAAGTGAAGTCTCCGATCAGAATCCAGTGTGATAACTCAAGTGATTTAAATCTCAGAAAAAATGTCGTCTATCACTCAAGGACAAAGAACATTGATATAAAGTATAATTTTATCAAGGATAGGGTTGAGCAGGGAATCAAGAAGTTTGAGTATGTTCCTATAGAGCTACAGGTTGCAGACATTCTGACAAAGGCCTTACCCAAGAAATATTTTGAGAGGGATCGTCTAGCTCTGGGGGTTCATTCGACTCACCTCACTTGAAAGAGTTTCGGTATGGAAAAAACACCCCATCTCCCTGAGGTATGATGTGTATTTCCTTAATGTTATAATATATGTTCTCTGC
Organism: Viscum album; assembly: GCA_963277665.1. Classification (NCBI taxonomy): domain Eukaryota; kingdom Viridiplantae; phylum Streptophyta; class Magnoliopsida; order Santalales; family Viscaceae; genus Viscum; species Viscum album. The sequence goes on from OY728147.1 coordinate 220,870,297, forward strand.
TCTGTTATAGACTGCAAAGGAGTGACCATTGGGTTCATTGACAAAGGGTGAGAAAATAGTGGTTTTCAAGGGGGATAGAGTGTGGATATTTGAGAAATCATGAAAAATAGGGGAAGAAGATGGTAGGTGGAGCAGCCAGATAGGGGGAGTATCAAAGTGGCTATTTGATAAATCATGAAAAATAGGGGGAGAAGCTGACAGGTGAAGCCGCCATATAGGGGGAGTATAAAATTTGATGATGTTAGAAGTGATCGATCAAAGAATAGATATCATGATAGCTGATGATAGTGATAAAAGAAGAAGAGTGTTGTTGTAATGTTGTAAGAATATTTCCAAATATTGGAATCAGTTTGGTGTCAATAGTGGCTGTCAGAGTTGAAGTGATTCATTGATGAACTTTTCATTTACTCTTGTTTCTCACACCGATCATTTCACGTCGTTGTCCTGAAGGACAAGAAACATGCACGCCATATGTTTTTCAAGATCAGAACATCAAAATATTGTAATGGGATAAGGGGCTCCCAGGTTTTAGGGTTGGTTTCACAACTGACTTATGCGGAAGAGACTTGCGCTCCGAGACTTGTATGCTGAGAGGAGACTTATGTGCCATCACACAGGGTGGTCAAATGCCTATAAATATAGGTCGAACCTTCCTGATTTGGTGGCGAGTTCAAAACATAGAGAAAATCAGAGCTCCTGTCGTACAGGTGTGGTGGTCTCGCAAGTGGTGGTGTGGCCGTGTAAGTAGAAGTTGCGCGCTAGCTGTTTGTTGTGTGTTCATTGTGGTTTGGGAGAGAAAGGAAGGGACTCGCCCAAGTTTTGAGTTGAAGAAGGAGGATTCGTGCAAGTGGTTTGGTGACAATTTCACGCTAGGTTTTTAAAAAGTGTGATAGTTGATGGTTGCGCACCAATATTGGTTTGGGGTGTAAAAGGGTGTGAGTCGCTCAAGTTTGGAGTTGCAGAAGCTTGTGTCGCACAAGTGGTTGAGGTGGATTTGCACACTAGTTATAACATGTGCGTCGAGACTTGTGCACCGGCTTAGATAAGGGTGCCTGGTATGGTTGAAGCGTGACAATGATTCAGGTCTGCGTGAAAGCTGGAAGATTGCCCGATACCTTCATTCCAATGTGAGATTCATTTATGGGTGAACGTTGGACTTCAAAAAATCATCCATATACAATAGAGGATGTATTCATTAGTGATAATTAAGAGACGTACAGGTCTATAATCTGTGAGTGGATCCTTTCCAGAGCAGTGAGAAAAGGAAGAGGAAGAAGGTGATCCTCTCCAACGGTAGTGAGCCAGAGAGAGAGAAATAGGGAGTGACCCTTGGGAAAATAGTGTGTTGACCCTAAAAATTGTAAAGGAAGTGAGCCTAGGCATTGATGTGATCTAGCCCGAACATTGTAAATTGGCAGTGACCCTTAGTGGATTTGGTACAACGGCACATTGACATTTTATGATCCTTGGACGTAGCCCTATGAGGGTGAACTAAGTAATAATATTTGTGTCTACCTTCTTTCTTCCCTACATTGCATTCAAAGAATCATCATCGGATAAATAAGAATAGAAGTGATCGTAATAAACACACAAGTGCAAACAAAGTGACCCTTGTAATAAAGAGGTCAAGATCCAGTGGGGAAAGAAATTTTTGGGAAAAAATATCCATACCCTGATTCACTCCCCTCTCAGGATATATAGGCCCCTTTTTGGTCCAAACAATTAACTTCTATCTATTATTCAAGAAGAAAAAGGAAAAAAATCGATGAATCAGACTCAAGGTAAGGGAACCTTTCACCCTCCTCTTCTAGTTAAATTTTTTTTTATGTTATGTATTTAAATTTCCATTTTCTTATAATGGGATATGTTATTCTATATCCTTGTTGTTGTAAATTTTATTTCCATGTTATGAGATACCCTTTTCTCTCTCAACAACTAATTTGTGGATATTTTATGTGATGATGTTTGGATGCCGAATTTTTTAAGGGAATTTCTAAACTCATTTTCCAATCTGTGGGTTTTACGTATAATTCATTGATTATATTATGCCAAGATTATGTATGGAATCATAGTTTTTTATTAATGTTATAATTTACACTTTCATTTTTTGTGGATATACTTTTTCAACACATTATCACCCCATTGATAAAATCTTACCTCTTTTATATGAACTTTGTAAGCGAAATCATTGATCGATCTCTATACATTGAGTTTAATATTGAGGACATTAGTTTTGTTTTTTCAAGAATATGTATGAATAACCATTTATTATTTTACACATAATATCAACCTATATTGGGTGTATTTATATTTTTCACACATAATTATGTCATTAATTTATTCTTATTCTAATGATATGATCTTGGTAAAGGATTTTGTCTCAATTTACATTCCATTGAGACTTATTTGTTGTTATAAAAAAATTCACATTATATGGTATATATACTTCTCTTTGACATATATATCATGAACATCCTTATTCCTATCATATTATAATCTTTGTTAATTTTTATTCTATAATTATTTTTATTTATATATTTTCTCTAGTAGTGAGGGAGCCTTTAACAAAAACATTGTTTTATATTTTAAAAAGATTTGTTTTCTAAATCATTCTTATTAATATCCACATTTTGAAATTGTTTTTTAATGTTTTAAAAGTTTAATTGTTCTAATAGTTTAAAATTTGTATGGGACACTTTGATTCAAAAATATCTTTATTAAATTTTTTAAATTGTTTTAGAAATGGATTGAATATTTGTAGTACCCCTGGTTTCTTGTAAGTAACCCTTGTTTTATTCTTTTTAAGTACATGAAGCATAGGAGAATTGGTTGGGAATGTTTGGATACTTTTAAAGGATCAAAGGGAAAAAAGATGGTGATGCACGAGCTTCACAGAAGTTTCCCAAACCCTACAGAACCCATGCAGGTGGTGTCACCTTGGACAGAGGAGACCACACGGTGTGCGCATGGTTTGGGAAAACCGTGCTAGGAGGTCGTGCGGAGTGCCTCTTCCAAGTAGTGACTATCAGACGGTTAGTGCACGATTTGACTAACCGTGTGGAGTAACTGTGTGCGATGTCAACTTAGATCCTATTTTAAGTATATAATTCGTTTTATCTTTAAACCCACTAGTTTTTTCTCCTAGACGACCCTAACTCGGGATTTCTCTCTGGTGAAGGTGGGAGAACACTTACCAGTCATTTTGGATTTGATCCAGAGGTTTTCCTTGGTGTTTAGAGGCGGGTTGATCAAGGTATGTCTTGTTTCCTTGAAGTTTTCTTAGTTATCCTTATTCCCTCTTGATGTATATTTATATTTACGCCCAAGGAGGGTAGATATAAGATAGTGGATGACTTTTAAGTTGGGTTTTGGTCTTTTTGGTGATAGGGGAGAGAATCTAAGGAGGTTTCGTGGTTTTTCAACCCGGTTCTTGGTTGGTTTAACCTATTTTGTTGAGGTAGGTGGATTCACTCTTGACTCCTCTTGTTAGAATTGATTGTCTTAGTTTCAAATTGGGTTATTTGGATGGAATTGATTGTGAAAAGCATGGAAAAATCTTCTTTAGTTATGATTTATGGTTTTGATAGAATTATGAAATCTTGGTGAATTGTTGTGTAATGTGATTTGGCTTCTTGAATTTAAAATGTCCATTTTAAATTTTGGAATTTCTGGAATGGGAAATGGTTTGATGAAAGATGGGTTTTCAATAAAAAGGGGTGTTTTATTGAAATGGTTTGAATTGGGTGAACATGAATGGTTTTGATGGAAATGGTTTTCAATAAATGGTGTTTTATTGAAAGGATGTTTTTGGCATGATTGTTGTGAATGTGTGGTGGGTGTTTATGTTGCATATACGAGGATTGGTTGAAATAGGACCTTGTGCTTGGCACCAAACGTTTAATGGAACATGGGACTTTTAAGTACAAGTCTTGGTTGAAATATGACCTTGTGCTCAGTGCAAAAGTTGTAACGGCACATGGGAAACAATTACCTTGTGATGACTTGGTAGATCAACGAGAAACCACTTATGAGTATGGAGCTGTCATTACGAAGCATGCATGGTTGATTTCACAGGTTTTTGAAATGGTTGGGTTGCCAAAAAGGATATTGTTAAATGGTTTGAAAGCTTGTTTGGTTATTTTTCTAGAAAAAATAATTTTTTGTAAATTGGTTTAAAATGCACTTAGATGTTTTTGGATATGATTGGTTGTGGAAGCTTGTTTATATCTTGATATAAACTATTTTTAAAAATTGTTTTATATAAACTTTTTTATATAAATGATGGCTAACTCTTCTATCCTAGTGGCATGAGTAGGGAATTCATTGGGGAAATCCTACTGAGTTTTATACTCACCCCTTCTATGGAACATTGGTGCTTCTGCATGTGTCATCTTCCGAGACACAGGTAAAGGAAAATCATCTTATTGATAGTGGTTCGTGGTGATGATTGGGAGATGTGGTGGTGCTTGGTGCATGGAGCTCGGTGTGGTGTCGTGGAGAGTGTCTCGGCTTGTTTTGGGTCTTTTGTTTAGTCTTCCTCTTGGTACTCTGATTTTGTGTTGGTTTGTATTTGTGGTGGAACAGTGTAGTTCTCTTTTGGTAATGCATGAGTTGGATGTTCGATTAACGTGCATCTTATAGCGGTTGTGAGTGATGATCTGGTTGGTTTATTTCTCAAAGGGTAAATCGTCCCCCACATTCAATAAAACCCTTCGGCAGTTATTGGAAGCCTTTGGCATCTTGGGGATGTCACTTAAGGCCAATTAATGACTTGTTATATTCTCAAGCAATGAGGATATGTGGGTCATTAAAAATGGTATCATCTTGTTCGATCCTCACCAAACAAGTGGTCATCGATGTTCTTGGTCCTGGAGTTGAAATTCATTCTTTTCTATTCCTTGGGTCGAAATATTTGATAGGAGTAGGATTGTCGGAACATGAAATGTATAACATAAAAGGATGTTTCTAACCTGTTTATGTTGAACATCAAGTTACCAGGGTGTTGGGTGCATAAGTGTTTTGAATAAACTTCTAGAATGTTGGAAATTCATTATCATGGGTTTAACTAATGAGATGAGCATAACATGCATTATAGAGGAATTAATTCCAAATAGGATTACATATCTCATTATGAGGAATTATTAAGGATTTTGTACAAGATGTGAATTTTTGAAAAAAAATACATAAATTGTTTTCAAGTAAATGATTTTGAAAAGAGGGTTGTCTCTTTATTTTGAAAAAGAGTTGTTTTTCAAAAATCATTCTAAATGTTTTAAAAAATTATTGAACACGGGAAAATGGCTGTTTTGAGAACAATGTTGTGATAGATGATGTGATATAATTTGAATACTAAGACATCAGTTTCTAGAGAGTGATATTGACGGTGGATGTTGTTGGTTTAGAAAATGGAACCCGGTAGCCGTTGTCAGAACCAAACCGAAGAAGTTTTGGAGAATGTGGTTGCACCTGAACCACCTGTGAATCAAGAGCTGGTTTAGAGTATTGTCCAAAGTTTTCAAGCTATGGATATGGGGAACTGAAGGAATGAACCAAGGCACGTATCATACCATCTAGTTCATGAAGTAGAATCCACCAACCTTTTGGGGTGATCTTGAAACCAAAATGGAGGAGGTGTGGCTAAGTATGATGAATCGTACCTTAGATTTCATCGGAACACCATTAGAGATCAAGGTCATGTTGGTGACGTATATGCTGGAGGATCATGCATGACAGTTGTGGGAGCTAGTGGTGCATGCTAAGGTGGATCAAGGCCTAGGCTGTCAGGAATTTGAATATTGTTCAATAACCAATTCTATCCTCACACGTTCAAGATCCAAAGGAAGATGGAATTTTTCAGCTTGAAGCAGGAGAATATCTCTATCATAGAGTACGAAGCTAAATTCATGAGTTTAGTGTTATTTACACTGGAATTTTCTTCAAATGATTCGCTGAAGTCACACATCTTTGAATCGGGGTTGCGACATGAGATTCACTTGTTGATAGTCATTCTCTGTATTACGGATTATACCGAGATGGTAAATAGAGAAACAATATCTGAAAGAGACATCACAGAAGTTATGGGAGGAGGATGTATGATGATTCCCACGGGAATGGGTGGGAACTCTAATGTTGGGAACAAGCGGAAGAGGTATACCTACTTCCAATGTGGGAGTGTGAATCAGAATCAGATGGCTGGATCGGTGAATCTTCCTCCACGACCCATGATGAAAGTTGGGTGTTTTCAATGTGGCTCGATTGATCCCATGAAATGAGAATGTACAACACCATAGAGAGCATGCCACAATTGTAACAAGATGGGGCATCTTCAGTGATATTGTCATAGTGCCCCATGGTCGGGTGTTCGTGTCACTTCTCAGGGGTCGCAAGCATCTTATGCTTTGACAGGGCGAGGTCTGGAAAATCAGTCTTGCCAGCAGAACAGAGCTAGCCATGATGAATCCAGTAATTCCATGACTCCTCACACATGGAAATCTCAACAAGGCAACAAGGAGAAAAGTGAAACAACAAAGCAATTGAATGGAGCTGAACAGGTAATTGTGGATGACCTGTATGGACCGTCTACGGTGAGAGTTATGATTCTTTTGAATTCTACCCTCATGAAAGTGTTGTTCGATACTGGTGCATCACATTCTTTTCTAGCTTCTCGTATTACTGATTTTCTGAACATAAAACATGAAATGATGCATTCTGTGATGAAACTTAAAACTCCTCTCGGTGAATGAGAATGTAGAGACTTCATGTGTAGAGCATGTTCTATAACTTTTGATGGAGTTGAGCGGAAATAGGATTTCTCTATGATGGAGGTGGATGTCTATGATATAATCCTGGGTATGAATTGGTTGATAGAGTTCAAGGCTCACATCGACTATTATAGCTGAATAGTCAGTTTTGTGACTGAGGATGGCATCGAGCATCTCTTTAGAGAAGAAAGAGTGGAGAGGGCAGGTGCAACGGGCTTGTTGGCACCAGTAGTGGCAACGATCTCTTACCAGTTGGCTGTGATAAACTTGGACTCAAGGGACGAGATTGCAAATAAACATTTTCTAGTAGTCATTGATCAATTTACTGATGTTTTTCCTAAAAAATTATTAGGGTTACCACCTGTAAGAGTAGTGGAGTTTACGATTGATCTCCTTCCGGGGACCAATCCTGTCTCACATAAATCTTATAGGATGGCACCAATGGAGTTAATGGAATTGAAAGTGCAGTTGGAAGAACTGTAAAACAACGGTTTTATTTGGCCATGCGTGTCCCCTTGGGAAGAACTAGTTGTGTTTGTAATGAAATCAGATGTAACATTAAGGCTATGTGTGGATTATCGTAAACTTAACCAAGTTGTGACAGAGAATAGATATCCACTACCATGCATTAATGAACTGTTTGATCAATTGAGGGGAGCTCAGTGGTTCTCTAAGATTGACTTGAAATCAGGATATCACCAGTTGGGAGTTAGGAAGCAGGATATTCTGAAGACAGACTCCAGAAGTAGATATGGACACTACGAATATGTATTCATGCATTTTGTTCTTATGAATGCACTAGCAGTCTTTATGGAAATGATTAATCGGATATTTCATCGAAATCTGGATTCATTTGTTGTGCTGTTTGTGGATGACATATTGGTGTATTCAAGAGAAAAGGATGAGCATGAGACACACTTGGCGATAGTGTTGGAAATCTTGAGAGACCAACAGTTGTATGCCAAATTATCAATGTACGATTTTTGGATACAAGAGGTAAGCTTCTAGGGACATGTTTTATCTGAGAAAGGTGTTTCAGTGGATCCAGAAAAGATATAAGCTGTTCTTTCTTGGAAACCTCTGAACAAAGTCTTTGAAATACGAAGTTTTCTTGGTCTAGTTGGTCATTACTGATGCTTTTTGTGTGACTTCCCATGACTAGATTCTCCTATGACATCATTGAAAAAGAAGAACAATGAATTTCAATAGACTAATGAAGGTCAGAGATCTTTTCAAGAGTTGAAAGATCGCCTTACATCAGTACCAATCTTTATTTTTCCGGAATTAGGATAGGGGTACGTGGTGTATTTTGATGATTCAGGATCTGGGATGGGATGCTTTGTCATGCAAGGAGTCCATGTTGTTGCTTATGGCTCAAGACAATTGAGTGCTCATGAAAAGTACTACCCAACACTTGATTTGGAGTTGGTTGTAGTCATCCATGCTTTGAAAACATGGAGACATTATCTCTTTGGTGAGAAATTCACTATGATTACAGATCATAAGAGTTTGAAGCATATTTTCTCACAGTGCGATTTAAATATGTGGAAAAGGAGGTGGATGGAGTATCTCCAAATGTTTCACTTTGACCTAATGTATACACCCAGAAAAGGAAATTCGGCGGTGGATGCATTGAGTAGAATGTCATATGCTTATTTGGGGAAAGAAGCTTTAGATGAGTTGAAGTTGATGTCATCCCTAGCTAACATGCATGTGGAATGTGAAGACTGAGGTGATGTTGCATTTTTCATTCCAGTTGCGCTTGTTCATGATTTAGTGGAGTTAGTAAAGGAGTCACATACATCTGATGTGGGATGTGTTGCAATGAGTTCAAACCTCAATAGTGGGGATACCATTGAGGGACGGAAGCTGGATGGGAGTTCAGTTTTGCGGTTTTAAGATAGGATGGTTGTACCTTTAACTGTTCATGAACAACTCCTTCAGGCTTACCACCATTATAGATGGTCTGTTCATCTAAGAATATAAAAGATTTATATGGCGATAAAGGCACAATTTTGTTGGAGCGTCATGAAACAGAAGGTAGCGGAATTGGTTTCAAGGCGTTTATCTTGTCAGTATGTTAAAGCAGAACATCAGTGGCCAGTGGGTATATTGTAGTCTCTACCAATTCTAGTGTAGAAATGGGAGAAGATATCTATGGATTTCGTTACAGGTCTCCCAAGAATGGTTCGGAATCACGATGTCATACGGGTAATAGTGGATCTTCTTACCAAGTTGACCCATTTCATCCTTATTCATGAATCTAATATGGTGGAGGATCTGTCCAAAATCTATATCTATGAAGTGGTAAAGAAATATGGAATACTAGTTTCAATTGTGTCAGATAGAGATCTGAGGTTCGCATCTCATTTCTGGTGATCCTCATAGAAATCCCTGGGAACACAGTGGAATATGAGTACGGCGTATCATCCTCAGACGGATAGACAATCGGAAAGGATGATACAGACGTTGTAAGACATGTTTCGGGCTTGTGTAATGGATTTTGGTGGCTCGTGGGAACAGAATGTGACTTTAGTGGAGTTCTCATATAATAACAGTTATCGGGCCTCGATACACATGGCTCCATTTGAAGCATTGTATGGGCGTCCTTGTCGTTCTACACTTTGTTTGGTGGAAATAGGTGAGACTTCACTAGTTGGTCCAAGCCTTGTCCAATAAAAAATGGAGATGATTTAGTTGACTAAAAAGAGGATGGAGACAGCATGGAGTCGTCAGAAATCTTATGCGGATCATCGCTGAAAACCATTGTCATTTGTGGTGAGTGACCATGTGTTTTTGATAATCTCTCCAATGATTGGACATCATTGTTTTGGGAAGCAGGGAAAATTATCTTCTAGATATATAGGCCCTTTTGAGATACTAGAACGTGTTGGCGAGGTGGAGTATCAGTTGACATTACGTCCACAGTTCAGTGTAGTGCATAATGTGTTCCATGTATCTCAGTTGAAGAAGTATCAACCTGATCCAGACCATGTGATCAGATGGGATCACGTTGACATAGAGATAAATGCTTCATTGATACATATCCTAGTACAAATTGTGGATAGGCAATAGAATGTCTTGTATAGAAAAATAATTGGTCTAGTGTGGGTTTTATGGAAGCATGGTCAGATTAAGGAAGAGACAAGGGAACATGATAAAGAAATAAAAGTCCAGTGACCAGAACACTTTCATGCAAGCGATGGTTTTCTACATTCCGGGGATGAAAAGGCCAATGGTGGGGAGAAGGTAGTACCCGTAGTTTATGGTAAGTAACCCTTCTTTTTAAGTACATTAAGCATAAGAGAAATGGTTGGAAAAGTTTGGAGACTTTTAAAGGGTCAAAGGGAAAAAAAGGTGGTGACACACGGGATTCGCATAGGTTTCCCAAACCATGTGGAAGCTATGCAGGCGATGTTACCTTAGACAGAGGAGACCACACTTTGTGTGCACAGCTTGGGGAAACCATACGAGGAGGCCGTGCGGAGCGACCATTCTAAGTAGTGACTACCAGACAGTTAGTGCACAATTTGACTAACTGTGCGCGAAGTCAACTTAGATACTATTTTTAAGGATCTAATCCATTTTATCATTAAACCCACTCATTTTTTCTCCTAGATGGATTTAACTCATAATTTTTATCTTGTGAAGGTGGGAGAACCCTTACCAGGCATTTTGGAAGCGATTTGGTGGTTTTCCTGGGCATTGAGAGGCTGGTTGATCAAGGTAAGACTTGTTTCCTTGATGTTTTATTAGTTATCCACCTTCCCTCTTGATGGATTCTTAGATCTACACCCATGGTGGGTATATCTAAGATAGTGGAAGACATTTATGTTAGGTTTTGGTCTTTTGGTTATAGGGGAATAAATATATGGAGATTTCGCGGTGTTTCGACACTGTTCTTGGTTGGTTTTGCCTATTTTGTTGATGTAGGTGGCTTCAATATTGACTCCTCTTGTTATAATTGATTGGATTAGTTTCAAATTGGGTAATTTGGATGGAATTTATTGTGAAAATCATGTAATAAATCTTCTTTAGTGATGATTTATGGTTTTGATGGAATTGTGAAATCTTGGTTAATTATTGTGTAAAGTGATTTGTATTTTTGAAAATAAAATGTCAATTTTAAATTATGGATTTTTTGGAATGGGAAATGGTTTGATGAATGATGGGTTTTCAATAAAAAGAGGTGTTTTATTGAAATGGTTTGAATTGGGTGAACACACATGGTTTTGATGGAAATGGTTTTCAATAAATGGTGTTTTATTAAAGGGATAGTGTTGGAATGATTGATTTGAATGTGGGGTGGGTTTTCATGTTTCATATACGAGGCTTGGTTGAAATAAGACCGTATGCTCGATGCCAAACATTTAATGTAACCTGGGACTTTTAAGTAAGAGGATTGGTTGAAATATGACCTTGTGCTCGGTGCCAAAGGATTAATCATACATGGGAAACAATTACCTTGTGACGACTTCATAGATCGATGAGAAACCGCTCATGAGTATGGAATTGTCATAACAAAGCATGCATGGTTGATTTAATAGGTTTGTGAAATGGTTTGGTTGCCAAAAGGGATATTGTGAAATGGATTGAAAGCTTGTTTGGTTATTTTTTAGGATAAAAACAACTTGTTGGAAATTGGTTTCAAATGAAAATGGATGTTTTTGGATATGATTGGTTGTTGAAGTTTGTTTATATCTTGTTATAAACTGTTTTGAGAATCTTTTTATAAAAACTGTTATATATAAATTTTGGCTAACACTTCTATCCTAGTGGCGTGAGTAGGGATGTCATTGGGGAAAACCTGCAGAGTTTTATACTCACCCATACATTGGCACTTTCGTGATTTTTCATATTTCATATTCCGGGACACATGTAATGGAAAAGCATATTATTTATAGTGGTTCATGGTGATGCTTGGAAGATGCGGTGGTTCTTGGTGCATGGGTCTCGGTGTGCTGCCGTGGAGAGTGTCTCGGCTTGTTTTCGGTCTTTTGTTCAGTCTTCCACTTGGTACTCTGATTTTGTGTTGGTTTGTATTTGTGGTGTAGTAGTGTAGTTATCTTTTGGTAATGCATGATTTAGTTATTGGATTAATGTAAATCATATATTGGTTGTTAGTTATGGTCTCGTTGGTTTATTTTTCTAAGGATAAATCGTCCCACACTTGAATTGAAACCCTTCGTCATTTATTGCGAGCCTTTGGCATCTTGGGGATGTCGCATAATTCCAAGTAATGACTTGTTGTATTATCAAGCCAATGAGGATAAGTGGTTCATTACAAATATCTCAATATCTTGAATTGATTTTGTGTGATTGATGAGTGAAATATTAATAACATTAATGTTTTATGTGTTATGATTATGCAATAGTACATCGAAATTTTATGGGAGGTTTCTTGATAAACCAAATACGAGTGGTTCCATGATAAACTAGGACAGGTGAGCTAGAAATAGAACTCTATTGCATTGGGTTACAAGATGGAGGTAATCATTAATGTCTTTCTTAATATATTTATGGAACATATTGTGATGGGTATTCCCAACGTAACACCCAATGTAGCTTTGAGAGCTACAATGTAATTATGTTATAGATTCCAGAAGTTAACTTTATGATTTATGATTTCTTTTTGTTATTAATAAATATTATGATTTCATGAGGTATTTTAAAGATCTTATCTTTTATGAGTGAAATGTATGATTTCATTTATTTGAATGTATTTATAGAATAATATTTTCTTCTCTTATTTTATAACCTTTACTGATATTTTTATTCTCATCCCATGTTTTTAAAATGTTTTCATAGTGTATAAGGAAGGTTATGAGAAAGGAATAATTCAAGAGGATTTATATCAAGAAAAAAATTCCAGTTTGATTTAAGGGGTTTTTAAAAAAAACAATTGGATATAGTAGAAGTTTCTACATTGTAATTTTTGTGATTTAATTTTAATATTCATGGCCTACTTCTCAATAACTCTAAACTTGAAAGGAGCCTCAATGTGAATTCTTTATTTCAATCAAGATTATGTAATGTGTAATCCTAGGGCCTTATATTCCACTCATAAAAATTAACATATGCATTCCTTTGATTATAATATCAATATCTTACCGTGTGAAAACATGAGAATTATATAAAAAAAATATAAATAATAAATAAATAATATAGTTAAACAGGGGAATCATTTTACACTCATTCTTACTTATTGGCTACTCTTCATGACTAAACGTGAAATAACTCACATAGTTATACTTAATATAAACCTCACCACTATACATGGAGTAACCATTATAGTTTCATGTAAAATAACAATAATATTTAACTTCCAACATAAAAATACCAAATGTATATCAGAGATAAAATGGTCCCACCAATGGTTTTGTAAAATGGAACCAAACTTTGTTAGGCGCAACTCCCAAAAACCGTAACATAATCACAAAACTTGATTCCTTACATAAAAACATTCCAAGGGAAAAAACTTATTTAAAATGAAAAATTCACACACACAAAGGAAAATGTTTTCCTTGAACATATTTATCTATTATTTTATAGAATATTGAAATAAAATAATATTCATGATGGAAAAACATTGTATCATGATCTATATGTTTAAAAAACATTCATTCTATATTTTTATCGAAAATTCATAAAGTAACTCATTTAGAAAACTACAAAAATATTTCATTCGAAACATTTTTTTTAAAATAAAACATGACTAAAAATGACCTTAAAACTAATATAATAATAATTATAATTTTTAAAACACTTATATAAAATATTGATATGGAAGAAAAATAGAATCATAAGGGGAAATTAAAAATAAAATTTTGAAATAATGTTCCTTACTTTCAAAATGAAACAAAAATGATGTTTTTTGTTTTCTTAGATAATAAACTTTTTTCAATTTTATACTTATTTATTTACCTTTTTCATGTTTATTAGTAATTTTATATCACTTATTACAATTTTATATATAGTTAATTAATCATATAATTTCACATCATATGTTTTGATATTATTCTCTAATTAAGTCTAAAATTACTTCTATTTATTAACAATGGTAAAAGATGAAATTATTCTATCATAAAATTACAAATAATCCGGAATTAATTATAAATATATACATAAATTTAATGTTTATATTTATAAATTAAATATTTTTATGAAAAAGGAACTATGTTATAATCGAGGCGATGGTTTGTCATATGTATATATGAGTAACACATCCATTTTTTCAATGATCACTATGGAAAGAGAGTAATTATTATTTTATACTTCCGCAATGATAATGAAATCATGAATATAATATTAATTCTTAAAATATACTTATATATATCATCCATTTTAAATATGGGGAAAAACAAATCACATCACTTCGTGACAACGGTAGTCCACATGTACGCTGGAACGATGTTATCGAATTTCTATGCATGGAAATGTAAGAACCTAACAAATTTATTATTTTAAAAGAATGTTAAATATTTAATGAATATAATTTATTAAAATTTATTTTAGAGACCTGAAGCTTGACATACGTGGACATTACATTACATTAGCGGAATACTTAATACATAACAAAAACAGACACACAAGGACCGTAATAGTTTAGTGTCTTTGGAAACTTGGAACGTAATATTCTAATCGTGGTGAAAGATCTTCAACATCTTCCATAAAGATCTTCCCCTTTTTTTATACCTAAAACATTTCTTTATATCCTGGGGAAAATAAAACAAAAAAAGGGTAAGCTCAAATGCTCAGTAAGGGTAAGCATGGATAAAATAAAACATACCATATACATTTGAACTTAAAAACATGAACATAATTCTTAAACATCAAAATCTTGATCAACTACATAAAACATGGAAGTACATAAGGCATATATCATATTGGAACATAAACCATGATAAAATAGAGTGGTAATAAAACATGTAATTGTGGCATCCATTAAGCACATGTAATGATCTCCATAGTAGTCATGGCATTACTTCCAATACCATCTTAGTGGACAAAGTCCCTTTCTGAATCGAGTTCACTCCCCGTTTCAGTCCTGTAACACTCAACCAGATTAACATACCATTCCATCCATGTATATCTCATGATATATAAATCTTCACCCAATGAATTGGAGGGAGATATAGGTCCCACCCATCTCATAATGAAATCATGCTTACTTGTGCCACAAAATAATCATACATCATTCATAATAACCCAATAAATAAAATGGGTTTCATAAACATCATCCCATCGGCACATATTCCATATAAAAGAGATGGATATCATTTCATAATAAGAAAAGTGAATCCATGTAGATCATAGTGACATTATAGTTGAAAGATACGCATATGAAATAATGTCATCGTAGATGGAAAATGGTTTTGATAAAACACTTGAAATGAATTCTTGAGGAAAATATCCTTTCTTCTTCAAAATCAATTTCTTTTCACAAAACGTTATGAAATTTTAAAAGAAAGAGATTTTTTTAAAAATAATCATGAAATATTTTGGAGGATGCTTCATGAAAATAAGTCTTTATAAAACTATACAAATCTGTCCACGCCGTATAAGTTAAAAATAACATTTTTCTTGTACTTTTGTCGAAAAAGTCAAAAAGTACCTTGTAGGGTAAATAAAATAAATATTCCTTCCATACAATGTGGTAAAAGTATAAAAGGGTAAAAATGTCTTTAAACATACATGGAAGTAAATTAAACATTTTATGAAAACATTTTTAGAACATATGGGAATGGATAATAAACATAACCCCCCAGTAAATACTTACGAATAAACAATCTCGGATAAGAATGAGATTGGAATAATTATCCCTTACCTTAGGTCTGATATGCTTCGTACGTATCTGAACCTCCTGTATAATGATTTAAATAATTTCATTGACTTATTACAGAATCATATTCATTGTTATGATATCATATATGGTTCACGTATGGCTTTATATTACCCGTTCTTTTGTAAATTCCATGTTAAAGAGCATTTTGGGTAAAATCGTTTCATTTGTCGTCCGTGTTTTGACTTGTAATTATTCATATGATTACTTAGATCATGATTACTTAATTCCAGAATATAAAACATGATTTATATATAATATATATTCAGAATATAAATATATATAATAGATCGATAAATGGAATGAAATACACCGTTCATGGAGACGGTAGGCCGTACGTACGCATGAACGTTGTTTTCGTTTCCTCATCGAATTGAATGGAATTAATTGGATGACAATATATATATATATATACATAAATCCAGTATCATTATTATGTAATATATTTCATTATTTCTTATCATATATACTTTATAAATATTTATGAATGTTTGATCATTGAGAATGAATCTCATCGCGTCGTGGAGACGGTATTCCGTACATACGTACGAGCGATGATATCGTTCCCATGATCGTGGAATTTTATTGGAGTGTATGTATACTATTACAGAATCAATATCAATTTACATTAATAATATATAGTTATTATTTACACCATTATACCCATCCAAGTAAGGTGGTGGTGGAAAATATATTACACCACGGTGTGGAGACGGTATTCCGTACGTACGCACGGGCAGTGATTTCGTTTTCCATAGGATGGATAGTTGGTGAAATATGGTTGTTTCATAATTATAATAACATATCCGTATATGAGTGATACTTATGTTATTACTTAATAATGAAACAACCTAAGAAGAATAAGGGAATAAGAAATAAAGGTGAAAGAATCGATAACAGACATTACCTCTTCTTTGAAGCGCCTCTTTGAGACCTCCTCTTAGGGCACTAAAATTGGTCTTTGAAGAAGCCCAGGACCTCTAGGATGTTTATAGGGAAGTGTAGAAGATAACTTTTTAGGGTTTTTCTGAGATTTAAGGCTCAAAGTGGTGTGAGGAAGAGAGGGAGGATGTTTTCTTTTATAAGGGAGGAGAGGGGCACCTTTGGAATTCTTAAAAATATTAATATATAATACATCTAAACCCACTTAAAAACCTCCAAAAATGACTCATATTCAAAGCTTAGATGATATAGGGTTGTCATGCCATCAAACAATCATATTTAGACATTTTTGGATCTTATTTTAAACCTTATCATTTTGATTTATCCTTATTTAATCTATTTAAGTTTATTTGTGGAAATAAAATTCTAAAATTTAAATTATAACAAATAATTACTTATTTGTTGTTAATTTTACATAATTGGTTACTTTATAAAATTATAGACCATATAAATTAAAATTTATAATTTTTAAATATTTTTGTGATTTTTAAACAATTTTATAATATGTTATTTTTATAAAATAACAATAGTGTCAATTTTGAAACTATTCATTTATTTAAATTTAAATAAAATATATACAGAAGATATGTTCGAACTAAAAGCTTTAATAGATTCATAAAAGGTCATGTGTGTCTATAAAATTAGTTTATAACATTAAATAGTTCGTATAATATTTATTTTATTATTTTTAAAACCATTTATTTTTTTATCTCTTAATAAAATAATTACTATAAAATTATTGTATAATTATTTAATATACTTATTTTTTGAATAAAAATTAAAACTAAAATCCTATGATGAAGATAAATCTATTAAATTTCACAATAATACTTTTAGTCGAATTTATCATCTTAAAATCACAATATTTAAATTTTTATATTTATTAAATTATGAAGGTGACAACTCTGGCATCATTTAAAATAAAATAATATAAGTGTCATAATAACTTTTATAAGGCTCTAAACGGTTATATATTAGGTAATTGGATGATTAAGGTGTATATATACACTACCAATAAGTTTTGGTCAAGTTTTTGGGCCTTTTAATGGGTATTATTATTTCAATAAAAACTATATTACTTATTTTCCACTTAATAAATAATTTTTGTATCATTAATGTATCACCTTTAATGACAATTATTTAATCCCTAAAAATTCTAAATAAATTATCATGATGTAGATAATTTAATTATATTTCTTTAGACTATTCATGTTTTAAGTTTTATGATGTTTATCACTAAATTAAAATTATTATTCTTATAAGATTTAAGAGAGTGACATGTTGTCACTTTCTTTGGTTTTAATAATAATTAAATTATTTTCATGGTCAAAAGTCTATAAAATGAATCTAATCCTACCATTAGGTTATATGGGTCTACGTTTAGCCATCCAATAGAATTTTGGCATGTGTTAGGGTAATTTTATAATATTTTATTTACCCTTAATTACCTGATTTACCTTTAACTATGGTAAATAAAATTTACCGTAGTTACTATTCATAATTCCCAAAAATAAAAAGTATATTATTAACAAAATTTGGACCCACTGATTCCAAATATGGAATCCATTTATCCAAATTCAATACACAGAATTTGCAGAAATTAAATTAAAATTAATCCCGTTGTCGAAAGAAAACGGGTTTTCTTTAAAACATTGCAAAAGATTGAATTGATTTAACCTAAGAATTTAATGTAAAATCAATGATAATGACATAAATTATATTAATTGGTAAAAATATATTCTATTTATACTTTAAAACCATTCAATATTATAATTTAACCATATAAATTATTGCGATGAAAAAAGTTGTTTTAATTAAAATATAGCGTGTTTTTACTATTCATCAAAATATGAAAGTTACCAGAATAATATGAAAAATTTATCCAAAGTAAATTTTTTATTTCTTGATTCCAAAGAAGAATTTTATTTTGTCAAATTGAACTTATAAACATGTCAAAAACTAGATTTAATGTGGGTGTGCCATCAAAAGGCGGCAAAACTGCATTTTTTTGAAAAATACTTATTTTAACCGAAAAATTTATTTTGTTCATATACCATGTTCTAAAAAAATTTTAAGATGAATAATAATGTCATAAAATTCAAAATTTAGTCAATACTATTCATAACGGCTCGTTCATAAAAATATTATAATAATATATCGTTGTTTAGTAAAACCCGATATTGCGTACAACACATGCTATCGAGGATGGTCGTGATTGCGTGTAATGCAAGCCAAGTCAGGGTTGCGTGATGTGAAAGAATCCTTCGTTGTTTCGTATAACAGAATCCAACCATATTTAATTTATACATTGAATATATATATATATATATACTCAATGTTGCATTGAATAACTATTATCAAAATTGTGTGTAACACGATCCAAGAATAGTATTGCGTATACTGCAAGCTAATACGGTGTTGCGTATAGCGCAAGGTAATCTTGGTGTAGCATGAAACACAAGACATTAATGAAATTAAAAGAATATTTTTCATAAAATCTCAGGGTGTTACATTCCACCCCCCTTAAAAGGAATTTCTCCCTCAAAATTCGTCAGGGTTATAAATGGTTTACTACTCGAAAGTTCGTTTAATAGAAACCCACATCGTAAAAAGGAATACCAAAACATGGCTTTAAAAACTAATGTATGAAATGTAACGATTACCCAAATTAACTCATCACTGGGATTCCACGTAGGAGAACATAAGTGAAAATATGGATGTGGAAGAAAAATCTAACCATCAAGTTCTGATGGAGAGTGGTAGAGAACATGGCTATGAAATAGCCAACAATCACAAATCCATAGATTTGCGATGATCTAAGGTACCATCTGATTCATCAGATATAAGGGAACTAAGACAACATTTTTGGTTTTTAAGATCATTTCCCTAAAGTTGATGAAATTGGAAATAGAAGAAATACTTTCATGATTTTGGTACAGTCACACCGTTGTTCGTTCTTTGGACAATTTCCACTTCATCTCTTAAAGAAATGAAGTTGAATTTGTCATTCATGAAGTGTTAGAAGCTCATGTGAGAGAATGATGGGTCATTCCTTCTGTCTCAAACAAAAGGTCATAAAAGTTATCAAAAATACATAAGTCCATCTATAGTGATATAAATCATATATGGTTCATAAAATGGACTTATACTTCATATAACATACTACTTAATATAATAAAACTAGTTTCTACTAAACAGGGACTTCCTGTAGGCCAGTGGTAGGCGATAAAGGCCATTCGCACTTCGGTTGTGGGTTTGATTCCCACAGCCTTGTCCGATGCGATGGACTGTCACCCATCCTGCATGTTTTCCATTTTCTAAAACTACATTACTATAAAATCCCATCAATAATATCAAAAAACGTTCTATCCTTAAAAAATACTAACTTTTGCCCAACATAATCCATTCCAATCTTTAGCCTTATCTAATGTACTTCAGTCCAAGCTGATAGTATAAAGAAAACGATTACTTGAAATGTCATCAACCAAGCATGTGAATACCATCATTTATCCCCCATATATCTTTTTGGTCACATTCCAATTCTGTGAATACCTTAATCATGTATTCTCTTGAAAAACGAATACCCATTAAACCTTAGTTAAAACATTAATGTTGTCAAAAGTTAACTCTTTCCTCATACCAAAATCCAAAAATTCTATATTCTCAAACCATGATATAACCTTCTCCTCATATCAGTCATGAGCTCATGAATACTAAACATTTAATTTTCTCCTTATCCCTTCATTATGCACATATCATATACATTCCAAAAATATATGAACAACCTTTCATGGATACTGGTACCATTAATCATACACTTTCAAAACTCAAGGAAAAACCACAGTTAAAAAATCCTTAGATGTCTCTTTATTCCATAGTACCATGAGATTAATTATATAACATTACACTTGATAAACATGTAATCATTCCACTACCTTCTTAAACCATTGACCGAGCTTCAACAATTCATTCATCTCACATATCATTTGTTGTCTATTCATCATCATCAACATAAATAATACCCATAAGACCGTACTGATTCTCTTCATGAGACTTTCCCTTAGGGAATTGGTTTGCATAATACCGGTACATTCCACATGTAAAACTTTTAACCATTATTGATGTCATAGCAATACCATTATCCTAATTCATGGTGTTAACTAAACCTTTTCCTTTTCACTTACTGGCTTTGTGTCCTTCTTTTCCACACCCAAAGCATCTTCCAGTTCCCTTGAAACAATCGCCCCTATGCCTCTTCCCACATGATTTACATGAGGGAAATTGAACTTTCTTTCCTCCATGATCATCATAAAACTCCATCTTTCTCTTATTATCTGAGTTAGGAAACTTACCAAAGTTGAGATTATTGATCATATTATTAGATAGCTGATTAGGCATAATAACGATGTTTGGGCTTCCAAATCCCGTTTCATTTGGTTTCTCATGAATAATATCATTCCATTGTCCGTCATATCCTCCATTGTCATGAATCTTCCGTTTTCCAACCATTTTCTAAAAAACAAAAAGAATAGTGTGGGAGGTAAAAATCATGCTAGGGAAAACAACATAGTAAAGGGGGAGAAACCTAAATATCTAACATCTTAGGTGAAATTCTAATATTGTTACCATAGTTCTAGGACTATATCTTATACGTATACTTATCCTTAGATACATCCCTAGAAATACCTTAGAAATATCTCTAGGGATCTCACTAACATTTTTGCAACCTAGTTTCCAAAGGTTGACTAAAAATTTCCTTTGATACCAACTGTAGAGACCCGAAGATTGACGTACATGGAAATCACATTACTTTAGTGGAATACTTAATACATAAGAAAAACAGACACACAAGGACCATAATAGTTTAGTGTCTTTGGAAACTTGGAATGTAATCTTCTAATCGTGGTGAAAGATCTTCAACATCTCCCATAATGATCTTTCCCTTTTTTATACCTAAAACATTTCTTTATATCCTAGGGAAAAGAAAACTTAAAAAGAGTAAGCTCAAATGCTCAGTAAGGGTAAGCATGGATAAAATAAAACAGACCATATACATTTGAACTTAAAAACATGAACATAATGTTTAAACATCAAAATCTTGAGAAACGACATAAAACATGGAAGTACATAAGGCATAGATCATATTGGAACATAAACCATGATAAAATAGAATTGGAATAAAACATGTAATTGTGGCATCCATTAAGCACATGTAATTATTTCCATAGTATCCAAGGCATTACTTCCAAGACCATCATAGTGGAAAAAGTCCCTTTCTAAATCGAGTTCACTCCTCGTTTCAGTCCTGTAACACTGAACCATATTAACTTACCATTCCAGCCATGTCTATCTCATGAGATATAAATCATTACCCAATGCATTGGAGGGAGTTATAGGTCCCACCAATCTCATAATGAAAACATTCTTACTTGTTCCACAAAATAAACATACATCATTCATAATAACCCAATAAATAAAATGGGTTTCATAAACATCATCCCATCGACACATATTCCATATAAAAGAAATGGATATCATTTCATAATAAGAAAAGTGATTCCATGTAGAACATAGAGACATTATACTTGAAACATACACATATGAAATAATTTCATTTTAGATAGAAAAATGGTTTTGATAAAACACTTGAAATGAATTCTTGAGGAAAATATCCTTTCTTCTTCAAAATCAATTTGTTTTCAAAAAAACATCATGAAATTTTAAAAGAAAGATATTTTGTTGAAAATAGTCATGAAATATTATGGAGGAAGCTTCATTAAAATAAGGCTTTATAAAACTGTAAAAATCCATTCACGCTGTATAAGATAAAAATAACATTTTTCTCATACTTTTGTCGGAAAAGTCAAAAAGTACCTTATAGGGTAAATAAAAGAAAGATTCGTTCCATATGTTGTGGTAAAAGTAGAAAAGGGTAAATATGTCTTTAATCATACATGGAAGTAAATTAAACCTTTTATGAAAACATTTTGATAACATATGGACATGGATAATAAACATAACCCCCAGTAAATACTTACGAATAAACAATCTCGGATAAGAATGAGATTAGAATAATTATCCCTTACCTTAGGTCCGATATGCTTCGTACGTATCCGAACCTCCTGTATAATGATTTAAATAATGTCATTGACTTATTACAGAATCATATTCATTGTTATTATATCATATATGGTTAACTTATGACTTTATATTACCCATTCTTTTGTAAATTCCCTGTTAAAGAGCGTTTTGGGTAAAATCGTTTCATTTGTCGTCCGTGTTTTGACTTGTAATTATTCATATGATTACTTAGATCATTATTACTTAATTAAAAAATATAAAACATTATTTATATATAATATATATTCATAATATACATATATATAATAGATCGATAAATGGAAAGAAATACATCGTTCATGGAGACGGTAGGCTGTACGTACGCATGAACGTTCTTTTCGTTTCCTCATCGAATTAAATGGAATTAATTGGATGAAATACATATATATATACAAAAATCCAGTATCATTATTATGTCATATATTTCATGATTACCTATTATATATACTTTATAATCATTTATGAATGGTTAATCATTGAGAATGAATCTCATCGCGTCGTGGAGACGGTATTCCGTACGTACACACGAGCGATAATATCGTTCCCATGATCATGGAATTTTATTGGAGTGTATGTATACTATTACAGAATCAATATCACTTTAAAATAATCATATATAGTTATTATTTACACCATTATACGCATCCAAGTAAGGCGGTGGTGGAAAATATATTACCCCACGGCATGGAGACGGTATTCCGTACGTACGCACACACGGTGATTTTGTTTTCCGTAGGATGGATATTTGGTGAAATAGGGTTGTTTCATACTTATAATAACATATCAGTATATGAGTGATACTTATGTTGTTACTTCATAATGAAAAAACCTAAGAAGAATAAGTGGAAGAAGAAATAAAGGTGAATGAATCGGTAATGAACATTACCTCTTCTTTGAAGCGCCTCTTTGAGACCTCCTCTTAGGGAACTAAAATTGGTCTTTGAGGAAGCCCATGACCTCTAGGATGTTTATAGGGAAGTGGAGAAGAGAATTTTTCAGGGGTTGGCAGATCATGAAGGCTCAATGTGGTGTGAGGAAGAGAGGGAGGAGGTGCTCTATTATAAGGGAGGAGAGGGGCACATTTGGAATTCTTAAAAATATTAAATTATAATAAATCTAAACCCACATAAAAACCTCAAAAAATGACTCATATTAGAAGCATAGATGATATAGGGTTTTAATATCATAAAAAAATCATATTTAGACATGTTTGGATCTTATTTTAAACCTTATCATTTTGATTTATCCTTATTTAATCTATTTATGTTTATTTGTGGTAATAAAATTCTAAATTTTAACTTATAACAAATAATTACTTATTTCTTGTGAATTTTCCATAATTGGTTACTTTATAAAATTATAGACCATTTAAATATAAATTTATAATTTTAAAATATTTTTGTGATTTTTAAACATTTTTATAATATGTTATTTTTATAAAATAACAATAGTGTCAATTTGGACACTATTCATTTATTTGAATTTAAATAAAATATATACAGAAGATATGTTCAAAATAAAAGCATTAATAGATTCATAAAAGGTCATATGTATCTATAAAATTAGTGGATAACATTAAATAGTTCATATAATATTTATTTTATTATTTTTAAAGCCATTTATTTTGTATATCTCTTAATAAAATAATTACTACAACATTTTTGTATAATTATTTGATATACTGATTTATTGCATAAAAATTAAAAATAAAATCCTATGATGAAGATAAATCTATTAAATTTCACAATAATACTTTTAATAGATTTTATCATCTTAAAATCACAATATTTAAATTGTAATATTTATTAAATTATGGAGGTGACAACTTTGGCATCATTTAAAATAAAATAATATAAGTGTCATAATAAATTTTATAAGGCTCCAAAGGGTTATATATTAGGTAATTGGATTCTTAAGGTGCATATATACACTAAAAATAAGTTTTGGTCAAGTTTATGGGCCTTTTAATGGGTATTATTATTTCTATTAAAACTATATTACTTATTTTCAACTTAATAAATAATTTATGTATCATTAATGTATCACCATTAATGACAATTATTTAATCACTAAAAATTATAAATAAATTATCATGATGTATATAATTTAATTATATTTCTGGAGACTATTCACGTTCAAAGTTTTATGATGTTTATCAATAAATTAAAATTATTATACTTATAAGATTTAAGATACTGACATGTTGTCACTTTCATTAGTTTTAATAATAATTAAATTATTTTCATGGTAAAAAGTCTATAAAATGAATTTAATCAGACCATTAGGTTATATGGGTCTACCTTTAGCCATCCAATAGAATTTTGGCATGTGTTAGGGTAATTTTATAATATTATATTTACTCTTAATTACCCGATTTACCTTTAACTATGGTAAATAAAATTTACCATACTTACTATTCATAATTCCCAAAAATAAAAAGTAGTTTATTAACATAATTTGGACCCACAGATTCCAAATATGGAATCCATTTTTCCAAATTCAATACACATAATTTTCAGAAATTAAATTAAAATTAATCCAGTTGATGAAAGAAAACAGGTTTTTTTTAAAACATTACAAAAGATTGAATTGATTTAACCTACGAATTTAATGTAAAATCAATGATAATGACATAAATTATATTAATTGGTAAAAATATATTCTATTTATACTTTAAAACCATTAAATATTATAATTTAACCATATAAATTATTGCGATGAAAAAAGTTGTTTTTAATTAAAATATAGCTTGTTTGTACTATTCATCAAAATATGAAAGTTACCAGAATAATATGAAAAATTTATCCAAAGTAAATTTTTTATTTCTTGATTCCAAAGAAGAATTTTATTTTGTCAAATTGAACTTATAAACATGTAAAAAACAAGATTTAAAGTTGGTGCTCCATCAAAAGGTGACAAAACTGCATTTTTTTGAAAAATACTTATTTTACCCGAAAAATTTATTTTGTTCTTATACCATGTTCTAAAAAATGTGTATGATGAATAATAATGTTATAAAATTAAAAATTTATTTAATACTATTCATAACAGCTCGTTCATAATAATATTATAATAATATATCGTTGTTTAGTGAAACCCGGTATTGCGTACAACACACGCTACCGAGGAAGGTCGCGATTGCGTGTAATGCAAGCCATGTTAGGGTTGCGTGTTGTGCAAGAATCCTTCATTATTTCGTATAACATAATCCAACCATATTTCATTTATACATTGAATATATATATATACATATATACTCAATGTTACATAGAATAACTATTATCAAAATTGTGTGTAACACGATCCAAGAATATTGTTGCGTATACTGCAAGCTAATATGGTGTTGCGTATAGCGCAAGGTAATCTTGGTGTAGCATACAACACAAAAAATTAATGAAATTAAAAGAATATTTTTCAAAAAATCTTGGGGTGTTACATTTATTCCATTAATGTAACTAATCACAAGAGATGGTGATGAAAAATGAATTACATTGGTTTTTAGGAGGAAGTTTGTCGTTCCCATGAATTATGAATTCTTTTCCTCTTTTATGGATGTGGAGATTAAAATAGGTCATGAATCTAAAATAATTTCATAAAATATTATTTTAGGTAACTTAATTAACATTTTCTCATGTTTGAATAAGTTTTTAGGAATGTTAATGAATAACTAAATCTAAAACAGGTTGATAAAAAATATCCACTCTTTTTGTAAGACTCTTTTTCATTACACATTAGGACTATTAATATTACTGTTTTCCCTAAAATAAGACATCTATATTGTGATAAGGGATTATAGGAAGGTATTTTTCTATGTGTTCTCTGATAAAAAGGGGTTTTGAATTGCGAATAAATGAAAATATTATGTTCCCTTTTATAAGTGAGGGGAGGCGAACTCAAGGCATTTATCAAAATATTAAAATAATATAAATTAAATATAAATGTTAAATGTATAAAAAGTGGGTAGTTTTAAATATTATATGATTATTTCTCAATTTAAACCCATAAAATTGAAATTAGAAAAATTATTACAATATTTTTACCCTTTCTATTTGGTTTTAACCCCAATTTAACCCCATTAACTCTTACTATAACAACTTCAATTTTTACACATCGAAGGTCGATATAGTTAATATAAAATGAAACAAAACCCATAAATGGACCGTGGATAGAATTTTAAACCATATATTGAAAAATTAAAAAAAATTAATATATTTTCAAATTATATAGTATTTAATAAAATATTATTTAATATAAAATATTCATAATGTCATTTTTTTGAACTATTTATTACTTGGACATTAATAATAACAAGAAGACATGTGAAATTAAAAGAAAATATTTTATAATATCCCTATAATATAATTTTCTTCTGGAAAATTACTTTACCACATTATGAACTTATTATTATATTTATTATTGTATTTGTATTATATTATATTATATTTTTTCTTTATTTAATTAATTTCTCCCACAACATTGTGTAATCATTTAATGTAATTATTTATTCAATTAAAATTAAAAATATATTCATTTAATGAATTAAAATATCTTATTCGGTATAATAATATTTATAGATTAATATTCCCTCTAGGTAGCCACATATTAAAAATATTACACTAATAAAAATCAATAATATGACATGTTTGGAATTTAATTAAATAAAATACTATAAAGTCATAATTTAATCCAACTGACCAAAAAGGCCATAAATTAGAATATTATATGATTATGGATTGATTAAACTAATCTAATAATATTTAGGTTTGTTTTTTCATCATTTAATGGTTATTGTCAATTTTTATCCTAAATTACCTGATTTAACATTTTCTGGGGAAATAAAACTCCTAAGTTTAATATTCATATTGTAAAAACAAAAAGGGCCTACTGAAATAAATTTTATCCAAGTATTTAAAATATGTAATTTATAATTCAAAATAAAAAAACATAAGTTGTGGAATTTAATTTAAAAATAAACTGGAAAACCCTGATGAAAAAAAAAACTTCTACCAAAATCTTGATTTTAAAATATAATATTTCATTATGCAAAATTGAAGTTAAAAATAAATTTGAAAAAACATAATCAAATCATTTCAAATCAATATAAAATTATTAAATAAAAAAATTCAAAGTTTAATTTGAATTTTTAAATACATGGAAAATCTATTTCGCAACAAAAACGTCTATTTTCACCAAGTCATTGTAAAATAATATTGTTTAGAAAAATATAAAATTTTCAAAATAATATAATTTTGATATATTGATTTTAAAAATAATGGTCATTTTATAGAATTAATTATCTAAAATTTACTAAAAATATTTACATTATTTGAAAATTACATAAAATAGAAATCATGTTTTAAGAAAATATATTTTAGATGAATAAAATGACTTTCATAAAAACAAGTGATTATCTACGAAAACATTTTCGTTAAATTAATATTGGGTGATACCATTTTCTTTCATAATAAATTTATTTAATCATATTTATAATCTCTCATGTAATGGACATGTAATAATATCCACGTAATGATATTTAGTTGTTCATATGCTATATTGCTTCCTTTTAAAATCTCAAGATGTTACACCACAATTCTCAGTTTCACTCATGTAGAGAAGATTTAAATTGTTGAAACCATTAGTAGGACATGAATTGTATACTCATTTTCACGTTGACTTTTTACCCCAACATAATATTTATTTATTAAACACATTAATGTAGAATTGAAATATGGAAACGTAGATCTAAATGAAAGTAGTTATGTGAGACATCTAATCACCTACCAATTATTTTTTATCAAATTATTATACACATAAATGGAAATAGTAAATATTTTAATGGATTAAAGGAGATCATGACCTCGTTTTTTAAATAGACTGGTTCAACTGGTTCAATAGTAATGTATTTTTCTCTAAAAATTCTCTAGCTAAAGGATCCATATGATAAAGAGATAGTGTGATTTCTCATTAAAAGCCTAAAAAATTGAATATAATAGACCCTTAATAAAATAATGGAATAAAAATAAAGAACATTGATATGATTTCAAGAAAACTCTATGGCCATAAAATCAATTGGAAAACACGCTACACTACTTTGAATAGATAGTGGTTTTAATTGAAAATATCATTTCCTCCATCACTTTTCATATATTTTTAATGATTGAAAATCAATCATATTTCATCAAAAAAAATGAATTTTTTTTTAAAATTTATTATGGTATGATTATGTTACGTGAAAATTACATTATTATGGGTCAAAGGATACCTTTAGTCCCATATATTTCATTTGAATCAAACATTGTAGACCAGAGGACATCATAAATGATATGTTGGTATAATTTCGTGGGATAATATTGATTAATTGTTTTTATAGGATTGATATTATTGAAATATATATGGGGATGTACTTGATGTTATTCATTATAAAAAATAAAAAAAGATTTATCATTGGTTTCATCTAATCTATACATTACCTACTCATCTTTAAAATTCATAATGAATCACTATAAATGGAAAATTCTTCTATTTGATGAATAATTGGTTCGAGGTTACTTTATTCTTCCCCATATTCATGACTCTATATAGAAATTAATATATGAATGAAAATCATCTGATATACACTAGTTCTATTATGGATAATAAAAAATCATATACATTAACAAATATAGCTCATGATAGAGTTGGATTGGTGGATATTAACTATATCATCAACTAGAAATTTCTCAACCAAATAGTTTAATATAATGGAGTATGTTTTCCAAAGAGATAACTGGTGAGAAATTATCTTTGGAATTTTAATATCCTAATGATGTTTTTCATATAGGTTTGGTGGGAGTGTAATGTGGCTCTGAAGACCAATACTAATATTTAGAAAAGTGGAATCTTGAGGGATTCATAATTCATGTGTTTAATTAACCAAAATAATGGATTTATATATTTTTCGTGAAGGTGAATTCACAGGTTACATTTGGAAGAATCATTGTAGCACTAATGATTCAATATTTAACATGCACTCTTTTTAAGTATTTATTAAATATTTGTTTAAGAACAATATTGAGGCCTTACATGAAAGTAAAATTTAAGGTATGGGAATAATATAAGGGTGATGATCATAACGGTGGTGTCAGAACATGGTGATATATATTGAATAATTCCAAACTATCAATAATTTTTACATGAGTTTCATTTCGACCATTATCGAAATGAACTCATAGCTTGGTGGTGTGGGAAATGGGAAGATATCGAAGAAATGGATAGAAATATAATAATAGATTTTCTTGGCTGCATCAATTATAAGGATTAAAATAAATAATTCATATATCCTTTACACAAGGTTCTGTGTTTGGTGTATAGATCACCTGAGATTCAAGAGGGTCTATGGTTCTAGATTTTTATGAATTTTTTGTGCTTGGAATGTAAAAAATATGGAGATTAAGGATATTTTATGTGGGGACTTCATTTTCAGTGAAAAATGATATAAAAATTAGATATCTTTTCTAGATTTAATTCTTATCATTTATTACCAAAACGCTATGCATCCATCCTATTGGTCCATATTTTACATTGTGAGAAATTATAAGAGTCCCATCTCCCAAAACACTATGATATAGTACACATGATGATAATGTAATATGGAGGAGGATAAAAATACATTATAGGGGGTTTAATTGGAGATGTTGATGATAGATTCATATCTTAGTTCCCTATCATTGTGTTAAATATGTTTCATGTGGAATTGCACATTGTCTTAATCAACACACACATCTTTCATGAAACAAAGTGGTAAAAAATTCTACTCCTTTATCCCTAAAAAATAATAATTAATGAAGATCACATAATAATCAATGGAAATTTATTTTACTACCTTTTCTTAATCTATCCAAATTTTATAAAAAATAATCCTTGTAAGATCATTCCCAACATCTCTTACCAAAATATAGAATTTTTTAATGTTTATTTATTGTATTCTAAAAAAATCATTCATGTTTAATCATTAATAAATGTTATAAAATTATATTATCAACACATAAATTAATGTATTTTTTTATAAAATAAATGAAAATAAATAAATTATAATTTTCCTTTTTATTAAAAATCAATTCTCAGGTGACATTATTGAATTATCATTATCTTTTGAGATATTTATGAAATACTATTCCTTTTTCAAATAAATTTTATAAGGGATATATTGAAATTATAAAAACTACTACCATGAGTATGATTTTTATCAGTAATAAGACATTCCCAAGTGTAAATCAAAAGAAATTACAGAAGTTAATTGGATGTCTTTTTTGCCTCATAAAATTCATACATGTTATAATTTTGGTAATTATACATTCTAAAATATTTTAGAGTGATATATAGTAATAACATATGATGAATGGTAAAATTATTTTAATTTAATCACATGGACACTTTATTATGGGTCATTTTTTGAAACAATCGAGAAGAATGAAATATTTTTATATAAAAAATCCAATTGGAAAGGAAATGTAAATGTGAGATATTTTACTTGAGGTTTAAAATTTATTTCAAAAGAAAGAGTATAAGATGACATGTTAAAAATAAAAATTTAACATCATTTTTAATTCTAGACATAAAATATGTGGCTTCTCTTAATGTTTAAAAGAATTAAAGAACATTATGAAGGTCAAAAGGGTAAACATGATTTTCAATTGAGATTTTTTTGTGGCAATAAATTTAAAATAAATTTAACTAAAATCCAAATGTCGAATTAAAAAACAAATCATATTGACATTATATACCTTTTATTGAATATATTGATTCATTCAGTGTGGGGAATCATTGATATGTATGTACTAATGAATGTTTTATTGATATTGTCGCCGAATAATTATCAAAAACAATATTTCATGCATAATGATTTATGTTAAATGTTATTTAAGATGTATCATTAGGGATGGGTATCTATTACTTCATGCTAACATTATGTCTCATCTTGAAGCACTCTATAAATAACTAAATATTGACCTCCCCCATTAGTCTATAATATATATATATACTATTTTATCATTAAATATAATATTTATTAATCCTAACTCATTTTTTTCCTCTTTCAATAATTAATTTATTGAGGTCCAAGATTTATAGACTACACATTTGTTGTGATTTTAAGGTATTTACTCTATCTTTATGAGTTTTCCAATAAAGTATTATTTTTTGTGTTGAAAAAAATATTGATGATGATTGTAATTAAACCGTCATTAAAAATTTAGATACGTTGAAATTAACCATTACCTCTATATTCAAATGGTTATTGTTTAAAAAAAATACTACAAAGGACATAGATCTCATATAAAATTTCATAAACAAACATCAAAAGAGTTAGATATTTTATTTTGAATATCAAAAGGGTAATAAATTTAAGGGATATAATTCTATTTAGAATGAATGTTTTATTACAAACTGGGGACAAATTAATTTGAAATTTTGAAAAATATTTTTTTGAATGAGGGATTATCATGTAAAATATACGATATATTGATTATGAAATTCTAAAATAATCGACTACAGAACCCATGATGTTTTCAAAGATGATATAAGTAATATTAAATTATTAATGTTGGAATTTTTATTATTTTTCGTTCATACCAAGTGAATGGAAATTGATGGAGAAGGGAATTTTTTTAATTTAAAAATAATCTACGTAAATTAAATTTAACTATGGAATTTGGTGAACTAGAATTATTTAAATAGTTCAATAATTTGACCAGCATGAAGGGTGAAAAGAGATTGTAGAATAATAAAAATATGTGTCCATAAATAATTTTTTAGTATTTTGGATCTAAATAATGTTACATATTTTGTTTACACTCTCACTAATAGATTATGATAGACAACAAAATATGAGATATTCATTTTTGAGCAAGAATCCTACAACCAGAATTTTACAATGGGAAAAATAAAAAAATAAAAAAAGGTAGTATATATCCTCAACTAAGAGTTTTTATATATGAAAATCACCAATCCAATACCCATATTTTGGAATAGAGAAAACCTTGAATTTTAAACACATATTAGCCCCAATCTAGTTGTTTTCAATACGATCAATCCAAACATGTGTATAACCATTTAGTTAGATTAAAGAACCAGTGATGCCATTCAAGGGTTATATAACTCGTATGATTAAAAAAATTCTCTATAACTACCTATTCCAAAGAATAAAAATTATAAAATGAAACAGAATATATATGAATAAAATTACTGGCTAGGTAACATCTTTCTCATTAATTGGGGAAAATGTCCAATGGATCTTGGGTGATCCAACTGTACATTAGATATAATTTCTGAATAATGATTCACATTTATCACAAATAAAGAAATATAGTAAAACAACATTTTTAGAGGAATGATAAATATTTTGCATAACATTTCACTTTTTTCTCTAGCCATATATTTATAAGAAAAACATGAATGATTAATATCAATACTTTAAAATCCACATTCCTTCATAATAAATTATACTAATAATGACTAAAAAGAGTGATAATAAAAAAATATTTATATTTTGTAAAATATATAGATGATAATATTCTTCAAGGAGAGATAATATGGTTTCCATAAAAATGAACATGCATGCATCTAGGAGACTGGGGTACAATTTTTAGTCATGTTTGGGTGGTATTAACTTGTGGACTTCAGAACCAGGAGACCAGGGTTAAAATCCTTAAAGTACACATGATGGGATTTATAATGTTTAGAGTGTCATATAATCGTAATTATGTATTAAATTATGAATGGTGATGATGAATGAGTGATGCAGCTTGGTGTGTAGATCCGTTTAATAGACTTCGGGCCACTAGCCCTTTTAATCAATCAATTTAATGGTATTTCCATAGTTTTGGTCAACCATTATAGTGGGTGTGGCCTATCCTTGGGGTCCAATAGGTGTATGTGTTGTTTAATTTCCTTATAACCACCAAAAACCACAACTAAATTATGAATGTACCAATTTAATCTTTAATCATAAATCCCTATAATAAAATCATCATGAGGAATGATTTCATAAATTCATAGTAAATATATAAATTAAAGATGCATAATATTTTTATAATAATAAATGAGCACATAAATAAATCATATTTCAATACTCTATGAAAATAATATAAAAATTATATACATTTATCAACTGAAAAAATTTGAATTTGAATTATTCAGATTCATAAAAACATTCAAAAGCTGCAACTTGATCAAATTCATATATCTAATAGAATTAATGTTGACCTAGACATCCACATACATAGAAATCTATATGTAGATATTTGACTCATTGGATGTTGACATTGGTCATCACCATGAGTAGTGAACTCCAAATGGCCATTATATTCAATGATTTTGAAAATATAATATGATCATCAAAAATATTTAATCCATCCTCTATATCCATTTCACCCAATCTATTTTCAGGTATCTTTACACCTATCATAAAATAACACTATCACATTAATTACTTCATATTAGTTATTGTGGAAAATTAACTCAATGTATGAGAAATGGTGACATGTACTATTATTTACTGATTTATTCGTGACCATTTTGATTAGACCATTTGAATCCTGATGTTCTCTTTTCCATCAACCATTCATGAAACAATTTTTAAAACATATCACAAATAATTTAGAAGATTATTGGGAATTTTTTAACAAATAAATAATTTAATAAATATATCATGAATGTGTTTTGAATGGAAATGATAGAAACCAAAAAAATAAAGCATTCATAAATGTATAGATACATAAATGTAATAAAGGAATGTGGTCTAATGGTAGTAATCAAAATTCCATTTTTGTATAATTGAAATGATTTTATAAACTATTATGGTAAATCATTTCATGTATGTCAATAGTTATTCAAGAGTAGCTATGTAAGGATTATAAAAAATCCATATTACTCATTAAAGATAATGAAATTTAATATATATATAATAGAAAATGTAATGTCCTAGATCGATATCACTCATAGGTGACCAACCCTAGTTGGATACATGGCCTTATGTGAACCTCACAAAACACTAAAGGATGTTTACTAGTAGTGAGGATCTATGGAATAATTGTCGGAAGATTATAATATCATAATCAAAGTGGATCAGATCAGTGATTAATTAATAAAATAAGAAGATTCATGATATCAACGAAGCAGTAGAAGGTAAATCATCCATGTAATAAATAAACAGATTGAAGTAACAATTTGTATCACATAATGAATATTAATAATGTCACGAATCTATGAAAAAGGGGATACTATGTTAAAAGGGAAATATTTATAAGATATGTACATTCTATAAGATACATAAAAAAGACCAAACACTATATCTAACAGCATTATGAGAACATACTCGGTCATCTTCGTCAATGCACCATCATATTTTAGAAAATAAAGAATCCATAAATGAGAAATCCCATTTTCCCTTTCCACTATCCTTGATGTTTGTCCCGGTGCAAATAAATGACCTGAATAGGGTGCGAGTAAAACTTATAAGACCACAACCATTGTTTTCTAACAATATACAACCTTTAAATTTATAATGAGTTGTGTGATGGAATAAAAAATAAGGATAGTGAATAACTGAACCATGTCAGTCAAGGTTCCCCATTAGTTATCTATATGATAATAGTCTTTTTAGACAATACCATAATATCTCAATGAATTTTACATTTTAGATATATATTTATAAGGTCGTGACACTTATTATAAAACTAATATAATGACCCCTAGTTTTTCTAAATCGATATGACATCCCTTTTGTAGGACATATCATATAATACAAAAATACACACCTGACGAACGTATCAGTTTAGTGACTTTGGAAACATGGAATCATAAAATATAGTTATTAAAAATTATACATCTTCCCCCACCTATTTATTCATAACTATGAATCTTTTGATATATCCAACATATTACCTATCTTAATATACTATGGAATATAAAGATAATTATGGGTGAGGTAAGATGCATAGTAATGGTAAACATGGGATATTCATAATCCTAACCTGAAGATAAGGGTATTAGGATATAAAAATATCATTTGAGGATCATAACCTATATATGAAAGATTATATACTTGAGTCATAGAATAAATATGGGTAGAAAATAAGACATGAATCCTAATGAAATCAGGATTATATACCAAGAAATATTAACATATGAATAAGACATTAAATATGTGTAATATATATAAACATGTTATATCATTTAATATATGTCAAGGTGCATTGAAAATAATAATAATAAGACACTTCATGGGGGATGAACTTTCTGGGTGGGAGACACCACTATCCCCAGTAACATTCTCATCCTTATAAGGTATCAGGTTTCGACATCTTCCAATAGTTTATCGGATTTTCCCGTCTCCACATAGTGAATCAGGTTTCCCCATCTTCCAATAGTGGACCATGATCATCGAACAGCTTCCATCATTATTTCATGATACATAAAAATTTTCTCAATTCAATGAATGGAGATATAGTTCCCACCCATCACATAATGAAAAAATATATATGTGTTCTAAAAAACCATTAATATGTCATCATATCAGAACCCATGGAATGAAATGGGTTTCATAAACATCAATCAATCATAACATAACCATGGAAAAGAAATGGGTTTTATAAATTTCATTCCATCACAAAAATTAAACATTCATAGAAAGAATAATAATTGTATCATTAGATAATATCCCTATAAAAACATAAGTAATATAAAATAATGTAGTCTTTGTTGGAAAATGATTTTGAAATACCACTTCAAATAATTATTGAGGAAAATACAATTTCAAATTATGAAAAATTATTTTTAAATAATTAAATATTAAGAGAAAATTTTTCATTGAAAATAACCATGAAGAAATATAAAATATTATTTAAAACTATTGTAATCATCCTTTAAAAACACTTATTAAAAAATTCATATAATTTCTTGTAAAACACTTTTAAAATATTTTTTGAAAACATTGTTTTTATGGAACTTATATATTTGACCGAATAAATAATAAAATTACATAAAACAAATAATATCATGAAAATATGTATATTAGTGATAAAAATTTTAAATTTAATGTATATTCACCTTACAGAAGAATACATGTGCATAATAATGAAGGTGTATCAAAGAAGTCAATTTATGACAAAAATTACCTTACCAATCAGTAAAATTTGAACAATAAACACCATTATACAAAGATCATCAAATAGATATGTAAATTCTCATAAGTTTCAGGATAACTATAATATAATACATTTATTGGATTTATATATACTAAAAAAATGACTTATGTGGTGAACATGGCTCATATCTCATAGAAAAATAAAAGTTTGATGGAAATCCCCTACTATTGGAGTAACTTTAGAATCTTGAACCCCATAAAATATTAACATAAATGAAATATTTTAATAACATTAAATAAATTAAACGAATTATATAACATGTAATAGGTCATTATATAAACACCACAAAAGGAGTGTTGAATATGGAATATATCTTATTGATATAAATAAGTGAGATGAAATTCCTTTCCCTAAAGACATGAATTTTTTCTCACATAATAATTATTGTTGTATAATAAATATAATTTTATGATAAATTTTCCAAAAAAAAATAATGTTCATATATTTAATTCCATATACAATTTAATTATCATATTATATTACAGTCTTTTTAACAAATACATGTGGAAGTTATATTTTGAGTAATAACCTCATTGTTATTCATACATGTTTTGAATTGTTATAATTGCACCTCGTATATAGATCATGATTTCCTAATATCCAGAATTATAAAAATATTATATTTATTTATTTATTATGATAATTTTTATTCATTCTGATTCATAAAAGATATATGTAAAAAATAAAATACACCTTTCATGGAGAAGTTATGCCGGACGTACGCAAGAACATAGTTATCATTTTCTTGTCATATTGTTAAAAGAAAAATATATTATATATTGTCATTAATAAATCATTTTAATGTTATATATATAATATATAACCATTAAATTCATCGTTTTTCACATTCATGTGAAATTTAGATGAAAAACAAAATCACATTGCATCATGGAAATGGTAATCCATACATACGCACACACAACATTATCATTTCATAAAAGAGTATATGGTAACAATGATAGATATGATATTTTAATTATATAAGTATAATAATTTCCAAAATATCATATCTATTATAATAAATTGTGTCCATCATAATTTTCACCGTAAGAATTGGAAAGGAAAAAATGAATATTTATCATTTTCTAAGATGAATGTTCACCATACACAAGAAGGGTAAGTTCATTACCCACTAGATAGAAGTGTGTGAATGTGTAGTTAGAAAAATTAATATAAAAAAACACACACACACACACACAAACACATATATATATATATTATTAATATAATTATATAAATAGAAAATAATAATAATTGTTAGGTTCATGGAAGAAATAAAACAAACCTGTTTGTTGATGAATGTTACATCTTTTTTTGGGTATCTCATTTGGATTTGAACAAAATGACTTCATTGGATTGATTTATTCCAAAATTATGGATTCTATGATTAATTAAAAAACTATAGGATATTTGGGTATAGTAGGGATGAGAAAAATGGATATATGTGTATTAATAATAGAAAATGAGAGTTTCCCTTTTATAAGAGATGAGATGGAACTTTTAAAAACTCACACAAATATAAATTTATAATAAATAAAAGCACAATCCATATACCCCAAAGGGAAATATATTCAGATATATGTTTAGATAAGGTCATTATAAAAACTTAAAATAAGCTTTAGATCGGTTTTGATATAATATTAAACCTTCTATTTTTTATTAACCCTCAGTTAACTTCTTTTAATTTTAACTATGGTAACATAGTTTGTAATATTAACTGGATGTAATTTTTACATTTAACGATTATATTCGACTATAAATGATATATTTATGAGGATTATGACCATAATATTTCTACTATGTCCACATTTATTATTTTTTTGTATTTTAAATAATTTAATAAAATAATGTTTTCATAAAAAATCATTAGTGTCAGCTTTGACACTATTCATTACATTGACTATAATAAAATCCATACATCAATATAACTTCATATCAATTCATTTAAGATTCCCATAACATAAAATATTAACATAGAAAAATTTTTGAACCTTAACTATGGAAAAGTATTCGTATTATAATATTTCTAATATAATTTAATTAATTGTTTCATTAATTATGTAATTACAACATCGTCATTTTGTAATTATTTAAGATAATAATTTCATCACAAGGAATTTTTAAAAAATATAAGAAATATATAAGTATTTATATTTATGATGAATATACATACTAAAAAATATGTTCAATTTTTTCCCATTTGAGAAATATTATATATATTAAAAGTACGAGTGTGACATTTTGTCACTCCCATTGACTTTAATACTTCACAATTCACTTTCAAGGAAATGTTCCCATTAAGTTATTAAATTTATATAATTTTGTGTGAGGGTAGAATTAATTTCATCCAATAACATTTTTAACAGTGTTACTGTAGTATTATGATATTAATTATATTATTTTACCCTTAATTACTCGATTGACCATTAACTATGGTAATAAAAATTAATAAGGGTACTATTCATATTTTCCAAAAATAAAAGGGTATGATTTAATGAAATAAGGCAATGGGATATGAAATATGGAATAAATTTATAATATTTTGAAAGACTAAATTTTCTATTTTTTAAAATTAACTCTATTGGGGAAATGTGAAAAGTAGTTTATAGAGTGAGAATTTCCAAAAGAATGAGATGTTTTTATATCCATATTCAAAGTAAAATTTATTCTGATGAACTAAATATGATTTACATGTAATAATTTGTGTAATTATAATTTAAATACATTGATAATATAACTTTACACTATGAATTATTTGGATGAAAAAACATTTTAAAAATAAAATTCTATATTTTTACTATTAATAAAAAGATTAAACTTATCTGAAAAATACTAAAAAATTATACCAAGATAAAGATTGAGATAATGATTAAAATTAGAAGTTTATTCTGTTGGATTATAATTATAAAAGTGTTTAGAATTAAATTTAATTTGGGTTTTCTTTTTAAAGGTGGTAAAATTAACCTTTTAAAAAATATATTTTTATTCATAAAATTGGATTTATATTTATCTTATGCTAGTCAAATCTATTAGATGAATATAAAAAATATTTTATTAGATATATATCTTATATATTCATTTAATATCATTCCAAAATTGTAATAAATTTAATTTATTAAGATGAAACTCCTTTGGTAGAATATATATAAAATAATTTCCCTTATAATCAATTCGTATATATTTTCATTTATAATTAATTGGTAACTAAAGAATTTATATTATAAACAATATATTTTAAAAAATTAGTTAATAAAATCAATAATAACAATTTAATGGATGGGTTATATATTATTGTACTAAATAATAATAATATAATAATATATATTTCATCATTAAAACATTTTCTAAAGTGTAATGAATGATATTAAAAGAACTCAGAGGTGTGTATAACCTAAGCCAAGAATAGAGTTGAATATATGGTAATGTAATATAAGTGATTCAGATATAAAAATCTATACCTGTTGGTTTTTATAATTCAATCCAATCATAGTGTTCTTCATATAAAAAATACTATATTAAATATCGTGTGAAATGTAAAATATCCAAATAATTAAATGCATTCAAAAAATATATTTCATAAAATTATGGTGTGTTACATTATTCCTCCCATTAAATGAATTTATCCCTAATATTTTATTATTTTAATACAAAATAGTTATTATACATATACCTCATTGTATCCTCATGTTACTAAGAAACTTATTCAAACTAGTGGTTTACTCCACCAAAATTTAACCTGGTGAGTTGTCATGTTTTGTAGAATATTATCTCTTATCAAAAATTTATATTGGTTTCACTTCATAAGAAAGATCGTTCTCCAAAATTATGAGTTCTATTTTTAACATGTCATGGTTCATGTATGTACTCTTTTAGAAGTCATACAGGGAACACATCATGAACATGAGACATAATTTGTGAAAGCACCACTAGATAAGCTGCCATTCCATTATGATCAAGAATTTAAAAAGGAAATCACATGCTTTAAATTTAAAATTTCTCTTAAAATATAGTATGAGGATGTTTTATAATTTTTTGGGGGAACCCCACATTGTATATGTGAAGTCTAAACCATCCATTTAAAAAGGGAATGTCGAAAACTTAACGATTCCCCAATGAAACTCATTAGTGGGTTTCTATATAAGATAACATTGGATGAAATGTAACACATAGGAATTTAATAGAAATACCACTATCACATTTTTATGGTGACTAATGTAGAACATGGTTAAGATAAAGTTACCAATAACATAGCTATAAATTTTTTATGATCTAAGGGACCATTTGATTCATCTGAAAAAAGTTACTAAGATAATTTTTTTTCTTCAATATCAATTCCCTAAAGTTGTAGAAATTTTAATGAAAAGATATACCTACATGATTTGAGTAAAAAAACAATGCTTTTATTATTCATCAATTTCAACTTCATCTCTTATTCCATGAAATCAAAGTGATTTTTTAATTCCTAAATAATTAGAAGATCATGAGATACATAAATAGAATGATAGTTTATTTGATATAACATTATAATTCAAAAAGAGGATAGAAAAACATATCCAATATTCATAAATTTTCCTATAGTGAGATAATACTGAAATCTCTAAAACTTAAATATATATTAAAAATAAACAATTTTTTAAATTTACAACCTAGTAACATTTATAAATGGTAAAATTCAAAATTATTAGAAAAAATGAAACTAAATTTCTCAAAATATGATTATCATTGATCACCCATAAATGATAATGCAACCCTTATATGTCGGATACAAACATGTGCATACATCCATTTTTTACTCTCTTAAAACATGGTAATTAATAGAAATCCTTAATGAAAAAATTTATTCTTTCTAAATATAAATATTATTGGAAAAATTCCTTCAGAAAAAATTTCATCAACTCTATATTTGATATTTTAAAAAAAATTTCAACAAATACATAATTAGTTCTGAGGTAATAATTACTATATAATATACTTATTCATATCCAAAATATCCTTATCAAAACATAATTATCTCAAAATAATTCACATATTAAGGTTTATACTTACCCTAATCATGTATTTTAAAAATATAACCTTACCTCCTCAATCACATTTTATTGTTTCCATTACCATTCAACATGTGATTTCAAATCCTTTAAGAAAAACCAAAGCCGAAAAATCATTAGATGTTTTGTTATTCCACAATACCATAAAATTAATTCTACAATATAATAATTGAATCCATATACATAAATAATTTTATCTTTCAACATCAATTATTGGCATGAAATAGGTCTTTCTTTTTCCTTGAAGTTAATCCTTGTGCAAGGTAATCAAGTTGCAAAATTACCATGTTATGAACACATGATAAATTTAAATCCATTATATTTTTTTTACTCTATCAACTTTATTTCCACAAAAATAAAATCTTCCCCTCCATTTGAGATATTCCTATATATTATTCAACCATACTTTTTGAAATATATGAAGGAAAATTTTCTTTCACCAATGATCATAACCACATAAACTATCATAAAAGTTGTTCTTCTTCTTATTTTATGTTTTTGGAATCTCACCAATGCATATATTACTAGTAATAATATAATATTTCTAATTAGGTATAATGAAAACATTATTTACTCCATACATTATCTATCATGTATACTCGTTGTCAAAAAACAGTCCATGAGATGCAATGTTAAAATGATTCCTTATTTTTTCACCCAAAAACAAAAACCAAAAGAAAAATGTGAGAAAAAAAAATCATATGAACAAAACCACCTAATATAATGAAGTTGCTTTTGAAATTTCAATCTATGAAACCATTGGTTTTGTAAGAACCGATATCTTCTTTTCAGGTGTGGATGTATTTTTTGGGTTGTTTTGAGGAGAAATGAAGAGAAAATGAATTTTCTATGTATATGTTAGGTACTTATATGTACACACCGTTAACCTAACGTGCTGCATTGAGCTACGTTTTGACCATGTAACAGCCCTGTAAAGGGTCATGTGGTGACCTAGAAGACCTTTTTATGGCAGGGGGACAGTTGAGGCTACTACAGGACATGTAGTGTTAATGAAAACACTATTTAATTTCTATTTTAATTTATATGTTAGAGAGGTGTAATTTCTCATATCCAGAAACACCTTTTCTTCCTGCTCTCTATACAGAAATGCTCCAGAACAACAAATGAAGTTCGAACTCCATATTCCCCATTCATACTCTGATTGAGACACCATCAAGTGCATTGGAATTCCACCAGTGAGTTCTCAAACCATCTTGAGACTTTCTTCCAGATTCATCATCTCTTGTGACATATTCAAGTTTGGTTGTTTTTATCTTTTTATAGATCTACACCAATACAAGATGACTAAAGGGTTGTTGTTCATGTATATCGATCATACGACATCGCGGTAGGTGGTTTTTACTTTTCATTGTTTATCCATCGATTATTTATATTAAAAGTGCATAATTCCCATGATTTGGGTATTTCTTGAATTATAAATTAACCTTATTATTACCTGAAATGGTTAGATTGATTGATAAAGGGTTGTTTCTTATGCGTATGGTTAGATTCCTTGACTAAGGGACACCCCATGTGTATGTCTCCCTTGATTTATTTTTTATGATCATTTGATCCAAGTTTCCTCTGAGGAATACTATGTTTTCCTTTCTATGTTTGATTAGGATAGCGTTTTATTGATTTTAAAAAATTCATGTGATATATGTTGTGAATGTTTAGCCATGTAGTAGTTTTTGATTACT
Organism: Viscum album; assembly: GCA_963277665.1. NCBI lineage: Eukaryota > Viridiplantae > Streptophyta > Magnoliopsida > Santalales > Viscaceae > Viscum > Viscum album. The sequence goes on from OY728147.1 coordinate 220,913,890, forward strand.
TGAGATTATTTGATATAATATACACATCATTTTTCCAATGGACTGTGATAGACTTGCACCAGGAAGAATAAGGTGGCATCGAGATTATTTTTTTGATATGATATGTGTGCTCCTTTGTTTTCCTAATGGAACATGAGATCTTTGGACCAGGAATAATAAGGGTACGTCTAGATTAGTTACATAGGACCGCCAGAGCCTTGGTGTAGATGATTGACCAGAAGGGAATATACCGTTAGAGCTTTCCCAAAGGGTCATTATTTAATGAATTTATTCTAAGTTGGACCAAAGGGGTCATACTCTAAGATATTTTCCATTGGATTGTTATTTATTTAATTGAAGATAAGTTATACCAAGGGGGTTAGACTACAAGAGAATTCACATAGGTTCAGTTTTCAATATTTGAATGATTGTGATGCATTTTCCAAGCCAAAGAACAATCTTGGATTCAGACATACTTAACTATTTATATAGCCTTATTAGACATCTATTTTGGTTATGTTACATAGGGGATACAGAGCTCAGGCTAGATCCCAGGGTTACATGATTCAATGGAGGAATAATAAATGTTAAATGCAGAAATTGAAAACTGTTGGATTGTTTTCTTAAGAGTACTTCTTAATTTATTACATCATTCTTGCACATTACCTACTATATATATTCACAAACAATTAGTCACAAATCATTTTTTCCTACTAGTGTTAATATCACACCCTACATGGGTCATTATATTGGATCAAATAATATTATATGATTTCCATTATAGATAAGGGGAAATTCCCTTCTCCATTAGGTACGTGATTATTGTTAGAGTTGTAGAGAATGAGACCATGGTCCGGCAGAGGATGCTGTTGGAGTTCAATAACATTTTCATTTGTGTTGTATTGTATTTTATTTCTATCTTTGTGACCTATTTTGGATGGTTTCATAGATATATATGACATGCATCATTTATCTATGTATTTTCTCCAGTGGTTTTATTGCTATCAGTCTTCCCTAGTTTAATTATGTTGTATGGTATTACCGCTTCTTCTATTGTTTATTTATTAATTATATTGTGTATAATCTACCAATGGTGGCATAGTTTTCCATTATCAAACCATGGCCCTTACTGCTAGTCGGCAACCTCTCGCAATTGGGGAAAAAGGACTTGAGGTCAGTTGACCAACTGGGTATGAGGAACCTTTGGGTGGCACCCGGATCTGGGATGTTACAAAGTGGTATCTGAGCAGGGTCGTTTCTGGTTTTTCTTACTATTTTGAAAAATTATAAAGGGATACGAAGGAAATTGATTTCGGTAATTATCTATGACCATGAGTAGCTAACCCGTGTATAGGGAAAATCCAAATTACCTCGAATTGAATTGTAATTTTAGGATTTTTGAACTATTACAGTTGATTAGATTTCATAGTTGGGTGATAAAATTGTTTTGGTCTATTATTACTAATATCATTTTGGTTCAATTTTGTTTCACCATAATGAGATAAGTTTATTCCATCTCCTATATCAGATAGGAACTTGTAAGAAATCACATTCCAATAATTCTTATAATTCCATTTATAGATCATTCCTGGTTGTATGTTGTTGTAATAGATTTCATGCAAAACATGCATGTTTTTGTGATAAATTATATGATATAAATAACTACTATTTTTTAGGGTATTGGTATATATAATTTTTCTTTTGGATGGTCACCATGCATTGGTCCTATAGGTGGTATGTCCCATCTTGGATACAAAATTTGTGGGTCATGTTTGAACTTTAATTTAATCATATTATTATACTATATGAATAAGGATTCCAAAAAATGATTCGCTGGGTGTATGGGATCTCACAGATCTTAGCATTTCACTAATTGGCCAGAATTTATGATTTTGGGGGTTTTGGATATGTTTTAGAAGCTTAATATTTGGAGAACCCAAAGAACATGGCATATAATGTTATGAACATAAGGCATGTGTTTGTCTCTTCTAGAATAAATGAATTTTCTTAAGTACACATTGTGTACTCTATGTAAACAAATTGTAGTTTTTAACTGTGTGAATGACTATGTGATTAGATACATAAGGTTGGTAATATTTTGGTAGAATACGCCATGTTCTGGGAGTGCATGGTGTTTTGTAATTGACTGTGTATCCGGCACTGTGAATAATGATAAGCATGGATGAATCATTTACTATACAGGCCATGTCTAGAGTGTGCATATAGTGTAGTATTACACTTATAGAACCATGTAGTTCTAGCCAAGTAGAAGTTCCTTGGAAGGAGGTAACATACAAGTACACACCATGTCACATGAGGAACATGTCGTGTGTATGGGGTGATACATTCCTAGTTGACAGAGATACACACCAATGTTAAGGATTAAGGGAACATGTCATGTAGTGGTTCAACACACCATGTAACCCTTTTTTATAAAACACGAATGCTTTAATACACATGTTATATTCTTTCACTTCTTAGTTTCTATCCCGTTTGTCTTCATTGAGGTTCACACTTGTCATTTCAGAGTCATGCCACTGGGAAGTCCTTCGGTTATACCCCAGGTACAGGGAGTTGATCCAGCACCAGAAATGGTTGATTAGGAAATCCTATTAGATCATACATTCATTATCACCATAAATTAAAACTAATACATATGTTTATGTATAGTTCCATGAAGGATTCATGAGAATGATATAGACCTTTTAGGGACATCAACATTCTTCCCCGACTAAGCTAAATTTTAGACGGGTGTTCCAGGAGCAGCTTCCTCCCAGTTTTTGATGTGAAGGAGGACCCGATGCTGCATATTATTGGTTGGAGTCCATGATTTCTATCTTTGATAATCAGGAGACACCTCATGAGAGAAGCGTGAAGCCCACGACTTACATGCTATGTGATTCCACAAACTAATGGTGAGATGTTGTTTCACTAGCTGGACATCATCAGTATATTCCATGGGAAGAGTTTCAAAGTAAATTTTTTTATTTCATCAACCCCAATACATTGGGGGACGACTGAGCTCGGGAGTTCAAGAATTTGGAGAAGGGATATCTTTTAGTTAGGGATTAATCTTATCCTTTATAGATCTTAAATGCTTCAGTCTTGTTCTAGGGGTGATGAGTTATCATTGGTTAGGTGATTTGAGGATGGTCTCAGGTATGATATGCGATCAAAGGTAAAAAATTTCAGCATGACTTCAGTGACATCTATAGTAATCCAGGCGCTAATTAATGATTTCAATCTAAGGGAGTTTGGAGCAGTGAGCTATGGAGGATTAGCATACAGGGATAATACTCGTTCAACTGATAGTAGGAAGCACCGTAGGGATCATTCAGGCAGTATTTTCAAATTTGAGGGATGTGTCTAATGGTTTCCATGAGTGGTGATAAAAGTACTGGAAGAGTGGTAACATGAGACCATAGTACCTGAGAGACCCATTTGAGTGTTGATCTTGCAGAAATATGGTTCATCTTTAGTGTTTTTACAGGATGTTCTGACCAGCTGCTAGTGATAAGTGATATGTTATGACTCCACATACATGAGATGGGCCACAAGTTCCTCCTTAGTCAAAGAATGGGAGTTCATCAGGCCACTTAGGATAAGGAGATGGTCATGGTCATTGTATCTAGATGAAAAGTTTTTAGCGATAATAAGGTGTATCAGCGCATGGTAGCCAGGCCTGGTCACAGGACCATGATACAAGTTAGACATTTTCAATGGAGCACACCTAGTAGGAGAAGGATCTCGAAACCTCTATAGTTATAGGTACGATTCTAGTTTCATGATTATCATCTTCTATCCTTTTTCATAAAAGGTATTCCCATACATTTATATATTTTTCCATTGTGGAGAGACTTGGTTTCTGTATCATTACTTCATATGATGTTATGATGCTAGACACTATGTTGGGGATTAAGACTACTAGTGTACGTCCATTCAAGGAGTTCCCTATTGAGGTTGGTGGGTTTCAATTCATATGTTCCCTCTCTATCATTGATATTAAAGGATTCAAATTAATCCTTACAATGGACTATTTGGTCTCTTTTCATTCCTTTGTTGACTGCTATCATCGCAGGGTGATTTTCACATCACTAGAGGGTTGATCCTTTCTACACAATGGAAAATAGGATGTCCAGGTGAGTAGATATGGACAAGAGCATCATTTTTTGAGAGGAATGATAGCCCAAATTGTTATTTTATATTTGGATGACTAGGGAACATCACATATAGAATTTACTCCATCGGTGGATCATTTCAGAAATGGATTCCCAAAAAAAAAATTCAGGATGACCTCCGAAGAGAGGCAGATTTCTCTATTGAGCTTGTTCTAGGAGTGAAAACAGTGTCCATTAATCCTTATAGGATTTCTACACATGAATTACAGGAGCTTAAGAATAATTTAGGGGAGTTGAAGGAGAAGGGAGTCATCTGACCCATTACTTCTCCATGGGGTTCGACTATCCTTTTCGTGAAGAAGGTGGGTGGTAACCTCAATCATTGGGTAGAATATTATGTTTTGAACTAGTTGATGGTCAGGAATTGATATCCATTACCACATATTGATGATATCTTTGACCAGTTTCACGGGTCCTGAGTGTTCTCTATGACTGACTTGAGATTGAGTTATAATTACTTATACATTAGACAATCGGATACACCTCTTAAAAAAATTCAAAATAAGTATGATCTGTAAAATATTTGGTTATGCTGTTCTATCTTAAGAACAGATAGATATTTTTCATCAAACTTATGAATATTGAGTTCCATCGATATTTATATTCTTTTCTGTTAGTCTTTTTGGACAATATCTTGGTGTACTCACACACTCCACATGACCATGACCACCATCTTGAGATCAGTTTATGTACACAGAGGGAGCATCAGTTATAAGATAAGATAACGAAATTCCAATTTTTATGGATCAAATTCATTTCTTGGGTCATCTCATCTCAAAGAAAAGAGTATCAGTAGACCCAAAGAAGGTCAAAGTAGTAGTTTCGTGGGAGAATTCGATGAACGCCTTTGAGTTACAATGTTTTCTAGGGTTGACGGTTTACTACATATGATTTATTCCCGACTTTTATTGAATTGCTGCACAACTGACGAGCTTGACTATATAGGGTGTGACGTACTTGTGGATAAATTTTTATGATCTAGCCATTCAACATCTGAATGGGAGGATGAATTCAACACTAAAGCTGATTTTACCAAAGTGGGTAAGAGTTACACCATTTACTACAACACATAATGTATCAGACTCAGATCAGTGCTTATTCAGGGGGATGTAGTCATTGCGTAGAGGTCTTCATAGTTTAGGCCACATGAGTGGAACTACCCGACACACAATCTCATGTTAACGGATGTTGTGCATGCCCTGCATTGTTGGATACATAATCTTTTGGGAGTGCATTTTGTGGTGTACATTGACCACACAATCCTCAAGTATATCTTTACTCACCGATATCTGAATTTGAGATAACGAAGGTGGGTTGAGTAACTTCAGTATTATGAAATTGAGCATGCATACTTGTTTGGGAAAGGCAACACAGTGGTTGATGCTTTGAGATGGATGATGAAAATATATGTAGTTCAGGAGGCCAATAGTGAGTGGAAATTTATGGCCATGTTCTATGAGATGCATTTGGAGGTGCACACCAAACATGGGAAGATGTTTCTTTCTTCAATAGATGTTACATCTAATCTACAAGATCAAGTATGAATGAGGTAGCTATCAAATTCAAAAGGTCTAGTCATATTTGATAGTGTGTTAGCCGAGGACCGTACTCCTGGGGGGAACATATGTAAGGATGATGTTTTTAATTTTCATGGGAATGTATGAGTGTCCGTAGACATACATGAGGTGATGTTGTGTGATTTTCATGCCTCATTATGGGAAGATCATCATTGTGTAACAAAGATGTACAGAGATCTAAATCACCTGTATTGGTGGCCAAGCATGAAGAGGGATATTGCTATTTTTTATGAGATGATCCACCAATCATCTGGTGAAGGCAGAGCATAAGTGACTGACATGGCTATTAAATCAGATAATCACTCTTGAGTAGAAGTGGAATGATGTTGTGATGGATTTTATGATGGGTTTGCAATGGTTCCCATGATGAAATGATGTTTTTTGGGTTTTTGTTGACAGACTCATGAATATTTCACATTTCCTACTGATCAAGGATTCCTTTAGTGTGGATGATATTGGAATGTTTTAAATCCGAGAGATAGTATGTTTTCATGGGCTTCTTCACTCTATCATTTCAAAAAAGGATTCCTTGTTTACAACTCATGTATAGCAGTGACTAAAGAGGTATTTGGGTATACTGTTACTTATGAGTATATCTTACCATCCATAGAAAGATTTATAGTCTGAGTGAACGATTCAGGTTTTGGAGGGTATGATTCAAACATGCATCCTAAATTTTATGGGCTCTTGGGAGAGACACATACCCCTAGTGGGGTTTTCCTATAATAATATTTTTCATGAAATGATTCATATGGCACATTATAAGGCCTTGTACAAAAGGCAATGCCTATCACCCCAATGTTGGTTGGAGGTAGGAGAGGTAGTTATTCTAGGATACCATATTATCTAGGAGACCACTAAGATGGTGGAGTTGATTCAGAAGAGTATTAGTACTATATAGTCTCATAAAAAATTATCTTGATTGAAAGGGAAGACCTATCATGTTTGAGGACAAAGCTCATGTTTTTTTCATTTCACATTGTGTTTAAGACATAGAATTATTAAGAGACAAGGGAAACTCTCACTGAGATATGTCATGTTGATTGAGGTTTTGGAGATAGGCGGTCTGGTTAGGTATTGGTTGCGGTTACCTTAGAGGTACTGGGAAATATACAACCTCTTTCATGATTCTCAGCTAAGGCGTTATTTTTCTGACCTGTCTAATGCTTTTTAACCCAATGAGTTTATGTTATAGGTGGATGCATCCTTCAAGGAGCACCCAATTTAGATTGTGGGTCACAGAACAATGGTTCCCTATGGTGGGTCTATTCTTCTAGTATGGGTGCTATGGAAGCATGGGGAACTGTAAGACAAGACATGGGAGAGGGAGGTTGATGTGCGATCATAGTGGCCGGAGTTGTTCACATATTCTTCTTCACCACCCTTGGAAGGGATATTAAAAGAAAAACTACTTAATGAGGGATTTTTGTAAGAAATAGGATCTTCTTTTAAGGTATAGATCTTCTTTTCTTTGGGTTATTTTGAAGAAAAATTGAACAAGAATATTTTTATATGTACATGGTGAGTACTTCTGTGTACACGTTGTGTACCTATCTTGATGCATACATCCACATTTTGACCACGTAAAAGACGATAACACGGCTGTGTGGTGACCTGGAAAACATGAATATGTCGGGGGATAGTTGAGGATACTACATAGCATGTATTGTTATTGAAAAATTTGTGTACATTTAATTTTAATTGATATATAGGAGCAGGGTCACATCTCATATCCAAAAAGAGCTTCTTCTTCCCAGGTTTCATATTGTAGCACTCCAAAATGATGAACGAAGTTCGATATCCCGATTTTCTGTATGATCTATGATTGAGACACCATCAAGTGTGTTAGAATCACATAGGTGATTTCTCAAACACTCTTGATCCTGTTTTCCGGATTCATCCTCTCTTGTGAGTTAATAAAGGTTAGTGTTTCCCCCTTTTTGTAGATCTACACTGATATAAGATGATTAAAGGGATGTCTTTCATGTATATCGATCATATGACATCAACGTTGGTGGTTTGTACCTTTTGATGTTTGTCTTTAGATTATATATGCTAAAATTGTTGCATGCCCAAATATTTGGTATTTATTGAATTGGAATTTAACCATGTTATTACCTACTATGATATAGGGTTTAATCTTATGTATAAGGTAATATATTCCTTCTAAGGGATACACCATGGGTGTGTTTCTCTTGATTGATTGTTTACGGCTGTTTGGTCAAGGTTTCCATCAAGGCATACCTTTTTTCCATTCCTTCTTGGATTATGATAGAGATTGATTGATAATATTAAACTCATGTTATATGAATTGTAAATTTTCATCCATGTAGTAGTTTCAGATTACATGACCTGTTTGATATAATATGTGCATCATTTTTTCAATAGATTGTAAGAGCCTTGGACCTGGAACACTGAGGGGAGTTCCAAATTAATTTCATTGATATGATATGAATTCTACATTGTTTTTCCAATGGACTATGAGATCCTTGGATGAGGGAGAATGAGGGGACATCCATATTATAAATATAGGATGATGAGAGCCTTTGTGTAGATGATTTAATAGAAGATAATATGCCATTCGAGCTTTCCCAGAGAGTTATTATTTAATAAATCTATGCTATGTGTGATCAAATGTGTTAGACCATTAGAACCTTCCCATAGTTTTGTTATTTATTGAATTTATTATTTGTGGGAAACAAGGGGTTATATTTTTAGTGATTTCCTAGAGGTCCTTTTGTCAATAGTTGAATGTTTTTGACGCGTCTACTAAGCCAATGTACAAGCTTGGATTCTTTATTACATGATTTTTTATATGGTCTTATGGGATGTTTTTTTGGTTACATTACATGAGGGATATAGAGAATAAGCTAGATCCCAGGGTTACATGATTCATTGGATGGATGATAAATTTTATCTGAATGTAATTGAAATCTATAAGACTGTTTACATTTGAGTACTTCTTAGTTTATTTCTTCATTCATGCATATTACCAACTATATATATTCACTGATAGTTAGGCATAATTATTTTTGTGGTTTCCTACTAGGATTCATCTCATAACCTATTTGGGTCAAGCTTCTATACCAAAGAAGATTAAATTATTATAGGTAGGCATAAATGAAAGCACCCTTCATCATCAGGCAATTGATTTTTGTTGGAGCTGGAGATCATGAAACCATGCTCAAGCTTGCGATGCTGTTGGAGTTTTCATTCTATTACTATGTATTGGATTGTTTTGTATTTACAGCTTTGGGATCTATTTTGGATTCTTTCTGTGATACATATGACATGCATAATTTATATATATATTTTCTATAGTTATTTTTTTAGTATCATTATTCTTAAGTTTACATATATTATATGATATTACTAATTCTTCTCTTGTTTATTTATAAATTATGATGTGCATACTCTTACAATGAGGTCATAGTTTCCCCATTAACAAACATTTTCCCTCACTTCTATTCAGTTTCCATTTGGAATTTTGGAAAATGCACTTGAGGTCATGTGACCAACTGGGTATGAGGCACCTTTGGGTGATAGACAGATTTGGGACATTGGAGGTTTAATCTAAGGTTATTCTTGATCATTAGGAAAACTATAATATAGTAACATAATTGTATAGTTATCCTTATATACATCCATAGATATATCCTTGAAAATGTATCTAGGGATATTAGTAGAGTTTTCTCATCATAGATTCTGATGTTTGACTAAACATTTTCCCTAATACAAAATATAATGAACCTTACATTTAAAACATGTATATTACTTCGTTTTCATGGAATTTATCATATGATACATATAAACACACCAAATGAACATATTATTTTAGTTCCTTTAGAATCATGGAATCATAAACATGTGATTTGTAACACTTATACATCCTCTCCCACCTATTTATTAATAACTATTACACTTTTTACATATCAACATTAATACCTTTCTTCACATCCTTGTGAAAAGTGACAAAAAAAGAGTGATCTCAAATTTAATTTATGGGTAAAAAAGGGATACTCGTAATCATAACATGAACATAATAGTACGATAGTATAAAACAAACACTTGATGATATTACCCTATATATCAAAATTTATATGATTGATTCATGGTATAAATATTGTCATTTCATAAGAGATGAATCCTAATGAAATAAAGGGAATAATACATGATAGAATAACATTGGAAGACGACATTAGATTTTTTGTGGACACATAAACTTGTAATATCATTCCCAATAAGTCAAGGTGTTTTTCAAAAACATAATAGGAAACATCATGTGGCCACACCTAGTAGGTGGAAAACACCACCATTCCCAGTCTATGTCTTTTCATTGAGATGGATTATGTTTCCCTATCTTCCCATTGTAGATCAGGTTTCCCCATATTCCTATGGTGGATCATGGTTCTCCATCATTCCATAGTTTATCAAGCCCGTCAACTTAATTCCATCATTATATCATGAGACATAAATATTACCCATTGCATTGGAAGGATATATAAGTCTCACCCAACTCATAATAATACCATACATATGTGTTCCATAATAACATATATCATTTATCTTATCAGAACCCATAGAATGAAATGGTTTTCCTAAACATCATGCAATCATTACATAACAATGGAAAAGAAATGGGTATCATAAATATCATTCCATAATTAAAATAAATCATTATGAGAATGAATAAAAATGGTATAATAAAATCAAATCCCCAATAAAATATAAGTAACATCAAATAATGTTGTCTTATATAGAAAATTATTTTAAAAGATCACCTAAAACAATTATTGAGGAATTTTTTTTATATTTTTTTTAAATTTTTTATTAAATCATTAAAAGTTTAGGAAAACTTTTTCATTTAAAATAGATATTAATATAGATAAGAAAATATTTTAAAGATATTTTAATCATCCTTCAAATACACTTCTTTGATAATTCATATAAGATCATGTAATACTCTTCACTTTTTAAAAGAGAACTTTATTTTGAAGGAACAATGATTTATAATTGAGAAGAGAATAAAATTACATGAAACCAAAAATATCATAAAAATAAACATACTAATGAAAAAATGTAAAATGGAAGTATATAAACCTTGTAAAAGAATATAGGTGAATATCATAACATTTTTTCCCAAGATGGAAAAGTTATACAAAAATTACACTACCGAATTGAAAAATTTTGAACCATAAAACCCATAAAAGAGAAAACATTAAATGGATATAAATACCCAAAAAATTAAGGATAATGATGATATAATACATTAATTGGTAGTATATAAACAAATCAAATGAATTAGGTGGTGTACATGGCTTATATATCATGAAAAATAAAAGAGAGACAAAAACACCTTACTACATAAGTAACATTAGAATCATAAACCCCATTAAAGAATAACACCAATTAATATATTTTAAAATCATTATAGAAAGTAAATTAATGATACAACATGTAATAGGTCATTTAATTCATGACATAGAATAAGTGAGTTGTGAATGTTTCATGTATCTCACGGAAATAAAAAGTGTGATGTAATTTCCTTACCTTAAGACTTGAATTCCTTCGCACATGTTAAAACCTTCTATAGAGTAAATATAAATGTAGTATACATCTTCCATATAATTCTATTAATATTTATAACACCATATATAATATACATGTAAATTTATATTACTCTCTTATTAACAAATCCATGTTATAGCTTTGTTTTGGGTAATAATCTCTTTGTTCTTCATACATGTTTACACATGTAATCATTAGTCCTCTTACAAAGATCATTATTTAATCATCTCTAGAATGATAACCATGATATATATCTATATATATAATCAATAAATATTTATTAATTATTTTTAATAAAAGTTACATATAGAAAAAAACACACCATTCATGGAGATGGTAGGTCATGCGTATGCATGAACATTGTTTCTACGTTCTCATCATATAAAAAGAATGGAATTTATATGGAATATTATAATAAAAAAATAATTTTTTATATATATATATAATATATATTCATAAAAATAATCTTTATTACCATCCATGTAAAATATATATGAAAACATGTATCACCTCAAATCATGGAGATTGTATGTTATACGTACACATGAGTTACGTTTTCATTTCCCAAAAGATAAAATGGTAAAAATGGTTGATTTGATATTATCATTAAATAAGTATAATTATGTGATAAATATCATATATATCATAAATAATAGTTTTTCCATAATAATTCCCATCACGAGGGGTGGAAAAGGAAAAAACATTCATCATTTCGTGAGATTTTATTTCATGGTTAAACGAACGATAAGATCATTACCGATCAGGTGGAAGTGTATGAAAGTGTAGATAAAGTCCATTATATAAAAAAATTAAGTATATTTATTATAATAATTAAATTATATAAAACTAACATAAAAATAATTGATGTGTTTTAAGGAAGAAATAAAACCAAAAACATTATTGATAAACGTTACCTCTCCTTTGGTTACCTCATTCTGATTTGACGAAATAGAAATCTTTGGTTGGATTTATTCCTAAAGGAATGATTATATAATTAAGGGAATAAATTATGTAAGATATTTGGGTTTTTTTCCAAGATAAATCGATATATAGGTGTTAATAAAAGAAAAGTACAGATTCCGTTTAAGAAGTGAGGGAAGAATCTTTTGCAAACACTCAAAAAATATTAATTTATAATAAATAATAACTCAATCTAAATACCTCCAAAAGGTAAAATATGTAAATATAATTTGAGATATGGTTTTAATATCATCATAAAATAAATATTAGAATAATGTTCTATAATTTTAATCCTTATCTTTGATATTAACCCTCATTTAACTTATAATAATATTAACTATGGTAGCAATGTTTTAAATAATATGAGGTTGTTATTTTTTCATATAATGTTTCAAATGGACAAAAATGGTAAATTTATGATAAATCAAATCATAATTTTTCATTTTTACTCATTTTTATTTTTAATTAATTTAATATAATATTATTTTCGTAAAATATCATCTATGATAATTTTATCACTATTAATTACATTTACAACAATAAAATCCATACAGAAAGATAACCTCGAACCAATTCATGCAAGACACCCCTAATATGTCATATTAACCTATAATTTTGTTAGAACCCTAATTATTTCAAATTATATTTATTTTAATATTTTCACTGTCATTATATTAATTGTATCAATAATTGTGTAATTACTACATCATCATTTTAAAATTAGTTAACATAATTATTTAATCACGAAAAATTAAAAATAAAACTATTTTATATATTTATATAATACAATTATGTTTTTTAGGAATATATATAGTAGAGGATATATTCAATTTGTCATCATGGTAAAAATATTTCACATATTAAAAGTAAGAGTGTAGAATTTTTTCACACCCATTGGGTTTTATAATTCTTGAGTCATTTTTAGGGGAAATTATCCCTTAAATTATTCATTTTTGATCATTATGTGTTAAGGAAAAAATTAAATTCATCCAATAAAAATTAAAGAAGTTTTATTACAGTTTTATAATATTTATTATATTATTATTTTCCTCTAATTGAACTATTTACCCATAAAATTGTTAATAAAAATTACTAATTATACTATTCATATAGACCAGAAATAATATGTTTCTATTTAAAAAATTTTGGGAATTGTGATTAAATATATAAAATCAATGTTTCCTATTTTAAACAGAATAAATTGCTAATTTTTTTTAAATTGATCTGATTGATAGATTGAAAAAACACATTTTTAAAGTGAAAGCATCCAAAATATTGAAATGTGTTTTTATCCGAACTCATTGTAAAATTGATTCTAATGAAATAAATGGATTAGATAATAATTTTTTTATCTAATTGTACTTTGAAACTATTCAAATATATAAATTAACACTGTAAATTATATTGATGAAAAAATGTTTTCAATTAAAATGAGTATTTTTCATTATTCATCAAAAAATTATTTATAGCAAAAAAATCCAAAAAATTCAAACAAATAAAAATTTTAAATAACTATTTAGAATAAGAATATTTTTTCATATAAAATTTATAAATTACTCAAGAATTAAATATAAAATTGATTTATCATTAAATTATGGTATGATTACCCATTTGAAACCATATATATTTGTATTCATAAAATTTTATTTATTTTATATTACGCCTATAAAATCTATTGGATAAAAATAAAAAATATTTTATTGAATATATAACAATAATTTTCTTTAATATAATTCTCTAATTGTAATTAACTTAATTTATTAATTCAAAATAACTTTGGGAGCATAAAAATAAAATGATTTCCTTTATAATCAATATATATATATTCATTTCAAATAAATTGGTATACAATGAATTTATATTATAAACATTAAATTTTTATGATATAGCTAAAAATATTCATAATCACTAATTTAATGTCTAGGTTTTATTTTATTATAATAAATAATAATATTTTAATAACATAATATTGTTCGATAAAACTCGGTCTTCTCTGTGATGCAAGATATCGAAAGAACTCAAGAATTTTGTTTAACATAAGACATGCATTGGGTTGTGTATTCTAGAAGAAAATATAAGTGTTTTATATAGTTCAATCATGACATGGTGTATTATATAATGTAATCCAAACATATTGTTTTCTTATAAAAAACTATATTCAATATTGTGTGAAATGTAAAATATTGAAAAGAATAAATTAATTACAAAAACATATTTCCCAAAACACAGTTTGATACTAATAATGTGTCCATATGTAATGATAATCCTCCAAGGTCTCATATTATTCATGGTTTTAAAATTCTATTAATTGGATGATGTCCAAAGGGGTGTTCCACTGGTAGTTCACACTAAGGGGACGGTTCTACTCTAGTCCTAAGAGAATATCCTACGTCGCCTTGGATTGAGACTAAAAACCACATGGAATAATCCATGGTAGTCTATAATATCCAAAAGAGTCCAAGAAGAATAAACAAAAGAATTCATTTAATTTTTTTGAAATATAGAGAAACCACTATTCCAAGATAGGCATTTATAATGTAAGCCAAAGACCAAATCAAAGTGCGGTCATTCACTTAGAAGACACGTCAATGAATTGACTAGTGTTCCATGAACCCATCCAAGGAGAACCAAAATAAGAGAAAATGTATCCCTTAGGATAGGCCACACCTTGGAAGTTGTTCCTAGTCTGTGACATTCATCAATCATGATTTAATAATTTTTACATGCTTCCACAGTCATAGTGATTATCTTGATTACACTTTACAATTAAAAATTATATAGGAGACATGGGTATTCCCTTTCAATTTAATTAAATCCCATTAATAAATGGTCATAAATCACAGTTTAACAAGGGATAGTTAATATATAATTTCCATTTTATTTCAATTCAATTCATTTATAATAAAATTATTGTTGAATTATTTCATTCAAATTATATTAACCCAGCCAAACCCACTAAAGTGGTTTTTTGGACTAATGTGAATTTGTAAAGTGTTAATGGAATATAATAAACACACCTAAAGGTGTATTACTAGATTAATGGGAAAACTTATAATAATATAAAATTTCTATGGAAGTATCTCATCAAGGACTAGAAATTTATTTATTGTAATTTCATCATTTAGATGCATTTCTTGGAATGTATGGAATGCATCCTAATGACACAATAAATATTCATCAAAAAATATATGGAAAAGTGTTAGATAACCTACCTTATGATGGTAAAATACTCCTTGATAGATATCATCTTTATATTCATACTAGAATGGATGAAATTAGATATGTGTATAAACAACATGGAAATAGGGCATAATAGTTCACATGAAAATAATTCTGATTATATCGAGATAAAATGGAAAATGATTCTACAGGAATCAACGTTTTACCAAAATTCATCCATTGAATAAGATTTTGCAAATATTAGAGGAATGAAGGAGTACAAGAAATGGGGTGATGTTCATGGGAAATGAGGGAGAAAAGAGGTTTAAAGTTTTTATGAGAATGTAAAATTGAAATTTTTATAAATTTTTAATGTCACCCAGTTTGGCAGCATTGTTATCACAAAATTCAACCAACTATGCTCACCTAAATACCTAAATTACACCCTTCCAATAATGTCTAGAATCATGGTTTCAAAACTATTTTAACCCATGTGTTCCCACTATGCAAAAACCCAACCCCTCCCATCGTTAGGCACATAGTTGTGGAGGACCATGTTCCAACTTTGTCAAAATACCTAGAAATTAATTTTAGGTTTCTCATGGACTTTAAGACTCCCTATGCTAGTTATACCAACATAACCTGTCCTATTTTGGGCCAAATAGTTGAGCCACAAGGTAACTACTAATATATGTACTTACCATCGAGCTCACAATATTTCCCTATAAGTTGGAGATCATAGATATGAACAATCCCATGACATTCCAAAACCCTTACATAATCAATTGAGAAATAAAAAAAGACATAATAAATTTAAACCTAAATTTATTGGACATTTAAAATATTTAAAAGCTAGGATACTACAACATCTACTATTTTAAAAAAACTCATCTCCGAATTTCCCTTATGAGTGTGGTTAAGTATCATCCCTGAATAACTATGGACACTGATCATTTATTTCATATTATCTCAAATAGACCTCATCATCTACATATTTATTTTTCCATATAACATACAGAATATGAAAATTCTATCCTTTAAAAGCCTTCTTATTACGATCAACAATATAAACTTTTTATTCCTCAAAAGAACCACCAGTATCCAACCCAACCACAACAGGTAGAAGGAAATGATACTCATATAACTAATAGGTACACATTTATGAAATCTGAAAAAACTCTTGTATTCCTTTATATGTATGAGGATGTTCTAAATGATAAGACTCTAGCCTAACCCTATCTAAAATATTGAATGGTCCAATGAACTGATGTGGTAGCAGGTCATGTCACCAAATCATCGAAACATTAATATAATTGAAACACATAAGAAGAATTGATGTTAAAATTCAAAATTAATAAGTCATCAATGGAAATAAACATGATACTTCTTATACTAAACATTATTCATTCACTTCTTGATTAACTATATTAACTCTGATGTATATTGAACGTGATGTGATCCTTAGAGAATAGAATCCTATGACTCTAACTACATCGGGGAGAATGATATGGCCTAATATATATGTCCCTATATAGATCCTTATATTTAGTCTACTGGAAGATATTATTATAAGATAACTCCTCAAGATGTAAATGTTTCTTCTTAGAATCTCCAAAATCAAGGACACAAGTTCAGATCATGTCCCTTAAGACTTATATCTAACACTCATACTAACATTTAGTGTGAGGGAGGTATGTTGTATTGAAAATTACTAATGAACCAAGAAAATTCTAAAAACCCTTCTAGAGCCATGATTAAAATGAAATTACCTATGAAATATGTTGGATCATGGAACACCATGATGGAATATAATCTATTAGATGTAGTTTCTCTAAGGTTATTCTATGGATAAGGTCTCTAAAATATACATGGAGTTGGGGACCTTCATCACTATTTCCAGGATAACTTATAAAACCACGCTTCCTTGGCATGACCTTAGTAAACTAGTAAAAAAATAAATAGTGAGGTCATTTGATTTATATTTTTTATGGGTAAGGGATGTAAAAGACCATTTGATTGTGGGTGTTCCTCCTTCACCTACAAACTAGAGGAATTATATATATGAAACAAAAAAATTATTTTTCATACCAGGCCACCAATACTGGTGGCATAATTCAAGGAACATCTTAGTGAGTCTAGGGTGTGATAACATTTTAGAGGCATTGGATTCCCAAATCAAATACCATCATGCAACATCCCACACCTCTGCCATTGGATTAGGAAGGGGTAGAGGGGATACAAGGCCTTGGTTGACATCCCCAATACACCAAATGTTTAGAATCTATTTCAAGGGATTTCTTAATATATTAGGGTTGACATTCCATTTTAAAAATAAAATAACCACACCCACATAACCATAACCAAAAACCCGTTAAATGATGCAAGTGTATACTGTAATTTAACACAAGGTAATTCCAATTAAAATAAAAAAATCTAAAAAAAATGAGCCACGTAAGTTTAAAAAGTGGAAACAAATACCAATAACTGAAAGAAAACCAAATATAAAAACTCAAAATCTCCTCACATTCTCTAAGTTCCACCTCCACAACCGATGACCAAGGTATCACAATTCATCACTAAAGAAATAAGATATATTGAATTTACCTATGTATCGATATATAACATCTTCAAATTCACCCACGTTCCCAAGAAGAGGGGTAAGTATAGAACATTTTCTGATTTCTGCAATAGTTTTTCTACTCATTTTTTTAGGATATATCATGTTAGCACGTTTATATAAAATAATTTTTACAAATCGATTAAAAATAGTTTCTATGAAAAGATCAAAATAGTTTTCCCAACCAAAACCATTTCTATAGAAGGAAAACAAACTATGTTTTTAAATCCATTTCCCAAATCCAATTAGAATAATCCATTTCATGTCCAAACACATAACCAAACTCACTAACAAAAACACAATCAATTTTTTTATAATTGATGGTAAAAATTGAATTCCATATTATAATTACCAAATGTTCTATGAATGGAAATTACCTTCCTATAATTATGTAATAAAATCACATGAAATCACCACATAATGAACTACTAAGTTCAATGATACCATTAAACATAATATTGTCACTTCTATGGTTTGAATTTCGAAAAGCTGACATACATGGGTTCGATCTATAAGATGTTTAGAGTCCTAAAAGAAAAACATAATTTTTGATGAATAGTACCCTACTCTTATGAATAGTAACCTACCATTAGGAATAGTTATATGAAACTTATGAATAGTAAATCGTCCTAGAGAATTGTAAACTCACCAATAAAAGTATAAGTAAAATTTAGGCATCTTATATGTTAATATATAACTATAGTAAAAGTATTTGATTTTGGTAAGTCATAAATATTTAATTTTAATTAATTAAATAATTAAAAAGGTAATACCTTTTCATAAAATGTTTTCATAAATTAAAAATGATATCTATTATTTTATAAAGATAATTTTATGAGACCTTATTTTATTTTTAAATGAATTATGAAATCAGTTGTAGTTTTATAATCTATTATTTACAAGTAAATTGTGATTTTAATTGAAAATTATATAAATCATATATATATAATTGTTTTTGAAAAATGGATATCATTTTGGGGTTCTACATGTAGATAAATGGTAATGGTGAATTTTTGGATTTTTTCTAAAATACTTGAAATTTTATTAATAGTAAAACACGATAATTCGTGATAAATGATAAAACCTAAATTTATACATCATGCTTGAGTCATGGATGATGTAAATGGAAATATTTTTAAAATCACATGGACAAATTACTATTTTTTGTCACAAAAATTATTACTATTTCTCTTCTTATGAAAAAATAATAAACTAATGAATAAAATATTATAGAAACCCCCCACCCCTCCACTATATAAAACACTGATACTTACTACATCTCTTTACTCCTCTCAAGCTTTTTGATATACATAAATTTGGACCAAATATCTCCCCAATATCCTCCCCAACGTCCAAACGCCTTTGGTCTCTTCCAAATCCCAAATCCTAACCCTTTAAAAGGCTCTCAAGGAAAATTAAAGCAAGTTGTAAATTCTTCTTTTCTTTTCGTTCATTTTCTTTTCATATTATTTTTTTCACATTAATTTCCTAACCTCTCAACATCCAAATGGTTAGAAAACTTCTGCAACATAAATTTACTAAAAATTTCTTATTCTAAAGTGATAATTTATTATTATATCTCTTTTTCCCTCCTTTTATACAACGAAAACAGAAACATTGTCCGAGGTGTGTGAATTTATCACATTTAAGGATGACGAGTAATCAATTTATATTACTATATTAAATTATGTTCATGGAATGATTTTTATGTTTGAACTATACTATTAAAAATATATTTAATATTGTGTTTTTGTAATCCTTTTCACAAATGATGTAAAATAATAATACAAAACAAGTTAATTATGAGAAACATTTCAAAATTAATCCAAGCGTTTATCATTAACGTTTTATATAATGATTCACCTTCACAAAAAATATCCATATGAATTATATAATAAATTAATCTTATGGATGATCACACTAATTTCATATAAATTCAATTCTTCCCAACAAACCTCATCATACATGTGTATCCTAACATGAATATACCAGAAGATATCATTAAAACCATCGAAGAAAATGCTCCCAAACAATGAAATTGAACCACTTAACCCATAAAAATTATCATGAATTAACATAAAAGGGTTATAATGAATCATTTACACATAAAATAGTTTGTATAATTATAAATTAATTATCCTAATTATATTATTCAGTTCACCAATATCCAGTGGAGAACACCATCAGGCTTATGGTAAGGGATCCTCTCTATTTTACTTTTCTTCAATAATGTCCTCTATGTTATGCCTTTTCTGTGTAATCCCTAATTATAGGGTATGACATTTTACCTCCCCCATACATACCTCATGAGGTATAAGTGATGATAAACCCCTTTCCACCCTCATTTATCCCACATAAGTACACCTGATACCATGCTGATAATCTGTATGGGATTTTACACAGACCTCTGTTGTTCTTCAGGTTACCTTACCTTCCTTTTTCCCAAATAATGTTATCTTATATTTTCATGGAAATATTATAAATTCTGTTTACATGTATAAAATAAATTTATAATTACCCTTCATCATTCCCTTTCTGGGATATACTTGTTTTAAGTGATTTTATCCTCAATACTTCTTGATAATAAATCACTTTTAGAGGAAATTTATGAAATCTTACTTGATTTTAAGTTCACTCTATCTTATATTTTAGGTCACCGTTGAATTTAATACGTATAATTTATTTATGAAAACATTATTGATTCGCTTATGGTTTTATATAAGTTATTTCCCCTTTGTTAGTTTAAAGGCTCTATAGTATTTTCCTTAAAATCGCACAAGAATGTTTTCATGCTAAAATTTATTAAATAATTTTCTTACATGTTATCACTTATACATGACATAAAATACCATGATTAATTCCAATATTTACTTATTTATGTACTTGTATATTTTAGTTCCTTTCCTTCATGAATACTTTTATGATATTCCTAATTGTTAGGCTTTATGACATGATTATGATACCCAATTCTTTTCATGGGAAAACCTTATGTTTATACAAGATTGATTATGTTTGATTTTTTATCGAGAAAACATATTCATAATGTTAATATGGGTCCACCTAGATAGATCTACAATGGATTCGGTAATATTGAGTCTCATGAGATGTTATGTGCGATGGTCTTGGCAGTTAGACTTGGCATCAACTACCATGTACAACTATCTTGGCGGTTAGCCTTGACTCATCATAAAGTCAGGTTTTATGTGACTCAAAATTAATATGACTCTATGTTTATATTATTCCATGTATCTATGTTATGATTCCATATGTTACATGCATTTTTATATCATCATATGTTGCTTTCTATCCCATTTTCTAATGCTTTTTTCTTATGGATATTCCATTTCTGGGATATTTATCTCATCCCTTTGTTCAAGTGTTCTCAAGGGTTCCCTATACTGATGTTTGAGAAGAATTAATGTTAGAAGATCTTTTTTAATATATAATAAATTAATGTTTTTTCAGATCCATGTTATTGTTTTTATGTACATAGCCTTCCAAGTAACTAGACTTTATGATCCATGGATTGTACTCTGATGTATAATTATGCTTAAATTCATGTAATGTTATATTTCAATGGGTATGGTCTCTATATTTGGTATCATAAGATGGTCTAGTTATTTTTGGAGATTAGGAATAGGTAAAATTATTATTAACCTTATGTATGAGACAAAGTATGTGAAAACACCCCTAAATATTGGTAAGTTTAGAGTATGTGGTTTATCAAGTACAAATATCCCTTTCTGGATACAAATAGGTAGAGGTTTCTCTAGAACAAATTTATCTAGGTTTAAAACATTAAAACACCACTTTGACCTATTCTCGAATGAGAACTGGTTCATTACAAAGGGTCATCCTACACTCTTGGTTTGACACTCCCAGGGGATATGGTTTGGTATATTCATAATCTTAATGAAAACTATTATGAAGGGAATAAAAACAATCCCATAAGAATATAAGTTAATAAATAGATCAAGGATAACCTAGATTGATACATAGGGAATCACAAGTTATTATATACTTCTCATTTATATTTTAATCATATTATGTTAAATTTTTCCTTTTTATGCTCAATAGCTAGGTATTCATGACCTCTATTTGGATGTTATTTGTCTTAGTTAATGGTGTGAAATAGAAGAACACATGCCAACATCCAAAGTGACAGGTAAAGTGAATATTTCCATATTTATATGCCAAATATGATGGGAAAAAGTTCTAAAAACTTCATGATAGTACTTGCTCAGTTGTCTCAAGTTATGAATAATAACTTGAATCATGTGGAACACCCTCCCCCTCCAAGGAATGAAAAATTAGTTATTGAATACTTCATGCAGAAAAGGAAAACCATGTTTACTGGATCTTCTAATCCTTTCCACTTAGAATAGTGGATTAACTCCATTGAAAAGATATTCTATGTCCTCTAGTGCTCAAAAGAATAAAATGTCATACAAGAGGTCGATCATTTTTATGGGGAAGCTGATCAGTGGTGGAAACTAATCACAAATATGAATCCCTTGGAGGAAATTGATTTCATGGATTGGGAGGAATTCTATATAATTGTTTTTCAATAAATTGTTTCCTCAACACCTCCATTTCAAGATGGAAGTAGAGTTTCTCATAATCAAGGAGAAGGAAAATGATTCAATCGAGGGGTATAAAGAAAACATTACAAGGTTAGAAAGGCACACATATGGCTTTTTCATGAACACTGAAGGCATGTTGGATTTTTTCTTTAGTGGACTAAAGATGAGTTTACAAAAAGAATTTGTTATTTAAAATGTTGACAACTATGAAGAGACTATCTATTGTGCCCTTAAGGTTGAAATGGAAATTGAAGACTCTCAGTGGTATCGTGGGCTTGGTGACAAGAATAGGAAATTTAAATCTAATGTGTGTGGACCTGAAAATAAATTCCATGATGCAAAAAAGCTCGAAAATCCCAGTTGTTAAAATTGTTGGAACAGGAATCATTGGAACTATCTAAAGGGGACAAGTAATTTCTTCAAATGTGGAATGTCGAGACATCTAGATTAAAATAGTTGAAGAGATATGAAAAATAACATTAATGGGGAAGAAGAAAGGAAGGCTTAAAACAACACTCTTCTTGTTGTGTACTATTACAACTACAAGGAGAAAGGGAATTATATAAAAAATTTACCTATGCTAAGGATTGTCAGAGGCAATCAACAACCACCTCCACAGAAAAAGGAAGTAGTTATGTTATCACTACTACTAAGGTTGAGTCGGTCAATGATGTGGTGATAGGTATGCTGGTTATTTATTCAAGAGTAGCGAACAAACTATTTGATTATGGTTATATGATTAGCTTTATACCTTTAATGTTTAGTATAACTATTCAAACACCACCTCAAAATTTGGAGGATAAGTTTTCCATGAAAATATCCAATGGGGAAATTATTACGTCCATATTTTATAATTCCTCCACAATTAATGTTTGTTGACTGAACTTCCCAGAACATCTTATCATACTTCTTTTAGAGGATTTTATCACTATTTAGGGAATGGATAGGCTATCATTATACAAAGAAAACCTCAACTGTCTGGAAAAGGAGATTATTGTTCACATCTGGAAGATTCCTCCAATTTTTACATGTGTATGAAAGAAGATGAATTTCTTTTTGAATAATTATCTCAATTGTAGATATTAATTCATTATGAGCTGGCATGCCTAGATTTAATGATTGAGACAATGTAGAGAATCATGCTTGAAGAAATACCTTTCTTGAGAGATTACATCGATGTATTTCCTAAAGAGTTTCTCGGTATTCCTCCTGATCAAGAGGTTGAGTTATCAATTGATCATATTCTTGGATCTCTACTTTTATAAAATACACCTTATAGACTGCCCACTATAGAGCTGGAAGTGCTGAATAAGAAGTAACATGAGAATTTGGAGAAGGGTTTTATATGCCCGAGTGGTTCACCATGGGGTGTTATGGTCCTCTTCGTTATGAAGAACTATGGATAAATGTCAATTAGCATTAATTATGGTGATCTCAATTAAATCATGATAAAGAAGATATTTACCGTACTATGGATAGATGAATTTTTCGATCTACTTCATGGGGCTAGTTATTTCTATATAGTGCACCTTCGCTGAAGATATCACCAATTAAAGATGGGCAAGGAAGATATTCTGGATAAAACATTTCAAATGAGTTATGAACGCTATGAGTTCTTGATGACTACCTTTAGACTCACTAATGCTCCAGAAATATTAATGGATTTATTGAATAGAGTCAATAGATATTTCCTTTAAAAATATGTGGTCATCTTTATTGATGATATTCTAATATTCTCTAAGTGGAAGGAGGAAAATTAGAAGCATTTGAATACCATATTAAAGACTTTGTGAAGGGATAATTTTTATTAAAATTATAGTAAATGGGAGTTCTATATAGAGGAAGTATCATTCTTGGGGCATGTTATCACCCGTAAATGGATATCTAAGGACCCTTCTAAGAGAAAGGGGATTACAAAGTGGACCATTCCAACATCTATAACCGATATCTGTATCTTTTTGGGTCTAGATGGGTATTATTGATGATTTTTTAAGAACTTTTCATGCTTTTAAAACCCAATGACCATGGTGGCACAAAAAGGACTAATTGTTTTATGGACTCTGTAATGTTAAGACTACATTAAGGAGTTGAAAAAGAGGATAATCATTGTTTCAGTACTCACACTCCCAAAAAGTGTAAAACTCTGGGTGGTGTACAATGATCCTTAAAAGAATTTATTTGGATGTTTTCTAATGAAAAATTATAATACGATAGCTAGTGCCTCATGGTAGCTGAAAATAAACGAGAAAAACTATTATACGCATGATATGGAGTTAGAGGGTGTGATCTTTGCATTAAAATCAAGCAGCATTATCTCAATGGGGAAAAATGTGATATATATATAGATCACAAGAGTCTCAAATATATATTCTCCCAAAAAGAGATTAATATTCACCAGATATGATGGATATAGATTATTAAGTATTATGAATTCTCAGTCCACTACCTTTCTGATAATGCAAATAATCCGGAAGATGCTCCCATTAGAAAATACGACAAATATTTATCAATGATGAGAGTTAAGAAGGATCCAATATTGTATGATTTATTGAGAATGGACATGTGAATAATTAATTTTGGAACATAATCAATCCTTTCTCAAATTATTTCTCAACCATCCATCCTAGAGAAAATAATGGATGCCCAAAGAAAAGATGTGAAATTCGGAAAATGGTGGAAGCCAATAAAAATATAAAATCTTATGGCTTCATGATTAATGAGGAAGTAGTAGTAAGATATAGGTCACGAGTATCTATACCATCTGATACAAAGATAAAGAAGGATATTATGAATGATGCACTTATCCCAACCTTATCTATCCACCCATATAGCTCAAAGATGTATTGAGATCTCTAAGAGACTTTTTTGTGGGAAAACATAAAGAAAGAGATTGCTGAATATAAAACAAAGTGCATGTTATGTCAATAAGTGAAGGATCAAAGAATAAAGTATAATGGGATTAAGAAACCACTACCCATACCAACATGGAAGTGTGAGAACATTCCCATGGAATTTATTACTGGATTCCAAGGATAGCCCGAGAAAACAACCATATATGGGCAATTGTGAATCATCTTACAAATACATCTCACATTATAGAAATTAGAGAGGAATTAACATTAGATCAACATTGATGGATATGTATCAATGAAGTGGTAAGTCTGTATGGAGTATCACTTTCAATTTTATCTGAAAGTGATCTAAGATTCACCTTGATGTTCTCGAAAAGTCTCTAACATGCTCTAAGAACAGAACTGAACTTCAATATGGACAATCATTCTCAAACTGATGGACAATATAAGAATACTATTTAAAAATTAGAAGATATATTGAGATCATATTCAACGAACTTTGAAGGAGGATGGGAAAAACATCATCCACTGGATGAATTCTCAAACAACAACATTTTCCAATCAAGAATCCGAATGGCACCATAGAAATCCCTTTATGAGGAATGCTGCAGAACACCGGTGTGTTGGGGTGAGTCAGTGAGCGTAAGATGCTAGGACCTAAAATTGTTGATGAAATAGAAGAGAATGTGAAAATCATTTTGCAGAACATCATGGTAGCCAAAATTCGATAGAAGAGTTATGGAGATAATTTTCGACGAGACCTTGAGTTCAATGTTTGAGACATGGTATTTCTATGAATATATCTATGGAATAATGTAATTTGATTTTGAAAAAATGGAATGCTATTTCCTAGGTAAATAATCCCCTTATATATTCTTAATCATTTTGGATATATGGACTATCGACTGGTACTTCTACATACCATGTCTAATGTAAAAGATGTCTTCCACATATCCCTCTTAAGGAAGTACATACCAGCCCCATCACAAGTACTCTCTTCAGAGGTGGTATAGTTGGAGAATGAGATTTTTCTTACGAGGAGTAGCCAGTGAAGATCTTGAATGGTAGATATAATGTTTTTCATTACAATACTACTAACCCAGTCAAGCTATTGTGCAGAACCATAAGTATGTAGAGGAAACATGGGGACTTGAGGAGGCAATAAAGGGAAAGAACCCGCACATGTTTATGGATTATAATGAAAACCGAAATTCTGAGGGAGAAATATCATAAGGGTGAATTTTGTAATGACACAATATTTTATAAATGAAAATTCCGTTCCTATAATTATTTCCTAAAATTACATGAAATCACATCGTAATGATCTATAATGAACTATATGACATTTAAACATAATATTTTCACTTCTATGATTTAAAATTAAAAAATATGACATACATGGTTGTGATTGGTAAGATGTATGGAGTATGATAATAAAAACATAATTGTTGGTGAATAGATTTCCACCCTTATTAATAGTAAATTACAGTTATTAAATGTAATATCGAACTTATAAATAGTAAATATTCAAAAGAATAGAATCCTCACCCATGAATGTATAAATAAAATTTAGGCATCTTATAACTGAGAATATGATCATTGTAAAAGTATTGGTATTTTTGTAAGTAAAGGATAATTATTTACAATTCATTACCAAATTTAAAATAAAATTTATTTTACTAAAAAGTGATCATATATTAACAATTTTATGTCTTCTGGTTTTAAGATAATTTTATAATACCGTGTGAAATTTTTAAAATCATTATAAAATCAGTTATATATGTAACATTTATTTCTTCATGTAAATTGTGGTTTTAACTAAAAATAAAATTAATTACATTTAGAAAATTGTTGATAAAAATTTGGATTTCATTTTTGGATTCTACACGTTAAAAATGGTCATGGTGGGTTTTTAGTATTTATCTAAAATACTTGATTTTTTTTATGAATAGTAAAATATGATAATTCACGGAAAATGTTAAAACCAGAATTTCTGCATCATTCTTGAGTCATGGATGATGTAAATGGATTTTCTTTACTAACATATACATATTAGTATTTTTTTCACAAGATTCATTGCTATTTTTTATATTGTGAATAAAATAATGAACTAATGATTAAAATAATATATAAACACCCTCCCCTACATTATAAAAACACCGATACTCCCATCTACACTTCACTCCTCTCACACAATGAGCCTTACATTAGTTATGCCTCAAACTCTACCACATATCCTCCCCCATTTCCAGATTCATTATTTCTCCACAAAAATAAAATCATATCCCCTTAAGAGTCTCTCAAGGAGGATTAAATCAAGAGGCGAATTCCTATTTTCTTTTCTTTCATTTTCTTTTCACGTTCCGTTTTTATCTTTTCATTCCTAATCACTTTTCATCCAAATGATATGAAACCTATAATACCATACATATATTGGAATCATGTTATGATAATGTTATAATTCATTATCATATCTCATTTCCCTCTATTTATATGAAAAAATTGAAAACACCATCCAAGATGTGTTAATTTATCACATCCATGGACGAACAATTATCAATTTCTATTACCATCTTCAATTTTGTTCGAAAAAATATTTTTATTGAAACAAACTATTAAAAATTAATTTTAAATTATGGGATATTATATAATAATTTTTTATAAATGATATAAAATAATAATGAAAATTATGTTAATTGTGTTCAAATTTGACAAATTAATCCAAGCATGTATCATTAATGTTTTATATAATGATTCACCTTCAATCCATATATCCAATCGAATTTTATTACCATGTAATATGTTTTATGTTCACTATTGTCATTTAACATCAATTCTGGACACCCACCCTCATCATACATATATGTATGAACATGAATACATGTGAACCAATCATTAAAACCAAGAGTGTAAATGCTCCAAAATAGTGAAATTGAACAACCCAACCCTTCAAAATGGTTAAAAATGAATAGAAAAAAGTTATATTAAATAAGTGACATTAAAAATATATTCTGAATTAATTAATTAATTAACCCTATTATATTATTCTGGTCATGAATATCAAGTGGTGAACACTATCAAACATAAGGTATGAGATCCTCTCTATTTCACTTTTACTCAAGAATGTAATATATGTTATGCCATTTTATGTGTAATACCAAATGATGTGGTATTATTGTTTTCCTCCCCCATAAATTCCTCATGATTTATTAGTAATTATAAACCACTTTCTCGGTCATTAATCCCTATTATGTACACCCGATATAATGTCGATAAACCATAAGGGATTCTACCCTAATCTCATTGTTCATTCGGGATTCCTTACCTTCCTTTTACCCAAATGAAGTTATCTTATATTTTTATACGAATCATATAAACACTTTTTACATGTACCAGACTCTTTTATCAATACCCTTTCATCATTCCATTTTTGGGATATACACATTTTTATGTGATTTCCTCATTAATACATCCTGATTAGCAGACCTGTTCTTAGGGAAATCCCCGAATTCTAACTATAATTAATGTGCACTCTATATTCTATTTGAAGACACCATTGTATTAATATAATCATTTTTTAGGAAATCCATATTAGTTCACTTCTTGTTTTATAAAATTTATTTTTCCCTTTTCTATTTTAAAGGTTCTATAGTATTTTCATTAAAACCACACAAAAATAGTTTAATTCTAATATTTATTAAATAATTTTCTTACATGTTGTCACTTATACTTGACATCACATACCATGATACAAGCCAATTTTTCATTATATATATCCATGTATATTTTAGTTCCTTTCTTTCATGGAGACTTTTATGATATTCCCATTTGTTATGCTTTTTGACAAGATTATGGAACCAAATTATTTCAATGGGTAACCCTTATGTTTATGTATGATTGATTATATATGATTATTTATGTGGAAAATATATTCATTAAATGTTAATATAGGTTTGTCGAGATATCCCTCCAATGCATTGAGTAATGTTGAGTCTCATGAGATGTTATGTGTGACTGTCTTAGCGGTTAGCATTGGCTTGTGCTACCATGTGAGATGGTCTATGCGGTTAGCCTTGGCATGTTCAACCATGTGCAACAATCTTGGTGGTTGGCCATGAATTGAGCTAAAATCATGTTTTATCTTGTTTCCACTTTACTATGACTCAATTTTTTCATTTCTTTCTTATATGTTATGATTCCATATGTTACATGCCTTTTATATCATAATATTATGACTTCTATCCCATGTTCTAATGCATCGATCTAATAGTTATTCCCTTAGTAGAATATTTAGCTCATCTCTTTGTTCATGTGTTCCCCAAGGTACCCTATGAAACTGTTTGACCATAGTGGAATTTATGATCTATATTTGATGATTAAATAATGATATTTTTTTATTTAGTTCCGTGTTTTAGGTTTTATATAATGAATCATCAAAGAAAATAGAAATTATGATCCTTGGATTGTAGTCTGATGTATAATGATTCTTAAAATCATTTAATGTTATATGTAAAAGAATATGGCCTCTTTACATATCCATCCATTTAATGGTGGTTCTTCACAACCATTATTCATTCCATTCAAATCATGCCCAACCATTAATTCCCTAATTCATACCAAAAAAATTATTCCAATCTATTTCAATAAAATAATCCTTTTATTGAAATTTTATTAACTAACTTTTCATACATAAAAAGAAATATATAATTTGAAATAATCATAATAACATCATGAAAAAATAACTTAAAAAAACAAAATCATAAATTTCACAAACCATCACTATAGAGGGGTTCTATGAAGATGCTCATAATATTTTCACAATTAAATTCAGGAAATTTAATCCATTTTAAATTAATGATTTTTAACAAAGATAAGTATAAAATGAACCCACCGACCATTGAAATAGAGGTGACCATGAAGAACAATTCATCAAATCCAAAACCATATATTAGATCATCTAAAAACCACATCAAATCTAGTTCCATGCCATCGAGAAACCATATATAATCATGATTATAATAACACATGACCAACATATCCCCAAAATATTTGATCTGTAAATCCAAGAGAGAGATGAAACCACTAATAATGAGCATTTACTAAGGAATTCAGGGCTCCGACACACCAAGAATCACAAACATATTTCTCTGGGATTAATGGTAAG
The DNA here is from genome assembly GCA_963277665.1 of Viscum album. Classification (NCBI taxonomy): domain Eukaryota; kingdom Viridiplantae; phylum Streptophyta; class Magnoliopsida; order Santalales; family Viscaceae; genus Viscum; species Viscum album. Next base: position 220,944,527 of record OY728147.1, read on the forward strand.
GATCCCTACAACCATTAAGAGAAGTGAAAATTGTACTCGAATATTATTATGAGAAGAATGAGGAATTTTATAGAAATTGAAAATTAGATCATCGATTTTCAAATCATGTTTTTAATGGCTCGTAGTTAGTTGGAACTATTAAGAGAAATGTTTGTCAAACATGTGACATCCATAATCATTAAACACTGATTATATGGTTAGACCACATGGTTAGACAATCTGTGGCCCATCCATTCTTATCCCCTCTGTTCAACATCACATAGTTTCACCTTGGAGGACACATGATTGGGAAGTCTATGCGCCAATCGTATTCCAGCCATGTGAACTATGTTTTCGCTTAAATAGTCTCTTGGAAGTATAGTATAATTTTTTCCAACCATGCTATAACCTACTAAAATGCCTAAAAATTTACAAAACTCCAAACACAAAACCCAATTACATTATATAATTAGAATACATAAAATAATGGTTTATTTATTTAAAACGGGGGTAATACATTCTCCCAACCATTGGTATTTCTAGCCTTAGAAATTAGAAAACCACCATATACTTAAAATAGATCTGGCCATTTCTCAATCATTTCGTTATAATGTTAAGTAATTGAATTCTCAATCTAATCCTGTTATAGAAAACCCCAAAATACACTGATGATTTTTCCATTCAAGGAATTCTCGTATCTATCCATAATTCATACTATAACATGATTCAACGAAGCATCTAGTTCTAGGTTAATGTTATCCCATTGAATTCTATTCTTAGGATTAGGTTGATACTTTTTCAACTGATATACATGAAACACATTATGTACTAGTGAAGACCCTAGTGGAATTTACAAATGATATGACACCTCACCAGAACATTCAATTTTATTAAAAGGGAACTTATATCTAAAAGATAACATTCCCTAATACCCAAGATGATGATTCAGAATCCTTGAAACGATTCTTAAGAACACATGATCCGTCACCGCGAAATAAAAACTATATCTAAAATGATTCAAATATGATTTATGATGACTCTATGACATTTCCATCATTTTATTTATCAACTAAACATTCACCATTGTCTCTTGAACAAGGCTTGGTCCAAATAATGAAGTATCAACTATTTCCACCCAACAAAGTGGAGAATGAAAATGATTCCCATAAAATCCATGAAAAGGTTCCACATGTTTAATGGCATAAATAATATTGGTAAATGAGAACTCTATAACCATTCTGTGACCCCCATGATCCCCCAAAATCCATTTCACATTCCCAGAGAATGTATTCCAATTTTTATATCATCCATTCGGATTTTTCTACCATATAAGTATGATATGACATGGTTACATTCAACCGATCCACAAGGTCATGTTGTGTGGATTTATAGTAATTTGTTGTAACATTCATATCATGGACTAATAACATTGAAAATAGTACTCTATTCAACTCTACATCTTCACATATATAGATTTTAGATAGCCTCTATACCGTATGTGATTGGAAAATAGGGCTGAAATATGATGATTTGGTGATCTAATACACTATCTTCCATTATGAATCATGTTTCTAAATTATCATTAGGATTCCGATCCAAAAATATATATCTATATTCATCCATTTACAAACTATAATTGTTATAGCATGTAGAATAACAAACGACCATTGTTGCTCAGCCTAATCCTACTGAAAAGTGAGTCATCTCATGACAAATGCAGCCATTCTTCTTTTCATTACAACTCACCAAAATTGTTCTTTTAATGAATTGTACATCTTTTTTTACCATGAGAAAAAACCTATGTAGAATGGTGGAAATCATGTAGGACATGTTCTTGAAAAAATATATTTTCAACCATCTGATCTTGAAAACATAATATTGATTCTCTATAAAGATTCTATCCATAAATATTCTCCCCAACATTGAGTTTTGACCTCATAGTAACACAATGATAATTGGTTGTCTATTCCTATTAATATTTCTCAACTAAATACTAAACAAATGAAACTAAAAATACTACAATACCATCTTTATCTTCACAATCCATCAGCTCGTCAGTTATCAACGACATCAGCTACTACTGGTTTGAAGCTTATTTCACTAACTGACCATATGAATTTCAACATAATGCATCCACCATTAAATTTCCTTTAACTAATATATAAATCAAGTAAATGTAAAACATTTTAAGATACTCCACCATCTTATTCATCTGAAATTAAAATATTTTTATGAGATTTTGTTTTTCAAACTCTTAGAATTTGTAAATGTTGTAAACGTCTCACCAATGAAGTGTTGTTTCCAAGTATCCAAATGGTAGAATATAATAGATGATTCCAAAATTTTTATTGGGTTGTTCTTCTCATAAAACGGTAACATCAATGAGATATAATCAACATCATGATATCCATACATGAGAACAAACCCCATCCTAGATTCTAAAGAATCACAATACACCATGTACCCTTGTCCTGGTTTTGGAAATATCATGATTGATGATGATTTAGGAAAAACATTTATCTATTGAATTGATTTCTGATATTCATCATTCAATTCAAATGGAACACCTTTCCATGAAAATGATATCATTGGTGAAGCTATTCATGAAAAATCAGGATGAATGCTTCGGTAAATACTAGTTAAGTAAAGGAAACTACATATCTCAAAAAAATAATTTGGCAGTTTCAACAATATAATATCTTATATCTTTTCTTGATCCATTGAATCCAATTTTAATAGATATTAAATGGAAAATAAAACATAATACTTGTATCAAGAAATTATACTGTTAATGTTTGTCAATAAAATGATGATCCCTCAAGATTCTCAACACTTCCTCCTTGTGTTTCTCATTCTTAGTCCTTGGCCATGAACACAACAATATGTATTCCAAAAAAACCACCACAAAATAATATTGTATTTTTAGAAATATTTGATCCATTAATAAAAGAAATACCACTACTTTGTCCATAATAATTAATGGCATTACCACATACATATCTACTCCTAGAATATATTTTCCAAATATCCAACTTACAAACCTGCAATTGATGATATCCTAATCTAAAATAAATTTTATACAATTGATATAGTTCCCTAAATTGATCAAACAAATCATAAATTCAAAAAATTACATATAAATCTTCTATCATAACATATTAATATTATGATAATCCACAAAGATCATAAGAGTTTTTTATCCTATTTCACAAGAAAACTCAGTTCAACCAATAGTGAAGTTCAATGATGAATTAACCGTTCATTTTTTAACTCATATAACTAAAATTTGATTTCTATTATTGTTTTTGTTCCATTTTGTAACTTCAAAGGGAAATTGGACTGATCCCTTGGAGGAGATCAACAATAAACTCCACTTATATCGTCAGAGATTTTTTTTTTGAAATTATGAGGAAAAATATATGGAACGTGGTCAATATCTAATGTAAAAATTATATTCCTGATCTCATCCAATGATGCAATATTTGAATCTTCAAATTATTAATAAATAATTCCAACTGGTAGTTCCATCAATCTTCCTTCACATAATTTTTAATTCGGGTCTTCTATAAAGAGATAATCAACCCCATCAACATTCATATAATAATAAATGTGAGATTTGGATGTTTTTAACCCATCCACACCATATATTATGTAATAGAAATCCAACTAAACAATATAGAAATCCCAAATCAATTCATCACTATTGATTCTTATACCAAATTCATTTTTCCTAAAGGTTCAATATTACCTTTAACCAAGAAGAGTTAGAAGCTTTAAGATGGAAGTCATCACCTCCATAAGAACACCTTGAGGATCAAAAATATGAGAAGTAATAAATTAATAGGATTCACCACTATCAAACAAACATTTCATAAGGGTTGAATTCAATGGAATCATACCTCTCACCATCAATGGTCAAGGTTGATCATCCACCATCACATGCCCAGATCCATAGAAATGATTACAAAATAGATTTTTCTCTTTAGTACCCAGTTGTAATTGTGCTACATGGGAAGCCATGGTATTCGAGGAATCACTATGTCTTGATCAGTTCTATAGATAAAAATTATTCTCCCCCCTAGTCCCATTAATTCTTACGATGTTTGTAACACACGGGACGTGTCTTGAGAACCGGACCATGGAGAACTACACTAATAACACTAAGTATGTCCCATATAGTTGTAATTGTGTTATGATATGGCTGGTTCAAAATAAACTCTATTCACGTGATCCAAATAAACCCACTAAAACCATCAAATATTACTCTTTGTTTTAGGTTGTAGATCACAAATAAATCTATTTGATTCTAAAACATACAAAAACATTATGTATATGTTTTTCCATTTTTATTATTACCATTATTATAGATCCCACCATTTCCCAAAGCTATCAATATTTTTCCTCCACCTGTAGTTCCTGAGATGTCTCCTCTTTCCACAATTGCTATATTGGCCACCTCCCTATAATCCATTATAAAAAACATGGAAATATTTATGTGAGTATCTAGTCTCATCCCTAATTTAAAAATGTGTACTATCAAGGATATAATTTCAGAAACATATGGTGTGAAGAAAATTGGTTTCAAGATTTTTTAAGTGTACCCTATCACTATGACTTTCCCTTCCTTCAATATGAAAAATGCCACCATCCTTGAAATCGTGATTGGGTGGGGATAGAATTATTTATTGAACAATTATTCCAACCCCTTTAATAAAATACCTTTGTCTTATATAACCATAAATGTTAATCCCCACAACTAGCATTTTAGATCCTCTAACATGTATTTTTTGGATATGAATGTTTTCTCAGCTGGGGAACCTAGGAAATAATATATTAATTTAATCTTATTAAGCCACACCCCTGCATTATCTAGTTCCATATCACCCAAAAACATGGGTCAATTATACATTTGTAACAAAATAAAATGATCCACTTTCATTGGTTTACCCCACAATATTCGTCTATCCCCAATTTTAAATGCATAGAGAATAAATTTAATAATTGGTTTGTTCACATGTGCCTCAGGTAAAAATACATTCCCCATAGCCTCTTTGAGCTGGGTTCATCTATGGATAACTAGTGAAATTTCCTATAAAAAATATAAAATGAAAATTGATATCAATATCTGTAAAATAAAGTCTCAACAGTTCGAAATTCACTATAACCAAAACATCAATCCAGGGAATTCCAAAATGTTCCATCTTTCCACTTTAATTTTTTTTAAAATTCATCCATGATTTTTGAAAACCAAAACCATTTCATGAATATTCAAAAATAAAAACCTTTACACCAATTCATACGTCATTAATTAATAATAAATCCAATCAGCTTCTGGGATGTCATATCTATCAATGCACGCCATCATCTTCTCATTAGTTAAACCCTTTATGGTGAGGTTAGAACTCCAAGAAGTGTCTCAAAAAACTCATGTACCCAACTCCCAGGTATCTTCAGGGACAACATAAATATGTTAGATTTTCCTTTCTGTGCTCAATATTTCATGTCCATAAGAAACTACTACTTAATACGATACAAGCTCTAAGACCAGAAAATCAATAAAATTTCCCCCAAAAATAAGGATGGATTCTCCAAGATTGATACCATTTTTTACATCCTTCCTATCACCCATTAGATTGTAATGTGGTGGATGTTATTTTATGCCTTATGTGACATCCTCAATATGCCAAATGGTGAAAATATATGTCAAAGGATTCATAAATATTTGTGGGATGATTTTCCCTTTTGAAAATAAAAAACCACATCCAGATAACCAATAAATGATGCATGTGTATAATGCAATGAAACATAAGGTAATACCCACAGACAAAAAAATCATACTAAAATATGAAAAATATTAGAATACTATCTGAATAAAATAATAAAATCAATGAAATAAAAATACATAAACTCCATAGCTCCCAACATGGTCCATGATCATACTCCACAAGTTGTGTGTAAGGTATCATGATGAATCAGAAAAGAAATGATATAACATTCCATTACTTGTGTACTGATATATCACATCTAAAAATGTACCACTGTTCCCAATTAATGGGTGAGAATAAAAATTAGTAGGAATACAAAAATTTCTTACCTACTAATTCCACTCTGATAGAATATCTTATCACATTTATATAAAAAATTGAAAATATTTGATACCAAAGAATCAAAAATAGTTTTCAAACAAGAACCACTTCTATTGTAGGAAACCATACAACATTTTTAAAACCAATTCATAAATATAAATGTCATAAAACATTCCATGTATACGCACACAAACAAAACCAAACACTCTTGAATGGTGTTACTATTTATTTTGGTACATCATTTCAATAATTCATCTTTTAAATGGAGGTAGTTCATGACTAGTATCCATCACATTCTTCTCACACAGAACCATTAATCCCAAAAACTATGCCAAAAAACTATGACAAACCATTTCACCAAAAAATAATTTGATTGAAAACATTATTCTAATAACTTTTTTATACCTCAAAAAACCCCACATTTTAAAATCCTGAACAAATCACAGTTCAAAACAACCAATTTCCACAATTCCCAAAACCAACACCAAATAGGGTTTATTGAAGATTCTCAAAAAAATCAGAATTCAATTCAATAAATTATATACATTGAAAATTAATCATTGCATTTACAACTAATAAGAGTCATGAGTGAACTCACCTACCACACAATCTTAGTTGAAAATGAAAAATGGTCCAAGATCTCCAAAAACATGGCTTAGATCGCCCAAAAACCACCACAAATCTTATTTCCTACCAAAAAAACAACCATATATCATCATCAAGAGAATCAAAAAACCTTTATCAGTAACCAATGGATAATATTCTGGAATTAAAGAGATCTATGATGAAGAAAACTAAGGGAAACCTCCATGAACAATCACTTACTATAGAATATGGGCCTCCAACGCTCCCAGAATAACCAACGAATCACTCCCAGATCAAAGGCAATGGTCTATAAATCCATTTGGAGAATATGAAATAATATTATGTTTTCTTGAGGGGGAAAATATGAATTAAGTTTAAAATATAAATTTGATCAATATATTTGGAATCTTTTTTTAACGGTGCATGGTTATGGTGCACGGTTAGAAAAACTGTGAGCCGTCCATTACCTATAATAACCCCTCGAATAGTTGGATCAAAAAGTTTGAAAATCCATTGAACAACCATGCTCGATACCTATGAGTAACATTCAATTTTTTCACCTGGGTGGAAGCCCAGTTTTGCTAAACCACAAGCCAACCATGCACCTTCCCAATCAAACCTATTTTTCCTTGCATAATTTCTTTGTGGTGTTTCATGTTTTCTACGACCCATAAACCTCTAGTAAATCCCCAAACACATTCAAAAACCCCAATAAATATCTATATAATAAACCAATTACATTATATACATAAAATAAATCATTAAAGACATAATTTCTTGAAACTCGGATGTGTTACACAAAACATTTCAGTAGAAACACAAACAAACCCATTAAATCACGAGAACTAGACCCCATAAATGAAAATCTAGGAGGAACATACTAAAATGAAAATACATCACTCTAGACCCAGAATTCATGATTATAAATATGCATAATATTTTCTCAATTCATATCCGATGAGGTCACTTCAAAAATATATATGAACTAGCGACTCATTATTCTCCTAAATATCCAGATGCATTTCAGAAATTTGTTCCACCAACTATCATTTGATACAAGACACTTTATGTACTAGTGTTTGTTTCTTCTAGCTCAGATCATTGGAAATTGAATTTCCATTATTAAGCATTCAAGAAAGGTCTAAATCACATAACTAAAGTTATTCAACTCATCGTCCCTATCTGAAATTCATGTCACGATGTGTGATTATATATTTGAGTATTTTATAGGTATCTGTAAGAAATAAGACACTCTCTCAATAAATTATTCCTCCAAAAACATATGGAAAGAAAAACTGTAGCTATCTCAAGATCATGTGTCATGTAATATCATTTGTTTAGTCTCAACTAGGGAGTGACATACACCATGAATATATTCCCTTACATCAAAACAACTCTTATCTCGAAACATATCACATAAAAATAAACAATATACCATTTTCCATGGTTAGGTAGGGTTGGGATTGATGTCAAAGTCAGCCTTCCTTTCATATATAAAAATGGTTTTTCAAAATATTTATATGATGATATTTTGACTCCCTTCGCGACTAAGCCCATAAAAGGTTCAGAAATGTGTGATAATTTTTGGTAAAATAACTATAATATCGAGATATCCCTAAGAAACACTAATTTTCAAAGATTATCTTAGTATATTCCTAATAAAACAAGACCCTAAACATATTTGGATTAAAATACACTACTAGCTTGGAGATACTTTGGAAGGGTAATTGAACATTCTCAATCTAGATGTTTAATATTATGATTTAGGAATACAACCAATTATTTCATAGTGTACTCAAAACGATGTAAAGGTGTTTTTCATGATCACATTGATTATGATAATGCACCAAGATGTAATCCAAAAAACTCCAAAAAAATATTATTACTGGAAAAACTAATTCACCATGCAATAAAATTATTTAGAATGTTAATAAAACTAAATGAAATAGCCAAATAGACATAATTTCCATATCTACCTCAAAAATATGTACATGGTATATTTTAAATTCCTAGATGATAACTAATTAATAACCAAAAATAAATCAATTATAAATAGGATCTTCTATCGTCAAATATGTTCAAATATGGTGTATATATGAGGGTAAAGTGTAATTGTTTTTAATTATAAATTGATGAAATTTTTAGTAATTAATATATAACCTAAGGGTCAAATCCTTAATCTTTAAAACATGAATGAGTGAACACCATTGAGATGTACAGGTTCATATAAACAGCTTATATTCATGATCAACTAGTTTTTTCTTATGTCCCTATAACAAAGTTATATTCTACCATAATGAGGAATAAATATCATTTCATCTTCTAGAACTAGTTCAATAGTTAACACTACCTATCTCATGAGTGGTAACATTGTATAATCATCATGAAATACATCTCCAAAGTGATCCAATATAAGAGGGAATTTTTTCTAACATGTTCCATGATCACTCAAAAAAGGACTGAAATATGAGATATCACTCCTCGCATCCAATGGTGTCAAAATATAGCTCCAATTATCTAGACATCCCATTCTCCATAATGAATATAGTTACCACCAAGGGGTGCTGTCATGGACACCCCATGATGATATAAATTAAAGTCAATATGATAAGGTATTAAACGTTTGATCAGTAGAATGATATCAAACCCATTATATAATGGATGAAAAGGTTCATTTAGAAGTGACAACCACCTTTCTCAAGTAGACACTCCACCAATAGGTAAAAAAAATCTGATCATAGTCCTAATGAAGTATCAAGTGTCATTACTCCATAATGGTACTCAATAATAAGTCCATATATATCCACGATATCTACATATATGAATGAAAGATAAGTTACTATATTTGATAGAATAGATAAAATGAAGGGGAAGCTGAAATCATACATCATATTATAGGGATGACACTCTAATCCTCACCCTAGGATACAATATAACTACCATAAGTTGTTGATCTCAATATGCGATGTATATCAGAAGGATAGCTTCCTCAACTTCATACACCTCCTTAGCTTGTATATCCTATTTTAATATAGTTAGAAACCTAATGTTTAACAATCTAGCATTCTCTAAAACCTATTATTTATGTCGACCCCCTATCACTAATAACTGGAGGATATGTGTTCCAAAACCACAAAAGTCGACCCATATTTCCCCAAGCATGACACTCAACTAGGTCCTTACTATAGGTGAGAATCATGCTCCTAGACTACCATATTAGTGACATATCACATGTCTTACCAAACACACACTATTAATACTACATCTATAATGTGAAATTAAAGAATGATACCATCATCTATTCAATTAACCACTTAACTTTTGAGGTACTGAATCACTATTCCCAACACCTTATGCTTCTCTTAGGTTACACTTTTAGAGGAGGGAATGGTTCAATATATCCATGATAGTAGTTAGATTATATACATTCGCATATGATTTAATAAGTATTATAAAACTATCCAAAAACAACCAAGCACTAGTTAATTCATCATTGTAAGGAATAAGAAAAAAATATTGGGTATTGTTGATTTGAGTAGAATAGTCTCTGATAGACATAGTACAATTTTGTAGGTTAAAATCTCAAAAACGTTCAACATTATTGGTTATTGGGATAATGTGATCAAATAATGTCGTCTCAAAATACCTTTATATGATAATATGATGTTGTCCTCCAAAGGTAAAATATCCCACCATCTCTTGCATGACAAACTAATCATGTATGTTGTGAACATGACCCTCCATTCTAGGGAAATTTCTAGATTCTCAAACATAGATAAGGTAGCCACTAACTAAGACATATTAGCATAGGGTCCCCATAAACTAAAAAGGACAATGGTTGTTCTACTAGGAATTATACAGTCATCTCCGACATAGTCAACAAAAGTCACAAATCCCCCTTCAAGGACAATACTAACTACAATAAACCCTCTTTAAAATGAGAATCAATCCCTGAGTAGGTTTAAAAGAAGTTGTTATATGAGGAACTATGGGTGGTAATATTGTTGGTGAAGGTCCCACCACCCTTGAATCTTGTTCTTCACCACCTTCTTGTGGTTTTAACGAAGACCATCATGGATGAAAATATCTATAATTCCAATTGAATTTATGAAAAACTGGTTTACTAAATGAATCGATATATGATTATATAATAGAATAAGTACATTAAATCCTATTGAAAGTTAAATACCGATCTTCCTACGTTTAAATATATGTCCATGTAACTTTTAAATCATAAGGGAACACTATAAACACTCCAAACACCCATCAATAAGATCAGGTATGGGTTAAGGGCTCACATCTTACAAAATTAGTTCAAGTATATGGTGTGTTAATTTCAAGTAATAGAAGAAAATTATATTTAATATTAAATTATCATCTTCATTTAATGGTAAAAATTTCATTTAAGGAATATTATTTAGTAGTTATATATAAAATGGTTTAGTTAGTTTAATCCACCATTCCCAAGGACCAAAGTCATATTCTTTACAAATTACAATAGGGGATCCATGAAACAGTTACAAACCATTTATGATTCTTTAATTATTTGCATCACCATTCCAAATTTATAAATTTATATTCACAAAACAAATTGGAATTGGAATACATTTATTTTAAACAACTAGCATTTCTTCCCATGAATGTAATGTTCCATGGATCGAACATTTGATAATTGCTTAGTTATTGTGACACGATCGAGATAAAAAGGGAAAACCCATTTAGGTTGATGTAATAAATTTAATTATCTAAATATTTATATAATATATCCTATTGAAATTTTATTGAAACAATAGATATAGTAATTGTGTAACTACTACTTGTTTTAGGCAATGGATGAAATAAATTAATGACAGATGGATTATTTCTGGCATATAATATTCAGGTTCTTATAATTATGCAAACACAATGCTTCCATTACATGCAAGGATATGTATAAAATAAAACCAATAATGATAATAAATTCTACATGTCACGTGGTTAATATAATAGTGTAAATAATACATATATAATGAGAAAATAATAATTCTCATCCGAGAAAACATGGATTCTTCCCTTTATGTGAGTTAGCTACTCCTATGAGCATGCTCATTTCCATATTACAACAGGTCCAATTCTCCTGTATCCTATGCCAAAAATATAATGAAAAATTAATAGTTTCCTCAAAAGTAACTAGGCCCTGTTATAAACATGTCCTCATGTGTGCCTCCCCTTTTACAGAGGATGTTGACTATTAGGGAAGGCCTATATTTATACAATGAGTGGAGTATTACCTCATAATCATAGAGGAGAAAAATAATGAATAAGAGAAAAAATAAGTTACAGAATGATAAAAATTAATGACAGGAATTTAAATCATCGCCAATATAAATTAATTTATAGAATATATATTCAATATTATACACAATATGATCTTAATTTCCCGACACTCTACAAAATGGGATACAAGGGGAATAGGGAAGAAGATATAAAAAATGTTTCTGTTATACAAAAGAAACAAAAAGAAAAAAATGTATATCCAATAACATCGCATGATCATGATTATTCCATTAATCCCACACTCTATCTTTCTATAGAATATTATTCATCCATAGTTGGGTGCTTCCATTTTTCCCTTTTATACTAATGAATACTTTCCGGGTACTAAAAGAAAACCTGAATACGGCTTCATTAAAACTCAGTAGGCCACCACCAATGCTTTGAAGATCTATCCAGACTATGAATATATAATGAGTAGTGTGTATTCATAAAAAATAGGGGTAGTGAATACATAAACCAGGAAATGTTTGGTTTAAATGGGATATCTATCCAATTATTCATTCTTTATCCTAATATTGAATGTCGTCGTGTCAAATTTGGGTGTTTATTTATAGGTATTCTTGTCTTTTATTTTATTCTTATCTTTATCTCGTTGATTTTCTCATTGTTTTTGGTGAAAATGGTTGTTTTTTGGGTGGATAGTATATGGAACACTATTATGGCATGGGTAGTTGATACTGCACACAATCCCAATGGAAACTGTGCACCCTAGATAGATCCAATGTCTAGGTCGCATTACAAATCATGAAAGCTGGTTTTCTCACCATTCACCTAAGACAGTGGGACTGTCTATGGATCATGGCTAGGTTATCAAGAATCCACCACCACTAAAAAACCATGGAGTCTTATTTACTTTATATAGAGGATTCAATCGACTAACACAATCTTTGTCGGAGCATGTGGCATGACTGTGTGTCCTACCAGTTCATGAAAATGTTTGAAATTCGATTATCTCATCCCCAAATTTAACCCCAAATCACCCATTTTCTCCCCAATTAATCATGAATCCCTAATTACACCTTCCTCCCTACTTCTTCCCCTATAGGAACTATATTTGGAGATATTTGGTGTTGATCCTTCATGAACTCATCATGTAAGATTCTCTTATTCTCTTTTCTCCCTTCTGCTTGGATTCTCTTTCCCTCTGTCATGGGTTCTCTCTTCTCCATTGGATTTGATCATGTAATGTAGGTTCAAAAATTATTCATTAGGTTTAATCACGATGGTTGTGGTGTTCTCTTTCCATTATAGGGTCTCACTTTGGTGTTGTTGTGGTTCTAAAATGTTTTCTAGAAGTTTCCAATCAATTGGTAGGTAGTTCCTTGCATTAGAATTATTTGATGATTTTAGTATGGATGATATGGAATTTAAAAGGATTCTAAGAATTCTGTGGGTGGTATGAATCATGTTTTTAAATGGTTTTGGTTTGCATAAGGTTTAAATGATGATTTTCTAATTGAAATGCCTGTTTTCCAAATTTTTTTATAATATTGGAAATGTGCAAGCATTGGAGGTGGTTATTGTGATAAAGGGAAATGAGATTGAGCATAAGGGGTTACTTGGTATATAAGAGGAATAATTAGTCTAGTTTTCTAGGCGGATCGACAGTGCTAGTGGCTGTTTTCCCATAGTTTGATTGAATCTATAGTACTAACTAAAAACCAATGATGGTGGTTATAGACCCCCGGAACTTGGGATTTGAGTCCCCTCTACTAGCTTGTGCATGTGGAAAATTGTGACATTTTCTATATTAATCACCATGATATGATAATCCTTGGACCCTACTAACCCTAGTACCATTCAAATCACCAATTTTTCTCATGATATGATATCATTTAGCATGTAATCATCATTAATATTTTTTTAATATTATTCAAATAATTTTTTTTCAATTATATATTCATTTTTCTTAAAAAAAATTATTTTAATTTTTCATGTGATTTTAATTCATGGAATATCTTTCTATGGTATCCTACTAGGCATATTGTCTCAAACCATGTCTATAATCTATAGTTTATACAGACCCCATTATATTTTACATAAGTAAGGGAAATATATTTTGTGGTAGTGATGGTGGATCTGGTTGCTAGTGCATCTAATTTTTAAATGAGTGGTTGGTGTAAGGATGATGGAATTGACAATATTATTAGATGGATACTTGTTTTTATATTTTTCATACTCCCTGATTTTGTATTTTTTTATGTGTAAAATGATTAAATCTATTTGGTTATGTATTCAGATTTTTTTTATGATAATATTGTGATGTATGATTCTTCTGGGATGCTCAAGGTTTAGTATTATAGGAGAAATAATTCTCAAATGTGATGTTTGATGTCTCGGCACTAGTTTCCTGCCAATGTGGACCAAGAATTCCCTTCAAGCCTTGCCCCATGCAAGTTTGGATGTAAATTAGGATGGCATCTAGACTCGGTTCTAGAAAAATTTAGACAAGATCTAGGTTTTTTCACTTCATTGGGTAGTGATATTTTAGAGTGTTCTTATAGATCAGAGCCATGAATAGTAATTCTTGAGGTTCTTATTCATAGTGGGGTGTTTGGAAAACACACAACATGTCAAACCATGGGGCACCATTGGATGTCTGGTATTTTTTAACATCCCCACTAGGTGTGGTTTACATTCTGTAGACTATAAATAAACACTGAATGTGGGTGGATTGGTTTCAATTTTTATTGTGATTGTTATGATTTTGGTTTTCATTTACATGGATGTATAAAATTTTCAATTTATTAATGTGGTCTTAAAATGTTCTAATGATTTTAATTGTGTTTATTAGTGGATATGAAAAGACGCCTCCCTAATTAATTCCTGAAAAAACTACAGGAAGAGGCTTAAGAGAGTTATACCTCAGTAGTAGATCAAAGGATTGTGGAAGAAGTTGTTTGTCCTATCTAGGAAATGGATCATGGTGAAATCTATGGTCCTTATAAAGCTAATGAAGATGAACTAGGACAAGAAAAAGGAAAGGATCCTGAGTTTCTCAAGATCATACCTCATTACATCTCTGGTTTCACAGACCCTGGGTGAAAAAGAGACTAATTGAAATTATTGAAAATATTTTTGGTTTCCCTGAAACTACTAAGTTGTTTATATTTTAAAAAATACATTGAAGATGGAGGGAACCGGTGGAATGGGGTGGGACTCATTTGTCCATTTTAGAAAGAATGAGCAGATGAGTTAGAAGGATAAAAAATTCATCTTCAATGAGTATTATTTCCCTAAAAACAATGGCCAATCTAGGAAATTGTTTTTTATATCCATCATGGGGATCATAACATATTAGAATACACCACTCATTTCATAGAGCAGTTATTTTTCACATCCAAAGTGTCTTATAATATGTAGCTAAAGGATTATCATTTTGAGTTGTGGTTGTGGCCAAACATTTAGTCCCCAGACGTCTTAATCAAGACGATGAAATATTATATGATTTTTGACGGAGCTTGGATGGTGTAAATTGATCGCACTTGAATGTATTGATTTTGAAGAATAGTTTTAGTGGTCAGTTATGGTAGTGGTGGTTCATATGAAAATAAGAGGAAGCGTGATGAGTAGAAAAATAATGAAGGTGGTAGCTCTGGTTACCTATCCTGAAATTTTCATCTATAAAATTAAAAAGATGGGTCAATTCTATGCCATCAGTGTGGAAGGTCTGGGAATGTAGGGCCAACATATCTAGTTCCACCTAGACCTTACCATCAATGTGGAATTATGGGGAACTTGTAGTTGTTTTTCATTGTTTCTAGCCTATATGATGATGTTGTAGGTTCTCTAGACTATAGGGGAAAAAACCATAGTTAGAACCATATAGTAATGTGGGTTCTCATTTATGTGATTTTTGTGGTAGGACTGAATCTACTATAAGGTATGGTCATCTCATGTAAAAGTTATAGTAAAATATTCATTATTTGTCCCTGACTAAGATGAGGAATATTCATTATATGGACTAGTTACCATTGGAATTATATAGAGTACATTTGACTATATGATGTACTTTAATTGTTTTGTTTCCCATATATGTTGTTTTTTTAAATACGAGTGCTACTAACACTATCAACTAATCATATATCAAAGAATTGTTAAAATTTACCACTGAAAATATGTCTTATGAGATAGAGTTGGTGACAATTATTTGGAAGAAGAGAGGGAAGAGTTTTAGGTGTCTATCATGTGCTCCAACTATATCAGTGGATAAGCTAGAATGGGTTTTACATCTCCTTTATATGTTCCATTCTGAAGTGATCCTTAGAAAGGATTGAATTGTGTGTTATCTAGCACACAATGACTTCCACCTTTAGTGAGTGTGATTTATAGGACCTGATGGAAGTACCTAGATTTTTCAAGGTGATTGAGTTCCTCAATCAAGTGAGATGGACCTCCACTTACAGAATTAAGAACTTTCGTATTCCATATATCACCAATAATGTTAGTTGACGGTGTTAGAGGTTCTGATAATGGATTACCTCATGCGGTTGATGATTTCACAAAGGTGTTTCCCGATGATTTTTTTGGTTATCCTCTATAGCAGGATGTGAATTTAACAATATATTTGGGACTACGAATAGAGATGGTATATTTTCCCTCATATCGTATGGCCCCCACAAAATTGAGGGAATTAATGATATAACTAAATGATTTGGAATCCAAGGGGTTCATTCGATATAGCATATCACCTTAGGTAGGCCAATTCCATTTTCAAATAATTCTAACGAATATCTCCATATTTGAATTGATTACTAGATATAAATAAGGGTAAAATTCGGAACTAACAACCCTTACCCTACGTTGATGACCTATTTGACTAGATGAAGGGATTAATGGGGTTCTATATGATCGATCAAAGCTCTATGTATCATGATGTCTTGTTCATTGAAAAACTTGTATCCAAAATAACCTTTCAATGTAGGTAAGGCCACCTTAAGTATTTGTTCATTCCATTCAGGCCATGAAATGATATAGTAGTCTTCATGGATATAATGAATAAGGTTTTTCATCAGTATCTCGATTCATTTTTTTTTTCTATGTTTGTGTAAGATATCTTTTCCTACTCTGGGACCAAGGAAGAGCTAGGTGACATTTCAAGATTCTGTTGGGAAGTATTTATGATCACCATCACTATGTTATGCTTTCCAAAAGTATCTTTGTATTAAGTAGTTAATGTTTTTTATCCATTTTATATTGGAATGTGGGGATTCAGTGGACCTCAAGAAGATCAATGTAGTAATTTCATGGGGGAAAACTAAGTAAAATTTTCAAAATTAATATATTTCTTGGCCTGATAGGGTACTAGAGTTGGTTTATCAAGAATTTATCCCAGATTCCATCACCCATGACTGCGCTTAACTGAAAATGTGTATGTTTTGAATTGATCCCCAAATTCTAGGTGTCTTTTGAAGATCATAAGAAGTGGTTGATCACAACCCCAGTTTTCATTTTACCATAATTTTGGAAGGGATACATGGTATGTTGTGTTGCTTTATGCACAATACATTGGGTGTGTGTCGATGTAAAATTACCACATCATGGTATATGGTTCTCTCTAGATTATACCACATGAAAATAAGTATCCAACCACTGACCTAGAATTGGTTGTGATTATACATCCCTTAATGACCAAGAGTCACTAACTCTCTGGAGAGAGGTTTATAGTATTCTTAGACCCCAAGAAAACGAGATAACTTTTCTCATAGAAGGATATGAATCTATGGAAACACTAGTGGGTTGAGTTAAATTAGGGGTTTGATTTAATTTTTTTTTCATATCATGGGCTAAAATAATGTAGTAAAGGATTCTCTGGGAAGGAATGTCTCGATGCAATCCTTGAATGTGTCCAATGGTGAGTAGATCAAGATGGGTTTGTTTACATAGATTGACACGGATTCCAGTAAGCATAGTAAGGAATGTATTTGTCATTCATTCAGCTGATTCCATCCATTCTGATGTTGATTTGGGTATAATTGACGAGTGATGAGTTTTTCAAGTGTTCCATTCTTTTCTAAATGGTGAGAAGGTTCCCACTGATTGGTCACTTTTTCCATAGGGGTTATTAATTTTCAAAGATCTCATGAAATATTAATTTTCATAAAAAAATATGGTGATTCCGAATACCCAATAATCAAAATGTGTCTTCCATCTCGGTACCACAGGTATGTTTAATTACATGAATTTATATTTCTTGTGGCTAGGTATGTTAAGAGCTATAGATGAATCTTCATCCAACTATTCTACTTGTTATTAGTTTACATTCAAGCACCAATGTCCCTTTGATTTTATCATCCACATCCCATTATGACTTGGGAGTTGGGTGAGTTCTCCATTGTCATCATCATTAGATATCCTCATATACCTTGGGGTAGGAAAACTATTTGGATTATTAATGATCGCTTGTCCAAATAACCACATTACATCCCCGATCAAGTATTTAACCAAAGTTGATGAGTTTAGTTAGTTTTAAATTTAATAGATAGTTAGGAATCATGGTGTGATATAATCCTTCATTTCTGATGGGGTCCCCTAATTTACCTATCGATTCTGGAAAGTACTTTTGAAGGTAATGGGGTCATAAGTAAAACTCAGAATTACATTCCATCCTGAAATAGATCATCAGATAGGGTTGGTGAACTAGACCATGGATGACATGCATTGGGCATGTGTGTTGTACTTTTGAGGTTCATGGGATTTCCATTTATGACTGGTATAATTTTCATATAATAATATTCATAAATACTCAATAGGAATAGATACCATCGAGTCACTTTATAATCTTCCATGATAGTTGAATTTATGATTTGTAGAGGTGGGTGCAACCTCACTAATGGGACCCCACCTTGGGTAGGATACATCAGATCAAGTCTAATTGTTCATACATCATTTAATGATAGTGTAGAGTCACCTTATTTCATATATTTATCAACAGTTCTATGGCATTGAATTCTTAGTGAGTGATCACGTGTTTTTGATGGTGGCCCTCTCTTTGGGACACCATCATCTTAGTAATAATGGGAAGCTAACAACATGGTATGTTGGACCTTTTCAGGTTATTGAGATTAATGGAAGGTACCACAGAAGTTATCTTTTATAACCAAGTTGAAAACAATTCATGATGTGTTCCATGTATCAAAATTGAATAAGTATAATCCAGAGTCATCTCGTGTAATAAACGAGGAAGAGTCTGAGCTGGAATCCAATTTTTATGTGGTTGAATTACATGTGAAAATTATTGTCCCACATTGTGTATGTATTTTATTTGAATTGATTGTCAATGTTTTTAAATGATTTTTAATGAGGAACAAATATCTCATTATCGTCCATATGACGAAGATGTTGAAATGTAAATAGAGATTGAATAAAGTTCTCAAATATTGATATTACAAGAAAACATGTGATTTTTTTGAATACATTGAGTTTCATGGTGATTCTTGGAGAATTGTTATGGATTTATTCGGTTACATTGGATGTCAGGGTTGAATAATTGTCCTAGAGAATATAATTATGTTTTGTTGATTTGTATTACCCAAATATCATAAATTGTTTCTAGAACTTTTGATGCAATCCTTATGAAGGAATGTTTTTGAAAAGGTGCTGCCAATCATATTCAGGATTGATTGGAATGATGAATAAAGATAAATATATCAATGTTTCAATACAACCCATTTTAAATATGATAATGGTAAAGGTGATCGATCGAGGGATAAATATCACAAGAGATGGGTTTGTTTATATGATCACAAATCAGTTTGAGTGGTGTTGCATAAGAGGAATTTAAGGTGGCACTGTTTTCCAGTGTTTTCCAAATTTTTTTTTCCCAAAAATGGAGAATGGAAATAAGTGTTTTCAGAAAAGAATGATGTGTAAAAGTGAAAAGGAGGTTTTTAAAGATTAACACAAGTCATATTTTATGATCATTACATCAAAATATGAAAAAGGAAAGAGGTCTATGCAAGTAGGGAGTTGTTGTTAATGTAATAAGTGGAATGCAAGGTGAAGGTTTTGAATGTGGTGAAATTCCTATTAATTGGTAGATAACCTTGTCATTTGTAATGCTCAACACTTTGAGAATGTCTGAGCTCTGGATCATGCATGTAGTGAGGTCCACACAAGTAGGGAGTTTTCACATAAGTAGTAAGTGTCATGTAAGAAGGAAGTTGTGAATAAGGTGAAATGCCTAAAATATGATATTGTCATTCTAGTTTGTAATGCTAAACACATAATGATGATTTGACTTCTAAATCGTGAATGTATTGTGGTCCGTGGAAGTATGGAGTTATTATGGAAGTGGTAAGTAGAGTGCAATCATGAAGTTGCTTGCATGGTGAAATGTCTATAAATAGATTAGTGACCTCCTCATTTGTATTCCTTATCATTTAAGGTAAAATCCAAAATATGCATCGCACTAGTATTAGGTAGTGGTTTGAATGTATAATTGGCATGCATGTTTTGAGTTGTTCCCACATAGGGAGTTTTTTGCATGCAATGTGTTGCATGAAATTCAAAAGTGGCGCACAAGTTGTGAGTTGCGAAAAAGAGTGGTGCACAATCAGTGGGTGGTGCACATGCAGGGAGGTATGCAAGAAGGGAGTGGTGTACATGTTTTTTTCACCAGGATATTCTTACCAGATCTTGGTAGGAAATTGAAAGTAAGATCAACACATTGTAGCACTATTTAATATTATTCTTTGTCAATAAAGATGAAATAGAGTTTCCAATATAAATTTAGTTATCTAGTCCATATAAATTGTGATGTTTCTATATTGGGATAATATTCATTAAATTTATAATCACAATGGATGTTTGATATTCTATCAAGAAAAAGAAGAGGCACAAAAGTTGTTTTCCCCAGGATATTCTTACCAGCGTCAAGGTAGGAAAGTGAATGGGAGATCAAGACACTGTTGCACTATTTGGTATTACTCTTTTTCAAAGAAGAGGAGATAGAATTTCCTATCTAAATTTAGGTACTAAATCCATATAAATTTTGATGAGTCCATATTGATATGATCTTCATTATTTTTATAATCACAATGTTTGTTTGTGATTCCATCTTGAAGAAGATGAAGAGATCTTAATGCAGTTGGTTTTGCACTGATGAAGAAATTGAAATGAACTGAAGATGATTTGGTGACCAAATTGATTTCTTATTTAGATAATTTAGGTGAAATAGAATTTAGTGTTAATATGTACAAAATAAATTCATATTATTGTGACTGATAGAAGAAGATGATAATGAAGTTATGATGTTTTTTGTTAGGAAGAGATAAGATGATTTTCTTGAATGCTGATATGTAAGCAACATAGTGAAGAAGAATTTTGTTGATGAAAAAATTAGAACTATGAAATCCTACATGACTCTACTGGTGGTGGAAATTCTTGGTGTTATAAAACCTCACCAACTAGGAGATGACTATCTTGGGGGGTAGTATAGGAAACCATCCAAGTGCTATTAAACCCACATGATTGGATTTTTTTTCTGATTGCATCACGAGTGAATGGGTATAACCTACTCATTGTAACTACACAAAAAATTATTTTCTAGTGGTTGTTTGGTAAAATTATATTTTATCATTCCTTGGATATAGATTCTATTATTGCGTAGTGAACCTTGTAAAAATATCATGTTAAATATCTACTTCTTTTATATACATTCATGTGATAGGGAATAGATAATAACTTAATCAAGATCCTAATAAGTCTAAGCGATACAAGTATATGAATCTAATATTGGATTTAAAATCCCTCAACACTAATTCACCCCACCTCATAGGGATAGGTGTATCCAAAATTAGTCCTCCCCTGAATAGTGGATTTCCAAAAGAAAGTGCTTCATGAGATATATATTCTATTGTTTTGAGTCATTTGGAAGCACGAAAATGATGATAATGAGACATGGTAGTGGATGCCTTGGGTAAATGGGAATACCCATTCTTATTCTCTCATCAATATTCTAAATGGAATTCATATTTGAGAATTATTTTCATGGAGGGGAGTATAGTAACATCATTTGTTTTATTTTGAGGAATAATATCTTTTAATTTTTTCTATTATCCTTATCTTTATTCATTACAGGGTAATTTTTCTATGAAAATGGTGGTTTTGGCCCAGATGAAAGGTGGAACATTGGTGGAGAATAGTTTGTAAAAAATGTGTGCAAGCCCAGTGGAAACTATACACCCTCTATAAATCCACATTCAATGTCTCACAACCTATAACATGTTCATGTTAGATAAAATACACTCCTAATATAATTGGTCTACTTTTGGTGCACCCCTAGCTATAAGGGTGTGCTCCACCTCCAAGAAATTTTGTGTCCTCTTCTCCCTTTCGATAGAGGTGTCAGACATTTGACACCTGGTTATGTAGACCATGGAGAAAAACACTAAGGCCATCCAGATTATTAATGTATTTGAAATTACATTTTTTCCAATACATTATTTTGACACAAAATCACCCATTTTCCTCCCACATTTGATCCTATAACCCCCACACACCTCACTCCCTTACTCTCCCCATTGGGAACCATCTTTGTGGGTGATTTGGTGTTCATACTTCAAGAACACATCATGTAAGATTCTTCTCTAATATTTTCCCCTTAATATTGGTTTCTTATTCCCTATTTGTCACGATATATCTTCTATTGTGGATTGGTTGACCTAAATTAGGTTAAACCATAATTATATACTTTTAATCTTGGTGGTTGTGGTGTTCAATTTTCTTTATACAGTATCACTTTTTTTGTGATTGTGGTTTTCAACTATTTTATATATGTTTACAATAGAGAGGTAGGTCATTTAATGATATATAGTTATTTGATGATTTTATTAATCTTGATATGCATTTGAAATCGGTTATATGAATTATGTGGGTACTTCGAATCATGTTTCAAATGGTTTTAGTCTGTGAAAGGGTTAAATGATGAATTTTCAAATGAAAATGTTTAATTTACATTAGTGTTTACAATATTTGAAATGCATGTGTGTATGAGGTAGTTCATATGACCTAGGTAAAGTGGGATTGAGTATATGGGAGTCCATGGATTATGGGTGGAGAGAATAGGTCTAGAGAACTTTGTAGATCAATATAGATGAGGTATGGTTCCCCTAGAAATACTGACACAACAGAACATCATATAAAATTATAATGATGGTTGGAGACCACTATACATTGGGATATGAATTACTTTTTTTCCATATTTCATTATAATTTATATGGGTATTATTTTTATTTATCTCCGAGTTATTAGGATCCTAAGAACCTGCTAACCCTACTACATTAGGGATCACATGTGGTGCTCATGATATGATATCGTTGAATTGTATCTCATCATAACATTTTTATTTAAATTCAAAGAATACATTCTTAATATTTTTATATTCCCTTTTCTTAAAATATATACCATTAATTGTCCTTATAATATTAATTCATGTAATAGATTTTGTTGGTATCCAACTGGGAATGAAGGATCACACCATACGTACACCCATCAGTGTTTGTGGATGATGTTATGTTTTACCAATGTAAAGGAAAGACATTTCGTGGTTGTGATAGTGGAACTAAATGATAGTTGTTATTTTTGTCATCAATGTTGGTGGAGGTGGAATGAGGGTTTGACCCTATTTTCATATGGATATTTTTTTGTATAGCTGGATCCCCCGCTATTGGTGTAATTTGGTTTTTAGTTAAAATTGTAAAGAGTTTAACACTTGTTCATTATGGGTTATGATTATATTGTAATATATAATACTTGGGGGATGATAATGTTTGATTATCATGGGTTAAATCATTCTTAAATGTGATATTTTATTCCAATTCAATGGTTTTCTATTCCTGGAAATTAAAAATTCCTTTCTGGCCATGCCACAAGTAATATTCAATGTCGGGTTGGATGGTATCCAGACAGGGTATGTGACACTCTTGTAATTTTACATTTTGGATTTATATTTATAAGGTTGGGAATGATGTCATGAATCTAAGGAATCCAGAAGTAATGGTAATCATCTAAGTTCACATAATTTTCATTGATTTTATGTTATATAAATTGGGTAAAGTCCATCAGGTTTCTCCATTGGTTGTTTATCCTAATGGGAAGGTTCAACTTAAGCCCTTAGAAGATGTCATAAGTGTAGTCAATTTTATAAATTAAATAAGGCTAATGATAATTCCTGGTGGTCTATATTATCAAGATAAATTAAAATTGAATAATCTAAAGCATACATTTTATTTATAAAAATGTAAAAAAATATAAATGTTAAGTTAAGGAGTTAAAAATATATGAAAATAACCAAATCCAAATTAGGCCTTTCATTTGGTAGATGAATCAATGAATCAGTTAGCATTCCATGAGTCCATCCAAGGGAACCACAATGGGAGTCCATGTATCACTTAGGATATTCTACATCTCTAATATAATTCATAGTCTTTGACTTTAGTCAAGGATGATATAATAGTTGTGAATGTTTCCTCAATCATAAATGTATCCATGAAAATAATTCATATTCAAAAAGGAGATAGGTTAAATGGTCATTACATTATATGTTTCTTAAATCCCCCTCAAAAGAGGGAATAAATCAATGTTGAACAATGGAAAAGTGACATGTCATTTCCAATCACATTCCATTCAATACATTTAACATTTAAATTTCATCAACTCATTCATTTAAATCATAATAAATAGGAAAAACCCACATAGGAGTTGGTTTGGTCTCCTATGATTTTTAAAGTGTCAATGACATATAATTAAAACACACAATGTGTTCTTCTAGTTGAGGTATACATCCTACAACATTATCAGGGGGTTATGATATTATCTTGTCAAGTTCCACAAAATTTGGAAAATATTTTATTACCATATAAGTGTGTCATTGAATTCCTAGAAGGTGACATGATGGTGCATAATATAGTCATCTAACCATTTAGGGAAAAGGGAAGAACAACTAGATTATGATGGTAGATGAATACTCATATAATAAAGGTTATATATTTGAGCTAGAATAGAAGGAATTGGATAAATATATTCACATGCCATAAATAGTGCATATTATCCCACATGTAAACAATGCCAATGTTGTTGGGGGTAAATGAGAAAAGATGTAAGTGGAATTGTAGTCTTACCAATATTGATTCAATTGGTCAAATGACTTTTAAATTTGATCTCACATGACAGAGATATTCTAAAGCCCAGGGAATGAGGATATCTTAATCATAGAGGTATACAAAGGTGGGAACTGTGGGAGAAATTATGGTTTTTATTTTCTAAGGTAAAAGGAAAAATGGTAATTTTATTACATTTTTTGAGGGTGCATGATGTAGCTACACTTTTGTCCCAGCTATGCACACCTACTTCTCTTGGTGAAACCCTGTTTCATGGATTATTTAATGGTTTTAAAAAACTTGAACAACCCATATATACTCTCTATCCAGAAAATCCACTCCCAAAAAAGGTTAGGTGTGAGATTAAGGGAAATGATGTGCCAATAGTATAACAGAAACTATAAATTTCATTCTTATTTTGAATGGACATGAGGACTCCATAGAATAGTTAAACAAACTATCCCAATCATCTTTTACGCCTCATGGTTGAGCCATATAGTTACGATATATAATTCTCTAACCATGTTGGACACACCATTTCTCCAAAAAATGATGCTTCAAGCTCTGATCTAACCCTAGATACTATTGAACCCTTCCTTAATCCTTTTGGTATTTTCATATAGGTCAAACAAAGTATTTAAAAAAATATTTAAAGGATCTATTCCTCATGAAAAACTCTCAAGATCTTATAAAAAAACATGTTGAGATATGTGAAGGTTTTATAACAATTTAATGTGTTACTTAAATGCAAACTGAAAATAAATTTTTAATGGTTATATAAACATACATACATAAATTGATATTAAATTTGTTTCAAGATACACTATTGTAAAAATTAACTCCGTATAAAGGTAAAAACTAGTGTTCATTAAATTTTTAAGGTATAAGATAAACTTATAAAATTGATTTTTATACCCAACAAAGAATCAATGAATAATAAAAATTAATAAATGGATAAAAATTAATTCAGAAACATTATTTTGAACTCTTAATCAATAATAGAAGCATTTTTTAATTATCAAAACAGAACTATTATTTTTCTAGGAACCACATCAGTAATTTCATCTTTTTGATAATTATAAAACATAACATTAATTTAAAAATTTATCATCCCTTTGGAATTCATTAAGAAGATGAAATAATTTATTGAAACCGTTATCACATTTTTTTAAATAGACATAATAAATGGTTTCCCCAAAAACATTTTTAAAAATGATATTACATTCGAGTTAGCATTAGGATTAATAATTAATATAAGGAATGAAACTGAATTAAAAAACAGATTTTGAATCATTAAAACTAACTTCATAGAATAAAAATATACTATTAAATCACATAACCCCCCCACCACACAATTCATGAATTAAAAAATATTACATCTCTTTAACTGATTCATACAATCCGATGATTTAAAAAAAGAACTAGAAACCATCCCTTAATTGAGGCTTCATTTTTCAAGAAATCGCCTTCATTATTAGTAAACTAAAATAACAAATTTCCAAGAAACATGATATATAATATTAATTACATTTCATAAAAATATTTAGAATGATTTAATTTATATCAAACAATTATATATATACCAATAATCAAAATTTAAAAAATATATTACCTTTATATTTTTCATATTTAAATATAACCCAAATTTTATAAAAAACCAAAACCTAAATATGGAACCAAAAAATAATGGATGACATTCATATTTATATTTTATAACATAATGAAAATATAATCCAACATAGGTAAAAATTTTCTCTCTAAAAAATTTCATTCTTTATTGATATTATCAGAGTAAATTTTCATCTTATTACAAATAAAAACATTAAAATTACATAAATATATAGACATTTTAACCATTAATTTTCTTTCCTACGATTCTTATATATTTTCATCTCTTTATTTAAATCATCCACTGAAAAATCGAATTTATTTTATTCTACGTGATAATTAGAATAAGAAAAATCATTGAACCTATCATTCTACGGTTTAAGCTTCAATATTTCTATTTTGGATCATCATAATTTATAAAATTCGACGTTGAAAATTTATTCTTCAAATGATTTCTCTTATTCCAGCTGAAAATACATAATTTAATCAATCAGTTTTACAAGTAAATCATGTATATTTATAGAAATATATTGTATAATTTTATTATTAAAAAAGTAAACTATAAACCACTAACCTTAGCTGATGAAACCATATTAGATAAATTAATAAAAATCTCCTTCACTTTAAAAAAATATTGGCACACATTACCAATTAAATTTATTCTTCTGGAAATATATCTTTTGTGACCTATCCATTAATAAAATTAGTTATTTCTTATTTTAGTTTAATTATATGATACATGTTATCCCAAATAAATATTGTAAAAAAATTTAAGAAAATATAGAAATTATATCCCAAGATGATTCAAACAGTAATCCTAATTATTAGTTACCACTTTGTGAAAGAAAATGACATGGAGGTGATTTTTAAATTTTTTAAATTAATGATAAATAAATTTAACTTTGGAATTTAGTGAAT
The DNA here is from genome assembly GCA_963277665.1 of Viscum album. Taxonomy (NCBI): domain Eukaryota; kingdom Viridiplantae; phylum Streptophyta; class Magnoliopsida; order Santalales; family Viscaceae; genus Viscum; species Viscum album. The sequence continues at coordinate 220,972,120 of OY728147.1, forward strand.
TTAAATGATTTGAACAATTTATCTATATAACAAATGTGATGTTTCATGAGTTATAACAGAAAAAAAAAATACAAACACACAAAATTTTATAATAATTCAGCTCTAAAGAATATTACATCTACTATTCAAAGTCCAATGAATAGAGTATAGAATACACTAAAATATGAGAGATTTTTGGAAAAGGTATCAACCTATTCCTTAAATTTTATGTTGAGAGAAACAAAAACTCAAATTTTTTATGGGTTAAATCCTATCTGAATACTTTTCTAATGGAGAAACCCAAAACCGATATCCTTTTTAGGAGTAGAAAAAAAACATGATTATAAACAAGGAGAATCCCCAACCTAATGGTTTTTATGAGATTATTCATATCTTGCATAATTTCTCTTACTCATGTCGGAAGAACCAAAAACATTGTCTTATGATAAGTATAAACCATATGTATATTGTGTAGTTCCTAAAACTACCCAACCCAATGAATAATTTTTTTGAACAAATAGATTGAAGGGAATGATATTTTTGGTGATTTAATGTTCACTTCGGAACATGATGAAGATGAAAAATAAAACTCATGTGATATAGTAGAAACTTAGTAATATATTGAGTACAATGAGACTCTTTAAAGATCAAATGATGATGTCTAGTACATCAACGTTTTGTGTTGAATGATAACTATCAGATAACCAATTTTACATCTAAATTTAACCTCTTATTTATAATGAGAACATCCATGGTCAATTTAAACACAACAAACACCATGATAAATCACAATAAAATATAATGATAGAAACCACAAGGAGTTAGAATAAATATATATCTATATTACATAAAATATAAATTCAATAATAATATTTAAGGATAGAGAATACCATTTCATTTAAAAAACTCATGCATGATTCACATTTATCATTCATACTTAATCCAAATAATAATATATTAACATGACATTTTTTCTAAAATCATTAAAAATTTGATAAAATAGATACACCAAAATTCATTAGAATAATAAATTTCTATACTAATAAAACATTTTAGAATACTTGAAACAAATCACTTGAAAATTATTTCCATCAATCTTATAAAAAATTAAAGCTTGAATTCATAAAATTAATAAAAAAACATTAAACAGAAACAAGGTCATATTCTAAAATATCCTAGATAAAATGTAAAAAAATGATGATTCAAATGGTGTGGTGATATCTATATTCTTATTTTACTCACTAGAAGTTGGTTGTATACTTTACTAAAGAATTTTCAACTCCAAATGTCCATTTTAATAAGTGATTTAAAAAATGATATGCTCATAAAATTTAATTTTGACATCCTCTATAACTATTTCACTACAACCTTTTTCCCATTATTATAAATCTCTATAAAAACAACACAATGAATTTCATTTTTCTATAGGTGTTTCTGTGGAACATTCTAAATACATAATTGATAAATTGAGAGAGGTATTGTGGTGTGGTGATTGAGTATTTACCATTTTTATCAAAATTAATAGTCCTAAAACAATAATCATATTATCTATATTTTTAATATGAATTTATTTAAAAAATTAATAATTTAATATATCTAGCATGTGTCTTCAGAAATTGTAAATATCTAAGCAATACAAAAATATAGAATCCTTAAATATATATATGTTTAATGGTAATATAAATGTGTTTCATAATGGTATTATGTCAATTTATGATGATTTATAATGTTAATTAATTTATACTGCATAATTGTATAGATTTTCATGTATATATATTGGTAATCTAGAGTAGATACATCTTGGTTAGATATAATTTATTCTTTTATTATAATGGAATACAAATTTAGTCTACTTATATATAAATAAAATTTGTTTGATAAAGGTAAGGTATAAATTTATAGCTCCTTATAAAGGTTGATTTAATAGCATTTCTAGTAAAGGTAACCAGAATATAATAGTGTGAGTGCGGATGAATGTTTGTTCAAGCTATATAACAGTAAAAATTAACTCTATGTAATGATAAAACCACGTGTCTAAATTGTGAGTACAGGTAAAGGTAAAGGTATAATAATTAATAATTACATAATAAAGAATAAATTATTGAGGAAAAATAATAAATGACTGAAAATTAAATTCAATAATATTCTTTTCGACCCTTAAATATGATTTCATACATATTATAATAATAAAAAAAATATAAACCATGTGGTTCAAGGATAAATAAATATATTTAATAAATTGTTAAATAAATATTTTTAATTATCCACACATCAATTTAATAATTTTAAAAAACTATTTTGAGAAATTAAAATATGATTTGTAATTTTTTATTATATTTATATTGAGATTTGTGTGGTTAAAAAAATATTAGTAATGACCTTTTAAAATTGATCAATGGTTTTTTAATACTATATAATAATTAATAAGTAACTTAAAAGGATTCTTGTGAGTGGTCAAAATCATTGTATGATGTAGATTTCTAATTTTAATTGACTGAATGATAATAAATTGACTATTTAAAGATTCCCATAATAGTTACATAGATTAGTTCTATGGTTTATTAAATTATTTCAATGTTTTCATGAAATATATTACTGAACATTAGAAAATTTTTTATCACTATTTAAATTATAATAATGAATATTTAATGATTTATTTCATTAAATATTTTAATTTATAATTTTATGTTTATTTGAGTCAAAATTCATGTAAAAATAAGGTATAATATTTGTTGTATTATATATATTACATAATTAAAATAACCCTATTAATGAACATAAATTTTGCTAAATTAATAAAATTTATATGGTAATTGTCTAAATTAAATTTGGATTATATGTTGAATGGATTTTATTTATTAAAATATTCAATAAATGTTAATGGAAAATATTGGAAATAAATTTCTATGGTTTGATTCTTATGTAGTGATAACAAATCAAATATTCATGGGAATATAAATGAAAGATTATTTAATGATTATTTATTAAGAATTTATATAAATTAATTTGTGATTATATTGGATTTCATTATGACTAATAATGAAAGAGGGATAAAGAAAAGATTTGATAGGGAATACATTGAAAATATTATATAGAAGCCTTAATGTAAAATCTTTGTCTAGGATAATTTTATGAAACTATTATTTTTATATATACAATTATTATATTAAAAATGTGAATATGTATATTTTATGTAAATTAATATAGTTTTAAATAGAAATAATGTTTAGATATGAATTCACATTTTCAATAGGTAGGATAATTTTATTTTCATGGGATGCCAATACGATAGGGTTAATGAATCCGAAATTATAAAAAAATGTTTTTAGTTAATAAATGATATGAGTTATAGAATTTCTATTATATATGATACCATCCAAAATAATTATTTATTACTAAAGATTGGTTGATAATTATTTTTAAAATTGTGACTGTTTATTATGATCATTCACTTTTCCATATACCATGTGAGTAATTGGGAGAGGTTGATAGTGAAGAACCATTCACTATTACCAATGAAAATATAATCACTCTTTAAAACAAAAAAATTGGAACCACTTATTCATCCACATCTTCTATGTGTAACTTAGATATGTTATAGGATCGTTCTAAAATCATATATTTAATTCAGATGGATAATTAATAATAAACTAAAAAAAGTACAATTTTATTTTTATAGTATAAATATATTACATATAGTAATCAAGGATTTTTTCATCTTTCTCTAACAATCATAAACATCCTCGATTGATTTTAAATAATATTTTTTTAGGGAGTTTCTAAAAAATATTCCACCATTTAAGGGTATTGAAAACGAAAATTATTTATTATCTAGACATATATATCTAAATATAAAGATTATAAAGACATTTAAAATAAGTTAAATGATATTGAATACCAATAATATGAGTTTTTAAAGAAGGAAATTTTAATGGAATTTATTCTATGACATTATGTTTTGGTATTTTTTTCCAAAATAATGATGGAATACTAAGGTTGTGTACTGATTTTCAAGAAATCAAAAAACATAACATTTAAATGTTTCTTTCTTATTTATAATGAAAATGATATTCTTTATGAATTAAATGATACAAATTTACTTTTAAAAGTCATTTTAAATAGGGGTTATATCAAATTCAAATGAAAAAACGATATTAATGGAATATGGAATTTAGGAAAAAATGAGTTTTATAGGTGGGTGGTGAATTAATTCATTCCTTTAAATGCACCCAAAATTTTTATGAGATTAATAACCATATATTTGAGAAATATTTCAGAAACTCATTTATAGTATATATTTATGATATATTAACATACAAGAAATGGTATTTTTTAAATGAATATATTCTAACAATGAATTTTAAGTAAATCACCTTGATGGATTATATAGAAATCTAAATAAATTTATCTTATTTTATTAAAATAATATTATATTTCTCTTATATTTCCATCATGGTAAATTATTTTTGTTGAACCCTCTGGAATTAAGTGGATTTATTGTGTTTTGATAATCCCAACCATTCTTTCTTTATATCTTGATTATGATTCATACATTCCAAATATACTTTAATATATGTTGTTAATTTCAGTATGCTTAAATTCAGTCTTTTGAATTATCAGATATATGTTTACTATGACTTAACTCATTCTGCCAAGTGAATTCTCAAATAGTTTTTAGCTACTGTTACACACTAGCTACCGATACAGAACAGTAGCCACCGTTATGGATTAGAGCTACTGATATCGAATAGAGCTACCGATACGGAGTTCACCGATACATTAAGCTCACCGGTACTCAAAGATCACCGCTACATCAAATTCTACCGATACGGTACATCAAATCTACCGATAGAGTTATAGTTAGAAGCTCACCGGTACTCAAGCCTACCGCTACATCGAAGTCGACAGCTACCGATACAGAGCTACCGATATGCTGAAGTCCACCGTTATGCAAAGTCTACCGATAGAGAATACCGCTACTGATACAAGGCAGAGCCACAATTACTGTTACAAGTCCACCGCTACTGATGTGATCAAGTCTATATACAGACAATTCTACCGTTACAAATGTCTACCGATACTCAGACCTACAGACACCCACTGTAACACAAGTCTACCGATATCAAGAGCTACCGCTCCAGAGACAGAACCCGACACTGCTTTAATTTCTTTATCTTTATTTAATATAACCAAAGGTCATACCAGGTACATTTTAATACACTGAAATTTATTTAATGTGTGATGTTGGATGACAGGGAACCATACCTCATACCTGTAAAAAGTAAATCATCTTTTGCCGGAGCACGTGGTTTAACTAAAGGAATGATGCTACTGCAAAAGAGAATGAATAGACGAATACAGAAAGAGAGAACACAGGCTGTGCGAGACATAGACGAATACACGAGACATACAAAACACGAAGGTGTGATGGAAGAACAATAGAGCGTGAATGAAAAGAGATGACAGAACTTACACGACGAACTCATTACTACATACCAGTGAAGAGCTGAGAACGAGAACATAACACAAGAGCTTCATCGACTGTCTCTACACCTGGAAGTCAACGAAACAGATGATACTCTGTTTTCCAGAAAAAAACCAGGAGAGGACTCAGAGTGAATTCTAATCAATCAATGGAGTTCAGAACTGCATGACAATCACTAGAGCCATTTCTAAACTCTAAATATTTTCTCTGTGATTTATTCTTTTACATATTGAGCAGTGTGTGTTATCTGTTTCATTTTACACACAAACTATCTCTTTTACTCTAACTGGAGGATTTGTAAATCCACACTCACCTCTATTACATTTTGTATTTCCCACTGGGATAGTGGTAGATGTCATGTGTGACCTTGATAGCTGGTTTCTATTGTTCTTTTTCCCACGAATAATAGTGGTAGAGGTCTTGGACCTGGACAGCTGGTTGCTGTTGTTTATCCCCAATCCAGGGTGTGGATCATCTTTTTATATAAGTTTTTGAGAGGACTAAGTCTCACCTTGAGACTGAACCTCTTGGTTATATTTGTTGTGCTATATCTTTCAACGTTATTCTTTTATTCTGCAGCTAATCTCTTTAAAACCAAAACTGTTTTAAAGTCACTTTGATAATTAAATTCGCAAGTGTTTATATCAGTTGCAAATCAGTAAGTTGGTTTCAAAAGTTAATCAACCTTTCTGTTTTGATTAACTGGGAAATAATCAATCCCTTGAGAACCCAACTGAAACCTTACTTTGATATAAATTCACTATAGTTTAATTCAGTATTTTATTTAGGGGTTTTAAGACAATGTTTTTAAAATAGAAATTTTAATTGGAACTCAATTCACCCCCCCATCTTGAGTGTCCAATCCGACCAACATTTGGTATCAGAGGTTGTTTAAAATATTTTTTACTCTGTTTATCAACTGTGATTTTAGTTGTATTTTAAAGTTCTTAAAATTTCTATTATTTCTAAATTTTTATCTCTTTAAAATCATTGCATATAGTTAACTATCAGGGATAATAGACTTGAAGGTGTTGCTACCAATAGACCACCATTTTTCAATGGTACTAACTATGCTCAGTGAAAAATAAAGATGAAAATTCATTTAGAGGGAATGGGGTTTGATATTTGGGCTGCTATAGAATCAGAATATAAAATTCCTACTACTGTTAGAACTACTTGGAATGAAGCTACTAAGACTACCTACAATAATAATTGTAAATCTATGAATGCTTTCTACTGTGCTCTAGGTGATGAAGAATTTAATAGAATATCTGCATGTAAAACTGCTTATGAAATTCGGGATACCTTAGCTGTTTCTCATGAAGGAACAACTAATGTTAAGGAAATGAGATTGAACACCTATACTATTAAGTATGATAATTTTAATATGAAGCCTGATGAACCCATTTCTGATATATATCTCAGGTTCAATGAAATTGTCAACACAATGACTTCCCTGGGAATGGATGTTCCAGCAAAGGAACAAATCATGAAAATATTGAGATGTCTACCTGAAAGATGGAGAGGAACCTCTGTCTCCATTAGAGAATCGTGTGACATTGGAGAACTGCCCGTCAAAGAACTAATTGGAAAACTGATGATGTATGAAGAGGAACTCAAAGTAAACAAAGAAGAATATGATGAACCTAGAAGAAAATCTGTTGCCTTCAAAACTACAACCTCAATGAATAAAGATAAGGAAAACCTTCAAGCTATCAATGCAAGTTCAAGCTGGGAAGATAGTGAGAGTGATTCTGATAGTGATGCTGAGATGGATCACATTGCTAGAAGGTTTAAGAAATTTTATAGGAAGAAGATTTTTTCATAAAGTCCAACTATAATGGTAAGTATGACAACAAAGGACATTGGAAAAAGGATTGGAAGAAATCTGACAAATCAGATGAAGTTGTCTGCTATGAGTGCAAAAGGAAGGGACACATAAAAGCAGACTGTACAAGGCTGAAATACAAGAAGATGTATGAATACATGGATAACAAGTATAAGAAAGCCATGAAGGCCACTTGGAGTGCTTCTGAGGACAGTTCTAGTGAATCTGAAGTTTCTGAAACTGAACACAGAAACAATGTGAACATGTGTTTTATGAAAAACACTTCTGAGGTAACTTCAGAAACTCCTGCTTCTAATTCATATTATTCTAGAGATGATTCTGAATGTGATAACATGTCTAAATCTGAACTGTTTGAATATTGTGATATGTTAGAAGAAACTTGTAATGAGCTGAAAGACAAATACAAAGGTTTAATGAAACAGTATGCTTTAACTGTTAAACATGAATCTGATCTGAATATTGAAGTAGAAAAGAATGATCAGTTGCTTAAATAGAATACTGAACTAAAAATATCTAATGTGCAACTCAAGAAAGACTTAGAGAAATTTACCAATGTTAATGATACTCTTACTAAAATGATAGGTAAGCAAATATCACCTAGATACAATACTGGTATAGGATACCAACCTGGTCAAAGGAAAACTACCCAAACTAGATTTATTCCAAATTTTGTACAGAATGTAGCTAGCTCTGGAACTTCCTATGCTTCGACTAGATATATTCATAGTTATGGATCTAATAAGGTTTATCTTTCAAAATCTGTTGATTATAGAAATTTTATGAGACCCATTAGACAAATATGGGTACCTAAAGTGTTATTGGCTAACCTGTCTGGACCCAAGAAAATCTGGGTACCAAAATCATTTCCTGTTTAAATCTGTTTTGTAGGAAACCTGCTGAAATAGCTCCTGTAAAAAGACCGGGTACTTGGACAGCGGATGTTCAAGACATATGTCAGGAGACTTCTCATGCTTTAAAATCTTAGTCAGAGTTGATGGAGGGTTTTTCACGTTTGGTGATAACTCAAAAGGAAAAATCATCGGCTTAGGCCAGATTAGTAACATCGAATCAGTATTAATTTCTGAAGTTTTATTTGTTGATGGACTTAAAAACAATTTGTTAAGTATTTCTCAGTTATGTGATGATGGTTTTTATGTTAAATTTGAAAATGATTCTTGCAATGTTTTTAATTCTATAAATGCTTTGGTGTTTTCTGCTTTAAGAAATGAAAACGTTTATGCTGTCGATTTAAATTTATTAGCTAAGCAAAATATTACTTGTTTAAATGATTTTCATAAAGTGTCTTGGCTTTGGCACAAAAGATTAGGACACTGCAACGTGCATTAACTTAGAAAACATTCTAGGAAGAACTTAGTTAGAGACCTACCTAAACTTGAATTTCCAACAGACAAAGTTTGTAATCCCTGTCAAAAGGGAAATCAACATAAGGTTTCTTTTAAATCAAAGAAATAAGTGTCAACTTCTCAACCTCTCGAGTTGGTTAACATGGATTTATTTGGACCTTATAGTGTTTCTAGTTTAAATGGGATGCATTATATCTATGTTCTTGTAGATGACTTTTTTAGATATACTTGGGTATATTTTCTAGCTCATAAAAGTGAAGCCTGTTATTGCTTTGTAAAATACTCCAAGTCTGTAGAAAACCTTAGTGGAATTAAGATTAAAACTCTGAGAAGTGATCATGGCCGTGAGTTTGAAAATCAAGTGTTCGAATCCTACTGCTCACACAATGGCTATAGTCACAATTTCCTTGCCCCTAGGACACCTCAGCAGAATGGTGTTGTAGATGATAGAAATAGAACCCTGCAAGAAATTGCTAGGACTATGCTTAATGAGTATGACCTACCTATTTATTTTTGGGCTGAAGCTATAAATACAGCTTGTTATGTTATCAATAGAGTCTTGATTAGACCCGTTCTTAAGAGGACCCCTTTTGAGTTTTGGAACCATATGAATACTATGGTTAACTACTTCAAAGTTTTTGGCTGCAAAGTCTTTATTCTTAATACTAATTACAATCTTGACAAATTTGCATCCAAGAGTGATGAAGGAATTTTCCTAGGATACTCTATTTCTAGTAAAGCCTATAGAGTTTTCAATAAAAGAACCAAATGTGTGGAAGAATCTGTTCACATCAAATTTGATGAAACTGATCCACTTGAACCTAAGACCTCTCCTGAAAATCTTGAAGATGATCTATCTGTTTTGAACCTTAATGATAAAGACAGTGGACCTGTAGTTAAAAAATCTAGTTATGAATATTTTCCAGACCCTTCATCTGTTGAACCTCAACCTGTAGATGAACCTTAAATCTCTAGCCCTACCGTTTCAAGACCAACTAGGATTCTAAAGAACCATCCTTTAGATGCTAGTGTAAGAAACCTTGATAGAGGGACACAGACTAGAGCTTCTCTTAGAAATCAGGTTGAACATCAAGCCTTCTTGTCAGAGCTAGAACATAAAAATATCAATGATGCTATCAATGATGAATTCTGGGTAATGGATATGCAAGAGGAACTAAATCAATTTGAAAGAAACAATGTCTGAAAATTAGTAGAAAGACCTAAGGACACTATCACCATAGGCACAAAATGGGTGTTTAGAAACAAAGTTGATGAATCTAGAAACATCAATAGAAACAAAGCTGGGATAGTTGCACAAGGTTACAATCAAGAAGACGGAATTTACTATGAGGAAACCTTTTCACCTGTAGCTATATTAGAGGCTATTAGGATTTTACTTTCCTATGCATCACATCTGAATTTTATGTTAGATCAAATGGATGTGAAAAGTGATTTTCTAAATGGTTTTATTGTTGAAGAAATTTTTGTAGAACAACCACCTGGTTTTTCAAATCTTCATTTTCAAAATCATGTTTTTAAACTTTCTAAAGCTTTATATGGTTTAAAACAAGCTCCATGAGCTTGGTATGAAAGACTTTCGAACTTTCTTATTTCAAAAGGATTTACAAAAGGAATAGATGATCCCACTCTTTTTATAAAAATGATTTCAAAAGATGTATTAATAGTACAAATCTATGTTGTTGATATTATTTTTGGATCTTCTAAAAATTATTTATGTACTGAATTTTCACAGGTTATGCAAAATGAGTTTGTAATGAGCTTAATGGGAGAGCTTAAGTATTTTCTTGGTTTTCAAATCTTTCAAACTAAAGATGATATTATTTTAAATCAAAGTAAATATTATAAAGATTTGTTAAAACGTTTTGGTTTTAATAGTATTAAGGAAATTGATATACCTATGAGTACCACCTGTAAATTGGATGTTGATGAATCTGGGAAACCAGTTGATCAAAATAATTCCAGAGGTATGATTAGGAGTTTACTTTATCTTACTGCTAGTCGACCAGATATTATGTTCAGTGTATGTATGTGTGCTAGATTTCAAGATAATTCTAAAGAATCACACATGCTGGCTGTTAAAATAATTTTTAAATATCTTAAGCGTACTATGAATTTAGGTTTGTTTTATCCAAAAGGACAATCATTTGACTTAACAAGTTATTCAGATGCTGATTTTGCTGGCTGTAAGTTATATAGGAAGAGCACATCTGGAACATGTCACTTACTTGAAAAATCCCTAGTATCATGGTGTAGTAAGAAACAGAACTCAGTTGCATTTTCTACTACTGAAGCAGAATACATCGCTGCTGGTAGTTGCTGTGCACAGATTCTGTGGATGAAACACACACTACTGGATTATGGATTTGACTTTAAACATGTTTCAATCAACTGTGACAACACTAGTGCGATTAATATCTCTAAGAACACTGTGTCTCACTCTATAACTAAACATATTTATGTTAGACACCACTTTTTAAGAGATCATTATCAAAGGGGTGATATAACACTTGATTTTATAGGCACTGAACCTCAATTAGCAGATATTTTCACTAAGCCTTTAAGTTCAGAAAGATTAAGTTTCATTAGACACGAATTAGGAATGATATCTTATCCTTAAACCGTTAAGAGAAAAACCTCACCGTTAGAGAAACCTCACCGTTAGAAAAACATCACCGTTAAAGAAACCTCACCGTTAGAGAAACCTCACCATTAGAAAAACCTCACTGTTAGAAAAACCTCACCGTTAGAAGACCTTGCCGTTATGATACTTTACCGGTACATATCGCGCTGTTTTAAAATTATTTAAAGTCGAGTCATCGAACCGTTATTTATTTTATTTATGATTTATGTGATTTATGAATCCTAAATGATATTAAAACTCAAACTAGACTCACTCAATCTCACCGCGAACCTGTCTGCTCGAATTATCCTAAACCTAAACCTCTCGATCTTCAGAACCCTAGCCTCCAATCCATAATGGCCCGCGTCAAGAGACCCCAAGTCACATATGGGAGTGATGAGCCGCAAGCGAAACGACAGAAAGTATCGAATGCCTGTGGAACTGGAAGTGGAAGTGTAGCTCGAAGGAATCCAATAAACCCACATCTCTCAAGGAGAGATATTGTTGTTGAAAAAGAAGTGTGTGCAGAATGGATGATGGAAAGAAAATCGTTAGTTCTTAGAGTATTAGAAGAACAAGGTTGGCTAGAATGCTTCGCGAACAACAACAGACCTTATTATCCAGTACTAGTGAAACAATTCTATGAATTCGTTCGTTTTGAAAAGTCTGAAGAAGAAAGAAGAATGGTTTCTGTGGTAAATGGTCTTGAAGTATCTTTTACTTCAGAGGAATGGGCTAGGAACTTAAGAGTTACACATGAAAGAGATTATGCGTTCTTCTCAAAGTTTATACCTTCATCCAGTGATGTGTTTCAATATGAAGATTCTCTGCTGGAACTCACAGGGAATGGGACCCCTGGAAAAGTGATTGCTGTAGAGATGGTAGGAGAATACAAAATGTTGTTTATGTTTATTTAGCATGTTGTTAGACCGAGAAGAGGAGACATTGCCACTTTGAGATTCCAAGACATATATCTGTTACATTTTCTGAAGCACAGTGTGAGAATCAATCTATGTAGATTGATTATGGTTCAAGTGGAAGAGATGACTAGACCGAAGTCAAAATCAAATTCCCTGTTTTTCTCAAAACTAATTTCAGTGATGCTGAAAGTGAAGGAGATAGCTAGACCTCAGGATGAGCTGGTAGTGGTCAAGGATAACTTCTGTATTACAAGAACTGTCTGTAAATACATGAAAGTCAGCTGGAATCCTTGGAAGAAATCATGGGTGAATGATGATGGAAAAATTTATGACAAGTATACTCTTATGGATCATCCTTCTAGAACAAAGGATGTGAGGGATCCTAGTCTTAGACCAGTTGAGCCAGAACCGGTCTACAGTGATGACGAAGCTGAGGAGGAAGAGAAATCCGTAGAGGAAGGAGGAGATCCAGACTTTCCCCTAGTCCCGTGCATCATGTTATTTCTTATGGAGCAGCTAGCCCTCCAAAAGAACTACCAAAAAGAGAAATTGTCTTAAAGGAAAATGATACAGAGACTACAGAAGAAGAAGAAGAAGCATGTCAGTATGTTGTCAAGTAAACCTCTGAGGAGGATGAGACAACCGAATCTGATCATAATGTTAATGTAGAAAAAGCGGCTGATGGTGAAGCAGATGATGAAGAAAAGGTTGAAAAGGGCCCAGTTTGAGTCCTCTAATAGTCAGTACAGTCAAGACATTGTTTGATCAGGAATACATAGCAGCAACACCTGTTAATGAGAGGGTCATTAATGACTCAGAACAAATGGCTATTGAATCGAATGTGGTTGTAGTGGAAAGTGCAGAATTACCTCCGGAAGAAAAGTTGGAAGAAATATCTCAGGAGAATGTTCCATGTGAGGAGGAGAATCTTGGTCCAGTATCAGTGTTATAAGACATTGAAGGTTGGACATCAGATCCAGTATATATGATTCTTGGACTTTCTTATGGAGATTCTGATGAGGAAGACCAATCCCAAAAGGAATCAGTTACCTTACCCACTGTGGCTGAAAATGTGGCAACCAAGAAGGACCTTGAGTCTTTAAAAGATGAATTGAAAGAAGCAATAAGAGAATCAGTGGCAGATATGAAGAACAGTATGGTTGAAGAGATGAAAAGCATGGAGCAATCCCTTGTGTTATCTATTGGATGTAGTGTTTCTAGTCTTGTGAAAGAAATGGTGGATGAACTTAATGTGTGCCACACTCAGATTGAGAGTTGGACAGGAGCTGTAGTTTCTCTTAGACAATCAATCGCTTCATTGACTGCTTTGAACAGTTCTCAAACCCAAGTGCACACTGAAATTCGGTATATCAAAGAAGTGGTCAAATAGTTTGTGGAATTTTTTGAGGCCTTTAAGAACTCAGTAAAAGAACATCTGAATAGTCAGGATGAACTTGTTCAGAAGGTAGTTAGTAGTCTAACTCAATCTTTCAAGGAGACAGTGGCCTTCTCAATGAAAGCTCTTCCCTCAAATAGCTCCAGTGTGAACCTTGACTAGATCCAAACTATTATTCAGGAAGAATTGGCTAAGGCCAGTCCCAGTGGTGCATCAGATACTCAGATTCTTACTACCACTAGGGAAGTTAGTAGTTTTGTTCGTGATCACCTGCGGGCAGCTACTGCCTCTCAAGAGGCAATCAAAAATAAGGTGGATGCTTATTTTGAAAAGGTTTATACGAAGCACCAAATTACAAACCATTTCAAGATTTTGCTTGAAAATATGAAGTTCCCTCCAGTTACCCAAGCGTTCAGGGAACAAGTGAGTAAGCTCAGGGAGCTTACTCCTGATTTGGATAAGTTTATAGAAAATAGAGATGATTTTGTGTCTATAATAGAGAGAGGAGGAAGCATTATAATGGATTTACGAAACCTGTTTCTTCCCTTCCTGCATGTGGATGCCAGACCAGTGATTGTACCTCCTGCACTTCCTACTTCTGCCTCAGGGATTACTCCTCAACTGACCCCCATTCAAGCCATCAGGAGCCTGACACTAATGATCACTCAGAGGAGCTCAGATTAGAGATCTGGTACTGTATCAGTTGCTGGTCCACCAGTAGTTCTTTCCGGAATTCCCAAGCTTGCTAACTCTACCTGTGAAGCCTCTGTTGATCCCAAGGGAAAGACACATGTTCAAGAGGTTGATTGAGTGATTCTAGAAATTTTTTATGGGATTCATTGTATTTTTGTACATCTATGATTTTCCCACTGTATCTTTTACTTATCAATCAAATACTTCATTCCTCTCTTCCCTGTCTATTTTCCCCTGTCTAATTTCTTTCCTAGTCCTTCTCTTTTCTCTAATACCATCCTTTTTATTAATCACAAAGGGGGCGAAATTTTTGGAATCCTGAGAATGTTGATTCACCTACGGAGACAAAGGGGGAGAAAATCAATACTTTGGAGGAGAATCCTGTAGTTAAATTGATAGGGGGAGAAATATGCAAACCAAAGAATCTTTCTTGTGCTTTCCTCTGATACTACATTATTTCTTGATATATTACTGTTTCCATATTTTTCCTCTGATACTAAACTGTTGATATCATACTTTGATATATTTTTTTGTTTTGTTTTGTTTCATCTGATAATACTTCATTTTGGCATTGTTTGTGATTATCAAAATGGGGGAGATTGTTGAACCGTCTGGAATTAAGTGGATTTATTGTGTTTTGATAATCCCAACCATTCTATCTTTATATATTTATTATGCTTCATACATTCCAAATATACTTTAATATATGTCGTTACTTTCAGTATTCTTAAATTCAGTCTTTTGAATTATCATATATATGTTTACTATGACTTAACTCATTCTGACAACTGAATGCTCAAACAGTTTTTAGCTACCGTTACACACTAGCTACCGATACAGAACAGTATCCACCATTATGGATTAGAGCTACCAATATCGAATATAACAACCGATACAGAGTTCACCGATACATCAAGCTCACCGGTACTCAAAGATCACCACTACATCAATGTCTACCGATACGGTACATCAAATCTACCGATAGAGTTATAGTTACAAGCTCACTGGTACTCAATCCTACCGCTACATCGAAGTCGACAGCTACCGATACAGAGCTACCGATATTCTGAAGTCCACCGTTATGCAAAGTCTACCGATAGAGAATACCGCTACCGATACAAGGTAGAGCCACAGTTACCATTACAAGTCCACCGCTACTGATGTGGTCATGTCTACCGACAGACAAGTCTACCGTTACAAATGTCTACCGATACTCAGACCTACAGACACCCACTATAACACAAGTCTACCGATATCAAGAGCTACCACTCCAGAGACAGAACCCGACAATGCTTTAATTTCTTTATCTTTATTTAATCTAACCAACGTTCATATCAGGTATATTTTAATACACTAACATTTATTTAATGTGTGATATTGGATGACAGGGAACTGTACCTCGTACCTGCAAAAAGTAAATCATCTTTTGCCGGAGCACGTGGTTTAACTAAAGGAAGGATGCTACTACAAAAGAGCATGAATAGACGAATACAGAAAGAGAGAACACAGGTTGCGCAAGACATAGACGAACACACGAGACATACAAAACACGAAGGTGTCCTGGAATAACAATAGAGCATGAATGCAAAGAGACGACATAACTTACAGGACGAACTCATTACTGCATACCAGTGAAGAGCTGAGAACGAGAACATAACACAAGAGCTTCATCGACTGTCTCAACACTTGGAAGTCAAGGAAACAGATGATACTCTGCTTTCCAGACAAAAACCATAATAGGACTCAGAGCGAATTCTGATCAATCAAAGGAGTCCAGAACTACATGAAAATCACTAGATCCATTTCTAAACTCTAAATATTTTCTCTGTGATTTATTCTTTTACATATTGAGAAGTGTGTGTTATCTTTTGCATTTTACACACACACTGTCTCTTGTACTCTAACTGGAGGATTTGTAAATCCTCACTCACCTCTCTTACATTTTTTATTTCCCACTGGAATAGTGGTAGAGGTCGTGTGTGACCTTGACAGCTGGGTGCTGTTGTTCTTTTTCCCACAAATAACAGTGGTAGAGGTCTTGGACTCGGACAACTGGTTGCTATTGTTTATCCTCGATCTAGGTTGTGGATCATCTTTTTATAAAATTTTTTGAGAGGACTAAGTCTCATCTTGAGACTAAACCTCTTGGTTATATTTGTTGTGCTATATCTTTCAAAGTTATTCTTTTATTCCGCTACTAATCTCTTTAAAACCAAAACTGTTTTAAAGTCACTTTGATAATTAAATTCGCAAGTGTTTATATCAGTTGCAAATCAGTAAGTTGGATTCAAAAGTTAATCAACCTTTCTGTTTTGACTAACTGGGAAATAATCAATGCCTTGAGAACCCAACCGATCCCTTACTTTGATATAAATTCACTACAGTTTAATTCAGTATTTTATTTGGGGGTTTTTAAGACAAAGTCTGTATAATAGAAATTTTAATTAGAACTCAATTCACCCCCCTCTTGAGTGTCCACTCCAACCAACAATTTTAATATTAATTAATATTGAATTAAATAAATAACATATTAGCCTAATCATGTCACAATTTTCATTGTATATAGTTTCATTAAGTTGGCTTCATTATGGAAATTTTATTAATTTTTTCAATACTACACTACCTCCTATAAAAAATAGAAATAAGGGTAAGGAATTAAATTAATATGGAGATTTATAATTTTTTCATCTAGTTAAGGAAAATTTTCTTTCAATATTAATATTTTCTCTTCCAAAATTTTCAAATACATTAGAGATTATGAGTGATATATATCGAATAATGATTACAATAATTCACCTATAAGATAAGCATCAAATATTTGATTTTTGTTTAAATATATGTGAAACAAGATACAAATATTAAATATATGAAAATAAATTAAATAAATTATTTTTTCCTAAGTATCATGTGAGAACTACTTATAAGGGAAGATTTTTTTTAATTAACATAAATCATTCTTCATTATATTATATGACGAATTCAAAAAAGGTGAATAAAAGTATCAAAATCGAATATATATATTTATATATATATTCTTGATAATATTAAATCATATCATCCAAATAATGAAATAAAATGTTAATGTAATTTTTTATATCCTATCATATGAATTTATCAAGTCATTTAGTAAAAAATCTTTGGAAATTGATCAAATTATTTATTACTACATCAAAGATTAATATTTCTCAAAAATTTATATATTGTGTATAAAGGTAATGTCTCATGGATACAATAAAAATAATTTTTTTTTAAATTAAATTATTTATTCTTTATATGCTCATCCACAAACTCGTATCCATGGAGGCTTATAGTAGTGGGTCTTAGGAGAGTTTTTGAAAAATGTGAAAAATGAAGAAAAAATAAAAAAATTCATTTATATTAGATTGGTCTTACCCAAGATATTTGTAGAATTAATGATAAATATTATACATGTATTATGTTGAAGAAAAAATGTTGTATTATGTATTATACATGACACTATCAATTTTATATAGTCATAGGAATGGTATTAATATGTACATCAGTTTAAAAAATTTAAGGACATCTTGAGGTTTAATGTTCATTATTACGGTTACTGATGTATTATTTAATATATCACAATTTACACCTTATTATAAGGAAAATGTTGTATTATATATCATTTATTTATTCTTTATAGAGGGTTTTGAAATAAATTATCTTTTAAATTGTATTATTTTAGATTTTAATGAAATTGTTTTTGAAATTTTTGAAAATATTATATAGAATAATCGAGGAACAATGTTTTCTTAACGTTATATTTCATCCAAAAATTATTATCCAAATATAGGCAATGAATAATACCCACTCTTACCTGTTTGAAAGTGTTCATTCTTATATATATAATCCCTAGTTATATGTTTTCCCCATGTTTGATTTTTCTAACAACACCATTATTCATTTTATTATTAAATCGATATATGTTTTTAATCCAAGGTCTCCTCTAGGACCTGATCCATAATATATAATTGAATGGGATTTTATGGATGTTGAAATTAAAAATTTGGTTGTGGAGAATTTTTATAGCGAGTTAAATGATAAAACCAATGATTATAATGAATAAAACAATGTGAAAAAAATAAATGAAGAAAACAACTTCCATTCCATAAAAATTGTTTAAATTAAATATTGATAATAAACTTTTCAGATAAGATAAATTTGTGTATTCTAAATATATATTATGAATCATTTTATATAATCATGATGATATATTTTAATTATATTATGACAGATATCACATTATAATAAAACATATGTGAAATATTTAATTTGTGTCACCCATAACGAAATATTTAATATAACATAAAAATTAATGAAAGAATACATTTGAGGAAAAATAATTTTCAATTGGTGTTACAATACCTAACCCATCATGCCCCCCTAGGCTAGCAGTAGTCATGATGTTCCACCCTAATGCCTTCTCTAATAGGTCAGGGACTAGAAACAAACACTAAAAGATGTAATACACATGGGAATAATTTTTCTATAAGTACATTCAATCATTAGAAAAATCAAATAACCACAAAAAACATAGACAAAATATATGTATAACACTGCTAATTTATAAATATCCCAATACATAGAAAATTAATTTAAATGACAATAACTATCTATCAAAATTCCAAAAAACAAAAAACATAATGGTAGTAGTTAAACTATTAATACCACCAAACACTAAATGGAAGAAACCACCCTATTGATAGAATATATTTGAATAAAACACCAATAAAAATAAATCTTAATAAGAATAACTAATAGCTACCCATCAATAACTTCTTTCAATAAAATTTTGCTCATTAAAAAATAATTTCTACTCATATATAATTGATAACAACACATACAAAACATCTGTGCAAAAAATATATTGTATAAGGGTGATTATAAAAATACCCATCCAAATACCCTAATAAATGTTTTTAAAAAATAAAATAATTGGTCATCTTAAAAATAATGGAAAGATATATATATTCAAAATGATTGAGAAAATAAATGAAAAATAATAGATCCCATGTATTTACAACCGAACACCATAGTGGACAAAATATAACAAGTAACTATGGAAGCATTGATAATGATATGATATATAAATTATATATTAGAAAATAAAACATAAACTATATATATAAGGTAACTATAATGTTTGATTTTCTAGGACTCATTATATTATAATGTTTGACCTTCAAAAAGTCATTGTCACCTCACAATGTTTTTAATATTTGGATCACACATAATTATGGTATGAATGTTAGTCATGAGGGTACCAAAACTCTAAGGGATTATTGAACTACATAGTAAATCATGCAGGAAATTACCAACACATATAGGTAGAGGTCCCAAGGGTGTCTTGTTGGGGGTATCGACTCTGAAAATTGTTTATGGGGCCTGAGCCTCATTGGGTTAATGGGGGTACTGACCCCATGGAAAAATTTATGAAACATGCCCCGTGGAATAGATGTCATACAAGAAAAATATATAGGGGTGTACCCCCACTCTATGAAAAGTATTCATCATACACACCCTGTTATCATCATATTTTCATGGGGCTACTAACCCCATTACCATTTTGAAATACCTTCCACAAAATATTCATTACCTATAATATGATAATAATCCTTAAAAATATAAATTAAATTCCGTAACATTTTACACTGATATTGAGAATCATTGAATTTCACACTTCTTGTAAAATCACTCATAATGATCTTTTTGTTTTTCTAATTCTAATACACAAGGTAAAATATATGTAAAAAAGTAATATAAAAAAACGAAATATAATCTGATTAACATGATTTGTGACCATCCCCCATTTCCAAATTGTACCTCTTATATTCTGTCATGTGGACTCAACATACATGATATGCTCAAGGAAGATACATGATTTGTGGGAAATTTGAATGAATCGAAGGTGTACCCTAAGACCCCGAGTCTTGTTACCATTATATACTAACTATGTATTTGATTTAGACATGGTCTGTGAATGTCAGTGGTTTTTCACTATGTATGAAGTCATGACCTATGGCCTGTAGCTTGAAAAATTGTTCATGACCTATAACTACAAGCTATGTAAACCCACCAAAACATTAAATAATTGACTCATTTAGTGATTACCTATATTATTTATCAAATTAAACTCATTATTTTTGGGTCTATGGGATTCTCAGAACATATAATATAATATAATTTAATTAATATGGTTCCTTTGAACACAATGTGTGACCCATAGTCACACCAAATGATTTATCTATCTATATGTGTATTGGAAATATGCTATTGAAAAATGAGACATGAAATTTTCTCGAGGGTCACACCCCATTTGATATCTATAAACTCATAAATAACCTTGAACCATATAATTTTTTTAAGATATGTGCTTCTTGAACTATATTATGTGTAGTATGTTTTTTAATAGACCCATATTCATAGTCAATTTCATTACCAACACCACCATTTTCACCTCAATTCAAATATGACGCCTCAATGTCTAGTCCAACGGAAACCTTCAATTCAATGGTGATCATCTCTAACACATGTATCACTACCATTTCTCTTAGACAAAATCCCTGCATCTAATCCACTATTCAACTATCCCCTCTATGTGTTATACTGTTACCTTGTCTCATATTTGCTTGTCATTTAATATCATCATTTCTCCATGTGGGATCTATTCTATTGAAATAGATATTCTAAATCCACTCATATGTGATCTTAAACTATCATGATTTTCAGAAGTTTATGTTTGACTAAATATAATAAATAAAATTCAAATGAGAGAATAGTGTGAGGAGAAGAGAATAGTGGGTGATTTGACTATGTATATATAATGTTTTATCCAAAGAACAATAATCAATAAATTTTTATATTTTAGAGATTAAGATTTCTTATGACGTATTAAGAAAATAAATTATCAAATTCAGTACATTATGTTTTATCCATGAGAATAAGAACATTCAATAAACCTAGAAGGGAAAATTTCCTTAAAATAATAATCAGAATTTATTTTTTTAACATATAGAACATTTTCAAAATAATAATAATCAAAATTTCATGATATCATAATTGAAATTATCAATGGTGTGTGGAATAATTACAACTCAAATTAATGATTTTCTACCCAATGTAAAAAATGTTATCACATATATATTTTTAATTATTCCATATAATGTAATTATCATCTCCATCACGAGTCATATGTTGGACCTACCTACAAGAATTATCTCTATATCATCATTGGGTTCATTTCCAGAAATTTGTTAAAACTAGAGGGAATTATATAAATGGGATATCTATTTTCTAATAATCTAGTCAACTGGACTTTTAATTGAGGAAACGAAAATTTTAAAATATGGATGTAACACCCCAACCCTATAAGCCCATATTCGGTACATTATTACGTATCATTGGCATGATCACAAAAAATCATGTATCAAAATATCGATGAGTTTAGTATCCTTGGAAGCACTAGATACATTCATAAGGTTTACATTACATCATAAAATGGAAAACTACAACAACATTGTATCTATAAGCAACACTGAGATCCCATAGAATATCCTAGCAGGTCAGTAATAATATACTTTTTCATATCCGGGGAAAAATAAAACATAGAAAGGGGTGAGCTTAGATGCTCAGTAAGGATAAAAATATAGAATAAACATTCATAGATAAGCATAAAGATTTAAGGAAATGTATAAGACTAAAACAAACGCCTTTTAAAAATGAACATCAACATAATATGGAAAATATAAAAACAAATAATGTTGTTTACTTATTCACATGGATATTCTACTAGTCGAATAATCACATGCAATATCAATAGCTACTTCCATAATGATAGAATGCATAATTCCAGACTTTCATAATCACATAGTCAAGGCCTTGTGCCAAGAATACAAATAATAATTTGTCAAGGCCTTGTGCCAAGACACTAGTTTGTCTCATGAGACCAACCAATGCATCGAGGAGCTATAGTAGGCTCCACCCATCACTTACTAAGTGAAATGGATTCCTCATATGAAAAGGTTTAAACATAACATAAATATTCATATTAAAACAAGAATATGAAATGTCAATACATTATCCATAAACCATTAATGGTGTAAAAATAACACATCTGTAGTCAAATATATCAAAGAACATTCAATACAATATGGAAGTTTTGTACCATAATAAAACAACATCAAATAAGCTTAAAATCCATCAAAGAATATTGACATAGATAAAATCAAAACCTTTTTTAGATAAATTTCTATTACTAATATGAAATCATTTAAAAGTCCCATAATTATAAAAGAAACCATTTATTTAGAAAATATTATTATAATATTATATAAGAAACTTCAACATTTTTATAACGATGGAAAATATCTGCTCTCGCGGTATAAGTTAAAAAAACATTCCTACCTTAATTTTGTCGAAAAGGTCGTAAAGTACCTTATTTGAAAAATGACGAAAGGATTCAATTATAAACATATATGTCCAAATATGGGTATAAATGAAATTAACCCATTTTCTAGAAAATATTATAAATGTTTTGAAATAAATTTTAATGAAACATGGATGTGGATGATAAAGAGGTCCCAGAAGATATTTATGTAAAAACAACCTCGGATAATAAAGAGATTGTGAAATTAACCCTTACCTTGTACTTTTCCTTAGAAGAGGGTAGGTTAAACTCCGGTATAATGATGAAAAAATTGTTATTAAATTATACAAGAATCATATACATTAATATGATATCATATAAGATCATTTAAAATTCCTTTTTTATTAATATTTTAGTATTATCCTCGTTTCCGGTGTTAACTGGTTTGTTTTCCATTATATTCTTTGTTACTTAAGTAATGTGTATTATGGATAGGATGTATCATATTCATATTCAGAATGATATTATGTCTTTAAACATTATTTTTAATCATCTAATCCTAATTATTCTTGAATGGATATGATGGGGAATGAACTCATCGTGTTCGTTGAGATAGTAATCCGTAAGTACGCACGAGCGACAATATCATTATTTTGATGTTAAAATAATATAAAATTGGAGGTTATATCATATATAATGAATCATTATCATGTTATATTTATTATGTACTGCAATTACACTTCATTATTATACCCATCCAAATAATAGTGTATTGAATAACAATTACACCACGACATGGAGACGGTAAGCCGAATGTACGCACGTATGGTGACATCTAATTCAATGGATAGATAGAATAATGAATTTGATTATACCATATTTATAATAAAATAACAGTATATATAAGTTACTGTAGTTATTATTTTATAATGGAAACAACAAATAAAGAGACAGGGGATGAAGAAACGAACATGAAAGAGTTGATGAAATATTTACCTCTTCTTCTGGTTCTTGCATTTGATTTGATCAAAAGGGCTCCATAGGTTGTCTTTCTAACAAAAGGAATGACTCTAGGATGAATTTTGGACAGATTATAGGGTATTTGGGGATAGTTTGGCTGAGAAAAATGGCTTTGAAGGTGTGAACTAGAGAGAAGGGTTGTGCCCTTTTATAAGAGGGGTGAGGGGAACCTTAGGAAAAGCTAGAAATTTTATTTTATAATAAAAATATTTTCGGTTTATAATGGCCCCATAATAAATTACATAAAGGATAAGGTTGGGATGGGTCAAAAACCACTTAAAAATAGGTTTTAGACATGTTTGGTTCTCTATATTATCATTATTATTTAGATTTAACTCTTAGTTAAATAGTTTGACATTTACCATGTCTTTTTGTATTTTTATACTATATGGTTAATAAACATACTATATATTTTCAAGTGAACCACAAGTGGTTGATTAATAATACACCTATTATTACATAAGTATTTTATTAGAACCTTAGATTTTTAGTAATATAATATCAATTAATAATATAATATTTGTTTTAAAAACTCTTTAATGTCAATTTTGACACGATTTGGTATTTTGTTTTTTCTAAATTCATAACAACATTATTACATCGAAAAAAATTCATCTAGCCAATCCTAATATGTAATATTAACCTAAAAAATTAGTGTAATTCATAAAAAGTCTCAAATTAAATTTATTTAGATATTTATAATATCAATTATTTTAATCATTCATTAATACAGTAATTACCGCATCATCATTATGTAATAAATAAATTAAATTATATAATGTCTAAAAAATATAAATAAAATACCATTATTTATGAAATATTTTTATATTTCTAATGAATATTAATAGTAGTATTTATCTTATGTGTAACCCTATATTAAAAATGGTTTAGTTATTAAACATTTAATTTAACACTATTAACTCTTCTTTGAATTAAATAATAATAAATGTCCTAATCTAATCCATGTGGATAAAATAGGTTAATATTTTATTCCTAAGGTTGTTTTTGGTTGAATTATACTTATCCAATAGAATTAGGACATGTGTTAGTGTAATAAAAATATCATTTTTACAATTAATTACCCTATTTACTTTTAACTGTGGTAAATGAAAGTAAAAAGTTACGATTCATCAAAAATTATTTTCATCTTATTGAACCAAAATTTCCTAAAGATATCAACCATGTATCTTAGAGTTTTGAAATTCAACTCACAGAATTGGTAAAATTACATTTTATGTAAATATATAAATGCTCCTAAGAGGTGGGTAAAAGACGGTAAAAAGTTCATTAAAATTTTAGATATCTATAATTATTATAAATTGACTCCAATGGATTATGTTGAACTTATATATGTAATATGTATATATATTGACCTAAAATAAATTTCAATAAAATAAATATTCATTTAAATAAAAATTATGTTTTAAACCATAACTTCGTGTTTTTCACTATTCATCAAAAATTGAATATTTTCAGAAAAAATCCAAAAATTCACCCTAAGCTAATTTCGATATTCCAAATCCAAAAAGGAATTCTGTTTTGAAAGTTAATATTTATAAAATTTCAAAAAGTGGGTATTACTATTCATAACGGCTAGTGTGATTGGTTGTTGTGTGTTATAACTCCAAGTTTCGTACAACACAAACTATTGTATTATTTAAAGAGATGTGTACCATGGGAGCTTGGGGTGTTACATTCTCCCATACTTCCAATAATTTTGTCCTTGAAATTTATAGAGTATTACTACATAAAATTACTCGGGTGGTTCTTCATAATAGGTTTCCAGGGTTCCCACATTTCCTATTCTATCTTATGGTTTTTCCATATAACTTTTATCAGACGAGTCATCCAGTTTCTCAACACTTGTTCTCTTGTATCAAGAACCTTGAAATGATATTCTCAATAAGACATATCGGGTTCTAGTTAAAATTCCTCATAGGTGAGTACATGTGTTGGTTCAAGCATGTATTTTTTCATCAGTGATATGTGGAACACATCATGAACATTAGAAAGACTTGGAGGTGTTGCCAAATTGTAAGCTAAAACCCCAATTCTTTCTAGAATCTCAAAAGGTCCGATATACCTGGGACCCAATTTACCCTTCTTACAAAAACATATAACACCCTTCCATGGATATACCTTCATGTAAACATGATCTCCTACATGAAATTCCAAATCCTTCCTTCAGTTATCATCATATCTCTTCTGCCAACTTTGAGCTGCTTTGATGTAGTTTTGGAATACCTTCACCTTTTCCATCATTTCCTCCACTAATTCTGGGCCTACATGTTTTCTTTCACCAAAATCCCCCAAGTAGGTTGGTGTGCGACGTCTCTTTTCGTATAACGCTTCATATGGTGCCATCAGAATACTTTAATGGAAACTATTGTTATATGAAAATTCTACCAGAGGTAAATATCGATCCCACATACCTTGAAAGTTAAGTGAGCATGATCCAAAAATGTCTTCTATGATTTGAATAGTCCATTCTGATTGTCCATCAATTTTAGGGTGGTAGGTTGTTCTCAAATGAAGTTTAGTATATAGGGATTTCTGAAGACTTTTCCATAATCATGATGTAAAACATGGATCACGATCAGAAACAATCGATAGGGGTTCTCCATGAAGTATCTCAACTTCATTAATATATAGTCTTGGTAGACGTTCAAGTGGTTAATCTTCTCTTATAGCATGAAAATGTGGTGACTTGGTAAGATGATCCATAATTACCTAGATTGCATTATTCCTTCTAGGATTCTTTGGTAGTCCCAAGACAATGTCCATCGTAATATTTTCCCATTTCCACTTAAGTATGGGAAGAGGTTGCATGACTCATACATTCTATTTCCTTCCAGCATTCACTTGTTGACAAACCATACATCTTGAAACAAAATCACAAATCTACATCGTAATATTGTCCCACTAAAAATATTCCTTTAAACCTCAATGAATTTTGGTTCTCCAAGGGTGTATAATGAAATTGGAACAATGACCATCATCCAAAAATTCCCTTTTAAGACCAGGTATATCCGGAACACTAATCCTCTTCCCAAATTTCAAAATAACATCTTCATACAAAAAGTCACACAATCTCACATCATTCACCTCTTTAATCTTGTTTTGAAACTCTTCATCACTAGTCATAGAACTCTTGATCCTTTCTAGTAACGATGATTTGGCAACCATTTGAAAAAGTATTTATGTTTCACCTTCCATGGTGATTCCCAAAATCCATCTTTACTAGATCCACATATATAAGATCCTTTTCAACTCTCATCTTGTTCAAAACTCCAGGACCCTTTCTACTCAAAGCATCTGCAACCTTATTTTCCTTCCTCGGGTGGTATTGTATAGTGCAATCATAATTCTTGAGTAGTTCATGGCATTTAATTTTCCTCATGTTGAGTTCATTCTGTGAGAAAATGTACATCAAAATCTTGTGATAGGTATATATCTCACATTTTTCACCATATAGATAGTGTATCCAAATATTCAAAAAAAAAACATTACAACTTCTAACTCATGATTATGAGTAGGAATGTTTTGCTCATGAATTTTTAGCTGTCGTGATGCATATGATATAACCCTATCATTCTGCATAAGGACACAACCAAGTCCTTCCATTAAAGCATCACTATAAATAACAAACCCATTATTCCCCGATGGCAGAGTCAATATAAGAGAATTGTCTAATCTTCTCTTCAATTAATCAACACATTCTTCACACTATTTTTCTCCCAAAAAATTTAACCCCGTTTCATGTGAGTTTTGTTAATGGGTTAGCCAACCGGGAAAAATTATGGATGAAACGTCGATAATAACCTTTTAAACCAATAAAACTGCTTATCTCAGTTATACTCATCGGTTCTGTCAATTCATGGATTGACATGGTCTTAGAAGGATCAACAGAGTTTCCATCCTTATAGTTGATATAGCCAAGAAAAGATATCTTTTAAAGCTAGAATTCACACTTACTAAACATCCCATATAATTCATGTCTTCTAAGAGTCTTCAAGATAATGCACAAGTGATTTTCATGATATTCGTAACTTTTTGAGTATATCAATATTTCATCAATAAATACCACTACAAAGTCATCAAGATATTCCTCGAAAACTCTATCCATTAGATCCATGAAGAAAGAGGGTGCATTAGTCAGCCCAAAAGGCATTACTATAAACTCGCAATGCCCGTACCTGGTTTGAAATGTTGTCTTCAGATTGTCTTCCTTCTTCACGTACAACTGATGATATCCATATCAAAATTAAATCTTTGAAAATTATTGAACTCCATGAAGTTGGTCGAATAAATCATCAATGCGATAGAGGAGATACTTGTTCTTTATTCTTATAACATTTATCTCCATGTAGTCAATGAACAACCTCATAGATCCATATTTCGTTCAAACAAAAAGGACAAGGGATATTCATGGAGAAACACTAGGGAGAATGAATCCCTTATTACTCAATACCTATATTGTTTCATTAGTTCCACTAATTCAACAATGGCCATTCTATAAGGGGTCTTAGAAATGGGATTGAACCTTGAATTAAATAAATGAATAACTTAATTTCTTATTCTGGAGGATGTCTAAGTAAATCTTCTAGAAACACATCAACATACTCTTTCACAATATGTACATCCTATATTCGAACATTAATTTCTTCACCCATAGTCATTTCATTATCTTCCTCCCCAATAATTTAATTTAGTTGAGATATTGGGGGTGGATCTAAATAAGAATCGGGTGGTGAAGATTCTTCTCTAAAGAGAAGGTGTTATTTATCAACGTTATAAAAAATCGTAACCTCCTTCTTCTTACAATAAATTTTTTCATCAAGCCCCGAAAGCCAATCCATACCGATGATTATATCAAATTCAATCACGGGTATGATGATGAGTACAGAGTATAATGAACATTTATATGCCCTAATGGGGACTGATGCACAAAACATTGTTGCAATGATAAATCCCTTAAGAGTTTTGACATACAACTCCCTTGTAAAATCAAATTTTAAATATCTAATTTTCATAGAAAAATGGGAAGATATGAAACAATGAGATGATCAAAAATCAAATATATCATTTTCTAAACATGAGGAAACCATTAAATTACCTCCCACGACGTCTTTTATAGATTTAACCTCAGTAGTAGTGAAAGAATACACTTGGCCTTGATCCCTTGGCCTATTCTGAGGTAAGTTCCCCTAATGCTTAGGAAATTAATTTTCATAATTCCCCCTTTCTCTAAAAATGTAGGATTAAAAATTGACAGCGTCTTTCTTCTCCTTGCAATCACGAGCTAGGTGACCTTCTTCACCACACTTGTAACAGACTATCGTTCCCTTCAGGAAAGTACCATGGTGTTTCTTCACACATTTACTGCAGGATAAATATTCAACTTTCCCCTTCTTCCCCTTTTTTCCATTTTCATATTGTTCAATAGATCTCTTATTCTCTTTCATTACTTTAAAGTCATTAGACATAGATAATTCTTTTTCTCTCTTGATATCACATGAGACAATATCTGCGTATGATGAGAAGGATTGTAAGACTAATTCTCAACAGAGAAATGGTTTTAGCCCATCAAAAGAACGATCAATCATACCTCTTGGGTTATGTATATAATCTGCAGAATGCTTCACTAACCTTGTAAAGCTATCTTCATACTTTGTGACATTATCATCCTCTTTTTTCCTCAGACTCAGAAATTGTCTTTCCATATCCACTCGATCATCATGAAGAGTGTAGTTTTCTATGAAAATTTCATTAAACTCCCTCCATTCCATATTTGATACTTCATTATTTTCCTTTGTGTTTCGAATCAATGACCACATTTGATCAGCATATCTAGTGAGGCGGTAAACTGCCATAACAAATTTTTCCCATTCGCTACTCCCGCGGGTATCTAATATTTTTATTAAGGAATTTATCCATTGCTCAGCTACTAGTGTATTTGTACCCCCGTTGAATGATGGGGGTTGTTTCCTCATGATGTGATCTTACATTGACCCTTTACACTATTGATCTAAGTGCTCCATATGAGTAAGGTTATTATTCATAATCGGAGTGAGTTGTCCCAATATAGTGATAAGATGATTTGCACCGGTTATATAACCAGATACACTATAATTGTCTTGAGTAGGAGGGCAATACCAACATGGAGTGAGTGAATTGATATGATTTCCATTCCTTCCACTAGCCTCCATTTCTAAAAAATGTCATAAACTAGATTAGGTTATGAATTGAAATGAATAATTCCCAAAACAGTTAACATAAACTGAACATTTTAATGATATAATATATAATCATAAGAATGTTTTCTTTGAGGATGTATATACTCATAAACCCTTCATAATTGTTTGTAAAGAAAAAGAGAATTATCCTAAGCATATCCCCCTGGATTTTCATAACAAAGAGTGCAGCAAGGCCAGTTGTCGTACACCAGTTCCCATTCGAGTCTAGCTCAAAGCGGTGTTTTTGGGTTTTACCCATCATTACATTTGTACCAGAGCCGCATCTACCATCTCGTATCTAGATAGGGATGTATTTCTAGGAATACTCAAAAAATACTTACAATACCAAATTTATAGGATGTTCTTCTATAGTAATCCTGAAAGTCTTTCTTAGGGATATGTTCTCTAATCGGAGTTTATCTAAATATAATTTCCAAAGTTTTTATTAAAATTACTCTAATACCAACTGTAACGCCATGACCCTAGAAGCCCAGATTCAGTTCATTATTACATATCATTGGCATGATCACAAAAGATCAATTCTCGAAGGATAGATTTGTTTATTATCCTTGGTAATACTAGATACATTCATAAGGTTTACATTACATCATAAAATGGAAAACTGCAACTCCGTTGCTTCAATAAACAACATTGAGATCCCATAGACTATCTCTTCAAGTCTGTCATAATATACGTCTTCGTATCCTGGGAAAAATAAAACATAGAAAGGGGTCAGATCAGATGCTCTGTAAGGATAACAATATAGCGGAAACTTTCATAAATAAGTATAATCATTTAAGGGAATGTATAAGACTAAAACAAAAGCCTTTTAAACATAAACTTAAGCATAATATGAAAAAGATAAAATCAAATAATACTATTTACTTATTCACATGGATATTCTACTAGTCCAATAATCACATGAAAAATTAATAGCCACTTTAATAATGATGGAATGCATAATTCGAGACATTCATAACCACATAGTCAAGGCCTTGTGCCAAGACTACAAATGAGATTTTGTCAAGGCCTTGTGCCAAGACACTATTTTGTCTCATGAGACCTACTGATGCATTGAGAAGCTATAACAGGCTCCACCCATCACTTACTATGTCCTATGCACTGCTCATATGAAAATGTTTAAATATAACATAAACATTCGTATTAAAAGTAGCATACGAAATGACAATACTTTATCCATAAACCATGAATGGTGTAAAAATAACACATCCACAGTCATACATATCAAAAAAACCTTCAATAAAATATGGAAGTTTTTTAACATAATAAATCAACATCAAATAAGCTTAAAATTCATCAAAGGATGTTGATATAGATGAAATCAAAACCATTTTTAGAGACATATCTCTTACTATTTTGAAATAATTTAAAAGTAATATAATTATAAAAGAAAAAAAATTATTTTGAATATATTCTTATAATATAGTAAGGGATCCTTAAACAATTTTATAAAGGTGGAAAATCATTGTACCTACCGTATAAGTTAAAAAAACATTCTTAACTTAATTTTGTCGAAAAGTTCATAAATTACTTTATTAGGAAAACAGTGGAAAGATTCCTTTCAAAACATATAAGGACAAATAAGGGTATAAATTAATTTACCCCATTATCTAGTAAATATTAAAAATGTTTTGAAATACTTTTTTAAGAAACATTGATGTGAATGATAATGAGGTCCCAGTAGATACTTACGTAAAAACAACTTTGGATAACAAAGAGATTGTGAAATTAACCCTTACCATGTAATTTTCCTTGGTCGAGTGTAGGTTAACCTCCTGTATAATGGTAAATTAATTTTTATTAAATTATAGATGAATAATATACATAAATATGATATCATATATGATCTTTTAATATTGCTTTTTTAATAATATTTTAGTATTATCGTCATTTGGAGTGTTAAATGATTCGTTTTACTTTATATGATTTGTTACGTAAGTAATGTTTTTTATGGATAGGATGTGTCATATTAATTTTCAGAATGATATTAAGTCATTAAACAATATTTTTAAACATCTAATGAAAATTTGTCTTGAATGGATATGATGGGGAATGGATCTCATCATGTTCGTGGAGACAGTAATCCGTATGCACACACGAGAAACAATATCATTATTTTGATATTAAAATAATATACAATTGGATAATATATCATATATACAGAATCATTATCATTTTATATTTATTATTTACATCAATTAAACATCATTATTATACCCATCCAAATAATAATGTATTGAATGACAATTACACCATGGCGTGGAGACGGTAAGCCGTACACATGAACGTATGATAAAATTTCATTCAAAGGATGGATAAAATAATGAATTTGGTTTTACCATATTAAAAATAACATCAATATAAATATATATGATAATGGGGTTATTATTTTATAATGGAAACCACAATGAAAAAGATTGAGGAAGAATAAAGGAACTTGAAAGAGGTGATGAAGTATTTAACTCTTCTTTGGATTCTTCCGTTTTATTTGATCAAAAGGGCTCATTAAGTTGGATTTCTAATTAAATAAAATCCAATAGGATGAAGGGAGGAAATTTTAGAGGGTATTTGGGTAGAGGTTGGCTGAGCCAAATAGCTTTGATGGTGTGAATTGGAGAGAAGGGTGAGTTCCCTTTTATAAGAGGGGTGAGGGGAACCTTAGGAAAATCTAGAAATATTAATTTATTATAAAATATTTTTTTCTTTGTAATGGATAAAAAATGAATTAATTAAAGGATAAAGTGTGGATGGTTCTTAAACCACCAACTAATAGATTTATATAGGGTTGGGTCACTATATTAACATTATCTTTTATAAAATGATACACCTATCATTACATAAAATGATACCCCAAGTGGTTCAATAATGATAAACCTATCATTACATAAGTCTTTTGACCGAAGCTTATATTTTTTATAATATAATATCAATTAATAATATAATATTTAAAAAAAATCTCTTATGTCAATTTCGACACTATTTGGTGTTTTGTTTTTTCTATATTCATAACAGCATTATTACTTCAAAAAAATTAATATAACCAACCCTAATTTGTCATATTAATCTAGAAAACTAGTTGAATTCATAAGAAGTCTCAAATTAAATTTATTTAGATATTTATAATTTCAATTATTTTAATCATTCATTAATACAGTAATTACTGCACCATCATTGTGTAATAAATAAATTAAATTATTTAATGTCTAAAAAATATAAATAAAATACCATTATGTAGGAAATATTTTGAGATATCTAATTAATATTTATATTCGAATTTATCTTACTTGTAACCCTATATTAAAAATGGTTTAGTTATTACACTTTGAATTTAACACTATTAACACTTCTTTGAATTAAACAATAATAAATTTCCTAATCTAATCCTTCTAGATCAAATAGGTTAATATTTTATTCATAGGGTATATTTTGGTCGATTTATACTTATCCAATAGAATTATAACATGTTTTATGGTAATAATAATATAATTTTTACCCTTAATAACCCTATTTACTTTTAACCGAGGTAAATAAAAGTAAAAAGTTACTATTCAACAAAAATTATTTTCATCTTATTTAACCACATTTTACTTACTGATATCAACTGTGTCTCTTGGAATTTCGAAATTCAACTCACAGAAGCAGTAAAACTAATTTTTATGTAAATTTTCAAATGCCCATATGTGGTGGGTAAAAGGCGGTAAAAACTTCATTAAAATTTTTATATATCTTAAATTATTATAAACTGATTCAAATGAATTACATTGAACTTATATAGTTATTATGTATATATATTGACCTGAAATAAATTTAAATAAAATAATTAAAAATTTATATTACAATTCGATTTTAAACAATAACTCAGTGTTTTTCACTATTCATCAAAAATTGAATGTTATCAGAAAAATACCAAAAATTCATCCTAAGAAAATTTCAATATTCCAAATCCAAAAATGAAGTCAATTTTGAATGATAAGATTTATAAAATTTAAAAAAGTGGGTATTACTATTCATAATGGCTAGTTTGATTGGTTGTGGTGTGTTATAACTCTATGTTGTGCACAACACACACTATTGTATTATTCAAAGAGAATCGTACCGTGGTAGCTGGGGGTGTTAAAATGTTGGTCAAAACCCGTATAAAAATTTTATATAGTGTATATACACTCATTCTAGATAGAACTATGATGTTGTAATTTATCAATTTTCACACTTGTATGACAAATATTTATTTATGTAATAAATATTATATACATTTTAAAACATGAAGAGACCAAAATTCTAAAAAAACATAGACCAATGGTAAATACCACATCCCAATTAATGTATGAAATAATTAGAATTTAACAAAATGACATATATATAAAACAAAGAAGGTTATAATATAAATAATAAAACTATTATCCCCCACCTAAATTTGACATGGGACAACACCTCCCCAAAACCAGATAACCTGGGAAGAGAACACCAATGATGTCTTCCGCATTAAAAAACATTATGTTACATTGACCAATTAATCTCTATATGCTATCAAAACTACATATCTACCAAGTTAGGCTTTAGATTTTTAAGTGTATGTATTAACACAATATACATTGGAAAACATACCAAATAGAAAACCCTATTAAAACCCATTATGAAATAATTGGTTAGAATAAAAGTATAACAATGATCCAATTATTCCGAGTGGCAATGGTAAATAAGGATTATAATAAAATCCGAGTGATATTATAACTTCTATATAAAGGTTCATTTTTCATATGTAACAAAGGATTCTTAAAACTATATATATATAATAATTTTAGTAAAAAACCTAACAAAAGTATTCTCTATACGGAATTTATAACGTCTGATGTGTCAAGAAACAAGATACATCCAACCAATCAACTACTATCATGATGGTGGTACCACATCATGATCATAATTGTGGATTCATTCATCACATTTTTATGAAAATATGTTAATAGGGTACCAAACCCCTGATATAAGATAACACCATACACATTTAGTATGGTATACATGGGCCTCATCAGAACCAATGGGGTTACAAATCCTATTTCTAAATAGAAGATCCAAACCCCCGGAATGTAATTCAAACGATGAAGATTGTAGGGGAGTACTAGAATCAATGATATATGAATTTCCAATCCTTTTCATTCACATATCACCCAAGGGTTATTAACATTTTTCTCATTTTGAACTCCTCAATTCAAACTTTTCATCACTAATAAGTATCTAATATTTCTTAAACATTATAAAACACCTCATTTATTCATTCCATTGATTAGGAGATTCCTTTCATCATGTAATACATGAAAAATAACATAAAATAAATTATTTACATATCCAATTATAACACTACTGTAATAGGATTTTCAAAAAAAACATTTAATATAAAATAGATAGCATATAACCAAACAAAATTGGTGTTTGATATGTATGAAAATTTTGCATGTACCTCTATTATTATTCCCCGATGAGTCAATATACACAATATTACTAGGTTTGGTAAATGATTTGTGGAACCTATAAATGAATTATATGTTAACCGAAGGAGCCCAATTCATGTAACATTGATATTCATAGTGTGTATTCCATTTATACTTTTCTAATTAAGTTTAACAGTTTTTCAAAATTTACCCTATAGATACTCAGGTTGTAAAACCAAAAAATATGATGTATGATATTTTACAAAATTACATGTGTTCCATCTATAGTATCTGATCATTATCTCTCCCGATCAGTACCAACATGATATTTTCACTACGATACACAACATGAGGGACTAGGAGATCATCTAAGACTATTCATCAATACGCCTATATTCATATTATTTTTTAGAATGTGGTATCAGACCTATTTTCATTCCTTTTGATTTATTTTTGTATAAATGTAGACCAAATCCAACATAAAAAATAATTACTAACTTTTATTAATGCTCATACACTTTTGGATATTTATAATATTGCTGAAACCATATATGACATTAGTTTCCATAACTACAAGACATGTATTTTTTTCTTGAGAATGGTATTCTCCTTTTAATATTTCACATCCACCACCGTTTTCTCTAAAATTAACACCCAATGCATCACCACCATGTAAAATATTATCCTCTTCACTTAATTGAATATTCGTGATCCTCAGTTGTCATTTTTTCATGTTTTTCTATTGGTCATATCTAAACTACCATATGAGATTCCCCCAAAACATTATATAACTACCCCTATATGATATTTTTCATACTCTAATTATATAATTCATAAAATGATTCATTCTCTACTATGTTTTATCCTAAATAGACATTCATTTTCCCTCTATCCTTCACAAAGGTTGGTAGTGGCGTTTCATACTAAAAAGGGAAGGGATAATAAAATAAATAGAATAACATAGGAAGAAGATAATGCATCTCCATGAGATTTTAGTGACCCATTTTTACAATTGATAAAAATCCATAAATGGTTATTTAGATTAATGTGATTAAAAATTCCAATCAGTGTATGGGAATTCTCAAATTATGTACTTTAATTTAAATCAATGATAATTAGAAAAATGATAAATCATGATGAAAAAAAATCATTATCATAACAATCGATAATGAATTCGCTAATCGATGAGAATTAATAAAAATTTAAACAAGGGGATTTAATTGTTATCAAAACTAAAATGTTACATGGAATGATGCAATATTGAAATAAAAAGTAGCCATCAAATGATGAAAATTTTAATTTATGAATTCATTATGTGATGACATGTGACCCAGGCATCCCTGACACCTTAAATTTGATGTCATCAACACATACAAGAATTATTTTGATCGTCTTGTAGGATTCATGTAAATAAAATAGATAACTATATAGGTTTACATATAGTGTAGGTAATTATATGAAAACAGTCACATCATTTGACCATTACATTAAATACCGGAATTGGGCCCGATCTAGGGTCCCAAAAACAATATAACAAAAACACACCTTTAAGGATAGAAAACTCATCCTTGACATAACATTAGAATAAAAATTAACATTTGTTCCTCTATTAATATGATATAATTTTTCGATCCCAATCAATATATATATATATATTTAAAAATATTATATATCCCGTATAGCATGAATTTTTAAAAAGTCCACATAAACTCAAGATAAATATAAATACCATGTACTACACTCAAGAGAATAAAAAATATTCTCAATATTCATCATATATAGTAAATTTTCTATTTTAATATTTTACATGATTCAAGACTTTGACACAATGGAATGATTTCAATTCTCTCTAGATGAATAATTTGGGGAACTATATTGGGAAGATATGAAAAGTCCAAAATATATTATTTACTACATTATTTTAAGGATAAAAATAATGATAAATATTCAACATATATATAGGTAAATATTTGTATATATTTTTGAAAGGACATTTTTATGTATATTTTTTAATAAAATCATTAATCATAATGAAAAATAATTTATTATCCCATATAATAATTTGGATTTTGTAAGTGTCAACAAATTTTGATAGATAATTCATTTTCCTGAGAATATATATTAGAACAATAAATTATAATAATACATTTATACAATCTAACATCATTTAATTTTGGTTTTTATACTCTTTAACTATTTATTTCGGATTTGTATACATTAATGGGAACTTTTGGATGCATGAACAATGCATTTAAAATGATTATTTTCATTATCTTATACATGTTCTATGGTTATAGTTATATTTTCAAACATTTATTAATTGATAATAGTTTTTATGAATAAAAAATATTTACCATTATGAGCCCCCAAAAAAATTCATATGTGATTCAAATTACTCTATATCAAAATTCTTATTCATTCTTATCATTGCATGTCACTTTCTTTTCTGTATGGAATGTTTACTTGTCTTCATTCTAGTGACATATAAAATTATCAATCACTATATACCATTATTTATTTATCTTTTCTAATTTAAATCAAACCCACTATAAGGAAAAATATTTCATATATATAAATTTTTTTCTGGTAATTTTGAAATATCATCAAAATGTAATATATTCTATTGTAATTTAAAAAAATGATACAATGATAATTAAATTTAGATACTCTGTGATAATATTTTTTAAATTTTATAATAATTAATAAAAATGTGTAATTATAAAACATATTTATGAAAAATGTTGAACATATTTATTATATATAATTTAAAAACATTTTTAGATTTTAAATTTTATTCCAGAAATTGAGTAGAAAAAATATAGATTTATATTAACATAAAAAATATCCAGACATTCCACTACCAAGGAAATAAAATTATGGGTTGCTTATCTTCTTATGATTTAATAACTATTTTCTTATTATTAGTGGTATTTATATATAGAAATTATACCAATGAAATATTTACTATCATAATGGACCTATGATGAGAATTTTGGAATGGGAATTTCATTGTGGAAATATCTTATAAATGGTGGATATGTAATCCATGTGAATATAATATCTATTATATGATTACACAAATACCTTTAAATATGTTTCCACTTGTAATTTGTTTATAAAATTTGACATGTGTTTTCCTGATGATAACAACTTTCAAAAAATATGAAAAAAATAATAATTTATATAGTTATATCACATTCTCATTGAATAATACCCCTTAATATACAATTAATAAATATGTATATAATTATTTAATGTATTATGTCAACATAAAAATACTATTTATCTATTTTAAAGGATTTCGTTAGGGGTTATTATATTATATGTATATATATATACATATAATTAAATGTATTTTTATGTATTTAATATATTATTTATAGATTAATTAGTAACTCCATGGGTGATATATTTTAATCCTTTTGTAATAAAATTTTATCAACTGTTTTATATTTATTTTATTTATATGCAATTAGAATATTTTTATAAAACAACATTGTAATTATAATCAAATTAAATCATTAATATTTTCTTTTTTATTTTAATAAATTATGAATGTAAAAAAAATGTCACATGGAAGTTATTAATACCACCCATCATAGAGTTAG
This sequence comes from Viscum album, assembly GCA_963277665.1. NCBI lineage: Eukaryota > Viridiplantae > Streptophyta > Magnoliopsida > Santalales > Viscaceae > Viscum > Viscum album. The sequence continues at coordinate 221,011,138 of OY728147.1, forward strand.
AAATGGGTTCCATGGATGTAAATGTGCATATCAAACAAATAATATTTTCAAAGTACTCATAAGTAAATAATTAAGACTATACAGATTTTTCCAAACGTAATTTTATAGGACAACCTTAATTAGACCTAATACAATATGTTTTGTGATTAACTAAAAATTATTTTAATCAAATATCAATTCATTTGTAACAAAATATTAAATATTAATGTTATTTATATAGAAACCTAGGAATTTACACAAAAAATGTAATGTTTCTCATTGTTTTAATAATTCACATCAAGTGTAACATTTATATAAATTATCAGACAAAAATATTTTGTATAATTTTATTCAATATTTAAATGTGTTTAAGAATTTATATATATAATCTTCCCTTAATATTCAATATTTTATTGTAAGAACTTTTCATTCTATAAAACCATTATCACCCATTAAAAAATATATAATATAATTTAAAAATAAAAAAATCACAATTTTGTTTCAATAACAATTACAATTATCTAAATAAGTATATTTATTTGAATTTAAAAATCAGTAAATTTAATTTTTAAAAATATAAAATTCTTATAAAGATATATCTCTCAACATGAACCTTTATGCATTAAATCAAAATATACTTTTAATTGAAGCAAATTTTAAAGTAATCATGTACTTAAAATCACAATTAAATTTGAATATTTTAAAATTTTATTACAAGACATATCTTAAACAAGTTGATCTAGTTTGGAATTATCTAATTCAACACATAGATTGTGTGAATATAATATTAGGGATAAAGAATAGAATATAAATAGTAACCTATTTGATTTAATTACATCAAAATATTCTGGTGAGAAATGATGTTTCGTAGCTCAATGGAACACTTGGAGTACCAATCTTGGTAATCCACACATGGAACATAGCTCTTGGTTCATTGATCGTAGACTCTTGTGTACCAGTATAAGTGATACAAGTTCCTTACAATGAAAGGATGTTCACAGTAAGAACTTATACTCAATGGGAGAAATGATTATTGATTTGAAATTTTTGTTCTCACAGTTTTCTTTATATAAATAATTATATAAGAATTTAAAGAGTTATAATTTATTCATATTCTGCTAGGTAGTATTCTAGGCACGAATATAAGTTAACGTAACTTGGTTTATGTTTCAAAAAATTACTTTTATCCCTTCATAACGACATACTACAAATTTTCATAAAATAATGATATGTACGGGTTATTAAACTCAATATAAATGTCAAAAATATGTTATTAAATAGTTATAACATTATTAAGTGTGACCTAATTAAATATGACCATCAACATGGATTGTTCCTCCTGAATATGATTAACAAACCATTTCTATGTAATATTTATTCAAAAACTATTTTCATGTAATTAATTCATAAATAACTTATTAATAACATTATAAATTAACTCAATTCATATTATTTAAAATATTCATATCATGTTGTTTAATTTATTTATTCATTTAATTATGATAGTTCACAAACAAAAGTTCACTGGCCCATAAATATGGGCCTCATTTTAGCCTAAACGTAAAATAAATTGAATTGGTGGAACTTCTAGATACACTTTGTGTATAACCCTTTAGGAACTTATCACGATTATAATGATTCTGAATCTTGAATATTGAGAATTATCTTACACCACATCATTGACCCTAAACATATAAGGATAATTCAAATATATGAATATATTTTTCCGCTGATTACATATAAATCAAGATATATAATTTTTGACATCATCCATTCATAAAATATTTACATATAGTTGACTATATTGGATGAAATTTTATTTATATACCAATTAAAAGTATTTGGTCATGAAACTGCTTCCCTAGTCAATTAAACAAATGTATATTCTTCTTAAACGTAACAATTAAATACCATATATTTATTATTAAATCAATTTTAAAAAATTAAGGAAAAATAAGACTCGTGAAACATCAACAAAAATAATAATTTTGATGATTGTAATCAAGAAACAAATCACATGATTGAATAAAACAAATTAACAATAGTATCTCGTTGATAGGCTAATACACATGTGTACATATATGATTAGATAATGATACCCAAAACATGTTGTGTTCTGTTTGGATGTTTAGTCATTAGAATATCCATTATGGAAATCACTAATTGTGAACTTCATGAGAGTAATTATAAATTCTTATGAGACCCTTTAATCAGATAGTATACCATTATATACATTCCATCAATATGATATATCTAGACTATAAGGCATTAATTTTAGATTTTCCTTCATTCTATCACAAGTTTCATATTATAGTTGAGAACATGTATATGATTTTGAAATGAATAATGATATATGAAAATAAACATATTAATAGTTTACAAAAAATTAATATAACGTCTATGGTAATAAAAAATCATCGACAATTCAAAATATACACATGCTATGTCAATGGAAAACTACTAATGTTGGGTCTAGGTAACCCACTCTCATAGAACTCCAAATTTTAATAAATAAAACTTTCACAACAATAAATTCATATATATACAATCATATTCATACTTTTATTAAAGTAAGAGTCCATTCATTGGGACTTCCACATTACCATTGGGTCTACATAGGATCCCAAGAATTCATCTCATTGAAATAGTGATTTTTCACGAATAACGTTGTACCCTCATTTAAATGGGGCTCCACAATTTTTATATTATCATTGTAATATTATCAATATCATGATTATTTTAACTACATGAAAAATTTTGGTATAACTACAATATCTATTATATAAATAAATCTTTTATTAGTCATATACCTATATCAGAGGCCAGAACATACCATGTTTAGTAGAATATGTTTCCACTAGCTATAATGTTTTTCTATTTGTCATTTAAAAAACCTAACAATGATACAAAATCATACTGATCCATTGGAATAATAATTTTTTATTTCCCCAATCATGATAGGATCTAGTTTCATTCTAAATTGTAGGAACATATCCCATGTATTAGTTATATAATATCTGGTAGTTATTACTACTACCATGAACATTTATCTTGGATTTATTTTATTTATTCACAATTATTATTCTTGGAGAATATTAAATATATTATATAACATTAAATATATGATACACCCCATCATTGAAGTATATCATCATATTAATATCATCATAATTCACCAATTAAATTTTATAGATTTATGCCATGTTATATAGGAAAAAAATCATTCATGAACTGTTTGAATGTATATTTTCCATAAAACCTATGATTCTATATGAATTTACTCAGAGAGAATAATTTTTAATTATTTCTAAAATAATTGAAAACGTTATATGTTTTTTCAATATGTTATCGAAATATTTCACATTGAAAACCATGGAACGTCGACCCACATATAGTTGACCCATGAAACAAATAATCATCTCAATACATAATGTGTTTTTTGGATCAATTAAAAACTCCCTCAAGGTTACAGAAAACATTTAAAAAATTTAATAGCACAAATAATTTTTTTATCTAGTAGATATTTTAATTTTTTTTCATTTGATAATCTACATTAAAATATTTTAATCATATTTATGTATATAATTTATAAAATTCCAATGGATTTAATCATCACTATGGTTGAAAAAATATCCAAAAGTTTAACACATTAGTATATCAAAAAAATTTGATTAAACCATATTTAATTAATGGTATTATCTTTACAATCCAAGTCTAACTTTTTCTTGACTAACCATTCAGACCGCTTGGGGTGTACATTAACTAATGTTCTACAAAAAATATAGAGTCAATTTTTGGACTTGGAGGCCATTTATGAATCTATATCCACTTGCCTTTTTTTGGATTGATTGAAAACTACTTATTCATTAATAGATAATTTTTTTTATTCTTAACGAATAATATATATCACTTAATATGGGGATTAAAATGAAATTTCCTTTTTGTTTTATTACTTATTGATATAATATGCATCTTATATGTCTCTTTTCCATAGAATCATATTTAAATTCTTCCTATTATAACTTCTTGTTCATATTTACCATTGAAATTGTCAAATTTTAACTTGTTTCCACTATTTCATATAAAAATGGTCACCCAATCTTATAAATTTATTCTTTCACTTTACTAGGTGTTTTTATCCTATGAATTTATATGATATCCATTTTAATGTCAAGATAATTCATATATGAGATCATTATTTTTTCTGTATGTTTTTTTTCTAAAAATATACATAACTTACAATTCACATCCTATATTTATAATATGTGATATAACATATTTATTTTATATTATTATTCATATGGAATTCTATAATTCATTTTAGTTGGTATATGGTAAAGTGTTAATGCTAATATTTTAAAATAATGTCTCAAATAGAATAATTGATAACATTAAGGACTTGAGAGACTTAGAATGGATCCCACCGGAACAATACAGGTAATAATTCACCTTTTAATTAAAATATAAATTTAATGTGTACAATAAAATTTGATTTTATGAATATTCATTAATATAAATTTAATGACACCTATATTTCATCCCCTGATATTTTATAGATCAGACACTTAAAAAATCATTTATTATTTTACTAATGAAATTTATTGGATTGTTCTTATAATCATTAAACATTTAAATTATGTCTTATAATACATAATAACTTATATATATCTTTTACGTGAAATAATTAACATCTATCTTAATGAACTAAATTTAGAATAATTATAGATCTACAAAATTTAATACTAAATGGTATCTTGGTCATTATAACCTATATGCATTCATTTCAAATACAAAAGAATTATAGCACAAAATAGTATAAACCATTCTTTTCATACCAAGATTATTTTCCTTTTCTTTTACGTGACAATGCATTGTCATTACCTTAAAATTGTAAGAGAAAATCATTTAAAACTTAAATAAAATATATGATATTTTAATAAAAAATTACCATGGATGTTGAATCTATAGATCCCACTCTCAAAAAACATGTAAACATTAGTATTTAAACTGATAATAAAATTCTTTTTCATACTTTCATTACTCAAACGTTATTTTTTATTTATTTTCATGTACCCCTAGAGAATATTATAAATAACTAATTTCTATTCATTCATGAAATTATTTGAGAACAAATTATAAAATCATTGTGCCAATCAAAAAAATATATTCCTTTCCATGAGTCAATAATATTATCATTTTATATAATTTAACTCGATATCCATTTTTTTTATTAATATTTAATTAACCCAAATTTTCATCAATTATACATATTTAATGATCTTATGGTACTTAAATATTTATGTTTCTACCACAAGGTGGATAATTTTTCGTATTGAATTAATATATGTGACTAATTCTTATGATAAATTAGTTTTCCATAATTGATTAATTTTAAATAATAACTTTAATTCCATCAAAAATTATTATATGTTGAAAACTATCTTTCAACAATTACTTTATAAAAATTCACAATATTATTTTCTAATATTATAAAATTTAATGTTTTGATTGTTGATATTTGAAAAAAAAACCTTATTGAAATAAAACAAAATCTCATAATGTACATTTATAAGGTAATCAAATGTATTTTTTATAGGAAATGAAAATTTTTCAATATTACAATATTCATATAGAAAAGGGTTTTTATGTTTTAGAGTAATATGAATAATTTTATTTCATGTTAAAATATATAGATACTAGAAGAGAAACTATAAAATTATTCAATATTCTATGATTATACACAACGATATGTCAATCAACAAAGTACTCAATGTTTTTTTGGAATGAATTATAACTTCTCATATATATCATCCAATCAACTATTTATGAAAATCGATAAAGGATGTATAAAAAGACTACATAGTGAATGATGGAAAATAATTATTTTTTCCATGAAGATCGTATTCACCTAATTGATTTTTTTACTAACTAACAATAATTTGTGTAAAACATTTAATTTTTAATATAAATACATTAATATTCAACATGAAACTCAAAAATTAACAGATATAACATCATTAAAACAATTTTAAATCTTATATGCATAAATTTTATTTTAATATCAAATGATAAATAATAAATTATATATAATGATTGAGTTTTTTAAAAAATGAAATAATTAAATAATATTGGGGGTTCCCATGGATAGAAGTTATGTTTAATTGGAATTTAGGAAATTATAGTTTATTTGAAGTGTTGTAGAAGGTTTGGGATTATTTTTATGATGTTGGAGATGATGGAGGTTGAAATTTTGAATCCAAGATGAGTTAATGGGATGGAATTCATGGTCACATGGACCATGTAGGTTAAAATTATAGGTAAAATGGAGAGAGATATGATGTCGTTTGAATAAAATTCATGGGTAGTGGGACCCTATAAATGTTCCCGGAAACATTTCTACAGTTATTGAAATTTTTATTTTAATTCAATTTTTTCCTCCAATATCATCTTCTATATGGGATGTACTATTTCAAATCCATTTTTTATTTATTTAAACATTTCATCTTCGAGGCCAATTCTCCATCGACACTTTGAATATTTTGTTGAAATATCAATGATATTTTTTTCTTCATTGTTCCTCACATTTGTTTCACCCAATATCATGGGTTTTGATATGGGGGATTCACTGAAGAAGGAAAAACCCCATTTGATTCATTTTAGATTCATTATTAGGGGTTTTAAGTATCCATTATGAGAAAAGGGAAAGGATTTGGTGGGAAGATTAATGGAATAGCTCTCCATAATCTATCATCACTTATCGTTCTTGATATCTATCAGTAGAAGCACATATAATATAGAGTTTTGGAAATCTTTGGTAGTTTATTATTATATTAATTAGGATAATTTATATTTTTCTATTTTAAAATACTAAGGGGCTAACAAATCAGGGTCAAATGTGGAATAAATTCATAATATCATTATAAGTGTATTTTATGGATAATCATTCATGATTGTATGCAGAAAAATTAAATGATATTAGATACATATTATTAAGTAAGTTCTTTTATGAGTTTAAAATAATTTTTTTTGAAGATTCTACGAGAATAAATATGTGTTTTTACATGAGTGGTTTCACTGAAAATGAAATATATATATTTCTGAGTGTGTGTGGTTTCCGAAAAAAGGGTAGTTGAAAAGTGTAATTTTGACTAGGGTGTTTGGTTAAAATAATTCTTTGATTTGATTTATAATTGTTTAGATTACTAGAAGAGGGTAGTTTGTGTGGTAATTTTTTGTTTCACGTAATGATTTACAGGGTTAATGATAGTTAGTTTTTTTCACTTTCGTAATTATTTGATTTTGGGTAGATATATTGGGTTGAATGGTAGATGTTATTTGAATTGAATAAAGTTTAATGGAGATTTTATTTTGATTATGAATTTATATTCATGGTGATTGATGTTTTGTGGTCCTAATCATTGAGTTTAATTATTTTTTAGTTATTATAATGAAATTATAGATTTAATTCTAGTGAGGGATGGAACATGAGTGTGGTAACCAGTCATTTTTTATTGGGGATCATGTAGGAAATTGTATGGTGATGTGGTTGTAAACTCTCACATGGGTGTAGAGATCATCTAAAGACTATAAAAGTTCTATTTAGGGGTAGTCAATCCAATAAAAAGTTACTTATATCAATTTCTAGATATTACTCATGGTGTATGGTTTCCCTCATGATTTGGTTGTTTACATTGGTGTGTAGGTTATTCCATTTAGGGTTTGTTTTTTATAGATATATTTTATTTATTAGAAGTATCGTCAATGTTAAAGTGTTTTTTGTTATTCCATTTTTTATATTTTATTTATTTATTGTATGTTTTTTATGATGATAGTACATTCAAATGATATCCAAAAATTCAGAATAATTTTATATAATAGATCTATGCATGTTTTATTTTTCTCATGGATGGGGTGTGTGGGAAGAATTGTTGAATTCCTACTGCATCTTCGACTGAACCCAAACATTGTCAACATGGTACATATAAAGATTATATTACATGATTTTATTAATATGGTGGATGATTTATTGTATGAAATATAATTTTAGCGATGGTATAGTGTATTCTAGTATATTATGAGTTGTTCCATTGATGATGGCATGATTGTTTTTAGTTTATGTTGTAGATTTCATGGACGATGGTTCTATTTTACTATTGATCGTGTGGTTGTTCCATGACTAAGTCATATGAAAATTTATTATACAAGGAAAATGTTCAAAAACTGTCCATGATCATTTTAAATGAATCGTGGTGTTGGTTCTTCAGTATCTCGTTCACTTATAACATTTTGTTTTCTTTTTTACTTAATTGTTAATCCATGGATTCCTGAGATTCAATCTCTATTAGATCAACTAGGTTATATATAGTTGGTGCGAGTTATGAATGAGGTTATGAATGATTAAACCCATCCCCAATTAATGTATTAATTTTTTTATTTAACATAAAAAATTATCTACCCTTCTCATATAAATTCTTGACCCTAAAGGAAATGAGATGATTTATTGAAGACACAATAAAACCAACAATTACAATGTTTGTATGGGACTCATAATCCCTCTAGTTTGGATACCAATTATTCTTTGAAATATCACATCTTTATCCTCTAAATAATGTCCAATTCACCTTTATAAAATTTTTATATTTATAAAATAAATAAATATTTTTAAACCACAATAAATGCATTATTTTAACAACCCAGTATTTGAAAAAAATACTATGTTCGATAGAATATAAAATACACCACACCAATATTAAATGAACCACAAAATATTGTAATTCCATTTAACAATTTTACATTGATTATGAATTATAAGTTATATAAAATTTTGAATTAAATATAGGTTATAATAAATAAAAATGTATTTAAAAATTAATAAGAAATAAGTGGTTAATTTTTAGTAAGGATATATTATTCTTAAAAATTAATTAATATTATTTTTGGGATAAAACATTATAATTAATTTATGAATACAAAAAATGACATTATAACAATAGAATCACTTCTGAAATATTCATATTATCAATATCATAGGGTTATTGTTTTGGTATTTTTCTGAATGTATGGATTTTCTAGTGAATAGTAAAAAAAATCCTTTTTTAAACTCTTTTATTATTTCAAGCGTTCAAAATGTTCCATTTTATATTAAAATGGTTACAAATTAAAAATATTTAAATAAAAAAATAATATAATTAATATCAATACAATAAATTTTATTGTTTAATTTTGTAAAAATATTTTTTATTTATAAAAATGAATTTTTCGAAAAACTGTTCTTAATTTCATTTTTAAATTTTATGTAAAATTAACTCATACTACTCATAGAAATTGAATAAAAAATGGATATAATTTTTTTATTTTTGAGGTCATATTTGTTTAAACATGTCCCATTTATTTTTAGACATTATGAATAGCAACCATAGTAAACTTTTATTACCAAAATAAAGTTAAAATGAATTAATTAAGGTTAAAACTAATGTGGAGAGTATTAAAATTTATTCAAACATTAGGCTTGAATTTAGTAGATGATTTTTTTTAAATAATCTTCTGAAATTAAAAAATATTCCCTTTTAATTCCATTTATCTTTTATTTTGGAATTTATAATATTTATGTATAAGATAATGTAAAAACTGACACTTTTTTGCTTTTAAAATCTAATATATTTTGTGATGGGGGTAAAAATAACGTATTCCAACATATAAATTTTTATAAAAAATATGAATATATTTTTATGTCATTTATGGTTTTTATAATTATTATTGATTAATTTTTTTTCTTAAATTCATATGGAACGACGACGCAATGCTTGTATAAATAGAAAGAAAAATAAAATAAACGAGTTGAAAAACTCTAAAGGTAATATTTTTCGAGTGAGTTCATGTTTACGATGGATTTTTAATAAAAATATATAATATATGAGATGTTATAATGGTTTGTATTCTAATTCCATTTCTCCAATGATGTTTTCAATGTTTAATTATGTTAATTTTTCTTTAAATGTAATTTATGGTATAATATGTTAAAAATATTTTATAAAATTATTTAAAATTAATTATAACACAGAAATAGGATTGGTGTAATGAAAATAGGTCTAAAATATTATCCAATTTTTTTATGATCCACTTTTCACAATATAATAAAAATTATAGCCCTTTAATATTGAAATAGTCATTTCTATGGTTAAAGATAAAATTGATTAATCTAACGGTTAACCCAAAATATATTGTTTCAAATGATATCTAAACCAATAAATAATTTATTTACCATTATATAACGATTTTATCTTCCTTGTATTTGATTCCTTATCTTTTTGAACCTTTTAAAATGATTTAGACACATATTATGTTATAATAATTAATGTATTTAAAAAAATGTAATTATTTGTACTTTATATTAAAGAATAATTTTAAAAATGGTTTAAAATTCATAAAAATAAAATATTAGGTCATAATAATGGGGCATGGTTTGAAATATCAACAAATTACTATTTATAATTACTATTCCATTTACAAAATTTTTAGTCTCTTATTGCTTAAAAACCTTGATATCATGGTAATTGTCAAAAGGGTTAGCGAGGGTTAAAACTATGTGATATGTGTAAAAACATATCCTAAATATGATAAAATGTTATTTTATGAGTTTATTTATACTCATACTCGTTTAATATTATTATTATATCAGTTAAGATGAATTTATAAATGAAATTTAATTAAAATGTATTTAATATATTTAGAAATTCCAAGAGTTCTCCTCCCAAAACATATAAACGTTCATATCATATCCTACATTACTCACATTATTTTAGCCATTTATATTGGTAATTAGCTACACTAATATCAAATTATCATATTAAAAACATATTATATATTCTAATATCTCCAAAATTATATTCTGGTGTTTGTCAAAAGAGTTTTCTAAACGAAAAACAATATTTCTTAACAAATAGTTTCAAATTTATTTGTTCTTCTACCTTCAAAAATACATTATATCTATTATAAAATAATTACTAAATTAAATTATAAATAATAAATTGTAATTATTATTAAGGATAAACTATTTCCACCTTTTTCCCACCTGATAAAAAATGTGACATTGCTAGTGGAAATGTGTGGACTACCACATCCATGAGGCGATGTGATTAATTTTTCAGTTATTATTTATTTGGAAGATAATAAGGAAAAATTTAATTAATATATACGATATATAGTTATATATGATATATATATATATATTATAATAAGTACTACACAATTATTAATTTTTATTAACCATTATTTTATTTCATTAGCCAAAAAGTAAAAACTATGTTATTGCATACATAAAACTTACCATCTCCATAAATGGTGAAAATAAATTATCTATAACTAACTTCTAGGTATAACTATAAATAATATATATATATGTATGTATATATATATATATTATTTATATCAGGATTAATATTCTTGAGTTTGTGGAACCCTGATAAATGTTCAAGGACTAGAACTATGGAACAAAAAATCTCATGAAAAATGAAACTATTTACACTGAGAAATAAATATTTTTATGAGGAATTATTTATAAATGGGTTTTGTATTGTTATATGTAAAATGTATATGATATTATTATTATGGACATGTTTATATCTTATAATTATAATGAATTTATATTGTTTATAAATGAGGTTAGTGTGCGTTCTAATCAAGTGTAACATTGTGTAATGGTTTTATGTTAAAATATCATTGTTTAAGAGGTATGTTTATGATTAAGCATCCAAAGATGAAATTTCCTGAATTAACCCAAAATAATCTATTGAATTTTATTATCCTTGTTTTATTTAGGGTTATTATATACGTTCCATTTAATTTCTTCTCCTTAAGTACTCAGGTGTCTAAAATAGTATTGTTTATAAAATATAAATTTATTTATATCATTAGTAAATAATCCTTATTATAATGTGTTCATGTTTTCTAAAAAAATTTAAATTTATTTTAAAATTCAAAAATGAATTTTAAAGTCATTTCCACCCATGTTTTACATATAAGAAATGGTTTAAAAAGAATATTCATATTATTTTAAAGATGTGGTTCTTTTGACTTTTTATATAAAATGTAAATGGAATCATTATTTTAATATTTATGGACTGAAAGAAACAACATAATACCAAGACTGACTAATTTTTTCAAGAATCCTATAAAAGTTCCCTTAGTTATTTTAAATAAATTATTTCAAAAATATATCAATTTTAAATAAAAGATGTAAAAATGAAAATGGTATTTCTCTAGTGAAAGATTCCAAGAGATATTGAAACTGAATTTTTTTAATATGACTGTAACACACAAATATTTTATTATTATTTTTTAAATAAATATAATTTCATTAATAGCTTGCATTATATACAACATCGTGTTGAAAATTACCATAATATTCAATTAAAATATTATTATTTAATGTGAAATTTAAAACCATGATGTTAAATTAGCAGACATTAATAGGAAGAAATAAATTCTAAATTTTAGATTTTTTAAAAAATGGTGAAATAAATTCCTTTGTTATCAATTTATTATTAATGAGAATAAAAATCAATTTAATGTAAGTGAAATATTTACCTAAAAATTATATGCACTAAATGCATTTTTATCACAATGAATTAAAATAAAAACATTTAGAGAATTATTTTATTGAAATATAAATATTATATATTTTCCAAAATGTAATAAAAATAATTTAATTTTTTTTTCAATACATGAGATAATAATAAATATATTTTTATGAATAAAAATATTTTCTAAAAATATTTTTTCTCACATTTTGTTCATTTATTTTAAAATAAAAATTTTAATTAGTTTAAATATATTATATATAATTAAATATATTTTTTAAATCCTAATTCCAATATTTCGTTAGAGTGATTCATTGATATTTGTTTAGAATGACTAATTTTTCAATAAATAATGATAATTCTGATATATATTAAAAAGTATAATTACTCTTGATGAATTTACAATGTTTTATCTTTTTAATATTATTTTAAATGAAAAAATAGTTTATTTATATTTTTATTAATATAATTTATTTCATTGTAATCAATTTTATTTTCAATTTTGATTTAAAATAATTTTAAACTTCTGAAAAACAATTACATTGAAAACTGTTTCTTTTTACACTTCGAGTGTAACATTAATATAAAATTTTCCACTTATATTAATTGAATTTGGTAAATTGTATTCTATATTTTTTATTATAATATTAATATTACATAATGTGTTGAGCATAAATTTTGATTATAATTAATTGTAAAAATAGTTAAAATTAATTACCACTGTTAAGGTTTAAACGAGTTTACCTAGAGGTTAAGCAAGAGAATGTTTTATGTATACACTCAAATTTATCTAAAAATTATTTCATTAAAATATTTAAAACATAATGTATAACAAATTTTAATAAATTTTCAATTGGAATCTTTTTTTCGGATTGGCTTTTACATTTTGTATTCATTTTAGAAATTTCAAAGTGGGTCCCCCACCACATTATAAAAGAAAACTAGTTATCCTACCCTCCTCACACATCAAGATCATTTGTGTTAAAAATTTAATAAAAAAAGTATTTCATAAGTCCTTCATCATGACCAGTTGTCCTTTTTTTTATCAAAGCCCCATTCTAGAATTGCTTTAGGTGAAAACTAAAAACGCAGTTTGAAGAATATGTGTTTTCTAAAACCGAGCCTTTTATGTTATTTATTCTTCAAATTACATAAAATCGTATTAAATATATACTATATTTAAATGAAATTATCTCACATATATTTTTATTATATTATGTTAATTTAATAAACTATATCTATCTCTAAGTTCACTAAATGAGAAACAGAACACTTGATCGTGTGTTTGATATACTACTGCCTCACGAACCGATGAAATTCATTTTCCATAACCCCTCCCATAGATGGATATAATGTTGTATTTTATATATAAAATATAGGAAATTTATTAAATAGTAATACTTATGGAATAATTATATCAAATCTATCTTTATAACTTTTTATCTATTGAAAAATGAAAATGTTTCTCATGAAATCTTGTAGAATATCGCCTCTCGGAAATGATCTGATACTTATGATATTGTTTTCATTTTACATTAGTGTGGATGTTAATAAATATATAATTTATTAATTTATATGACACATATGATATAAAAATATCATTTTATTGATGAATTATTTTATACATTTTTTTGTTCCAACTGTCAAAAAATGAAAACAATGTTCATGCCTACGTACAATATATTATCTTCATGAAATATTAAATTAATTTTTCTATATTTACTTTTATTTATGAATATAAATAATTATATAATTATTTTATAATAAATCTATATCCATATTAACATTATAGATATGATTTAAATATAATCAAATTAAAATAATTCAACCTACCAAACCAAAACACACAGAAAAAAGTAATTATTATCTGAATCTTTGATTTTAACAAATAATTATTAATTCATATGTGATAAAATTCTATTAGTAAATAATTTTTCATATGATATATATGAAAAATTTTCAATAATATATTAATAATAAATCTATATTTATTATACATGATGTTCAAAATTTTATGAATAATTTCAAGACTTGTGGTAAATGAACCTCATATCACTTTTATATATGTGGGAAACATGCCATATTCACCACTTTTTTTGGTGCATATACTTCCCATGAATATATTTTATTATAGTTATCATTACAATTTTGATTTATACATATCTAATTAATATTAATTTATCTTGGAGGCTTACGATTCCAAATTTACCAATGTGGTAATGATTTTAGGAAATAATCTCATTTTTAGTTGGGATTGTATATGATTATGATTCAAATGAAGAAAAAATAATATTTACCTCTTAAAAAAATCATCAAATATCTTATATTCTAGTTATTTCATATAATTTCATGTTTAACATTAATTTTAATCTCTTTATACTCAGACATCTAAAAGAATATTTTTATGGAATAATGATATTAATTTGGATTATATGTTGAAAACACACATTTTTCCATATCTATGTTTTCTAAAATAATTACCATGAGTTATCTTAAAATTATTAAAATTTTATTTAATGTAAATTTTTCCAATGTTGTACTTTTTAAAGAATGGTTTAAATTTAATATTATTTTTCTTTTCTGAATGATTTAATAATTCATTTTTTTACAAAAGTGTAAGTTGAATGTTTTATTTTAAATTATATGGCATGTATAGAACTCCTCACTATCTGTAATGGTAAATGATTTAAAATAATTATTCATTATTATATGTTTATTTTCCATGAAAATGAATTCATTATGTATTTTGAAAATTTTTGGTTATAAAGAAGTGATTTAACAATTGATTGGTTATGTTACCCATAAACGTTTTAATGAACATTAATTGGTATTTCTAATCATTAAGGAAAAAAACATGGATTTTAGTTATAATTTAATAGGGATGTCATCTAATAATACCATACTTATCCTTTATCTGGAAGTTTTACTATTATGCTGAGTTATGTTTTTGAAACATGTTTCTTTCCCATGGGTTATGTTAAGATTTAATGTTTATGAATTTTTCTTCTTCTTCACGAGTTATGTTATGATGAATTATTTCATGTAAATCATATGTATTATTTTTATTTTATAATGGATTGTCCAATAATTTTATATCTCTCCAATTCATTGGGTATTGAATAATGTTCTATGATATCAATGGTTAAATGATAAGTTATCATGTGATCAAAAAATAGGCTACATGAGAGGTTATTTAAAGACCAAAAGAGGGTACACCGAGGATATACCTAGTCTGGAGTAGGTACATAGGCAGTTATCCCATCGATAACATGTTATGATGTTCTTGATGGGAATCCTAGAAATAATAGTTCATATGGTTATGTACATGCTAGAAATTAATGTCTTATGATAATGTTAGGATTTCATGGGTAATATTATTTGATTAAATTATGATATATATCAAACCATATATCAAGATTTATTCTATGTCATATTTTTATAAACTATGATTTGTAGTGTATGGTTTCAAAATGTTATTTTTATGTTCTCATACCCTTATACTCATATTAGGTTTAAATCTACCATGTTTATCTTAACTAACCATATGAGAAATCACTTCTTATGTTTACCTACTATATGTTAAGAAGAATGGTAATTTGTATAATACGTATAAGTATGTTTCTTGTTATGAATTACTTAATGAGAGATGATTTAGTTCACTTATGATTAAGTTATTTATCTAACTATGTTCCCAATGATTCTAGAGTAAAATGATTCTGGTGTGGATCATTATGTTTTGTAATAGTTATTCATCTACTGACCTTTAATATCTATGTATGAAAATTTTGGGTCACTATAGTTTTTATCAAATTGAAGTTTAGTTATTCTAGGCAAATTAGGATGATTAAACATTAGTGAGAACCATTGGGATACAATATTGTATAAGAAAATGTCCTTGAATATTGGAGAACAATTGAGAGAGTGGATGCAATGAAATTGCATCTATGTCTGGATAATATTAGTGGATGTGGATTTGTTCTAGTGGTACATAGGGGTAATAACATTATAATGGGAACATTGGGATTCGAATTTATAGTCACCTGGTGAATGAAAAAGGGCCTTTCTTTGTACTTTGATTGACACTCTCTGGGGAAATTGTTTAGAAATTTATACAATCTTCATGATCCATCATGAATGAATGGAATAAATGATAACACCGAAAGACTTCGGTTAGAACTAAGGTGTCTAAAATTGAAAAGAAGGTGTCCTAAATTACATAAATTTAAATTATTTTTCACAATTTATCGCTTTGATCAATTAATATTGACGGTCTTGCTAGGCATTATGGTTTTACTATGCTACTAAATATATAACGATAAATTTGTGTTGGTATAAAGAATGCCAAATATTGATGTACTATATTTGAGATTATATGTATGATTTCCTGTATATCCATAAAATAATCAAGTATTGTTAATTATTATACTCAATGATTTTATATTGAATTAGAATTGAAAAACATAGTGG
This sequence comes from Viscum album, assembly GCA_963277665.1. Taxonomy (NCBI): domain Eukaryota; kingdom Viridiplantae; phylum Streptophyta; class Magnoliopsida; order Santalales; family Viscaceae; genus Viscum; species Viscum album. Next base: position 221,028,162 of record OY728147.1, read on the forward strand.
TATATTGATCTCATATCATGTTTATTATTATTATTATACAACTAATGTTTGTATGAATTATCATCCTATAAATCATGTTATTCTCCTGATGGATAATTTTGATTTTTTATTAGGCATGGATTGTATTTCCCATAAAAACACACATTAATTCTTGAAGAATTAATAGAACATTTGATGTTACAAAATAATCTATGACCATCAATTACTGTGATGATAAAGGTGATATTCCAATGGAAAATGAATATATTGTGTGGGTATAGATGCCTATTAAAAGGGTGTTCTTATATATGATATTTGGGAAGAATCTCAACCTCAATGATATTCTTATTATGTGGGAGTTTTTATTTCTATCTATATGAGTTACATAGTATTTCTATGAATAGTGAAGTTGAGTACTTAATATAAATAATACATGGTTCTATGAATATTACCAAGGCTCCCTATCTAATGGCCCTAATTGATATATTTAATTTAATGAATAAAATCTCACAAAATAATTGATAAGGGATTTATTCATCGAGTTGATTCACCTTAGGGTGAAGCTAATTTTTAATAAGAAACATTGTTCGATGAGACTCTGTATTGATTATCAGTAATTCATTATGATTAAAATAAAGAAAAAGTATCATCTAAAAGGTATTAATGAAATATTTTTTCAACAATATGGAGAATAATAATTTTATAAGATTGAATTTTAGTTTTGATTTCATCAATTGAGGGTTAATAAAGAGGGTATTATAATAATAGCATTCGGAAAAATGAATATACATAGTGAATATGTAGTGATTCCAAATGATCTTACAAATTCCCCTGTTATATTCATGGATTTTATGAATAGAGTATTTATATATTAACTAGATAAATTTTTGGTAATATTTATAAATGATTTTATTATATATAAAAAGAAAAAAGAATGGAATTATGATCACTTGAGAATTATACTGAGCACCTATAGGAAAGAGATGATGTGGAAAAATTTACCATGTTTGCATTTTGAATAAAAAAATTATGTCATATAATCTCTATATAGGGTATATATATAGTCCTAAAAAGAAAGATGTTATTAAATTTTTTTCCAAGACCCAGTGTAGTTGTTGAGATTTAAATTTTTCATGGTTTTTAGGGATATTATCAATACCTTTTGTATAATTTATCATGATTTTCTAATCCAAAATAAATGTTAACTATACTAAGATCCAGGTTACCTACCTAAAATGGATGTAGAGATTATTTCATGGAACTGATGAAAGGTTAGTCTGTGAACCTATTCTTAAATTACCATGTAGTGGATAGTAGTTCGTAATCTATAATGATGTATCGAAGAATTGGTTGGGAGGTATTTCAATGAAGAATGAAATGGTTGCAGATTATTTTCCACAAATACGAAGGATCAGGGAAAAAATGATCAAGTTGTGATTTTTAATAGCCCTCTGTAATTTTTTCATTAAACAAATGGTTGAATTATATTTTTATAGAAATATGTTATATTTTTATTGATAATAAAATATTAATGAACATTTGGACACAAAAAGATTCAATCATTTACCAGAGAAGATTATTTGAGATGATTAAATATTGTTACCACTCAAAAACATTCCACCCTAGGAATGATAACCTTATGGAATATGCTTTGAGTTTAAAGGATCACACTATCATATCATTAATGTGGATAAAAAATGGTACAATATTTATCGTTTTTAAAATTAAGGATCTTCAAATATTGATAGAATGGGATAAATCACTTCTTTAAAAATTAATTATTCCTTCATCTATCCAAGTGAGGAGTATATATGAAAAGATATAAGATGTAGAGATATTATAAAGGTGAGAGTTATAAATACGTTCAATATTTATCATGGTGGAATGATATGGATAAGGAACCATGTATGTGTTTCTTCCATACTAAATTTATATAAGGATCTATTATATGAGGCACATAGTTCATTAGTCTATATTCAGATTAGATGTAAACAAATGTATAGAGAATAAAGAAAGTATTTCTCGTGGAAAATAAGAAAGGAGATATTTGTGATTATGCATCTCAGTGTTTGGAATGTTAGTGTGTTATGTCCAATATAATAAATTATAAGGGGATGTGACACCAATTACCAATACAATAATGGAAATGGGAAAACCTCACCATTGAATTTTTCTTCAGAATTCCAAAAATTTATAATGGAAATATTTCTCTTTGGATTATATTTCATCAATTTAATATGTTATAAATCATCATTTCATTTATATATTACTTATCTATTGATTATATTTCTATAATATATATTAAGTTGTATAGTTTCATGGAGTACAACATTCTTTTATATCTGATCTGTATATGATGTTTACCTTGTTGTTCTAGATAAATAGTCATCCAGACAATCATACATAGATGAGTTTTATCACAACATATCATCCTCATAAAAATGGATAGTTTGGGTGAAACATTTAAACCCAATAACAAATATTGAGATCCCATTCTATATACATTAAATTAAGTTGGTTTTAACACATTCTTATAGTAAAATTTTTAGAAAATAAAAAATTTCACTCAATAATTCAGAATGATCCTTATGAATCGCTTTATGGTAAGAAGTTTATAACTAAATATTTTTTTGGATCATTTTATATAATGAAAGCTATTGGGACCTAATATGAATGAGTAAAATGGATGATAATATTATATCCATTCCAGAGCACATCTAATAATCTCATAATCGATAAAATATTTATGATGATAATCATTGATGAGATATTGAATTTGATGTTCTTAAAGATGTTTTTTTGTGAATTTACAAATGTAAGTTCATTATGAGTTTCTAAAATATGGGAAATTTGAACCTATCTATATTTTCCATTTTATGATTTTTGATCGAGTAGGGATGGTAGCTTATCGTTTGGTACTCCCACCCAACCTCCAGAAAGTTCACAATGTGTTCCATGTATCTCACCTAAGGAAGTATTTATGTGAATCTTCACATATACTAAACACAGAGGTCTTATCACCGGTGAAATATCTCTCTTATGCGGACTAACCGGTGGAAATTATAAATTATTTATTGATTGTTCTATGAAAATAGGCAACTTCCATTATTAATGTTTTGTTGAGAAACCACTAATTTGAGGAATATATATGGGAACATGAGGATATGATGAGGATAATTAATCCTCAGTAGTTTTTATAAGTGTAACATAATTTTAAAAGAAAAACTTATTTTCAGGGGGTAGAATGTAATAACATGATCTTTTTTTGAAATTTATTAAAATCAATTTAATTTTTGTAATAGTTTTTGTTACACGCAACACTGAGTTTAAATAAAGCATGAAATTTTATTAAAATATTATTATTTAATGTGATAGTTGTAATGTAGTTGTTATGTTGGAATGTATTAATAAGACTAACTAAATTATGACAAAAATTTATCTGACCCACGAATAAAATAAATACATTTATTATCAATCAATTATTAAATAAATATAAAAATCATTTGAAAGTGAAATAAAATGATTACAAAATGTTTTTATATGCAAACTTTGGCTGTATATTTATAAATTTAATTATTCACAATTAGTGAATTATTTTAATGATGTTTATATATTATATATTTAATCATTTTTTCCAATTTTTCTAATATTTTTTTTCCTAGTCATGGGATAAGAGTAAATATAGTTTATACTTTAAAACATTATCTTTTAAAAATTATGTTTAATCATGTTTTGTACACTTATTTTAAAATTAATTTCATAATTTTTTGGAAAATTGATTATAAATATGAACTCCATTTTTTATATAAAAAGGAAAATTTTAGGATAGAGCGGAATAATGTGATTTCTTTTACAAAGACTAATTTATCGATGAATACTAAAAATAATGATTATTATTAAAAATTGTATTTTCATTCAAGTAAATTTAAATGTTAAATTTCATTATAATATGGTTTTAAAAGATTCATATGTTGAATTATATTATTATTAATCTTTTTTAGTTCATTGTAATCACTTATATGGTTCATTTTTACATGATAAATTTTTATATTTATGAAAGTGTTTTCTTAGGAAAACAATTTTTTCTCACATGAGTGAGTTTAATTTTTATTCAATTTAATCCAATTATGTGAATTGTTTTTGTTAATATTGATTAAATTTTATAAAACATAATAATTAATATTATAGAATATTTTAAATTCAATTTTTTTTATAATTAATACTTAAAAGACAAAATATTATTACTATGTTTTAGGTTATAGTTTGTTTATCCGGTGGTGGTTATTTAAAATGATAAGTTTACTTTTTTAAATTAAAATTTTATAAATACATTTGTATGTATATATTTTGACATAATTTAAAAAAAACCAAATATCTTTCAATTTGGAATCATTTTTCTTGTGAATTTCTTAATTATTTACTGTTATTTTCGAAAATTTACAAGTGGGACCCATCCATCCCCCTATAATATAACTTTTATCCTATCCTATACACACATTATATATATATATATATTAAATAACCGACCAGGAAAATATATTATTTTCCATGTTGTTACCTATAGTCCTTTATTTGATCAGAAATCCTTCATGGGAATACTTTTGGTGGAAAGAAAAAGGGGTTTTCTAAAGAAGATGTATCATCCTTAACCGTGTGTTTTTATTTTATTTATTATTAGACCTACTTAATATATTATTAGACCATTATGATATAAAAATATAAGAGTGTGGATTATAATATTTTTTTGGTAATCTGATATCTTCTATCCATATTCTATTTCATTAAATGATAAATGAAACCTTTGATATTGTGTTTGACGAACTACCGCCTTATGGACCTATATAAATTTTTTTCCATCATCGCATCTCATGGTTATATATAATGATTTTTTTAATGTTTATAAATAAAATTTATGACATAATTTTACTTATTTAACAAAAATATCACAGAAACCTTATTACCTATCAATCCATTGAAAAATAATAATGCAGCTCGTGTGTGTGTGTGGAAAACCTCCTCCACGGAGCGATGTGATATGTTTTTAATTTTTTTGGCATGGATGGATGTATAAATATACATAATGAATATATATGATATATATTATACTGAAATGATTCTTTAAATTTGAATTATTATACACCTTTTTTCACTATGTCATTTGAAAAATGGAAACAACTTTCATGCACACATATGGCTTACTCTCTCATTGAATAGTGTAAGTAATTTTTTTATCACTATTTTTTTGGATGACTATAAGTATTTATATCATTAATTTATATGATATTTATATCATGATTTGAGTTATATATATTATGGATCTATTATGAATTTAATTGGGAAAAAACTACTAATTCCAAAGAAACACAAAACAGATAACATTTATTACATGAAATAGTGTTTTTCATAACTAATTGTTAATAAATTAGTTAAAAAATGTTATTATTAAATCATATATAGAATTATTTAAATGTGAATTTTTCTATAATATATTTTATAAACACCTATATTTATTATAAAATAGTTTTGAAAATGTACGAAGAAACTCGATACATGAGGTAGAGATTTTTTCTCATATTTATCTATGTGGGACACATTCCATATTCATCACTTATTCCATTTTTTTCTGTATATACATACCATTAATTTATTATATGAATATTACTATAAAAATTACATGATATAAATATCAATATATGATTATTCAATTTCGGGGGCTTAGATTTCAAAAGATACCAATGTGGTAATGGTTCTGTCATACAATCTCATTATTTATCATGATTGACTACAATAATAATTTAGATGATTATATATTAGGAACATTATCTGAGGAAACACATAATTTTTTAAACTATCATTATTTATAGTAATTATATTTTTTTCTTGTCATTTTTATTCCATTAGGTACTCAATAGTCTAAAATAAATTTTTCAAGGAAAACTGGCTTTATTTATCTCTTTGGTTGAAAATCATTTCTTTTTCATATACATACTTTTTATAAATATTTTCAATAATGTTTTTATTTTTAGAAAATTATTTGAATGTGAATTTTACCCTTGATTTTATTTTTAGAAAACGGATTAATAGAAATATTCATATTGTTTTTCAAATGAGGTTCCTTTTTACTTATTTTAAGAAAGTTTAAAAGTAACCTTTTCTTTAACTTATATGGAATGCATATAATTTCACACCATTAAAAACAATAAATACATTTAAAAATAATCTAAATATTTCAAATATAATTTTAAAAAAAAATATATTTATTTAATATTTATGATATTTATTGATCTTAAATAATATATTTCAAAATTGAAGGGGTGTTTTCCACAAATAAATTAATGATATTTTTATGTAATTTCTATTTATAAATGAAAACACATGTATATATTTCATGTGATTTAATGGGGATAATTTGTAATGATATAATAAAATTCCCTTTTATGGATAGTTTTTGGTTATGATGCTGAATCGTTATGAAATCCATTTCATTCACGTAGTTTATTCTTTGATGATATATTTATGAAACAAGTTTCCTTTTCATAGGATAGGATATGATTATTTGTTTTTTAGAAAACTTATGAAAGATTTTATTTTTATGATTGGTGTCCCAAAAATTATATATATCTCCAATGTATTTGGTAATCATTAATATTTTATGGGTGGAAAAGGGTAAATTGGAGATTATCATGTGCCCAAAAAAGAGGGAACATGGGAGGTAATCCCAAGACCAAAATAGGGTAAACTAAAGCTATAAGGCCCCAGCCTTAATCCTTACTTAATCTTGAGTTATTACAAGACTACACATTGAGGATCTTTTTGGGTTTAGTGTTTTAGAGAATTAGATCATAAAACTTGCATTACATTCCACATATAAACAAAGTGGTTACATAAAGATAGTATTCTTCATTCCCATCAAAGGAAACATATTTAAAATAAAACATGGATTCATTCTTGACACTTCCTTGACACTATCATCATATCATGTACCTTTCCCTTGACCTGTGAAAACATTTCAAAAAAACTTGGGATGAGCATAAAAAGCTCAGTATGGGTTATAAAAATATGGAAAGGAAACATGGGTACATATGTACATAAGGATGAGATCATACTTTACCCATAAAACATAAGCACATTAACATACCTCATCAAATCATGAATAAATCATAGAAATCATAAGACATAAAGGTAACTTGAGGCATTCATAACATTCTTACGTAGGGAGTAACCCTCTTGGTTACATTTGGAATACCCATCACAGTATATTCCCTAAATCTCTTCGGAGAAACCTTAACGTATCACTCCTTCGCGTTACCCAATGCATTGGAGAGCTATATCGGGCTCACCCTCCCTTAGTTTATCACGGAACCACCCGTCTTCATAATAATGCCCAAGAACCATAACATAATCGTATCACATAAAACATGCATAAAGGAAACATAACATTTCCACATTTCAATCACAAGATATCAATACAACAAAAAAACATTGTGAAAACCATTTTCAATACCAAAATAAAAGAAAATTAAAACATGGTATTTATTTTTCTTTTAAAAAGAAGGTATGGCATGTAGAGGAAGCCGAAACTCAAATAACGGTCACGACGGCGGAGAAGTCGTTGTCGCCACATACGTAAGACAAAAACATTCCCTTTTTTTGTTTAGTAAATGCTTCGTAAAAAAAAGATTCCTTTTGAATAAACGGAAAAGTCAAAGGGGTTTATACACCGTATAAATGAAAATTGTGTATAAAATAAAATATGCCTCAAAGAAAGGAGATTGAGACGAAGTCCCATACCTCGTATCCGACTTGACCCGACCGTTCTTTAATTTCCTGAATAATAAACTTGAGTTAATCTCTACTTGCTTATGAACCTTTTTCAAGTTCATTATTCCTTTTATACCATGTTATGAACATCATGTAATCATTTAAGTTAATAATGTTCATTTTTTCGGTATTTGGTTCTTAAGTCAAAAATAGACTTCTTACACTTACATGTTGTTAATTTGGTCAAAGGTTCATTATATCCAGAATGATATTAATGATTTGGATAACATATATATCATATATATTCATCATATACATCTATTTATAATATTACATCACATTTAGAGGTAAGAAATGAAATGCACCGTTCATGGAGACGGTAAGCCGTACGTACGCATGAACGCTACTTCCATTTCTATTTCGTATTTTCTGGAATGGAATCATAATGATATAAGAGTATATAATAATTCCAGTATAATAACATATATAATATCATTAAATTCATCCTTTGCACATCCCACATATGGTATTAACGAATCAAATCACTTTCAGGGGGCGGTAATCCACACTTCCTAAAATGAAGATATCGTGTTTACCCATAATGGGAACCATAAAAGTATGCCCAAAATGAAAAAAAACAGAATCTTAAGGAAAACATAAACATATTATATATCATATATAAAAATAGTGACATCATAATGGCCACCTTTGAAGGTGTTAAATGAGTATTGAACAATCATCGTTTCGGGAGGCAGAATTTCACCATCCACGGAAACTGTATGTTCTTTAACCATTTGATGTAGTTGTGTGAGAGTGTAGCTCAAATATATCTTATAACAACATCCAAGTATATTTGAGATACTGGTTTTTTTACAAAGGAAGTAAATAAAAAGAGTTTAGGGGGTTGGAGAACAAAATAAAACAAATGAACATGAGAGAATGAATTACCTTTAAAAGTGCAACTCCTTTTGATTTGAGCCTAAAGGATTCCTTTGAAAGGATTCGGCCCAAAGTGAATCCTCTAGGATTAGGATAGGGATGTGTAGAGAGTAAATGGGCAGGGGTTGGCCGATCCAAAGGCTTGAGGAGTGTGTCAAATGAGGTAGAGGTGGGGGCCTTTTATAAGAGGAGAGGAGGGGCACTTTTGGAAAGTAAAGAAATATTACTTTATTTGAAAATGTATGTCGGTTTTAAAAGGTCCCAAATTGATATAATTCGTGTATAAGGTGATAAGGGTTCGAAATACACTCATCCAATAAGTTTTGGACATGTGTAGTTCATAGATTTTACATTATCTTTCCATTTTATTTAAATCGTTAAATAATGATGTCATCGCTGCATCATTATTATGTCATAAATAATTTAACTTATTTAATGTCTAAAAATTATAAAAAAAATACTATGATGTAGGAAATCGTTTTAGCTTTCCAATGACTATTTATAATAAAAAATCTGATCTTTATAACCTCATTTAAAAATTGTTTTAGTAAAACAATTTATGTTACTGTCATTTTCACTTTAACATTAAATAAAAATATATTAATGTCATTTTCCAACTAAAGTGGCTCCATGGGGTCCCCAAGTTGGCCCATGGCATGTCTTGGTCGTCCATGACTCACCCAATAGGTGTAGGACAAGTGTCATGGTGTTTTCACATTTTTATAATATCATTTTTACATTAAAGTACACTAATTACCTCTAATCGCGATTAAAAACTTAATAAGTTACTATTCACCAAAAAATTATTTTAATCTCATTGAACCACATATTACATACTAATGACAACCATGTATGTAGGATTTTCAAAATTCAATACACATTAGTGGTAAACTTTCATTTAACTGAAAAATCAGTTTGCTTGATTACCACTTAGTGGTTTCACTATTCATCAAAAATTGATGTTTTTCAGAAAATTACCAAAAATTCACCCTAAGCTATATTTGATATTCCAAATTAAAAAATGAAGTCCATTTTACAAAACTCAAAACATATAAGTCAAATTAATTAATTTAATTATTAATTCCCGCTGTCATGACAAATAGCGTGTTTTTGTGAAACAATAAGTATCAAAAGATTGACACTAGTTTAAGTCCGATTTCAAAGTGAAATTAATTTCAACGACCACTATTGGATTTAATGGTAAAAATATTTTCTAATTTCACATTAAATCCAATTCAAAAGATAATCTAATCATATTAAAAATTAGATTAAAAAGAGGTTTTGAATTAAAATACAACAATTTTCACTATTCATCTAAAAAAAGAACTTTATCGGAAAGATACCAAAAATTTACACAAAGTAAATTTTGATGTCCCGATTCTAAAGAAGAGTTATATTTGGTCCAATAGAATTTATAATATCGATCAAAACTATATTTAATGACGGTTCTCCGTCAAAAGGTGATAAGTGGACCTTTCGTGAAAATTAGGGTACAAATGCCTAAAATTGAGCTCTTTCTGTATTTTAAGACTTTATCTTTTATTGGGTAAATGAAAAAACATTTAAAAACATATATAATCATATTTTAGTTATTTCTATCCATTCCCGCCAGTACAACGGCTACTCGTTAACTAACATTTAAAATAATATTATTTTATTACTTTTGTGCAACGTACGTTTTAAAAAAACTCATCATTGCGTACTGAGTACGCTATCGAACGTAGAATCCCCTTTCAATTAAAATTAATATTTAATTCGTAAATATTAATAAATATGAAAATTATTTATTCTTTATTTACCTGGGATGTTACAAAAGCTTATCAGAAGACCAATGTTGGTACTTGGGTGGTTAGAGCATTTCTAATACATTATGAATGTCTTGGAGGGTAATATTGATACAATATTTTATATAATTATGTAAAAACCAGAACTATAGGTCATATTCCAATGTTATGCTCTTTGAATATTTTATGATTAATGTCTTATAAACTACCCAAAATTATAATGTGAAAAATAATTGTAATCTATCGGATTAAATGTATAGTTATAAAATTTTATTCTTTTATTATCTAACCATTATTCTCATGTTTTGTTTATATCTTCCTTTTTATCCATACTATGAATACAAAATCACATTCTATTTTCTTTCCTTTCTCTGGGTTTTGAAAAATGTTATTGTGTATGATTTGTCTAGGAAGGGTATTAGTTTTGATGAACTTATTGGAAGATAATGTAGACAACTATTGCATAATGTTTTTATCTAACCATGGTTCTAAATATTCTATACCTATATGATTTCAGTGTGGATCATTATGTTATGTAATGAATAATTAATTAATACGATATAATTTATACATATTGAATGTATGTATCCTTATAATGTCATACTGTGATGATGTTACATAGAGCTTATTGGGGATATAATCTAGTGATACAATGATTATTATTTCTATAGATGGTTTATGATTATGGTGATGTTGTTTTTATGGATCCTATTTATTTTCCTTGGGTTATGTGATGCTGAAATGTTAAATGGATATCAAAACAATATCTTTTCCATGGGATTTGATCTTTTATGAATGTGTTATAATCATATGGGACACATGTGAAATAATTTTGATTATTTAATGGGTGGGACTAGAATTATATATACCTATAATGTATTGAGATATTATGGATATCTCATGAGATAATGAGGACTAGTATGGGGAGTAGACCCAGTTCAGTAAGGGACTATACCCACTAGGATTGTATAGGGAGTGAACTATGACTACAGATACAATGGATAGTGAGTGAACCCAATCCTATATGATAGTCTTTATAGTTATCATTAATGAATGAAATTATTTTGTATATATATATATATATATATTACAATATTATGTGTTATTACAAGGGTATACTCTCATTTCTCTTGTGATTTGTTTCTTTTATGATTCATCTCCAATGAATTTATCTGTATTAGGTCAGGAATCCAATATTTGGTTTATGATATTATGGGAATGATTTTAAATTTCTATGATCGGGCTCTCATAACCTAATACTCATGATATTATTAAATAATCATTGAGATCTCACTTATTTTCCTTTTACTAAGCATATCAGCTCGCGCATTATCATTTTTATTTTCCCCATGTTAGGAAGAATATTTTATGTATAATATATCTAATAGGTGTACTAGTAATGATGAAACTTTTGGGACTTGATATAGATCTCGTATAAAATAGTTTCTTATCTCTCAATACTTTTTAATACACTAAACCACTATTGTTTTTACGTAGATCATATTTTTATACATTGAATATTTATCTATTAAGATGTAATATATATGGATGAAAAATAAATGATAGTGTAGTTATTATTAGTGAAAATTTTAGGAAATAAGTAGAGTATAAGATTAAAAACTACGGTGAAAACCCACACAATAATCATATGTATAGGATATTGTTATAATGTTTTAGATAACAACTATTATATTGATTTCCTAATAATACATCCCTTCTGGGATTCTACAAGTTGAAATGGTTTTGGGATAGATGAATCTAGAGGTAATGACCTTGAAATCAGTTGGTTGAGTATATCATGAACATCTTTTTTATGCTATATTGGTATCCCCTTAATCTTCAACCGGTTTAACACTCACAAGAGATATTCTTTAGTTTACTCATGTTTTCCTTATGGACCATTATAAAGTATTTTTATAGAGTAAACCAATGATGAAATAGGTTAAATCTAAAATGTTGTATATTAAAAAGAATGCGTAGTGATTTATATATCATGTGAATTATTTTTTTTGATGTTATGATTCCTCATTATGATTATTATTTCTCATAATGTATTTCATAGTTTTAGTAAATAGGTAGGGCTCATAGGAGTAATGTGAACGTATACTATGATTGAAAATGGAATGGTTTTTCACATGATCGACCACATCAAATGGGAGGTGAAGGGTAAATCATTAAGATTATTCCTAATTAGCCAACCATTTATATGATTAAAAATATCAACTTGGTTTACTTTCATGGAACTCCTAAAAATATAATAATTTATTTTCATGAAAACAATTGAGGGAATAATATTTTTCCTTATTTAGGTAATGTATGTGGGAAGATTCACTCCTCAAAATGTCTCATAGGAATGATATGATGTTTTATGTTTATAAAATAGGAGAATGTATAACATAGTTTCCATGGTAAAATTAAATGTTTTATGGAAGTAAATTATGTTCATCATAACGTACCACATATTGGTTAATGATTTTTTGTGGGGAACAATTATGTTGTCTGAGTCAATTCGCTTAACCATCAATTGTCATTAAGACCAAGGAAGGAAATATGATATAATAGTAATTAACATGAAAGGATTGACATTTTTTATTGGGATTTAGGAATTTTTTTTATAAAAATGACATATAAAAAATATTATGTTCATAACAATCATGAACTATCTACATATTTTTATACATTTGATTTTATTTTATAATTTGAAAACATATGTTGAATGGTACTGATAACCAAGAATGTTATTTATTTTTAGGGTGATATTTAGTAGGAAAACATGAGTAATGGAAAAATAACACATAATAAGTTATTGTTATTATGTTGTTAAATTTTAAAGGGGATAAATGGATATTACATTTTGGGGACATATGATTAATTATATAGATTACCATGTGATTTAAAACTGATTGGGTAACTATTAATTTAAGGTTATATTTTTGGTTGTTTGACATCTTTTGGAAATGCTTTTTAGTTGGGCTAAATACCATTGAAATGTGGTGGATCAAAAAGGTGTTAAATTTTTTAAATCATTCATTTAAGTACTCATGATTGAGTGATAAATAACCATTAGGGTAATAGGTTCTTTATATTAATCTAATAATAGTCAAATAAGAGTACTTTATTTCAATGGAAAAATAATCTATATAGAAAACCATTGTGGTTATAAAGTTATTTGATAATTAATGCTAATTTTTAGGATATTCATCATATTTTTTGTTATATTATATTAATTATATTAAAATAGTTTTTGGAAAAAAAGACATGACAAAAAAATTCAAATCACATCCAGAAAGGCCACATGGCTTCAACTCACAACTGAATGAAGATAATGGTGTATCAAAAACCACTAGAATATATAATTTCTCAGTTATTATGGCACTATATTTTACTGAAAAAATATGTTGATTTTGGGACGCATATGAAATCATATAATGGTTATATAATTCTAGTGAAAATATTTTAATATTTTTAAAGAATATAGGAGTAAGGTATATTAATTTTTGATATTTCAAACATACTATTGGATATAATCTTTTTCATTTTAAAATAATTCAAATATAGGTAACATTCAGAATAGTATATTTGGGGTTTATCTTTTTTTGGAAATATTAGAGTAAAATTTACTATTTATTTATATAATGGTTTAGAAATTTTGGATATTTTATTACATTGTGTGGTCCATTATAGTTTTGGAAAATATCATAATACATTAAAAATTACATGATGTATGTTTGTTGATTATGTGATCCATTAGAAATATAATTTAGTTATTTATGCATGGAAAAATCATCTTGAAAATCATATTTTTGTGCATTAGATGAGATTCTAGTGCATATTGATTAAATGATGAAATTATTATTTTCATGTATATATGCTTATTTATGTTCTTTGTCTAAGTGGTAAAATAATCCCTAAATTTAAGGTAAATGATGTTTATTTAAAAAAAATCCAATTACATTCATTTATGATGAGTCAATGGTATTCTTTACAACTCATCTATTTGTGGTTTTTTCATCATTATTATTCTCATGATCTTTCAATTTCCTATTTCCAACAATCTATTTTAATATATTTAATTATTAGGACATATATCTTTCATCCTTGTATATATTTTCAATTCGCACTAATTTTCTACTATTTTGAATCATATTGACATGTTATTCTTTATGGCCTTTAAATTTTATAACGCCTTTTTTCCAGAGAATGGTCTACTAATAATTTTAATGATATGCGTTTTAAATAAAGTAATTCTAAAATAGGAAACCATTGATTACTGAGAATAATTTCATATTGTGAGGACTCAATTTATTAGGGTATTGAGCGCATCAACCATATATTTTAAAATAATACTATTTTACATAGTTTATAAAACAAACAACGGTAGGAATTAACAAACCAAAAATAAATTTACACCCATTATAACATATCCATTGAATTACAATGTATTAATATAAGAAAAATAATAACTAAATATATATTAAATTAATAATCCATACATATTTATTGATAAATTATTAGAAAATAATTAGTCAACTTTTAGTAAATCCATTTTATTCATCAATATAATTTTTTACTACTTTTAGAGACTGAAATTTATAATCAACTACTATACATGATAGATTTTATTGAAATAAAAATAAAATTTTTTAAAAATTAATTTTAAAAATTTTCTAGGATAATTTTTTTTATTTTTTTAAAATGATTTTCTTGTGAATAGTGAAAAATACTGATTTTTATTGAAAATAATAATTCGTTTTCAATCATTGAATAAGTTCCTTCTTTTCAAATGGTTTAAAACTAACATTATTTATATTATTTTTAATCCATTGAATTTAATTAGAGTCAATTTTATTGTCGTATTTGGCAAACAAATTATACACAAATGAAGATTTTCTTCAATTCTGTTTTTCAGTTCAATTTTCATTTTTGTCTTAAAATAATTTCTTTCACTTATAGAAATTTAATCATAAAAATGGGTATAATATTTTGAATCTGAAGGTCCAATTTTTTCTAACATCCCCAATTTAATTTTGGTCATTATTAATAATGACCACATCAAATTTGTATTACCATGGTAATGGTTAAATTAGTTATTTTGGGGATGAAACTAATTCGATGAGGCATAATATTCATTCAAAAAATTTATTTTTTCATTGGAAGAAAATATTTATAACATAATCATCCAAAATTTATGTTAATACCTTTTTTCTCAATTTTACTTTATTTCACCTTTATGAAATTAAAATAAATTAATAGTTAAAGATATTAGTTGTATATAATTAATGTAAATAATATTTTGTCATAGAAATAAAAACAACATATTTTTATATATAAATTCCTATTTAATATATTATATAATTATATTTATCAGGATATTTTTTTATTTCTATTTTATGAAATAATTACTATTAATGATTATAAAACACCAATACAACACTTTATTAAATAGTTAAAATATCAAGTAATTGTTTTAAAAACCTAAAAAATTAATATTATTTTGGTTATATAAATTTAAAATAAAATTTTAAGAAAAATATAGCACATTGGATATTTTTTAATGTTTTATCATACAATACCATTTTGTAAGATTTTTTTCAATGAAAATTTATTTGAATAGTTCTTAAAATTACATTAGTTGTATTTTATGTTAAATATATTGTATTAAATTATTTTAAATTCAAAAAATCATGAATGTGGAAAATTAGGACAGTAAATGGTCTTAAATATAACCATTTACCATTAATTAAAAAAATTTCACCTTATAAGTATCAATATAACCCTTTATCCTTGAAAAACATATTTCTACTATTGAGGATAAAATTGGTAAACCAAGGGGTTAATTAAAAATATAATTTTTAAAATGATACCTAAACCTAAAAAACTATATTTGATGATTATATTATGATCATATATTCATTATTTTTTAACCAATGTCAATTTGAAACCATCATATACGAGTTAACACATATTATGTTATAATGTTTCATGTATTTCGCAGAATGAAAATAATTATACATTATTATAAACAACATTTTATTAAATAATTTCAAATTCATAAAATTTATATTCGTCCAAGAGAATTTTATATGATTTATTTTATCATCTATTTCCTATTTATGGGACATCTTTCTCTTTATAGTGATTTCTTAAACACTAATGTGTAAAAAACAATGATATCATTGTAATTTTCAAGGTGGATAACTAAGACTTGAAATCACGATATAATAGTCAATATAGAACCATAACATGTTAATTTTTTTGATGATAGGATTTTGAATCATATTAATATTTTATTATAATTATAAATTTTTTATCCATTATCCATGAAAATTAATTTTTATTAATTTAGTACATTAAATAATTTTAAGAGTTTTTCTCCCCTCAACTATAAAAGTGAACTACCTATTCATCACTATTCACAATGATTGATATGTATATAATGGAATATCTATATTCTTATATCACACTAGCTTTCATAAACACATCCTATAACATCCATTATTTCTAAAAGTGCATTAATTGAAGGAGAAATTTATAAGCCAAATGGAGTGTCTCAATAAAGAAGAATAATTGTTCACTTAGAGTTTTCTATTTTAATTCTTCATATACCTCCAATAATTCCACAATATCTATTCTAAAATAACTATGTCAGCATATTCAATATTCTCATTTTTTTATTATGATGATGGAACATCCATTAACCACCTTATTCCCATATGCGGGAATATTATAGTTCCATTAATGTATAAGTAAGGACTACAAACTCCATGGAGTGATATTGTTAATTTTTTTATTCCAATTTATATTGATTGTAAAAAAGAAAAACTTAATGAATATATATGAAATTTCCAAAAAAATTAAAATATTAATTATTATTTACATTTCTTTTAATATATCCATTGGAAACTGAAAACAATGCTCTCATATGAGTTTGACCTTCTATCTCCATAAATAGTGTAAATCAATAATTTTATATCTCTATAATTTAGTGAGAAAAATATATACATATAATTAATATATATATCTATATATATTATCATTTTTAAAATTATGTATATTATATAACCATGAATATATGAAGGAATGTAACAACCAAATTGAAACTGTCATGAAAAATGAAATAGTTAACATACGAAAACAATAATTATACTAGGAAATTATTTATATATATATCATGAAAATTTATAATTGGATTATATATGATACAATAAATAAAAATATAATTGTCATATTGAATTATAATAAATATAAATTTATAAAATCAGAGTTTTAGAGAAAATTCGAAGCAAGTTGAACCTAATCTAAGGGTTTTTGTTACAATTTCATGGTTTACCCTAATTTTTTATTATTAATTTAAGGATGATGAAATTGCATAAAATTATTATAAAAAATATTAAGAAATTTTCTATCCTCTTGTAATTTATTACATTATTTCCTTCATTTCCCTCTCTTTATGTACTCAATATACCAGATAAACATTTTTAAGGATATGTTACTTTATTTATCCCTTTGATTAAAAATTCATTTTCTTCCATGTTCGTGTCTTTTAAAAATGGAATTAATATTTTTCTAATATAATGAAAAATATTTTAAATTTGTTTCTTCCCTTGTTCAATTTTTTTAAAACGGTTTGGAGGGAGTCTTCATTTCATTTACTAGTCACGGAAATTTCTACTTTTTACTGAATATTTTAAAGGAATATTAATTTTTACATATAAAACATTAAATGAATTTCCCATCATCATGAACACTAAATGATTTGAATAATACATTACATGTTTCCAAATTTATTTTTAGGAAAAAATATTTCCTAACCATTTTTATAACAATATGGTGTTTAAATAGTTTATTTCAAAATGAAAAGTTTATTTTTCTCAAGAAATATTTCATTCAATATTTTAGTGTTATTTTTAGCAATGGTGATATCCTTTGATGTTACTTATGATTTATATCATAACGATCAACAGATGCAATACTTAGTCAATATTGTGATTGTTTATTATAATTATTATTATGAGTTGTTTGTGAAACCAATTTATTTTCCATGGGTTATGCTACATTGATATATTAAAATGTTTATAGAACTCATTTCTCATCCATAGGTTATGATATAAGTTGAATGTTTTCTGATGTTTTGAAAATAAATGTCTGAATTATGAATATGTGATTGGTGGTCCCAAAATTATATATCAAAATAATTCATTAAGTAAATATCGTTATCTCATGATATAATAATTATTGTAATGAAAAGTGAACCCAATGCAGTTAGGGGCTTTGTTGATTGTGACAGTCTCAGGAGTGAACCTTGACAAAGGATATGATAGATAATGAGTGAATAAAATCCTCTATGATTTTCTCATAAACTATCCCTGACTAAGTAAGTGATTTTATATTCTTATGTGTATTCTATAGACTTATTTTTTATACCAATGTTATTACCTCATGATCCATGCTCTTTGATTCACTTATGATTGGTGTCAAATGAACATCGATGCTTTATGACATGACTCAAGATTATGTACTATGAAATGATGGGTATGTAGTTTAAATGTCATGATCAGAATCTCATACCCTTATACTCAGTATATACATAAGGGATCATTGATATCTCTATTTTTACCATTATTGAGCATGTATTCTCACCCATTCTTATGTTTTATTTACCAAAGTTATAAATAAATGTTTCATGTTTGATATGTATAAGCATGGTTCTATTTATGAAGAACATATTTGAGAAATACATAGATCCCTTATGAACGATATATAGATATATATATACATATTGAAAATTACAATGATGCCAAAAATATGGTTTTCTCTTGGATTTTAATATCATGTAATGAATATCCACCTATTAATATGTAATATCAATGTGTGAAATGTATAGGTCACTATAATCATAAATAACTTCTTTAATCCACCTGATGAATTTTATTTTACAACAAAATTTAATAGAAATCCATTACAAGTTTTTGGATCTTTCACCTATTTGAAATTTTTTTACAATTTATGTGTAACTTACTAAAATTGCATTGAATGTTTATGAATTTTCTTGAAACTCCAATATTCATGAAATTTTTAGATTTTCTCAGATCTCTAAACATGCATGTAACGTTTTGATTTTCATATTACCCTCCTAGTTTTAGATACTTAAGTTCTTTTCTATACTCAACTGATGACTGAGCCACGTATTAATTCAATAAATTGAAACACATATCACTTATGTGATTCATCACCCTGGAATTCTCTAATGGATGGATCCGTAGAATTAGGGACGTAGCGGCCTATTTATAGACATGGAAACCCCATTTCCCAACTAAATTGTGTGAAACAACATGGAAATATTTTGATTGATCACTAAAATCTATCAATTTCATGTCACCTTTAGAGAACAACTCGTTAAAGATACACAACATTCTATGTACATAATTGATTCACATAACTCTATAAATTCATGAAACATTACATTTGATCAAATTTGGATACTTCAAAAGAAATATTCCATAGACTTATTTTCATAAGGAAGCCTCAAATGTTTCCTTTCATGGAACGTAAATAAACTCTTTAACCGTTTTGAAAAACTTTTTTATTTTTATAAATATATTTCCATTTCTAATAAAAGTAATTTCCCTTCCTCCAACATTTGAACCTACTGAATTTGAAAAAAAATTAACATGTCTCTACCCTTTATACATACCATTCTATTCACTGTACAATTCTTCCATTACTCTATCCATGATTCTTGTTAGTAATTTAACATTTCAACACACTTTATGACAAACACAACTGACCAAAAAAATAAAAAATTTACATTGAGATATTTTTTTCGAATAGTATACATAGTTATTTTTGGGAAATCTCTTTATACCGTGATTCAAAAATAAAATATAATGTTTCTATATTTTGTAAAACACATTGTTTTCTTCAGTCTTATGCAAAAAAAACCTTTCTTATGACTCTCGAAAATGATGAATGATTTACATAACACATACTCTAATACCACATGTTTCATTTATAAACATGAGAGGTAAGAGTAACATAAATACTCATAAATGAATCACATTGTTCTTGACACACACCTCTAAGAGACTCTGACGTTTACACAAACCATTTAATTTTCTAAGAAGAATTATGTCACTCCAAAAGACCACATTCTCTTCCCTACTAGGAAACAATTTTCACCATGAACCCCATTTTTTATATTATTGTGATATATCAACAGTAAAATAAATTCATTATCATTAGATTTAATACCCCTTAATTCTCTTTTACACCTACCATCTTCACCCCTGTTAATCAACAAGACATATCCATCATTTTAAAAGTACAAAAAATGTCACTCATTTGTGGCTGGAGAAATACAAATAGAACATATTATATATAATAAAAAACATGCCATACCTTAGGTAGAGTGTGTCCAACATTCAAAAGTTTTAGTTGTAGGAATTCAAGAGAACTCTAAGTGCAGTTTGATGTCATTTGATATTGTGTTATGGTATTACCTTCATCAAAAATTTCAATGATGTGATGTTTTATAAGAACATACACAAACTTTATAATCCCAAGATCCAAATTATCCTTAATAAAATAATATTTGATTTCAATGTTATTCATCCTTGAGGGAAGAACTGATTATATTATGTGATTTACTGAAATTGTATTATTTCACTAGATTTAGATATGATACTTCACTTAAACCCCCATATAATCAAGCTATTATTTAAGTTATAATAACAATATGAATGATTGTGTGGCCACAATGTATTCTTATGAAATGGTGTTGAAATAAATAAAATATAATTTATCTATTAATAAAAAAATACACAATCTACTAAGATATAATGCACCACATGATATCAAAATCGTGTTAACTATTGAACTATTCCAATACTCATTTTCATAACATAATATGAATTTTTTGAGATTATACATAGTGTGGAAAAATGAAATACATAGTGGTGGAGAAAAATTAATGTAATCCTTTCATAATAAGTAAGTGGATTTCTGTATAATTACATTGATAAAAATAAACCTGACATGTTGAAAAAATTAGGTTGTATATTTGTAAAGGACACCATGTCCAAATGATCTATATATTTTATGTGACATTGATCACTTTTCCTTCATCATCTTTTAACAATTTCTTCTGAGAAATAACTTGAGTAGTTATCTCTTTATAATTTTTAACTCCACATTTTCTCATAACCTCTATGGAATTTATGGAATACAAAATAAATTCTTCATTACATTATTGAATTACCAATCATCCGAGGAAAAATGACATCTCATCAATTATTCAAATATCCAAATCACATTTCAAAAATTCAAAAAACATTTTGCACTATGCTTTAACTAATTTTACAATGATTAAATCATTTAAATACACCATCACCATCATCATTCAATCACTATAATTATTGATATAGAGGGTTTTATAGACTCTAAAATTCTAGAAACCGAGCATTATCCAATACTGATCATGTTATTACTACATTTCTCTCAATTCATTCCATAACCCATTTAACACCATTTTCAACTAGCAATTTTCTCCACATATTTATTAAAAATATAACCGTTCAGTTATTCAATGTAAACTTCTTCTTTGGAAACCACATTTATAAATACAAACTATATATCCATATAGAAAACATTGAACTTAAATTTCACATCAATGGCCATGATTAATATAATTATCTTCAACATCACAATAGTTGACAATATTTCATTAATTTCAATACCCTATACCAAGGAGTACCAATCAAACACTACTAATGATTTGTTTCCTATAATTATTCTATCTTCATTTATCATATTTTGGAATATTAATTTTTCTTGATTACATTATTCATTCCAACCACCAATAATATCTCATGTTTGATTCTTCTCGATGTGGTTTTTTATTTATTTAGTTACTAAATGTAATTTTTAAATCAAGATGATTCTTCAAAAAAATTTATAGCTAACGAATATAGGAATTATTTTTTATATAGAGGCTCCAAAATCCATACTTTAATATGTGAAAAATAATCACTAATGATTTTCTATTTTCCAATTTCAGCACAACTCATTGGATTCAATTTAAATACAAGTTTGAATTTATGATACATGTCATCAGTATCTTCTTCTATATCAAACATTTATTCTTCTTCTACCCCTAGTATACATACATCATAATCAATATCAACATGATATAGCTCACTGCATTATTGAATGTCATTTTATACTACAGTGACAACATTTCTTGTGTCCACTTTTTCTAGTCTTATTTTCAATCATTTATAGTCTCTTCATATTTCTATTTTTCTGTCTAATTTCCCATCATTTACATTGGTTTTAAAAAAAATCATCTCTCCTTGTCGATAATAAAACAAATAATTCCAAATATTCAAATGTGTATTGAAGTTGTCTTCTCTCCATACCACATCTCATATGAGGTATTTTCTTCTTTCAGAAACATATAATATCTATTATAATATTGACATATGATTAGAAAAAGTCCATCTATAAAATATCTAATAGGAACCTTTCAATATTTATAATTATATCTATCTTGGTTGTAATTTGATTCCTCTTCTCAACCACAAAATTTTGATGATATTTCCTTACTTTTGAAACTTGGATCATCATCCCTTTTTTATTGAGATACTCCTCCATGTGTCTTTCTGATAATAATGAAAAATTCGTGGATTGGAACATCAAAATTTTACAAAAAAGAAACCTTTTCATTACAATATCATATTATGTTATAAAACATATCAAATAATACCCAAAAAATTAATATAATAAATTACATTCATCTAAAATAAACAATTAAAATAATGTAATATATTTTTCTAATAATGGATCTCAGTTAGAGAGGTTTACAAACATAATATATGAAAATTCATGAATTCTTATTGATTCATATTCTTTGTTCTATGTATGAATTTTTTAAGATTTTCTATTATTGGAAAAAATTGAACATCTGAGTATAATTATAAAAAACATTAGTGGGATCTCAAGTTTCATTTCATTTCACCAAGTCTTGTAAGGTTATTTAGGAATAAATTACCAATCTATTTGTCCCACAACCTATTTTATTCATACTAGGATAGAAAAAACATATATTTTACTCCACTAAAAATGTTTAGAACCACCTTTTCGTGCATTCCCTACAAAATAACTACACTGTATTTGACCATGACAACATACAACTTATTGGTAAAAATTATAACATAACCTGGATAAATATTTTGAATGACACTTCTCATGTCAAGACTAAGACCTTAAACAACCATGAAATTAGAATATCTCATATATTTTCCCCCAAATGTGTATTTTTTTGAGATGATAATATTTTAACATTCCTCGTTTCCAAATATGATGACACATTCCATAGCATACATGATTTTTACAACTAGATCCCTACTTTCAGTCATATGTGAGGTGTATCCACTATCAATAAATCATATTATAATGTGATATGATGCTTTTAAGGTATTACCAATAATCACTTCATGGTAAACTCTTTTCATTTTGATCCATGTATTTTATTTTATTATTGGTGATGACATTTATATTTTATTATCCTCAAAGTATGATAGATAAACTTCATCATACGAAGAGAAAATAGATTTTTCATTTCCAACCCATTTAATGAATCCTTGAGATACTACATACAAAAAAATTTGGTCTTCTTTAGAACATTCCTATAAATTATTTATTTTAAATATATATCCATGTTTCCAATCCTACACACTATAAAAAACATCCATTAATACAATTCCTAGAATTTTGAGCTCTGTGAGGTCTTTTTTGTTTATATTGTTCCCTTAAATATCTCTTGTCAATGAACCCATTTTTTATAATATCCCGCATTACCACCATAATAAAACCTAATAAAATATTAAATGTCATGTTTTTTTCTTCATGATCAATTTTTACATAGTTTATTGGAACCATATGACTCTTATTGACAACCAAATAAATTTTAAACCACATAGTGGGTAATTGTGGTATGGAATCTGTCATCAGAATATATTTTTTAGAATCAAGCCACATTATTTCCTTGTAATATATATATGAATCATACATCTAATTTGAAATACATATATTCTACATTTTAACATATTATGTCAAATGTGTGTTCTTCTTTCTCAATTTCATACTTGGTGTTAGGAGCCTCTGATGATCTTTTATTTTATATCATATACAGATAGCATCCAATTAATGTTGTTTGATGAATTTTACTTGATCTTTCCTTATGTCAGTAAAACCATAAATAAAAATGGAATTTATTACATGTTGATTTTGAACTCAGTAATATTTATGGTGTTGTTTTTCATTAACAAAATCGTCTTTTTAACTTCATCCTTCAGCTCAAGATTCTCATCATCCAACTAAAGCATATATAGTTTGGAATCATTACTTAATATATTATATTTCATAATTTTGGATCACTCAACAGATATCTTCCCAAGAGAATCCTACAGTTCAACTTGATGATAAAATCATCGTTATCCTTCCCCTTCATCAATATAAATCACATTACTTTCCTAGGATTTACCCAAAATTACCACTATAAATGTCACTTTTTAACCTTTTTAGTTTTTAATTTATTCTACCTTAGTCTCATCTAAATATTCATTTTCTTATGAAAGTATAATATTATTTTAATATATATTTATCTTAGTTATTTTCTTATATTACACATTCGATAAATACATTTTTCAAAGATATTTCATCATCCGCCTTATCATCATATTGGATGTCCAAGGAACCACTGGATACATGAGGTCTATAATTATAATTGTTGAAAGAATTAGATTGGATGTCTCCATATGAAATTTCCTTTTATCCCTTTTATATAGGTAGAATATAAATACATGATAGCATAAACATATTCCTCTTCTTCTTATGCATCCTATTTAGGGAGAATCTTCGTGGAAATAAATTCAAAAAATTTTGATGTTTGTTTCTCCATAGATTCATTGTCATCATTTGTTATCATGTATTTGACAAGGTTGATTTTTATACTATTCAATGTCAATTTATTTAGATCATTTACCTACGGTAGAAGTATTTAAGATTAAACAAAGGTGGTAGTATTATTAGGATGAATTGATGATCTTTACATCATTAAGGATTTATGTAATGACTCAGATTTTATTAATTTGTTTTTTGGAAATTATTTAGGAATATTCTGAGACTAGGTACCAAGATGGTGTGCAATTATGTGGCCCATTGTTTCTAAAACAACTCATTGAATAATTTCATTTCTTAATATCATTTCCTTGTGACTTTTCATAAAAATAGAAACAACATTGATGTGGGTTCCCAGATCAGAAATCAGATAGAACCATTGAGCTCAGAATAGTGGCATTAACCCAGAAGCGTCTTATCATTAGTCGGCACAGGTCTTTAATGAAAAACTATGAAAGGGTTGATATAAAAAATAATACTTAAATAATAATTATTTATTTTTAAAATCCTAATTACTAATAATCAGTAACTCATATTGAAATTTGAGACCACCGCTGAGCTCGAAATGGGTTTTTTCCTTAGGGGAGGCTTAACATTGGGAATCACGAGACAAATGTGAATGATTTTTTTAGGACATAAATTCTATTAAATCATTTAAAAAATATGTTACTCTTAATGAAATGACACATTTTATATTAATATGTGTTTTTAGAGGATTCATGGGTATTACTATAACCCAAGAATTTATCTTAGGTACTGATACTGAGCTCTCTCAATGAACATTGGAGGATCCTGGATCCAAGATCAATGATGAACCTCAGATTTGAAGTATATTCACGCAGATCAATGATCTGATGAACATTATTGATCAGTGATCGAACCAAATCGAGGTAGGTAATTCTTAATTTTTTCCATTCTCTGTTCATGAATTCCATGAAAAATTCAGTCAAATAAAAAATATATTGGTCCGTGGATCGATCGTTTTAGCAGGATGGAAAACTTTTTTTCATTTTAAAAAGGGTGAAATATAAATACTTTTATTATATATTATTGTTCTTTTATAAACCTTCTAACATGAATAGAACAAGTCTAGCATGAACAAGTCGAGATATATTATTCAGGAGCTCTTTGTTCTTTCTCTATCTTCTCAGTCTATCATGTTCTTCACCCTCAATACCCTTACATGAACGATCAATCATTACAACCCGACCCATGGACCAATGACCCAAAATTGATGTTTTGAAACTGTGAAGATATATATAATGTGAAGAAGAATAATGGAATGGACCAATAAAATAAAAAAACTTATAGTGTCCCAAGGATGCACTGTCAATAAGGTTTCTAGTTGGGTGGCTTGCAGTGATGGAAGGACGGAGCCGGCATGGCCGACCAAAGGGGAGCGCGAGGCAGCAACATGCCACCAGTGGGGAGGATAATGGTGGATCGAATTGTGGCATGGTAGGGGAGGGAGGGTCAGGTGGAGTGTGGCAGGATGGTCTTCTGGTGGTGGCAGTGGGACGCAGTCTATGTAGGACTGCGTCAGAGGGTTCCCGTGGAAATGGGTGCTGCAGGCGACGAACATGGTGTTGCGCCAGCGAAGGCGGCCATCTGAACATGGCTATGTGATGTTGAAAGCCCACTTCAGGGGAATTCCGATGTCGGATAGGGTGAAAATGTGGAGGCCAGGTGGTCGGGGTGGACCGCGTGGACTAGTAGGGTATACAAGTTGGGTGGGCCGCATCCAGCATACCAAACCAGCCCACATCATTGACCAGACTAGGATGGAATGGCCCTTTAGTGTCATGATCCCATCTGGCCAATCCCAGTGGGATGAATCAAGATGACTAGACTAGATTAGACCAGGTCTTGTCGGCTAGACTCAATTTGGTCATTCAGTAGGTTTTATCAGGTACGACAGTTTGAATCGGACCCGGACAAGACCATAGTAGATCCTTTTCAATAAAACATCCAAACCATTCAATAGGAGAATCCATTTGACAAGTCTAATTCAGCATTGGCACCCTTGAGATTAGGTTGTCCTTTTAATATGACTTGGTGGGGTTCTAGTTCTAGAAGAAGGTGTTGGAATTGTTATATTTTTATGTATTCCATGAGGAATCTATAAGGGATCATGTTCCAAACATAGAGGATGAATATAGAGGTTGATAGAATACCATTGTTTATTTCCTATGAGTGTTTGATGCAGAATCCTATTACCATTATTGAGGATGACGCGTATTCTAAAGTGGGTTTTCATAGCCTAGTTTCAATAGAAGACTCTACGTGATGGAGCATGTATCACAAAAATATGTTTACTCAGTCTTCACTTCTCCTTGTGGTACCTTTGATTGGGTGTGTAGATAAGGTATGACCAATATTTACATTGGAGCCAATCCCCTATCTCTTATGATGTTTATAGTAGGATAAAGAGTCCCCCCATTGATCCTTGGGCACTGAGGACCCCAAATTTGTGTATCGAAATCTGATTTCATTCCATTATTCATGACTAGACCCTACATGTGTGCTCTGGTTAATTTTCAATGGTTGATGTTTGCTGTGACTTAGTGACTATGTGACTTGGGAGAATCATCAATCATCGTAACTCGGTGTGTTACTAACATTCCTTATGTTACCAACACTCTTTGTGTTACTGATACTTCATTTGTTATAAAAACTCTATTTCATAGTGATATAGAATGTATCATGATATATTCCTGACTTATTGACACCATATTTTCTCTTGGATAATTTTGGTAGACCAGGTCATTGTGCTTACTATCATATAGTTCATGAAGTGATATCTCCCAGAATGAGCGTTCTATGAGTGGAACGATGTAGCTGGCAGTGGATGAGATTATGTGTCTTGGAATCATTTACATGTTTACATGGATGTTATTTTTATATGTTTTGAAGTCATATGCCTCTACTAAGGTGATTTTATCTTTTTAGTGATATTTTTGTTGTGGTCTTATAATTTGTTTTTGGGGGTGTCCTACTGATTATTGTTTTAGTCATGCCTGTATGGGATTTGACCACATGTGTCGTGTCTTGTGCAGAACATTGATGCATTGATAGAGTCATTGGTGGATCAGGACCAGGTGGTGCTTATAGATAGACCATATTATTGAGGTGTGCTTCTGTAGCATTAGACATCTATGCATGTACCTACACTTCCGGATGGGTTTTCTATGGATGAGCTTCATAACCTTATACTATAGAATCTTCCATTTTAGTGGGATTCTATTCCATCTCTGTTATACATATCTACACATTACATTCCATTAATACACTATTCGTTGGGATATAGTGGTATACATGCATTGGTTTACTTAGTGATTTAACTTTTCATCATTTTGGTTATGGACATGTGTGTCTGTGTACACGTATATAGGAAAATTCCATCCAATTGTGGTATATTCCTAATAGGCACTAGTCACCAACCCCTATCCTATTGGAGGTGAGAATGCTTTAGTCACACCATCGGACCCTCTGGGATGGGTCCTGATAGAGATGTATTATACCGCAGGATGATTCTACTTTAGGATTGGGTGTTTATCCGATTGGTTTTGGGAAAATAATATTATGTGTTTTGAGTTCATCTTTCATGAAAGGGTCTCCAATGTTGTTGTAGTAGTATACATATCCATACACTTGGACTATTAACAACTTTTTTTTACTCAATAGAAGAAAACACTAGTTCTAGTGAAAAATAATGGTACAAGCATTAGATAAGAATGTGTTGTGTTTTCCATGTCCTTCTTGAGTCACCTCACCAAGTATAATCTTTTGACTGTGATACATCTTATTTAATTATAAGATGTATTCATGACACCATCCTATGATGTTTCTATAACAGGATTGGGAGTTCGAACCAATGATTGATAATACATCCCTGAGTAAAACTAGTACTAGAACAATTTCTATTCATGATGATCAGGAGGTGGTGTTTTCTCATGTTGATCAATTTGTAGACAAAGATCATGTGATTCTGGGGGAACCTTCTTTCTAGACTGAGTCATGTATGGATATTTTGTCTTTGGATTATTATACATAGGGTTTGAGTTCATATCATAGGCCTCCATGATAGAAATAACTCAGGATGTAGGTTTAATATGACCAACCAATAGCAGGTGTGTGGCATAAACAACCAAACAATAGGTGAAATTAGAAGTTACCAGGGCATGCTAGTTCCTAGAGGCAGTGGATATTCTATTCTTGATGTGGGAAGGAACATTAAATGTGATATTTTCCCACTATTCTTGCTTCATTTAGAGAGGTAATTGGTCAACCACCAAGGAAGTTGAACCAAAAAGTGAAAGTAGATCCGTTGGGAGGAAGATGTGGAAGTGGAGCAAGGGAAGCAGTTGGAGGTAGACGATGTTTTGACTTGTTACCACCACAACCCCTGGTTCTCCATACCAGACATAGGGGGATAGAGGATAGGGAAGGATACAATTGTAGGCAGTCAAGGATTTTGTCTTCAAGACTATAAGAATGGTTAAAGTAATGATCTATGCCATTCTACTTTATATGTAGTATAAAGTGACCCTTTCAAATGTTTTCCTTTCCTTCCACTTTTTTTTTATTCTTAGGGATTATGGATGAACCATTGGCTTGACCCGGATTCTTGGAGACACATACTAGAGGAGACTCAATGATAAAAAATTGGTGATGATAGTGTTACGTAACTCTTGAAGGCAAGAGTTTCTATTGTAATCTCCTGGTAGTAGCATCGAGGCCTTACGATGTGACTCTTTAAAAGTATTGGTAGCCAGATTTCATGCTTATATTGTTTTTTTAGGCAAAGGATGCAGTTTTTCTATGATAATAGTACCATATTTCCATTTTTATTTGAAAAAGGGAAATCCTTGCAGCTCAGGATGGACTTACGCATATCTGGGTGTAGCCGAGTACTCTTTAGTTGACTAGAATAACCATCAGTTTTGATGATGTTTTGAGTCCTTTGTTTCATATATTAGTGATATAGTATAAGGATATATTCCATGAAGATGTTCCAAGTCTACCACTCCATAGATAGTTAGACTTTTTCATTGACCTATACTACAGGATGGCACTAACTTTCGCACTAGTATATCAGATGGATCTCGTAGAACATAATAAGATGGGGTTGGTGATGGGGGACTTGTAGAGGAAGGTCTTATTGAGTCCCATTGTTTTCCCTAAATTACCCCAGGTAGACATTTTTGATAACATCCTAGTGTAGTCGAGGTCTTAGAAGTATCATGCGAGACACTTGAGGATGGTCCTGGACAGACGTACAGATAACAAGCTACACAAGATTCTCTTGAAGTATTAGTCATATATTTGAGAGTTCGTTGTTTTGTAGGACTCAAAATTTTAGAGATTGGAAGGTAAATGGATCTATCTAAGTTTGAGGTATATTTTGATGACTCCTCCCATTTTGAGGTTTCTAGAGGAGGTTGTTGAGTACATAGTTATCTATGATGCATCAGAAACTAGGCTTGGTTTTGTGATGAAGTAGATGCATGAAGTGATTACATATGGTTCAAAACAATTGTAATCAAATGAAATGAACAATTTAACCCATGATCTTGAGTATGTAGTGGTAGTATTCACATTTAATATGTGATGATACCACCTAGTGGATGAGCAATTTATCGTATACTTCAACCACAAGAGTAACAAGTATAAATTCTCTCAGAAGTCTTGGAACATGAGAGTGAGGCAATGACTAGAGTTCCTCTAGGAAAATGAAATTGAGATTCTATATAATAATAGGAAGGGTAAAATAGTAGTTCAAGCTCTCAGTAAGAGATCCATCTTGCAGTGTCTGAGTGAGGTGTCAAAGAAGATAGACTCGTTGTAGATATCCTTTTTGGATGGAAAAAAAGTAGTGTACCTCAATTCAATGGTAGTTACCCCTATACTATTATTGTAATGCTGGGAGGCACAATTACTAAATATGAACTGTGAGACTTTACACACATAGTTGTCCACATAGAATTCCAATGATGGATATTTGATAGGTGGGGAGTACATTTTTTTCTTCAGATGATGAGAAGTAATACCAGCGACATTGTCGGAGGATGTCTTTAGGAAGTTCCATACTTCCATTTTTGGGGTACATCTGAGTGTAGTGATGATGAACCAATACCACTGCTATTAGTTATGGTGGAAAAGGATAAAGAAGGATGTTGTTGATTTCATTTCTCAATGTGTCACTTGTCATTAAGGGGAACACAGTGCATCATCTACAATGAGTTTGACTCAACCCCTTGAGGGGATGGAATGGAAATGAGATGATGTTACAATGGAATCTGTGACTAGATTACCATGTAAATATATGGGGCACAATACCATCTAGGTGATCTTTGACCAACTCACCAATTAATCCCACTTCCTAGCTATCTGGGAGAATATTTTAGTAGAGATCTTGGGACGCGTATACATTGAAGAGACAGTTTGACTCCATTGAGTTCCATCAAGGATTGTTTCAGATCATGATCCTCTCTAAACACCAGAGTTTTGGACGGGATTACATGATGTATTTAATACTCATTTATGCTTGATAATATCATTTCACCCATAAGAGGATGTCTTGACTGGGCAGTCCCTTCAGGCTCCGGATGAAATGATAATGGATTACATGATATGTTTGAGCCGCAAATGGGAGGATTGCCTAACTATGGTAGAGTTTCAATACATTAACATATACCCCTTCACCATTGGTACGACAACATTTGATACATGGTACAAGTGATTTTGTAGGTCACAACCATGTTAGACTAACCTAGCAGAGTCGGTACCCATGGTCCCATAGTTTATAAAGGAAAAAACAGGGAACGTGGAGGTCATCCGAGAGTGGTAGAAGAATGCATAGGTTTCTATGATATCATAGTCTTATTGGAAATCGGGGCCTCTGGAGATCAATGATAGAGACCATGTGTTCCTTCAGATCTCTCCTCTATGCTGTAAAGATATACTTTTATGGGAATGAAATTTATCTTCAAGGTTCACTAGCCCATTCCTAATACTGTGTAGAGTTGGCGAGGTGATATACTAATTGCACTACCTCGACAATTAGACCAGGTACATGACATCTTCCAACTATTTTAGCTGGGATAATACATGCATGATTCATCACACACAATTGACTGGGGATAATTCCGTTGAGAACACATTGGTGGTCACGGATCAAAAAAAAGGGATCCTTTGTGGGCTGTTGATTCTTTAATGGGGTATTGGGTAGTGGCGTGAGAATCTCTAGGGGGCACATAAGAGTAGAATGCATATATTTGTTCTTATTACCATTAGTATGTAGATTATCCCTTTGTTTTGGATTTCTGGGATGTAAATCCCAAATGTGAGGAAAATTTAATGACAATGATTTTAAAAAAATTACTTCTAGAAATTATTTGGGAATATTATGATACAAGGCACTGAGACGGAGAGAGATTATGAGGCCCGGTGTTCTGAGAACAACTCATTAAGAAATTTTCTGTTTTAATAGCACATGAATGTGATGTCTCATAAAATGTGATATAACATTGGATATGATTCATGGATAAGAAATCTCCAGGAACTTATGATCTCATAATAGGGAAATTACCCTAGGTCTGACTTAACATTAGTCGGCACTAGTCAGTAGTGGAAGAACCTAAGTACGACGTAACCATTAATTAAATATTTAAATAAAATGAATTTATTTTTCAAATCAAAATAAATATTAAATGGTATCTCAGATTGGAAATACGATACCTCTGTTGAGTTTTTAAGGGGATTTTTTCCTTAGGTGAGGCCTACCAACAGCCAGTGCAGGCCGGTTGTGAAAGATAGTTTTTGTACGAGAATGTCATTAAAATATTTTAATAAAAAAACTTTATTCTTGACGCAGTGAAAAATTTTATTTTAATATGAATTTTTCATAGGATTTAGGGTTATCACCATAACCCTTTTATTTTTCTTAGGCAAGGAGATGGTTCCCTCCTAATGAAGAGAGGTAGATCGTAGATGAACAATCAACGACGAATTTCATATTTAAAGGATATTCACGCTCAAAAATGATGCAATGACCGTTTATTATCTATGATCAAGCTGAATTGAGGTAGGGAATTTTTTATTTTATTAATTTACATCATTCAAGAATTCCATGATAAATGGAGACCAATCAACACACCGATTGGTCAATAGATCAATCATTGTTGAGATATCGATAAATTATTGTGCTGTTTAAAAAGGGAGGTAGATCTTTTTGATTACCTATTATAATTCATTGTAAAAACATATAACAAGGATATATGTAGGCCAAAACGAACCATCCAAATCATTGTTATTTGAGATATCATTATTCCTTCTCTCTCCACTCAACCTATCTCGTTCTTCACATATTCTTCGCCCTTGAAACCATTACGGGAATGATCAATCAATTTACCCTGGCCCATGGAGAAATGATATGAGATCAAAGGTTTTACCTCATGATAGTATAGAGAAGGCATAGCGTAAGCATGGAATGGTTCAACAAAGGATGTGGTGTAAGGCCGACCACTGGCGGGGTGGCTGGCAGGGCCAGACCAAGGGGAGGGAGAGGTAGCAACATGCCTATTGAGGTGCGGCCGATGGTGGATGAAGTAGCTGACTGGAAGGGGAGTTCAGAATAAACAGAGCACAGCTAGAAGAGATGTCAGTAGTGCAACAGCTGCAGGAGGTGGTCCAAGAGGGACCACATTAGAGGGAGCCTGTGGTAGTGGGGGTTGTTGGCAGTATCTAAGGTGCTGTGGTAAGAGGCTGTATTAGTGGTTGGTGCATTAATGCGGTTTAGCCATGTTGAAGTCTCATAGAGGCGTAATGCTGTAAGCGGATAGGGTCCATACGCAGATCCCACATGGTCAGGGAAGACCAAATAGACAAGTAGGGGACCTATCCGTGGCATGATTCATCTAGTGGACCAAACCATCCCACATCGTGGGCTTGACCAGTGCGGAAGGATTGCTCTAGTTTCCTAGAAGGCCGGGTCCAGCCGGCTCGATGGGCCGAGTCCATTGGGCTGAACCAACTGGACTAGACCGTATCAGACCAGATAAGGTCACGTTTGTCAGATCAGACCATGTCTAGACTATTGAATCGGGTCAGGTCATCTTGAGGTTCGAGTTGGGTCTGGCAGGTCGGATTGGACCCAGACTAGACCTATGGTAGACATTTTTAGTAAAAAGTCCATAACATTCAAATGGATCATCTTTTTGATGAACTATATATGGAATTGGGCCCCTTTCAATGATATAGTGATTTTGGGATGACATGAGGAGTTTATAGTTAAACAATAAGTTGTTGGAAGTGTTTCCTTTTCCTTTTTCCTATGAGGGTTCAATGTAGGATCTCGTTCCCAACATAAAGAATTATAGAAGAGGTTGAGAGTGTTGCCTTGGTCTATTCCTACGAGGTTTATTTTTTTTATTATCTTCATTTCATAGGGGATGACTCATATTATGATGATATTAGTCTCACTCTGGCTTCAATAGATTACTCTGTGATTTTGAGCTTGTATCGTATTAAGAGGCCCATTCGGTCCTCACTACTCATTTTCATAACAAAGATAGGATTTTTAGATAAGTTGGGGCCAATATTAATGTGGGACTTCTCCCCTATATAGGATGATGTTTCCATTTGGGAGAGGACTCCTCCAAATGAGCTCGATGCATGGAGGACCCACTATATATGTATTGAGATCATATTTCCTCCCGTTCAACATTACTAGACCTGAGGACTGCGATTCAGGAAATTTTCATTAGTTGATGTTTGGTTGTGTCTTTTTGACTACATGACTTGTGGGATGCATGACATGTTGACAATCCATGTGTTACTGACACTCTAGGTGTCACTGAAAATTTAAGTGTTACCGACACTCTATGTGTTATCAAAACTCCATGTCATAGGGAGAAAAAATGTCTCCTGAAAAAGGCATGATGTATCAAGACCATGCGTTCTCTTGGATAATTTTGGTAGACCTGTTATATTATATCACTATAATATCGCTCTAGGAGTGATCACTACTAGAAATATTGGATTTTCAGCCCCTTTACCTATAGCGACCGCCACTGGCGGTCGATATGTTTCCCTAAAAAAAGGTATCTACGCCCCCGAAGCCTCCCTCATCTCACGAAGCGCCCCCCCCCCCCCCCCTCGATCCCTTCCCCCCTCCCCGTCGCCCGCGCCCTCCCCGTCGCCGCGTGGCCTCCCCGCTGCCCCACCATCCCCGTCGCCCCGCCCTCCCTACCGCCCCACCCTCCCCGCAGCCCCGCCCTCCCCGCCGCCCCGCCGCCCCACCCTCCACTTCCCCGCCCTCTACCGCCCCACCCTCCACCGCCCCGCCCTCCGCCGCCCCGCCTTCCTGTTGGCCGCCCTCCACCGTCCACCCTTCGGCCGCCCTTTTCCCTCCGGCTCCGCCCACCCTCCACCCCGCGGCCACCCTGCGGCCTCCCTCTGCCCTCGGGCCTCCTGCCACCCGCCTCTGGTAGCCCGGCAGCCCTCGGGCAGACCTCGGGCAGCCCTCCGGCCGCCCTCTGGCCTTCGGCCTCCAGCCCCTCCGGCCTCCGACCTCCTCCCTCCTCCCTCGGCCCTCCGCCCCTCATCCCTCCCCCCCAGCACCCCGAACACCCCCCCCCCCCCCCGCACCCCGCCAACCCCCATCCCATTCGTCTTCGTCCCCTCCCTCGCCGCATCACCGCCACTCGTCCCCTCCTTCATCGTCCCCTCCCTCGCCGCACCATCTCTGGCTCCGGCTCCCCACCGCTTCCTCTCCTCTCCCTCGTAGCACCACCTTCGGCTCCCCTCCCTTCCAGGTTTGTAGAACAATCATGTATGACATGGGCTTTCACATACATTATTATTTTATAAATGGTTCGCACAAAATTAATTAGTATTTATTTTAAATATATTTGATATGAAAAATGAAAATGTAATAAGTCTTGTGTAAATGTTTGTTATAGGGATCTTATTATGGATTAGAGTTGGATTGATCTTCCAAATCGAACGTCTAGAGAGTATTTCAATGGAATTATGCAGTTTATTGACTTCACCAGAGGATTTCAAAGTGACTATATTAGTTGTCCATGTAGAAAATGTGCTAACATATATCAATTCACACGAGATACTATGAGGGAGCACCTATTCTTTAATGGATTTCTGAGAAATTATAATAGTTGGACTCGTCAGGGAGAAGAATTTGTTCGTTGTGAAAATATGGATATAGTTCAGATGGATGTTGATGCAAGGATGAATGATCCAATGCATGAAATGCTTACTGAAATGGTACGTGGGTTGGATCCTGAAGGCATTGACACCCAGAATCTTGAGATTCGTGAGATAAATCTTCTCTCTAGTGCAGATCGTGATTTGAGGAGGTTTTATGAAGCAATTGATGATGCAAAAACAGAATTATATCCTGGATGTACTTCTTTCAATAAATTGTCATTTATTATGGAGTTGTTGCATTTGAAGACTTTGAATCATTGGCCAGACACATCATTCGACATGCTGTTGGTGTTATTGAAAAAGGTTCTTCTTGTTGACGCTAAGATTCCCGAGTCGTATTACCAAGCTTGTAAGCTGACAGAGAACTTAGGTTTTACATATGAGACTATAGATGCATGTTCAAAACACTGTATGTTTTTTAGAAAGGAAACTACCCATTTGGATATTTGTACAGTTTGTGGTGCTTCCAGGTGGAAAGAGAACAGGGGAAATCAGACTCATCAAAGTCAGATTGTGATACAGGGGAAACCGATTACCGTAAGTAAAATGCGTTACATTCCCCTTAAACCAAGGTTGAAAAGATTTTTTATGTCATCTAACGTTTCTAATTTAATGAGATGGCATGAAGAAAGAGTTCATGAAAGTGATATGTTAACCCACCTGACAGACTCTCATGCATGGAAGTATTTTGATAAGAGATATAATGACTTTTCCAAAGATGTTCGTAATGTCTGATTGGGATTGGCAACATATGGTTTCAATCCATTCAAGTCTATGGTTGGTGCAACTCATAGCACATGGCCCGTGGTGTTGGTTCCATATAATCTTCCTTCGTGGATTTGTATGAACCAACAATTTATATTACTTTCCACTCTTATTGATGGACCTAAATGTCCGGGGGATAAGATTGATGTTTACCTTCAGCCATTGATTGATGAGTTGAATGAATTTTGGGGAGATGGTGTGATGAATTATGACTGTGAAACAAATGAAATGTTCAAAATGTAGGCTTGCTTTATTGTGGACAATCAAGGACTTCCCAGCTTATGCAAATTTATCAGGTTGGAGTACGAGATGAGAATTTTTTTCCCTTGTTGCAACAAAAGTAAAAAATCTTGATGGCTTAAGCATTCCAAAAAATTGGCATACATGGGTCACAGACGTTTTCTGCCCCCTCAGTACAGGTTTAGAAAGGGCAGAGTGGCATTTGATGGTTCTATAGAGTTCAGCCCAGCAAGAAAGATCATGAAAGGAGTCGAAATGTTATCACAGATTGAGGAAGAAAACATCCACACGGTATTTGAAATTTAGGATTTGGTGGCTTCTCCAGTACGTAATATTCGAGCTGCGGGTAGGCAACGCAGTCACAATTGGAAAATTAGAAGTATTTTTTATAGTCATCTGTATTGGAAAACTAACATGCTGAGGCATAATTTGGATGTCGTACACATTGAAAAAAAATGTTTGTGATAACATATTGTGGACCATTTTAGGTGTCCGTGGGAAATCAAAGGACCATGATAATGCACGCAATGATTTGGAAGAAATGGGTTTAAGGAAACAGTTGCATTTATAGTTAGCTGAGGGAAACAAGTCATATATGCCTGTTGCACAGTATACGATGACTACAAAGGAGAAAGAGACATTTCTTTCCATTTTGAAGATGCTCAAGGTTCCTGATGGTTACTCTTCTAATATTTCAAAGTGTGTGAATCTGACAAGCAAAAAATTGCAAGGGATGAAAAGTCGTGATAATCACATACTACTTCAGTAGTTGACTACAATCGCAATTTTTGATTATTTATCCCGCAATGTTGTTCAGCCGTTGATTGAGATTAGTAATGTTTTTAGACAGCTTTGTTTATGAAATTAACGAATGAGTGATTTAAAAAGTTTACAGGACCGAATTGTACTTACTCTTTGTGACTTTGAGAATCTATTTCCCCCCTCATTTTTGGATTTTATGGTCCACTTGAAAGTGCACCTAACTGATGAAGTAATGGATGCTAG
Source organism: Viscum album (assembly GCA_963277665.1). NCBI lineage: Eukaryota > Viridiplantae > Streptophyta > Magnoliopsida > Santalales > Viscaceae > Viscum > Viscum album. Next base: position 221,066,822 of record OY728147.1, read on the forward strand.
TCTAGTGCAATTCAGGTGGATGTATCCTATTGAGTGGTATTTGAGTACATTGAAACGATTTGTATGCAACAGATATCGTTCAGAGGCATCAATAACCAATGGTTATTTGATGGATGAGTGTACTACTTTTTGTGCAGAATATCTTATGGATGTTGAAACAAAACTAGATAAGCCCTCTCGAATTCATGATGGTCCAGTTGGATAAGGAATCACATATGATATGGAAAACATCGAGTGCATACAAGCACATCGATATATCTTGTTCAATACTCCATCAGTTGCACCATTAATGCAGTAAGTATATTATCACTTTTATTGTTTAACTTTTACATGTTTTGTTTGCATAAGTTGATCATTTAAACATTGCATTATCATTTGAAGAAAACACATTAATGAGATAAAAGAAGAGATGTATCATGCGACTGAGTTGCAAATTCAACAATCTCATTATGCGTCATTTCATGATTGGTTCAAGGATTATGTACGTATAAATTGATTTTAATTATGAGTGAAGTATTATAATAATTTATTTCTCATATATCATTATTGAATTCTATGAATTATGTAGGTTCATAAGCTGAGGGAGTTAGGGGACCCCACGCTAACTGAAGAATTTATCCAACTGGATGAGGGTCCATCTATAACGGCTCATCGTTATAAATCTATAGATGCTAATGGTTTTTTATTTCGCATTAAAGATGTTGACGACAAAAGAGCAACACAAAATAGTGGGATCAGTTGTCCATTTCTTGATTCTGGTTATTACTATGGTCAATTGATAGACATCATTGAAGTTTTATACACACACGTGTTGAAGTACATATTGTTAAAGTGTAATTGGGTTGATCTAGTGCGTGGATGTAAAGTCGATCAATATCAGTTTTCATTGGTGAATTTTAACTATATTTTATACAGAAATGAATGAGTTGATAATGAACCTTTCATTTTGACATCACAAACGGAGAAAGTATTCTTCGTTACTTTTCCTTCGAATCCATGTTGGTAAGTTGTTGTCAAAATGTCTCGGCGAAGAGTTTTTGTATTTGAACAAGACGAACTCGACACTGTTCCTTTTGTTTCCCAACAGCTTGATCAACATACCGTAGTTCAACGTGAAGAATATATTTATTGGGTCAGAGCGGCTGTTGAAGTAGAAACGGTCAATTTGCATGCTTAATGAAAGGTGTAATTGTTTTCCAGCTATTCAGCCTAAGATATCATAAATTATCTAAACCTTTTATAAATCCTTATAAGTTTTAATCCTCACTTTTGGAAGTTTATTAATTCAATTTGAAATTTGGCTATGCATTGATTGGTTTTGTACATAATTTGTATATCTGTTTTGTGAACTTTCTGATTTTTTTAAATTCATTCACAACTAATTATTAAATCCCTTTTTATTTTATTAACAATTGTAAAAGTTTGATTTTTTTAAAAACAATCCAATTTATCATTTGGACACTTTGGATAGTCCCCTTACTAATTTTTTCCATGACTGCAGGCATGTCGGGGGAAGAGGAAGAAGATCCACATCATATATCTGAGGCATTTTACGTCTCAGGGTCAAGGTATGTTGGAATGCCATTATCTCTATTATTTATGTAATTAATAAAAATATATATATTTATAACATCTATCAATTTGAATATAAATTTTTTTTCAACGGGATCAGACTCGACTGCTTCTTCCTCTCACAGGAGAGGCCTTGGTCGTGGCAAATTATCATGGAATTCCGACACGAATTTTGATGTTTCATTTGATGAGGTATGTCATCATGTGGGATGGAATTCCCCTACATTTATTCGTCACTTGGGTCATATCATACGTGATCCACATCGATTTCCATTGACCACGCGTGGCTGGGCTTCTATCCTTCAGGACACATTAGATCATCTTTGGAGGGAGGTTCAGGTAAGAAGACCATTTTACATTATTCACTATGTATAAACAATAATAACATATGTGATTTTTTTCTTTAATAGAAAAATTTGGAAGTATGTCCCAATGAGTTTCGGCCAGTGTGTATGAGCAAATGTCGAAAGATGTGGAAAGACTGTAAAGGCAAAGTCAAGAGGGACCACTGGGTACCAAATTTGGGTGCCCCAGACATTCTGGAAAAAGTCCCAAGAGGTGTCCTCCTGGCTTAGTGGTGTGATTTAGTTTCATATAGGTCTACTGAGGGTGTTGCGGTTTGTATATTTATTTTGGTATATATATTTTCAGGAATGTGTGATTTGTTTGATATTTGAATGAATTGAATGTAGGAGGTGTCTACACGCCATTCTGAGAATCGTGCGTGGTAGGGACCACCCCACAAGCTCGGGACTCGTCACGTGTCTCAGATCCGACATGAGGTATTTATTATTTATTTTTTAATTTTTTTAATTAATACGGTTTTTTTATATTCTATTCATATATAGTTGCGGGAGCAAGGTGCACCAACTGATAAAATGTCGGTGTGGATGAGGACTCGTGATCGCAATGATTCATAGGCTGCAACATTGATAGTAAGTGCTTGTACTCATTACCAATACTTACATAAAATCAGTATATTAATATATGTATATATATTTAAATATTTCCGAGGCTCAATTTGAAGCTGAATTAGAACATCTGCCAGAGGACCAGTGACAGCTTTCCATGCGAAGGGATGAGATATTTCATCACATCATTGGTTGGGACGGGCATGGATATAGTTTGACCTATGGAACAGGGATTGCTCATTCTGTAGTGTCACGCACTGCGGTTGTCAGTCATGTTGTTGCTCAGATGACACAACAGTTGTCAGATTTCGATGCACGACTTCGGGCTTCTGAGGAGGCAAATACGCAATTGGCTGCTGAGGTTAGAGCACTGTGGGAATATGTGCGTCCAGGTGATGGTGCAGGGGATCACATGATGCAGGTTTATACTATATTTATTTATTTAATTTCAATTATTTTTTTTATGAAAATATTCATAATGTTTATTTGTTGTAGGCCCCTGGCCCACATGATGGAGGCCAGTGATGAACACGCATGACATATCATATTCATGAGGTGTATTTCGGCTTTTAATGGTGGGGTTGTTATTGATAATTCTGTTGGGTTTCTAGTGAGTTATTTTGTGATTTGGGGGTATTATGTGTGTTTTGGCATCATGCAATGTTGGTGTGCCCGAATTGACCATGAAACTGATTATTGATTTGGATATTTTTTGTTCATTTGATTTTCAATGTTTAGAATTGCATGTTATGTAATATTTTGGAAAAAAAAATGTGATTCCTAGTATAAATCATTAAAATTGTTTTAAATTAATGAGCCAAGTTCACTATTTTTAGTCCCTGACCTACCACAGACAGCCCTCCCCGCACTCCAGATATCCCTCCCCGCACACCGGACATCCCCCCCCCCCCCCCCCGCACCCCGGAAAGCCTTCCCCGCACTCTGGACAGCCCTCCCCACACCCTAGACAACCCTCCCGCACCCCGGACAGCCTTCCCTGCACTCCAGACAGCCCTCCCTGCACCCCAGACAACCCCCTCACCCCGGACAGCCCTCCTGCACCCCGTACATCCATCCCGCACCCCAGACAGCCTTCCACGCACTCTGGACAGCCCACTCGCACCCGGACAGCCTTCCCGCAGTCCGGACAGCCCTCCTCGCACCCCGTACAGTCTTCCCCGCACTCCGGACAGCCCTCCCGCACCCCGGAAAGCTTTCCCTGCACTCCGGACAGCCCTACCGCACCCCGGACAACACTCCCGCACTCCGGACGTGTGGTACGTGCGGTACGGACGATTGTGTCATTTTTAGCAGGTCGACACGCACTAAAACGACGCGTTGGGGGGTCAAAACCACCCGAATGACCTCATAATTCCATGAAACCATACGACATCAGTCGTTGTGTGATTTTTGAAATGTTCGGGCAGACGACATGTCAATCAGAGGTGTCGTTTGACCGCGGTGACCGGAAATGTGTTTCTGGTGTCATAAAACACCAAAAACTACGTGAGATGGTGAATTCAGAACAAACGTGCTCCAAATGACCTGAAATGACACGAAAAAATAGGAATATTATTCGTGACGTGTAGGAGGAGATGGCATGCCCATCGGACGTGCGGTGCGTGCGGTACGGCCAATTGTATCGTTTTTAGTAGGTCGGTGCACGCTAAAACTAAGCGTTGGTGGGTAAAAACCACCCGAATGACCTCGGAATTCCATGAAACCGTACGTAATCAGCCGTTGTGTGATTTTTGAAATTTTAGGGTAGAGGGCACATCAATCGGAGATGTCGTTTGACCGCGGTGACTGGAAACGCGTTTCCGGTGTCATGAAACACCAAAAATGGCATGAGACGGTCGCATTCGAAAAAAACGTGCTCCGAATGAACTGAAACCACATGAAAACATGAGTAATATTATTCATGATGTGTAGGAGGAGACGGTGTGCCCTTCGGACATGTGGTACGCACTATACGACCGATTGTGTCGTTTTCAGCCGGTCGGCGCGCGCTAAAACGGCGCGTTGGGGGGTCAAAAACACCCGAACGACTTCAGAATGCCATGAAACCGTACGACATCATCCACTGTGTGATTTGTGAAATGGTCGAGTAGACAGCACGTCAATCAGAGATGTCGTTTGACCGCGGTGATGGGAAAAACGTTTTCGGTGTCATAAAACACCAAAAACGGCGTGAGGCAGTTGAATTCAAAGAAAACGTGCTCCAAATGACCTAAAACCACACGAAAACATTATGAATATTATTCCTGACGTGTAGGAGGAGACAGAATCCCCGTCGGACGTGCGGTGCATGTGGTACGGCTGATTGTGTCGTTTTCAGCAGCTCGGCGCGCGCTAAAACGACGCGTAGGGGGGGGGGGGGGTCAAAACCACCCGAACGATCTCGTAATTCCATGAAACCGTACGTAATCAGCCGTTGTGTGATTTTTGGAATGGTCGGGTAGACGGCGCGTCAATCGGAGGTGTCGTTTGACCGCGGTGACTGGAAACGCGTTTTCGGTGTCACAAAACACCAAAAACGGCGTGATCCGGTCGAATTCGGAGAAAACGTACTCCGAATGACCTGAAACCCCACAAAAACATTAGTAATATTATTCGTGACGTGTAGGAAGAGACGACGCACCCATCAGATTTGTGGTACGCACGATACGACCGATTGTGTCGTTTTGAGGAGGTCAGCGCATGCTAAAACATCGCGTTGAGGGTTGAAAACCATCCGAACGACCTCGGAATGCCATGAAACAGTAGGCCATCAGCCGTTGTGTGATTTTTAAAATGTTAGGGTAGACGGTACGTCAATCGGAGGTGTATTTTGACTGCGGTCACCGGGAACGCGTTTCTGGTGTCATAAAACACCAAAAACGGCGTGAGACGGTCGAATTCAGAGAAAACATGCTCCGAATGACCTGAAACCACACGAAAACATTAGTAATACTATTTGTGACGTGTAAGAGAAGACGACGTTCCCATAGGACGCGCGGTGCACGCGGTACGATCGATTGTGTCGTTTTTAGCAGGTCGGTGCGCGCTAAAACGGCGCGTTGGGGGGTCAAAACCACCCGAACGACCTCGGAATGCCCTGAAACTATACGACATCATCCATTGTGTGATTTTTAAATTGTTAGGGTATACGGCACATCAATCAAAGGTGTCGTTTGACTGAGATGACCAGAAATGCGTTTCTGGTGTCAAAAAACAGAAAAAACGGCGTGAGACGGTCGAATTCGGAGCAAACGTGCTCCGAATGACCTGAAACCACATGAAAACATTAGGAATATTATTCGTGACGTGTAGGAGGAGACTTCACACCCGTCAGACGTGCGATATGTGTGGTACGGTCGATTGTGTCATTTTCAGCAGCTCGGAGCGCGTTAAAACGGCACGTTGGGGGGTCAAAACCACCCGAACATCCTCAGAATGCCATAAAACTGTATGGAATTATCCGTTGTGTGATTTGTGGAATGGTTGGGCAGACGGCACGTCAATCGGTGGTGTCCTTTGACCGCGGTGACCGGAAACGTGTTTCTGGTGTCATAAAACACCAAAAACGGCGTGAGATGGTCAAATTCAGAGAAAATGTGCTCCGAATGACCTGAAACCACATGGAAACATTAGTAATATTATTCGTGACGTGTAGGAGGAGACAGCGCGTCCATCGGACGTGCGGTGCGTGCGGTACGGCCGATTTTTTCGTTTTCAGCAGGTCGGCACCCGCTAAAACGGCGCATTGGGGGGTCAAAACCATCCGAATGACCTCAGAATTCTATTAAACTGTACGGAATCATCATTTGTGTGATTCTTGAAATGGTCGGGTAGACCACACATCAATCGGAGGTGTCGTTTGACCGTGGTGACCGGAAACGCGTTTCCTGTGTCATAAAACACCAAAAACAGAATGAGACAGTCGAATTTAGATAAAATGTGCTCCGAATGACTTGAAACCACAAGAAAACATTAGGAATATTATTCATGACGTGTTGGAGGGGACAGCGTTCCAATCAGACATGCGGTGCGCGCGGTACGGCCGATTGTGTTGTTTTCAGCAGGTCGGCGCGCGCTAAATCGGCGCGTTGGGGGATAAAAACCACCCGAATGACCTCAGAATGCCATGAAACCGTATGACATCAGTTGTTGTGTGATTTTTGAAATGGTCGGGCAGACGGCACGTCAATCAGAGGTGTTGTTTGACCGCGGTGACCGGAAACACATTTCCGGTGTCAGAAAACACCAAAAACGGCATGAGACGGTCGAATTCGTAGCAAACATGATCCAAATGACCTGAAACCACACAAAAACATGAGTAATATTATTAGTGACATGTTGGAGGAGACGCCGCGCCCGTCGGATGTGCGGTGCGCGCGATATGGCCGATTGTGTCATTTTCAGCAGGTCGGCGCGCGCTAAAACGGCGCATTGGGGGGTCAAACCCACCCGAACGACCACAAAATGCCATGAAACCGTACGACATCAGTCGTTGTGTGATTTTTGAAATGGTTGGGCAGACAGCACGTCAATCGAAGGTGTCGTTTGACCGCGGTGACCGGAAATGCGTTTCCGGTGTCATAAAACACCAAAAACGGCGTGAGACAGTCGAATTCAGAGAAAACGTGCTCCAAATGACCTGAAACCACACGAAAACATTATTAATACTATTCGTGACGTGTAAGAGGAGACAGCGCGCCCTTCGGACATCTGGTGTGTGCGGTACAGCCGATTGTGTCATTTTTAGCAGGTCAGCGCGCGCTAAAACGGCGCGTTGGGGGGAAAAAACAACTTGAACGACCTCAGAATGACATGAAACCATACGGCATCATCCGTTGTGTGATTTGTGAAATGCTTGGGTAGAAGGGACATCAATCGGAGGTTTCGTTTGACCGCGGTGATCGGAAACGCGTTTCTGGTGTCATAAAACACCAAAAACAGCGTGAGACGTTCAAATTCGGAGCAAACGAGATCTGAATGACCTGAAACCACACAAAAACTTTAGGAATATTATTCGCGATGTGTAGGAGGAGACGGCGTGCCCGTAGGACGTGCGGTGCATGCGGTACGACCGATTGTGTTGTTTTCAGCAGCTCGGCGCGCGCTAAAACAGCGCGTTGGGGGGTCAAAACCAACCAAATGTCCTCAGAATTCCATGAAACAGTACAGAATCATCCATTGTGTGATTTGTGGAATGTTTGGGCAGACGACATGTCAATTGAAAGTGTCTTTTGACCGCGGTGACCGGAAACGCATTTCTGGTGTCATAAAACACCAAAAACGGCGTGAGACCGTCAAATTCGGAGCAAACGTGCTCCGAATGACCTGAAATGATAGCATTTCTTAAATTTGGGGTTTTTAATTATTATAGAACCATGATTTGATGTCAGATTTAATTTTATTATATGTATATAATATCTGAATAATTATGTTCAATTTACGTTTATTTTGTTTTGTTGTTTTTTTTGTCTAATTGTAGGTTTATTAAAGCCGAAAATTGAAATAGATGGACATGCGCGGATCGTTGAAGCACGTTTATCGTTTATGATGATATTGATGTTTATGCTGTTTGAATTTTTTTTCCAATTTTTATGATTGTTACCTTGTTTTATCTCTAATTTTGCACCGTGGAGGAAAAAACACAATTCGTACATTTCATTAAAAAACTGAAAAATATTTTATTTAATATTATATATATATTTCATTAATATATATATATATATATATATTTAAATATTTAAATCATATTATATATATATATATTTAGAATATTTTATTTAATATTATATATATAAATATTTTCTTTAATATATATATATATTATTTAATAAATATATATAAATAAATATTTCGTTCAGTATGAATTTTATTTTTAAAAAAAAATTCCCAGTGTAGTGACCCCCAAAGGCAGTCGTAGAGGCTGCCTGCCGGGCTACATGGGTGACCGCCAGTGGCGGCCATTGGAGGCCACCTACAGTGACCGCCAATGGCGGTCACTAATGGTGCCCGCCAATGGCGGTCACTAAGGGTGCCCGCCAGGCAGCCTATAAGGACCGCCAGGCGGTCGCTTAAAGCCGGCATTTCGGCCACCTATAGCGACCGCCATTGGCGGTCGCTATTGGCCTACAACGACGAAGCTGAAGCGACTGCAAATGGCGGTCGCTGGGCGGTCTCTATAGGCCTATAGCGACTGCCAATGGCAGTCTCTAATGGCCGATTTTTTAGTAGTGGAGATCTCTTTTTATGAATGTGCTACGAGTGGAAGCGTGTAGCTGGTAGTGGATGAGACCTAAAGACATTGAATTTATTATCACTAAACCTGGATACTCTTGTAATATGTTTTTTTAGAAAAATACATGTGTTGAGATGACTATATATTCTTAGTGATGATTCTTCTATGGTCTTTTATTTCGTGTTTCTATGTGTCGTACTGATTATTGTATTAATCAACCCTACACGGTCTTTTCCCACATGTATCTTGTATTGTGCACAGCATAAACACATTGACGGAGTCCTAGGTAGACCAGAACAAGGTGTTTCTTAGAAAGAGAACTAAGAGTTGAGGCATGCTCATGCAGTTCTAGGCAGTTGTTCCTGTAGATACCCTTCAGGAAGGGGTTTACACAAAATATCTTCAGGACCTTATGCTACAAACTCTTCCTTTATAGTGGGAATTTATTCAGGCCTGGTTGTACTTTACTACACATTGCATTATTTTCATACTCTATCTATTGGGATATAGGAGTGTACATGAATTTTTGTATGTAGTGGTTTTACTTTCATCATTTTGGTCTTAAAGATGTGTATGTGTACATGTACATTTGAAAATGCATCCCATTTATGGGATATGCCTACTTGGTGCTTATCACCAGCCTCTGGCTTATTGGAGGTGGGCTTGTGGTAGTCACAGCAAGGGACCCATTGGTATGAGTAATGAAAATTATTCCAAGACCTAAAAAATCCACTACAACAACATTCACCATATAAATGAATTCATCACCTGACTCATTACAGTGCATTTATGTGTCATCAAACTTATTCCAAAGAACCTTCAATTTAGAATTATGGATTTTTTATTTGACGTGGAAGATATATATAAAATTTTCTCACATTCCATGAGATAACTTATAAAACATTAATGTTATGAAGATCATGTTTGATAAGGATCCTCATAATGAATTTATTCTTATAGAATAAATATTAAATTATCATTGGTATGTTTTTTATAAATGTCCACTATCCACATTGGTTGAAATACTATGCATCGCCCTAGTAGAAGCAACCATACCTAATGAACTTATATAATTATTCATCTGATTCATCCAAAATTGAGAACTACATCTATCAAAGATAAGAATCCCTTTTTTAATGAGAAAAATCCAATTATTGCACTGATAAACTGGAATTGATTTTAACCATTTTCTTTGATACATATTATTTTCCCCATTAGGTTAAATACACAGGTTTGAGTGAATATGGGTATGAAATAGTTAATATATCCCCCATTTGGATGTTGTATCACTATTAAAAAACACTTTTCACTCTACTTGAAATATATATTTCTGAGTAGAAATGTAAACATGTACAAAACTATTTTACATTGTTCACCATTAACTAGGATATTCCAGGGAGAACAGAAAGGAAAAGAGATGATCTAACAATTAAAATATAGATCAATAATATAACTATATTTAGAGAGAACACACTTTGAATCTTATTTCACTACCCTTCTGTCTTTGAAATGTCATTGATCTCTCAATTGATTTATTAACACTTCGTCTTTAGAATATTATTTAGCTGATACTATGAATAAATATTTTTAGACCACATTTGGTGCATCATGATTAACTTCTTTAATCAAAATAATGAATTCAAATTTACCCTATAATTTTTGGTAAATTATTTAATGTTTCATTTAACATTCACCATTATTGAATAGTTTTATGAAATATATGATACTTCACCAACATTTACATAACTTCTATATTTTATCATGAGACTCCAGATTTCACACAACGTCATAGTTTACTGAATAACATTCAAATTTCATAAAACTTTTGGATTGTAATGGAACCCACATGGTGTTATTGAAACATGTACCTTTTATGCACAAATGATGATTTTTTCACCTGTCTATGAATGTCAAAACATTTCACAACTATTACCTATTTGAGAGACCAAAATATTTCGAAAGGATTGACTAGTAAAATTAGGTCATAGAAAACTATTTATAGCATGTTAAAATTTTCATTTAACTAAATTACAAGCACTAACATGGCTAAATTTTTTTATTATTCAATAAAATCCATTAATATTATATCTAATTTAATTCATAACTCTTTACCATCACACAAATCGATCTATATTTAGTGGATTCATATAGCTCTGTCTATGTCTCAAAACTCATAAATGAATGAATGTTCAGAACATTCCTGAATTAATTTCAAAAACAATAATATTACGAGGTTAATAAAAATCATAACATGCATTCATCTTCCTGAACATCCCAAAAAAATTCAAAATTTTTGTATTTATTGGAAAATATTTCATTTTCCAAACTAAAATTTATGTTCCTCTTGAGTTGGACCCCACCAAATTTTGTAGTCACTAGGAACTGTCACTTCAATGTATATGAAATGTAATGAAAGCTTTCTAGAGATTTCATAACTACATCCAGGAGAAGCTGTGACAAACTTTGTTAACAACCATGTTGGAACTTCACAACATACCTTGTCAACGAACATTTTCAATCAAAACAATCATCCCAAAAAACACTAATATTCACATTGGGGTTTTTTCTAATAGTATTATAAAACATTCTTTTGAAAAAAATATAATGTGATGAACAGAATAATCGGTTCATGAAGAAATATATGTGATATACGGATAATTACAATGCATTTCATCTTTACTTAATTTATTAATAAATCCCCTAAATTGAAGAATATAATAAATATCATTCAAATATCCATATTCCATATTTTCCTTATATGGAACCACTAATATCCTCAATGAATTCTCTAGTATACCAACAATCACACATGTTCACTATGGTAGATGGATAAGTACACTCATCATTATAGTAAATGATATTACTACACACCTAATTGCAATCAAATTCAATTTTTTCATGAAAACACCAAAACATATCTATTATGAACTGTGATACAAACAGATAGTGATTTTTATGGGAAAAATTAGTGGAGTTTAATAATGTTAATGGAATAAAGTGTTACAATTTCTTCATTCCCTCACTATTTTCTATATCAAACTAAAAATATGGAAAAACTAAAGTATGTTTTGAATCCAATTAATTTTAGAGTTATTCTAAGATTAACTATAGACCACCCATAGTGGGTTTTTGATCCATTATCATGGTGTATTATGATTATAAAGAAATAAATGATGTTGATATGCACAATGACTATTCATGAGAAACGAACATAAAATATTATTAGAATCAAAATTCGAATTAATAATTGAGAAACATGAAAGAAACTTAATATAATATAATTGAGGCCAAAGTCTAATGCTCAAATCCTTTTACAATGGAGTGATAGTAAATGTATTGATATGGAAGGAGGAACATACCTCTCACTTCCCACTCATGTTCAATGATAATTAGTGGGAATACTAATATTCCTCATATCAGTTTCATGTTTCCAACTAAAAATATTTATATTTTCATAGGTGGGATCAAATTAAATCTTCATAGTCAAAAATTATTTACACAATCATGATCCATACACATTCTAGAAGAATCCGAATGAAAGAACATCATAGTTACATGTCTAAAGTAGAATAAATTTATGTTTTTAATGTTCATGTGAGAATAATACTTGTACATGATAGTATTTAATAGATATTTAGTGCAGATACGATTGGGCCTCTAAAAGGGATTCAATATCCTTTTAGCGGTCTTGAATAGTATTTGACATAAATTTGGGCCTAAAAATGATGGTAATCAATATTATTCCTATTAGCCACTTCATTTAAATATATAACTGATTAATGAATGTGATTTAGAATGTTTATGTATTCCACCCTTGTTGGGGACGGACTATCAACTTTTTTATGAAATTCATCAATCAGATCATAAAAATAATGATTTTTTACGATGATTGATCATTGTTATATAATTTTTTTTATTCTTTGAGGTATATTAGTGAACTACATAGACTTGGAATGTAATGAATTCAATATTTTTGGAAAGGTTATATTGAGATAGCTCATCACGTGGAGTTCAATTCTACACACTATGATACAAAAGAGTAGAAATGGATCATTCCACTATGCCTTGTTTATAAAAGATTTTTGGAGTATGTGGGTATTATTTTATAAATGTGATATGGTCATGATTTCTATAATGGATGACATGGTCCTTATAACATTGAGTGATATTGGGAATGAATGTACTTTTGTTGGTATATAGTAGCATCTGGGATCTAGATTTCACAACATAAAATGATGTTTTTAGTTATTAGGTAGAAACATCGAGAACATGTTGTGCATAGTCCTTTAAATTTCAAACATGTTAATTAGGTATTATTGAGGACTGGTTTACTTTATGACCTGAACATCATGGGGAGAAAATTATAATTAAAATATTCAATAGCTGTCGGTATATCCTTCTATTAGTTGTATCTCAATGATATAACTTTTATTTCCCTGTCAAATTAAAAAATATATAGTGTGATCGATCAAGGTGAGAGATCTTATAGAGGGTTATTATGATATAAATAATTGTGGATTTAGAGAGTGTTAATCTTTAGTTTTTTTGGGTAGTTTTCTTGCAATGGTACAAATGATCTTGGTTGCACAATATTATGTGTAGGGTGGAATGAATACTAAATTGAAGACTAGATATGTGAGCTACATGTGATGGATATCCTATAGTCGGTGAATTTGAATCAACATCTGATCAATGGATTGATGTGAAGTGAATTGATCATCCATGATAGGAATAATTATGTTATCTTCAGATAGTATGATTTATTACTTCAGTATATTGGGGATGGTGTGGTTATTTTCAGAGAATTATACATAAAATTGGAGGAAGGGTGTTATTGATCATGAGTTCTTGCAACTAGTTAGGGTTGAGGTCAAATAATGTCGAATAAGGATGTTATTATAATATTAGAGCATCATGGTTCATGAAAACTCCATGTGGATCTTCTATTATCTATGGTCTAGTATGAGTCTTGGGGTATGTGAGTTTATTAATAGCCATGTATCATCACATGGATGTGAACCTTAAGTGATCAGGTTCTCTATAATGGTCAACCTATATTTCGCAATAAATTTTTATCATTTAAAATTCATACATGTTCATATATCACAGATGAATGAAATAAGGAATTACACTAAAATTTTAAAAATCACTAAATTTCAAATTCAATAATGATTTAAATTTCACAAGATTTGAATATTATAATATATGAATTTTGAAACATGTCTAGATAATTGACAGTGATAATTTGAATTATATATTTTCAAAATAAAATTACCATTAAAAATTATAAATTAGAATATTTACTAATTTTTGGTACCTAAAAAAACATCAAATGATGAAAATATGAATTCTAACTAGAATTTAAAATGTATTTTTGTTAATTTAATTAATTACAATAGTTATAATTTTTAATATTTCACCTCTAAACACTCACCCACACATAGAATATTCCACACTTGGGTAATCATTTATCATTGAATTTATAATTTGAAAAATGTGACTTTCAGAAATCCAATAACAAAATAAAATGATATTTTAATTTTCTATCAGAAAGAATATGAAACTTCATCCATGTATTACAAAATAGATTATGTTTTCAAAAAATAAAGAGTCTCAAATAAAATTTTAATAGCCAATATTATAATAGATGATCAATTAATATTTAAATTATTAAGAAATAATGAATAAAATTTCCTTATTTTTTACATTGAAACTTTCTCCATGATTAGTATGTGAATTTAATCCACTAACCTCAATTTTATTCAAGAAAATATTCTATTTCCATGAATGAAATACATATTTATATATTTATGTAGAATTATAATTTTAACAATTGAAACATTAATATATCTCGATTTTGAAAGAATCATGGAACAAATATCACCAATTTCTACTTCATTGACACAACTCAAATGAAATTATTTTAGGTTCATTTCCTATTTGTACATCTAGGTTCATTATTCCACATAACATTTTTTTATTGAAACATTGAAACTTAATTTGTGTTCTAATTATAAATTTTTTAAATGAATTATTTATTTTTTAAATGGAATTTATTACACACATTAACTGAGCTAAATATTAAAATGATTCATTATGGTTTTCTAATTTCCCATATTACTCAATTTTTAGAGGATTTTTTTTTATTTTTTATTAAATACCTAATGATTTATTTTTTACATAGTATAAATAACCATGAAGTGAATTATAAATTTCAATGTAATTTTGTAATAATTTTAATTCCATAATGATAATTTCACTTTTCCTACTATTCCAAGGTTTAGGAAAAAACAATTATGAAAATAGTAACCACATTAAATTTGAAATAATTTTTTAATTTCATTTTTATTAAAATAATAAAATCTATTACTATAAATATGGATTTAAATTGTTCATTAGGATTCTATTTGGATTAAATAATAAATAAATAAACATTAAAAAACAATGTTTTACATTATTCAAAAGAGATCATAATTTTTTCCAATCTATGATTTTTTAAAAATAAACTCTCTAAAAAATATATAAAACAAGAAAATTTATTAAAAAAATAATTAATGTGTTACCCCCTCCCCCAAACGTCATTTCCACTTATCATAAATGAATCTATAAAATTATAAATCATACTTCCAAATTATTTTAAATTATTAATGAAATAAAAAGTGGGTATGAATGTAGTTCACATGACTATAGTAATTCCATTAACATAAATTATAATAACAAGAATTAATTTAAACATTTACATTATTTAAATGATATTTAAAAATGTGTTAACACTACAGTTTAGTTGTGGCATGTATAGATAAACCTATATATAAATAGTATATTCCAAATATAAACACAAGACTGAGGTAAAATAAAAATTATAGAGAATAGATAAAGAATGTTTGAGAAAGAACCCCCAATGGTTTTTTATTTTATTTTTTCATTGACAATAAAATATTTTTATTATTCCAAATTTTTTGGGATTTTTATTGTGTCGTAAGAACCACCACATCATTTTCTTTCCATGTATCTTAGCCTCAATGATTTTTAGAGTTTCCCTTTTAAATAGTTCATCACGTACACCACCTGGTCAATATTGTGTGTTATGTAATGCAGGGGTGGTGATATTTTATATGATATTTTCTAGACCAATGAACTTGTGGATTTTCCTTCTAGTGGTTTATTTAACAACGATTCTTGGACAAGTCTAATCAATAGAGTTTCATCATGTAATGTTAAAAAAAGGCTTCAAATAGGTCGATTTCAAGTCCAAATTTTCACTCATAGGTAACTTAATATGTATCTAGTTCCTCATGAGATGTCAAAAATAATTCATCTATAGTATACTTCAATAGATTATCAAAATATTACTCAGTAATCCCCTCTTCTTTTATTGAGACACTAATGAATCCCACTGAATCTTTTAAAAAATCTCATAAGATTTCCCCTTCATCTATTAATTTTTTAAATAGTAGTTTATCTTGAATGTACTCCAATATACAAAATCCTCCTGCAATCTCAGTGTTATGCCAAAACAATTTTTCATTTTTCTCTTTCATATACTATTATCTGTCATGCTGGGAAAAAATTTCTTCTATTTCCACATATAGTTTCTATACTTGGGTGTTTAACTTGTGCTCATCTACATCGTAATCAATGTAAAATTAAATTGTTGAATATTTTACTTTATAAAAGGGAGTCCATAATTCATTTATTTAGGTATAAATTATTAATTAATTTAATTTAATGTAATAATTGACACTACATTTATTTTAGCTTGTTGTTCTTTTTAAGATTTCACTACTTCTTAGTAATTTTACAACATAGATAGAGAATGTTATGGGATTCCATATTTTCCTCCAAATAGTTCCTTTAAACATATTTTTTATCTCCAAAATCAAAATCTGTCAATTATCCTTTTATTTTATCATTAAAAACATAATAGATATCTATAGGAAATTTAATTTAAATATAATTGAACAATGAAATATATAAATTATGTTATCTATTTGTGATATATTACATTAATTTCAATTTTATGTTAGGAACAATTCGGAAAATAAGATCAAGAGTAAATCATGGTATTATATCATATTCTTCAATCAATTCAAGTTATCCATCCACATTTATTGTTACATTAATTTTGAATAACTATTCAGGTTAATTTTTTAGTTACATTCTAATAATGTCTTTGAAAATATTATATTCTATTTGGAATTGATTATACAAGTTTACCAATTTATCCCGGGTGAGTTCCTTTTTAATATGTTTTATTGGTTTAAGAGGGTTTATATGATCCCCAAAATAATTTTCATTCAAAAGTAACTTATCCAGATTAGTAATTTAATTTATCATTTTGGAAAAAGAATCTATTTTTTATTTAAATTTTTTATTGAAATTGGAAAATTATTTAAAATGTGAGAAAGATAAAAAATGAATGCTGACCTAACACCCTAACATAGTCATCGAGTTGATTATTTGAGTATCTGAGTTGTGTTTAAAAAAAATATTTAATCTAGGATATAGTCTTGTGGATTTACCATGGTCAATATTAAGGATTCATTTTTCTAGTTATTCATAATTTTAATTATTTTTATTATTTTTATTTTATATTTTACTGAATATTATGGCATGAAGGCATGATATGTGTTGTTTTGGTCAATTTTTTGTTAAATTAATTAAAATGAAATATAAAGAAGTAAAAAAAATAATGGAGTCATAAATAAGTTAATGCGGTAAGAGGTAAAATAAAATGGTTTAATTATTATTTTTAAATCTTCCAAAAACAATAATAATTCTCAATATCATCAACATATTCAAAGTCTACTATTTAATAGAATGAATACACTAATATCATTGAGAAATCCTTGAGAATACCCAATATCATATGTGTTCCCCTTAATGGCTAAGAATGTACACTCATAGACTTAATGAAATATACTACTCACACAACTATCCACAATCACCTACCATTATTCATTTCAAGTGACACAACTTCACTGGTATAATGTGTGATCCTAATGGAGATATAATTTGAAGTGAATCAAGTAGATGAGTGAAACCATTTTAATTGAATACATATTCAAACTCACCTCTTATTCACACCATCATTACTATCCCACTATGGTTAGAGAATTCATTTATAACTGAACCCCATAAATTCTAAAATACCATTATGATCCCCCTCAGAACACTCATAGTGGGTTAGTGATCAATATTCATGGGTTTTTTATATGATAGGTAATTAAAAGATGTTTTGAAAAATAAATACGTAGACGTACCTAAGAAAAAAATAATTTAATATAAATTAAATTATAATTAATTTCATAAAAACCTGGTTTTAGATAAAATGAATCTAGAGGTGGCAGAACGACAGGATTTAACCCTTTATAAATGGATATGAGAATTATATATTTATGAATTAAAGAATGTAATCCCCCATTATCTTCAAGAATCTATACAACGTAGTGGGATTATCAATATTTCGTGGATTTTTGGTCGACGCTCTGTATATATTGAATAGATATTCATAGGTTGCATATTGTTGAAACATCATAGATCATAAATCACTCTCGCAATCAATATTCATAATAATTATGGGAGAATGAATGAAAATGTAATTTTTTTTGAAATGGGTAGTATTGAAATTTGGATTTTATATGGAATAATAAATTTAGAAGGGGAGATAAAACATGTAATATTTCATCAAGATTTAGTGAAGGATTTCTAGGGATAGAAAACAAGATTCAATAATTTTAATGTGGGTCTAGATGTGCTTGGAATTCAATTCACCTGTAAAAATGATCAGCATGAAAATTTGTATCTTTAATCCTTGTACATAGTCTCAGAACATGTGTTCAAATTTGATTTAGATCAAAGATAGAACTAGATCATTCTTGATTTATCTTATACACATTTTTACTAAATTCATCATGCACAGTGGGAGAACCATGAATTCTAGGGATGATGGATCCTTTGTTCATATTGGATTTGAGTGTCTATCAAAGTATATTGGTGATCTTTTTCATGGTGGAATGTGAAGACTGTTATAGTGGTGATTCTATTATTCATGGGATACTCAATACAAGTTTTTCATTAGAGAAATATATGATATTTAACACTATAAATGGTTCACCCCTCAAGGTATTGTGAATATATAAGGAATAGAGTATTCAAATATGAGATTTTGAATATGATCAAGTTGGAAGATCCATAAAAGAGGACATAATGAATGTTGTATCAACTAATCATCAGTACGATGCAATAAGGATTGATTGAAATTAACTATTCGGATTTGGACTCTACAAGATAAAATGAGTTTTAAATTCATTGAGTAAATATATCATGCACCACACATGTGTATTTCATAAAATGTGAAACTAGTGAATTGGTGATGATTGATGTCCCACCATCATTAAGGTATTACTTATATATGGAATAAAACATAGTCAAATACCTACTATTTTGTGATCTCTAGTTTCATTTGTTGTCTCTCATTGAGATGTGATAAATTTTTCAATGACATTGAAAATCATATAGTGATCAGTCAAGGTGGATACTTGGATTGTGGGTTTTTGGACTCAGTCTAGTTTTGGATTTGGATATTTTTAATAAGGGAATTGATAATTTTAGTGTTTTTTAATTTATTTCAAACATTTTGGTTACAACAAGTTATTTTGTATGTGGATTTCACAATGGAGTGAAGACTAGAAGTATTAGCTAGGTGTTATGAAGGTTTTCAGTTAGTGTATTTGAATGAACGGTTGAACAATGTATGGTGGTGTGGTTGATATATCGGCCATTAGATGAATATTCTTAGTATTATGAGATGGAATCATACATCTATCATCAATGATGATAGTGTTTCAAAAACTTTAGGATCTTCAGGTATTTGATATATTTTATTGCTGATATCGATGATGAGTGCATAAAATCAGTTAGGTATGAGGTCGAATGAAGTCAATATGGAAAGAGACTATAATATTAAAGAATCATAGAGGTAAAAATATAGGTGAGGACTTCTTATGAAATGGTGTTTTTCATGATGAATTTGTATGATAGATTATTGGATTCTATAGATGTTCACATGGAAGATCACTTGTGTGTAACTTGTTCTATTTGATTCACAATCCAATATTCTTAAAATAATGTTAGTCATTAAAAATTCCATGAACATCATACCTCAAACAAGATGGAAATAAAGTAATTCAAAAAAATGTGAAATTATTAAAACTATAATTCAATAATGATTTAAATTTCACATGAATAGAATATTAAATACATGTATCCTTGAAAATGACCACCAAAATGATTTTGAGATATTGAAATTTAAAATTCAGTATTAATTTCATCATTAAAAACCACCAATTAGGTATTATTATATTTTTATTACCTATAAACACCTGATAATATAAAATTAAAATTTTACCTAAAATTAAATGTGATTTATTTTACATTTAATAATTAATTATAGTGAAAATTTGGTGAAATTCTACCTCTCAGTAATCAATTTATGGATATTCTACAATATATTATGGTTTTATGGACCAAATTCATGTGTTTTCTCAATTTTATAGATTATATGTATGTTTTATTTTTTGTGGTTAGTTATTATATCATTCTCCCATACATAACATTAGTGTTTTTACTTGGCTATTGAGGCATTATTATTCCAGGAATATCTTTTAAGGACGAGTAGCATTTAAATTCATATAATGGTTTGAATTGAGTATCCAAGATTGAATTGGATGTTAAAATGGTATAAATTTGGTTTATCCATGGTTAGGTAGGAGTGAATTAATGGTTTTTTGAACTCATAAAGAAAAGTGTAAAAATATATTATCTCTATATTTATAGTGAAACTGAAGTTATCCAGGAAGTTCGTGAATGTCAGTCATTAGTTGAAACAAAATGTATTGGTGTAGTTTTTTTGTTAGGTAGGGTTTCTTGAACATAGTTTAATAGGATACTATTTTTGTCTCAAGTATCATGTAGTACCAGGATAGTAATTTCAGAGAATATGGTATGTTATTTTTTATTGTTATTCGGTTTTAGTGTAAAATGATTTGGGAACATGATAGAGGGAGGATTTATTCTTATATGGGAGGGTTATTTATAAAAATAATTTGATATATTATAATAGTTTATGTTCTGTATTTATAATAGAATGAGAAATGTATAATTGGTGAATGTAAATGGATATTAATGAGTAATAATAGTTATAGAAATCTATAAGGGTTGTTAATTTTTAGATTGGTTAAAATAGTTTACATGAATCTATATTTAACTAAATTATATCTCTATTTTTTGTATTGATAATTAGGTATAATTAATAATCTATAATGTGATATAAATATTTAAAAAATTAATATTAAAAAAATTACTATATATCTATTTCTAAAAAGTTTGATTATGAGGAAACATAATTGGGATAATTTTGATAGTTTACATTATCAAATGAGAATGGATAATTTAGTTTCCATTATTATGTAATTCATTGAGTTTATATTTATTTGTATATAAATGTTCATTTTTTATTGATGATAAAAAATTTACCTTAATGAAATTTGGATTATTTGAATAAATTATTTAAGGTTCTATTAATAACAAAAAAAGTATGATATAATTTCATGTTGAGACATTATATTTTAAACAAGGTTTGTTAAATGTAATAGATATGTTGTTTTAAAGTTCATTTAAATAAGGATACCTTTTTATTGTATTGAAA
Organism: Viscum album; assembly: GCA_963277665.1. Classification (NCBI taxonomy): domain Eukaryota; kingdom Viridiplantae; phylum Streptophyta; class Magnoliopsida; order Santalales; family Viscaceae; genus Viscum; species Viscum album. The sequence continues at coordinate 221,088,246 of OY728147.1, forward strand.
TGTGTTTATATGGAGGTTTAGAGGTTTTAATTTGTTTTAAAATATCAATAAAGATAAATCTTATCAATTGTGTTTGGTCTTGGATGCGTCTAATAAGGGGAATTATGTTTGGTATTTTTAGAAAATGAAATTGTTGTTTATGAATTTAAAACATTTCACCATGTAATGAAAGTAAAATATTATTTTCTTAGGTGATTTTTATATGGTTTCTAAAATGATCGTGGAAGAACAATTTTATGAAAAGAAATTTTTTCCTTATTTTCTTTTTGAAATTAGATGTGCTATTGAAAATTTCCATATGTGTTATAATGGATTAAAAAATTATGGTGGGGAAAAAAATTTATTAGTATAATTTTTGGAATATTAAAAAAATTATATTAAAACCTATGTGATTCATTTAATTTTTTATTGATGTGGGTTTTTTATATGATTTTTTTAGTATGTGTAGGTGGATTTCTCTTTCGAAACTCATAGAATGGGTTTCTTTAAACCGTGAAAGGAGAATAAAATGAAGTAATTTAGATTCTATTTTTTTAAATAGATTTAATTTAGTTTTTTTTAAATTTTATTTCTTTCTATAAAGAAATATTTATTGGATAATAAATTCTTTTATAATGAATTTATTAATAATAATTGTTTGATAATTTGGTGTTTTAGGTACACGGTGTGTTTTTTCTATAAATTCATTCACCAGATTCATTATTAGTAATACAAGAAATCATATATTGGGGTTTTTTGGTAATTAATAGTGTATAATTTAGTTCTATTAGTGGAGGGGTTATCCTTGTATAGAATATATTTTATATTTTTTTGGAAATCAGTAACGGGTATGTGAGCCTTAGGTGGAGTGAAATAGTTTGTTAAACTTATTGTGCAACAATAGTTCATGGTATATGGAATGGTTTCAATATATATATATAATAGTAATAAAACAATTTTTAATTGTGTATATCATTCATACAATATCATTTCTAATGGTTATTTTCATTGGTTCATATTCTATGTTTCTCAATAATGAGGAACGAGAAAATTGATTTGTGATAGGAAAATAGTTAATTGATTGAACCAAATGTGAAGCATTGGGTTGTTTATAGTAATTTTTTCTCTTAATGCCTTTTAATAGGGATTATTTATTTGGAATTAGCTTGTTATTCTGGTAAATATATAATAGTGTAGATACATGAGTTTTTTGGTAATTGTCTTTTACCTCTATTTAGAAAGAGGTTTCAGTATGAGTGTAATGTTGGATTTGTCTTAACATGTTGATATAATGATATATTCACGAATAATTACTTGGGGGTAGAAAGGGATAGTTAGTTAAGTTTCTTATTATAGTTCAGTGGTAATACACCCAATGTTCAGGAAAATGATGGTTGTGTGGGCATTTGGACCAAAATATTGTCTGTGGGATAAGTATAGTGGGTTTGGTGAGAGAATATGTATTTTTTATAGATTTATATTGGTTGGTTGGGTATAATATAAGGGAAAATGTTTTTCTAGAATGATATGTTGGGATTTTTATGGTCTCTTAAGAAGTGAAGGGTTCTATAATTTTAATTACTATTTGATATCAGTAAATACAGATGATTATGTATAATAGCTAAGTGGTTTTTTGTAATGATAAACCATGATTATATATTTGTTAACCTTGACTACTTGTGGTTTCCATATAGTCTTAGTGTTTTTTTTTGGTTCCTTGGGAAGGATATGGAATATTTTTTTGAATTTTTGTAATTTCTACATGTAGATTTGTTTTTTGTAATTTCTCCAATGATAAGATGCTCATTCTATTGAATTATGGGTCAATTTTTGTGGGTGACCTAATTTAAGACCATATAGTGATAATATGATGGAAATGGTTCACCTTGGATAACATAATTTTTGGAGTTTGGTAAGGTATATAGGATATTGGTTATTGTGTAATGTTATTGTATTTTATATTTTAGTTAATTCCATTCAGAATTTTAATTTGAAAATATGTGTATTTTATTATTGGAACATCTTGTGTATATGATGCTTGTCTTGAGTTATGGGTGTTGTGTTTTATTAGGTTGTTTTTCTATTATAGTGGTTGAGAATATAAAATCTCTCATATATAATGTTTTCTTGTCAATCTGACATTAATGATCATTTTGGTGAATTCTATTGATTGGTGAGTCAGGATTCCTCAAGTATATGAGTATTGGATATTAAAAAAATATACATGTTATAGGTGGAGATTTCATGTGTCTTGGTTTGATGGTGATTACATTATGGATCACTATTACTTTGACACGAAAGTTTGGATTGAATGTTTTCATAAAGTGGATGTGGTTTTGTATCATACAATAGGGAGTATAATCATGGGGTTTCAACATTATAATTAAATATGTTTGTTACCAACATGGAATGGTGTGGATTGGGATATTCTAGATTCTATGGTCGGTAAGGGGTTGTAGAAATGTATGATACAACAGAATTTCCACAAATTGATATTTTATTGATGATGTAGAGTGTAATGATATTAGCAATTTTTTAGGAATGAGTAAATGGTTTTCCATTTTTAATAGCTTTTAAGAGATGAGAAACATTATATTGGGAGTGTTTTGGTTCCCTGATTTTATATCATTTTTATTGGATTATTGTTTTCGTTGTTTTGTGTGCATGGATTTTTTAAGGTGTGTAGAATTTTTAGGATTATATTATAGATAAGATTAAATAATTAATTTTTTTGTCTTAAACCTATGAGATAAGTAATTTGAATGTGTTTTAAAGATTTTGGGAGTGTCTTGGATGTGTTTTGGAAGGTTATGGATAATGAAAAATAATTTACAGAGTCAAAAATAGAAATAGTTCATCGAGGGAGAGTTTCATGATATACCAATATAGTCTATAGAACTATGTTGTTAAACCATACTGATTAAATAAAAAGGTACATTTGTTTTCATCTATAATTATCATGGGTGGAGAGTGTATGTAGTTGGTCTATAGAAAATTAAAAAGAACATGAATATTGAATTTCTATACTTGAAAACCCCCTTCCCCCCATTTCGAATCCTACATTGGAGATCCCATTTATTGGGATATTTTGGTAATTTTTTGATGTATTTTTCATTTTATATCTATTATATATTGATGATTTGAATGTTTGGGTACTAAATTAAATGTATACTTATCTTTAATCTTTTATTGTATTGACACTCTATTGATATTGGGTATTAAGATGGTGGTTTCACTAAAGCACTGTGAAAAACATTTGATTCATGGAGATTTTGTTTTTTAACATTTGAGGGAACTAAGTGGAAAAATAAAATTTTATTCAGTTTGTGGATCTTGGTAAGGGATCTCAATATTATATCATTTCCTATTGTTTTTTATATCACTTAGAGGTAACCCAAAATGATTAGGAATTTGGTTGTATTTTGTGGTGAACTATTGGATTAATTTATACCCTTTTCTACTTATTTGGTGTTTCATGACCCCCTATACAATGGAAACCAAATTGGGATAATTAGGGAATGATGGACCCCCAAGTAATTCCTTTAATCAGAACAGGGTTATTGACTATAGTATAGTAGGTATAAATCATTCAATGACCTTAATTACTATAAAAATATATAGTATGTTCAAGAGAGAATATTTATCCACCAATAAATACCATTTCATATAAAAATAAAACATGATCTCATACAGTACAATCCCACAATGTATGAAGTGATGTTCATGAAAAGACTCCAAAATGAATGTATAAAATACTCCTAGGTAGTATCATGAACAAAAACTCTACACTTCATGCTAGTACATCCCATATTAATCACCAAATTCACCCCAATTACATGTAAAAACTTTTTATATATATTGGTTGATCATAAAATTTATATTTAGCAAGATTATCCTCAATACATCTAGTGTAAATGTTAGAAAATCAATATAATTTTCTGTGATTAAAGTGAACTAGAAACTAACAACTATTAGGTCAACCACTGAATCCCATCCCCAAAAAGGATCACACACCAAGTATCACATCCATGTATAATAAAATAGTAAAATATTTTATAATCATGGCACCCCACTACCACCTCTCCATTGTTTTTCCTCTCTCATTCTCGAATTTCAAACTTATTTTGTCCAAAATCCCTTCCATTCCATTATCACATATTCGTAAGAGGAAGTCAACACTTCAACACAAGATCCTAATTCCATTATATTCAAAATATCGTCACATTATATTTCCATAAGTATGTTATATTGAACATGAATGATATCAATATCATTACCAAATCATATCTTGCATGACCACTATGAAATAACCTCACCTCCAACCACCTAAATTTTTTTTCCATCACCAGGTATTACTACTAATTATTCCATAACTCGGGACGTTCAAATCATTTATATATAAAACTAATAATGAGGAAAAGGGTGAGAGGGGATAGCTATATATCTACCATTACCAACCTGGATGTTAGAAAAAGACACCTAGAACGAAAAACACAACTATCAATGTCCCAAACCATATATCCATTATTATAAAAACATCCCCACAATATATTCATCACTGAGTAACTGGATCACATAATTACCCAATAATCATCCATTTCACTACACATGCATTGTTCCAATCAAACAACCAAACCAACTACTCCTTTAAATAACATAACACATTACTATCATTATAACAACCATTAATAACCGCACCATTTATCATATTCATACCCATATAGAAAAAATAAGGATCATATTTCCATTTACACTATATTAGGCAACAATATAAATTTTATATCAAGCCACATTTAATTCAAAAAAAACATTTAACTAAAATTTTTAATTATTTTTTAATTATGTGATGTTATTAAAAATATAAAATAGAACATCAAATCAAAATATGAATAGAATAGTTTCATGGTATTAAATCGATCATGTTAATATGAAAAATAAACACATCAGAATTTATTTTAATATCACCAATTGACTAGTTTACATGGGTCTATTTACTCCCATAAATTTTCACATTTCTTGTTACCAATATTTAATTGGTTATTCCCATTATTTTATTTTATAAAATCAATAATAAGAAATCACATGAAATAATCTAGGGAAAAATGTATAATACATTTTCAACATGTCAAATTTTAGTTTTATCATTTTGGTTCATCTAATTTTTATGTTATTTCATCTGATGTACCATGTGATAAAAAAAATCACAATATTTTAGATTAAAAAAATAAAATATATGATTGAATCCTCTACCTCATGGGATTGTTCATGGCATGTTTCACAATTTGGGACATGAACCAACACGTGCTTAATAAATGCATGAAAAGATTATTGTAATTATAGGGACATTTAATTAATAAATGGAAAATAATCAGTTTTATAGGTTTGAGGGAAATAAATATTAAATTAAATATGTAAGGCTCATATTTTAAAATGGAATATTGATGACTTCCTTGTTTTTCTAGATAATGTAATCCAATTATTCCCATTTTTATCCATATTAATAATTTTTGTATTTATTTATCTTGTTTAACCCATTTGAATCTCTTAAATATTATTATAATAATTATTTAATTTATTTGTAAAATATTAATAATTAACCAATTATATTTTCATGTTATTTACATTATATACATAAAACATTATTTCATATTATTCAGATGAAATTTTACATTTAGGATAACCTTTAACTAGGAAAACAGTAACTTTATTTAAAGAATAAACATAGATACATGTAGAGGTAGTTTCATTTACCATTATATATAAAACATAAATTTACATGGGTAATAAAACTCATAGATTGACCCTTACATAGAGAATTAATACCTTGATACTATTGATTTAATATAGTCTCACCTTTACATGGACTCAAAATCATCCTTCAGAGAGTGGATAAAAATAGACATACCCTTATCTGATAAGGAAGAGATACTACATAAATGTAACTCCAGATTATATTAATTCATGTTTCTTATGAATGTAGATTAACTATGAGCATCTTAAAGATTATTTAGTCTACCATTACACAGGGATAAAAAATAACATATTGGTTTAAGGAAGAAAAGGATGCTACATTTTCACATATGGGATAAAGTGGAAAATGAGGGAAATAAAAATCATGTGTAAGGTAAAATTTTAAAATAAAAGAGTTATGATGAGGTCATAAAAATTATTTTATAATAGGGTAATTCTAAGACCGGGGATATTTCATAAGAGTTTTTAAATACATAATAATAAAATAAATTTAATTTTCAAAAACTATTAACTAATTTATAACTCATTAAATTTTCCAAACATCATATTAAACTACTCAAATTTTTCCCGGGTTATTCCTTATAAAATAGAAATGATAAAGGAAATGGTTTGAGAAAAATTTAATCACATACATTAAAAACCTATTAAATAATTACAATCCATAGAAATAAAAAACAATAATAAAATTAAAACAAAAATATCTAACCTTGATACTTCTCAAGAGATAAGATACAAGTAATAATAAATTACTTTCATGAAACTAGTCTTAATAATACATCAATTACAAGAGGATTTCATAATAATAAAATTAAATTTTAAATAAATTATCATAATGTAAAATTTCTCAATCTCTCATAGGAAAATACAAACAAACTTATAACCCAGAAAATATTATAACCCAACAATCCAAAATAATTTTACAAATAATTTAATTTAAATCACAAAACATATATATATAAATCTATACCAAATACAAAAAAATGAATAAAAATAAATCTACTTGTTATCAGAAATTTGACAAGAATTATGTGTGGTTTGGGATATCTCATATGTTGAGGGAAACCATAATCATTTAGAGGAGGGTTAAATCAATAGTGACATTGCTCATAACCTTACTCATGACGTGGAAGTCACCACCAAAATGAACTCCCACTTTAACATTAAACATATAATTCAATGGAAAAAATATAGGGTTTAATAGATCATTGATAAGAATAGAAATACAATATTTTATGACTCAATCAAAATAACTAGTGAAGCCTCTATATGTCATTATTTTCCTAAAAAATACTATAACAATTTCATCATGGAATGACTTAAGGATTCTATTATTGGCTATAATCTAATGTCATTAAATAGAGTTAGTTATTCAAGGATCTTGTATAAAACATCATCCCTATTACTATCTTCCCTAAACAAAATTACACACTCACTGAAATTCATATTTAGATATATTATAGGGAAGAAATATTTAGATTAATCCCTAGATTTTCTCCTACACCTAAGGATATATCTAACATTAGTTTCCAAAATTTTTCGGATTTGATCCAAAATGATGTTTTGATAATGGTTATAGACGTTTTCTATAATGGAATACATCCTTTTTTGTTCCCACATTAATTGTATTGTTTTAAAATAACAATTAAGTACACCTCTTCATGAAAATTTCTATTATGAAAACTATTTACAAAGTTATTTTCATGATTCAATCTAACCAAATTCATTTTATCACCAATAGAAATGTCTCATGGATTACATTTTGGTTTTCTATAGTAGTTGAATATACAAGATTTTATTTTCGTAACTTCTAAATACTCAAAATTACACAGGAATCCCTATAGGGGAGAAATTATTTCATTAAATACTGATGTGGCAAATTATTTAGACATAATAGATTATTAATAAATTTATTATTTTTTAAAAATATTAGATTCAATTTCATATTCATCAATTTAGATGTAGTTCTCATAAATCCTTCTCCTGTTTCTTAGCTCTTATTGGAAGTCATAATTGGTACTTATCACGTTAAATGGGATATAAACAAGATGATCATATCTTTTACATTTTGATATTTATTGACACTGATTATATTAGTAATATTTTCATTGATTTATTTGTTAAATAAAAATTGAAAACCATCCTTTTAATCAATGGTCAAAATTTTATATCCTATCTTACATATACCTATGAAAAAATCCCATTAATTTAAAGTGGAAAAATAATCATTTTTATCATTAAGGAAATAAATTATATTTAATATATAGTGTCAGGAAAAGTAAATGTCTTGGGGAAGTCCTTTTTATAATTTGGTAAGAGCTTATATCTATCTAGGAAAACCAATATATTCAATGGGCTTGCATTCAAAGAGGGTAGAATTCCAATTATATATATCATTATTCCTTTTTTGGGGAATACCTTTGGTGTGATACATTAATGTAAATCCTTACTTCATTAAAAATTAAATATCTTCTTGGAAAGTTATGTATCTTTTGATGAATGAAAATATATTCCTTTTCATATAAACCTTATTTTCTAAAATTATCAAAACCTTTATTGATTCCAAGTGGGATCCTAATATAATTATGATATTAAATGTTTGTATGAAATGTTTTTTAGTGTGGGTGTATTTTGGAATGAAGAATGGTCACTGTTCCTTAGAATAAATGATGCATTCCACTCAAAGCAAGAGGTTTTGGAATAAGAAATATTAGTTTTTTACTGAATCAATTTAGTATCACATCGTGTGGAGAAATATCAGGAAAAAATATGATGTTCATGGATCTCTCAAGTTTATATTGTTTAATAAATTAAAAAATTCTTAAATTCAATATCGAGATTCTTCTATATATATTTCCATAAAAACATTATTCTTTATCATTTTACCATATTCCAAATAGATTTAAAACAAAAAACTCCATCATGTTTTTTATTTATATATGGATAAGTGTACCCCGTAGAAAATATAATAAAAAAAGATGATCCCAATATTAACCTCCATGTTTCTATTAATTATTTTCTATTACAACGCTCAAAAGTTAAATTAAAAAGAATAAATGTTACAACACATGTAAATAAGGTCCATTTTTTTGTGAGAATAACTGGTTTAAAATATATAGTTAATCAATCTCGACTTGTAATGGTGATAATGATGAGTGAATATATGGGATGTTTCATAGGGTGTGTGTGTGTGGTGACAATAAACACTAAAGGAACATTTATTGTTCTATGCAGTAAGTTATTAGTCAAATAAAGGAACAATTTAAGTAATCTCTTATGGTGTGTTGGGAACATATGAAATGTATTATAGGATTCCCATGGGGTAATATGATTTGAATAATGGCCTAGGGTATGTCAGATCATGGAAAATGGTTTCAAATCCAATAACTATCTCACAGTTCAATGGAGCTGCCTTGGATTGTTTTATAGGCTCCAAATGAGGGCTTTGTTATTTAAATTAGTGGAGAGTGAATCAAAATTTTAAATTGAGACAGAAAATGATATATTTTACTAACTATGTCAACAAGGTGCCCCTTTCATTTTAGAATTCTACATGTTTATAACTCAATAATGCATGCTATGAAGGGTGTAAGGATCAAAATGGGGTAACCGTATGGGATTATTCCCAGGGTGTGTGTGATTGGTGAAAAAAAAACATTAAAAAAACATGTTGGCCTTTATGGAAAATTATTATTCCAATGAGAAACCCTGTGATTAATAGGCTATGATGTTTTGGGAAGGAAACCATGGTATTACTAGAGACCCATTGGGTCAGATAACTAGGATCATAGACCACATAAGAAAGGTTCATGGAATTTTGAGTAGGAGAACATTAGTTTGAAGTGAAAATATAGACATGGAAGAGAAAATTAGTTCCCAAGGACTAATATAGAGTCATAGAGAACAATGATTAGCGAAAGTTATCTGAATAAAATCCTAAATCTAGGATAGGTTATGAGACCATCGATTCAACAGAAATGAAGGTAATAATATAATATTTATGATTCCATATATATTTCCATAGAGTTGAGGAATTGTATTAATAACTAAACTAACAACACAATAAAATATATTTTATTGTTTAATAAAATTTTATCTTTTAATATATTTCAATAACAATATTAACTTTCTCTATAAATATTGAGAATTAAATATATTTTTTTGATTTGAATAAATCATTGTAATAAACATCTAATGGATCACTTATGACCTAAAATGATGATAAGTTATTCCTCATATCTTTAAATATTAACAAAAAAAATTGTTAGAACAAGATAATAAAAATCCTAAAAAATAATAAATCATCAAATAAATAAATACAATTTTAATATTCAAAACCTAAATAATAACACCCGATAATAATCATATTTCTATCATAATAAATTTTAAAATATTCTCAATGAAGATCAGAACCCAAAAATTCCGAAGGACTTGATCAAGTATTCTTTTTAGATTAATTTAACTTTTATTTCCCATTAATATAGTTCAATAATAAATTAATATACTCAATAAATAATATAGGATAATCAAATAATATAAAAATTATGCTAATTATTTCAAAAAATAACTTGTATCTCTATAAAAATAAGATATTATTACAAAATATAATTCTATAATTATTTATTAAATAAAATCCCATATCATTTTTACCCTAATTGTATTACATTCCCCAAAATTATAGTGGTATTATTATGAAATATCAATTATCACAAAATCAAGATTCAATCCCATTGTTATACATAGGATGAAACATATGTCCCAAAATTTTAGTGACATACAATTACGTTAATATCAAGAAAGGATAATCACTAATTGGAATCAATACCTTTGTACATATACCTCCAAATGTAATTTAATTATTCCTCACATTATACTTCATGTTAAACATAAGTTTTACATATACCTCAAAAAATTAGATGTGTCTCAAAAATCCATTAATCTCATCCAACTACCAACAAAGAAAACATTAGTTGGGTATTATTGCATTAATACTTATGATCGTCCTTAAATAATTATTTCAAATTCAATATATATACACTACAATCATTTAGAAATCCTAATAATTCATTACCAATAAATTTCAATACTATTACCAAATACATCCTTCCTACAACAAGAAATATTATTCAGGTCCTCTGATTCATTAATATAAAAATAAAATCTATGATATAATCTTGTACAATTCATATATAATTTTCAATTTCCTCATCTCCAACTATAATGGAATAAGGAATATATAAACATTTATATGCATAGTCTTCATGATATCATTCTTGATATATATCTTTAGGATATATATTGTCATAATGGCCACACTACCAACATTTGAAACATTCAATTAATTCCTCGAGAATAACTTTATTCCCCTCAATGGTGATAGCTAAAAATTTCAAATTTTTTACTTGAATATTATTTATATATTCCCTAATTTAACCCATACAAACCACATTCTTATTTTTAAGGAGTTTTCCTAGTTTCTGCTTTCGTAAATCAGGAAACATAGGTCATTGAATATTTTTACACTAAAAATTTACATATAGTGAACATAAATGTAATATCATTTCTCTCAGAATTGTTTTTTCAAGAAACTCACCTAGAAGTAAGTTGTTAGTCATAACCCATCATAGATGGTTGAGAATAACCATAATATTTTTAACTGACTCATATATTGTTTTATTTCTTATTTATATAATCTCAACATTTTCCATCACATCTATCATTTACTTGGTTCTAACTAGTTTCCGGAAATTACTAAAATTATAAAAGGTCAGTGTGAGCATGATAATAAAATTACAATAAATCAACTATTGAGGAGGATAAAACCAAAGATATATTTACATATTTTTTATTGAAATCATTTTATTTTTCTAAAATATATATAATTCTCCCTAAAATAATTACCATTATAGATATTAAGGGATTTTAACATATTATTAAATAAAATTCAATCATTTAATGAAATTTAAAACATTACTTTATTATAAGATGTTATGACCCAACAATATACATTATAATTTTTAGTTTATTTATCCTAGAATTCATTTTCATTCATTATAAATGATCATTTAAGTTTCATTATAGAATTCAATTATAAATCATATATAACAATATCATATATATTACAAGTTAGAAACATTTGTTCATTATCTATCATTTCCAAAATATAAAACATTTAATGTAAAACATGATTATTTCTAACGTAATATTCCTGAAATTGAGCATGAATTTTTATTTTTCATTGTCCATCCTTAAACCCTTTGATTTAAAAAGACATCATATGAGAAATAATATCATAGTAATTGACATAAAAAAATAAATAAAAAAATTATTATATTTTAAAATAATGATGTCATTGAAATGTTTTACATTACTTATTTTAGCTCAATTAAATCTCTATTAATGGATAATAATTTTCATAATCTAATTTATAAGAAAAAATTATAGAATATTCATAAGCGTTATATTTTCTTAGAAACATGAGAACCTTGAAAAATATTTTCTTAAAAACTATGTCTCTTTAAATGTTTTTTACTAATTACTTAAAAAATGATACCTATGTTACCTTTTAAAATAAATGTTTCCTTGATTATTCATATGAGTGAATAAAAAATTCATATAGCTTTAACAAGAAATTTTTTTCATATAACAATTGTAGATTACTTAAAATTTAAATAAAAATATTTTCTACTTACAATATAATTTTATAGGGAACATAATCATTACCCAAGGAATATAATAGCTATAATTGGTATCACCTTTCATGTAATGAGCTGTAATAGTGCTCGACATGTTTTATCATGAGATATAATTGGTCTCAACCCATAATATCACGATATATAATGGGGCATGAATAGTCATATAATATGTATTAGGATCACTTGTTATTAGTTATAATTTTCAAGGACCATATCTTATGTAAATAAATTTATTCATGGAACTTTTCTACAAAAAATCCCATGAAAACTCTTTTGAACCTATATAGGTAACAATTTTAGATATCTAAAAACCCATTCCTTTTAAAAAAATTAAAAAAAATAACCTTGGTTAAAAGAGTGGTTTATTAAATTTGAGGTAAATATGAATTCTTTTAATGGAAGATAAATATCAAATAACTGTCATAATGGTGGGAAAAGTTATTATTGTCATATTTTTTAAAATAGAACATTCCTTTTATCTTTATAAAGGAAAGTAAAAATTTTCCATAAAAATATTCATTTTGGAAATATTTTACGAAATTTAAAAATAGAAATTAAATTTCATCTATAATCTATTAATTTATATAAGTGAACATCCATAAAATACTTTCTTTAAATATTGAAACTATAGAAAGTGTTTTAATGAAAAAATTAAAAAGGGATTCTTAAAATAATGTCCCCTACCTTACACCTGACTTGTCATGTACGTTTGTTATCCTCCTCAACAATATAAATATTTAAAATTTTTAATTTTAATTTTAACCTATTTCAAAATTATTTGTCTTTAATTTCTTTTATAACCTTTTAATATACCATACATAATCAATTAAGTTAACATAGGATGTTTTGACAATATTCAGAAAAAATATCCAAAATGTCTTTTATTTGTTAACTATGGTAAAGAAGAATGTTATTACCTCATATGAAGCAGAATAACCAAAAAATAATAATTATTATATTAAATTTATACTTTTAAACCCAACAATGATATATGGTTATGAAAAATGAATTATTATATAATCATAGAGATGGTAGGTCTTACAAAATATTGAGTAACGTTTCCATTTTTCCATGATCATTAAGGAAAAAGGGTGACTATATTTATTTAGTACAGAATGAAAATAATATAATAAATATCATACAATTTCATTAAATATAATTACATATATGATACATGTGATTTGAGGATGAAAAACGAATCAATTCTCTTTGTGGTGGTAGTTGTCCACAAGTACCTGTGAATTAGGTTATAATTTTATAATTAATGAAAATGTAAGAAAAATATGTGATATATTATAATTATAAAATAAAAAATATTTATTGATTATATTACATATAAATGAAATGTATCATTTAAGCAATCCATGATAGGTGGTTATGGAAGACAAATTACATCGATTTGTGAGCTAGTAGTTTTCCATATGAAATAATGATGTATTTGGATCCAATTTGATAAAGGTTGTAGATAGATATAGGTGAATACAATAAAATAATAACATTTCAGTATATGGAATATATTTATTTTATTATATCATCATGGTTATGTTGGATTTGGATGAGGTGGAAGAATAAATAAAAAACTCTTGATTAAAAATGATACATCTTTTTGGGAAAGCCTGATAAGTATTGTAGAAAAATCACTTATAGGTGTGTTCTCTGATAAAATCAAGGCATATAGGTCATTTTGAGTGATGTAAGAATGTTATTTGGTAAAGTAATAGCTGCACACAAAAAACAAATTGTGATTAAATGAGATAAAGTGGTACCCTTTTATAAGAGTGGGGAGGGGAATACTTAGAATTTCGTAAAATATTAAATTAATATAATCTAATTTTGATGATCAGATAGAAAAAAATAAATTATTAAAAAATAATTTGAGTATGATTCAATATCCCAATAAAAAATTAAAATTTCAAACAATTATATAACATTATTTCTCTTATAATTTTGTTTTGATCCTCACTTAACATAATGGAAAATTGTAGTGATATTAACGCTTTTCAATCTTAATGGGTTAATATTTTTTACTATAAATGGAAAAAATTGAACATAATTGGAAAATGTATTGTATTTTAAACCATATACTAATAATTTGATTTTTTTTATTTTTATGAATTTTAAATAATTTTATAAAATATTACTTACTACAAAATATCATTAATGTCAATTTTATAACTATTCATTTTCAATGACATTAATAAGGTCAAAAAATAATGTAATTAACATATAATTATTCTAAACTTCACTAAATTGTTATATTTTTCCAAAGAACTATTTTACCACAAAACGTATTTCAAATTATATTAATCTTATAAATTTTAATATCATTTATGTTATTTTCATATTAATTGAGTAATTACTTTGTCGATGTTAATTAAGATTTTATGGTAAATATGTCATCCCCTGAAAAAAGAAATAAAATACCACGATGAAATAAAGTAATTTATTTTTAAAATTAATATTAATAACAAATCATTTCCCATATTTATCTCCGTCTAGAAAATATAGTGTTAATTGGACAATGATATTAACATTTTTTACTCTTCTTTATATAAAGTAATATAAATTTCAAAATCATGGCTAAATAGAACAAATTACATTTATTTTAAATTTTTATGATAATGTATGATACATAATCATATAATGAATTAAGAAGAGTTTCATGGACATTTTTCACTCTTTATGATATTGATTTTTTACATTAATTA
Source organism: Viscum album (assembly GCA_963277665.1). NCBI lineage: Eukaryota > Viridiplantae > Streptophyta > Magnoliopsida > Santalales > Viscaceae > Viscum > Viscum album. Next base: position 221,103,376 of record OY728147.1, read on the forward strand.
CCTGATCTATCGTTTACTATTATTACAAAAAAAATATGCTTAATATTCCAAAGGACTAAAAATAAAAGGGAACATTTTTCCAAATTTAATCCCACTAATTAAAATTTTGAAATAATTTTTTTAAAATTCAATCCATATGTGAGACATAATAAAATTTATAATTAAACTCGCAAAACACAACAAAAAATGACATTTCATAAAAATCAGTTTTAGTGTCAAAATGTTTTTGTACAAAATTTAATTATAAAATTATATTAGAAGACCATAATTGGATTGTTTATATTAGAAATTTATTAATTATATAAAAAAATTTATATAATATAAATTTAAAATTTATAATATTGATAATAAAATACTATTATCAATAAAAATAATTATTTTTCACAAATTATTTAAAAATAATTCTTTTCCTAAAATATTCATAATTTTACATTAAGTTGAAATTAAATAATATTCTTTAAAAAATGAAATTAATTTTATTTGTTAAATTTTTAAATAATTCTAAAAAATAATTATATTATTTACTCATAAAAATACAAAAAGACACGTTTGATAAAAAATTATTTTGAATAACATAAAGACATTACAAAAAATAATTTTCTTATATAATATTAATTATTCATTATATATTGATTAATTATTTCATATTTTTTTTATATTTGGATAATACTATTCATAACCACTATTTCAATGATTATGTTAGAAATGTTATATTTAAATAAAAATATTTATTTGTTCTTTTATCTTAATGATGCATATTTTGATTGCTGTAAAACCCGAGGTAAATAAAGAATATGAAATTTTTTATTTATCCCTATTTGTGAATAAAATGTTAATATTAATTTAAAGGGAACTCTATGCTCGATGGCTTACCCAATACGCAACTACAAGTTCCTTTTAAATCTTACGTTGCACTCTAATAATAAAATAATTTTATTTTAAATGGTAGTTAACACCTAGCCGTTGTAATGAAGGGAATTAAAATAACTAACTATAAAATGATTATATATGTTTGCCAAATATTTTTACTTTTAAAAATAAATGTTAGAGTGTTAAAAATGTGAATAAATCTAGTTTTAAGCGTAAACATTCTAATATTCTGTAAAAGGTCGATTAACCGCCTTTTGATGGAGAAACTCTTTTAAATCCACTTTTTGACAATTTTATGTGTTATATTTGACAAAATAAAATTCTTCTTTAGAATTGGGACATCAAAATTTACTTTGTGTAAATTTTGGTATTTGTTCGATAAAGTTCATTTTTTCAATGAATAGGGAAAAATGTTGTATTTTAATTCAAAACCTATTTTTAATATAATTTATTTATATGATTTTATTATATTTTTAATAGGTTTTAATGTAAAATTATAATATATTTTTACAATTTAACCCAATGGTGTTCATTGGAATTAATATCACTTTGAGATTGGACATAAACGAGTGTCAATCTTTTGATAGATATTGTTTCTTAAAAACACGTTATTTGATTTGATAGTGGAATTTAATTATATTATTAATTAATGAATCTTCTCTTTTATGAATTTGGTAAAAATACATCATTTTTGAATTCTGAATATCAAATATATCTTAGGGTAAATTTTGGGTATTTTTCTGAAAAACCTTAATTTTTTATGAATAGTGAAACCACAAAGTGGTAGTTCCAAAAACTGATTTTTCGTTTAAATGGAACTTTTCCAATTCTGTGATTAGAATTTCAAAAATCCAATATAAATTATTTTCATTATTATGTAAAATTTGGTTAAATGGGATGCAAATAATTTTTGATGAAAAATAACTTTTAAGTTTTATTAATCGCGATTAAAGGTAATTAGTGTGATTTAAGGTAAGAATGATATAATAATAATATGAAAATATCTTGAAACATTTCCTAATCCTATTTGATGGGTCATGGCCGACCAAGACAACCCATGGGTCGATTTTTGGGACACCATGGAGCAACTTGGGTAAGATAATGACATTAATTCCTTTTTTTAAAGTAAAAGTAAAAATGACACAAACATGTAGTTTTTTAGTAAAACAATTTTTAAATGGGGTTATACATGTCAGATGTTTGACTATAAATATTCATTAGAAAGATAAAATATTTCCTACATCATATTATTTTTTTTAAAATTGTTAGACATTATATAAATTAAATTATTTATGAAATCCTGATGATGTAGCGATTACCTCGTTATTTAACGATTTAAATAAAATGAAATGATAATGTAACATCTAAGACCTACACATGTCAAAAACCTATTGTATGGGTGTATTTCGAACAATTATCACCTTATCCTTGAAATAATTAAATTTGGGACCTTTAAAATCCGAATCCCATTTGAAAATAAAGTATCATTTTACACTATTCGAAGAGTGCCCCTCCTCCCCTCTTATAAAAGGCCCTCACCTCTACCTCCTTACCCACACCTCTCAAGACTTTGGCTCTACCAATATCTGATAATATTGTCTCTCCACATCCCTATCCTCATCCTATAATCCTTACCTTAGGCAGTAAGCTCTTCAATAAACCATTTTGGTTCAAACCAAAGGGAGTTACCCGATTTTAAGGTAATGTCTTCACTTGTGTTATTTTGTTTTATTTTCCTTCTCCAACCCCATAAACACTTTTTATTAATTTATTTTGTAAAAACTACAGTATATTCAATATACTAGGATGTTGTTATAAGAAGTATTCGTGCTACACTTACACACACCTACATCTAATGGTTAAAGAACCTGTTGTTTCTTTGGATGGTGAATTTCTGCCTCACGAAATGCTGATTGTTCAATATTCTTTTAACACCTTCAAAGGTGTCCATTAAGATGTCACTATATTTATATATGATATATAATATGCTTATGTTTTCCTTAAACTTCTTTATTTTTCATTTATGGCATACCTTTATGGTTTCCATTATGGGTAAACGCGATATCTTCATTTTAGGAAGTGCGGACTACCTCCCCCTCAAAGTGATTTTATTCATTAATACCATATGTGGTACGTATAAAGGATATATTTAATGATATTATATATTATACCATACTGTAATTATAATTATATTATATATCATTATTTTTTAATTCCATTAAATATGAAATAGAAATGGAAGTAGCGTTCATGCGTACGTACGACTTACCGTCTCCATGAACGGTGCATTTCATTTCTTACCTCTAAATGTTATGTAATATTATAAATTCATGTATATAATGGATATATATGATATATATGATATCTACATAATGAATATAATTCTGGATTTAATGGATATTTTTCCCCATGAACAAACTTTTAATTATAAAGAGTTTATTTTTGACTCAAGTAGTAATGATCGACAAAACGACCATTATTAACATAAATAATTACATAGTGTTCATAACATGGTAATAAGTGATATAAAAGTAATAATTAACTTAAAAAATGTTCTAAAAAATTATAGATTAACTAAATTTTATTATTCAGGAGATTAAAGAACGATCAAGTCAAGTCGGATACGAGGTAAGGGATCCTACCCCTCTATTTCTTTTTAAGTACAATATATTATGTCATTCCTTTTAAGCTCATATTTCATATGATTGGGATGTTATTTTATATTATACTTACTGTACATTTTATGTTCATATAATGAGGTACCCTATTTTCTCTCATCAATCCATTTTGAATGTTTTGAGTGGCGCCGTTAGGCTGCCGAATTTTCGTAAGGGATGCTACCTCTCTCTTTCTTATTAAGTACTCTTTTTTATGTAACATACATTAAGCTCTTATTTATTATTTTGGGGGATGTTATTTTATATTCCTATTTCTTTAAATTTTATTTTAATACTATGAAAGACCCTATTTTATCTCATCAATCCATTTTTTAAATTTTTATGTGGCGCCGTTAGGCTGGCGAATTTTCATAAGGGGATTTTCATCTCACTTTTTATTCCCATGAGATTCATGATACATTGGCCACTATTTACTTCTGTGTGGTGTATATACTGCCCATTATTTTACTATTTGTAAAATATAATCTCATTTATGGGTAGTTAAATCTTCATTGTATGACCCTTCTTTCATGGGGTGAACGTTTCGAATGTTTCCCAAATCGGTAAGGGAACCTTTCACACTCCTCTTTTAAAAAGACTTATTTTGTTATGTCTTTTAATTTACATCTTTTTTATGTTGGGATATGTTCTTATATATCCTTATTGATGTAAATTTTATGTCCAAGTGATGAGATACCATTTTCTCTCTCATCAACTAATGTTATGAATTTTAAAGTGACGCTGATAAGCTGTCGAATTTTACCAAGGGATCTTCTTAACCCAATTTCGATTTAATTGGGATCAACATGTAGTTAATGAATATATCATCCTTTGAATATGTGTGAATGACCATTGATTTTTTTACACTTAATATCCACTTATATTGGTTGTATTTATATTTTTCACACATAATTATGAGATTGATTTATCCTTAATTTAAGGATACCTTCTTTATAATTGATTTCATCTCATTTTACAGTTCTATTGAGACTTTATTGTTGTTATGCACCAGTTCACTCTTATATGGTGTATGTCCTATCCTTTGGAATATTGTATCATGAATCCCTTTATTCTCATGATATTAGAATGTTCTGATTAAATGTCATTCATTAATTATTGTATTCAAGTGTCTCTCATATTGTTAAAAACTCTTTAACTAAAATATGAATTAAAATGTTTTAATGATTTATTCCTATAAATATTTCTTATTAATATCCATGTTTTCAAAATGGATTTAAGTATTTATTTATATGGATATTAATGGTTTAAAATTTTAAGATCTTCAAAGTGGTATGGGACACATTGATTCAAAAATCTCATTATTAAATGTTTTAAATGGTATTGAAAATGGTTTTTAGAATGGATTCATTATTTCAATATCTTAAAATTTTATATTGTTATGAAAATGTGGGAACGTTATCTTTCCTTTGTGCTTAAGTTATGTTCTATGATTATGTAATGGTTCTTGGGCATTGTTTATGAATACGGGTGGTTCTGTGATAAACTAAGGGCGGGTGAGCCTGCTATAGCTATCCAATGAATTGGGTAACGTGAAGGAGTTAAACGTTAAGGTTCCTCTGAAGAGATTTAGGGAATATACTGTGATGGGTATTCCAAACGTAACCATGAGGGTTACTCTCTACGTACGAATTTTATGAATGCCTCAAGTTACCTTTATGTCTTATGATTTCTATGAGTTATTTGTAAATCTTATGATTTCATGAGGTATGTTAAATTCCTTATGCTTTATGAGTAAAGTATGATTTCATTGATTCCTATGTATACATAGACTAATGTTTTCTTTCCGTATTGTTATAACCCTTACTGAGCTTTTTATGCTCATCCCAAGTTTTTTTTGAAATGTTTTTCACAGGACATAAAGTTGAATAGGGTCAAGGATAGGATCCAAGAAATGTCAGGCGATCTAAAACAAGGAACTAGACATGACACTTGTGTTCAAGAGTTTTTATTTTGTGAAAAAAAACTGGAAACTGCGTAGATGTGTCTACCTTGTAATCATTGAGATGTAATAGTTATGTCCTGATTCTCTAAAACTCTAAACTTGGAAAGATCCTCTATGTGAATTATTCAATGTAATTCAATATTAAGTAACGTTATAAGGCCGGGTCCTTATAGTTGGTATCAGAGGTCCGTTTAGATAACTTTAGAGGTTAGGGTATTCTTTAAGCATAAGTGACATTACCATAATGGTAGTTTTTAGATAAAGTGAATTAGTAAGTATATCTTAATTTTTATCTTCCTCATTAGTACATAATGATTTTGTTAATATACTCACACTAAAATTTCTAGTTTTAGTAAATGGATGGATCTAGCGGGCACCAAAGTGACAATGGGTTTGAAGGAAACTCTCGTGGTTCTCTGATCAAGAGACTGGATGAAATGGTAGATTCAATGAGAAATCTCATGCTTATTCTAAACCAATTATTAGGAGTCATGATCAACCACTTGATCCTTGGTGAGTTCTCTAATGAATCATGTACGGGAGAACCAACTCGACATTGAAGTTCAGGTAATAATTATAAAGGTAACCATTATGGTTTATATGATCCTTACTTTTGAGGTAATTATGGGTTACTATACGTTATGATAGAATATGAATGACATGAGATAAACTTGAGGCTAAAATATGTTATGGTTATTTTTGGAGATTTTATCTCTTTTTGGGGAATGTTTTAGGAATTATATAGTTTTGGAAAAAGGACAACACGAAAACCATGTGACAACCCGTCATGTCGGACGAAGCTACGGGAATCGAACGCACGACCAAAGTGCATCTGGTATTTATCTCCTACCACTGAACTACGTGAAGTCTCTAGTTAGTTTAAATGATTCTTTTTTAGTTAGATGATTTTATGAATTAATATTATGTTGATTTTGGGTTATCAATGGAAATGATTAGCCTATCATAGAGGATATTTGATTAGGTTAATTACTTTTCAGTATGAGACTGTAAGAGTAACTGATGTTATTTTGGAGAAAAATGTTAAGATTTATCTTAGTAGACTATGTGATTAAATCCTTCCGAGATTTGGGTTTCATTCTTAGTTTGGTTTACATTGAAGTATTTAATGGATCGATGTTTATTGAATGGTCTTTGTTGAACTTTGGGTTTTTTTTGACAAACTTTGGAGATTAGGAGTAGTTTTTCTTTTTTATAAAACAAATATCCTTTTTGGGTATTATCTGATCTCATACTAACTTTTTGGTTTGGTTCTGGTTGAATTCTAAAGACATGGCAAATATATAGTTCTCTTTTATGGATTAGGTGATTCTCAAGAAGTTGATTATAGGACTCTTAATGTGAACAAGTATTACTAAATACTCGTCTTTTGGAGAAAGTATGAGTTTGTGTAAGAAATATAGTAAAATTTGAAAGTCAAAATGACATGTAAGTATGTTTCCTTAAGATCAAAAATACATTCCTCAATGAAAAGTAAAATAAAACAAAAATATTGTCGATTAAATTTTCCTACTGGGGAATCGAATACCGTTTAACCCACCACAAGTTTGTGATTTTCTTGTGGTTAACATTCTCATAAACATGTTTTATATCACTATACCTCAGAACATAACCCTTTGCTTATTCTTCCATATACATGTTTTCCTACATGGAATCCAAGTATGGGTTAACTAGGGTGACCTTTTTACTTCTCTTTCTTTCTTTTAAAGTGATTGTTTTTCCGAATCTTGTTCTGATGTAGTACTTTCAATAATGTTTCTAAGCCCAATTTTAAAATTGCGAGGACACAATTCCCAAAAGGGGGGAAGGACGTAAAACCCCAGGTAAATAATGAATATGATATTTTTATATTTAACCCTATTTGTGAATAAAATGTTAATATTAATTTAAAGGGAACGCTATGCTCGATGTCTTATCCAATACGCAACACCGAGTACTTTTGAAATCTTATGTTGCACTCTAATAATAAAATAATTTTATTTTAAATGGTAGTTAACACCTAGCCATTGTAATGAAGGGAATGAATAGAACTAACTACAAAATGATTATATATGTTTTTCAAATATTTTTACTTTTTACAATAAATGTTAGAGGATTAAAAATGTGAATGAATCCAGTTTTAAGCGTAAACATTCTAATATTCTTTAAAAGGTCGATTAACCGCCTTTTGATGGCGAACATCTTCTAAATCCACTTTTCGACAATTTTATGTGTTATATTTGACAAAATAAAATTCTTCTTTATAATCGGGACATTAAAATTTACTTTGTGTAAATGTTTGGTATTTTTCTGATAAAGTTCATTTTTTAATGAATAGTTAAAAATGTTGTATTTTAATTCCAAACCTATTTTTAATCTAATTTATTTATATGATTTGATTATATTTTAAATTGGTTTTAAAGTGAAATTAGAATATTTTTTTTCCATTTAATCCAATGGTGGTCATTGGAATTAATATCACTTTGATATTGGACATAAACGAGTGTCAGTCTTTTGATAGATATTGTTTCTTAAAAACATGCTATTTGATATGACAGTAGAAATTAAATATAAAATTAATTAATGAAAATCCTATTTTATGAACTTGGTAAAAAGGAAATAATTTTTTAATTAGAAATATCAAATATATCTTAGGGTGAATTTTTGGTATTTTTCTGAAAAACCTTAATTTTTTATGAATAGTGAAACCACAAAGTGGTAGTTACAAAATCTGATTTTTCGTTTAAATGGAACTTTACCACTTCTGTGATTGGAATTTCAAAAATAAAATATAAATAATTTTCATTATTAATTAAAATGTGTTTCAATGATATGAAAATAATTTTTGTTGAAAAGTAACTTTTAAATTTTATTAATCGCGATTAAAGGTAATTAGTGTGATATAAGGTAAAAATGATATTATAATAAAATTAAAATATCATGACACTTTTCCTAACCCTATTTTATGAGTACTGGCCGACCAAGAAAACCCATGGGTCGATTTTTGGGACCCCGTGGAGCCACATGGGTAAGATAATGACATTAATGCCTTTTTTTAAAGTAAAAGTAAAAATGACACAAACATGTATTTTTTAAAAAAAATAATTTTTACATGGGGTTATACAAGTAATTTTTTTACTATAAATATTCATTGGAAAGCTAAAAATATTTCCAATATCATAGTAGTTTTTTTTGGAATTTTTAGGCATTAAATAAATTAACTTATTTATGACATCATGACGATGCATCGATTACCTCATTATTTAACGATTTAAATAAAATGAACAGATAATGTAAAATATAAGACCTAAACATGTCAAAAACCTATTTTATGGGTGTATTTAAAACTCTTATCACTTTATCCTTGTAATAAATAAATTTGGGACCTTTAAAATCCGAAAATCATTTGAGAATAATGTAACATTTTATACCTTTCCAAGAGTGCCCCTCCTCTCCTCTTATAAAAGTCTCCCACCTCTACCTCTTTACCCACTCCTTTCAAGCCTTTGTCTCGGCCAATATCTGATAATTTTGTCTCTCCAAATCCCTCTCATAATCATAGAATCATTACCTTATTCAGGAATCTCTTAAAGAAACCATTTTGGTTCAAACTATAGGGAGTTACCTGAATTTAAGGTAATCTCTTCACTTGTGTTCTTTTGTTTTATTTTGCTTCTCCAACACACTAAACTCTTTTTATCCATTTCTTTTGTAAAAAATCTGGTATCTTAAATACACTAGGTTGTTTTTATAATATTTATTCTAGCTACACTTACACACAACTATATCTAATGGTTAAAAAACATACTGTTTCTGTGGATGGTGAATTTCTGCCTCACGAAACGATGATTGTTCAATATTCTTTTAACACCTTAAAAGGTGGCCATTAAGATGTCACTAGATTTATATATGATATATAATATGTTTATGGTTTCCTTAAGATTCTTTATTTTTCATTTATGGCATACCTTTATGATTTTCATTATGGGAAAACGCGATATCTTCATTTTAGGAAGTGCGGACTACCGCCCCCTCAAAGTGATTTGATTCATTAATACCATATGTGATACGTATAAAGGATAGATTTAATGATATTATATATGATACAAGACTGTAATTATAATACTATTATGTATAATTATGTTTTAATTCCATTAAATATGAAATAGAAATGGATGTAGCGTTCATGAGTACGTACGACTTACCGTCTCCATGAATGGTGCATTTCATTTCATACCTCTAAATGTTATGTAATATTATAAATTCCTGTATATAATGGATATATATGATATATATGATATCTACATAATTAATATAATTCTGGATATAGTGTATATTTTACCCCATGAACAAACTTTTAATTATAAATAGTTTATTTTTGACTCAAGTAGCAATGATCGACAAAACGACCATTATTAACATAAATAATTACATAGTGTTAATAACATGGTAATAAGTGATATAAAAGGAATAATGAAATTGAAAAAGTTTCTTAATAAAGTATAAATTAACTCATGTTTATTATTCAGGAGATTAAAGAATGATCGAGTCAAGTCGGATATGAGGTAAGGGATCCTACCCCTCTATTTCTTATTAAGTACACTCTTTTATGTCATTCCTTTTAAGATCATATTTTATATGATTGGGATGTTATATTATATTAATAATACAGTACATATTATGTTAATATGATTAGAGACCCTATTTTCTCTCATCAATCCATTTTGTAAGTTTGATTGGTGCTGTTAGGCTGCAGAATTTTCATAAGGGATCATTCCTCTCTCTTTCTTTTTACATACTATTTTTATGTAAATTACTTTAAGCCCCTCTTTCTTATGTTGGGGGATGTTATTTTATATTTCTATTTCTGTAGATTTTATTTTAATATGATGAGAGAACCTATTTTATCTCATCAATCCATTTTTGGAAGTTTTATGTGGCACCGTTAGGCTGCCGAATTTTCATAAGGGGATTTTCATCTCACTTTTTATTCCCGTGAGATTCATGCTACATTGGCCACTATTTCCTTTTGTTTGGTGTATGTACAGACCATTATTTTACAATTTGTATAATATACTCTCATTTATGGGTAGTTACATCTTCATTTTATGACCCTTCTATCTTGGGGTGTACGTTTCTAAAGTTTCCCAAATCGGTAAGGGAACCTTTCACACTCCTCTTTTAAAAATACTTATTTTGTTATGTCTTTTAATTTACATCTTTTTTATGTTGGGATATGTTCTTATATATCCTTATTGATGTAAATTTTATGTCCATGTGATGAGATACCATTTTATCTCTCATAAACTAATGTTATGAATTTTAAAGTGACGCCGTTAGGCTGTCGAATTTTACCAATGGAACTTCTTAACCCAATTTAGATTTCTTTGGGTTCAATAGGTAGTTAATGAATATGTCATCCTTTGAATATGTGTGAAAGACCTTTGATTTTTTTACACTTAATATCCACTTATATTGTGTGTATTTATATTTTTCACACATAATTATGAGATTGTTTTTCCTTAATTTAGGGATACCTTCTTTATAATGGATTTCATCTCATTTTACAGTTCTTTTGAGACTTTATTGTTGTTATGCACCTGTTCACTCTTATATAGTGTATACACTATCCTCTGGAATATTATATCATGAATCCTTTTATTCTCATGATACTATAAAGTTCTGATTAAATGTTATTCCTAAATTATTTTATTCAAGTGTCTCTCATTTTGTTAAAAACCCTTTAACTAAAATATCGTTTAAAATGTTTTAATGATTTATTCTTATAAATATTTCCCTATTAATATCCATGTTTTCAAAATGTATTTAAGTATTTATTTATATGGATATTAATGGTTTAAAATTTTAAAATATTCTAAGTGGTATGGGAAACTTTGATTCAAAAATCTCTTTATTAAATGTTTTAAATGGTTTTTAAAATGGTTTTTAGAATGGATTCATTATTTCAATATCTTAAAATGTTATATTGTTTTTAAAATGTGGGAATGTTATATTTCCTTTGTGATTAAGTTCTGTTCTATTATTATGATATGGTTCTTGGGAATTTTTTATGAATACGGGTGGTTCCATGATAAAATAAGGGCGGGTGAGCCCGATATAGCTCTCCAAAGCATTGGGTAATGCGAAGGAGTTAAACATTAAGGTTTATCCAAAGAGATTTAGGGAATACACTGTGATGGGTATTCCAAATGTAACCATGAGAGTTACACCCTATGTAATAATGTTATGAATGCCTCATGTTACCTTTATGTCTTATGATTTCTATGAATTATTCGTAAATATTATGATTTCATGAGGTATGTTAAATTTATTATGCTTTTTGTGTAAAGTATGATTTCATTTATTCTTATGTATACATGGAATAATTATTTATTTCTGTATTGTTATAACCCTTACAGATATTTTTATGCTCATCCCATGTTTTTTTTGAAATGTTTTTCACAGGACAGAAAGTTGAATAGGGTCAAGGATGGGATCAAGGAAATGTCAGGCTGTCTAAAACAAGGAACTAGACATGACACTTGTGTTCAAGAGTTTTTATTTTGTGAAAAAAATGGAAATTGAGTAGATGTGTCTACCTTGTAATCTTTGCGATGTAATAGTTATGTCATAATTCTCTAAAACTCTAAACCTGGAAAGATCCTCAATGTGAATTATTCAATGTAATTTAATATTAAGTAACGTTATAAGGTTGGGTCCTTATAATTTCTATCAAACATAATATTTATTTTAAAATATTTGGATATTAAATATACCCTTGAAACATAAACTTCATAATTACCATATATAACATCAATTGAATAACTCATGTGTCCTTAAACATTATCTATTGAACTTGTAACTATTATATCTATCCATGATATGTATCTATATTAACATAGCCTGTAAATATATTTCTGTATGAAAGACCTGATTGGGATCATGGAACATCCATTAGAGGGAACATATAACCACACAACACTTCATATTCATCATTATATAAATATTTTTAAATCGCAATTTAACTCCTCATGATATGTATATCATTTAATATCTGATCTCATAGAATAATATGATATTAAATGTAGGATACTTATTCTCCCTTTCCGGGATAATGTCCAAATAGAGAGAATGTTATATCAAGTATCATATCATTTATGATCTTAGTGTGATGATAGTACTTTAGGTAGACAATTGGAACTACATGCATGTTACAAAATGTTATTTACTAACATTCTCTAAAGCATAAGGATTTTTAGTGAACGTATTAAAGGAAATAGAGTGTGGGAGATGACATAGAGGACACATTGAACTGGTTTGTTGCATCCATTCATATTAAAGTCTATTAAATAGATCCTAAAAAATAGATTCCCACATGGATGTTCAAATTTTCATTATAATCCATAATAACATGAAAGTCACTATTATTTAACAAGAAAAAGCCTTATATGATGTTAGTAGTCTCCTTTAACCTCTCATTTCACCTCGATTGGAGATGATAACCAACAAAGACTCATGTATTACAATGCAAGAATATTATAAATGTTCTCTGTATGACTGATGTACATTCTTTACCTCTTTAAAACCACCCTAGACTAGATCCACTATCATGAGCTCCAATAGGATTCCCCAATGGAGACTAGACTACTTGGGTTTTGAATTGTCTTGGAGTTGGTAAATTTTTTACTGACTCAATGAATATTTTATTTGTAAAATATGAATTCCACACCCAATATTAGAAATCCATCCAAAATTATTCTTTTATTTAAAAATCATAATGATTCGACCATATTAAATTTTATTCTTTTTTTCCAACTCCACATGGATGGATATTTGACTACTTTTAATAATAAATATATCATTTAATAAAAATCCAATATTCCATGTTATTTCACTTATTTTTATGAACGAATCATGATGACACCATAAATTAAATTTCAAGACAATAAATAATAATTCCATGGGTGAAACAAAAAATGATCAACGATACTTCTTCAACATATTGAATTTCTTTAGAAATAAATACAACTCATACTAAGTGGTCTCAATAAACTCGCACATTTTGTTTTTTATAAATAACATAAAAGTGACATGTAAACTAGTGAAAATATCACCCACCATCACATTAAAATATTATTTCAATTTTTCTACATCTTATTTATAAGAATAAAATATATTTATTAATTTTATTTTCTCATAATTAAGTAACCCTTCATTAATCATTCAAGTCTATACCTACTTGAATGACTCTTGATATAATTCCATTAACCTATACTCCCAATTATGGTTCTCATAGATAAATGATTTACTCACTAACAGTAATTCTAGATATAGAAACCATTATATAACCATTGATAATTACAAAGTCAGTAACAATTATTGAATAACTTACATTTAAAAGATCATTATAGGTTTACTGATTTTGATAATAGGGACACATCATAAACTAATAAATATAATTTCCTTATCAAATAAGGGATTTTTTATATTATTTATAATAAAATAATTAAGACATGATATTTCATGAAACTGCCAATAAACTATTCCCTGTATATTATCCATTTGACCATGTCATGGGTAAAAATTGTTTTATAACATGAGGAATATATGCACATATAATGGGTGAGATCAAATTCTTTGTAAGGGAAATCAATAAGTGAATTAATCATGGAATAAAAAAGAAATAAATATTATTGAAGTAATATAAAAAAATAAGATTCCCTAAGAAACATGATACTGCGATAATGTTATATCCATGAAAAAAATAAAAACATTGACATCAATGATTCGGATTTGATACTATTGGAAGTAACCATTATAAACATTGAAACCATATTATTAAGAACTAATTTTGATCCACTTCACATATCCATGAAAGCATAGTCAGTACATCTTTCTAATTTCGTATATAATACACCAAAGGCCCAAAACAGATTCGTATTGTGAAAATTTTGGATGTAAACAGTGGATATATAATTATATTCCCCTCTCATCACCTGATTAAGTACAACGCATTTACTATATGTTCTAATGAGAACATTCAAATGATTTCCAATGGAACCATTGTTTTAATAAAAATAAGGACATCCATATATTGAATAATATAGAATATCATTACTTAATCAATTTTTTGTATCTTCCAATGATAAATCATATTGTAATAATAAAATATAGAATGACATTATTTTCCCCATGTTAATGTAATAGAATTATTTCTATTTGAACATCATCCAATCTAAAATATAAAAAATGTGACTATGTAAATTTATATAGGATTAAATATATTTTTATATCAACACATAAAAAATAATTATCATAAAACATCTAAAAAATATATAGGATGGTTGTAGAAGGGTAATAAATTGGTGTAACAAAGGAAAATATGATGTATTTTTTCCCAAATGAAAAACATCCTTGAAAAATAATGATTAAACTATCTCACCCAACATGGGATCATGAAATAGATTTCATGTTACTCTGATTTCATTCCACCAATATATATATATATATATATATATATATCTATATATAATATAGTATAGATTTTCAATCATAAAACCAATAATGCTAAATCCTTTTCAATATGTAAAGTAAAATGGATTTAAAATCATAAAATAGGTTTTTTTTTAAAAAAATTAACATTGAGGTAATAGATGATGTTACATGTCACTTCAAAATGTATTTTTCAAAATGAATAGTGAGAAATTATTGAAAAAACTTTAACAAAAATTCACCCATAGTGTGGAATTTAAGATGAAATAATTCTTTCAAAAGGAAATTTGGATCCAAGAAATTTGATTATGATAGGTACATTTACATTACCTGAAATTAACCTTATTGAAAAGAATCATTGATAATAGATTGATAAAATGATGATTTTCTCAAAACATAATTTTTCAAAAGATAATAATAAAATAATATATATATATACATACATAATCTTATTGTGGGTGAACCAAATCATAGAATAAAGATCTTCATCGCAAAACATTATAAATATAAAAGGTGATATGAGTAACCAAAAAACATTCTTACTGGGGAAACTACTATATCAATAGCCACTTGATTTACAAATCGTGATTTTCTTATAAAATAAAATAAAATAAATATAGTATTAAAAAATATATACATGATTAGTGAATGAATCGTAAAAAGGAAACATGGTTTTTATATATAACATGTATCAAAAAACCATAATTGAGACAAAGAAACATATTTCATCTTCAGTAACACATTAAAAAACTTTTGAAAAAAATATCATTTAATTTAAATTCAATTACTAAAATTAAAATATTAATCATTATATTATATAATATATAGGTATTATATAATCCATATAAATGAAATTAGGTGAATAATATCAATCATTTTATAATGCAAAAATTTGACACAAAAAATATTAACTATTGTTCCTAAAATCCATGAGAATACATTAATGTATGATATAAAAATAATATCCACATTAATAAATAAATTAATAAAATTAATCTTATCCATTTTCAACCATACTATTCATTAATATTTATTCTATATATAAATTTACTCAATCTTATAAATAAAAAGTTTATCGTCTTGATCATTTGTAATAGTTCTATAATATTGGTGCCTCTATTCTTTCATCATTAAAGATTAGTCATTAAATGATCATTAATTTTAATAATAGTTATATTTTATAATCATTTATGATGTTATTAAATCCTTTAATGAGTGGTTTATTCTTTCTCTTTGAAAATGTAATCGATAAGAAACTTGTTTTAGTGATTCATAATTATCGAAGTGTGTCTTATAAATTAATGAATAAAATATTGACATAAAAACTCTATAATTAAAAATACATTTACTCATTTATATAATTTTATACCATTAATTATGTTCTCTTTTTCATTATTTATATATATTCATAGTATTGTTTATCTATGGGGTTAAAATAACCAAAACATGAGCATACCATAATTTAATGAATAATTAAGAGTTTATTTATAATAATATAATTATAACAGATTAATAATGATCATATTTTGTTCTTAGTGGAGAAATTTGCAATAATTTTATAGCATTATAAGAGTATGATAATTTATATAAATAAATATCATAGAAAAAATTGATAAGTATTCTCTTAATATAAGTTTTTAAATGATTAAAATAATGATGATCGGTTTTTGATCATATCTATAGTAGGTTATATAATATTTAATATCATAACCTTAATGATACTATAATTATAAAATTCTCCTTTAATTAAGATATTTAGCCAAAAAGTTAATATTTTTAAGGACAAAAAAATGTTATGCGGTGGAGCCGGTTAACTACAAAACAGAAGAACACAAATATTTTTATTTCCTAATGGATGTGATATATATGTAAAATAAAAATAAAAATAAAATAGTAATATTAATTTTTATATATAATAATAATATCATTATACTAGTCTATTTGGAATAAATTATAAATTCTGTTACTAAGAAGATAAACAAGTAGTCATTATACTCATGTTTGAGACTGGAATTTTCCTTGGAAGCCTATCAAGAAATAAAGGCCTTTGGAAAACTAATGGGGAATAAATGTTTTTGAATGTACAAGAGAGTTATAGTTGAAATAAAAATATTTTAAATGATAAATTTTTAGGATTATCGATCCTTAGAGTGGTGAAAATGTTTCCCGTTTATAAGTTGAGGGAATGATAGATTTGTAAATACCCATTGAATTTCAATAATTTAATTTCCCTATTATATTTTTTAGTGATTCCATGGGAATAAATGGGGAAATGGAATGTTTTTATCTAAAAACATAAAAAATTAACATGCAAACATGTCCCCCAATAAAAAGACCTTGTATAATTTTTTTTACCAAGTAAATAATTCATAGCAATAGTAATAAATTTTAATGAAAAAAATTAAAAGTCTTTAGGATACCTTTTATGAACCTCCATAATTATGTTCTTACACCATTTTATCCAAAAATTATAGTTAGGTAAATATTAATTTAAAATTTAAATAACTAAATATGAAAACAAATTTTAGACAGATAATGAGTACATATGTAAATTTATAAATGACGTAATAATATATTGAATACTAATTATATTGACTTGAAAATAATTATTATGACACATATAAAATAATACCATTAATAAAATACAAGAAAAATAATCAGTCTTGAATATAATTGATTCAAATAAAATAATGGAAACTTTTTTTAATAATAAAGTAACATTTAAATTATTAAAAAAAATGTTTTGAATACTTATTCTTGGTTAAAATAACATTTTAAAATGAATAATTTTATTCCAAGAATTCATATACATTTAAATAAAATATTTTACAATTTTATTTAATTCTAATGTAATTTTAAATATATATAAATAAGGTTTTGGGAAAATAGTATTTTCGAGTAATACCATATTTTTCAAAAAAACCAAAAAAATTCAAACTATGTCAATTTTTTTGAGGAATTAAAAAATGAACATAATTTTTATTAATTTAGAATAAAAATTTATAAATTCAATTTTCAATAAAATCATAAAATATAATTGAAATCCAATTTTATTAGGAAAATTACATTTTTAAATAAAAAATAATTTATTTGTCATATTTCATATCACACACCATCTTAATTGGAGTTAACTAATTATTGAAATGAAATTTTACTTATCATTTGTAACATGTTTTATGAAATGGAAATGTATATCACATAAAAATAAATAAAATATCTTATTAGTCTTCTTATGTAAACAAATTAAATTTCATTCAAGTTAAATGTACGATTTACTTTCTATATGCATTAAATTCATAAAGTGTTTACTCTTATTTATTCCCTATAATTCAATGGATGAGGTTTTAATGGCTATATTTAAATATTTATATTTTATCTAAATATTTCATGTTTAACTTATCTTTGGTGTTGCATGTTGAGTAATATACCGAACATATTTACTTATTTTGTAGTAGTAATATATTATAATCATGGTGTGTTACACCCCCCCAATTAAATTAATTACACACTCATAATTTAAATCATATAAATTCATATAGAGAAATTATAATTAATCACACACGGATAGAGGATCATTGGTTTATTTAGGATTTGGAATGTGATTTATTTAAATGAATATGGTTATAATCATTTATAAATACGGCAACCCATTATTAATTTAACATAGTATTCTACTATTAGAAGATGATCTTGATACATAAGGAATAACATCCCAACAACATTTTAAAATTCTTATATGAAAATAAAACCTCAATAGGTTTTAATAAATTAATAACCAAAAGTTTGTGAATACATACAAGACATAGGATAGTAGAAAATCTAGAATGATAATTTTCTATCATATTCATTATAGTAATTGGATAGACATTACCTTGTTCTCATTGTTTTTGTAACTATTTTTCTTATTGGCTCATGCATTGAGACAGTGTTTTCATAATTTAAAATAGTCTTGTAATTGAAACAATGTATTTTGAGATTCATTATTTCTAATAAACATGTGTGTTCAATATCCTTTTTCTCTACACCAATAGCATTTACTTTTCCTTTTAGAAAAATTTATCCAATGCCCCATCTGATTTTTTTCATCTGGGAAATTGAATCATCTATCTTTAATCACATTCATCAATTAATATTTCATGAGACTCTATATATATCATCCTTGGAGGTTTATAGACAATTTCTATGTATAAATTATTAATCATAGTTTATTATTTATGGTTTTGATTATCAAAACTATTTTAACTCTAAATACTATTATTATGGGCTTTTATCGAGGTAATCTCATCATTTTCCTTCAAACATATGGTTTTGTCTAAATCTCACCATTACTAAAACCATATGAGTTAATAGGAGTGATTATCATTATAAATGAATTATCCTAAATAACCACTGAATTATTTTACCTCATTATGTATCATGTTATAACACTCTCATGATTGCATATAGTTCCTACCAATCAACACATATCAAACTTGTTTCAACCAACATAACTCATAGTTTTACGTATAAATTTTTTCATCCATCCTAAAAAACATTGAGTTGGGTTCTCTCATAATTTTTCACATAATCCTTATAAAAGAGATCCTAAATTACTAAGATCATTAAATTATTCTTTACACAATTATCATTAAAATCTATTCTCTAAAAATCTAACTCATCCATCTTCAAACATCATTATTAATTACTATAATCATATAACAAATTATTTCAATACCCTAATCATATATTCATAGTATCATAATCTTCCAAAAACCTATTTGAATCTCTAATACAGTAAATTATAATAATATTATACATTCCTCAAAAAATAAACACTATGTAAAACCCTCTAATGGTAATTAACATTAGTTTATAAGGTCCAAAACTATTCAGTATATATCATATTCACACAAATGATTGGAACATCTCCAAAAATATCTTGAATCAATTAACAATCCAAAGGTTCCCAATAAATATATGACCTACATCTTCAAAATCAAACCACCCTTAATTATATCAAAATATTATGCATTTTAAACCCAAGGGTTATTCATTTCTCAATCACATGTTCTATGATATTTATTCCAAAAAATAAAATATTTTCATAAAGTAACAATTCAATGTCATTAATACCATTAAATATGTTTGTTTACATACTTTTAGTGTAAACCCAAGATTAATAATCCATAGATGCTTAATAAAATCCTCATAATATTTAAAATATACCAAAATACCATTGATAAATATCACTCACTAATTAAAGTACTTAAATATATCAAGGATCAATTTATGTTATGATTACTACATCACTTCCTTATATAAGGCTATAAAACTCTCTTTTTCCATTATAATAGGCATATGTTGATTTTTTTACCATTTAAGAATTATCCCTTTTTCAATTATAAGAAACAAGGATTTATGCATACATACCATTCTCCACTTCATTTTGATTATTTTATTTCAACCAAATAATAATCCAAAAATGGATATGATATTGTAAACCCATCAATATGAATATATCTTCCCTTGTGACACCTTTTTTGACATATGTTATATTTTAATCAACATAGATATCCCATGATCAATCCTTGTTTTTCCATGGTCATTCTTACTATTATATTATTTTACTAAATTAGTTACCATTATTATTAAATACTTTAAAATTTATCCTAAATAAATTATGATTACTAAAATCATATAAATTTGTAGAGTCAAAATTGGAGTATAGTTATTCTAATTTTTCATGCACTAGTTGGTGATTTCGTTATAAAGCATATTCCCTACTCAGGTTTGTTAACCCTTGGTGTAACTATGTAAGATTACGCATCCATCTATTTCATCCAGATACTGATTTATTGTTAAAAACATCTATATATTATCTAATTTACCAAAATTAATGGATGTTTTCCCATGCCTAGGCATAATCATTTGGATTTTGCTGAGGTTATTTTATCCTAATCCCCAAATAAAATGGCCCATATTACATTAAAATTAATTAATATACTTATCCTAAATGGTTTTCTACACCTTTGAAACAATGATGAACCCCAAATTAACAACCAATAAATTATATGAAACAAACATTCTAGTTGCCAAAGTTGTCCAAAAATTTCATTGGATAAAAAATGTTAAGCAACAGACTAGAACTATCTGGTTTGGTTGTCATAGACTCATACATTAAATAATTCATTTTATACTAGCTATAAAATACTATGAAAAAATATCCCTAATTATTATATTATTGTTAATTCTTTAATCTCTTACATTTGAAGGATCGATTTAGGTTTTGAGAATCAGAGTATCAGGTCACTTAATAAACTAATAAATCTCATGAATTTCTAACGTAGTGGATATTTTTTCCATTATATAAAATAACATACTTAATTCATGATTAGTTTTAAACATATCATAATAATTATTCGACCCATACGGTCCTATTAAACATGTCACATGTATTACTTTTCTTAAAAAACTGGTCAACATATATCCATATGAATGTGGGGGTCACAAATGATCAATAAATAAAACGTATAAATACTGGAAAAAATCTATAAAAATTAAATAAGTTACATATTAGGAATAGGTATAAAAATTGAATCAATTATCATCATAAAACTAGTATCAGGATATATCCATGAGAATAAATAAAAACATGGATATCAATAATTCTCATCGCATACTAATAGAATGCATAATTTCATATATTTAATACTTCTTGTCAAGAACACATGGCATGAAACCTTACATATCATCTAGAAACATTGAAAAAAAGGTTTGATGAATTGGGAAGTCCTAAACCAAGAACACAAACCTATTAAACCACATTTGACATACCAATGCAATTATTTGTTATATAATTTTGGGCCACTCATGTCACAAGATTATGACAAATGCATTCAATATATGTTTTAAAAATTTCTTTTATATCAGTCCCCTTAGAACCATTGGATGAATAAAAAACATTACTACAAATATTATAATGATTATTTAATATTATTATGTGATAAATGACACAAACAAACTAAAGTGAACCCTAAAATGGTCAACCGATCTAGCACACAACAAGGCCAAACATGTGTTCCCAATCCTCATGGGATGGAATCTAGAGTTGGGAATGAAAAATACCTATGTGAAAATGTTTTATACCAAGAAAATAATATAAATAAATGGAATAAAGGTAAAAACTAATTGGGGAAAAAATAATATAGAATATACCTCTTAATGTCATCAAGGGTCACCTCTAACTAAAGAACCTTGAACACTCCATGAGTTATCTAGAATAGAGAAATATACACTGATCTGATAAATGGTAAATAAATTAGGTGTGATCACATAGATGCCCAGTAGGTATATAAGGGATAAATAATTCTATATTCATTTGATTCAAAATGAAATCCATTTCATGCCAGTTATAAAATGATATATATAATGATATGGGGTTGTCTATTCATTTTTAAAATTTTAAAGATTCCAATATTTGGAAAAACTACTTTATCACTTTTTAAAAAAAAATATTTTCTGATATAGAATAACCATTCCAGTAAATTCCATAAAAAATAACTAGGGTTAAAATTGGTTTGATGTACAGAAATGAAATGTCACTTGATTATGATTCTATGTAACTAATGATTCAAATAAATAAGAAAACAAGAATCATGGTATCTCAAGTCCTAGATGAGACAACCTTGGACAAGATATCAATACAATCCCATAATCAATCACTTATAGTACATTTTATCCATAAACACTTCCCAAACACCCTGTGAAACCCTTACTGGCTCAACCAAGGGGTTCATCCCATGGGTAGTTAGACTATCTACCCAAGGCCACTAGTTAAAATGTAACCTCAAGAAGTGTAGAATGTGTACCTAGGATCCCACTTAACTACCTAAGGTTTCCCATGACATTTACGTGGAGGTGATTTTTTTCAACAAATGATATAAAAACTTGTCATACTATTCATTAACAACCTACACACTTTCTCACCTATTAACTCCCACATTAAGAACGTCCCCATCTAATAAAAACAAATAAGAAAAAATCATTACCACTAATAAGATAGTAGCATCCACACATAGATAGTGGAATTTCTTAGGAGGGTTTTCTATTTTGTGGAAAATAATTCCATGTACCAATAAGGACTCACCAATTTCATTAAAAAGGAACACTTTCTCATTAGAAACACTAGATTTCCCAAAACCTTTCTTATTATAAAACTATACCCCATCATCAAGCAATCCCATAATCGATGATTAAAACCATTGAAGATAGTTTGATTTGTAAAAGTATATTTCCAATTTAAAAAAACACTAAACATGATTAAAACGAAACCAATTCATGATAAAAACTAAAGGGGATGTTTAGAAACCAAGATAAAACCATTTCTAAGAATCACAACAAAAACATAGAATACAAATTTCGTTTAATTTTATAATACCATCATATAACCCCTAAATTTAAGAAAATAATTTTAAAGGATTCTATATAGTTATAAACTACCTAAAATACTTATATTCATGGCGATGGAAACTCAAAATCATCTCTATGTGGAACAACAATGAAAAAAGCACAAAGTAATACCCAAAAATATTGGAACCCCCAATTTAAAAATGTGGAAATAAGAATCCTTGGTCATCGAAACCCAAGCAGAAAAATTATAAAGAATAAAATGGAGAAAGAATGAAGAAGGAGGGATTACCTTTGAATATCCTTCTAAAATATTGAATAAAAATAATAATTTTACCATGCAGAGGAGAGTAATTTAAGGTAGTGTTGTGGGAGGGTCTCCACGTCATTTGCGGATCAAATGGTGGTGGAACATGGGGAATAGGTGTTAAAAATATATGCTGGAAATGTGGTAAAATACCACTTTTAAGTGACATAAAATACCACATGGTTTTGTTACACTATCTACCAGACCGTGCGACAATAATGTGGTATCCTTTTCACAAAATTAGATGAAGATCCATTGTTTTTTGGTTGATGTCTCAAAGCATTGTTCCAACCATGTTGTCCTAGCATAATTACTATATTAGAGACACGTTTGAATAGTTGTGTCATGCCTTTTCTACATACCCTGAGCCCACCACACACCACCCAATTACTAGACCAAAAGAAACAATTTCTCCATAAAAACTATGGAGAAATCATATAAACCAAAATAGATTAAAAATAAACAAATTAAATGGTTTTGATGGTTTTTGGTATAATAATTCTACAGACCATTGACACATTCCACCATTATAATTTTTCCAAAAGATTTGACTAACAAAATCGCAAGGCCAATGATGAACACCACCTAAAAAAAATTGATCGATAAATGAAACCTCTCTATCCATCCATAATCCAATATTTTTAAATCCATAGAAGTAGATAAAAAATCTCAAATAACCAACCTGATATCCATATTAAGAACAGACAAGAATGAAGATAACTAACAAGCAATCAATGAACGAGGAAGCACAATTTCACCAATGCTCTTGAACATGTAAAACCCCAACCCCAAACATGAATATTAGAGAAGAATCAATCCATTTTCCATTATGGATTTACTGGATGATCTGCAATAAAAAAACATGGTTAAAAAATTGTTATGTTTTTGGTTAGGCATGATGGGGAAAAAGAGTTATCCCACATAGATAACTAGAAACTGTGCGTACTATAAGCTCCTTTCAAATTTTCCACCCCACTATTTTAGGTTTCAAGAGAAACATTGATTCCTTCAGTCTAAAAGAATCCCAAAAATTAAAAAAAAAATCCAAAATTATGATTAGAAACATGAAAAAGAATGAATACAACATTCCCTCGATGAAAAGATATATAATTTTCTTAAATAAAACCATTTTAGGGATAATACATCCCAAAAGGGTACAAAATATCATCTCTATATTCCCATAAAAATAGCACCCACTTTTTTCAACACCCCAAAAATAAAATATCATTTAAATCAAAAGAATATCCACATAGATTCGACCTCATCACCATGATTCTCCAAAGGGTCTAGGGAGTAGTTCAATGTGGTCTATTTTTCTCTACTCCACTTCATAGGAAGACTCTAGATAAAATGTTGCAGATAACCTATGAATCAAATATTATGGAAGATATATGGTTTTTATATACAAGATCACTTCTCGTGCCCTAAAATTTCACTTTGATATCATACACGTAGATTACTCTTAGATGATTGTAGTGATAAGGAATATGATGGCTGATTCATACCACTTATGAGTAGGATAGATGTGGTTCTCTTCCCATTCCATTCCCTAGAGTTATCGTTACTTCTTGTAGTGATAGGTGAGACATCCAACATCTTTGGAAGTCATTCTAGACATAAATAAATCCAAATATATTTCCTCACTACTTCTTCATAGGTGTTAGGGAAGGATGTTAGTACCTAAAAAAGATAGTTTTGAATACCCTTTTTAATGAATTGTTCCTTTAGGGATCCTTCTTTGACTAATTCCAAAAAGATAAGACAGCAACTCAACCAAACTAAAATCATATTCCAAGACCGATGAGTCACCTTTCATGAGATGGTACAAATCCATATTCTTTGACACCCTCAAAGATTCAGAGAAATACTACTAGATGAATAGGTCCGTGAATCTTTCCCACAAATAGACCTATCTTAGTTTTGAATGATAAGAAGACATTAGCCACTTCCATCATAGACCTTACAACAAAAATGTGGTGAAGGTGAGCATTAATGAATTTTGGAGAACAAGATGAATGAAAATATCCTCAAAATCAAGCAACCATTTTTATATTTCCTAGTATCTGGGTGTCAAACTAATTAAGGATGGTTAAACTCCTAGAACTATTTGATTAAATATTGGTGTTTGGGACCCTTGATATCTATATCCTTGATATACTATATGATTGTAGGGATACTTGAACAACTGAAGAACAAATAAGAGATGGAAAAATAGCTAAGTTCTTTCATAATCCCATAGAACACAATGAGAGAACACCCTAAAAATAATAAGGGAAAGATAAAATCAAACCAAAACACATCCAACCCACACATCTCAATCACAAACTAATAACCCGTAATCAAACACCATTTAAAAACAAAAATTTCGAAATTTAATAACCATAATCCAAAAAACTGAGAATACAAACATTAAAAGAGAATAATAAACAATTAATCACTCACTGTACAAAATACTGAAATTACCATTCTTTTAAAAACCTTTTTAAGAAATCCTAACAATCCTTAAAAACCAAACACCCATCGTTGTAATTCTATATAGCATTACAAACATAGATAGAGAGATATGTATGTGTATATATTATAATGCTATATCAAGCACCCATCCAAACATATCAACAACCATCTATCTACCACAAACACACACATATATAAATATATGTATTTAAATATATTTCTCATTTTTTCTAATGGATATCAATGGGGAAAACAAAACACATGAATTTCCAAAAAAATCAATCCCATATTTCAAATTCAGAACCAATATTCCATGGTGCATCATATCATTGATGGAACAGATTTCATAATTACCCAACTAAAATTAATTTCATATATTATATAACTATTAAAAAACACATAAATGTTTTCAAAAAACACACCATTTAATATAAAATTTATTTTTCAAAAACAAATCCTTTTATTTTTCAACACCATTTCAGATGATCTATATTTTAGAAGATCAAACATGATAATCCAAGAACAATTTTTTTCAAAACAAAACTCATTTTAAAATCTCAATAAAAATACCCCAAGGCAAACATAGGCCAACGAATTGAATAAATTATTGAAAACCACCCCTTACATGGCTAAAAATACCAAAATAGAAAAAGGAAAAAAAATCTACACATGGCTTGGACAAAATATTGGTGGACCGTGTTACATACATGTTAGCATACAAGAGGTAAGAAATGTAATTTTATTCTATGTGTATTGTTTTGAAGACCACATTAAACAACCATGAACCCTTTTGAATCCATCCTAAAAAATTCCACTATATCCTTGGGAGTTTCTGAAATAATCCACACATTCCTAAAAATCAACCAAAAACACTCATTAAAAATCAAGAACCTTGAAAAAATTTGATAACCAAGATTACATTTCAAGAACAACCACCAGGGACCCCTATAGAAATTAAAATGTAATTTTAATAGGTGGGGATCAATAACCTACCAAAAACTGAAAACTTGAATTCTTACAGTCATATCTCAACAACTATTATAAATCCTAAGATGACAGGGCCTAAAACCTATCTAATACAAATGTAACAAATTATCCCAATTGGAAGCATAGAACCCCCACATTAACATGGTCATTATTTCCTACCCTCCATGTAAAACTTTTTTCCATGCAGACATGTGGACCCCTCCCTAGGGCCCATACATCTTCACTTACAGGTCATAAGACTAATTACATCCCCCATAAGCCAATAAATGTTCTATCTAGTGTGAGTTTTTCATACTTGAACACATCCTAGAAACATTCCCATCAGATCACCCATCCTAGTAACTTCTTTTAGCCATGAATTATTAGTTATAGATCACTAATCAAGAATCCTACCCAAAAGAAATGTTTAACGTGATGAAAATATTTGATTCATTTAGACATTCAACCCTTTATCATTTTGGGGTGCTACATTCATCCCCATTTTAGATCACACTATCGTTGTTGTGGACCCAACATCTTGACTGAGGGAGTGAATCACAATTGGGGCTTAGTTCTAACTATGATACTATTTTTCACAAAATGACTAGGGTCAACACTAAACCAGTTACTCGATCTGGCCTGTAAAAGGCACTAAGAGACATTCCTGATCATCATGAGCTATAAATTAGTACTATAGTTCAAAAACAGCAAGATGGATATGGTTTATCCCAATAAATATAGACAAATATGTTGAATTAAAGGAATAAATAGCATGAGAAAAGAAATAAATACAAAATGTACCTCATGTGACATCACATGTGTGCTCTAACTAAAGAACAATGCTCTTTCCACGAGTGATCTGGAATAGAGAGAATGACATGGAGCTAAAAATAGGTAAACGCTGTGGGTTTGAGAAATAAAATGATTAGATGTGATCTAGGGAAAAAAATCACTAAGCAATTCCTTTAAAATTAAATCCATTTCATTTTAGTTTGGAAATGACATATATAATGATATGTTTATTTTCATTATTTTGAAATAATGTATCCAAATTACAATTTCAATTGATAGTTAATTCCATCACTATTCAAAAAAAAATTCATGATGGGACACACATTTTATTAAAATCCTTACAAAAATACAACCATTACTAAAATAGGTATAATGTTTAGAATATAAATTTTACTTGATTATGTGTCCAAGAAAAAAATATATTAATATTAAAGAAAAAATACTTCATGTAATCTCAGATACAAGTCAAGATAACCTTGGAAAATATATCAATAAAATCCCCCAATCAATCTCTACCAATACTAGTTATCCACAAATCCTACCCAAACACTCAGTGGCACCCTCACAAGCATGATCAAGAGGCACATACCATGGGTAGTTGGACCATATACTCCGGGTGACTAGACAATACGTATCCTCAACTAGTGAAGAATGTGTACCTTGAATTTGACATAACTACCCAATTCATACCATTATATTTAAGTGGGGGTGAGTTTTATCAAGCTATGATATACGTATATGTAATAAAATTCACAGAAAACACATCCACATTCTAACCATAGAACTCAAAACTGAAGTGTATCCCCATTCTATTTTAAATAATCAAGGCACAATATTTACCACTAAATACATATAAAAATGAACACATATTCTATTTTTTTGTAAATGAGTGAATGTTCCAATAGGGACTCATTGTTTTTTTTCAAAAGGAACACTTTCACCTTAAAACAACCGATTTTTCAAAAACATTACAATTACAAAACAATACCACATCATAACGAAATCCCATTTTCAATTATTAAAATCATTTAATATAATTTTATCAATATATTTATATTTATAATTAATAAAATAGAATTACATGATGGATACAAATTAAATTCATGATAAAATCTACAGTGGAAATTCATAAATAAAGAGAGAACCCATTTCAAAAGATCGTAACACTTATAAATAACATACATTTCATTCAACATTAAACACCCACAGAGAAAAACTATAATATATTAAAATAATGTTAAAATCCTTCACAAAGGTAAAACCCACCACAAATCACTATTTTCATGATGATGGAAAGTCAAAATCACTTCTAAGGTGATCAAAAATGAAAAAGAACCACATAATACCCTAACAGATTTAAACCCCCATTTTAAAAATAGTGAAACATAATTCCACGTAATAAAACATTTATGAGTAAAAGGAAGAATAATAAAAAGGAGGAAAAAGAAATAAAGTGGGTTTCCGTTGAAGATACACTTCATATCTTAATGAAAACTCAATATTTCACCATGGAGGAGGAGAGTATTCCAAAAATTATCTGGGATATGGGCACCACATCTACTGAAAATCGAATGAGGGAGGAATGAGAAGATTTAAGTTATAAATTGAGAGGTTATAAGTGGTAAAATACCACTTTTTATGTGACTTTAATGATAGAATGGTTCAGATAAAATATATGGAAGACCTTATGCAGACCATGTGGTAGCCTATGTCCAAAAGAGGAGGAAGACACATAGTTTGCTGGGTTAGACTTCACATACATCCACCAACCATGAGGTACTGGTAGACTCAATATATTGGATGTACAGTTTTAAAGTGGATGGGAAATGGTTTCATCTAATATGTGCTAACTATGTAGCACCCAAAAAACAATCCTTAATCCACAATTTATCCAATATTGCTTGGACAAACACTGAAAACCCAAAATACATTAAAAATAAACAAAATAGAAGGGACATATCAAGTCGTTGTGTGATAATAAACCTATTTGAGGGAAAAAATATAACTTAATTTTAATAAAAACACATTTAATTCCAATACATTGAACATTATCAATAAAGTAATATATTCTCTTGGTGAACATCATCCAATCTAACATATATATAATTTGATAAATTCATTATATATAATGTGAGTATATTTATATGTAAATAATATATTAATCATGACCGTAGGAGATTTTGATAAATATGTTTTATGGTTTTAAAAAAAAATATCCCTAATATAAGAAATGAATCACTGAAGGATGCCATCAGTGATAAAAAATCATTAAACAATTGATTAAACGATACACCCATTATAGGATCATTAATGGGATTGTTTTTATCTTTAATTAATTACCCAAAATGATAAATATATATTTTAGTATAAATAGTGACTCCTAAACCCATTTTGGGAAACCCATTTTGAAAATGAAAAGTAAAATTGAAGTGAAAATATGAAATTAATTTTTGAAAATTTTGTTAACATTGATATAAAAGTTTATATTCTAGGCCACTTCCAAAAGTATTTTTCTAAATAATGATTGAAAAATATTTTATAAATATTTTTCTGGGAACAATATTCAAAAATTAAGACATGAATACGAAACAATTTTTTCTGAGGAAATGTGGATCCCATAAATTTGATTATGAAAATGACATTTAGTTTAATGAAATTACCATTTTGGAAAAACCACATTGTAGAAAGGGTGATAAAACATTGTTTTAATTAAAATCCATTCAAGAAAATAGGATCATAAAATTATATATTGTAAATATTATGGTGGGATAACATAATTATTCAATAAAAATGTTTATGATAATAAAAAATATAACTCCATGAAACTGATTTCAGTTACCAAAAAACATTACTACCAATGAAACAATTGTACCAATAGAAAGCGAAATAAGGGACCATTATTTACCTTCTAAATTCAATTAAATAAAAATAAAAATAATAAAAATATCAATAGATATTGAATATTCTATAAAATGTAAATATAGTGTTTTACCTGTAATATAACACCCCAAGCTTCTATGGTACGCTTCTCTTCGAGTAATGTGATAGCGTGTGTTGTACGCAACACCGAGTTCGAACACACCACAACCAATCAAACTAGTCGTTATGAATAGTAATACCTACTTTTTGAAATTATATATATTTTATATTTCAAAATGTACTTCATTTTTTGATTCAGAATATCGAATTTATCCTAGGGTGAAATTTTGGAACTTTTCGGATAACACTTATATTTTGATGAATAGTGAAAATCACTAAATTTTAATTAAAAACAACTTTTTTAATCGAAATAATTTATATTGATAAATTAGGAATTTGGGTGTTTTTAAAGTATATTTAGAATATATTTTTACCATTTAATTCAATGTTGGTCATTTTACATAATTTTACAATTAAACACGACATAAACAAGTGTCAATCTTTTTATAGTTATTATCTCTTAAAAACATGCTTTTTGTTTTAACAACAGGAATTAATTTGAAATTAATTTATGCCACTTCTGTATTTTGAATTTGGAAAAATGGATTCCATATTTAGAATCAGGATGTTCATATTGTGTAAATAGGTAACTTTTATTTTTACACATTTTGAATAATTACTGCTGTAAATATTTTATTTACCATGGTTAAAGGGTAAATCCGGTAAATAAGGGTTAAAAAATAATATTATAACAATAGAAAATTACACTAAAACGTGTCCTAACCTTATTGGATGATACATGTTCGACCATAGGCATCTTTGGGTCTATTTGTTGACCCCATGGTGCCACTTGTAAGTGATAAGGACACTTTATTTTAATTATGTTTAAATGAATACAAAAATGACACAAGCATATATCTTTTAGAAATGCAATTTTTAAATAGGGTTATATATGTTGGATTTTCTACTATAAATATTAACTAGAAAGATAAAAATATTTCCTACATAATGGTATTTTATTTATAATTTTTAGACATTAAATTATTTAATTTATATATGACACAATGGTGATGTAGTAATTACCATAATAGTAAAAAATTAAAATGATTGATATTGTAGATACCCAAATAAAATTAATTTGAGACTTTTAATGAATTACACTAATTTTATAGGATAATATGACATATTATGATTGATTTAATTCACCTTTTTTTAACTAATCATTCTGTTATGACTTTCACAAAAATAAACTAATTAATATTGTCAAAATTGACATAAAAGAGTTTTTTAAAAAAATATTATATTATTAATTGATATTAAATTCCTAAAAATCTAAGGTTATTCCAAGAGAATTATATCATGATAGTTGTATCATTAATGGACCACTTCTCAGTCGCTTGGATGTATATAGTATGATTATTAACCATATAATATAAAAATACAAAGAGACATTTTAAAAGTAAATCTAATTAACTAAGAGTTAATACATAATGATAAGGTTAATATAGTAACCCAAACCTGTCTAAATTATATTTGTTGACTGTTTTTAGACCTATCCCCACCTTAAACTTTAAATAATCAAATTTGGAGACATTAGAAACCGAATATGAATTTATTATAAAATAATATTTCTACATTTTCCAAAGGTTCCCCTCACCGCTCTTATAAATGGGAACTCTACCTTCTCATTAACTCACACCTTCAAAGCCTTTTGGCTCGGACAAAATCTGCCCAAATACTCTCTCAAAATCCCTCACTTCATCCTATAGGCCTTACTTTAGTCAAAAATCCATCCTAAGAGCCCTTTTGATCAAATCAAAAGGAAGAACCCGAAGAAGAGGTAATGATTTCACCACCCTTTTCCAAGTTCCTTTCTTCTTCCACTTCTTCCTTCTTTGTTATTACCATTCTAAAATAATTAATCCAATATCTACTATATACTTTAATATTATTATAAATATGTTACAACCATATTATGTATTATATCCATCCTTTGAATGACATGTCACCATACGTGCTTACGTACGACTTACCGTCTCCACGTCGTGGTGTAATTGTTATTCAATATATTATTATTTGGATGGGTATAATAATGATTTTTAATTAATGAAAATAATAAATATAACATGATAATGATTATTTATATATGATATAATATCCAATTATATATTATTTTAATATCAAAAGAATGATATTGTCGCTCGTGCGTACGTACGGACTACAGTCTCCACGAACGCGATAAGATTCATTATCCATCGTATCAATTCAAGTATAATTCTAATTTGATGATTAATAATTGAATCTAAGATCTTGATATCATTCTGGATATGATTAATATACAACCTATCCATGAAAGACACAACTTATGTAACAAAACATATAAAATAAAACGAGTAAGTTAACACCCGAAACAATGATAATACTAAGATATTATTAACAAATCAATGTTGAAAGATCATATATGATATCATATTAATGTATATGATTCTTGAATAATTTAATAAAAATTATTTCACCATTATACAGGAGGTTATCCTACCCCCAACCGAGGAAAAGTACAAGGTAAGGGTTTATTTTGCAATCTCTTCATTATCCGAGGTTGTTTATACGTAATAATCTTCTGGGATTTCTTTATCATCCACATCGATATTTCTTAAAAATGTATATCAAAACATTTTTACTATTTACTAGAATATGGGTTAAAGTCATTTATACCCTTGTTTACTTCTATAAGTGGTTTATAAAGGAATCTTTCCGTTGTTTCCAAACAAGGTCCTTTTTAACCTTTTTGATAGAATTAAGGTAAGAATATTTTTTGTACTTATACGGCGGGTGCTGCTATTTTTCTCCGTTATAAAATCGTCAAAGCTTCCCTTACAATATTATAAGAATATTATCTAAGAAAATTATTTATTTTATAGATATATGAATCTTAAATGATTTAAAAATAGAATGATATATTTCTCTAAAAATAGTTTTGATTTCATCTATGTCAACATCCTTTGATATATTTTAAGCTTTTTTGAAGTTGATTTATTATGATAAAAAACTTCTATATTGTATTGAAGGTTTTGTGATACATTTGACTGTGGATGTGTTATTTTTATACCATTAGTGCTTTATGGATGAATTATCTACATTTCGTATGCTATTTTTAATACGAATGTTTATATTATGTTTAAAACTTTTCATATAGGAATGCATTGGACTTAATATGTGATGGGTGGAGCCCGCTATAGCTCCTCGATGCATCGGTAGGTCTCATGAGACAAACTAGTGTCTTGGAACAAGGCCTTGACAAAGTCTTATTTGTAGTCTTGGCACAAGGCCTTGGCTATGTGGTTATGATAGTCTGGCATTATGCATTCCATCATTATGAAAGTGGTTATTGATATTCCATGTGATTATTCGATTAGTAGAATATCCATGTGAATAAGTAAAGGGCAGTATTTCATTTTATTTTTTCCATACAATGTTGAAGTTCAAGTTTAGAAGGCTTTTGTTTTAGTTATACACTTCCTTAAAATGTTTATTCTTATTTTTCAAAGTTTCAACTATATTTTTATCCTTACTGGGCATTTGAGATCACCCATTTTCGTTGTTTTATTTGTCCCAAGATGTGAAGAAGTAAATTATGAATGACCTGCAGGGATATTGTGAGGGGATAACAGTGTGGATTATGGAGACAATATGTTTTTCTAGTAGTTTTTCACTTCATTATGTAATGTAAAACTTTATGAATATATCTAGTGTTTCCAAAGCTAATAAACCAATCGATCATTCGAGATTTGATCTTTCTTGTGATCATGCCAAGGTTATGTAATAATGCACCGACTCTGGGTAACTGGGGTCGGGGCGTTACAGTTGGTATCAGAGGAAGTTTAGTAAAAACCTTGGAAGCTAGATTTTGATAAACTCTGATTAGAGCACATAGACCTAAGATGAACTTTGAGGATTAGTATAGAAGAACCTCCTATAATTTTGGTATTGTAGAGATTTTTTGAGTTTTCTGAGCAATACATACCTGTCTGGATACGAGCAGGTAGAGGTGGCTCTGGCACAGATGTACCTAGGGGTAAAACCCAAAAACACCGCTTTGAGCTAGAATTGAACGAGAACTGGTGCACGACAACAGGACTTGCTGCACTCTTGGTTACGACACTCCTGAGGGATATTCTTAGGATAACTCTCATTTTCATTACAAATCATTATGAAGGGTTTATGAGTATATACATCCTCAAAGAAAACATTTTTATGATTATGGATTTTATCCATAAATAGTTCAATTTATGTTAAGTGTTTTATAAGTATGGAATTATGTATTTTGATTCATAAACTGATCTAGTTTATGCCATTGTTTAGAAATGGTGCCTAGTGGAAGAAATGGAAACCATATCAATGCACGCACTCCATGTAGGGATTTCCCTCCTACTCCAGATAATTATAGTGGAGCTGGTGATGCAACTGGTGCCGATCAGCTAATCACCATACTGGGACAACTCACTCATGTTATGAATAATAACCTTACCGGTATGGAGCACCCTGATCCGTGGCGTGGAGGATCAATGTTAGATAGATTCATGAGGAAACAACCACCAACGTTCAATGGAAGTACAAATCCCTTAGTAGCTGAGCAATGGATAAATTCCCTAGAGAAAATATTTCAGGCTTTGGGGAGTAGTGAAAGAGACAAAGTTATCATGGCAGTTTACCGCCTCACTGGAGATGCTGATCAATGGTGGTCATTGATTCAAAACACGAAGGAAGACGATGAAGTATTAAATATGGAATGGAGGGAGTTCAAAGATCTATTTTCAGAAAAATACTTTCCTCCTGACCATCGAGTAGATATGGAAAGGCAATTTCTGAGTCTGAGACAAAAGGAGGATGAGAATGTCAGAATGTATGAGGCTAACATTACATGGCTATCAAGGTATGTAGGAGATTATATACGTAACCCAAGAAGTAATATTGATCATTTCTTTGATGGGTTAAAACCATTTATCCGTCGAGCATTAGTCCCACAATCCTTATCGTCGTACGAAGACATTGTCTCATGTGCTATCATGACCGAAAAAGTATTCTCTAAGTCTTATGACTTTAAAGAAAAACAAGAGAAGAGGAGATCTGCTGATCAATCTGGGAATGGAAATAAGGGGATGAAGGGAAATGTTGAATATCCATCCTGTGGTAAAAGTGGGAAGAAACACCCTGGTACTTTCTTGAAGGGAATGGATGTCTGTTACAAGTGTGGTGAAAAAGGCCACCAAGCTTGTGATTGCAAAGGGAAGAAGGAAGATACCAATGTTCAGTGCTACAATTGCAGGGAGATGGGACATTATGCAAATGAATGTCCTAATAATCATGAGAACTTACCTCAGAAAAGGCCAAGGGATCAAGGCCAAGCTTATGCTATCACTAATTCTGAGGTAGAATCTCTAAAAGACTTGGTGGCAGGTAATTTAATGGTTTCCTCAAGTTTAGAGAATTCATTATTTGATTCTAGATCATCGCATTGTTTCATATCTTCCCAGTTTTCTAAGAAAATTATATATTTCCAATTTGAATTAACAAGGGAGTTGTCAGTTAAAACTCCTAAGGGAAGTATCATTGCAACAATGTTTTGTGAATCAGTCCCCATTAGAGCACATAAATGTTCTTTATCTGCTGATCTCATCTTCATACCTATGATTGAGTTTGATATAATCCTTGGTATGGACTGGCTTTCGGACTATGATGCAAAGATTTATTGTAAAAATAAAGAGGTTATGATTTTTGATGATGATGATAATAAACACCTTATCTTTAGAGCAGAATCATCACCACCTAATTCTTATCTAGATCCACCCCCAGTAGCTCAACTAAATTCCATTATTGGGGAGGAAGAGAATGAAATGATAGTGGGTGAGGAAAAGAATGTTCAAATAGAGGATGTACCTATTGTGAAAGAATATGTAGATGTGTTTCTGGTAGATTTACCTGGACATCCTCCAGAACGAGAAGTTGAGTTTTCGGTTGATTTAATTCCTGGATTAAGGCCTATATCGAAGACCCCTTATAGAATGGCCACTGTAGAATTAGTTGAATTAATGAAACAACTAGAGGAATTGAGTAATAAGAGATTTATTCACCCTAGTGTTTCTCCATGGGGAGCCCCTGTTCTTTTTGTTAAAAAGAAAGATGGATCTATGAGGTTATGTATCGACTACAGGGAGATCAATGCTGTAACAATAAAGAACAAGTATCCCCTAACTCGCATTGATGATTTATTTGACCAACTGCATGGAGT
The DNA here is from genome assembly GCA_963277665.1 of Viscum album. Lineage (NCBI taxonomy): Eukaryota > Viridiplantae > Streptophyta > Magnoliopsida > Santalales > Viscaceae > Viscum > Viscum album. The sequence continues at coordinate 221,140,467 of OY728147.1, forward strand.
TCAATACTTTTCAAAGATTGACCTTCAGTCTACATACCATCAGTTGTGTGTAAAGAAGGAAGACATTCCGAAGACAGCATTTCGAACCAGGTATGGGCATTACGAGTTTACTGTAATTCCCTTTGGATTGACTAATCCACACTATGTATTCAATGATCTGATTAATAGAGTTTTCAAGGAATATATCTATGAATTTGTGGTGGTATTTATTTATGATATCTTGGTACACTCTAAAAGCTACGAGGATCATGAAAGTCACACGCGCATTATCCTGAAGACTTTAAGAAGACATGAATTATATGGGAAGTTTAGCATGTGTGAATTCTGGCTTCAGGAGATTTTTTTCCTGGCCATATTGTCTCTAAAGATGGAATATTTTTTTATCGTTATAAGACCAAGGCAATCCAAGAATGGCAAGCACCTACGAGTATAATTGAGGTACGCAGTTTTATTGGTTGGGCAGGTTATTATCGACGTTTCGTCCAGAATTTTGCCTGATTGGAAAACCCATTAACAAAGCTCACACGTAAAGGGAGTAATTTTGTTTGAAAAAAAGAGTGTGAAGAATGTTTCGAAGAACTGAAGAGAAGATTAGTCAATGATCCTATATTGACTCTACCATCGGGGAATGATGGGTTCGTTATTTATAGTGATGCATCGATGAAAGGACTTGGTTGTGTCCTTATGCAGAATGATAGAGTTATTGCCTATGCATCAGGACAGTTGAAAATTCATGAAAAAAACTATCCTACTCATGATCTTGAGTTACCAGCTGTGATCTTTGCTTTGAACATATGGAGGCACAACCTCTATGGTGAAAAATGTGAGATTTATACTGATCACAAGAGTTTGAAGTATATTTTCTCACAAAAAGAACTCAACATGAGGCAAAGGAGATGGCTTGAATTACCCAAGGATTACGATTGTACGATACACTACCTCCCGGGGAAAGAAAACAAGGTGGAAGATGCTTTGAGCAGAAAAGTTCATGGAGTTTTGAACAATATGCTAATTGAAAGGGATCTAATTTTCATTGATCTAGTGAAGATGGAAATGGAAATAACCAGGGAAGGTGAAACATAAATTCTTTTTCAAATGGTTTCCAAACCATCATTACTAGAAAGGGTTAAGAGTTCTCAGACCGATGATGAAGAACATCAAAAGATGATTAAAGCTGTGAATGATGGGAGATTGAGAGACTTTGTGTAGGAAGAAGGAATTTTGATATTCGGGAAGAGGTTTTGTGTTCCCGATATAACTGATCTAAAAAGGGAATTGTTGGATGATGCTCATATTTCTAATTTCTCTATACACCCTGGGTGCACCAAAATGTATAGAGATTTGAGGGAACATTTTTTGTGGGACAACATGAAGATGGAGATTGCTGATTTTGCGTCAGGATTTATGGTTTGTCAACAAGTGAAAGCTGGAAGACAACAGCCTGGTAGAGTATTGCAACCTCTTCCTATACTGGAGTGGAAATGGGACAATATTACGGTGGAATTTGTCATGGGGCTTCCAAAGACTCCTAGAAGGAACAATGCAATATGGGTTATTATTGATCGTCTTACCAAGTCAACACATTTTCTTGCTGTAAGAGAAGATATACCACTAGAATTTCTAGGAAGACTCTATATTGATGAAGTTGTGAGACTTTATGGAGTACCCCTCTCGATTGTTTCTGATCGTGATCCCCGTTTTACTTAACGATTCTCGAAAAGTCTTCAGAAAGCCTTGGATACTGATCTTTATTTGAGAACTGCCTACCACCCTCAAACAGATGGACAATCAGAACGAACTATTCAAACCTTAGATGACATGTTGAGATCCTGCTCACTTGACTTTCAGGTTATGTGGGATCAATATTTACCTCTGGTAGAATTTTAATATAATAATAGCTTCCATTCCAGTATTCTAATGGCACCATATGAATCATTATACGGAAAGAGATGTCGTACACCAACCTGTTGGGATGACGTTGGTGAAAGAAAACTTGTAGGCCCATAACTGGTGGAGGAAACGATGGAAAAGGTGAAGGTAATCCAAAATCACATCAAAGCAGCTCAAAGTAGGTAGAAGAGCTGTGCCGATAATCGAAGGAAGGATTAGGAATTTCAAGTCGGTGATCATGTTTTCCTAAAGGTATCTCCATGGAAGGGAGTCATACGTTTGGGTAATAAAGGTAAATTGAGTCTCAGGTACATCAGACCTTTTGAAATTCTCGAACGAATTGGGGATTTAGCTTACTGATTGGCAATGCCGCCAAGTCTCTCCAAAGTTCACAATGTGTTCCACGAATCTCTATTGAGGAAATAAATGCCTGACCCAACGCATGTACTCACCTATGAGGAATTAGAACTGGACCACGATATTTCTTATTGCGAAGAGCTCGTCATAACTCTTGATATGAGAGAACATGTGCTGAAAAACCCGACGACGTGTCTGGTAAAAGTTTTGTGGAGGAACCATAAAATGGAAGAGGCAACGTGGGAACCCGAGGAACTTATGAGGAAGAACCACCTGAGTCTTTTCATGCGATAATATTCTAGAAATTTCGATGATGAAATTATTTGAAGGTGCGGAGAATGTAACACCCCAAGCTTCTACGGTACACTTCTCTTTGAGTAATGTGATAGCGTGTGTTGTACACAACACCGAGTTCTAACACACCACAACCAATCAAACTAGCCATTATGAATAGTAATACCTAATTTTTTAAATTATATATATTTTATATTTCAAAATGGACTTCATTTTTGGATTCAGAATATATAATCTATCCTAGGGTGAAATTTTGGAACTTTTCAGATAAAACATATATTTTGATGAATAGTAAAAATTACTAAATTTTAATTAAATACAACTTTTTTAATCGAAATAATTTATATTGATAAATTATGAATTTTAGTGGTTTTAAAGTATATTAAGAATATATTTTTCCCATTTAATTCAATGTTGGTCACTGTACAAAATTTTACAATTAAACACGACATAAACAAGTGTCAATCTTGTGATAGTTATTATCTCTTAAAAAAACGCTTTTTGTTTTAACAACAAGAATTAATTTTAAATTAATTTCTGCCACTTTTGTGTTTTGAATTTGGAAAAATGGATTCCATATTTAGAATCAGGATGTTCATATTGTGTAAATAGGTAACTTTTATTTTTAGACATTTTGAATAATTACTGCGGTAAATATTTTATTTACCATAGTTAAAGGTTAAATCCGGTAAATAAGGGTTAAAAAATAATATTATAACAATAAAAAATTACCCTAAAACGTGTTCTAAAATTATTGGTTAATACATGTTTGACCATAGGAATCTATGGGTCTATTTTGGGACCCCATGGGGCCACTTGTAAGTGATAGGTACACTTTATTTTAATTATGTTAAAATGAATACAAAAATGACACAAGCATATATCTTTTAGAAAAACAATTTTTACATAGGGTAATATATGATTTATTTTCGACTATAAATATTAATTAAAAATATAAAAATCTTTCCTACATAATGGTATTTTATTTATAGTTTTTAGACATTATATAATTTAATTTATGTATGACACAATGGTGATGCAGTAATTACCATAATAGTGAAAAATTAAAATGATTGATATTGTAGATACCCAAATAAATATAATTTGAGACTTTTTATTAATTACAATAATTTTCTAGGATAATATGACAAATTATTATTGATCTAATAGACTTTTTTTGAACTAATAATTCTGTTATGAGTTTCACAAAAATCAACTAGTGAATAGTGTCAAAATTGACATAAAAGTGTTTTTAAAATAAATATTATATTACTAATTGATATTAGATTCCTAAAAATCTAAGGTTAAGCCAAGATACTTATATCATGATAGGTGTATCATTAATGTACCACTTGGTGGTCTAATGTGTGTATATAGTATGTTTAGTAACCATATAATCTAAAAATACAAAGAGACATTGTAAAAGTGAAACTAATTAACTAAGAGTTAATACTTAATGATAAGGTTAATATAGTAACCCAAACCCGTCTAAATTCTATTGGTTGAGTGTTTTTCGACCTATACCCACATTAAAATTTAAATAATCAACTTTTGAGCCATTAGAAACCTAATATGAAGTTATTATAAAATAATATTTCTAGATTTTCCAAAGGTGCCCCTCACCCCTCTTATAAAAGGGCACTCTCCCTTCTCATTAACTCACACCTTCAAAGCCTTTTGGCTCGGCCAAAATCTACCCAAATACTCTCTAAACATCCCTCAATTCATCTTATTGGCCTTCCTTTAGTCAGAAAGCCAACCTAAGAGCCCTTTTGATCAAATCAAAAGGAAGAACCCGAAGAAGAGGTAATGATTTCACCACCCTTTTCCAAGTTCCTTTCTTCTTCAACTTCTTCCTTATTTTTTATTACCATTCTAAAATAATGAATCCAGTATCTCCTATATACTATAATGTTATTATAAATATTTTACAACCATATTAAGTATTATATCCATCCTTTGAATGACATGTCACCATACGTGCGTACGTACGGCTTACCATCTCCACGTCGTGGTGTAATTGTTATTCAATATATTATTATTTGGATGGGTATAACAATGATTTTTAATTCATGAAAATAATAAATATAACATTATAATGATTCTGTATATATGATATACCATCCAATTATATATTATTTTAATATCAAAAGAATGATATTGTCGCTCGTGCGTACATACGGACTACCGTCTCCACGAACGTGATAAGATTCATTATCCATCGTATCAATTCAAGTATAATTCTAATTTGATGATTAATAATAGTATCTAAGGACTTGATAACATTCTTGATATGATTAATATACAACCTATCCATGACAAACACAGCTTACGTAACAAAACATATAAAAGAAAACGAGTAAGTTAACATCCGAAACAATGATAATACTAAGATATTATTAACAAATCAATGTTAAGAGATCATATAAGATATCATATTAATGTATATGATTCTTTAATAATTTAATAAAAATTATTTCACCATTATACAGGAGGTTAACCTACCCCCAACCAAGGAAAAGTACAAGGTAAGGGTTTATTTTGCAATCTCTTCATTATCCGAGGTTGTTTATATGTAATAATCTTCTGGGATTTCTTTATCATCCACATCCATGTTTCTTAAAAATGTATTTCAAAACATTTTTACTATTTACTAGAATTTGGGTTAAAGTCATTTATACCCTTGTTTACTTTTATAAGTGGTTTATAAAGGAATATTTCCATCATTTTCCAAACAAGGCCCTTTTTAACCTTTTCGATAGAATTAAGGTAAAAATGTTTTTTGTACTTATACTGCGGGTGCTGCTATTTTTCACCGATATAAAATCGTCGAAGCTTCCCTTACAATATTATAAGAATATTTTCAATGAAAATTATTTATTTTATAGATATATGACTCTTAAATGATTTAAGAATAGATTGAGATATTTCTCTAAAAAGAGTTATGATTTCATCTATGTCAACATCCTTTGATGGATTTTAAGCTTATTTGAAGTTGATTTATTATGATAAAAAACATCTATATTGTATTGAAGGTTTTGTGATACATTTGACTATGGATGTGTTATTTTTATACCATTAGTGGTTTATGGATTAATTATTTACATTTCGTATGATATTTTTAAAACGAATGTTTATGTTATGTTTAAACCTTTTCATATGGGAATGCATTGGACTTAATATGTGACGGGTGGATCCCGCTATAGCTCATAGATGAATCGGTAGGTCTCATGAGACAAACTAGTGTCTTGGCACAAGGCCTTGACAAAATCTTATTTGTAGTCATGGCACGAGGCCTTGGCTATGTGGTTATGATAGTCTGGCATTATGCATTCCATCATTATGAAAGTGGTTATTGATATTGCATGTGATTATTTGATTAGTATAATATCTATGTGAATAAGTAAATGGAAGTATTTCATTTTATTTTTTCCATACTATGTTGAAGTTCAATTTTAAAAGGCTTTTGTTTTAGTTATACGCTACCTTAAAATGTTTATTCTTATTTATGAAAGTTTCTGCTATATTGTTATCCTTACTGGGCATTTCAGCTCACCCCTTTTCTATGTTTTATTTTTCCCAAGATGTGAAGAAGTAAATTATGAATGACCTGCAGGGATATTATGAGGGGATAATAGTATGGATTATGGAGACAATATGTTGTTGTAGTAGTTTTTCACTACATTATGTAATGTAAAACTTTATGAATATATCTAGTGTTTCCAAGGATACTAAACCAATCGATCATTCAAGATTTGATCTTTCTTGTGATCATGCCATTGTTATGTAATAATGCACCGACTCTGTGTAACTGGGGTCGGGGTGTTACAGTTGGTATCAGAGAAAGTTTAGTACAAACCTTGGAAGCTAGATTTCGATAAACTATGATTAGAGCACATAGACCTAAGATGAACGTTGAGGATTAGTATAATAGAACTTCCTAGAATTTTGGTATTGTAGAGATTTTGTGAGTTTTCCGAGAAATACATCCCTGTCTGGATACGAGCAGGTAGAGGCAGCTCTCGCACAGATGTACCTAGGGGTAAAACCCGAAGACACCACTTTGAGCTAGACTCGAACGGGAACTGGGGCACAACAATAGGCCTTGCTGCACTTTTGGTTACGACACTCCCGGGGGATATGCTTAGGATAAATCTCATTTTATTTACAAATCATTATGAAGGTTTTATGAGTATATACATCCTAAAAGAAAACCTTTTTATGATTATGGATTATATCCATAAATAGTTCAATTTATGTTAAGTGTTTTATAAGTATGGAATTATGTATTTTGATTCATAAACTGATCTAGTTTATTCCATTGTATAGAAATGGCGCCTAGTGGAAGAAATGGAAACCATATCAATGCACGAACTCCATGTAGGTATTTCCCTCCTACTCAAGATAATTATAGTGGAGCTGGTGATGCAACTGGTGCCGATCAGCTAATCACCATACTGGGACAACTCACTCATGTTATGAATAATAACCTTACCAGTATGGAGCACCCTGATTTGCGGCGTGGAGGATCAATGTTAGTTCGATTCATGAGGAAACAACCACAAAAGTTCAATGGAAGTACAAATCCCTTAGTATCTGAGCAATGGATAAATTTCCTAGAGAAAATATTTCAGGCTTTGGGGAGTAGTGAAAGGGAAAAATTTATCATGGCAGTTTACCACCTCAATGGAGATGCTAATCAATGGTGGTCATTGATTCAAAACACGAAGGAGGATGATGAAGTATTAAATATGGAATGGAGGGAGTTCAGATATATGTTTTTAGAAAAATACTTTCCTCGTGACCATCGAGCAGATATGGAAAGGCAATTTCTGAGTCTGAGACAAAAGGAGGATGAGAATGTCACAAAGTACGAGGCTAACTTTACAAGGTTAGCAAGGTATGCTGGAGATTATATACGTAACCCAAGAAGTAAGATTGATCATTTATATGATGGGTTAAACCATTTCTCCATCGAGCATTAGTCTCACAATCCTTCTCGTCGTACGAAGACATTGTCTCATGTGCTATCAAGACCGAAAAAGAATTCTCTAAGTCCTATGACTTTAAAGCAAAACATGAGAAGAGGAGATCTGCTGATCAATCTGGGAATGGAAATAAGGGGAATAAGGGAAAGGTTCAATATCCATCCTGTGGTAAATGTGGGAAGAAACACCCCGGTACTTTCTTGAAGGGAATGAGTGTCTATTACAAGTGTGGTGAAAAATGCCACCATGCTCGTGATTTCAAAGGGAAGAAGGAAGCTACCAATGTTCAGTGCTACAATAGCAGGGAGATGGGACATTATGAAAATGAATTTCCTAATCATCAGGAGAACTTACCTCAGAAAAGGACAAGGGATCAAGGCCAACCTTATGCTATCACTAATGATGAGGTAGAAGCTCCAAAAGACGTGGTGGTAGGTAATTTAATGGTTTCCTCAAGTTTAGAGAATTCATTATTTGATTCTGGATCATCGCATTGTTTAATATCTTCCCAGTTTTCTAAGAAAATTAGATATTTCCAATTTGACTTAATAAGGGAGTTGTCAGTTAAAACTCCTAAGGGAAGTATCATTGCAACAAATTTTTGTGAATCAGTCCCCATTAGAGCACATAAACGTTCTTTATCTGCTGATCTCATCTTCATACCTATGATTGAGTTTGATATAATCATCGGTATAGACTGTCATTCAGACTATGATGCAAAGATTTATTGTAATAATAAAGAGGTTACAATTTTTGATGATGATGATAAGGAACACCTTATCTTTACAGCAGAATCATCACCACCTAATTCTTATCTAGATCCACCCCCAGTAGCTCAACTAAATTCAATTATTGGGGAGGAAGAGAATGAAATGATAGTGGGTGAGGAAAGGAATGTTCAAATAAAGGATGTACCTATTGTGACATAATATTTAGATGTGTTTCCGGAAGATTTACCTGAACATCCTCCAGAATGAGAAGTTGAGTTTTCCATTGATTTAATTCCTGGATTAAGGCCTATTTGGACGACCCCTTATAGAATGGCCACTGCAGAATTAGTTGAATTAAAGAAAAAACTAGAGGAATTGAGTAATAAGAGATTTATTCGCCCTAGTGTTTCTCCATGGGGAGCCCCTATTCTTTTTGTTAAAAATAAAGATGGATCTATGATGTTATGTATCGACTACATGGAGATCAATGCTATAACAATAAAGAACAAGTATCCCCTAAATCGCATTGTTGATTTATTTGACCAACTGCATGGAGCTCAATAGTTTTCAAAGATTGATCTTCGATCTAGATACCTTCAGTTGTGTGTACAGAAGGAAGAAATTCCGAAGACAGTATTTCGAACCAGGTATGGGCATTACGAGTTTACTGTAATTCCCTTTGGATTGACTAATGCACATTCTGTATTCATGGATCTAATGAATAGAGTTTTCAAGGAATATCTCGATGAATTTGTGGTGGTATTTATTGATGATATCATGGTATAATCTAAAAGCTACGAGGATCATGAAATTCACTTGCGCATTATCCTGAAGACTTTAGGAAGACATGAATTATATGGAATGTTTAGCATGTGTGAATTCTGGATTCAGGAGATTTCTTTTCTTGGCCATATTTTCTTTAAAGATGGAATCTCTGTTGATCCTTCTAAGACCAAGTCAATCCAAGAATGGCCAGAACCTATGAGTATAACTGAGGTACGCAGTTTTATTGGTTGGGCAGGTTATTATCGACGTTTCGTCCAGAATATTTCCCGATTGGAAAACCCATTAACAAAGATCACACGTAAAGGGGTTAAATTTGGTTGGAAAAAAGAGTGGTAAGAATGTTTCTAAGAACTGAAGAGAAGATAATCAATGATCCTATATTGAATCTACCATCGGGTAATGATGGGTTCGTTATTTATAGTGATGCATCGAAAAATGGACCTGGTTGTGTCCTTATGCAGAATGATAGAGTTATTGCCTATGCATCAGGACAGTTGAAAATTCATGAACAAAACAATCCTACTCATGATCATGAGTTAGCAGCTGTGATCTTTGCTTTGAATATATGGAGGCACTACCTCTATGGTAAAAAATGTGAGATTTATACTGATCACAAGAGTTTGAAGTATATTTTCTCACAAAAAGAAATCAACATGGGGAAAATGAGATGGCTTGAATTACTCAAGGATTATGATTGAACGATACACTAACACCCGGGGAAAGAAAACTAGGTGGAAAATGGTTTGAGCATAAAAGATCATGGAGTTTTGAACAATATGAGAATTTAGAGGGATATAATTTTCATGGATCTATTGAAGATGGACATGGAAATGACCATTGAAGGTGAAACATCAACGATTTTTCAAATGGGTGCTAAACCATCAATACTAGAAAGGATTAAGAGTTCTCAGACCGATGATGAAGAATTTCAAAAGATGATTAAAGCTGTGAATGATGGGATATTGAGAGACTTTTTGTATGAAGAAGGAATTTGGAAATTCGGGAAGAGGTTTTGTGTTCCCGATATAACTGATCTAAAAAGGGAATTGTTGGATGACGCTCATAGTTCCAATTTCTTTATACACCCTGGGAGCACCAAAAAGTATAGAGATTTGAGGGAACATTTTTGGTGGGAGAACATGAAGATGGAGATTTTTGATTTTGTGTCAAGATGTATGGTTTGTCAATAAGTGAAAGCTGGAAGACAACAGCCTGGTGGAGTATTGCAACCTCATCCTATACAGGAGTGGAAATGGGACAATATTATTATGGACTTTGTATTTGGGCTTCCAAAGACTCCTAGAAGGAACAATTCAATATGGGTTATTGTTGATCGTCTTACCAAGCCAGCACATTTTCTTTCTATAAAAGAAGATCTACCACTGGAACGTCTAGCAAGACTATATATTGATGAAGTTGTGAGACTTTATAGAGTACACCTATCGATTGTTTCTGTTCGTGATCCCCGTTTTACATCAAGATTCTGGAAAAGTCTTCAGAAAGCCTTGGATACTGATCTTCATTTGAGCACTGTCTACCATCCTCAAACAGATGGACAATCAGAACGAACTATTCAAACCTTAGAAGACATGTTGAGATCCTGCTCACATGACTTTCAGGGTATGTGGGATCAATATTTACCTCTTGTAGAATTTTCCTATAATAATTGCTTCCATTCGAGTATTCAGATGGCACCATATGAAGTGTTATACGTAATGAGATGTCGTACACCAACCTGTTGGGATGAGGTTGGTGAAAGAAAACTTGTAGGCCCAGAACTGGTGGAGGAAACGATGGAAAAGGTGAAGGTAATCCAAAATCACATCAAAGCATCTCAAAGTAGGCAGAAGAGCTATGCCGATAATCGAAGGAAGGATTTGGAATTTCAAGTCGGTGATCATGTTTTCCTAATGGTATCTCCATGGAAGGGAGTCATACGTTTGGGTAATAAAGGTAAGTTGAGTCCCAGGTACATAGGACCTTTCGAAATTCTCAAACGAATTGGGGATGTAGCTTACCGATTGGCAATGCCGCCAAGTCTCTCCAAAGTTCAGGATGTGTTCCACGTATCCTTATTGAGGAAATACATGCCTGACCCAAAAAATGTACTCACCTATGAGGAATTATAACTGGAACCCAATTTGTCTTATTGCGAAGAGCCCGTCATAACTCTTGATACAAGAGAACAAGTGCTGAGAAACCGGACGACGCGTCTGGTAAATGTTTTGTGGAGAAACCATAAAATGGAAGAGGCAACGTGTGAACCCGATGAACAAATGATGAAGAACCACCCGAGTCTTTTCATGCGATAATATTCTAGAAATTTCAAGGAAGAAATTATTTGAAGGAGGGGAGAATGTAACACCCCAAGCTTCTACGATACGCTTCTCTTTGAGTAATGTGATAGCGTGTGTTGTATGCAACACCGAGTTCTAACACACCACAACCAATCAAACTAGCCATTATGAATAGTAATACCTACTTTTTTAAAATATATATATTTTATATTTCAAAATGGACTTCATTTTTGGATTCGAAATATCTAATTTATCCTAGGGTGAAATTTTGGATCTTTTTGGATAAAACTTATATTTTGATGAATAGTGAAAATTACTAAATTTTAATTAAAAACAACTTTTTTAATCGAAATAATTTATATTGATAAATTATGAATTTGACTGGTTTTAAAGTATATTTAGAATATATTTTTACCATTTAATTCAATGTTTTTCACTGTACATAATTTTACAACTAAACACGACATAAACAAGTGTCAATCTTTTGATAATTATTATCTCTTAAAAACACGCTTTTTTGTTATAACAACGGGAATTAATTTTAAATTAATTTCTTCCACTTCTGTGTTTTGAATTTGGAAAATTGGATTCCATATTTAGAATCAGGATTTTCATATTTTGTAAATAGGTAACTTTTATTTTCAGACATTTTGGATAATTACTACGGTAAATATTTTATTTACCATAGTTAAAGGGTAAATCCGGTAAATAAGGGTTAAAAGATAATATTATAACCATAACAAATTACCCTAAAACATGTTCTAACCTTATCAGTTGATAAATGTTCTTCCATACTCATATTTAGGTCGATTTTGGGACCCCATGGTGCCACTTGTAAGTGATAGGGACACTTTATTTTAATTAAGTTAAAATGAATACAAAAATGACACAAGAATATATCTTTTAGGAAAAAATTTTTTACATAGGGTAATATATGTTGGATGTTCAACTATAAATATTAATTAGAAAGATAAAACGATTTCCTACATAATTGTATTTTATTTAAAATTTTTAGACATTAAATAATTTAATTTATGTATGACACAATGGTGATGCAGTAATTACCATAATAGAAAACAATTAAAATTATTGATATTGTAGAAACCAAAATAAATATAATTTGAGAATTTTTATGAATTAGACTAATTTTATAGGATACTATGACATATTAATATTGACCTAATAGACTTTGTTTGAACTAATAATTCTGTTATGAGTTTCACAAAAATCATCTAGTGAATAGTGTCAAAATTGACATAAAAGAGTTTTTAAAACAAATATTATATTACTAATTGATATTAGATTTTTAAAAATCTAAGGTTTGGCCAAGAGACTTATACAATGATAGGTGTATCATTAATGGACCACTTGGGGGTATCTTGGATGTATATAGTATGTTTATTAACCATATAATATAAAAATACAAGGAGACATTGTAAAAGTGAAACTAATTAACTAAGAGTTAATACATAATGATAATTTTAATATAGTAACCCAAACCTATCTAAATTCTATTGGTTGAGTGGTTTTAGACCTATACCCACCTTAACCTTTAAATAATAAACTTTTGAGCCATTATAAAACGAATATGATTTTATTATAAAATAATATTTCTAGATTTTCCAAAGATGCCCCTCACCCCTCTTATAAAAGGGCACTCTCCCTTCTCATTAAATAACACATTCAAAGCCTTTTTTCTGGGCCAAAATATTCCCAAATACTCTCTAAACATCCCTCACTTCATCCTAGAGGCCTTCCTTTAGTCAAAAAGCCATCCTAGAAGCCCTTTTGATCAAATAAAAAGGAAGAACCTGAAGAAGTGGTAATGATTTCACCACCTTTTTCCAAGTTCCTTTCTTCTTCCACTTATTCCTTTTTGTTTATTACCATTATAAAATAATGAATAAAATATCTCATATATACTGTAATATTATTATAAATATGGTACAACCATATTCATTATTATATCCATCCTTTGAATGAAATGTCACTATACGTGCGTACGTACGGCTTACCGTCTCCACGTTGTGGTGTAATTGTTATTCAATATATTATTATTTTGATGGGTATAATAATGATTTTTAATTCATGAAAATAATAAATATAACATTATAATGATTCAGTATATATGATATACCATCCAATTATATATTATTTTAATAACAAAAGAATGATATTGTCGCTCGTGCGTACGTACGGACTACCGTCTCCAAGAACGCGATAAGATTCATTCTCCATCGTATCCATTCAAGTATAATTCTCATTTGATGATTAATAATAGTATATAAGGACATGATATCATTCTGTATATGATTAAGATACAACCTATCTATGAAAAACACAGCTTACGTAACAAAACATATAAAATAAAATGAGTAAGTTAACACCCGAAACAACGATAATACTAAGATATTATTAACAAATCAATGTTAAAAGATCATATATGATATGATATTAATGTAAATGATTCTTGAATATTTTAATAACAATTATTTAACCAATATACAAGAGTTTAACCTACCCCAAACCAAGGAAAAGTAAAAGGTAAGGGTTTATTTCGCAATCTTTTCATTGTCCGAGGTTGTTTATACGTAATAAATCTCTGGGATTTCTTTATCATCCACATCCATGTTTCTTAAAAATGTATTTCAAAACATTTTTACTATTTTCTAGAATATGGGTTAAAGTCATTTATACCCTTTTATACTTTTATAAGTGGTTTATAAAGGAATAATTCCATCGTTTTCCAAACGTGGACCTTTTTTACCTTTTCGACAGAATTAAGGTAAGAATGTTTTTTTTACTTATACGGCGAATGCAGCTATTTTTCGCCGTTATAAAATCGTCGAAGCTTCCCTTACAAGATTATAAGAATATTTTCAAATAAAAATTTTTATTTTATAGATATATTACTCTTAAATGATTTAAAAATAGAAAGAGATATTTCTCTAAGAAGAGTTTTGATTTCATCTATGTCAATACCCTTTGATGGATTTTAAGCTTATTTGATGTTGATTTATTATGATAAAAAACTTTTATATTATATTGAAGGTTTTGTGACAGATTTGACTATGGATATGTTATTTTTATACCATTCCTGGTTTATGTATGAAGTATTTACATTTCACATTCTATTTTTAATACGAATGTTTATGTTATGTTTAAAACGTTTCATATGGGAATGCATTGGACTTAATATGTGATGGGTGGAGCCTGCTATAGCTCCCAGATGCATCGATAGGTCTCATTAGAAAAACTAGTGTCTTGGCACAAGGCCTTGAAAAAAATCATATTTTTAGTCTTGGCACGAGACCTTGGCTATGTGGTTATGATAGTCTAGCATTATGCATTCCATCATAATGAAAGTGGTTATTGATATTGCATGTGATTATTCGATTAGTAGAATATCCATGTGAATAAGTAAATGGAATTATTTCATTTTATTTTTTCCACACTATGTTGAAGTTCAAGTTTAAAAGGGTTTTGTTTTAGTTATACACTGCCTTAAATGTTTTTTCTTATTTATGAAAGTTTCCGCTATATTGTTATCCTTACTGGGTATTTGATGTCACCCATTTTCTATGTTTTATTTTTACTAGGATGTGAAAAGTAAATTATGAATGACCTGTAGGGATATTATGAGGGGATAATAGTGTGGATTATGGAGACAATATGTCGTTGTAGTAGTTTTTCACTTCATGATGTAATGTAAAACTTCATGAATATATCTAGTGTTTCCAAGGCTACTAAACCAATTGGTCTTTCGAGATTTGATCTTTCTTGTGATCATGCCAATGTTATGTAATAATGCACCGACTCTGGGTAACTGGGGTCAGGGCGTTACATTTAACATGTCACAGTGAATCATAATTGAGACTGAGAAAAATATTACTACCTCAGTAACCTTTTAATCAAAAAACCAAAAAGATAAGGTTTTTAGTTTTACATAAAATAAAATAATTAAAATATAATTAATTATATGAAATCCCGCAAAGGAATTATATACCCACCAAAATCAAAATATGTTTCATAACATCAAGAATGACACAAAAAAATAATTTGAGAAGAAAACCCTTACCTCTTCTACATAAATTCAAAAGACAAGCATTAACCCCTTGCATGACAGTTAAAGATAACATGATAACATAATTTAAAAACATTATCCTATCAAATTTCATTCATAATTTTCATAAATACTTATTTTCTAAATGAATTCCATTTATTTTCTAGATTAATCTTTTATAGTATTGATCATTTCTACATTTTTGGTAATAGTGGCGTTTGTATTAATTGTTATTAAAATGTTAATCATTTATAGATAATTATGGATAATAATAGAAATTTTTTTATAATAAATTATTGGTTTAAAAATCCCTTAATTATTTCAATAGTATTTATCATTGAATATGAAATTGATAAGAAGCATGTTCTGGTGATTCGTAAAAATAAAAATACTTTTTTCTTAATCTTTAATAGAAAGAAGAGATCATTATCCTCTTCGTATTCATATTTTAAGTGATTAGATTAGTTTTGATTTTTTATCATATCATAAACAATATATCAAATATTTCATACCGGAACCTTAATGTTACTATAGTATTCATACTTTTCCTTAAACACAATCCATATGTCCATTATTGTATTTTTGTGAAGTAAAAATAATCATGTATCATCATCAAGATGGTTGTCCTCACAACGCATGAACTACTAATTATTTTTCAAAATATAAGGGATATATTAATGAAAATGATAATACCATTTCTATATTAACATTAAAATATATAAATGATACTAATATCATTATATTAGTTTCCATAAAATAAATTTTAATGAATATTATTAAGAATAAAACTAATTTGTCGTTAATACTCAAGTTAGAAACTTGAATTTTCCAAGTTTGTATACTTGTAAATGATGAGCGTATGATAAATAATGTTCACTAAAATATTTTTAAATTATAATTCTTTCTATAAAAATTAAAATTGTATATATTCACAGAGTTATTATAAGGGTAATTGAGTCTTGAGGTGGAGATGATGTGACCCTATCATAAGTGAATAGAAAGGTTTTTTTGAAATACCCAATGATTTCCAGAAATAAAATATCACTATTAAACATGAAAAGGATTCAAAAAGGGGAAAAAAATAAGGAATTAGAGTTATTATTGGTCGATAAATACCTCAAACATCCATTTAGATACATGTTTCACCATGTTTCAGACTTTACACCTTAGTAAATGATTGTTTACAATTTTAACATTTTTACTTACATAACTAATATTTATCCTTCAAAATTAATTTTAATGAAAAAATTGAAAATTTACCATATTTAGGACTTTTAAAATGAGGATTTTAAAATTAAAAAAATTTCTTACTCAAAAATTTGTATATTTATCAATTTTTTATTATATAATTTAAAAACAAAATGTATGTTTCTTTAGGGAAATGAAGCTTTTAAAAATTAAATTTATATAAAAGGTATGATTTTCATGGATAATGAATATATAAAAAATAAATTACTTTATTATAAAAAATTAATGTATATTTTTTTTGAACATAAATCCAAAACCAAATATCACGTTAAAAACATCATTCAAATAAAATACATAAAATGTTTCTTATATAAATGTATCATTTCAATTAGTTATAAAAATTTGTGTTTTAGGTATTATGAGTTCCGATAAAAATTTAAATTAGTACATTTAATCCTAAAAAACATATTTTATTACATAAAAGGATTTATAAAATTATATGTCATTCATATATATTGATATTTTCATAAACATCACATGTTTTGTGAAATATATATTTTTTGACTAAAATCAATCATTTTCAAAAGAAGTAAAAAAAATGAATACTAAGTCAATTATGATATTATTAATTAAAAATGAAGTTAATTTATTTAAAATTTCAAATTTAAAAATTTATAATTTTTTTATAAAATATTAAAATATAATTGAATCTTTTCTAATTATATAAATACATTTTAAAATTTAAACCCATATTATTCTTATTTTATAACTTCTACCAACTAAATTAGATATAAAAAATTATAAATATCCTAAATAATTTATCATTAATAATATTATTTTAGAAATGGAAATGTGGATCACGAAAAAGATAATAGATGATATCATTATTCATTTTAGGTAAACTAATTGTATTTAATTCATATTAAATGTGACATCTATTTTCAATATAAACATCATTCATAAAAAGGTTATTCCTCTTTACACATGCAAATTAAATGTTTATGTATTCGATTAATATACTCCCATTATTTATATTTTATCTACATATATCATGGTTTCAATTATGATATGTGTTTCTTGTGGAAAAAGGAGCCTAACACATTGACTTATATAAAGGTAATCTTATTTTAAAATCATGTGTTGTTACACTAGATATAGAAAGCAAGAGGCATTAATTTAAAAAAACAAAGTCTTCTATTACATATCTAAATGATACAAACCAAAATGATTCAACCAACAAAAATATTTTCAAAGGTTTTTTATAATTTCTTTGTAGCTAAAATTGAGACATACCAATTAAGATAAATGATTAATTTTAATTTTAACGTCCTCTATAAAATTCAATACATCGATTAAAATACTATTATATGGTCATTAATGTAGAATACATGGAATAAAATCACATTCTTCCTAAAATTTCATAATTAATTAAATTAATCAACCTTTATAATAGGATCTTGTGTGAGTAATCATGATTTTTAGAGTAATAGATCTTGATTTTTAAGGATATTCCTTATAAAACATTCCAGAAAAATAAAATTTGCATGAAGTAATTAATCTAGGAACCTCTCTAATATTATTTTCCTATTTTAATTACAATATTATATTCTCCAGTGCACCCCCCAAAGATCATGTTACATCATCAATTTCATTAATTTTGTGTGCTAAAACAAAAAAATTGAAGGATATTGGAATAGGGTTGTATTTCTTGATTTTACATGTGAAAAGAATTAATAAGTGGATTTTATCAACCATGATTCTCTACTCCACATTCTTAAACAACTTTATTTCATGTAATATATGGTTTAAGAAATAATGTTACTCGTTACATATTAATCATCATTACGTGTGGTACCTCCCTTTTCATAAGAGAACATTTCTAATATAAACCTTATTTTTTATCGATACCTTTTATGTTTGTATAATGGTTAAATATTATTTTCCATTTTCACCTAGTTCCATGTTTCCTTCAATGAGTTCTATTCATTAAGGGTTTCCTTTTATATATATCCACTCACAAAACATAGGATCATTATATGGAAT
This sequence comes from Viscum album, assembly GCA_963277665.1. Taxonomy (NCBI): domain Eukaryota; kingdom Viridiplantae; phylum Streptophyta; class Magnoliopsida; order Santalales; family Viscaceae; genus Viscum; species Viscum album. Next base: position 221,159,083 of record OY728147.1, read on the forward strand.
AATTGTTTCGTTTTCCACTGAATTTTTCTTCTTCCTATACCAAGGGTCTTCTTCTCTCTAAATTTTCTTGGAAAATGATTAATATATCACCAGGTAAAGTGTCCACTTGTTTAGGTTCTCCATATGGTATCTATTGACTGCCTGTATTTTTGTCTAATATTTTCGATGGTAAACCCTTCGTGGATGTCATGGGTTTCATACACAAGGGTGAACCAATAACAACCTATTCATAATGTTCATGGACAGTTCATCAATTATTTTTGTAATGCCTAAAACATTACAAAAAATTGATGCATAAAAACTATAATAGTTTAACACTATTGAAAACATGGAAATGTTAACTATAACATCCCAGGTAAATAAAGAATATGACATTTTCATATTTATTAATATTTTTGAATTAAATATTAATTTTATTTTAAATGGGTTGCTATGTTCAATAGCGTACCTGATATGCAACAACGAGTTTATTTGGAATCTTACGTTGCACACTAATAATATAATATTATTTTTTTAAACGGTAGTTAACACATAGTCGTTGTACTGGAGGGAATGAATGAAACAAACTACAATAAGATTATACATGTTTGTTAAAATTATTTACATTTATCCAATAAAATTTCGAGGCTTAAAAAGTGAATGAATCCAATTTTAAGAACAATGTACATTAAATGACTGATTTATAGCCTTTTAATGGAGAAACCTTTTTTAAATATATTTTTGGTCACTTTAATACATTCAATATCACCAAATAAAATACTTCATTAGAATGGGGATATCAAAATTTACATTGTGTAATTTTTTGGAATTTTTCTGATTAAATTCATTTTTTAATGAAGAGTGAATAATATTGTATTTTAATTAGAAAGTGCCTTTTAATCTAATTTATTTATATGGTTAGATTATCTTTTTAACTGGTTTTAAAGTAAAATTAAAATATATTTTTACCATTAAATCCAATTTTGGTCATTATAATTAAGTACACATTAAAATTGGACATAAACAAGTATCAATCTTTTGATAGTTTTTGTTTCTTAAAAACCTGCTATTTGTTGTGATAACGGGAATGAATTTTAAAATTAATTAATTTCAATTCTATGTTTTTAATTTGGAAAAATAAAAATCATTTTTGAATTTGGAATATCAAATATATCTTAGGCTAAATTTTAGGAATTTTCTGGAAAACTTCAATTTTTTATGAATAGTGAAACCACTTATTGGAAGTTAAAAAAACGTACTTTTTCATTTAAATGAAATTTTATTACTTATGTGAATTGAATTTACAAAATCCGACATAAATTTTTGTTTTCATGAAGTAAAATGTGGTTCATTAAGATGAAAATAAAATTTGGTGAATAGTAACTTTTGACTTTTAATTACCGCAGTTAATGTTAAATAGGGTAATTCTAGGTGAAAATAATATTATAATAATTTAAAATTATCTTAACATGTGTCCTAACATTATTGGACAAGTCATGGATGAACATGAGAATCTTTCGGTCGATTTGGGGACCCCATTGAGCCACATGGGAGTGATAATGACAATTTAGATTAGTTAACTCAAAGTAAAGGAAAAAATGACAAGAGAAAATATCTTTTAGTAAATTAACTTTTATAAGGGGTTATATAAATAATATTTTCAACTTTAAATATTGATTTGAAAGATAAAAATATTTCCTATATCATGGTATTTTATTTAAAAATTTTAGACTTCAAATAATTTAAATTATTTATGACACAATAATGGTGCAGTTTTTGCCTCATTAATAAATCATTTAAATAAATAATTTTATAATGATTACAATATTATTCAAAACCTGTCCAATTCCTATTGGATGATTTTATTTCTACCATTAGTCTTCTTTTCTTCAACTATAATTATTTTTGGACCTTTAGAAACCGAATATCATTATATAATAAAATAATATTTTCACACTTTCCTAAGGAGCCCCTCTTCACCCTTATTAATGGAGACAACTTCTAACCAATTCCTCACACATATGAAACCATTCAGATCATCCACACTCTGCCCAATTAGGCTTACAACATCTCTATCTTCCATATAGAAGCCTCATCTTTGGCAAAGAGAACAACTTGAAGTCTTTTGGTTCAATCCAAAGGGAGTTACCCAAAATAAAGGTAACAGTTTCTCTTAATTTTTTTTCTTTTATTTGATTACTCCAACCACTGAACTCTTTTATTCCATTCTTTTGTAATAACACCAGTATCTTCAATATACTAGGATATTTTTATGATAAGGATTAAAACATCACTTACACACACCTCCATCTAATAGATGAAGAACATAATGTTTCTGTGGATGACAAACTAACGCCTCACAAAACGATGATTGTTCAAATATCTCCAAACACCTCTCATGGTGGCCATTTTGATGGCACTGTATTTATATTTGATACATATTATGTTTATGTTTTCTTTATACTTCTGTATTTTCCATTTACAGCACGCCTTTATGGTTTCCGTAGTGGGTAAATAGGATAATCTCATTTGAGGAAGTGCGGACTACCGCTACCTCAATGTGATGTGACTCGTTAATGCCTTATGTGGGATGTATACAGGATAGATTTAATGATATTATATATGATATTATATCAGAATTATAATATACCTATGTATCATTATGTTTTAATTCCATTAAAATATAAAATAGAAATGAAAGTAGCGTTCATGCGTACGTACGACTTACCGTCTCCATGAACGGTGCATTTCTTTTCTTACCTCTAAATATTATGTACTTTTATAAATACATGTATATACTAGATATATTATATATATATGATATCTAAATCATGAATATCATTCTATATATAATGAACCTTTGAACACATGAACAACATGTAATTATAAGAAGTCCATTTTGGACTCAAGTACAAAATATCGACAAAACAAACATTAGTAACATAAATAATTACATAATGTTTATAACATGGTAATAAGTTATATAAATGGAATAATAAAGTTGAAAAAGGTTCTTAATAAAGTATAAATTATCTTTAGTTTAATATTCAGGAGATTACAGAACGATCGAGTCATTTCGGACATGAGGTAAGGGATTATCTTATCTCACTTTTAATTGCATGAGATTTCCATTGTCCGCCACTAATTTATTACATGTGGTGTAATTTTTACTGTCATTTGATATATATTATCATGATTAGATTTATATTCATTGTATTATGTGATTCATGTTAGTGGTTATTAACTTTTGGTCATATGATTCAATTTGAATTCAATGAAGTAAGGGGTTTTCATCTCACTTTTTATTCCCTTTAGATTCATTCTATATTGACCATTATTTATTTTTGTGTGGCATATGTACTATCCATGATTGTACTATTTATATATAATACTTTCATTTATGTGTATTTATATCTTTATTGAATGATTCTTTTTCATGTGGCATATGTTTTGTAAGTTACCAAATTGGTAAGCTCTTGTATTTTTAAAGACTTATTTTTGTTATGTCTTTTAACATATATCTTATTATGTTGGGATATGTTATTTTATATCCCCATTGTTGTAAAATTTATGTACAAGTGATGAGATTCCATTTTTATCTTATCAACTCATTTTCTGAATTTTAAAGTGACGTCGTTAGGCTATCAAATTTTTACAAGGGAACTTCTTAACCCAATTTCAATTTTAAGGGTTCAACATGTACGTATTGAATATGTCATCCAATGAATATGTGTGAATGAACTATGATTGTTTTTCACATAAAATCCACTTATATTGGGTGTATTTATATTTTTCACACATAATTATGTGATTGATTTATCCTTAATTTAAGGATACAATCTTTATAAGGGATTTCATCTCAATTTACATTTCCATTGAGACTTCATTGTTGTTATGAACCATTTCACTCTTATATGGTGTATATAATGTACTTTGATATATTATATCAAGAATCTCGTTATTCTCCTGATATTATAAAATTAAAATGAAATGTTATTCTTCAATTATGTGTATTCATGTGTCTCTCTTTTTGTTAAAAAACACTCCTTAACTAAAATATCGTTTTAAATGTTTTAAAGATATATTCTTCTAAATATTTCTTCTTAATGTCTATGTTTTCAAAATGGGTTTTATTATTTATTTCTATTTATATTAACATTTTCAAATGATAATTCATTTAAAAGATTCATTTTTTTATGGGACACTTTGAATCAAAAATCTCTTTTTTAAATGATTTTGAAAATGATTTGATAAAACAATGTTTATTTTAATATCTAGATTTGATATATTGGAATGTGGAAATATTAAAATTTTTTATATATGTGTTGTATGTTATGATTATGTTATGGTTATTGGGAATTTTTTATGTATACGGGTGGTCCTGTGATAAACATAGTGCGGGTGAGCCCAAGATAGCTCTCCAATGCATTGGGTAATGTGATGGAGGTAAACAAGATTTTTCTCCTAAAGGATTTTGGGAATATAATATGATGGGTATTACAAGTGTAACTCTCAACGTCGTTATGATAACGACAATGTATGTTTTATATGGATGCCATAAGTAACCTTGATGGTATATAATTTCTGTGTGTTATTCATAAATCTTATGATTTCGTAAGGTATGTTATGAATGAAAAGTATTAGTTTCATTGATTTGTATTTATTGATGGGTTAATGTTTCCATTATTTATTTTATAACCATTACTGAGCTTTTTGTACTCATCCCATTTTTTGAAATGTTTTCACAGGAATTAAAGATGAATAGGGTCAAGGATGGAATCAAGGAAAAGTCATGATATCTAAAACATGGAACTAGTCATGTTTCTTTTTTTTTTTGTGTTTTTATTTTATGAAACAAATGGATAATGAGTAGTAGTGTAAACTTGTAATATTCAAGTTGTAATGTAATAGTTATGGCCTAATTCCCTAAAACCTTAAAACTGAAAAGATCTTCAATGTGAATTATTCATTTAATTCAATATTATGTAATTTTTAAGGCCAGGTACTTACAGTTGGTATCAGAGGTCAGTTTAAATAACTTTAGAGGTTAGGGTATTCTTTAAGGATAATTGACATAACCTTAATGGTTAGGATTTTAGAAAGATTCGTTGTTTTATTAGAGGTCGGTTTTGATATATGAAAATTTTATTCGAGGAATAATTATATTTTTTTTTGTGTTTATAGTTATAAAGAACCATTTGGGTTTATATGATCCTAGAATTTGAGGGATTTACCGGTTAATACATTTTGGTATAAAAAACGAAAGTTTTTAGATAACCTTTGAAGTTAAAATATGTTGTGGTTATTTTTTATGAATTTATCTCTTTGGGAATGTTATAAAATTATGTAGTTTTTGAAAATGGACATCACGCAAACTGTGCGACTACCCGTCGTGTCGGACGAAGCTGTGGGAATCGAACCCACAACCAAAGTGCGACTGGTATTTATTTCATACCACTAGAATAGGTGATGTCCCAGGTTAGTATGACTAATTATTTTTTGTTAGATGATCTTATGAATCCGGAATAAGTTGATTTTGTGTTATCTATGGAAATGATTAACCTATCATGGAGGATATGTGATTAGGTTAATTTTTTTCAGTATGAGACTTTAAGAGTAACTGATGTTATATGGAGATAAATTTTATGAGATACCTTGGAAGACTATGTTATTAAATCTTTTAGAGATTTGGGTTTCAATCATAGTTTGGATTAATTTGATGAATTTTATGTAAAATTATTTATTTAATGGTCTTTATTGTACCTTGGGTTCTTTTTGTTGAATTTTGGATATTAAGAGTAGTATTTCTTTTTATAACGGATTATCCTTTTGTAGATTATCTTATCTTGTACGAAAAATTTTGGTTTTAGTTGATGCCTAAATAAAAGCGAAATATATAGTTCACCTTTGTGGATTATGTGATTCTCTAGAAGATGATTCTTTTTCTTTTGATGTGACCATGTATTTTTGAATGCTCATCATTTATAGAAATGATTATTTTTGGTAGAAACATATTGAAAGATGAAACTCTACTTGAAGGTAAGTATATTTCCTCATGTTTTTATTCGATATAGAAAATGAATTCCTCAAAATTACTAAAAGGAACATAAAACAAAAATGTTGTTGGTTTACGTTCCCTACTGGGTAATCAAAGACCGTTTACACACATAATAAGTTTGTGATTTTTTTGTGGTTAAATTTCTCATAATCATGTGTCCTATCACTCCCCATCAGAACATGACCCATTGTTTTCTCCTCCATATCCATGTTTTAATGGAATCTTAGTATGGGTTAACTCGGGTGACCATTGTACTTCTCTTTCTTTCTTTCAAAGAGATATTTTTACAGACTCATTTTCCAATATAGGATTTTAAATAATGTTTCTGAGCCCAAATTAAAAATTGTGAGGACGCAATTCCCAAAATGGGGGAAGGATATAACATCCCAGGTAAATAAAGAATATGACCTTTTCATATTTAGTAATATTTGTGAATTAAATATTAATTTTACTTTAAAGGGGCTGCTATGTTCGATAGCGTACCCGATACACAACAACGAGTTTCTTTGGAATCTTACGTTGCACACTAATAATATAATATTATTATTTTAAATGGTAGTTAACTCCTAGACATTATATTAGAGGGATTGAACGAAACTAACTACAATATGATTATACATTTTTGTTAAATTTATTTAAATTTATCCAATTAATGGTAGAGGCTTAAAATGTGAATGAATCTAATTTTAAGCATAATTTACATTAAAAGGATGATTTATCACCTTTTAATGGAGAACCATTTTTAGATATAGTTTTGGTCACTTTAATACATTTTATAGGGCCAAATAAAATCTTTTTTTAGAATGGGTACCTAAAAATTTACTTTGTGTAAATTTTTTGAGATTTTCTGATAAAGTTCATTTTTAATGAATAGTGAAAAATATTGTATTTTAATTCAAAAGTTCCTTTTAATCTAATTTATTTATATGGTTAGATTATCTAATTAATTGGTTTTAAAGAGAAATTAAAATATATTTTTACCATATTATCTAATTTTGGTCATTGAAATTAATTTCACATTGAAATTGGACATAAACAAGTGTCAATATTTTGATATTTATTGTTTCATAAAAACATGATCTTTGTTTTGATAACGGTAATTAATTTAAATATTAATTAATTCCACTTATATTTTTTGAATTTGTAAAAATAAAAAACATTTTTATGTTTGGAATAACAAATATAGCTTAGGCTGGGTTTTTGGTATTTTTCAAAAAAACATCACTTTTTGATGAATAGTGAAACCACTAAGTGGTAGTTAAAAACACTGAATTTTTCATTTAAATGAAATTTTACCACTTCTGTGAATTGAATTTCAAAAATCCGACATATATGGTTTTTATCAAGAGGTAAAATGTTGTTCATTAAGATGAAAATAACATTTGGTGAATAGTAACATTTGACTTTTATTTACCACGGTTAAAGGTAAATAGGGTAATTCAAGGTGAAAAGAATATTATAATAATTCAAAATTACCTTAACACTTGTCATAACCTTATTGGATGAGTTATGAAATACCATGGGCATATTTGGGACTATTTGGGGACCCCATTTAGATATGTGGTAGTGATAATGACAATTTATATTAAATAAGTTAAAGTAAAGGAAAAAATGACAAAAGAAAATATCTTTTAGTAAATTAATTTTTTAAGGGGTTATATAAATAAAGATTTAAAATTTAAATATTAATTGGAAATATAAATCGATTTCCTATAACATTGTATTTTTTCTATAATTTTTAGACCTCATATAATTTAAATTATTTTTGACACAATAATGATGTAGTGTTTACCTCATTAATACATTATTTAAATAAATAAGATTATAATGAATACAATTTTATCCAAAACCTATCCAATTCATTTTTGATGATTTTATTTTGACCATGATTTGTATTGTCTTCGACTATAATTATTTTTAGACCTTTAGAAACCGAATATCATTATATAATAAAATAATATTTGCACACTTTCCTAAAGAGCCCCTCCTCTCCCTTATAAAAGGAGACCACTTCTAACCAATTACTCACACCTCTCAAAGCCATTTGTCTCGTACAAACTCTGCCCAATTACTCTCCCTACATCCCTATCATCCACCTAGAAGCCTCACTTTGGAATAAGGCACTTCAAGAAGTACTTTGGTTCAATCCAAAGGGAGTTACCCAAATTAAAGGTAACAGTTTCTCTTAATTTGTTTTCTTTTATTTTACTTCTCCAACCCCTAAACTATTTTATTCCTTTATTTCGTAACAACAACATTATACTCAATATACTTGGATTTTTTATGATAATGATTCTAACTTCACTATAAGGCCCCAGCCTTATACCTTTCTTAATCTTGAGTTATTACAAGATTACACATTGAGGATCTTTTCGGGTTTAGAGTTTTAGAGAATTAGATCATAAAACATGCATTACATTCCACATATAAACAAAGTGGTAACATAAAGATAGTATTCTTCTTTCCCATAAATGGAAACATATTTAAAATAAAACATGGATTCTTTCTTGACACTTCCTTGAAAATATCATCATATCATGTACCTTCCCCTTAACCTGTGAAAAACATTTCAAAAAAACATGGGATGAGCATAAAAAGCTCAGTAAGGGATGCAAAAATATGGAAAGGAAACATGGGTACATATATACATAAGAATGAAATCATAATTTACCCATAAAACATAAGCACTTTGACATACCTCATCAAATCATGAATAAATCATAGAAATCATAAGACATAAAGGAAACTTGAGGCATTCATAACATTCTTATGTAGGTAGTAACCCTCTTGGTTACGTTTGGAATACCCATCACAGTATATTCCCTAAATCCCTTTGGAGAAACCTTAACGTTTCACTCCCTCGCATTACCCAATGCATTGTAGAGCTATATCGGGCTCACCCGCCCTTAGTTTATCACAGAACCACTCATCTTCATAATAATGCCCAAGAACCTCAACATAATCGTATCACATAAAACATGCATAAATGAAACATAACATTTACACCTTTCAATCACAAGATATCAATACAACACATTGATAAAAAAACATTATGAAATCCATTTTCAATACCAAAATAAATGAAAAGTAAAACATGGTATTTATTATTCTATTAAAAAAAAGGTATGGCTTGTAGAGGAAGCCGAAACTCAAATAATGGTCACGGTGGCGGAGAAGTCGTTGTTGCCGCATATGTACGACAACAAAATTCTCATTTTTCATTTAGTAAACGCTTCATATAAAAAAGATTCCTTTTTGATAAATGTAAAAGTCAAAGGGGTTTATTCACCGTATTAAAGAAGGTTTTGTATAAAACAAAATATGCCTCAATGAAAGGAGATTGAGACGAAGTCCCATACCTCGGGTCTGACTTGACTCGGTCGTTCTTTAATCTCCTGAATAATAAACTTGAGTTAATTTCTACTTGTTTAATAACCTTTTTCAAGTTTATTATTCCTTTAATATCAGTTATTTCCATGTCATGAACACTATGTAATTATTTAAGTTAATAACGGTCGTTTTAACGATCATTTGTACTTGAGTAAAAAATAAGCCCTTTATAATTACAAGTTTTTCATGTATCCATTATGTCCAGAATGGTATTCATGAAGTAGATATCATATATGTCATATATATCCATTACATGCATGCATTTATAATATTACATAATCATTTATAGGTAATAAATGAAATGCACCGTTCATGGAGACGGTAAGCCGTACGTACGCATGAACGCTACTTTCATTTCTATTTCGTATTTTATAGAATGAAATCATAATTATATAAAGTTATATTATACTTCTAGTGTAATATCATATATAATATCATAACTCCATCCTTTATACTTCCCACATATGGTATTTAACGAATGAAATCACTTTGAGGGAGCGGTAGTCCGCACTTCCTTAAAAGAAGATATCGTGTTTACCCATAATGGAAACCATAAAGGTATACCCAAAATGAAAAATACAGAAGATTAAGGAAAACATAAACATATTATATATCATATATAAATATAGTGACATCTTAATGGACACCATTTAAGGTGTTAAAATAATGTTGAACAATCATCGTTTCGGGAGGCATAAATTTACCATCCACGGAAACAGTATGTCCTTTAACCATTAGATGTAGGTCTGTGTAAGTGTTGCATGAATCCTTCTTATAAAAACATCCTAGTATATTGAACATACTGTAGTTGTTACAAAAGAAATGAATAAAAATAGTTTAGGGGGTTGGAGAAGCAAAATAAAACAAAAGGACTCAAGTGAAGACATTACCTTAAAATCGGGTAACTCCCTTTGGTTTGAGCTCAAAGGCTTCCTTGGGAAGACTTCTGCCCAACGTGAGGCTTCAAGGAGTAATAGAGGGATGTGTATAGACAAAATGGGCAGGGTTTGGCTGATCCAAAGGCTTTGGATGTTTGGGTAAGGAGGTAGAGGTTGGGGCCTTTTATAAGAGGAGAGGAGGGGCACTCTTGGAAAGTAGAGAAATATTACATTATTTGCAAATGGGTTTAGGATTCTAAAAGTCCCACATTGATATAATTCTAGTATAAGGAGATAAGGGTTATACATATACCCCCTCAATAGGTTTTGGACATGTGTATGTCTTAGATTTTACATTATCATTCCATTTTATTTAAATCGTCAAATAATGAGGTCATTGCTGCATCATTATGATGTCATAAATAATTTAATTTATTTAAAGTCTAAAAATTATAAACAAAATAATATGATGTAGGAAATTTTTTTAGCTATATAATTACTATTTATAATAAAAAATCTTACTTTTATAACCCAATTTAAAAATTGTTTTAGTAAAACATATCATGTTTGTGTCATTTTTACTTTATCATTAAATAAAATGATATTTATGTCATTTCCCAACCAAAGTGGCTCCATTGGGTCCCCAAGTTGACCCATGGATTGTCTTGGTCAGACATGACACATAAAATAAGGATAGGACATGTTTCAAGCTCATCTCATATTATTAAAACATTATTTTTACCTTAAACTACACTAATTACCTCTAATCGCGATTATGAACATAAAAGTTACTATTTACCAAAAAATTATTTAAATCTCATTGAACCACAGTTTACTTCTTAATTATAACCATGTGTGTTGGATTTTTGAAAATCAAATCACAGAAGTGACAAAGTTTCATTTAAACGAAAAATCAGTTTCTTTAACTACCACTCAGTGGTTTCACTATTCATCAAAAATTGAAGTTTTTCAGAAAAAAACCAAAAATTCACCGTAAGATATATTTGATATTCTGAATTCAAAAATGAAGCCTATTTTAAAAAATTAAAATAATATAAGCCAAATTAATTAATTTAATAATTAATTCCCGTTGTCATGACAAAAACCATGTTTTTATGAAACAATAAGTATCAAAAGATTGACACCAGTTTAAGTCCAGTTTCAAAGTGAAATTGATTCCAATGACCACCATTGGATTAAATGGTAAAAATATATTCATATTAAACTTTAATACCAATTAAAAATATAATCTAACCATATAATTAAATTAAATGAAAAAGTAGTTTTGATGTAAAATGCAGTATTTTTCACTATTCATTAAAAAATGAACATTGTCAGAAAAATACCAAAAATTTATACAATGTAAATTTCAATGTCCCAATCATAAAGAATATATTTATTTTGACAAATATAGGTTATAAAATTGTCAAAAGTTTTATTTAAAAAGGTTTTCCCTCAAAAGGCGGTAAAACAATCTTTTAAGAATATTAGTGTATTCCATGCATAAGATTGTATTTATTATCATTTTATGCCTCTAAAACACTATCTTAATTATTAATAGACATAGATAAAAATATATTTTATTAATTACTTACTTGGGATGATACATTAACTTACACACACCTCCATCTAATGGATGATGAACATAATTTTTCTGTGGATGGATAACTAACGCCTCACGAAATGATGATTGTTCAAATATATCCAACCGCCTCTCATGTTAGACATTTTGATTGAAACATATTTATATATGATATATATTATGTTTATGTTTTATTTATTCTTCTGTATTTTCCATTTATATCACGTCTTTATGGTTTCCATAGTGGGTAAATACGATAATCTTATTTGAGGAAGTGTGGACTACAGCCCCCTCAAAGTGATGTGACTCATTAATGCCTAATGTGGGATGTATAAAGGATAGAGTTAATTATATTATATATGATATAATAATGGAATTATTATATACCTATGTATCATTATGTTCTAATTCCATTAAAATATGAAATATAAATGAATGTAGCAATCATGTGCACGTACGACTTACCTTCTCCATGAACGGTGCATTTAATTTCTTACCTCTAAATGTTATGTAATATTATAAATTCAATTATAGACTGGATATATATGATATATATGATATATAAATCATGAATATTATTCTGGATATAAGGAACCTTTTACCACATGAACAACATGTAATTATAAGAAGTCCATTTTGGACTCAAGTTCCAAATATCGACAAAACGAACATTTTTAACTTAAATGATTACATAATGTTTATAACATGGTAATAAGTGATATAAAAGGAATAATAACCTTGAAAAAGGATATTAAGCATGTATAAACTAACTTTAGTTTATTATTAGGATATTAAAGAATGATCGAGTCAAGTCGGACACGAGGTAAAGGATTATCTTATCTCACTTTTAATTACGTGAGATTTCCATTATTCGCCAATTATTTTTTACATGTGGTGTAATGTGTACTGCAGTTTGATATATATTATCATTATTAGATTTATATTCATGGTATTATGTGATTTATTTTTATTGTTATTAACTTTTGGTCATACGATTCAATTTGAATACAATGAAGTAAGGGTTTTTCATCTCACTTTTTATTCTTGTGAGATTCATGCTATATTGGCCAATATTTCTTTTTGTGTGGTGTATGCACTATCCATGATTGTAATATTTATGTAATATACTATCATTTATGAGTATTTAAATTTTCATTGAATGATTCTTCTTTCATGTGGAATATATTGTGTATGTTACCAAATCGATAAGGGAATCTTTCACCCTCCTCTTTTTTAAAAGACTGATTTTTGTTATGTCATTTAATATATATCTTATTATGTTGGGATATGTTCCTTTATATCCCCATTGATGTAAAATTTATGTCAAAGTGATTAGATACACTTTTATATTATCAACTCATTTTTTGAATTCTAAAGTGACGCCGTTAGGCTGTCAAATTTTTACAAGGGAACTTCTTAACCCAATTTCAATTCTTTGGGTTCAACTTGTACTTATTGAACATGTCATCCAATGAATATGTGTGAATGACCTCCTATTTTTTTACACATAATATCCACTTATATTGGGTTTATTTATATTTTTCACACATAATTATGTGATTGATTTATCTTTAATTTAAGGTTATCATCTTTATAAGGGATTTCATCTCAATTTACATTTCCATTGAGACTTCATTGTTGTTATGCACCAATTCACTCTTATATGGTTTATATACTGTACTTTGATATATTATATCATGAATCCCTTTATTCTCATGATATTATAAATTTCTGATTAAATGTTATTCCTTAATTATTTATATTCAAGTGTCTCTCTTTTGGTTAAAATAAACTCTTTAACTAAAATATCGTTTTAAATGTTTTAATGATTTATTCTTCTAAATATTTCTCATTAATGTCCATGTTTTCTAAATGGGTTTCAGGATTTATTTATACGGACATTAATTATTTCAAATGATAATTCATTTAAAAGTATCGTTGTGGTATGTGACACTCTGATTCAAAAATCACTTTTTTAAATGGTTTTCAAAATGATTTGATAAAACATTGTTTATTTCAATATCTTTAATTGATATATTGGAATGTGAAAATATTATCTTTCCTTTATACAAGTGTTATATATTATGATTATGTTATGGTTATTGGTCATTGTTTACATATACGGGTGGTTCCATGATAAACCTAGGGTGTGTGAGCCCATGATAGCTCTCCAATGCATTGGGTAATGTGACAGAGGTTACCATGATGTTTCTCCTAAGAGATTTATGTAATGTACAGTGATGGGTATTCCAAGTGTAACTCTCTACATAGCTATGATAGCTACAATGTAAGTTTGATATGAATGCCATAAGTAACCTTTATGATTTATGATTTCTGTGTGTTATTCATAAAACGGATGATTTCGTAAGGTATGTTATGAATGAAAAGTATTGGTTTCATTGATTTTTGTTTATTCATGGGGTAATGTTTCCTTTATTTATATTATAACCCTCACTGATCTTTTTGTGCTCATCTCATGTTTTGAAATGTTTTCATAGGACTAAAAGATGAATAATGCCAAGGATGGGATCAAGGAAAAGTCATGCTATCTAAAACATGGAACTAGTCATGTTTCTTTTTAAGTGTTTTTATTTTATGAAACAAATGGATAATGAGTAGTATTGTCAACTTTTAATATTCAAGTTGTAATGTAATAGTTATGGCCTAATTCTATAAAACCTTAAACCTGAAAAGATCCTCAATTTGAATTATTCATTTAATTCAATATTATGTAATGTTTAAGGTCGTGTCCTTACATTAACACTGGTACATGAGTGAGATATATTATATCTTACAAGGGTCACATAGAATATAGCCCCTCTTAGACATGTAAAAAATAAAATATATATTCCTATCATTCGAGAGGTTGAAAAAATGGGTTGATCTCAGATGCTTAGTATTAGTAAATAAGAGAGATATGCAAGCATAAACAAGAGTATTATTGTATGAAAATTTGATAATAACATTAAAAGATCATAATCTACATATAAAATATCATAAACATGAATCATGGAATTAATTTTTAAAGATCATATGTCATGAATCATAATGGAATCAAGATCATAAGACATGAAAGAATAATATGGGAGTAAGACCAGAAATTATGACATACACAAAAACATGTAATATCCTTCCCTATAAGTCAATCCATATTTATAAAACATATCAGGGAACATAATGGGGACCACACCTACAGGGTTAGATACACCACCATCCCTAGTAGTCGTCATTTTCTTATAAGGAATTGGGCTCCCCATACTCCCATAGTGGATCTATTTTCCCTATTTTCCCATAGTAGATTGAGATTCCCCATATTTCCATTTTGGATTGGGTTTCTGCATCTTCCATCTTCCTGGTGAATACACCTACCATATATGGAACACCACCATACCTAGTCATAGTACTTTCCCTACAAGGTAATGGGGTTTCCAATTAACAAAAAGTAGATCAATCATAAAAAAATTATTCCCACCATTACCTCAGGAGATACAAATCATTAACCAATGTAATATAGGTATATAAAGGTCCCACCCATAATACAATAAAACTGTTCATACATGTTTCAGATGATAATAAAACTTTCATTATATCATGACCCATAATAATTAATGGGATTTATAAACATCTTATCATAACCCCAGAAATGAAATGGGTATCATAAACATGTAATCTTATCTTAACCTTTTGAAATATATTGGCTTTCGAAATCATCTTATCACAAAATAACCCATGAAAGTAATTGGGTTTCATAAACATAAAACCCAAGGAAGAGGAACAAGTTTCATAAACATATAACCTATGAATGATAAACGAGTTTCATATACATAATTACATCAATTCATAACTAATTCAATAAATAATATGTTATATATTATAAGTTCATATCCTCAGTAAATAAATAACTATTATAATGTATTGCATCTTTGATAGATAGGGATTCTAAAAGATAGCATGAAACATTCCCTAAGAAATATATCACTTATTTGAAAATAATTTTCATATAACCATTTCCTGGAAAATATATAAAAGAATATTGATTTTTTTGGAAATCATATTTCCTTGAAAACATATAAAATAATCTTTAAAACATTATTAATACCGTTTTCATTCAATACATATAAATATAGGTCAAAAATATTTTCCAAAATATTTTCCTTGAACACTAATAAATGAATATTGAAATAAATTTTGAAAACCATTTTCCATCAAATGGTTTTAAACATATAAACTAATATTTGATATCATTTAAATAATTATTCTTGAAAAAAACCTTTTTAAACCCTATAACTGAATCCCTGAAATTCCTTTATTTATTTTAAAAACATAAAATAATTTTTTAAACCCATATCCTTTTAAATAACATTTTCATATAAAAAATATAAAATATTTTTGAAAATTTTATTTAAAAAAATAACCTGGTAAACATACAAAGAATCATCATAGAAATGACGGTCTAAATTTTGGTAAGTCCATACATAAATAACATTCCATTTTCAAATTAAAATTTTAGAAAGGTTACTTGATCATAAAAAACAAGAAGACTACTTTTACTAATGTTTCAAAAAACAAAATTTAAGGTTAAATATTTAATTTTAAATTATTATGATAATAGTACGAAATATTTGAAATCATTTTTAGAAAATAATGTTTTCTAATGACAAATATTTCAGAGAGAAATAAGAAATAAACTATACTATTCATATAAATATTTTCTTAATTATCATAACTACCAACGAGTGTAAAACTGGAACAATTAATATTTTTATACGTGAATAAAAAGATGCTAAAAAAATTCATTGGAGTTATTTAGATATGTATCATGTTATTTCATCAATTGAATGATAATTACAAATAGCCTTTTTAAACAATGAGATTATTTTACTAAACTATAACCACAGTTGTACAATTAAATCATAATAAAATGGATGAATAAAATTAAATCTGTTATAAAATATCATAAAAATAATTATATTCAAGATATATCTTGTCAATTTCAGTATATAATACTTATAGATACATATAGGTGTAAAAAATTTCATGTGTCTCAAAGAATGAAAATTGAGTCAAAACTACATTACCGATTTTCTATCTTTCAACCATAAACAATATGAAATAATGTTCATAAAATCGATACATAAATACCCTTTAATTTTTGTATATAAATAATATTATATTTTAATGGTTATAATATAAACCATAAAAAATAAATGTGTTTTGACTAAGGCACAAAACTCACAGAAATCAAATGTGAGATATAGTTCATGTACCATAAGTCCTGACATTCTTTGCATTGTTCAGTCATCATGCCTAACTAATTTATGATAATTATAAATTTTTAAAAGAAAAATATTCTTATAAATAATACCATATATGATTCAATAATGATTTTACATTACCCATTTATTAACAATACCCTGATAAAGTGATGTTTTTGTAATAAGTATTTTTTTTATCATACATGTTTCGACTTGATATTCACAATCCTCTTACATAGATCATGTCATACTTATTTACAAAATGTAAAAATTGATTTATATTTAATATATTTTTAATGTACAAATATATATAGTAATATATAAATAATATCAATATTAAATGAAATACACCATTCATAGAGACGACAGGTCATACGTATGCATTAACACTGCTTCAGTTTAAATTGTCATATTGAAAGAATGAAAGTAAACGACACGCACACACACAAACACACACACACACACAGAGACATATATATATATATAATATCATAACAGTATAGTTATTATATCATATATAGCATATATTTTTTCTAAACCCAAAATTAATAAATTCCATGTAATTTTTGAACAGATCACATCACATTGAGGAGGTGGTAGTCCACACGACCACAAATGACGTTATCAAATTTACAAAAAATAGAATGTATTAAAGGGATGTGTTGAATAATAATTAAATAATAATAAAGGAATTAAAAATATCATATATATCATCAAAATTTAATAAATAATTCTATAATTCTTACCATTCAATGTGTGATCGAATCAAATCACTTTGAGGCGGTGGTATTCAACATGTCCACAAACGAAGTTATCATACTTATAAAAAATATAAAAAATTATGGTATGAATAATATAATATCTAGATAAGTATTAATACATAACAAATATCATATATATCATAATAACAATGTTTACATCATATTTACCATCCATGTGAGGAGAAAATTTCATAATGAACTACATAATTTAATGAGTTGGTAGTTCATCAAACACAAGAAAAATATATTTATTAACATTTAGATTCAAGTGTGTATGTGTGTAGGTAAAAACTATAGAATAAAAAAATCAGAATATTTAGGATAATTTGGTTATTATTTAAAAATTTAAATTTAAAATAATTGGGGCGTAGAGAAGGAAATCATAACTAAGGAGCTTGAGAAAGGATGTTACCTCTTATTCGGGTAACTCTATTTGGTTTGAAGAAAATGGATTCTTTTGATGGATTTCAACATAGGTTGAGTCTTCTAGGATGAGGAGATGTATTATGAGGAAATAATTGGGATGATATTGGATGAACGAATGTGTCCCGAGTGGTGTGAGGACGTGGGATGGCTGATTGCCTTTTAATAGTAGAGGAAGGGGACACACTATGTATTTTTTTAAACAATTTAGGTGTACCAACATTTTTAAATAACCGAATTCATGAAAAACCAAAAACACTCATTAATTTAATGTTTATGGAATTAATTTTTTCATTAAATGGGTTTTTTATGAGTGGATAGTTCATTTCATCCCTTACATTTATGGTTTAGTCCATTGCCAAGCTTATATCTTCTTTAATCACGTTAAATAATTTTAATATAATTAACTTATAATTTTAAAAAAATTTAAGTTGAAAATATTATATTGTAAATATTAAACTTATTAAAAACTATTAATTCGATTTTTTAAATTCAATTCATATAATTGGAAAATTTAAGTTTAATTTAAGTCCCGCAGTCATGGTTAGAAATCGTGGTTTCGAAGTGAGAATGTTCAAAAGTTCCATTAAGCTTCTATATCTAAATTAAAAATAAAAATGAATCCAATTACCAAAATTTGATTAATAGTTGTATAGATTTTATATTTTTACATTTAAAAATTAAAATATAATTTTACTATATAAAAAAATTAAACAAAAATGATGTTTGGAATTAAAATTCATTATTTTTCACTATTCATGGAAAAAATGAATTTTCCAAGAAAATTACCAAAAACACACCCTATGATAATTTTAAAATTTTTAATTATAAAAATAAATTTTATTTTATCAAATTAAATTTATATAATTTTATAAATTGATTTTTATTATTTTTCATAGAAGGACATAAAAAGTAGTTCCTTTAAGAAAATAGTATTTCTAATCATATCAAAACATTACAAAAAAATAAATAATTCTCAATAAATTTGTATTATATATTTGAAAATATTATAAGAAAAATTATAAAATTATTTATTACTATTCATATTACTAGATGTAGTGGTTGAGTTATAACTATGTTATTTAAATATTTATAATAATATATTGACATTTGGTAGAAACTTAGGGTTGTATGTAACGAAATACAAGCCGGTGTTGAATGGTGGGCATGATATTCAACGTCGTTCATGTAGTGTACAAAAAAAATCAGTGATTTAATATATAAGAACTATATGTATGTTTTTTCTGGAATGAAATGCATCAAGAATATTAAAATATTAATAAAAATTTTTCCAAATTCTAGGGGTGTAGTAGAACCATTATCATTCATTGTAAAAATATTAGATGTGACCAAATTTATTGATCCCAGGAACATATTTTTAATATCTAGAACATAATTTTTCTCAATCAAATTTTTAGTATTTTCTCTTTTTATTCAGAAACTATTTGAGATGACATGAATTGATTTTATGTTTCGCTTTTTTAAAATTATTGAATACTGAAGTTATATGAACATGTTTATATAAAAAATATTTCCATCAAATGTGATGTTCTATCTCCAATAGACTACTCCCCCATGATGTGGGATTCTTTTGGACATAAACAGTTAAATTTTTATACCAAAAATATTATACACAACACCGAAAGCATAATTTTTTCAAAAAAATCTTAATAAATTTTAATGTTAATTTCAAAAATACTTTCTATATATATTTTATAACATGATATTTCAGTATATTTCCACTATTAATTATGCCATTCTTGGGGAATCAGATTCCATAATCATTAATCTATAAACCATAATTATGGTGGGATACTTCCCTTTATTTCAACTCTTAAAAAAAATATAAAATTATTTTAATAACCTTTTGTTTCTATAGTCATATTGATCATGGAAAATATAATTTGAATCTATTGATACATTATTCGTTGAATATTCATGAGAAAGATCAGTAAAATATGTTATTATTTTTTTCCATATAATTATAGTCTCTCAATATTTTTAACATCCTTAAAATATCTAATTACAAAAAACTATATTGTTCCTGAAATATGAACACTCATTATTTGTCTCTTTAATGATCAATAGTTTGTAATTAAATTATAGAAACACCATATTGAGGGAATCCATTTGATATTACATTAATGTAACCTTCTATTCAAAATAATATCTCAATATTCCAACATCCTTAACATGCATGTTCATATTTTCTTGAAATAATGTGTCCTGTTACATAATCTCAGGGCATTTAATATCGAATTACACATTCTTGAAATCAGTGTTGTAAAATAATATTATTTTCGATCAATAGATCTCCCCATATCATATTTTAGGGGTCTCTTCCTTTTATCAATAATATTTGACCTAGTATTATTTGATAATGTATATACTCTACAAATTCACCATATTTATAGATTCTTTATCATGAAATTTCTTATATAACATAATACATGATAGAATCTTTTCTTCTCATGAATTCTCAATATATTCTACTTTATTCTAAAAATGGGTTTTGAATTACATTTTTCTTAAAAATATCCCAAAAATTAAGAAAAATATATGTTTTGGAAAACAATACGACATATCTTTTAATTCAGAAACATATTTATATTTGTATTTATTTAAACTATGATCAATCTCATTGATTATTGGATCTTCTTTGTAACGATTTTGGCAATAATCAAAACATCACTCATGGCCATTGGGGTTTCATGTGTTATTTGAGGTAGAATCATTATTTTCATCCTTGGAAGTGAATCGAACTACTTATTCTTCCTCATTCAATATAGATCGATAATCTTAAAAAAATTAATAGAGAGAATCTAAAACATCGTATCCTTATAATTAAAGGGATTTCGTCATCATATTCCACTTCTTATTCTATATCACATTCATAATAGTTTTGGTATTGATGTAGTTTTTTTCGATGGGATAAATCATCACCAAAACGTCACATCATTATAAATAATAAAAGAGACTCAAATAATTAACAATTATAAAAACGTGAAATTATAATAATCCAATCATATGAAATCCTATGCCTAGTACCAATATAATGGTCTGGAGAGGGTTTTATTCAATACTAAGAGTGTGTGAATCTGGGTTGTTATCTTTTATTCAAAAGTATATTTTATCCCTTTCTCTTTTTACCTATATCTCTTTTTAAAGTGAATAGTCATCTCATTATCTTTTCATATCCTTTGTTTTCACCTATAAAAATATATAATGATGAAATGATTTATATGGTGAAAATTTCAAAATAAATTACTCATCCTTAGTATGAATAGGAATGGGAAACAATCACACAACCAACTAGTAACAACACTTTGAGCTGAAAACAACTGGGAGAATATCCATTAAATCCATAATATCAATATAGACTATTTGAAATACTTTGGTGCTTCATACAAAATGTGCTCCCACACTATACATTAATAGATGGTGTTCTTCTTGTGAAATCCTCTTATTCTACTCTGACACACATAAAAACATAGTTGAAACATATTTTCTTCTTTTCAATTCATGAATTAATTTAAGTTCACACAAAAATTATTATTCTTATTTATCAAAAAAAATTATATATGAACATATTTTTAATCTCATTCTTGTTTTATTAATGCTGTAGTTACTAGACATATTTTTATTTCAATTAAATTTGTAACTAAGTTTAAATATTATTATTCACTCACATCTTAGTCCATCATTATAATTTTCATTATTGCATTTAGATTTCACAAATTCTAATTCCACTTCTTCTTTTTATTAATTTTTTGTGAATATTTACTATAGAAATGGTACTCTCCTCTACTCTTTTTAGTTGATACACTCAGTTCTAGAAATGGGGCTAGAATCCACTCTTCTTCCAAACACATGGATTTTCCTCTCAGAAAAGTTGGTTCAACCTATAACAGTCACAATTTCTTTTTATCTCAAAAATAAATATATATAAATTAGTATTTTTTAACTATAATTCTTTAAAAAATTATAATATTATTCCAAATAGTATTAAAATATTGGTTATCTCACAATCCCGATGACTAATTACTCTATGATTTGTTATGATTTAATGATTGAGGTCATTGTAATGTTAAAATAATTTGGTTTTCTTTTAAACTTTAGAAGATCCATGAATTTATATATTAATGCTGCAACACCCCTCAATATTTTTGAGATAGATATTTTTAATTTCTTGGATGTATTGTGTTACATGCCACCCCAAGATAAACTTGTCCAATATAAAACACCATCTTATCTCGTGATGTATGAAACACCATGTTTGGCTTGTGTTACACACATTTTCATGTTATTTTGAAAGAATTAATTTCACGTAAGACTAATTATTAGTGAGTAACTAATTATTATAACCTATTCATTATATTAGGGGGGGTATAAATAGTTTTGTCTTTCTTCAGAAAAACAATTTTAATGCAAATAAGTCAGTCTACAAAATCATGAATTCACTATTTATGAACTTTATTAATTAAAAATATATTTAATATATTCGATATAAGGTGTAAAAATCATCTTATAAATTTTCATGATATTATTAGGAAATAATTCATTTTTTTGGATAAAAGTAATATTTTTCATAACAAATGCAATTTTACCACATTTTGATGACAAACCTATTTTAAATATTGTTTTTAGAACTTTTTAATATTAAATTTGAAAAAATATACGTCATATTTAATTTCGTTAAATATAATTACACTGGTTTAAAATTTTTCAATTATATGATAAGTTTCATTTTTTGATGAATAGTGAAAATTCTAATTTTTATTGAAAACAACATTTTCTTATAAATTCATTACCAAATTAGGTTTTGGATTAGTATTAAATTTTTATTAGTTAATTTTTTCCAATTATAATTTTTGAAAATTATTTAATACTGGAATTTATAATAATAACCTTTTCCATTTTAAAATTGGCCTTTTTCAAAAAGAAAAAAATTCTTTACATTTTAGCGATTTTATTTTAAATTAAATTCTGAAACTTCTATGTTTTCAATTTGTAAAAATTCATGTAAAATTTGGATTTAGCATGTCCAAATTAGGTATGTTTTCCCCATTTATTTTTGAACAATATTATTAGTAACAATTGTAAATTTTTTACCCTGATATAAGGAAAAATATAAAATATTGTTTTAAAATAAAATTATAATGAACATAAAATAACATAAATAAATGAATTTTTTTTGATTAATTTAATTTAACCATTAAAAATTATGTATATAATTTATGACATTTAGTGGACACTATTCCATGGTTATGAATTAAATTATTTATAAATAAAAAATTACAAGAAGTGTCATTTGTTTTGTATGTAATATCAATTATGTGTCAACATATTGAAACAGTATTGGAATAGATAAATATAATTTCCAATATTTAACTTAATAAACATATTTCTGTAGGATATATTTATTTTCGATGTTTTTGGAAAATTTGGGATATATTATGGTTTTTATAAAATTTAATTTATAGAAAATTTAAAGATCTCACATTCAGGTTTTAAAATAATATATCATTTTTAAACTAGGGATATATAGAAGATAAAATAGACTATAAATACTCATTTTAAATCTAAAATGTTTTAATTTATCATGTTAATTTAATTTTTTTTAAGGAAGAAATAATTATCTTATAGGTTTATATATTGATGATGTATAAATTATTTAATCATTGAATAATTAATAAACAATTTTTATTAAGATGATAATAACCATAAAAGGACACAATGTCATAAATAACTATTATTGGTATAATATTTATCTACCATAATAATCCAATGGTAGTGTTATGAATCATTTGGAGACTTATAACATATTATGACACCTCTATTATATTATTTAAATTGATGTCAAACTTATCACATTCATATTTTAATAAGTATAACAAATTTAATGATTTATTTTCCAAAGGATATATTCAACTAAAATAATTATATATAAATATAGTATATTAATTTATATCATTGTATTTTATTTTAAATTTTAACCCATAAAATAAATATATTAAATAATTACACACTACTATTGTAGTCATGATTTTATTAATGGATATAATAAATTAATGTTATAAAAAATAATAAAATAAATATAATTTCAGATAATTAATATGTCCAATGATTTTTCTATTGGACCTAGACCCATTAGGGATATAATAAAATATATTTTTTCAGGACAACATCTTATCTTGATATTTGATATAAAATCTAGTATTTGAATTGTATCAAAATCGAAACTATTGTTTTTTAGTCAAATTAATGTTTTATTACACTATTTAAAAATTATAAAATATTTTAAAAATATATATAATTATTATTATATGTTATAAAATGATCTAAATTATTTATTTAGGATTTAATTTACATCAAATATGTTAATATTTCACCCATTTAATATTGAAATATTTGTTACCCAAGTTAAAATGAAATAGAAGAACTAAGTGTAAAATTAAAATGATAAGGTTTATGATGACAAAAATAGAATATCCAAAATTAATTGTATTATGATATTACTATCCTATATCATCTCATATTCAAAACTATGAAATTTTTAGGTTTTTTGATGTGTTTTTAGTATATTATAAATTCATATTTTTAAAGATTCAAAATGTGCCCCACACCTCAATTATAAAAGGGAACATTCTCCCTCACAATTAAAATTCACTTTGATCATTGAAGATTTTCTATCCCCTTCCAATTTCCGTTCTCAACTTCCTTAGTCACATTCTATATGTCCTTTTATTCTCAAAATACTAACTATAATTCATTTAAGCGTAGATCTAGAGGGAGCTCGTTGAAGAAGAGGTAGTCTCCTCTACCTATTCATTGAAGTTTTTTTTCTTATAGAACCTATTCATAAGTTCCAATATAAATTAATTATTCTAGTATCAGTTTTATACTAATATGTTATTTAGATTATGTAACAACGTTTTTCCACCACTATCCATCCGACATGGAACAGAATCATCACCCGTGCATACGTACATGTTACCGTCTCCACACCGTGGTGTTATATGTTTTTCACAACCAATTGACTTGTATGGGTATAATAAGGGAAATAATAACTATATAATATTGTCATAAAAATATATTTATTTTAGAACATTAAATATTTCATCGACTATCATAACAATTTATAATCAAAGAAATGATATCACCGCTCCTGCGTACGTACGACCTACCGTCTCAGAGATGTGATGTGATTCACTCTATATGATATTAATTAAATCATGATTTAATAAATGAACCAAATTAATAAATATCATATATATTTGATAATATAATATTTAAATGATGTTACTTTGATATAAGAAGGATAACTTGATCGGATTTGACCAAACATGCATGAGAAAATGAAGTGGTTAATACCTGAATAACAAGTCATAATGATACATTATTACCATACGGATAATAATATGATCATATATGATATGATAAAAATTATTATATTTAGAAATAAGTCATTCAAATTATTTTAATCATTATATAGGAGGTTAGGATACATAAATAGGATAGTGGACCTAAGGTAAGGGATGATTTAACAATCTCAATTTTATCTGCGATTGTTTATAAATAATGAATTTATTGTGTTATATTTATCATCCATGTCCATGTTTAATACATAAGTATCATAAAATATTACTCATATCCTTCTACTATTTATTATAATTTGTTTTACATGGTGGTGAATTTTTATCAAATGTTATGAAAGAAATCTTTTATCGCTTTCGTTACAGGGTAAATTTTACATTATGAAAAAAGTATGAGAATAATATTGTCTTTTAACATATATCCCATGAAAAAAAAGTTTACTCCTTCATAACACCTTATTTACAAGAATATTCTATTATAATATTTCAGGACTATTTTCGAATAAATTCTTTTCTTCTAAATTTTTTTGGCATCTTGAGAAAATAAAATGTTTTTAAAGAAGAAATGATATTTTCCACAAAAATTAATTTCAATTTTTTTATGAAAATTATATCTCTTATAAGATTATATAATATATATATGGTTATGTTTATATACTTATTAATAATATGGGGTTATTGTGTTAATTATGGAATAAAATTTATGAAATCCATTTTTTATATGGATTATGATGGAATGATGTTTTTGAAACCTATTTTATTCTTTAGGTTATGTTATTGTAAATGTTTTTTGTTTTTTTAGAGAACATATGTGTGGTTTTAATTATGTGAGGGGAGGTAACTATATATATCCCACCAATTTATTTTAAAATATTTATATCTCATGAGATATACATGATTGGAATGGAAATTAAATCCAGTTTTGTAATACAAGGTTGAATGAACAGTAAATCTGGTTCAGCAATACATGGCTGGAACGATTCGGAAACTCAGTTCAATAATGGACTTTTTCCTCTCTGATGGTATTGTAAATGCACCTTGGAAAATATGAAAATGATTTTCTATGTTTTTTTCTTTCCGCAACTCCATGATTTATTGCAATTATAATTATCCTGGTTAATGTTCATTTAAGATTTATATCTCATGATCTTCCATAATTTATTCCGTGACTCAATATTTTGATATTCAAAATTACGTCCATGTTTTTACATTCTTATGTTTATGTTTTGATAGATTTTCAACATTTTTACCCTTACTATTTATTTGAGCTCACCCTTTTTCTGTTTTCTTTTCCATGAGATATAAACAACTGTATTAGGAAGGAAAACTAATGGGGAAGATCAATATGGTAGATGTTGAAGATTTATCACAAAGTAAGAATAATATGTTTCATGATTCCTAAGACACTAAAATAAAATCATCATTGTGAATTTTTTTGTGTTATGTATTATTTTTTCTATAAAAAAATGTAATTTTCATGTATGCTATGATTGGGTTTCTAGAGTTGGTATCAGAGAAAAAGATTAGTCAACCATTAGAAACTAGGATGAAAAAAAAGAATTGTTATATCCTTAGAGATATATCTAAGGATCATTCTAGGGAAATACATAAGGGTATTTATAAATATATGATACAAAAATATAATTATGGTAATGATACTTAATAACATTGGAATAATCCAAAGATGTTAGAGAATGAATGTACTACCCCTTGATTTTTATGTTTTTGAATTATGATTTTTTCCGATCACAATATTCTTTTTGGGTTTTAGACAGTTGATGGAACCCAAAGTAACCATGTTAATGATAAATAAAATCACAAATTCATTGATTTTACTCCTAAACAATCAAATTTTATGGGAGATAAAATTGAAAATCTTATCACTATACTTATACATTTTAGGAATCATTCCATACTTCCAAATGAGTATAAAATGGAACAACTTTCTATTGACTCTTTCATGAGGCAACGTCTAGCTTTATTCAGTGGGGATTCTGATCTACTTGTTAATGAATAATGGATAAGTTCCATTGAGATGATATTTTAAATATTTCTCTGTTCAGAATATGAATATTTCATTTTGGCTATTTATCTTACAGAAGGAAAATCAGACCATTGGTGGACTATAATCAATAATACATGGCAAAAAGATAAAATTGAATCTATGAAATGGGATGACTTTAGAAAAATATTTATCGATATATAATATCCTATTATTCATATAATGGATATATAATATTATTTCCATCATCTTCAATAGAAGAATGATTAATCTGTTGGGGAATATGAGGAAAATATTACATGATTTGAATAGTATTATTCTTAATTTATCATGCAAATGAAATATAAATTTGATAGATTCTTTAGTGGATTAAAAAGTAATCATAAGGAATTAGAAATAATTGAATTTAGTTGATATGTAGATATTTTTTGGTGCACTATAAAGGTAGAAATTGAATTTGGTGTCACATATTATTCTCTTAGTTTTGATCAGAAACGAAATAAGGAGTTCAAATGAAAATATTAGAACAATGGTGAAAAGTAGATGAGTGTTTCCTTATTCTCATTCTGTGAAAATAATCATGGTGGAGATTTTATTAAAGGGATTAGTGAATTAATTATGTGGGTAAATAAAGGTCATATGGTAGTTGAGTTCCAAAGATAGGAGAAAAAGATAGCTAATGATATGAATAGAGAAAAGGCTACATAGAATGCACCACCCACACATCAATGCTACAAGTTCATGGAATTAGGGAATTATGATAACTTGTTCCCTAATCTATGATTTATCAATGGAGATGGACATCAACAACATCTAAAGTCCAATGATAAATGAAAATCACATATGATCACTAGAGGTGATATTGAGTATGATAATGAAGTGGTGGAATGATTGAGTCTTTATGTAATGGGATTCGAAAATAATGGTGTAGAATCTATTTTATAGTATTATGGTATATTAAAATGTCTATGACATGGTCCATTGTGGTTTTCCAGAAGTATATGGTACAGATAACCTTGAAATGTGATTCAATTTCTTTTGAAAAAAAACAAGATATGTGCATAATAATGGGATAATGAGATAATGAGAATTTTGATTGTATTAAGGGGATACATACTAATATAAGGACCATAGGATATCAGGGTTTGAGTATATTTAAATTTTGTGATTTTTTGTATGTTGTAAGAGTTAATTTTTGATAGAATAAATATTTTCACTAAGGTTCTATCATAATTCTTGTTATTTCCATGTTCCAAGAGAATACATGATTAAGGTATTCACATGTTTATAATGTAATATCCATGAACATTCTATTGAAATATGGAATAAATATTAATATGGTTTAGTTCACATCAATATAATGTTTAGGATTTTTAGATTTTAGAAGGAATTTAAGGTTATAAAATTATAGAATGTTTAAGTTAAAAATCATATGATGTTTTTCAAAATAATGTCTTATCTTATCACAGGTGGACTTATGTACTTGTGCTAACCATTTTTGTGACAACGATAGATATAATTTCCTATTATTCTATTTATGGATCAGATGATCTACTAACACATTAGGGATGAAATGTTAAACATAGTTTCATTGAAAAAGTCATGAAGTAGAAATTGTTCAAGGCATGACCAATAGTTAGATTATTCTAAAATGAAATAATTATTTCATATCAAGTTGTTAAATATTAGGGAAAGCATCATGAATTTTTTTTATATTTGTACCTTATTATCCAAAAAATCAAATGGCCCCTTATATCATCACAAATTTATGGATTTTTGTTTGTTAACATTCTTCTATCATTGTTCTCTATCAAACTCCATCAGAATATATTGGTTATATTTTCCTTTCATATCCATATTTTTCTACCCAAATATTTTATTCTATGTGTAAACCAAGTTAGGAGTTACATTTGTAAACCATTATGTTTCTAACATTCTTTTTTTAAATAAGTTTTAATATTCCTTTTTACGATGTGGGTTTTTATGAATGAATCATTAAAGTAGAAAAGAATTTATAACCATAAATATTTTTGAGGGAAAAATTAATTTTATTAGGGGTAAAATGTAGCACCATGGGATTTTTATGAGATATATTTTCTTAAATCTCTTTGGCATATTGTGTTTTACGGTACACCAAGATAAGCTTGTGCAATATGCAACACTGGCTTGGCTTGCGATATACATAACGCTATGATTATCTTGTGTTACAAATAAATAATATTATTTTGATATAATTAATCTCACATAAGATCAATTATAAGTGAACATGAAAATATTATAACCTAGTCATTATAATAGTGGGTATGAATAGTATTAACTTTTTTTTTGAAAAACTATTTAAAAAAATTATTTGATTCTATAAAATAATAAAATCACTATTCATGAATATCATTAGTGGTAAATATATGTAATATGTTCAATATAATGTTTTAAATTCATGCTATATAGTTTAAAGACATGATATAGGAACATAATATTTTTTTGGATTAAAGAATTATTTTTCAAAAACATATACAGTTTTGACACCTTTTAATGGAACCAAAAATTTTAAATCTATTTTTGACACTTTAATATATTAAAATTGACAAAATAAATTTCTTATTTTAATTCAAAATATATAAAATTACTTTTTTTTGAATATTTTGTATTTTTAAAAAATGTTTTATTTTTTAATAAATAATGAAATTACTGAATTTTATATTAAAAACATTATTTTATTTTCATGTAATTCCATATTTATGTTATTGATTAGTTTTAAATTTTAATTAGTTTACTTTTATTTAATTATTGTTTTGAGCATGATTTTATATATAATTTGTTTTTTAAAAACTATTTACATTTAAAAATGGGCAATTTTCCTATAAGCATTTTTCTCTGACATTTTAACGATTTTATTTTAAATTTAATTCTTTGACTTATATGTTTTTAATTTTGAAAAATGACTTTCAATTATTGATTTTTGAGAAATAAATATGTTAAGCATGCCCCTTTTATTTTTGGCCAATATGAATATTAACCATGGTAAATTTTCTTGTCATGGTAAAGTGTAAATAATGACAGTTAGGTTAAAAATAAAATTATAATAACTATAAAATTACAAAAAAATGAAAAAAATATTTTATTATTATAAATAAACCTTCAGTAATTAACTATGTAATTATTTTATTTAATAGTAACTTGACCATGAAAATGACACAAATAATAGATAAATCCATAAAAGTCACAAAGTGTCATTTTCTTTTCCATTAATATTTATTATGTGTCCACATATGAACAAATGGGTGGTATCGACCAATATAATTGGAAATTTTGAAGTTAATAAACTTATTTCACTAATATAAATAAATTTCGGATGTTTTGGGGCCATTTATGAGATATTATGGTATTTATAATATTTTATTTAAGGAAAAATTAAAGATGTCACGTTTATGTTTTGAAATAATATATCATTTTTAAAATATTGTTATACAGAAGCTTAATTAGACTATAAATACACATATATAAGATAAAATATATTTCTTTTTCATGGAAATTTATTTTTATTTTTTAGTGAATAAATAATTAACCTAATGGTTTATATATTAATGATGCATAAATTATTTAATTGATGAATAATCAGTAAAATAATTTTTATTAAAATGTTATTAACAATTAAAATACACAATAAAATTAAAAAGTCTTTTTGGCCGAGTATATCTCGACCATAATTTTTAATGGTCATGTTATGGAGCAATTTAGTTTTATATAATAGATTAAGTCACATATATTTTTTATGAAGTGATGTTAAGAATTCCACATTCATATTTTAATAAATATAAGATATTTGATGATTTATTCAAAAAAATGATATGTGAGATTAATAGAATTATATAGAATTATATTATTTTCATATTCATCATTTTATTTTATTTTTATTTTTGACCCAAATAATAAGTAAATTAAATTTTTACATAATACTAATGTAGTAATTTTTTTTATTAATGGAACTATCAAATTAATGTTATTAAAAATATTAAAATAAATATAATTAGAGAGAATTAATATGTAAAATTAATTTTATAGATGGCCTAGACCCCTTAGGGGTATAATAAAATAATTAGTTTGACAGTAAAGTCTTATCTTGATATTTTTAAAAATCCACGAATTGAATTGTTTCAAATTAATTTTGTAGATGGCCTAGACCCCTTAGGGTATATTTATCATCAATGTCCATGTTTTAAACATTTTAATTGTAAAATAGTTCTCATATCCTTATATTATTTCTTATTGTGAGTTTTACTCATTGGTTAATTCCATCAAAATGGTATGAATGAAATCATTTTTCACTTTCGTTATGAGGTAATTTTTTACTTTCTGACAAATGTACGAGAAGAATGTTTTCTTTTAAATTATACGGGATGAATAGATTATTACACTTTCATAACAACTTATTTACATTAATATTCATTTACAATATTTCATGTGTTATTATAATAAATTCATTACTTTTAAAATTGTGTGTACTTTTAGAAAAGAAAGTTTTTTTTGAAGAATAAATGATATTTTACTAAAGAATTAATTTCAATTTATTTATTAAATTTATATTACATCTATGAAGAAATTATTTATATAGGTTTATGTTTAAATACCTATTATTAATATTTTTTGACTGAGTTTATTATTGAATACAATTTATGAAATCCATTTTTATAAGGATTATGATGGAATGATGTTTAAGAAACCCATTTTATTAGTTCGGTTATGTTATGATGAATGATTTCTATTTTTGGGGAACAAATATTTATGTTTTTCATAATTTGATGTGTGAGACCTATATATACCTCTTATGCACTGGATAAATATTTATATCTTATAAGACATATATGAATTGAACAGAATGTAAATATGGTTTAGTAATATAGGTCTGCAATAGGAAGTGAATCTGGTTTATTAATATAGGGCTAGAATATGGAGAGATCTTTGTTTAGTAATGGACTATTTCTACTATGATGTTCTTGTATATTATCCTTAGATAATATAGAAATTATTTTGTATGTTTATATTTTTTCCATAATTCAATGATTTATCCAATTCTAATTGATCATAGTTAATGTTCCTTTATAATTTATGCCT
Organism: Viscum album; assembly: GCA_963277665.1. Classification (NCBI taxonomy): domain Eukaryota; kingdom Viridiplantae; phylum Streptophyta; class Magnoliopsida; order Santalales; family Viscaceae; genus Viscum; species Viscum album. The sequence continues at coordinate 221,191,899 of OY728147.1, forward strand.
TCCAAACTACCCAGATTTATTTTGTGACTCTATATTATTATATTCAAAATTTATATTCTTTTTTTACATTATCATGTTTATTTGATGTTATATTTTCTCCTCGTTTACCCTTAAGGATCATTTGAGCTCACCCTTTTTTGTTTTGTTTTTCCATGGATATAAATAAAGGTGTTAGGAAGGAAAAATAAAGGGGAAGACCTTTTTGGGGGATTTTGGAGATCTTTCACCAAGTTAGAAGAAATTGTTCCATGTTTCTAAGGAAACTAAACCAATACAATCTTTTGGAATCTATTTTTTTATTGTAATAATTTATTCAAAAAATAAATGTAAAGTCCATGTACGTCAAGCATGAGTAATTATACAGGTGATACTAAGGAATATTCTGTATTTTTACCTCCTCTTATCATTCTCACAGGTTTATATACACAATACTATTTCAATTAAAAAATCATTATTCCATTAAATATCAACAGTTTTCAAAATCAATGTTGTATTCCGATGATAATCACTTCATAGAATATCCATTTGTACCTACAAAAGAGTAACTTGTTTTGACATTTTCCTTAGTAATAAAACATATAAATCTTCCACATTATTAGGGAAATTTTCATATATTAATACATCCATTGATTTCATTAATTAATATATGACCCAAATCCTATCGTGGGCCATCCACATTTACATAAATATTTCCAAAAAAATTCTCCATTTTCATTTTTATTTAAATCTTCACGAATCACGATAAAAAACATCATGATTTATATTTAATTTATTTTACTCTCACATGAAAAATCTTGTATTACAAGTATGTGGCCTATTCACTATATTATACTTCACAAAGAAATAGAGTGTGTGACATCATGTATTATCTCATTTTCACTCTCTGTATAATGAATGTATTACAATATTGATGTTTGAACTATGATAATTGCACATAATCATTGACAACATCATTATTTATAGTATATGGTAAGATTTTATAGTTTTACTCTCATGCATATACATAATTCTACTTCCGGATCACATCCATAATGGGGTTTAAAATTATTTTTCCATAATTTGAATTATTTATAAATAATTTTCTTATTCGATATACTTTTATATCATTCAATTTTTATGAAAGATAATTATTACAATTAAAATAAAAATATGATTATAACATATTATATTTTTAGTCTAGAGTCTAAAATTATTTTCCAGCCAAAACATCAGGTTCCATATAAGTTATTTCATCCAATGAAGATTATGTCTATATAAAATACAACTATCAAAGATATTAAATCAAACCATAGAGTTTATTTTTAATAGTTTCATTTAGTTTATATATTTTAGTACTTTACCAATCTAGTTTTCTCTTCAAATGTATTATTTTTAGGGATATAATAAGATGGCAAATTAATGACATTCCAGGTTTATCTTATATTAACTGATGTAAAAAAGTTACATTTCACATCAGTTATGAAGAAACTGACCTAAAAAGTGACATTCAATGTTGTTTATGAAAGAACTAAAATGGAAAGTCATCGAAATAGTGATTTCCATGTGGGTTATAAAAAACTCTTGTTGAATGTCATTAAAATAGTAATTTTTAAATTATTTATTAATAATTTAGATAAAAAACTTATATATTATTCCACTAACAATTACATAACATCTAATCTAAATGTTAAAAAATCATTCGTAAAAATAGTATTTTTATTCTAGGGACTCATTAGGTCAATTAAACTTCATGGTAGCTATGTGTTCTTCAAGAGGTAGACTAAAAATGTTCTTTTATTTAGAACATATGGTTGATGACACAACATCTGGTTGGTTCACCTATTTTATGAATATCATGGTAGTTCATATAATTAATGAAGTCACTCACTTCTCCCTCATGGTTGATAGGAATTTAGCCAATCACCACATTCATTATTGATCTAAAACTTTTCAAGTATCTGTTACATGAAGGTAGTGTTGTCGGTCCAAGAAAACATACTGACAACAACACCTCACTTCAAAATTGTTTGGATTATAATTACGTAATAAATTATGAAATAGTCAATCATTTATTATGGTTGATCTATCATCCTTGAAGACACTATAAAAATCTAAAACATCTGGGACATGAATATATCACATTTGAAACTAATCTGACCGAGAATTCATGAAGTAAAATAGACTGCATGAGGAACATGACCCAAAGGGAATACATAATCATGGATTTATTTACAATTGTTGTAATATCATTTTTGAGGTCTTGATAACGTATTTTACCATAATTTTTAATTCTTTGAAAATACCTAAGAACCACACCATTATAGGTTTTTGTGCTGATCATTGTGAATCTTCTCACTAGGGATGCTTTAATAATTTTAGTCTACTCTAGGATTCAATCAATATGGTTTTATCTTCCTTGTGTGTCACACCAATCTACAAATGAATTCATAATAGGAGACTTTTCAGTATTTAATTATTATTTTCATGATAAATACCCCTTCACTCCATGTGGGTCTAATTATTTACTAGAAGATCCAACCATGTAGTATGTTTTTTATCCACATTTACAATTATAAGGAGAGTGTGACACTTAATTTTTTTGAAATAATATTCCTATAAACCATACCAATGGGATTAAAGGATACCCCTAGTTCTTTGATTCCAAATATCTATTTGTGTGTATTCAAACAATAGTTAAACTGTCATTATTTTCTCCTCAATAGGATTTAGCCATTATGGTTTCCCCGTTCTTAGGAGTCCCACCCATTTCAAAAAGGCCTTTTGATTGAAAATTATTTAAAATTAACTTATTATTCCATTTAAAAATTCCCATGTCACCCTATATGGGACTCATGACTACCTAGCATATCACACCAGATAGTCAGGTGAATAGTCAACGTCTAGAATCTAAGGGGATCACTGCACAACTTTGGGCGTAACATAATGACCATATTTCATTCATGTATGTATCCAAACTTTCATATATGGAATCATTTATCCAATCATACTATATCATTTTCCAAATATTTTTATTTAAATTGTTTTTATTGGTGTAACATCCTAGACCTAGTTTCCACTCATAGGTTCCACGTACCCAATTGGTCACATAGCATCAAGCACATATACCAAAATGCATTATTATACAGACTAGAAACAAGGGCCTAGGAGTGATAGTGTAGAGACCATTCCCTCATTGGTAGAGTATAAAATATAGTAATATAAAAATAAATCAACACCAAAAACAATAATACCATACAAAAGATGTAAATAGTGGAAGAATGATAACATAAATAACCAGATGTCATATCATTGAAAAGATTATGATACATGTTACTTGTTTTAGTAAAATATCCAAAACATGTAACACTATAGTAATATATTATATAAGTACCAATAGTACTATAAGATACAAGAGAAACTAAGAAGCATCACAAGCCTCATCTTGGTCACTTTCTCTCCTACTCCTAAATAGCATATCAGGTACATTGAAAAGGGTGTTGGTCTTTATCGACATCTACACCAATATTATCTATTTGGGTCCACAACTAGGACCCAAATAGGGTTTGAGACTAAATCTCAGTAGGCAGCAACCCAGGGTCTGTGCCAATCTGTTTGTGAATATACATATCATGAAATGTACAATAATGAAAGTAGTAAACTATGAATACTCAAAAGTAAATAGTACTACAAGAACTAGTTTCCAATTGGATTTATTAAATTTTCATTAACAATACAATTACATTGAATTATATAAGTCTTGTAATATAACATAGTACTGAAATCCCCCATATAAAAGGAATCACAATAGATACCTCAGAAGTCTAATTAATAAAGTATAGTGAAGGCTGAATCCAAGCTTGTCCTTTTCTTGGAAAAATCATCAAAAGAAATTATATTTAAATGTTCATTTTATAGTCCATGTCTCTCCTTGAATTATTATGTTGGAATTCATGTATTACTCCATGTGTCATTCCATCTATGTCCAACAATCTTGTTCGGACGATCTTCTCTAGAACCCAGAATCACTCTAGGTTTTTTGTGAGTGTATGTAAACTAAGCCATTTCTTGGTCCAATAAATAATACCCAAGTATCTCCCCATATATATATAAAAAGTTCCAATTGACCCCAACATGGAATCCCTTCGTGGAACCATGTTTTCTTCATCATTTAAATATATCCTCTATTAACTTGTCCACTACATCTGTGGTTCCCTCATAACATAAACATATAACCCCCCTATCGGTTTGTCCTTGGAATCCATCAATATATCCATTGGTCACCCAAGGTAAATGGTAAAATAGTCACATGGACCCCTCCCTGAAATTGAAATATGAATCCATGATTCTCCCATTCCTATTTACACTTTAAACATTTAGGATTAAATTAAATATTTCATGGGACATGTAATGGTCAAAACAAAAACCTTCATATATAATCTAAAAAATGGACCAACCTCATAAAGATTCTCCTTTCAATTACCCACAAGGGAGCATTTTTCATTAAAATCATCACTTGTAAATTAAATGATTACATGGATTCAACATTAAAAAAATCACTATGGATATCCATATAACTATACTACAATGTAAATTAAACTATTAGAAGGATTAACTTTCAATTAAATCATGTGTGAAATTCATTTCATTTATCCAAAATCATATTATACAACCCATTAATAGAAACAATGGTAGACATTATAGGCATCTTAGGCCAAATCTCCAAAAACGTTCATATAAGGGATACACACAAATGGTGTGGCCCGAAATCTAGGTAAGTCCCCTAAAATTCCTTAAATTACTTGTTAAATTACCTAAACATCAATAGGTATAAATGAGGATTATTTATAAATCAAGGAAACAACCCAATATGGGAGTGGAACACCCCAACATATAAAAAAATATTGAAAATTAGCGAAAAGAACGAGACCATGTACCTCGTACTCACAGGGATTTCCTCATCCAGCAGAAACCTCAAAATTTTCCTAGAATGAAGTAGATCAATAAAACAATCCTAAATTATCAATCCTCGACAACTAGGTTATGATAATAAATCACTAAGAATGGATTAAGAATAATCAATAACTCATTAATTGGGTTCCAATACATTTGATGTTGGTCAAATCAGATTTCGAAAGAAGAATCGAGAGACAAACCCATTCTCAAGTCCACTTGGAGAACTTCTTTTCCTAAAACCATGTGAAGGTTATGTCTATCTAAAAAAATGAGGATAATTCCAATTTTGGAAAATAATGAAATGTATACAGAATGTAATAAAAAATACATGTCTTGTAGCCACGCGATGTTCCTCCTTTTCCAAAATCCCTTTACTCGTCATCCATAGGTCCTAGTCAGATCTTTACATAGCATGTACTAGGAAATGCACAGTGTGGAGACCCCATTCATATCATGTAGCATATTGATAACCTCCATTCTGCCTGTTTTTTCCCTTTTTCTTATGTTCAAACCAAATGGAAAATATTTTTACCTCAATGAAAGAACATAGTTCATAGAAACTCCCCCTTAAAGAAAATTTTTCCTCAATAACACCTATAAGGGTGCGAAGAAGCATCTAAAAATAACATGGGTCACTAAAATCATACATCAGCCTCCATATCCTAGTTCATGTGTTGCAATCAGTCATACTGCCATAACACCTATATTAATGGAACAATTCATCCATGATGAACCATAGTTATGTGATCCACAATTTATATGTCCATCCAATGGCCCGAAGGCGTTTATTTTTATTGATTTTTGATAATCAATCTTTCACGGGGTGAGGTGGAACCCTTAAAATCCTCGTAGGCATAGGTATTACATGGCCCTGTATGCCTTAACGGATTTCATTGCCAGTAGGTTTCAAACATTACATATAACCCAAACTAACTACTTGGAACTGCTCCTCCCAGCATCTTCATTGTGAAATCAACTCGTCGCCTTCGTATGGTTTTTCAGAAAGGTTATCCCTTGCATGTACATGCTTAACCCAATGGTAGTTTCCATACCCTCTCATTCTTTCAATCTGTATAGCTTATTTTGTGTTGAAAACGTCTTTCTCATCCTTCTATAAAGCGTGTTCCTTATGGGTTGTCTGGTTTTCATATGCACTAAAGGTGTCCCGAAGGCCTTAAGGTGGCCCGATGGCTTGGGTGGCCCAAAGGCCTTAAAGGACTCAAGGAACAAATCGGTGGCCCGAAGGCCCAAACGAGGGCAAATTCCCAGCTACTATAGTGCCAAATAGTGCCCGCTACAGTTCCCGCTACAGTACCTGCTATAGTACTACAGAGTTCCCGCTACAGTTCTGCTACAATCCCGACTATAGTACTGCTATTATACCCTTGGAAATTGTGCCTCCACCTGGATTTGATTTCGGGTCGCCTGGATGCACTTAAAAGTCCTCACCAACTAGGATGAGGCTCATAAGCATCCACAATTTGAATAAGATTCTCTTCAATTAGGGAATCTACTTGTAACTCATCATCTTCAAGATAAATTGCGTGAAACTTGTATGAAATGTAATGTCACAACTGAGAAATTTGGAAGACTTCATGCATACATGTTCCTCTGGGTTAGCTGCAACTGATTGGAAACAGACCTGACCAGCTTCAGAATCTTGAACGGCCTGACATATCACAATAAAATCATACCCTATCTTATAATACTCTAATTTCCCAACCTCATTTCTAAATTTAGGAAAAACTTATCCCCGACCTTGAATTCCAATGTTCTTCTACAACTATCAGAGTATTATTTTTACAACACTAGGTTTTATTCATACTCTCCCAAATCAATTACATCTGCCATGTTGTCTCCTGGGAAAGATGAATTCCTAGCATAAGTACCTCTCCTACCTTCATCCAACAGAGGGGTGATCAACATGGAATACAAAAAAACCCATCCTATATACCCATCTAAATTTTAGTATGAAATCTATTTTTATAGGTGAACTCAAGAAGGGGTATGTGTCTCTTCCAAGAACCCCCAAAATCTTGGACTCTTCCCCAATGAATTTCTTCCAACACCTGAATTGTATATTCTAACATTCCATATATCTTGGGGTGGTAAGATGTCCTCTGGATCACCTATGTACCCACTACCCCTTGTGTCCCTTGATAGAAACAAGAATTAAACATGGAATCCCTATTTGAAATGGTAGAATGTGGAACCCATGGAGTTGTATAATCTCATAGATGTACAATCTCTCAAGCTCATTAACCCTGATAGTTTCCTTGTTCCATAGGAAATATGAAACCCTCATGATCCTAAAATTTTCAAACCAAAAGACATAGTTACCTTGAGGTGACCTCAATTACCTCATCAAAAAATCCACCGCAAAATTATTCAATTTCATCAATGTAATGAGTTTCTTCTATAAAATTATATCATGTCGTTGGTGTTATTCCTACAAATAATGTCATGTGGGGAAGCTCATTAAAAACCAGCCACATCTCTTTTCTTTTCTGGCCACCAATACTAATTATGTAAGTCTCGATAAATCTTGTTGACACCATGATGCACATGACATATAGATGCATGAAAATTCTGCATCAGCTACTTGAGCTTGTCCGTTAATACCCACATGAAACCATGTAAATTCTAAAACTCATCTTCACATATACGCCAACCCAGAGGAGATCCATAACCTTACACACACTCCCATATATCTAAGCCACCAGAATCTAATATTTTCCTCATCTTCACTTTGTCGTGTACGGTGGAGGTAACAGTTGAAGAAGAAAGAAACATTTTTCCTAGATTTTCGTGCTCCTCCAAATGCATTTTAGAGAAAAACACTATAAACATCCACTCACTACTATCCTATTTCCCCACCTATATCTTATTCATGTTTCATTGTGCATTGGTCACTACATTGAATTTACCAGTAATGTAGGAAAAATCGAAGTCAAATTAATAATGGTATTCCACCCACCTTCGCTGTATGAGATTCAGATCACACTGTGTAAATATATACTTGATGATTTTGTGGCCTGTGTGTAGGAAAAAATTATCTTGTATTAAGAAATGTATCCAACAATGTAAAGTATGATCAACTGTGGAAAAATATAGATTGTGTGTTGGGAAATTCTTCTCATGTGGCTCAACTACTGATACATATACGCAACGACACAATCTACTTTAATAAGAATTGCTCCAAGCCATATACATGAAGAATAATTGTACACAATGTGACTCTGTCGTGGCTCTAGAATAATAAGTATCAGTATTGCAGTCATTATCCCTTTCAGCTCCTGAAAGTCCATCTCACATGAATCTATCCATACATACATCACACCCTTTTTAGCTAGGCCAATCAATGTTTTTGTTAATCCTGATAAGTTTTGAATGAATCACCTGAAGTAACTAGTCATCCCAAGAAAACACTAAACCTCAAAGACATTATTGGGATGCACTGAAGAAACTATTGCTCTAACCTTCTCTCGGCCCACTGATACTCTTGTATCTGAGATGTTGTGACCCAAGAAGTTAATCTAATCCATCCAGAAGTGTAACATTATGAGATTGTCATATCACTGATGCTATCTCAGTGTACTCAAAATGATCTCATGATGTGTAGAAAAATCATGCAAATTATGAAAATATACCATGATATCATCCATTAAAACCACATAAAAATGTGTCATGAAAAGGATGGAAAACATGGTTCATACATTTCATAAATACTTTCAACGAATTCATAATACCGAACAATATAACCAAATACTCATACAATCAAAATATGCTCTGAATGGTTTTACAAGGTATTTATGATGATCTAATTTTCACCTGATCATAATCGGATATCAAATCAATCTTTGAGAAGTCCTGCCCTCCTCAGATCTGGTCGAATAGATCATTTATATTTGGAAGGGGATACCTATTCTTAACCGTCAAATAGGTAAATATATGATAATCCACACAATGCATGAGGGTATCCTCCCGCTTTATTTAAAAAGGACCAGTGAACCCAAAGAAGATGTACTGGGTCAAATGAAACCCTTTTTTTTCAAATACTATAGTCTCTTCTTGTGCTATTGCAACTTTTTCATAGCCATTTGATAAGGAGGGATCGATAATAATGCAAATCATGGGACTATCTCAATATATAAATCCACCTCTCTCACCAGAGGTAAACCTGAAATGTCTTCCAGGAACACTTCCCTGAAACGTTCAACTACCAACGGGAAATCTTACTTACATGTTCCCTGGACATCTAGATATTAACTCTCAATATAGGTTTTCATTCCTCCCAACCCACAATTCTCCTGTCGAGATGTGCTTTCATTAAAATCCCTTCAAATGTTATGTACATTCTCTATGTCCTATGGTGATATTAAACTTTCCAAAAATCAATATAAATCAGTAAAGTACCCAGAGGGAAAGAAACAATCCATTCTAAGAATGACATCATATCATGTAATCTTGAGAAAATAATGGTAACATTGGAAGTGACACCCACCAGCCTCAAGGGGGAACTCATTTCACTGATGCACACCTTCCATTAAAATCCATAGTGGTTTTTTTATAATCATAACATCATCAGATGTATAAAAAAAACATCCAAAGGCTCTCCTCAGCAAGAACAGATATGAAACTATGTGAAGACATGGTATCAAAAAGTGAATAATCTAAAACTGAGGTGAATAGAATATCACATTTGACAATAGAGAGTCTAAGATCTAGTTCTTACTAGGTCTGTGGAACTACATAAGTCTAACTTGTATTGCAGCCCTATGATATTTACTGGATAACCTAAGATGATCCACTATATTGTCACTGAGAACCTGGGGTCTAGATAACTCATCAATGACCACCACCTCATCCAAAAGATCGTGATGTACCCCAAATATCTATCTAATGATAATATGTTGACCTTGATCATGAACATGGAGTTGGTGTAGACCCTCTCTCCCTAGCTGGTGGTGAAAATGTCCTATAGAAGTTCTATATATGGGATATCTTGCAATAGAATAGAAAAATGACATGGTCCTTTGGGATCTATGTCCTCAGATTCACTAGTATACTAAAAAGGTAGAACCTCACTGGGATACTAGTAGAAACATTCTAAATGATCACATCACTTTGAGAAAGCTTCAGACAATGATTCTAACTACTATTGGAGGCAGTACATGATCTCATAGATAACCTACCCTAGATCTAACCTCCAGATTCCATAATATTATGCTTAGTAATTCCTACCTAATTCCCAATAATAGTTATAATTTCAACCTAAATACTTTTACATATGATCATATGTTATAAATGAGGCCATCCTCAAATTTCCCTACATTCGATTCATCATATCCCATCAAAATAGTTGGGAAATGTTGAAGCCTAGTAAAAAATATATAATAGTACATAATTTAAAATGAGCCCTTCTCTAGATGCATAATCTCTCATTCTCTATCATCCATTATAATATAATAAAATTTATAATCATAGAAAACTATATGAATATATCCCCATTCCCTGTCACGTTGATGCTCCGACAAAGTTGTAACATCCCAACATCTCTTGGATGACTCATGAATTATATTAATCAAATGATTTACCCTCCTATCAAGAGGCATTTTCGGATGCTCGAAGGTCGAGAAAAAGGACTATATCCCTCGCTCCATATCTTGTGGTCCGTCATCCCCCAGAAACCAAGGTGGATGATACTTTTGGAACACTCATGTCATCTCTTCCATAGAAGTGGTATGTTGTGGTGCTCTCTAAATTCTCTGCATGAACCTCATAAATTCATCATGTAATTTTGCATCAGCACCTACATCCAGTATAATAGTTGGTTCCACAAATAGCATGACTAGGAGATCCACTAGTAGCCCAGGGCCTACCACCTCCAGGGTATGATCATCACAATCTAGTTGTTGTATAACAAGAGGTCATCATTGTGGCATGACTTTATAAGGTCAAGCAAAAACCCTAGTTCAATATTATTATCTTGGTTCCCATTTCATGAGCATGAGAACTAAGTAAGAGATGAAAACCATCGATGGATACCAGAATAGGTTATTATGACCTATAGACACCAGACACTACGTGTGCCCTCGAGCTCCCACATGGGCATGTACTTCCTCCAGCCTGGGTGAGTAACTTCCCAGGTACACAACATGTTAGACTAGTACATGGTGTGTACCCCTGATTGTGTATATGGCTGTGTCCCTCAACCATCTTGTCATTTACAAGTCCAAGCCACGTAAATATGCCTTATGTGCTACCCAACACGGGGTTCAGTCATGTACTTATACATAGCAATATATCATTAAAAGTGTATACATTCTCGGGTACATAGATATAGAGAAAACATCCAGTATATGGTGTGTGTACAATATACATGGTGTATAAACTTTAGTAATTCATCTTCCCGTAATGAAAATGACACATGACGTGTTACACTAAACCATATGCTATTTAAACTGGGTTTTCTAGAATAGAAAACTATCTATTTCCCAAAAAACCTTTTTCCAAAAGATAATGCATGCCAAATTCTAATACATAGGGGGCATACACACCATGAATCAAACATTAGAATCCACCTATAGCACATCCTAGAACTATTCAGTATATGGAAGAAAATGATCCACCAAATTCATATACAAGAGGGTCCATACACCTCAGCGACCATGCTTGGTGTCCATCAAATTCAAACCATACCATATACTAATACACATAACACAACAACAATCATATATGTCCTAGTTCCAATCACACTAGTATTGATATCTACCACGACATCAATCGAAAAATCATACAATTAATGATTCCTTATAAATGTAATGGATAGAATACGTGGGATGTTATTTTAAACAATTTCATGTACGATACATGATACAGAATACCCTCAACTAATGAGGTTACCAGAATGATATAAATAATAGTATCAAAACACAAGTGTTTCACCCAATGGTGTAATCAAATCGATTGTAATATCCCACAATCCCAAAATCACAATTTAATTCGATGCAATTTGGGTTTTCCCCATATGCTTGGTAGATACTCAGGGGAACCATTCATTACTAAACTCAATTTCCTTCCTATCCATATCTAATGTCCCCAAAATGTACGGAAAACTAGATAACACATCTCTGATAAAACTTTGTAACATCTTAGATTTGGATGCCACTCAAAGGTGCCCTGTATCTAGTTAGGCACATTGCCTAAAGTGCATCTCCCCAAACACTAGAGGATGTGAAATAGCAGTGAGGGTCTATGAGTGATAGTGGGGAGACTATTCCATAATTACCAGAGAATATCATAGAGGAATACAATAATAAAACAATAGGTGAAGCAGTAGTTCCATTTAATAGTATTAAATAGTGGATGAATGATAACATAAATAACCAGATGTCATATCATTCAAAATAAATTGTTATATGTTACTTTTTATTGGAAAATATCCAAAATATGTTATATTATTGTAATACATGATATAAATACCAGCGGTACAAAAATAGATAACAGAAACTCAGAATCATCGCAAACCTCAAGATGGTCCAATTCTCTCGGGCTCCTAAACACCATATCATATACCCAGAGAAGGGCGTTTTCCCTAATCGACACCTACAACAATATATTTTCTTGGGAATAAAAACATGACCCAAAGAGGTGTGAGACTAAATCTTAGTAGGCAACTACCCATGGTCTATTTCAATCTGTCATTGAATATATATAACAGGTAGTGTACAATAATAAATGAAGTAAACTAGAAAGTACTGAAAAGTAAATTGTTCTTCAGGCACTATATTCCCTTTATATTTATTTTATATTCATTAATCGTTCAATTACATTGAATTATATATGTCCCATAATCAGGAATAATCCTGTCATCCCCCGTATAAAAGTAAGCACAATAGATATTGCAGAATGTTATCAAAACAAGTATAGTGAATACCGAATCCGTGTTTGTTCATTTTCTTTGAAAACTCATCATAATAAATTCCATTTAAATGTTCAATTTATAATATGAGTATATCCTTGATATTAAAATATTGTAATTCAAGTATTACTCCACGTACAATTACAAATACATCCTTCCGGCCTGTCCGGATGATCCTATCAGGAACCTCCTATCATTGTTTTTGTGGAATGAGTATATGTTAAATGATCTATCCTTGGGACCTATAATTAAGCCTCATGTATCACCGAAGAAATATAAATAATTTAAATAGGACTCTTACATCGAAATCCCTCTATAGAACCATATTTCATTTGGTATAAGAAAACCTCCATGAACCCATCCACTACATCTGTGGTTCATCCCAGCTTTAAAATATAACCCCCCTTTAGGTCCATCCATGGAATCCGTCAATGGATCCATCATCCACTTGAGGTATATGGTACAATAGTCATATGAACCCATCTATAGAATTCAAATATATATCCATGATTCTCTTGATCCTATTTACCCTTTAAACATTTAATATTTTATTAAATATTTTATTTGTCATTCAATCATAAAAACCAAAATAATTAAATATTATATAAAGCATTGACCAAACAAAAAAGGTTTTCAATTCAATTACTCGCATGGAGAAAATTATTATAACATGAATCACATGTAAATTAAGCTACTACATTACTTCAATAATAATTAACTCATGTGGGATATCCAAATTACAAGACTATAATGTAATTTATACTATCACAATGCATAAATATAAATTATCTCAAATGGAAAATGAATTTTATTTAACCAGTTTCATTGTAAACAACCCAAAAGGTAAACAATGTCTTGCTTCATTGGTATCATAGTCCAAACTTCCATAAATGGTCTTCTATGGTAAACAAACCCATGGGATAGCCCCAAATAAAGGTAAGAAAACCAAAATATGCATTAAACCACTTATTCAATAACTTTAAAATCAATAAGTAATTACAAGGGGAATTTATCAATCAAGAAAACACCTAAAAATGGGGGGTTTTCACTCCGAAATATATAAAAAACTTGAAATTTTTCCAAATGCATGAGTTAACGAACATCATACTCGTACGAATCTCCTCATCCGGTGTCAACCTCTAATTCATCCAAGAATAGAGTAGATCTAAAAAATGATCATAAAAGATCAACCCTCAATAACTAGGTCAAGATATTAAATCATGAATAATAGATCAAGAAGAATCAAGAAATCAACAATGGGGTTCTAACACGTCTAACAGTGTTCGAATAAGAGTTTGGATGACAAATCGGGAACCGAACCTATTCTCAGGTCGACTTGGAGCACTATTTTTCAAGAAACTAGGTGAGGGTTCAATCTGTCTAACAAAAACAACAGTACTTCCCATTTTAGAAAAAAATAAAAACTGTATACTAAAAAATAAACATCGTATAGACACTTGATTTCCCCCTTTTGTGACTTCCCTTTTCACACCATGCGTTGGTCCTGGCTAGACCATTACAGAGCATGTAGTAGAAAATACATGACATCTATCCACCAGTTATGTCGTGTAACTGGCCAGTATCAATTATTCAGCCTATTTTACTCCTATATATTAACTATAATATGAAAAGAAAATATCATTTACTCAATAAATTAATCATATTTTACAATTTTTTCATATTTAAAATCAGATGTATAACAAAAAATGAGAACAATGAGGATAAATATTTCATTACCATGGTCATTTTAAATACATTTGTTTTATTCTAGTTATAGTTTTCAAAAGGATATTTGTTATTTTTTTCTCATAATGTGTTAATATTTAGCATTCTTTGTAATTTTTTATATCAGAAAAATACCAAAATTCATTCTATATAGGTACTACATGTCCCAAAAACAATTCAAAGTAGTTTTTGACAGAAAATATAAACTAAAATCATGGGGATATAAAAATATATACATACATAAGGTATAACAACAAATTTTTTGTTTCCCATGTTTATAGTGAATATCAACATGCTTTATTTGTGAATGGTATGGTGAGGTTTTCGTAGAGTGTAGATAATTTAAATAAGTTATACTAACAAGTTTACTATTAAACATATTGAATATTTTAGTTAAATTTTTTACATGTTTCTGTGATATAAAAACCTCTTATTATTGTTATCGTTAGTGATATATATTGATGAATTTGATTTATTCTTTTTTTAGTTCATTTTTATCAAAATTTTGGAATAAATAATTCAACTAAATAATCACTTTTCCAATATTTTCGATAATCAACATGTCATTAACACATATAAAGAGAGAGATAAAATTAGATACATCGAACCCCACGTATAATTTAATTGGAATGAATTATAATTAAATTATCATTGAAATATATCTAGGATCTACTTTCATGACTTATATATTCATAAATAACTTTAATAAGAGTTCTTTTTGTATTAAAAATTATAATTGGATAATGTTTCTTCATATAGGGTTCATTCCATTTTCACAATAACAAAATATTTTCTTGACATTTATTTATTCAAATAATATTTTCATTCTAGAAATTAAATTAAAAATGACTTATATTATTATATCCATTACAACCATTTGAATGATACCCCTTTCTTTTAAAGAAAACCCTTGATTAGTAACTAATCCTATAGTTTTAAATTATATTTACTATCATTATTAATTATCATAAGCACCCACTTATTTCACTGATTTCATTTATTGGAATTGTTTTATGAAATCACATGTAAAATTATTGACATAATTTTTTATTTTACTTCATATAATCACTAATTTTTGTATTCAATTAGTGAAAACAATATATCTGTATTTTGGTTACCCTATAAAAGGTATTGTATACATCATGAAAATATTTTATACTGATAAAATCCTCAATCCTAGAAGTATTCATATTTCAGATTTGAAGACCTTAATAATAGTGGTCATCTAAAACATGTGTTGATCTAAAATATTTTTGTAATGGAGGATTGAGTGCTTCCATACTATTTTACATCCTCATTGTGATGGTCTAATAATAATTGAATTTATTTCTCTTCTTCTATTTTAACAGAAAATAATGTAGGTTTGTGTATTGAAATAATAAAATATTCATTGATTTTTTTCCTAAAATATTAGGATATTTAAAAATCCTTTAAAAATATATTTATTAAATCATTCTTAAATATTATGTATAAAAAAAATTTCAATTAAAATGATAATTCTTAATATATGTGTAAGAGTATAAAAATATGTTTTTTGGCCATCTATTAACAAAAATTGAAGACAAAAATTATATAAATGGAAACCCATTAAGAATTTAATGCCTCCCATAAACCAAAAATTTATTAAAATGACTTAAAACACATAATCTTAACTATCATGTTGATTACATTCTCTAAACTGTATACAATCAGAAACTCAATTATTTTATTATCTTTTGGGGTGTGAGAGATTTTATTTTCATGCTTAATTCCTTTAATATTAATGAATATATCAAACTACCTTGATATATACACTACCTTAATGTCAAATAGAGAATACCTCCAACTTCCACATTGTTTATTATCCACCTTGGGTGAAACATATTTTTTATACATCAATACTAGGTCCTTCATTGGTAAAACACTCATACCATCCAACAAAAATATTTAGTAATGTATTAAAATATATTTAACTTAATGTGTGTTCCCTTTTATAGAAACAAATAAATTAAAGTGTTATGGAGTAAAAAAAATCTTTTTAATGATATAGTATTAATGAAAATTTTTAATTTTACTTAATATAGATATTAAAATAGGATAACGTGTCTACCATATCAACTATGATGCAGTTTTCCTAAAATATCAATCTTCTCTTTCACAAATGTAATATTAATTTCAATGAAATCGATTCCAATACATGTTCGTACAATTCATTGAAATTGTATTGTCATATTAGTGCATGGTTTTTCATAAAGGTCCTATAAATATGTTTCTTGTTGATTACTACAACTTATCATAACATTTTTTCATAGATCAATAATAATGATTCGGTATCCTTCTCTTTTAATATTATTATAAAAAATAGGTAGAGTAAATAATTTGGAATTCATCATAAATTCTAGATTATAATTGGGAATCTATCATTTATGTTGATTTTAAGGTCACTCATACAAGATATCTTCATTGATCTGCTGTTCTTCATGATAATAGCATAACCTTTATCATTTTATGTCATTGAGTATTATGAATATTGAATGATGCATGAATACCAATCATCAATTTTGTATATTATTATTGTTGTAAAAAATACATATTATAATATTTTGAATCATTTTTCATGATTAATATAAAATGATATTATTAGCTAAATTTCATGATTATTTTTTATAAAAAAGTATAATAAATCCATAATGTCTCATAAGTGTCTTTCAAACACTTCTTCAAATAGTGTTATAGGAGGAATAAATAATAATGGATTTTGTGACTTTTCTATTAAGAACATTGAATGGTTGAGATGTTTTCTCAATGATTATTGATCATCGACTAAGAAAACACACTTTCTATATATTATAGAATATTATTATTTAAATTATTTAGATAAACTATATATTTGGGTGAGCATGAATCGTTATGTGGTTTTGATGAGAATCATTTATGGTCAAAACATGAGATTTTCATCTATGTTCGAGAAATTGTTGTAGTGTTATCTTATTACTTAGATAGAACAATTTATATCTTATCACCCTTATATGAATTTTCGATAAACGTCTCAGGATGTTTTAGAAAATTTTATGAAAATTATATATTTTTTCTCTCATGTGATTTTAAAGGGGAATATTATATTGTTAGAAATTGTTGAATAATTTTTCTAAACACTATATTTGTCCCATAATAGGTGGTTTTCCCTAGTATAGTTGTTTTTTAAAAATTTCAAGTAAATATAATTTTATATAATTTCAATATTTATTTAATAAAATATTGTTTATTTCCATGTGATTGAACGGTTACATATTTTCGGTGGACAATCTTATAGAGATTCTTACATCACGTTTGATTTTGAAATAGAATTATCTTTCTTGGAAATATATAAAATATTTTTAATCCCCATGTCTAGGCATGATTCCCATATTATATTTTTCTTTTTGTAATATTCAATTTTTAATTTTATTTATACTTCCACCACTTTAATTGTAACATATACCGAAGTAGGATCCTCTTTTTCACCTTTGGATAATAGTGGATATGGATGACGTAGTGGTTAATCACACAAGGACAATCGCCTGAGGACAATCAGTGCATTATGGAGTCATGGAATATATCCAAGATATAATCATTTGTGTTTTTTTATTTGAGTTTTTCACATTTTACTATTTATATTAAAAAGTTATGTATATTATTTTTTATTTTAATGAATTTTCTTATATTGTTAGGGACACCTAACCTGAAAATATATTTTTTATATTTTTAAAAAGCATGGTTTTATGGTGTTTTCTATATTTTTTATTTTGGAAACACTTATTACCCATCATGTGTTATTGATGCACATTAAATACGTACATATTTTGCATGAATGGTTAAAATGGAGGAAAACACATCATATCTGTTTGAGACACACCATATATGGCTGAATCGCGGTGTGGCTAAAGTACCTGGATAAGCACTTATTGTCAAGGGAAAGTGGTATTATATTATTTATGTCTAAAGACTAGCTTTACTAAGCTAACATATGTCATGTGTTGTTTTTTTATATACCTTGTGTGTGGTGAATGGCTACGTACGTGGTCTATATTTCTATGATCTATACATGCCATGTTTTTGATAGGAATGACACGTATCTTGGAACAAATATTCCATTTTGTCCCATGATACATACCTGAGAGGATTACTTGAATTAAATAAAATTTTATTATGGTATAAACAATATACTCCCTCCTCAAGATAGTTTTTCTTGTTTTCGCCTTGGATATAGAATTTTACATATGAATAGCCTATTATATGTTTTTTTCACATAGAAGGTAATGGTAGAATACCATCAACATAGTGACATAATATAAAATGATTGTTAATTGAATTAGGTTTAGTGGGTGGATTCTATCAAGGTTATTATTTTTAAAATCCCCGGATAGTTACATTGTGAGATGTGAGGACAGAGTGGGGGACATTATCATGTCAGTTGTAATGCCTTTATGATTCAATGAATGTAATTTAAGGTACATTATGATGGTTCTCAGAATGTTGGATCAAATTGTACCTTATATGAATCATAGAATAGACCATGGTTATCCTATGTAGATTCTAGGTGGCTGAGTTGTTGAATTCTTTGATTTAGTTGCTTGAGATATGTACAGATAAGTTTCTTGGAGTGAGAATGATATTTTTAGTTGTTGATCATAGCTAGGTGTAGTTGAGTAGAAATTATTCTAGGTCTTAGGGAACTCTATGGAGATTTACCTTATGGGTATAAATATTAATGAGGTTTCCCTTATTTATGGGGTGACCTTTAGGATGTGTTTCAGAGGGTTAGTTAATGATTCTTTGATGGTATTATCGCGAGGTTTGAATTTTCAATAGGATCCCACTATATGGTGCACTTATTGTACAAGAGTTCTAAGGATCACGGAGGTTTTCACCATTTTTTATCCTTAGAGATTATCAATGGTAAAATTTTAGTGGTCGAATGATGGTATTAGGCATTAACTGACCCCAGTTATTTTTTTAACATGAATTTTTGAGGCAGTTCCCATGATGTACAGGATGATAGAGGATACAGTTGAAAAATTACTTAGATGGGTTTTATCCAAATTTATGATTCTTACCATCCCCTCTGTTGGATTTAGTTCATTAAGATGATTCTTTATGGGAGAAATGGACAATTTTGATGAGGTAAAACCCCCATTACTTACTGTTCTAAATTGGCTTTGTTATTTAAATTCATGCGATGTATAGGAACTCACCTAGTGGGTTATATTTTCTATATATATATATATAGGCTTCTAGGACTACCTATTTGGGGACCAATACACTAATAGTGGGTTTGGATATTATATCATGGATGGTTCAAAAATAATCATTATAGGTCAAACTGTCTTGTCCAAATAGGGATTACCACAACCAATTAAATTATTATGTTAGAGACCTAGAGCATGTTAGATGTGAAATTTTTGGAATATATTCGTAAAATGAGAATAGATGATCTGGTATTTTTTTCCTTGTGTAATATGTCCATATCAATATTTAAATCTAGTTGACACACATGATTTTTTTGGATTTATAGGCCATGTAACACCCTAATATTGGAGAAATCATTTTGAATTGTTTTAATTTTTTATATAATGGTTTTCATACAAAACTGTTTATTAAGGAAACATGATATATAATTACAAAATTATAATGATAATTATCGCAAGTATATTAGAATGGAGGGATTTAATAGGAATTTCTAAATTATAAAAATATAAATTTCAACCCAATATATTAAATTAATTCATTATTCAGTAATTATTTGTAATATAAAATAACCACCATTTATAAATGAATGAAATCATTTTCTGAAAACTAATTTTATGAGAACAAACAAGTTTTATATAAATAAAAAAAAGAAATAAATATTTTTAAATATATTTATGAAAATTATATAATATTAATTCAATCAAAAGTTTTAACATTCATCAAATGTTTTATTAGATATAAAAAATGTTAATCCAAAGTTCTGATTAAAAACAAAAATTTTCTTGATTGAAATTTTAATATGTTTTGAGAAATTATTTTTAAAATTAATATTCATAACTTTTAAAAAAATTATTTGATAATATAAATTCATTATTGAAATTATTAGCTCAAATTTGTAATTGGGACAGTTTATGATAATTTTTTTTGAAGGTATTTTTTTCTGTGAATACTTAGAATAATTATTTTTCTTTGGGAATTTTTATTTATTCTAAATAATTTAAAAACATCCAAATTGGTTTAATATAGTATTAAAATTAATTTTATTTCCATTATATATATACATCTTATTATAATATATGTAATTTGAGGAAAATTTATAAATACATTTGAAATGAAAAGTACTTTAAATGTGTGTACTTTTTGAATTGGAAAACCCCTTTTCATCACTTATATAGGGTATATTTTAAATTATATTTTTTTACATATATGAATGGAATTCGGAAGAATATATTCCATATTTTCTATCAAATTAATTTATATTCCCAAAAAATTTATAACTATTTTTTACCATAGTGAGTCGTAAACACTATAAAATTTAAATTTATGATTATTGTGAAAATTGGTTTACCTAGGGTTAAAAAAGACTGATAAAAGGTATAAATTACCTAGAAACATTAAAAACAACATTTTATGGATATATTCTAACCATATCACCTCTATAGTTTTGTGCACCGAGAACAATTTGGACTTATACATGTTCTGGGTGGTCTGGTAACAGTTACATGGTAGAAATCATAAAAGTTTTTTTAATTGGAGTAAAATTTTCAATTCAAATAAAATATTTAATACCATATATGATTTCATTCTATTTTTTTATTCCGTTTTAAATTCATAAATATCACATTAATGTTATCCTCAATTATAATTATACTTTTAAAGAACCACTTCAAAATACATAGTCATATCAATGGGAATTTGTTGTAGGGAGATGACTTCATTGAATATAATGAGGGTATATTCTTGTTTAGACTTGTTATATATTACCTTTAAGGAAGTTAACAAATCCTTAATTTCATTCCCTTAATAGTTTCATAATACATTATATTCTTCAGTCATTATTTTAACATTATTTTATAGGAAAAATCATTGTTAAATATAAGGTGAAACCCATGTTTTTCCTTATTGATTTCATTATTTCATTATTAGTTGACATAATATGAAAATTTTTATATTATAGGTTTTTTATAATCCTTCACGATGATTCATAAAAAAAATCTATAGTTATTAGATTTAATTTTAATCTAGAAAATTGAATTATAGAACCTCACCCCTCACATATTATAGTGTCGGTTTGACACCGACATGGGGTAGTGTGGTACATAGTAAAAATAATGATTTATTCTTTAATTGTTTTTCCAAAAGTCATGTTTTTATGTTGGTAAGATTTCTGGGAAAAAGATTATATTATTTATTTTTAATTTATCATATTACTAAATATATATTTATTGACATACTTTGTACTTTATGTTGTTATAATGTTATGTCATTTTAAATTTTGGATATTTTATTATTTCTGTATATATGCATATATATATATATATATATATATATTTCTGTATGTGTGTCTGTTGTCTAAATTATCTTATTTTTGTTAAAGGGTGTTGAGTCATTCATAATTTTGTATAATTTCATGGGAAACTAATTGTTACTACAACATATTACAAAAGGGTTACATGGGAATTGGATATGTTAAACCCATTCCACCTATATAAGTGTGTATATCAGAACATTATTAATTGATCCCTTTCCAAATATTGATGGATCTAATGCATTCAATTAATGTGGATTAGAATTATTCCATTAGGTAATAGTTTTATTATATTTGTTGAATATATAAATACAATTCAAATGGACTATTTGAAAATATCGAAGAAGGTAGTGTTTGTTTCTATTGTGGTTTTTGATATACATGAAAATTAGCATCCATAATTTTTTTTCTTTCTTTAATACATACCATGAATATTTTATATGATTTTATAATAATTAATATTGTGTTTTCTATTTTTATTCATACACACAGTCTTATGATAGCCTTGTAGGTGTGTATGGTGAACAAAAATAGGTTATGATGTAGTATCACCAAAAACATTTCCCTATTTGATGCGTATATACCATATTATTCATGATCCAAAAATTGTAAATTCAAATCCCAGGGAGATATTATGAAATTTCAATAAATTTTTAGAATAAATATTTTAATCATTTAATATATATGATTTGGGGGATAACATTATGGGGTTACCCTGGGATTCTTATTTGGGACTTCTCACATGTGTGATATTATGCTTCAATTTAATAGTAATTGTTTTTCACATGATCTATAAATATATCCATTTTAGTAGTTTCATTTATTCATTAGATTGTATGAATTTTTTGCTATTATTTATTTTCTACATGTATATAGATAAACCTTAATCATATTACTTTATAGGTAACATAGAAACCCATTATATAAAATGTATATTCTAATATAATAGGGTTCTTTTAATTTTGATAATATTATAGGTGAATGCGTCATTCAATATTTCTAGTAAGATATTTTAGGGAAATTAAGAAATTACATATAATTGAGTGGAATAATAATTAAATTATATTATCTGATTTTTAGGTTTTTTAAACCAATATATGGTGTCCAAAAAGAATATTATATTCTATTTTATGGCCTGGGATGTGTTAGCATGGGATCTAGGATGATTTGTTACATGGTATGTGTAATCCAATCAATATAGAATGTGTTACCCAAAACTAACGTGATAATGAAAAATTACATACATGTATTTTAGATTAAAAATATTAGTATTTATAATGTAATTAGTATACAAACTAGAATTTAAGGGAGTATTAAGATGATTCATTATATATTTTTGTTGATCAACGTGACCGAGTAAACCACGGTGAGGCTAATAAAATTTATTATAGAAGAGATCTCACATTACTATTGGGATGTCTTTGTTAAGAAGAAAAAATATGCAGGGTGACTTGGGAATGTTTCAAGACATCATTTATATGAAATTATACACGGATATGTTTAATATAAAGATGTTTCAGGATTTTATAGATATTCAAATGTGAGATATGATTGTGAATCTAGAAAAATATATATATTTTTTATTTTATTTTCAATGTTTATTTAGATAATTTCTTTATTAATGAAAATAATGTTTAAATAGTATTTTTAGAGGTGTGGAGTAAATGTTTGGGTACACCATTTCATTTGTAGTATGTTTTATACCTTAGGGTTTGATTTTGTTGAGGATCTAATATTGATGAATTATTTACAAATAATAAGGTAGTATTTATTTCTTCAACTGATTATTAAAGAATATTGTTTAATGAAATAAAAAATATCTTCCATTATTATTTTATGTGCAAATGTGGATGTCCTAGTGAGTTTGTTTACTCATTGTTAACATATACCCTCTGTTATAGTTAGAGGGGTGGGTAAATGAATTAAAAAAAGGACCATTGAATGGAATTTGGATGATCATTAGTGGAAGCAAAAAATATAATGTACAATTTATTGTGATTTATTTTTCCATTTTGGGTTTTGAAATGATGGGGAATGTGATAATTCTATCAATAAATGGAAGAACTGTCCATCGTATTTTTCAACCAATCGTGTTATTATTTCATATATTAATAGAAATAAATTACTTTATATTTCATCTTAAAATGATTGGTCGGAAATGGAAACAGTGATATGGATGGGGATGTACATTCCATGAATTATGTTTACTGATTTATGTGTGTGAAAATATATAATGAAACTTCTTATGTATTTAATTATAATTCTTGCCCATGAAATTTGTGAATACTTGAATTAACATAATAATAATGAGAAATATTATTTATACTGGGGGGATGTGATGAATTTCCTTATAAAATCATGGATTATTATTTAAAAAAAAATAAAATTAAATAGTATTTCTTTGATTAATGAGATATTTAGAATACCATAATCAAAAATTTTATATTTTTTCAAATATATGAAATTTTTAATACATTAAATAGAAAATAATTTTGAATTCATGTTGGTGATAAATTATTATAAAATTGCGAATTTCATGTAAATTTGATTATTATGCGTTAAAAATTATTAATAAGAAAATAATAGGGCTAGTCCATATTTAACAGGTGTTTAGAAGCTAACTAGATGGAATATAATTTAAGTGACTACTAATTATGATGAAGATAGAATGTTTTTGAGAGTCCACTTAATTTGGAATCTGGGTTATTTAAAAGACTTATTGTGGATTCAATTACCTAGACACATATTTGGCGGTTGTGTAGAATTAATAAAGGGTTAGTAAAAATGAAACATTTTCATGCTAATAAGAAAAAATGGGATAAACTAACGAAATACAATGGAGTGTTATGTTATTACTGAAATTATATAAAGAAATAAGAAGAGGAAAATTATGAGTAAAAATAATAAATTAAGAATATCATAACTATAAATCCATAACACACAGTTAAAAAATTTACCACAAGATCCAAATAAAATAGAAGGCTCGAATTATCAATTTTTTGGTATATTTTTTGGTGAATAATGTAAAATGTATTGAAAATATTTAATCATATGTCCTTAAGATGTGATAAAAGATCAATGATCAAGAGAGATTTGATATTCCCACTTGATGAGTTGTATTTATTATTATTGTGTCAATTTGTGTTTGATTAAAGGAGATGGTGATTCTGGGAGGATTATTCTAGAGACTTACTCAATAAAATATCAAAAGACTGTGTGTGAATTGATCTTAATAGATAAGATAAGTTGTAATTATAGGATCATTATCTATAATATGCATTATGAGAAGTAATAAGTTCATTGAAAATTGAGCATTCATCATTGTGTTTATTTTTCATGAAATTTAATGTTTATAATTACACATCTATATTGATGATTGAATAACTAGAATAAATTTTTTCTTTTAATTATTTTTTGGAGATGGATTAAAAAATTATAAAACTTCATCTATCTGTAGTATTTATTTAAAAAACTACTAGAGGAAACTATTGATTACATCACAGCTATAAATATCAAACACAAGCTACTATGGGGCTGTTGTTTGAGGACTATAAAACACACATGGGTCAGGAATGCATTTATACTTGAGATTTTGTCATTAAATAATGTTAACAATATTAATTATCCATACACTTAATGGGAACCATGATATACCTTGGGAAAACACTAACACCCCCATAAGATTTTATTTCCACTACGGGGTAGCAGCTAGGGTAATTAAAAATTTCTAAGGGAAAGATAAAATTGATGTTTGAATTCTCCTTAAATTATCAATTTTCATCTTTCATTAAAACATAAGGAAATGTATAGTAAGCACACAACTAAAATTAAAATGGGATTTCAATAGTTTATCTTCTTCTGCACTAGGTAGGGTTCATCAGGCGTGGGATTTGAATACATATAAAATTTTGGATTGATATTTTGAGTCCATGAAATATATAAAATACTATTTTATATTGAAGATTGATCATCAAACTAATGTAAAATGAAAAATTCAATATGGCCATTTTCTTTGTAGGGCATGTCATAAGGTTTATTGGGAGAAGAGATCTAGCCATGAGGATTGTACATGAGGACACTATGTGATGGTAATGTAGAAGTGTCTTTGATATCACATGTTTGATTCATGATTAAAAGAGTTTGTGGAGAATAATTATGAATATTTGAGATGGAATGATTGGTTTTTGATACCACAACATCATATTGATATGTCAAGAGGATTATTAATGGATATGATTAGATCATGTGGTTAGTTCATTTGATCGGGATGTATGTGATGGACACTAGCATGTAAGATAATTTTATAGTGGAAGAGTCAGTGGCCAAACAATATCCAATAATGTCATATTCACATGTATATAAGATATATTCATCATGAGTGTATATGATAAACGAAAAATATAATGGATATTATATTGGATTGTAGTTTGTGAAATATAGGTGTTTTGTGGTTCTCCATCACATTCTATTATTGGATAAAATAGAATAACATGAATTTTAACAAATATGTGTGTTTATAATATCCCATGAAAACCCACAGTGTTCACATTATCAATTTTTAATCAAGTTGAGAGGATTTTAATATGATAAAGATGACAGATATTGAGTTTCATGTACCATATTCATATTAATTAATAAAATTTTATATGATATAAGATAAGAGAATACGTGGTAGAGTAGGTGAAGATAGTGTGACATATAAAATGTGAAACTACATGGAAGAAGATTATCTAAATTTCTAATTGTGTAAATCCATGTCTTATGTGTGTGAGGTAATGGTGAATTCTACATATATATTGTGCACAATAGGGGTCATTCATGAGGTTCTGTTTTGAGTAACCATTGCACACAAGGTGTTTATATACATATGTGTTTCCATATATTTAGGTATTTAGACGATTTTTTATGGGTTCATAGAATTAACCAAAAAGGTTGCATGATTAATAGTGAATAAAACCATGTAATATAATAAAAATAAAATTATCTCAATATATGATATTTCTTCACCAAACTCAAGAACTTTTCATTTCACCATGATTATATGAAATTCATTTAAATGTCATGATTTTTTTATTAAAAAATGTATAATTATGATGGTGAATGATTATTCCTGTATAAAATAATATCATCAGAAATAAAAGTTGAGTCTAATAATATTCATGAATAGAATAAAAACACATATTCATGAGCTTTCAAAAATAAGATGAGAACATTAAACTTTTTGTACATTATAAGAACCTTTGAATGATCAAAAACCCTATTGATAGATAATTAAATATTTTTTAAGATTTTATATGATAATTACCACTTAATCCATCATTCTAAGGGAGGAAGATAAATTTAAAAAATACGTTGGAGCATCCTAGAGAATATTATGACAAATATATCATTTTATCAATAATGATGAAGGATTTTGTGACATGGGAGAATAACTAGTAATTTAAGATAATATTGAATTTGGGGTTTACAACTTGTTACATGGAATTGTATATTGGTGTCTAAAAAAATGTTTTTAAAATAACTTGTTTATATATTGATGAATCATTGTGGGGGAGCCGAACTGATATAGAAAAGAGTAAGGTGTTATGATTATCCTTGTGAATATTATCATCAACTCTAAATTTCATTACTTATACAAATAATAAGAGGCTATGAGATATTTTTAATAGGATTGGTACCCTTAAAAAGTTCATGAAATTTTATTAAATAAATAAATTCCTAAAATTAAAACATTGATTCAAATTGAAAAACCTCATGTTTTTATGAATTTTTTACTCAAATAAATTAAATTTAATTAATGTATTATTTTCAAGATAAACCAATTTCAACATTATTAATATGTTACACCATGGTCATATTTTAATACGCACAACATTATCTCTGATTGTGTAACACAGAAAACTACTTTTCTACATTAAAAAATATAATATATATTCAAAATAACTATTTTTTGTATTTAATTGAAATTAAATATAATTAATTTTTGAAACATATTCAAATATAATGTTATAAAATAATCTTTAATTTTTAATTCATAATTTAAAATTAATCTTAGGGTGATGTTTTCTATTTTTTTTCTAAAAAAATTATTATTTTAATGAATACTGAAAAATATTGAATTTTAATTGAAAACTGTATTTTTGATTAATTTATTTATTCATATAAATTATAGTTAAATTATGTTGTAATGTATAATTATATAAATTATACATAATATAATAATTTTTTTTTCATTTGAATAAATTTTACATTGAAATTAAGTATAGAAATATTTCAATCCTTTGAAAAATTTTACTTTAAAAATCTATCATCTCATCTCATAAGAAGGATTAATTTTAAAATAATTTCACCCAAATATGTGATTAGAATATGGAAATATGTATTAAATATTTAGAATCATAATAATTTAAAAATAATATATGTTCAAATTATTATTTTTTATAAAAAATTGTTAAAATAATTAGAAATAATTACATTGATTAAAAAACGAGCTTACACAGGGGTTTGAAATTATTCGTAAAAAGATAAATGGCTCGGAAACATGTACACAAGAAATTGTATAGCCATATTTTGACCCATTATGATAATTTAATGAATATTTAACACTTTTAGGAGAATTATTCAAGTGAGACCACTCAATACTAATGAACATTCTAGATTTACAACAATTTCACTCCTTCTCTATTATAAAACGGAACTCATCCCCCTCAATTATTCATACCTCTGAAACCATTTGGACCAGAAAAACCCTACCCAATTAATATCTCTATATCAATCCTCTCAACCTATAATCCACTCTTTGGAATGGGAAAAAATGGACGTGGTATTTTGGTGAAAACCATAAGGGGTTACCCAAAGAAGATGTATGGTTCTTCAACATGAATTTTACTACAATTTCATTCTCCACCCCCATTAAATTATTATTATATCAAAAATATGTAATTAAATAAGTATCCAAAATAAAATTATATATTTTTATGTTAATGATATGACATAAAACTTCACACACATCTATCAAATGGGATACACAATCTTCATTCATGTGTACAATGGAATATCGCCTCATGAACTAATGCTATTTGTTCTTCAATTACCACAAATCAAGGGTGTGAATAATGATACAATTACAATTTTCCTATGATATATATGACAATTTTTATTTATTTATCCTCTATTATTATAATATAACACATTCCCTCATGCTGTTATTTTTTGGAATACGATAACATCATTTGTGTACGTGTGGACTACTGGCTCTTCAAAGCGATGTGATTCGTTCACACATCAAATGAAATGTATAAAGGATGGTTTTAATAAAAAGATGTGTTATATAAGTAATAATAATTATACTTGAATGAATATATATATATATATATCATTTACAATTCATTATTTTAATTCGATATTGAAATCAAAACAATGTTCATGTGTACCTATGGCCAATCATCTATATGAACGGTGTACGACAGTTTCTATTTCAATATTTTATATATTACTATAAATACATATATAATGAATATATATAATATTTATATCATTTTTTAAATTATGTAAATAAAGATACTATGATCTATGTAAGTGGGAAAGAATTAAATGTCAAAATATATATGAAAAACAAAGAGGTTACTACCTAAAACGTAACTTTAACATGGAATTGTTAATAAAGGGTAAAAAATGGGCATAGAAAAATATTATATAGTATGATATAAATGAATATGGTTCTATAATACAGTAATAATAAACATAAATTTTTTATAAATTATATTTTACTGTGTATGATGAGAGTCAAGACATAATGTAAGTGGATTTATAGGCTCAATCTTATTTCATTGTGACTTATTCCTTATTCGCCACTTGTTTATTTTATGTTCTTTATATAACAACCATGAATGTACTATATTATTCATATTATTAAATTTATAGTGATTAATAAATACATTTTGTTAAATCTATTCCATTCTAATTATTGTTCAAAGGTTACCAAATCCGTAATGTATTTTTGTCTTAATTTTCCTTCTTTGTGAAATATGTTTTTTTATGAAAAAAAATATTTTTCATGAGGTGTATATCTACCCATTTTATGAGTTATATCATTAACCTAATTCTATTAATTATAATTTTTGCTTCATTTAGTGTTACCTTTTTGATATTATTTTGACCAAAATTTAACAATGTTTTAAATGTATATTGTTAAAATATAATTATTTATTATCATTATTTATGATTATGCTTTCATTGATTAAATATTATGATTCATACCTATGTAATTATCATAATTTTTGTTATCCTATGGTTATTCATGTTGTCCTCATGAAATGGTTCTATTTTTTAGTCCTTGGTTCTTAATATTATAAATAATTGTTTTTGAAAAGTTACAACACTATTTCATTCTTCAGTCATAAATCATTTTTTTATTAAAAAACAATGTTTTCAAAAAAAAAATGTTTCATAATAAATATTAAACTAATTTATGGAAAAATAATTTTTAAAATGTGTATTTTCTATCAATGTGTATAAAATGGTTTTCAAGGATTCCATTATATCATTTAAAATTTATTTTCCCATAAAATTATTTTCAAAATCAATAATTTCTTTAAAATAATTTTAAATACCATAATAGATATTTTCCTGAAGAAATTTTTTAAAAGAACTTTAAAAAATATTTTCTTACTCAGATGATATTATTTGGCTGACCTATTCATTACACTGGATATGATCTGTGAATACATTTAATATTATTACTTATAATGGTTTATGTTTTGATTGAAAGATGTTTTTTACACCGATTTCTCTTTATAGGTTATACCATGATAATTTATTTTATGAAACACACTTTTTTTTATAGTTTATGCATTGATTAATGGATTATGAAAACCTTATCTTTTCAATATTTTTTTTGAAAATATTACATATTTTTTATAGAAATTTCATTTCATAGGTTATCAGGTGATGATTTTTTAGGACTTTTTGCAACATGTATGTTTGATTTATTTATGTAATGGGTGAGAACTGTATATCCATCCAATTAATTGGGTAATGATTTATATCTCTTCATATAGACATGGTTGTTATTGGGACTATAAAAAGTTCAGTAAAGAATATTTTCTACTATGATATACATGGGTGTGAAGCTTGACTACTAAAACAGTTGGTGGAGTGAAAACTTTCCACTAATATGGCCTTGGAAATAAGTCTTCGATACCATGGAAATAATTTTATCTTCTTATTTGTATCCCATAATTTAATGTTTTATTCCTATGTCATTTTTTTCTTGAATTATTCATTTTATTATGTTATCATTCATATTATATGAGCGACCAGTATTTATGAGATGACTTAGGGTTTGGATTTTTGATATGCATAGTATGATCTTCAAATGTGACGATCATGTTATCGAACCCTTATGCCAATGATTATTCATACATATCTCCCTTTTTACACATATTGATCATTTGATCTCACCCTTCATTATATTTTATTTCCCCAAGTTATAATGATAGGTATTGTGTGTGATGTTTCCATGAATGGTGATTGTCAGGGGGATGTTTTTATGAGATAATGTGGCTCACTTATGTACTAGATTTCTTTTTCCAAGATTCTAAAGGAACTAAACTAATATGGTTTTTGGGCGTGTGTTTATTTATATTTTTAAATATTTTATAAAAGTTATGTAATGTATATTTATGAGAAAATATAGTCACTATATTTTGGATTAGATAAATAGTTTTGTTAACCTTTTGAAACTTGGATAAAAAAAATTTCAGTGAGAACCCTAAGGAAAGGTCTAAAGATATTTATATGAATGAGTCCAAGAATAGAAAAATATCCTTCAATGTTAGTAATTATAAAGTGAGTAGTTTCATTTCAATAAATTCATTCATGGGTACTATAAGAATATGGGGCTCTCACATAGGTTCACATAATGGTAACAACACCAAAAACAACATACAGAGTTTGAATCGATCAGTAACTCGTGGATGAAAATAGTTTTTTCAGTACACCTAGTATGAAACTCCCAGGGGATATGATTTGGAATGTGATAATCTCTTTATAAACCATCATGAACGATTTAAATAGTCATTTTATATGAAAAAATAGGATAAATTTATGGAGAATTTTTTTAGAAGGTCTCATAACAGAGGTATCCTATAAGTAATGTTTGCATTATTATAAGGTTCCCCACTATGATAATTTTTTATTACGATTTTGTTATTAGTTTTAGTCAATAGATGAAACCTAGTGAAACCATATTAATTATGGATGTGATAGAAACTTAAATGATTTCACTCTTTTGTACGAAAATTCTTTAAGAGTTTAATAAAAAATATCACTACAATTCCCACCAAATATTCTCAATATATGAATCATAATGGACTTTATAAAGAGTAAGGGAGGGAATTTTCATTGTTTTGAGGCCTACATAAAGAAATGTAGTAATATTTTCAATGGGTCTTCTAGTTCTATAGTTTTGGAATAATGGATCGGTAGTATAGAAAAGAAATTTTTTGTTCTCTAATGATAAGAACATAATATATTAATTATAACTATTTTTCATTTACAAGTTGAAAAATATCAATGGAGGAATATAATATAAAATATAATAAAACAAGATGAAATTGAATCCATGTATTGGTATGAGTTCAAGAACATTATTTTTAAAAAATTATATTACACGTATTCTTCATAAAAACATGGATACAGAGTTTTTATAGTTAAATAGAAGGGATAATGTTTCTATTGGTACATATAGCAAAAAATTTACAAGACATCAAGGTAACCTTATTGTATTATCATCAAACCTAAATGCAGGGTTTATAGATTATTTAATGTCTTAAAGACAAGTATTTTAATGGAATTATCCATAATAGAATTTAGTAGCTATAATGTGATTGTGAATTATGCAATATTGGTTGAAATATAGGTTAGAGTTATGTATCAATATCATTGTTTTGATAAGAAAAGTAAAATAGAGTTCAGTGGAATATCTAAATAACATGGAGAGATGAATATTATATTTCATTTACTATCTATGTGTGTGATGTGTCGTGGAAGAAATTTTCTTATGGGGTCTCAAAAAAATTTAACAGTGGGAGTTAAGGTCAGCAAGAATTTGATTGCTAAAATTATGGGAATAAGTTAGATAAAATTAAAAATAGATTGATAAATATACATAATACACCTCCCCCCACATCAACTCTCCATGTGTAAAGATAATTGGAATTATTCTAACCAATTCCAAAATCAGAAAGATAATAATTATTATCAATGTTTGCTACATATTAAGCTAAGGGACAAGGGGAAATCCTATGAATTCATTATTTCTAAGAGGAGTGTGGTATCAATGTGGTGAAAGGTACACATACCATCCAATATGGAACTAATAATGTCTTATTTCATTATGTATCTACGTACCCTTTCATTTCATATGAATTTTCTATGGATTTTATGATTCCACCCAAATTATTAGATGTGGAATTGGTAGTGCAATTCGCTAATTGTGTGATGATCTCATATCATGTATATGATACATTTCTAGGTGAAATGGTTTGAATTTTCATCCACTAATCCTTTTACTTCTTCCTCTAGTATAGTTTGTTGTCATCATTGGCATGGATTTGATATCTCTGGATAAATACCACATCAACTATCCTAGAAGTGATGTTACATTTTTTATGTCAAACCAAACTATAATCATAAATCAATATAATGATATGTATGAACATCATATAGAGATTACATCCATTTTATGAGGCTTAATTACCATTTGGATGTAATTTTTATCTCAAATGGTTATGGAGAAACCCACCTTCAATTATATGACTATTATTCAGGAAATTATTGATATATTTTCGAAAGAGTTTTTTTAATTCCACCAAAATTTAAATTTTAGTTCACAATAATACTAATACCTAATGACAGACCAATTTCAAAGACTCCCAAATTTTTTTACTAAATTGAGATGTACTAACTCACAAAGGAAAATCCAATAAAACCTTGAAAATTGATTCATTTACCCAAGTGTCATTATAGGGTGATCCTATTCTTTTTTTGAAAAATAAATAAGGATCAATGTGAATGTGTATTTATTTTCAAGAGATTAATAACATCACAAATAATAACATGTATCATATTCCCTATATTTATGTCTGATTTGATCAACTCTATATAGATCAATACTGTTATGATATGTAATTTTATACTAGATATCATCAATTGATGGTCGAGAAGGAGGATATACCCATGAAAACATTCTGTAAAGGGTATGGAATCAATGAATATATAGAGATCCCTTTTGGTCTTGTTATTTCTCTTATTATATTCTTAGATTTTATGAATAGAGTCTTTAGATATTACCTTGATCTTTTTGTGGTAGTCTTTATTGATGATATTCATGTGTATTCAAAGAGAAAGGTAGATCATGAAGTCAACTTGATAATTAAACTAAATACCCTAATTACGGGGAAACTATTTGAAAATTTAAAGATGTGTAAATTTTGGCTATAAAATGTATTATTTTTTGGTCATATAATCACATGAGAGGGTATAACAGTAGACCAATCAATGATAGAGGCTATTGAATGAGGGCCCAGACCAAAATGGTGACTCAGATCCATATGATTCATGGTTTTTCTAGATATAATTAATAATTTAAAGATATTTTTTCAAAAACATCCAATCATCTAACCATGTGAACTCAGACAGGTTCCAATTTCCTCTAGACTAATAAATTTTCAAATAATTTCCAGGATCTAAAGAGAATGTTAGTCTGTGCACCTCTACATAACTTACCCAGTTATGTAGAAGAGATTGTAATCAATATTGAAATGTCTAGTTATGTATTAGGATGTGTAATTATATAAAATAACATGTTTATTACATATGACTCATTAAAATGATGGTTCCTAATGAAAATTACCAAACTCGTGATTTGGAGTTTGATATGGTAAATTTTTATTCAAAATTTGGATAAATTATAATTATAACAACAATTGTGATATATATAGTAATCAGAAAATTATGAATTATATAGTCACACAAAATGTGTTGAACATGTTTAAAATAATATTATTATAGATAATAAAGTATTATGACATCTCGATACATTACCACCCTCGAAATGTGAACAGGGTACATGATGCTTTGAGTCAAAAGGATTATACTAGAATAGCCATGTTAAGAATTGTAAAAGATCCCACATTTGGGTATGTTCAATTAAGGATATATAAATCAAGAAGGATGTGGGAAATCATATCAAGATTATTTTAAGTTTAAACCCACTATCCAAATAATTAATAAAGACATGTAGAATGAATATGTAAAACTACAAAATAAGGAACGAAATTTTCCTGAGTTCAACAATCATCAGGAGGAAATGTTAATTTTTAGGAATTGTGTATGTGTTCCATTCATAATATATTTTAAGAAAAATTTGAGATTGGAAGCTCATAATTATTCATTCTCGATTCATCGTGGATGTTTGAATATGTATATGTACTTGAAATATTACATCTAGTGGAATGGCGTGAAGAAAGAAATCACAATGTTTTAAATAGATGCATGGTATGATAGAAAGTGAAGGATGAAAGAAAAAAATTAAAAGATATGTTACATAAATTACCCAAAATAGAATGTAAATGAGTTAATTACCCAAATATATTTTTTAACTCCCAAAACATCAAATGGACACTATTTTATATGGGTTCTAGTAGATGGCCTTTCTATGTTAGCACATTTGATCACTATAAAGGAATAATATTTTGAGATCAACTTTACTATAAATACAATAAGGAAATGTTTTGATTTCATGGTGTAAAATATTATAAGGTATCAGATCGAAAAAATTAGAGTTCCCATGGGATGGTATGAAGTTGGATAAATAAATCAATTGGGACCTGATATCACTGAAGAAATGGTGGAGAAGGTTAGAACAATTCATAAGCATATAAAGAAAGATCAAATTCAAAAGAAATTTTAAGTTGATAACCATATATTTTATCTAGAAATTGAAGTTGTTGAAAAGGTTTTTCTATGAATTTATCCCTAAAAGAAAGTTATGGTATTCTATAAGAAATGGAAACTAAGACCTAGGTATATCAGCTCCATTGAAATTATATATCAAATGAGGATTGTATCATATCTCATATATCTTCCCCAAATATTAATCAATTAAAATATTTTTTCCATGTATCTCCCATAATGATGTATATACCATACTATTCACATGTACTAAACATAGATATACTGCCATTGGATTATGGAATTTCTTATGAGAAATGACAAATTGAAATTACAGATCATACATAGGAAGAACTGTTAAACAATACCAATTAGATATACATAGTTTTCTTTTGAAACCACCCATTAGAGGAAGCTCCATCGTAACATAAGGATACTATGTGGCATAATAGTCCTCATTTTTCTTGTATCAAAATGAAAAGTTTCATAGAAAAAATAAATTTTACAAGTTGTATAATGTAACACCCTGAGTTTTTATGCACCTTGTTTTTTAAATTAATTAAATTTATTTCATTTATTTAATTTCTCTTTACCACAATTTAAAATTGTCTTATAAAGTACACATATTTTTGCATGCTCTACAGACAACATTGTCTTATCTTAAGTTACATCCCACATTGAGTTTCTATGAAACACCATTTTACTATAATAATTATTTAAATAAGAAAATTACAACAGAGCCATTATGATATGTAATGTGAATAGTAATAAATAATTTTTAGTTATGATTTATAATTAATTAATTTAAATAAAACATATCGATAATGAAATATGATTTTCAATAAAGCATTCATGTTTCGAAAAATAATATTTTATCAATTAAACTACTTCTCATATAAGTTTGTAAATAATAATCAAATTTTTTTAGATAATTTAATAAATTTAATTTGATAAAATAAAATTATTTCATTATTTCATAGGGTAGAAATTATCATAGTGTGATTTTTTGTGATTTTTTTGAAATATTTCATTTGTGGATCAAAAGTTTAACACTGAATTCTAATTGAAAACTATTATTTTGTTTAATATATTCATATAGTTAACAAATATTTTAATTAATTTTTAATTTATAATTATATCAATTATACATCAATTAAACTGACATAGTTAATTGGAACTATTTTCACATTGAAATTGGATATAATATAACTTGAATCTTTTGATTTTTTTTACAATAAAAACACATCGTATCATTCCAGACATGGGATTAGTTTTAAATTAATTTATTCCAATTATGGGATTAATTTATTTTAAATTGATTCAATATTTGGAATCAGAATAGTATACATTTTATTATATAGTAACATTAATTTTTTATCAAAAAAATCGTAAAATAAATCAACATTAATTACAACAAATAAGGTAAAAATGAGTTTACTTAGTGGGTGAAACATAACCATAATTGGATAAATGACAAACAATGTTATCCAAAAGATATGTTTTGACTATTTTCTGACCTTATCACCTATATAAATAATTATGGACCGTTATTATAGGAACATTAAGTAATTAATATGTCTCAATAGTGTTTATTTTTTTCTGTTTACTTGAAATACACACCTCCTCTACTATAAAATGGAACTCACCCACTCTCTTATTCACATTATTAAATCCACTTGGATCATTAAAAAAACAAACATAATTGAACAAAAAATGACTTTATTTTTTTATTATTTTCAAAAACTATTGAAATTTTAATGAAATCAATTCAAATAATAGGTTTTTGTTTTTTTCTGAAATAATGAATAAACAAGGAATTATAATTTTGTATGAATTTCTATAAGTAATGAAATAAGGAAGAAATTAATTGCTCATATATTCTATTTTGTTTTCAATCATTCTTCACCTTTTTTTAAATAATTCTGATAATCAAATTATCAAATCTAAGGAATGTATTTCTATTATTTCAATTACTGGTGTGAAATATAGAAGGATTTTAGAAATCTCAATTACACCTAATCCAATAATTAAGGTTGAGGGAAAACCTATATTGATAGTGTGACATCTTAAAGGACAATACTTTACCATATCAAATTTTATCAACTGATTGGATCACCTCCCCTATGTGAAGAGATTATGATCAATCGATTGGAGAGAGAAGAAAAAAATAAATGAGTATAAATTCAATTGAGTTTCATGTTGTGGTGGATAATTTACATAGTAGTTCATGTTCCTCACATCCACCATAGATAAAAAATTAATCTTTAAGAAATAATCCATGAACACTTAACCACTATATGCCATGCCTCAGTCCAACCCTAATTGTTGAGGGTAATAAATAACTTGGAAGAATGGGATAATATAAACTAAAAAAATTTAGGGATGATAGAAGAAGAAGAAAAAAAACACATAAAAATATAAGAAAAATATATTTAGGGATAAAAAAGAATTATAAAATAAAAGAGAAGAAGAAATAATAATAATAGTAAATGTATGATGCATAAACATTGTTATAACTGATGTTGGATAGAAAAAACAATAAAATAATAATAATATAAAGAATAAAAAGAACTGGGTGATGAAACTAAATTGCAGGAATAATTCTTAATGGATTAACTTTATAAAAAAAACAATTATACGAATAATACAAAAATAATAAATAGGAAATTATGAAAAACAAAAGAAACATGGCCCTACTAGGTTACCCCCTCCCCATAATTTCTAACACTTCTACAAGTGGTCATGGGATCCATTTATAGGGAGAGAGGATCCCTCATCCTTATTCATTGGTCAATAGAAAAATCTAGTGAAATAATCTTCTAAAGACAATTTCAAGGTAGTATTTTTTTAAGAAAAAATTCCAAAAATAATACCCAAGATGCGGGGTTATAGGTATTGAAAACACTAAGGATTCATGGTGTTAAAAAATAGAGGGATAAACCATGTTTGAGTAGAAAAAATAATAAAATTGTTTTCATAGAAGGGGTAGATTTTTCAATAAATCAATGGGGCAACACATCTTCAATGAACAAACTAACCTTCACAGTTTCCAGTTTGATTGATCATCTCTTCTTATATGTAACTTTATATACTATGATTATGAAAATATGAACCATGATGATAACGCGATTCATCAATGGAAATTGGATTTACCCCAAGCTTTAATGATGGTCATGTGTAGTGATATCAATGTGCGTCATGGTTTAGTCCAAAAATATAGGGAGAATAAAGATGAAAAATGTTTGTGGAGTGGCGGGAAATAGTACAAGACAACGAAATGAAAAGGGATGGTGTCATTTGATTTAAAAAAATTAATGGTAAATCTCAAGATAGGGTCCCACATTTTAAATGACATAATAGGCCTTGATAGTTTATAAAACAATGTGTTGTATCGGGTCGGTAGTGAAGTCAGCCAGGGCCAAGAGGACCTCACTACCACCATGGACCACCTCATCCTAGTGGGCTCCACCACCCACCACCATGTGGACATGCTCCCCACATGTCTGCATAAACATGCCTCATCCCACCTAAATACCCTATAGGCTCCTCCCCATGGGTCACCTTATAACACTAATCCCCCATCTGGCTCTACTCGATTAAGTATTACCTCCAAGCGATGGTCGGGCTTGCCAACTATTTTTTTGGGATGACTATGAGGAATGCTAATAATAGATAATTGGCTTTCCTAGCATATCACATATTTTATTGAAACACCAGAAAAAGAATAAAAACATTATAAACTATTATCCAAAAAGTCATAACATAAAATCAATATTCAAAACTCAACCAATATTTATTCACTTAAATTAT
The DNA here is from genome assembly GCA_963277665.1 of Viscum album. Taxonomy (NCBI): domain Eukaryota; kingdom Viridiplantae; phylum Streptophyta; class Magnoliopsida; order Santalales; family Viscaceae; genus Viscum; species Viscum album. The sequence goes on from OY728147.1 coordinate 221,231,762, forward strand.
TCTAATTCTTTATTATAATATTCAAATTTTGAATAAAAATTTAAAATACATAAGAATATAGAATAAAATCTAAATAAAATAATTAATAATTTTTTAAATGTTATTTTAAAATATACATTTGTCAAAAACCATACACATAAACCATATATTTCTTAAAGCATTAAATTTTAACATAGAATTTAGATGGAAATAATGTTAAAAATATTCAAATTTCAATATAATAAATTAAAAAAAGTACCAATGTAAAATCAAATTTAAAAAAAAACCACATAAAATATATATTTAATTTATCAATTTTCAAAGAAATAATAAACACTAGTATTTTAGAGTTTTCTATTGAAAATGATATAACTTATTCTTTCATTCATTCAGGAACCTTGATTCATTAATATTAAACATGACAAATGAAGATTCACCTCACTTTTTAAATATTTCTCACATCATTCATGAAACAAATTCATTTAGATTTATTCTCATATCATCATAACACGCACCTTATCTATAAACATGTAATGTAACTAATTTATTTACCTTCTGAAGATAAAAGGTAAATTAAATGATAAGGACTTTTCAATAAAGATTCAAATGACTCTACAAATTAATTTAGTTGGAATTGATGTGAAAATAAATGCTCAATGGGATGGTTTATCTCTTAATTTTTAAATAATGATGACTAAATAAAAAAACCTGATTTAATACCATGTATAAGTATCCTACTCTCACTTCCCAAGATCAATGTTTGTTCATTATAAATGAATGCACGATGAATACTTTTCTCCATTATGAATTTTTCTTTACCTATTACTATTATTTATAGGAATTTATTCTTTTTTTTTAATTTTTGATTATAATGAACCTCGCATTCACAACCTAAATTTTTTTTATAATAATCATCAATCAAGTAATGGTGGAATTCTATCCTCCATGTCACAACCCATTCTATTTTATCGATTTTTCTTTTTAAATTTTTTAATGAAGGGAAAAAAATAATTTATTTTGAATGAATCAAAACCCTTTCACAATGACTGTAATTTGGGACCCACTGACAATTTTTTTCAATGTATATAATCCCTTTGACCGTACCTCCCTTTACCCCATATATTAAATTCAACATATCCGAAAAAATACATTGAGGATGGTATAAATGGATAAAATTGTTTTGAAACTTTGAATTTTTATAAGGAAGTAATTCATGGTTTCTATGGGCTACTCAACGTTTAATGTAAATGCGGTATTAAATATAATGTATTTTTAAAATATGTATCAATAATTTTAAATGTGTTATTTATATTTGTATCTTCAACAAATTAAACTGCATTTTTCATGCAAGTGGCATGTCCCAATATCACCAATGAAATATTCTCAATCTAATATAGGAATTATTTGGTCTATAAGTATTCTATGTTATGGAATATATTATTTGTGAAAATCCCTCAGGGAATAAAAAACAATAGAAATAAAATTTCCAAAATATAAGAAATTCAATGGGTAAAAAATGGTTAGGAAAATTCATTTACATGATTCAATTAATCACCTTAAATAATGAGTTATAATTTTATTATACATGATTCACATTAAAAATTCAATTTTTTATTTTAATCATTAAATATCATTATTATTGAAATAGAAAACATGTAATAACAATATTACAAAGAAACCAATGTCTCCAAAATATTTCAATTAATGAAATAATTCAGATGTTGGACTGGAAATTCCATTTTAGTGCTCAAATGTTTTTTTAAAAAATATACAATGATATTAAAATAAAAAAAATTAAAACAAAAATCCATTTTGAAATTAATATTTAGTATTATTTATTAACTCTTTTGAGACGTTCATGTTCCGTCATGGTCCTGGAAAATTAAATAACTCAATTAAAACACATGTATCATTCCAATAAAATTCAAAAAATGATAGGGGGATAGGGATGCATGATAATTATTAAAAATTAATTTAATTATAAATTCATAGAAAGAACATAAAAATAAATGAATTTGGTTAATCCCATATGTTTTCCTATGGGTTTTTCTAGCCATAGAAGGTATGTTCTTACTATTATCCGTAATATGGTGGTGGATGGAGATTTATAGACATGAAAACCCCAATGTGTCTTTTCCTGACATATAAATTTTCTTGGTTGGTGAGGAATGATCTATGTACTTTGTATACCTAATGCACAACCTTCACAATTAGGTAAAGTTTACACCTAAGGGGTATGACAAAGTAGCAATCATTATCTTCAGTTTCATATTGTGAAATATCCTCCATAATATACAATATTTTCACAATATGTGATACATGAATTAAATTATCGAATGTAATGTAAGAAATTATTTTAACTTGAATAAAATTTATATTTGAATTATCAATAATAAAATTTTCCATTTTATTTTGATCAGCCTATATATAGGTTTCCTAATTATCGGAAACCTGGAATTTCTTATGGGCTCCATCAAATGCGTGTTCAATAAAATAAGGTATTTTAATGAGATCCTCGAAATGTGCATGAGTTGTTTCTTTATCTACCTCTAAGAAAAAACATGGATTTCCAAAGTTAGGAAATTCAAAATAATATCAGTTAATAGTAAATTCAATCTGAATAAAATCCAATGAGAGAGTGTTTGAGATAAGATCATAAACCTCAATTTCTCCATGTTCAATCTCATCTATTTTGGTGAGTGACTCTTGAATTTGTGTTGAAGAAAGTGGATGTAGGGTGTACGGGTCTTCAACATTTTATTTAAATTTCATCAATTAGTGGATTTCTCCCCATACATGTCTAGAGACATGTTTATTGGTGCTGGTTATTCCACATTTCATGGAGTGAGTAGATCTTGTTGTATATTATACTCATTCAAGAAGTTTTCAAGATACTTTTTAATTCCCGAACATAGCTCAGTAGGAAAGTCCTCCTCATTATAAATCAACTTTATCGCATCATGTTAATCTTAGATAGGCCTATTCAAATGGTCGTTCAATTGAAAATCATTTATTTTTTCCTCAACATCATAGATGTATTGAAAATATATAGGAGCTCTAATGTTACCTACCGTGTAGTCATTAATATTTGAAAATTAGTTTTTACTTAAATGGAAATTCCCATAAATTAGTGAACTGAAAATAAAGTCTCTTGGCCATTTATCATCTTCATGATCATATATGTTATATAACCAAATCATTATAGGAGGGACTCTTCATCAATATGAAACACTCTCTATTGTCCAATAACCCTTTAGTAAACTTCCCACGAACAAAGATATGGAATATTTTGATACATTGTGGAAAAGAGATATTTTATTTTTCATTAATGAAATTAAATCTATCCATGAGTGAAAATTATTATTTTTTATTATGAAAACCACTTTTAAGGGAAAAGTGATAAACCATGAAGTCCCGAAAACATGCATCAAAACAACCCACAAAGAACAAACTATAGGATCAGCCCCTCCCAGCTGATGCTCCATGAAAAAAGACTTCACCAAGTAGGACCCTTCAACAAGAAGTCTCATGCAGCAATGCACAGGCATAGAAACGATGGAAAAGCCATACCCTCTCAAGCATCCATGTTCGAAAGTCTAGTATCGGTGAAGACTTCATGCTCTGATCCTCTTCTGGAGAATACCCAACTAGTTTGCTAGAAAAAACACAATATGTCGAAACAACACCGAACGAAAAATAATATTAGAATCAGATGAATTCCTCTCAGCCGAACCAACCAACACTACTAACGCATCCAAAGTCATTAAATATTAAATTGATATTACCCGAGTATGTTTCCCTAAAAATCTTCCAGGACAAATATGTGATCTGAGTGGTAGGTGCATCTTTAAGAAGATCCTCAAAATGTGTGGACAGCTTGTCCCATGTCTGAATATACTCCTCATGGTTGATCCTCCCATTGTTGAAACCTCCAAATAATCTTTAATATTTACTTTCTAACCAAGCATATTGTTCCTCATTAAGAGTCAAAATTACTGGTCTCCCCATCATTTTAGCAGTGTCTTCTTCAGTTTCATTGAGATACAAATCTTGTTCCCCCATTTCTTCTTCCTGCCACATGATCAAAACCAAGGGTTGTTCATCCTCAACACCTCCATTTCCGTGATTGGAAAACTTTTTTCCTTTCAGTTTCTTCAAAGACCTTGTATCCATGGGAGGGGTAAGGATGAGTAATCATTCCTCCCCTATGGTTTCCCTTCCACCCTTCCGAGGAGGTCCTGATCGAAGGTCCTTCTAACTCCTGAACCGTATCACTAGTAGCTTTGAACTCATTAGCCGGTTGAATATCCGCAATGGATCCAGCCTCCTGAAATCCAGAATGAATAGCCTCGTGACTGATATGCCCGTCAGGAGATTCTTTCAACACCACAGCCTAGAAATGGGAGACCGAGACTTCCTTATCATCACCCACCTGGGACCTTCCCCCCTCCACATCCATTCATGTATCATCAACTGCAAGACACTGGAAACTATTGAAAACATGGAAATTAGTAATGGATATTTTCCAATGCACTCATCCTGATGCCTTCACCCAGTCCAGACTATCTTCACCATTGTCAGTTCCATTTTTGTTTTGTGCCTCAACATCCTGGTGGTATACCCCAACTCTTACCGTATTGACCCCTTTCTCTACAACCTTTAACTGAGATGTAGATCCAATACCTTGACTTCTGGATACAGAAGAAGGTATACCTGCCCCTTCATTAGTGGTCATCCCTATGCCTGTCAACTTCTAGCCCTCTTGCAGACCCAATGAAGAGGACCCCAACTGCTTTCCATGATTGAAGGTCTCAACTCCTCGTTCAGGTTCCTTATGTTGCACGTCAAGACCAATAATGAATCTTCTGTCAGGACCCTCAACCCTACCAACCAACGTAGCATCCATCTTCTGAAACATGTTCTGCCCAGCTTGAGGGACACCCTTGGTTACCTTCTCGAACTGCTCATCCCCTTCTCCCTGACTCAAAGACCCATCCACACCGCTGTCCACATCCCCATATTTCTGCGACCTACATCTGAATACCTACGCTGAGTGAAGTAGCCTATTGCAAGAAGAACAAAAATCAAACCAGGACTCATACACAACCTGTTGGGAATTCAAAATGATCTGTAAAACATCCAAAATGAGTATAAGATACAACAAGATCTACTCAATCCTTGAAAAGAGGAATAACCATCACCAATAAACTTGTCTCTAGACATGTATGGGCATAAATCCACTAAGTGATGAAATTTAAAGAAAATATTGAAGATTAGTACTCCCTACATCCACTTTCTACCACACAAATTCAAGAGTCACTCACCACAAGAGATGAGATTGAACATGGAGCTACTGAGGTGAATGATATTATCTCAAACACTCTCTCATTGTATTTTATTCAGATTTAATTTACTATTAACTAATATTATTTTGAATTTTCTAACTCTAGAAATACATGTTATTTCTTAGAGGTAGATAAAGAAATAGCTCATGCACATTTCGAGGAACTCATTAAAATACCTTATTTTATTAAACACGCATTTGATGGAGCCCATGAGGAATTCCAGTTTTCTGATAATTAAGAAAAATATATATATGTAGATCAAAATAAAATGGAAAATTTTATTATTGATAATTCAAATATAAATTTTATTCAAGTTAAAATAATTTCTTAGATTCCATTCGATAATTCAATTCATGTATCACATATTGAGAAAATATTTTAAATTATGGAGGAGATTTCACAATTTGGAACTGGAGAGAATGATTCCTACTCATTCCTACCCCTTCAGTGTAAGCTATACCTAATTGTGAAGGGTGTGGACTAGGTCTACGGTGTCCATAGATCATTCCTCACCAACCAAGAATAAGTAGATCTCGGGAAAAGACACATTTGGGTTTTCATGTCTATAAATCTCTATCCACCATCATATTACAGATAATAGTAAGAACATACCCTCTAGGGATAGAAAAACCTTAGGAAAACATTGTGGATTAACCAAATACATTTATTTTTAAATTCATTCTATGAATTTGTAATTAAATTAATTTTTAGTAATTATCATGCATCCCTATATCCCTATCAGTTTTTAAATTTTATTGGAATGATACATGTGTTTTAATTAAGTTATTTAAATTTCCAGGACCATGATGGAATATGAAAGTCTCAAAAGAGTTAATAAATAATAATAAATATTAATTTAGAAATGGATTTTTGTTTTAATTTTTTTATTTTATTGTCATTGTATATTTTTTGTAAAAAAATTTGAGCATTAAAATCGAATTTCTATTCCAACATCTGAATTATTTCATTAATTGATATATTTTTGAGGAATTTGTTTCTTTGGAATATTGTGATTCCATGTTTTTTATTTCAATAATAATGAAATTTAATGATTAAAATAAAAAATTGAATGTTTAATGTGAATCATGTATAATTAAATTATAACTCATTATTTGAGGGGATTAATTGATTCATGTAAATGAATTTTCCCAACCATTTTTAACCCATTGAATTTCTTATATTTTGGAAATTTTATTTCTATTATTTTTCATGCCATGAGGGATTTTCCCAAATAATATATTCCATTAATTAGAATATTTATAGACTAAATAATTACTATATTAGATTGGGAATATTTCATTGGTGATATTGGGACATGCCACTTGCATGCATTGGAATTTTTTAATGATATAACTATAAATAACACATTTAAAATTATTGATGAATATTTTGAAAATACCTTATATTTAATACCACATTTACATTAAACGTTGACTAGCCCATAGAAACCATGAATTACCTCCTTATAAATGTTCAAAGTTTCAAAACATATTTATCCACTTATACCATCCTCAATGTATTTTTTCTAATATGTTGAAGAAAATATATGGGGAAAAGGGAGGTATGGTCGAAGGGATTATATAAATTGTAAAAAAATTGTCAGTGGGTTCCAAATTACAGTCATTGAGAAAGGGTTTTGATTCATTCAAAATACATTATTGTTTTCCCTTCATTAAAAAATTGAAAAAGAAAATTTGATAAAATAGAATGGGTTGTGACATGGAGGATAGAATTCCACCATAACTTGACTGATGATTTTTATAAAATGTTTTTAGGTTGTGAATGAGAGGTTCATTATAATCAAACAATTTTTCAAAAAAGAATCAATTCCTATAAAAATAGAAAAATGTAAAGAAAAATTCATAATGGAGAAAATTATTCATCGTGCATTCATTTTTAATAAACAAACATTGATCTTGGGAAGTGAGAGTAGGATAATTATACATCATATGAAATTAGGTTTTTTTATTTAGACATCATTATTTAAACATTTAGAGATAAACCACCCCATTGAGCATTTATTTTCACATCAATTCCAACTAAATTTAGTCGTAGAGTCATTTGAAACATTATTGAAAAGTCCTTATCATTTAATGTAACTTTTATCTTTAGAAGGTAGAGAAAGTAGTTAAATTACATGATTATAGATAAGGTGCATGTTCTCATGATATTAGAATAAATATACATTAATTTGTATCATGAGTTATGAGAGAAAGGTTTAAAAAGTGAGGGGAATCTTGATTTTTCATATTTAATATTAATGAATCATGGTACCTGAATGAAGGAAAGAATAAGTTCTATCATTTTCAATGGAAAAATATATAGTAATAGTGTTTATTGTTTCTATGAAAATTGATAAATTAAATTTATATTTTATGTGGTTTTTTTAAAATTTAATTTTACTTTGATACTTTTTTTAATTCATTAAATTGAAATTTGAATATTTGTAACATTATTTCCATCTAAATTCTATGTTAAAAATTAATGATTTAAAAAATTTATGGTTTAAGGTTGTGGTATTTGACACATGGATATTTTAAAAAGACATTTAAAAATTTATTAAGGATTTTTTTTATATTTTATTCCATATTCTAATGTATTTTAAATTTTTTTCAAAAGTTTCAATTTAATAATAAAGAATTAGAATTATTTATGTGAATAAATATTGGTTGAGTTTTGAATATTGATTTTATGTTATAACTCTTTTGATAAATTTTTATTATGTTTTTATTATTTTTTCAGTGTTTCAATAAAATATGTGATATGCTAGGAAAGCCACTTATCTATTTGTGGCATTCCTCATAGTCATCCCAAAAACATAGTCGGCAAGACCGACCATCTCTTGGAGGGAAAGCTTAATCCTGTAGAGCCAGATGGGGGATTAGTTCTATAAGGTTACCCATGGGGAGGAGCCTATAGGGTATTTAGGTGGGATGATTCATGTTTATGCAGACATGTGGGGAGCATGTCCACATGGTGGTGGGTGGTGGAGCCAACTAGGATGAGGTGGTCCATGGTGGTAGTGAGGTCCTCTAGGCCCTAGCTGACTTCACTACCTACCTGATACAACACATTGTTTTATAAACTATCAATGCTTATTATGTCATTTAAAATGTGGGAATCTATCATGATATTTACCATTAATTTTTTTTAAATCCCTTGACACCATCCTGTGTCACTTCGTTGTCATGTACTGTTGCATGCCACTCCACAAACATTTTTCATTTTTATTCTCCCTATATCATTGGACTAAACTACAACACACATTGATATCACTACACATGACCACCATTGAAGCTTGTGGTAAATCCAATTTCCATTGATGAATCTCGTTATCATCATGTTTAATATTTTCAACATCGTAGTTTATAATGTTACACATTGGAAGAGATGATCAATCAAACTGGAAACTATGAAAGATAGTTTGTTAACTGAAGATGTGTTTCCCCATTGATTTATTGCAACATCTACCCCTTCCATGGAAACAATTTTATGATGTTTTTCAACTCAAACATGGTTTATCCCTCTATTATTTAACACCCAAAATCCTTAGTGGCTTCAAGACCTATCACCCCGCATCTTGTGTACTATTTTTGGAATTTGATTCTTAAAAAAAATACAACCTTGAAACTGTATTTAGAAGATGATTTCACTAGATTTTTCTATTGAAAAAAGAAGAAGGACGAGGGATCCTATCTCCATACAAATGGATCTCTTGACCACTTGTAGAAGTGTTGGAAATTATGGGGAGGGAGTAACCTGGTAGGGTGATGTTTCTTTTGATTTTACTATTTTCATATTTATTATTTTTGTATTATTAGTATAATTTTTTATTTTTATAAAGTTAATCCATGCATATTTTTCCTGCAATTTTGTTTTATCCCCCGCTTCTTTTTATTATTTATATTATTCTTTTTTCATTCTTTTTTAATTTTTTTTCTATCCAAAATTAGTTATGACAATTTTTATGCATCTTACAATTACTATTCTTATTATTTCTTCTTCTCTCTTATTTTATTATTCTTTTTTATCCCTAAATATATTCTTCTTATATTTTTTATGAGTTTTTCTTCTTCTTATTCTATTATACCTAATATTTTTTAGTTTATATTATCCCATTATTCCATGTTATTTCTTACCCTCAACAATTAGGGTTGGGCCTGAGGCTTGGCCTAGAGGGGTTAAGAGTTCATTGATTATTTCTTAATGATTATTTTTTATTTGTGGTGGATGTGAGGAACATGAACTACTATGGAAATTATCCACCACAACATGAAAATAAATTGAATTTATACTCATTTATTTTTTTCTTCTCCCACCAATCGATTGATCATAATCTCTTCACATAGTAGAGGTGATCCAATCAGTATATAAAATGTGATATGGTAAACTCTTGTCCATTAATATGTCACACTATCAATATAGGTTTTCCCTCAACATTAATTAATGGATTAGGTGTAATTGATATTTCTAAAATCTTTCTCTATTTCACAAAAATAATTTAAATAATAGAAATACATTCCATAGATTTTATAATTTGATTATCTAAATTATTTTAAAAAACTAAAGGCGAATAATCATTGAACACAAAATAGAATCTATGAGAAATTACTTTGATCCTTATTTTGTTACTTTTAGACATTTATAAAAAATTATAATTCCTTGTTTATTCATTATTTCAGAAAATAAACAAAAACCTATAATAGGAATTGATTCCATTAAAATTTCAATATATTTTTAAAATAATAAAAAAATGAAGTCATTTTTTGTTCAATTTGTGTTGGTTTTTTCTGATCCAAGTGGATTTAATTAAGTTAATAATAGTGTGAGGGAATCATAATATTTAATCAATGGAAGCATAATCACAAATAATGATAAAAAATAATGATATTTTAAAAATATGCATTTAAAATATTTTTAAATTTTTGTCAAAATAATATCGAAAAGGTAACCCTAAATGAAGCAAAAATTATCATTTATAGAAATAGGTTCATGATATAACTCATCAAATGGATAGATATACACCTCATGAAAAATATTTTGTTCACAAAAAAACATGTTTCACCAAGAAGGAAAATTAAGACAAAAATTCATTATGGATTTGGTAAACTTTGAACAATAATTAGAATGGAAGAGAGTTAACAAAATGGATTTTTTAATTATTTCTGCCCATACATGTCTAGAGACAAGTTTATGTTTTTCTATTTACGTGAAATCCACTCCTCCTCTACTATAAAATGGAACTCACCCACTCTCTTATTCACATAATTAAATCAACTTGGAACGGAAAAAAACAACCCTAATTGAACAAAAATTGACTTCTTTTTTTTATTTTCCAAAAATATTGAAATTTTAATGAAATCAATTCCAATTATAGGTTTTTGTTTATTTTCAGAAATAATTAATTAACAAGGAAATATATTTTTTGATGAATTTCTATATGGAATGAAATAAAGAAGAAATTAATTGCTCATAGATGTTATTTTGTGTTCAATAATTATTCACCATTATTTTTTAAAAATAATTTAGATAATGAAATTATAAAATCTAAGGAATTTATTTTTATTATTTCTATTACTGTTGTGAAATATAGAAGGATTTTAGAAATCTTAATTACATATAATCCATTAATTAAGGTTGAGGGAAAACCTATATTGATAGTGTGACATCTTAAAGGACAAGACTTTACCGTATCTCATTTTATCTACTGATTAGATCACCTCCACTATGTGAAGAGATTATGATCAATCGATTAGAGGGAGAAAAAAATGAGTAGAAATTAAATTCAGTTTCATGTTGGGTGGATAATTTCCATATAAGTTCATGTTCCTCACATACACCATAGATAAAAAATAATCTTTATGAAATAATCCATGAACTCTTAACCCCTCTAGGTTAAGCCTCAGGCCTAACCCTAATTATTGAGGGTAAGAAATAACTTAGAAGAATGGGATAATATAAATTAAAAAAAATATTAGGGATGATAGAAGAAGAAGAATAAAAACACATAAAAAATATAAGAAGAATATATTTAAGGATAAAAAAGAATAATAAAATTAAAGAGAAGAAGAAATAATAATAATAGTAAATGTAACATGCATAAACATTTTCATAACATATGTTGGATAGAAAAAACAATAAAATAAGTATAAAAAAAGAACAATATAAAGAATAAAAAGAAGTGGGGGATGAAACAAAATTGCAGGAAAAATCTTCCTGGATTAACTTTATAAAAATAAAAAATTATACAAATAATAAAAAAATAATAAATAGGAAAATATGAAAAACAAAAGAAACATCACCCGACCAGGTTACTCCCTCCCCATAATTCCAACACTTCTACAAGTGGTCAAGGGATCCATTTATAGAGAGAGAGAGGATCCTTTTTCCTTCTTCCTTGGTCAATAGAAAAATCTAGTGAAATAATCTTCTAAAGACATGTTTAAAAGTTGTATTTTTTAAAAAACAAATTCCAAAAATAGTACACAAGATGCCGGGTGATAGGTCATGAAACCACTAAGGATTTTAGGTGTTAAAAAATAGATGGATAAACCATGCTTGAGTTGAAGAAAATGAAAAAAAAAATTCATGGAAGGGGTAGATGTTGCAATAAATCAATGGGGAAACACATCTTCAATTTACAAACTAACCTTCACAGTTTCCAGTTTGATTGATCGTCTCTTCCTATATGTAACTTTATATACTATGATGATGAAAATTTGAATGATGATGATAACGAGATACATAAGTGGAAATTGGATTCAACCCAAGCTTCAATGCTGGGCAGGTGTAGTGATATCAGTGTGTGTCATGGTTTAGTCCAAAGATATAGGGAGAATAAATATGACAAATGTTTGTGGATTGGCCTGCAATAGTACAAGACAACGAAGTGACATGGGATGGTGTCATTTGATTTAAAAAAATGAATGGTAAATCTCATGATAGAGTCCCCCGTTTTAAATTACATAATAGGCATTGATATTTTATAAAACAATGAGTTGTATCAGGTATGTAGTGAAGTCATCCAGGGCCAAGAGGACCTCACTAACACTATGGACCACCTCATCCTAGTGTGCTCCACCACCCACCACTATGTGGAAATGCTCCCCACATGTCTGTATAAACATGAATCATCCCACCTAAATACCCTATAGGCTCCTCCCCATGGGTCACCTTATATGACTAATCCCCCATCTGGTTGTACTCGATTAAGCATTCCCTCCAATCGATGGACGGGCTTGTCGAATATTTTTTTGGGATGACTATGAGGAATGCTACAAATAGATAATTGTCTTTCCCAGCATATCACATATTTTATTGAAACACTGGAAAAAGAATAAAAACATAATAAACTATTATCTAAAAAGTCATAACATAAAATCAATATGCAAAACTCAACCAATATTTATTCACATAAATAATTTTATTTCATTATTATTAAATTAAAACTTTTGAATAAAAATTTAAAATACAGAAGAATATAGAATAAAATCTAAATAAAATCCTTAATAAATTTTTATAATTTATTTTAAAATATCCATATGTAAAATACCACACACTTAAACCACACATTTCCTAAAGCATTAAATTTTAACATAGAATTTAGATGGAGATAATGCTATAAATATTCAAATTTCTATGTAATAGATTAAAAAAAGTATCAATGTATAATAAAATTTTTAAAAAACCACATAAAATATAAATTTAATTTATCAATTTTCAAATAAACAATAAACACTAGTATTTTACAGTTTTCCATTGAAAATGATAGAACTTATTCTTTCATTCATTCAAGAACCTTGATTCATTAATATTACACATGACAAATCAAGATTCACCTCACTTTTTAATCCTTTCTCTCATCATTCATGATGCAAATTCATATAGATTTATTCTAATATCATAAAAACATGCACCTTACCTATAATCATGTAATGTAACTACACTCTCTACATTCTAATGAAAAAAGGTACATTAAAAAATAAATACATTTCAAAGATGTTTCAAATGACTCTACGACTTAATTTATTTGGAATTGATGTGAAAATAAATTCCAAATTGGGAGTTTTATCTCTAAATTTTTAAATAACGATGACTAAATAAAAAAACCTTATTTAATACCATGTATAATTATCTTACTCTCACTTCCCAAGATCAATGTTTGTTCATTAAAAATGAATGCACGATGAATAATTTTCTCCATTATGAATTTTTCATTACATTTTTCTATTTTTTAATTTTTTGATTATAGTGAAACTCACATTCACAACCTAAACACATTTTAATCATCAGTCAAGTAATGGTGGAATTCTATCCTCCATGTCACAACCCATTCTATTTTATCGATTTTTATTTTTCTATTTTTTAATGAAGGGAAAACAATAATGTATTTTGAATGAATCAAAACCCTTTCTCAATGACTGTAATTTGGGACCCACTGACAATTTTTTTTCAATTTATATAATCCCTTCGACCATACCTCCCTTTACCCCATATATTAACTTCAACATATCAGAAAAAATACTTTGAGGATGGTATAAATGGATAAAAAAGTTTTGAAACATGGAACATTTATAAGGAAATAATTCATGGTTTCTATGGAATAGTCTACATTTAATGTAAATGTGGTATTAAATTTAATGTATTTTCAAAATATGCATCAATAATTTTAAATGTGTTATTTATAGTCATATCTTCAAAAAATTACAATGCATTTTCATGAAAGTGGCATGTCCCAATATCACTAATGATATATTCTCAATCTAATATAGGAATTATTTAGTCTATAAATATTCTAAGTAATTTAATATATTGTTTAGGAAAATCCTTCATGGAATGTGAAATAATAGAAATAAAATTTCCAAAATATAAGAAATTCAATGGGTAAAAATGGTTAGGAAAATTCATTTAGATGGATCAATTAATCCCCTAAAATAATGAGTTATAATTTTATTATACATGATTCACATTAAACATTCAATTTTTTATTCTAATCATTAAATATCATTATTATTGAAACAGAAAACATGGAATCACAATATTCCAAAGAAGCCAATGTCTCCAAAATATTTTAATTAAAGAAATAATCTAGATGTTGGAATTGAAATTACATTTTAAAGATAAATTTTTTTTAAAAAAAATATACAAACAGATTAAAATAAAAAAAAATAAAACCAAAATCCATTTTGAAATTAATATTTAGTAATATTTATTAACTCTTTTGAGACATAAATGTTCCATCATGGTAATGGAAAATTATATAACTCAATGAAAACACATGTATCATTCCAATAAAATTCAAAAAATGATAGGGGGATAGGGATGCATGATAATTACTAAAATTGAATTTAATTATAAATTCATAGAAAGAACATAAAAATCAATGAATTTTGTTAGTCCCCTAAGTTTTCATAAGGTTTTTTCTAGCCCGAGAAGGTATGATCTTATTATTATCCTTAATATGATGGTGGATGGAGATTTATAGACATGAAAACCCCAATGTTTCTTTTCCCGAAATCTACTTATTATTGGTTGGTGAGGAAAGATCTATGGACACTATATAACTAATCCACACCCCTCACAATTAGGTATAGCTTACACCGAGGGGGTAGGACAGAGTAGGAATCATTCTCTTCAGTTCCATATTGTGAAATCTCCTCCATAATTTAAAATATATTCTCAATATGTGATACATGAATTGAATTATTGAATGGAGTGTACGAAATTATTTTAACTTGAATAAAATTTATATTTGAATTATCAACAATAAAATTTTCCATTTTATTTTGATCATCCTATATATAGGCTTCCTAATTATCAGAAACCTAGAATTCCTCATGGGCTCCATCAAATGTGTGTTCAATAAAATAAGGGATTTTAATGAGTTCCTCGAAATGTGTATGAGTTGTTTCTTTATCTACCTCTAAGAAATGAAATGGATTTCTAGAGTTAGGAAATCAAAAATAATATTAGTTAATATTAATTTCAATCTGAATAAAATCCAATGAGAGAGTGTTTGAGATAAGATCATACACCTCAGTTTCTTCATGTTCAATATCATCTCTTGTGGTGAGTGACTCTTGAATTTGTGTGGTAGAAAGTGGATATAGGGAGTACGGATCTTCAACATTTTCTTTAAATTTCATCACTTAGTGGATTTCTACCCATACATGTCTAGATACAAGTCTACTGGTGCTGGTTATTCCACTTTTCAAGGAGTGAGTAGATCTTGTTGTATCTTATAATCATTCATGATGTTTTCCAGATCCTTTTGAATTCCCAAACATAGCTCAGTAGGAATGTCCTCCTCATTATGAATCCACTTTATCTCATCATGGTAATCTTAGATAGGCCTATTCAAGGGTATGATATCTATTGGTTGAAAGAGATAATAAAATGGTATAAAATTTAAAATAATGTTTTTGATATAGGAAGAATAAAAAAACAAATAAAATAAAATAGAATAGAAACAGATATTGTGAGAGAATAATAATTATAAAGTTAATATAATAATAAATAAAAAAATAATAAATGAAAAAAATTTGATTGTAAAAATTCATGTTATTGAAAATAGGAACTAATATTTAAAGAATAAGAATAAAAAATAATGAAAATAAGTTGGTGGATTGAAAAAATATTCCGAAATAGTTTTGGTTAATTAATTTTTAAAAATAATGTATAATTACATGACTAAAAGAAAAAAATGTGAACAAGAAGAAAAACATTTGCAGTATTAAAGAAAGTTCCTCCCTCCCCACAATGTCCAACACTTATAGAAGTTGTATAGGGTTACATTTATTGGACTATAGGATCCCTAAACCATTTTCATTGGTCATGAAAAAAAATCATTACAAACATCCTTTTAATGATCAGTTCAAGGTTCCATGTCATTTTTAATGTTTTCCAAAAAGTATCTTCGAGGCATGGGGGATTTATTTGGAAACACTGAATGATTTATGATGTTCAAATATTAGTATAGTAACCATTTATGGGGGGAGAAACCAAATTCTTGCATTGTATGGTGGGGGTAGATATCTTAATGAAGTAGTGTGGCAGCACCTCTTCAATAATCCACCTGACCTTTATTATTCCGCTTTAGATCGATATTATTTTATATAGTTTGAATGATTGACTTCCACAACTGAAGGATTTGTTCCATGATATTCAGTGTCCTCAACTATGGTGGTTGGCTTATCCTCAAGATTCCATGGTGGTAGGCCACAGTTGTATTCCTGTGTGTGGTGATGTAGTCTAGAGATGTATGTAGAGTCGTGATGGAGGAGGATGGTGAAGCATAGTCTGCGAGTGAATGATAGATGAGTGGGGTTGGGTGGTGTCATTTGATTTAAAAACCAAACATTATATCACATGGTAGAGTAAATATCCAAAACTGAGGAAAATTCCAAAAGAAGTTATAATAAAAAACCCCAAATTAGCTGGGAAGTGAAGTCTATCAAGGGGCCATAGGACATCCACTACAACTATTTATTTCCCCACACTGGTGTTATTTTCTTATCACTTCTATGTATATATGTACTTCACATAATGGTGTACATAGGTATTAACCAACTTATATTCCTCGTGATCTCCTCCTTTTAGGTGCTAAACAGTCCAGATACTGCATGCATCCCAACTGGCTTGAGAACTCCCTCCCAGGGGGGGCTAACAAACCAAATACTTATCAGCTGGCTATGTGGGACACTACCATTGGTTTATGTTCTATTTGATTATGGCTATTATTTTAGTGAAAAAAACTGAAAAATAATATACCCAAATAAAAATAATAACAAAAAATTCATAACATAAAATAAATATTAAAACATCAGTGAATATTTATTCATTTATGTAAATTATAATTCTTTATAAGTAAATTCTCATTTTTTAATAAAACATTGAAATTAATATGTATATCGAATAATGTAATTATTAAAAAAAAATTTTTCAAAAATATCATAAAAATATAACTGCTTCGGAAATTCATGATAAGAGTAAATAATTATAGATATTGATGGATGTTATTAATCATTATAATGAGACTAATCTTTGGAATGTCAGAAAACTCAATACTATAAATATGTGATGTTTTAAAATACCATTTTAGTCATTGTATATGAAGATTATTGGAGATCATTTTTTATTCACGATCCTTTTCTTAAAGTTGTGGAATTCTTATACTATCAATGATTAAAAGGGAAAACACATAAAAGATATGTTTCTAATTGATAATATAAATTTTTTCATTTTATTATTCCTTAATCAATTTACAATTCATTTTTTACTCCATGAATTTGATATCTACAAATTAATTCATTATACCTAGTGAACTAAAATCCACTTTTTACTAATTATAAAATCCATAGATGCGTGACAAGTCATTCTGTCTATCTCTTACAAGTTTAAAAAACCAATATGGGTTTCATAAGTTATCCAATATATTAAATTAATCTCTAATCTTCAATAAAAATATGATCGTTCAAAAAGTAATATTTATTCAAAAAGTATTTTATATATAAACAATGAAATATTAATAATAAAAATATATAGGCTAGGGGTTGGACTTAAACCCTTATTTACCTTCGATTATTGGTTCGATCATTATAGAATTTATAAATGGGATGAGTTTTTACCTGGTAAGAGGGTTTTTATTTTTCTAAAACCATAATATTATAATTATTATAACATTTTCAAAGTGTAATAACCCATAATTACCATAACATAAAAGATAACATAAACCCTAATGGTCGATAATACCTTTAAATTTATTCCCCAAATATCATCAGAATTATTCCTTAAATAATTTTATCAACAATACAAATACTAAACTAATTCGTTTTATGTCTATAAATATCCCCCAAATATAATTAATATTAAAATACTGTCATTATATAAAAAAGTGTGTTTCATACATTGAACTTATGATCAATATTAAACTCATAAAAATTTGATGGTATTTATAAGGGTTATATTATTGAATAAATATATGAATTTAAAATTTTACAAAATCCGTAGATGTTTCTTGATTCTTATAACTAAAATCCAATAATTAAAAATACTTATTCCAAATAAATCTAGAATCACATTAGAAAAATAATTCTATAATTTAGTTCAAAATAGATCCTTCCATGGTCAAGGGTATAAACTTTTGAAGAGGGAATTGACACAGATAAATCATATGTTCCCTAAATTTAAGATAATAAAGAATAAATGGATCTCTGGAATGGGACATATTTCCTTCAATCATACTCTTCATTTTTCAAAATCATTAAATTTTCTATGTTGTTATTCTCTAGACCTAATATATTTTCTGATTCTATTGACACCCTTCCTAGGGTGTCTCTTTCCACATACTTAGTGTCAAGAAAATAGAGACTTTGTCCCTACATGTCCTCTATAAAATTATCTCTTAGAAAATAATATCCGTCCATTATTTTTTCTATATATGATTCGGTTAAGGTATTAGTTTTCAATCAAATTTTTGGTTAACTAATTTGGAATGATTTAGATATCATTCAATCTTGTCATCATCCCAATTGGTTTCTCATAGTCCCCACATTTTCCATAATATTAAATGTAAAAAATATTCATTTTAGTTCTATCAGTTGAATACAACCAAAAAGTATAGTGCGAGGAATGATAATAATAGTGTAAAACCATATAATCATTTATAGGATGTCTAAATAATGTAACCATCAATTAAATCTAATAAAAATTAGTTTTATGACAATTCATTAATTATAATGATATATTCCAATACACTAGAATTATTTTCAAATAAATTATTAATTATCTAATGATTATCACCTCGTAATGTCCAAGAGGGTTCACAATATGCTTGTTTTCCTATATCGGGTAATGCTCGAGTCAAGCTCGTCAAAAAAATTTTAGATTAATTACCCCTTGAAAAAATCATTGATAGAACCATGCCCACATTTTGTATCCATATAGGTAACTATTTACAATAAAACCCACATAATATATACCATATGAAAGCTTTAAGAAGATCTTCTGTACATATAACCAGTTTCCATCATAATGTTATGTTCCCTAATCAATGCTTTTGTAATTCTAGTTAACATGGTTTCTACTAAATATCATGTAATATAAACTATAATGGAAGTGACCCCAGTAACATGGATCATGTTCCATTATTATTACATTGACATAAAATATAAGGAATCCCATCCCAAAGGATCATATAGTTAAGTAATCTTGGTTAAATAGATGTATATAGGATTCCCATATTACATTTGATGATAAAAATTGTAACATATTTTATTTTGAAAATATTATTATTCTCTCTATGACATATTTTAATTTTATTCATTTTACACTACCTAGAGTCCTCGAAAATGAATCAAAATAACTGTGAGATCAAGTGACCAGTATGAAATTTGTAAATAAAAATGAATAAATAGTAAATGAAGAATAATCAATATATAATTATCAATATGGAATGTAAAACATTGGAACACATATTCCATATAATCAATAACATATCTATCACGATTATATAATTAATAATAAATATAAAAAGCAAATTATCTGAACACAATTCCATTTATTCAAGAATTTGATTATCATGATTAGATAAGGAATATTCAATTTAAATATCTATATTATTAAAACAAATTCTATTTAATTTACTCATCTATCATAAATAGATGAGGAATTATTAAGACGTTAAGGCAAATAACTGAACACAAATTAAATTTAAATAAAATTATTATCATGAATATATAGGCAATGATCAATATAGTAGTTTAAATTACAGAACTCACATTCTATATAAATAAACTTACTATCATTAAATGATAAAGGTTAATCAATATGAAAAACTATATAGTTAACACACATTTCTTTTAAATAACATTAATATTTTTAATATAAAATTCATAATCAATATATTAAAATTAATAAGTAAAAATATTATATATCTTATAAATAACCATGTATGAAAAGTATCCATATATAATAACATTGAAAAATTATCATGAACAATAATAACATGATTCTTAATGAGAACAATTCTTAATTATTGGATTTTTTTTATCTTAAAAATAATGATACAACTTCTATGAAGACCATTCGAAAGATAGTTTATTTTTTTAGAATAATTTAATGATAGTATACTGATTTGTCTCATCAAATGACTGATGAATCAAAAGAGTAAGTAATTGTAGTAACCAACTATCATTATATTTCTAAGACATTCCAAATATCTAAAATATTTTATTTAATTTATAAATATCATTTTTTATCATTTAATATTTTGTGTTGAGTAATGAATATCGATTTTTCAATATTTCCCAAGATAAAAAACTAACTACCAATGTGGTGAGTCATGTGATTAAATGATTTATGGTTTATGAAATTAACATATACATGATAAATAATATGGATATTTATTTTACATATCATCTCCAATACTAATATGAAAGTGAATATTTCAAGGGAATCATAATGACTACAAAAATTAGAAAATAAAGTGAATCTAAATAACTTCCTTGGAGAAAAGGATGATAAAAAATACATATAATAAATAAATTTTCTATTAATAAAACATGCCCCAATATTAATATAAGTAAAATAAATTGATTTTTTCGTTTATAAGTACAAATAATTTAAAATTTTCCTTAACAAATACCCGAGGAAAATATATTTATTACTCTGAAAATATTTTTTAAACTAAATATTTAAAAATATTTTTAAATTAATTTTCTTTGAAATTAACCATATAATATTAAAATATAGTATTTAAAACTATTATTATACATGACTATGGTGAATTTCATACATGTCATGCAATTTATCAAAAATATTTCTTTAATATTTTCTATAAATGTAAAGCAAGACATATTTGGAATATTTCATAATTATTCTATTCGAAATAAATTAATAAGTAAAAATTGGTATCAAAATCTGTAATGAAAATTTATGAAACCATAAAAATATTTCTGAAAATATTATTATAAAAACATGTTATAAAACATATATTTCTCACCGAAGGGAGAGATGATGACATACATTCTTAAAAAAATTATCAAAACTTTTAAGTACCAGTGTGTGGAAAAAATTTTACCTATAAATTTAAAAATAAATTAATAAAAAAAGTTTAATAAAAATAAAAGTCATAATTATATAGTGATAAAATAATTTCTATAAATGAAAATTCATATGTAAAGAATCTGGATAAAAATGAGATCGTAAACTAAACCCTTAAAAAGATCATAACATTGAAGTGAAAATTAACCATTGACATGATTATGCATATATAATTTAAATTCAAATAAAACAATTGGATATAAAAAATAATATTGTCAAAATTTTATACACACATAATCATAAGATATCAAATTCAACAAAATAGTAATATAACCAAATGAAAAGAAATTGAGTTACGAAATTCTTTCCCACTTTTTATTTTTTATGCCGAATCCCCTAGGATAAAATAAATTAAATTAATAAATAATATAACATTAAATATTATTTAATGATTTTATTACATGTCAATATTTTATTAATAAAACATATTAAATAAATTACATGCATAACATTACAACATGATTCAATAAAAGGAAATTGAGACTAAGCCCCATAGAATGTGCTTCCTTTTGGATTAAAATTATTTAACATCCTATATAGTGTTCATAATCATGCTATTAACTTATTAATTAACCATATTCTTATTTATAATATCATATAAGATCCTTTTATTCCATCTTATCACATGTTCGTTAATAATATTTAATTGTTTTCATTGTTTCGTGTGTCAATTGCCTTATTTTTTAAAGCATTTTTCCTCATGAATGTTTTAGTTATTGGTTATAGGATATAAATCAATAATTACTAGAATGATATTAATTTTATTCAGATCATTATTTCATTATATTAAAATTTTATAATCATTATTTAAATTTGAACACATAGAATGGATCACATTGCTTTAATGAGTTGACGAGCCATATATACGCATAAGAGGTGTTATCATCTGCATAATTGTTGAAAGGGTAAGGATGTATGGTATATATTAAATATTAAGAACCAGTATGTTTTAAAATTTATCACATATATTCATGAAAATTTTATTTATTTCATTCCATTTATGTATAAGTGAAAAATGAATCACATAGATTCATGAGGGTGTAGTCTACTATACACATGAGCGATATTGTCATAATGTAAAAGGAATGGAATTTAAGATGTTATATGTGAAATTGAAGTTACATAATTATTATAATGTTATATCTAACATATACATGTTTTTAATCCTATATTATGTCTATCCTTTAATAGTAGTGATGGAAAATGATGTACATTCATTCACGAGATGGTAGTCTGTCATATACATGATTGGTGGTATCGTTTCCCATTAAGTAGAAGAAGATATGAAGATAGGATATTCCCATAACATAATAGCTTAAAATTATATGAAATATACTTATTTTATTATATGATAAATTTTTAATGATATTTTATGGGGGTGGAAAATGAAAAAAAATAAAATCTCACTTTAAAAAATGATACATTTTCTTCAGAAATCCACTTTAGGGTTGCACCAACGACATTATAGGAGATAATTATTTTCATAAAAAGGGATATATATTGTTCATATGGGTCTATGGTGGTGATTTGGTTATGTATTGGTGGAAAATAGTTCTTATATTTTGAATAGGGTAGGAGATAGTGTGGCCTTTTCTTCGTGGGGAAGGCGACAAACATATAATTTTTGAAATAAATAAATTAGACCCCAGTTTGGTAATGAAACAATTATATAAAATGGTTACTTATAAAAAATAATAGGCTTTGAGGACAAATATTTTCCATAAAATTGGTTTTGGAAAATTTTTATGTTCGTTTTAATCCTTATCTAATTTTTTTAACACTGCGGTAAATAAATTTTTACCTTAACAATTGTATATAATTTTTACTACTTTTTCTCTTCATAATAAAAAAACAAATTATAACGTATTATATAATATAAATTATTATTATTCAAAATATTTATTTCAAGCGTACAAATTGAAATAAATTATGGCTAGAATCCATTGAAGACTATACTTGTAGACGCGATGAAGAAACAGGTTTCCATATAAAAAATTATCATAATTAAAGAATATATCAATGTCAAATTTAAATATTAATTTTATTAAAATGACATAAAATTGTTAAATTATAATATATTTTACTTATTTTTACTTTTAAAAAATATATAATATAATTCATCCATGTAAATTATTTAATTGAAACAAAAAATTTCAATTAAAATCGATATTTTTCAATATTAATTGAAATATGAAACTCTTCATAAAAATTACAAAAATTACAATAATATATTTTTTATATTGTGAAATAAAAAATTATGTTTATTGGGTAAAATAAATTTTATAAATTTTATAAAAATCAATTTTTGATTATATGTGAAAATGACGACAAAACATCTATTAAAAATATAGAGTTTCTCAGAAAACAATTCATTTTTCATTTAAATTTTTCATAGTTTATTTCCAAAAAAAAATCCCTATGATTTTCATAATTTAGTTATAAATAATTAAACACAAAAATTTAATTTCTAGGTTATAATGGTTTACTATATTACGATTCACATAGTGTCTGGGTTGAATGTTTTTAAAAAAATCAAAGAGTTAAAATTTAATGAAATCCAAATTTTGTGTTGTTTAACCATAGCATTGAGTGTCAGATACACTATAAAATACAATTATTATATATTAAAATATTGTGTTGTTAAATTAATCCCCTTATCATCGTCTCATTATTTCCATAATATGGCTTATACCAATTTATTAATGAATAGAAAGGTCACACCTTTATAGTCTGCAAGATAGTAAAGAACATGTATGATCACATAGGGATAGAAACACAAAACCAAAGGGATATGGGCTCCCACATGCCCCATTCTGAAGTGTTGGATTCTATTTTACTCTAATATCGGGTTTGTCCCATTCGAAATAATCTTTAGGTATATTTTTTGTTATTATTAATGCAAACTATAGTTCTGTAGGAACATACTAGAGCATCACAAGACCATGATCAACTCTATCAAAGATAAAATGATACTTTATATTAATGTGATTCATGCAACTGTGATGGATAATATTTTTGTAATACTTGTATCATTTTCATTACAATAATGAATTCTAAGTAGAAATGAAATTTCGACCCCCACATTATCTGGATGATTCATTACACATAGTTTGTATATATAATCATGAAAACACACAATATATTTTTCTTCTACAATGCCCATAGAAATGAAATTTTTTCTACTAATTATAAAAGAAAAACACAATAATTCAGTATATAATACACCATGTGATGTTTACATTCTAACATCTTTTGAAACTTAAAAATCTACTTCTTTATAACCAAATTAAATTGGATGTGATTTTTGATTATATAGAAAACAAAAATCAATCATGACTTTAGAATGTTGAAGAATTGATTTCATTTCAGGTTAGTTTATTTCCCTATCATTACATCAATACCATCCCACCTATAATGTCGCTATTAAGTAGAATAAGTATCTAATCATATGTTTTTGTTCTTTTATATAAATTGTGTTTCCCTAGTTGTTCCTTGACAATTTCATTTAGGATGCAATTAGAATTTCCAACTTCATAGAGTGTTCAATTAAAAATTTTATCAAAACCTATTTATCTTAGTTATATTGTTAGAAAATGTTATATTCCTTGTTTCACTACCAATAATACAATGAAAACATCATTTTTGAAAATAATGAAATTTTTAACTCGAATTTTATAAATTTACAAACTATTTGCATTTCTCTTCATTCAATATAAAATATGTAATATTGTGGACATACAACAGAACAACATTACTTTTATTACACTCATTTTTGACATATATATTTTAATTAAATAGTGAACTCTTAAAACTAAGCATCTTCTAGTACAGCTCAATTCATGGATACCATGCTTCTTTCACATGTTCCAATAAAAAACAATGCCTTCATAATTTGATACACATTCTTACCATCATTTTGAATGACAAAACCAACCGAATATTTTTTATACACATCAACTTCTATAACCAAATAAAACCCTAATTTTAATATATATATATATAGTACATTGAATATTGTTTTTACTATTATGGATTTGAATAATTGAATTGCCTCCATCCATTAAATATTTTCAAATGATTCATCGACATTGATACACTATATATGAGTGTATCCTTTTCATTCAAATAATTTTTTATTTTCGGTTACCATTTCTTCATCATTTTATTTTTTGGAGATCCATTTGTTCTCAATGACATTCTTATCATATGGTCTCAACAAAATCGGGTATGTCTCATTTTTTTCAATTTGGTAAGTATATTCATTAATTTTATTAACCTAATTCTCATCTATTATAGATTCTTTATGGCTTTTTGATATTTTTTTATATTAATGATTTTTTACTATGTTGAATTCGTTTTAATTTATTATATATGTTTTTTCTAATCATTTGTGATGTTTTGTTCAAAAATTTTATCTTGGATCATCAATTTTTTCATAGAAACGGTTGTAACTATATCCTTATCACAATTTGAATCTTATTATGAATATTCATCAAGTACATGAACATCCCCTGAGCTTCTCATCTCATCATGAATTTCATCATGATGTTGTTCACTTATTTTTTGAATACTGAGATACTTTCCCCCCACAAAACCATCATTTATCTCCACAAAATTTCCTAGACACTTTCTAAAACATTTATACCAATTTAATTTTCCTATATATCCATTGAATATCCCTTCATCACAATGTGATTAAAACATATTGTATTTCTAGATATCAAAAATAAAATTCAGACATTTGATGGATCGAATGTAATACAATGTTGGATTGTGTCTATACCAAAACTAATATATATTATTCACTTCCCTTGAACAAATGAAATCTTTATTACATATGTAAACTAACATCAATACTTCTTCTTTACAAAACACCTCCTGTATGTCATCCTTAAGAAGCATTATTTTGGACATGTTGTTCACGATCCATTTTAACCACTCAACCAAACCATTCTTTTCAACAGTTTTTTCATAGCCATAATTAATGCCTTATCTCAGGATTCTTGAGAAAATATTCCACTTGTATATTAAGAAATTATATTCCATTTTCAATGTATAACAATATATTTTTAAAACCAATCATCCTTTGATACAATACTTGATACTATTTAATGAAACTAAACCCCTTAGGATTGTGGGAAAGGATGAATATTTATTACATTATATGAGAAAAATATATTAAAGAACATAATTCCACGGCCTATTAATAGGTCATGTTCATTTTGGCTAATAAACATCAATATAAACCAATTCATACACTCTTGTTCATATATTTTATTTCACCATATAATTATTTCATGTGATATTATATTTTCAAAAATAATTTTTCATGTGTGTATTTATGTGTGATAACATTGGGAGATATTGAGAAGTATTACATTTCATTATATATTCCAAGGACAGTTGAATCGTTTGATAAATAAATTTATGCCAGATGATATTTTATTCTTCCTTTGGATGAATGAAAATATTTTCTCATAGATGTAGAAGATAGTGATTCCCTTTGTGTGTTCCCCTACTTCACCAATGTAACATCATTTTACATGATGATAAAAATATTCATGGGAAATCTAATTGTTTATGTCCTCATACACAACTTTGGATGACACTAATAAAATTATGATCTATTCATCAACATCCAAGACATATATATGTATCATATCCTTTTCCCAACACATGGGTCTTATATATAAAATTATACACCAGCCTTTATAATTTAAAAATTTTACATTACCCTCATTTTAGTACTTGATTCGAGTCAAAATATCATTCTTTCTGATCTAATGTGAAGAGAATCCAATGTCAATGAGGCATATACCCACAAAATAAAAGGATTTATGGAAATATATATAGCCACTACCAGCTTAAATATTTTGTATTTGATCAATGGATTTGTCTTCATCAGTCATATTTATTACTATTCTTGATCATCATTAGAGTATAATTGAATAAAATCATCTTTCAATGACATAAATTGATTTTTTAATTTCAATTCATTCAATTATTCTGAGATATTCAGGATAAAACCACGTGGGGTCTTCTTGAAAAAATTCCTATGATTCTTTTAGGATCAATATGTACCTATATGTCTAAATTAATAATGAAACATAAGGCTAAACCCACGGTTCAAATCTGTGGGTATTGGATATATCAATGGTTTTATAATTTGTGGAATCTCTTGGAATCATTATTGACCTATACGCATGTTTCATAAACTATTGGTTTATGAAATTTCATTGGAAATACCTATACCCACTATTTGACAAAAAATTAATTATTAGTCTATACACATGGTTTGGTATAACCATGGGTATAGTTCATTATTAAAATAAATAAATCATCAACTATGTCTGAGCACCTCCCAGTTATGAACTAACAACATTACCACTATCCTACAACACATTTTATGTTCTTATATTAAAATATGTATTTAAATAAATAAAAATTATATTTAATTATTTATTATTATTTTTGTTGTTATAGAAAAATGATTGGCCAACCTATACATACTATTGTTTTAAACTGTGTGTATAGTCTCTCACATGGAATTTTCATTTCCTATGAAAACTATTTCAACAGTTTAAAAAAACCTGGGAAATAGGGGTGACCTATACTAATAAATTTTAGAGAACCATTTGTATATGTCCATCCTGAAATTATATTTCCCAGGAAACATATTCGCAGGGTTAAAAAAACATTGGAATATGGGTGAAATACACATACAGTTTTGGGAGAACCGTGGTTATAGGAAATTCCTGCAAAACCTTTCCCCTGTAAAAATCCTATTTCCATGGATGTCCAAAAACTATTGGTATAGGTCCTTCTCATGAATATATTTTTTCATGTGGTTATCAGGGTGACCTACACCCATGATGATTTCCAAAAATAAGGGTACAACCTTATTTTCCAGTAATGATTCCTCCAAACAAAAAATAGTTACCATCAAAATAATTCATATAATAGTTAATCTAGTTTTAGGCCTTCCTTTTCACTTATAATATTCTGTAACTCTTTTTTATGGATCATGGATTTTGGTAATTTTCTATATTTTAAGAATAATATCTCATAATATGAGAGGAATTGTAGAATTTTATTTCTTCAAAATCAATTACCCAAGGGTTCCTTAAATAAAATAATCCAAATTTATTAAGAAAGAAGTATTTAATGATAGAGTTGGTAGTAATGGTCTACAAGAAACCACGAATTATTTTTATTAGTGATCAAGCCTAATATAATTTATTTCTTTATAATTGTTTGTTTTCATCTAAGGAAATGACTTTGAATATTTTTCCTAACGTACATGCGGTAATTTGTTTTTTAGATGCATAAGAAAAACATTCCATTATAAAATAGTGGGTTACGAGTCTCTCTTTATCTTATAAATTTATTCTATAATTCCACAAACCCAGTTATCCAGAGTCCGTGCATTATTACATAACATTAGCATGATCACAAAAGATCGAGTCTCAAAAGACTAATTTGTTTATTAGCCTTGGAAGTAATAGATACATACATAAGTTTTACATTACATTGTGAAATAAAAAACATCATTGTGTATCCTTTGAACACACTCATATTCCATATCATATCCCTATAGTTCAATCATAATATAATTATTCACATCCTATGAGGAATAAAACATAATAAATGGGTGAGTTCATATGCACAATGAGTATAACAATTTAGTGGAAACTTTAAAAATTAAGCATAAACATTGAATGAAATTTATAAGACTAAAACACTAGAATTTTAAAATTAATCATCATCATAATATTCCAAAGATAAATCAAATAATTATATTTACATATTCACAAGGATATTTTACTAGTCAAATAATCACATGTAATAACAGTACCTAATTTTATAATAATGGAATGCATAATGCCAGACATGATAACAACATGGTAAAGACCTCGTTCCAAGACTACAATAAGATTTTTTCAAGGCCTTGTGCTAAGAAACTAGTTTTATAATGTGACCTACTGATTCATCGAGGAGCTATATCGGTCTCCACCCATCACATACAAATTCCTATTCATTCCCCATATGAAAATTTTGAAACATAACATAAACATTCGTATTAAAACTAGCATATGAAATGTTAATAATTTAACCATAAACCATGAATGGTATAAAAAGAGCACATCCACAGTAAAACATATCAGAAAATCATGAATAAAATATGTAATATTGTAACATAATAAATTAACATCAATTTAACATAAAATCCAATTATGGTTGTTGACATAGATAAAATCAATCCATAAACTATTTTAGTGAAATATCTCTTTCTATTTTGAAATAATCTAAAAGTCGCGTAATTATAAGAGAAAAAATTTATTTTCAAAATATTATTATAATCTATTAATGGAAGCTTCAAAGGCGTTATAATGGTTGAAAATTTATGTGCCTTCTATATATGTTAGAAAATCAATCATTCTTTATTTTGTCGAAAAGGACATAAAGTACCTTGTTAGGAAAGCGGTGGAATGATTCCTTTCAAAAAAATTTAGAAAAAGTATAATGAGGGTATAAATTACATTAACCCGTAGTCTAGTAAATAGAAAAAAAATTGAAATACATTTTTTTTTTAAAAATAGATGTGGATGATAAAGAGGTCCCAGTAGTTACATACATATAAACAACCTCAGATAATGAAGAGATTGCAGAATTAACCTTTACCATGTACTTTTCCTTATTCTAAGGTACATTAAACTCTATTATAATAGTTAAATAATTGTTATTATCATATAAAATAACCACATACATAAATATGATATCATATATGATCTGATAAAATTGCTTTGTTAATAATATTTTAGAAGTATCATTATTTTGGGTGTTAACTGATTTGTTTTCTTTTATATGTTTTGTTACATGATCCTTTTTTGTTATGGATAGGATGTATTTGATTCATATATAGAAATTTATTATGTTCTTATACATTATATGTAATCATAATTGAGAATTATTCTTGAATGGTTAGGATGGAGAATGAATCGAATCGTGTTCGTGGTGACGGTAATGCGTATGTACGCATGAGCGATAATACCATTCTACTGATGGTTAAATAATTTGTAAATGGATGGTATATAATATATACAGAATCTCTAACATGATAGATTTATTATTTAAATCAATTATACTCATTATTATACCCGTCCAAATAATCAAGTGTTGATTAACAAACTATTCCACGATGTCGATATGGTAAGTTGTATGTACGCACATGTGGTGACATTGTCATTCATATGATGGTTAGAATAATGAATATGGTTGTACAATATTTATAATAATATCACAGTATGTAGAAGTAAGTAGAGTTATTATTATGGTATGGAATCAAAAAAGAAAGAGGTATTGGTTGAAGAAAAGACCATTGAATGAGGTGTTTAAATTATTACCTCTTCTTTGGGTGATTCATTTTGATTTGATAAAATGGGATCCTTTTGTTTCCTTTATAAACAAATTAATGCCGCTAGGATTATTTAAGTATAGCTTGTAGGACATTGGATTTGGTTTTTTCCTTGCCAAATGGCTTTGAAGGTGTGATATTAAGAGAAGGGGAATTACCCTTTTATAAGAGAGGCGAGGGTTACTTAATGAAAATTTTGAAATATTAATTTATTATACAGTCATATTCTTTTTATAATGGCTCCCAAAGTATTAATTTAGAGTATAAGTTGGTTATGGGTCGAAAATCTCTCACCAAATTGTTTTTAGATAGGTTTAGGTCACCATATTATCCTTATCTTATAGATTTAACTCTTAGTTAAATAGTATGATGTTTTTAATGTATTCTTGTATAAGTATAACAAATGTTTAATAAAAGAACAATAAAAATCCAATAAATCCATAAGTGGTTCATTATTGACATATCATACCTTATATAAGTCATTTTTACAATCCTTATATTTTCAAGAATACTCTATCAATTAATAATATAGTATTTGTTTTAAAAACTCATTTATGTCACTTTTGACACTATTAGGTATTTGGTTTCTATGAAAGTCAAAAAAAACATTATTACTTTGAAAAAAATACATTTAATAAATCATAACAAGCCATATTAACATTGAAAATTCGTGGATTTCATCAGAAGTCTCAATTTAAATTTATTTTTATATTTATAATTTCAAATATTTTAATCATTCTTTAATGAGGTAATTACTACATCATCATTGTGTCCTAAATAATTTTAATTATTTAATGTCAAAAAATTATTAATAAAATGAAATTATATAGGAAATATTTTTATATTTCTATATAATTTTTTTATTAGAATTTATCTTATATATACCAGTATAATAAAACATTTTAGTTATAAACATTGAATTTAACATTTTTAACTCTTCTACAAATAAAATAGTAATAAATATCCTAATGTAATACAAGTATATCAAAAAAAGCCATATTTTATTTCTAAGGTTTATTTTTGTAAAAAAACCCTTATCCAATAGAATTAGTGCATGTTTTAGGGTAATTATAATATCATTTTTACCTATAATTTCCCTATTTACTTTTAACTGTGGTAAATAAAATTCAAAATTTACAATTCAGAAAAATTTATTTCATCCTATTGAACGACATTTTACTTTGTGATTTCAATTATGTCTCTCAATATTTTTAATTTTAATTCCAAATTGTTGTAAAATTAAGTTTTATGAAAATTTTCTTATGTTCCTAGAAGATGGGTAAAAGACGTTAAAATGTTCAATAATATTTCATACATCGAAAGTTATTATAAAATGACTCCAATGAATTAAATTGAACTAATATTTCTCATATGTATATATTTTGACTTAATATAAATTTAAATAAAATAAAAAATTAGTTAAATAAAAAGTTGGTTTTAAACAATAATGCAGTGTTTTTCACTATTCATCAATAATTGAATGTGTTCAGAAAAATGAAAACAAATCACAATAAGATAATTTTGAAATTATGAATCCAAAAATTATTCACATTTTTAAAAACTAAATTTATAAAATTTCAGAAAGATTTTGTTATAATTCATAATGGATAGTTTGATTGGTCGTGGTGTACTAAAACTCAATGTTTTATGTAGTGCAGGCTATTGCCATATTCAAAGAGAAACGTACCATGGAAGCTTGCAGTGTTAAATTCTTTTCACCTTCAAATAATTTCTTTGTAGAAATTTCAATAATACTATCACATAAAAATATTTGGGTGTTTCTTCATCCTACATTCATCGGGTTTGCATGTTTCCTCTTCAATCATATGGTTTCTCCAGAGAACTTATACCAGATGAGTCGTGCAGTTTCTCAACATTTTTATTTGGTATCAAGAATCTAGACAGGATCTTCACAATAAGACAGATTAGGCTCAAGTACTATTTCATCAAAGGTGAGTACATCCATTGGTTCAGGCATGTATTTCTCAATAGTGATACATGAAACACATCATGAACATTGGAGATACTTGGAGGCATTGCCAAAGGGTAAGCTACAACTCCAAATTGTTCAAGAATTTCGAATGGTCTGATGTACCCGGGAATCAATTTACCCTTCTTACCGAATTGTATAACAACCTTCCATTGAGATACATTCAAGAAAACATGATCTCCTACATTAAATTACAATTCGTTTCTTCAGTTATCAACATAGCTCTTTTTCCAACATTGAGCTGCTTTGAAGTGGGTTTGGATAATCTTCACCTTTCCTATTGTTTCATCGACTTGTTTTGGGCCTATAAGTTTTCTTTTAGAAAAATCAACCCAAAAAGTTGGTGTGCGAAATCTCTTTCTATATTACTCTTCATATGGTTCTATCTGAATACATTTATGGAAGCTATTGTTATAGAAAAATTCTACCCAATGTAAATATTGATCCCACATACATTAAAAATCATTTGACCTCGATATCAACATGTATTATAAGCTTTCAATACTCTGTTCTGATATTCCATCAGTTTGAGGGTGGTAGGTAGTGCTCAACCGAATTTTACTATCCAGGGCCTTCTGAAAACTTTTCCTGAATTATAATGTAAAACAGGGATCACAGTCATAAACAATCGATTGGGGTATTCCCTAATGTCTTACAACTTCATTAATATATTATATTTCTAAATGATCAGGTGGTAAATCTTTTATTATAGAAATAAAATGTATTGACATGGGATGAAAATCAATAATAAACCAATTGCATCATTCCTTCTAGGATTATTTGGTATCCCTATGACAATTATATCAAAATATCATCTCACTTCCAGTCATGTACGGAAAGAGTTTTTATGACTCCTCTAGTATTTTTTCTTCCAGCCTTCACCTATTGAAAAACCATACAACTTGACACATAATCAGAAATCTAACTTTTCAATTTTTCCAACCAAAAAGGTTTCATCAAATCTCTATACATCTTAGTTCAACGTGGGTTTATAGAGAAATTGGATCTATGAGAATCATCCAACAATTCCCTTTTTAGATCAGGTAAGTTAGGAACATAAAGTCTCTTCTGATATTTCAAAATTCCATCTTTATAAATGAATTCAATGAATATCCCATTATTCACAAAATTAATTTTATTTTGAAACTCCTCTTCATTAGTTTGAGACCTTTTTATCATTTAATGTAAAGATTGTTTGGAGACCATTTGAAAAGGTATTGATTTTTTACCTTCCATGATTATTCCAATATTCATCTTTACTAGATTCATGAATATAAGATCCTTTTAAAATCTCATCTTATTCAAATCTCTATATCCATTATTCTCAAAGAATATTCCACTTTATTTTCCTTCCCAAAGTGGTAGTGTATAGTTCAATCATAATCTATGAGTGGTTCAATCCATCGTCTTTACATCATGTTGAGTTCTTTCTGTGAAAAAATATACTTCAAAATCTTGTGATCGGTATATATCTCAGAATTTTCACCATTATGATAGTGAATCCATATCTTCAAAGAAAATATTAGAGGTTATAACTCATGATCATGAGTGGTATAGTATTGTTCATGAATTTTTAGTTGTTTTGATGCATAGGCACTAACACTATCATTCTGCATAAGGACACAACCAAGTCCTTCTTTTGAAGATTCACTATAAATAACAACTCCATCATTCCCTGATGGTATAGACAAGATTGGATCATTGAAAAATCTCTCCATTAGTTCTTTATAACATTCTTCACAATCTTTTGTCCAATAAAATTGATCCCCTTTACGTGTGAGCTTGCACAATGGGCAAGCCAATCAGGCAAGATTCTGGATGAAACAATGATAATAACCAGCTAAACCAAAAAAAATTGTGTACCTAAGTTATACTCATCACTGATGGACTTTATTTGATTTCCTTGGTAATTGAAGGATCGACAGAGATTCCATCCTTAGAGACAAAATTTCCATGAAAAGAAATTTCCTAAAGCCAGAATTCACACTTTCTAAACAACACATATAATTCATTTCATCATTGGGTTTTTAGAATAGTGTGCAAGTGAATTTCATTATCTTCATATATTTTCGATTATATCAAGATATCTTTAATAATTACCACTACAAAGCCTCCACGATATTCATTGAAAACTCTATTCATTAGATCCATGAAAAAAGAGGGTGCATTAGTCAGTCCAAAAAGTAGTACTATAAACTCATAATGCACATACCGTGTTTGAAATGTTGTTTTTGTATTGTATTTCTTATTCAAAATCATCTTATGATATCCAAACAAAATGTCAATCATTGGAAAATATTGAGCTCTATGAAGTTGATCGAATAAATAATAATGTGAGGTAGGGGATACTTGTTCTTTATTATTATATCATTGATTTCTCTATAGTCAATGAACCACCCCATGGACCCATCTTTCTCCATTACAAAAAGGATAGGGGATCCCTACGGAGAAACACTAGGGTGAATAAATTATTTATTACTAAATTTCTCAAGTTATTTCTTTAGATACACTAAATCCACAGTGGCGATTCTATAATGGGTCTTTAATATGGACCTTGAACAAGGAATTAAATCAATGGAAAACTAAATTTCTCATTATAGAGGATTTCTAGGTAAATATATTGGAAATACATCAAAGTATTATTGTACAATAGTTACATCATCTATTTGAACATTCCTTCACTAGCCCATAATTATTTCAATCTATTACTCCACAATAATTTAATTTAGTAGAGCTACTAGGGGTTGATCTAGATAAGAATTAGATGGTGACGTTTCTACTCTAAAGATAAGGTATTCCTTATCATCATCGAAAATTGTAACCTCTTTCTTCTTAAAATATATTTTCACATCATAGTGAGAAATCCAATCCATACGAAGCATTATATAAAAATAAATCATGGGTATGATGATGAGTTCACTCGATAAATCATGTTTATATTCCCTAATGGGAATTGATTCATAGAAATTTATTGCAATGATACTTCCCTTAGGAGTTTTCACTAATTGAACAATTTTTAAATCAAATTGGAAATATCGAATTATCTGAGAAAACTGGGAAGATATGAAAAAATGTAATGATCCAAAATCAAATAATGCATTGGATAAATTTGAGTAAACTATTAAATTTCTTTCAACCACGTCATTCAGAGATTTAACCAAATTAGTAGAGATCGCATTAGATTGGCATTACTCTCATGACCTTTTCAGAGGTATGTTTCTTTGGAACTTAGGACGTTCATTTTCATAATGAAACATTTCTCTACAATTGTATCATTCGACAATGAAAATCTCTTTCTTTCCTTTGCAATCACAAGCTTGGTGGCTTTTTCACCACACTTGTAACAGAATCACATTCCCATTAGGCCAATACCAGGGTGTTTCATCTGACATTTACTACAGGATGGAAATTCAACTTTTCCCTACATCCACTTATTTCCATTTATATTATGTTAAATAGATCTCTTCTTCTCTTTCTTTTCTTTAAAGTCGTATGACATTGAGAATTCCTTTTTGGTCTGGACAACACATGATACAATATCTTCTTATGGTGAGAAGGATTGTGGGACTAATTCATGATGAAGAAATGGTTTTAACCCATCAAAGAATCGATCAATATTACTCATTGGGGTATGTATATAATATATTTCACGCCTTTGTATCCTTGTAATGTTAACCACATACTTTACAACATTCTCATCCTCATTTTCCACAAACATAGAAAATGCCTTTCCATATATGCTCGTTGGTAACATGGAAAGTATTTTTCTATGAAAATATCATCAAACTACCTCCATCACATATTTGATACCTTTTAATCCTATTTTGTGTTTTTAATTATTGACCACCATTGATCTGCATCTCCCGTGAGGTGATAAACATCCATGAAAACGTTTTCCATTTCGCTACTCCCGAAATCATGAAATATTTTCTCAATGGTTCTTGTCCATTGCTCATATAAATATTGATTTTTATTCCCACTAAATGTTGGTGGTTTTTTCCTCATGAAGTGGTCTAACATTGATCCTCTCTGTTGGGGATCAAGGTGGTCCATATGGGTATGGTTATTATTAATAACTTGAGTGAGTTGTCCCATCATGGTTATAAGATGTTCAACACTGGTTGTATCACCAGCTCCACTATAATTATCTTTAGTAGGATAGAAATACCTCCATAGGTTCAGTGTGTTGATAGAGATTCCATTCCATATACTAGGAGTCATTTTTAAACAATGACATATATTAGATTAGTTGATGAATATCAATACCAAATTCCAAACTAGTAAAATACCTAACATAAATTGAATATTTTATGCATATAATCTATAATCATAAAAAAAAAGTTTTATTGAGGAAGTATTTACTCATAAATCCATTATAATTTCTTGGAATGAAAATTTGAATTATCCTATGAATATACCTCGGGACTGCCAAAACCATGAGTGAAGCAAGGCAGGTTGTAGTGTTCTAAGATACCCTAAGACAAGACCGAAACTCCTTGTCATAATTTTTACTCCTTGGTACATTTGTTCCAGAGCCACGTCTACCTGCTCGTATCCCGACATGGATGTATTTCTTAAAAAACTAAAAAAATAACTACATTACCAAAATTCACAAATGTTCTTCTATACTAATACTCAAAGTCAATCTTGGGGTAATGTTATATAATAAGATTTTTTCTAAATCAAGTTTCAATGATTTGAACTAAACGTACTCTGATACCAATTGTAATGCCTTAACCCTAGTTACCCAGAGTCGGTGTGTTATTACATAACATTGGCCTGATCACAAAAGAACAATTATCGAAAGACCGATTAGTTTAGTATCCAAGGATGTAATAGATACATACATAAGTTTTATGCTACATTATGAAATAAAAAAAATCATCATTTTGTCTCCTTTGAACACACTCATATCCCTTAGCCTATCCTGGTAAGTAAATCATAATCTACATCTTCACATCCTGGGAAAAATAAAACATAAGAATGGAGTGATCTCATATGATTAGTAAGGATAAAAATATACCCGCAACATTTATAAATAAGAATAAACTATAAAGGAAATATATATGATTAAAATAAAAGAATTTTAAAATTAATCTTTAGTAGAATATGGAAAAGATAAATCAAAAAATTCCATTCAATTATTCACATTGATATTCTACTTGTCTAAAAATAACATGTAATATCAATCTCTAATTTCATAATGATGGAATGGAAAATATCGTACACCATAAAGACATAGTCAAGGCATAGTACAATTCAATAAGATTTTGTCAAGGCCCTGTTCCAAGACACTATTTTGTCTCATTAGACCTACAGATGCAGCGAGGAGCTATAGAGGTCTCCACCCATCACTTACTAAGCCCAATGCATTCCTCGTAGTATTAAAACTAGCACATGAAATGTTAATACTTTAACTATAAACCTAGAATGGTATAAAAATAGCACATCCACAGTCAAACATATCACAAAATCTTCAATGCCATTTGGAATATTTTATCAAAATAAATCAACTTCAAACAAATGTAAAATCCAACGAATGATTTTAAAACAGATGAAATGAATCCAAAAACTGATGGAGTGAAATATCTCTTTCCATTTTGAAATCATTTATGAGTCACATAATTAAAAAAAAAATTATTTTCAAAATAAACATATAATCTTATAAGGTAATATTAAATGGTTTTACAACTACATAAAATAGTCACTTCCGCCATATAAGTTAATAAACATTCTTTCGTTAATTTATAAAAAATGTCATAATGTACCTTATTTGTAAATCGATGGAAGGATTCATTTGAAACCATTTTATAAAAAGTAAAATGAGGGTATAAATGAAATTAACCCATATTCTAGTAAATAATAAAAAAAATTCAAATACATTTTTTAGAGACAATGATGTGGATGATAAAGATGTCCCAGTAGATACTTACATATAAAGAACCCTGAATAATGAATAGCTTACATAATAAACCTTTACCCTGAAATTTTCCTTAGTCGAGGGTACTATAACCTTCTATATAATAATTAAATAATATTTATTAAATTATAAAAGAACAACATACATAAATATCATATCATATATGATCTTCTAATATTTCTGTGTTAATAATATTCTAGTAGTGTCATTGTTTTGGGTGTTAACAGATTCGTTTTCCATTATATGTTTTGTTACTTATGTCATTTTTTTATAGATTGGATGTATTTGACTCATATCCAGAATAATATTTCATTCTTAATAATAATTTTTAATCATAAAATGAAAATTTTTATTGAATGGTTTTGATGGGGAATGAATCACATCGCATTCTTGGAGATGGTAATCCATACGTACACACGAGCGACAATACCAATATATTTATGGTGAAATCATATGTAATTGGATGTCATATAATATATAAAG
This sequence comes from Viscum album, assembly GCA_963277665.1. Classification (NCBI taxonomy): domain Eukaryota; kingdom Viridiplantae; phylum Streptophyta; class Magnoliopsida; order Santalales; family Viscaceae; genus Viscum; species Viscum album. Next base: position 221,270,995 of record OY728147.1, read on the forward strand.
AATTATTTAAATGTTATATTTATTATTTACATCAATTATACTTATTATTATACCTGTCCAAATAATGATTTTGTGAATAACAAACTACACCACAACATAGAGACGGTAATCCATACATACGCACATATGTTGACATTATCATTTATAGGATGGATAGAATAATGATTAAGGTTGCACCATTTTTGTAATAACATAATAGTAAGTAGGAGGTACTGAATTTATTATTTTGGTATGGAAACAACAATGAAAGATGATGTGGAAGAAGAAAAGAACTTTGAAAGAGGTGATGAATTTATTACATATTATTTGGGTGATTCCTTTTGATTTGATCAAAAGGGATCTTTAGTTTGGATTTATAATCAATTTAAAGACTATTGGTTTATTTTAGGTTAGTTAGGACGATATTTTAGAATATTTTGGCCGAACCAAATGGATTTGGAACTGTGATATTATGATAAGGAGAAATACCCATTATAAGAGAGGTGAGGGCCACATTAGGAAATGCTTGAAATATTAATTTATTGTAAAATCATATTTCAGTTCATAATGGATCCAAGAGATTTTATTTCAAAGATAAGGTGGTAATGGGTCTAAAAACTCTCAAAAAATAGGTTTTAGATAGGTTTAGGTCACCATATTAAACTTATCTTCTAGATTTAACTCTTAGTTAAATAGTTTAACTTCTACCATGTATTCTTGTCTTATTATTATAAATGGTTAATAAACATACAATAAAAATACAAGAGAACCCCAAGTTGTTAATTAATTAAATATATACCATTATCTATGTCTTTTGGCCAAACCTTAGATTTCTATGAATATTATATCAGGTAACAATGTAGTATTTGTTTTAAAAACTCATTTATGTCAATTTTGACACAATATTGCATTTGGTTTTAGTAAAAGTCAAAAAAACATTATTACAACGAAAAAATACATTAAATAAATCCTATAATGTCATATTAATCTATAAAAATTGTTTAATTCATCATATGTTTTAATTTAAATTTATTGATATATTTATAATATCAATTATTTTAATCATTCATTAACAAGATAATTACTTCCTCATCATTGTGTCACAAATAAATTTAATTATTTAAGTTATAAAAATTATAAATAGAATATCATTATGTAGTAAATCATTTTAATGAATATTTATAATATAATCTATCTTATTTATAACCCTATATTAAAAATGGTTTAGTTATTAAAATTTGAATTTTACACTTGTAACTCTTCTTTAAATAAAATAAAAATAGATGTCCTAATCAAATCCTTGGCCATCAAAGAGGATAATATTTTATTTCTAAGGATTATCATTGTTGAAAAATACTTATCCAATAGAATTATGACATGTGTTAACATAATTATAATATCATTTTTACCTTTTATTATCATATCAAATTTTAACCATGGTAAATAAAATTCAAAATTTTTTATTCACCAAATATTATTTTCATCATATTGAACAATATTTTAGTTAATCTTGTCAACCAGGTCTCTCATGTTTTAGAAATTTAAATCATAGAAGTGGGAAAATTATGTTTTATGTAATCTTTCAAATGTTCCTAGAAGGTGGGTAAAAGATGATAAAAAAATCAATAAAATTTTATTCAACTAATCATATTATAAAATGACTGGAATTAATTGAATTAAACAAATATAGACAAAATAAATATTTATTTAAATAAAAATTTGGTTATAAAAAATAACGCAATGTATGTTACTATTAATCATAAATAGAATGTTTTCAGAAAAATTGAAAAAAATAACCATAAGCTATTTTGGATATTCTGAATCCAAAAATGAATACCATTTTGAAAAATAAAATTTATAAAATTTGAAAAATTGGTTTTTACTATTCATAACAGCTAGTTTTATTGGTTGTGGTGTGAAAGAACTAGAAGTTGCGTACAACACAAGCTATTTAATTATTCAATGAGAAACATCCCATGAATGTTTGGGGTGTTACATATTCATAGTATAAAAAATTCATCATCATATTTATCAATATAGTTTACATCATCATTCAATTTGTTAGTCAAATGATCAACAACCCTAGTCTATTATTCAACATTGAGCTTATTCTCAAAAAACTTTTATATGTTCTACAGAATTTTGGACATGATCATTTCAATTTGTCCCCTATCTTAGACTTATCATCCCATTTTTTTGTATATAGAGTTTTACATAATCATCCACTATACTAGTATTATCAATTCTTTTTCTCTAAACATTTATCTTCTCAAGCATTTCTTCTAATTTGAACAAATGATCAATGTTTCATTATACTTATCATTAACTATATTTTCATTATTATAGAGATAATTTCCTATAACTTCCACCATATAAATTTATGTATATTATTCGATTATTTCAATTTTTTTCAACATTGATTTCCACTTAACAGAAATCTTCATATGAAATAAGGTTTTTCTTCTTGAAAAAATTTATGTTTGTAAAATTCCTCTATTTTACACTGTTTGAATAATTCTTCATGGGAATTACATCATCATCCTCATCATTAAATTGAATCATCTAGGAAAACATTGTTCCATGGTTCCCATTTTTTCCACATCAAAAACATGAAAGTATATGTTTTCCTATAAAATTTTAATATTTTCTTTTATAAAATGAATGTTTTTAATTAAACATCCTATTTTTATTTCTATTCATCCCCTACTCTGATCATCATTTTAAAATTTATTCAAACCTATTTAGAAATAACATTTTGTAACCTCATTATCATTATTTTTCATCCCATTTGTGACAAGTGTACTATGAAAAATATTCAATGTATTCTCTTTTTTATCTTCATCTTATATTAAATATAACTCTAAATTAAATTATGGTGGTATTATTCTCAAGATAAGCTTTATGATCATTAAATCATTGAGTACATATATGATAACATGATTTTCCTTATCAATAAAATTCACCAGATTAATGAATGCATCAATATCATCATTATGTTGTATCCCTGGGACCTAACATATATTCCATATAATCTATAATTTAACTAACCATACATTTGATTCACATTCATAGATATTTTTCATCTTTTCTAACACGGGATTTGATGAGTTATTTTACATAAATCTCAATTATATTTTTTTGGAAATGGATCCTCCTTAATTATTAATTCATATGGGGTCATCATTCAATTATATTGTTTACGATTCTTAAACATTTCCATTTTCATTAAAGGGATAATAAACATGAACCACAGCTGAAAAAAATTGTATTATAATTGATAAAAATTAGAACTACATCTGATTATTCAATATTTGAAATTTATTTCAAATAATGTTCAAAAAACATTTTTGATTAATGAATTCCATTACATCCATTTAGAATGAAAAATATTGACTTAAAATTTTCTTCAAACACCAATTTATATCCTAACTAGGTTAAATACCATAAGAGTGGGGGTGAATAAGGGTGTTATATATAAAACATTCATCACTTTTGTGGATCTGGGTTCATTTTTAATCAAAACTAGGTTCTATATAACACCCCAAGATTTTATGAGATATATTATTTTTAATTACTTTGATATATATTGTTATACTCTACACCAAGATTAGCATGTGCTATACACAACACTATATTAGTTTTTAGTATACACAACAACATTTTTTGCTCGTGTTACACACAAGTTCACGTTATTTTGGTAGAAATTATTTTACACAACATTGAGTATATATTATGATCAATGTATAACTGAACTTTATTTTGAGTATGCTTTCCCTACATGCAACCCTGACTTGGCTTGCATTTCTTACAAGAGTGACCTTCCTCGACAGCTTGCGTTGTACGCAATATCGAGTTTCACTAAACAATGATATATTATTATTATATTATGAACTAGCCGTTATGAATATTATTTACCACATTTATAATTCTAAAACATTTTAATAAATCCTACACATTTTCTAGAATGGGTGATGAGAAGAAAGTCTATTTTTCGGATAAAATAAGTATTTTTCAAAAAAATGTAGTTTTGCCGCCTATTGATGGCGCACCCATTTTAAATCTATGTTTTCAGAACTTTATAAGTTAAATTTTACAAAATAATATTCATATTTGGAATTAGGATATAAAAATTCACATTTTATAACGTTTTCATATTTTTATGACAACTTTCTTATTTTGATGAAAAGTAAAAACACGCTAAATTTTAATTAAAAACAACTGTTTTTCATTAAGAATTTTTATATCATTAAATTATAATATTGAATGGGTTTTACGTATAAATAAAATATATGTTTATCATTTAATATAACTTATGTCATTATCATTAATTTTTCATTAAATTCATAGGTAATATAAATTCAATATTTTGGAATGTTTTAAACAAAATCCCAGTCTTTTCGACAATGAGATTAATTTTAAATTAATTTCTGAAAATTATATGTTTTGAATTTCGAGAAATGGATTCCATATTTGGAATCATTAGGTCAAAATTATGTTAATATCATACTTTTAATTTTTGGGAATTATGAATAGTAACTACGGTAAAATTTATTTACCACAGTTAAAGGTAAATTAGGTATTTAAGGGTAAAAATAATATTGTAAAATTACCCTAACACTTGTCTTAATATAATTGGATGATTATATTTTTTTCTAAAATATACTTTGGTCTAAATGGTATCTATGAAAAAACACTTGCATGTGATTAAGACCATTAATTTATTTTATTTAAATGAAAGTGAAATATGTCTCACTCAAACATTAATAATAAAATTGTTTTTGATATAAGATTCTGCAGAATATAAATTTGGCTATAAATACTCATTTGAAATCTAAAATCTTTTTCATTATCATAGTATTTTATTTTTAATTTTTATGAAATATATAATTACCATAATAGATTATACAATAATGATGCAGAAATTATTTATTTAGTGAAAAATCAATAATATAGTCTTTATTAGACTAATAATACCCATAAAAGGCCCAAAAACCTAACCAAAACGTATTGGTAGAGTACATATGAACCATAACCATCCAATGATATAATTTTTTACCATTTGTAGCTTTATAAAAGTATCTATGACATTTATTATAATTTTATTTGAAATGATGTCCAACTTGTCACCTTCATAATTTAGAAAATATAATAATATATATGTTTTTATTTTAAGATGATAAATTAGTGTAAAATTATTATTATAAAATATATTTTATTTATCTTCATCATAGAGTTTTTTTAATTTTTATGCAACAAATAATTATATTAAATAATTATACAAAAAATTTGTAGTAATTATTTCATTAAGAGGAATATCAAATAAATGGTTTTAAAAATATTAAATTAAATATTATATTAACTATTTAATGATCTCCACAAATTTTCTAGATAAATATGACATGGTAGGAATGTAATAAATATTTTTTTTCAAATATATCCTCTGTGTGGATTTTATTTAATTCAACTAAATGAATAGTGTCAAAATTGACACTATTGTTATTTTATAAAAATAACATATTATTAAATTGTTTAAAAATCACAAAAAAATAAAAATTTTAAATTGAAATTTATACAGTCCACAATTTCATAAAGTATCCAATTATGGAAAATTAAAAACACATAAGTAATTATTTATAAAAATTTAAAATTTAGAATATTATTACCATAATTAAAATTAAATAGTTTAAATGAGGATAAATCAATTTGATAAGGTTTAAAATAAATGAAAAACATGTATAAATTTTATTTATTGATTCGATTACAACCCTATCTCATTTGATATTTTAATTGATTCATCTTTGGAGTTTTTTATGTGAGGATTGAATTTATTATAAATTAATATTTCTTATGTTTCCAAAGGTTCCCCTCTCCTCTCTTATAAAATGACACCTCCTCCCTCTCCTCCTCAGACCATATTGAGACTTAAAGCTCAGCCCAAACCTACCAATTTATCTTCTCCACTTTCCTAGAAACATACTAGAGGTCCTGGTGTTCTTTGAAGACCATGTTTAGTGCCCTAAAAGGAGGTTTAGAAGAGTCACGTCGAAAAAGAGGTAATATCCTTTACCGATTCTTTCAAGTTTATTTCTTATTCTACTTCCTCTTATTTTGTTGTTTCATAATAATTTAATAACATCAGTATTAATCATATACTGATATGTTTTTATAAATATGAACCAACCCTATTTCACCTTTTATCCATCCTATGGAAAACGAAATCACTGCGCGTGCGTACGTACAGAATACCGTCTCCATGTTGTGGTGTAATCTGTTTTTCCACCACCACCGTACATGGATGGGTATAATGGTGTAACGAATAACTATATATGAATATTATAACATGATACTAATTCAGATATATTATATCATCCACTCCAATTCAATTCAATAATTATGGGAATGATATCATCACTCGTGCATACGTATGGATTATCGTCTCCACAACGCGATTAGATTCATTCTCCAAGTTAACCATTAACGAATGATTATAAAGTATGTATAATAAATAATCATGAAATATATGATATATTAAATATACTTGATTTATTTATATGATATTTACTTACCACCATTAACTTTAATAAGGAAACGAAAACAGTGTTCATGAAAACGTATGACATACCGTCTCCATGAACGGTGTATTTCGTTCCATTTATCGATATATTATATATATGTATATTCTGAATATATATTTTATATAAATCATGTATTAAATTATGTTAGTATTTAATCATGATCTCAATAATCATATGAATAATTACAAGTCAAAACACAGATGATAAATGAATCGATTTTACCCAAAACACTACTTTAACATGGAATTGACAAATGAATGGGTAATATAAAGTCATAAGTTAATCATATATGATATCATATATTATATTATGGTTCCATTAAAAGTTTATAATATTTTTAACCCCAATATACAAAATTCCCGTACACATACAAAAGAAATTGGACATAAGGTAAGGGATAATTTTGCAATCTCATTTTTTTTTCGAGATTTCTTATACGTATGTATTTACTGCGGTGATATTTTTTCATCCATGTCCATAAAAATGTTTTTCATAAAGAGTTTAATATTATTCCATGTATGTTTAATGTCATGTTTACCCCTCATTTATTTTTACATTTTTTTATGGAAGTAATCATTTTTTTCCATACGAGTACCTTTTTTACTTTTCCAGAAAAAGTACGAGGAGAATGTTTTTTTAACATATAAGGCATGAACATTTTTTTACGGTTTCATAACACCAAATATTCATGAAGATTACTCTACAAAATTTCATGATTATTTTCTAAAAAATAATTTTCTTTTAAAATTTCATGTCATTCTGTAAATATAAAATGATTTTGAAGACGAAATGTTATTTTCCTCAAAAAATCATTTCAAGTGTTTCGTCCAAACTATTTTCCATCTTTGATGAAATTATTTAGTATGATTATGTTTCAAGTATAATGTAACTATTAGTTACATGGTTTTATTCCTCTTATGATGAAATCATATCCATTTGTTTTATATGGATTATGTTATGATGGGATGATGTTTATGAAACCCATTTTATTCATTGGGTTATGATGGATGATTTATGTTTATTTTGTGTCACAAGTAAGAATCATTTCATTATGAGAATTTTGGGACCTATATCTCCCTCCAATGAATTAGGTAAATATTTATATCTCATGAGATAGGCATGGATGGAATGACAAGTGAATCCGGTTCAGAAATACAGGGTTAGAATGGAATGTAAACCCGTTTCAGTAATAGACTTTGTCCACTATGATGGTCTTTGAAATAATGCCTTTGCTACTATAAAAATCATAACAAGTTCCTAATAGTTTTCCACAATTACTTGTTTTATTCCCATGCTATTTTATTATGATTAATTCTCTTTTATGATATATACATTATGTACTGCATAGATTTATGTCATTTCTAAATATTTTGATGTTTTATGTTCATGTTTTTATGTTCAAATGTTTATGGATTGTTTTTATTTTCACTATATTTACCCTTACTGAGAATTTGATCTCACCCTTTTAATGTTTTCTTATCCCCATGATATAATGAAATGTTTTAGGTAAGAAAACAAAAGGGGATGATCTTTATGGGAGATGTTGAAGATCTTTCACCATGAATAGAAGATTATGTTCTGAGTTTCCAAAGGTACTAAACTGACACGGCCTTTGGGAATCTATTTTTGTCGTGCATTACGTTTTCCTCAAAATTATTGCAATTTCCATGTACGTCAAGCTTTGGGTCTCTATATTTGGTATCATGGAAAAGGATGAGGAATGAAACCAATCCTTGGGAACTCTCACATGTGAGCCTTGGTTGAAGCATGGCTCTCCACCCATGGGCTTCGTGAGGAAATGGCTGCCACTAGGGATGGTGTTATGTCCCACCCAGGGGGTGTAGCCACCCATAGAGTGCTCTAATTGTTATCAATTTTATTCCACTGGATATAATTTCAGACCGCTACAGTTAGTATCATAGCGATGGTTTAGTTAACCTTTGGAAACTAGTATGGGAAAACATTAGTGAAATATCTAGAGATATTTCATAGATATGTCTATGGATGTCTCTATGGATAAGTATAAGTATAATTTATATTCCTTGAATTTCGGTAATGATCATAGAATTAAACCTAATGTGTTATATATTGAAGGTACTCCCCCTTTATTATGTTGTTTTCCAAGCATGATTTTTTCCTCTCACACTATTCTTTTTGGGTTTTAGACAATGGATTGAAATTGAAGGAACCGCGTCGATCAATGTAATGGAAAATGAAATGATTTTCCTCCCGAACAAACAAATTTTATAGAATATGGAGTGAAAAATCTTATTGTTATACTTACACAAGCTATGAATAATTCTAGACTTCCAAATGACAAAAGAGGGGATCAATATTCTATTGAGTCCTTCATGAAGAAACATCCACCTTCTTTCATTGGGTCTTCAAATCCACTTCTTACTGAACAATTGATCAGTACCATTGATATGATATTTTCCATACATCATTGTTCATAACATGAAAAATTCATTCTGGCTATTTACCATTTAGATGGTGAAGCAGACTAGTGGTGGACTCAAATTAAAAATACAGGGCCCCAAGATTAAATTGAATCCATGGAATGGGATGAGTTCAAGAAATTATTTTTCAATAAGTACATCCCTCGTATTCTTATAAGAATGATGGAAAAGGAGTTTCTTGAGCTTAAGAAAAAGGAAGATAAATATGTTGGTATACATGAGGTGAATTTTATAAGGATTGAAAGTTATGCATCTAGCTTTATCATCCAACCTGAATTTAAAATTTATCGATTCTTCAGTGGATTAAAACCATGTCATTGAAAGGAATTAGCTATATGAGACTTCAGTTGCTATGATGAAATTGTGCATTGTGCTATGAAGGAATGACATGAAGTTGGTGTTATATATCCATATCATGGTTTTTACAAAAAACAAAAGATGGAGTTTAAGGATAAATCTCATAACAATGGGGAACTAAATGTGAATGTTTCTTTATGGTCAAAGTGTGGAATGAATCAAGGTGGAGATTGTATAAATGGTACTAGAAAATGATTCAAGTGTGTAAAAGAATGTCATCGAGCAGCTGAGTGCTGAAGTAAGGGGAAAAGGGTTTCTAATGATGTGAATAGAGAAAAGATTACAGAGAATTCTCCACTAACACTTCAAGGATTCAAGTGCAAGGAAATGGGGTATTTTGCTAATCAATTCCCTAATTCAAGGGTTAATGATGATCGACGAGAGAAACATCTTAATGAAAAGGACAAATGGAAGTCACATGCGATCACTATTTGTAATTTTGAGTATGAAAATGATGTTTTGTAATGAATAAGTGTTTATGTAATCAGATTTCAAAATAGTATCATGGAATCTCATTTATAGTATCATGGAATATTTGAATATTTATGTATTGGTCTATTGTGGTTTTCAATAATTTCATGGTACCAATAACCCTGAAATGTGATTGAAATATTTTTGGAAAGTAGATGAAATGCACATAATTAAGGGAAAAGGAGAAAATAATATATATGATTGTATTCAAGAGCTCATGACTAATATATGGACAAAGTGATATCATGGTTCGAGTATATAACATTTTTTGGATTTTGGTATGTGTAACGAGATAACGTTTGACAGAATTCATGTTTCACTAAGGTTAATTTTTAGGAGAATACATGATTAAGCTATTAACATGATTGAAATGTGACCAAAAAGATATATCTTATGATATATGGGGGAAAATGATGGTATTACCATTCTTGGTTGTTGACATTTCTAGTATTCATTTTTTTATACTATGAGCTTGGATAGAAGTATTTTGGATAAGCCGAAACATTTGAAATGGATTATGTTGGACATAAGATAATATTGTTTAAGGATATAACCATTTTTTCGATATTCTTTTTGGAATGTTATAATAGTGTAGATATAGAAAAAGGACAACCTACAGGACGGACAAGAACCCGTTGCGTCGGACAAGGTTGCTGGAAACGAACCCACAACTGAAGTGTGACAGGCTTTATCACCTACCACTAACCTACAAGAAGTCCCTAGTTAGTAGAAACTAGTTTTATTTTTTTAAGAGGTATGATAGATGAAGTATAAGTCCATTTTTGAAACCATATACGATTAATCTCACCATAAGATGGACTTATGTATATAACATTTGCTAACCATATGTTTGAGATAGATGGAATGAATATCATTCTATCACATGATCTATTAACACTTCATGAAAGACAAATTCAACTTCATTTCTTTAAAAGATGAAGTGTAAATTGTTCAAGGCACAAACAATAGTGAGATTGTACCAAAATCAAGTAAGTATTTCTTTCGATTAAAAAATTATTCAACATTAGAGAAATGATCTTGAAAACCAAAAATTTTGTCCTAGTGCCCTCATATCTGATGAATCAGATGGTACCATAGATCAACAGAAATTTATGGCTTTGTGTTTTTTGGATTTTTTAAAACCATGTTCTCTACCACTCTTCATCTAAACATGATGGTTAGATTTCTCTTCCATATCCATATTTTCACCTATTTTTTCCTATGTGGAAACCCAATGTTGAATTACAATGGGTGACCATTATGATTCTATCTTTCCTTTTTAAAATGATGTTTTAGTATTCAATTTTATGATGTGGGTTTTGATGAAAAAACCTATCAAGTAGTAAACCATTTATAACCCCGAAGAATTTCGAGGGAGAAATTCATTTTACGGGAGAAATTCATTTTAAGGGGGGTAGAATGTATCACCCTATGATTTTATGAGATATATATTCTTTTTAATTTCCTTGATATCTTATGTTTTACGCTACACCATGATTATCATGCGTTATATGCAACATCGTATTAGTTTGCAGTATACGCAACAATATTCTTGGCTCATGTAACACACAATTTCAAGTTCTTTTGGTAGAAATTATACAACACTGCATTGAGTATAGATTTTTATCAATTTATAACTGAACTATATTATTAGTATGCTTTCCCTACATTCAACCCTAACTTGGCCTGCATTTCACGCAATAGAGACCTTCCTCGATAGCTTCTGTTGTACACAACACCAAGTTTCACTAAATAATGATATATTATTATAATATTATGAACTAGTCGTTATTAATAGTATTAAACACATTTTGAATTTTATAAAATTATAATACATATTACACATTTTCTAGAACGAGGGATGAGAACAAATTCAATTTTTCGGATAAAAGAAGAATTTTAAAAAAATATAGTTTTTCCAAATTTTGATGGCACACCCATTTTAAATCAAACTTTCAACAAGTTTATAAGATTAATTTTACAAAATAATCTTCTTATTTTGAATCAGGTTATAAAAATTAACATTGGATTATGTTTTGATATTTTTCTGACAACTTCCTTATTTTGATGAATAGTAAAAACATGCTAAATTTTAATTAAAAACAACTTTTTTTCTTCAAGAAAATTTATATGGTTAAATTATAATATTTAGTGGTTTTAAAATATAAATAAAATATATTTTTACAATTTAATATTTTTTGTGTCATTATCATCGATTATACATTGAATTCGTAGGTGAAATCAATTCAATCTTTTGCAATGTTTTAAACAAAAACCTGTTTTTTTTCGACAACGGGATTATTATTAAATTAATTACTGCAACTTCTATATTTTGAATTTATAAAAATGGATTCTGTATTTGGAATCAGTAGGTCCAAATTATGTTAATGGGATAATTTTTATTTTTGGGCATTATGAATATTAACTTTGGTAAATTTTATTTACCACAGTTAAAGGTATATTAGGTAATTATGGGCAAACATAATATTATAAAATTACCCTAACACATGTATTAATATAATTGGATGATTATATTTCGTCCTATAATATACTTGGGTCTAAATGGTATCTATTAGAAACCACTTGTATGTGATTAGAACCTTTAATTTATTTATTTTAAATGAAAGTAAAATATGTCTCACTCATACTTTAATAATTATATTATTTTTTATATAATATTCTAGAGAATATAAATTTAGTTATAAATACTCATTTGAAATATAAATTTTTTTTCTTTTTCATGGTAATTTATTTGTAATTTTTAAGAAATATATTATTTTTTAATATCTTATACATTAATGATGCTAAAATTATTTTTTTTAGTGAAAATCAATAATATAGTTTTTATTAGACTAATAATACACATAAAAGGCCCAAAAACCAAACCAAAACTTATTGGTGGGGGTACATATGAACCATAACCATCCAATGGTCGATGTTTTTACCATTTGGAGCTTTACAAATGCGATAATGACACTTATATTATTTTATTTGAAATGATGTCAAAGTTGTCACCTTCATAATTTAATATAAATAACAATTTATATGTTGTTATTTTAAGATTATAAAGTCGAGTAAATATATTATTATAAAAAATATTATTTTTATCTTAATCATAGTATTTTATTTTTAATTTTTATGAATCAAATAAATATATTAAATAATTATTCAAAAATGGTGTGGTAATTATTTCATTAAAAGAAATATCAAATAAATGGTTTCAAACATATTAAAATATATATTATATGAACTATTTAATATTCTCCACGCATTTTTTAGAAAAATAAGACATGTTATTAATCTATTGAATATTTTGGTTTGAATATATCATCTTTGTGGATTTTATTTAATTCAAATAAATGAATAGTGTCAAAATTGACTCTTGTTATTTTATAACAATAACATATTACTAAATTGTTTGAAAATCAGAAAAAGATTTAAAAATTAAAAATTTATATTTATATTTTCGAAATTGTCATAATGTATCAAATTATGGAAAATTCACAACACATAATTAATTATTTATAACAATTTACAATTTAGAATATCATTACCACAAATAAAATTAAATAGATTAAATAAGGATAAATCAATTTGATATGGTTTATAATAAATTCCCAAAATGTCTAAATTTTATTGGTTTATAATATTAAAACCCTATCTCATCTCATCTTTCAATTGAGTCAAATTAGGCTTTTTTTTAAATGAGGTTTGAATTTATTATAAATTAATTTTTCTTATGTTTCCAAAGGTGCCCATCTCCTCCCTTATAAAAGGTCACCTCCTCCCTCTCCTCATCACACCACATTGAGCCTTCAAGACCGTCCAAACCCAAGACATTTCCCGTATTTACTTTCCAAAAAACATTTTAGAGGTCTTGGTTATCTTCGAAGACAAACTATAGTGCCCTAAGTGGAGGTTTAGAAGAGGCGCGTCGAAGAAGATTTAATATCCTTTACAGATTCTTTCAAATTCATTTCTTCTTATACTTCCTATTATTTTGTTGTTTCATAATAATTTAATAACATCAGTATTACAAATATACAAATTTGTTTTTATAAATATTAACCAACCCTATTTGACCTTCTATCCATCCTATGGAAAATAAAATCTCCGCATGTGCGTACGTAAGGAATACCCTATCCACACCGTGGTGTAATCTGTTTTTCCACCACCACCGTACATGGATGGGTATAATGGTGTAAATAATAACTATATATGATTATTTAAAAATTATTATAATTCTGATATATTATATCATCCAATCCAATTTAATTCAAGAATTATGGGAACAATATTATCGCCCGGGCATACGTACAGATTACCGTCTCCACGACGCGATTAGATTCATTCTCCACGTTAACCATTCGATAATGATTATAAAGTATATATAATAAATATTAATGAAATATATGATATAATAATTATACTAGATTTATTTATATGTTATTAATATACTTCCATTCAATTTAACAAGGAAATGAAAATTGCGTTCATGCGTACGTACGACCTACCGTCTCCAGGAATGATGTATATATTTCCATTTATTGATCTATTATATATATGTATATTTAGAAAATATAATATATATAAATCATATTTTACATTCTGGAAGTAAGTAATCATGATCTATGTTATCATATGAATAATTTCAAGTCAAAATAGGAATAATAAATGAAATTATTTTACCGAAAACGCTTCTTTAACATTGAATTTACAAATGAAAGGGTAATATAAAGTTGTAATTGAATCATATATGATATCATAAATATTATAATGGTTCCTTTAAAAGTTAATAATATGTTTAAACACAATATAAAAGAGTCTCAGACACATACAGATGAAATTGGACACAATTTAAGGGATAATTTTGCAATCTCATTTTTATCTGAGATTGCTTATACGTAAATATTTACTGGGGTTATATTTTTTCATCGATGACCATAAAATTGTTTTTCATAAACTGTTTAATATTATTCCATGTATGTTTAAAGTCATGTTTACCCCACATTGACATTTAAATTGTGTTATTGAAGGAATATTCTTTTTACCATATGATGAACTTTTTGACTTTTCTGGAAAAAGTATGAGGATAATGTTTTGTTTAACTTATACGACATGAAGAGATTTTTACGATTTCATAACGCCTTATTTTCACGAAGCATACTCTAAAAAATTTCATTATTATTTTCAAATAAATCCTTTTCTTTAAAAATTACATTGAATTTTTGGAAAAGAAAATACTATTTAAGAAGAAATGATATTTTCTTCAAGAATTCATTTCAAGTGTTTTTGTCCAAACTATTTTCCATCTAAAATGACATTATTTAGTATGATTATGTTTCAAGTATAATGTCTCTATTATTTACATGGTTTTATTCTTCTTATGATGAAATGATATCCATTTATTTTATATGGATTATGTTATGATGGGATAATATTTATGAAACCCATTTTATTCGTTGGGTTATGATGAATTATTGATGTTTATTTTGTGAAACAAGTAAGAATGATTTAATTATGTGATGGGTGGGACCTATATCTCTCTCCAATGCATTAGTTAATGATTTATATCTCTTGAGATATACATGGCTATAATGGAATGTGAATCCAGTTCAATAATACAGGGCTGGTATGGCAAGTAAACCCATTTCAGAAATTGACTGTGTCCACTGTTCTTGTCTTGGAAATAGTGCCATTGCTAATATGGAAATAATAATATGTTATTAATGGTGAGCCACAATTACATGTTTTATTCCCATGCAATTTTATCATGATTAATGCTCCTTTATGATCTATGACTTATGTACTTCCATGATTTATTTCATTGCTCAAGATTTTGTTGTTTTATGTTCACGTTTTAATCTTCAAATGTTTATGGATTGTTTTTATATTCTACATGTTTACCCTTACTGTGCATTTGAGCTCACCCTTTTAATGTTTTCTTTTCCCCAGGATATAATGAATGGTTTTAGGTAATAAAACAAAAGGGGAAGATCTCTATGCAAGATGTTGAAGTTCATTCACCATGATTATAAGATTATGTTCCGAGTTTCCAAAGACACTAACCTAACACGGTCTATGGGCATCTATTTTTGTCATGTGTTATGTTTTCCGAAAATTTAATGTAATGTCCATGTACGTCAAGCTTTGGGTCTCTAAATTCTCTCTCATTCCAAAATTAAGGAATAAACAAAAATTAAAAACATAGACATGTCATAACTATTTTACTTGGTTCTCCATTATTAGGAGGCTTCCGAAAAGAATAAAAAGAAAATGTGTTAATTTAAAGAATAAACAATATTGAACTAATATTACAATGTTTAGGGGAAACTCATTATCCCTATTAGTTCACTACGATTCACAACTTGAAATGAGAATTCTCTATTAAATGAACTATACCCACTACTCTATTAAATGATTATTATATTTATTTCATAAATCAATGTTTTAAACAACATTTGGTGAATCATGATTCCTTAATTTCCCCAAAATAATATAAATAAATTTAAAAAAATATATCATTTAAATTACTTCTAGTTCAGAAAATTCAATTTGATGAAAAATTTTAAATTTTGCCAAACAACTCTACACATTTCATACATCATTAAAGCATTTCACAAGCTATAAATTCATGTGTAACATTTAATTTTAGCCAAAAACTATAAAATTAAAAATAACATCTAGGTTTATTCTGAAAATAAATTAGAAATATATATATTTCCATTTTCATCTTGAAAACGATGTTAATGTAATTACAGTATGAATGAAATTTCCAATGAAACACTTATGTGATTATAATTCCATGATACTCTATAAGGGTTTGATGGTCTAGATGAAGATGGTAGCAGCCTATTTATAGGAATTTTTAACACTTCATGCATCTTAATTATATAATGGTGACCTTGTGTGAAAAATTCCTAGTTTACCCAAAATCAAAAACTTGATTTCATTGTTAGTGCACAACTCACATACATCACAAAACATCCATCCATATTTCCATGGATAACATAAATTGGTTTGTGTTTCACAACTAAGACATCCCAAAAACCTCAAATAGTCATGAAACAATTTTAAATTCTATATATTGATGTGGGTCCCTCGGATGGTCAATTTTACACAACATCATGTATCTTTAACACTATATCCCAAAATTTTATCAGTTGTGTGAAAAAACATTCCATTAATTCACAAAAAACATTACCCTTATCAGAATTTTGGTCCCAAAAAACTGAAAGGCGCTATAAAATGCTTCCACTATATACATGAAACATCCTAAAAACATTCAAAATATTTCAATACTCAATGATCCCATATCATTAATAACTTCACCACATCACATAGTGTAATTACAACTATATAAAATGAGTCTTAACCATCTAGATGTATGGTTAATATAAGTTATTGACACAAATGATGGAACTTCACAAATAGCTTTATTAATTACAATTTTCAACAAACCCAACCAATAAAAAAAATAAAATTTTAGGTTGAGGGGTTTTTTCCAACACTGACCTGAGCTCATCATGGTTTCACTCCTCACCAAATGATTTATCCTCATTGAAATTGGATTTAATAGTCTAATCACTCATCACTAGTTTACTAAGGTCATTAGCTTCAACTATAATATCCTCCTTGATGACCTACTAAATTGATGTCGTGGAAAACACAAGAATTGATGACAGAAAATATAGAAAAATATATCCTCCAATGGAACATGATTTATTAGAATAAATAACAACCACAGTTAAAGAGAATATGACCATCTCTGAAAATTGATAAATATACTCCTTCAATAATCACTCAGCTTGACAATGGATCACATGATCAAGATTTATCTTCAATTTCAATATCACTTGATAGAACCACGAAATAAACACTATCCCAAAAAACTATCATGATATACCTTTATGAAAATGATATGTTACCATAGACACCAATAACACTTTCCTAGATCAGAAAAAAAGCTCATGACAGTTATCACTCAATATGGTTCTTATGTTCCAATATAACCGATGATCACCTCTATCATTCCTATGAACTATATTTATTTTATTGATCATTCATCACCATTGAAATATGATGGTTACTAATATAAAAGGATTAAGATAGGGTCTATGATCAATGACGGTTATTAATCCACCAAAATACATGAAGTTTAGGTGGGTTCAAGGACTAAAGAAACTATTTCCAAGTGAAAGGGGGATTTAGGAAGAGGATCAATCTTAATGAAAAGACATCCTTTATTTCATCAAACCATTTTGGGAGTCATTATTCATGAAAGAGATGGAAAAAAATAAAATCATGGAATAAAACATATACGAATCAAATTTGTTGATTGTAATGGATCAAATCTAAAATAAATAAATCAGTATAGAAAAAACACATCAATTTCATAAAAATAAAAGTATATTCTCTTTTAAATTTACTAACATCTATCGATGAATTATAAAAACATACTCCACCATGGGGTAATCTTAAAAAATATTCCAAACCCATTTTGAACCCAATTCCTCCTTTCTGGAGAATATGTCAATAATACAAACATATTACAAACATTCATTTTCCATAATCTAAACATCTCAATAAAATACCATTTTCAATCCTAGATAACTTTATAGATTTCATTTTAAAAAAATTAAACATTTAAAATACTGAAAATAAAAAAATTTGAAACATTAAAATTTTCAAATATTATCATTTTCCAAATTCCGTAATGTAATCAATCGCATTATTAAACAATTCAATATAACCAAGAGAATTTCTTATTTTAAAAAAAATACATAATTTGTTTTTGAAATAAGGATTTTCACAAAACTCCTTCATTTCAAATAATAACGCCTCAGAATCATGAATCGTTAAATTACCCCAAAACCATAAAAAATTATATAGGGATCACAACAATATAGTACAAAACCCTCCCCAATTCACTTCTTTAATGGAGAATCACATTTGTAAGAATACAAAAATAATTTAACCCAAAAAAAACTTCAACTCATGATGTAATAGGGTTGTGAAAATTTTGATCTCTTGGGTAGGTAATCCATGCATAAACAAGTCTATAGGCTCTTTGATGGTGACATTCCCAAACTGCATGAGCACCCCAAGGTGGGCTTGTTTATCCAAGCAATCCATGTTGGTAAAATTATACTATATTTTTACCCCAAACCGTTGAAAGATCCAAAAAATCACAAACACATTCAAAGGGTATAAAATTCAACATTTAATATAAAAATACATAAAAAATTATTAAATATAAAATCAACATAATAATAAAAAATCCCAACATCCCTAGGTATCTTAAGGATTGAGATAAGAAATAGATTATAAGAATCTATAAATCCATACATCTCAAGATAAAAAACTATAATATTCTTTATACCATGAATATCATTTTATTAATTAGTGGGTTTCTCAAGAAAACTAGGTTCCAACCAAAGTACATAAGATTTGATACCAAATTTTAATGAACAAAAAATTGGAATATAACCTCTTATAAGACGACTCAGCTCACCAAAAGGCCTAAAAGGAATTCTTAACCACTAAAATTTGGAAATACTTTTCACCATAAAATAAGAGATAGATGATATTAGAATGAAAAGATTGTGGAATAAATTGAAATAATAAATTAAAAAAATATAAAAATTGATTAAATGGAAATTAATATGATGACCAAATATGAAATAAATTAATGAAAAGATGAGAGACCACTCCATACAACCTATTGTTTCTCAACACCACATGACACTCCAAAAATATTCCATAAGACCAAATCCTGAGTCTAAATATAAACTAGAAATATTAATGTATTAGAATGATCTAAAGATCATAGTAGATTCCCAATATTAAAATATATTAAATTCAGTTCCTAATGAAATTAATAAAATCAAGTTTCAAATTATTTCTAAAAATTATACCTTTTAAAAAAATCATGTAAAAAAACAAAATCACGTTGAAAATATCTTTACAAAATATTTAAATTTTATTCTATAAATGATAACAATAACCTTGGAAATTTTTCCCCATGATAAGTAATTTTGAAGACAAAATACTCATGTTGAAGTTGATTTTAGAATACTAAACCAAGAAGCAATAAATAAAAAATTTGTTCTCCACATATCTTTTTAAACTATATAAAAACTAAATGACCCAAAATTTTGGGTCAAGAATACACAAGGTGGGTACCACACATAAAAATATTGAGAAAAAAGATAAAAAATTGGCATTCCAAAACAACCATACTAATGGGATGATATAATCAATCACAAGATAGAGATCCCCTTAAAAACCACCAATTAATGAATATGACTGTCATGGGATATACCTTTGGATCTAATGTTTTATGTGTATAAAATTTTCAATTTTCAACAAAAAAACTATAAACATATTCTCAGTGCAGACATCCATAATCCATCTTTATAAACCATGGTTGATGAATTTCAAATACCACCCCATCACAGAACATGTGTCTAGCAATGATGGTGTTACACTACTAGTTTATAAATCTTCTAGAGTTGTATAAATATAAATCACTCATCATGTACATATGTTCCCATTACCAAAATTTATGTGAAGGTAAATTAATATGTAATCTAAGAACCAAAAAGAGTAAATAAGAAATAAATATCCCCCACCCCAAAACCCACAAACATAATATCCCTTTTACACATCATACTTCTATGTAATAATGTTAAACATTCCCTAAAAATTGTCAAAAAACCCCCAAAAATGATTTAAACCACATATAGGGGTAGACATATAAAAAGGGATAGTCAATAGGATTATATATGTTTTACAAAATTGTTATTAAATGATTATCCCATACATTAACCTTAAAAATATTGCATTAAATCCCAATACCATTTTTCAAATTTCATAAAAATGCTCATTAATGAGTCTCAATAAATATATTAGAACCCATAATACCATTAACATTTGAAATCCTAAACTTAAAACATATTACTTACTATATAAAATATAAAAAAATACTAAGGGACTTCCATTTCCCTCATACATGTTTTAATGAGTCATTAAATAAATTTTCCAAGGATCATGAAAATAAACTCATTTCATTAAACTTTTGAAATTCATAGATGTATTATTTTTTAATCATTTCTATGTCAACACAATATTTATAGACGAATATTTCATTATAAACTCATTTTTAATATTTCAAAACAAATAATTATTAAACACTTACCCACCATTAAAACCTATTTAAAAATAACAATTACATGTTTCAAAAAAATTAAAATATAAAAACATTCTATTTAATTATAAAAACATGTAATTCTAACGGGATACCTATTATTCTAATCTAAAATTTCATTGAAAATATTTAGAGTCATCACATGAAAATAACATATATTTTAGTCTCAATAAAAAATATTTAGAAATCTCAATAAGAATTTCAATTTTTAAATGAAACAATTTCATAGAGACACTTTATATTTACCTTGATTTTTCATACATAAATATTGCACTATTTTATATGAATATTTAATAAATATAAAAAATATAATTTTGAGTACCATAAATGTTTAGCTCATTATGATTCAAAATACAATATCTTTTTATTTCATGAATGATCTTTAATATCTCAAACAATGACCTCCTCATTTAGTACCCTTCACGGATATATCCCACTAAAACCCACTTTTCCTAACCAGGGGAGTGGAGACATAATAAAGGGAGTGATCCAACTCTTTGGAAGGGTAAAAATGTTGAATATTAATCTATGATCATATTAAAAATAAGATTATGAAATTAGTATGAGATATTTTATATAACTATCAAAGAGGATACCCAATTTATCATGGATTATAGTCATGATTCATTGCATAAACAATATAATTTGAAAAGTAATGTATCGTAATATTAATAAATAATCATAAATTAATCATGAACCATTATTTCATTTCTCAAGAGTGTGTAACCATCATAATTATAAAATCCATTTCATATGTCAAGGATAACTATCAAGATCATAAATTCATAAATGATAAAAAATAAAAACTAATTACCCAATTCGGATAAATCACATCAATTTTTTCTCATATTAGATCACGATCATTAATTTTTTTCCCATAGAATATCAGCCTCATCGACTGGATTCCCTTAATAGATCACACACATCGACTTGTTTCTATAGAGAATCAATAACATTGAATTGATTTCCCTAATTATCATAGGAGATATAATAAATTTAAAAATAAATTATATGTATATATATTTCTATGACTTCCCATCTCATAATTTAATCCATACATATTTCTTCCACAATATCAAAAAAAAACAATAATCATATCATCACCTAGGAAAATAAAACCTGATTCAATAACATTTCAAAATATTATCGTAGAAAAACCCATGAAAAATAAAGGTATTTTTTAAAAAGAGCATCATTATCATCACAAACCATCCAAATAATTTATAACGATGGCATAATTGGATCATATACCCAATAAAACATAATTATCATCAAAGGGTTGTTATCATAGATTAAAATATCTTTAAAATAATCATTATAATATTTCCTGAATAAAATGACCATTGACTTTGAAATAAAGAATAAAATATATAAAAATATCCCAAACATTAATGAAATTATTCTATTAGAAAAAAAATTTAAATCATGTAATGTTATTTTAGAAGTATGAAGCTTTCATAATGAAAGAAAATTTTTGTTTCTTTGTCATAAGTTATAAGAGAACATACCTTCCACACATTTGTAAAAATCTATATATTACCTCATTTATAAAATAATAAGAATATTAATTTCAAAAAATTAAAAAATTAATCATGTATAAAATTTAATTTAAACAATTATATAATATTATTTTAAAAAATATTAAATAGGATTTTAGTAAACATGGCTATAGATAAAAATTAACCTTTATCTGAAAAAGGAAATAATGTTGGTTTTTGCTAAAACATTATTTTAACCACATTAGTCATTTGACAGAGGAAAATCCAAATTAAAAAATGTTATCCATAAATTACCATATGAGAATAAAATTCATGATAATATTTGGAGGTAATTCAATAAATTTCATCATGGGAAGAATAAAAAATACCTATAATAAATGAGATTGCTACATAAATCTCTCAGCATATTGGGAAAATTCCATTTGTAAGACCCATGAAATAAATATGCTTATATGGATATCAAAATAACAAAAAAATTTATAATAATAATTATAAAATACATTATTGTTATTTATAAACACCTCATAAAATAAATAAGAGGTTAATATTTTATGTTTCTAATTGAATGAAAATCATGAAGAAATTATGAACCTAAAGTATCTTATTTTTGTTAACACATTAAAACCGAATTTACAATAAATATATGGTTAGTATATTTATATTAAATAACAATAATCATATATATATATATATATCAATATATATGACTTAATTATGACAATGTATCATCTTCTCATAATATATATTTTTAAAAATCACCATTCAGAATGATATCTTATTCAATATTCATGTTTGTTTTTGATTAGTATATTTGGTCCTTATTAATTGATCATGGTTCCAAAGTCTAAATTATGTTATTTATGTTAAATATATAATATATATTAATAATATACATATTTATAGTAATCTATTGATGTTTTAGATTGAAAAATGAATTACCCCACTCATAGAGATGGTAGACCTTTCGTTCGCAGGAATGATATTTTCAATTTTCAATTAATTGAATAAATAAAAGATAAAAAACAATTCATATTCCCAAAATCATTATTATTTTATATATATCATATATATTAATTATATCCATCCTTGTTATCATCAATGTAATTAGGAAATTAAAAAACAAATTACATCGCTTCTTAAAGATAGCAGTCCACACGTACACACTAGCGACATTATCATTTTACAATGTATTAGAAGTTAATAAGAAATATATGATCATATATTTATATAATTATAACTATTTGATAAATACGATATATATAAATAAAATCCATCATTATATATTGTATTGATTGGTGGTGACTGAAAATGTACAACATCAGTTTACCAGGCGGTTGTCTATAGTATAAATGTTTGTCAGTTATATTTATAATTTCATAGAAGAGGACATTGATATGGGATATGAAATCAACAGAATAAAATTTACTTATATTGATGATAATGGTGTTATTATATCAACATATTTTATGATGATTTTAATTATGTATAAGAATAAATAAAATAAGAACACATGGTTACGAACTGTACCTCTTATTTGGACCTCCATTTTATGTTTTTAACTAAATCCTTCCTTTGATGGTCTTATAGTAAAACTATAGTCTATAATCATTGGAACTTATGTAAATAAGAAATTTGGGTCGGTATTTTTTCTGAGAAAATACTCTTGATGTGTTGATAGGATAGGAAATCATGTTCCCTTTTATAATTGAGGTGTGTGGCACATGTGTAATTTTTCAATGATTCTAAATAATTTCATGTCTAAGTCATGGAAAAACAAACTAAAATAGACCATTTTGGAACCATATATGTGATAAGGTCTAAAAATGTCTGCAAAAAATTACATATATGTTTTATTACAATAATAAATATTTAAATAATTAATCTTTTCACACCATTATAAAAATGGATCCTTTTAAAATATTTAAACGAGAAAATAATTTTTATAAAAATTAGTATTTTAACTATTCATTGATAAACTAATATGTTAATAAATTCTCAAAAACATAAAAAGAGATAATATTTAAATTTTGATTAAATAATGAATCTATGTTTTTAAAATAAATTTTATAAAAATTTCATAACATAAGTTATCAAATAACAGTTCAAAACATGATGAACCTTTTAAAAAAATACAGCTCCTAAAAAAATGGATGTATTATTATTCCATGACAATAAAAATATTATATGAATGAAAAAAATTATAGAATAATATTTTTCACTAAAAGGAATTAATTTTTACTATTATAATAATAATACAATGCCCATATTAATATTTTTTTCAGACATATATATTTCTTACATTCAAATTATTTTTATTTCAATTTATAATCAATTTGATTACCATTGTTTTTATTTTATATACATGTAAACCATAATATTTTAATAAGTTATTTTTTCCGATTAATAGCATCCAATCCATTGGCTATATGATAACTACCATGTAATTATATTTTTATAATATATCATGATTCCTTTATTCTCAAAGTTCCATGTAATTCTAACAATCCAGAAATATTATTTTTAAAAAACAATATATTTCATTAATCAAAGAGTATTTGCATTAAAAACCCATTAAAATAATTTATAAATTTGAAATTCCTTAACTTTAACATAAAAAAAGGATTCTTCTACCGTGTTATATCCTCCAGTACCCATGTAGCTTCTCCAAATTAGTGGTTTCAACCGAAAAATATTAACTAGGTGAGTGGTATTATTTTATAGAAAATTATATAATTGATATAGATTCTTAACCTATTATTGATATGAAGATATATATTTCTATAGTTGTATGAACTATGATTCTATTAGAGGTTAATGTTTAGGAATTAACTCTCTCCTGAGAGATATATGGATGGAAATATGAACTTCAGAGATGTTTAGAGGAAGTGAAAATGATAATATTTCATCCCTAGTAAATCAATAATAATTATGGATATAATATACCTAGGGATCATATTTTCATTATTTATAAATATCATGACCTTATTTCATCTATAAATTCAAATAAATTCCTTTTAATAAACTTTAAACAATAAATCACTCCAACGATTGATAAAAAAAATATCATATCATCTCTAAGATGATTTTTTAGTTTCTAGATTGATCCAACCTTATTTGTCTTTTCAAAAACTATTTTACGCCAAAATATCTTTCTTTTTGTAACTCGTTTCAATCATGATTGATTTATCCAAATTTTCCTATAAAGGACATCATAAAGATCAACTTTAATGTTTTAGAGAAATAAACTATTTTAAAAAAATATACTATTTGAAGGTGTTGATCCCAACCAATATTGAATTATAGAGCACATTATATCAACATATCATGTATGGTTATACACCATATATTACTGAATTATAAGTTATTTTGAAGCCAACCTTTGTATCCAAATCTTGATAATGTCTTCATATGATGGTCGGGGAAAAACATGGATCCCAATATTTTTAAATAGAATGTTGTACTCCAAGAGACAATACCACATAATTTATGTATTTTCCCCCAATTGGATCAAGAGATAAGTGTACACATATTTTAATCAAGTGTGTTGATATTTTAAGGAAATCCACTATAACCCAAATAGAATTATGGTCTTTATATGATTTGTGGAGTCTGATGACAAAATACTGGGTGATATTTTCCAATTTCAATTATGGTATTGATAATGGAATTAAAATTCAATATGATTTTTTCCTATCAACCTTAAAATTGTAATATAAAAATAATTTGGAGAGAAATTATCCTATATCTATCTTCATACCATTCCATGGGAATCAATCATCAAAATCTCCACACATAAATATACATTCTAGAGGAATATAGACTGATGGATTACAACTAGCATTTAACAGTTCCTTATTTAAATATGGTATGGATAAAACAGATTCATATCTCATAAAACATATCAATAAAAAAAATTCATGTTTGAACATAGATAAATTTCAAACATTCTTTTGAATCTCAACAACTTCCTTACATACCACATTCATATTCAATTAGATATATGGTTGAATGATCATTTGAGAAATATTATATTTCTCCATAACCATGAATATATCAATAACCACCATTTATAAATCAAGGAATATAATATTTTTTAATCCTCACCATAGATATGATTTGGTGATCCTTTCTTCTAATAGAAGCATCTACCTAGCACGATTTTCAATGTCAGTAATGTATCGAGAAGTTAAAATATTCAATCATCTCTATCCAACATGTCCGGAAACTTTTCAACTATTTCAATGTGAAAAATATAATTTTTTATTTTGGGATCAATATATATATATATAACATCATTATATATAAAGATGACTCTCCATATCATTAATGAAAAAATTACTGTTGTTAACTCCATATCATAATATGGGAAATTTTTCCCCTGATCCCTCAATTTTAATGAAGAACAAGATATCACCATATCATTTGTCATGGTAATTAATCATAATCAATTATTTGATATATCACCGAAGATTAAAAACCAATTCCTATAATAGATTTATGTTTGAATACATGTGTATACTAACTTTCACTTCATTTCCATGAAATTTTACACATATTTATTAGTTAAAGGGAACTTTTCTCACTTCAATAATAACATGATAATTGGATTATAAATGTGTGATAAATGCACAATAATTATTTAATAATATCTATCCTAACAAAGAAAAATTGAAATCTACATTATTTTGGTTGGTATAGGAAATTTCTAAATATCTTATTCCATCGAAGGATCCAACGAAATACCCTCACGTGATATAATATAACCAGGAGTGAAACATTTTAAATCCAAAATTCCAAATTTGCAAGATTTTCATAAAACATATCCTTCCCCATTGATTTATGTACAATTTTCACATGATATTTCATTCCATTTCTTTCTCTATGAATATAATACATTTTCATCTATAAATAATATAAAAAACTAATCAATTTAATCTCTAAATAAACTATTTTTTAAATTTATGATGATATCAAGGGAATTTATAAGACTAAATGGAATCACTATAATTTCATACTGTTTATGACTTATAAAGAATTATTTTATTGGTATTTCATCACTTTTTATTTTCCACTTATAATACCTAGAGTGAAGATCAATCATGTAAAATTATTAAGACCCACATAATGTGTTGAGTGAAAAGTACATTTTTTACATTTCCATTCATTATTTTTTGAAATAAAGCTTCTTTAATTAATACTTAATTTACATATTCTTTTTTGTCCAATTTTATTAATTGTTTATAAAGAAAAAAATTACTTTTCTACTATATAAATAATTCATTTCAATGTATTCATAAATTCAAATCTACTCTATTAATTACAACTATCATAATGTGAATAAATTCTATCATGATCAGTTTCACAATTATCAAATCAGATTTGAAGAATTCTATTTCATATTAATACTAAACAAAGATTAATTGGATATGAAAATAAAACTATAATCAATGGATTCATACTCATAAAAATAATCATAAGGAAATACTAATTAAATCTATATTAATAAGTAAAAGAAAAAAAATTCGTATGGAAAAAAATATTTTTCCGTAATGGAATACATTTTACACTGTAAATGGTGAAAAAATTGATGTTGGGAAATATATTAAAATATGTGTAATGAAAAAAATTATTTCATGCATTATGTTATAATATTACCATAGGAGTGCCAAGTGTTTAATATTTTGAGGAAGTATAATTGAAAATATGATCATTTCTGGTCAAGATGACTTTTGAAAGGGGTTCCTACCAAATACTAGGTCATTCGAAGATTTTTAAAGGAGATATAGAGTCATGTAGATAGACTCTATTGATTTTTCAACCATGTGGGGGAGATAAATCTTACAAGAGTGACAAAATTACTCATTTACTTGTATCCATCTTGAGTTTGAAATTTCATTGTCTGACCAATTGGGTCAATATGTTCAATGGCTTTCAAGGTAAGGAAGATAGATGTGTTGATTACCATTTTAATCTAGGGATTGTGAGGATAGTAAGACAATATCTGATCATCATATCGATGGCTACTGGGGATAGGAAGATAATGAAAATCAGATAATCGAATCAACAGATTGATGGGATATAAAAATAGACCAATCAATGTCTCGAGGTCTTTCCCTGAAAAGGGAAAGACAAGAATTCGTGAATGTATAATACATTGAATATTTATCCTATGTTATTGGATACCCTAATATTTGGGATAAAATATATTTATTAATTTTTCTACTTGTTTTATTATATGTCTTTTAATTTATCTACATCTAATAGAAAGTGGTACTTTTATATTCATATTTTTATTTTTATTTTGTTTATCACAAAAGCTTTAATTTCAATAGAATAATTTTATCTTGTATTACATTGTGAATGTGTTATTACTCTGATTATGATTCCATATTGTTTAAGATATAATAATTATTCTTATTATAATCTAGTTTATCATAACTATCAACATTATGATTTTTTTGAATACATTGATAAATTCTTTGCATCCGTGAATACGATTAAACTATGATTCAATTTTCCACTGCTTATTAATTACTATTATATACACTATAAAGCTCAAATATCATTATGGACTATAGATTTATACATCAAAATCTACGTGATTATGATATTTTTATCATCAGAGCTAGGGGTTCAATCCAATTAATGATTAAATACATAATATATTTTTTAAATATGATTAATTTAACCGTGTTAAAATATTTTTCTTCTAAGGATAAAAATGAATGTTTTAAAAAAAATTATTCCATCTATTATATTTATCAATGTGCATATATATTTTTATCCAAAAATTGGTATTATAGATAAGTATATGTAATACTAGAACAAACATTTGGCACTAGATGAGGATTATACTACTTAATACATTCATACGTTTTCATAGTTGTTTTAAATTCAGACGTAAACTTTTCATTTAAAAATACCCACTAAACTAATGTGTATTGTTGAATTGATTTTTTTATTTGGTTTAAGTCTGAGGAGAATCAATATTGGTTTAATAAATAACCTAAATCCAAATAGACCACATATTTTTGAGACATATAATTATTAGTATTGAAGTGATATAATGAATATATTCATTATAATTAATGTATTTGACACTTTTTTCATGATAACTAGAAATTTAAAGATTCCATAAAAGGAAGTTTTTATTTTCAAAATTCTCAAAAACCTAGAGTAACAATTGAATAATAGAGTTAGAAAAAATTTATTCGATTATATGAAATGAACTATTTACATTGATATTTATTCTTGAAAGGATTCTTATTGAATTTATAAAAAGTTAGAGATCACTCAATTTCTAACATCAAAGGTTATTGAAATAAGAATAGAAATTCTTGGAACTGATTATTAGGCTTTTGAATTTTCTTTTGGTGGAAAATTTCTAATTTACAACAAAAATTCATAAAAATA
Organism: Viscum album; assembly: GCA_963277665.1. Classification (NCBI taxonomy): domain Eukaryota; kingdom Viridiplantae; phylum Streptophyta; class Magnoliopsida; order Santalales; family Viscaceae; genus Viscum; species Viscum album. The sequence continues at coordinate 221,300,957 of OY728147.1, forward strand.
GTCAATAGCCTATAATCTAGAAGAGTTATTGTATTAAAGGATGAAATAATTGTTGAAAATATTATTGATATTATTCCCATTTAATGTGAATGAATGAGAATTTTTTTTGATGAATTGAAAAAAATTACAAATCTACATCTTCAATATTTCCTTGGAAATCTATTACAGTATGAGGGAAAATTAAAAATAGACAACGAAATGGTAAAGAAAAATAATGCTGGTGTTTTTTATACTATATCAAATATGATGAAAGGTCACAGTCCTAATAAGGCAGTTATGTCAATAATGAAAAAAAGTTATTATCCAATCTCAATAAAGGGATTCAGAACAATCTGAGAATGGATTAGCTATTATTGATTATTGGATGAACATGATTTTTCGTAAAAAGGATTTTCAGTATCGTTAAATGAAACGTAACAACAAAAAAATGAAAATAAATCCAATGAAGCTACTTGTTTTAAATGAAAAGAGATGGACATATTCGACCAGAATATTCCCAGTTGAAAAGGAAAGATAGAAATGATGACCATTATGACAGAAATAAAAGGATGTACTATAATTAAAAAATAATTAATTTCATAAAGTTTTTGATACTTGGTGTGATGGAGGATGTGATTCTTCAGATATTTCTTCTGACAATGTATGTTCTGATGGTAGGAATATTATACTTCCTGCTAATGTACCATTTAGAAATCAATAATCTGTATCCAGGGTACGCATAGATGATTCTTTAACCATTAAATCTTTAAATGAAAATTATCCTAATGATTATAATTATATATCTTCTAATAATCAATACTCCTCAGATAGTTATAATAAATCCTTAATTTCTTACGAAGAAGATTATCTCTTCGAAAAAATTCTAGAAAATAAAATTTTAATCTGTCTAAAAATATGATAAGTCTAATAAAAACAAAAAAAAAAGACGATTCAAGAATTAATGTTTTAAAATAATGAAATATTGGTACTTCAAAAATAACTTTATAAATCCAATACTAAAAATGATAATATTTAAAAAAAATTAGAAAAATAATTTCTAAAAAAAATAGCCTGTAAAATAGTTTTGAAAAACACTATTACAAAACTAATAAAAACATGGATGAGAATATATTTGTAAAAATATCTGAAATTTGTTCATATAATAAAATTTTATCTAAATTTAGCAATAGTAAACATGGTCCAGAAAAAAATGCAAAAAGAATTCTTCCACATCATACTAATATAGGATTGGGATATAAAAACAAATAAAACCTATTTTTATTATTAAAAATTGGTTCCTAAAAATTCCATCTTTTGTACTAAATATCACAGTACAGGTCATTGAGAATGAAATTTTTATCTAATTAAAATTCAATACTTAGGTTTTCAAAAATACCATTTTTTAAAACATATGTGGATTCCTAAAATCTTATTTTCTAACAATACTGACTAACTAAAATGTACTTTCTCAATTATCATATAGGAAAAGGCCTAGTAACTCTATTACAATGATCCCTCACGGGGGGAAAATAATGTTATACATGTGAATCTTTTTGCGCAAGGACCTGACACTCCCACGGAAGGGACCCCAAACCGTAAAAAAGGACTAGTTTCTCTCTTAAGAGTCTGAATCTTGAATGATTGTTGGCAACAAAATTAGTCTCACTCCAACAATGATGAATGTTGTGTCTGGATGAAATTTCCTCTAACACACAATATGATAATGTAAATCACGTCCCATAGAATCTCATGCCTTCCTAGTAACATCATCACCAGAATTTCAGAGTCTGATTCAACTTCAGACACCTCGAAACTGCACTCCCTACAATCTGGGAGACCAGTAAGCAGTGCCTGAGCCTCTTCCCCCAAGGAATAACCCATGCCATATACTAGCTGAAATCCATAATAACAAAATCGCACGGATCGTACAGGACCCCTCCACCTCTCATGAGTCCGTTTCTAAAAGAACCATCAATGTTGTGTTTCATATCAATGTATAGAGGGCATTCAATAAATATTACTAAATACAAATATTTCTTTGAAAACGTTATTAATATGAATGTTTGGAATGTTACCATTGTAGATAATGCTGGAGGAGAAATTATTTGTTTATGTAATACTGTTCTTCTTGGTAAAGCATTATTTTTAAACGTTTTTTTTGTTAAATGTCGTAATCACAAACTTATAAGAATAAGTCAATTATTTGGTGATGATTATCATTTGAATTATAATAATGATAAATGTGAGGAAAAAAATTCCATGTACGAATTAATTCATTATGACCATTTACATTAGAATGTTTACTCACTAAACATACAAGACCTTAATATTCAACACATACCTCCCTTTAGTAAAATGGAAGATTATTATTTATTGTAGAATAGAAGGTTAGTGAATTATTACCTATTTAAGTTAACTAATATAATACTTATTAAGTGTGTACAGGATCGTAGATTTTAGTACCTAACAGATTGTGACCCATGTCAATAGAGTAAGCTACACATGTCTAGTTTTTCATCTATTAACGAAGTCTCAACTTCTGATTCTTTAGAATTAGTGCACATAGATCATTTTGATCATACATTAAATTAATGTATTGGTGGAAATTACTATGTTTTTTTATTTGATGATTACAATATATACACATTGGTCTATTTTCTTGAAAATAAATCTAAATCCTTTTTCTATTTCATAACATTTTTTACCGAAGATATAAATGAGAAAAGCCATCAATTGAGAACTATTTATAGTTTTCATTGTAGATAATTTTTAAATTCATATTGTTAACTCATTTTTGTATGAGTGGAATTACACATAAATTTTAATTTCCAAGGACTCCTTAGAAAAATGTTATTGTTGATAGAGGAAATCATATTCATCATGATATAACAGGAACTAGGTTGAGTGAATACTTAATTAATAAACTTTTTTTAGATGAATCTGTTAGTACTGATTGTTATACTATAAATTCAGTTCTAATTCATTCTTTAATTAATGAAACGACTTATGATTCATGCAGAGGCTGAAAAAAAAGATTCCTACTTGGGAGTATTTGGACGTAACGTATTAATTTTGAATACAAAATAAAGCATACAAAAATTCACAAATAATTCCAACGAAGGATTATTTTTTGGGTTTTCCACAACTTATATTGTATATAGAGTTTTTAATAAATATTATTCTACTATTGATGAAATATTATATGTCAAAATTTATGAAACTAGTCCTTTTGTTTTCAAAAAAACCAAACTGACATCCTCTGATGTGATTTCTAAAACTAATTTTCAATCATTGATAGAAGATTCTTCTAATAAAGAAAATAATCAACAAATTTCTTCTAACGTATTTAGTTAAGAAGATTTTATAACCTATGTTGATTAAGAGGTTCTATAAAACCTAATTCAGTTGTTTCTTAAGAATAACAATTTTTTTAATATCATTGGTGTTGTCAATCAATAAGTAAAGACTAGAATGTCCTTAATAAATGAAGCAGAACATCTAGAATTTCTTCCCTAATTTGAACCTAAATATACTAATAAAGATTTAGGTGATGAGTATTGGATAAAAGAAATGCATGATGAGCTAAATAAATTTGAGTTAAATAAATTCAATACCATGGTCGAAATATTTGAAGAAACTTTTGTAATTAGAGTAAAAAGGATTTTCATAAACAAATGTTATAAAAATGGAATAATTAGTAGAAACCAACAAATAATTTAGTCTAAAGGTTATAATCAGTAGGATAGAATATATTATGAAAAAAAAACAATGCCGCTTTAGATTGACTTGAATATATTTGTATTCTATTATCCTTTGAGACATTATTTATCATCAATCATTTTAAATTGGATGTGCAGTGTCATTTACGTAATATATATATATAAAAAATTCTGATGTTTTTATTGAAAAAAATCATAGTATTATGATAAGAAACACCAATAATACATTTATACACATATTGAAGCATTATAAGGGCTTAAAAATAATATAAAGTTTCGTATGATTGATTAGTAGGATTTTTGTTAAATAAAATATTCTAAAGGAACCACAGATCATTCTATTTTTATAAATAATGTAAATAAAAAAATTATGATTTTTAAAATTTATTTTTGAGGTCATTATATTCTAATAAACTAAAGAATCTCTAAAATATTCATCTGTGAATCTTATGAAATCTGAGATTGAAATGAGTTTGATGGGTGTGTTAACATTTTATTTCTTATTTTTCAAATTTCCCTAAAACCCAAAGGTACTTATATATATCAAAATAAGTATATAAAATATCAACTTAAAATGTGTGGATATGAAAATATAAAAATTCTTATTACTCTCATTTTTACTTGAAAAACTGTTGATCTTGATGACGATGTGCAACCGGTTGATCATACAATTTTTAGAGGTATGATAGAAATCCTACAAGACTTGGAAGCCACACGTATAGAAGTAATTATTTCTATATTCTTATGTGAAAGGTATCAGGAAAATCCCATGGAATCCCATTTAAAATCTTTAAAAAAATAATTTAAAGGGAGCTATGGTTTTATGACCTTTCAATTCATTTCAAAATGATTTTTAATTTAATTTTTTTGATGCTAACATTGGTGGTTATAAAATTGGTATAAAAAATAATTCCAAAACTAATAAATTATTTGGAGGTTCATTACTTTATTGGTCTTGTAAGAAACATAACTCCATAGCAATATCCACAACATTAGTAGAATATGTGGCATGTAGAAGCTATTGTGCTCAAGTGATATGAATGGAGCACACACTCACTGGTTATGGAAAAAGTTTTACAAAAACACAAATACTATGTTATTTAACCAGATTTGTTTCCTTAAATAAATAATGTACATGTCACTCTTTGGTAATACACATAGATAATAGTCATAAATTTCTTTTGGATCACACACTAAAAGAGATATAATTTTACAATTCATCAAAACATAAGGAAATACTTCTGATATTTTTACAAAATCATTACCATCAAATTGATTTGGATATATTAAATAGAATCTAAGAGTGGTCACTAAAATTAATCATTTATATATACATATTCTTTAAACAATTTCTTTATAATATTTTACTTTTTTCGTAGGGGGAGTACATATTATTGTGGGTTTTAAATGTTTTTCTAATTTATAATTTCCAAAAAATTTATCTTAGTGAGTTCTTTGTACTCATAATAAATTTTATAAACAAACCAATCCTTTCAGACTCTGTAATTAAATTTTTCATATGCCAGTCTAATTCAAATCGGATATGAAAATTTTCATAATGAGTATTTTTGTAACTAGTTTTTTGATATTCTGGTTTCTATTAAAAAAAATTATGTATTCAAATTTCTATGAAAAAATGATATTAGATAATTTTTTATTTAAAATATTTCCTTTAAAAATTATAATCTGTTAAAATGAAAAGGATCAAATTATAGTATCAATGATTTCACCCCAAATGTTATTCTTCTTTCTTGTATGTTATTACACTATTTCATTATGATTAGTTTCATTAATTGTTTTTTTATTATAATATGTCACGTATTTCATTTTTCAAATTATTTTAAATCTTATACACACAATATGATAAAATATATTTTCAAATTCAATGTATTCTCCCAACATGGATTTTTTTATAAAACCACAACAGTATATATATTTATTTATGAATATATTTATTTGGGAAATAACACAAACAAAAGACCAAATGCCTTAAATATCAACTGCTAGATATATTTAGAAGTTGAATAGTTTCATAAGATCTCTTAAGAAAAGGGGACCCCCTCAAGTCACGCATCAATAATATCATTTTTCTACCACAAGGCTCTACCTCATTTAAATTTCCCAGTCTGATTCTCACTCATTGTCTGAAACCTCAGTCTCAAGAAAAAATATGATTGTTCTAGTGAAGGATAAAATAAATTGGGTTATCTCCCACAAAAAAGAAAACTTTATAGTTACTTTTAGGAGAAATATGATGCTTCTTTCAAAAGAACGACTATGTTTAAAGGAATTTAATCTCTATGTGATGAATAGAAAGATCAAAAGAATGATTTGATTTTTTGGGATTGGGATATAATATTTAATGATTTTTTATGCTTCTATAATGAATATGGAAGGGAAATCCATTATTATCATATATATGAGAAATATTATAAGATGACTCCTAGAATTACCCCAGTTATCTTTGTATTTTAGATGAAGGGGAATTTTTTATCCCTTATAATAGGTTACGAGATTCAAAAGAAATTATTTCCAAAGAATGGGATTATAAGTCAACCATTATGAATGCACCAGATGAAGACCCAAAAAATTCACTCATTTAATTCTAAATCAGAGTGTTTTAGATAAATAAATTGAAGGATTTATAATTCTAATAAAGGGTGATATAGATACTCTCAATGTATCTGATGTTTTTATTATTGATTACCTTGTAAACATGTGCAAAAATAATGTTGACAGATTTATTCTTTGTACTGTAAAAAAAATCAATCCCAATACCATTATGTCTCAGATTATAATGTTTCTTGGATTTATTATTGGGATGATTGAAAAGAGAATTTAACATTTCAAAGTTTCTATCAAATCTAAACATATTAGGGAATAGATAATGATTATCAGTGAATGTACAAAAAAAATAATGAAGTATGTTTTTGATTCAGAATCAATTTTTTTCAATGTACACAGGTTACTACATTAGATGTTGAAAATTCATCAAAAAGAAAACTGATAAATTTTCTTTGAAAAAAAAGATGATTCCCTTTATAAAAAAAATAAACAAAAGTAATAACCATAAAAAGTAGTTGATGAATGGAGAAGGAGAATGAATTAATTAAAATAATCGGTTGTTCAAATTGAAATTTATCAAGCTAATGATTTTTTATTAAATGTACATAGTGAAGATGGGTTTTAGAAACAATTAAAAGAAAATAAGAAAAATAAAAATATATTAGAAGAACAATTTTGAGATACATTAATGAAAGGTGTGAAATTGGATTCTGAAAAGAATTCTATAAATTCTATATTATGATATAGTTTTACAAGAAACATTTATTGTTCATGCTGATATCCCCTCAATTGGATAAAATGGAATTGAAGTGTTTGTTGACAATAAATTAGTTTATATTGGAAAAGAACATTTGTGATCATTGTCTAAACTCTAAGAATATTTTATCAATGATTTATAGAACCATGCTGAAGGTACTTAAAAACAATATTTCTTGATGAAAATTAAATATTGGGATGGAGAAAATAGTGAAAAGATAATAAAAAGAAAAAGAGGGGGAGGAATAAGAATTAGGTGAATAATGTCAACAAAAATCATGTTTAGAAGAAAAGTAAGAGGAGAATAATTTGGATGATATTTCCATGATGACATATAAAGCCTCATAAAAATAGTTATCCTTTTTTTGAATATAAATAAATAATTCTATAAATGAAAAAAAGACACCATCTTTTGAAGAAGTGGAATCATTTTATAAGGATGATTAATAGAATCAAAACAAAAAGGATGAAGAATGTAAATATGTTGTTGTGAATGAAGTTGATGTTTATTATGGCTTCAAAAATTCAATTTTAATGAATAAAATAAAATAAATTATCTAATGAAGAGATTGTAACTATCAAAATAAACACCCAATCTGAATGGAGATCTTTGAATATGATCATTGATCGGAGTCTGGATATTATTTTATATATTTTAACCAGTATATGGAAAATAATTCCCTAATTTCCTAGATTTGAGAACAATGTTGATTTGATTATTGATATTAAATAAAAATATTCTGATTCAATGAAATTTTTTAATGTAATAATAATAAGGTTTAAAGCATATTTTAAAGTGTTTAAATTAAATACCTAATATAATAGAAAGAGTTGAAATAATGTTGTTAAATGTTATATAGGTATTGGTAAAGACATCGTGATTAATGATTGTAATCTTTGAAAATAAATAAATCATTAGACGAAGCTCATATTTATTACAATAGTTGTATAAGAGACTAGGCTACCAGGGTTAAATATCTTTTGTCATTTAGAAGAACATTTTTGAAACAAACTCATGATATATAAAATTTATAGGTAATAATGAAGTTTCATATAAAATATATTTCTATATTTAGTGTCTAAATAGATGAGATTATTAACATGAAGAATCATTGTGATGTTCTCTCATAAATTAATAAAGCACAAAAATATTAGAATAAACCTTCGGAATAAAATATTCAATCATAAGATAAAAATGAATATGAATATGATGAAATAATTTGGATCAAGGAAGAAATGATTGAAGATCCAGAAAAGAAAAACTTGTCTTAGGATGAGTTTTTGGAAAAGATTACAGAATATCAAATTTTTTTTAAGAAGATCCAGACAATTTTTATATCATTAATTATGAATGAATCATTATTTTCTTAAAACTATTTTTGTATTTTTTTTAGTTGGAATTAGAATTAAATACATTTTATTCTAAATATATTTTCTCTAAAAATCATTCAATTTTTTTGGTTTTAGGGTCTTTAATTTAAACTAGATGATCATATACAATATTATTGTGTTTTTATAGTTATTTCTCTAACACTTTTTAGGTGTTTCAACAAATTACTTATTCAATTTTTAAACTCACAAATTGGGATAAAATTATAAATAGGGGAGAATTATATAGTACAGAGGAGAAAAATATTTAAATAAGAGAATATTATCCTTTGGGAAATTAGTATCTTAAGGTGGAGTTAGTCTTATTAACTATTGTATTCATATGACTTATAAACTCATGCGGGGATAAGAATAAATTCTTAGTTATGAATACGATGTATCTAAAAATATAATGAAACTTTGTATTTTAAATTTTATTTTCTATTTAATACTATTGGTTTTGAATTCAAAAAAGTGGAATATTTTTTAGACAAAATTATCTTTTTGACATTTTAATTCCATTTGTTTTGGAAATAAAAAACTCTTTCTGTAATAATTAATTATTTCTTTCTTTCTTTTCAAAATATTTTTAATTGTTTTTGTTGAAAACATATATTTCAACTATACATAGAATTCGTTTTAAAGTATTCATGAAATGAAATATACTCTATTAATTAAAATTGTTGTAATGGGAATAGATCCGATCATGATTAGATTAACCATTATCAAATCATTTTTATAGACTTTCTATTTCATATTCATATTGACATAAGTTTTATTTGATTTTTAATTGGAAATTTTATCATAGGACTAATTATTATAAAAATAATCATAATTACATTCTAATGAAATACATCAGATTGACTAATGGTGAATTCATGAATATGTAAGAACATATACTATCGTAATGGAATACATTACACACAATAAATTATAAAGATTCAAATTTTGTCAGGAATTATGTTACAATATGTGTAAAATAAAAATGTATCATTTATTCTGTTATAATATGACTGTTAGAGTGCCATGTGTCCAGGTCCTTGTCGAAATCATGTATAAAATATTATAGTTATAGATTGAGATGACTATTGGAAGGCTTCTCTATAAATACCAGGTCATTTGATGATTTTTTAAAGAGAAGTAGACTCACATAGATACACCCTTCTGATTTTGATACTAAGTGAGAGCTATGACGATTAAATAATGAACTACTTATTCATTATACATGTAACCTTATTAAATTTATAATTTTCTTTTATGACTGATACTATGGTCAAGATCGAGGGCTTTCAATTCTAGGAATACATAGGTGATAAAACCTCTATTGATTAACGGAATGCAAAGATAAAAAATAAATTATCCAATTATCATGTTGAGGGTCTCAGGGATATAAAAACAGAGAAAATGTGATCATCATATCGAGGTCTTGATGTTATAGAGTGACATATTGATCATCATATCGAGGGATTTCCCTAGTAAGGGATAGGAAAACATTCTTGTAAGAATAAAACAATAGACCTTTATTCTAGGTTATTGGACACCCTTATTATTTAAAAAAAATAAGTGTATTCACTTGTTCACATGTTTCATTATAAGTATTTTAATACCTATTAATTTAAAAGGAAGTGATACTTTTATATTCATCTTTCAATTTTATTTTTATTATCATTACATCTTTAATTACGATACACACATTTTATCATGTATTACATTGTGAATACCTTATTACTATGATTATGATTATATAATCATTACGATAGAATAATTATTCTTTTTATAATCTAATTCATTATAACTATCATGATTATGATAAATTTTCTGAAAACTCTGATATTTTATTTTCATATTTGGAAATGATTCATTAGAGATTTTATTTACCACTTCTTATTAATTATGATTATATACACCCTACAATAGGATCTCATTACCACATATGGAATTATATATCATAATCAACATGATTATGATATTCTCATTGTCAGAACCAAGGGACATGTCTGATTACTGATTAAATACAAAAAAAATTTTGTGAATAAGATTAGTTTAACCTTGTTAAAAAATGATTATTCAATAATTAAAAATTAATGTTTTTAAAAATACAACTCGCCCCTCTTGTATTTATCCATCTATATATAAATTTATATCCAAATTAATTGATCCAATAAATCATCATTATAGGCTGTAGTATACTTGTTTTATATAGTGATCATGTTTTGTTTTTGATAATCACTGAATAGTGAAACTGATCTAGTATTTATCTTAACAAAAAGATATAGTGAACCCCTGGGGGACGTACATGAAAAAACCCCATATCAAAATTACTATTGACTTTCATCATCCAATCCTACAATATAATTGTATACAACCGGTTTGGAGTATTTGAAGTTTGTACAAAACAATATATTAATTATTCTTGAAAATCCACTTCAAAACACATAAGAAGACCAAAGAATTCATTTGGAAATAAATCCAAATTCTCTCAAAATATTAAATGTATTGGATATAGATTTTATCCCCAACTACATGATAGAATCATCCTTCATTCATGTTAATTAATACACATAATATTTAAGTGACATGAATTGGATGTTTTTATTAATATTCACAATGAAAAGCGAATATGGGTTCACTTGGAATATGAAATGTGACTTCCATTCCCTAGAAATTGATAGGGATCCATATAACGAAATCCAATACATTCATAAAATCACATGAAATTCAATTAAAGTTATAACCACATGATTTTTAGGAAGTACCTTCTTGCAAAGAACATTCAAAGTGGAACTATTGAGTTTATATTCAACCATGATACCATTTATAGTTTTCATCAAAAATTCAATATGTAATCATTGAGATCGTAATTAATTACCAATTATAAATTATGTAGATATAAAAGAGTTGGTATATATATAAACAAAGATAACATTATCTATTCTATATTGAATGATAAATATACCTTTCACCATATAACTTTTGTAACCAACTTAAACAGTTGTGAGTGTATGATATTTCCCAGTATTTCTTATCATAAGAGGTAATTGATGATGATTATCATCATAAAACACGATATCCATTAACTAGTTGGAATAATTCCCATAGTTTTGTAATTTTATAGATTAGAGAGTGGGTGGTTCAATAGTTGGGGTCTTCTTATCCTCTGTTTCATTTAGAAGTCCATTATTTTTGGTGACATTCATGTGATTTATAATCTAAATTTCCATATATAAATAACCATATAATGACATTAATTTATTTTTAATAAAGGTTCATCCACATTTTTTGAAATTATATGGATGGAAATTATTTCCGCTATATGATTTATTCATGTTTTCATAAGACTCGATCTTCATTTACATAAAAACCCATGGAAGATCTTTGAATTTCCAATTCCAATTTCTACATTGAGATCACATTGAGTAATATCTCTATAACTACTCAATTATCTTATAGATTACACATACTAGAATGTTTTTTAGCTTCCCAAAAATAGTTCAATTTGTTATTCATTGATAAATATTGATTCATAATCACAATTTGAATGTCTTGAAATTTTTTCACATAGGTACCTACTAATTCAATTTCAATTTTCCTATGATCATGGAAATTCTTCTCTATAATTTTATATTGAATACGATGGATGTTTTTATAGTGAAAACTCCTCCAAATAAATACACTCATTTGTAAGAGTTAATTTCTTCATATTGACTCATGTTATTGGCAAGGATACAGAATTGATCTACTTCCCCTTCTAATTGATTAATGTATTGGGAGACATTTTCATGTTCTATGAACATGATAATATAAAATATATTCTCAATATTGTTGATCTATCACTCAGCTATTATAGGATCTGTTGACCCACAAAAATATGGTGGATGTTTCCTCACAAAAAACTCAAGAGTATTTAGTTCCCTCTTATGAATATTTGGATAAAAACTATGATCCTTGACCAAAGAGATATTTATAAGCATATCAATATCAATCTCCATCCCATCAACTATTTAATTAGGTTTCTCAGGTGGAAAATCATTTTTTCCCGTCACACATCTTATTAACATAATTGATTTTGGTTCTTTCCATTTAATAACATAAAAATAAAAGTATAATCATAAAACTATAATAATTTGGTTGAAATATCACATAATCAAAAAATATCACTCATTAGATGACTAAATTGTGACACCATATTCTCAATCTATTGGACATTAGGATTAAATTTTGTTATCCACGTCATTAAGAAAACATTAGGATTTTATGCTACTCTAAGTCATACCCTAGGGTTTTCAGTAAAACATCATAATCTTGAAATCTATTTATTGAATATACATTGATCAAATACAACCTATAGTGACACTAATTTTTATATATAGATAAAAATATTTTTTTTCAGAATATTCACTAATGTTTGCAAATCCAATCCCAAGGAAAATAATTTCATATTTATGGGGTGACTAGATACACAATCCTATCATTTTTTGTAATATCTTGATCATATCCCACAAAGATCTCCTCATTTAGTATACTTCATTTACATACCATTCATAAAACCATTCTCTATATCAGAGAGATTGGAAAGATAATAAAGGGTGAAATCATAAGCTTGGTAAGGGTAAGAATGGGGGACATAAATCAATGATCACATTTATGATAGGATAATAAAAATAGAATGAGATCTTTAAAAAATCATATATTATTCATACCCAATCTATTATGGATTAAAGACATGATTAATGTAGTAAAACATTATCACTTAATATTATTGGTATACTCTGTTTGAAAAAAAACATAAATCAACACTGAACCAAATGTTAACTTCGTAAGAATGTGGCACGCACATTTATACATAAACTATTTCATATGTTAGTGTTAACTATTGAGATCCTAAAATCGTTATAGATTAGGAATAAACACATATTTCCTTTAGCCTATCAATAATTTTGACTTGCATCCCATAGAATATCAATCACAATAAATTTTCTCCCAATAAAGGTCACGCACATCAACTTGTTTCCTAATAGGGACAAGCACATATAGTTTTTTCCAACAGTGGATCAATAACATTAACATGATTCACATTATTATTTCATGAGATATAATAATTTATCCAATTCATTAGAGATATATATAATTCTGATCTCACCCACCTCATAATGTAAATAAAGCCTATGTGTTCCACTAGATCCAAAATCATTAATCATATAATCATAAAATAACATTTTCAAATAAATGTGTTTCATAAACATTTAATAATTTTATCATATAATAACTCTTCTAAAATAAATTGATTTGTTAAACTTTTCTTTATAAAAATTATAAACCTTATAGATAAAGAATAAGGATGGTATTACAGGATCACATCCCTATTAAAACTTAATTCACATAACAAGTTGTTGGTGTAGATGAAAATTCGATTTAAATAATTATAAAAATATATCTTCAGTAAAAAATTCACATTATATTAACTTAATTTAAAGAAAAAATATCAAAATAATTAATGAATAGGATTTTATGGAAAAATTTATTTAAAACATGTCAAGGGATCTTCAATACATTGAGTGATTACGAAGTCATGAAATTCTGTCCAAGGAATATAAGTTAAAAGAAAACATTCCATTAAAATTTTTTAAAAAATATAAAATTACATAATTTATAATAATATAAGAAGATTTATTTTAATAAATATGGTAAAAAATTAATCAGGAATAAAAATGACATAAAAAATTCATAGTAATGTGTTAAAAAACATTCATGTATTTTTTTAAAACATGTATATGGATTAAAAATGTATTTAATCTAAAAGATAAAAAATGTCGATTTTCCTTAAAAAAATATTAGATCTATTCAGAACATAGAGAGTGGAAAATCAATTTAAAACATGTATTCTCTCAAAGTTACCATTGTACAATAATATTCCTAATAATTAATTAATTTATAACCTAAATAGAATACCACTTTTTTATATTTTCAAAAATAATACCTGTGAAAGAAAGAACCTTAAATGGAATAAAAATTCCCATAATTTTTTATAATAATAATTATAAATACATTAATCGGAATTATATACATCAAACAATGAATTATGTGGGGAATATTTCATATGTCTCATAGAAATAAAAGTGAGAAGGATATCCATTACATCATGTTTCAAATTTCTTCAAAGATATTATACCCTCATGTATCATAAATACTGTTCTATTTTAAATTTATTCTATAAAAACAATCATAAAAATAATATAATATACAATTAGATTCTATAAATTTTATCACCAATTTATTAGGAATTATTTATTAAAATGTCTATTCTATCTGATAACTCCTTCGTTTTTGATTTATGTTCTGGTTTGGTAGTGTTTTCCCTTCATACTTAATCATGGTCCCATTATATTTAGTATAATAATTATATAATTATAATATATTTTCATTATATAAATATTTATTCCAATTCGTAAATGTTCTAGATTGAAAAGTGAATTCAAACATCTATGGTGACGGTAGGTCATACTAACATATGATTATTGTTTTTCTTTTTTTGATAGGTGAAATTAAATAAAATAAAATAAAAATTTACATTCCAAAAATAATTAATACATTATATTGGTGGGATCAAATCCCCAAGCATAACATTGTAGTATTTTTGGGTTGATTATGTTGGTTGAAAACTGTGGTTCCCATGGTTAGTTGTGGAGTATTAAATATATTTTTCACATTTTATGTTGACAATATTATTTGATAAAGAAAGGATTAGCTTCATGGAGTACAAAAATTTTTCATACAAAAGGAGGAACTATTTCTTTGTGTTTATGAAATTTTTGGGGACCAAAATTCCAAGAGTGGATAAATCATAGTGAAAGATGGATTTCAACGAAGGCCTTATGAATATATGGTAATGTCAGGAGATTTGAAAAAAAATTGGTTTTCTCAAAGTCTATTTCGCAATGGTGTGGATCATCAAAAATGCGCATCGCAAATGTGGGATGGGTTGATAGTAATCATTGTGACTATGAGTTGTTTCACCGACCAAAAATTTCCATGGTGCATCATGAAAATAGGGTGCATTGAAAATGGGATGGGAAGGATTCATGAAATAATTAATATGTAGACGGAATCCTCCGAATTAGGATAAAATTCATATATATAGGTCTCTACCCCCACAGAAATGAATAAAAATACATAATGAATATTTTAAGCCTCTATATTTCTGTACGAGATTCTCAAACGTTATTCCAGGGAAAATATTCAAAAGAAAATAATTTTTGTTAATCTTGTAGAAATAGAAATGAAAGTGTTTATGTTCATGAAGTCTGTATAAGCAGACTGAATGTTTTAATCCTTATGAAGGGAATATTCTTCATTAAGGCTATGTGAGGTTTCTGAATGTAAGGTGACTCACGAAGGCTGGTTCTAAAACATAAAATAGGTGATCATGGTGAATGTTATGGGTTTTTCCAAGGTAGTTTATTTTGGTAATGAATTTGGAACTTCAAGATGGTTCTGTGAGCTTTTCAAAAGTAGTGAGAATCATGAAAGTGCTGAAAAAGAATTTCAAAGTAAATCTATAGTAAAGTGGAATTCATCAAGTGGTTGAAATTATAACTTCAATAATGGATCATCCAATAATTGAGGATTCATTCATTACTGACAATTAAGAGACCTGTATTTCAATTAACTCTGATTGGATCCTTTCCATAGAGGTGATCCAATAAAGAGGATAAAGGTGGTCCTTTAACCAGTAGTGAGCCCTCAATGGACTGATTTAGGGAGTGAACCTTGGGTCGTGCGGAGATAATCATTAAAATATTAAAGGTAGTGATCCTGGACATATTCTTGATCTAGCTCAAACCATGAATCAGAATGTATCCAATTTGGATTTGGTACATTAGTACATCACCATTGCATGCTCATAGGATCTAGTACAGTGAGGGTGAACTAAGTAAAAATACGTGTTTCCATGTACTTTCTCTCCAGCATTACTTTGATTGCATAATCATAAGATAAATAAGGAAAGAATAGCATAAGTGATAATAAACTAGCCATTATAATAAAGAGGACAATATCTAGAAGGATAGGATTAATTTTTTAAATAATATACAAACCATGATACACCACCCTCTGTGTATCTAAGACCATTTTGGAAAAAATTATTGTTTTCAATGCATTGGTTTATTTTATCATAGTTTTTACACTATAATGGATCATTAAAATGTTGAAATTAATGTTTCATTCTAGTCATATCTCATTACACCGTGGAAAAAGTAATATATTCATATAAGAAGAATAAGTATGGAATCATTCCTCAGTGTGGAGGTTTCTATGGAATTCATGGGATTCAGTTGAAGGAAACCAAAAAAATATTAGACTACGTCACGATTTTATTATTCAATGATACTACATGAATAAATGATGAACCCGACATGACTAGTGATGTTGGTACTACTGATGATAAAAAACATCTAATAAGTCAATCTATCTATATTATTAACATGATAAATGAATTGGATTAGAAATTACAATTAGAAAATAATAGTCATGATATTTGGATCAATGTGTTGGTTATTGAGTTCAAAAATATAACATGTTTGAATAAAAAGATTATTGAAGTGGCTACTTATTTGTTGGAGAAGAATTACTGTAAGTATTATAAATTAAAAAATATGTCTAAAAAGAAAAAAAATGCTGAAGAAAAGGGGAATAATATAAAATTTTCTGAAATTCAGTCTATGGAATCCAAAAATGATGATCTTACTACAAATCTGTCAGAACTGGTTTTGGGGAACTAAAAGCTACAAGAAGAGAATTCAAAATGTAATGATTCTATTGCTCAGAAAAATTATACAATAAAAGAAAAGGCTGACTTGATAGAAATGATATACCAATAATTAGAAGATGAGATATCTCATGGGAATACTCTCATAATAGAACATAATTCTCAACATGAACCTGGCAATAAGAAGATAAAATAGTTGGCAGAAGATCTAGAATCATAAATGAAAGAAGTGTGGTAATATAATGCCAATGGTGAGCCCATATTGAAGGATTATTTTCATATATGATTTTATTATCCTTCATATGGAAATAATGAAGTTAAATCAAAATATGATATTTATAAGGATAAACAAGAAAGGATTGTCTCATATCAAAGGCCATGAATTTTAGAAAAATATGGTGTTGGATATGATAAACTATGTCCCTGGAATTAGAGGAACTGAGTCCGGAATACTTCTAGAGATAGAAAAAATAATCTAGCTGATAGAAAAAGGCCAAAAAAGAACAATCCAATAATTGATGACAACATATTCAATTTTTTTCATATTCATGTTCATATTACATTTTTTTATATATAAGTATTGGAATATATTTTATATTGTGAAAATAAAAGTATTTCTAAATCTAAAAATAAGCAGAATCCTCATGAAAATTATGAATTGAACATATGTTATAAGAATTTATCTATCAGATTCTATTATTATGGATGATATGGACATACTATTATTATATTTCAAGAGTCCTGAGGGATTAATGCCAAATGAAGAATGACTATAGACAAATCAACATCCCTAAATAGAAATGATTACAGAAGGTTTATTTTTTAGGGGAGATGATTTGTATGTTATAATCATGGATATTTCGAAATATATTACATAAAGAATGAATTAGAGAATGAAAATGAACTATAAATGAGATCATTTACTTCACTAGTGTATAATGAGAATTCCTTTAATGGAAAAAATGATAATATGAAATATCAATATAAATTCTTAGGGGAAAAACATGGAGCTCAATGAAATGTGTATCAATAACCTCTTCTGTAGCACTATGAAGGGATGTCTTGGAAACAATGTGATTGTCTGTGAATGAAATAGGGAGGATGTACTCTAGTTGTGAGTAATTAGAATGTACGTTCATTAAAGGGCCCACCTCTTGAAATAAATAGTTTCATGAATTAGAAAAGAGATAAAATAATAATCAATAAATAATCTCTAGAAAAACATGGATGTCAAGACACATAGTGAGACGTAAAGGGAGGATAAATATCCCTCTATTTTTGGATGACGTAAGACTAGAATATCATTGAAAATATTGTATTGTGTCAAAAGACATATTTTGACTTTTCTATTCCTTTTGGTTTAAGAAATCACAAACTATATTTTCAACTAAATACATATTCATTTTATGTACTTTAAGGTTTTTTTGTTTAACATTTTATCATTATGATTTTCCTTATTCATACGATTATTATCATATCCACAATTATAATACCTATGATTATCATCATGACCCTATATACGATTTAAATTTTTCTCAATTATTCTGATTTTCATCAGACTAGCTGATTACGATTTCAATAGTACACACCTTTCAGTATTGTACTAACAAGTTGAATTATACTCACTACCTTAAAGAAAATCATCCTACTGATTTACTATTCAAATTATTATTTTAGTATAGAAGCTAAATTATTTTCATTCTCTCTTTGCCTTATGTATAAAACAGTTTTGTATAAAAAGGAAACCTTTTAATCAAAATAGTGTCATGTATTCTGTTTTGATATACACTATAAAAACAATGTCATTTGTTTAGTTACAAGATGACCATTAGTGTTTAAGTTGTCCAAGACCCTCTAAATATTTTGTAGAAAATATGACAATTTGAGTAAAATATGTCTGTTGGAGGCAACGTATATAAATACCTTGTAATTTGGATGATCCCACAACTATTTCTTGAATGAATTGATACTATGTGAGAGCTCTCCCAAAAATTAGTTTGTGTGAAATCGTTGATGTGATCAAGATTTAATAACTTGTTTGAAATACTTTTAATCTTCAATAGATTTGTTTTTCATTGTACAACACCAATCATTGGGGACTACTATTGAGGGATTTGGACCATAGGATGACATATATGATGATCATTTGATGATCGAGGGCTTCCATGGATATGATGACATATATGTTGATTACATTTTAATCAAGGTCTTGCGGGGATATAAAGACAAGAGACAATCATCATATTATGGACTTAACATGGTGTGGGCAATAATGAATTTCTTTAAATCATAACTCAGAGGAAGATTATCAATGGTTTTTGGATTCCTTACTCATTGGGTTAAAATAACTGTATTCTTTTATATTTCAACTATTTTGTAATATAATGTTAATCAATTTATATATTTATTTATCTATTTCCCATTTTTTATCACAACCAATATGATTACGATACATTAGTAATATACTACAATTAATATCATTTTAATTACTCAATATGATTTACTATTCTTTTTTATTGAGTGGTTGTATTGTTTTACTCTAATCATAATATTAATAGTGATTATGTTCTTTTACACTCATAATCTATTTATATAATTTCCACTATTAATATGACTAATATCATTTACAACCTATGAATTTCAATATCGAAATCAACCCGATGACAACACTTTTATAACCTAAACAAATTTATAGATTGATTAATGTTTTAATACATTAGGTGGTATTTTTAATTGAATTAGATGAAATATTTTTAATGTAAATTCGTTAGGGATAATAACAAAAATTTCATACACCTATAATTAAACCCATCTTGTATTGATCTATATAGATATACATTATAATCCAACAATTGGTATTATAATAAGATTCCTCTAATTATATAACTGATCATTTATTTTCTCACTATACTTTTGTAGGTTAGTTCTATTTATTTTATAATCATTTTATTAAATTATTTAGTAAACTAACATGTATTGTGAAAAAACAATTTTTTATTGTTTTAAATATGGATAGTTATAATGTCAGTTCAATTGAAAATATCAATCTAAAAAACCCCCAATATTTTATGGGAATGATAATGAATACTGTAGAGATAAAATGAATACCTTTGTAATCAACACTAATGTTGAAAATTTATATATGATGACTACAGAGTAAAAAATTATGACTCGGAAGTTACACTGTATACCAATCCAGAGGAACATGATTTTCAACTAAATTAGAAGGTAAAAAATACATTATCATGTTCAATGGCTAGAATATAATATATCCATTTTTCATCTTCTTAAGAAGCCAATATTATTTATACAAAACTAGATATTACTCATTTTGGTACATCCAATGTTCATTGAGACTAGAAGAAATATGTTAAGAGTAGATTATCAAGATTTTGAGTTCTGTTTTGGATAACCAGTTTGTAGGGTTCAATAATGATTAATGAAAATAGTGAATAGTCTATATTCTATGGTAGAGAATGGACTAGATGATGAAACCCATACTAAAAAGATCATTGACATCGTGGATAATGATTGAGAATAGGAAATATCTACTTTTTTATGAATCATGAGATGTTATAAGTGTTACTCGTGATGATTGGTTTGGAACACTTTTGATATATAAAAATACATCAGAAATAGATTTAAAAGAAGAAAATAAAATGAATGTGGGGTTTTTTTTACTACTATAATTAATATCAAATGCAAGACCTACAAAATTAATTATGTCTACAAAGACTAATAATGTTGTAGTTCAATTAGAATCAGCTGTATTAGAACATTCAGAGAATGAGTTTTCCATTCTTGCTAGAAGGATAAAAAATATCAAGGAAAAAATAATTTTCATTATAGATATATATAATATAACATGGATATGAATTATTATAAAGGTACATGTTATTAATGGTAGAAATAGGGACATATCAGCCTTGATTTCCCAAAGCTGAAATGGATAGATAGAAAAGAAAGAAATTATAAAATGAATCTAAAACGGTATTACAAGAAAAAAAAATTCATACTGGAATATGAGTCCAAGAGTAATAGTAGTGAATATTCATTATATTAATCCTCATACAATGAAAAATATAGCTAGGAGAATATTGGTCTTCTTATTAGAATAGCTAGTTAAAATAATTTTTTCTAGAAAAGGTATATGGGGCTGAAAATTTGACTAATGTGTCATAAAGTGAAAATTATCTTGATGAAAATGGTTATGTTTTTTCTAATGAAGATAATTTCTTAGAAGATTATAATTATTTACCTTCATATGAAGAGGATTCTAGATTAATAAATTTACCTGAAAATTAAAACTATAATGTTAATAAGGAATTTGAAATGGTAAATTATAGAATAAATGTTTTCAAAAAATAATTATCAGGACTTTCTAAAGATCAAGATAAGAAGGATATTGAAATTGATTCTATTTCTATAAATAATGAAGAAGCTAATTCGGTAAAGGATAAGCTTTCAATATATTTTGATAAAATTTTTTTAGAGAAAATTATTTTAGATTGAAAACCCACTTATAAATCCAATACTAATGTGGATATGAATTTAGTATGAAGACTAATGTCATAAATTATTCCTTTAAAGAATATTTTTCAATTTTACATGTTTTAAAGAGAGTTTTGAAAACAATTTTCAACTACTTCTTCCACAGTGTAATATTTTAGTAATGGGATATCCTTATTCAATCCCATTTTTAGTAAAAAAAATTCTCAAAAATTCCACCTTTTCTACTAAGTGTCAATGTGGATTTAATTGGAATAAAAAATATTAATTAAATAAAATTCTAACTTTAGGATTACGAAAATTCCATTATAGAAAACAACTGTGGGTTCCCAAAATTTTTCTTTCTAACACATCTGGATCCAAAAAGGTTTGGATTTCCCAAACATAGTTGTTTTATTATCAGAAAAACAAAGGATGTAACAACAACAAAAACATATGGTATATGGATAGTGGATTTTCCAGGAATATGACTAGTAACACAGACTTCCATAAAAATATTATTGAAATGAATGGTTGATGTGTTTTCATTTAGAGATAATTCTCATGAAACAATTGTTGGTATATGTAATATTATTCTTCTTCGAAAATAATTGATCTAAAATGTTATATTTGTGAAGGTTATTAAGCACAACATTATAAGAATAAGTCAATTATTAGATGAAGTTTACCTTGTGAATTTTAAGATAAATAATGTTGTAGTTCACAATTCCATGGATGAAGTCATTTTTTCAGCACATCGGCATGATAATGTTTAAACACTAAACATAGAACACAATATGAGGGATTACATAACTTTACTTTGTGTAATAGAAGATCGATCTAAGTTATTGAGTAGGTGGTTAGGAGACTGTAACCTTAGGATCATATATATGTTTCCTAGGAAATGACTTGTTAGGGATCAACCAGAGCTATGATTTTATTCATCAAACATCTGTGAACCTTATCAATAAGGAAAGTGACATAAGTAAAGATTTATTTCAATTAGTGAATTTTAAATAGATGGTGCTTTATAGTTGGTGCACATTGATCATTTTTGTCCTACACAAACGAGAATTATTTTAGGAATATATTATGTATATTTTTAGTTTATTACTACTCTATATATATGGGTCTATTTTATAGAAAAAAATTCAGAAGAATATTTTTAATTTAAAACTTTTGTATCTGAATTTTAAAATAGGAAAAATATTCCATTGATAAATATTTTTAGTTATCATTGTAGAGAAATTGAACATTCTGAATTTCAAAGATTTTGTATTCAAAAACGCATTATGGATAACATTTCAGCACCTAAGACACCTCAAATAATTTGTGTTTTTAAAAGAATAAATTATATTCTTTAAGAGAAAATAAGAACAATGTGTAATGAATATTCTACTGAAAAACTTTTTTGGGCTGAAGTTATGAGTAATTCTTGTTATACTACAAATCAAGATTTAATTGGACCATTTTATAATGTAACACCTAATGAATTATGGACTAGATGAAAACCAAAATATTCATACATCAAACTATTTGGATGCAATGTATTCCATTGAAATACACAATAAAATTTACATCAATTCCCATCTAAATATATTTAATGTATTTTCTTATGGTATTCCACTACATTTGTGGATTATATAGTTTTCAATAAAAATTCAGGTATTGTTGATGAGACAATAAATGTTAAATTTGATGAAATTGGTATTTTTTTATGCAACCTCAACCAAAATCTTATGATGCATTTTCAAAAACCGATTATCAATCATTGATAAAAGATAATTCTAATAACAAAAATAGTCAAGAAATTGTTTCCAATGTATTAAGTCTGGAATTATTTCTATATTATGTTGATGAACATGTTTTACAAAACCCAAATTAGTAGTTTCTTAAGAATCATCTTAATGATAGTATCATTGGTGATGTAAATCAACCAGTAATGACTAGATGTTCATAGAGAATTGAAGTTGGGCATCTAGAATTTCATTCACAATTAGAACATAAAATTCTTAATGAGGCATTAAGGGATGAAGAGTGGATTAAAAAAAAGCTTGATGAACAAAAATTAAGTCAGAACAAATAAATTCTAGACCTTGGTTAAAATACCTAAATAAACTTATGTAATTGTAGTAAAATGTATTTTGAAAAACAAGTGTGATGAAAATGAAATAGTCAATAGAAATAAAGGAGGAGTAGTTACAAAGGGTTATAATCAACAAGGGTGAATATAATATGAAGAATCATATGTTGCAATAGCTATACGTTTATCTATTTGGATACTATTAGCCTTTTTAGAATTATTTTCTTTTATTGTTTTTCAAATGGATGTGATGTGTTATTTTCTTAATGCATATATTCAGGAGGAATTTTTTGTTGGACAACCTCGTGGTTTTGAAGATACTAAACATCTTGTATATGTTTGTAGACTTAAGAAAGATTTATATAGACATAGACAAGTTCCTAGACCCTAGTATGACATATTAACAAGATTTTATCTTCAAAAAAGTTTTGTTTCGTGAACTGTTAATCCAACGGTTTTTATAAATAAAGAAATTTTTTTTGATCCTTCAAATTTATATTGATGAAATTATATTTGGATAAACTTTGAAATATCTAATATATTATTTTGTAAATCTAATAAAATCTGGTTTTGAGATGAGTTTTATGGGTGAGTTAACATTTTTTCTTGGTTTTTAAATTTCTCAAAAACCAGACGGTAGTTATATATCTGATCTCATGTATACTAATGATCTTCTTAAAATATGTTGATATTACATTACTAATGTATTATTGTTCTAATTGGTACCTTAAATACTCTAGAAATTGATGAATATGTACCACCAGTAAATCATACATATTTTAGAGGGATGATAGGAATTCAATTATACTTAATAGCTCGTCATCTAGACATAATGATTTCAATATGCATATCTGCACGATATTAAGAAAATATAACAGAATCCCATTTAAAATTTGTTAAAATAATTTTTCATTATTTAAAGGAACTATGAATTTGAGAAATTATTACTCTTTTGGAAATGAAGATTAATTAATAAACATTTTAGAAACCGACATTGGTGGATATAGAATGGATAAAAAATGTACATTGGGAACATTTCATTTCATAGGTGTTTCATTATTTTCTTGAACATGAATGAAGCAAAACTCAGTATCTTTTTCCCCTAAATAAGCTGAATATGTTATAGCTATAAGTTGTTGGGATCATGTATTGTGGATGCAACACACACTCATGGATTACAGAATGAGTTTTACTAAAACCAAAATGCTATGCTATAACACTAGTTCCATATCATTAAGTAAAAACCCCCAAAAAATCAATATCATGAAAATACCTAAATATTAGGAATCACTTTCATAGAGATGACAGAATTGAAGGAGATATCAATTTAGAATTCATCAGAATACAAGAACAACTTTCTATTGGTTTTTTTAAATCCACCACCATCAAATAGATTTAATTATATTAATCAAAATATAGGAATGATCGTTGTAATGTAATAATTCTAATAAAATTATTGTTTAAATAATATATTTACATTATGTTTCCTCTTTTCAAAATGGAAGTATATAGGTTTCTAGTATTATATAAATTAATTTTTTTAAAATCCCCATCACATTTTTTTAGCACAACATAATTATATTGAAGAAGAAAATTTCTCATATCAATAAAATTTATCTTCACAAGAATATATCTTTAGTACCAAATTTTTTTTCCCATTTTTTATATTCATAGGATGAAATATATATTGAACAGTGAATATATCTAGATATTCTAAAAGGTAAAATTTCATTTAATTTCTAATTTTATTTCAATAAATTTATTTATGTTGGTATTGGTTTTAAAACATAGTCAAATTCACTCTAAATATGACGATTTATTAAAAAACTATTATTGACAATAATAATAAAATCAAGAGTTAATCTCAAAAATTATATATCTTTGATCTAATCTGAACCATTTATGTTCAACGGTATTCTTTCTTTATTGTATAAAATAGTACCTCCCTTCCAATCCCACGTTAGTTGTCACCTTTCTACATCGAAGATCTGTTACCACTCAAATAGACGGGTCTAATAGTCACCATACTTATAGTATTTCAACAGACTCTTGTATCAAAAATCAATAACATCTCCAATGTAAGTGTAACTAAATGATTAAATAAAGATATATTTATTCTGGAAAATAATGGATACTAGTTAATTCTATGAAAGGTATGATTATTATCTAAAACGGATCATTCATTTTCAAAGATGGGAGTTAGTATATATTGAGAAGACTGAAAAATGATACAAAAATTATGGATGAATTAATATAATTCTTTAAAAATATGATGTTTAATGAGTAAAACATGAATGTATACAATCATGTTTTTATATTGAAATCAGTATTTTAGCGAAGAAAGCAACATATTTTGTTAATTTTCACTTAAAAGGGGATGTATTTTTTACCTTTCATAAATTTACAAAAGAAAAGGGATCATTTTTAAAAGAAGTTGGTGGAAAATTTCGTTTCTCGATTCATGAAGATAAAAGGAAAAATACACACATATCAGACGATAATAGACCAACTACGATCTGTATGAATGGTTTTCTAATTCGTAGGAGTGGTGGAAGAGAAACTCTCAATGTTTCAAATGTATTTACACTTGAAAATATTTTCAATATGAGGAAGATTAATATAATGGGTTACATCTACATAACCATTAATAATCTTAGGACTATTACAATAAAGTCTCAAATAATCATTTTTCCATCAATTTTGAGGAAGTTTATTCCTGAAACTTCCATGATTTTCTAAATTACTATTCCATTTGTACTATGAAATTTAAGTAGTATTTTGATTAGTGATGACATATTAAGGAAAATTATAATTCATTTTTATACATAATATAAAATTTTTATTAAGGATGTCGAAGATGAAAATTTAAAAGAAATAGTTGTAGGAAACCATGATACGCTAAGACAATCTATACCAATTGGTTCAGAAAAAGAAAACAAATTCAACTCTGGTTCTATTATAAATTAAATTATAAATAGTGTTTATTGTGCTTGAATAACATCCAAGTGGAGAAATGAACAAGCTAAATGAAAATAATGATACCTAAAATTTGGTCTTAATCTTACAGAACATCATACTGAAAAGATTTAGGTTGAAGATTCTTTAAAAGAAAAACATTTGGAAATGAAATTGATGAAGATAAAGGCTGATACCATTGAAATTGATATGTTTCTGAAAGGAGTATAAATATAATGCGACACAATGACTATCATTGAATCTATTGAAAAATAATTAGTATTCCCTCTTATCAAAACAAAGGTAAGAAGAAAAAAAGTTTGGAGAAGAATCACAACAACAAATGTCATTTAAGGACATGTTTTAGGATAAAATACCATGTTGAGATAAATGGATGAATATATTGACAGAGAAGAGGATAGTGAATATAAAAGTCGAGAAAAGGAAAAATATGAAAAGGAGGATGGTTAAAATGAAGATAGCTAGGATCAGAAGATTGAATCTTTTAAAATTCCAATAAGATACTGTCATTAAAAATCGATCAAATTTCCATCCCCAAATGTTCAACATTTCAAAGATAACTAGAAATTCAAAGTTTATAAATTATTCCATATTATAGAAAATAATGAATAAACTAGACCTGATGTCAATAATAATCATGATTCTAGTAATGATAATGCAGGAAGTCATAGTGTGGATCTTCCTGATTATGAGGAAAACACTAATTCATACTAGACCACATCTATGAAAAGAGATCAATATGTTGTTCATCATATTAGGAGAATTGAAAATTAATTTTTTCACATTAAAATAATCGAAATAATGATTGATTTTGTTTCATAAAATAAATGTAATAGATCTGATTCCCTTATGCTCCAAAAAAAAGATTAATGAAACTCAAGCCTTATTTAAAAGATTTGGAGAAAAGTAAAAAAGAGAACATGCAATCTATTAATAGTTTTGTGAAATTATAACATTTGTCTGAAGAAAGCATCAAATATCGTGAATAAAAAATTGGAGATCTAAATGGACTAGTGAGTTATCTCTCAGAAGCATTTAACAAGTTACAATGATATACTTCACAGAAATTGAAAATTTTCAAAAAACCATAGGAAATCTAGACCGAATATTTCAAACTGATTGAAAAGATGCTAGATGTGGTTCAATTAAAGATACATATTTATAAGGATGAGTTTATTGATTTCATAAATCTATATTTATTGATTAATGACAATTTTTAATTGAATATGAAGGAAAAAAATCTCATGTAGAAAAAATTCATGTTGTGGAGCATCAAATTCCTTCACCAGAATATATATTGAGATTCTAGGAAGAATTAAGTCGTTGCCAGCACCACTTATTTATAGATCGAGAACCAAAACTATTTTCCCAATAGGAGACTCTTAACATTATAATGGGATATAGAAAATATTTCCAGAAAATTAGGACTGCTATTTAGGTACTCATGAAGACAGATAAGAAGAATGAAAATGACAAAAAAGAACTATTTCAACTCTAGTTGTATTATTTTCAAAACCGTGAATGAATGTTGTTATAATCTATATACATTTTATAGAATGTTTTATATTTTTTTTGATTAATGATATTTTATCATTTTTAGATGATCAATTACATTATTTCTTCACCTATTTTTCCTTTCTAACCATTTTCAGGTATTAGAAGTTGTTTCATACCCCTTAATGAAAATCAAAAAGGATGAGGATGGTTTGTAATGGGAGAAAATGTATTACATATGGGGAGAATGTATTTGAATGGGGGATAAAGTATCAAAATAATAATATTACATGTATGGGAAATCATTTCATGGTGAATACGATCCTCATGTAATTTATTAATTTAAGGGGGCTTCAAATTAAAATTTTATTCAAAAGAGTTTTAAAACTCAATGGGGCCTTATTATAAGTGTTAACTTTTGAATAAAAAATCGAATTAATTTTGTAATAATTGTTTTCACTTGGGCCTGAATATTCTAAAAAGGGGGAGACAGTTGAGTAAAAATTATTCTTTTGAATTTTCTATTATTTTTTTTGGGAAATCAAAAACACACTTTTCAAATAATTACATATTCCTTTTACTTACTTTATAATTTTTTACATTTTATCATTATGATTTACCTTATGAATATGATTATTGTTAAACCCATAATTATCATATATATTATTATCCAGATGACCCTATATATGATTTAAATCGTACACACTGATTATGATTTTTATTCAGACTCGCCAATTAATATTTCATTCACACACAATATTCAGTATTGCAGTACCAAGGTAAATCGGACTCAATACCTTAATGAAAATCATCATACACATTTACTACTCACATTATTAATTTATTGAAAGAGACAAATTATTTTTTGTCTCACTTTATCTATCTAAAAATAATATTGTATCAAAAGGAAAACCATTTAAATAAACAACATCGTTTATTTTGTTTTGATATGCATTATAAAATAATGTTATTTTTTTAGTAATAAGATAACTATTGGAATGATAAAATATACAATTATCTTTGAATATTTAAGAGAAAATATGAGCTTTCAAGGAAAATATGACAGTTTTATCCAACTCCTATAAATACCATGTTATTTAGTTGATCTCGTTACTTTTTTTCGATGAATTTATACTCTGTGAGTGCCCTGCCAAAAATTACTTTGTGTGAAAGCCTTGAACTAATCATGTTGTGAAATGATTGTTTGGCTTACATGAAATCATAAAAATCTATGTTTTACTTCATTCAACTCTAATCATTAGTGATTATGATTGAGGCCTTCCTATGATAGAGGGACAGAACTACTGATCTTTTGCAGATCAAGGACATCCAAGGATTAGAAGACAAAGGTATTGATTACATTTTAATAGAGGGGTTGTAGAAAAAGAAAAACATAACCCTATAATTTTATCGAGGGTATACCCAATTATGGTAGTGATATATTTTATTGATTTTATAAATCAAGGGGACTTCATCAATGGTTTTTGATACCATTATCTTTTTGTTAAAAGAATTATATTTTTTTATATTTTTGCTTCTTTATAATAGAATGTGTATCATTTTATATATTCATTTCTCTAATGATCATTTTGTTTATCATAACCAATATTATTATTATAATTTTGTAATATACACTAAATATGATCTTTTTAATTACTCAATTTGATTGAGTACGCTTTATGATTGAGTCATGGAAATGTATTACTATGATCGTTGTAATCTTACTGATTATGATCTATTACACGCACACTCTGTTTAAATCGTTTCAAATTTGATTACGATTAATTTCATTTAATACCTATGAATTAAATTATCAAAATAAACCTAATTTTGATACATTTATAGCCAAAAGAAATGGCTTTTTAAATTAATCATTAAATTAATTAACTGGTATTGTGAAAATAATTAGTTTAAATTTTTTTATACTAAATCCTTTAAAGATAAAAACGAAATGTTTTTAACCCCAAAATTCACCCTCCCACATTATTTATTTTTCTATATGCATGTACAATATGATCCAATAAATTTTTTCTTAAAGAAAGAGTCCTGAAAAATGCCATGCTGGTGGAGTATTTAAGAAGACAATTTCTACTAATGGGTTTACACCACAAAATGTAAAAAATTCCAATCTTATACAATCTAATAAAAAATTGTCATTTTTTTAGAATGTTTATTAATATAGATTTAATAGTTGAATTTTGATTGGTAGTTTGAATAGGAGAGAAAACATTTTAGTTCATTCCCTGAATGTATCAAAGTGTTGATCCATCATGATTGACCATAATCTTATTCTTAAGGATTATAGAGGTACTCAATATCATCATTAATTACATTTTCCAAATAAATACAGTATTTTGTGCTAGAAAATGTTAGTGATACAATCCATGTTGTATATGTGATAGAAGGAAATGGGTGCATATGTTGGCTTAGGTAAATATAATAAGAACCATATGGACTCCAGAAATTGACATGTCGTAACATATTTAACTAGTGGTGTTACAAAAAATCACTATTTTTCAAATTTGATTATTTTTTGTTGATTGTATTAGAAAAGGGATATTTTATGACGATGACCCTAATGTGAAACGAATGAAATAGCAATGTGATTCTTGAATGATAAAGTGTTTACATGTCACATTAAATATTCAACCATCTGTATCATGCCTCAATTAAAGATTTATAAGTCCACCCAGAGAAGACCGATTACTGGACAAGCATCAACATTTGTGTATTTTATGATTATGTATATTTTTCTAACAACATTATATTCACATAATATTTTTAAGGTACCTTTATTTTGTTAAAGAATACTGACAATTTTTCAATAAGTGTATAGAAAGATAGTTGAAAACAATGGTGTCACTATAGTGGGAAATGATCATAATCTTAAAAATGTAGTGAATAGTTCCTAGATGATAGTGATGAGGTGTTATGAATATCAAGGGGAGTAAAAGTGGAAAATTTGCATTCAGAAGAAGATACTGATGATGAGCATGAGGAATCTAAATCTATATACTCAAGAAAGTAAAATAGTTGATATAATTTGTAACCATGTATCACCATTTTAAATATCGAGGATGAATCTTTTGTTTTCATGAGAAAAATTTAAAGAATCAGATATGTGAGATTGATAAAAGGCCCATAAATAAGAACATCATTTGGGATAAATGGGTCATTCACAACTAGATTAATGAATGTGGAATAGTAAATAGAAAAAATGAACAATTAGTGAGTAAATGGTACTCCTAGATAGAGGGTAATGGTGTTGATGAAACTTTTTCATCTATTCTGTTGATATATAGAATCATATTATTCATATCCATAGTAATGACAATAATGTACAATGTGTTCCAGAAAGACTTCAAGTCAGAATTTCAGAATGGGGTTCCAGAATAGGATGTTTATATTGAGAATCAAGATTGTCATCACATTCATTATGATGATAGTAGAATTTTTTGGTTGAGGAAAGAACATTATGGAATGGAACAAGTAATGAGAGTGAGGTATTAAAGACATGATTAGTTTTTGAAGAATCGTTTTTTTCATCATGGTGGATTTGAGAACAATCTATATGTCAATAATGATAGTAATCAAAGTATTATAGTTCAGGTGTGTGTGTGTGTGTGTGTATGGAATAATCTTTGATGGATAAGATGACACACATTGAAAATAGATCACAGAATTCATGAAAAGTTAATTTAAAATGTCAATTATTGTTGAACTAATATTTTTCTAGGGTTTACAAGTAACATAATAAAACATATCACATTAATTTCACAATATAAATATTCTAAGGAGGTTTTGATGATATTTCTAGTGGATAATTCCTAGGAGATGTTGGCACCAGTGTCTACCCAGATGAAATTTTAATGGGATGATGATGGGAACAAAGTTAAAGTCATTCAATATTAAAAAATCATTGACAATCTTTTATACATGACTATGATAAGACCTTGTATTGTTTATTCTATATGAAAATAAGAAAGATATAAATTGAATCCGAAAGAAGCCTACATCTCATTTAGTTTCACATAATCACCACATTATCCCTAATCATGGAATATTTCACTTTATCTTTCATCTCATTTAGTTTCTCATAGTCACCAAGTTATCCTTAATATTAAATGATAAAACGATTATTTGAAGTTCCATTCATTGACTAAAACAAATAATCATAGTGTGAGCATCAGTTATCATAATAAGAAAACCGTATAATCATATATTGGATATATAAATCAAGATAACATATTTCCAATATAATACACAATATGTTTAACCTAGGTCATTCATTATTGTCATCTATTGGAATCTCTTATAATGGGTTCCAAATTAAATGTGAATAATGAAAAGCATATCCCCCATGACATTCAAACTAGGTATGAAAGAAGGTATGTTTTTATGTACATGTTAACCATTGATTCAGGCCCCACATTCCCTTTTCAGTGTTTTTTCTCATAGGTAAAACTATTCCAGAACCATGTCCACTTATAGTATCAATACTGGGATGCATTTATAATAAAAACTACAAAATATCATGATTATAAAACATTATGAAGTTCTTGTATACATAACCTTAAATAATATCTTATTGTTATATTCTATAATATATGTTTTCCTAAATATAGTTCCTTGGATTTTCCTAAAAATCCTCTAATATAAATTTTAACTACCCCAACCCTAGTAACCTGTAGCCAATGGCTACAATAATACATTGTAATATGATACAAGTAATCACATGTTGATGTACTATATTGTTTATTTGTCTTAGTGATATAGGTACTTTCATGATTCCCCTATTACATTTGAATATACTAATTACAACATAATTTTATTGAGAATATCATTATTCGATCAATCATATCGTTCAATATCATTCATAGTACACATCCTATATTCCTAGGAAAGGAATCAAAAAAAGGTTCAATTCAAATTCTCAATAAGAGTTACATAAATTGGAAGCTATCATGAGTAAATGAAGAATAACTATTATAGAACAATAATTATAGACATGAAAATATATAAAAACACATTTCATTTAATAGATTACAAGAATATCATGACCAGATAAGAAAATAACAATATTGAAATGTAGATAATTGAACACAAAATCCATTTAAATAACCTTATTATCATTAATTAATAATGAGTAATAAATATGGAAATGTAAATTAACGAGCACACAATACATTTAAATAACATGAAAATAATGAATATATAAGGAATTATCAATATTTAATGTTAAATAACTCTAAACTAAATCCATTTAAATAAACATGACTATCACGAATATATAATAAATAATAAATATGGAATCGTAATTAACTGAACACACATGGAATTTAAATAACATAGTTATCATGATTATATAAGAAATAAAAAACATTGAATGTTAAAAACTGAATAAAAATTTCATTGAATAATTTTACTGTCATTATTATATATGGAATAATCAAAATTATAAGATAAATAACTGAACACACATTCCATATAAATGAAATCACAATCATGATTAGATTGGTAATAATCAATATGGAATGCTAAATAACTAAAAATAAAAGATATTTAAATAATATCCAAGAATGAAATGCATTAATATATATTATAATAATAATAACCACATGGATGGTAATAATTTAATTATTAATGATGGGACATTGGACTTCATGATCTCAGTCATCAACATACCCCTACTATCAAGACCATTCATATGTCATCTTAAAACTATGGATAAGAACACATTTAACTCTAGATTACTAATTTCATTCATGAGACTACCAAATAATCAAGGGGATATATAATTCCAAGCCCCATACTTCATGGTATATCCAACCCATTCATCATATATTGAATAATAAAATTAATTAATGAAACTAAAATCCTTTTTATTTAACATCAGTACAAATAAAATGATAAAAATTCATCAAAATTTTCCCAATCAATGAAATATCATTAAATTTAAAACAATGTATTTAAAAATTAAATATTGTTTAAGAAATAAATAAATTGATGATAAATAAAAGGATTATTTAGGTTTAATTTATTGCCTATTGGTCACAAGAAAGTGAATATTTCTAGTTAAGGGGAATGACTATAAAATGAATCAAGAATGTGAATGTCAATGCTTTCCTTGGAAAAAAATTTCATAAAAATGAATATAAAGAATAAGTATTGTGTAAATACTATATATCCCTCGTAGATTACAAGTTAAATAATTGTTTTTTCATTAATTTATAGAAATACTACAAAACATTCATTAAATACCTACACGAAGAAAGTTTCTTTTTTACATTGAAAATATTTTGAAAAATAAAAGTTAAAAAATTATTTTACTGAAAAATGAACCATTGAAATTAATAATTTAAATTTTAAAACATTTATTGGCAATGATGGAAAGAAATTCAATACAGGTCATACATGTTACAACAAATATTCAAATCACATTTTTGGTAAAATTCAAATATCGATGTTCAAAAAATAAAAGTATGATTCAATTAATTTTTTTAAAAAAAAGATAATAGTGAGTAAAAAAATATAAAATAAATAATTTCCATAATTTTAAAAACATTTTTATGACATTTTTAAAATTCATGGTTTTAGGAGAAAAACGGTTTTGGACTAATGAGAAAACTGAAGTTGGATATTATCATAATATTTTCTTAACAACTTTATGTAAAAATGGTTAGAAAGAATGGATAAATTAATATAAAAAATTATGAGTAAATATAGGTGATGAAAATTAAGGGGGTTATTTAGAAAATTATTAAAAATTTCCTTTAGAGGAAATTTAATCATTAACAGTCTCCATTAAAATGCTATTGTGTAATAAACCCGTATAAAATCACAATCATTAAGTGATAATGATCCAATAAATAGATTATTTTCAGAAAATATAAATAAACATAAATATATTATATGAACAAAATAATATAGAGAATTTTAAATACACATATATTATTATAATATCTAATATAATAAATAAGTAATATAACCCAATGAAAAAAATCGAGATTTTAAATTCTTCATCATTTTGTAATTTTCAAGTCAAATACCATTGGAATAAATAAGTCAAATTAAATCATAAAATAAAATTAATTGTAAATTAATCATAATATGACAAGTAAATGGATAATTTTAAACACCATAAAAAATAAATTAGGTCCGTAACATTACAATATTCCTTGATGAAGGGAAATTAAGATAAAGTCCCTTACCTTACACTTACTTTTGGTTGAACATTATTTAACCATATGTAAAATGTTATTAGGAATTTTATTAAATTATACTGGAACCATATTCATATTTATAATATCATATCAGATCATTCTATAACATATTATCACCAATTCATTAATAATATTTCATTATTTTCATTTTTTGGTTGCTAATTTCCATGTTTTCTCATATGTGTTTTGTCATGAAATTACTGCTATTTTTTATAGGATATATATAAATAATGTAAGAATTTATATTAATTTTTTGAATCTCATTTTTCAGCATATAAAATTTAATATTTATTAATGTAATTATAAAATGTAAAATGGATGACATCTTTTCTTGGAGACGGTGGGTAGTACATACCCAAGAGCGACATTATCATGTCTTTAACAGGAAAAAGGCTAAGAAAGTATGTGATATCCCAATTTTATAGAATAAATATCATGTCACATATATAATATATATTAACTAAATTAATCTAACTTACCATTTATGTAAAGAATTAGTGAAAAATGAATCAGATCTCATGAAAAGGTAGTATTCCACCATACAAATGAGCGATGTTATCACAATTTAAAGGGAATATAATTTAGGAAGTTATATGATATAATAAATAAATATTTATAATAATAACAGAAAAATCATATTCATGTGTTAAATAAATTATTTTATCCATCCTTGAATGGTGGTGACAGAGAATGAATTACATTGGGTCGTAAGGTCGTATTCCTTCATACACATGATGGATTTTTTCATTTCACATTTGATAGAATAAGAGATGGATATATGTAATTAAATAATCATGATAAAATACCATTATATGAAGGATATTGATGTTATTATATGTGTGTGTTTTAAGGATATTTTAAATAGGTTGAATAAGAAAAAAATAAAATTACTTCATTAAGAATGTTACCTTTTCTTCTAGGAACAGCTTTAGGTTTGAACCAAATTCTATACTAGATTTGTTTCATAAGAGAATATTGATATAAGATGTTTCTGGAGTGAAATTTATTTATTTTTATAGATTATGGAAAAAAAATGGGTTTGTATTTGTGAATAGAGGAAGAGAGGGGTGGCATTTTATAAGTGGGGGAGAGGACAAACGTGTAATTTTTAAAAAGATTCATTTATACCAACATTTCTATCATGGAAACACCTAAAAATTGTTAATTGTTGACCATTATAGGTTATAAGATCAAAATATAAACATAAAATGAGTTTCTATCATGATTTTAGGTCATTTTAACCCTTATATTTTTAATTAATCCTCAGATAGAATAGTTTTTACCTTAATCTCTATAATTAACTTTTATTACATTTACTATTCATAATGGAAAAGAAGTATGTTGACATTATTATTTAGTTTAAATTTTTATGATCGTAAAAATGAAATAAATTTTAAAATTTCAATTAATAAATTTTTTAAAATCTAGTATAATATTATACTCCTAGAGGTGAGGAAAAGTGGCTTTCTAATGAAAAAAATAACATAAGTATAGAATTTTTTAATAATAAAATTCAATATGAATTCAATTAAAATGAAAAATAATTATTAAAATTTTAATATATGTGAACTAATATTAATTTAAAATAAATTTAAATATAAATTAATATTTTTTATTATTTAAATGTAATTTACTTTTTAATAAAAATCAATAATTTTCACTATTCATCAAAAATGTAATGTTTCAGAAAATCCCAATAAATTAACACTTATATAATTTTGATTTTCAGATTTGAAAGGTGAATTTAATTTTTTTTAAATAAATTTTCAATTAATTTAAATTAATTTCAAATTATATTGGCAAAGCATGACAAAACAATTTGATTAGAAAGTATTTTGTTTTAGAAAACATTTCTTTTTATATTAAATGATTCTTATTTAATTAATATTCAAAATATAAGAATAATTTCCATAACATATTTGTTAATATTAATAACTACTAATTTATATGAAAATATATAATTTTATACTATGTTATAGTTCATTTGGGCTGCTGATCTCATGTTCCACAAACTATCAAAGAGAATATATTTAATGAAATATATTTCATCGGTTGATTAACCTTGGTGTTGGGTATCGCAAACGCTATCGAATACATTTTTATTCAATTAAAATACTTTATTCTTACACCATTTATCGAATTACTCTTTCCTTATATTCAAACTTGAATGGTAGTAAAGGAAATCCAAATATGTTATGTTGTGGAAGTTGTAGTCTGTACAACCCATGAATGACAGCTTTATTTTTCTTCATGGATGGGGTATATGAATAAAAAATTATAATAAAAATAATATAAAAAAATAATATAAATGATATTAATTTAATTATATTAGTTTTTTTCAAATAAATTAGAAATAATGAAAATAAAAAGAAAAACTATGAATTCAATACTACTCACATTGGAGACATTCATTTTCATTGGATATATCCATCAATTTGAAGGGACTAGAATTACTATGAAAAAAAACGGAATATGATAATGGGATAGGGTTATAGGGATAGTAATATGGTATAGTTTAAATGATTAATAGTAAGGTAAGGTTTCAATTGAAGTGGTTAAGATGTGACCCTTTTCTAAGTGAATGAATGGGTAATTTATGGAAGAAAATTGAATTTTTCAATAGTTTCGTGACAAAATCCAAGGATAAAAGGATAAAAGGTGTGAAGATTTGTATGGAACACATGTACTGAGTGATTAAAACCCTAAATATTCATTTTTTAAATTTTTTTTTAAAATTTTTAGTCTTTTACACTATTAAACTCAAGTTACCAAATTTTTTACTTTTACCTATGTAATTGATTTGTAACCATTTTTATTAAATTTAATCATAAAAAATAAAGTCTTAATTATAAATAATTTGATAAATATAATTTCAAATTTCAAATTTATTCTATCAAATAAAAATTCATATGTTTCAACAAATTAAATATTTAATAAACAAAATCAATTGTGTAAAAACAATTTTATGAAAAAAAAAATGTTATAAGGTAAAAATTTACATATAAGATGAAATTATAATTATAATTTATTTTAATGAAATATATAAATTTATTATTTAAAATAAATGGTAAGCGTATTTGAAGGAATTAAAAATTTGATTCTATCTTGAAAATACATTAGTTTAAATAAAAACATCAAAAACTGTTCTCGTATTAAGGTAATATTTTAATTATAAATAAAATTGTTTATCATGGGTTTCATATTTGTAAATAGTATTTAACAATTTATAATTTCATCGCATAACATCATATAACATTACATTAATTATTTTTAAATATTCTATGTTATTCTTACATAGTGATAAAATAAATGAAAATATATTTTTTAGATGTCCTAAAATTTTCAACTAAAGATAAAACATTTAGAAAGTAATCAATAATTAATAAAAACATTATATTTAAATGATGTATTAAAAATATTTTATTTTATTAATGTCAGGACCCGTCTATGAGCCCGTGGTGTGACTACCCCAAGACCGCCTTCCTTAGGCCAAGGGCTAGCGACTTTCACCAAAAAAATAAATATCCTAGAGGAAAGGGAAGGGATTACCTTTAAACTAGAAACGCACACACACTGTACAAAAACAGAGATAACCAAAAATTACAAATAATGTAAACAGTGCTGAAATTAAATGGGCCATTATACAAACCCAACTAAAGTACAAGTACAGGAAAAAGGGAAATATGGTCATGGATCGTCCACCGGGAAATCCTACCAGAAGGGTAGGTAATGATCTCAGTCAACTTGTCCCTGAGGAATGTCCAGTCTAAGTCCATCTCTGGGCATCCTACCATCCATCTCTCTCCACCCATATCACTATTTTTCTTCTTCTTCACAAGACACAACAACGTCCAGGCGAAGACCATGCAGGGGTGAGTATAATGATAATCATTAGGGACCCCGAGACCCCCGAATGTCACCAAGAATCCACTAAGGATAAACCACAGTAGTAAGAATAAAATCACAAGGTATCATCTAACCCTACATAGGTATAAGCCCCTACATATACCTAAGTAATGAAATAAAAACGAGCTCCAACTCTTGAGTTCAAGCATATCCCATTCCACATAGGAAGAAAGATAACTCGTTGATAACAACATAGAGTCAATGCTCATCTCACATAGGTATACAACTTATGTAGAGGGATAGAGATAATTAGATGTAGCCACTAAATCATCTACTCCGTCGAACCCATGTAGGATCATGGTACAGTAATCAGAGCTGTCGAACACACATAAGATCCTGAAACATTAATCACTGCTGTCAAACCCACATAGGATCTGAGAATAGTAGTCGAAGCTGTAAAAGCCATATCGGATCCTGGAGCAGTAGTCGGTCAAGTCGAGCTAGCGTAGGATCCCTTTATCACAATGCTTCCAGCCACAGGGTTCCGTACAAAGCACGCTTGATTCCGGGAGGGTCCGCTCCTCAAGAAAAGTGTCTATACATTAATTTCCACGAAGTAACATGTTGATGTATCCAAAAGACCCATCTTTCCATATGAAACCTAACGTGATAGACAGCGCGTTAATCAGTCGCTCGGTCTAAGAGTTATTGGCGTTTTCGTTCCGAGGGCCCGGTTGGATTTACGTTTGATCCAACCATGAAATACTCTAACTGTTTCCAAAACTCATGTGGGGTATAACAAAAGAACTGTCTCCCTCCTAGTTTTCTGTCACCATAGATGGTTCCTCAATCAGACAGTCGTAGCTCATGTTATGGGCAAAAGAGTAGAAACAGGTCTAGTAGGTCATGGTATGGTCCGGCCCAGTCGGACCGTCCCAACCCGACCCATCCCGACCCGGTTTAGGACAGGGGTCCAACCTAGTCCGTGGGTTTGACCCAGCCCGCAGTGGCGGCCGGGCCCATGCGGGGTCTGGTTCGCATTGGGCTCAGCCTGCGTGAGGCCCGCGATTGGCATCCCTTCTCGCACTGGGTCGAGCGCGCATTGGATTATGCCCGCGTTGGGCCCATAGCCGGTGGTCCCCATGGGGTACACCCTAACACTGTCTTGGGGGGAAGGGCTCGCCCCCTGGAGCCCCTATTTGCTTAGCTGTTCGGGCGGTTCAGATCTGGCACCACTTGGTGCCGGTCCGTGTCACGCGGGACCCCGACAGTAGGTCCTGCTGTTTCCGGCTGGAGGAGTGGCCAGCCGCCGCACGGGCAGCATGGTTGTGCTGCACCATATATGGAAGCCGTCTCGGATGGCTACATCTCCCCTGTCACCACG
The DNA here is from genome assembly GCA_963277665.1 of Viscum album. Lineage (NCBI taxonomy): Eukaryota > Viridiplantae > Streptophyta > Magnoliopsida > Santalales > Viscaceae > Viscum > Viscum album. Next base: position 221,341,602 of record OY728147.1, read on the forward strand.
GCCAAGGCCGCGGTACCTCACTCCACCACGCGGCCCGCGCTGCTCTGCGCTATCCCCGACAACCCGGTGGCTCGAGACAGTAGTTCTTCTTGTGGCCTGCCTAGCGCAGACCGCCGCTACACCACCACGACCCATCTGTCGTAGCATGCTTGTTCGGTGGAACGATTGAACTGCCACGTTCCATTCGACCATCAGGAGTTTCGGCCACCCTTACCTTCATTTTACTGATGACGTTTGTCATTTTCAACCACCGAAAAACATTCCTCAGGTCTCCGGATGAGTTCTATGGGCCCGATTCTCGTTACGGAAGTAGCTGCACACTACTCGAGAAGTCACATTCGATCTGCAACTATTTTTTATGAAAGTTTCTCAACTCGAGCTCGTACCGTGATTAGCATCAAAATCAACAAGGAACAAAGGAGGGGTTGGGCCATGTTCATTTCGCTCATACCCTCTGTGTTAGAGTGATACCATGCAGCTTCAAATATTAATCCATGAAGGAACATGAAGAATGAGGAACAAATAAAAAATCTAAATCCCCTACCAAGGATTCATTGATTTCAGGAAAGAAGATGAAGTGGTACAGTATGGCGTCGTCAGCATTCTTCATGGATGATGCTTCTTCCCTTGTTCCGATAAGAGATCATAGAAGAAGAATATATTCGTTGTTGGCATAAGAAGAGTTCTTCCTCCATGTTTTCCTCCAACATCCAAAACACCAATTCCCGCAACTCCTAAAGGAGCAGAACAAACACATCAATTTTAGGAGTCTCCCCTAATCACTTCAATTCATAAAGGAGGGTGGGAGGGGGTTGGGAAGAATTCAACTTGAGGTTTAGTTTGGGTGGGACCAACTTTAATTCATAAATACTTGAATAAAATAAAATTTATCATTAATCAATATTATTTTTTTCCACCCTTATTTTTTATCCTCCACGAAAGGTTGGAAAACCAACGTCTGTTCATGGCCAAAAGCAGCTGAGGTGAAGGTCCCCTTATGCAATCACCGGCGCTGCGAGTTCAACAGTGCCCTCAGATATCAATTCCGAGCACCAGTTCTAATGTTACCCAAACCAACTCTTAAGTTTCAGTGAATGTACTCATAAACCTTAGAAAAACATTTCAGGCACTTCGGCCCTCCGAATTATGTGACGTTAGAAACTACAAACTCTAAATACTTCTATATAATTTTAAAACAAAAATGAAATATATTTTCTGGTCTTTAAATTCTCCCCACCTTAGTGCTTTGCATCCCCGAAAGCAAATACTCAAAAACTAGGAAAACAGATGGGGGTACTGAGCATGAATCTGAGCCTCCTCCTCCCATGTTCTCTCTTAGAGGTTCTCGTGATTCCATCACACATGAACCGAAGGTATCAATCACCTATGAAGTAATCTCTCTTTTCAATCATCAATCTCCACTGGATCCTCCGAAAAATTCACTGGATCATCAATATCAAGCTTTCCCAAGTCTATGATGTGAGTAGGATCATGCAAGTATCTCCTCTGCTTGGATACATGAAAAATGTCATGCACAATGTGAATCTAAGGGGGAAGTGCCTGGAGGTAAGCCACCTCACATACTCAGCTCCGAACCTAGAAAGTTCTGATGTATCTCAAAGATAACTTGCCGCCTCGGTGAAATCACTACAGTCCTCATCAAGGTGAGACTCGTAGAAAGATGTGGTTGCCATCATCGAACAGTAGAGGTATCTGCATCCAGTCAACATAAGACTTTTTTCTTCTCTATGCAGTCTTCATCCGCTCTTGGATGATCTGCAAAATCTCCATGGTAGCCCGTACCATCTCTAGTCCCACTAGTGCTGACTCCCCTAGGTCTGTCCAGCTTAGTGGCGATTTGTAAGGTCAACCATACAAGGCCTCAAAAGGTGCCATCCTGATGGTGGAGGGATAATTGTTATAGAATGAAAACTCCACCTTATGCAAGTGTTCCTCACATCTACAACCAAAGTCGAGTACACATGCATGGAGCATGTCCTCGAGAGTTGAATGGTCCTCTCAGTCTGGGAATCCATCTGGGGATGGAAGGTGGTTCTCACGCAATGTTGCATCCCGAAAGCCTCCTAAAACCCCTTCCATAGCCGGGAAGTGAAATGTGTGTCATGATAAGAGACAATATTCGAAGGTACCTAATGAAGTCGCACAATATCCTACACCTAGAGGCATCTCATGCTCTCCACTAAACCATTCTATTTGATCGGTAGGATGTGGGCCAACTTGGTGAGTCATTCGACGATCACCCAAATCGAGTCATGTCCCCTGGATGTATGTGCATGTCTTGTCACGAAGTCCTTGGATATCCCAACCCACTTCTACTCTGGAACCCCTAAAGGCTGAACCAAGCCAGCTAGTATCTATTTCTCTGCCTTCACTTGCTAAAAAGTGAGGTATCGAGAGACAAACTCTGCTACAACCTTCTTCATACCTATCCACTAGTGCTATCATCAAAGGTTCTGGTACATCTTCACCACACCTGTATGTACCACTAGAGGTGATGTGTGGAACTCCATCAACACTACCTCCTAAAGGAATGTTTGTACCATGTTACGTCCTCTGAAGAAGATGACGTGCTCCCCAACTATAGAAAATCTATTAGGTGCCTACCCTATGGATATCTGTGCATGTCAAGCCTCGAAATAAGCATCCCCATGATACACCTCCCTGACTCTCTGAAGGAGTGGGGGTGTGACTATTAAAGATTGCATGAATGCTACTCCATCTCTGTCCATATAAGAAATCTGCAAAGTGGCCAGTAGCTCAGTCACCTCTCCTAGAAGCTAAATACATGATCTCCTACTGAGAGAATCTTCTGCAATATTTCCCTTCCAATGAGTATAGACTCTCTCAAAATCATAGTTCTATAGGAACTCAAGCCAATGTCACTGTCTTAGGTTCAGGTCCTTCTACGAGAAGATATTCCTAAGACTGTGGTGGTCAGAGTAGACTGTGAAACGATCGCCCATCAAATAGTGTCACCACATCTTCAAGGTGAAGACCACTGCTACTAACTCCAGGTCATGGGTAGCATAGTTATGCTCATGTTGTCTCAGATGACGAGAACCATAAGCTATCACTTCTCACTCCTTCATTAGGATGAATCTGAGCATGGTCCCTGAAGCATCGCAGTAGACCATGTACCCAATTCCCTCCTACAACATCCTCAATATGGGTGCACTAGTCCACCTCTGCCTCAGATCTAGAAAACTCCATTGGAACCTCTCGAACCACACAATTGGTTTCTGGTTCTTCATTAATGCTAATAAGGGTGCTACAACTCTAGAGAAGTATGGAATAAATCTATGATAATAACCAGTCTTACCAAGGAAACTCCATACCTTCATTACTCTCTTGGGTGGATCCCAAGATAGAAAAGCCTCAATATTCGATGGATCCACAGTAACATCACCCTCTGAGATGACCTATCCCAAAAAGTGAACCTCTCGGATCCAAAACTGGCACATCAAGAGACTACCATAATGCTGGTGCTCTCGGAGTGTGTCCAGTACTATCCACAAATGATAGGCATGCTCCTCCTTGGTAGTCAAGTAGATAAAAATGTCATCGATATAGAGTACCACAAATCGATCAAGGTATGTCTAGAAGATCCTGGTCATTTGTCCCACGAGCACATATGGTCAATTGGTTACACCAAATGGCATAACCAGGAACTCATAGTGGCCATAAAGACATCTGAAAGTCATCTTCTCCACATCGTCATCCCATACATTGAGCTGGTGGTAGCCGGATCAGAGGCATATCTTCAAGAACCAATGTGCTCCCTTGAGCTGGTTGAAGAGGTCATCAAACCTTGGGTGTGGATAATTGTTCTTCCCAGTCACCTGGTCCAAGCACCGGTAATCCACACAGAGCCTCAAACTCCCATCTTCCTTCTAAGCGATCAAAATCTGGGATACCCACGGTGAAATACCGGTTCAGACAAACCCCTTTCCCTACAATTCCCCCAGTTCTACTCAATGCTCACGATACTCTGTGGGAGCCATCTGATACGCTGGCATAGATATCGGTGTCGTACCGGGATACAAGTCGATGTAAAAGTGTACCTCTCTACGAGGAGGTAGTCCTAGAACCTGATGAAGAAAAACATCTGTGTACTGATCCACCACAAACGGATAGCTCTAACTCTGCACATCAACTACTCTAAGGACTAGGCTAGCCAACTAATGAGTAATCAGTTTCCCCCTCCTTTGGGTATTTTCATCCTGCACTGCAAAGGCTCCCTTCTCTCTGGTGAAGGTAAACGTAGTCCCATCCTCACAGACACAATGCACTTTCTACCTAATACTGTTAATCTGAGCAATGACTATAGATAACAAGCCCATAATCAAGATGGAATCATAAGGCATCGACGCTGCTACTAGAAGATCCACACTGAATCTCTTTCCTCATAGAGTTAGCTCAGACTGCCGGCACCAGTGTGTAATCATCGAATCCGCTCCCGTAGGAGTCTCTAGCCATAAGGATCGAGTCGACGGATCTGTTGGAATATCCATGCTCTGAATGAGGGCATTGGAAATGAAAGAGTTACTGGCACTTATGTCTATAATTACTACATCTATGGTGGAGCAGACACAGATTGTACCTCAAATCATCTCCGGAGCGCTATGATCGTAAGACTCAGCTGCCTGATGCTGGACTCTCCCATGTCCACCTGCTCCCTATGGTCGGGGTGGAACTCTTGGTGGAGGTCGCTGTAACACCTCGAAACGTCTCCCACTGCCAGCTACTCGACCAGCTCCTCTTCCATGTTTGCCTGCACCCTGTAGACCACCTTGATCAAATCTCTTTCTATTACTGGGTGATCCTTCGACCGTCTTCTGATCATTTTCATGGAGGGTCAGACAGTCATGAGCCATGTTTCCCTACATGTCGCATGTGTAGAACTGCCTGATCCCCATATGACTGGCTCTGTCTCGTGTGCCTCGTACCAACAAACACGTTTCCAAGATCATCCATTGAACGTCCTAGTATTCTTGTATCTATGAAACATCTTTCTGCTACCAGCTGCAGAAGACTCCACTACATGATGCCCAGTGGTGGATCTCGCTACTCGTGACTATTCCGCAAAGAAACTCTCTAATAATAGGGCTCGCTAAAACACCTCCACTTGCTTCAAGATGTTGAGAGAGATCATTAGCGCCCTAATCTGTCACCTGAGCCCTTTCTCAAAAGTCCAGGCCCTGAAGAATGGGTCTCGCACCATATATGTGGAGTAGCACGAGAGGTTGGTGAAGCTCAGTGAGTATTGTGACACCATCATGCTGCCCTAATGCAGATGAAGTAGCTCTTTTATCTACCCTGCACGTAGGGTGGCTGGGACAAACTTTGCCTGAGAAAGGCTCTCAAAGTCTGCCCAAATATGTGTTGTTGCATCAAGCACCCGGAGCATCAATCTCCACCATCTTCCTGATACTTCCTGAAAAGGACTCACGACAAGGATCACCATATGGTCTGTTGGTGTCCCTACAAGTGTGAAAACTCTCACCACAGCCTCTTACTAATCATCAGCTACTTGCGGGTCAGTCTCACCCCCGAACCTGGTGGCCTCTGGCACTGGAAATCGTGCAACACGCTCAGGCGGCATGCACTCTCTACTGCAGGGGCTGGTGGCATTGGTGGCCCAACGAGTAGTGGTACTGCTGTTGCCTTCGCTGTGAAAGGGCCATGCACTAAGGCCTCATCGCTCGGTGGGATTCCATCTGGTACAAATCCTAGAACGCTGGCTAGCTCTCTACATGGGGCCATCATAAAATGAAACAGGTGCGCCATAGTCAATAAGTTTTACCTGGTGAGCTGACTCAAAGAGATCACAAAGAGATCTTTTAAAATGAAACAGATATGCAATCAGTGTTTTCTTGCACTGAGTTGGGAATTAGAAGTCAGAGTCCTAGTGCACAGATACGTCGACCGCCACACCAACACTGGTTTCCCTAAAATGATAACCACATTCAAAACCCTGAACATTTTTCCTGTTAAATGATCAGAGTCCAATGTTTTATGGTAGAACTGAATCCTATGATACCAATGTTTCATGACCCATCCACCGGCCCATGCCATAACTACCCCAAGCCCACCTTCCTTAGGCCAGGGGCTGGCGACTAGCAACAAAACCGGCATATCCAAGAGAAAATGGATGGAATTTCCCTTAATCCTATAAGTCATACAGATTGTACACAACCATAGATAACAAAAAATTACTAATAACGTAAAGAGTAATGAATGTAAATGGGCCAGTATACAAACCCAACTGAACTACAAGTATAGGAAAAAGGGAAAATAGCTCCTGGATCATCCACTGGGAAATCCTACCAGAAGGGTTGGTATAGATCCCGATCAAGTCGTCCCGGAGGAATGTACCTTCTATGTATAGCTCTGAGAAGCCTCTCTCCCATCTCTCTCAGCCTCAATCACTATTGTCCGTCCGCTGCACAGGACACAACAAGGTGTGGGTGAATCCCATGTAGTGGTGAGTATAACGATACTCAGTACGGACCCCGAGACCCCCTAAGGTCTCCCAGAATCCACTAAAGATAAACCACAGTAGTTAGAATACAATCATAAAGTATCATCCAAAACTACTTAGGTATATTCCCACACATATATCTAAGTAATCAAATACAAACCAGCTCCAACTCTTGAGCCCAATCAAAACTCATTCCATGGTGGAAGAAAGATAACTCGTTGATAACAACATAGAGTTAAGGATCATCTCATAGAAGTATAAAACTTATGTAGAGTGATAAATAAAATTAGATAAATCCACTGAATCATCTACTCTGTCGAACCCACACATGATCCTAGTATAGAAATCAGAGTTGTCAAACCCACGTAGGATCCTGGAACAGTAATCAGTGTTGTCGAACCCACGTAGGATCCTGGAATAGTAGTAAAATTTATCGAACCCATGTAAGATCCTAGAATAGTAGTCAGTCATGTCGAACCCATGTAGGATCCTAGAATATTAATCAATTCTTTCTACCCCATGTAGTATCCTAGAACAGTAGTTGGAGCTATCGAACCCATGTAGGATCCTGGAATAGTAGTCAGTCATATTGAACCCACGTAATAACCATTTATCACAATGCAGCTAGCCACAAGGTTCCGCACAAAGCCTGTTTGATTCTGGGAGGGTCCTCTCCTCATGCCAAGTATCTATACATCAACTTCCAAGAAGTCCCAATTTTATGTATCCAAATTATCCATCTTGAAATTATAAACCCAACGCGATAGACGACACGTCAATCTGACGCCCGATCTGAGAGTTATTGGCATTTCCGTTCCGAGGTCCCCGTTGGATTTACATTCCATACAACTTAGTCATACCCAAATACATCCAAACCTCATGTGGGGTATACCAATTGAATTGTCTCCCTCTAATTATCCCTTCGCTGCACACGGTTCGTCAATCAGATGCTCGTATCTCATGTTACAGGAAAATGAGTAAAAACCGGTCAAGAGGGTCTAGGTCTGGTCCAGCCTAGTCAGACCGACCCGGCCCGAGCCAGCCCGACCCAGGTCTAGACTAGGGTCCGACCCTATTCGTGGGTCCGAACTGGCCCGCGGGGGAGGCCCGGCCTGTATCGGGCTCGGCCCGCATGAGGCCCTCGGCTGGCGGCCCGACCCACGCTGGGTCCGCTGCTGGCGGTCCCCATGGGGTCCGCCCTAGCCGCGTACCGAGGGGATGCCATGCTCCTTGGAGTCTCAAATGGATTATCCATTTGCGAGGTTCATATATAGTTCCACGTGTCTCCAGTCCGTGTCACACGAGACCCATGCGATGGGTCCAGCTATTCCCAGATAGCCGAGCGGCCAGCCACCTCTCGTGTGGGGCGGTTACGCCGCGCCTCCTCTGGCAGAGGGATCTACCGACCGTCTAACCTCCATCACTACGGCCAAGGTCGCGACCCCTCGCTCCACCACGTGGCACACGCTGCGCAACGCCTTCCCTAGAAATCTAGAGGCCTGAGCCTCCGGTTCTTCTCGCGGCCGGCCTTGCGCCGACCACCGCTGTAAAGCCGCGACCCGTTGGCTGCGGCCCGCTCCTCTGGTGGTGTGGATGCAATGCCACGGTCCACAAGGTCGGAAAGAGTTCCACCACGCTTCCCATCATTCTACCAGTAACATTCGTTGGTTTTGATCACCAGAAAATCTTCCGCGGGTCACTAGACGAGTGCCGGTGCCACGATTCTCGTTCTGGAAAAATCCGCGCACTCCTGGGGACGTCACATTCAATTCACAACCATCGTTGATAAAAAATCGCTCAACCCGGACTCATTCCACGATTAGCTTCAAAATCCACATGGTAAGGCGGAGGGGTTGGGCCGTGTTCATTCAGCACGCACCCTCCGTGTTAGAGTGATAGCATGCGGCTTCCAATATTAATCCACAAAGGAAAATGAAGAATGAGAAACAAATAAAAAAGCTCGAACCCCTCCTTCAGATTCATTAACGTCAGGAAAGAAGAAGACGTTGTTGAAGAAGATGTCATCAGCATTCTTTAAGGATGTCACTTCCTCCCTTGTTCTGATAGGAGATCAAAGAAGAAGAAGATGTTCATCGTTGGCGGAAGAAGAGTTATTCCTCCAAGGTTTCCTCCAACATCCAAAACACCAATTCCTGCAACTCCCAAAGGAGGGGTACATACACATCAATTTTGGAAGTCTCCCCCTAATAACATCATTTATGGATGGAGGGGGGTGTTGGAAATAATTAAAGTGGGGGTTTAGTTTGGTTGGACCCCACTTTAATTCAAAAATATTTTAATAAAATAAAATTTATGTTTAAGCAATTTTATTTTATTCCACCCCCTTTTTTATCCTCTACGAAAGGTTGGAAAACCAACATTCATTCACGACCAAATGCAGCTAAGGTGAATGTCCCCATAAGCAATCACTGGTGCTGCCAGTTCAACGGTGCCCTCAGATTTCAATTTCAAGCATCGATTCCAATGTTACCAAATCCCGCTCTTAAGTTTCACTAAACGTACTCAGAAACATCGGAAAAACATTTCATGAACTCCGGGCCTTGGAATTACGTGCCATCAAAAACCGTAGCCCCAGAATAATTCAATATAATTTTTTAAAAAAATTACATAAATTTTCAGGTCATTAGAATTAATTTATCATTCTAAAAATTATTATTTTGGTTTTTTATACATTCTTGATATTTAATTTAATACTTTTTTATCATAATATTAAATTAAAAAATATTTACTGACATTTTTCTAATTTAATATCAGTTACCAAATATTTTTTTCGTATTCTAGATATTAATATAAAACATAATTTATCATTTATCAAATGTCTCTTGAAATAGAAATTTATATCACATAAAAGGAAATATTTGATAAATATACCTTTCAACATAATAAATGAAACTATTAGAAATTTTTAGTAAACTAATTGAACATAATTAATATTATAAGAGTTTTTTTATTTTATTTATAAATATATTTTCTAAAGTGGTTACTCCTATTTATTTTTTTTCTAATTCAGTGGAAATGTTTAATGTTTCATATATAAAAATAATTGTTTTTTATAAATATAAGGCGGTTTCTATTTATGTTTCGGGTTACTTATAGATAAAGATATCAAAATATGTGCATTACATAGGGGTCATAATATATTATAATTTTGGGGCATTACACTAATATATATTTGGTTTCCCTCTAATTGGTAAAATTTACATCAATTTTAGTTATTCTAATGATAAAACCTGCAATCATTCAATACATTATATTTGAGTATTGCTGACCATAGAAATTATGTTCACATGAAACATGTGTTATTCTCATGGATTCTAGTAGGGGATGATTTAATTTCCACTACCTTTTACTTACTCATTCCATTTGTCTATTACTATTATATTTTCCAAAACTTATTACTTTCTGATGGAAATTCATCATTGTTTAGATGTTATACTATGATATTTTTCATTAAAATTTTCTTCTTCAATACATTATAATTTGTTGAATGCCTTTAAATTTCTTTGTAACGTATATTAAATATATCTTCTGTCTAAAAACTCAGTGAAAATATTTTAAAAAGTTAAAAAGCATTGTGAGAATTGGGAAGGAAGTTTATTTGGCCACTTATTACCCAAAATCTAAAACATTACTACTATAAATGACATCCCATTACTAGGATAACATATTTCATGAACACAATTTTCCTAAAATAAATTCGTCAAATTAGTATTACTTATCAAGATGATACAATATTTGAAATTATTATTGTCATCCATCCCTGGAAATTTTTTTTTTAGTGTGAGTGATTTTCATTCGATGTGGAATTAATATAATTTATTGGTTGATACCTAACATCCTAGATTTTTACTCTAATATATTAACATACTGAACATACTTATAAATTCTTCATGGTTTCATACTTTACCATGGGTGATGTATTTTGGTGAACTTCCTAACATGTACCTAAATACAAAAAACAATCATACATTCCCTCCAAAATCATTGATAATGTGAAAAACAATTATCTCTATGTTCTTGACCAATCAATGGTCTATATACATTAATGTTCTCTAGGATTATAATTGAGGATCACTTTGATTAAATTATGGTTTCTAGGATTTTGTATTTATTTTTATACATATTGTAGTTAAAATGATCTATTGGTATGAAAAATATACTATGATGAATTTTTTTCATCAAAGTAGAATCATCTATTTCACTCATGTTATTGTTTTTTCAATGTCATTACCACAAATATGTGTCATGATATTTTTAAACTGTTTAGAATATATTCCAATTAGTACTGCACACTTTTCTATAAATTTATTCTTGAGTGATGACTATAACACATCTTATCCTCTTTAGAAATCATTATTTCAGCTATTCTATCCATTTAAATAATTATTACAACCCCAAATATGCTACGTAAGTTATTTTTCTTGTCTGATATGTTTATTATGAGAATAGTTCATCTAAAATTCATATTGATTGGGATGTATATCATTAATTAATCCATAATAACATAATATTATTCTCGATAACTCCACATCCTTATACTTGTTATCTCTAGGAGTACTCTCAACACATAGTGATAACAGAATATCAATCATCAAGGTTAGTCATTTATCCATATCTTTAAAATATATAACACGGTATCTGTAATAATACATTTTGGTCTGACGTGAAATGGGATATTGATTGGATTTTTAATCAACATTCTACATGTTAAAAGGGAACTATAACAGAAGTAATGAATCATTGCATCCTTATAGCCACATCCTTAATGTCACAAACCAGCCAAAAATCCATCATAGTCTAGTATCTGATCTAGGTTATTCATAGCCTAAAGGGCATTCTTGTTCCCCATAGAGTTGTCTATAGATCCTAGCATCATATAATCTAAAGGTGGGAATAATTTGTCCGCATAAATATCATAAGGTAAAGAAATAATTCATTATTGTGAAGAGAAAACTCCATAGGCAGAACCATACATGAAGTCAAACTTATATAAAAAACCCAAATAGTACATTACAATGTTCTTGTGAAATCATGAAAAATTATCCCAAGTCTAAACAGACATAGCACTCCCATATTGGAGAGATTGATAACCACCACATCCATATGGTGAATTCCCCATTCTTGATACTAGAAAAATTAAATCTATAAAAGATCAAATGAAATGGTAGGGCATGAGATACAATCCTAGTAGTGTATCACAAAGGGTTTAATTATAATATACCACAATATGTCACCTAATAATGCATTTTATTTTTAATAAATCTATCATTGTAGTACCATATAATATTTAGAAAAATCATGCTTTCATTTTCAATTGATGGAATCATTTCAAACAATGGATTAATAAATATTTTAAAAAATCAATTTACATATATTCACAAGGAATATATAATGCAGTTTTAAAAACAAATATTTACATATAAAATGAATAGTAATGAGAAACATGGTAATATTATAAGTGGTATAGTTGTTCTAGGTTATGGGATCCTCAGACACTCATATAATGATAAAAATAATGTTCGGACATATCCCTTGGACACTAGTCAAAATGGATTAACAAACGTCCTTATGAGGATATTTTTTTCTGATAGGTTTTTGTTAGAGTAGTAAAGAATAAATATATTTATAAGGATATTATAACCTATAATGTTTTTCCATAATAGCTGAATAAGTGACTAGACTTTCTTGTGCTCAAAAATTAATCAATAAAGGTAAAATTATTTCATAACTGTTCAAAATAAAATCTCCCAATTTCTAATTCAATATTCTAATTTATCTTTAATGATAAAAACATAGGTTTTATATCAATTAATTCATTTTTGGATAATACAAATCAATCATTTTTGACAAAATTATTTAATTATATTTTCACAAACAACTATTTTAAAACATTTTTTATAAATCAATTTAACAATTCCATCAAATCCAATTGAAACAACAATTTAGTGGAATTAGAGGTTATCCAAATTTCACATTTGAAATCATTTCAAATCCCGATAATTATCAAAACATGGTTTCATTATTTAATCAAAATCAATACCTAACAATCATGAATATAATTATTAAAATAATTAGAAAATCTTATACACAACCGCCTACCATAGATCATGAGAACACATAACATAAAACCCTTAATGGTAATATTTAACAAAGAACATTGTTAATGAGTATTCAAGAATCAAAAGTCAATTCATGATCTAAAACAATTGAGTTTAAGTCCTCCAATAACATAGAGATCTAACAAATGCTAAGGAAGTGAGTTGAAGAGTTTGGGGTAGACCATGATGGGAATATTTTCATAACCTGAGGAGATCAAACTGGATCCACTGGGCATAAATATTATTGACATGGGTTTGTAGGATCCAAAAAGGGTCCATGAGATCATTTTTAACCTTGTAAATCATGATGTGGGGAGATAGGGATGATTAGAAGGTAAAAAAGGGCACAGATGTTTTTATCATTTTTCAGAATTAGTTATCTTATTCGTACAGTTTTTTGGGAAGGGATGCACAGTTTATCTATGCTCCCTAACAATAAAACCATATAAAGGGACTTAGAGTTTCTATTAGGTGGGAATATATTTTTTCAAACCATGTTATGACTATGAACAAGCCTAGATACATCCTAAATTTTACAATTTTTTCCCAAATAACAACTAAATGATCCCTAACCAATGAAAGATTACAATGATGGTTGAGGAGTACCTGAAAACATTAATAGGATGTTACAACCTCCCCACCATGGAATCATTTTATCTCTTGAAATATTATTATGAAGTTTCATTGTGAAAAATTGAAGCTAATACTCTCTCATCAGTGCCTCTCCAACCCACAAATCATGAGAATCAGAATCATGCTACCATTGAACACGAACCAATGATATTTTCCTCAAATGAAGTACCATGGTTTCCGAATCATCAATCATCACTAGATTATTTTTCATTGATAAAGCAGGCTCAACATCAAGATAACTCCATTTCAAAACAAGAGGTGGATCAGAAGGACTCATTCATAATTATTATACAAGAAAAACGTTATGCATTGATATCATTTGTGATGTTAGTGCTAAATGATAAGATACTCTCTAGACGTTCCCAATATGTTCAAAGCATCCCAAAAAATAATGAATAATATTTACATACCTCCCAAGTCCATAAATTAAAATAACAAGGAGATACATTCAAGAACATGTAATCACCAATTGAAAAGACCAATGTTCTATGGAAATGATCAACATAATAATTTCTCTCTCTATGTAATAATCATTCTCTAAAAAATCAACATACTCATTATTATCGTATCATGAATGGGGCTCAGTTAACCAGGGAACTATCAGCACTCCAGGACCCAAACAACAATGGTTTTCAAGACTGATTATACAATACCTCCAAAGGAGATGTCTTTATCATGGAATAGTAACTATTGTTATAATAAAACTCAATTAGTCACAAATGTTAATCCCCAAAGCCCCCAAAATCGAGGATGAATGTGTGAATCAAATCATCATGAATCTGTTTAGATATATCTATATATCCATCTGACTATAGATGGTATGTCATACTCAAGTAGAATTGGGATCTACGTTCTTCCTAAAGTCCTCTCCAAAATATAGAAGTAAACTATGAATCCTTATTGGAGACTATAACTGGTGAAACTCCATGAAAATGAAAAATATTGTTCACCTAAGGATTCCACAACACGTCAACAATGGTTGTATTGTGAATGAGTATAATGTGATCATATTTTAATATCCTATCTATCACAACCCGTATTTCATTACTCTTTTTATAGGAATTGGGTAACCCAAAAAAATTCCCATAAAGATGGCATCCCACATCGATGATGGAACTGGACTTGGATGAAAAAGTCCTAAAGGTATTTAGTACTCTTCCTTGGCCTATTGGATTGTATAACAATGACAGACTAAATTAGCAATTCCCCATCTACTATATGTCTACTAGAATAATCTACACATGTCATATACAATCATTTTTTTCATAGGTTCATTTTCCCCTGGGATTTATGGTAATACACCATAATATGTTTTCTTAAAGTAAAAGGTACGACATACCATTTCCAGATAAATAGAATACCCTCCATGGAGAATGACCCGTAAACAATGGTCTTCCTAACATAATAAGAGTCTATAATTATTTGGAATTCATAGCCAAGATATTGTTCCTAATGAATCATATTTATAAGAGAGGAGGGAGACTGAACACTGTCTATGAAAACCATATCTAAAAATTACCACACTTCAATATGAAATTATGAGAAAATATACTACAAGTTAAAATATTCTAATTATTCATTCACAGGCTAGTTGAATGTTTCTTTCTCAAAGCATATACAAAGATATTCCCATTAGGTGGAATATGGGTGATGTTGAAGTTAAATGGTTGTAGTTACTCCCTTTAATTCCTCTAGTAAAGATTCAAATCGTTTTGAGAGAAGATATAAATAAACCCTTTATTGTCAGAATACATAATAAACCATTCTCCAAAAAATGTAATGCTACTAAAAATTAAGTGCTTGATTCATGATTTCATTTTCAAGGTCATTTAATGGGTAATTCTTCTTAAGGGTAATATGTTCGTAATAGAAAAAAACTTGATAATCCTACATAATATCAAAATAAAAACCCAAACCTGTTGCATCATAGAAGACCTCATTGCCCCTCCTAGCCTCTAGAAGATTCTACAATGGCACAGTACTCGAAATACATTTCATTTAAAAAAAGGAACACATAAAATTCTAATCCCAAGAAAACAACGCTCTATTCTGAGTTAGAGTGGTCATAAGAGATGAAAAATCAACGAAATAATATAAAAACTCATGATAAAAGGTAGTATAACCCAAGAAGCTAAAAATATAGAACACATATATTTTCTCCCATTTTAAAATAGCTTTCACCTTCTCAAGATCAACTTAAATACAATATTCTGACACCACATTTCTCAGAAACATCACTTCCCAAATCCAAAAATAACATTTCAACAGCTTTGCTTAAATTATGTGATTTGATAACATTTCTTGAACTTCTCTAAAGTGATGCACATGATCATCCAATGAATTAGAGTGAAATGGATTTCATCCACAAATACTACTAGTAATGAATCCATATAATCATGAAAAAATAATTTTATTAAATCCATAATGATTACTGGAGCACTGGTTAAACTAACTGCCATGACAGTGTACACATAATCGGTATACCTGCTCAGAAAGGCAGTTTTTGGAAAGTCAGGTTCTTTCATTATCTAGTGTTGATAATTAGATAAAAGTTCAATATTTGTGAAAAACATCACCCCTTTCAATTGGTCAAATAAATCATCAATCTTATGAACCATTTTCAGGTTCTTTTCCATAACTCGATTGAGTTTTCGATAATGAATATAAATGTGAAGTAACCAATCAGATTTCAAAACAATAATAGCTAACACCGCCCATGGTGACACACTCATGTATATAATTACTTCATCTAAAATATCATCAATATTAGTTATCAATTCATTCATTTTATATAGTTCCATATAATATGAAGGATTATACACTGGTTGAGTACCATGTACTAAATCAATAGAAAATTTTACCTCCATTTCATTTGGAAAATAGTGGAAGTTGGAAGAAAACATTCCATGAAATTTTGTGAAATATAGAAGGAGAAAATCACTCATTGATTTATGCTCTCTATCCAAAAAAACATAGATATCCCTTTCCCAAACTCTGTATAATAAGTTATTACGCAACTCAACCTCAGGTTCCATTCTACCTTCATGACGTAGCATAACCAATAATACATATTAAGGGAGACCCATCAAATAGAGTAATAAATTTATTCTTTATTAGAAATGATGAAATCGATCCCAAATATGAGATCAAGAGGTTTCATGTCGAGAACAACAGAATTCTCTGAAATATCAATCTATGATAGATATATTTCAATAGAATGACAATGAATACTTTATATATCATTGTTTCGAGGGGTATAGTAATACCCATTACATAAGATAAAATCTCCATAGGAATATCTAGAAAATTCACAACATGAGGTAAAAATAATAGAATGAGAATCACTAGTATCAAATAAAGTAGTAACTAATGATGTTGTTATTGTGATGGTACCTCTCATGGTCGATGGACCCATATCTGGTACATCTATAGAATCTTCCATAGTGGGAATATGCTTCCATCTCTATTCCTATATCTAGAACCTTTTTCTTTTGAAATCATCAGATTGCACTATCATATGATTAGGTATTGATGTCATCATACCACTAAATGGGAAAAAATTGACATTAAGGGACATAGACATGTGGTCAGAGTGTATACATGAAACTAATAGTTTATGTTCCCCAATATAAACCAGTTCTGAGTGCCTTGGTATTCCACATTAGTAGAAAATCAAAGGGGGTCTTCCATATAATCTAGAACATCTAAAAGAACACTACTTTTAAAATCCACCATGACACTGAAAACTCTTTCTATTTTCATTTAATGATCTCATATAGATTCACTTGAGAGAAAAAGGAGCTCCCATCAACCTTGACATTCCATTCAGGTGCATCCTGACCATCAACACTCTATCCATCACATTATCATAAGAAGGTATCTTCATGAGGAATTTCAGTGAACTAATATCATAGTGATTTCCCCTCTCTAACATTCATATCTTTATCTTCTCATTTAAAACTATATTAGGTGAAAGGTACACAATATCAACAACGAAAATTGAATATTATATCATAGTGATGATAGCTAACTCGAGTTTCAAAAACTCTATAGCCTTACCCAACACTATAGGATCATGATAAAACTATTTT
The DNA here is from genome assembly GCA_963277665.1 of Viscum album. Lineage (NCBI taxonomy): Eukaryota > Viridiplantae > Streptophyta > Magnoliopsida > Santalales > Viscaceae > Viscum > Viscum album. The sequence goes on from OY728147.1 coordinate 221,358,947, forward strand.
GTGGAATGATCTTTAATTTCATTCCAATATTATCCCTCCTTCTTCTCCTCCTTACCATAGTGTCCTATTATCTCTTTATTTTTCCCCCTTGATTGAAAGTGGAACATTTCACCTTGATAAGATCTGGAATTTCCATGAACTAAAATAAAATCTCAACACTTATTAACCAACACTCATCATTTGAAGATCCTTTGATCCTGGGAATGCTAATAGATTCTGGTTGTGGAATTTCTAAGAATGAATCATGAATTCATCCCTCTGAGGTTCCATGTATATATCCTAAATAGGAAAGGGTTTGGGTGCTTTTCCTAGAGCATGGAAAACATACCCAACAACTAAAATCATATTCCAATCTACTGGATATTTTTTTCATATTGTTTCGTCATAAATATCATCCTAGGTGATATTCTATAGCTTTATAGAGGCATGATGAAAAACAACATTATAATACAATATTAAAGACATAATAAAGGATACTCATACAAACATTCAAACTATATCAATACGGAAATTAATCCCATTAGATAAAAAAACATGGTTTGGATTTATACTACCCAAATTAAAAGTAGGGGGAAAATGAACTACACCTTAACATGTCTTTCCGAAAATAGATATGGAGACTTAAAGATCATTAGAAACATATAAGGTTTATAAATATCTTGAATCTACCTCCTAAGTCTCGATTAGATTTGAAAACTATATACTGGAATGAAGGAATGATGCTTAACCCACTTTGATACCACTTTGTCTCAAACTAACCCAAATACCCTCGTACTCTAATACTCAACTCAACACTAGTATATCCAAAAGGGTGTTCCTGATCTCCCTAGGATTGTGGCTACCACCTAGAATCATACTAGATAATGCTATGAATAGATAATCCAAATAAACAATAGAAGGTAAAGAAGCAAGTCAGTATACTAAAGAGAATAGTAAAAAAGAATAAAATTACCCAAATACAAACAATTATAAAAAAAATCAAAATATTAAATCATAAAGTGATTTAAATGAAGAAATATAAAACATACCATGTCTAAATGGACACATCACTCCAATAATAGAGATATTGACAACCACCACTTCCAATTATAGCTTTCCTCATTCTCAGACATGGAAGAAAGAAATATGAAAACACCCAAAGGAAAAGGTAGTGTGTTAGTGAAAAGACCTGTATGGTCTCCACATGTGGTCCACAATAAGACTCCACAATAATTAACCAAATGAACAATTAAATTTTTAACAAACAGGAATGGAAGTAAAATAATATTATTTAACAAAAATCATGACATTCATTTCAATTTATGGGAACATTTAATAAAATATATTATTAATCAATATATAAAAAATGGTTCATATAAATTTATAAGGAAAATGTGAATGAGTTTTAAATAAATTTTATATATTTAAAATGAATAAAAATAGTAAACATGGTCTTGTACCAAGTGGTATAATAGTTCCATTTTATGGGATCCTCAGACAATCATATAGGGTTAACAATAATGTGGACATAAGTCCCATTGACATATGTCAAAGAGGACTAACAAAAATCATGACAAGGTTAAGGTATTCTAATTTTTTTATATTATAGTTTAAAATTTTCAATCTATTTCTATGGTAATAGCCACCTAGTGTGTTTTTACCTAATAACTCACTAACAACATAGTCTTAAATGATCCCAAACCAAAATCAATAATGAGAAAATTATTTAAAAACAATTCAAAAAATATATCAATTCCTAATTCAATATGAAAACTTCCCATTAAAATCAGAAAAATATGATTTAAATCAATTAATAACATTTTTTGGATAAAACCAATCAACAGTTCTTATACTAATAATTTAATCTGTTTTTCTCAAATACTAATTTCAATTCATTTTTCTCCAAATCAATGTCATAGTTCCATAAAATCAAAATCACACCAAAATTAAATATAAATGTGGGTTTTCCCTAATTTACCATTCCAAATATATTTCATATCTCAACCCACATAGAATTTTTTTATCATAATTAAGTGATAGAAACATCAAACAATAATTATGTTCAAGTTAAAATTAAATTAGAAATATTAAACGAACCCAACTAGTGTGGGTCAAGAGATAACAGAACCTAACACCATAATAGGAAGCGCTAACATAGTATGTTAGAAATAGATATCCAGGAATCAAACCTAGATTCATGTTGCAAACCAAAATATCTTAGAACCTCTAATAACATGGATATCTAAAAACCCTAAGGAAGATAAATGAAGATATCATGTGAGTCTATGAAATGAATATTCACATATGGAGAAGATATTGAACTAGATTCAACTCACTTTGATAAGAAATTAAAATGTTTCCAGGTGTGAAAAAGGGTCCTTGAGTGCCTTATCAACCTTGGAAATTGCGATATGGGGAGATAGGAACAAGCGGGAGGTAAGGGGGGTCAGGAATTTTTTTATTTTTCCTAATTAATATTTTTTCTTCACACAGTTAGCTTGGTAAGGTCGTATAGTTTGTCAAACTGTGCACCATAGATATTATCCCATGTAATGGAGTGTTTGTTTTCTACATGGTGGGTGAATTATTTTTCAATTCTTTCACTAACCGCAAAACCCTAATTCTATTAGTTCCAACGATTTACATTAATAGGGAGTATGGAGTGGGAAAAATATGTGCCACACATGCACACACCAAGAGACTTCCAAAGTTTAAATAATTATTCCTCAAGCACCAATGAATAATCCCCAACCAAAGAATGATAAAAAATAAGCTTGAGGAGTAACTGGGAATATAAATATGGTGATAAATATTACCACTATGGAAATGAGGATAAATCATGATGGGTTTTTTCATAACCTTATCGAGATAATAGAAAGGATGATATGTTGATGTGGATGTTATTTATATCCTTTATAATTAAAATTATTTCCACCAAATTAAGGAATCATATTATATATATGAGTTAGATAATCTATGTTTTGCCTGGATCTGGTAAATATCCCAGATTTTATCATGTTACAAAAAAAAATTTGGTTGAAATTCATATATTATTCCCTAATAATGATGCATAATGAAGAAAAAGTTATTTAATGTGTGTTTGGGGATCATTTGGAACCTCGAGACCTGAAATTGTAAGAGGAACAAATGGACACAAGGTATGTTGAAACTCGATGGCCTAGCCAAAATTGTTTCCCAAAACAATACAGTTTCAGAAATAGGGGACCTGGGGGTCGCACTGTTTTTCCACAACTGTGTGACCCACGGTGCATGGTCATGCAAGCCATCTATAATTTTTGACAGATGATTGTTTTTATTTTTGGAACATGGTTAGAGAAATTTTGTTCCTAACTTAATGGGGTGACCCTTTGGAGTAGTGGGTTGGTGTTGGGTGGTTCACAGTTTGGCCAACTGTACGACAAAACCAAGCACCCTGTTTACTATGGATTAAATTACAAATTTACCCCACTTCATGGATTCACGAAAATTTCTTCTTCATCATCTTCCATTAAGTGACATCCACCTACTTCTTCACATGGGACTATCACCGATCTCGCATTAGGGATCCAACCACCTCATTCATCTAACAATTGTTTATCTCATATTCAAATACATCTAAAATAACTTAGTATGATCTTCAACCCCACCCCCTTATTTTTTTTAATTTTTACTACCCATATATTGCACTATCTCAATGAAAGATAATTTCCACCATTTTTAAGGCATGTGATATTTTCATTGATTTCTTCCAACGTAGCTTCAATCAATGTTCGACGCTATATGAGGGTATATCAATGAGAATTTATAGGTGGTCTTGGTTATTTCCCTTCATGTTGTTACATTATATAATATGCATTATTGTGATATGATGTGGACCCTTTAAGTGATGCCTTATAATTTATTATTAAATTATTCCAGTATTATTTCCATGTCAAGTGATACCATTTATGGTGGATCATATTCCCCTTCAATTGATCTCCATGACTTATGACACCCCAATGGGTGTGCTCTACCATATAGGCCAAATTTACTATTTTTCAAACATTCATAATACCGCATTAGGGTTATTTCATCATAATAAATTTCATGATTTGTTAATTGAATTGAATTGTATGAAAAGACATGTGTTAGAACCCTATATCTCAGGCCATAAATGAATGCGTTCAATTACCTAAAATTTTAAAGTACTTATACATTACCATTGTTCCATAAATGGATTTATTAATTAGATTACATGTTCAACTGTCATTAAAAGACCTAAACTATTGTTTGAATTTTTTCACCATAGTGATTATTAATTTACTTGAGGTTCTTACATAAGAACACCTTGGATGGACTCATCATGACTCATTGTTAGAATTTATTAAGGTTTTATAAACATGCTTGTGGACACCCTAGATATACCTAGGATAAGATCATCATGCATTATTTATGTCTTCTTATATATGAGTGAAACTAGTTCACCAAGAGAAATCCATTTGATGATCTCTATTGAATTATGGTTATATCATTCCTTAAGAGTGACTTCAGCCCCTATGTTTCATACAAGATACAAACTCAAAAGTTAGTTCATTACATTATCACACCATTCCTGGAGTGACACTTTAGATATAATTTTTTGATTGATTTGGAAAAAATCACTATGTTTTTGAAATATACAAATCCCTCCAATAGATACATGGAAGTCCACCTTCAATTGGTATGGGAGGGCTCTATGTGACTCTTATTATTTTATAATAATGTTTTTTCAATAGATCTAAAAATTAAATGAATGTTCTAAAATGAGAAATAAGACATTGTTTTTTGAAATTTGAGGGATGTGTCCTCTATACCAAGTCAAAACCATTGGAATATTACACCATCTCACATATAATCCAAATCACTCTACCCTAGTCAGATACCTTGGTTCAGTCAAATAGTCTTCGGCCAATGAAGGTATATTAGATGGGTTCCCGTGTGGATCCCAATCCAAATTAATAATTAATTTATTTAGGATTTTCATTTATTAACTATGGAAAATGATCACTTTTTATTTCATGAGATGGATTGATCCAGATCCCATTGGGGGTTTCCTACTAGGACTATATCTCCCATTCTATTTTATCCTCCCTTGGTACCAATGATGACTTCATTTCTACCAATTTTGATAAAGGGAGGAAAGTAAATCCTCATGTTATACATGTAGTTTTCAGATGGAGTATGGACGGTACACAATGAAGAAAATGCTAAAAATACTAGTTCTCGTAGTTTTCGCAATTTTTTGTATGTTTGTATAACATATGATATATATTTTTATCTGTTATTCCTGCTATATTAATTATCTAATATCTATATCATCATGAACATAAACATATTGAATCTTCTCATTATTTAGCTTCCACTAGTTTATTTCTTTTTCATTCAGGATTATGTATTTTAATTACACTTTAGTTTACTACTTATTACTACATATAATATTACGTATTATATTATAATACATATAAATATAAATATAAAAACACTATATTAAATTAGGGTATATTCATTCTATAGACAGACCCCATGACCTCACTACTAGTTGGAAGCCATTGTAATTTGGGGAGGGGCTCTTGAGTGATTGTGGCCTCCATCTTAGGGAACCATTAGGTGGAATCCATGGAAGGATGATAAAAAGTGTAATCTGAGATAATTTATTTTGTCTTATAGTTATGGTTTATAAAGGAGATAAGGAAATTGTAATTTTTTAATGAACCTATTCCTGGGAATAACTAACCCATGTATAAGGGAACCTAAATTTCTTGGGATGTGTAAATGTTGTCATTACAGGGGTAGTTACTGTTCCATCGATTTAACCGTAGCGTGATTCACATGATTTTCATTGTCATAATTTTTATGGATATATATTATCTTACCCTAATTATAGGAAGGACCTCTAAATAATGAATCATTCTACACACCTTATGATTAAAATTTCATTCATTATTTGAATCCATATTTACATTATGCGTTAATTTCCAATATTTCATCTTAATTTTTTATGATATTTATTGGAATTCCTTGAGGTGATTAAATTATTATATGTATAAATGGGATGATATTCTATTGTAGGTCCTAGAGAAAAAATTACACTTAAAGTGCCTTCCTTAACCTTACAATTTTTCTTGAATAGATTAATGTAGACACCATAAGAAGTTAGTTATGGAATGTTGAGCCATAGAGCCATAGTCACATGGGCAGGAATGTGTTGTGGTTAGGATTAAATGGATACAAGTTCCCAATTTATAAGTTTAATGGTATATTATAAATTGGATATGGGTATTCATGTATTTCATTCATTTAAATATAATTTAATTACAAAAATGAATTTAAATTAATATAATACTTAAAATGTAAATTGTAATAATATAATGTGTAATAAAAGACCTTAAACCTAGCCAAAAATGTAGTGGGAATTAGTTTGTGGGACCAATGATTATTCTTTGACTCATTATGATAAACCAGAACTAGCTCATAGAGCAATCAAATGGTTATAACATGCTTACAAGAAGGATTTTATATCTATCACTCTCTAAAAAAATTCTTTACCATTTATAAATCATATCTGAGCCATGTATGTGTCCTTTCTAGATATATTACTCTATGAAAACTTCATTTTTAATTCATGGAATGTGGAGATGAGTATACCCCTTAGGTGGTGGGACTTGAGCCACTTGTGATTCTTTCTATAGTGACACCTGAGGATCCACCCATAGATTGTACCCAAGGAACTTATGATTAGTTATGGGACAACTTATTTTTATTCATGAAATTAGTAATGGTTTTTCCTCACCCTACCTGTACCATGGTATAGAAAACCAACGAGTTCCACATTATGATCCACCAACATTATCAGGGTATAATGGACCTTGTGTCGTTGAGTCATGACTTGTGCCCATGTTGTCAATCTTCGGGCACACCGAGATGACTCCAGAGAAGAGGGAAAAGATCACAAAATATATTTCTCATGAATCAACCTTGTATTTTCAGTAAATTTTCACTTGGGATGGTAGATATCATGGTATGGTATGGGTGAACTTTTATGCCTCCTTTTTTGACTACTTATTCATAGAAACATTGAGAATGAATCGTTATCGAGAGTTCATAAACCTTCATCATGTTGAAATGTTAGTAATGGAATATTCATCAAGATTTATTGAATTAAAATTCTTCACACCAACCTTATCCAATAAAAAGCTGACTACCCTGAAGAAATTTTTGTTTGATCATGCATATTTTGTATATTCACTAGTGATTGTATTTTGTCTTACCAATATTTCATTGATAGTGAACTATGCCCTTATCACTAAGTGGAACATGAGGGAATAAGATAATGTGAAACAATGAATCTCAACTTCTAGGAAGAGTAGTGTCTTATCCAGTAGAATGAAGAGAAATATCATGGTTATAAATATGGGATTTAGTAGTTGGGTTCCACACACTGACACCAACGTGTTGTCTGACCAGTGTGCTAGGCCATTCCATAAAAGTGAAATTGTAGGAGGAACCTACTAGAGTGTTAGGATTGAGGCATGATAGGTCAACTCCATCATTTTTATTAATGCATTCTACTAGTGTTAATGGAACGAGGATAAGTTCCAGCACCACCATATGGTGTTGTATCAAAGACTCCACATCAGGAAAGAACTAGTCTTCTATAGGTAGTTTGTGCTGAGCACATGTTCATGGTTGAGGTACTCAATCCTAATAATTTTAGCATCATTAGAGTGGACCTTCTTAGGATACTCATGTGTTATATTAGGTTCAAGGTTTATTCCATATCAATTTTTTACATCCTGCACCAATGGAGTAGAGTCTAGGGCTATCTAAAATTAGAGGTACTAATTTATTGGTTTCTACTTTTGTATATCCCTTGATTGATAGAAGTGCATCACACTCGCTTTGATCTATTTTACCTTTGGGAAGTCTATCTTTAGTGATAGATTACAATACTGGTGTTATTAATCTTTATAAAATGATAGGATTTTGGGCATAGGGTATATTCCAGTTCAAGGAGTTAACCTTTGAAATAGGATGGTACTATTTACTATGGAGTTTTTTAATCCTCAAGATGATGAGTTTAGATATCCTTCATAGTATGGACTCATGAGTACCTTCTCAATCCAAAGTTGATATCTACCACTGTCAGGTATAATTTACATCACCTGAGTGAGACACATATATCCATAAAGGTAAATGAGATCTCTGGCCCAGTCAAGTTGGACACAAGAATACTTGGCTAGTTGGAGTGATACCCTAGATGGCCAATCGCTCTATGAGTTGTATGGGAATGCATCTTATGGATTAACCATGCACTGTGGATAATTTCAGGGATGTATTCCTTGATGATTTCTCCACGTTACCTCCAAATAGAGATGTTATATTCAGCATGGATCTTATGTTAGGTGTGGCACTCAGGTCTATTCATCCTTAGAAGATGGAACATATAGATCTCTAGGAAATTAAAAAAAAGTTTATGACATATAGGATTAGGGTTTTATCTATTTTAGTGCCTCTAGAGGGGTTCACCATTATTTTTTTGAAGAATTGGGATGGTACCATTAAATTGTGCATTAATTACCACTCACAGAATAGGTATATAGTGTGAAACTAGTACCCTTTTCCTTTTATATAGGACCTATTCGACCATAACTGAGGAGAAATTGTTTTAACGAAGATACATTTGATGATCAGATACCACCAGGTTCATGTAAGGCCATCCGACATAGAACATAAATTGTTCTGTAGTAGGTATGGATTATACAAGTATCTGGTTATGTCACTCAGCCTAGCATACACACTGTTGGTATTCATGGATATAATTAATTGGGTTTTCTATTCGTATCATTATTCCATTGTGGTAGCCCTGATAGATGATATAATAGTGTATTTTCACACATGTAACAACCATACCAACCATCTTGAGAACATGATGAATATATTAAGTGACAACCAGAAATATGAAAAACTCAAAAAAATGTCACATTTAGATCAGTGGGGTTCACTTCTTGGGTCATATCATGTATTTGGAATTCATATAAGTTGACCAATAGAAGGTTATAAATTTTTTTTGTAAAGAAACACAAGAACATATTTAATATATGTTACTTCTTAAGGATTTCTAGATATTATATGAAATTCATCAATGAATTATCATGACTAGAAGTACTATATACTGGATTGTCTAGGAAGTGTGTAAACATTGAGTGGAATGATTCTTGTGATATAATTTCTTTGATGTTACAGTGAAGAATCTGTATAGTAGAAATCCTATTTCTACCTGAGCAATATAGAAGAAACACAGTCTATATTGATGATTAAAAAAATGGAATGGGTGCTTTTATGATACCAAATTATAGGGTTATACCCTATTCATCTAATCAGATAATGCCCCATAAGTGTAGTTACCCAATGAATTACCTCATGCTAGTAGTCATGGATCATGCTTTTCTACTTTGGAGGTACTTACTATTGGGTGAGTATTGCATCATGTACACACACTATAAAAGTCTCAAGAAACATCTCCACATAGTGGGTCATGAAAATGAGGTAGAACATGTTGGTGGAAAACCTAAAATAATATGTTTCTATTCATTTTTACACACACAAAAATTGAATTTAAACTACTGATTCCTTATTCCAGAATGCTCAGACCTAGATCATCCTAGTTTCTTGTAATAGGTGGAATATGATTGCTCTATTTTTGGAGTGTCACCTATAGGTTTAGGAGTAGCATGGGAACCAATTATTAGCATCACTTCTATATAAATACTCACTTATTATTCAGTTCCATATGTGGGAGTTATCTGATTTCAAGGGTATCATTTTGAGGTATATTGTCTTAGGAGAGATCCCACAACATGATTGGGTTGTTGATTGATGTTAAACCATACTCTTATGTGGGTGTGTATCTGTTCCTGTGGATGTATGAGAAGTTTTAATGCAATAATCACATGCCTCTATAAATATAGTTAACCATAGTATCACCATGATGTATTGAGACATGCATCGTGAGTATTGGTGGATGATTATGGTGATGTATATTGTTGGGTTTATATCTTTGTGCTCCACCTGTCTGCATGTGAAAAACAAGGAATCAGTGACCTTCCATACATCAACTATATCTATCCATTCCTAAATCTAAATGGAATGGAAACACCATGGATTTGTAATGGTTATGTCGAGATCTCCCCATGAAAATGATTTATTATTGTTGATCACTGATTTGATGGCCAATATTCCACACTTCTTACTGATATGGGAGACTTTTTTATTGATGATATAGAATGGTTGTAAATATTAGAGATATTTTTACTACACAGTGTTCCACACATTATATTTTTAGATTGAGATGGCATGATCAGGTCATTGTTCTAGATAGGGTTTCAAAAAGAAACCGGGTTTAAAAGCGATCTTGAATAAATCATATCACCCTCAGACTGATGGTCAGTTAGAGTGGAAAATACATGTGTTAGAGTATATGATTTGGGAATGTATCATTGATTTTGGAGGTTTGTGGGAATATCTTATTCATTTGGTATAGTTTCACTTCAAAAATATATTTCAGTAAACAATTCACATGGCTGTGTAGGAGGATCTTTATGGTAGGTTGTGACATTCTCCTTTATGCTAGTTAGAGGTAGGCGAGGTTTCGCTACTAGGTCATTGTTCCATTCAAATGAATTCTAAGCATGTCCAAATAATTCTTAAGTAGATGGATATATATTATTCTAGGTACAATTCTTATATCAGTCATTTTTTTCAACTACTTCTATTTTAGGTGCGACGTTGGGTCTTTCAACATGTACAACTTTGAATGGTTCATAGAGAAATTCGGAGACCATGAAAGTTTTCTCCCTAATATGTTAGTATTTTTGACACAGTGTACTGAGTCAGGTGAAATTCCTATCGGTTTTTATTACCTCATAGGTATCCTACTATACATAAAATCTCAAAAAATCTAAGATTCAAATTTATCATGATGACCCATCTCATTGAACCAGAGGATATTTAGTTGGAAGTGGATACGTCCTCTGAGGAGAATCTGATATGTATTGTTTATTAGAGCAATAATTCTCTCTGAGGTGGGATAGTTCCTTGAATACAGAATCCATTTTAGTACTAAAATGTAAAAGGAAAGGCCAAGGAGTGGGGGCCGATGTACATGAAATGTGGATGATTCTTATCTCAAAATACATTCATTCACCATTGAAAGAGTGACTTAAGGATGATTTTACTTATATAGTGTAGGTTAGAAGACCTTGGAATTTTTCTAGGAATAGACCATTCATTATTTATTTAAATTATTTTTTATGGAACTAATATTGATTACTATTAGAGACAAGGTGCTTTTGGGTGTGTTAGAAGCTTATTCAGAGCCAAGATCTCCCAAATTGGATGAGGAAGACTGAGCCTCATGGTTAGTAGAAACCATGTCTCCTAGCCAATATAGTTTCTTAAACCATGAGAACATAGATATTGGGGACTGGGGGGCCCCACATTTTGTCTGAAACATTATAACCCAATGCCTTGAACCATGTGATTTATCTGTAAATTTTTAGAGTTGTTTTTTTTCACGATTGTCATGTGGTTTGAGAAATAGTGTACCTAACAGTATCTTTTTCCCATTGGAGATGAATCTTGAAATATGGTTGGTGTACTGTTTTTCCAACCATGCTGCCAAACCATGATCACTAATTCATGTGGGTGAAATTGATAATGTACCCCTATTTAATGATTTAATAAAATTTCATCATCATCATATTCATTTCTAATGTGATCTACCTCCTTTTACACCTAGAAATATCCTCCATATCAACCTATGGATGAAGAGACATTCTCCATCCAACATCTATTTTACTAATTGTAGGATCCATCAAAAGATATTGGAATTCTCTTCAATCCCCTAAATTCTATTTCATGTGCTTCTTCCCATCAATTGTTCTATCTCAGTGTAGGCTCATTTTACCGATTTTTAATGAATTTTATGGATTCTTCGATTTTTTCTAACATAACATGTATAAGAGACTGCACTAGATGAGGTAAACACTATGAAGTTAAGGTAAATGGTCTATGTTATTTCCCCTCACTTCCGTGTGTTATATATAATATGTTGATTCTCCTTGAGTCATACCATTCGTGTGAACCCATACACGTTCTAATGAAATTAAATAAATCTTTACCAATCCAAATGAGACCTGAAATCATGTAAAATAAAATCCTTGTTCTTATATCCCTGACTTATGCCACCCCAATGAGTTTTCTCTCTCATAGAGGCATAATTTTCCCTTTGTTCTAAAGTTCCTAATACCCCTTCTAGGGTAGTGCCTCATAATAAATTTCATGATATGTTAATTGAATTTAATTTGATATCGGTACATATATTTGGCCCCTACATCCCATTCCTTAAATGAATTAATTGAATTAACTGAACTCATCATGTGCTTATACATTATCGTTTCTTCCTAAATGGATTACATAATTTTATGCCTAAACAAACATTCCAAATAATTTACAAATACCTGTTTGAATTATTACCCCTCATGTAAAGGGTGATAAAAGGGATTTTGACATAAGGAACCCATGGACAGATTTTTTGGGCCTCCTTATAAGAGTTTCAAAATGGTTTGTAAACATATTGGGGAGACACAAGCTATGCCTGGTATTGGTTCTTCATAAATTAACAATTTTTCTTCTAGGAGGATGAATCAAGTCACCTATAGTAGACCACTTGTATGAACTCGTTTTTATGATGGTTATAACATCCCATGATAGATATGTGGTCCCTTGCATATGATACCATGTATGAAATTGGAGTTTAATTCTTGACATTATTATACAATGACTTGGGTAACACTTGGGACATCATTTATAGTTCACCATTGAAAGAATCCCTATGAATTAGAAATTTACGGATCCCCGTAAGAGATATGTTGGAATGTAATATGAATTTAAAAGTACGGGCTCCTAGTGACATGCCATTGTTTATAATGGGGTTTTTTAGAATGAATTAAAAAATAATAATGTTATGAAATGATAAACGATCCTTTGGTTTTGGGATTATAGGGAAGTGTCCTCTATGTGTAATCAAAAGCACATGGATAGTCCACCTTCTCACATATTATCACACTCACTTTACCCCTATAGGATCCAATAGTTCAGGATCACCATCTTACGTCAAAGAAGGTAAATTGGACGGGTGTCAGTATATATCCTAGTCCAATGTATTCATTTATTTATTTCTATTTTTCATTTATAAACTATGGAACAATGCTCATATTATATTGATATATATTGATTTATCTACACACCATTGGGGTGCCCTAATAGGATTACATCACACACCCTACTTGGGATGCATTTTGTACCCAAGAGTAATTCATGAATATTGGTGTTCACAAAGGGAAGAAGACAACTTCTAATTCATTAATTATAGTTCTAGGATGGAGTATGATGGTAGAGGACCCGGAATATAATCGATATGCTAGTTATAGCTATTTTTTGGTCTTTTTTTCATTTTGATTATCATGTGGTCTATTCATATATCCCATGTCCCATGAATATCTATTTTCATATAACAACATTATCATGATCATTATCATATTGAATTTTCAATTTAATTAGCTTATGTAAATTTATTTAATTATCTTGTAGGATTATGTATTTTTTTGGGCTATCTTATACCTCTTATTATATCATAGGATATTTAGTGTTATATTTTTATAATTATATATTTATATTATACTACCCTCAACTCTAATAAAGGATGGCATAATCTCTTGATGGAAACACCGTAGTCCCTCGCTGAATGTATTCATTCTCTAGAGTTCGAGGTGGTGTGATTTCAGTATTGTGGCCTTTATATCATGGAATATTAGGTGTACTCTACATTGGGCTGCTACAATATGAACTATTTATGGGGTCTTGATGAGAATAATTTTTTAGCACAATCTAAAATTCAACTACATGTTCAAGAAAGGGTTTTCATGGGATCTCATATCTTAAGAAAAACCATGTACATATTATCTCCATCAAATGGATGGTTGGTGAATTTGAACCATTCATATACCATAATATATATTATGGACCTATATTACATACCTTAGTCGCACATTGGTGGATCACCTATCATTAGTTGAATTCTCTATCATAATAATTATGATTTTTCTATTGAGATGGATCTTTTGAAGTTATCTATGTTAGGAAAGTTATTCTTTATTGTACTAGAATGTAAATCAAAATTCATCCTTGATTGGGTCTACCATCAATCAAAGAATTTTTTATTTATTGAATTTGATTAGGAAATGAATGAACATCTTCAAGATTTGATAAATGTTTTATATTAATTATATATGGGGACTCATAGAGTATTGTTAGTTTCATTATATATTTCTATAAATTTCACATTATTTAATCACAAACTTAAACAAAATGAATCAATGTTCTATATTCATTTTAGGGGACCCTTTGATATCTAGTAGCATATCATAAAAATTTCATACTGATTATATTTACCCCATTATTTATTGATATGTATAATGGTTTTCATTGTTTATAAATAAGGAAATACATACCTTATACTACAATATATTGAATATATGGAATTGTATGATGATACAAAATATTATGAGAAAAATAAATAAATTTTATACTAGAGTGTGATAGTTCTTTATGTTGTTGTTATTTTCTTGATGTGGGAGTGATGGAAATATGGAAACATAATAATTGAATCTAGGAGTCTATACTTGTGATGAAATATTTGGAGTTGAGTTTGTTTCCTTATAAGGCTTGTTGATTATAATTTTCGTGTGAAAATCCATATTGTGGGGATTTTGTAATAACTTATATTATCACGAGTTAGATTTTTCTATATTTGTTAGTTTTGTATATTTTAATATGATGTAATTTTAATTTTATGTATAATTATTGGCTAATTAAAGGAAATATATACGTTTAAATTTTGATAAAGGGGTAAGACAAACAACTAGTACTTTGTGAATAGATACATAGCACTTAGTAGTGTTAGGTGTGATGTATAATTCTTTATAATGCATCTATAGAGTACCTAGTGTCTCTGTTTGTGTACGGAGTTTCCTTGTACCATGTACCTAAGATAAACATTATATTTTTTTAAATAGGATCAAGATATTCATTTAATGTTATATGTTTCTCTCTCTTTGTGATTTTATTATGGTTTTTTATTATCATATAAATTCATAACAATCGTATCAAGGTTATCCACTATTCCTATTATTCATTAAAGGAACCCTTTTCCAATCACGTGTCAAATCAATACCAAACTACCATCAGGATATTTTATCAATGAATCTAAAGTTAGTGTACCCTGATTTATAATTAATATTATACCATTAATTCAATGCAAAAATAAATACTCTCAGTTTCATTAATGTTGTAGAATCCATATCATTATTTAGAATTAATATTATCTAGGTATTACAATGAACGCCCTTGGAAATATAATGTGATACCGCTTTTACTATTTATTATTTCTATTATTATTTATTAGTGAAAATAATATCTATATTTTTTTAATTCTAGGTCAATAAAATCCTCTTAAATGTTTAATAACATCCTTATACGAATTTTGATGTTTTTTTGAGCTGGAAAATTGATATGTTACCCCTAAATTCATATATGTTATGGTTTTTAGGGTTTGTAGTTGCATGGGTTTTAGTGAGACTCAAACAAAATTATGACCTCTCCACTAAATACTTTTCTTTTAAAATAATTTTTTGATTTACTTCAATATTGATTTTCATTCTATAATTATTGATCAATTAGTATTCAAAAAATACCATGATATTTTCAAATAAATTTCAATTAAATTCATTGTAGTTGATAGATTATGAATCATTTATCTATGAATATATGTTTATGATGAATATAAATTATAAAATTAATAAAAATAGATTTGATTTAAATTATATATACGTTTTGAATGTAATACCTAATCCACTTGAAATATATTTTTAATTTTGAAGAATTGTTTGAAATATTATTTTTATGTATTTTTTTCATACATATTTTATTTAAAATTTAATTAATAGTTTTGAAAATATGAAACAATTTTGTTTTCAAAATTGAAAAAAAGAATTCACTAGTAATCAATTGGTTAAAACTGGAAGAAAAATATCAAAGTTGAGGGAGAGGTTTTTTTTATAAATCATTTTTTGTGCCCAATGCATTTTATTCATAATATTTTAATTTAATAATTATTGATAAGTGATTTTAAATATATGTTTATATATTATATTGAATAAAATATTTTAAAATTAATATAATCATTTGACATATTAATTTAAATGGAGTAAATTTAATTTTATCCTTCAAAATTATTTTCTTAAAAAAATTAGTTTATGTTTTGTTAATGGATATTTGATGAATAATTTTTAAATTATACGAATTGAATATTATAAAATAGAATCCATATTTGGGATTATTATAATTATTATATTTTTATATAGACAAATTTATTTTTTCATTGTGAATAGTAATCATGGTAAATATCTTTTTACAATAGAAATGGATAAAAAGGGTTTATAATGAGTGAAAGTGAAGAGATAAGGGTTTAAATAACTTAATTACATGTATAAATTGTATGATATAAATGTATTCTTATTCCATATAATCAAATATATGAACATCATCCAATTCTGTGTCACATTTCAATGAGTGGGACTTTTTTATTTTTTTTAATATTGTTAATATTCGTTTCTCCCCTCACTTATAAAAGAGAACATCCATTAATCTCTTCTCCAAATCACCTGATCCATTTTGAATTAAATATATCACACCAATTATTCTATAAAAAATCATTATCTATTACCATGATGTCCTTTTTTTTAAATGACCCACCCAATATGGGTTAACGTCCTTTTTAATGCATGATACTCAAAGAAGAGGTAAATGTTCTTTACAAAACAAATCCAGCCTTATTTATTCATAAACATTATACTAGTGTTATTTAAACATATTATCACAATGTAATTAGTATATTAAAAATAATTATATGTTTTTATTCTAAAATTTAAAACATTTTCTACATCTTTACCTTTTTGGAAAATGATATCAATGCTCTTGTTTACGTGTGGAATGTCACCTCCAAGAAGCGATGTGAATCATTTTTGATCTCTTATTTATATTAAATGTTAAAATTATAAATATAATAAATATATATTATATTTATTATATAGTCATTATTTATTAATGTAAAATTATTATGTACCATTCTCTCATTTTATCCCTCAAAAAGTAAAAATATAACTTGATCATTTATATGGACTACTGTCTCCATGAAGTATTATAATTTATCTTTCATTACATCTTTATATGATTGGATATAGACGTGTATTTGATGAATAAATATTATAATTATTAATTGAATAATTTTATATATATGCTTAATTAGTGATCAAGGTGAAGGTAATGGAACTCTCAAATTGAAATAATCAAAGAAAATGAATGAGATTTCATCTGAATGTTTATATTAATAAGTAGTTTTTAATAAAAGGGTGATAAGAAATTATAATTGAAAAATATATATTAGTATTTATATAAACATCGTAATGTGATATATTTATAAATATTAAATAGTTATAATATAATATTATTTAATTTATACGAACAAAGACCATACATGATTTATAAAGAAATGTTTTAATATAATTTCTATTTAGAATTGTATATGTCAAATTAAAATTGATGGAAATTTTAAAATACATATCCATTAAACCACATCAATTTATTTTATTATGGATATTTATAGATATTAAATTTATTAATACGAGTTTCCTTTATTATATACTTTCTATTCTCAAGAAACAAGTTTTATGAAAATCCAAAATTACACCCTCTTTAGCCGATGAACTTTTTCTCTCATGCCCATTTAATAAAAAATGTTTTTATGGTAGTTTTTAAATGAAATAGCGTGTCATGAGAATTTAGAGAACCAAACCAAAGGTATTTCTAAGAATATTTTAAACACACCAAATATAATAGAGAGTCAGGTAATACTAGAACAAGGTACTCAAAAAATAATAAAAACCTACAAAAAATATTTTTTCCAAAGTAAAATAATGCATAAACCCCAACATGCAAGATAAATTCATTTCTCCCCACTAGATTTCAATACATAGAACATCATTTCAATGAATTACAGACCATCATGCTATTTAATGTGACTATATCACTACATCCTCATTATGTAAAATATGTATTCCAAATGAGAGAAATTGTAAAGAATGTATTAAGTATCATCCCTTTAACAACCCAATCCATTCTCATAACAATTCATAGAACATAAAAAATGTAACGAAATTATATACATCATAACCAAAAGTGAAATTAAAATAGAAATTATACCATTAACTCAAAATCCCAATGAGAGTTCAATAGTAAATAATACTAATGATATAACCATCCACAACCCTAGACAAAGGGAGAAGAAAAAAAATAAGAAGGATATACTTGGAGGAGAATGATTCAAATTTATGTAGTAGAAATTGTCCTAGAAATAATAATACCAACTCAGAGAAACTAGTGAAAAGGTAGTCCCTTCGGTATATGTTTGAAGATGCAACTATCATTTGAACATGTTTTTATCCAGAAAACATTACCAAACCAAAACATTTTAGCTTATAGAAGTATCCATTCCAGAACCATCAAAAAATCATTATCCATAAAAAACGACGGAAAGAATATATAAAAATAAAAGAAAAACCCTCTCATTAATCAAAAAATAAAAAATCATGTTCTATGTAGTAGCTATAGAATTCAAAATCAATTCAGATCAACTAAAAACATTATCCTCAGATAAATAACTAGAACTATGAACCTAGAAGAGAGGTGAATATGAATATTTCCGGAATGAACATCCCATTTTATTAATCATTCTAAGTAGAAACTTTTACAGTCCTAATTCTGATTATTATTTACAAAAAGAATTTTATTTCATTTTTTTAATGTTTGGTTATATTATTATAATATTCTAACCCATTTCCATATAGTTTACAAAATAATCACACATCATCACTCTTACTTAGAAAATCAGTAGAAATATGTCAAATATATTTGAATTTAATAAATATTATATGAATAATTCAATATTTAACATTTAAATTAAAATTATCTTATATTTTGAATAACACTACTTACATGATAGATGTTTCTAATAAGTCTATGTAAATAAGATGTAGGAATAATGCCCAAATTCCACGTTTTTGGTCTCCTTATAACTTCTAAATAGGTCTCCAATATAACAATACACATTTCATAAAATTATTTCATTCTACTAGACATAACAATGTATAAAAACTCCATTTAAAATCTTCACAAGGGAGTTTTAATGTAAAAAAACTTATCCTAGTAACATTGAGCTAGTATCAGTTTTATTAATTTAGAATATTATACAATTAATAACATCATAACTGACCAAATAGTTTAGTATTTTTGTTAAATAAGATACATACATGAATCCCCTTTTACATTTTAATACCCAAATAACCGAATAATTTTTTTGTTAATATTATTATTCCCTTTAGAATATCATTGCATATCATTCATAGTAAAAATCCTAGATTATTTGGAAAGAAATAATTAAGGGTGGTATCTAATTATAAATAATATCTATGTAAAACATAATCAATAATTAGTCTACAAAGAATAAAAAAATTAGGAATATTAAATATGGAATGGAAATTAATAGAACACACATGCCATTTAAATTACCTGGCTATCATAAATAGATAAGAAATCATCAAAAGTAAAGGTAAATAATTGAACACATATTCTATTATAATAACATGACTATCATGAATATATAAGTAATAATAATTATGGATGTTAAATATTATAGGAAACATGATAATAATGAATAATATGATGACCGTGATTAGATAAGGAATAAGTAATTTAGCATCATAAATGACTAAAACCACATCCCATTTAATCTATAAACATGGAATGAAATTCATAAAAATATAATATATTTGTGAAAATCTAATGGGTAACAATAAAATAATTCTTGGTGAAGAAAATTATTATCTATTAGATAAAATGATCTCAAGAATCATGATACCTCTATAGTCAATACCTTTTATATGATTGTTTAATGCATATGGGTAGGTATACACAATAAACCCATTTAACTAAGGCTATCCAACAAATTTGTCTAATGAGACAATAAATTCATCAATGGGGTATCTATAATTAAGCCCCACCTATATCTTCATTTTCAAATAATTCTTCATATATCAATTCATATATTTAATTCATGAATAATATTCCTTATCAACATATTTCCATATCTTGTAAATAATTCAAATTAACATTAATTTCCCCAGTCAATCACATAACTGTAAAATTAAAATATTATATGTAGAAATGATTTATGATTTTGTAATTTATATATAAATTATAATTCATATTGTAATTTATGATAAATTTAATGTCTACTAGTGATATAAAAGTTTATATTTCAAGGAAAAGATAATTATTACAGAATTATGAAAGAATGGGATTTTCAATACTTTCTCTTATAAAATTGATTTTAAACCATCGAAATAAATAATAATGATTCTAGTAATGAAATTTATCCCTCATGAAACATTATAACAATAAATGGATGATGATGTTTTGAATAAAAATACAATTAAAATGGCATTAAAATATTATTGATGAAAATATCAACTTCACTTTTAATTTTTTTACTAAATATTCCCAAAATATTTTTAGAATAATTGTTTTGTATATAACCATTAAAACATATAATTTAAAATTTAAAACACTAAGTGGTCATAATAGTGGAAAATACCATTCATGTCATACATGTTCAAAAGTATTATTTTTACAGGTTTAGTAAAAGGAAAGTGGGCCTTGTTTTGTAAAAGAAAAATTGATTACTTTTAAAAAATTAAAAAATTAAGATGCAATTAAAAATGTATTTAATCAAACATTTTCTAGTTTTTTAGAATATTCTAATAACATTTTTAGAAAATATAGTATTGGAATACAAAATTATTTTCAAATGTAGAATTAAATGAAGTTGAAATTTCCTAAAACATTTTATCAATCATTTTAAGTATTAAAGAGTGGAAAAATTGATCTATTATTTGAAAAAATTTAGTTAATAACTATGGTTATTTATTTATTATATAGGTATCCAATAAAATATTTCAATGTAAATTCAATTATAAATTGTTCTAATTAAAATTATATTTTGTTATAAGCCCTTACAAAGATCATAACATTGTCTGAAAATTAATTAATTAATGAATTATGTGTATCAATTGTAAATACAAATAAAAAATGGATTTAATGAAAATTATATTAAATAATCATTAAACAAATTATCTTATAATGTAAAAGTCAATGAAGAAGTAATATAACTCAATGAACATAAATTGAGTTATGAAACCTTTAACCACATGGTAAATTTTAATTCAAATACACTTATAAGATATAAATCAAATTAAAACATAAAATAAAATCAATTATCAATTTTTCATGAAATTAAATGATAAATTTGATGTATATATACCATATAAATGAATTTGGGTGCATAATATTAAAATATCTGTAAATGAAGGGTCATTGAGATGGATTCCCATACCTCACGCTTACTTTTGACAGAAAATGTTTTAACATTTTGTATAATGTTTCATATCAAGTTATTTATTTATATAAGAAGTATTTTATTTATAATATCATATATGATTCTTTTATAATATCATATCACTCGTTCGTTAATAATAATTCATTATAACTATTACTTCAAGTGATAAGTCCCCAGTTATCTCATGCATGTTTAACATGAATTTTTTGGTTCATGGGAATATTATATAGTTCCAACATATATAGAATTATATTAAAGTTACAATTGTAATTTTTTTATTAGATACAATTTTTGAATCCTTATTGAAAAATTAACATGGAGAATGGATTACATTTTTTGTGGAGGCGGTAGGCCATATATATGCATGAGTGATGCTATCATTTCATTAACGTGTCAAACTGTAAGGAATTAGTTGATATATTAATTACCAAAAATAAATACCATGTCAAATATATCATATATATTCATTAATGTTTCCTTATTACATTCCATATATGGTTTATGTGAAAAATTAATCACATCAAATTGTGAGGTGATATTAGGTTGCAAACACAAATGAAGTTATCGTTATTTGAAAATCCGGTAAATTAAGATGGTGTATGTGATATTATATTTAAATAAGTATAATAATACAATCATAACTATATATTTATATTAAATACAAAATTATATACAATCTTGGGATGCATTGATGGAAGAATAGTTACAACGGTTCACGAGGTAGTAGTTCATTGTACACATGATCGATGAATTCATTTCCCATTTAATGAAAGACCAGATGGGTAATGGTTATTAGATTAATGTAATAACATATTATAATTCTGTAGATAATTTTTTTATTATAAAATCATTATTTAATATTGATTTTAATAGTTGGAAGTAGAAATAAAATAAAAATTATTTTTTAAGAACATTACATCTTCATCAGACGACCACTTTAGGCTTTAACAATTGCATTCCAAAGATGGGTTTATTATAAAAAAATTAATCTAGGATGTTTTTAATGGAATAAAGAATTTATTTTAGTATGTTTATATAGATCCAAATGTCTTTTGATATCCTAATAGGGGAGGAGAGGTGGCCTTGTTTTATAAGTTTGTGAGAGGACACACCTGGATATTTAAAAAAATATCCATTAAAGAAACATTTTTATCATGAAATATTCCACAAAAATATATATTTATAAAAAAATAGGGGTTATATTGTCTAAATATAGTCATCCATTGGTTTTTATTGAATTTATTAGTTCATTTCTTCTTTTCACTATTTATTTTAACCCCCGATAAATCATCTTTTACCTTAATCACAGTAATTAATTTTTACTTAACTTACTATTAATATGGTGAATAATTAATTTGAACATTTTATGTATTTTAAATTATTCATATTAAAAATATGTATTCCATTTTTATAAATTTAATTTTCATATTTTCTTGTAACAAATTTATAATTATACCAACATAAATAAAATAAAATTGTGTTTCCAAGGGAAACATTATCATAAATGTAGAAGGTATTAATATCTAAATTTAATGTTAAATTGATTTAATTAACAAAAAGATTATTTATTATAATATCATTAAACTAACTTTACATTAAAATAAACATAAAACATAACACAACAATATAAATAATTTTATCAAAAATGAATTCTTTCATATATATTAGCATTTTCACTATTCATTGAAAAATTAACCATTGTAAAAAAAATCCAGTAGGATAACCCTAAGAAATTTTTATAACGTCATTTCATGAATTAAGTTAAATTTAACAGGTATTGTTTATAATATTGATAAAAATTAGCTTTAAATATTCTATTCAAAGCGCCACTATATCGCTATTTTGAAAAAATATAGTATTTTCAAAAACATTTATTTTTTCAATTGATTATTATTTTATTTATAATCAATACATAAGCACTATTTTCTTAAATTTTTTAATGATATTCAGACCATAAAATTTAATGACTAAGTTATAATGTAAAACTCTATTATGGTTAATTTATTCTTGGGATTGTGTTTTTCATAATCAATAAAACAGGTCGAATTCACATAAAAATAAATTTACCATAATTTATCAAGGTGTTTCTATCTTTTTAACGATTTTTATTTTGTGTAATGTATCCTATATAACCTAATTTTATTCAATAAAAATATGATATTATAACATTTTCCTCACATACAATAAAATGTGTCCTCTTCATTAGATGTTTCATTTTTAAATTTAGGGTTTGAAAGTGAAGAATTATTTTATAACACCCTCATCATAAAAGGATTAAGAAAATTGCATTTAAAAGAGGGAAAGATAAATATTAATGGTCATATATAATAATTGTTAACTAGTTTTACATATCGGATAACATAGTTTTTAATTGAATATATAGACATGTATGAATATTATAATAACCATGAAAATGGAGGAGTGTGATAGAGGACATTGATCACAAGAATGTGAATGGTTAAGATAACATAAACATCTAAAAATCATAAATTTGTGATGATTAAAAATTCTATTGCTTCATCGGATATAGTGTTAATAATAAATAATTATTATTTCAAAATTATATTCTTATTTTTGAGGAATAATTTTACTATATAATATTAAATTTAAATATTATTAATTGAAATAATTCTATTTAATAGTTACAATTTCATCTTTTAGTAGTTCTTCGATCAACAACCACTTCCTCACTTACATCATTAAATGAATGTCGAAAAATGATTTTTTTCCTGAACCACTAAAAATAACTTTTTACAGGTCGTAGAATGCATAAAATAGTCACAAGTATCTCATCCTCTTTGTAAATATTTTCCATAACCAATATGTTTGAATCATGTTGTTAATCTCTAAACCTCACTTATTTCACAACTAGTTTTCGTTAATACTTATTCATAAAATAAAGTAAGTAAAAATTATTACTTGTTTACCATAAAATCTCCCAGACCATGGGGTTTTCTAAAGTCTTGTCATTTTTTCGTTATGGGTTCATGCCTAGTCCTTTGCCAAATCCAATGGGTTGTCACATTTTATGCTTGTTGTCATTTTTTCAAAACTAATTAATATAATTCCTATATTTTCCAAATAATATGATTAACCGTTATTTTTAAAAAATCATATATATGATAAGAATTAAAATTTATAAATGTGATTAATCATAAAACCAAAAAATTAAATATAATTTTTCCTCAATTAAGATTTTCCTATAATAAACCAATGGGTTGTATTCTCAAAAAACATCTAAAAATATCTTAGATAATATTTTATTCCAACAATTTTTTAACATGGTGTGTTTATTAATTTTAACTTTTGATTACACATAATCTAATAAACCAAAAATGGTATCTATAAATATAATGTTAAAGAAGAAATAAATGATTCTAATATTTAACATAATCCTAACATGTTTCACGATTAATATAACTAAAATATCATTGGTAAAAATAGTTATGAAATTTAATTCCTGAATCTCCATCAATAAATAAATCAACCATTTTATTTTCATAGTGGTTCATCCTTATTCTATAATTTAACATTTATAAATGGGAATTGAAAAGGATAATTCCCATGTTCCCCACATTTAACACAAAGATCTATAAATGGATCCGTGGGGTGAAATTTATTTCTATACATCATACTCCTCATCACTCCCTATAAATTTATTTCTTTATGCACCTACTTTCAACCCATAAATAATTTTCCCATTCCCATGAGGCACATTCATGGGGGTATCTTTCCACATTTTTAAAATAAAGGAAACCAAGTCTTCTTTCCACTATGTTTTCCACTAATTGATATCTTAGAAAACACCATCCATAATTTCATTTCTGAGTGTGGGATTCGGATATGGTATAGGTTGATAATACTATTATGAGATAATAGATTAGGTATAATCACAAAATCCTTCAATCATTTCATCAACCAATTTATTTTCTCATAGTCACCACATTTTTACTTTACGTTCAATGTATACAATATTCAATTCATGTTCCACTCATTTACTAAAACCAAAATACATATTCTGAGGAACAATAATAGTAATAGTAAAACCATATAATCATTTATAGTATCTCTATATTAGGAAACAATCTTTTAAATTTTATACACCATAGGTTTTACAGTGGTCATTCTCTATCTTCATCCTTCCAAACCCTTTATAATGGTTTATAATGAAAATGTGAATTATCTGATGTATTTCCCTAAGGACTGTCAAATCAGTTGCACAGTGAGTCCCATTGTCTTGTACTAGGTAATTATCATGTCAATATATATATATATATATATATATTCCATTTTCATTTTTATTACATTACGGTACATATGTCCAATTATATGTTGTTTAGGATTCTTCCCGTAGTTTCCTTTCAATATTTTAGGATGGTGTTGGTGTTTAATTAAGGTCATCACTGGTGTGAAGTTAAATTCTATGGTGATGGCTTCCTCAAGTGGATCACTATTCATTGGTCGGTTCACCACTATGATGGAGGGTTCTAGTGGTGGACTTCATCAGTGTTTTTTTGGTTTATTATTTAGGATTCTAGTGCTTCTGGGTGTTCTTCATGGGGAATCTCCTCCCTGCTTTTACTTCTGTCATGTTCGGCGGATCATATGTATTGACTATGAGATCAATGATTTGTTTCTTCTCAGTGGAAAATATGAATAATTATCCTTGATGATGATGGTTTCTAAAGGTTTCTTTAAATTTTAATTCAATGGGTTGTCTACGGTGATGATGACGGTGTTCTTGGAGATGACGGTGTTCTCGGTGATGACATGGGTCTACGGTGATTTAGTGATATTATGGATGTGTTTCCTATCTGTGAATCATTGGGTGATAGTGACAAAAACATATTATGGTATTCTACATTTTTATTTTTGTATTTTTCAACGGGTTTTTAGTGGAGGTATAGCAGAGTCCTCGTGAGTTTTTCATGTTTGATCCTTTTTAATTTTGAGACATGTTTCATCTAACAATAAAGGTGTGGTGTATGGTTATGTTTTTTATTTTGAAATTTGAACTTTGTAATAGGTGTTGTGTGAGGTTCTGTCTCAATGTTGGAGGAAAGGGTCTATAGGTTACCACATAATGTCAAAGTGTATTTTTACTGAATTAAAAAAATTGTGGATGAATATGAAATGATAAATTATTAACCACACATTCTATTTATATAACATGTCATAACCCGCCTCACGGGCCATGAACCTTGTCATTTGAGCCCATGGGTCTCCTGTAATACATCTGTTTCCTTCTCAGCACACCATAGGCTATTACTCACTAGGGCCACTTATCAGACTAATGAAAGTCCCCATAGGCCAACACATGTTCTTTCAGTGTGTTTTTTCCATACTCACACACATGCTGGGAAACTATCCAGAAGGTCACCTACCCGATTACTAATCTAGGCCAAGCATACTTAACTGTGGAGTTCTAATCAGGTAGGCTCCCGAAAAAAAAGGTTCACCTTTTTGAAATGGGTAGTAACATTTATCCTTTTATGTTTAACTTTTATAGGGGTGTTACATTATCCACCCCTTTAAAGAACAACACCCTCGTTGTGGACCCCAAGCCTCAAACCCAGGCAGTGCCTAAGCACTTCCGACTGGGTATTGGCTCTGATACCATTTTTCATGGACAGTCTCCCCAGGCCATGAACATTGCCATCTAACCCCATGGGTCTCCTGTAATTACTTGGTTGCCTTCTTAGAAAACCATATGCTATTACTCACTCGTGTCTCTTATCAGACTAATAAATGCCCCCACAGGCCAACACATGTTCTTTCAGTGTGTTTTGTCCTCACTCACACACACCTTGGGAAACATCCCAGAAGGTCACCAATCCTAATTACTACACCAGGACAAGCATGTTGTCTTGGTGAAGTTTAGGGGGAAGAAAGTGTCTATGGTGGGGAGAATTGTCACACCCTGACCATGGACGCCTATGATTTTATTATTTTCTTGGTCCCATGACTCTGGGTAGAGTGAGGTTTGGTTTCAGGTTTACATTTTTGAAGCTTTGATGTTTTCGATGGGTCTCGGTCTAGTGCGCAGTCACCGCAAAGCTAGTAGTCACCGCACATTCAGTTAGAGTGGGTACTCAGTCACTGCACCACTAGTAGCTACAATGCGTTCGCTCCTGGAGACTACGCGGTTGACAGATTATTATTTCTATTGTTATTATAATTATTGTTGTTGTTGTTATTATTATTATTATTGTTAATATTATTATTATTATTGTTATTGTTATTGTATTATTACTATTATTATTGGATTATTATTGTTATTAGATTATTATCATTATTATTAGATTTTTGTTATTATTTATTTACAATACCTTCTATTTAATTATATATTTTCTCTTATCCTTCTCCCCTTTCATCTCCTTTCTTCTTTTCCTTTTTCTTCTTCTCTACGCGTACTGCTCCCTTGTCCCCATGTTCTATGCCCAACCTCCTCGAGGTCTTCCCCCAGGTCTCCCCTCTCCCCTATTCTTCATCCAGCAGGGCATCCACCCCCTGTGATCTCGACCCTACCATGTCTGACGCCCAACCAACCAACATCCTGGTCTGGATCACTTTCCCCACTACACCTACCTGCTATAGCGACACGGTGGCTGCATCCTTTCCCTGGTCGTGTTGTCCTACAGTAGTGCCTTCCCACCTCATCTCCCCAACCAACATCTCCTGTTCTCCCCCGCTGCCTCCCACATTACACCGCTCATACTGCCAGTACCCTCTTGGCCTCCTCCACTGTCTGCCACTGCATAGCAGCCCGACACCCTCTCCTTTGTCTGCTACCGCACAACAGTCCAGCACCAAGGTGCCCTGATCATCTCCCCCGCTCCTCCAGACACGAAGCCAGCCCTCCCTACTCCCTCTTGGTCTACTGCTGCACCTGGCCAGCACGTGCACACCCTCCTCTCCTTCAGCGCAGCAGCCCTGTCTCAGCCCCACCATATCTCAGGTGTTGTCCCGAGCCCCGTCGTCCCCCTGTTCACCCGGCTCTAACCCCCCCCCCCCCCCCTCTAATGCACCCTCCTCCTCTGATGGTAACCTCCCCTACCGTGGCGACCTATGGTGCACCCCCTGCTAAGTGGCATCTCTTTTCTGACTCAATAACTCCAGCGCGGCCCCTACTAGCTGGTGCGACACCTTCTGGTGTAGCCCCTACTGGCCGACATGTTCTTCTCCAGTTGACTGCACCTTCTCCGGCCACCCCACACCCTTCTAGTGACTTCTCCATCCGACAACACTTCCCCTCCTGATGAGGTTCTGTCAGCCGTCCTGTTTCTGATGACTTCATCCCAGCGCGCACAACCCCTGTCGGTGTGCGCCCATCTAGTAACCACCTATCAAACATGCGTAGCCTCTTTGGTATAGCCCTCTACTTTTTTTGTTCCTTTCCTTAATTTATGTTGGGTTTATATCACATTGAGTGTTTGTTTTGGTTGGTTTATAATTTTTGAAACCCTGGGGAGGTTTTGTCGGGTTTCCATCATCGTTGCGCTTCAGTTTCGAGGTGAGGGTTTCTTCCTACCGCTTGGATTCATATAAATTAATGGGTATTTTTGGTTTTGTTTTCAGTTCTTAGTGTTTTTTTGATGTACATTGGACCTTACTGTGTGGTGTCGGACGTGCGTCTTCTATTTCATCTCAGTATCGAGGTAGGTCCCCCACTGCACTAGCCATTAAATCCTGAATTTATTAGTTTCTTGATAATTTATTAATTTTAATTAATGAGAAATAATATAATATAATTAATTTTAAAATTTATTATTTGGTGTAAAAAAATCTGATTATTTTATACACGGCACTTGAAATATTTTCTTAACGAATGGACACCGAGTAGTGAAAGAATGCCTTTTGGATTTTAAACATAATGCATGGAATTTCAAATTTTGTTCTGGTTTATTGATAAATGATTTCTTTTGAAGCATGGGCAAGCGTTTTGGTTCTGTTCATAAATGAGGATTTTCCATAAAATTGATGAAGGCCCTTTTGGAACTTTAATAAAATAAATTATTTTGGAAAACATTATTTGGGGTGACTTAGATGTGATGTTTGGAGTACGTTGACTGCATGATTTGTGTGTGATGTTTTTACTACTTGATTGACTTTTTTTACTCACCCATTTCCAGTTTATTATATTTGTTGACATGGAAATCTGGCATCGTAAGTGAATCTTCTAAGAACGATTGCTGCACTAGTTTAGATTACGCACTGACTAGTGGCCCTTAGTACAGATGACACTCTTCTAAGGGATTGGTTCCCTTGATTAGGACATGTAGGGAAACACCAGGCGTTAGGGCGTTATGACGTCATTGAGAGTAGGCATGCCTTCAGGATGAGTCGCATGTATAGTACATTCTGGAATGTTCACCAGCTCCTAGGTTCGACCCATATTTTCTTCAGTGTTTATTTCTATGTGGCGGACGCATGCGAGGTCTAGTTCACCTGTTGTCCCCTCTGCACCACTTATTTTCCATTTCCCTTAGTGTGTGTTGTGTGTTGTTTGTGGTTTTCTATTTGACTAACACCTGAAATTTGAATTTCTAAATTGCTCACAGAAATGTTTCAAAATGCAATGCACCGGTTCCTTTCAAATGTTAAACTCTCTTTAAATTAAAAAGGGAAATAGACTGTTACTTGTTTTAGAAATGGAAGTGAGTTTGGAAACCAATATTTTTTATAATTTAGTTCAAACATGGAATTATTAAATTTCTTTATTTAAAGGTTGTGCATTGGGAATAGTTTATTGGGCATGCCTACTGAGTATTAATACTCACACCTATAGTGTTTTCCTATTTTTTAGTTTTGTTAAAGTTTTTACATGAGCTTGCTTTCCGTGGGTGAGAGTTGGCTGGGGACTAGTTAGCGACTCTTGGATTTGCAGGGAGTTTTGGTCATGGTCAGGTTAGTTTTTTGTTATTGATTGTTCTCCCTTTTTTGTGTCATTTACTTGCCTTGAGTTATTTTACTTTTTATGTTACTTTACTTGTCTTTCATTTATGGTCCAAATCCTCCCCTATTGTTTAGTTTTGATGCCCGAAACTAGTTGCCATCCTGTGGGGATTGGGAATGCCTCTCACACCGTGTTGCGGGCTGGCTCGGGTGACCAGTTTAGGGTCCACCCGAGTTGGTTCATTACATAACATGACTATCAAAAATAGATAAGGAATAATAAATATATAATCGTTAATATCTAATAAAAATTACCATTTAATAAATAACATAACAATCATGATTAAATAATTATAATTAATATATAAAGTCAAATTATTGAAAAAACATTCCATTTAATAAATAAACAGAGACTGAAATACGTCTAAAGTTATTATCATTTCAAAAATATCATCGATGACAAGAAAATAGTTAATATGAATTATATAGAAAATTATAGAATGTTTGAATTTCATGAATCATGGTACCTATACCATCATGACCTTTCACACGATAGTTTAAAAATAATAGTTTGCTATACACCAGAAACAATGCAACTATGGCTAGCCAACTGATTCATCTCATTAGACAATAGATGCATCGAGGGGATATCTATAACTAGCATCCACAACTATATTTATGTCCAAATCATTCTATATATATCAAATAATTGATTTAATTTCTGAAAAGTAGGGTTTATCAACAACTCCCCATATCGAGTAAGGATTAGAGATTAATAATAACTTCCCCAAAAACATATTCAAATTTCAAAGTAAAAAGCAATTTGTAGAAATGATATTTTGTATATGTAAAAATTATATCCATGATAATTAATCTGTATATTTAGAGAAAATGTAATGTCTATTCCTGATATGAAAATGAAAATTTAATGGGAAACTTTCTGATTACCAAAATTAACCAAGGAATAGAATTTAAAAAATATCCCAATTCAAAGTGATCGTAAAATATCCCGAGAAATAGTAAGGATTGATAAATAAAACATACCCCCATTGGATCATTCGTATAGTAAAGGGCCGATATCATTGACGAATATAAATATAATAATCATTTTATTAAAAATATTCCAAGTGTAAAATAACATTTCAACATTGAAAATATTTTTTATAACTAAATGTTCCAAATATATATTGAAAATATAGTTTTTATGATAGAGGTAAATTTATTACATGTCTTACATTTTAGAATAAATATTTTCTTGACATATTTAGGAAAATATAAATGATTCATTTTGTAAAATGAAATGAAGATTCCAATAAAATTTTTCTAAAAGTCTAAAAATGGGTAAACATTTATTTAAATGTGATTTCTGAAATGTTGAAAATATGTTTATAAACATTTTTGGAAAAAATATTTTGTGGATGTTAAATGATTTTTGACCAATGAGAGAAATGATGTTGAGATTTCATGAAAATAATTTTTGAATCATTTTATTATGAAAGAATGTAAATGGTACTACTACATGAAAACATCATGAATAACAAAGGGTAAAAAATTTAAATTTTTTTCATAGATAATTATCGAATAGATTTATTTTATTATAAATTTTTCTATAAACAATCATGATTAATATGAGATTGTGTACTAAATTCTTAAAAAGATTAAAAATTTGAACTGATAATTAATAAATGAATTGATTTTGTGTATCAAATATACATTGAAAAATAAAAAGTGGAGATATATCATAATGTAATTAAATATCATTACATAAATAATCTTATAATTTCAAATACAATGATGATATAAATTTTCCCAATAAAAATACATATTGATAAAAAAATCTACACAACATTGTTTTTTTAATTTAAAATAAATTTCATGAAATAATTCCAATTAAATATAAAATAACATTAAATTTGAATTATTCGCGATATTACATGAACCATGTCCAGTATATCTTCCATATAAAATGAATTAGGTGTGTAACATTACAATATTCCTCAATAAAGGGAAATTGAGACCAATTACCATACCAAACACTTCCTTTTGGTGGAATGTGATTTATCATTCTACATAATAGTTTTAATAATGTTATTAATTTATACTAGAATAATATATTTTTATAATATCATATTTGGTTGTTTTATATCATATTATCAGTTTTTCATTAACAATGTTTCACTATTATTACTACTTCTAATGATAACATCCTTGTTTTCACATGAATTTTTAAACGTGAATGTTCCCGTTCATGAAGATATTATATAGGTCTATAATATACTTATTTATATAATTATAATAAATATAATTTTTATTAATTAGATAAAATTTTAGAATAAATATTTAAATTGTAACTTGGATAATGAATCACATCATTTTATAGAAATGGTAAGTCATACATACGCACGAGCGAGAATATCATTTCATTAAAGAGTCAAATCGTAATGAAGTAGGTAATAAATTAATTTTATATTATAAATATCATTTAATAGTTATCACATATATTTAAGAAATTATCCTTATCACATTCCATGTAAAAACTTTGGAAAAACTAATCACATCGCTTTGCGAGGTGGTAGTCCCTCGTACACATGAGTGGCGTTATCATATTTCTCATGGACTGAAAAGTAATATGTTAGACATGATATTCTATATACCTAAGTATCATAATATCAAAGATAATATATATATATAGATGTATATGTATATATATATATATTAAATCCATCATTATATAAAATCATGAGATTTTTTGATGATAAACAAGTTACATTAGATCATGACGCAGTAGTCTGTCGTACACCCGATTAACGAATTCATTACCCATTTTATAGAGGAAGAGAATGATAAAGGTTATGAAATTAAACTCATAATATCTTATTAAATTTTATATTTCAGTGTTATTTTACTATCTTAAATTAATATGATTTGAATGACATGGAATAATAAATAAAATAATAATGATCATTTATGAATGATACATCTTCTTTCGATGTCATGTATATGTTTTCACAAAAATAATTAATAGGATAGAATAATGATAAAAATATTATATATAATATTTTAATGTTAGTAATTAATTTATTTTTTTATGTATTGGATGATGAAAATTCGATTCAGACGTGTGAAGAGGGATTGAGAGGGGTTGACTTTTATAGGTAGAGTATAGGGCACACATTGATGTTTTTAAAAGAATCAATTAGATCCATTTATTTATAATATAAAATAACAATAATGGTTAATTATCAATATTTAGAGGTTATAGGGTCTACATAAGCTCATCTAATGTCTTTTATACAAGTTAGTAGGTCATTTTAACCATCATCATTTTAGTTTAATCCCCTAGTAAATTAATTTTTCCTTTTTACAACCTTTATTAATTTTTATTCATTTTTCCTATTATTAAAGATCCAAAATGAAGTGTAAATTATTAAATAATATAAATTATAAAAATTAAAAATATTTATTCTATTTATTTTAAATTTATTTTTCAAATGTGGGGAATCCAATTTAAAAATATACTGGCAAATGCGATGATTATCCGAGTTTTCAATGAGAAAATTCCCAAAGGTGTATATGGCTTTAATATCAAACATTTGTATGAAATTTATTCCACTAAAATACATTTTAGTGAATGTAATATAATAATATTATTATTAAATTCAAATAAATTTAAAATATAATTTATCTTTGTAAATTATTTACATGAAAATTCATTTTTTATAAAAATCCTTATATTTCACTCTTATTTGAAAAATAAAAAATGTTAGAAAAAAAACCACAATTCCCTATCGATAAATTTGATTTTTTATGTAAAAAATTAATTATATTTTAAAATATATTTATATATATTATATAAATTGTAATTTTTTTAATTTTTTTGTCCAAATCACAACTAATCTGAATTGTAGAACAATATAGTTTTTCAGAATACTTTTCTTTTTCTTTAAAATGATCCATATTTTATTGAAAATAAATATATAAAAATAATTTTCATAAATTGGGTATTCCAATTAAATATCATAAATTTAACGACATGGTTCTAATGTTATACTATATTACAGTTCGTTATATTCGATTTTGGATGTTCAATATAAACTATTTTAGAGGTAAAATTTTTTTTAAGAGAGATATATTATTAATTACTAGGGGTTACATTCTCATCTATGATCAATTTTGTGTGTCATATATTTAACGAAATCTTATGTTCCTGTTTTAAACTATAGGGGTGTGATATATATTTTTCAAATAGAGGAAAAAATATGTCATTCGTAAATAAGATGCATACAAGGATTAAAGTTAGTTGACCTAAAAGACTAGCCTTGTCTCTTCTATTTATCCATTCAAAAGATTATGTGAAAAAAATATCTACACCATTGAAGTCTTCTTCCAACAAAAAAACTAGTAAAAAATTATTCTTTTTGATAAATAATTTAATTCCCCTGACCTCATACCCTTCGAAAGAACAACCCATACAATAATCGAGTGCATAAAAGATTCGACTCCCAATAAAATCACCTCCAAATTTGTGAAAACATGTGTAGTACATCTTTTAAAAAAATCTTCTATGTTATAACATATCTCACTATGGTAAATGATATGATTAAAATTTTTTCACTTCATGAGGTCTTCCAAGCCATTAAATACATATAAAACATATCCTGGTTTCCAACAAGTTCAAATTTCTCTATTTCCAAGGGAGTGAATGGGACTCGGATTTAGTCATTAAAGTGATCACTTGGGCATTTTGTATCCTAATATAAATATTTTCAAATGATTATTTTTACTACCTTATGAATTATTTTCAAATTATTAAAATGAATATATATTTTTTACATATGACTCGCATAATATTTTTTACAAAGGTGGGAAAAGAAGGTTCTCCTTTAATTTATATAGTGCAAACAAGTATTCCATGCCATAATAACCATTATTTATATTAAATATTCCATTTCAATTTTATATGGTTATTTTAGAATAAATCTAATTTATAAATATTATGTAGATATTTTGTTTTTAAAAATACCAAATGAAAATTATATTTTCCCTACTTTCGATGATATGTTAAAATTCACTTTAGAATTCTTTCTAATTTACATAATAATTATTTGTATATTCTTGTGGTTCACTAGATATATAATCATATATTATCAAAAACATTTTATCGTTTGATGGATAAGACTGTGATTTTTAAGGATGATTCAACGAAACTCATTTCTAGTCCATAATTTAATTAAGTTATAATGAAATATTTTATATAACCTATGAGAAATTCTAT
This sequence comes from Viscum album, assembly GCA_963277665.1. Taxonomy (NCBI): domain Eukaryota; kingdom Viridiplantae; phylum Streptophyta; class Magnoliopsida; order Santalales; family Viscaceae; genus Viscum; species Viscum album. The sequence goes on from OY728147.1 coordinate 221,394,742, forward strand.
GGTTATTATTATTTATAATCTTCTGGGAAACATATTTATGGGATTCTTATTATATAATTGGTATATCTAAATTTATATGTCCCTCTAATGGTTTGGGTAAATCATTATATCTAATGAAATAAATATGTTTTTCATGAACCTAAATTCATGTTAACAATGATAAGTGTGGACCTATTTATATTGGGACATGTTTTTAATTTTATGTGGGAATCATTTTTTATGACCATAATTTAATATGGGGACATGATTACATAACAATAATATGATGACTAGACATTTTGGTGTCTATGTATGTTCACAAGTCTATGATTTCCTATGTTTTTTCATCTTCTACGTTATTATGATATAGGATAATGTAATTCATCATAGCTCACAATTATGGCCTCATGATTATACACATGTCTCAAGAGTGGATGGAATAACTATGCCACCACTCATTTTTTATGATCTTTTCATATTGGGTATCATTTTTATAAATTTTGATCCTACCTCAAGTCATGTGTTCTAATCTAATAGTCAGTTAAGATAATTGATTTATATCTCATATGTTCACACTTATTGACCATATTACCTCCCCCTTTCTTATATTTCTATATAACCTTGGATATGAAAGATTGTATAAAGTATGATTATCATTAAATGGTACTATATGTAAATAATTTTGTGGATGATATTGAATATATTCCTTGAAAATAATTTGTTTGTGTATCTTGTATATATGACAGTAATCCTGTATAGTTATAATTTTATATATAATTAATATTCACCAAAAAAAGATGCAATATTTATATAATAGATTTTTGTCTAATTATAGTTTTAAATATATTATGTTTAGGTTATATCTAAATATTGGGATTTGAAAATGTTAGTGAAAACCATACTAATGAATCAATTTTTGTTTGGGTTAATAAGAAGGAAAAATAATTGTAGACATCTCGTGTTGTATTTTATATTATATGTTTTCTCACTCTAATAATTTTTTTATAAAATACCTATATTATCCATTTTTCATTTACTCGATGGCTTGATATCCCATGAATCTTGATTGACAAAATTGTTAAGGATAATTCCATGACTACCCTTAAGAGTAACCAAATGTAATGGGAGCCATAATTAAATACCAATTATAAATGATTACCCAACTACCTAGAGCAATGAATAATGATGTGAATCATGTTGAACATTAAAATTCACCACATAAGGAGAAAAGTTCCATTGAATATTTTACAGGACAACAACCACATATTTTTCATGGGTCTTTTGATCCACAAATTGATGGGTAATGAATCAATGTGGTAGAAAAACTATTTTTCAATCTCCATTTCAGAGAACATGAGTTTTTTTGTACGAATATCACTTGGAAGGAAAATATTTTCAATGGTTTAATTTTATTAAGAACATGAGTAAAGTGAAAGAAATTAATTCCATTTAATGGGAGGAGTATAATAGGGTATTTCCCAATATGTACCATCTGTTGAATCATTATACTAAAATAGAGATGGAATTTAAATAATTAATGTATAATGATGATTAATCTATCAGTACCTATGTTGGAAACATTAAGATACATGAAAGGTATTCATATTTTTTAATTATTTATCAATAAAGAAATATTGATCACTTTTTGTGCCTTGAAATCAATTATTCAAAATGTATTGTCCATAGTAGAATTCAAAATATATGTAGACATTTTTTAGTGCATACTCACAATTGAAATTGAAGTCACATCCCACATTGTAATAGTTCTTGTGATAAAAATAAAGAATATTGAGTTTCATCAGAACTCCAATAATATATCATAAGGAGGGAATAAGTTTCATCAACCAACATACAAACATTTTAAGGAGAAGCACTTACATAATTACCAAAAATGAATGAGAATATTTTTCTTGTGTTAGAGGACTTTTCATTGTGATTTTTACTATTCATATGGTTAAAAGTGATTACTAAATGTAATAGTGGGTAATAAGATTAAAATTAATTCACCACCCACAAATTAGTTATTTAGGTTAATGGAGTTTGTTCATTATGATATCCAATTCATCAATACCATAGATAATTAAGAAAATAATACCCCAAAAACAATAGAATTTAGTTGACAAATGGAAGATTTATGAAATCACTAATACTAAAATACTACATAAGAATGAAGCAATTAAAGGTACACTTATCATCCACTCTAGAACTGAAAATATTTTATATTATTTAGGTTTTAAAAACATTTTTATATTAGAAAAATTATCTATGAGTTTCACATCAAAAATTTATTATTTTGGTGTCGTGATTGAAGTGAAAAGTAATTATGGTGTGATAATTAATCTAATTTTTATAGCTTCTCTCTAAAATATTATTTTGGTATTATGTTTTCTATATATTATTCCATTTACTCTATAGTCAAATTTTATGTTATATGGGGAATCAATTGTGTCTATTTATATAGATCCCATATTAAATAATAATGATGTGAACTCGCATTTTATTTTTGGAACTAACCTATTATTATCTATAATTATTAATATCACTATGAAATTTTAATGGAAATTACTTCTGTTATAATGGTCTTAGTAAATATTCTTGACATATATATATTTCAAATCATCGGGGGGGACTCAAAATTGATGATATTTTTAATGTTTGACAATATGAAAAATTATTTACTAAATACTTTCCTATTTATCCATTCTTTAATGAAGTTAACATTTCCAAAAAAATCATTCCTGGTCCTACACCTATTTAAAATACTCAATATAAAATTATACTCATTTAGCTATAGGAATTAAAAAATGAAACTATAGAGAATCTAAAAAAGGTATTCACATGCCTGATTGAATCACCATGGGGTATAATAGTACCTTTTTTAAATACATTTGGCTATAATACATCATTTCATTTATTATCAATGACTATTCAATAAAACTATTATGAACAAGAATCATCTTCCATATATTTATGACTTATATGATCGACTTCATTAAGATAAATAATTTTACAAAAATTAATTTCATTATGTATATAATCAAAAGTGGTTTAAGATTGATGAAATATCCATGATTTCATTCTGTAAGAGGTTTTAAAAATATGAGTTTTCTGTGATGCCATTTTGAATTGAAAATGCCCAATGAATATTTATGCAACTGATGAATAGTGCCTCTTGAAATTACCCAAATCATTTTTCTGTAGTCATTAATGATGTTATTGGTATATATTCAAAAATAATATAATGGAATAAATATCCTTTAAGGATTGTGTTTAAGACCCCTATTAAGGATAAATTGTATTCAAAACTTACCATGTGTGAATTTTTACAATAAACAATTTCATTCTGGTGTCATACAATCTCAAGAAATCGTATATTAAGGGATCATTCAATGATAGAAATTTTTAATTATTTTGACCAACCATAGTGACTAATATACATAGATTCCTTGGATTGTCTTGATACTATAAATTAAATGTGAGAAAATTATCATGGATATCAAATCCAAATATTAAATTGACTCTAAATAAATTCATAGTCTATTGGATAGATGAATGTGAGGAAAATTTCATGGAACTATTGAGAAGGTTGACCAGTTCACCTATGCACACACTACCCAATAGAAAAGTTGTGTTTTTTATCTATTGTGATTCATCAATGAAGGGATTCGATTTCATCCACATATTTAATATATTTTTGATAACATATACCTCTCTTTAATAAAACCCCCCTTAGACTCACAATTTTCAATAGCCAGCGGTAATTGTATAATTTAAGAATGAGACTAAATATCTAAATGGTGAGAGGTGAGAAATATTTAATGATCATAAAATCATGAAGTATATATCCACAAAAAAAGAGTTGAATATATACCAAAAAATATAGTTTTATTAGATTATTGATTATTATTGTTCAATACATTACCCCTGAGGGAATCCAAACATGGTGATTGATGTAATGAGTCTTCAGACCATGCATGTTTTCCTATGATGAGGATTTAAAATGATCTAATACTATTACTTTTTTAGAATATAGATCATGAAATCATATGTAAATTTAATGGATCATATCTTTCTTAGATTTATCTTCTAACCATCCATCTATGTAACGATTAAATAGAAACTTAAGAAATATGTATAATTATAGAATAATGTGAAAATATTTCATGATTATATGCATTATTGTTAATTAATAATAATTATTTGGAACCAAACATATGTCCCATCAATACGATATTTGAAGGATTCGTTGGATGAAAATCATTGTTCATCATTATCTATTCATCATATAAGTATAAAGATATTTAAGAATCTAAATTTTTATTTATGATAGGATATTTTGAAAAAGGATATTGAAGAATATATATCTCAAATTCTAGTATTTGTATAACTTTATGCTAAGAGATAGTAATCATAGGGGATACAAAAACCATTATACTTTCCCAAATAGAAATGGGAAAACAACACCACTACTTTCATTATTATACTTCCCAAAATATCTAATATCCGTAATGTTACTTGGGTTGTAGTCAGTATCCTAATGATGTTATCACATTTCATTTCTTTCAGATATGTTTTTTCTTCAATATCATTCACTTTATGTATTTTATAATTGGAAATATTTCATAGAGAGAAAAAATATATTATATCGAATCAAAATATAATGTATAAATAAATGTTCTAGTGAATTATTTTTAAATATTTGAAAACATAGAGATTCTTTATTAATGCATATAATCCTTAGATATGTGGTTTGGTTTAAAAGACCATTTAAACCCTGTAAGATCTATTGAAATCCTATTCAATGGATTTATAAGGTAGTTGGAATCAATATACTTTTATTCCACTATTATATAACTATAATTGCTTTCACTCAATAATTTTTATGGATCCATATGAATCCCTATATGGTAGTATGTGTAGAAATTCAATTTATTAGGATTAAGTTGGAGATTGAAAGCTATTGGGAGCCCTTCTAACTTATGAGATAACAGAGAAGTTTAGATTCATTCAGTAGCACACTAGGGAATCCTATAGTCAATAGATAAGTTATGATGATGATAATCAGTGAGATATAGAGTTCAATATTTATGATAAGGTATTCATATTAATATCTCCATAGAATAAGTATATAATATCTATAAATAAGGTAATGTTGAGTGTAAGATATATCAGTCCGATTAATATTCTTGATCATATTATGAAAGTAGCATATCTCTTGGTGCCTCCTCTAAATGCCTCTTATGTTCATGATATAATCCATGAACATATTTTGAGAAAGGACATACATGAATCATCACATGTACAAAATAGAGAGCTCATACCACTTGAACATGATAATTCATGTGAAGAAAAAATGGTAGAAATATTTGATCATATAGATAAAGTGATGTGGAATAAGACTGGTCACATGGTTATGTACGTCTTGTGAAATCATAAATTTGAAGAAGCAATGTGGGATCCTAAATATGTGATGAGGAAGAAGAACCCTCGTTTTTTGTATTGTAGTGATACAATTTTGATGGTGAAATTATTTTAACGGTTTTAGAATGTTTTAGCCAGATATATAGAGTATATTTTTCTAAAATTATGTTTTTTGAACTTCTAGAGCATATAAAAATGATTAAATTTGAATAATTTATAAAAAAATTATTCATATTTTATGGTATTTAAATTAGATATATTTTTCGAAAATAATTTTTAATTCCATTAGGAAATATTATTGATAATAAATAAATATATTTAAATATTTTATAAAGAGAAATGTTTTTTTCAATTTTTTTAAAAAAATATTATTTCCGAGGATTGAAGTTATTGAAAATTAATTCGTACATTTCTATAAAATGAATTCATTGATTATTAGTTGAAAATAATTTAATGTAAATATATTTATAGTAAACATAGATGTTTTTTTCTGAAAAATATTTTTATGAACACGATGTCATTTGATCTTAATAAAATAAATTAGTCACTATTTTTGAATAATTTTAATGTGATAGGAATAAAATATTTAAAATATTTTATTAATTCTTATAATTGTTTTTACTAGTAAATGAATAGGATAAAATTTAGCTTTATTATTAATAATTAATTTATTTAAAAATAATTTTTACACATTTTGTGGGGGGATATTGGAATTAATTTATTTTACTTTAAGAGGATGAATATTTTAAAATGGGTTCAATATTTTTAATCATCATAATTAATATTATATTATTTGTTCAATATAATTTTTTTTCATAAAGAATAGTAATAGTGGTCAAATTCTTCTTACCATTTTATTGGTTAAAATGGATACCTAGGGGTTGAACAAAAGAGATTAGGGATAAAATGACCTAAAAATTAGTCTAAATCCTATTGTATGAGTGTATTTTGATCCTATCTCACCACATATTAACCAATTTGGAGCCATCATCCTATAAGAGTAACTTTATTATATTTAATATTCTTAAAAATATGAAGTGTATCACTCCCCTCACATATAAAACTAAACCACCACTCCCATATTAATAGCACACATGATCCATTTATCTCAACCAAGATCGAACAAAATAATCTCCCAAAATATTTATCCCTTAAAATGAATTCTTGGACTTCTAAAAAGACAAGGCCCGAAACGTTTTTTTTCTTTTAAGAGGAGGATACCTAAAGAACTGTTATATGTTTTACTGATCTTTTCATGATTATTTATTAATAATTCACCTATTAATGTTGGATAACTATATTAAAATTGTGGAATTAGTATCTTTAGTATGTTAATAAATTTTTAAGTTAATGGTATAGAAATTTTATCTCTTCCCATCCATTGGGAAATGATAATGTTGCTCATGTGTACATGTGGACTTCCACCTCCACAAAGTAATTTGATTTGTTTTTCTTTAATTATTTAAATGGATTTTATTGATAATAGATTTAATGAATATATATTTTACTTATGATATAATTATTATTTTTCTATGGTGAATTATTTTGTTCATTTCTAACGTTCAAACCATCGAAAATGAAAACCATCAACTATGTATATGAACAGAGTACCATCTCCACAAAGTGATGTATCTCACTATTCATACCTACTTTATATGAATGGGTTTTAAAATTTATCTAATAAAAAATATGATACTTATTTATTGAATAATATTTTATATATGGTGTTACCAATACCAAGGTGCAAGGACTTCAACCACAGAAATGAAACATTCATTGAAAACAAAAAACACTTCACAATAATATTCAATTTAATGATAAAATATTAATAAAAGGGTAATTATAAATTATAATTAGATGATATATAGAAATATATATATGGATATGGTTTTTAATAGATGTATTAAAACCCAATATTTATTATAAAATATATATGAATGCATATGAAGAAAGATAAAATGTGAGGTAATGGTTTATGTTAAAATCTCATTTCTTTTCTGGTATGTATATGTTTAGTTAATATTAAGGGAAATTGTATGTTCATTATCATTTATTCCCAATTTATTTTTTTCTCCAAATGTTATTCATAGAATATTCATCTATTAATACCACTTTCCTCTCATTGGTTGTTAAAATTATTGAGAAAATATTTTTAAGAAACCCCGTTGTAATATCCCAAAACCTAAAAACATAGAGATGGTAGTTATATTACATAATTTATACAAAATAAACGAGTTAATATAGTTTTAAATATCTTATTATTGTTGTAATTATGAATACCAACATATATAAAATAAAATATTAAAATATAAGACACAACATGAACATGTCTCAAAAGCAACATTTTCCCTTCCATGATGTCCATTAAAATTACATATAGACCTGTACTAAGTTTTCCAGGGGAAGAAGAAAAATAAGTGTGATATTTGAATCTCAGTAAGGAGTATAATACCTTAGAAATTTTCAAAATATAAACATTGAATGAGTGATATATAAGGAATAAATGATAATGATGAATCCATAATCTACCAAAACTGGGATAATTATACATCCATGGTTAATATAACATTAAGACTCCCACATTAATTTAATTTTATCAATTGTTATTTGATCATACCTTTTTTTGATCATTTATCAAGTTTCATTGGGGGACTTTGGAAAAAAATTATAATTTTTTTGGACCAATTCATAGATGGATAATAGTTAGTTGAAACCATGAATATTTTCTCATGAAACTATGCCCATTATATTGAATTTATGAAGGATGTCACATGGTTTGTCACACACTCAGTAAAATAAATCTGGCAGTCCAAATATAACCATGTAGTATGGTATTGTGGGGTCATGCATAGTTGGATAAAAAATTTGACCATGGCACCTAACAATATAGTTATTCCAGTACCCAAAAAAGTCACACATTGATTGACAAGTCATAGGGTCTAATCATGCAATGGGAATATAGTTCTATTTTTTATTAATTTAATTCACAAAAAACCCTATATTTACTCCAAAATACAGCCATTTAAATAATATTTGATCCATTAGTCCTTGGAATCTCTCTAGTGGTGGGAATATCTCTCACAACCATACTTTTTCATGGATCAAATTTTTGGTTGATGTGTTGGATCTCTTTTAGTTGATTGGTTGAATACATCTCATTATTTATTATTTCATTAAATATCCTTGGAATTTTCCATTGTTCTACACTCTTTTGTTAATTTATGGTGAGTCTTTGTTGATCCCCACAACATTTATTGTAGATCTTCTATTTTTTTGCTTTGGAAGGCCATATCTCATGTTTTTTGTTGTGTGGTGTATACGATCCATGGATTATATTTTAATCTATATTTATTTCAAACCATATTTCTTATTCAAAATTATTCTATATTGTGGGAATCATTGTTTAAGCCTTCCATTCACTTTTAATTTCATTTCATTTCCTTTTAGTTTGTGGATACCATCATGGTTGGTGTGTGTCCTGAGTTTGACATATGTGGTTCTCTCTCCCACCTATGTTCGATGCACCATTGATTCAATTATATTTATAAATCAATTTTGAAATAATAAATAGCATTATTCTGTATTTTTTTCACTTTTGTGGGGGATGGTTTATTGATATGAGAAGGTTTCCCCATGTTTTGGTCAATGAAATATTTTTTTTGCTACATTGTGAAATTGTTTTTGAAATGGGTATAAAATAATAATGTTAATGAAAAAGTATTTTTTGAGTTTCAACGTGAATTTTGATATTCCGTTTTGAAATGATTTTATAAATACAACACATTTGATCAATGGGTACCTATTTCATGGGTTTAGTATTGGAATTTTCCTCTTAACACCATAGGGGGTTCACTTCATTAGTCCATATATTATTCCATGATTGAACATTTATTGGATCTATGAACATAATTAACAATGATGGGGGTTCACTCATGGGTCCTTAATAACTATGCCATATTTTTCTTGAGATCTTATATAGTACACATTAGTTGTGATTTTATTGAGGTGTAGGTAACCTAAATGGAATGGAAAATTTTATCTTTGGTATGATCTCTATTGTGACTGGATACTACTTATCTGTATTTGATATGATATGACTCTGGCATTGATATATATAAATGTTATATTTAAAATATTCTATGAAATTGTGTTACATAGTTTTTTACAACTATGTAAAAGGGGATATATTTATATATTATTTTGATATAAATGTTAAAAAATTTAATCATACCATGTTTTATATTAAATTGGGAATATTTGGTTTGTTTGGTATTAGTTTTATAGAATAATATGGTAGTATAATATTTCTATTATTTACTCACACCCAACACGCTCTATAGGGGGTGTGTAGACCATATTTTGTCTGATGTAGACAACTGAAATGAATCATAGTGAAGCGGTATGTCTCATGATAGATGGGTATGATTAACTAGCGGTGAGACTATTGGATGTTGGACACTTATAACCCTGAGAAGGTTCTGAATTTTTTATTTGAAAGACAATGAAAAACCCAGAGAGTAGGGGTGAATTAGGGTGTCAAATTTCTCTTCAAAATTGATGGATCTATTTCCACATTGGTATATACATATTTGAACTATCTAATGAGAATTAGCAGTAAAAAACAATCACATTAAAACAGCTAACATAATAATTTTGCATGGTTCACCACAAAGGTCTATTCTAGGGATTATACACCGATAGTGTGTCAGTCGTACCAAAATCTACTAAACACTATAATTATGGTGTAAAAAAGTTTTGGCACTATCACTCTATGCTAGGAACACTGCCATTATAAAGTTTTTATGATAGCTCATTGTGTACCTCATAACACTTCCCTTGACTCCCCCTTTATCACTTCTTTGTGATGGATCCACACATAGTTTATATACATATAGGTCCATATTTGTTCCACATATCACATATCCTCAACTGTAGATAGATGATTTATTGAAATCATGCTTCTTCCCATATATGTAATCCACTTTTTACCACACTGTTAGTTCACAAACTATTCCTCCAAAAACTATCCTACCCACCCCAATAATTGTGATGAACCTTGTAGCGAGTGTTATTTGCAAATCTACTCCTCCATATACTGCATTATCTTACCCACTCTGTGAACCTCCACCATTTACCACATCAGCATTTGGCACCCACCTACCACTTCCAAGTACTGTATCTATGTACATCCTCCACATACCACATCCACGTACCAACTTTTATTTGCAAACCACTTCCCATTGAGGGATACAGTGCCGTATGAAAATCATTCTATGGACTATTTCAATGGACCAATTATCTTTTCTCTACCTCTTCTTCTATGTAAGATTTTCTTCCAGTGAACCACTTTGGACAATTCCAATATCCTCCCATATTTCTAATCAAATTGTGTCACTATAATTAAGGGATTATTGATTGATAAATAAGAAAATAGATCTAAAGATATCACTAATCCATTTTACATAAACATTCATTGTCATTAAACCATCATCATATACTACACCTTCCACGAACCATTTTCCATACATGCTCTGCATACCTACATTTAATCATGGTTATCATTCTACTTTTATTACATATATCATCTTCATAGTAGATAAAATAATTCTATCTACTTTATTATTGGTTTCTGATGTGTTATTTTAAAACTTGTGTGCATTGGGAATTCCCTTGAGGGATTTCCAAAGTATTGTTCACAGCCTTGTTAGATTGGTTTTCTTCATCGACTCATAAAAATTTGGCTTCAAATCATGATTATGCTCAATATTGGGAATCTGGTTGAGAGGAGGTTGGATTTTATTGAATTGGGAGTTCTGTTGTTGTGGGGTCCTTTCTATATCTTCTATGAGGAGACTTAATGAACCACTAGTTGTTAGGCTGTATAGATATTTTAGTTATTTTTAATCTAAATAAATATTTCAACTTATATTCTCTTAAGGTTATTTTGCGGTTTTTATGATCTAATTGCTATCTTTTTTTGGGTATGTTGAATCATGCCAAAAATATGTCTTATAAGGGTTACTTGTGAGGGTGTAGTGGATAACATGCCACAAGTGAATCTTCATTTTGATGACAATGTCTTGGAGACTACCATGAGGGAGGCTAGAGATATTGAAGACAATGCACCACCATTTTAGAACTAATATATTATGGAACAACCAATATTTTGAGGAGAAAATGATATAGAAATGAAATTTCTACAGGGAAATACCCCATACATTAAGGGCATGAATAAACCCCAAGAGGTCGATACGTAGCTAGAAAAGTTTGATTTGGAATTGAATATACTGATGAAAACTAATTCTATCAGGGGTATGTGTAATTTTTTTTAGAAATATGGTGTTAGAAAATTTTTGTTGGATTGTTTGGATTATGAAAACAAGTATATGGGTTTAGATTGGATAGTGTTCAATACCATCAACCTTTTTTAGTTCTACCAAAAATATTTTAAAATGTAATTTTATCTAGATTTTCATTATCATAGTAGGGAGTGAACATAGTGTTAGAATACACGAGCCATTTTTTGGAAAAGGTTCATTTTTCACTATAGGTAGTGATGAATGCCCAGTATAAGTTAGAAGAATAGCATAATGGATTGAATCCTATCATCAATGTTTTTTTATATATGATGAACATAACCACATATAATATAATGGTATATAGCTCTTTGACAGAAATGATATATATGGTGTGTAATATAGTTTTTTTTTGACTTACCATCCACTCAGTGGTGGTTCTAGTGGGAGATCAATATTTTCAAAATATTGAACATCATTCTGGATATCATCATTTGTGTGTAATGAAGGAAAATATTCCAAAGACAACATTCTGAACGAGGTATGGTCATTAAAAATATCCAAGAATTTTTTTTGATTGACTAATGCACCCACTATTTTCCTGGATATAAGGAGAAGAGTGTTCAAGGAATTTCTTGATTATTTTTCGAAGTATCTATTGATGATATTTGGGAATAATCCAAAATCTATAAAGAGCATGAGAACCAATTGTGGATTTTTATGAATACTGTTAAAAGAAATGGGATATATGGAAATTTTATCAAGTATAAATTCTAGCTCCATGAAGTATCTTTTCTTCATTATATTGTTTCTATGGATGGAATATTGATTGATCCTTCAATGATAAAGGCAGTCCAAGAATTTCCAGCACCAACGAATATAACTGAGGTACACAGTTTTATTTGTTTAGTAGGTTACTCTCCGGGTTTCTTCTAGAATGTTTCCCAATTAGCCAACCTATTAACCTAGATCATACGTAAAGTGGTTAAATCTATTTTAACAAAAGAGTGTGAGGAGTTTTTACGTATTGATGAGAAGATTAGTCAATGTTTCTATTTTGACATTACCATCTGGAAGTGATGGGTTCGTTATTTATAGTGATTCATAAAGGAAAGGACATGGTTGTGTCCTTATGAAGAAGGATATGGTTATTTCTTGTGCATCAAGTAAATTAAAAGTTCTTGAACAACACTATTTAACTCATGATATTGTGTTATCTATAATAATTTTTTCCCTATAGATATAGAGAAAATATATCTATGGTGAAAGTTGTTAGATATATACAGATCACCCGAGTTTGAAATATATTTTATCATATAAAGAACACAACATGAGACAAAGGAGATAGCTTGAGCAACAAAAGGATTATGATTTCACAATACTCAACCACCATGGGAAGGAAAATAAGGTGCGGAATGGTTTGGGTAGAAACGACCATGGGTTTTTGAACAAAATGAGAGTGGAAAAGGGTCAAATGATCATGGATCTTGTATAGATGGATATGGGGATTATCATGGACAGTGAAATTTCAATATTTTTTTAAATGGTTTCCAAACCATTTATACTTGAAAGGAAAAAAGAGAACTCAGAATGATGATGATGAATTTCTAAAGAAAATTCATGTTGTGAATGATGGGAGATTAATTGACTTCATATTTGAAGAAGGAATTTTCATATTTGGGAAGAGGCTTTGTGTTCCTTCTATACATGAGATAAAAAGGGAATTATCGGATGATTCTCATAGCTCCAATTTATCTATACACTCTAATAGAAATAATATGTATAGAGATTTGATGGAACATTTTTGGATGGACAACATGAAGGGGGTATTGTAGATTATGTGTCAAGAAGTTTGGTTTTTTAATAGGTGAAGGCTGGAAGAAAACATACTGGAGGATTCATGTAACCTCTTCCTATACCTATGTGGAAATGGGATTATATTACGATGGAATTTATCATGGGACTACCAAAGACTCACAGAAGAAATGATGTGATATGGGTAATTATTGTTTATCGTACCAAATAATGAATTTTTCTTGAAATAAGATAGCATTTAACACTTGAATGTTTTGAAAGACTATATATTAATGATGTTTTAAGACTTCATGTTGTACCCCTCTCAGTAGATTCTAATCACAATCCCCAGTTCACATCATGATTCTAGAAAAGTCATTAGAAATCCCTAAAAACTAAATTTCATTTGAGCACTACATGCCACCCTCAAACTAATGGTAAATCATAGTGGACAATTATACCATGAGAAGATATGTTGATATCTTTATCACATGACATCAAGGTATGTGGGATCAGTATTTACTTATTGTAAAATTTTCCATTATTAATATATTTCATTCAAGTATTCAGTTGTCACCTTATGAAGAGTTATATAGAAATAGATATCATACACCAACTTTTTGGGATGATGTTGGTGAAAGAAAACTCAAATGTATATATCTTGTTTAAGAAACAATGGAGAAGGTGAAGATTATAAAAACCCATATCAAAATAGTTTAAAGTAGACAAAAGATCTATGCTGATAACCGAATGAAGGATTTGGAATTTCATGTAGGAGATCCCATTTTCTGGAACGTATCTCCATTGAAGGGTGTTATACGATTCTATAAGAGGAGTAAATATAGTCCCAGGGACATTGGACCTTTTGAAATTCTATAATGAATTGGATTTGTAGCGTATGGTTTAAAAATGATCAGAAATCTCTCCAAAGTTCATGATGTGTTCCATGTATCACAGTTAAGGAAATACATGCCAGACCCAATGCATCTACTCACATATGAAGAAATAGATCCTAATCCCAATAGGTCTTATTGTGAAGATCCTATCGTGATTCATAATACCACAGATAAAGTGTTGATTAATCGGACAACTCATCTTTTAATTTTGTTTATAGAAACCATAAGATGGAAGATGTGACATGTGAAACTAAATAACTTACGATGAAGAACCACCTGAAACATTTTATGTAGTTATATTTTAGAACCTTCATTGAAGAAATTATTTGATGGGGGGAATAATGTAACACCCCATGATTCCATAGTATGCTTCCTTTTAAAATAATTCAATAATGGGGGTTGTATGCTGCACCGAGTTCGAGCAAACCACAACCTATGAACCATTCCTTTTTAAAATCAGTTATGATTAGTATTAACAACATTTTGAAAATTTATATTTTTTATTTCAAAATTCAAATCATTTTTTAATCCTAAATATAAAAATTATCTTGGGGTTTATTTTTTTTAATTTTCTATTAGATTTCATATTTTAACAAATAATGAATAATACAAATTTTCAAAAGGAATTTTTTTTAAAAAAAATATTTTAGTGTGAAATTATAAATTTGAGTGCTTTTAAAGAATAATTATATTATATTTTTTAATTTAAAAAATATATGGTCAAAGGATGTAATTTCATATTTCAATTGTAATAAACATGTGTCAATATTTTGATAGTATTTACTTCTTAGAAACATGCTTTCTGGTCATAAAATCGGGAATTAATTTTAAACTAATTACTGCAAGTTATGTGTTTTGAATATTGAAAAAATTGACCTCCATATTTGGAATAAAAAAGTACAAATTTGTTAAATAGGTACCTTTTATTTTCATACATTATCATTTTTCACTTTAATAATTATTTTTATTTACCTTAGTTAAATGGTAAATCTGGTAAATAAGGGTAAAACTTATTATTATGATAATATAAAACTATCATAAATGATTTCCTAATCCTACTGGATGATATATTACTGACCATTATCATCCTTAGGCATATGTATTGGCATTTGAGATCCACTTGGGTGTGAAAATGACATTTTAGAATATTTAATTTAATGAAAAGGGAAATATTAAATAAACATGTATCTTTTAGTAAATAAATTTTAATATAGGGTTATATAACTGATCCATTTGACTATAAATAGTAATTATAAACCTAAAAATAATTTCTATATCATGGTATTTTATTTATAATTTTTAGACCATAAATAAATATATTTATTTTTGACACAATGACGATGTAGTGATTACCTTATTAATGAAGGATTCAAATAAATGAATTTATTAATATGAAAATAAATGTAATTTGAACTTTTTGATTCCATAAACTAATTTTATGAATCAGATTGATATATTAGGGATGTGTTCATGATTTTTTTAAAATAATTAATATTTTATAACATAAAAAAATAAATTACTAAATAGTGTCAAAATTGACATAAATGAGTTTTTAAAACAAATAATATTTTATTAAATCATATAATAGTCCTAAAAATCTAATATATGGCCAGATAACTTAGACAGTGTTATAAATTTTATTAATGATCTTGTTGAGATTCTCCTGGAATTTTATATTAACTATATTAACCATATTGTATACAAATACAAGAAGACATTGTAAGAGTTAACTTATTTCAATAAGGGTTAATAAAAAATGATAAGGTAAAATTAATAACCTAAATATGTCTCAAACATTTTTGTTGAGTAGAATTAAACCGATAAACACATTAACCTCTATATAATTCACATTGGAGCCATTATAAACTGAAATTCAATTTATAGTAAATTAATATGTCATGACTTTTCTGAAGTTCCCCTCACCTCTCCTATAAAGGGAACTTCTCCTTATCTTTTAACACCTCCAAAACCCTTTGGATCAGACAAACCCTACCCAAATATGCTCCAAACATCCCTCAATTCATCCTAGAGTCGACCCTTTGGGCAGAAAACCAACAGAAGGAGTCATTTTGTGCAATTCAAAAGGAGACACTCGAAGAAGATGTAATAATTTTATCCCTTCTTCTTATGTCATTTTCTTCTTAGTCATCCACTTTTTTTGTTTTTCCATACCAAAGTAATAAATTCAGAAACATAAATATACAATGATTTCATTATAATCATGGGACAACTATATTCATCTTTTTATCAATTTTACTAATAATAATATCTTCATTCGTGTGTACGTACGACTTACCATCTCCACATCGTGGAGTAATTCATTATCCCACATTACATTATTAGGATGGGTATAAAGATGATTATAATAGAAATAAATAATTATTTGGACAAGATTATTATTCTTCATTATTAATATACCATCCAGTTCCATATCAATTAACCATTAAATAAATTATATTGTCACTCATGCGTACATATGGCATATTACCTCCACGTCGTGATGAGATTCACCTCCACATTACTCATTCAAGAATGATTGTAAAAATAATATGATATGTAAATATAATATTTATGAACATTATATCATTCTATATTTTAATATAATACATCATATACATATGAAACATGACCTATTTAACAAAACATGCATAGGAAAACAAAGTTGTTAACACAAAATATAAGGATAATACAAAAATATTATTAACAAAACGAGATAATAGGATCATACATGATATCATAAAAATATATATTGTCCTGGTATAATTTATTAAAAAAATTAATCATTATTCATGAAGTTTACACACCCTCTCTTAAATGAAAGTAAAACTTAAGGGTAAATTTTGTAATCTCATTATTATCTGAAATTGTTTATACGTGTGTATCTATTGGGAAATTCTTATCTTCCACATCCATGTTTATTATAAATGAATTTCAAAATAATATTTATATTTCTAGAATATTGTTCAAATTCATTTATACCCATGTTTTTTTGTAAAAGGTTTCTAAAGGAATCTTTATGTCGTTTTCCAAACAAGGTACTATTTGACCTTTTGGACATGTTAATGAATGATTTTTTTAACTAATAGGGTGTGAGAGGCTATTTTCTTCCATTAAGACACATTAACATTTTGAAGCATCTGTTACAATATTACTAGGTTATTTTCAAGGTAAACGTTTTCTTTGCTAATTACACATTCATTTAAAGGATTTCAAAGCAAAAAATAGGATATTTCCAAAATAGTTTTAATGATGTTGTTAGATCACTTGCATCTATGTTAACATCAGTTTGTTGATTTTATGCATAATTTTGGTTAGTATATTATGATACAATATTCCATATTTTTTTAGGGTTTAGTATATTTTTTAATATGGATGTACTATTTTGATATCATTAAATGATTATAGTTTTAGTATTAAAATTTTATATGACAGTTTTGATATGAATTTTAATGTTTGTTATGTTTTACCCATTTCATAAGTGGAATGCATTGGACATTGTAAGTGTCTAGAGGCCCCCTCTAAATTCCAATGATGCATTGGTAGGTCTTACAAGACAATTATGTTTGGGTTTTGGCTAACTTCTTATCCAATTATTCATGGTTCCTTTTTTGAAGCCTTGACGGTGTGTTTAAGATGTCCCTCTTTTTATATTACATATTTATATGGTTAGTTATTACATGTGATTATTGGACTGGTAGAATATCCTTTTGAATGCTTAAATTGCCTTATTTAACTTATTTCTTCCATATTATTCTCAAGATTATGTTTAAAAGGATTATGTTTCGGTTTTATACCCTGAATTAAAATATTGTGAGTATTTATGATAGATTCCTCTATATTTTTTATCTTTATTGAGCATCTGAGATCACCCCTTTTTTATGTTTCATATTTATTCAAGATGAGAAGATGTATATTTTGTTTTACTTTCTGGGAGAGTTTAATGGATATGACTATTTTCAAAGGGGATAATATGTTGTTTTTTATTTCATGTTGTAATGTAATATTTATGATTGTATCCAGTATTTCCCATGCTACTGAACTAATTAGTCCTTTGGGACATGATTCCTTGTAATCAAGTCAATGTAATAAACTAATGCAGCATCTCTGGGAATCTGGGGTCTGGGAGATTCACATTAGAACATAAAATAAAAGTTTAATACAATAATTAGTCCCCATAAAACTCATATGATTCATTTTAGAATATCAAAAACATGATGGAAACCACGTTTATCAATGCATACTACCATAATATTTCATAAACACAATGGTAAGTCATTTGAAATTACCCATAGGCCAATAATCACTATCATCCCCAATATATATATGGTCACATACAAAGAGTCTCCCCAAGAGTTGTCTAATCCCTTAATAATATTAATCTAGTTGAGTCCCTTTCAATTCATCGTTCACAAAATAAGAATAAAAGTCTCATGAACAACTAAGTTATCGACCATGACCGACCCATTTTGGACCAGATGAATTGGATCTATACAAGATGTTCACTCCCTTTACAATGGTAACTTATACCATGTCCACCAATCTAACATGAGTTTCATCCTTTATTATAAGATTCCGGCTATGAATAAATGGAAACCAAATAGAATCTCACATAATTATATTTTCATAAACATTAAACAATTATTTTCCCCCTGATATCGCTACCAAAATAAGATAACCATATTAAGAAGGCCATAATCTCTTTTAACTATAGTCATACTAAAAATGTTTCTAGTCCATTCCACATGTCATTTATGTTTATCACAGCATAAGAATAAGTCACAGAATCCTGCGAGAAATATCTATGGTCCCATTCTATTGATAATAAAAAAGAAAACATTTATACTACCCTGAAACGAGGGTTAAAACATATATAACCACCATAAGGATTTATTTATACCATTACATCAATTTGTGTTTTATTTTGAATATTTTAGAGGCATAGTTTTAATATCATCATGTACTAATTATGAACGAAATAAATACTTGGTAATTTATTTATGTAACTCCTAAAGACACACAGACATGTCATATCAATCCTTCATTCAGGAATCATTTAATTATCTACCATCCTATCATCATTTCATTCAATTTTTCTCATAAATTCTTATTAAGATGTTAATCATCATTTATTTAACCAAAACCTATTTCATTTGGATTAATTGAAGAAAATTTTAAATTTGGTCTATATAAAAATCATTCTTTAGTATGATATTAAAATTTTAATTAAATAATACCACACATTCATTATTATTAAATTTTGAAAATTGATATTATTAATAAATAGGATTATCTTAGTGTTTTCTAGAATATATTTATATGTAACCTGTATAAGTGGATGATATAACTTTAATTCACCATCCCATTTAGAATGATCATACCCCAAGGGGATAAATACTATGTTCTAAAGTAACAAGGGGACCTAAGAGGGTCCCATCAAACCAAATTGGTCCCTTATAAGTGAAAAAATACAAATTTGTTTTTTAAATATTAACAAAACTCATAGTAGATTTATGTCATGACAACATACACCAACTAGCTAATGTGGGTCCAGTTGTGCATTAAGGAATTTATTCATACCATACATTATGCCAAAGTAATAGAGGTAAAAGAAATAATAGTTCCAAATTGAAAATTATTTTGTATCTACCATTATTCTAATATGAATTAAAATTCAACCTAAATATATAATCAAAATTGTTTATTGAGATGAATTATTATTCCAATGTTATAAAATAAAATTCCTTTACAAGTTAAAATTTTCATTCATGTTGTTTAATCTAGGTTATTTCATTTTATTTTAGAATATATCAAGTTCATATTTAATGGTTTGATTATATGGGTTACCCTTAAAAAAATTTAAAGTCACACACTGGTAGTAAATTACTATTGGAACTAATTTAATCAGAACAATGAATGACTCATCATATTACACCCATGGACTGTGGATAAATATTGTTATGATTTGATAGTTAAGGATCTACCAGCTAGATATATGGGAAAACACAATCTAGGTTCAGGTAAACACTCTAATAACTAATCATTTTTGAAAATTACAATAAGGCTTGGTATTATATAAAATTAATATTATAGCTATACTAGATATTATATCACTCAAGAATGGAATAAAAATACACATAAAATATAATCAAAAAAACTTGTTTTATAAGTAAACATAATAATAAATCAGTCAATCATGGTATATAGGTAAAAAAGCTTCTATATCCCATGGGTAACGTCGAACATTTGTGGGATAATTAGTAAATAAAATATTCATGGAATTGAATATGCAAGGAATGTGAATATATATGTCTTAATAATGATTCATGTAATAAAAAATCCATATAGCACTGGTGCATTGGTAAAATATTATAAATATTATAAATCAATAACTAGCAGAAAGAACATCATTAACTGAATATTAAATAATAATCAATTGTAATAATGAATAGAATGAAAAAATGGTGCATACCTGCCATATAGGATTTAACATATGTGAGATTTGATCACATCAAAACACAATATAATTTCTATATGCTGACACATTCCTATTATCATATCTACCAACCCAATTAAGTAAGACATGGGAAAAGGTGCTCTGAATTTACATTATAATTTTTGGACCTTAAATTTAGTAAACCCGTAACTAGACCCGGCTAGTCAAATGTCCTGAAGTGAAACTCCATGTATGCCAAAGGATAATGAATATTAGTGAGTTTCCAATGATGGTGTGGTGGGGAGGGTATAACCTCATGATTATAGTATCACTAAAATATATAATAATATAAATAAACAAAATAAGTAGTATAAAAGAATGGTTGTTGAAATAAATTAGATAACCTAGAAATACAAAATATAATACAAAAATGAATGTCCATGTGATATTATAATATATAAGAAAAATATATACATAAGGAAATACATAAACAATATACAATGAAATGTATTAAATTCCAACTGTTATCTCATTGAGAATCCGAGAAACCTTTTCAAGAGACTACTTCTAATCTCACATATCTTATGTACAACTTATAGCATAGTCTATAATCCTACTACTGCAACCATAAGGTCTTTCCATGTCAAAAACAGTGGCATGGATAGAGTGTGAGATAAATTTAGTGGGAACCCACTAAAATGTCTATTGTAGTCTAGTGTGTGCATATAAAAATAGCATTATGTCAGTTATTATAAAATTATAAGATTAAATAAAATAAATCACTTTAGTATAGGATCCTCACAAGACACCTGACTGATACTACCTTCACTGGACAAATCCATAACATATCTAAATATATGTGACCCTATATTGATATATATATATACATACATTTATTTATTTATTTATAAAATTGTATGTATATATATAAATAATTTATATACTTATGAACATAAATGTTTCTATATATTGATACAAAACATTGTTTTGGGCCCCAGGTGTATGCCCAAGGTTTCCATGCATTATCGTACAAGGTTCTTCAATTCTCATGTTGTATGGTATGGAAGTAAATATAATTAGTCCATCAAGTATGTAAATCATATATCGAATCAATGTATGTTCTTTAACATAATAGATGAAACAATTTATTTAGATATCTTTACTACCTCATCCCGTATTAGGAATTCCATAAAAAGGATCCCTTGTATTTCTCATGGAGTATCATAAGAAAATAGTGATGTAGTAGTCCATCCCTGGAATTTCATATAAAAACATTGTTATCAGTTATTTTATAATTATTTCTCTATGAGCCACTTATGTGATGACATGTGATGTGCATTATGGTTTTTCTGTTTCCCCACATTCCCTCATTACAATGGTGGGAAGCATTAATCACCTTTTATGGAAATTTATACCCCTTGATCAAAACGGGATAATAAGGTATTAGTTCCTCCTTCCATAGATTAATACTTGGATATCATCTCAGAGTCTTGGTCACCCACATAGATTTGATTATTTTTCATGGAAATCATTCCTAAATCATTATCATTGTGGATACAGTTTAATGACACTGCCTCTCTTAATATATTACTTTCATCTTTAGAGGGAAATAAGATTTGTTTCGAATAGTAGTCCTATTGGGCATCACTGAGATTGTTTGAACACTAGGAACATTGGTCACCTATATTCTTCCTCTTTGGAGGGAATCCCATATGAGGCATAATAAGGCATAAAACAATCCACCCCATGTAAATCTCTAGGAAATAATTTTGGAGTCATAAGTCCTCCATTTATTTGTTACTATAGGCATCCCATGTTTTTCATGAGTTTGGTTTTTTTTCAAATCACAGTTTCTATGACCTATGAACATGCACAAGATGTATATTTGAGATTTATTGAGGAATATTTTTAACTTATTTTGGATGTAAGAACATGGTTATTGCCTTTTGGGGACAAGATAGATGGATTAGATTTCCCTGTGGAGGTATATTTGTGAGGTGTATCCCTATGAGAGAGATAATAAGTTCACCAATAGATCAAAATACCCTGAGGATATAAATAAGGATTTTTCCATCATAATGCCCCATAGAGGATGATCTAGAAGGATTATCATAATTTCCCTTGAGGTGGATTCATGTGTTTTATATCAGAACACCCCATGCATGTGGATCCAGGAGGCATGTCCTTAGGAGGGAAGATGACACACATGGGTGGTTGGATCATAATTACCCTTGAAGTAGATCAGTATGGTTGATCCAAATTCCCATTTAGGATGATCTGGGAGGTGCCTCCATGGAATGGAAGATGTCAAACCTAGGTGGTGGGATCATAACATCACTTTAAGTGGATTCAGAAGCTTGATCTAAATGTTCATTGAGGTGGATCATGGAGTTCCATCTCTATGATGGATGATTCCACACCAGGGTGGTTGAATCAGAATGCCCCAAGAGGTAGAACTAGAAGGTTGATTAGAACACACCTTAAGGCATATCAGGTAGATGCAACCCTAGAACTAAATTTGTAACACTTAAGTGGTTTGATCATAACATACCTTGAGGTGGATCATGTAGGTTGAACATAATTACCCTTTAGGATGACCAAATATGTGTGTCCTGATAAGGGATGATTTCACACCTTGGTGGTTCGACCAAAAATCCCCATGTGGTTGATCTAGAAGGTTTATTAGAACTCTACGTGAGGCGGATCATGTTGGTGTGTCCCAAGTAGCAGTGATGTCACTCTAGGATGGATGGATTAGAATGCCTATTCAAGAAGATCCAAGATAGTGTATCATAATTCTCCTTGAGGTAGATTCTGAAGGTAGATCCTTATGTGGGAACACCTTGAGATTACCATTATTGGGATTGAACCTCATGGATGCATCATACATACCATGTTTATAATATATGGATGAAAACAACTATAGTTATATGGTTTAGTTTATTTTCCTATGAAGGGACCGATCCATGTAGATTATCTTCTAATGGTAAGGATTATCAGGTCGTGAAAGGAGCGTTGATGAGGGATAGTGTGGGTATTTCACATAGAAGCTACCTTTTACAATAGGATTTCTCTTGGTTGGACTAGCGTGGGACTTATGAATTGTGCATCCCTTCTAGGGAATCATTCCTAGTGGAGGGAGAAAATGTGGTATCCCATGATTATTTTACAGGGGGAATCATGTTTTCATTGAATAGGGTAGGGCTCAAATTTTATACCATTTTATGAGGACATTGTCATTCATATTCATGTCCTGAGACAAGAACATTGAACTAGGAAGTTTAATGTCCCACAATTTAGATGTGGGAGGGGATCACTCTTTACTCCTTTTTCTTGTATGTCCATCTATCATGCATATTTGGATGGGTCATTGCATTGGAACTACCAGGGAGGATTGGTTGTTCAAGAGGTCTATGTGAGAGTCCTAATGAATTGAAGAAGAAGGGGTTAGAGTGCCCATTATTAAAATAAAATGATAGGTGGGAAGATCAGTCACCACGTGGGTTATGTGGGTGGACTAGTGAGTGGGATGATCTAGTCACATGGGATCACAATGTGTAGTTGTACTTGTATTGGATTGTTGTGGTGGGCTTGGGATATTTACCTTCATAAAGGAGATTCGACAGAAGGGTGGTTCCACAGAGGGAATCAGGAGAGGGGATTCATGAATATTGTAGGTTCATGAAGGATGGTCCATTATGTATTAGGGGACTCCAAATGGTCAAGGGCTTCGCTATGGAGTATGATATGTAAAACTGAGTGAATCATTCTCATAGGGAATTCTTGATATAAAGGGGTAGTTCTTCATGAAGGCATAATTCTTCTCAAAGCCTCAACTTCTATATAGGGACTTCTTCCTTCATAAAGAGGATAGTCCACCATGAATGTAATATCCCCTTTTTAGGGGAGGAGGTTTTAGAAATCTAGGGTAACTTGGATAATTCATTTTCACTTTAGTTCATGATGGGTAGGAGGATAGTGAATCAAGAGTGATTCAATGACACAAAAGGTTTGGAATGATCTCTAAAATTTGTATGTGTAGGGTGTCTACATAGGAATGGTATTTTTTAAAGAACTGAGGCACTCATGAAAACTAACATTCATTGTGGAAAGGCAGGGATACATGAGTTTTGATGTCATTTTCATGAAGAAAATTTCAATCCATCACACATTCATGATGTTTTATAGGACTCTGAATGTCATTGAGTGAAGGTATCATCATGCCTTCATTCATTATAATTGGAAAATCTATGGTAGTAAGCTTCACGAGCACTGTCTGTTTGTGAAAGAGGATATCATCACAAAATCAATCATTTATTGGGTTTTTTTCCTTTTTGGTTTGATTTCACTCTTAACCATTAGTTCCATCCCAACCTATTCAAGTGACATGTGAATTTTGATGTCAAAAAACGAATCCCCACCGCTTAGAATGGGTGTTGATAGGAATATGATCATTGGATTGTAAGGGAGAATCATATGAAATTTGAAATACACTCCCTCTCACAAATCTCAACCACAAATCCATTTTTGATAATCACTTCATGAAACATGATATATGGCGACCATCATGGTACCAAAACCAGTTCCACGCCTATAAATAGTAGAATGGGCCCATCAATGAGACCATAATTTATTGAGGAGAAAATATTTATCTCTCTCTTTTTGTGAAGCTATAATCCTTCATTAGTGATTTTTTATTTTGATTTAAATCACTCATAATGATCACTTTTGTGATAAAATCAACACAATGAATGTTTTTTAATGATCTAGATTCTATGAACTTGATCTTTGTAAAGAAACCTCCAACAGCCAAATCTTCACAAGTGATATATGTTAATTCCCTTTGTAAACCAGACTTTAAAAAAATGTATGTCTTGAATCAAATGGCCACTCAGGGAGTCATGGATTCCACTGTTCATAGGGATGATTTTTTAGAATATCATGATCGTGGAGATAATTCCAAGAATCTCAGTCCATGAATCATTAATCGCACTATTGAGAGAGGCATAAAGAGAATGCCCACTATGGAAGTGGATTCATCTTCCCAGATATGAAATGAGGGATAATGTATTTATCCCTGTTGTAAAAAAAGATAAACTATACTACTGGTTTATAGGCATAATAGTGAAATACATTTGGAATATGAATTCTTCATGAAACATCTTGAAGGGACACGTTCTGATCAAAATAGAAATGTTCTACGACCACATCAATAACCATGACTAAGTGAAGTAGGATTATGAGGCCTCCAAACAACAATATGAGATGATCTTAAAGTAGTTTCTTGGGGATGTAATGAACCAATAAGGGATTCCATATAATACTAACACTTACCCCAAAAAATGCATGGCCTGATGGGAATTCCCAATCCCAATAGGATATCAACTTATACCGAGGATTTAACATTACATATGGAAACATTTTCACCAATGAACATCAACTATATACACCCAAGCAGGATAAAATACCACCACATGATCAATAATCATATAATAATGAATAAAATATACTTAAGACAAACATTTTAAATTTCAACCAAAATCTGAAACATCAAAATAGGAATGGGAACCAACCACACCACCAAAACCTCCACGAAACAATGGAGACATAACCCACATGGAACCTCCACTAGCACTATCAAATAATGGAACACTGGAAACTGGATCCACCATCACCCCCATGAAACAACATGTATTTACCTTGGACAAACATTAGAAGTTATACATACACCTATGAATGTATTTAGGGTGTGATTGAAATCTCATTAGGATATCACCAAAAATAGAATCCATTCCATAATATAAATAGGACAAATAAACATTCAGGGTTTTATAGAAAGAAAGGAAACATTTTAGGGAAATTGATTTAGAGAAACATGGTTTCTAATTATATCTAGAAACTAGAATTCCATTGTATACTAAAGGTAATCATTGTTTCATATTAGCACCATGTGAAATCCCCATGGCAGTAGTGATAGTAGGACCCTAGGAATCTATTATCGTAGTGACATGGAATAGAAACCATAACCCAAATCTTTCTCATGCACAATCCAGAGATGGTAACACATCCTAAGGATTAGTGGTCTCCAATAATGAAAAAACATTTAGTATTTTTGTATTGTCAATTTATCTAGCGGGAATTAGGTGTTGATCTCTCCATTTTGACTAGAATACTAGTCCTACTCTACCCATCTAGTCACCAAGGATTACCATTATTCTCGATTTCCACTACATTCATCATAAGTACCACTACATACACAAACATACTTCCAACATTAGAAACATCCAATCAATACTACTACATTCAATTTTTAATCCATTTTAGAAACCTCTTACACACCCACACATGCCAAGTATTTTAAAAATTCCTGAAAACCAAACATTACAATTTGGAAAATAAATTTTCAAACCATACGCACAAAAAATCCTTTGAAATCATGATTATACAATACACACAATCCATAGAATTAATTTAGATATAAAATAACGTATACCAAAATCATCCAACATTGTTGATGGAAGTAATCACATACCTCAAGAAATGAACCTTTCAGAATCAACTGGAAAACCATAGACTCGCCAAAAAGGGACCCTATAAAGGAATGATCATACCTTAAAATTTAATATTCAACACAAAGAGACAAGGTTCAAAAAAATTAGGGAAACTAACATGCTGAAGGTAGAAGAAATTGAAGGTGTAAGGAAGAATTAAGAAGAAAGAAGAGACCAGGAGAGAAATGACCTACATGATGATTATCTGATCATCTAAGGATAGAAGTACAAAAAATTGATTCTAAGGGATCCAAGAGGGAGGGGTGGTTATAGTCCTTGAGATCCTAAATAGGGCTATGTTAGGGTGTTTCGGGCCCAAAAATTTAATGGGGAAAGTATAAATTCCTAAAATGTTTTATATGGGATGGCCACATGGTTTGGTAGCATGGTTTATGAAACTATTTGGTAACATTGAAAACATCCTTAAAAAGGAAGATGAGGAACAATGTTATCATGGAGAAGGCTTCATTTCTATGCTTTTGATCATTCACCCTCATCATAATGACTATTACAGGTGCAAGGTTAGTCGCAATCACATGCATAAGGTTGTGTAGATTTAAAAATACCTCTATCAAGGGCACACAGTCTATTCTAGGCTACTGCACGGTTTGTACTAACACTGCACCAAATGTGCACTACCTGCTACTGAGTCTAAAAATTTCCATTTAAGTAAAAAATATTGGGAAAGGCTATGGAACAATTATAATACCAAAAAAACAAGAAAATACCTTAAAAATAAATGACATAAATAACATAGGACCTATTGATTGGATGGATCGATAACATGGATCTTCTCCATGGTGTAAATTTCATTGTTGATAGACACATATCCTATTGGGAATTAATTTCTGGAACATAGTTTTAAGAAGATATAATGTGTGTAAGACTCTAAAAAAATCATTTTCCTTCTATTTTCACATCTACAACCCACCAAAAATTATGATGGAGTTATTAAACATGTGGTTTCTAGGTACTGAAACATTCTATTATTCCTATGGTGAGGTTGGGATCACCCTATGGGAACATAATCCAATCTCTATGATCCTGATTATGTTGGGGAAAAATGAGAAATCTTTCTCGTAGAGAATATATGGGGAGACCAAGATCAGCTTTGGGACTTATTGAACGATCTACTAGATTTGTGTAGGGAACCACCAAGGAGAAGATATGGTTAAATGGTTTTAATTTTACGTAATGGTTTTAATTTTACGTAATGGTTTAGGTATTTCCTTAATGAAACAGTAGACAGGTCACTAGGGAGGTCAAGCAAATTATCATGGGAATTCCATTGAGTAAAAAATCATAACTAATGGAGAATTTTAGAGGAGAGTAAATGGAAGCTATGGGGATACAACATCTAGGCTGAAGTGACTCCAACGATTAGGCTCTAGGGATTCATTGTCACACTAATTTTAGGATGGAATCTCCCTCTAAGGAATTCACACATTGTGGGAGACCAAGAACCTTCATTATGTTAGTGATTATAGTGATAGTAAGGTGAATCAATTTGGTTATACCCATATTAGTGACATAGTAAATGGTGCATCATCACATTAGATAAGGGGAAACACCACTTCATATATATGGTTCCCTACACGTGTTATATAGATGGTTGGTTGCACTTATAGGGTTATATGAGTACCATAACCCCATTTATCTCCCTAATATAGACATATGATTGGAGATCTAGAATATTGTGTGGAATCTCCCTCATAAGGTGGGTTTGATGGATGTGATAAAGAAGGTAATCTTAGAAAATGGATTATTATTTCATTCATTCACCTTCCTAACCTGGGTGGGGAATGATCACGGTACAAGGACCATTGGATAGTGATCTTACGTCCTGCCCTATGATGTAGGGTACTTGTATTTAGAGTCAAATTTGATCCTATTATCGATTCGTACAACCCGTATCAATATGCAAGGTGTTATAGGTGTCTATAGTGGCTCACACAAAAGTTGTGCACATAAGTGCTCCATGAGTACCAACATTCAATTCTGAGATAGATCTGGTTCATGTTCATTTTTTGAGATGGGAAGATATGGAATGAGTTGTAGAATAAACAACTATGTTTATATTCATCCATGGGTATGTGAAAATGTTCATAGATAACATATCATAGG
The DNA here is from genome assembly GCA_963277665.1 of Viscum album. Lineage (NCBI taxonomy): Eukaryota > Viridiplantae > Streptophyta > Magnoliopsida > Santalales > Viscaceae > Viscum > Viscum album. The sequence goes on from OY728147.1 coordinate 221,424,236, forward strand.
GAGATGTTGTGGTACCAGTACTCCTAAGACAATAAAGGTGTGTCCCTTCAGCCATGGGTCCAATTCCCAATGGTTATTGGTGCTCACTATAGTGTTATAGCTATCCTAGTGTTTAGGGAAGTAGTAACAGGTTCAGTAGTTCAAAGAACCAAATATGAGAGATCCATTGACAGAGGAGAATCACTAGGTTCCAAACTCTTATGAACTCCAAAGAATGAAGAAGTTTATCCCTCTAGGGTGGTACGGAGGAAAATTATCCATGTTTCTAAGAAATAGTTGTATCGAGTAGATATCTTCTATGATTCCATCTTCTCCAAAGCCTGGGAAAATTTGGATGTCTATAAGGAGTTCAATAGTGTTCCTGGGACATGGTAGCATCTAAAAATTTATGGGATGGATATTAATAGGATTTTAAATTCCAATGTCATATTTCATGTGCCCTGAGATGTGTTAGAGATATTTATAGTGGAATCAGAGGACCCTACCAATTCTTATGTCATCTTCCTCCCTCTAACCGATCGAGCGATGATGTTGTTGAACATGGTATCTCCCCCACATAAGTTGGTACCCAAGATGGTTTTTTGAATTATTATTCCCTTTGAGTTTGAAAATTCCTTAGAAAAGATACTCCTACTAAATATCTATATTGGTAGCACACATCTCCGCTGACTAGGTAAAAATCTAGATCTTTTTCTCCTTGGATATAACCTACACTTATAACTATTTCATAAATCATTTTCTCTTGAACGTGAATTATGTACATAGAGGTAGAGGTCTGTGAAAGACATAAAAAAGGAGGGAGATGGGACCTCATCCATTCATGGGGAATGTGTGGGTCCCACCCTGACATTCTATCCATGAGTGGTTATCCATTAGTACCTGCAACTGGGCTAGTGTTCATAAAGGGAGCGCTGCCCGAGGAACTACTTGTAAACCTTAAAGACCTCATTGATGGTCTTTACATTTTCTGTAATTCTCTTCTTCCTTTATAATAATATCCCCTTTTCCTTTTACTCATATGCTTAGATGATGCAATCTGGAATGGTAGTTTGAATAGCTCCTAGGGCTCAGCCACCAATATCAATGGTTGCATTAACAATGCTTGGGGGTGAGGTGTTGATGGCGGATGATACCCTCCCAGTAATTTTTTTTATGATATTTTAGTGGTGGATCGAACAATAAGAGAATACCAATGATAATACACCCTCGATGGAGGGGTTCTATGTTTTACTCAAAATATGGATGACCAAATGAGATGTGATGGATGATCCTATTGTTGAAGCATCACCAGGGTAGCCATTGGAGATGATGTTTTGGAGGGTGAAGTGGTCTTCATGGCATGATCCTATATGAATTTGGAGGATCTATTTGATACAATTGCCTAGGAATGTATAGCAGTGGAGACTGTAGGTTTTCAATCTGATGTTTCATTACAAAAAAATGTAATTAATGGTGCTGGGGAAGTTATATCTACCTCAGTAGTGCCACAAGGTGCAGTAAAATCTTCTGCCACAATTGGAGAGGATGATGTGGGGCTACACCCATAACTAGATCTACATCATCTCTCACCTAAATGATCCAACTGACGATATATTAGAGATCATCACTGGTTATGATCCCACACCTTGATAATATTTATAAAATTCAAACCTAGAAATCTCTAAAGAAAAACTATATTGTTTGTTGAAATCCATGGAAGTTCATACAAAGATTCATCAACAACACCCCAATAGGTGAATTGAAATACATGGTGGGAAATATTTCCCACTTTCTAGTCATCCTAGGGACCAGTGGTTTAGACTTCAACATCCCCCACACACATGCCTGAGATTTTATTATAGAGCATGTCCATGAAGAATGGAAGGTGCATGACCTTGCATGGGAGAAACACTTGGATAAGAGTTCAAAGGCACCTCATAATGATGGAGGATTGATCAATCACCTAGAGAGGAATATATAGTAGGATGTGGTAATTTCTTCATCCAAGATTGATATCATCAACATCTATAAGGATCATTTGGTGATAGTTGAGGCCAACGAAGTAGAGGCGACATCCCCGGTGGCTGAGTTCTACGATTTTAAGGGCCCAGTCAGGATGATTGAATCACAGAGAGGGGGAGATGATGAATCAGGGATACTTTTTTCTTTTATTATCATTCTCAATTGAAACAACCTATTCCACCTGTTAAATATGATCTTCCATTCTGAAAAAATGTCAAACACGCATCCATAGGAACAAGATTATTTAAATGGTTCACTATTTAATAAGAATAGCTATGCCATTGGTATATTATAAAAAATGATCCAATGCCAATAAAAATATACTAACAAATAATACATGGATTACAATTAATAGGATATAAATTTTCACATGTGTAGAACTATGTTAATAATCTAATATTTCATGTGAACCCTCTAAGCAAAAAATGGGTAATTCAAAATTTTATGTAACAACTCTTGTTACATGTTCTTAATTTCAATTCCAAAAAAGTATTCAATTGAAAAAAATTATTCAATTTCATTCCTAGAATATTTTACGAAGAGTAGAGACTTTTTTAAGGAAAACTCAGTCGAATTTTATTTATTTAATTCCACTATGTCTGATTCTCCTGATATGATTTTTCCTAGTAAGATTCTCCCAGACATGATTCTAGTCGGTAAGATTATTCCTTAGTATGGAAATCACATTATAAAAACCCTGAATCTAATTATATATCAAGATACGATGATCATATGAATATGATTGAAAACTCCAATATGGTAATCAGATGAGTACAATATTCTCTATGTACAATGATTATTTGAATACAATTTTTTGATATAGTCCATTCTCTTTCACATCAATCCATCAAAACATTTTCAACAAAAGTGAATATGAAAACTTATTCATCACTATAAAATTCAATAATTATCTCTCATGAACATTAAATTGGTTAGTATAAAGGTACAATGTAATATTCTCTTTTTATAGGTGTCCCTTGAGTGACTTTGGTAGGATTACCAAAAATTCTCCCACTTAATAAAATTCACCTTAATCTCAATTTTCCCAAAATTCTTAGGTGTATTTTGACTTCTTCAACTCTTCTCGAAGCTTCTCGGTTCTTATAAAATTATAAAATCTTATCTAGACACTCATTTTAATTGCTATTCATATTTCCATACATGATTCCAATTTCTAGAATCTGATTTCTTTAAAAACAATGTTATGTACTAATTGTAGGAATGTTTATAATGAAATTGATATCACTTCGGAATACTCAATATGATAATTCATGGGAATTTTGAACTCCCCCTTGGCTACACATCCAAAAAAATTCACTATCAAACCACTTTTACTTCTTCACATATTCTCTTGACCATGTTGGAAATAATAAACAATTCCACTATGATACAAGGTATATAGACCCAATTTAAATAAACGTTATTTCCATAATTTATTCACGTTTTCTATTGACCCATTTGAGATACAAGACATACTATTTGCCTCTTATATTGACCCACTTGAAAAATATATATGAAAACAAATCAGAGTTCATCTATCTATTCCTTTTACAAATAAATCATCCACCCAACTCTGATTGAGTACGATTGTCCATAGTATGGTCAATCTGTGTACAATTGGCATGGGCACCATCATTATGATTATGATCATACTGGGTACGAACTTTTGCTTTCTGTGCCTGATTATGGTCATGAATAGTAATGAGGTTTTCTTATGTGCATGGTGGTTGATCATATTTTACTGTGCCTGATTATGATCATTCTTGGTATGATTATCCTAGTTAAGATTTCTTGAGTACAATTCCCAGAAAACATTTCATAATAGAAATGAGTCAGGATAAATATGATCACCAACACCTTTTTCATTTCAAATAGATCTAATCAATCTGAATACATTTTGAAACTTCGCTCTCACCTCTTCCACCTAGAAATGATAAATATGGGTATGATTTGAAATATATATTTTCCTCATTATTACATTATGCTTGTATTATAAGTTTTCCAACCAACTTATGATTTATATGAAATAAAAAAATCATCATCACATTTAATTTTATTGTATTCATGAAGAATATAATACTTCATCCAAACAATCACTTCTTTCATATCAAATTCAGAGTGAATCTAGTGATAATCAATTCCTCTTTATGATCTTCTCCCATTTCGATCCCGTAGTGAGTCAAATCAAAACGTTTTTGTGCAAATAGTTTCTTCTCAGTATAATCTACAAAGTGAGTTTGATTATTTTAAAAATATCTATCAACACAATTTTCACCAAATACAATGTGTGGTTACTTTTCCTTCCATCATTAACATCATTGAAAAAACAAATCCTTATTCGACAATAAAAAAGACAACATTTAAATACAAACAACTTCATCTTCTTCGTGGTCATAAAAATCTCACCCATTGGATTTGGTGGTCAACCGAGTCTCATGAATCACCGAATTATATATCCTCAATAAATGGATTGAATATCCACAATTATAAGCCTATGTGATCTAACTCATTATTGGAACCTAGAATCATTGTAAGAGAAACCATTATATCAAAATATAGTGCTCATGATCACCTTTTCTTTTTTAAATCCTCATCTCTTCATAAACCTTATATTTTCTTCATCCACCATGTAATAAATAATAGTTTCTTTTCCTTAAACTACTCCAATAAAAAAATTAGAAAAGTACAGTCATAATAAAATGCTGAATTTATAGCTTACCAACAACTCTCTCTTTTGACAAGATACTTATTTATTTAAGGAACAATTCCCCCCTTGACAAAACAATCCCAGGAAAGATAAGAGAGGTGACAACATTAATATCTAAAACATGAATAGAAGGATGATTGAAACCCATATTCAACCTCAATTTATAAAATGATTCCTTCTTTAAAGGTGTTGGATAAATATCAGTAACTTGTTTGGGTGTTGGAACATACTCCAGCTTCAATTCAACCTTCTCCACATGATCTTTGAAGAAATTATATTTGATATCAATGTGATTTTGATTGAAAATGTTGAAAATTATTCCTATTAAGATTGATTGTTCTTTGATTTTAACAACCCTAGATCAAGGGGAACTTCAATTAAACTATTTAATCTTCCAATTGAGTTTTCATCCACATAAGATAAGTTGTTACTTGAATATTAGAAACATAATCATCTTTGGACATAGTAATATTTATAGAATTCTTTTTCTTTGATCTCCAAAAAACAAAATTCGTTCCGAGAATAAATACTCAACCAGATGTGGATCTTCTATCATCATCATTTCCTACCAAATTAGCATCTACACACCCAAAAAATTCAATACAATTTATGCTTTCACACCAGATTTCAAATTCTGTTGTACATTTGAGGTATCTTAGAATTCTATTTCTAAAATTTAAATGAGTTTCTTTTGGATCATTCTGAAATATTTCACATGAGGTAACAATATAAACAATGTCGGGTCGTGACGCATTCAAACACAAAAAAAATGAAAAAGAACATTTGAAATTCATCCTGATAAACTTCATTAACTTCTCCATATTTTGACATCTGTTTTCCCTCTTATATTAGTATGGAAATAGGTTTTTATTTTTCTATTCCAAAACTTGTAATAAGTGCCTTAGCATAATTTTAATTAGAATAAAAATTGTATTCCTTTCATTGATGTCTTTGAAACCCATGAATGCATTTAATTTCCCCCATATTGGACATTTCAAAATCCTTTTTCATTTCATTAGAAATCCATTTAAAACTTCATTCATACTTCCCAGAAAAGATAATATCATCAACATAAACAATCACAATGAGTTAAGACTCTTTACTTTCTCTGATGTAGATATTTTTATACAATCATCCTTTCTTGAAATTCAACTTTCTTAATCATATATCCAATTTGTAACACCATTCCCTCATTTCTTGTTTTTTTCCATACAAATCATTTTTCAATCTACACACATAACTTTATAATTTCCCAATAATAACGCTAAAATATAGTTCAGCATAAACTTCCTCTTCAAGATCACCATTCAATATATTTCGATTTTTCATCCATTTAAATATTCTTGTAGACTTTTTTTATTGCAATAGTAAAAAACATTTGGATTTTTTCAAATCATGATACTATATAAAAGGATTCATCAAAATAAATACCCTCAATTTTTGAATACCTAATCCACACCAATCATGCTTTTTTCTTATCACATCACCCTATTCATTCATCTTTTTATAGAAAATACACATTGTGCCAACACTATTTTTTATATTCTATCTTGGATATGATATCCCATATATTATTATTATCAATTTGATCAAACTCTTTATTGATGTCTTGAACCCATTTTGGATGATCAAAATGTTCTTTCACATCATTTGGATCCACTTTTGAGTGTAAAGAAGTATGTGTAAGAAAATTTTCCATTCATATTTTTTAAACCTTCATATTTTGATCAAAAATTATATTCTGAGAATCTACTTACATCCTCATCCTAGGATGAGGTTTTTGAGTATCTTCCTCTTACGAAGAAATGGATGTGTCTGATTTTTCTTTTTGACTAGGAATGCAATTGTCTGTATCCTTATCAATATTGGTTTCATCAACTTTCTCAACTTATATTTCGACATGAACATGTATTTCATTCTCACCTATTTAAATTACATTCACATCAATAGAGTCGAAATTCCTTTTTCCTCTTTCATGAAGCATCTATATCCACTTCCTTCTAGTTCATAGCCATGGATGGTTCCATCTTCTGGGTTCCTATCAAACATTCCATAGTTTCCACTATTCTTCTTAAAAACACATGGAGTCCCAAAAAATATAAATTTTTTCAAACATATATTATTTTCATAAAATATTTCATATGGAGTCATATATGAATGATTCCTGTAGAAACATCAATTTTAAATATAAATAGAAGTAATCATGGGTTACCTCAAAAAGTAATGAGATATGTATATTCCAGTAACATGGATCCTCCCATTTCTACCAAAAATATTTGCATTCATTCAAAAAATCCATTTTGGTGAGGAACTTATAGAGAACTATATACATGCTGAATTCTATGATAATCTAATTATCCTTTAAATTCTGCAATTTTTTATTCACCACCATTATCTATTCTCAACTTTATCACTGAATACCCACATTCTTTCTCATAATTCCTTCTAAAACTTTTATATTTTTTCAAAGCATCTGACATTTGATTTATAAACATAACACAAGTAATGTTATAAAAACAATCAATGAAATTTATGAAGTACTTATATTCATATCTTGAATAATTTCTCATTGAGCAGAAGATATAAGAATGAATCATCCCAGAGGGTTGTTTTGAACAAATATCAACTTTTTTGTGCACATAATTTTAATATTTCCTTTCAAAAAAAAAATTCGACACCAATATCTTATTTATGAAAAACTGATAATGTATCAAACACAATCTTTTTTAGATAACATTCTCATGTTTGTTTGAAACATCTATCCCAACCTTTTATTACACCATTGATTTTCTTCCACCATACTCATATGACAAGATTTTTTATTTCACCGATCTGAAATAAATTTTATTTTATTTGTTGGAATTTTGTAACATTTTTTCTATTATTTTTATTTTTCAAAAAACCCCAATCTATATTGAAGATAATTTTGTTACCCATATCACAAAACAGTGAAAAAATTAGCGTATTGTGTTTCAACCCATCAATATACAAGGATTTGTTGGATTTCATCTTTTCTTTCCTAATGATGTAAGAACCAACACCATTTATTTATAATGATTCATCATTTCTAAATTTCATTGTTCCTTCATTGAAGCCTTTCACATTCTTAAACAATTTTAAATCTCTTGTAATATGAGAAGAACACCCACTATCAATAATATCTTTTCATTCGCCTATTGTAGCGTTCAATGTAATTTCAATAATAAGATATTTTACATAATGCCTTTCTTCATCATATGATTTTGTATATTTTATTGTCTAATAAGTAAAACGAGACTTTTTTTTGGTTTTTTGGTTTTCCACATATTTCAAAAATAGTTTCCAAGTGTTGGAACCTATTTTCAATTTTCTTTTCCACTATTCTCAACCTTTTCAGACTTCATATTTGAGGGAATTGAATCCCCTCAACCTTTTACATTCATAAGATATTAAATAATAGTATTGGTTTTTGTTAAACAATAACATGTTTCTTATATGAATGAATCTACCATAATACGTAAAATATCTATAGAAGTATAATTGTTCTATGAAACATTAATATTGATTAGAAATGGGAATATATTTCCCATACACCTTATACTATTTCTTTTCAATGAAACAAAACATTAAATAACCACTCAGTGTACTCCTTTTATTTTCATCCTTGTTGGAACATGATGTATTTAAAACTTTTCTAGATTCATATTTTTTCAAAAAAAATTCATACTTTGGGTTCATTGATAATTATAAAATTTCAACATCGACGGTCTTGGAAACATAACAAACATTCCCAACATTCTTCTTTCCAAAAAAAATTACATATTTATTCTCATCCTTTGTAAATAATTTTTTTTGAAACATTAACAGTTTCTCATTCTATGAAATTTCTCCTAATTTAGTAATTAATTTATTAAAACATTTATTTTTATTTACTTATTTAGAAGGATTTTTTTGGAGAAGATCCAAATAATCTTATTTCTTCCATCAACTTCGCGTAAAGGTGCTCATTATAATTCTTTTCTTCTATAAGATATTTCATCAAATCATTAATCTCTTTTACCATCTCCACTTTCTCATCAGAAAAACACTATTGATTTTTTGTAAAGGAACTTTCATCCTCAACCATTTTTTGGATTTTTATGCCTTATAATTTTTCTCAGAAGTAATTTCTACTCTTCATTAAAAGGATGTTCAATTTTATTATCTTTTTCTTCACAAGAAATTCTAATTAAATCTTCATCATTTACTATGGAAATAAATGTATTTTTAATACCATACTCAATTGAATATTCGGAATTAGTATCACTAATGTATTACTCTTCTTCTTCTTTATATAAGAATAGTATTCTTTTGGATGTGAATAGCTTTATTTCTTTCCCTATGGCTTTCAATTTTTATTTGTCTCCATGTTTCTTCCAAAAAATTTATAGATTTCATCACTCTACATCATTATCCTCTTCTTTATTTCTTTGATGACTATTGGAAGTAATGTTTCCAAAACCTATACATTCAAAAAAATTAAATGGAATTTTTCCTTTATACTTCCATGTATCTCTTTTCACATTTGTAGAAAACAAGGATAAAATATTATCATGATTTTTACATACCTTGTATTTATAATTTGATTGTCCTGCTTCATCTTATATTAGAATGTTATTTTACTTTTCTTTATTTTTATCCTAGAAAGAAATTTCACTATCAACCATTCATTTTTCACAGCATTCTCCACTATCATTTCATAAGTAATGAGAGATATATGCAAGTCATCAATAGATAATGTTTTAGGATCACTATATTCCAATGAAGAAACATTAACATCAAACTTCTCAGGTAGGATTCTCCAAAATCATTTCAACCACTACAGAATAATCCAAAATTTCACCAAGACATATGATAGTTCTCACAATGTCATTTACCCTAGTAAATATTTCCCAACTGATTTATGATTACCTATATTAGAATATTTATATTTCTATCTCTATATTTATATCTTTTCCTTATTCACATTTGTATTTTATTTCATAATTATTTTTTAATTTATACAATATGTCTTTTTTGTGGCACCACCTTTCACTCTTATGAAATCACATTTATAATTTTATGATAGTATATAATTCTTGGCCCTTACATCATTCACTATATTCTTCTAATCATTAGATGTAAGAGGTGTTTTATAATCAATAATAGTATATCCTTCTATTGCATCTTCATGAACATCATATTTGATAGAAATAAGATAATGAAACATTCTATATTTCTTTATATGATAATTGTTTCTATAGAAAACTAGAATACCCTTAATATACACATAATTATTGTTCTTCATCATGAATGAATAAACAAAGGGAACCTATTATCTTATTCTAGTTGTAAGTTCCAAGTAATGATGATTGTATCACTGATAGGGGGAGGGGTGAATTAGTGATTCTTTTTCATTTATTTTTCTTATCAATTCATACTACCTTTACCTCTTATTAAATATTATATTACATTCTAAAAACAATTCAAACACACAACCATAGGAATGCATGTGTTTACAAGGTTCAATATTCAATAATAATATCTATGTCCCTGGTATGGTAAAGAAATGATACAAACCAACACAATCCATTAGAAAATAATCATTGTATTACAATGAGCATGATATACCCTATCACTTGTGTATCACTATGTAAACAATCTAAGAGTGAATTTTCACACACTTATCATAAATAGGGAAATTGAATGTTTTGTGTAAAAACTCATGTAACCTACTCTTCTGTTAAATTACACAAATGTATTAAATTGAAAAGACTTCCTAAATTTATTACATAGAATATGTTATGAACATACTAGAATTTGTTAAGGAAAAATCAGTCGGAATTTGGATTTCTCATTCATTTGAGTATGATTTTCCTGATATGATTATTCATAGTATGAATCTCCCTAATACGATTTTTCCCAATACGATTCTTCCTCAGTCATGAAATTTCATTATGAAAATCTTTATTCCATCTATCCAACAAAGTAAAATTATTTTTCAAATATGATTGAAAAATAGAATATGGTAATTCGTTCAGTATGATAATCAATGAGTATGATGATATGTTGAATACAATGTTGTGATCTAGTCTCTTCTCTACCACTTCAATCCGTTAACACATTTCCAAAAAAGGTGAATACAAAAACATTATCATCTCTCTAAAACATAGAGCTCCTCCCTCATGAATAGTGCCTCAGTCAGTAGAAAAGTGCAATATACTTTTCTCCTTTTATATGTGACCCTTGAGTGACTTTGGTGAGAATCGTAAAAATTCTCCTTCTTAGTCGAATTCACATTAATCTAAATTTCCCCTAAAATATCAATAGTATTTTTACTTCATCAAATCTTCTAAAATATTCTTGATTCTTCTATAAGCATCAATTATTCTTCAAAATATCATTTAAGTAGCTACCCTCATTTAAATGGATAAGTTTGATTTCTTGAATCTTATTTCCTCAAAACAAATCTGTATACAAATTTTATTAATGTGTATGAAGAAATATATATCACTTATGAGTTATTAATATAATAATTATTTTTAATATTGATCTCCACTTTGATTTGACTTGCAAGAAACTTTTATCTCAAATCACTTTTTCATCTTCACTTCTTCTCTAGACCTTGTTGGAAATGTAAATAAATTCCACTCTGAAACAAATGCTATTTAACCAATTGAAATACATAACATTCCTTCGTTTCATCATTTTTCTCTTCTCGCAGTTGTGATACAAGAAATATTTTTCAACCCTACTATAGTCCCACTTGAAAAAAGATATATGAAAACAATTCAGAGTATATGAATCTCTTCCTTCAGCATATAAATCAACAACCATATAAGAATCATTATGATTTTTTAGAGTATGATCATTCTGAGTATGATTGGGCTTGGTACGATCATTGTGAATATGATCATAGTGGATATGATCTTTTTCTTCCTATGACCAAGTACAATCATCCTTGGAAATAAAGTTTTTATATGAAAATGATGGATGATTGTGTACAACAGTGCCTGAGTATAATAAATCTAGGTATGATTATCCTAGATATGATCTCTTGAGTACAATTCTCATAATCAATTTCTTATCAGTAAATAGTCAGACTAAATATGATCACCATCACCCTTATCATTTCATCTTGATCTAATCAATTTTATACGATCAGGAACATCTCTTTCACATATTCAACCTAGATACGATAAATCAAAAAACGATATCGAATACTTATTTATTCCTTTCATCCACCTAGCATGTATCATAAGTTCTCCAACAACTTATGATTTATGTGATGTACATTTTATAAAACCATCATCAAATTTAATTTTATCATAGTCATATGTGATACATCATCAAAAAATCCCTTTGTTCATATAAAATTTAGAGTAAATCTGATCACAATAAATTCCCCTTTACGATATTTTCCCATTCAAGACCCAAGGTGAGTCTAACAAAAACCACTTATTCCCAACATCTTCTTATTGTCTAGATGAAAAAAGTGAGTCTCATTATTTTTAAAACAAGAGTGAATGCAATTTTCACCAAATAAAAAGTGAGGTGATTTTTTCATTTTTTCATGAAATTATTTGAAAAAACATAACCATCATTGAAAAAATTACAATATATTGAAACAAATCACCTTAATATTCATCCTGGGCCAAACAATGATGAGTATAACTAGAAGGTAATATGAGTTGGATAAAACTTCTCAAAGGCTAATGAAAAGAAATATGACCTGGAAGAGTTGCAGCAGACCTTGGAGGCCACTCAGCAAAATATTGATAAGGTCAAGCATTATATTATTAGGGTCGACCACTAAATAATTGTTTGCAATGGAGAGTCTATAATATGTGGATAAAACTTTGAAAAGTTATCTTTTTAAATTTATAAGTTCTTAAACATGTTTGTTTTACTTTAATACCACACATTGATCCATGTTTTATGAAACCCAATAAATGATCCATATGCTCACATGAGCCATTATCAGTGTGTGAAACATGGAGAGGCCATATGATTTCTATATAACATGAAGTTGTTTGGGCTAATAAATGATGTGGCTAGATAATGGGACTCTCAGAAAAGCTAACTTGCTTCTTAAAAATGCTCTAGCGAACTAATGGTGTAACGTCAGGGTGATGAATTCTACCTAAACTAATCGTAATTTGGAGTGAGAATCACAATTCCGGAAATTTGGATTATAATATTTGTGGCTTTATGATACAGGATAAGTGATAACCATTTTTTAATCATTGGATCTATACTATTTACATGTAATGAGGATAAACAATTGAGGGTGACTGTTGAACATTGTAAAAGCATAGAACTTGTCTCAGAATGTCATCCAATGTCCATAGGGATGTTGGAACGGGATGGTATATGTGAGATTGTGTCCATGATCCATGTTTTTAGGGGTTCCCTTAAAATTTTGTTCATGATATTGATCCAAATGAGGGGTATGTGAAGAATATAAACAATTTGATGGAATGTTCAAATGGATTCCTAATATATGAATTATGAATAAATGTTTTAGATCATGTTGTTGTGGTTTTATTATTCTAAAGTAATGTCAAACTCATATTCTTGGGGAACATCACCTCAGATGATGATTTGTGGTTGAATAAACAATGTGGTATAGTACTGATACTAGAAGAAGGGGCCCCTCATGAGAGGGCCTACGTTGCCTAGCAGTATTTTCATTCTTATGTGAGGATGATAAACACGAAATTTAATGTCATATATTGGAGATTTTGGACACACCTTTTAACATCGTATTGTGAGTATGTGGTATTTTACATTTTTTCAATATGTTATCTGGATTCACCACACAGTTTTACGTCATGGGACCCAAAAATGGATTGTGTCGGGACTATGTACTGAGTTGTCCACTATTTAATCATCAAGTCATGTTAATAGAAAATCCCATGTTCATTGCATTGTGTTGAATCATAGCTTATCATCATTAAAAAATCATGTTATTAATCGGCATGAATGATACCTGATCATCCAAGAGAGTAGATGGAAAAGGTGGGTAGCACAACAGGATACCCAGCATTAAAAAAATAATCTTGGATGGGTTCCATATAGTTTATAGTCATGTTACGTGGACCACATATTTTAGTATATGTTCATAAATCTTTTACATATGAAAAAAAATTTAACTTCTTGTTTCATAGATAATGCTCCTCGTTTATGTTCATTGATTTTGGACCACATGCTCATATTTTAAGGTCATAGAGTTTTCACCACAGCTTGTTCCAAAATGGATGTGTGTAACAGGGTGAGTTGAAAAGGCTGTTATGAATGAGGACCATAGAGGAACACCACATCAAAACACATTCCAAAGAGTATTCGTACGTAGTTTACAATCATGATTATGTGACCTGGATTCTATGTTCACGGTCATAGGGATTCTACCACAGGGAGTCTGCAAGTGTTTAGCTTAGAATAAAGGGGAATTAGGTGGATGTGAGTGGAGTCTCAAATTGAATTTTTTCTATATGAAATCTACGATGAATGTGAAAATTAGTTTAACATCTTGATACATGGACAACGATGTAAGATTCATTAAATGATTAACACTAATAAAGGGATACCCTCTCAAACGAGAGTATTACATCTTCTCATATATGAATATGAGGCATACAAAATGTACACGAGGTATGTATATAATTTAACTTCATCAGTTGAGAATATTATTGTTTGTTCATCACATATTTTCCATATGATTCATTCTTGAATGATCTCAATTTTTTCCGTAAGGTATGTTTTACCTAAATTTAAATTTATTCCTTCCATTTGTATGAATAAATTTCTTCCCACATCTTTAAAAAGACTCAAGGGAGTTACAATGGTTCGGGACAGGAAAATGGGGGAAAAGAGTTTTCTGGGAAAGCCACATTGTATGTTCATTATTAGTCCTAACCGTGCAGACATCCCTAGTAAACCGTGTAGAAGGAGGTTTTTTAGACAGTAGCCTCTATATGATTTTCTCATGGATTGAAAAAACATGTAGGTAAACTGTGCGAGGGGGGTTTTTATAGTACCATTCGCAAGGTTTTTTCATGGTTTTTATAACCATATGGGTAAACCGTGTGGCCCTGAAACGTTTAAAAAATTACAAAAATTCCATTACTGTATTTTTATACCAAACTTGGGATTTAGTCCTTTCTCCCTCCTTTGGACCCTAGGAATGATCCAAAGCCTCTGAGTGCTTCCAAGGATAGATCTCCCTCATCTTGGGGACGTTTGGTTTTCCATCAGTAGTGGATTGATGATCCGGGTAATGCTAAACCCCTCTTTGGTTCTTTTTCATGGTTTGGGTTTCTATCTCCCTATTATCTTCTTCTAAAGCTCCCAACCCCATATTTTTTGTGTTTTTTTGGTTTAGAATTTATTGTTTTATTGAATAAAGATCTAAGGATTTGGTTAATGGTTTTTTCACCAACATTTTTATGATATTTTGTCTACAAGTTGTTTCAGTTGGGGTTCATGTGGATTTGTGCACGTAGGGTTATGTTCTTAATTTCCCACTATTGTGTTCTTGGATCCCTTTGATTTATTTGGATATAGAGGGTGCCTAAATGGTTAATTTAAATCCTCATGATCCCCATGAGATCAAAAGAGGATGGCCAAAAGAAATTAGGGCCACCCATGGGGTGTGCCAATATACCCCGGACATAGAATTTTTCTAACTAAGTGTAAGGTCATTGTGAGAGAACATAGATCCCATGATGAACATGTTAATATTATTGAAGGATGTGAAATGGGGGTTTTAATAATTCACTTAGGTTGGGTAATGGCCTAAGCGGTCGTTGGGATGGCATGAAAAATGGTTAAATGGATTAATGGGAAATTTCTAGGTGATTAGATTTATACCTGAATATTGTTATCAAATAGGTATGGGAAATAGGGAAATGGGAATAGAGGGTTATGTAATATAAATGATGAAAATGTTAATGGATTGCCTCAAAAATGTTAAATTCCCATTTATTGATATTGTTGTGATGTTGTAAATGATGTTGGTTATGATTGTTGTGATATGGTTGATGGTGGTAAATGATAAATAATAATGTGAACCCGGCTTAGTAGTGACGACTATAGACTTGAGGTTCTACATCCACAGGTCGAGTGGGGAAATGGATCTAGATCCACCACTAAATGGGTGGGTTAGGGAAGGGGATGGAGTTATATTCCCCTAATTGTTGCATTCCACCCAGAATGAGGCTTCGAGGTGAGGATTATGAGCATGTTATAATGTGATTCCAAGTTAGATATCACATGAATTTTATTCCCATATTCATTAAAATATAGAACAAGCCTAATCCATTTATCATGTGAAATGTGAAGTTTAAACCATGAAATGTCTATGTTGTGAACATGCATTCAATGGGATTATAAATTGATGGAGCATAGTCCAGAATGGCCTATTGGATTGTTAATCATTATTTTTCAATTATAATTATTTTCATTCACTATATACTTTTCTGGATATATTGTAAACACTGTTGGTGGTGTCCTACTGAGTTATACTCACACCTTTCTTGGGCTTCCCTTAAGTCCCTGAGCAGATTTCAAACCTTCAGGTTATGACAAGGGAAAGGGCCCTTTTCTAGGGAGTTAAGTTGTACATGGGACTTGTGTGGGTGAGGTTCAAGAAATGGATTCTAGAACATTTTGGGAATATTACTTTTTTTATTCTTTTTGGGGTTTTTTCACTTGTCACTATAGAATGGAATTGAATATTTACTACTGTATATGGTAGTACCCAGTTGTTGTAGTTGGTTATTTATGTATGTAATAGATTGTTGCCTATTGTTTCCATTATTTAAAATATTTTCTAATGTGTATTACTCTGGTAATGGGGGTATAGTCTCTCCATGTACCTATTAGACCCTAGATGCTAGTTGACCACCTCTGTTGTATGGTAAGGGATACTTGAGATCATGTGGAGAAAAGGTTCGAGGAACTACATTTATAGCTCCCGGGCCAGGGAAATTACAATGTGGTATTAGAGGAAGGTTCATTTCAATCTATTACTATTTGGTAATGGTATACTTGAGCATGAGAAAGTGTAGGGTCATGGTAATGAGCTCATTCATCGGAGTATCTGACCCATGTATGGGGGAAAACCCAAGTCACCCTGGGTGGGGATTGATGTTCTTATTATGTGTGGTTATATTTAATGATATTTCACCATTGGATGATGCACTTGTTTTGTGATTTGACAGTTTTGTGATGTTTCTCTCATGGACATAAGGGTACGAGGTTGTGCATTCTTGCATCATTATAGGAACCTATATAGGTAAGTGACATGTGTCACGATAGGCACAAACATGGGATGGGTGAGCGGGATGTAAAGGTTAGGATGAATATGTTTTCTTAAAAGCATTGATATTGTGCCTAATGGGAAGGAATTAATGAGTAAAAAGAAAAGTCAATGGGGTTAATTGTTAATTAGAAAATGGTCCTAAAAAAGAAGAGAATGTGGATTAACCTATCGTAGGGTTAAATGGGGATATGGAAATGGTTTTGAAATGGGGTAAAAGTTAAGGCTTGTAACCATGTAAATTAGATACCTTTGTTAGACATGGATGTAGGTGATATGGCCAAAGTTAGTGATCCAGTTGTTAGTGGGACCTTTCAGGTAGATTATATGAACGAGTTTGGTAGTGGTGAGTGATGTGCCTGACTATATCTTTTCCCTTTTTATAAGAGCCTTATGGTTGTTTGCTAAAGCATATATTTGGAATTGTAGAGAAATGGAACCTCGAAGACGTATGCCGATTGGGAAACATGGGGATGTTGATAAGAACACTCCTCCAGTAGTATAATAGAAGTATGTGGTGATCCAGGAAAATAGGGAAGAACACATTTGTGAGAAATTCACTCATTTTATATAGATAATGTAATAATACACAAGGAGTGTTGCACCGAGTATGTTTGAGGTGACTAAGGAGTTTCATCTACATCACCCTCTGATGATTACTGGAGCGGGAGGGTTGGAAGTAGTAGAGTTATGAATATAGTCCATCCAAACTACTCATGATCATTTAATGAATCCTCTTGAGAAGATAGTCAAGTTGGAGGCCTATATGTTGAGAGGTCAAGAAAAGCATTGGTGGGACATCACGGTTCAGATGGAGCTGGCTTAAGAAATGATGTGGAATTATTTTCAGGAGATGCTTCTTGAGAACTTCTTCCCAAAAGAATTTAGGCAAGAGAAGGGTATGGATTTTATGAGGATGACTTAGTGAAAATGTCGGCAATGGATATTCCAGTGGTATCACTGATCTGAGATGCTTCATTCCGATGATTACGAGAGATGAGGTATCTATGTAGAAATGAATCCAGGACTAGCTGAGACATGAGATTGAATCTCAGGTGAATATCATTTATTTTATTTTTTTTAAGTTTTGGATCAATCCCTTATCATAGAGGTTAACCTAAAGTGATCTTTAGGTAGTGAAATTGTAAAGCAAGCTGGGAGATCTTTTGGTGAGGCTTCTGATAGTAGGAAGTGCAGTTTGGGAACCACTTAGCAATGTGGAAGCACACAAAGCTATCAGAAGTGGGGTTCAACTTCTCAGGGTGGAAACTAGATCTTCTATTATTAGTGTGGCCAGTTGGGTCACAAACGTGATCAATGTCCCCACCCACCAGTCAATTGGCAAAAATGCGGAAGGTTATTCCAGATGCAGTGGTTATTTAGGAAACTGTGACCATTAGGGAATGATAGAGGTTCTAAGAAGTTTTCTAGTGTAGGAAGGGGTCAGTTACCATATATCAAGAAGGAATTTGGAGCTCCATGGGTCGTACTGGTAAGGGCAGTGGACGTGGAACTCCTGTGTGATATCATCCTTACCAATAGAGGAGTGTAGTGCAAGGTAATCAAGATGGTTTCCAAGGTAAATGGGTAGGTCATATCCTTCCATTTTATGCCATACCTAAAGATGGTGAAGTATGATCATCTATTGTTCGAGGTATAATTCGGGTATCTTTTATGATTTCTAGTTCTTTATTTCATTTATGTGCTATGAATTATTTATTTTTGACCAGTTTGTAGTTGTGTTGGGATTAACCATATATACTGCTTGTGGGGTTACATTGGTTTATACTCCACTTGGGGTACGAGTTGAGGACATAATCTAGTGAAAGGGTTGTGCTCTAGAGATTTTTGGGTGTCATTTTTTGTGAGATATGTATGTTCTTCCAATGTCTAGGTTTGAGTAATCATGGGGATGTATTGTTTGTTGTTATATAAAACACATATTGACTATTATTAATGTCGGGTAATGTTCTCATCTCTCTATGGATGTACTTATGTCCTTCGTGGTGACTGGGATACTCGAGCGGGCTGCGCAGGGCCTCTATAGTAGCAGTTGGGTGAACTTACAGCCCAAGGGCCATGCTTCATGTTAATTAATGGGGATAAAGGAAAACCAATATTCCCTTTTTTGGTGGAGCATTTTGAGGATGTTTTTCCTATGGACTTCATAGGGTTTCCACCTAAGAGATATGTTGAGTTTATTATTGAATCTCTACTAGAGGTAGAGTATGTTACTATTCCACCCAATCAAATGGTTCCTAAAGATCTCCAAGAACTAAATCTCCAGTTAGATGAAATGGATTTTAAGGGGTTTATATTTCCTACTACATCACCTCAGGGATCTCTAGTGTTGTTTTCTAAGAATTATGATCTATCACTGAGGCTATGTGTTGATTATAGGAAGCTAAACCAGATGATGGATATGAACTGATACACTCTTCCTTGAATAAACGACTTGTTTGATCAGATCAAACATGCCATGGTGCTTTCAAAGATTGATTTGAGATCGGGATACCATTATATGAGAGTGAGACCATATTACATACCCTCGACAACTTTTTAATGTTGGTATGGGTGGTATGAATTTCTAGTCATGCCATTTGGACAAACCAATGCACCGACTATGTTCATGGGCTTAATGAACCAGATATTTCACCTGTATCTGGGTTATTTTTTATTTTTCTCCATTGATGACATCTTGGTGTACTCTAAAAATCATGAAAATAATTCCAAACATCTTAGAATAGTTTTGAGTAAACTAAGAAAGCATAGGATCTACGCCATGCTATCCAAATGTCTATTTTGGAAAGATGAGGTGCACATTCTAGGACACGACATTTATGAGTTAGGTGTGTTGGTGGATCCAGAAAAGGTGCAGGATGTGGTATCTTGGGAGAATTACATGAATGTCTCTGATATTCATTGTATTCTTGGCTTGGCAGGTTATTATCGATGATTTTTTACAGCTTTCCCTAATTTGGCAGTGCTGCTCACAGTCATAACATAGAAGAGGATTATGTTTGATTGGTTAGAGTCTTGTGAGAATAATGTTTAGAAGTTTATGAAGTGGTTGGCCACCTCAACAATTTTGATCTTACCAGAACCAGGTAAGAAGTAAACATTTTTCTATGATGTATTCGGAGTTCAGCATGGTGCATTGTTGATCTAGGAGAGTCGGGTAATAGATTATGGGTCAAGAGAGTTCAAGAAAAATTAGATGAATTATCCTACTCCTGCCCATGAGCTAGTTGTTATGGTTCATGCCATAATTTTTTGGATTCATTGCTTGTTGGGAGAACCTTTCATGGGGTTCAATGACCATAAAAGTCTCAGGTATATATTCTCTCAGTGGGATTAGAATATTTTACATCAATGGTGGGTTTATTAAATAAAATCCATTGATTTTGAGTTGGTACACAGACTAGGGAAAGAGAATAGTGTTGTCAATGCTTTGTTCCAGAAGACTCATAATCAAGTAATTTAGGAATCCAGTTCAGAGTGGGTGATAATGGCCTTGTTTACTGAGATGCATTCGGAGGTAAATGATGGACAAGGGAAAATGACCCTTGCATCTATAGAGTTGAATCCGCACTTCTCAGCTAACTTAAATAAAGTCATTTGGTGGATTAGGAGTGTTTTTCTATGAAGGAAACTATTTAAGGTGGGGATTCACCTTTTGGTGGGACTCTATATTGCTGATTGAGTTGCATATGTTTGTGGTCATGATATGGTGTGGATAGATGTATGGGAGGAGTTGTCAAGTGAGTTTCACACATCAAAATAGGAAGTTCTTCTGGGCTTGACTAAGATGTGTAGTGATCTTCATTGGTGGTTTTGGTTTTCAGGAATGAATAAAGAAGTTATGAGTTTTGTGGGACAATGATTTACCTATCAACATGTGAAGAATAAACATCAGTGTCCATGTGGGTTGTTGAAGTCCCCAAATCTTCATTAGTGGATTTGTAATGATGTCACGATGGACATCATAGTGTATCTTCAAAGGATGCCTCAGATGAATGATGCAATTTGGGTTGTGGTAGATAGGATGAACAGTGTGGCCCATTTCTTGTCGATTCAGGAGTCCTAAATAGTTGACCAGTTTGGAAAATTGTATGTTCAAGAAATAGTATGATTTCATGGTATTCTAGGTACCATAGTGTCAGATCGTGATCAAAACGTTACCTCACGCTTCTAGAAGTGACTACATAAGGCACTTGGTACCCAAGTGTTCTTGAGTATAGCTTACCACCCACAGACTGACATACAGTCAGAAAATATAATTATGGAATTAGGAGACTTCTTGAGATCACGTGTTCTTGATTTTGGTGGTTCATGAGAATAGTACTTGTAGGTTTTTGAGTTTTCTTACCACAACATCTTTTAGGATACAGTTCAGATGGTACCTTTTGAGGCACCATATAGTAGACTTTGTAGATCTCTATTTTTTTAGATAGAGGTCAGGGAGTTAGAGATGTCTAGAACAAGTATTTTGTAGGATACATCAGAGAAGGTTCATTTGATTCAAAATCATATAGAAACAGCTCAGAGTAGGAAGAAGTCATATGTATATTAGCATTGTAGACCTATTTAGTTCATGGTGGGTGATAGAGTATTTCTTCATGTGTCACCAATATTTAGTCACCATCTAATTTAAAAGAAGGTAATAGTGGTACATATATATGTGGGTCCATTTGAGATTTTGGAGTGGATTGGGTAAGTGGATTAACGATTAGTTCTTCCGTAGTGGTATTGGTGGATGCATGATGTTTTCCATGTTTCAAAACTCTAACAGTATCACCCAGATCCATCTCATGTGATAAATTCCATGAATGTCGATATTGAGGTCCTTGGGTCCTTTAAGGAGCACTCGGTTCATATTGTGGATCATAGTGAAAAATTTTTCCATGGAAAGGTCATGCCCTTGGTTCATGCCATATGGTAGCGTGGAAATATTCAGGAAGAAACATGGGAGAGTTAATCAGATATGCCGTCCTAGTGGCCTGATCTCTTTGCTTTGGGAACTCAATGATTCTAGAGAAGAGTGGTTGGGTGATGAGCCCTTATCAGGTGGGAAGGTTGAAAGATAAAGGATTTATCAGTATTGTATGTTTTAAATAAATTTCAGTTAATTCCATACTTTTGAACGAAAATGTTTTTTCCACAATTTTTAAGATGTCTTGGGGGTGTTCTGGGGGTCTGGGACACAAAAAAGGGGAAAATGAGTTTTTGGGGAAAGCCACACAGCTTGTGCACAATTAGTCCTGACCGTGCAGACAGCCCGGCTAAACCATGGAAAACAAGAATTTTTGGATAGTAGCCTCAGCATGGTTTGGAAAAGCATGCAGGTAAGACATGCGAGGGGGATATTTTTTTGGCAATAGAATCTGTACGGTTTTCACAATGTTTGGAAAACCGTGCGGGTAAACCATGTAGCCCAGATCATTGAGGAAATTATAAAAAAATACATTACATGATTTTTATACCCAACATTGGATTTCCTTCAATCTTTCTGCATTGGACCATAGGAAGGAACCAACTCCTCCAAGAGATTCCAATGATCGATATCCCATATCTTGTGGTCGTTTGGAGTGCCATCATTCTTGGATTTATGATCCGGGTAATGCTAAACCCCTCCATTCCTCTTTTTCTTGGTTTGGGATGGTATCTCTCTCTAATATTATTAAAAATCTATCAAACCATTCATTTTTTGTTAGATTTATCTTCAGTATTCAAGGTTTCATTGAATTAGGATCTAAGGCTTCGTTTAATGGTTCGTTCACCAACGTATTTAAGGTATGTGGTCTACAAGTTGTATCCATTGGGTGTTAAGAGGATTTATTTTCCATTATTGTGTTCTTGGTTCCCTTTGATTTATTTTGATATAGTGGGTGTCTAAATGGTTAATTGAACTCATCATGATCCCTATGGGATGCATAAAGTATGGCCAAATGAAATTAGGACAACCCCTGGGGTGTGCCGATATTCCACAGTCATAGAGTTTAGCTATGTAAGTGTAATTACATTATGTGAGAACATAGATCCCATGATAAACATGTTTATATGATTGAAAGATATGAAATTTATGTTTTATTGATTCAATTAGGATGGGTAATGGCCTAATAGGTTGTTGGGTTTCCATGAAAAAGTGTTAAATAGATTAAAGGGAATGTTATTGGGGATTTCTTTTACAATTGAATATGCTTATTTATATGGAAATGGGAAATGGGATATGGAGATAAAGGGGTATGTAATATAAATAATTAATGTTTTAATGGATAATGGAAAAAATATTAATTTCCCATATATTGATATTGTTTTGATGTTCTAAATGATGTTGGATATGCTTGTTGTGATATGGTTGATTGTGGTAAATGATAAATAAGCGTGTGCACATGGATTTGTAGTGTGGGGTATAGACTTGAGGTTCAACACCAATGGGTCATGTTGGACCAAGGTTCCAGATCCACCAATAAATTCATGGGTTAGGGAAGGGGAATAAGTTCTATTCTCCAAAGGGTTGCATTCCACCCAGGTAGAGGCTTCGACGTGAATATTATGAGAATGTTATACTGTGATGCATATTGATATAGGACTTTGCTTTTATTCCCATATGATGGAGAATATTTAGCATGCCTAATCCATTGATAATGTGAAAAAGGAATATTAAACCATGAAATTTCTACATAGTGAACCTAGATTCAATGGTAGTATAAATTAAATGAGCTTCATCTAGAATGGTCAATTGAACTGTTTACCTTTATTGTTCCAGTGTTATCATTTTCAGGAACTATCTACTCTGCTGGATGTTTTGTAGACACTGTTGGTGGTGGCCTACTCAGTTATCCTCGCACCCTTCTCAGGCCACCATTGGGTACCCAAGAAGATTTCATACTTACAGGTCAGGACAATGGTAAGGGCCTTATACAAGGGAGTGGGGTTTGACATGTGACAAGTTTGGGTGAGGTTTCATACTTGGAGTCTAGAAAATTTTCATAATTCTATAGTTTTTAATTTTTTTGGGTTTTTATCACTTCTCACTATAGCATTCCATGGATTATTTACTTTTGTGTATGGTTGTATACAGATTTGGGAAAAAAAATTAGGTATGTTAGAAATTTTTGCCTATTATTTTCATTATTTATATTATTATCTATTATTGATTACTCTGGTGATGATGGTATAGTCTCCCCAAATGTCTTATTAGACCCTCGCTACTTGTCAGAAACCTCTAGCATAGAGGGAGGCACACATTAGGTCATTTGGTGACCCATCTTGGGGAACCAGATTAGTGGCTCCTAAGTTGGGGATGTTAGAATCCAAGTTTGACATAAGGTAAGATCATATCTTATTTAGAGGCATGAAAAACTTGTCTATGGTAAGTCTATAGTTTAACATCGTTTTTTTATGATGTTTCTTACTAATATTAGCCTTCAAGGGTATCTCGTCCAACTGATGGGTCAAGGTAATTAACTGGGGCATATGCCTAGAAAGAAGTTCATGGTATATTTTGGGAGTGATTTAATTGAATGTAAGGGATGGTTTTGTGGATAATCTTTAGCTAGTCCTAGTGATGGAAATACTATGAGTCACTACATATCCCATAACGGTGGGAATCCAATAGAGTGTAGTTATAGAGTCTATAGACATAGTTTAAGGTCATACTATATGGACCATGTGATGAATGAAGGTTCAAGGATGTCTGTATGTTACAAGTGTTAAAATATTATATGAATGAGCCATGGAGGCCACAAACCACATGTAGTGATCATGACATAGGTTCCACATAGTATAATGTTTTATGGTATAGATCATGCAAAATAGTTTTCATACATGTCACATAGACATTGGAAAATCAATTTAATTCATGATGTGTAGTCCTAAAAGTAATTGTTTCAAGGGTACTTGTGGAGAAAAATATAGGTATAACCCTATGTAAATGGATGGTCCTAGAAGGTTCATCCACACACTTTTATTATGATAAAAATAAAACATAGTTTATTGTCATAATACATAGACCATGGGAAAAAGTAAAATAGAATAAATTTATGTTGCTTTGGGGGGATAATGTTTGATTCTATGGTATATGTATGGAATGGAGGAGAAATATCCCATTATGAGGAGATCTAAATAATAATAGGTAACATATACAAACATTTAAACTATCTGTATATAGTTAGTGGTCATAATGCATGGACTGTAATTGAGGACAATGGGATGAAGGATTAATGAATATATAGTTTCCCCTAAGTTGATATGTTTTGGTATCCATATGTATCACATGAGGATGAGAATAAAGAGAAGCATAGTTCTAAAACATCGCATGGTACAAGAACAAAACTGATGGGGGTAATTATACTAGGTGATGGAATTAAATAATCCCATGGTTGTTGTGGGAAACCCCATGTTTGTAGCAGGGGGAATTGTTTTATGATCATACAATACTAATAGAATGAGGAATCCAAGTTTTATATGGGGTAAATATCATACCTTATTAAGATGAATATATGTTTTGTATTAGGTAGAATCAATATTTAACTTCATGTGTTGAGGATTTTGGGATTTTTGGTTTAAATTCATACAACTCTAACTATAGGGGATTCAAATACATTATGTTCTTATTTCTTAGACAATGTGGTGTTATTTGTTTGTGGTATTAATGATCATACTCTAGGAACCTATATTAAAGTCATCTAGTTTAGACCATAGGGTGGGAATCTAAGATGAATATTTTTATTGTGGTTGGATATAAAACTGACATTAATGAGGACCATGGAGTCCCATCAACACACAATAAATTTCATGATGACTTGCACACTATATAAATTCGTGATTATTAGAATATAAGCAACAAGTTTAAAGTCATAGATTTCGGACCGAGTAATTTTCATTTTCATATAGAGATTTACTGAGATGATGAGTGAATAGAACAATGAGAATGAAGGCCAGGGAGGGCCCGCCCCACCCCACATATTCCTAAGAGACATACATATATTTTAATGCAGTGATTCTTGTATATGATCACCTAAATTAATGTCATAGATTTTGAAAATGGGGTATGTATTATAACCAAAAAAGATATGGGTGGAATAAACGGAATAACCCAATGTGAATGTGGACTAAAGAATATTATGCCACAAAACACATTCCCAAGGTTGAGTCACACAAAGTTTAATGTCGTAATCCTTAAACATGGACTCCTAGTTTAAGGTCGTAGGGTTCATGCCTTGGGAACCTAGTTTATGGTCATAGTGTTTGGAATTTAAATTTTTATAAGATCAAACATGAATGTATACACCCTATGAAAACTCTTAAAAGCACATGATTCATTATATATTTTGGAAACAAGGAATGGTAATGGGATTTTCATATCATGTCATAATGACCAGTATTGCTGAGAAGATGTGAGGTGGATAATATACGAAATATCAAAATTATGTACATATTTTTTTCTTCTAATTTCCATGATTTATATTTTTTGATTAAAATACCAATGATTCGAAATATTATTTTATATTATTTGAAATTGTGAAAGGATAATGAATATGTATTTATTTAAAAATGATTAAATAATTTTTAAAACTAAATTTCATTTTCTAAATTAGTTGAATTATTTTTATTAATTTTTTTATATCTCATGAGATAAAAATGAATGGAATAGGTAGTGATCCAAATTGATTAGGGGACTTAGTATTCTATGATAATCATATGAGTAAACCTTGACTATTGTGATGCTTTGGGGAGTGAACAGAATCCACAATGATATTATTGGAAATGAGCCTTCAACTACTATGGAAATATATTTTATATGATATGTGTTTTTCAAAAAAATCTATACTCTATTTCAAATATATTTTCACATGCATCCCACAATGGACTTCGAGCATACCAATGCTATATTTGTAGGATAAAACCCACCATGAACCACTAGGAGATCCAAATTACAGGATATGATGCATAGGGGGTCAAGCCTATGATGGGTCTACGGGTGGTCAATACCAATGGGAGCATGGTATGCTCGAAGTCCATTGTGGGATGCATGTGTCATTTCTTGGAGGAGTGTCTATGTGAGTGTCCTCCAAAATCCCAACCTAGTGCAAGATTCTGAGCAACCGAATCCACATCAATGGTGATAAAGGCTCCCTAAACTTATCCAAGATTTGATATGGGACATGAGTGTCACAACACTATGTCGCTGCCACAACTCCACTACCCCAACATTTCTCAAGACCTCATTTCAAATTCATTCTCATGACACTAACATCCCCTAGCCCCCAACATGTCAACCAAAATCTCACCAACACCAGTGTCCACAACTGTAACCATTCACCAATAAAATTTTGTCACCTGGTCGTACCTGTATTCCCCACGCCTCAGATGAGACTTCACTGATTGGTATCACCAGCCACCACCTTGCATCACCATGAATAACCCAGATAATTCTATGAAACTTATTAAAATGTCTCTATTCACTTTAAAGGTTGTAGGAAGATTAAAACTCCTTATCATTCTCTTTTTGAGTTTTTATGGTCACTATGAAGGCCAAATGAATGAGGAGGACCCGCCGCATCTGAAGAATTCCATTGAAACCTCATAATTAACATCATCATCACCAACTATGATCCTATTATAGTTATCCCGCACATAGATTGATTCCATGAGAAGCATTTAAAACACATATAAGTTTCAGATTTTTGTTTATCCACACCCGCAAGTCTCATGGGTGGGTGGTTTAAAACAAATGAATACCACTTCTTTTAGGGGTTCTATAAAGGGGAGGGGGATCACCTACGCCATTGTTTCCTATTTAAGAGAGAAACCACTCATGAAAAAGTTTATTTGTTGACCGCAAAGGAGGGAACCCATCGAGGGTTGTCCAATGCTGCTTCCATTCTCCAGTTCATTTTTGTTTTAATTTTATTCTATTTTATTTTTTTAGTTTTCTTTCTAAAATGTAATTTGAATTCCATCTTATCAAATAAATAACGTCATTCATTTTTATCATTATTTTTTACCTAATAAACCCATTTCACTTCTTATTCATCTTCCTAGTTCTTATTCATTAAATTTTTATTATTATTATTAATATTATTAGTATTATCATTGTTTTATTATTATTATTATTATCATTACATTTAATCTTTTTAAAAATTTATTTTCATTAAATATATTCTTCTTTCTAATTCATTAAAATTAATCCTTTAATTATAATAATAATAATTATTATCATAATTATTTTAACAATATTAAAATTTTATATATTTTCCGTTATTTATTTATTTT
The DNA here is from genome assembly GCA_963277665.1 of Viscum album. Lineage (NCBI taxonomy): Eukaryota > Viridiplantae > Streptophyta > Magnoliopsida > Santalales > Viscaceae > Viscum > Viscum album. The sequence goes on from OY728147.1 coordinate 221,452,543, forward strand.
GTTATTATTTTTTTATTTTTCTCTCACTATATTTCTCTCTCTCCAATCAATTTTTTATTTTATTTTATTCTTTTTCTTTTATTTTTCACAACTTCATTATTTTTATATTTTTATTCCCATTATTTCTTTAATTATATTCTATTCTTCCCTTGTTCTTCTACCACTCTACCAGTGTGATATCTTACACTTGAATATGAGAGGATAACATCTAGGTTTCACCTGGGTCGTGGTAAATGTGGTTTTTTATTTTCCTTAATGTTTATTTTTTGTTTTTAATAGATTTTAGTATAATGCATGTGTAAGAAAAATTTCCATGATGTGGTGATTGTCCCCCAATGAAATTAACTCAACCAAAATTAATTATTTTATTTAAATATATTATTTCTCTCTTTATTTGTTAACTCTTCACACAAAGGAGTAGATCTAATGGATGGATGAAAAATAATCAATAGAGCATGGTAATGGAATATGGCACATCCTAGACCTAGGTATGTCATCATCATTGATTATAGGAGGAGTTGGAATTAAAATTTCATAGGATCTCAATGATTTGACAATTTCAAATTAAATAATTATAATTCAATAAACGTATTTCAGGTTTTGATTATCAAACCAAATTCAAAAAATTATAGGAGAATAATGATTGAATCAAAAATTGAATCCAAAACCAAGTCCTTTCATATATAATTAATTATGTTTGGATTTTAATGGAATTATAAACTTGAATTCCTGTTTTCCATGTCATTAAAATATTTTATAAAAAAAATATTTTTCATTTATTTTCAATGAATATTCATAAAATAAAAAACAAATATAGAAGGTGATTTATATAATGTACGATAACAAACATATAGGATCCTCAAGTGAGATGACCCTAGTCAACAACTATGTGGCACTAGGGAAACAAATTCCATGCCCCATGATAGGCATGCCTCAAAAGTGGAATCATTTCTAGCATGATAATAATTAGATCATTTGATTTTTCTATTTTCATATTTTAGATAGATATTTTTCGATAATATAACAATAAAAATGAAAGAAATCCAGATGAATTAAAATGATTATTATTTTTCAGGGACTGGAAATTTCTTACAGGTGCAAGAACCCATGGATGAATCACCCTGGTCTCCAGAAGATTGTGATTCTATGTTGGATAGACAAATTAGAGGAGCATGGAGCCAAATTATCATAGAAGAGGTATTAAAGTAACTCATCTTGGAGTATAAAGAGACCCCCCCCCCAAACTGGAGTTTGATGTATTGGACATATAACATACTGAATTCTAGGTGTACTTCACATTATATTAACAATTAGGGTCCATTAAACAAGAGCAATGCTCCTAGTTTCCTCACTACAATTTTAAAGACGTTCAACTAGAATATTTTTGGGATAATGATAGAAAACACAAACTCAAATATGATATTAAAGGGATTAGAGATATGGTTTAAGAGATAGAAGACCAAATAGATTATATTACTGCTCATGTTCAAGAACCATCCGAGCAATCTAAATATGTGATAGAAGATGAGCCAATTTTCTTACCTATGGAGGTCAAGGTGAAAGATATTTTTACTGAGCTACTTGTGAGAGATTAACAACAAATGTATGGATTTTCGTAATGCGATGAACTAATTTATCTCCCCAATATATTTAAATAAAAAAATCATCATTTAAGTAAGAAACCACCAAATTCATAGGATTTAAAGTAATACGGAGAATATTGAGTACCTATAAACATCCCTTATGAGACAACATCATGAGGCACTTACAACTAAGAAAATATTAAAATTAAACCATCGTAGGTATTTGAACCTTTCATTGACCCTATCCATAATGATTTTATTGAAAATAAATTTATCATCCCTACATACTAGTTTTATTATACATGTTCAAAAAATATTCTCTATGCATTAGAGTAGGATAAAGAAACAAGAAATATACATGATGAGAAACAAATAGAGATCCATAATTTCAATGAAATTTCATTTTAGGATTGTCACGACCTGTCCCCTGGGTCCCATGTTGTGACTACCCAAAACCCAGCTTCCATAGGCTCGGGGATGGTGACTATCACCGAAGGTGTATTCCATAAAACGAGTAAGTCATTTCCTTTATAACCTGTAATTAAAAATAACCAAGACCACGACAATATAGGATCACAAGTAATGAGAACTGCAAACAGAGTGAGTGTAGTAAGTAAAAGGGGCTAGAATACATGCCCAACTGGAATGTAAAAGTACAACTGTGATACAATACTAATGAAGAAAATGGAACGTCAGTTGTTGGGTCATCCTCTAAGGTTCCTACCCGAAGTGTAGGTACAGATCGAATCCTTAGCACTCAACATCTACACATCTAATCTACATACCGACATGTCATATGGTCCACCTCGAGGTGATGTCCAGTCCTGGTAATCTCAGCCTCAGTCAGCGATGTCTGTCTCATCTACATCCAACACAACAAGCTGCAGGAATAGCCTGTGTAGGGGTGAGGATAATGATACTCCGTAGGGACCCATAGATCTTATAGGTATCACAAAATCCAACAAGGATAAAACAAAAAGTATTAAATCAACAGATAAACTTACTTAGGTATATTCCCATACGTATACGTAATTTATCAAGTAATTTATCTCACTCATGAGGAAAACACAGAGGTACTGACTCAGATCACAACAAGATTTAATCTTGGGTAGTATCATGTAACATTCATAGTCAAAATGTTGAACACCTCGGATACTGGAGAACTCCTCCTATATCGAGTATAGTGGGCCTACCATATCACACAGAGACACTTCCCACTAACCTTGGACTACAGGTTAACTTCTCCAATCGAGTATTGTTGGTCTGTCATGTCACACAGAGGAGCTCCCCACTATGGGTCTTCCTCGTCACATAGAGGCCCTCCCTCTTGCGGCCTACTGAAGTAATCCTTCTATTGAGTACCGTGGGTCTTCCATGTCACCAATGCGCTTCCCACCATGAGTCTGCTGCGTCACCAATGTGCTCCCCACTGGGCCTGTCAAGTCACTCTGAGTTGAAACAGTTAGCAGTTGTCAAGTCTCAGTCAGCCACTAGGTCTCCACACTATACTCGCTCATATTTTAGAGGATCTGCTCCACAAGCTACTCCTAGATATTCCAACTTCCTCAAAGTCCCATGCAGAAGTATCTCAAATGTCCACCATGTCATAGAGATCTCAATGAAGTATACAGCACGTCAATCGGATGCCCGGTCTGTGAGTTATTCGCCTTTTAGTCTAGGGGGCCCAGTTGGATTTGTGCTTCATCTAACCTAACTATTCCACATCTTAATCCAAAACACAATGGTGCGTCACTCAAAGGAACCGTCTCGCTCTATGATTTCTAGTGCCCCTGACAGTTCATCAAACGAACATCTGATGCCACTATTATGGCCAAAATAAGTAAATGGGTCGTATTGGGCCCAGGTCTAGTCCAACCCGGTCAGACTGACTCGGCCCCACCCTGCCTGGGCTAACCCAGTTTAGGTCAGCCCAGCCCACAGGGCATCCAGGCCCGTTTTTTCCGGCCCAACAGGTCGCGACTGTGTCGTATGGGCGGCTTTCCCGAGGGGGTACCATGATGGAATGAGGCCACTCGGCCCGACCCGGGGTGGCTCGGCTGAGGGAGGCACGAGGCCAGGGGAAAGCTCAGCTGTGGGGTGGCGGTATAGCCATGGAAATGTGGTCCAGTGATGGGGAAACAGTTCATTGCTATCATTGGAGTCGGTTCTACCACAGAACATAAGAATTTGATCTTTCTTTTTATCAACAATAGTGTTAAGTGTAGTGAGTGTGGTTATTAGTTTAGGGAATCAAGTGTTGGTGCGGCGGCTGACGTATTCATACACCAGGACCCTGACTTCTGATTTCCGACTCAGTGCACGAAGACACTGATTACATGTGTGTTTTTATAATTTTTCATTGTGATCCATTAAATCAGCTCACCAGGTATAACATATTGACCATGGAACACCTGTATCTATTCAGGATGACTCCACGCAAACAGCCAACTAGGGTTCCGAGAGTTTTATGCACAGATAGCCCACTGAGCAATGAGGCCTCGGTGCAGTGCCCTATTCAGGTAGAGGCACCAGTGGAGGCACCAGTGGTAGCATTACACATTGGGCCACCTATGTCACCATCCCCAGCAGCAGACGGTGCACACCACTTGAGTTCACTACATGAGTTCTAGTGCCAGAGGCCACCCAGGTTCAAAGGAGAGATTAACCCACATGCAGCTAAGGATTGGTTGCAGGCTATTGTGGGAGTCTTAAAAATGCTAGGGAAACCAGCAGATCTCATGGTGATCCATCGTTCCAGCCTTCTATAGGTAGCAATAGGAAGATGGTGGAGCATGATGCTCTATGTTCAAGATGAGGTGAAACTTTTCTTGGTAGAATTTGAGAGCCTGTTTTGGGCAGTGTTTTTCCCAGTGACTCTTCATGTAGTGCGCATACAAGATATTCTTCATCTGCAGCATGGCAGCAAGATTTTAGATCGGCACTCAATGAGGATTACAGACCTCTCATGTTACTCCACAAATTTGGTACGGGACCCATTCTTCAGGGCACAGACCTTCGTGCAGGGGCTCAGGTGAGAGATCAGGGATTCGATGATTTCTCTTAGCATCTCGACACAGGAGGGGGGTTAGATAGATCACTCCTAGAGAAGGGTTTCCTTTATGAGTAGTCTCCAGCAGTGAGATCCACCACTAGACATCACGTACATGATTATTCTATAGGTGGATGCAGACAGATGTCATAGATGTCCAAGAGGACCAGACCTATAAGTGGATGACCGCATGACTCAGGATCGGTTCTTCAGGGCACCCGAGGTAGATCCAGTCATGATAGGAGCGGATAGTGTTTTACATGTGGGTGGTAGGGTCACATGGCTCGTAACTGTCCAACCCACCGTACGGATGATCAGTAGATGGTCGAAAGACCACCCAGACATAGACAAAGATTCAACCGAGTAGGACTGATGGGAGAAGGAGGAAGTTGTAGAGGATCTGGTCATGCAGGTTGTGGTGGGTGATGATTCGAGATGTTACCACCACCAAAACTAGGAGGTCCACCCTGACCGCAGGGAGCAGGAAGAGAGGGGCGATCATAGCTCCAGGCAGCTGAGGCCTATGATCATGGCACTATATATATGATATGAGGTATGATCTATGTCTACTCCATCTTAGTTGCAGTACTTATAGACACATGTTCCAGTTATTATTTTATTGCCACTTCCCTAATTCGGAGCTTGAAGATTCCAACTAAGTCGTTGGCTCGATCTTTATGGCTAGAGACTCCTACGAGAGTGGATTCGATGAATACGCACTGGTTCCAGTAGTGAGAGATTACTCTAGGAAGTGTGAGCTTCAGTTGGGATCTTATATTAGTGGCGTCGAGGCCTTACTACATCATCTTGGGTATGGACATGTCATCTATAGTCAATGATTAGATAGACTGTATTAGGAACCAAGTGTGGTGTGTCCGAATGGATGGGACCAGGTTTATGTCACCAGCGATAAGGGAACCTTTTAAGAAAAATAAGGACTTACCCAGAGGAGGTTGCAGCAGATTACACATTAGTTGGCTAGCCTTATACTCATAGTGGTTGATGTGGAGAGTCTGAGTTATCCTTTAGTGGTGGACTAGTACGTGGATGTTTTCCCTGATAATGTTTTGAGTCTACCTCCTCACAGAGAGTTGTACATTATCATTGACTTGTACATTGAGATGCCTCCAATATTTACACGAGTGTATCGTATGGATCCCGTGGAGCTTTGTGAGCTATGGGTGCAGCTAGAGGACTTGTAGGGGAAGGGATTCATTTGTCCCAATGTTTATCCTTGGTCAGCCCCGATTTTGATCACCAAGAAGGCAAATGAGAGTTTGAGACTTTGTGTCAACTATCAGCACCTGAACCAGGTGATTGTAAAGAAAAAGTACCCACTTCCAAGGAATGACGACCTCTTTGATCAGTTGAAGGGAGCGTGGTGGTTATCGAAAATATTCCTCAGATCAGCTTGTCACCAGCTCAGAGTAAGTGACGAGTATGTGTAGAAGATTACTTTCAGATGTTGGTACAACCATTATGAGTTCATGGTTATGTCATTCAGTGTAACTAACACTCCATCAGTGTTCATGGGACTCATGAACAGGTTCATTCAGCCATACAATGATAACTTTGTAGTAGTATTCATCGACAACATTCTGATCTACTCGGCTACTGAGGAGGAGCATGCCTATCATTTGCAGGTAGTACTGGACACACTTCAAGAGCATCAACTTTAATGTAAGCTCTCGAAGTTCCAGTTTTGGATCATAGAGGTTCACTTTCTAAGAAATGTCATATTGGAGGCTAGAGTTGCAGCAGATCAAGAAAAGATTGAGGCGGTACATTCTTGGGAGCCACCCAGGAGTGTGACGGAGGTACAAAGTTTACTGAGATTGTATGGATACTACCGGAGGTTTGTTCTAGATTTATCTAGAGTTGCAACACCACTATCATCCATGAGATAGAAGGGGAAAACCTTCATGTCATCGGAGAGATGTCGGCAAGGATTTCATGATTTTGAGGCAGAGGCTGACTAGTGCCCCCATGTTAATGCATCCAGAAGAGAGAAGTTATCGCATCTGGTTCATGAAAGCTGAGACATCATTTACAGAACTACTCTACCCATGACCTGTAGTAAGAAACAGTGGTCTTCGCATGGAAGATGTGGTGATACTATCTGATGGGAGAATATTTTATAGAGTACTTTTATCACAAGAGTCTGAGGTATATCATCTCTCAGAAGGACCTGAACTTGAGATAGAAATGTTGGCTTGAGTTTCTCTAGGACTATGAATTTGAGATAGACTAAAATCCTAGGAAGGGGAAAATTTTGGCAGATGCTCTCTATAGGAGATCTGGTATAAAACTATTGGGCAAGGCGACAGATCAGCTAGATTATTTGATGATATCCATTATGGATAGAGATGGAGCATCTTTCCTTCTGTCTCTTACAGTAATCCCCCACTTCTTTAGCGAGTCATAGAGGTGAAACGTGGGGATGCTGACTATGAGGCTTGATGTTCCCAGATATCCATAGGGAAGGCACCTGATAGATTTTTTGTAGGCAGGGATCACGTCATCCTTTTCAGAGGACGTACAATGGTACCATTGTCGCTTCAGGAGGAAGTGATGAGGGAGTTCCACACATCCTCTATTGTGGTACATATCGGAGTGGAGAAGATTTATTCGGATCTCTGAGGATAGCAATGGTGTCCAAGAATGAAAAAAATCAGTAGCATAGTTTGTCTCTCGATGCCTCACTTGTTAACAAGTGAAGGCGGAGCATCAGGTACTAGCAGTCTTGGTTCAGCCATTGGAGGTCCCAGAGTGGAAGTGGGATGGGATATCCATGGACTTCGTGACAGGAATTCCACGTACATCCAGGGGTCATGAATCGATTTGGGTGATCATCGACCGACACACCAAGTAGGCCCACTTCCTACCGATTAGAGTGCAGGGTTCAGTATAGAGCTTGGGACGCCTCTATGTGTAGGATATTGTGTGGCTACATGGAGTACCCTCGATGATAGTCTCTGATCATGATAGAATTTTTACTTCCCAACTATGGAAGGGGTTGTACGAGGATTTTGGGATGCAGCTTCATTTGAGGATGACCTTCCATCCTCAGACAGATGGTCAGACTGAGCGGAGCATTCAGAACCTTGCAGAAATGATGCGTGCTTGTGTACTCGACTTCAGTCATAGTTGGGAGAATCACATTCCATTGTTGGATTTGGCATACAACAACATCTGTCACTCCACCATTGGGATGGAACCTTTTGAGGCATTGTACGAGAGACCATGTAGATAATTTTTGTGCTAGACAGACCTAGGGGTCAGCACTAGTGGGACTCGAGATGGTACATAATGCAAAAGAGAAATTACAGATCATCCAGGAGTGGATGAAGACTGCATAGAGCAGGAATAAGTCTTATGTCGACAAGAGACAGAGGCCTCTGGGGTTCAAGGATCATGACCACGTCATTCTACGGGTCTCTCCCCAACAAGGTTTATGGAGATTTGGCCGAGGTAACAAGTTATCCCCAAGGTTCATTGGACCTTTTCATGTCCTCAGTAGAGTTGGCGATGTGGCATACCTCTTAGCTCTTCCACCTCAATTTCACCATGTGCATGACGTCTTCCACATATCCTAGATTAGGAGATATGTGCATGACTCTTCCCACATAATTGACCATGTAGAGATGGACATCGACGATGGGGAGAATTTTATGGAGGTTCCAGTAGATATTGAGTATCAACCAGAGTGGGTCTTTCATGGGTGGTCGATACCACTGGTGTGTGTTTGTTAGCTGCACGGGAACCTCTAGGAGAAGAAATGGGAGCAGGAGGCCTAGATTAATGCTCAGTACTCCCACTTGTTTACCTTATAATGAGTTTTGGAATACAAGGACGTAAATCCCTGTGGTGGGGAGAATGTAAAGACTTGGAATTTCCATTTTTTTAATATATGGAAATTTTATGAGTCCTCTAAAATTGATGGGGCATGATTCCGAGGCCTGGAGTGCCCGAAATGAATTTCTGAACATTTTTTCAATTATGTTCAGTAAATGTGTGAGTGGGTTTTTCTAACCTTTAAACAGGTTCTCAAAATTGAAATTTGAGGGCACCGTTGAACTCACAATTCCAGTATTCACTTAACAATACTTTCACCTCAACCGTAGTGTGTTGAGGGTGAATTCTAATTTTTGGGTTTTTTGTGAAAAGAATAAAATAAAATAAAGTGTGTAACATTTTATTTTATTTTGTTTTGAAACTAAAATGTGGATGTTTCATAGGTGTGGACCACCCGAGCCTAACATACCATGAGAGGTTATGGTGGTGGGGACCACCCGAGGCTTAAAACTCTTGAACTCCTCTCTTAATGTGGGAGAATCCTCTAAACACGCTCTTTAATGTGCAGGAGCCTCTTGAGCTTCCTCCACATTAATTATGCCAATGAACCACATTAATTTTTCCAACTTATGTGAGTGTGACAACATTATTTCTCCTTAAGTTTATTATATTGGAAAATATTTCATTTTTGGGTGGAATTGTGAGTGGAGAACCCTTGGAGGATTAAATTTCATACACAAAAAACGCTCCTCCAATGAAGAACGCCCACTTTGACTTCTTCCTCAGGACACCCTCCAATGATGAACATCTTCAACTATGATGAGTCGCCACCACCGTCCGAGACGCTACCTCCGTCCGAGCCGCCGCCGTCATCCCTGTCGAGCCACCGTCGCTGTCCATGCCTAGCCACTGCCACCGTCCGGGCCAAGCCGTCACCCGAGCTATCGCAGTCGTGCCGAGCCAGCGCCACCCTTTCGGCAGAACCGCCACATCGGAGACACCCCACAGCCTCGCGGCCTCGTTGAAACCCCCGACTGAGCCTCTCTGCAGTCGCACGCCCTCACAGCACCCTTCACGGCCTCACGACCACCAAAAGCCCTTCGCGGCTGCTCACCGCCTGCCATGCCTGACCCAGAAGGTCGGGATGAACCCAACTGGCCAAGCTACCTAGTGGGATGGGCCGAACCCAGTGGGTCAGGCTGGGTCGGTCCGACCAGGTTAGACCAGACCCAGACCCACTACGACCCATTTATGCTCTTTTGGCCATAACTTTGGCACTAGACGTCCGTTTGATGAACCGTCAATGGAGCTGGAAACCTTTGAGAAAAATGATCCCTTTGGTATACCCCAACGGATTTTTCAATAAATCTAGGGGACAGTTGGGTTTGATCAAGCATGAATCCAACTGGGTCCTCGGGACTAAAAGGATAATAACTCACAGATCGTGCATCTAATTGACGCACTATCTACTGCGTTGATACCCCTATGACATGGAGAACCTTTGAGATACTTCTTCAAGGGACATTGTGGATGTTGTAGAATCATATAGTGTCTTGGAGAGCGGACTATCCCACGTATGATCAATCATAGTATGGAAACCAAGTAGGTGGATGTGACAAGAATAATGCTCTTAGTTATCCTGTGTGGGTTAGATCCTAGCAATCCTGTGTGGTTCATCTCCTAGAGATCCTCTCTGGCTCAGCTATCGAAATAATGTGTGGGTCAAAAACTAGTCATCCTATGTGGGTATGCTTCTAGCAATCCTATGTGGGTCAGATCCAACAATCCTGTGTGGGTCAGCTGCTAGCGATCCTGTGTGGGTCAGCTTTAGGGATCCTGTGTGGGTCAGCTTTGAGCGATCTTGTGTGGGTCACCTCCAACGATCCTGTGTGGGTCTGATCCTAGAGATCCTCTATGGGTTGTCTCCAGCGATCCTTGTGGGTCAGCCATATCAATCCTGTGTGGGTCAGATCCGAGCGATCCTATGTGGGTCAGCTCCCAGCGATCTTGTGTCGGTCATCTCTTAGAGATTCTTTATAGGTTAGCAGCAGAGCCTCTTAACGGTCTAAGATAATTTTGTAGTTACATCTAATAATATCTACTTCTATACGTAAAGATATACCTGGTGTGAGATGAGTCAGAACCTCTGTGTTCCATCATGATTGAGATGGATTATTTGATAACATATGTATATGTTTGGGAAAATACCTAAGCAGGGTTATATGTTGATTTCATACATTGGGGTTTATCCTTGGTGGATTTTGTGAGACCTTGAAGGTCTTGGGGTCCTTACTGAGTATCATTATACTCAACCTAACACGAGCTAAGCCTGCATCTTGTTGTGTTGGATGAAGATGATAGAAAAAGCTGACTCAGGACGAGGGTACTAGGAATAGAGGTAGCTCAGAAGTGGACCTAGATGAGGTGTACCACCGAGACGACCGATTGGGAGTTATACCTACCCTTCAAGTAGGATCCTTTATGAGTGATAACATGAACTATTCCAGTTACTTGTACATTAATTTTTCTTGTACTTTCCAATTTTCAATTTACTTTCCAATTGGGCTTGTATTCTGGATCATTTTTACTTATTGTACTCACTCTATTTACTATCCACTTTACATGAGTTCGTATCTTGATGTGTGCTTGGTTGTGTGTGTTCCAGGTTATAATGGTATTGCCTTCCCAGTTTTAGGGATTATGCCTTCGGTGCTAGCTCCCAGCCCCTGGAATTTGAATGGCGGGATTGGGGTAGTCATGATAGTGGCCCCGGGGGACGAGTCGTGACAAGGATTCGTGTCTGGAAATACATATTTTGGAACATAAGTAAATCATAAATGAGGTTTTTCTTTTTCAAGGGAAATTTTTTTAACTAAAATATCAAATTTAAAAAATACTAACTTACTTCTCCTTTGAACATAAAATTCATCCAGTCTATATGAGTCCATCATAAGAGAAGAATCGGGAGGTTTCTAAAGTAGAAACCATGATGGAGGGTGATTAAAAAATCATTATACCACCTCCCATGCAAGATTTACCTCATTGTGAAAATGGAATATCTGGTATAATCTATCCCTGTATCATTTCAGACTAATAAGGATAAATATTATACTGGTATAGGCCACATGTGTTGGTTCAAATCCAAGAGGCTCTATCCACCATTAGACTTTGGAAAACAACTAGTACATTCCTCGGGAGGTAGTAAAAATTTAAAGCCTAGTTGGGAAATCATACAATGAATTATACCATTATAAATTCTTTCTATGAATTTATATTTCAATTCTATTTCTTTGGAGTAGTTTTACATGGATCCCCACTCCCTAAATATTCTTAAGAATAAATTATATTATTCTTTTTCTAAATTATTTAAATTCTTCTATAGGTTCATGATGATAGAAGTACTCCCCAACATGTAATGCAAGAAAGGGTACTATGATTAATGGGAAATAGAGGTCACTTTTATTGTCTAATATTTTAAATTCTATACATTTTTGTCCACACGGGTGTTTTGATCTTTAAATTGTAATTCCATGCAGTCACATGAATTCTTGTTTTACATCGATTATCTAGGAGACATGAGTTTAATATGAGTCATTTGATTCTATGTTTTATATTTAAATGTAAATTATATTGAACAATTAAAATTGATAATTGAATTATTATTGTGAATCAATGGTATTAAAATGAGGACATGTGACCGGAGGTAATTATTTGATTCATGTAAATAAAAGTTTCCGAACATTTTTCATGACTTAATTTTTTTAAATTCATGAGAATTTTTTTTTATTATGCCCTGGGTGATTGTCTGAAATCAGATATCCCATTCCCATGACTATTTCAAGACCATATACTTCTTATTTATTCATGAGTATATTTTTTAGTGATCTTTGGACATGTCACCAACTAGTAATTGAATATGAACATGTAAAAGTTATTAATGTAAAAAAAACTCATTTTAAATGATTCAAGTATCACTTCATAAACCACTTCTCCTTAAAAGACCACCTTTAAATCAATCCATCTCTTTCCCTCATAAACTATGAATGACCCTGTTGTGGATGAGTCTTGTTTAGAGTGATTTTTATCCATTCCTACCCTCCTATTAGTATTTTTATGATATTTTTAAATTAAACTGTGGGGTCGGAAATGAGTCTTGGTAAATGGGATGATTTTCAATATATGGAAAAATTTGTGGGGATTTTTATTTTAGAAATTATAAAAGGTAAAAATACTCAAAAAATTTCCCCACTTTGTTTAAAAAATGGCAAATAATAAAAATAAATGAAAAAAGAGATAAATGGGTTTTTCTTTGGATAAAATGGAATGACACAATTTATGGACCTATGATTTTTATTAAATGTGGTTTTGGGGTGGATGTGTAGTTTGTTTTTAAAATAAAATTTAAAAAAAATAAAAATGAAAATGTTCATTGAAAAAAATGTTATAAAAGTAGAAAAAACCTTAAAATTGGTGAAAAAAATTTATTAATCATAAATTTGATCCTGATCATTACATTGAAGATTATGTGGAAATTGGAATTGTTACAATTTGAAGGGGATAATGTCAGGACACTTTTACTTTAATTATAATCTTTATGCCTTATGAGATAAAACCCATCCTTCAGCCTTAATATTTAAACAATAATTCCTTCCAACTTTAAATAATTTGTGACATTTGAACCATACATATAAACCCTTATAATTATATGTGATTTTTTTCTTTATAAGGTTGATATTATAGTTAAATTACAATATTATTCATAAGGATCATGTACTCATGATATGAGAAAAAATCTACCTGAATTGTATCCCGAGATATGATTTAAAATATGGAAATTATTTTTAAATCATTATTTTCCATGAAAAAAAATATAAATTTAGGAACACGAATGAAGGAAAATAGGTGTTTCATTATTTTATCAAAACTGGGAGAATTAAAATTATTTAATTGGTTACTTATTTAGAAATATAGAAATTAAATTCATTTTTAGGTGATTTTTGAAAAATTGAATTAAAATTGATAATGATTTTTTATTACATTGAAATTTGAACATTGATAGCAATTATACCCTCTTTAAACTCCTTGATGGGATTTTATGCTTAGGGAAAATCATCAATTCTGTGTGGGTGTATTTGAAAGACCCAAATTATCTGCATATTTTTTTCCCAAATTTCAGTGATTTCGTATTGTGTTTTAATGAAAATACAGTTTTTTCAATATTTTATTAGTTTATGGGATATTGAGGAAGGATAATGAAAGTGGATTTAATTGAATAAAAGATTGAACAATTTAAAATTTGAATTTTCATTTTCAAAAATGGTTGAAATCTAGTTCTTGTTTTTTTGAACTCTTTGTATGCTTTTTTTTCAAGAAAATAGACAAGAAACCCAAACCATCCACTAGTGAGGCGCCCCACAAAATTGTCTTAGTATGGGCCAATTGGGTAGACCCTACCAGAAGAGCTGGTTCACTGGATATGGTGTACGGGGGTCAGGCTCGTGTGCGGTATGTGGTTGGTCAAGCATGACATGTCTATAGTAGGTATGAAGTAATGCGTGGGACATGTCTTTTAGGGCTCAGTGGTGTGTGTTTGAGTAATTTTATTCTAGAATGCCACATTGATGCAGTCTTTGGAGATGTTGAAGATGCATCGAGGGTGAAAATATTTCCAAACCATTGTCCTAATTTCTTTCTGTAACATGAGGGTTGCTGCCCTCCTCCATGGATATAAAATGATGAATGCTTGACTTCCTCTCCTTATCTCTAGACCTTAATCCACATTCATTCATATGCCCCAATCATCGTCTGTACACCACCATGTCACCCCTACCTTGTCAGCACCAATCTCCACCATTACCTCCATTCACCAATCATTACACGTCACATAGCCACACATGCTTTCACCATACCTCGATTGTATCTTAACAAGTTTTCATCACCATCCACCACATTGCATCACCATAAATAACCTATAATCCCCCATACATCATGGTCGAATTCATATAGACACGTCAATACATAGAGAAAGATGAATATCCTTATTCCACCACTATTCATGCATCTACTGTCAATGAGAAGGCTGAAGGAATGAGGATCACCCACTGCAATCAAAGACCACCACTACCACCTCAAAATTACATCCATAACTACTTGCTTCCACACCACCATGATGATCCCAAGCATGGATTCATTCCATTCACATCACTTAAAACACTCATGAGTGGTTATTGTTTCCTTCTTCACACCGAGGGGTCTCATGGGTCTGTGGTTTCAAATGATTAAAGACCCCTTCATTTGGGGGTGCATTGAAGTGGATATGACTTACCTCCTCCCCTAATAACTACTTAATGGAAATAATGATCACTAAAAAGGGTATCAGTCAACTACAAAGTAGGGAACCCACCCAAGCGCTAGCTGCTACTTCTCTTCTCCCCTATTAATATTTTTTAAAATTTTGTTTTTATTTATTTATTTTAGTCTTTGTTTTTATTTTAAAATGGATTTCATTTCATTTTTTCTAAATAAATAAACTCATGTATTTTTATTTTTTCTACCCAATTCACACATTTCTCTTCTTCTGCTTCATAATTACTATTTCTTTAAATGGATAGTATTATTTTTAATAATATTTTTATTATGGATTTAATATTTTAATTTCATTATTAAATTTCATCATCTTGTGCTATAAAATTAATTTTTAAATTAAAATTAAAATTATTGATTATATTATTATTATTTTAATATTTTTTATATTTTAAATACTTTATTTTGTATTATTTTAATTTCTTTATTTGTTTTATTTTTCTCCCACTATATTTCTCTATCTAACTCAACTCAATTCTACATTATTTTCCACTTTTCATTTAATTTTCCTCAACCTCATTCTGTTTATATTTTTATTCCCATTCATTATTTTATTCTATATAATTATTCTCTTATTATTCCACCAATCCACCATATTGATCTCCTACTCATAGAATGAAAAGTTGGTGCCAAGGAATGTCCCTAGGGGAGGTCAACGTTTTCTTGATTTTTTTAAAATGATTATTTTAGGTTTGAAATAGATTTTAGTTTCATGCATGGGTTAGAAAGATGTCCCTAATGTGGTGACGGTCCCCTAATCACCTGAAAATTAATCTATTTCTATTCATTAATTTAAATAACTTTCCATCTCTTTCTATTGATTAACTCTTAACATAAAGGATTTTAGCTAATCAATGGATGAAATAGCATCTATAGTTATAGGTTATAGAATTTGTCACACCCTAGTCTAAATTATGTCATTAGACTTGATTATGGGTGGATGTCGAATTATGATTGATTAGGATCTATATGTTCCCAAATTTCTAAATAATGAATAGAAATTTATACATGAAATTTCGTGTTTATATTATCAAACCAAAATAAAATAGTTAAATTAGAATAATGATTAAATCTTAAACAAAACCCAAAACTATGTCCTTTCTTACTAAAATCATTTTGTTTAGATATTATTACTAGAATAAAAAGAAAATTTCCATTTTTGAAATAATTAAAATATTTTATAGTAAACCAATTTTATTTTTCCTTTCTCCTCATTAAATTATTTAACAATAAAAAACAAGTAACATTGGTACTTTAGACAAAGTAGGTGGAAACCAGAGAAGCTCCATAGGTGAGATAGAACTGGTCATCCACTATGATTCAATATGAAAAATAATTTTCTTTTTTCATTCCAAATGAAAGGAATCATTCAATATCAAAACAACATTGTCATACCTACAAAATGTGCACAGATTCTGGAAGGCATCACAACAAGGATCATATAATTTCACTAAGTTAATAAGTGGTGTGACTGAGGTAACTCGTGTCTTCCATGATCTAGACAAGGGGTGAATGATGTGTAGGGATAGACTGTTAACCATCTTAAAAAAAGGGGGCCACAACCACACCATCCATTATTGGGGTGAGGAAATTCATGATTGACTATTGACCATGTTCTAAACACAAGATACACTACATGTTCTCATATATCCATTATGGATTTTCCCCATGAATCGAAGAGACCAATTTGTCTAGGAACCACAATTGTTCGGGGTCCATTCCTATTTTATGGATCATGATTGTCCAAATTAAAAAAATAAAAAAAGTGTGGAAATTGATTGAGTAAAATTCTGTTTGGGATTAAATACTCAAGTTTCTAAACCATAGTTTATTTGGTCGTGCCCATGGGGCATGTAATAATGTGGGATCAAACCTGTTCTCTGGATTAGGGCTCTTGAGGTGGAAAAAGAACCTAGCTGGAACCAAGGAATAAGACTCCAGTGGAACCACATAGAAGTACCTAGGTATTGAAAATAGTTTAAGGTCACATTGCATGGAACATAAGATGTATATTAATTTAATTCCATAAAGACAAGACCATAAGATCATAGTTCAATGCCCTTGAGTATGGAACTCGATTGAGCATCAGAAATGCATATGTGTAGCATGAAAGAGTGAAAAAACTGACCTGAATAGATATAATAAGAGGACCACTACCACAAAACACATTAATGAGAAGGTTGAGATGTAGTTTGAATGCATTATTCTTGTAATAATGATAGTGATTTGTTTAAGGTAATAAATATCAGAATAATCACATAGTTTAACATCATGTAATTTGGTGGTATCCCATAGTTTATTTCCATTTGACTAGGATATATTCCATAGATTAACTTCATTTTACTATGATATGGTTGTATCCTTATGCGAAGTACTTCAAGAGAAACTTAATATTGGTAGGATATGTGATACACCCTCAATCCTTAGTGTTAAAAAGTATTGACCATTGGAATAGAACTTGGGAATGATGTAATCACCTTCCCATATGGGATCCCACTAAGGTGGATTATTTCAAGATATCATTGGAATTATGAGAACTAGAACCATATCACACTGGAGGAAGGATAGGAGGAGAACCATTCAGTTGAACTCTCTTCCTATACTATTCTGGTGCCTCTTCAGATTATTCAAGGCTTGGAGAATGTTCTATTAGAGGGATTACAACTCATCTAGATAGAGTTTTTCTATTCTTTTTAGTGTCTGATGGTCATAGAAATTAGTTCTAATATATGGAAACTAAATATCGATTAAAATGACTACCTATATTCCATATAATAGGTAATAATGGGTCACTTGGGGTGGCATAGTGAGTAATCATCTAGTAATTCTAGAGGTAATTGGGGTATTTTTTCTACCTTTTCATGTTTTATCCCACCATATTCTATAAAATGTTAAAGAGGGTCTTATTGAACACCTGGATCTATCCGTTTTCCTACACATGATAGTGGGAATTATTATTTGATTACATATTTTAAATGGTGAATAGTCTATTCACTTCAATATAACAGAAGTTTGTTCCACTGTAAGTGAGAATGGTGTGAGGAACTCCACACTGTTGAATGTTTTGGGAGCTAATGAAGTCTATCAAGATTCAATCCTTGAAATTTTTTAGGAGAATCACATCAGAACACCATGAAAATAAATGTGTCATATTCATAATGAACCTATATTAGTTATCCATTTTTGTGGGATATTAGCCTACAACATCGATCCCCTATACTTCATAGGGACAAGAATAATTGATGGTGTGGGGAATCTCTGAAGTATGATTCATAATGATGGCATGGATCTGACATGTTTGACACCTCTATGAATACTGAATTCAGTTTTGGACCATTCTTAGATAGTGGTGGACCAAATATTGGATATGGTGGGAGAGTTCAATCCATCTTGATGTGTACCAAATGATCCAGCATAAAATTCATGCATAACTTGAGAAATCCCAAATACATGGTTGTCAGAAGGTTTAATCAAAACAAAAACATTTCTGTATAGAGTCCTCTCATGTTTCTTCCCATTCTAGATGGTGAATTGGGCCATGCAGTGGCAGATTCTCTCACGCTCGGATCATTCAAGAATGAAAACACGACATTAGAGATACTCAAAAATTGATCTTTCCAGTCAACTAATTCCTATAAAATATGAGAATCCAATTGTCCTATTATGAAATCACAAGATGTAAGGTAGATTACATATTGGTTTTCAACATAATCTAAAACTATGAGAGTTATTACTATTTGATATGCCACATGAACGAACATGTAATTTATTTCTAGGACTTAAAGAATGTGTAGATAAACTATAAAAGGATTTATCATAACCATTATGTTTCCAAGGGACATTATTCACATCTACATGGGAAGGGAATAATGTCATTCACTAGTAATATAACTTGAGAAGGGGAATAAGATAAATATTTTAACGATATAATTCATATTAGTTTATTTGATGACTAATTTAGAGTCTCCATTCACATGCAGGGGTAAATCAATATCTAGAGTCAACATGAGACTTGTAATGAGGGCCTAATACTCATGCTCATTGTTGGTGAATTTTTCTGAGAATAGGAATGAGTATGGTTGGAAAACCTATATCAAGGTGATAAAGAGAATCCCCGGGCCTACATTTTTGATCTTGGGGTCAATGAGATTTCTAATCGTTGGGATCTGGGAGGAACCATTGATGTTTATCTACCAATATGTCATTTCGTGGTTCACTAAGATGATTTGATTTTCATGAAAATCTATATCTATATAAAATTATTTAGGGATAGGAGGGGCATCCAAGAATTCTACCAATACCAGAACCTTTATGGCTTTCTGTGGAATGGATCTAATGTTAAACTACTAAAGTTTCATGGTAGATAATTACATGCATCCTTTAAACATGAGGATATTGAGTATATACTTTATCAGATCCTAAGGGGACACAAGTTTTATATCCTTATGATGCATATAATGTCGTAGATTCTCCACTATAAAAACTAACACGAGGAAGCTCTTCTTGGTAGGATAGTATCTAGTCTCTTCATTGAGGAGAATATGAATGATATATTATAAAGCATCATTATTCTCCAGGTAGAGAAGTGAATTTGAAGAAATTTCTTTGGTGGTAACATAGTGGACTATAGGATTTTTAAAGATGGTTGGAATCTAAACTGGAAACTATAGCATGTTCTTCATGATCTCCCCAAAGGCAGCCTAACAATATTTATCCCACTAGTAGAATGTTCCTTTATTCATGATCCTTGAAAAGGGCATAAAATTATTGACCCTATTCAGTATAAACCATAACGTAAAGGATATGTGGACATAGAGGCCATCTAGCTCCCGATGGTTACTTTTGGGAGGAATCTTATTGATGGTCTTGATCATATCTATGTCGTTCTCAATTCCTCTATATCTAATGAAAAAGTCTAGAATCATTCCTAAGGTATCCTTAAATATAATCATTAAGGGATTCATCATAAAATTCTAAGAATGGATGGTGCTGGACACTTTCTATATATTTCTAATATGGTCCTAGCACTATTGGGATATTACCACCACGTTTTCAACATAGTGTTCTATTAACATCTCGAGAATTGGTTTGATGATCTGGTACAAGGCCCAGTGATAAGAATCACAATTATTCTTTAGTCTAAAGGGTGTCACATAATAAAAAAAGTCCATTGTGACACTCTGATGGTTGTATAATTATCCACTTCGAGATCCATCATTATATTATTATATTGGACGTATCCATCCATAATTAAGAGGGATAAAAACTTTTTTATTACATCGGTAAATTGATTTATCACTATAAGGGAAAAATTGACCATCATGACATGGTGGTTGAGATCATATAAGACAATATAGATTCTGATATCTCTATTCTTCTTCCTAAATAGGTTGATATTGTCTATCCACTTTGGGTACTATATGTACCTTCTGATGTTTTATTTGATAATCATGTCAATCGTGGGATCAACTATAACACTATGGGAGGTGTGAATCATTTTGAGAAACTGCTTAAACATGCGATGGATCATTGAAAGTTTTTGATGGTGGATATTTAAATACAGCTATAGTCCTGGGATCTCATCAAAACTCATGGAAATTACATTTTGAATATACTTCAATAAATCCACATACTCTTACCCCTCCTCTAATGGTCTAGTTACAAATAATCAAAATCAAACACAAATCTTACTTAGTATTGTGTTTTACTTGAATCATCTCATCAATGGTTTTGGAGACACCCTCTTAAATTACAGGAGTAGAATAATTGAAATAATCTTCACCATCTAAGAAATGAGAATAACTATGGGATATGGTTCCACCATGATAGCTGATTCGGAGGCTGAAATGGTTACTTCTTAAGTGGACACAAAATCCTCGCTGAGGGCCTCATTATCTATTGAAACAATGATTATATAGTCCATAGATCCATTCCATCTACCCTATGACTATGGGGTCAATTGATGATGTTAAATCAATGGTAATTGGTTAGATTCAATTAATTCATTCCTTCCCTTTGGAACATGTGAGAGAGATGAAAAATGGTGTCCATAGGTTAAACCTCTTGATGCTTAATATCAGTGGGGGAATCTAGTATCACAAAAGCTTGTTCTATATAATAGTATGAGGATTCCCACAATAATTACTTCATTTTTCAAATATCTAGATATTTTTTCTAGTAAATAATAACACAATATCCTATATATAGATTTTTGTCCTCCTAACAATGGAATGGGAGAATGAAAAAATCATCTATGTCTTCCCATAGATTGCATACATTTGTTCTGCACTCAACCACCTTGGTTTCAACATACTTCCCCAACCACTTCAAATAGTCAACATCTAGATAGTTGTATTCATGGGTGTCAAAGGGAAACAACTCACCTGAGAGTACCCCTTCTAGATGGTTGAGGGAGTATTTTAGGCATTACTGATACGTGGAGGAAACAACTTTAGGAAAATGAATCTAGGTCCAAACAAACAATGTGTTGTAGGAGGATTCTTTTGAGACTATCATGAATTTATCACTTGATATCATTCCATAAAATTGGGTCTTCAATTGAATCCTACCACACCATTTCATAATGTTCCTACCGTAACCCTGAATCATTAGGAATGAATGAGTCAGAAATACATTGGTAACACCTAACATGGGGAGTGTTCGAGTTGGGTTCAGTTAATCCGATAACATAAGTCCACCAAGCTATAATGGATCTCATCACCATTGATTTTTCCTTTTATGTACAATGGTTGTATGGTGTCCTATATGTGGGTTACCTCATCCTCATAGAATAATAATATGATGGTTTGGAATTACTCTTTCTTGACCTCCTCGACATAGTAGGAATCTTTGTTAGCTAACTCAACATTAAACTTGAGGGAGAATATCCAGGGTTTTTTCTTGGGCCTCACACAATTCATTCTATACATTGAGGAACTATGGTATTTAGAGCCCTTTAGGTAATTATATGGGGTACTTAAACACGTCATATTTTTGTTCCAAATGCACAGTTCTACCAGTAGGGGCATTATTGGATAGAAGATACAATGAGTGATACTGGATATGCTGTTGAGTTATGGATGGTACTCAAATATCATGTTGTTTTCTAAATGACCTAATCTGAACCACAATCTTTTGACTATTTTCTAGATGGGGCCAAGATCTAGCTTGACATAGTAGATCTGTAGGACCCCGGGACACCCTGAGAGGGGAGGGGTGAATCAGGGTGGCAACTTTTTCTTCTTAAAGTTGTGGATCTTGTTCCCACGTTGGTAGGAACTACTTAAACCTGTATGATGGATATGATCAGCAATTAAACAATCACATGCAGAGACAGATGACACTGCTATTTTTACTTGGTTCACCACTAAGGGCTATGTCCAAGGAGTATACGCCGACAGGTTGTCGGTCGTACCTAAATCCACTATGCTTCACTAGCTGCAGATACAAATGTTCGGGTACAGACACTCTGTCCCAGGCTCACTGCCTTTACAATTGTTCAGGGATAGCTCACTGCGTCCCTCGGGTCACTCCCGTTGACTCCCCCTGGCTCACTGCCGTTGGTGAAGTCCCACTCAGTTTATAGACGTGATGGTCTCTTCAATTGATAGACATGAAGTTTTGTGTCTCCTGTTCAGCATGAGACTTTGCCTGCATCAGAGTTCAGAGTTGATGCACTTTTCTGTTCAATCCTCCTTTAGAGCAATGACTGAATGCACTAGATCCCCTGTTCTTGTTTGCCTGAATCACAATCACTTGTGTGATTGTTCAATAATTGATGCTCTGTCAAAATCCAGATTTCATCCACTAATGAATACTCCTCTTGCCCCTATCCACTGGGCGAACAACCTTAGGAAAGGGTCTTCACAAAGTACCCTACTTCGCACGGCTCCCAATTTTGGAAGGCTCAAGCAATTCTGAGCAGAGCCCCTTCCTTTTCGCGAAGCTCAATCGCGAAGCTCAATCGCGATGCTCAAGCCTTCACAATGCTTGGCTACCGCGAAGCTCCTGCCACTTCGCGAAGCTCACTGAGCCAACGTGGGGCGAACTCTTTTCACGGAGCTGGGAAAGTCGCCGTGAAGCTCTTGCCTCTTCGCGAAGCTCAATGAGCCAACGCAGGGCGCAACCTTTTCGCGGAGCTCGGATAGCCTCCGCGAATCTCAACATTCGCGAAGCAAAACTACCTTCGCGAGTGACCTTTGCGAACCGAGAGAAATGGTTTTTCGTTGAGAGCTCTCTCTCTTTCACTCGAAGGGGTCGGCCTCTATTTATAGGCGATTCCACCGACCCTCAACCTTTCCGCGCGAAGTCAACGCCACGTCATCACCAATCGCGAATCTCCAAAGTTTCTGCCGGAAATCTATCCAAATCGTGAAGCTCCACGGCAATCTTCCGTTCACGGAGCTTGACGTAGTCGCGAAGAATCACCGTCAACATACCTTCGCGACAGCGCAGCGAAGCTCCCTTCGCGAAGCCCTTCATCGTCGCGAAGCTTTCCGGCCCTCTGCCGTTCGCGAAGCTTAACGTAATCGCGAAGACTCACCGCCTCCATTCTTCTAGTCTTCGCGAAATCCAGTCCATGCATCCCATCTTCGCGAAACTCATGCCTTTGCCATATTACATTATAATCTTCCTGGAAATCCACTTTTCGCGATGCTCAGCAACTTCCAGATTTTGGACCCCCAAAATTTGGCAAACACTGGAAAACGGCGCCACCTTGTATCTGCTCTTTTAGTCTGCCTCCAGATCATCCATTCCTTTGTCGACATTCCTTGAATAAAAACATAGATCATTATCCATAGTCCTCGAACTCGACCTGCCTCCATAGAAACTCTTTTGCCAACAAATTTGTATGTCGTTTGTTTGCTTTGTCGACAAGGACGATCACCTCAACAGCGCTTCATCTTGGTGATCTGTATACTTCAGCGACTCTTCTGCTTTTATCACAACCTCCACTATTGTGATATGTAGTCTTTGAAGGAACAACTTTAGCATCATCATCTTCTATGACAATGTGATGTTCATGACTATCTCAGAAGTCCAATCATTGCACATTGTCTTATTCATCAACCGGTATGATGTACTTCATGAAAACCGATTCAATTCGTCAGGAAGTCTCTTGCATGGTTCTCATGCAATCATGAGTAATTTCATGGACTTCATCCAAAAACCTCATTCTTCTTTAATCATCCTTGGATGGATTATACCTCACATTCTGCATTGTTGTAAACAATGTATCACCTTTGACACATGTTCTTTGAACCTCTGATCAGTACAACAATCGTCTGAATCACCACTCCTCTAATTCATCGGAGTACTTCATGATCTCCTTCATTTTGATACTCCATTGACAACTATTGACAACAAATACAACCTTATACACAAAGTGGTTCCAACAAGATCATGGTGCGGTCGTGTTTGGTATTCTAATTAAACCGACATTGTTATTTTAGGAGGTACATCAGGAGGAGTGGGATTAGAGGATTGTTCCTACTGATCCATATAAAACACCTATCACCTAGTGTTGGAAACATCCTTAGTATGGTCTTAGGTGATGCCCTAAGAAATATCGTAATTCACATTCTTTCTATCTCTCCTTCAATTTCGTTAGATAGAATCACTCAGGGGGTTTATCTTACATTCCTCATTGTTAATAATAGTGAAGTGGTTTTATAGTTCAATGAAATTAACCTATGAATAGTCTTTCTCATCATAGAAGGGGTATTCCAGTGGTGGGGGGACCTTGGGTGTGATTCCCAAATCTAGGGGCATGAAGTCCCTAAGAATGCATGATTTCTGCAGAACTAGTGGGAGACTCAGATTTCCCTTGCATCATCAGTGTTTTGACTTATTAGAAAAGGAGGGATATGATGCAGAAGGAGAATAAATGGATGGAGGAGGTTAGGTGACTATAGGAGGCTCTGGACTACCTAGGCGGGTGTCCAAGATGCAATGGGTATGAGAAACTACTATTTGATCCAACCATTAATCATAAATATGTCTTCTACTTATAAAATCTATCATCTATTCACCATAAATATCCATGTCACTGTTAGGATCAATAATGTTATGTGTTACCTACACCAAGATGTCACCCAATTGGACCAAGTAGTGATCCACTTTGCCTTGGAGCCAATACTTAAACAAATAACATTCTTTGATTATAATCCTCATAATCTAATGCTATGGGAAATGGTTGTGGGTTAATGTGTTCATCTTCTTGGGGTATCCTATACTCTAGAAGAATCATAATTCCTTCCTCCTAAGAATAGATTAAATAGATTAGAATATGTACATATTTCAAATGATTGGTTTGGTTCCTTCTAATGCGGATGGGTTCTCTGAGATCCTAGCCATGAATAATGACTAGAGCTTGATGAGAGGCTACAGTGTCATTCTTCTATCTAGCTGGCTACACTTGTTGTTATAGTGCCTAATGGTCCTACATTAGTTGAGGTTGTGCAGGATAGGGCTACACATGGTGAGGCTCCTCTAGAAAAGGTTCCAATAGATCCACAAAATAAAGGGCCTCTACCTATTCCATAGTAGTAGATTCTATGATAGAAGGTATTATCACATGAGCTAGAAGAGGTAACATCCATGCCTCTTTAGCATTCTTCATAGATACCTCCAGATGCTTGGACTTATCAGAAATATCATAGAACCTTACTGAAAGGATATGGGTGATATGGGTATGGAACATATTAGTCATTATGTTCACTACTCACATTTATAATTGCTTCTAAAGTGTCAGGGACAATATTAGTTAATGTGTGAGGCCATTCCATAGAGTGAAAAAGTATGTGTGTCACTCATCAGGCCTTTTTTAGTCGTGAAGAGAGGAAAAATGATTGTCTTTCACATGGTGGAGTTAAATTTGTAAAGGAACTATCTACGAGGGTCTTAATAACTAGTGATGGACCCTATGGCCATGTGAATATACCAGACGAACACAGACCCAACTAATGTATGCACAAAATATTAAAGTTTAGTGGACTTTTTTTTCTCTAGAGTTCCCAATATGGGTCCACACCATGAGTTAATATGGGAAAAATTCAATATCTATTCACCCATCATGTTTATCATGGAAAATCTAGGTTTACCAAAGTCTAGGGTTACACACATTTCATCTACTGATTATATGTATGTATTTCTTTATGGGGGAATCACCCATGGTGCATCTTTGGGTTCATAAGGAAAGCATTGAGAGAGGCTATCTAGTCATCTTGGAGAGGGTATCTATCATTCTAAGGATCCCTAATAACAAATACATTAACACTCTTATCAACTCGGTTAATGGGATCATCACTTCATGGAGCACCCTTTCCTAGATCCCAAGGAGGGTAATCATGTTGATGATGAGGTTTTGATGAATCATACCTTGATTGCCTTCTATTAAATTCTACATCTCCTCTATCTAGGTTCACAGGTTATTTTAGATTAACTAGGGAAAATAGATATGGAGTATCCTCTCCACTAGAGTATAAATGGGATTTCATAGAGTAGTTTTGTAGTCAAAGAACTGATCTCCAATTAGTTCATAGATAATCTTTTTATAAACTATGACTTATTTTAGGAATAAGGCTGTTGTGGGATCTACCTATATCTTCAGTGTAATCTCAGATTTATTAGAGGGTCCAATCATCATTTTACACTTTTCTTGAGGTTTATGGGGAGGTAATGTCTTATTGGTAGGACCCCAAAGGGGAGTACCTACATTTTCCGGCGACTATAGACACTTATATGACGTTCTAATAGTTATTGAACCACCCATTGGGGAATATCTTCTCTATCAAGCCACATGTTAATTTCCATATCCCTATGATACACTAAAAGGTTTGGGATGACCATTTATAACATAAATATACCCATAGTATAATTATTTTAATCATCAATGGGTATGTTAGGTTTCCATTGGATAGGGATGAAATGTATATTAGCATAATACCCCTAGCTATTGATCTGTACATGTACGGAGACCTATTCCATAATATAGAAAATCACCATGTGGACCGTGTTGAAACATTATTGGAGGGTATGATGGTAGTTGGATGAATTATAGATCTAGCCAATGAGAATACTTGCAACTCAACCCTTCAGTACTATTGATCGATATCCTCATGGTTTCCGTAGAATCATGGATATGTTAACTGATGATTATGGAGGTGGTGAAGTGTCACCCATATGGTTTGGTGGAAACACACATACTGGACCTTGGTGAGGGACTTTGGGATGCCGATGTTCATAATCTGAGGTGTCCAAAACATCATAGACCATTGGTCAGTGGAAAGAACCTACATTGGGCTCTATTTCATAGATCCCTAGTCTTATTCAGCCCAAGATCAGAATGAAGATGGCTAAGATATTGATGGTGGAACAGATGTGGATTGGTTCTATAGCATGCTAACTAGTTGTGGAGAAATAGTGTAAGTCACCTATTCCATGCACACTAGGACATCCCTTGGGGGTTGTATCAACTGCATCATCACATCCCTGTTGGGTGGGTATTCACCACTGCCTCATTTGAAATGGTGGTGGAACACATATTTGGATCATATGTATGTTTCTCATCTAGGTTCTCACCATCAAAATGAATTATATTAGAAAAAAAATCACTATAACATACTATTTAGAGGAATAGTAGAAGAAAAATGGTAGTGATGGTGATGGTTTCACCTTGATCCCATAGAAGGGGGCTATAAATTACTCCTCCTATATTTTATATGGGTTTCTTTGGGGAGGTTGTGGACCTCAACTTCTACGATATATAACATCATCCATTGGGACCCTTTCCAGATTCTACCAGTTAGGGTGAAAGTTCCATGAGTGATTCATTTGTTCCTCAAAATCAGATAGGTCGACAAATTTGAAAAAACAAGGCATTTCCTGGGAACTGGCCTTCAGTAGTGATTGTTCATCCTTCTACCTCGAGATGGTTCTTTAGGGTAAGGTACCTTTTCTTCATA
The DNA here is from genome assembly GCA_963277665.1 of Viscum album. Lineage (NCBI taxonomy): Eukaryota > Viridiplantae > Streptophyta > Magnoliopsida > Santalales > Viscaceae > Viscum > Viscum album. The sequence continues at coordinate 221,480,298 of OY728147.1, forward strand.
TAGAGGACCTCTATTCTAGTTGGTTATAACATGAGTAAGAACATTATTTGAATTTTAGTGGACACAAGGTGGACCTCTCTACATGATGTTGATGTAGTGAGTATGATATCTTATTTAGGTGGTGCTAGAGTAGGGAGGACATCTTCAGTTGTTTTCCTTGTCACATTTTGTCCTTTAATAGCTATCGGTGGCTCTGGTGATTAAACGAGACAAGAGACCTAATAATAAGGTAAATGGTGTATCGATCCCAAGTGGTAATAGATAAATACATATTCTCGTATTGAAGGGATATGGTAGGATTTTCTACTGGTGGATGGGGTCACTAGAGTCATGGACGATTATTCCCCTAGCCAAACATTCTCTTAGGCCATTCCCTGACATTGGAGTTGTGTTATTTTGATCACGGTTGGTGGAGTAGTGGTAAAGGACACATATTCTTTGGCATGAGGTTTTGATCACTACTGGAATTGATGTGGCCGGGTTAGAGTCATTCTTGGTGGCTCCCAACTAGTAATCCAAACTGGGGTTACTCGAGCATCCCCCACCTCCCCATCATAGGGTAGTGATTCATATTATCACTTCGGGGATGTAATTACAAAAAACATTATCATTGTAATGGGTAGTGGTTTCCCCAAGCCTGCCCCTTGGGGTGGTGGTGTCAGCAAGGCACTAATGTCTCTAATTCATTGCAGTCCATGTCCCTTTTTGAATGATCTCTTCCTATTTGTATTGAAGAATGAGATCATCGATAATCCTTAAAATGATGGTCTTAGAAGGTTAGATGGGGTGTGGGTACTAAAAACCAGAAGTCGCATTAGAAGTCAAGGTGGTGTTAGAGTTATGCAACATCACTAAATACATATTTCTCCTTCTACAACACATGTGGGTGTTGGGTTTCAAATTCACTAATGGTTGACTCATATAAGGCATGTGGATTATTCCTTCATTATAGATATATGGAATGTGGTATTTAATGCCCCAAAATTTTCCAATATTCTATATATAGAGAGGTATCTTATTTGATAATGTCGTAGACAAAGGATTCCCAATGGTAACTACCCCAATCTCTGGTGAGTACTATATTGGGCCCATCATTTTCATGGTGGGGCATAGTGATAAATGTTTGAATTAAATGAAATTTTAATTGTAGATTCCTCTACAATAATATTCCATTTTTTTAGGATATTATTTTCTAGGTGGGTTCTCATTTTCTTACACTTCCACTGGGGATCACCTACGCATCAACATATGATGAGTGTGCTGTACTTTTTGTTTCCCCACATTATCAATTTCCAAAGGAATGTAGATTTCATAAATTTTTATTGTAATTTCTGATCTTTGATCAAAATGTGATGATGGGATTTTAATTCATCCTTCTATGGATGCCTCTTTAGATATCATTACCTAGTATGGGTCTCCCTCATAGATTTGAGTAATGTTTGTGGTACTCATTATCGGCACCATATATTTTTTCACACAAAATAATTACATTGCATCTATCTGGGAAAACTAAATTCATCATAATTAGGAAGAAAAAATTGATCATGAGAGCATTCATGTTGAGCATCACAGTTTATGTCTGGGGACTGGTTGAATTAGTCACCTATATTCATCCTCTTGGGAGGGAATCCCATATATGGCATATTATAGAACAAAACCCAAGGAATCATGTGTGGATCATGAGGTAACGATGCTAGAGGTGTAATCCCTATAAGGATATTTACATAAAATATCCCATTTTTTCATTAGGTAGGTGTTTGGGTCAGTTCTCAGTTTCTACGTCATGTGGAAATAATTTATGAAATCTGGTTGAGATAGATCAGGACATGAGTTTATCATATTAGGGATAAATTCATATGGTTAATTTCTTATGGGGATATGATGGATGGATTAAAATTCTTTAGGGAGGCAGACATGGGAGGTCCATCTCAATGTGAGAGCACTTATGTTTACCAAAGGATCGTAATTTCCCATGGAGATCAATCTAGTGTTTTAGAAAAGAACGTCACATAAAGTGTATCTGAGAAGTTTATATTTGAACATCTATAAATTTAGACCTTGGAGGTGTGTCCTAAGTTGATAAGATGTCACACCTAGGTTTTTTATTTTGAAAATTCCATGTGGAGGACTTGTAAGATTTATTAGAACACCTCTAGAGGTAGATCTTGGAGGTGTGTTATTATTAGGGATGATTTCATGCCTAGGTAGTTATATCAGAACACCGCTTGATATGGATCTAAAAGGATGATCCGAACACCAATTATGGAATATCATGTAGGTGCACCCATTAGAGAAAAGTTTTCTTACATGTTTGGTGGGATCAAAATTCCCCTTGTGGTGGATCTAGAAGTTTAATCACAATTCCCCTTAAGGTAGATTAGGGAAATGTGACCCTAGGAGGGAACATGTTAGACCTGGGTGGTAGGATTATAAGACTCACAATCTAATATACATATGTTTTACCAAAACACAATTTGAGGTGGATTAGGGAGGTTTTTTCCTTGGAGGGAATATTTAAAACATGGTTGGTTGGATAATAACACCCCTTGAAGTGGATTTTTAAGGATGATAAAAATACAACTTAAGGTGGATCATGTATTTGTGTCCCTAGGAGGGATGATTTCAAGCTATGATGGATGGATCAGAATGCCCCTTGAGGTGGATATGAGATCAGGGTTTAAAATTTCCATTGAGGTGGATTTGAAAGGTGCATCCCTAGGAGGGAACAACATGAGTGTACCATTTCTGGGATTATGCCTCAGATAGATGCGTAAGTACCCTTTAATAAGATAACAATAAAAACCAAAATAGTTTTATGATGTAGTTTATATTCATGTGATAAGAAATGTCTATTCATTTTAAAATCCAATTTTAAGGATTATGGTACCATGAAAGGAGTGCTGATGAGGGGTTGAATAGGGATTACATGTAGAAGCATCCCTTAAAAAACTCTCTTGATAAGAATAGTGTCAGGATTACACATTAAACTACCTTTTTGGGGATTGATATCCAATAGTGGTAGATAAGGTGGTATACCATGAAGATCATACATGGGAAATCATCTATTCATCACATAGGGTTGGACTACAGTTTTACATCATGTGGTGAGGATGTTTTCCTGTAGTTTATCATTATATTACTATAATTTGGGACATAAAAGTTTTATATCTAGATGCTCAGATGTGGGGTGGGGGGGGGCTCACCCATTACTCTATAGGATTATGTGACCATCACTCATACGCCTATGAAAATATAATGGCAATGGCACAACTATGGATATGTGGTCAATCACACGTGAGATGTTAGAGTCCCTATTGATAGAAGAGAAATGGTTCAGATTATCTATTCTAGGAAGAAAATGTGACAGTTGGATACCCAAGACACACTTTGAGTGAAGTGGGCCGACACATGAGTGGGTGGCACGGTCACATGGGGACTCATAGAGTTATTGATCGAGCCCTTGATTAGTGTGTGGACCCTAGGAACTCAACCTTCACTAAGTGGGGTCCAAAGAAGGGTGGCACCATGAAGGGACCATGGAGAGGTGCTCCACCAATATTATAGGTTCATGAAGGAGGGACCTATAAGCATGGATTTCTCATAAATTAAAGGGGATTTGGAAAGGATTATGCATTGTGATAAAAAGGTGAACCTCCCTCAAAGAGTTGTCTTGATATAAAAGGGATGTTCATTGTGAAGGATTAGTGATTTCTAAAGATTCATGATCCATAGAGGGACATTTTCCATAACTAATGGTGTAGGTATTCATGAATTTCAACTTTAAATGGGGTGTAGGATCTCAAAAACACATTAGAGGATGTTTCAAAAATCTTAGGTACCTTGGATTAACCATTTTTCTTTGGTTCATGAATCCAAGGTCGCTCACAAATCGGGATAGATTTATGGTGATGAATGGTCTAGAACCATCCATAAAATTTGGACTATAGGTGATTTTTATAGGAAAGGGGTCTCACCATGATTCAATAAGATCATGAATACTGAAGTTCCTGACTAATAGGCATGACACTGTGATTCCAGATGACATTTTTGAAAATAAACCATTAAAAATTCCTGGGTTCTCGAGGTTCTCCAAAACTCTGAATGTGATTTCATGGAGGTACCACCACCCCTTCATGAAATCACAAAGGAAACACTTATCTAGGGAGAGTCGGGAGATATATGCTCTTATGAAGAAGGAAAGCATTACATAATAGACTATGTGGAGGGATTTTCAGATGTTTTAGATTGGATTCATTCAAAATAGGTTGTACATTCCTCAACTATTCTCATGATACACATATTCCGGAATCAACATCACTATTGACATGGTATAAAGGCACAACCCTCCATGGTCATCTAGGGTATAGCACATAGGTAACTAGTTATCAATTGTGTCATGGAATAATAACATTACCCCTTGAAGCCTATCCAAGGTAATACACTAGCGAACCATGTATTGCTCGTGCCATGGTAAAATAATATTATCCCTCTGAGACCATCAATGGTAATCTAATAGGTAAAGATGTATCTATCCTTGGTATAATAAAGGAATCCTCACAATGAGGGCATCAATTTTAATCTATAAATGAACTGATTTACCACTCTTGACATGTTATAATTCATCTAACCTATGAGCCCAACCATGGTATTACATGATTGGAATCCATGGTTCACTCAAGGAATAACATAAAAATCAAATTAGGGTATATTTAACATTAATTTTGGTCCATGGTAAACATCCATTCCAAAAATGATGATCATAATGTATCATTTAATTTTTAAAAGATGAGTATTTAATTATGTGACGGTAATATGGGGCTTAGTGAAACAACAATGAGTGGTTAACCACACAAGTAAAAATATCTTTGATAGTCTAGAAGGAAATTAATTCCATTGATCATTTAAAAAATCTCCATTTAGTTTTCAATTTAAAAACCTAGACATAATTAATGCATTCATATGGGACAACCAAGTGTACTCACATATTCATAAATTACAAAATCTATTTAACATTAATTAATGAATTCTTATTCTAAGGCCAATTTTAGAATAGAAAAAGGAGAAATTAGTAGGTTAAACCCAAGGGGTAGACCAAGTTAATGTCACCATAATCTAACCATGTAAAAAGGTGAAATATTGGGAAGAGGTCAATGTCAAGAAATTTTATTTATACTATTTAAAACGTTATAATAAATGTGTGGAATGCCTGGTGTGTGAATAGTAGAAAAATAATATAATCATTGAGAATTTGTAGGAAAATCCATAAACCACCTACCTTATTTTTAAGATACATCACTCTCCAATTATCGAGATCTGATTCAAGAATGATAGATAGAAATTAGTACAATCAGAAAAAATTCTTCAAAATATGGAAAATGTCACATTGAAATAGAATTAAATATACATATATAATCCTAGAAAATAAGAAATAAGAGTCAGATAATTACAGAGAGTGATAAAACATGATCAGAGGTGCCCAATTTTGATCTCTTATGAAGAAGATATCTCCATGACCAAAGGAGTGGAAAATAGAGATTCAAATGTGGGGGATGTTTTGTGTTGAGAGAAAAAGAGTGAGGGGAAATAAATATTAAATGAGGTGGGGAAGAATATATTATTCATATCTATAATGATCCACAGGGTTGGGATGCACAGTTTGGAAAACCATACACTGACCATGTAGGATCACTATCCATAGGGGCATGCCTCTCGAATGACTAAGTGCACAACAAGACAAACTATATGTATCCCATTCGATGCCACTTCCAAAGGGTCTCCCTTCTCTCATGGCTCAAATAATAGTTTGAATGGTGTGTAAAACATATGTTTCCCCTGTTATAATTTTTTGTAAAACTCCTTGAAAGGTTGGGAACCTCCTCATGCATGATTATTCAGAACATTTCTCCCCAGCATATGGGTCACATGTTAGTTGTGCATATATTTTACTAACCAAGCGATAACAATGTGCCCCATTTGCAATTTCCAGTGAATTCATGTTTTGAGTCACAATAATTAAGGACTTTAAAGGATCACCTATGACACCTCCTGGGCCTTGAACACATTCTTTGAAACACTTTTAATTACACCAACTCTTGAAATAAATTTCTAAGGATTCATTTAATATTATTTCTGTCCACCGATGAAAAGCTCAAATTCTCATGGAATTTTCGACATGTTCAAAACAACATAAGATAAAACTTACCTTTTCCTCGTTTGAGATTAATGAAAAATAAATAAATAATTTAATCAAATATATTACACAAATATCATCTTGAATCATAATAAAAAACCTCGTTGTTAATAACTAATTCCTCTGAATTTCCATCCTTAGTGGCAATTTGTGAGATTTAATGATCATTAATTATATTTATATGGATGGAATTATATTTTATCATATTGTATGTAATGAGAATACTCTTAAATTCTTTCAAGTATACTTATTAGGTACATATATCTTCTAAATATAAAAATCTTCCTGTAAAACTATCATGAATAATTATAAATATTTTTTCAACAACTACTGTGTATTATAATATTTTTCTAGGTATTCATATGGTTATTATAATATCATTAGCCTTTATGTAATACCCACCAACATTTTTGTCATATAATGTTTTCAAATAATTATCTTTCAATCTATAAATTATTAACATTTCTTTTTGTTCCCTTAATAAATATTTTTAAAATAATCACATATTACTTTTACAGTAAAATTCCTTGAACCAATAAAAATTCACTTTTTTATTGAGTGGAATGAATTAAATTTCTTCCACATTAATCATTATCAATATTTATCTTCTCTATATCAATTAATATTGTACCCATGATAATAAGATTGTAGGTTTCTATAAGAACTTGTATAACATCATAGATCATGGATACAACATAGTGAAGTTGTTTTTCATTAAACATACGATAATATTCTTTATTAACATAAGAATCCTCTTGATATTTACTGAGTTTTAATTATCCATGGTAGTGTTCTTCTTCCCAAAACAACAAACATCCTATTTTCAATTGAGGAAACATAATTTGATAACAAATTAAAATACCATTCAAGGCCATCATGACAACTGAGGAGGGGTAAATTTGTAGTCTCTCATTTTTATGGTTTTATTATTTAAAATATAATTTAACTATAGTTAAAGAGAAATTAATCTGCTAAAAATCACATAGACACAGAGAGAAGTACTTGTAAAATGAGAAGGTTACCTACTCAATAAGATTATCTAGACCATAGCATGATCTAGACACAATATAAGATCACACTATACACTAATAATAATCTATGTGTTTTATAATATGTAGGGTATATCAATAAAATTTAGTGCAATATTTTCCCCGGATACAGAATGTTCTAAATCCATAAAAAAATATTAAAATAAATTTTGAAATAATAGAATGATCCTTCAGTAATATGATTCAAAATTTTAACACTTCCCTTCTTGAATTCTTCACACATCCTAGTCTATATTTCATATCAAATTATTCACCAATTTTTTATAAACTATATGAAATAAATGCTCCTATCCTTTTTCATTCCCCTTATTATCATCTCAAATTTACACGCACTCAATTGGTCTGGAATAACTCTAAATTATATATCATGTAGAAATGGTCACCAAATATCATTATTCTTTATTCAAATATTTATGAAATTCTATAAATACTATTGAATAAAAATTTCTATAATTCTATGATTAGTTATCATAATAACTGCAATAAGTTAAAACCTCATTTACTCTTTATAACTATATATTAACTTGTAGAAATATAATGGTATCATCATTATAAATTAATCCTATATTTAATAAACTTTAAATAATATTGTATGGATGATTACAATAATTACACAATGAAAGGATCATGCAAACTTGAATATTTGAATTCCCCCTCTTAAACACTTTTGAAACTATACATCCCAAATTCCATAATATTTCACAATCCATCACATGAAATTATCATGTATATATGAAATCTTGAAATATGAGTTTTCACCCATAATATGTGGAATATGGTTTTCCATGACAACATCTTCTAGTTTTCCTATTAAAAATATTGAAAAAAATATCATTGAAAGTGAAATTCATAACTAACATGTTCAATCTATTTATACATTCTTGTGATCGATTATATTTATGTGGTATCTCATTTCAATGTGTTTTTTTATTTCGTTGTGTAGTCAATTTATTCCAATTTGTGGTCTCTCAAAACCTTAAAAGTGGTTAGTCTATTACAATATTTTTTCATCTAAAAATTAATGTGGTATATCTAATTACAATGTACAGTCTCTACATATTATGAATGGGCAATCCAATATCATTATGTGGTTGTTCATTCCTTAATCTAGTTAGACTATTCTAACATCTGATCAATCAAACCATTTTATGGACTCTCTATTCTAATGAATGGTCACCCAGTACTTTATGGGGTCCCTCAACCCTTAATATGGGTGATCTATTTATAATTTATTTTCACTTAACATAATTTATGATCAATACAATCTCATTGTGTGGTATCTCATTTTTTTCATTTGGTCTCATTATCTCAACATGCAGTCGCTCTAACCTTAATGTAGACTATCTTCAAAACATATTATTTAATTCCCTTATAACATACAAAATTAAAGATCTCCTATCGTTCCATACTTATTTATCTATTAAATAGAAAATATATCATCATAATGAATTATATTTACCATTCACCAACTACTTTACCAATAACTATAAACATCTTGGCATGAAAAGAGGTCATCAATATCCTTTAGTGGGATAAGATAAACAAAAATCCTTCATGAAACATAGATGAATGACATGGAGGGACAAGATATAATTATGGGGAGATAAATTATCAGTTCTACACTTATATTTATTATATACAGAGTTATTTATTAAATTTTTTTATTACAGCTATACTTCTCTAATTTTTGGCCATATAAATTGAATGGTTTAAGATGTTACAAAAATTAACTAATCAATTTGGAGGTCAATCCTTATTGTTGCTATAATTTCAGAAATATCAGTTATCTATAAGTAATGTTTAATATTTATATGAACTAGTCTTTCTACTGATGTAACCATACAATGTCATTTTTGGAAATGGTATGCTATATATTGCCTACAATTATGTCAATTTTCATCAATTAATGGATATTTTATATATCCTATAGAAGGATAATGTTAAATTTATTATAGAGGGTGGTGGTGTTTTTTCAATTATATTATTTAGGAAGTATTATCTCTCAAATGGATAACATTTTTTTGTGTATCTATGATATAATTAGAAGATTATCTTATAGTTATATCGTAATTCATTGACATTTTTTATAAACTAAAAATCTTACCACTACAGTAAAAAATTAAATTTAAGATAGATTTATAAATAGGTGTTTAACTTATTTCTATACGTGTATGTCATATGGAACCTATAGTGTTTTTGGATATAAGAAATAAAATTGGGGAATTATTATAAAAAAAATTTATATAACCAATACTATTTCTATTGGAACCTCTAATTTTATTTTCTTATAATGGAAATAGTATATTATGGTTTTTCATAGACTATTGAATATTAAACAACAACACTTCATCAAACTGATGATCTCTTTGAGTAGTTTGAATCTGTCAATTAGTTTTCTAATATATATTATACCTATGTATGATTTAGATAACCATAAATATGAGCACATTATAAATACATCATTTAAATGTCGATGGAGACACTTATAATTTTTTGTGAGACACATTGTATTTATGGAGGCTTATAAATATTTTTGATACTGATGAATTTGGTGTAACAACCCGAGATTTTATGAAAAATATTCTTTTAATTTCATTGATGTCTTCTATTATACGCTACACCACGTTTAGATTGTACTATACGCAACACCGTATTAGCTTGCAGTATACACAACACTATTCTTGGATCATGTTACAAAAAATTTCAAGTTCGTTTTGTAGAAATTATTCGACGCAACAGTAAGTATAGATTTTGTTTAATGTATAAATGAAATAAGTTTTTATTATGTTATACGCAACACCAAATGGTTCTTTCACTACACGCAGCCCTGACTTGGCTTTCATTACACGAAATCAAGACCTTCCTCGATTGTGTGTGTAGTACGCAATACCGAGTTTCATTAAATGAGATATTATAATAATATTATTATGAACTAGCCGTTATGAATAGTAATTCCCAATTTTTGAAATTTTATAAATTTTATCTTTCAAAATGGACTTTATTTTTGGATTCGGAATATCAAAATTAGCCTATGGTGAATTTTTGGTATTTTTCTAAAAAAAATCAATTTTTGATGAATAGTGAAACCACTGGTTTACTATTTAAAAACCGACATTTTATTTATATAATTATTTATTTTATTTAAATTTATATTAGTTCAAAATTGATACATAATACCTATATATGTTCAATGTAATTCATTGGATTCATTTTATAATAATTATCGATATATAAAAAGTTTATTTAACTTTTCACCATCTTTTACCTACCTCATAGGAGCTTTTTGAAAACTTACATAAAACATAATTTTGCCGCTTCTATGAGTGGAATTTCAAAAATCCGAGAGACATGGTTAATATCAAGGAGTAAAATGTTGTTCAATAAGATAAAAATAATTTTTGGTGAATAGTAAATTTTACTATTATTTACCACGGTTAAAAGTAAATAGGGTAATTAAGGGTAAAAATGATATTATTATTACTCTAACACATGTCCTAATTATATTGGATAAGTTTATTTCGACCAAAAACATCCTTAGGAATAAAATGTTTCCCTTTAGGTGTATTGGATTAGATTAGGACATTTATTATTATTTTATTTAAAGAAGAGTTAAAATGGTTAAAATCAATGTTTAATAAATAAAAAATTTTAATATAGGGATATACATAGGATAAATTTATCTATAAATATTCATTAGAAATTTAAAATATTTTCTACATAATGTTATTTAATTCATAATTATTAAACATTAAATAATGTAATTTATTTACGACACAATGATGATGGAGTAATTATCTTATTAATGAAATATTAACATAATTGATGTTATAAATACCCAAATAAATTTAATTTGAGACTTTTTATGAATTCCACTGATTTTATAGGTTAATATGTCTTGTTATTATAGATTTAATTAACTTTTTTTGAACTAATAATACTGTTATGATTTCACAAAAATCAATTACCAAATAGTGTCAAAATTTACATAAAATAGTTTTTAAAAAAAATATTATATTATTAATTGTTATTATATTCCTAAAAATCTAAGGTTCGGAAAAGATACTTATATCATGATAGGTGTATCATTAAGGGACCACATGAGGGTCTCTTGGATGTATATGGTAAGATTATTAACTATATAATATAAAAATACAAAGCGACATGGTAAATCTCAATCTAATTAACTAAGAGTTAAATCTAAAAGATAGGGAAATATAATGACCCAAACCTGTCTAAAATCTATTGGTTGAAATTATTTACATCCATCCCAACTTTATCTTAGAAATAAATCAATTTGGAGATATTAAAAAACGAATATGACTTTATTATAAAATTTTATTTTAAGTTTTTCTTAAGGTGCATATCTCCTCCCTTATAAAAGGGCACCTCCTCCCTCTTCTCCTCACACCACATTGAGCCTTCAAGATCGGCCAAACCCTGCCAATTTCTCTTCGAAACATCCCTAGTAATATTATAGAGGTCATGGTATTCTTCAAAGACCATTTTTTGTTCCCTAAGAGGAGGTTACAAAGAGGCGGGTCGAAGAAGAGATAATATTCGTACCGATTCTTTCAAATTTATTTCTTCTTCTAATTCCTCTTATTTAGTTGTTTCATTATTAAGTAATAACATCAGTTTCAATCATATACTGGTATTTTATTATAAATATGAAACTACCCTATTTAACCTTCTATCCATCCTACGGAAAACAAAATCACCGCACGTGCGTACGTACAGAATACCTTCTCCACACTGTGGTGTTATCTGTTTTCGACCACCACCATACTTGGATGGGTATAATGGTTTAAATAAATAACTATATATGATTATTGTAAAGTGATACTGATTCTGAAATATTATACATATGCTTCAACACAATACCACGATCATGGGAATGATATCATCGCTCGTGCGTACGTACAGACTACCGTCTCCACGGCGCGATGAGATTCATTCTACATGTTAACCATTCATGAATGATTATAAAGTATATATAATGAATAATAATGAGATATATGACATAATAATGCTACTGGATTTATGTATATATATATATATTTCATCTACTTAATTCCATTCAATTCAATAAGGAAATGAAAACAGTGTTCATGCGTACGTACGGCCTACCCTCTCCATGAACGGTGTATTTCATTACATTTTTCGATCTATCATATATATATGTATATTATGAATATATATTATATATAAATAGTTTTTTACATTCTAGAATTAATTAAGTCATCATATAAGTAATAATATCAAGAATAATAAGTCGAAACACATACAATAAATGAAACAATTATACCCAAATCGCTGCTTTTACATCGAATTTACAAAATAACGGGTAATATAAAGTCATAAGTAAACTATATATGATCTCATAACAATGAATATGATTCTATAATAATTAAATTAAATTATTTAAATCATTATACAGGAGGTTCGGATCCATACAAAGCATATCAAACATAAGGTAAGGGATAACTTTTCCAATCTCGTTTTTATCCGAGATTGTTTATTTGTAAGTATTTACTGGGGTTATATTTATCATCCATGACCCTTTTTTCTAAAAATAGTTTCATGTATTTTTAATGTCCTTTTTACCCATTTTTAATTTTACTACATGGTATGTAAGGAAATTTTTTTGTTTACCATACGAGGTATTTTTTGGAATTTTTTGGAAAAAGTACGAGAAGAGTGTTTTTTTAACTTATACGTCATGAACGAATTTTTACGTTTTCATAAATCCTTATTTTCATGAAGATTCCTCTAAAATATTTCAGGATTATTTGCAACAAAATCAGTTTCTTTTAAAATGTGATATCATTTTTTAAAAAGAAAATCATTTTGAAGAAGAAAGGATATTTTCCTCAAGAATTCATTTCAAGTGTTTTATCAAAACTACTTTCCATTTAAGGTGACATTATTTAATATGTTTGTGATTCAAGTGTAATTCCTCTATTAATTACATGAATTAATTTTTCTTATGATGAAATGATATCCATTTATTCTATATGTATTATGTTATGATGGGATGATGTTTATGAAACCCATTTTATTATTTGGGTTATGATGAATGATTTATGTTTAATTTGTGGAACAAGTAAGAATGATTTCATTATGATATGGGTGGGACATATATCTCCCTCCAATTATGGGGTAAATATTTATATCTCATGAGATAGATATGGCTGGAATGGTATGTTAATTTGGTTCAGTAATACAGGACTGGAACGAGGAGTGAACTCGATTCAGAATGGGACTTTGTCCACTAAGATGGTCTTAGTAGAAATGCCTTGGCTACTATGGAAATCATATCATGTGCTTAATGGTTTCCACTGTCACATGTTTTATTCCCATGCTATTTTATCCTGATTAATGTTTCATTATGATTTATGCCTTATGTACTGCCATGTTTTATGTCATTTCCCAAGATTTTGATGTTTAAAAATTATGTTCATGATTTTATGTTTAAATGTATATGATTTGTTTTATTTTATCCATGCTTACCATTACTAAGAATTTTATCTCACCCTTTATATGTTTTCTTTTCCACAGGATTTAAATAATGATTTTAGGTAAGAAAACCAAAAGGGGAAGATCTTTGTGGGAGATGTTGAAGATCTTTCACCATTATTAGAAGATTACATTCCGAGTTTCCAAAGACACTCAACTATTACTATCCTTTGGGGTCTGTTTTTGTTATGTATTAATTATTCCACAAATGTAATGTAATTTCTATGTACATCAATCTTTGGGTCTCTACAGTTGGTATCATAGGAAAGGTTTAGTTAACCTTTAGAAACGAGGATGCGAAAACATTAGTGAGATCCCTAGAGAGATTTATAAGGTAAGTCTAGGGGTGTCCCGAAGGTTAAGTATACGTATAGGTTATAGTCCTAGAATTACGGAAACGATATTATAATTAAACCTAAGATGATAGATATTGAAGGTACTCCTCCTTTATTATGTTGTTTTCCCTAGCATTATTTTTGCCTCTCAAACTATTATTTTTGGGTTTTAGACAATGGTTGGAACCCGAAGGAACCGTGTTAATAAATGTAATGGACAATGCAATGATTTTCCTCCTGAACAAACCAATGTTATGGGAGATGGAGTGAAAAATCATTTTTCTATACTTACACCGGCTATGAATCATTCTGGACTTACAAAAGAGCAGAGAAGTGAACAATATTCTATTGAGTCCTTCATGAGGAAACATCCACTTTCTTTCAGTGGATCTTCTGATCCACTTGTTGCTAAACAATGGATTAGTACCATTGAAAATATATTTTCCATACTTCGCTGTTCGGAACATGAAAAAGTCATTCTGGCTATTTACCGTTTAGAAGGTGAAGAAGATCAATGGTGGACTCTAATTAAGAATACGAGGCCCCGAGATGAAAATGAATCCATGGAATGGAATGAGTTCAAGAACATATTTTTCAATAAGTACTTCCCTTGTATTCTTTGAACAAAGATGGAAAAGGATTTCCTTGAGCTTAAGAAAAAGGATGATGAATCTGTTGGTATATACAAATGGAATTTTACAAGTCTTGCAAGGTATGCATCTGGCATTATCATCCAACCTGAAAGTAAAGTTGATCGATTCTTCAGTGGCTTAAAACCAAGTCTTCAAAGGGAATTAACAATAAGAGACTTCAGTATCTTTGATGAAATTGTTTTTTGTGCTATCAAGGTAGACTACTAGAAAGGGGAGTTTTCACAACACTTGTATACCAACGATTAAAAGAAACATTGGTATATGTTGTCTTTCCCAACATTTTATATAAACCATTGGTAAAGACCTTGAAGGGAGGGTAAAAACCTTGTTTTTCCAACAGTTTTATGAAACCGTTGGGAAAAGTGGGGAAAAACATAGTTTTCCCAACGGTTTTATGAAACCGTGGGGAAAGATTGGGTTTTCCCAACAGTTTTTAAGAACCGTTGGGAAAAAATCCCCAAATACCCAAATTCAGGTAGTGGCCTCCCCACGATTCCAGAAGCCTTTCGCTCGTCTCCAGATGCGATTCTTTTTTAGAAGCACTTCCCAATCCCCACATCTTCCATCGGATCAGCAGATACCAGGTTAGAATCCTTCTATATTTTGTCAAGGATATAATTCCACCTCTTATAAAGCAAATCCTTCTATTCTCAATGATTTTGTTATTCCAAATTTTTAGGGTTTTTGTAAAATTTCATGATTGTTCCACGAATTGTGTACTCAAATCCCTATATCGGTGTATGTCTAATTAATGTTTTCATTACAAATTTACATTTATAAGGGCATGGTGTCTTTTTATTGTGTTCTAATTTTGAAGATTCATAGATTTTTTAAATATGGTTCAAATATCATAGGTTCATGTATGGGAACTAATAAGAAATTTTTTGTAATATTTATTGATATTATTTCATGAAAATCACACTTTCATTAAGATCATACCAAACATGAAGATCGTGTTCATCATAATTTTTGTACACTATGTGTATTACATAACAAGTATGTATCATTTTTCTATCAAAATCTATATATATATATAATGACACACTGTTCACTTATCCTTTTCACAATAGAACATATGGAGTATCTTCTTGAACTTCGCCAAATTGTATGTGGTCCCTAATTAGTACTTCTTCCTTCTTCGTGAAACTAATTCACAGAATGTCATATTCGCAATATTAGTGAATCTTATTATTTCTAATATAACCATTAATCATTCTGCCCTCGACATCGTATATGTGTTATTCAATCACCTTTTCAAATCACAATGACCATTTTTACTGATTTGGGGTTCCTCAAAATGATTGGGAATATCAGAAAAATGCATGTATTGAATCATGTTTCTCATATAGTTTCATGGATACAAGTTCATCTTGAAAATCATGAATACGTGGTTCAAATATCATGAGGACCATGATATTATTATTCTTCACACAAATGAAGTTTTTTTCTACAACTATGTGTTTTTTTTCACTTTTGATTTGGCCGAAAGGGGAGCTTTGTGGTCATTAATCATGGTTGTGGGTGGTCATTTATGATGTAAGATAGTATGACTTCATTTTACTTGATATATCTAATATTATTATTGATTTATGTTCAATTTTATTATCTTTAATAAGTGATTTTATTTAATAAGTTGTTATTAATGGTTGTAATAATGACGATATGGTATAAGGGTTCATATGATGTGTATAACGGTTCACATGGTGTGTATAATGGTTGACATGGTATCAGTGAACTCAAGTCATTAATTTAAGTCTTCATTCTCACTAGAATGTAAGAAACTGAATGTTGTAAACCCATCCTCACATGATTTCTTTCCTTAGATAGTGTCCAACATATGGAATACGAGCTTTTGGATTCATCAGTTAACCAGGATCATATATTCCATTTCCCCCAAGATGACTGTACTAATATAACATTAGGGTCAACTAAATATGGTTCTCATTGTATGTTATATATTATGTGTCCTTCTTGGCCAATACTCACTTTTATGAGGGTGGGGTTCTTTTCACTACATCGACTAGAAACTTCTTCCTTTATCGTTTAATTAAATGTATTTTCTATTAAATTTCAATCCTATTTGAATTGTTTATGACAAAATGACTTATATATATTATTTTTACAGAATGGAAAGAAGATGGATGTATGAAACCGATCAGATCTCAAGCGATTTTCAAAACAATTTTGATAGATTTATAGATTTTTCATTTCACAATGCTTCAGATAGTGGTCGCATACACTGCCCATGTTCAAATTGTGTTGGTAGACCTTGGTTGAGCCGTGAAGAAGTCATCTACCACATAACCAAAAATGGTTTTCAAGAAAACTACTTTGTGTGGTATCACAATGGAGAGAAAATGAAATCTCAAATTGGTGATGATCGAAATGAAAAGACTGGAATGGAGAATTTTTTAGATGATCAGTTTCCGTTTATTCGTCATCATGAAAATTAAAGGATTTTGACTCAAGAAGACTTTGATATGAGCACAGCTGATGCATCTAGTGAAAATGATGATATTGATAGGGTGAAAAAGTTGAATGATGTTGCCACGACTCTAGTATATCGATAATGTGATAAAATGAAAAAGATGGAATTTTTAATCTGATTGTTTCATGGGAAAACTATGTATGGGATTTCTAATACAAAAATCGATTACATTCTTACCCTCTTGAAGGATTCACTTCCAGATGATGCAGATATTCCCTCAAACCACTATATGGCATGGAATTTAGTTGAGGAACTTGGATTTTCAAGAAAAAAATTCATGCCTTCCCGAATGATTGCAGTTTATTCTGGGAGGAAACTGCTGAACGAAATGATTGTATTAAATGTGGCACATCCCACTGGAAGTAAAAAACTCATGGAACACCATCCCGCATTCCACAGAAAGTAATGTGGAACTTTCCTTTGATCCCCAGTCTCCAGAATATTTTTATGTC
Source organism: Viscum album (assembly GCA_963277665.1). Taxonomy (NCBI): domain Eukaryota; kingdom Viridiplantae; phylum Streptophyta; class Magnoliopsida; order Santalales; family Viscaceae; genus Viscum; species Viscum album. The sequence continues at coordinate 221,497,981 of OY728147.1, forward strand.
TGATGACATATCAATAAAAATGAGATGGAATACTACCGAGAGAAAGAAGACTAATGATGAGTTGGTTCATCCTGCAGATGGATTTGCATGGCAGAGATTTGATGCTCGACATCCTGATTTTGCAGCTGACGTGCGTAATGTGATGTTGGGACTTTCATGTAATGGTTTTAATCTGTTTGGGAAGATGCTTACTTCACACAGCACATGGCCAGTTTTTATAAACATTTATAATCTTCCCCCATGGTTGTGTATGAAAAAACCTTTCACTTTCATGAGTATACTCATATCTGGTCTTTCTGATCCCGACATTGATATTGATGTCTACATGTAACCTTTAATAAAGGAGTTGAAACTTATTTGGGATGTGGGTGTGCGCAAATACGATGCATGTTCAAAAGACATATTTCAGATGCATGCTGCGCTTATGTGGACGATCAATGATTTTCCGGATTATGTAATGATTTCTGGATGGAGCATGAAGGGAAAATTGTCATGTCTAGTTTGTATGAAGAATACACGATCCAGAAGACTGAAACATTGCTATAGTTTCAGTTTTATGGGACATCTATGATTATTTCCAAAGGATCATCCATATAGATTGAATCGTCGAAGATTTGATAATACCATAGAGACCGATGATCCACCTCAGCGTATGTCTGGAACTGACGTTCTTAATGAATTGAAAGATTTTAGTTTTTTGTTCGGGAAGGGTCAAATTAAATCTGGAAAGAGAAAGAATGTTTCCACTGAAACCTGTTACAATTGGAGAAAGATGAGTATCTTTTTTGATTTTCCTTATTTATCAACCAATTTGTTATGTCATTTCTTAGACATAATGCATATTGAAAAGAATATATGTGAAATGTTGCTTTCGGTTCTTCTAAATGTCAAGGGGAAGACAAAAGATGATTTATGATCTCAGCGTGACTTGGTGGATTGGGGCATCAGACCAGAATTACATCCTGTACGTATCAGTGAAAATAAATGGCAACTTCCATGTGCTTCTTTTGTGATGACACCTATGGAAAAAAACAATTTCTAGAAGTATTAGAGACTATTAGAGTTCCTGATTGCTATTCAAGAAACATATCTAAATAGGTCAACAGAAGAGAGTTGAAGCTACAATCTTTGAGGACTCTTGATTATCACATTCTACTGCATGAGTTGCTTCCAATAGCAATCTGTCATCTTTTGTCCAATAATTTAAGGGTGGTTGTTATTCGGTTGTTCCATTTTTTTAGAGATCTTTGTGCTAAGATGTTGTCCAAGTGTTTCTTGAAAAAAATGTTGATAGTTTCCCCATTAATTTTGTGTGAGTTGGAGAAAATATTTCCTGCATCATTTTTCACATGCATGCTGCACTTGACTATCCATATTCCCACTGAAATACTTTTTGGAGGACCTTTTTTTTTGTTGGATGTATCCAACTGAAAGAAATATGTTCACATTAAATTCTTATGTCCGAAATAGAAATCATCCCAAAGGTTCTATCATGAACGTTTACTTGGCTCAAGAATGTAGGGATTTCTGCTCGATGTATTTGTCTGATCTTACTACAAGATTGAACATACTAATGGGAAATGAATAAGAACAGTATGAGAAAATTGAACCCATTTTTCCATCACTTCTTCAAATAGGAGGAATTCCTGGATCATATACATTGAAGACATTAATCCATGAAGAGCGGGAGATGAAACATCACACAGTTTTGTTCAACTGTGATTTGTTCGATGGCTATATAAGGGAACTAAATTGATTATGTATATCTTACATATATATCTGTTAAACTATTAATATTTTTCATCTATAGGGAACATAAAACAAGGATAAATAATAATTGTCATTCCTTATCTTTGAGAAGGAGAGAGACTTTTCATAACAAAGATTTTTCTTCTTGGTAAAAATTGAAGGTATAAAAAAATTAATGTTTAAAATAATTATATCAATATTTAATTAATTTTAATAGTCATTTATATTGTAGGTATTGAGTTTGCTGCTGACTCTGTCTCTGATGAAATAAGTGCTTTGTCTTTTGGTCCTAATACCATGGTTCGTGACTGTAAGTCAATTGTTTTAAATGGGTAAAAATTTATTGTCACTAAACAAGAAAAGAACATGAGAACACAACATGATGGTATTATGGTTACTGCCACAACAGATTTTTAGGCTTGTGCATTAGATAGAAGAATCTGATTTGAAAATGTGGGTCATTATGGAGTTGTTGAGAAAATAATAATATTGGATTATTACTCTCATGGACGAGTCACAATGATAAAACTCCATTGGTTTGATTCGATGACGATACATGGCACATTTATGGATGACTATGGATTTCGAGTAATTAATACGACTCACACTCTTGCTACTGAAGAACGATATGTGTTGGCATAAATGGCTAAACTAGTTTTTTATGTCAAAGACCAACTTTGACCAGAATTTGGTGTCCTAGTTGAAGTAATTCCAAGAAATATTTTTGATGATGGTGATTATGGAATTGAAACTGTCCCTAGTTCCATTGGAACCAATCCATTTATTTCTATTGATGAATCAAATAGCTCAATTATCAGTGTCGATTGTGAACCTGAAGTTGTGGTTGAAAATATATAGAATCATTCATCCATGTTCTCAATTATTTTGGTTTACATCGAGTTGGGTTGTTAAGGTTGGTAATATTCAAATTGATTTAGTATTGATCACATATATGTTTTAGCTGACTTGACAGTTATGTGAATTTTCAATGTTTATTGGTTTCACTTTTATTTGAATTCCATTTTCTAATTTGGAATGGAATTGTATTCAATCATAGTCAAACAATATTTCTAACTTGGTGAACATTACAAATTGTATGATTTATTAAATAAATTCAAGCTCTTCTAAAACAATTGATAGATGACCTGAATCTTATGTGAATTTTCAATGTTTATTGGTTGCAGTTTTATTTGAATTGCATTTTCTAATTTGGAATTGTACTGTATTCAAACATAGTGAAACAATATTTCTAACTTGGTGAACATTACAACTTGTATGATTTATTAAATCCATTCAAGCTCTTCTAAAACAATTGATAGCTAAATTACCAATGAATCCCCCTATTCCCTCATATATTTAGTTTTTTGGGTTACACATTAGTTTTATTTTTCTAATTTATTACATATTTGTTTTCAAAGGCAGGAAATGAAGCCAATTGAAGAGAGACAAAGGAAAAAAATGATGGAGAACAATCGTCGAATGACGGAGTTGGGAATTTCATCATTAGTGTCTGTAGTGAGTACTTTATTTCAAAATGATATATTTAAAGAATAAATAATGTCATGTGATTACTTTTTTTATAAACATTTTTGTAGGATCCACCTATTCGTCGACAGTTATTCGACGAGGAGCCTAGTACTGGTCCTAATACTCAGGCCGGTGGTACAAGGAGGGTTCGTACCAAATGTGGATGAGCAGTTTCACGTACCCGACTAGACCCTGCCCCTCCCGCTGACATGTCATCCTTCCCACATTCTGATCCAAGTGTGTCGTTAGGGACACACAGGATATTTAGGCCTACGATGTTTTCGCTACCTTCTGTATCTTCTGGCCCCTCATTTTCACATCCCATGATGATTCCCACTCGCCAGTCACCATCCAGTCAGATAGCTATCCCATCTTCTTTTCCTTCTACTTATATCTCTCTGAGCTTCTATATTCCATCATCTTCAACTCCTATTCCACCATAGGGTGTTCCATCAGTTTCTGTGGATCCAGCGGCGCTCAGCGATCAGACCGACATAGGTAAATTTATAGAACCCTAACAAATTTTTATAGCAATATTTATTTTCATTATAACATGTTTTGATAAAATATTTGTTTTTCTTTCAGGAAAGATTCATCTACTGATAGGAGGCGTGGGCGGGGGCGTACACGCATTCGTTTGGTGTGGAACCGCCATACACATGTTATGGTGGATTATAATGAAGACAACCAAATGGTTGAGAAAACAGGGTAGCAATGTCAGATTTTCTTGGCGACGCTTGCCAAATACTCCGACATCATTCCCGTCATCCCGCTATCATGGAGAAATTTTCCACATGAGTTCAAGGATAGAGCTTGGTTAGAGATGTGGGTAAAAAAATATGTTCTAATTTATTCCATGAATTATTTTTATATTTATATGAATTAATATTTTGATTTCAGCTTCGATTTAATTTTCCCGATGGTGAGGGTGCACGACCAGAACGTCTATAGGATTTAGTCAAGCTCTGGAGAGCCTACAAACATGAGTTCTATATTGGCTGGGTTGCTAGAGTTGGCACTGAGTTAGAGGCGGTATGAGTGGTGGATGATTTTCCTTTAGAGCAGTATCATCATATGATTACTCATTGGATGAGTACCCAGTTTAAGGTATTAGTAACATTTGAGGAATTTAAATTATAACATTCATGTTTTGCATTAATACTATCTGTTGAATTTTCGAATTTCATTTAGGAATCATCTGAAAAAAAACATTAATGCAAAAAAATATCTCCACACACTGGGACGCACTACGATGCCTGATCATGAGAGGAAGCAGGTATGACAATTGTTTATAAGTTTTCTTTACGCCTTAGACTTTCTGTTGTTTCCTCAATTATTTAATAGTTTGCTAAATTTTTCATATAACTTTAGTTTTCAATGTCATTGTAGAGGTAAATACAAAATATTGAAGGACGTGTGCCTCGAGCAGAACTATTTTGCTCGAGTAGACGGAAAAAGGATGGAAATGTCATCAACGAAGCGACTCTACAGCAGATTGTAAGTTTTAATCTGTTTAATTTATATTTTAATATCTATTTTGTAACTTAAAGATATATTTATATTTGTAACATGCCACTTTAGAGGCCCTCGATTCCCACGAACCATAAAATTTTGGGCCAACAGATCACTTACATTAGGTCTTGGGAGAGGAGCATTCTAGCAGAGTACGCTGCCGACCTGGGATATCCCCGACGAGGTATTGGATATCCTCAGGTACGAGCTGTAGTGCCACCTAGATGTAGCAAGTTATGTAAGAGGCAACACAGGCTGAGAAAAGAGCCACAGAGATGGCAGAACAGTATGCTAGGTAAAATAGCGCGTTTATAAAATTTATTGAAGTTCTACGTCCTACACTTCTAGTAGAGGCCAACCCAGATTTTGATGAGTATATGTCATCGATACGTTCTATATACGGTGCACCAGGTTGCAGTTCTAGTGGTGGTCCGGACGATTTCCACCTTGATGATGATGATGGCGAGGAGTCTGATGCGGAAGAGTAGGGAGAGGAGGAGGGCGAGGCGGGTGGCGAGGGCGAGGAGGAGGGTGGGGACGAGGAGGAGGGTGAGGGTGAGGAGGGCGAGGACGATGATGGGGACGAGGACGAGTGTGATGATGATGGTGATGATGGTGATGGTTAAGTGGGACAAGTTGATCCATTACATTTTTGACTGATATTACTGAGATTTGATATTTAATCTATTCTAGTTGTTGGTTTTATCTAGACTCGTATTATAGTATTGGAGTTCAGTTATTTTTATATATTATTTGTTTTTATGGATGTTGTTGTCTTTTAGTGGTTGTGTGTTTGGGAACCCCCCTCCTTCCTGGACCCCGGGCACCCCCCCACCCTCCTCCCTGGACCCCGGACAGCACCGCCGGACAGCCCCCCAGACAGCCCCCTGGACAGCCTCCCCCCCCCCCCACCCTCTTCCTTGGACCCCTGCCAACCCCCAGAACACCCCCCGGAAAGCCCCCAAATAGCCCCCCGGGCAGCCCCCACCCTCCTCCCTTGACCCTGGACAGCCCCCAGACAGCTCCCCGGACAGCCCCCCCCCCCACCCACCCTCTTCCATAAACCCTGGAAACCCACCGAACACCCCCAAACAGCCCCAGACAGCCCCCAGACAGCCCCCCGGACAGCCCCCCAGACAGCCCCCGGACCACCCCCCCAACCCTCTTCCTTGGACCCTAGACAACCCCCCAAACACCCATGAACAGCCCCCGAACAGCCCCCAGATAGCCCTCCCACCCTCCTCCCTGGACCCCAGACAGCCCCCACCCTCCTCCACGGACCCCGAACAACCCCCCCCCCCCCCCCGAAAATCCCCCGGAAAGCCCCCCGGACAGCCCCCCCACTCTCCTCCCTGGATCCCGGACAACCTCCTGGACTGCCCCCAGACAACCCCCTGGAAAGCCCCCCACCCTCTTCCTTGGACCCTGGACAATCCCCCGCACAACCCCCCACCCTCCTCCTTCATTCCCGGACATCCCCCCAGACACCCATCGGACAGCCCCCCGGACAGCCCCCCGGACAGCCCCATCAGACAGCCCCCCCCCCACCCTCCTTGATTTCATTTAATACTAGAAAATCTATAATATATATTTTATTTATTTTCATCATGATAATCAATGTAAATCACATTTACACATCTAATCAATATCATAGATTCCTGGTATGTTATAAAAGAGATGCATTCATTGGGCATGACATTGTTAGCTCCGAAATGCTTCATAGCATTATAAACTAAAATCTAATCCATACTAAGAATGATATAAATATATTTTATATAAATATCCACAAGATTTTAAGTAAATACCATTCCACTAATAGACACATGAGGATTCTCATAAAATGAACAACATTTTAAGTACATATGGAAAACCGAACAAACGCATTGGGTTTTCATTGAAACTTTAGGAGAACGATCCATGGGTCATATGTGACGTGTACGAATCAACCCCGCCTCAATCCGAGGCGCGGTGTGGCTGACACCACTCAAAGTTTCTGCCTTTTGTTTCAAAAGGACGTCATTTTAATTGAAAAACATCAAATGGAATACGGAAAACCAAAAAAATGCATTCGGATTGTGTTGATACATTATCAAAACGATCCATGGGTCATATGTGACGTGAACGAGTCAACCCCGCCTCAATCCGAGGTGTGGTGTGGCCGTCACCACTCAAAGTGTCTGCTTTTTGTTTCAAAAGGATGTCATTTTAATTGAAAAACATCAATTGGCATACAAAAAACCGATAAACGCATTAGGATTGTGTCAATACATTATCACAACGATCCATGGGTTATATGTGACGTGTATGAGTCAACCCCGCCTGAATTTGAGTTGCGGTGTGGCCTCGATCACTCAAAGTGTCTGTCTTTTGTTTCAAAAGGACGTCATTTTAAGTGAAAAATATCAACTGTCATTACGAAAAGCGACCAAACACATTCGGATTGTGTCGATACTTTAGAACAATAATCCATGGGTCAGATGTGACATGTATGATTCAACCCTGTATTAATCGGAGGCACGGTGTGGCCAGAATCACTCAAAGTGGCTCTCTTTTGATTAAAATGGACAACATTTTAAGTACATACGGAAAACCGACCAAACGCATTCGGTTTCCATTGAAACATTAGGAAAATGATCAATGGGTTATATGTGACATGTATGAGTCAACCCCGCCTCAATCCAAGGTGTAGTGTGGCCAGCACCACTCAATGTGTCAGCCTTTTGTTTCAAAAGGGTGTCATTTTAATTGAAAAACATCAACTGACATACGGAAAAGCGACCAAACGCATTTGGATTGTGTCGATACTTTAGAAAAACGATCCATCGGTTCTATGTGACGTGTACGAGTCAACCCCGCCCCAATATGAGGCACGCTGTGGCAGCCACCACTCAAAGTTTCTGTCTTTTGTTTCAAAAGGACGACATTTTAAGTGAAAAACATCAACTGGAATACAGAAAACTGACAAAACGCATTCGGATTGTGTCGATACTTTAGCACAACGATCCATGGGACATATGTGACATGTAAGAGTCAACCCCGACTTAATCTGAGGGACGGTGTTTCCGGAATCACTCTAAGTGAATCTTTTATGCTTAAAATGGACAACATTTTAAGTACATAAGGAAACCCGACCAAACGCATTCGGTTTCCTTAGAAACTTTAGGAGAATGATTCATGGGTCATATGTAACATGTAAGAATCAACCCCGCCTCAATTTGAGACACGGTGTGGACGGAACCACTCAATGTTTCTGTCTTGTGTTTTAAAAGGACGTCATTTTAATTGAAAAACATAAACTGGTATACGGAAAACCGAAAAAATGCATTCGGATTGTATTGATACATTATAACAATGATACATGGGTCATATGTGACATGTAAAAGTCAACCCCGCCTCAATCTGAGGCGCGGTGTGGCCGCCACCACTCAAAGTGTCTGCCTTTTGTTTCAAAAGGACGTCATTTTAATTGAAAAACATCAAATGAAATATGAAAAACTAACCAAACGAATTCGGATTGTGTCGATACTTTAGCACAACGATCCATGGGTCATATGTGATGTGTACGAGTCAACCCCGCCTTAATCTGAGGCATGTTGTGGCCGAAATCACTCTAATTGGCTCCCTTTTGCATAAAATGGACAACATTTTAAGTACATACGGAAAACCGACCAACGCATTCGGTTTTCATTGAAAGTTTAGGAGAATTATTCATGGGTCATATGTGATGTGTAAGAATCAACCCCGCCTCAATCTGAGATGCAGTGTGGCCGGAACCACTCAAAGTGTTTGTCTTCTATTTCAAAAGGACATCATTTTAATTGAAAAAAATAAACTGGCCTACGGAAAACCGAACAAACGCATGCCGATTGTGTCGATAAATTAGAACAACGATCCATGGGTCATATGTGATGTGTACGAGTCAACCCTACCTCAATCTGAGGTGTGGTGTGGACGACACCACTCATAGTGTCTGCCTTTTGTTTCAAAAGGACATCATTTTAATTGAAAAACATCAACTGGCATACGGAAAACTGACAAATGCATTCAAATTTTGTCGATACTTTATCACAACGATCCATGGGTCATATGTGACGTATACGAGTCAAACCTAACTCAATCTGAGGCACGGTGTGGCTGCCATCACTCAAAGTGTCTATCTTTTGTTTCAAAAGGATGTCATTTTAAGTGAAAAATATCAACTGGCATACAAAAAAGTGACCAAACGCATTAGGATTGTGTCAATACATTATAACAACAATACATGGGTCAAATGAGATGTGTAAGAATCAACCCCGTCTTAATCGGAGGCACGGTGTGGCCAGAATCACTCTAAGTGGCTCTCTTTTGTTTAAAATGGACAACATATTAAGTACAAATGGAAATCCGACCAAACGCATTCGGTTTACATTAAAACTTTAGGAGAATGATCCATGGGTCATATGTGAGGTGTACAAGTCTACCCCGCCTCAATCCGAGGTGTGGTGAGGCCGGAACCACTCAAAGTGTCTGCCTTTTGTTTCAAAAGGACGCTATTTTAATTGAAAAACATCAACTGGCATAAGGAAAACCGACCAAACGCATTCAGATTGTGTCAATACATTAGCACAACAATCCATGGGTCATATGTGACATGTACGAGTAAACCCCGCATCAATCCAAGGTGTGGTGGGGCCGCCACCACTCAAAGTGTCTGCCTTTTGTTTCAAAAGGATGTCATTTTAATTGAAAAACATCAACAGGCATATGGAAAACTGAACAAATGCATTCATATTGTGTCGATACTTTAGCACAACGATCCATGGGTCATATGTGACATGTACGAGTTATCCCCGCCTCAATCCGAGGTGTGGTGTGGCCGCCACCACTCAAAGTGTCCATCTTTTGTTTCAAAAGGACGTCATTTGAAGTGAAAAACATCAACTGGCATACAGAAAACTGACCAAACGCGTTAGGATTGTGTCGATACTATAACAAAATTATCCATGGGTCATATGTGATGTGTACAAGTCAACCCCACCTTAATCTGAGGCACGGTGTGGCCGAAATCACTCTAAGTGTCTCTCTTTTTCTTAAAATGGATAGCATTTTAAGTACATACGGAAAACTAACCAAACGTATTCGGTTTACCTTAAAACATTAGGAGAACGATTCATGGGTCATATGTGACATTTAAGAATCAACCCCGCCTCAATCTGAAATGCAGTGTGGCTGGCACCACTCCAAGTGTTTGTCTTATGTTTCAAAAGGACGTCATTTTAATTGAAAAACATAAACTGGCATACGGAAAACTGAAAAAATGCATTCGGATTGTGTTGATACATTAGTACAATGATCCATGGGTCATATGTGACGTGTATGAGTCAACACCGCCTCAATACGAGGTGTGGTGTGGCCGCCACCACTCAAAGTGTCTGCCTTTTGTTTCAAAAGGACGTCATTTTAATTGAAAAACATCAACTAGCATACGTAAAACCGACAAATGCATTCGGATTGTGTCGATACTTTAGCAAAACGATTTATGGGTCATATGTGACATGTACGAGTAAACCCTTCCTCAATCCGAGGCGTGGTGTGGCCGCCATCACTCAAAGTGTCTGTCTTTTGTTTCAAAAAGAAATCATTTTAAGTGAAAAATATGAACTGGCATACAGAAAAGTGACCAAACGCATTCGGATTGTGTCGATACTTTTTCACAACAATACATGTGTCAAATGTGATGTGTACAAGTCAACCCCGTCTTAATTGTAGGAACGGTGTGGCCAGAATCACTCTAAGTGACTCTCTTTTGTTCAAAATGGACAACATTTTAAGTACTTATGGAAAACCGAATAAACGCATTCGGTTTCCGTTGAAACTTTAGGATAATGATTCATGGGTCATATGTGACATGTACGAATCAACCCCACCTCAATATGTGATGCGTTGGGGACGGAACCACTGAAAGTGTCTGCCTTTTGTTTCAAAAGGATGTCATTTTAATTGAAAAACATCAACTGGCATACGAAAAACTGACCAAACTTATTCGGATTCTGTCGATAATTTAGCACAATGATCCATGGGTCATATGTGACATGTAAGATTCAACCCTGCATCAATCCGAGGCGCGGTGTGCCCATCACTACTCAAAGTGTCTGTCTTTTGTTTCAAAAGGATGTCATTTTAATTGAAAAACATCAACTGACATACAGAAAACTGACCAAACGCATTCGGATTGTGTTGATACATTAGCACAACGATCCATGGGTCATATGTGATGTGTATGAATCAACCCCTCCTTAATCGTAGGTACGGTGTGGCGATAATTACTCTAAGTGACTCTCTTTTGTTTAAAATGGACAACATTTTAAGTACATACGGAAAACCGACCAAACGCATTCGATTTCTGTTGAAACTTTAGGAGAACGATTCATGGGTCATATGTGACATGTACTAATCAACCCCACCTCAATATGAGACACGGTGTGGCCAGAACCACTCAAAGTGTCTACCTTTTGTTTCAAAAGGATGCCATTTTAATTGAAAAACATGAACTAACATACCGAAAACCGACCAAACGCATTCAGTTTCCATTGAAACATTAGGAGAACGATCTATGGGTCATATGTGATGTGTATGACTCAACCCCGCCTCAATCCGAGGTGTGGTGTGGCCGGTAGAACTCCAGGTGTATGTATTTTGTTTAAAATGGACATCATTTCAGGTAAAAATATATGGTATACAAAAATCCGATCATATTATGAATTGACTTCCTGATTCCACATATAATTGTCATCTAAATTTTAAATTGAATTCTAAATGAATTATGTATGTTTGTAATTACATTATGATTTCTAATTTAATTATGGATGTGTATAGTTCCAACATTATATGTTAAATGTGTATGAATTTGTTCTCTATATGTATGTGTTAGTTGGTTATTGCAGGTACAATAATTTTATATGTATGTTATTTTATTAAAGGTATAATAATTGGATTGAAAATGAGGGGGAACCCACAAAATGAGACCTGGTGGGAAAATTAGAGAGATGTTGGGCACATTGTAGAGCTGCAGTGCAATTTTCACATCATAGGCTATGCCAATGGTTTTAAACTATTAGCATAGAATTCTGTGTTATGTTTTACCAATGGTTCATGGAACCGTTCTTTAAACACTTTTCCCAATGGTTTAGAAACCATTGGGAACGAGAAGACATTGTGATTTTACCAATAGTTTGGGAAAACTCTTGGGATAGAGAAATTTTTCTCCACCCTACCCCAATGGTTCACTGGAAACCGTTGGGAAAAGCTTTCCCAATGGCTTACATCCCTATGGTTTGCAGAACCGTTGGTATAACATATAACAACAGTTCTGCAGCCTTTCCTAATGGTTCTAAACCGTTGTGAAATCCTCTCTTTCTAGTAGTGGTAGAAATGTATGTTGGTGTTACATATCCTTCTCATGGTTTGGACAAGAAACGAAAGATGGAGTTCAAGGAGAAATCTCAGAACAATGGTAAAAATAAGATGAAAGGTTCTTTATGATCAATGTGTGGAAAGAAGCATGGAGGGGATTGTATTAACGGGACTTGAAAATGTTTTATGTGTGGAAAATAGGCCATCGAGCAGCTGAGTGTCGGAGTAATGGAAAAAGGGTTTCTAATGATGTGAATGAAGAAAAGACTACAGAGAACGCACCACCAAAACATCAATGCTTCAAGTGCAATGAAATGGGGCATTATGCTAATCAATGCCCTAATCCAATGGTTAATGATGATCGACATGAGAACCACTTAAGAAAAAGGACAAAGTGAAGTCACATGCGATCAATATTGGAGATGTTGAATATGAAAATGATGTTGTGGAATGATTAAGTGTTTATGTAATGGGATTCCAAAATAATGTTTTATATAGTATCGTGAAATATTGGAATATTTATGTATTGGCCTATTGTGGTTTTCAATAATTTTATGGTACCGGTAACCATGTAAAGTGATTGATATATTTTTGGCAAGAACATGATATACGCATAATAAAGGGATAAGTAGAAAATGAAATGTTTGACAGTATTCATGAGCTCATTACTAATATAAGGAAAAAGTTATATCATGGTTTGAGTATTTATAATATTTGGATTTTGGTATGTGTAAAAAGTTAACTTTTGACAGCATTCATGTTTTCACTAAGATTCAATGGGTATTCATTTTTCAAGAGAATACAAGATTATGGTATTCACATGTTTGGATGTGATTAACAAGATATATCATTTGATATATGAGGGATAAATGATGGTATTCACATGCTTATTATATAATTTTTTTTAATTGTTCTCTTTATACTATGAGTTTGGAAAGAAGTATTTTGGATAATCCTAAAGATTGGAATGGATTATGTTGAATATAAGTTAGTATTGTTTAAGGCTAGAAATTTTTTCGATATTATTGATAGAATGTTATAATAGTGTAGTTTATGAAAAGAGACAACCTACAGAATGGCTGACAACCTGTCGCGTCGGACAAGGATGCGGGAATAGAACCCACAACCAAAGTGCGATAGGCCTTTATCGCATACCACTAGCCTACAGAAATTCCCCGATTAGTATAAACTAGTTTTATTTTATTAATAACTATGATAGCTGATGTATAAGTCCATTTTAGAAACCATATACGTTTAATCTCAGCATAGATGGACTTCTGTATATTTAATAAATTGTGCTCAACTTTTTGCGATAGAAATATATGGAATGACCTATCATTCTATCGCATAATCTGCTAACACTTCACAGAAGACAAATTCAACTACATTTTTTATGAGATGAAGTGGAAATTGTTCGAGGCACGAGCAACAGTGATATTGTACCAAAATAAAGTAAGTATTTCTTTTAAGTCAACAATTCTTCAACTTTAGGGAAATAATCTTGAAAACATAAAATGTTTTCCTAGAGCTCTCATATCTGATGAATCGGATGGTCCCTTAGATCATCATAAATTTATGGCTTTGTGATGGTTGGATTTTTCATAGCCATGTTCTCTACCACTCTTCATCAGAACGTGATGGTTATATTTCTCTTCCATATCCATATTTTCACCTATGTTATCCTATGTAGAAACCTAGTGATTAGTTAATTTGGGTAACCGTTAAGTTTCATACTTTAGTTTTTAAAGTCAAGTTTTTGTATTCCTTTTTATGATGTGGGTTTCTATTAAAGAATCCTTCAAGTAGTAAACCATTTATAAACCCGATGAATTTCGAGGGAGAAATTCATTTTAAGGGGGGTAGAATGTAACACCCCGATATTTTAGGAAAAATATTCTTTTAATTTCATTGATGTATTCTATTATACACTACACCAAGTTTATCTTTTACTATACACAACACCGTATTAGCTTTCAGCATACGCAACACTATTCTTGTCTCACGTTACACACAATTTTAAGTTCTTTTTTAGGAAATTATTCTACGGAACATTTAGTATAGATTTTGTTTAATGTACAAATGAAATAAGTTTTGATTATGATATACGCAACACCAAACGGTGCTTTCACTACACGCATCCCTGACATGGCTTGCATTACACACAATCAAGAACTTCCTCGATATTGTGTGTAGTACGCAATACCAAGTTTCACTAAACGAGATATTATTATAATATTATTTTGAACTTGACGTTATGAATAGTAATACCCAATTTTTGAAATTTTATAAATTTTATCATTCAAAATGGACTTCATTTTTGGATTCGGAATATCGAAATTATCCTAGGGTGAATTTATGGTATTTTTCTGAAAACATTCAATTTTTAACGAATAGTGAAAACACTGGGTTACTATTTAAAAACAGAATTTTTATTTAAATAATTATTTATTTTATTTAAATTCATTTTAGGTAAAAATTGATACATAATACCTACATAAGTTCAATTTAATTCATTGGAGTCATTTTATAATAACTTTCGGTATATAAAAATTTTATTGAACTTCTCACCGTCTTTAACCTACCTCTTAGGAGCTTTTTGCAAACTTACATAAAACATAATTTTACCGCTTCTATGAGTGGAATTTAGACAATCCAAGAGGCACGGTAAATATCAATGAATAAAATTAAGTTCAATAAGATAAAAATAAATTTTGGTGAATAGTATCTTTTTACTTTTATTTACCACGAATAAAAGAAAATAGGGTAATTAAGGGTAAAAATGATATTATTATTACCCTAACACATGTCCTAATTATATTTGATAAGTATAATTAGACCAAAAACAAACTTAGGAATAAAATATTTCCCTTTAGGTGCACTTGGACTAGATTAGGAAATTTATTATTATTTTATTTAAAGAAGAGTTAAAAAGGTTAAAATCAATGTTTAATAACTAAAACATATTTAATATAGGGTTATAAATAGGATAAATTCGACTATAAACATCAATTAGAAAGATAAACATATTTCCTACATAATGGTATTTTATTTATAATTTTTAGACATTAAATAATTTAATTTATTTATGACACAATGATGATGCAGTATTTATCTTATTAATGAAATATTTACATAATTGATGTTATAAATACCAAAATAAAGGTAATTTGAGACTTTTTATGAATTCCACTAATTTCAAAGGTCAATATGACATGTTATTATTGATTTAATTAACTGTTTCTGAACTCATCATGCTTTTATGATTTTCAGAAAAATAAATTACCAAATAGTGTCAAAATTGACATAAAATAGTTTTTAAAACAAATATTAAATTACTAATTGAGATTATATTCCTAAAAATATAAGGATAGTCCAAGATAAATATATCATGATAGGTGTATCATTAATGGACCGCATGGGGGTCTATTTGATTTATATGGTATGTTTATTAACTATACAATATAGAAATTCAATGTTACATGGTAAATGTCAATCTAATGAACTAAGAGTTAAAACTAAAATATAAGGTTAATATAATGACTCAAACCAGTCTAAAATATATTTGTTGAGAGTATTTAGACTCATCCCCAATTTTTCGTCGAATAAAATCAATTTGGAGCTATTAAAAACCGAATATGACTTTATTATAAAATAATATTTTATGTTTTTCCTAAGGTTCCCCTCTCCTCCCTTATAAAAGGGCACCTCTTCCCTCTTCTCCTCACACCACATTGAACCTTCATGCTCATCCAATCCTAGAAAATTTCTCTTCTCCCCTTCCCTAGTAATATTCTAGAGGTCCTGGTCTTCTTCAAAGACCAATTTTAGTGCCCTAAGCGGTGGTTTCAAAGAGGCATGTCGAAGAAGGGGTAATATACGTTACTGATTCTTTCAAATTTAATTCTTATTATACATCCTATTATGTAGTTTCTTCATTATTAAGTAATAAAATTAGTTTCACAAATATTATAGTATGTTATTATAAATATGAAACAACCCTATTTCACCTTCTATCCATCCTATGGAAAACAAAATCACTACGCGTGCGTACGTACGGAATACCGTCTCCTCACCGTAGTGTAATCTGTTTTCGACCACCACCTTACTTGGATGTGTATAATTTAGTAAATAAATAACTATATATCATTATTGTAATGTGTTAATGATTCTGAAATATTATACATACTCCTCAATACAATGCCACGATCATGGTAATTATATCATCGCTCAAGCGTACGTAAGGACTACCGTCTCCACGATGCGATGAGATTCATTCTCCATGTTAACCATTAATGAATGATTATAAAGTATATATAATGAATAATAATGAGATATATGACATAATAATGATACTGGATTTATGTATATGTATATATATGTCATCTACATAATTTAATTCAATTTAATAAGGAAACGAAAACAACGTTCATGCGTACGTACGACCTACCGTCTCCATGAACGGTGTATTTCATTCCATTTATCGATCTATCATATATATATGTATATGATGAATATATATTATATATAAATCATGTTTTAAATTCTGGAATTAATTAAATCATGATATAAGTAATAATATCAAGAACAAGAAGTCGAAACTCATACAATAAATGAAACAATTTTACCCAAATCGCTTCTTTTACATCAAATTTACAAAAGAACGGGTAATATAAAGTCATAAGTAAACTATATATGATATCATAACAATGAATAAGATTATGTAATAAGTCAATGAAATTATTTAAATCATTATACAGGAGGTTCAGATACATACGAACCATATCGGACATAAGGTAACTGATAACTTTTCCAATATCGATTTTATCCGAGATTGTTTATTCGTAAGTATTTACTGGGGTTATATTTATCTTCCATGTCCCTATTTTCTAAAAATGGTTTCATCTATGATTAATTTCCATTTTACCCATTTTGAATTTTACTACATGGTATGTAAGGAATCTTTCTTTCTGTTACCATACAAGGTACTTTTTGACTTTTTTGGAAAAAGTACGAGAAGAGTGTTTTTTTTAACTTATACGGAATGAACATATTTTTACGGTTTCATGAAGCCCTTTTTCATGAATATTCCTCTACAAGATTTCATGATTATTTTCAACAAAATCTTTTTTCATTAAAATTGGATAGCAATTTATGAAAAGAAAATGGTTTTGAAGAGAAATGATATTTTCCTCAATAATTCATTTCAAGTGTTTTATCAAAACTACTTTCCATCAAAGGTGACATTATTTAATATTATTATGCTTCAAGTGTACTTTCTATATGATTTAGATGGATTCATTTTTCATATGATGAAATGATATCATTTTATTCTATATGGATTATGTTATGATGGGATTATGTTTATGAAACCCATTTTATTCTTTGGGTTATGCTGAATGATTTATGTTTAATGTGTGGAACAAGTAAGAATGATTTAATTATGAGATTGGTGGGACCTATATCTCCCTCCAATGAATTGGGTAAAGATTTATATCTCATGAGATAGACATGGCTGGAACGGTATGTTAATCTGGTTCAGTAATACAGGACTAGAACACAGAGTGAACTGGATTCCGAAAGGGACTTTGTCCACTAAGATGGTCTTGGAAGCAATGCCTTGGCTACTATGGAAATCATATCATGTGATTAATGGTTTCCACAATCACATGTTTTATTCACATTCTATTTTATCATGATTAATGTTTCTTTATGATCTATGCCTTATGTACTGCCATGTTTTATGTCATTGCCCAAGATTTTTATGTTTAAACATTTTATTCATGTTTTTATATTCTAATATGTATGATTTGTTTTATTTTATCCATGCTTACCCTTACTGAGCATTTGAGATCACCATATATATGTTTTCTTTTCCCCAGGATTTAAAGAAAGGATTTAGGTAATAAAACCAAAAGGGGAATATCTTTATGGGAGATGTTGAAGATCTTTCAACATGATTAGAAGATTACGTTCTAAGTTTCCAAAGACACTAAACTATTAGGGTCCTTTGGTGTCTGTTTTTGTTATATATTATGTATTCTGCAAAAGAAATGTAATGTCTATGTATGTCAAGCTTTGGGTCTATACATTTGGAGTTTCATTCTTATTTGGATAAAAAAACTATTTATATATAGAATAATTTTTTATTTAAAGAAGGAGGATTTCAGGGAATATCTGATAATTTTTCAAGAATTATAAAATAAGAATCAATTGTTTTGGAAAATATATCAGTATATATTTTTGGAAATCATAGATTATTTCTTGTGATAGGTTTCATCAATGTAATGTATTTCAGTAGTCCAATTAAATGTTGTTTTTTTATTTCATATATACAATTAAATAATTTTAATGTGGTATGAATCTCATTTATCTTAGTTCACTATTACATGATTTTCATTCTATAATTTTCATAGATAGATACATTATTGTGAGGATTGACAAATAAATAATATTTTTTCTTTGGATTGATGATTTCCAACGAATAATTACAATTTTGACTAATTATTAAATAAATGTTCATGTTCATTTATTACATAAGTAATTGGTTATATATGATGTGGATTGTGATTCATACTAGTCAAATTTTGTATGTAAAAAAGAGTGTTTGTTTCATAAAGTATTCAATAGTTACTATAGATACTTATAGATTCAATGGTTAGGATTTTTGAAAATTATTGTCTTTATTGGGGTTCTTTATTTTAAATAAATTACTTATCTTTTCATGTTGGAAACTAGAATAATTATTGGATGACAAAAAATGAATGAAATTTTTTTCAGACCGTTTCATGACACATTGACTAATTAGTAGTTTAATGTAATATTATGATATGAAAAAATGATCATATGAGGAAATATAATTGGTAAAAAATTTGGAATCAATAAAAGAAACTCCAAAACCATATTTTTTTAATAATAATTTTGAATATATAATTATTTTCACTTTTTAAAAGATAATTCATAATATTAGGACATAAATATTACTGTAATGATTTGAAATTTTGTACAGTGAATATTACATTGAAAAAAAACATTAAATTAATATTTTAAATTATTATGAAATATTTTATGTTGTGGTATTTGTGAAAATTGAAAATTAATTGAAATGGAATATGAGAATTGATGATATAATTTATTTTTTAATAATATAATTAAGGGAATATAATTTTGTTGGAATTTTTTATTTGTTTATAATGAACTATAATAATATTTAAATGAGAATATTATTTTGGTGTTTTGGTGATAGATTTGTTGATAAATAATTTTTATGATTATATTATAATTATTTGATATGTCTTCATATGGAATATTTTTTAGGGAATGTTGATATATTATGTACAATATTTTATGAGGTATTATCTTTGAATTTAGTAAATTAAGTTTGGGTTTTAAAAAATTATTATATAGCCCATTCAAATTTAGGGATAGATTTATATAAGTGTTGGTGAAATTTTTAGATGATGTGGTGGTGTATTACACACAGTCAAAGCCACTAAGGCATTTGATCAAGGAAAATTATAGTATAAAAGGAAATATTGTAAGGACTCATCCTTAAACATTACATAATATTTAATTATGTTAATAATTAAAAATGTGGATTTTTTCAAGTATTGAGATTTTTAGAATTAGGTCATAACTTATACATAACAACATGAATATTACAAGTAAACACTTCTACTTAATATCCATATTTTTCAGAAAACAATAAACTCTTAAAAAAAGAAATATCTTTACTTCCATGTTTTAGGCAACATGACTTTTCCTTGATCCCATCCTTGACCCTATTTTTCATTAAGTCATGTGAAAAATATTTCAAAACATGGTATGAGCATAAAAACCATAGTAAGGTATAAACAAATAAATAAAACAATTATTTTTTCAAAACAACATGTAAATCCTGATTACATTATCATATGTAATACTCTTCTCCTTTATGAATTATTAAATACTCTTCACTGAATAGAAGCATGCTTAGCCTTTTGTAACGAAAATATTTCCAGAAAACACAAAGAAATCACACATAACATATAAAAGGTAAACATGGGACCTATTCATAATTCGTGGGAATAACCATATGGTCGACTTCCACAAATCATTCTTACAAATGGAATCGAATAATTCTGACTTCCATGCCAAATGCATTGGAAGTTATAACGTAACCACCCATCCTTGGTTTATCACGGAACCAACCGTCATTTGGTTTATCATGTAATCACCAGTCAATGGTTTGTCATGTAGACACTTTTCAAATGTCCAAGTACCATTATATAATCAGAACCCATAAAAGATTATAAATTTCATCATTTTAGTAAAAACATTTAATTGTAATCACAATATATTATTTCCAGATATTGAAATAATCAATCCATTTCAAAAACTATTTTTAATAACCAAACACCATAAAGGGTATAAGGTATTTCTTTTCCTTTTAAAAACATTATGTCCTATATAGAAATCCAAATAATGCTTTTGGTGTCAGAGAGGTCATTATCATCGCATCCGTTAAAAGAATTCCATTTTTCATTTTAAAAAACTTCTCATAGAAATTATATTCCCTTTTAATGAAAGTAAAAGTCAAAGGGTTTTGTTACACACCATATAAAATAAGGAGGTATATATTATCAAAATATGACACAATGAAATTATATTGAGACGAAGTCCCTTACAGAGATTATTTTCTAAACAAAAAAGTTTGATTATGATTATTCACTATAAGAACACATAAAGAAAATATAAAATCAATATGGGAAATAAAAAGTTATCTCTCACATAATCATAGAATGACATAATCAAAAAGTATAAGTTTAACCAAAATATTGTAAATTGGGTTATAATGCTCCCTTACCAAGATAATATCCATATATTAAGGATAAATCAATGACATAATTATGTGTAAAAAATATATATACACCCAATATAAGTAGATATTATGTTTAAAAATAATATGAGGTAATTCACACATAATATTTATAAAAAAACCAATTACATGGATATTTAACTCAATGAATGGTGATTGTGTTAAGATTACCCTTAAAAAAATTCATCAGCCAAATGATGTCACTTTAAAATTATGAAAATTAGATGACAGTAGAAAAAGGGTCTCTCATCATTTGGACTTAAAATATAAATAAATAAGAATATATAAAAACATATTCCAACATAATAAAATGACAATTTTAAGGAAATAACATGAAAGATATATTTTACTAATAGAAAAATGTAAAAGGTTCCCTTATCTGGAGTCTGAATCATCACGTATGTTCCTTTTTATTCCTCAATAAAACACTTAAGGTAATTTATTCCTCCATCATAACCTTTTTCATTTTTATTATTCCTTTTATATCAGTTATTACCTTTCCATAAAAATCATATAATTATTCAATTTTATATCGGTCGTTTTGTCAAAGCTCTGTACTTGAGTCAAAAATGAACTTGTTATGGTTACAAATTGTCAATGTGGTAAAAAGTACATTATAGAAAAAATTATATTCATGATTTCGATATCATATATATCATATATATCCTCTATATATTTATATAGAATGTTTCATAACATTTAAATATATGAAATGAAATGCATCGTTCATGGAAACGGTAAGCCGTACGTACGCATGAACGCTACTTTCATTTTGTTATCATATTTAATGGAATAATAACTAAATTATTCAAAGGAATATTAACTCTATTATAATATCTATGTTATATATGTTACATAAGTTCATTAATTCCATACCTTATATGTTCCACATATAGCAGGAACGAGTCATATCACATTGAGGGGGCGGTAGTCCGCACTTCCTCAAATGAAATTATCGTCTTTATATAACATGGCAAGAATAAAGGGTTGTTCTAAATTAGAATTAAATAAGGATAAAGTCAAATAAAATATCATATATATCAAATATAATTTCAGTTATATCATAATGGCCACCCTAAGAGGTGGTAGGAGAAGACTGAACAATAATCGTTTCATGAGGTAGTAGTTCACCATCCACCAAAACTTCATGTTCTATACCAATTAGATAGAGGTTTTTCTATGTTTAGATCGAATTAATATCAGTAAAAAAACCTAGTATATTCAATATAATTATTTAGTTATAAAATAATTTTTTCATGTGATTTTATGGGTTTCGAGTAGGAAAATAAATGAATAAATATTGAGAGAAGACATTTCCTCAATTCGGGTAACTCCTTTTGGTATAAGATAAAAGCGCATCTTTAATTGCCTTATTCCCAATTCAAGGCTTATAGGTGGTATATATGGATTTGGGAGATTTTTTCGGGTGGGTTTGGATGTTAAAATTGGGATTGAGAGGTGTGTGTATGGGTTAGAGGTGGTTCCCTTTTATAAGAGGGAGGAGGGGCACTTTAGGAATGGTTCAAAGTATTATTTTATTATTAATTGGCCGTTGAATTATGTTAAAAAAATAGTGATATATTTACAATATCATATTATTATGGGTCAAACTAATCTTATACAATGGGTTTTCAAAAATTATAAGTCAAAAATTTAACATTATCTTTTATCTTTTACCCTTAGTTAACTATTTTATCTTTTACCATGTATTCTTATATATTCATACTATATGGTTAATATATTTACTAAAAAAATTCCAATGGAACCTAAAGTGGTTCATTAATGACCTTTTAAACATTATATCTGTCATTTGTCTGAATCTTAATTTTTTAAGACTATAATATCATTTAGTAAAATAGTATTTGTTTTAAAAACTCTTTTATGTTAATTTTTATACATTTCATATCATGATTTTTTTAGAAAACAATAACAAATACATTAATTAGAAAAAAAATTAAATAAAATATAACTGGTCATAATCATCCATAAAATTTGTGTATGGAATAAGGAGTTCCAATATATATTCATTTTAATATTTATAATCTCATTTATTTAAGTCCTTCATGAATAAGGTAATCACTATATCCCCATTGTATCATAAATAAATTTATTTATATGATGTCTAAAAATTATAAATAAAATTACATGATGTATAAAATCTTTATAGATTTATAATTACTATCTATAGTATAAGAGATCACTTATATATGCCAAAATAGATATTATTTTAGTAAAAGATACAAGTTTAGGTTATATTTTCCTTAACTCTAAATTACAAGAAATTAAGATTTATTTTCATTGACAAGTGGCTCCATGGTGTCCTAAAATCAACTCATGGATTCACATGGACTAAAATATCTTATCCAATAGGGTTAGGAAATTTTTTAGTATAATATAATATTAATATAATGTTATTTGTAACCCTTATTTACCGGATTTGTCCTTAAACAATGGTAAATAAAATATTTACTAAAGTCACTATTCATAATGACTAAAAATAAAATTTACCAATATACACAATTTGGACCTTATGATATCAAATAGGGAATCCATATTTCCAAATTCAAAACACATATGTTTCAAAAATTAATTAAAAATTAATTCTCATTGTCAAAACCAAAATGTGTGTTTTTAAGATGTTAACACTTCCAAATGATTGGCATCTGTTTATGCCCAATTTCAAAATGAAATAACATGAAATAAAAAACAATGTATTAAATGCTAAAAATATAATCCAATTACAGTTTAAAAACACTTAAATGGACAATATCTTTATATAAATGAATTATATTAATATTTAGTTTTGAATTAAAATGCAGTATTTTTAACTATTCACTAAAAAGGAACTTTAGTAGAAAAATACCAAAATTTCATCCAAATTAAATTTGGATGTTCATATTATAAACAAGAAGTTTATTTTTTCCTCTAAAACAAATAATGGTGTCAAAATCTATATTTAAAAGTGGTTCACCATCAACAGCGGTAAAACATCATTTTTAGAAAAGTACTTATAATATCTGAAAATTGATTTTATTCTTATATCATTTCTATAAAACATATAAGATGATTTTAAAAAATTACATTTAATATATATAACATATTTTTCAATAAATAAAAATTCATAAATTGTCATATGAAAACTAAATTGTTTTCTTTTAAATAGGTTTTATTAAAAACAAATCTATTTTATTCATTTCGTTTTTATTTCCATTTCTAATAAATTTTTTAATAAATGAATCATCATTTAAACATGTGTAAACCATATTTCAAAATTCAATTGATACTATTAATTCCCTCCATTACAATGGCTTGACATTAACTACCATTTAAAATAATAATAATAATAATAATAATGTACTATTTTTCAATATTAGTTAATGTTGTGTGCAATGTAAGATTTCAGAGAAGCTCTTTATCTTGTGTTGAGTATACTATCAGAAAAAGAGACCCCTATTAGCATAAAATTAATATCTTATTAATAAATTTTAATTTAAATAATAAAATTATTATTCTATAAAAACTTGGGGTCGTTATATCCTCCCCCTTTTGGAAATTACTTCCTCAAAATTTAAAAATTGGGCTCTGAAACATCATTGGAAATCCCATATCAGAAAAAGAGTCAATAAAACTATCAGTTTAAAAGAAATAAAGATAAGTAAAAAAATCACATGATAAACCATACTAGGATTTCATGTAGGAAAACATTGATATGGAAGAGAGACTAACCATCAAGATCCGATGGAGAGTGATAAAAAAGATGTTCTGGACAAATTTAACCACCAGAAAACCACAAACTTGTGATAGGTTAAACAGTCTTTGATTCCCCAGTAGGAAATGTAAACAAACAAATTTTTTTGTTTTATGTTCCCCTTCATAACGTTTGTGAATTTATTTAAGATATTTACTATGAAAATAAGTACATATACTTTCCTTCCAAATATATTTTCTTCCTTTAAAATTTTTCTACCAAAAACACATATTCTCTCCAAACGATGAGTATTCAAGATGACCAGGTCACACCTGAAGCACTATAATCAACTTGTACAGAATAAAATGATCCACAAAAGATAAAATATATATTTCCCCTATCTTTAGATATTATCCAAACCCAAAATGTTTAGTACAAGATCAAGTAATCCCTAAAAAGAAAAGACTTTTATATAAATAACTACAACTCTTAATCTCCAAAATTGAACAAACAATACCCAAAGATCAACAAAGACCATTCAATACACAATTGTCCTTGAAATTATTCAAAATAATCCAACGTAATTTTGAAAACCAAAATTCAGATGGATTTTATCACATATTCTTCTACAATATA
Organism: Viscum album; assembly: GCA_963277665.1. Lineage (NCBI taxonomy): Eukaryota > Viridiplantae > Streptophyta > Magnoliopsida > Santalales > Viscaceae > Viscum > Viscum album. Next base: position 221,523,339 of record OY728147.1, read on the forward strand.
TCATAATATTTATCTCCAAATAACATTGGCTACTCTTAAAGTCTCATACAGAAAAGTATTTGACCAAATCAAATATTATCAATTATTGGTTAATCATTTAAATAAATAAATTAAATTGTTATATATCCAAAATAAAAAACATTATTCTACCAAAATAAAATTCCACCTTTAAAACTCAATTGAAATCCCAAATTATTGTATTTTCACTGGGCATATAGTGTTCCCAAATGAAAAAAATTCTTCCAAAATAACCATTATCACTTAATCTCTAAATCATTTTCCTATACTATGGATATCTATCTACTAAAACATATGATCCCAAACCAAAATATTCATTATCAAAAAAATAATTTCACAAAAAATAATAAGTCATACTAACTAGGGACTTCATGTAGTCCAGTGGTAGGCCATAAAACCTATTACCACCTTGGTTGTGGGTTCAATTCCCACAGCTTTGTCCAACGCGATGGGTTGTCACATGGTCTTCGTTTTGACATTTTTCAAAAAAAACCATATATTTATAATAACATTAACAAAAGGAGACAAAATACATAAAAATATACCTATCATGTTTTAACCTCAATGGTTATATCATACTTCATATATTGAATTCAAAAACGAATAACCCATAATTGCCTCCAAAACAAAATATTACATGAACACCTAAGGTTATCCATTATTTCCACACATGGAAAGATAATTATTCCTTGAATAAAATTCTCACATATCAAACTTCAGGTTTACACATACTAGAAAAATTATTCCAAACTATTCCTATTATTAATACATTTAAGCATATCATCATCCATAGATCCAACTTAACTCTTCAATTCCTAGACATCATAACCATCAAACATTATTCCTGATCCTTTATCCATGTTATTACATATTATTCATTTATAATTATGTCTTAAAAACTCATGAATCATATCCTAAGATTCAATAATGCCAAAACATCATCTAAGAAATAATCCATAACATTCATTGGTCATTGTCGGTTTCATAATACTCAATTTAAATGGATTTAGATATTGATAAATGTATATTTTTACGGTCCTACTGATCCCATTACCAAACCCTATTTGTAGGACATAATTTTGTATAATTACCATGCACAACACATTTAAAACATTCAATTTATCCCTAGAAAAGAACTTATTTCCCTTCCCTGGTGTCAACTTGCCACTTCCTTTTTCCCAGGAAGGTTCTTTCTTTATGACCTTCAATACCATTCTATAGAATCTTCTCATCCCTTTAAATCATTTTCATATGTGTTTCTTTGCAATTCCTTGACAAATATGTTTTTTAATATACATACCTTTATGATTATTACCTGAACATCCATAGTGATTTGTTTTCTCACATATATGATGCCTTAGAAAAATCACTAAGGCTCACATGGTCAATCACGCTCCATACAGTTGGTTAAGAATTACCACAAGAGTTCTCATTTAAGCTCCAATTTAATTCTATTTCTTATGCAGAAAACATCCACCCTTTCCATCAGATCCATTGTTACAATGGTGCATGTTGGATCTATCCATTTACTAAAACCAAAATGTTCAGTGTGAGTATAACAGTAAAATCATCATATAATATTTTATGAGGAGGTTAAATACTAGGATATACTTATTCTTGTTATCATAAACTCATTAAATTTACCTAAAATATCTATGTCTCATTCCAATATGATAACAATTAGGGTTATGTCACTTATTCTTAAATAACACCCTAACCTCTAAAGTGTTCTAAATCTACCTTTGATACCAACTATAAGGACCCAGCCTTAAACATTATATAACCTTTAATTATGTTAATAATTCACATTGAGAATATTTTCCGGTTTAGATATTCAGATAATTTGGTCATAACTTATACATAATAATGTGAATATTACAAGTAGACACTTATACTCACTATCCATTTTTTCATAAAACAAAAACACTTGAAAAAAAATCTTATTTAGTTCCATTTTTTAGACAGCATGACTTTTCATTGATCCCATCCTTGACCCTATTAATCATTATGTCATGTGAAAGACATTTCAAAACATGGTATAACCATAATAAGCTCAGTAATGGATTCAAAAATAAATAAAACTTCTAGTTTTTCAAATCAACATGTAAAACATGAATACTTTATCATATGTAATACTTTTAACCTTTACGAGGTAATAAATACTATTCATTGTATAGAAGCTCATTGCTTACCATTTTTTAACCAAAAGACTACCATAGAACCCTTATAAATAAATCATAACATATAAAAGGTAATCATGGTACATAGGCATACTTAATAGGAAAATTAATACAATCAAATTCTACAAATCATTCTTACAAATTGAATACTCATACGACCAACTTATATACCTAATGAATTGGGGGTTATAATTTGACCACCCCTGGTTTATCACGGAACCATCCATAATTTGGTTTATCGTGTAACCAATCATCACTAGTTTATCACATAACCACCCATAAAATCTCTAAGTACCATTATTTAATCATAACACATAAAATATTAAAAATATCGACATTTTAGTAATAACATTTAATTTGAAATCAAAATATATAATTTCAAGATATTGAAATATTAAATCCATTTAGAAAACCATTTTCAGTACCAAAAAACACCCCAAAATGGAATATGGTATTTATTTTCCTTTTAAAAACATTTAGTCTTATAGAGGAAGCCAAATAATGATTACGACAGATGAGAGGTCATTGTCACTGCATATGTTAAAAACATTACTTTTTTCATTTAGTAAAATGACTCAAAAAAATAATATTCCCTTTGAATGTAAGTAAAAGTCCATTTGTATTATTATACCCTATATAAAAGGAGCTATATATTATCTAAATATGCCTCAATGAAAGAAGATTGAGATGCAGTCCCTTAAAAAGATCATTTTGTAAATAAAATAGATCGGTTATGTGTATTCATTATATGTACATATAAAGAATGTATAAATAAAATATATGATATCAAAATTAATATCTCACATAATCATATCAGGGAATAATCAAGAAGTATTAATTTAACCCAAATAATAAAAATTGGGTTAATAAGTTCCCTTACAATGATCGTTTCCTTAGATTAAGGATAAATCAATGACCTAATTATGTGTGAAAAATACAAATACACCCAATATAAAAATATGTTATGAGTAAAACAAATTATATGTCATTCACTCATATTCTTGATAAAACAAAACCAATGACATTAATATTTAACTCAATGAATGGAGATTGAGTTAAGATTCCCCTTACAAAACTTTAGCAGCCTAATGACATCACATTAAAATTATGAAAATGAGTTTATTGGAGAAAAAGGATCAATCATCACTTGAAAATACAATTTACATAAATAAGGATATATAATAACATAACCCAACATAAGAAAAGGATAATTTTAAAGGAAAAACATAAAATAAGTGTTTTACTAAAAGAGGAGTGTAAAAGGTTCTGATACCTCGAGCATGAATCATCACATATGTTCCTTATTCTTCTTGAATAATGAACTTTTTTTTATTCATACTGGATTAAGATACTATTTCAAGTTTATTATTTCTTTTATATCACTTTTTACATATCTATAACAATCATATCATTATTCAAGTTCGTATCAATCATTTTGTTGATGCTCGGTACTTGAGTCACAAATGAACTTGTTATAATTAAAAATTAAACATGTGGTCAAAAGTACATTATCACTTGAATGATATTACTGATTTAGATATCATATATATCATATAGATAAATTATATATACGTATTTATAATATTTAATATCATTTGGATATAAGAAATGAAATGCACCGTTCATGGAGATGATAAGCCGTACATACGGATGGACGCTACTTTCATTTCTTTTTCATATTTAATAGATTGAAAAATAATCTAAAAATAGGAATATTATAACTCCATTATAATATATATTTTATATATGTTACATAATTTCATTAATTCCATCCTTTATATATTCCATGAATAGCATTAACGAGTCATAACACTTTGAGGGGTAGTAGACCGCACTTTCTCTAATAACATTATCGCATTTATATAAAATGAAAAAGCATAATGTTATGTTATAAATTATAACTAAATAAGAATATAGATAAAATAAATATCATAAATATAATATAAAAGTTCAGTTACATCATAATGTCCACTCAAAGGGTTTGTATGAGAATATTGAAAAATAATCGTTTCGTGAGGTAGTAGTTCGTCGTCTACAGAAACAGTATGTTCTATACCCATTAGACGGTGGAGTGTGTAAGGTTAGTTTGAATCCTTCTCATAAACAAATCCTATTATATTGAGGATACAACATTTTTTATTAAATAATTAAATAATGTGATTTTAGGGGGCCATAGAAGGAAAATAAATGAAAGAATATTGGGAGAAGGCACTACCTCTAATCGGGTAACTACTTTTGATTTATGTTAAAAGGACTTATTTAATTATCTTCTTTCCCATGTAAAGATTCTAAGAGGAAAATAGGGATGTTGGGATATTTTTTTGGGATGAGTTTGGAAGGTTCAAGGTGGATTGATAAGAGTTATTAAGGGTTAGAGGTGGTGTCCTTTTATAAGAGGGTGGAGGGGCACTTTAAAAAAGATTGAAAGTATTATTTTATTATTAAATTAGTTTCAAATTATAATTTCACCAAAGTGATATATTTAGAATATCAGATTCGTATGGGTCTACATAATCTTATCCAATGGGTTTTATACAAGTTATGGTGACAAAGTTTACATTATCTTTTAACTTATACCCTTAGTTAACTAAAATAACTTAAACCATGTATTCTTGTATATTCATAAAATATTGTTAATATATTTACTAATAAATTTCCAATATAACCAATACTGTTTCTTTAATGACATTTTAAACATTATATATTCCATTTTTATGAGTCATGGTTTTTTAAGACTATTATATAATTTAATAAAATAATATTAGTTTTAAAAAATCATTTATGTCAATGTTTATACTATTCATATCATGCTTTTTAAAAAAACAAAAAAATCATAATTTATTATAATAATATACATTAAATAAAATATAAAAATTCATAAGCATCCATAAAATTCGTGGTTGGAATAAAAAGGTTCAAAATCAATTTTCTTTAATATTTAAAATCTAAATTATTTAAATATTTCATTAATAAGCTAATCACTACATCACCATTGTATCTTAAATATGTTAATTTATATGATGTCTACAAATTATAAATAAAATCCCATGATGTAGGAAATCGTTTCTTATTTCTAATGAATATTTATAGTCTAAGATATCACTTACATAAACCAACATAATATTTTTGTTCTTAAAAGATACATGATTGGGTTATATTTTCTTTAAATTTAAATTAAAAGTAATTAAATGTCATTTTCACACAAAAGTGGCTCCTTTGGGTCCTAAAATCGACCCATAGATTTCCATGGCCGAATAAATCTCATAAAATAGGCTTATGACATGTGTTAGGATAATTTAATATTATAATAATATTAGTTTTTACCCTTATTTATCGAATTTACCTTTTTACAATGGTAAATAAAATATTTATTGAAGTTTATATTTATAATCTAAAAATAAATGTTTCCTATTTACAAAATTTTAACCCACTGATTCCAAATATAGAATAAATTTTCCCAAATACAAAACATATATGTTTCATAAATTAATTTAAAAATAATTATCGTTGTGAAAACCAAAAAGCGGGTTTTTAAGAAGTAAAAACTACCAAGATATTGACATGCATTTTTGACAAATTTCAAAGTGAAATTACATAAAATTAACAAAATTGGATTAAATGATAAAATTATAATCCAATTACTCTTTAAAACCAAATAAATGAACAATATAGCTATATAAAGATATTATATTAAAAGGTAGTTTTGAATTAAAATGCAGTATATTCAATATTCATTAAAAAATGAACTGTAAAAAAAACATTATTTCATACAAGGTAAATATTGATGTTCATTTTATAAATAAGTGGTTTATTTTGTCAACTAAAACATATAAAGGTGTCAAAAAATAATTTTAAAAATGGTTCCCCAACAAAAGGCGGTAAAACTACATTTTTAGGAAAAAGAATTCTTTTAACATAAAAAATTGAATTTATTCTTATATCATATCTAGAAAAAAATAAGATGAATTTAAAACATTATAATAAATATATATCATTTATTTTTCAATAAATATTAATCCATAAAAAGTGATATGAAATCAAAATTATTCTCTTTTAAATTGGTTTTCATAAAAACACATACATTATAATCAAATGGTTTATATTTCTATTTATAATAAATTTGGTAATCAGTGGATAATAATTTAAAAATGTGTAAACCATATTTAGAAATTCAGTTTATACTATTAATTCTTGCCATTCCAATTGCTAGGCGTCTACTGCCATTTAAAATATTAATAATATTATTTTATTATTTTTCAATATAACTCAAAGTTGTGTGAAATGTAAGTTTTCGGAGAAGCACATCGTTGTGTGTCGAGTACGCTATCAAAAAAGCATCCACTATTAACAAAAAATAATATCTTATTCATAATTATCAATTGAAATCAAAATTTATAATTCTATAAATACTTAGGTCGTTAGATCCTTCCCCCATTTTGGAAATTGAACCATTGAAATTTTAAAATTGGGCTCGAAAACATCATTGAAAATCCCGCATCGAAAAAAAGAGTCAATAAATATATCAATTTAAAAGAATGAAAAATAAGTAAAAAAGTCACCCAGGATAACCAATACTAGGATTACATGTAAGAAAACATGGATATTGATGACAAACTAAAAATCATGTATTAGTGGAGAGAAATAAAAAGTCGGATCTGGAGAAAGTTAACCACTAGAAAACGACAAACTTGTGACAAGTTAAACAGACTTTGATTCCCAAGTAGTAATTATAAAAAGACAACATTTTATGTTTTATGTTCCATTTCATAACTTTGGTGAATTTATAAATGATATTTACTAATAAAATAAATAAACATACTTACTTTTCAATTAGAGTTTCATCCTTTAATAAGTTTCAACCAAAAACTCATTTTTCTCCAAACGATGAATATTTTAGATGACTTGGTCACACCTGATGTGCTAGAATCAACTTCTAGTTAATAACATGATCCAAAAAAGTTGAATCATATATTTACCCTTTCTTTAGACATTAATCAAAACCAAAATGGTCAGTATAAGATCAGATAATCCCTAAAAAGGATAATCTTTTTTAAAAACAAATACTACTCTTAATTTCCAAAATTTTACAAACAAAACCCAAAGCTCAACAAAGACCATTCAATACAAAATTCTTTGTAAAATTATTCAGAATAATCCAAACTAAGTTTGAAAACCAAAATCATGAAGGATTTTACCGTATAGTCATCAACAAAAATCATAACAATTTTCTCCAAATATCATCTGCTACTCTTAAAGTCTCATAATGAAAAGGGATTAACCTATACACATATTCTCGATGAAAGGTTAATAATTTCGATAAATAAACCAAATCACTATATTTCCACAATAAAATCATAGATTTATTCAAAATAAAATTCCACCATTACTCATCAATTGAAATCTCAAAGTATTCTATTTTCCTTAGGCATATAATGTTCCCAAAAGAGAAAATGTCTTCCAAAATAACATTTCTCCCATAATCACACAATTATTTTACTATACTAATGATATCCATTTGATAAAACATATGATCCAAAATCAACTTATTCTTGAACAATAAAATCATTTCACTAAAAATAATAAGCAATATGAACCATGGACTTCACATAGGCCAGTGGTAGGTGATAAATCTCAATCATACTTTGGTTGTGGGATTGATTCATGTAGCTTTGTCTGATGCGACAGGTTTTCGCACGGTTTATGTGTTTCCCTTTTATAGAAACCATATAATTCTAAAAACATTTAAAAAAAGAGACAAAATCTTTAAAAATATCCATAACATGTTTTAAAATTAATGTTTATTTCATACCTCGCATACTGCATCCCAAAAACTAATAACCCATAATTTCTTCAAAAACAAAAGATAACATAAACCCCAAAGGATACCCATTATGTCCACAGAAGAAAAGATAATTCTTCCTTGAATAACATTCTCACATATGAAACATCAGGTGTACACATTCTAGAAAATGTATTCAAATGTAATACTATCATTAATATATTTATACCTATCATCATCCATAGATCTAACATAACTCTTCAATTCTAGGATATCAAAATAATAAAACTTTCTTTATGATCTACTATCCATTTTTTTCCATATTATCCTTAGATACTTTCTTCCAAAAAAAAATCATGAATCACATACCTAGATTCAATAAGTTCAAAACATCATAAAAAAAATAATCCTTACAATTCATTTTTAATTGTCAGTTTTCTCATCCTCAATTTGAATGACCTTTGGTATTTGTAAACATATAATTTTACGGTTCTTCTAATCATATTACCTAACTGTATTTATAGGGCATCCTTTTGTCTAACGACCATGAACACATCATTTAAAACATTCAATTGATCCCTCAGAATGAATTTTTTTTCTTTTCCTTGAGTCAAATGGGCACTTCCTTTTTCCATGGAGGTTTCTTCTCTATGACCTTCATTCCCAGATCAATAACATATTCCCTCCCCTTTTAATAATATTCCTAGGTGTATCTTTCCACATACGTTACACATAGGTTTTGGAATACACATACCATTATTATTATTACAAGAACTTATATAGTGATTAGTTTCTATAATAAATGATGCCTTAAAAAATCACTAAGGTTCAAGTGGTCAATCATGACTCCAAAAAGTTGGTTAGGAATAACCACTAGAGTTCTCATTGCATCCCCCATTTCATTGGGATTCTTATTCAAAAAACCACCACAATTTCCTCCACCTCCGTTGTTACTTTGGTTTCTGATAGATCCAGCCAATTACTAAAACAAAAAATTTTAGTGTGAGTATATCAATAAAATCATCATATAATATCTTATGAGGAGGGTAAATGCTAAGATATTCTTATTTGGGATTTTATAAACTCATTAAATTTATCTAAATTAACTATGAATATTTCTAATATGCTAAAAGTTATGGTTAGGTTGCTTATTAATTAATAACTCTCTAACCACTAAAGATATCTAAACCAAACTCTAATACCAACTGTAAGAACCCAGTCTTAAGCATTACATAATCTTTAATAAAGATAATAGTTATTATTGAGGGTCTTTTTAGGTTTAGATATCTAGATAATTAGGTCATTATTTATAGAAAACAATTTGAATATTACAAGGAGAAATTCAACTCAGTATCCACTTTTTTGTTATAAAACTGAAACTCTTAACAAAGAATCATGTTTAGTTCAATGTTTTAGACCACATGACTTTTCATGTATCCCATAATTGACCCTATTTATCTTTAAGTCATATGAAAAACATTTCAAAATGTTGGATGACCATAAAAATCACAGTAAGGGATACACAAATAAGGAAACCTATTAGTTTTTCAAAACAACATGTAAACCATGAATACTTTACCATAAGTAATTATTTTCACATTTATAAAGCATTAAATACTCTTTAATGAATAAATGATCATTGCTTACCATTTTGTAACCAAAATATTACCATAAAAACTATAGAAATAAAACATAACATATAAATGTTAAACATTGGACATAATCTTACTTAATAGGAACAACCATACAGTCGATTTCCACAAATCATTCTTTCAAATAGAATTTCCATACAGCTGGCGTCTATTCATAATGCATTGGATGTTATAATGTGAACTCCCACCATTGTTTTATCATGGAACAACCTGTTATGTAGTTTATCATGTAACCACCCGTCGTTGTTTTATCACTTAACCAATCGCCAAATGTCCAAGTATCAATATATAATCATAACACATAAAATATTGCAAATATCCACATTTCTGTAATAACATTTAATTTCCAATCACATTATATCATTTCAAGATTTTGAGATACACAATCCATTTAAAAATCCATTTTCAATACCAAAACACCCAAAAAGGGAATAATGGATTTCTTTTCCTTTTAAAAACATTGAGGCTTATAGAGGATTCCAAATAACAATTATGGCGGTGAAGAGGTCATTGTCGATGCATACGTTAAAAAATTATTTTGTATAATAGTAAAACACTTCATAGAAAATATATTTAATTTGAATTAAAGTAAAAGTCAATCGGTTTTATTATACACAATATAAATGTAGTAGGTATATATTATCGAAATATACCTCAATGAAAGCAGATTGAGACCGAGTCCCTTATAAAGATCATTTTTTAAATAAAATAGATCAATTATGTGTATTCACTATAAAAATATATAAATAACGTATAAATACTATATTGGATATAAAAAGTTATATCTCACATAATCATAGCATGGAATAATAAAGATTAATTCTTTAAACCCAAATAATGTAAATTGGGTTAAGAAGTTATCTTACAAAGATTGTATCCTTAGATTAATTGTAAATCGAAGAAATAATTATGTGTGACAAAAATACATACATGCAATGTAAGTAGATATTATGTTTAAACCAAATAATATGTCGTTAACATGTATTATTGATAAAACAAAACCAATGACATGGATATTTAACACAATTAATGGATATTGAGTTAATATTCCCCTTACGATAATTCGGCTGCCTAACAGCATAACATTAAAATTATGAATAAGAGTTGTTGGGAGATAAGGTTTATCTAATAAATTCGACATAAAATATATATAAATGAGGATATATAAGAATATATCCCAACATATGAAAATGGAAATTTAAAAGACATAATATAAAATATTACTTTGACTAAAAGATGTGGGTAAAGGTTCCCTTACCTAGAGTCTGAATCATCATGTATGTTCCTTCTTCTCTTAGAATAATAAGATTAAGTTAATTTATAATTTCTATAGAACAATTTTCAGGTTTACTATTCCATTTATATCACTTATTAACTTTATATAAAAAACATATAATTATTTGTGTTCATATAGGTCGTTTTTTCAATGCTTATTACTTGAGTCAAAAATCAACATGTTATAGTTACAAATTGTCCATTTGGTCAAAGGTAAATTATCTCCAGAATGGTATAAATGATTTATATTTCACCTATATCATATATATCTATTATATATGTATTTAGAATAGATGAAATCATTCTGATACAAGAAATGAAATGCATTGTTCATTAAGATGGTAAGTTGTACGTACACACGAACTGTACATTAATTTTTTTATATTTAATGGAATGGAAACTAAATAATAAATGTGTATATAATAACTCTAGTAAAATACCTATGTTATATATGTTACATATGTTCTTAAATATTCTCTTTTATACGTTAAATTTATAACATGAATGAGTTATATAACTTTGAGGGGGAAACAGTCCGCAATTCCACAAATGATCTTGTCGTAATTATAAAACATGGAAATCATAAAGGTATGTTCTAAATGATAATTAAAGAAGCATATAGATAAAATAAATATCACATATATCATATATAATTTCATTTACATCATAATGTCCATCCTATGTGGTGGTAAGAGAATATTGCACAATCATCCTTTCGTGAAGTAATAGTTCGCCTTCCACAGAAACAATATGTTCTATACCCATAGACAGAGGTGTCTTTAAGTGTAGTTAGAATAATTATCATAAAAACCTAGTATAATTATTTTACATGTGTTGTTATAAAATAATTGAATAATGATATTTTGGGTGGATGTAGAAGGAAATAAATGAAACAATCAGGATAGATGACATTACCTCAAACTTAGTGACATCTTTTGATTTTACCTAAAAGGACTTATTTAATTTCATTTTTACCAATGTATGTGTTCTAAGAGGAATATAGGGATTTTAGGAGAATATTTGGGCCGATTTGAGATGATCAAAGGGAAATTGAAAGGTGTGAGTAAGGGTTTGAGGTGGTGTCCTTGTATAAGAGGGAGGAAGGGAACATTAAGAATATATGAAAGTATTATATTATTATTAATTCATTTACTAATTCAAATAACAAAAAAGAGATATATTTATAATATCATATTAGTATGTGCCTAAATCCTCTCATCCAATTGTTTTTAGAAATGTTTAGTTCACAATGTTAACCTTATCCTTTAGCTTTTACCTATAGTTAACTAATTTAACTTTGACCATGTCTTCTTGTATATTCATACAATATGGTTAATATATTTACTAAAAAATTCCAATAGAACCTAAATTGATTAATTAATGTCATGTCCAGAATGATATATTTCATTTTTCCTAGTATTATATTTTTTGGACTATTACATCATTTAATAAAATAGTATATTTTTTAAAAACTCATTTATGTCAATTTTTATACTATTCATATCCTGAGTTTTTTTAAAACCATAAAAAATTGATTAATTTGATAAAACATCATTAATTAAAATATAAAAAATCATTAACATCCATAAAATTCATGGATTGAATAAAAAGTTTCGAAATAAATCTATTTTAATATTTATAATCTCATTTATTTAAATCTTTCTTTAATTAGGTAATCACTACATCACCAATGTATCATAAATAAATTTAATTATTTAATGTATACAATATATAAATAAAATTCCATGATATATAAAATATTTTTATATTATTAATTACTATTTATAGTCCAAGAGATAACAAATATAACCAAATATAAAAATAGTTTTATGAAAAGATACATGTTTAGGTTAATTTCCTTAACATTAATTAATAAAATGTCATTTCCGCACACAAGTGTCTCCATGGGGACCTAAAATCAACATAAGGATACCCACAGATAGATATATTTCATTCAATTGGGTCTCGACATGTGTTAAGATAATTTAAATTTATTATAAATTTATTTTTACCCTTATTTATAGGATTTACCCTTTAATAATGGTAAATTAAATTTTTACTGAAATTACTATTCATAGTGTCAAAAAATAAAAGATACCTGTTTATACAATTTTAAACTATTGATTCAAAATATGGAATCCATTTTTGAAAATAAAAACACTGAAGTTTCAAAAATTAATTTAAAATTAATTCCCATTGTCCAAACCAAAAAGCGTGTTTTTAAGAGTTAAAAACTACCAAAAGATTGACATGTGTTTATGTCCAATTTTAAAGTTAAATTATATACAATGAGAAAATTGTATTAAAGGATAGAAATATAATCCAATTACACTTTAAAACCAACTAATAGTACAATCCAATTATATAAATAAATTATATTCAAAGGTAGTTTTCAATTAAAATATAGTATTTTTTAATATTCATTAATAATGAACATTATAATAAAAATACAAAAATTTCATCCAAATAATTTTTTATGTTACTATTATTAATTAGAACTTTATTTATTCAAATAAATAATATAAATGTTTCAATAATTATATTCAAAAATGCTCCACCATAAAAAGTGCTGCAAAACTACATTTTTATAAAAATAATACTTTTATCAGAACAGTTGATTTTATTCTTATGTCAAATATAGAAAACATATAAGATGAATTTAAGTAATTAAATTTAATATATAGAATATATTTTTCTTTAAACAAAAATCCATAAATTGTGATATGAAAAAAAAAATTATTCTCATTTAAACAGACCTTCATAAAAACACATCCATTATATTCAATTGGTTTATATTTCCATTTATAATAAATTTGGTAACCAATGAATCATCATTTAAGCATATGTAAAACATATTTCAAAATTCATTTTATTTTATTCATTCCCTCCATTCCAACAATTAGGCATTATCGAGCATTTGAAATAATAATAATATTATTTTATTATTTTCGTCATAACTTAATGTTTCCTGCAATGTATGATTTTGGAGAAGCCTTTTGTTGCATGTCGAGTATGCTATCATAAAAAGAGAGACCTTTTATATTAAAATTAATATCTTATTCATAAGTATTTATATAAATCAAAAATTATTATTCTATAAATACCTGGGTCGTTACTCATAAGGTAGGGAGGCACATAGGGGTGGTAATTTACATATAGGTTATACTATATAAGTATTGAGATGTGTTATATTAAAATAATTATTATATAGGTGTATAACTATATAATATCTCTTATGTGATGAGATAGATATTTATGTAGTTAGATCTGTTGAATAGATACTATTTACTGTATTTTTTTGATAGATAGATAGTGAAGAAATAATAGAATTTTTTATGTCATTCATATAAGGAATCATATAATAATGCTAAAAATTTCACTAAGACAAATTTTTCAGTTAACTTATGTGGGAGCTTGTTATATCCAATTGATATTATTTTATTCTTCATGACTTTTATATGTGTGGTTATATTAATAGAAATATTAAACATACATTCGAGGTTTATGTTCATTTTTCATGCATATCAATATGTTGTATTTTTTGATTGTTTAAATTAATTGATATTGGGGGGTTATGAATACATTTATAAATCACAATGATAATGTGGTTGATGTTTAAACTCATTATGTAGTGGTGGATACTGATATATAGTATTTCTTGAGATGTACTATGTTTATAACATAGGTTTATGTGGTGATGGTCTATATGGGTGTGCATTTAGTAAAAATGACAGTCTCTAGTATTGGGGAAATGTCCAAGAATTATTGTCACGACCCGTCATCGGGACCCGTGCCGTGACTACCACAATCCCTCCTTCCATAGGCCAGGGGCTGGAAACTAGCACCAAGGCGTAAATCCTCAAAAAAGGGGAAGTCATTGCCTTTATAATGTAAAAAAACTCCACATAGTAAGAAAGCAGAACTAAACACTAAGTAAACTGAGTACAATAGTAAGTGTGGAAAAGTAAGTGGGCCAGAATACAAACCCAAACTGAAATTAAAGTACAACTGAAAAGAAATTATAGCAACTGAAATGTAAGCAGCTACGCCAAGTCGCCGCTGGAAATCCCATCTAAAGGGTGGGTACAGATAGCCTCTACCTCGGCTCCTCAGGTCCAGTCATCCACTCCGTGTACGTCCCGCCCAGTGGTCCACCTCCAGGTACAAACTTGCACCGCAAGCCTCAACCACGATTAGCGCTCTCTGTCATCTTCATCCAACACAACATTGTGCGGGCATAGCCCATGCAGGGGTGAGTATACGCTACTCAATAGGGACCCCGAGACCCCTAACGGTCTCCCAGAATCCACAAAAGATAATCCACAAAGGAAAGATACAATCACGAAGTAACAACCAACTCTACTTAGGTATATGCCCATACATATACCTAACTCATCAATTCCAGTTTGTCTCCAACATCTGAGCCCATGTTCGATCTCGTCCACATAGGATAGTACAACCCAAATCCACAAGGAAAGCACAACCCAATCCACACAGGACAACACAACCCAATCCACTTAGGAAAGCAAGTCAATCATATCGAAGATATTGATTGAAAGTCAAGACTCAGCTCACACAGGTATACTTCTTCGTAAGGTGATAGAGATGATCAGATGTAGCCACTGATTCACCTAAGCTGGGACCCACGTAGGATACTAGACCAGCTAAGCTATTAGATCCACAAAGGATACAAGACCAGCTACTCTGCCGGACCCACATAGGATACCAGTACCGAGTCAAATACTGCCGGACCCATGTAGAATACAAGAACAGCAGTACTGCCGGACCCACATAGGATACGAGAACTATAGTCATCATCATCGAACCCACGGAGGATTTCAGTACGGTCTTCATCACTATCGAACCCATGGAATATTTTAGTGTAGTCGTCGTCGCTGCCGAACCCACGGAGGATTTTAGTGCAGTCATCATCGTTATCGCAGTCGCAACCAGCCCTAGGGTTTCCGCACACAACATGCTCGTATCTGGGAGGGTCCGCTCCACGAACCAAGGGGTAGATACATCAATATACACGTAGTCCAGAGTTTATGTATCCCAATGATCCGTCTCGTTGATAGGAACTCAACGTGACAGACGGCGCGTCAATCGGACGCCCGGTCTGAGAGTTATTGGCTTTTTTGCCCCAGGGTCCCGATTGCTTTTTAAATCAAAACCAACCCGACCATAATTCAACTGCATCCAAACCTCAAGTGGAGTATGCCAAAAAGTATGTCTCACTAAGAGGAATCTAACAAAGTCGACGGCACATCAATCGGACATCTGAAGCTCATGTTATAAGCGTTTCTGCTCAGAGGGCTCAGTTGGTTTTGTGTTCCAACCAACATGGGCGTACCCAAATTCTCTGAAACCTTGAGTTTAATATAACAAAACAACCGTCTCGATACAATGATCGTAGCGCAACTGACGGTTTGTCGATCGGAGTTTTGTAGCCCAGGTTGCGGGCATTTAAACGAACATGTCAAGTTATGGGGGTTTTGGGCCCGGACCGACCTGGCCCGAGACCCCCTGGGTCGGCCTGACCTAGCCGGCACGGCCTGGCGTGGGCGGCCTGGCCCGGTGCGGGCGGCCCAGCACGGTGTTTCTGGTCCGGCCTGGGTGGCAGGACGGCCCGACAAGGGCGCCAGGCGCCGCGTGAGCGTCGAAGGGGGGAGCTGCCACCCCTTTAGACTGAACGGCGGACCCGCGGGGGGTCCGCCCTACCGCATTGACCAGGGGTCAAACCCCCGGTTTTCTGGTTTTGGCCAGCCCTAAAGGCCGGCCAGCACACCACGCAGGACCGGTTGGTCCCACCCCCATGCATCGGGGGCCGGCGGTTCCGGCTGCCACTCCCTCCAACTCCACGACAAAAGGTCGCGGCCTTGGTCCGACCGGCATGGCGCGACGGCGCTGCGCTCCTTTATCGCGTTCCTCCCTATTTATGCGTGGTGCTGTTGCACCGCACTGCCTTTGTTCAAGCCGCAACAAGAATAACATCAAAGGGGGAGGATTGTCAGCCGTGTTCGTGCAGTCCGACCTCCTCCAGTTAAATTGATAATAGGCGTCCCCAAAAAATTAACGGAGAATGCAAGGGAATAATCACGAACAAAACCAAACCCCAACCTCGAAGAAGTCATCGAACGAGGATCATTGCGGGAAAAGGACATCGCGGAAGACAGCGTCGCGGATCAACGCTCCGTAAGCATCTTCGGTGTTTCCCCAATGAAGGATGTGGCGCGTCGTCATTCTTTGAAGAAGGCGTCTCTCACCGACTGCGGAGAGGAGAGGAGATGGCATGGCGATTCCTTTGCGGTGATGGAGTTCTTCACCGTAGACTCAGAGTTCTTCGCATTCTTCGATGAGGAAGAAGATGTTCTTCAAGAGAGCAAGAGTCCTCTCGTTGTTTCCGCACAACGAATCATCCCCCCAATAAAATAAGACATTGTATTATTTTTTAACACACATGCAAGCCAACATTAAATATGAAAATCAAAAGATCTCTTTCAATTAATTGACTTAATTGAAGAGAGTTTAATATTCAAATTTAATTTTTGAGGGTTGACTTTCCATTAAATTTGGGGTGTGGGTGAGTTTCAAATTAAATGCACAATAGGGAGGTTAAATGGAAATTAAGGGGTGGGGATCGGGTGGGCCCCACTTCACTAATATCCTACTTAGTGGAGTTAGGATGTAGTAGGTCCCACTCCAACTTCCATGCATAGGTAATATGTACTTAGAATAGAAATAAAATTTGTAGCCCAAATTTTTATTTCACTCAACAGTTAACCCATTTATTTAATAACCTCACCCAAGCAAAACACAACTGCAGAAAAAGGATTTCCAAGAAAAAACCGGTGCTCCGGTTTCATCGATGCCCTCATATATCGATTCTGAGCACTTGTTTCAATGTTGGAAAAAACCCCGCTCGTTCGTTCACTGAACATACCCGAGCTAAACTTCAGAAATTGATTCCGGGACACTGGGCCTCAGAATCAGGTGCCGTCAGAAACTCAGTAATCGTAAAATCAAAAGAAAATTAAGAAAAAAATTCCCTTGAAATTTACGGGTCTTTACAATTATGTTTCTGGGGAGGTGGATTATGGTATAGTTCATCTATATAGGTGGAAATCCAGTAATACTGAGAATATTTATGTGGGTAAAACTATCTTAAAATTATTTTATAATGGTCATTAGATATGGATATGAAATACTGTGGGGATAGATCTAATTGGTGTAAACTAATTAATATTGAGAGCCCCTATCTGTTAACATAGGACCATCCATTATGATTTTTAGGGTTTCTCATAAAAGATAAATGAATTGGGTTTGATGGAATTTTAGGTTCATGATAATTATGGAGTGGATGTTTTTTATTTTTATATGGGGGATATGTTTTGAATTTAAATTTATACTATATTTTAGGTATGGTATGTACATGGTTTGATGATGGAATTACTTGTAACCTTAAAGTGGTTAAAACTAATTTCCCTCTCACAACTAGGATTTCCATTGTGTAACAATTTTAATGGGAATATTGATCTGTTTCTTCTTCAATGTTGAATCTGAATCCATTTTGGAAACTATATTTCATTTAATAGTCTCCCTTTATACTAATTTTAACATTTTTAATCGTGTTTTTATTGTTCATGTATCTTATGGGTGTGTTTCTAAAAGTGGTTTCGGCCTTTTAATGATTTTTTATGTTTTTCTATAGCATTTACATTATTTTAGTGTCCCTTTTGATTCTAATATTTTATTTATTCATTTAATTCCATTTATTTTTTGGTTGTTATTCCCGATAATTTGTTCCTTTTTTGGTTTGTGAGGTTGTGTATTTACCTTCCTTGACTTTTTTTATTTTAATTTCAACCCAAATCACACCTTTGGTGTAATGTCTTTGTTATATAGGTAGGTATTCAGAAACATTTGTGGAAAAAACTAGTCTATATTATCCTTGATAAGTATGGTTAACCAAAAAGATGTGACAACGAGAAACAATCCATCTTCATAATGGGTTTTCAATTCAGGTGGATGATGGATGTTGGATAATATTTTGGAGTTAGGGGATTTCCTCTAGTTTTAATCTTTCGGGTAGTTTAATTTTTACTAGAGGTTTAATTATTCATAAATTGTTGGAGGTTCTTTCATGGAATATGTCTTAATTATAATAATATTTAGTCCCCTACCAGCCTCCTTAGATTATAATATAGATTGATTACATAGTTGGAAATATTGTATATTTGTCATTATTTTTATATTTTCCCTCCCCAATATACTATTTTGGTGGATTTTATGTACGCTTCATTAAGGGTGAATTCACTTGTGTAAGTGTATCATAGTTATTTTAGTGGTAACTATCTTAGGTTTTTGATGTAATGTGATAGTAGTGGGGAGATAAATTTTGATGGAGTCACTCTAATGTTTACTAATCATGTTTCGAGTGAACTAGATTTCATGTATTAAGAGGCGTGATCTCCCTAGTCATCATACTAGTTTAGTAATGTTTTTGTGGATTCCAAATGTTGTGGTTGTTTGGAATTTTATGTTGTTTTGGTTTTTTCGATAATTACACTGGGGTATTTGGGAGGTTGGTGATTTCTAGTGGTGGAATGAATACAGTGATGATGCTGGGAAGGATTAAAATATTCTATTTTGGTTCTCATCTATTATGCTGATATGTTTTCAAATGAATTCTTAGGATTTAGGATTCGATTTACATGATGTCAATCCTTATCATCCCTATTATGACAGGACTTAACATGGTCCATTGTTGGCCGTACTCATTTTATTCGTCATGTTTCTATTCGAATCTATAATATTTTCCTTCTTTTGTTTCCAATTTTCCATTATATGTGATTGGAATTTAATTAGGTATTGAATAAATTTTATTATTATGTGATGTATATAGACTATTTTTGGTTTCCTGTACTTCATTCCTACTTAACCCAAATGTGTCTTTTCGGGATTTTTTTAACAATTTAAAAGGATATATTAACATATTTATTAGATAACATTGTAAAATTAAAGATTATCTGATTATCATGTTTTATTTACTTTATTCACAAATATATTATTATACTTCATTCTCATGGACACATGATAATTTCAATGAGGAGCCTGATCTATATTTACTTCAGCCATATTTTAGAAATATCATTTAAAATTATCTGTACTTATTATTTTTCATCATGAAAATATTATCTTTAGACATAGTAAATGTGTTTAGGGTAGTGTTTTTTATTTGATCTTATTAGAGGTATGTATTGGTTTTATGGTTTTTAAATTATTTATCCATATTTTATTTTCCTTTTAATGATATGAATGATATTTTTTATGAAAATTTAATGTATTGTGGTTTGATGTAAAATATGATATCATTTTAGTGATGCAGAGTTTTCCCAATAAATGGGTGATGTGTTCGATATGGGTCTGGTGATACACTCTTACTGATTATTTAACCAATTGATTATAGATGTTGGTATATCTGCATTAAAGTTTATTCATACTAATAGATCAAGTGGAATCCTAGTGGGTTCAGGTCATAATATAATTGTATTAGAGTGACTATTATTTGGATGGAGTTTGTAGTATACACTACTGAAATTTTTATTGGTGGTATGTATTTAATGTAGATATAAAAAATTAGATTCACACAGAAGGGTCCTAGTAACCCAACTCAGGATTTTATAACATATGGACTAATAAATAGGGAAAATAATATATATTTAATGGTATATGTTTTTTTGTAGATTCTTCCATTATAAATTTTTTGGTCGTGATGATTTCATGTGTTTCGTTTGGTGTAATTTAGTAATAAATGACGTGATAATATTATTATACATTCCAAATTAATATTCTCTTTGGATGAGTTTTGTTTAATTATTCGTTGTCATATTGGTCATGTGCATCCATTGTGAGGATCCACATGAGGAGGGGTAGCTGACACACAAGTATTTTCAATGATGGATGTGACTACATGCTATAGAGTCTTGAAAAATTTCCTTAACATATTTCTAGGGGAAAATGTTGTTAAAATATGATGGCTTTATCACTATTCAAGAGATTAAGGACTAGTTATTAGAAAATAATATTTTTTAAATGAAACATATGGTAGATGAGTTTCACATTCATTTAGAATGGAGTTTTTAATAATATCGGTAAGTTAGGAGATAAATTTTTACTTTGTAGATCATCATGTTTCTTTACTCATATGAACACAATTTTCAGAAATTTCATGAAATATATTTTTATCTAAGGCTCTTAATGATAGTATATATTATGATTTTATAGATATTAAATAAGGAATTATTATATTCAAGAGTTTGGTGTAAGGTTTATTATAATATTTGGATATTATATTGATTTTATAACTAATAATAACTTGAGATATCAACATTTCTAGAGAACTTTTTGGGTCAAGATCAAGAGAATGGTGGGAATATTATCTCAAATTTCATTCACATGTATATTATTGAATTATAATATAGTAAAGATCTTGTTAAATACAATATAATCATTTTATGTTTTCTTGGTGTGTCATTGTTTAGTTCGAAGATATAGGTAGAATCACTTAAATGTTAAGGATATTGATTTTAAGGTGAGTCTATATGAGTTATCCACCATCAAAATCTCATTTCTCAAATGTATATAGCATGTATCAATTTTATTAATACCTCGGTGTAATATGTTTGTATTATGATATTTTGTTCTTTTAGTAATCTATATTTCTATATTTTAAGTCTATAATAAGATGATTTCTAAAAAAATATTTCAATGAATGGTCATTGTATCAGTTGTTCCTACCTCTTCATCAATTGTAGGGTAGTAGACTGTTGGGACTAATGGTACCAAGGGATCCTAAGAGGGTACACCATAGATGGTATAATTATCTTAATGGTCAATTAGATTACAATATAATTGTTAACTCTTATATGTAGTGTTGGCGAGGAGGATAATTTTGAAAATAGAATATCCAAACTATAATAGTTCAAGAGGTGGAAGGACTAAAGATTATTGGAGGAAATATTTTCATTTACTCTATTATTTCTTCCATTCTTTCAGATATTGGTTCTTAAATTATGTTATCTCTCCTTTAATGGTATTTAGGATAGAACAACCCCTATGGATCCTAGAAATTCAATAGAATAAACTACTCTAATCATTATTCATATGTTGTTTTTTAATGTATATATTTGTCAGTTTGTTGTGGAATGATT
This sequence comes from Viscum album, assembly GCA_963277665.1. Classification (NCBI taxonomy): domain Eukaryota; kingdom Viridiplantae; phylum Streptophyta; class Magnoliopsida; order Santalales; family Viscaceae; genus Viscum; species Viscum album. Next base: position 221,545,456 of record OY728147.1, read on the forward strand.
CCTATTTTTACAAAACCTAGTACTTCTATAAATTCAACCATATGATGTGATATTTGGGATGTGTTGGTAATTATTTTTACAATATTGTGTTGATTGTTGTCGATGAAGGTATATTTTCTCTTTCATTGATGGTGATCATATTATATATGTTGTGGAAATCAATTTCTCTTTAGTAAATAGTTAGATTAAGTATTATTGTATCACATCCCAGTTAGTAAGATTAGTTATTTGTATATATAAGGTCAATATGAAGGATATTGCATGAGCTATAAATGATTGTTTCAATTAATTTTCGTTGAAATTTTTATTCTTACCCCTGAGGAGAGATATTGCGTTTGGGATAAATCAATATACATATATATATATATATACACAATACTCTCTTAATTTTTTGGAACATTATCATATGGGATGTACATGCATTTTGTAATGGAGGATTCCAATTGATTTGTTTTTTGTAACGTTTTATTTATCATGGTGTATCACAATGGGTGGATTTAGTGTTGATCATGATGAATTTTGGTAGAATATTAATGATATGTATTGATTATTGGTGGTTATATTAAATTATAGTGACAAATCATTGTAATCTACCAAGGATAGATAATTCATTTGTAAATTGAATCAGTCATATAGATTTTCTGTTAACGGATTAAATTCAAATATCACTAGATTATAGTTAAAGATGAAAATAATCTTAAGATAGTTTGGTGTCATTATTTCTTTTTTATATTATAGTAATGTTATTATCAATAATAATTTCAGTGATCATGTTTAGGGGGATCATGAATAGTGTGTTTCAACCATCACATGATGATTTTTTGTATTCCTAATTGGTGATATTTTTTATTCCATTCCTGTAAAGTATTTTTCAAATAATAATATGATGGTGTTAAGGTTTATAATGATGAATCAATTGTATGTAATAATGTCTAGGTATCAATTTTTTACAATTTAGTAATATTTTTTATGTTATGTTATCTCGGATCATGGTGTTACAATTGACCGAGACAAAATTAGGTCACTATTTTTTATTACCCACCAAATAATGTTTTTAACATGTGTAATTTATTAGGATTTTATGGTTTTAATTTGAGGTTTTAATTTGATTTTATTATATTGTTTCATTCTTAACTATTTTAACAAATAAACAAAATTATTTTTTTGCATGGAGAGGTGTAATGAAGCTTTTGATACTTTTATATAGAATTTTACATGTGGTTTATTTATTTAATAATCTGAATTGTTTTTTATGAGGACTGTTATGATTACTCTCATCAGGATCTTTATATTTTTTTATGAAATAGAGGGAGACCATTTCTTATGGTTCTATTAGTTATATCCCAAATAAAATCACCATGTTTTTAAATATTTTGATCTAGTAGTGATGATTATTGTGCTTATCTTATAGAGAAATAATTTTCTTAGTGAATATTTTTTTTGTTTATATAAATCATAATAGATTAATATATGTCATTTCAAAGAAGAAAATGAATTTTGGAAAGATAGTCTTAGAATAATTTATATAATATTTTGACATCGGTATCCCATATAGCTCTTGGAATGGAAATGGGGTGGTTGATGTTTTTAATTATAAGTCACATGGTGATTTTTTTTCATTTGGATAACAATGAATGTAATGATATTAAGTTATTATCATATTTTTATCTAGAATATGAAGAGATTGGTAATATAGTGTATCTTTATCACATAGTCATTTAATAGAAGTAGTGAGGTAGGTTTATTAGTCTAATTTTGGAGACACTAAGGTAGATGTTTAGAAATATCTAATAGTAAATATTTATTCTCATGAAGGATGTATTTAAGATGAGGGGAAAAATGTTTTGTTCCATGGGTGGTTTTTTCTTTAATTTATATTGGAATAGGTTTTTGGTAAGTTTCATAGTTCATATTTATAAGATTATCAAGGACATCATTGATTTATCATATATTAAAGAAGTAGTTTTTTGGATGAGATAAATAAGTGGATGGACGGTTTTGTTTCCCAATATTCTGTATAACAGTGAGAGAAATCCAAAGATCATGTTCTCCCTATATTATTACGTACTTTTGAGATTACCCAATGGAAATAGAATGAAAATTTCCCTGGATATTGTTATGGGATTTCCTTTTTCTCTAAGAGAGTTTGAATCTATTTATGATATAATGGATCTATTTATGTAATCATCTAATTCATTACCAATTTAAAAATTAATAATAGTGGATGGTTTTGTGAAGCATTGCGTAATAAATTTGGTGAAAATTTATAGATTTTAATGGATGCGAGTATCTAATTTTTATACATAGATTATTTTATGGATGTGGTGGTGAATACTAAGTTAATTTGGTACCAATTGTTCCTTATCACCATAGTCAATCCATTTACTAATTGATAAAATGAGCTCATGATTTGATCATTGGAGGATATATTGAGGGATTGTGACTTATATTTTGAAGTATCATGGATGGATCATTTACCGTTAGTGGAAATTTTATATGATAATAGTTTTCATTAATTTATAAGTATAGATCCTTAAGAGGCTAAATAGTTGATTCCATATCATATTATGATATCTTAGATTGAGGTATATGATGTGGTTATAGTTTTGTAAAACATGATACAAGATATAAATAAGAATGAATATGTTATTAAACATATCTTGGAGGTTTTCAGAGTATAAACAAGTTATTTGGATAAGAGGAGGTAATTATTAGAGTTTTTATTTAGAGACCATGTTTTTCTACATATTTATATTTAGTCTTCACTGTACATGTATTGCGAGGGAAGAAATTTTTATCATTTTATATTAGTAATTTTTAGATTTTTTAGTTATTTAATGAGGTATCTTAAAATTTTTTGTTACCTACGGTGTTTGAAAGAATTAATTAAGTGTTCTATGTATCCTATCTTTTTAATTATTACTATTAACATTCACATTTAATTGATTTGGGTGATATTGATGTCAATTAAGATATGTATTTTATGACATATCCAATATAGATTTAGGGTTAAAGAAAAACAATATTATATGGGCATGTTATTCCTTTAGTTAGAGTTAATTAAATGATTTGTGTAGTAGAGGAAATCACTTTGATATGGGAAATTTTATGTGAATAAACTAACTTGAATTACATGTTATTAGAATTTTTTATTTTTTATATTGAAAAATAATTTATTTATTAGGGTTGACTAATGAAAATTATTACTAGATAATTTCTCCGTAATGATTATGGTTTTCCCTTCACATGGGAAAAAATAAAAGGGAGTTAGATGTTCAAATATATAAATTTTATGTTTTTTAATTTATAAATTTAATTTTTTTGTTTTTGTCTTTTTATAGTATAAGGCATAATGATTATTTTTTTCCCCAAAAATTAATTTTGAGAAACTTTTTGGATTTAGGATTCAACATTTACCCTTTGGATGAAATTTGGTAATAATCTATGTAGGATATAATTTTACGTAACTAATGGGTGTTCATTAGGGATAAACATTGGTTAGGTACACATGAAAATGGAGATACATGACCAATAACCCATTTATGAAATTTATATGTGATACTGAAAAAAATCATATAATATAACAAAAAAAACAATCAAACCCATACCCAAATAATTTATTATAGAATTTATTTTACCAACATTAGTTTGTTAATTTATTCATATTTTTTATAAAAATCCCATTAATTCATTTATCATATACAGAGATATTTTAATAAGTATTAATTAAAATATTTAAACCATAATTTCTACACAAGAATAGGGAATAAGCCTTGAGTTCCATTTAAGAATGTGTGAGGTAGTGTACTGTAGGTTTTTTAGGGTGTCAAAAGTGTTCCAATTTTATCTTAAAATACTATTCAATCCATGCTAGACATGCTATTGATATATATATACATTTATTTTTAATCTGTTTATAAAAATAATTTAATATAATAATTAATACATTTTATATTGAGTTTTTGGGTACCCTATCCAAGGTAACAAAATCATAATAAATATTTGAGTTGTCCATTTTAAACCCAAACCCATAATAGAGGTACTCAAAACTAATTTAATAAAGAAGATAATGGTTAGATACCAGGTCATGGTATACACACTTATTTCACTAGTTTTAGTGGAATTTATTTATCTATTTATTCATTTATGTAGTTTATATTTTATTGGAATTAATTTAATGATTAATTCCCTAGAGAGAAATTTAATGGAATATTATAATATGGGAAAGTCAATGAGGTAGTTTATTTATTTTTTGACAAGTTCTAATAAGGGAAAAGAATATTGGATAACATTTGATCAACATGACTGCTATGATAACTTCTCTTGTTTCCCCAATTTTATCTCTAGATAATTTTTAGAATCAGTATAACATGTATCAGAATATAAATAGATGTATACAAAATGGTATACAAATAAATTATTTAATGCGGATTTAAAATTAAATAAAATATTTCGGGGAAGGGGATTTCAATTAAATGAATATTCTATAATGCCTACAAGTAATCAGTCAGACTCGACCCTAAAATATACCATGAGAACCACCAAGACATAACCACTAGGGTACACCCTAGAGGGTAATGTGGATTGAATATTAATGATCGACAATGAATTGAGATAAATGATTTGGCCTTCATATCATTAAAACATTATTATGAATCTACCATGATATTTATCTATATTTATATGTAGGTAATTCAAATTAACATGAGATGCTGATTATGATGGTAAATTGGATGCATGTATAACGAATATGAGATTAATGGGAAAATATTTTAATTGAATAAATAAATAATTATGAAATATGTTATACTGGAGTATGGATGGAAAATTGTATATAGTGTAAATATAATATTGGAATTTATGAGATAATATATCACAAGAAAATGGAATTAATGGGTAATTATTTTGGGTGATTATTGTAGATATTGGCAATGAATTGTGAAAATATTGGAATGGAAATATTATTTTTAAATGTTTATTATGATGGATTTAGAAATATCTACTTGTTATGACTACATGTTAATAATTTTTTAAATCCTTTTATGGAATATTTATCAAGAGATATTGATATATTATTGAAATTTATAAATGGATGTGATCATTGAATTTATGAATGTTGATGTGGTTTATGGAAGATTGTCATGTGGGTTATTCCACTGTCTTGGTATGTTTCTAAAATTTTTGGTGAAAAAATTTCAGTAAGTGGATGTTTATTATACCGGAACCAATCCACATAATCATTGGTACACACTATATTTTAGTCTAAATGGAATTTTTATGAAATCATTTTCCAGTATGGTGTAGTTTCCATGAGATTCATTCTATATAGACATAGGGGGTACTGTATAATCATGTGTGTCATGAAAGTGTATGAATTGTATAATATTTCTTACGTGATTGGATAATGATGTATATTGAAGGAAACTTCAAATATAGAATATGTGTAGAGGATTCATGACTTTATAAATCTAGTGAAGAGGTTTCAAAACATGTTTTAGACCATGATATATTGAACAATATATGTGAGAAAATAAGCTCGCTAAGATATAGTGTGTGGTATAACCTGGTACGAGTGTTTTACATCCAGTTGATATGATTATATTTCATCAGACTATTATATATTTACATAGAAAATTATAAAGCTATAGTGGATGGTAGTGGTCTTAATTAATTAATGATCCTTATTTATGTGGTGTATGTTATTAACATGGAGAATAAATTAATGGTCGGGTTATGGAACCATATTTGAATATCAGTGATGATGCGGCATGTTGTGTGGTGGTCTCTTGTAATATAAAATAGTTGTTAACTAATGTGTTGTTAATGAATCAAGATGAGTTTTGGTGAGACCCTATAGGTGGACATCCATTAATAAATATAGTGATAATGGGTTGATATCCCCCCCAAAAATAGGTATTTGGGGATATAGGTTAAGGTGGTGATCCACTACAAGAAAAATATTATATTTTGGTAGTTTAGTAGGTGAGTATTCTTAAAAAATCCGCTATCTTTAAAATTTAAATCTCTTTTCAATTAATCCTTGTTTGTGATTGACTGAAATACAATCATCACGTAATGAAATATTAGTGATTGATAGTTATAAAAACACTACTACAATAATTATTAAAATTGGTTATTTAAACATCATCATTTGTTAAAAATCTTTTTTGGATTCCCCTTTCCCCATATTGATTACATTTCATGAATACCTCCACTTCTCCATCTTAAATTAACTTTCAATCCTCTCCTCCTCCTTCCTCCCCCATAAAAGTCCACCTGACTCAATTTCCTCTCATTCTATCACTACAAATTTTCCTATATTTCCTATTTTTCCATTAACCTTCTTGATAGTAGCTTTTCCTTATATATAGTAGAATCTCAATCTTCTAGTAAACTCCTCCTCCTCTATTATATATCATGAGAACCTCATACCTTTTTCCATTTTTGTTTCATATTGGTATAAGGCATGTTAATAGAGGCCCTATTATTATATTTTCCATATAATTATTTAATTCAAATTACTTCCATGTGATTTTCATTGTTATTCTTAATTGGGGATTTAGGTATTCATGTTTCTGGATTTAAATGTTTTAGATTGTATTTTTAGATCATCTAGAAAAACTGACTTATTGATAAATTTTTAGGGAGCTCAAGTTTAATATCCACCAAATCCCCCTCCCCCTGTAGTCATCTTGGGTGATCCAATAATGTTTTATTTTTTAAAATATATTTTAAATTTTATGTTTTATAAAATATATACTTAATTTATATATTATATTTATTTATTTTTAGTTATATTTCATGTTTCAAAATTTTTTTACGCATTCATCTTTTATGCTATGATTTTCATTTTTATAGTACATTTGTTAATATAATTTATAGTAGAAATTTAATTATTATTTAATAGCTATTGATCATATTGTTTAAATCATTAATGATTATTTCCCAATATCAATTTATTGTATATATATTGTGTTTGATAATTTTATCTCATTTAAAATTTTACAAATCATAAAAGTTACTCATTGTTATGTTTTATTTTAAACATTTTTTAATTTAATTAATATTTGTAATATTTTTATACAATTATTTATTAGTTGGGTACAAATTCTTAAAATTGGGATTATTTTACCAAGAAATAAGCACTAATATGTAAAGGTTTTGGAAGAATTATTAGTTTTTTAATTGAAAATCAACCTATTGATTGAAAAATTAAATTTCGATCATCATATTATAATTTTACAAAATGGTTGAAATAACATGATTGTTATGACTAATTTAAATAAAAAAATTCATAATGGATATATCATATGGAATTATAAAGTGTAATTAAAAATTACAAAATGTTTAATGTGTGACCATCAGATGAATGAATAACTTATTGCCTTTATAAATGTGAATGAACTTAATATCTTGACTATTGATATTAAAATGTTGCATGTTAATGATTATAAAATATATGTGGTGTCACATTCAAATTTTATAGAGAATAGTGTATGAAAAAAATAACTTATATATCAAATGAGTTTTTTGAATTAGTGTAAGAAATAATATATAATTGTATAAAGGCTTTTGAAAATATTAAAAAATTTCATTTCTATAGATGTTATACCAAACCAAGTGATTATTTAGAATTCAAAATAAATAAATATCAATGATATTGGAGTTTTTATGTTATACATTTACTTAAAAAAAATTCCTAAATAATTTTATGAGATTCATAATTCTATTAAAATGATTGATCTATGTTTGAAAATGACACATGTATGTTATAATGACTACATGATCTATTAGTGAGATGATCTATATAGATAATATTTTAAAAGATATCATACAACTACATGGAATATAATGAATCATGGTGAATGTTTTAATGATCATACCATTGAAAATAATATAAAAAATGGAGCAAAGGTTTTACATTTCATTCCATAAAAAATATTTCCATATCTTATAGAAGATTATAAAAAAAGAAGTGTCATGACATGTGAAATAACAATGATGGGTTTATATAACATATAATTGATTATAAAGAATTGAAATACAATTATTCTTTAATACAAATTTCTCTTCAAATCCTAGAAATGTGCATTTGGGATTTAATATAGTGGTATTTAAAAAATTTGTGACTAAGATTAAAACTTATAAAATATGGTTGTTGACACTGTAATATGGGCCACATGATAGTTCTAGGAAGTCAAGGTCAGTGTTGAGAAAATCCTATCCAAAATGGACATAAAAAACTCAAGGTTCTACTTCAAAAATCTCATTAATGTAGCCCTGTCTTCTAAAATGTGTGATTCCTCCACGATAAGATCCGTGAGTACAATGGTGATCTACCACCATGACAAGGATTGAGAGTGTTCATTACAAGTATGATAGATCTATGACAATTCATAAAGCAAAACTTTCTTTCATCAATAACTTCAAAGCTTCATGAATCCCATTTTCTATAAATAACCATTTCATTCTAACCTTTATAAAATGTTGACCCTACCGTTTGAATTTCAAATTACTCCCAATTCACGAAAAACCTGATGGTCACAAACTAGAAAGATAATGGATCATCTAATGTTCTTAAACTTCCTAAAACACAATTCTATATGATCTTCAATACCTCCACCTAATGTGGGGATAACATTTATAAAGTTTTATGACCTTCTATGTGGTAAAAGGTCATTAAGGTAACTTGAGGCTTCACAATGAATTATAACATTCGAAAGAACCCCTTTTGCGATCTAGGACTTCATCTTGAAGAAATATCATCATGTTTTAATGAAGCCTAATCCTCAGAGAAGACCTTAACCTTGGAGAAGCTCTTGATCTTCATTAATCACCGTTCCATGAATCCCTTTGATTTTTAATGATACTCTTCTAGGACTCTCTATGAAATATCTCTTCTTTTGACACCTATTTATGTTAGAAGAGTGCTCAAATCCACCACAACTATCTTGTATTGGACCCACTTCACCTCACATACCTATTTTATGTGTACCATCCATTATTTTTTTCCCTCCCCACTTCATTTGTCGCCCGATATTCATATTTACCTTTATCTTATTATCATAGGTATAAAAAATCCTTTTTCTTCTAAGCATAGGCATGATAATGTTTAATTCATGATTGAACAATCCTACAAACCATTAGAACCTATAATTGATAAATCCATGTCCCTTCCAAGGGTGAACCAGTTGTGGTTATATAATTCTATGTGGTAAGCAGTGAATCCCCCATATTAATGTTTCATGAAATAAAACACCCTATCCCCAACATATTTCAAACATGAAGTAATGCTACAGTCTTACCTCGTTAATTGTATTCGGTATTCCCCATGATTGATCACCATGGGTTTCCACCTATCCCCTACCCTCATGGGATCCTCTATCATCATTAAAATTTAATCCATAAGCCCCACACACCATTTTCCATAGTAATAGGATGATCATTGTTCAAATCAAGGGTAATAAGTTCCTCATCACATAGAATTATGTATTCCTCAAGAATCTTCCATGAATAATCCCCACACCATCTCCCATTGGTGCATCATTCATGACATGACCATTTGGTCTATAGATTCCTCTTGTTTCTCACACCGAGCATTAATCACATGTGACTAGATGTCATTAGAGATCATGATGTCTAACCATCTAATTTAAATCCCTCTAGTATTAATCCCTGGTATCCATATTGAATGGGTTTCTCATATACAAAAGCCAAAATCATGCCCCAAACACATGTTACACTTCCATGTCCCTCCTCATTAGTAGTAAGTCCCAACCCTTTCAATCTATGATAGATTTGATTCCCAAAAAACTAGGATATGTAGGAAGCCTCTCTGATGTTAAAACCCAACAATATATCAAAATCCATACTGATTTTCATCGGGCCACAACTTCTCGGTAAGATCATTCCCTTGACTAGAGATCACATATCCATCAATTCCCTTTAGGTTTCTTTCACACATAAGCCTCATTCACATAATTTCTACTCATGGACAAACTAGGGATGCTCCCATGCCTAAGCCCAATACCATCCCTCACTGGTGATCCTTTTTTTTGCACGACAATCCTTTCAGCAAGATGTTAAACTACATGGACCAGTACCCTCACATGGCCTTAAACTGAAACATCAAACCACATGGGTTTTGATCACTATCCTCTAAAAATGGTTTATAGGATTCATATATGAGTTTTAATCCTGGCCAATGGTAAAGCATGGTGTCCCCCTAGTATGGGTTCACCTCTACGACCCTCCTCTAAAGGTGTCTTAATTAACCTGAACAGTGTGAAATCATTAATTAATGGGACACACCTATCTAATTTTCATCCACCGAGCATTCTGATAGGTCTATCCATAAACCTTTATAGTGTTCCCTCATAGGGACACACATCCTAGATCAACCTTCATGAGGAATTATGATCTTTATCATTCCATATTAGTATGATGTTGTACTTGTGACCTATCTCATTTTGATACCTTATGACAAATATGGGATGCTTGAGGTGCGAGACAAAGAAGATATGTACATATAGAATCATCAACCTCATGAAAAATATGGGATACCTGAGGTGAAGTCCTTGGCTGACAAGAACCTCTGGTGTTATATACCTTGTGATCGACATATGATGCCTTTGGTTCCCCACCTAAAGATTCATACATTAGAATCCCTCCTATTATAAAGAATGTCGGTTACCAATGTTCCTACCATATAGACATGTCAGTGATTCCCAACACGGTCAATTTCCTGATTGAATACTTTTTTCATGTCAAGAATCCCTTGGAAGGTACAAATAGAATCTATGTAATTAACTAGCATCCACAATGAAATGGAACTGAGAATGAGTTCCATGAGCATGAATTAACTCTCTGATGGAGACCCCAATTAGGTCACAAGTTCCAAAGAAGACTCCATGGAAGGAGGAACTAACATCCCATCATTCTGTTTTGATTAAAAAGTATACATCACCATTGAATGGGTTTAAATCCAACCACCAGTAGAAAACGTGGATGTGAGGTGGAAATAATGTGATGCTAGGGCATGTATGAAATGAACTATCACACATCCCAATGAAAGCATTGTAAACATAAATGGTGAGCCTAAGATGAAACTCTTCTCCTCAATATGGGGACTAGTAGCATATGCGACGTTAGTATATTATCATTTCACAAGGTCCAGATATCTGGAACCATGATCCTCAAAGTATATAGAGGAACCGATGTAGAACTCACAAGAAATCGTGGTAGTTAAACATTCGAAATTGTAGTATATGACATTATCAGTGTGGATGCCTCTAGAATCATGGAATATTGGAAGATGATGGAGAAATGGGAATTACATTACCTGTATATGTACTGGCAGCTAAATCTCATTTCTTTTCAAAACCCAAGTTCCAAGAAACCAGCCACCCAGTGCCTGTCGATGAAGGGTAATGAGAAATGTCACTGATGCAATACTATTTAACTCCACCTTCACTATAACATCTTCATCATGAATTAATTTTGATAACACATTCCCAGTCACACCCATGGTGATCATCGAAATGAGAGTGATAGACATCCTCATATGATGGTATGACCAAGATTGGGTCATTCCCACAAGGGACATGACCTTCTAGGACAAGGAAGATTTTATGCCTCACTAAAACTACTTCCCCAAGGGCCACATCGTTATCTTCTACTCCCCATTCCAATAGTGATCCACCTCGGTATCCTCTCCATGAAATGGTCATATGACTCCCCCCCCCCACACACACACTCATGAGGTGGGGGGATTCTTTAGTCATCCATATTGTAACAACTGTATGGGATTTTCCATTGATGGCTTCAAACATCCCCCATTAGTACCAACAAAAAACTTTCCTCTATGATTATAAACATGTGAATTATACACATTTATTTCTGAGAATAGTATGCACCACCCAGTTTGAATGTCAGGCACATTCCAAATATAATACCATTCAAGGTGTGATGTCTTCTATAACTTAGTGGATACTGCCACCATCTACATATTCTACAAGATCCATTCCACTATTTTCCAAGGACCCATCAATGTGAGGTTGGGATTGAGACCTCGGTCACCTTACAAGAATGATGGGTTGACATTTCAAATCACTATTACCACCATGATGTGTTATTATCCGAACTGTGATGATGAGGTTCTGTATCCTCCCTGTATAGTCGCTAACCAATAGAGATCCTCCCCACCATCACAATCATCATGGAGGTACTCCCCTTGTTCCCATTAATAGGTCAAAGTGTAGGTCCTCCCTTCTCTATCAACATCCTTTTTGGAGGTTCTCACCATATTTATGGTTCCTAATTTGGGTTCCTTTCTATGTCATGTACCATCAGTGATAATTTCCTCCGTACATAATTCTTATATCAAGAAGAGGTCCTCCCCACTACATTGATAATTAGTATGGTTTTCCTCCCTGTGCCACATAAAATAATATTGGACTTCATTTACACTTCTAAAATATTCACCATGGATGTCCTCCCCATATTTCCACCAACTCAAGCGGAGGTCATCCACACTCGGGCATTAATTAATGAAAATTTGACCACATTTAAAATCATTATTATGGAGATACATTCCATTACATTATAACCAGTCATCATGGGGGTTCTCTCTATGTCCCCACATCCAAAATAAGAAGTCCCATCTTCTACATCATCAAACATAGTGTGGTTCCACCCCACACCTACAACGTCCAAAGAGGTGGTCCTCCCTACAATGATAAAATCACATAAAAAGGCCCACCCCATATCATAAACAACCAATGTGTAGGTACTATCTATACTACCAATCATCATCACAATGGACCTCCATGTGTCTACAAAATTAAATTCCTTAAATAGCCACCCAATGGAAGATGGAAGAACCACCAATGCCGAAGACAGAATTTTGGGATGCACCATGTCGTTATAATTTCTATTCACTTCTCATATTTTGAAGTATACTGAAATTAAGTGATGTAATATTCACCCTATTCATCTAAATATGATTCTAGGGAAGGGACACCATGGGTGAAATTAATCATCCCAGAATGTGAAATCCACAAAATCCATGAATCACACTGGAGGTACATGCATGTGGATGAAGATTTGACTCCCTTCTAGGGACTCATGATGAAATAATCTATATGATTCCTAGTTTATTACTCTTCATATACCTGAGATCATGGTGATCTATTCTTGATTGTAACAGATGACGAGTACCTCATTGATTCTCCAATGATCACTTATTCCCTCACACATGACGTAGTGGTTAACACCTAGTCCTTCAAAGACATAATGATGTGGTTGTTACCCCCTTCGAGAGATAGCTAAGTGTGCAGTGGCCAGTATTCTTATGTTTTGGTTCTTACATGGGCCACCCAACCATTGCACTAATCCACATCAGTGCCAACTCCAATCTATCGGATAGTGCCAATCAAATATTTGGCTAACAAATAGCAGGACCACACTTATAAACTCAAAATCACGTGGAATGATTTAGCTTTTGATCATTTTCCTATCATGTTCTAGTAGAATGACCCTTCAAGCTTCAAAATCCTAGAGTCCCACACCAAGTTCTAGGTTACATGTTTCCACTAAACTATCTAGAGTACACAAAAAACCTATATGACCAAAAATTGGTCTACCCAGTGATCCAAGAGGATTTTTATGACATTGATCTGAAATTCCACATGGTCAATTTGATAGCATTCCCAATGGCTCAAAACCCTAAATCACATGGATACCAATGGACCCTCCAATAAGGAATCACAAAGATCATCATAGTGCTCTTCATAATCAATGAAGAGTTGTCTCCAAATATTGATATCTAGGTTTGGGGATAGTATGTTTCTTTTTATTTCATCCCCAACCTATGATAACCTAACATACTTAGTGATATTGAGTATTTTCCGTCATGTATTTTTATGGTGAACATAGTTTTCTCTTAGATAATAAAGGATAAGGACAATGGCACAAGATCAAATAGATTGAAGCTACCCAATGGGGCAACACAATATTATGTGGACCCTTATATAGGTTTCTATACCCACATGAAAAGGTTGAGATTCAGCCGTGGGTATCCCACTACATCATTTTCTACTGATTGAAACAAGAATAAGGGTAAGGAGAATATTTAAATCTCTAAGTCCTCTGATCCATCTGATATCATGGTGAATATACAGTTCGATCCTATTATCTCTACCATCCATGAGTAGATTATATTTCAAAATAGGATCACCAATGTGGTTCTTTTCTAGAGGAGCATAGATTATTTTTCTCTTAGATGGGATGTTGTTCATCCTATATTAGGGTAGTATGGGAAGCCACAGCTTTTTATCAGCTAGTTTCTCCTGATTGAGTCTTACAATCCCACACATTCTTACAAGGCAGTGACTATAGTTAGTGTAAAAATACTATGGTATTAATTATAAAATTCTCTTGAGCAATAAGATAAACATTCTTGGGACCCAAATCGATCCTCTATGTGATCCTATATGCATTCCTACTGTGTTGTTTAGCCTTTTAATGCATTGGTGGTCATGGATCCTCTTCAATATAGAAAACCACTCTATGACAAGATAGTCTTTTTCACTACTCTCCTCGAAGCCTCGGAGACAAAACCAGTGGAAATCCCACCTGATGTAAATTTTTATCTGGCATGGATGGATGAAATTAGAGTACCCAATGATTTCAATATTCTTACAATATCCACCTTTAATTATATGGATGAACCAATAAATATTCTAATACACTTCATCTAAAGGTAAGGACCCTTTTTGGGTACCCAAAATAAGTAAGAGACCTTCAGGATATGATGTTTTTTATAGACCTTGGAAGGGCATCTATTCTTCAGGTACAACAAGTTACCCATATGTTCCATCACTGTTTGGGAAGACCTCCACAGTTAGTTTCTCAACTAGTTCAGTTCCACCACGCACAAGACAAGCATAACATATATCATCAAGTGCATGAAACATCTAGATGAATGTTTCAAATAATTCATACCATAATGGAATGGCCTCATGTATTCACTCCATATGCCAATGACCAAAGATCACTTCCTAATGATGTTTGTAGGTAATGTCAATACTGAGATATTCCCTACCCTCATCACTTATAAAATCCTAGGTATATTTTAAAATTTTCATAAAAATGCATGTTTCCAAGAGGAAGCCATTAGTAGGACCTGAAGGCACACCCATTTCCTCTCCCTACTCTTACAAGTAGAACCTCAAATGTAATGACTACCATGAAAATATAGGTTGAGTCCCTTGAATGATAATATTTTTTGCCTCCACTTCTAACACAGACTCATTTAGGGATGAACCCTCAACAACCTCAAACTATCCTAGTGAAGAACCAGTAGGAACCTCCAAGTTAAGATTATTCTCATCAACAAAGAATGTGGCTTCGGCCCCTTACCGGAATCTAACTCCTAGTCAGGGCCAGTCTTGATTTCCCTACCCAGATAGGAGAAATAAAATCTTCTCCATTATAGAATCATAGGTTCATGGTTACTTCCTCAGTTCCATAGGAAATTGAATTTTGAGGCTACTATAATGAAATAAGCCCCATGAAGTAGATCTCGCTGGTCAAACTAACCATTAGCCTTACCATAGGATCCTAGGATATAACATAAAACAATTTTATGTTTTCAAGGATTTGATTTAAGGCCATGTGGATAATGGTGTGGTTAATCTGAGAAATGTCCTGACATATGTGGAACATATATCCACCAATCCCTACAGTAAATGTGATGGATCTTGTGAATGGAAAAATTATTCCATCAGCGGGACATAGAATTATGATGACTAGTCAGCTTGCAGAGCATTCTCTCATGCCCATGGTGTCATCTGTGTAGCAACTCAACCTCGGAAGTTGTGTGCTGGTGTTAAGAAACATTACATTGGTATGATTACAATGAATCAAATCCTAATTTAATTAATATTTTAGTAGTATTTATAAACTAGATACATACAAGATTCTTTTATTACTTATTAATACAATAATTACAACATATTATTTCCTTTATTCAATACTAAATCTATTCAATCTTCTGTATCCTTGATTATCATTGTAAATAAAATTTTTCAATCTATAGTAATGAGAATAAAATAACGGTGATCTCAAATTCTCAGTATGTGTAAGTAAATATGAGAAAATAATTAATTTATGAGAATAATCAAAATTTCAGGGTTAATAGTTGATAACCCATTCCATTAAAAAAAACATGATAAGGAATAATATATATGTCTAGGTAAGTAACTGAAACACATTCAGTTTATTCAAGAAACTGATAGTACTACACATATATAAATATATAAATGAATATATCTCTTGTATCAATAATAAATAATTCTAAACGAGGTAAATGATTAATTTTTCGACACTATGTTTCCAATGTACATGATACCTTTACCATTAAGACATTTCACAAGATGATTTATCAAATCAGGTAGAAACCCATCTAGGACTAGCCAACTAACAATTCCCAGGAGACTACTAATGCATGGAGGGTCTATCTATAATTGGTGATCACCCATGTCATACTTTTCCAAATATTTTTTCTTATATTGAATAAAAAATTTAAGTCATGAACAATGTACCTTATCAAATATCCATATGCATTAGAATATAAGGATTTATCAATATTTTTGCAGTTAATAACATAATTTTCAAGTACACACTATTTGTAAAAATGGTATATAGTTAAGGTAATAGGAATATCCATGATAAATGGTATAGATATTTTTGGGAAATTTACTTTCAATGGTCATATAAAATTTAATATTTCAAGGGGACTAACAATGGAATGAAGTTAGGGACTGGAAATACTATCCATAGTTAAAGAAATTATAATCCATATAAAGGATGAATAAGGATAGTATCAATAAAAAATATCATAATTAGTGTATAATTTAGGGTTTTTTTCATTGATGAATTAAAGTACTATAAAAATATCTTTTAAATTATCATTATTGTGGAAAACATACTCTTCATTTTGGAAAACATATTGAAAATAATATTATTTCAATATCACTATTTGAAAATTTTTCCAATAAAAATAATGGTTCTAAAAATAAAAAGTAACCATCAAGGAACTGATGGACGATGTTTACATACATACAGTACAAGGTAGAGAGAACATTTCTCTTATAAGGTAAATTAAAAAAAGAGTACCTTTTGTGGAAATAAATAATAAGTTTCATTTGAATGTATTTTTAAGAGACAAAAAGGGAAAAATTTATTTAATAAATCATTTTGGAAAGGTTCAAAACATTTTTGAAATTTTTAAAAAAAAGGGGTTTTTAGAAGAGAATAGGTTCTCCGACTAAAGAGAGAAATAATGTTGGGTTTTCTTAAAACATTTTCTAATACATTTGTGTACCAAAGATTTGTAAAATGGTACTCTTATATGAAAATTTCACGAATAAACATAGGATAATATAATGATTTTTTTATTAAAAATTTTCAAATGATTTCATCTTCTGTAAATTCACGTGTAAATAATCCTAAACTAAATGAGATTGTGAAATAAACCCATGAAAACACCATAACATGGATGTGAAAATCAATCTATGAATATATTATTTCAATAAAATGTAGATCCAAATTAAAAAATTTGAAATAAAACTATAGATAGTAAAAACTAATTTCACCCATAATCTTGGAATATTATTGAAAACAATGATGTAATATAACCCAATGAAAAAATTAGGTTATGAAATTCTTCACCACTTCGTATATTTTAAATTATAATCCCAATGGAAAAAATAACATAAAATGAAATAATAAATAGCCTTAATATAAAACAATTAATGATATAATATATCATAAGATTAATTATATACACTATACAGAAGATGTAACTAGTGAATATGACATCTATCTCACAAATGTAAAAAGTGAGAAGAAAATCCTTTACCTTGCATTCCCTTTTCAGGTGAACGAACATTAATATAATGTATAATGGTTTTAAAATTTTTACTAAGATATTAAAGAAATATAATTATAATTATAATTTCATATATTATCTTCTTATAATAACTTCTTAACCTTTTTTTAATAATCATTCATTATTTTCACTATTTCGGGTGTTAATTGCCATGTTTTTTGAGTAAGTTTTGACTTGTTTCTTTTTCATGATATTAATTATATAATTGTTTCACTATCTCAAGAATTTAAAACACTATATAAATATAACATATATTCATTAAATCTTATTTTTTAATATTCCAAGAAATTAGAGATAGAAAATGAAATACATTGTTAATGGAGACAGAAGGTCATATGTACACATGACCGCTACATTCATTTCTTTTCCAAATTTAAAAGAATGAAAAATAAATTATATATAGGATTATTTATATTAAAATTATAGTACAATTTTTATTTCTTATATGTCTCATAGGTTTATTAAAACTATCCTTTATAAATTCCATGTATAGCATTAATGAATCACATCGCTTCAAGGAGGACGTAGTCCGCACTTCAAAAAACAATGATATCATATTTAAAATAAATGGAATGTATGAAGGAATGTGTTATGTAAGAATTTAAGAAACATTACTAAATTATTAATATAATATATAAAATATTAAAATATAGTGTGAATCATAATTTCCAACCATGATAGGTGGTAATGAAAAAATGAACAACATCATTTTGTGAGGTGGTAGTTCATCATGCACAACAATGGTATGTTCCATACCAATTAGACAAAATAGTGTTAAAGTATAGGTTTAAAACAAATAATAACAAAATATAATAACATTTATGATAGTGTTATTATGATTTTATCATGGAATAAGTAGAATTTACTGGTTAGAGCATGAAAATAAAATTAATGAGCTTGAGGAAGGATGGTACCTCTTCTTTTAGTGACTCTACTTAGGGTGAACAAAAAGGATTCCTTGGAAGGATTTATACAAAATTTTAGGATCATGATATTATGTTAGGAACATTGTGAGATTATATTATCCTATTTTGGGTCATCCAAAGAACTTGAGAGGTGTTCATAAGTGGGAAGGGTGAGAACCTTTTTTAGTGGAAAAGGATTGGGATTATTGTAAATTTTTGGAAAGGTAATTCCACCCACATATTTCCCATGTCATGTGGCTCCAAAAGTGATAAAAATTAAATCTAAGGGACTATAGATTATTAATATGTCCATAAAATGTATTTTGGTCAAGTTACTAGGACATTTGGGACATTAAGATTAAGGTGTTGTCCAATGTTAAACTATTTTTTTCTATTAATAATTGTAATTATTTTTAATCACTTTATCTAATATCATTAGTCAAAAAATATGTTGAAATTATTAGGCATTATAAATTACTAATATTCAATAAATTGAATCAATTTTTCAAATTCAATCATAAAACTTACAGGAATTATTTTTAAATTAATCCTCTAGACGGGATGACAAAGCAATTTTTTAATGTAAAAATGTTCAAAAGATTAAAATGTTTTTATATACAATGTAAAAGTGAAACTAATTCCAATGAAATATATTTGATTTATTGTTATATTATTGATATAATTTAAATTTAAAACAAATTTAAAAAATAATTTAACCTTATAAATAAATTAGATCATAAAATACTTTTGTATTAAAATTTACTATTTTTAATTATACATTAAAAAAATGAAAATTCACATAAAAATAAATAAAAACTTACACTTAGATAATTCTTATATTATGATTTCAAAAATTAAGTTTATTTTTACATATAATATTTATAAATGTTCAAAAAATTGGATTTAGAATAATTTCTCCAATTAAAGGGGGTAGAAGTGTCTTTATAAAAATATAACTTTTTTGTGTAATACTAGGTTTTTTATTATTTAATGCCTATCAAATCTATTGGATGAATATCAAAAATATTTTATTGATTTTATAATATATAAATTTCATTAAAATCATCAACTAATTGAAAATTAATTTATAATATTTATATAAATCACCTTTTCAAATAAAAATATTATTTTATAAAATCATTTCATTTATATTAATTTGGTGTATATGTTATTATCTAATTAATAGGATACCAAGGAATTAAAATATATATTTTCTTAATTTAGTTATTTATATAAATAAATTTTAGTTTAACATCTAGGTCATATCTTATTAAATTAAATAATAATATCTTAATAATATATTGTTGTTCAATAAAACTAGGTCTTGCATGTTACACATGCTACCGAACAAGGTCGACCATGTGTGTAGCGCAAGATAACTCAGTGTTGTGTGCACTGACATATATATAATTTATTGAATGTATTTAAGATAGTAAATTTAATGTAAATTTATAGTATATTATATTCCCTTACATAATTTGTGTTTCATGACATACATGATATGGGATATAGTGTTCTTACATTATAATTTTAGGGGGATACAATCCATTCCTGATTAGGGTGGCCTGGACCTCATTATGTCACTATGCCTTCACCTTTTATCACTCCTACTTCCACCTCACATCATTCTACATATCAAAATTATAGGCTCTAATGGCACTAGGGAAATCAAATTCCCCTACCAATGTGGAATATATCATTCACACTTAGTGATTTCATGCCTCTAGAGTTTGGGATCACCCCTAGTCTTCACCCATCATATAAAGACTCCTCTAATTATGTTCATGAGTATTCATTAATAAACATCATTGAATTGGTGGATCCCTTCAATGTTCTAAATGATTAGGAATATCACATAATCTCCCTCATGTTTCGTAAGTCGATATCATCAAAGAAGTTGAGAACATGTGAATCACCAGAATACTTAGGCCAGTGCTTCAAGAAATGTCATGCATGCAATGGAGACAAGATTGTAGTTGTTGAATAGATCTTATCAGGAATAGTCATCTCATTCTGTTTGATCAGACACTCCACCAAAGTTGACAATACTAATTGACTAGGCATAACTTCCACAACCACATTCTGATCAGCCAGATCTAGCCAAAGTTAGGCCTCAAACAATTGATATCCAGCTAGTATATGTTTTGGGTGCTTTTGGATGAAAAGTAGGATGTTTCTAGCACCTGTCAGAATCCAATTGTTAATCCAAAAGTGCTCTTCTTACTCATTCCAAAGGTAAGACCTCACTAAGTAGAAATGTGTATATATCATAGAAGTAAAACATTTTTAAGAACCACACCGTCATACTTGAAATGATCACGATCTATGAATCCCTTATCATTTCAAACGTGATGCACGTGGCCCTTGAAGAATCTTTCAAATCTTCCCACCAGTTCAAAATAGATTTACTAGATGTAGAGACCTTCTATACTAATGATGTTGAGCTAGTATAATACCAATCCATCATACTATTCTCTAGAGAATATGAGGGCAGTCTCATGCAGGGGATCATCTTTTCATTGTGCATCATTGTCTAGTTCAGCGGCATAGAGATCTATTGATGTCTAGTAAAAACATGTTCCTGGTTCAATTGTATATCAACTTGGACACTCCATAGGATGCGACTCACAAAATCCTATATGTGTCCCTCTGAACTAAAGATTTAGGGTTATGACAGGACCAATCAGAGGCCGTTCGGAAGAATCTGTTTAAAGATACAATTTAGTTTCCTGATATAAAACAAATAATTCCTGGTTTTTTCATAGGATACATCCTATAACACACTAAAGGGTAGGCTCTGGCTCCATCTACATGAAGTTTTTCATTCCTTGTATCCCCAATTCTTTAAGTACTCCCTTAATGGACAGGTTAAAGTGCTCCATGGTTATTCATCTCCCTTTGATTCCTATGAATATCACTATTTGGACATTAGATATTACAAGAATAAGGATAAGAAATTTCAAACCAATGAGGTAGAGCGCAAGTATTTTTTAGCCAAACCATTTACATATTTTATGGACACATTCATCATCCTGATTCATGAATTTGAGGATATGATTCCAAATTTGGGAAAATTTATTTTTCATTTCTAAGAGTAAATGATACCATGTCCATTGATACAAGGAACACTATAAGATTTTATCATACTCCTACACATACGAGGTGTAGGTGATACCAGAATATCATACCCCTATGAGGTACTGATATGTTCATCCTGTAGCAAACATTAGGCACCAAACTCACATGTTTAATCGAGCTTGGTTGAATCTGTAGAATCCTACATGCTATTATCGATTTTACATCAATCATGGACCCCACGTTTGAAGTCCTGAAGGGATTGGAAAAACAAACTCTATCTTTATGGTCTTAGTATAGCTTTAATTCCCTATAAAAGATCCACATCCCCCCAAGTAGGCACTGGTGTTCCCCTAGAAATAGTTACCAGTCATGAACCACCTCCTTCCATAGATTCCCTGACCTCAGACAATGAATATTATTTGGAGGACACTCCTCCAACTTTTTAAAAGGGATCACCATCATATTTTATGAGTTGGTTCAGGTGAAACTTGGTATAAAGGATGACCTAAGGACAATTTTTATCAGTGCATTTATTACATGACAGGAAGATCAACAATACATGGAATTATAGAAGCATCATACTAATGTATTTTCATGGAGTTATGAAAGGATTCCACCATGGGACCCTCAGATCTCCGTCCACGTTATTAGTCTCCCATTGGATCATCGAGGGTTCTGGAAACATCCCCAGAAGATGTACCCTTCTCATTGTGACACGGATGAGGTTGGTAAGATTATAAAATCCATCTTCATTTGGGAAGTTTATTACCCCAAGTGGTTAGACATGATCATTTCAAGAAGGAATAATAATGGGTAGATCAGACATTGTATCGAGTTCCGAGACCTCAACATTCATTTCCCAAATAATACTTTTCCCCTTCTAGTGATTCAGCTATAGATATTACACACTCTTATATTCTAGGATGTCTCTATCATAGAGGGATACTCTAGATACAATCAGATCCATATTTCTCATAAAGATAAAGATTATACCACCCTTAGAGTGCCTCAAGCGACCTTTTACTATTAGGAAATTTCCTTATAACTAATGAATTATGAAGACACATATTACTGATCCAAGAACCACATATTCAAATCGATCCTTAGGACACTAGTGGGAGGATTTGTAGATGATTTGGTTGTCACATCCAACCAATATAAAGAACATATTAGAGATATTTAGAAATTTTTGAGCTTCATCCACTATCGGAATTCGATGATGAACCCCTTAAAATTTTAATTCAGGGTTACCACTAGAAAAATTCTCTTTTATGTTTTCAATTACATAGGAATCTAAATCAACACATAAAAGATGATATCCAGTATTCATATGCCTCCTTCGAGAAACCTCCATGATCTATGTGGTCATCAAGGATAGTCATCATTCATATGTTGATTCATCATTAATATATCAAGAAACTGTAATTCATTTTATAGGTTCATGAATAATTTTACCATCTACCAAAGTGATTAAACTTTTTTGTTTTAATTTAATGAAATGAATCATTATTTTCTAGTGCCTATTGTTTTGATGCCACCTATCTTTGAAAAGCCTCCAGTCCTCTATGTGACAACCCTAGAAATATCCCTCATTTCTATCCTCACCCAAAAGAATAACAAAGGGATATAGAATAGTTTATACTATCTTAATTACATGCTCCTCGATATGAGTTCACGAAACTCTCATTTAGATAAGAGTTGTCCCGCACTAGTATTAACATTGCAGAAGTGGAGACATTATATATTGCATCACGAGATATAGTTAGTGTCTCATGGGGACCTACTAATGTATATTCTCAATAAACCTATGTTTAATTGAAGAATATCACATTGGGATGTGTTCCTTCAGTAATTTGACATTATGTTTTTTTGGTATAATTCAATTAATTGACACTCATTGGAAGACATTCCAGATACCGATACAGCTATTGAAATGAATCCTATAGATGTTGATTTCCCAAATTAGTCCATCATTTTAGTGGACCATGATATACCATGTTGGAAGATCCATATTAATGGTTCTCCCAAGAACCCAACTGGTAGAAGAATGAATGAACACAATATTAAAAGAGTAGTCTTGGGGATCCTCATCATCATGAACGCAAATGTTGTTCTACTATACTTTTTCAGGTTGTTAGATGTTTTCAACAATAATGATGCAGAGTATCAGGCTCCCATTATAGTTATTGAGTTGGATCACAAGATTTATGTTCCCTGATTTCATGTGAAGGGGGACTCTAAATTAGTTATCATATAAATCAATATTGATTACATCATTTGGAACCCCATCCTTTTTCCTTTTTTTGACCCCACATTCATGTTGCTGTCTTGATTCAATTATTAAATAGATGTGAATGATGTTCCCATAACATAGAATGTATGAGATGATGTCTTTCTAGTCTCAACACATCTCTCATAGATCCTGACTAGGATTACCCGTTCATTCATGTGGCACATCAAAGAGTCATCACTCACATCATTTTTTATTATGATGACAGCTAGCAAGTTTACCATCTAATTACTGGTGCCTCTATATCGAGACCTCTAAATCCCCTTCCATTAGAAGAGGCCTAAAATTGGAAAATCCTTTTTTGAGATTATATATATTGGAACTCCCCCACCAAATCAAGTTGTACGTGAGTGATTCCATCAAAATGCGACAGAGTTCACCCTCCATAGTGGGCCTATCCATGGGAGGAATGCTTATAAATGTTGGTTCGATGGAATTATCCCTTGTATCATACAATTATATGAGATTCCCCATGTTATGTATGAAGTTGGTGTTGGGTCCTATAGTTATCATCATGTATGGTTTGTGGTGTCTTAATAGATTCTATGTTTGGGATACATTTAGCCAAACATGGTGTATGATTGTATCGAGTTTACCAAGGGGTGTCACAAGTGTCAGATTCATCCCAACATTGTTCATAGACCACAAGATATCCTCTATACTACTATGTTCTCTTAGACCTTTGTAGTCTTGGGAATCGATGACATAAGACCATACCCGCTACACAGAGCTCACCTATTCAGGTTTATTTATAAAGTGATGGATTTATTTTCAAAAGGTAAATATTTGATCCCCCTCATGGAATACATGGTCCAATTAGTAGTTGAATTCGTGATCTCCCACATCATCAATTGATTCGTATTTCCTCACACCATTCTCATTGAAAAAAAAATTTCTAAGAGGCTAATACCAGAAACTATACACTTAATAAAATATTGGGTTCAAAAATACATATCTCTTGAATGTATAGGAAAGAGGATAGATTTTGGTGTTCAGAAAAACCATATCCAATATTATGTAAAAGTTGGTAGGACATAATAAGAAGAGTTGTCTAGACAAGAACCCAACGCTCCCATGTCCAATAAGATGACAAACCAAAATTCCCTCCATGTGTATCTGTATTCCATGGTTTTCCTAACATAGGTACTCATTCCTATTTATATTTAGCTACCATCACTATGGATAGATTAATAGGACCAAAAGATTCCAAAAATATGGTAGAGTAATATTTATCAAATTTTGAAGCCCTCAAACATAATAGGCTCTAGGCCTTAAAAATCTATAGTGGAATGAAAATAAGACATAAAATTCTCTCAATAATGAGTTTTTTTTCACTCTTTCCCGCAAGGTGGCATGGTATTTAATCTCAGGATGCCAATGATATCGGATAGGAATCCACCAAAGTATGAGCCCAAATGGATTGGTCCTTACACCGTTCATAAGTTCTATCCCAATAGTGAATACTATTTGATCACTATGTATGGATAAAAAATCACTCCTCTAACCAATAACTAGATAATAATGTAGTATTTCATGTGATGATGCCCCTTTTCTCTGTTACATAACATTAAACTATACTATTATCTCCTGAAACATGATGTCAAACTATGTTTCTGTAGTCTGAGTTTTATGTATTTAAGCGACATATCGTCCGCGTCCTAGGAACACAATGAAAATAGTGGCACCAGGTCTAATATTTGAGACCTTAAACCAGTTTACATTTTATGGTATATGCTATTTTACCTTAAACTAAAATCTTATATCATGGAATCATGACTTTATGAAATGTAAAAGTCTTCATTGGGAGTATAATGTTTTTCATGGTCCCCTTGGTCTTTATTCAGGTCAACTTATATTTTACATTTTATAAACATACCATTAAAAAAAAACATTTCCCCCTTCATCCTGGTTTCCTGATGTTAAAATTTACACCTTACGTCCTATTTGTATGATTTTAAATCTCATAACAATTATTGTCCTAGATGCATGATGATAAACTACACAGTACCATAATGAAGTCACCAAAGGGGAAATCTTCCTCAATATCATTCTTATACTATGTCATGATCATGTACTACATACAACTTGGTTTCTATCCACAACAGATAT
Organism: Viscum album; assembly: GCA_963277665.1. Lineage (NCBI taxonomy): Eukaryota > Viridiplantae > Streptophyta > Magnoliopsida > Santalales > Viscaceae > Viscum > Viscum album. Next base: position 221,571,791 of record OY728147.1, read on the forward strand.
AGAGTGATTCCTAGATTTTATATCCCAATCCATCCATCGTATAAAATGCCACCTCCTTATGTACAGATCAATCCTATTTAATGAGATTTACTTCAAGAACTCTGTGTGGCTTTATTCCCATCCCTATGATATATATAGTGAGGTCTTGGAATTTTTTCTTCAGGTCCAGCCGCATGCCTGGAAAACCTTTGGCCCCCTAGCCGTAGTTTAGTCCATGAATCATGACTATTAACTGTATACAAGACTCCGTAGGAATGCATATGTGGCGTGTTATCATCCTTGGTCCTCATTAATGCCAAGATTATTATACCACCAAATTCAGAATATCCTTTTTGGAGTTCTAACCCCATAGTCCAAACTCTATAACCTTAAATTAAGAGATGATTGCATGGTCAACATGACCATGAATAGTTTCGACCAAGTCCAAGCATAATGACTATAATTTCACATTGGAATATACTTTGAATATGTCATGTGGTTTGGGCCTTCTTAGGTCCTCATTCCAATCATTTTCTGTTCTAAATCCTTGTGACAAATACCCATTTGTAATATTAAATCATATATGGTCCAAAATATATGGCCTTAAACTAGGAGTTAACTTCCTCAAGGAATGACATTAAACTATAACCCCATCCAGAGAAAATTTTGGATACCTCAAAATAATCATGGGACGCCTCAGTTTTCTTGCTATTAAGGATTTCCCCCACCACTGATGGTCTATCACCACACATTCTCCAAAACAATGTGTGGATTTATTCCCATCCTTATGGGATGAATTCCATCACCTGGAGGCATTTTATTTGGGACCATGTCTAAATTTATCAAAATTTCCCCCTTGGCCCAAATTATAGTCAATGTAATAAGACTTTATACTCTACACAGTCTATTTTAAGGTTTATTTGTTGTACATTGTCCACCTTTTTCTTCATTCATGTAGGGTTATGTCTCTCCTAAACCACACTGATTCCCAATATTTTGAACTTCCCTCGTCATCATCTCATGAATTTAAACCAATAATCTCCAATGGTGAAAACTCTAAGACCATAAACTGAGATCCCATGGTATAGGTGATAGGAAATTAAAATTTTTGTATTGCTTCCAGGATTTATTAACCTAAAAATTATGTAGCCCCCACGGTCTGATTTATATGACTATAAAGTGCATATCCTGACATCCTCAATGCATGACATTAATTGGAGATATTACTGAGCATAAAATTTATATTCTTATAATTCCTTCATGATAGATGATGTTTGCTCATTTTAAACTGGGACACTCGATATTATGATTATAGAATGGTTAATAAATGTTTCCTCGTGCTCCAATCAGGGGACTCCTTGTGATAACGATTGGATCCTTTAATTCTATCTGTAAATATTATCACCCATATTAGCATTGGTATCTTACCATGAAATATTCTAGAACTATATATGTCTTGGTTCCCATCATTATGGGATAAGTAGCGACGAGAAGTCAATTTTTATTCCATCCCAACTACAATGATGTAATCACTTTAGCCCCTTATCTCTAATTTTATTCTATGAACAATGACCTTAAACTATATGTGTTTCTTCTTAAAGTTTTAATGTAGTAAATAATCCTCCATGGCTCCATTAATGTCATTTGTTAACCTCATAAATGCCACGTATATACTGTAAGAGTGAAAATTTCCCTCAATAGTCCAAGAAACATGAATTCAAACTAGTTATAATGGTCCAAGAAATATGACCGTAAAACTATATGCAATTTATCATTTAGGTTTTAATCCCACTCTTTGAAATGCCCCATTCCACACATTGATACCCTATCAGTTTAAATTTCCATCATCTTTCAAATCCATATTCCCCCCATAATGGTGATGGTGTCATGCATGTTGTTCATCATCTCTCGTATTGGTCCATTTCTCTAATGGATCGATGCCTAGTAAACAATTGTTCTTATGTTTTCAACATGGTTAATGGTTTATCATGCATTATCTCACACCATTCATGACTAGTATGGTAGTTTTCCATTTTTTTCATACATCATTAATAATTGATCCCTACTCATCAGTTGCCACTTCATCCAGATCTTGAAAGCCTCTACTTAGTTCATTTCTTCTTCACTGAATCACAGTGGAATTCCTTATTACTGGTTCCACCTATAATGTGTTCTTTAAAATATTAGGGAAACCCTTTATTATTCAATTTTTCCCACCCATAGTGTGACTCATGTGAGATTAGTATTTGGGTTATGCTGTGTACAAATATGGTCAGCTTCACAAAATATTCTTATGGTCCAAAATCTACGACCATTAACTAGGAGATCAAGACCTAGAATTACAACTTTTTACTATGTGTGGGTTTTCTCCCCATGGATTTATAGTGTAGAATTTGGGTACACATGGACTCATTCATGTTATCATTTTTTCTCCATCACACTACCTATTCCTATTTGGGATGTTAAACCCATGTTCTTAGTTCTACGACATCAAATGAGATGTCCATATCCAATAATTATGAATTTAAACTATTAGAAAAACATCCTAGGATTGTGTGGTGAGTGGTGGTCCTTCATGATCTCCATTTACATCTTGTTTTCACCATAATATTCTGCAAATATCCATTTGGTTCATCTTATGGTCAAATATTTGTGAATCTAAACTAAGAATCATAGTACATGAAACAAGAATTTATATTATTTTCCATGGTCTTATACATACGACATTAAATTGTGTGCATCATCCCAATCACATGACATTAAACTATGGGATGCATCTAGGTCCGATGTTGTTATACTATACTAGCCTTTTTCTTTACCATAAGATGATAAACTATGTGATTATCATCCTAATTGTTCAGTGCACTACTGAAAGGATCCTTAGGTACTAACCTGAGAGGTCCTATCCTTCAGTGTTGGTCATCCATCATATTTATCACATTTATGATCACCACCTGATATATGATAAGGAATTCCCAAAAGGAAGGATTTAATATTTTTTCAAACCAATACTCTTATACCAATGTTCTCTAAGACATGGTGGAATAATTCCATGAGATATGTAATCAATTAGATCATTAAGTCACTTCATGTTTTTCTCCATGTACCCCTTATTTCGATCCCTATCTTCATCCATTTCTAATGATGCCCCATAATGGATTGTTCCCATGCCATTTTGGATCACCAAACAACTTGGGATAATATTCCAAAATACATTGGGTGACATCCCATGACCGGTTCCATGTTTCAACATGGTCAGAGATCGACCCTCACTAGTTTTTCCCCATTATAATCTAAGTGTATGAATGTTGTGTCTTGAACATGGTTAGACATTTCCCTGCATCTTTATTCCACTCTCCTCATATTCCATATTGTTTGATTTATGAATCACAATTTTCATTACTCTTTGTTTGGGTAGAATTAAACACCCATTTCATTATCTAATTCGAGGACTGGAAAACACTAGGAAAATAAAGTTGGTTGTTCTAAGTGAAATTTTCACCAAACTCATCACCTCTTAGCCTAGGCCCTCATGGTGGTCATTCAACACTATTAGACCCTGGGTGTTCAGTGAATGTCTAGATATCTCATATGAAGATAAATGACATGATCATCCCTTATTTATCACATGGATCAAGTCCTAGATGCGATTAGGGATTGGTATCTATATTTTTCATAAATATGATCAAAGTGAAATAATCAATAATAGAAATATTCTAAAGAATGAAATCTTGGATAAAATAGAGTTTTAGGGGTGACATCCCCATATTAGGTACACCCCTCAAATAATATTCCTCTAAAACTCTCCCATAAGGATATCACACTTGGGCTCGACCATCCCCCATAGATCGATCTCAACGGCCTATTTCACACATCCAGGTCATCCTTCTCCTCATCAACGTTGGAGAAAAATTCATTGGCCCTAATTCACTATCGCTAATCAATTTCCCAGTTCATAGCTTATGCCTTCTTGATTTCATCTTCCTTGGAATCAAACAATTCTAGTTGAACCCTTAGATTGGTTAGTTATCTCAACCTATGTGATAGCATAAATCGAAATCTCTAGTTCCATCCCCTCCCAAAAAGAAATCACAACCTCAGCATTCTAAATATCCTAGAAGACTTTGTCCTTATGTTTCTTTCAAGACGGATCATGTTTCTGCAATTCTGCATGTCCCTAATGGATAAATAAGTCTTGTCCCATTGTCTGAAAAGCACAATAATCTATACAACCAATCGTTAGACTAAAAACACCAATGGTGGATAGAACTCAACCATTGTTGATGTTTAGTTTTATGAATTTTGCTGATGATTTTTATCCCATTCCTCCATGCCATGCGATGGATGTACCATTTATCCACATTGAATTATGGGTCATATTTCCCTAGATATTTTAGTGGTGTATCCTCATGAGGATAAAATACCTCTAATATGTTTTTACATGTTTCCTCTTGATACAGATCGTCAAATGTGAGAGGATCAATGAAAATCCCTGAAAATATCTCCTCATCGGCCCCTTTATCTTTGGTGGATGCCCTAAATACAATTTTTGGTATTTCATAGGTGGAATCCATCATTTTAGCTCCCTCGGAAACTTTATCTAATAGTGTAATATCATCTTTGACTTCCGAAACCACCATAAGTTTCTATTCCAATGTATGCCCATGATATTTGATTTTACAATATTCTAATACCATGTCCGCTTACCCCATCACAATTATAACAATGGAATTGACTTATGGTTGCACCACCACCACTATACCAGCCACCATAGCACTTTTATCCAACTCTATGGTCTTGTCTTGACACCCTCTATTGATGGCATTGTCCTAGCTATCCCCTCCAACAAAACATCTATTGATAACCTGGCCACCATTACCTATCTGGAACTTTCTTATTATAGTGAATAATATTCCATTAAAATCTCCAACCAAAGTGTATCGAATGTAAGTTTTGGATCTATTTATTGAGTCTCAATAACCATCTAAACTCACATTCCAATGTATTTTATTAATGCAAAGGAAGTAGAAACAAAGAGTCAAAGGAATCATGGAGAAAGGAACTTACACGAATTGTATACTATTGTGGAGCTATGAAATGTTCATCCACATTCCCCAAAGAAGGTTTACCTCTTCAAATACTACCTCATCTATAGAAAATAATGTTTGAATACTCACAACCATCACATTTGTATGGGACCCCATACTTTCCCTTCATGTGGTGAGATATTGTCACCTTATTTCCTGTCTGTCATGGACCTCTCCCTCCTCTTTGTTTGATTAATTCACAAGTGGAATGAGAGTTAGAAAATAGTTCTAAGGAGGTGGTTTCATATGAGGTATGTAACATTTGAATATTTACTTATTCTATACTGAATCGTCCTCTTAATAATGATAATAGATAAGTGTCATCTCCCCAAGACACATCCAACTCTTCTACAATGGGAGAACACATAGCTAGCATAGTAGTAGATAGTATTGAAGGAGAGGTCATTTCCCGAAGCACCCTCACCTAGTCAGTCAATGTATCCAAATGGATACTGGAATGCACCCGGTCCGACTGCTCTTTCTCATACCACTCCCCCTCTACTTGACACACATGGAAACTAGCCTTGGAAATGCATATCACAATTAGATACATCCTGTTACTTTTGATATGATTCCACTTCCCATGAACACAAGATAACTACATTAATATTTACAAGTTTTCCCAATCCTTTGAAAAAATGGAATCTCTAGTAATGTATATACGACACATCCATTACGTGGGATCTTGGAAAAATGTCATATGAACTGTCCTCGATGGATCCCTTTCCCACATGCTCTTCTCACCCAAGAGTGTTGGGAATGTTGCAGCTCCTCCTATACCTTGACCTGTTACCAATGTGGCTCCCTAAACTAATGGTCTCATTGTTTTTAGCTATTATATGTGATATCTCTACAGCCAAGGCTCCCTCCATCCATTTCTCTACCTTAGTCCCATGGTGGAGGGATTTCCCCTTTACTATCTCGGATAGCCCGCATCCTCAAAATTACCCTAGGATACATGATAGCCCAAATATGATCATACGCATGGGTCATCCTATATGAAATAGTGTTTATAGGAAGCTAATTTTTTCATATTTTCCTCCTGAAGTTTTTACATACACTATAGTTGGCTCATCACGGAGACGGGGCAATCATGACACACCTCTAACTACACCATTGGGGAAAACCACTAAGGGTACCTAAATTTCAGTGTCAATCATTTTGGGTTATATGTATTGCAGAATAGCTCATAGTCAAACCATTCACCCCACCTCTAATTTCTATGAGGTAAAACACTTTCTCTTCCTTCCCTACGTCATCATTAGTTAGATCCTAATATGGAAGGGATAACAAGTAAACGATAAAGTGATCCACCATCCCAACCTTGTTCATCATTCTCTTTAGGCCCAACATTATTGGATGAATAGCCATTATATTTCATATGTCTGATTAATTTTCTTGTGGGATGGGAAATATGGTTTGGATACTCACATCCCACCATTTTCATGGCAACCCGACTATATATGAAGTGAAAAGGCCCACAAAAATTCAACAACATATTCCCTTCGCTAATGTGTTATATTACTTGGTAAAACTTTACTAGAACTGGTATTCCAAGATTTAAATGACACCCTATCACTAGCATCACCACCATTATAACGGTTAATAATTTCACCCCCTTATGTGCATCCCTCAATGGAATCATCATGCCTAAATGAGTACCGTAATAAATTCCATCAGTAGGACTATGGGTTGTGGCTCATTCTTGACAGTCTATCCTAATAGATACCATTGTATTACATCCATAATCTTCTATTAGGATCCATAATTCCCCCATAAGTACAACCATGTAAATGTGAGTGGACTCGTTAAAAATTTCATTGAAGGATATTCCACTTTACTAGGCTTTTCTATATAGCCTTTTAAGAAATAGTTGAACAACTACTTGAAGGGGACAACCTTTTTCTCCAAATTTACCTCATTAGTTACCTACACTATATCTTGTAATACCTTATTCAAATAAGAAATCTTACCCTATTATTACATTCTCCACATAGAGAAACACATATTACATTTTATCAAGAATTGAGATCCTAGAGATTTGGTAAAGGTCCCTAAGGAAGATGTTGACCTCCATCTGATGCAAATGGAATGTGTTAGTCCCTAGTGAACATTTTTTAGTAACTTAGGAATGATATATTGAAGAATGTAAATTTGAAACAGTGAATTACATGCCCCCTCTTAATGTCCTACCCTATTAATCTATTCTCTGAACTCTCACCATGACACCCACACCCAATAAACCTAGTCCCATTCATTTGTAATGTTTCTGCCGTGGAAAAGATACCAACCAACATTCCATCACATCTTTAGGTCCCCCAAAACCAACTTGAGGATTTCATGATACTATGGTGTGGATTAATCATCCTCTATCTTCTCCCCATCAGCATTATTTATGTGTTTGTATAGGTAGTCATCTGTAATGAGTGCATGGTCTTTCAAAATGTGGCATGCAGCCTCATTGTGCTACTAGAACTTCCTACGTAAACCCCTAAACTTGTTTTATGTATCATCCTATTCACCTTTATGATGTATACATAATTTCATTGTACAAATCCATACATAGTTATATTCTTGTAAAAAGAATACTTCCTTTCATCCCATAACATCATCCCAATAAGTGATTTGTGGTCTAAGGTGCTTCATATGCACTCCCTGATCATGATATTGTTCTCCATCACTTCCCTATAAGCAGTGTATAAAATGAATTCCTAATAATCCTCCAAAGTGAAAATAAAATTTTATAATTATTTTTTTCTATGACTGGTTTTTTGAGTTTGTTCTTAGAGTTCATTCGGGGACCTAGATCGCAATGATCTGCATCGTGATACCCACCTCTCAAAGATGCATTTCATAATGTCTAGTTCCTTATGTAGTTTTAATGGATATAAATTAAATTATGTATTTTACATATGGAAATATTTAATTAATTGAGATCATTGATACCTCAAACATCTTAACAATAGAGAAAAGAAATAATTTTTTATGTATAGTCAAGGACCTTTGATGCCCCCACAACACAATTAACTGATGCCCGACTAGGCCATTCATTGTGATGTACTTCTCACTAGTGATCTTTGGGTATCATCATTTCTATTTAGAATCATTAATGTTTGTAGAAAATGGGATAATATTTCAATCTTTTTGTGATTATTTGTTAGAACATGACCCCCCTTTTCCATTATCTCCCATTCAATTGGGGGGGGGGGGGATTTTTTGGCACTGAAATACATGTCGTAGGATTTTTCATGGAATTAAAGGATGTTGTAGACCAAAGACCATAAAACATTTCCACAAAATCTTCTCAAGGTACTTCTTTATGAATCTATTTCATGAATATACTCTTCATGAACATGATATGCCTCCACGGTATGCTCCACGAGTACTAGGATGCTCTGCAGCCATGCCAAGGATTGACTGTGTTCTTTGCGAGCATGCAAGACTGAAATCCATTAACAAATTATACATTTTAATCATGAATCACTTCGTAGATTCATGAAAATACTTTTCTATAGATAATAATCTCATTCTAACATTTTTAATAGGGTGACCCGATCCTTAGACTTTTTAATTTATCCAAATTCACAAAGCTCCTGATCATCGTGAACCAGACCAAATGTGGATCATATCGGGTACATAAACGTTGGAAAACCCCCTTCCATATGTTCTTTAATACATCACATAATTCAGGGATGTATTTAAAAATAGAATACAAATATCATTGTGGAAAAACTACCCCATTGGTAATTGAGGATTTATGAATCATTAATCCTTAACAATCCACTCCTTTCCTGATACAGTACATTATCCTGATAGAGGGTCATCAAATTTCATGGAGAATACTCTTATGAAAATCCATTGACCTTTAAAGAGATCCTAAATTTCAATGATAACCTCTCTATGAGGACATAAGATTCATGAATCCCTTCTCATTCACCTCTCTATGATTCCCCCCATCTTCTGACGCCTCTTCATAATTGTTCATTCCTCAATGCCACCACAGCCATCCAGGATCTGTCTAACAGTACCTTAAGTCCCTATGTAACTTGTGGAACCGATTCCTGTATCCCACTCCACATAAAGTGTGGTAAAAGATTTATATTTACCTATTTCCTTCTCAACTTAGGTATGTTAATGAATTTTTCATCTTAGTTTATAGATACTAATGTGGACCTCATGATTGACCACTCCTCCAAACCATTGGAACATGGAATTACAAAATTCATGCCCATCCCAATGGGTGAATGAGTGGTGGTTATGGAAGTCCAATGGGTAAGTAGTGAGTTCCCCACATCTATGATGCATGATGTAAAACATCCTAGAATTCACATCCATTAAACAAGACATAAGTTGATGTTTTAGCCCGTGTATCGTATGTGAGGTTCCCCATGTATGATCATTAGGGGATGCCACATTTTCTCTTACCACCGAGGGATACTCTAGAATCGGGAAGCATCGATCCATAATACCAATACACACTATTCTATTGGAAAATGATTCAACATGTATGACTCACATGGAATGAGATCCTACTAACATGGAGCGATGTCCTCTAAACATGGAATGGAATCCTCCTTGGGAAGCTTTAAGGTGTAATCCCCACACCATATCTCATTGGTGCATCTATCATGACACAACCATTGGTTATTCTGATTCGTACTATCTTTCACACCAATAATGAATCATGTTAACATATAAATTATTAGTGACCATTAGATCCAAATTCCTAATTGGAATCCTTGCAACAATAATCTGAGTCTCTTCCCTAGATGGTTTTATCTTATTCAAAATCCCTAATCATTCCCCAACCACATGTTCCAATTCCATGGGCCTCCTCATAAGGTGTATTCCCCAACCCTTCTGAACCACATGGGCTTTGATTCATAAAAAATAAGATACATAGTAATCTTCCTTGTGGTTGAATCAATACACTCCATCCACTTGCATGATGGTTTTCCCTTGTCATATACATCTCAATAAGATCATTTCCATACCCAGTGACCACATCTACTTTGTGTCCCTTTTCCCTCTTTCATGTGTAATCCCCATCCACATCATCACTGATCCTGGAAGATCTCTGGGGGGATACCATATGTAATTCCCATACCATCTCTTTTCGACACTCTTTTCACTGTGTGAACATACTTACAACATGATTTTAAACTGCACGGACTGAAACCTTCCCATGACATTAAACCACAACATCAAAATATGTGGGTTTTGGTCCTTGTCCTCCAAATAGGGTACATATGATGCCTCTATGTGGCTCAATCCTGACCAATGGTAATCCTGGGTATCCCTTTCATAGGGGTGCACCTGCTTGATCCACCTCCATGGGAGTCTTTATCAACCAAAATGATGTGAAATCATCCCTTGAGGCGATACACCTCTCAAATCATCCTTCATAGGGAATTCTGTTCCATTCATAAAAAAAATGTTTTATTTGTTCCCTCTTAGGTACATACCTCGGTGATCTTCCTTATTGCGAAATCTAGTCATCTTATTCGGTCTCTGCAAGATGTTAAACTTGTGAACTATCTCATATTACTGCCTTATTCTAAACATGGGATGCCAGATGTTAAAGCCTTGGATGAAATGTTCCTACTGAATTTTCCACCTCAGGCTAAACATGGGATTCCTAATGTGAAATCCTTATAATATATGAACCGTAAACTCTAGGTACCTTTGGATTGACAATGGCTACCTTGGGTTTTAGGCCTAGGGATTCTTCCATAAGATTCCATCTTATGAAGAAGAATACATGAGGCCAATATTCCTTGCATCTAAACATGACAACAATGGCCAATGTGACTACTATGCTAACCAAATGTTACCCCACTATCTAGACCACATGGAATATCTAGAAAGATGTAGTGTAATTAACTAGCATTTATAAAGATATGGCTGAGTTACATGAATAATACTTAACTCAATAAGGGATACCTGGACCTGGTGATATGTGCCAATGAGGAATCAATTGAAGGAGTTATAAATATCCTATCATTCCATTTCATTAAATGAGAATAAAAAACCATTAAATGGGATTAATTACATACACCTTTCGAAATAAAGAATGAAAGGAAACTGAAATTTTATTCCAGCACATGTATGACATGAACGGTAACAGACACTCACCAAATGTTCAGAGAAAATTTCCAATTACTTTTCTCTCATATGATCATCCTCAATTAAGGACTATGAAAAAATCATTTTAATTATTTGATGATAATTCCTAGAAATAGAATTCATACAAATTACATAATTATATACCATAATCCTCTTAGAGAAGAATTAAACGAGTTATAAGTCAATGGTGTAGATATATATGTTGCATTGAAAGCTAAAATGTTTATAATTATAGTGAAATTTCCAGATTTAACCAAACATTTCACCCAATAAATCACACTACAAGGCCCGAAGCAGGTTATTGATCACCAAAGGATAGAAACAAGCACCAAGGTATCTAAAATATCCACCTGAGAATGGTTTCAACTTTAAAAAACTAGCATGAACTATCCATTTATTGGAAATCTATGACAAACTAATAGGAAATATCAACAAATATAAATTAAAAAATCAGAGTAAACACAACATGAACATAAAAAAGATATCATAGAATTCCAAATGATACAAAACGAGACATATATACAATATATACATAGTTATAAGTTAAAAATGGGGAATAAAAAACCAACTTCTAACACAACACAAGTCAATGGAAAAACCCTAAAAACTAATCTATACGAGGAAACACTATTATATCACATCTCTAACTTCCACAAATACAATGAATGTCAATAATCAAGAGGATCCACCAAACTATGTAGTTTCATTACTTGTATTGTTTCCTATAAGATAATATGTCCATAACCAAATTAATATACAAGATGTTTGGCACAAATCCTAATAGGATACCACCACGAATCAATGTGGGGACTTTATTTATCAAAACTAAAAATCCTAGTTTGAAAATTCTGTATTCATAAACATTTATACCTTTAAAAATAATTTCATTTTAATATAATTCATTAGAAATAAATTTTTTCCTCTAATAAACTTTATTTTCAACCATGGAAAATTGTCTCAAGTAATGAAATGAACCACCCATCCTAACATGATCAATAAACCCAAACATGGATTAAATATTATTATAAGAATAAATAACGTTATATAATTTGATAATGGAAAATGGGAATTACGATATAATATCTCAATTAATAATGAACTAGAATTATTCCTAAACAATATAAAAACCATCTAGTAACATGTAATATACTATATGGGATCTAACCATTAGGGTCACTTTTGGATCCATTACATGGGTTTTCTATCCAAATAAGTACAATATATAATTTGGAATCTCTCAAATCCTTCTGGATACCAAATATTAATCCCATTGGTTCTCATGGTCCACATGACCAAATATATAATCCCCCTTAGTTTTCTCATAAAGGATAATATATCCTTTTAGATAACACTTCATTTTTATAATTCATTCACACACTCACACCCATGGTCATCAATGTGTCACTCAATTCTTAACAGACAAAACATAAATAAGATAAAATCACAAAATACATTAAAATACAATTTAAAAAATCTTCCACTCCCATAACATGTCAAGTATCAAACACAATTAAAGTCCTCATTAAAACCCCACATAGATACATATTGGGAAGAATTAAATACAATCAATATAGTTTAATAAACACAGGGTGTGAGTCATATTTATCACCCTTTGAAATGATAATTTACCTAGGAAATTTCAAATAAAATCCAATTTTGAAAAAAATATCAATAACTATCCATAATAAAAAAAATTAAGGAAAATTTAATGAAGAAAACCCAAGGGATATCAATAAGTAATGAGATATATTGAAATAGGATCCCATAAATAGATACACCAACCTCAAATTAAATTAAAACTTTTTAACATAGAAAAAAACCTATAGATTCATGTAGAAGGGGTCCTCACACACACAAAACATGATGAAAAAACATCAAAACCTAATTAACACCCAGATATTGATCCATTTAGAAGACAATGTTTCAATTCTATAAGAAAATGAAAAAATGATAATAGGGAAAGAGGAACGAAATACTAAGAAATCAATATCACCATGAAAAAATCATCCAAGAGGCACATTATTCTACTAATAATAATAGAGGAGGAAGATATATATCTATAAGGATGGGTTTTTTCATTGTGGAGGAGGAAAATGAGGCCATGGAAATATAAATTTCAGAGTGCTAAATAATAAAAAATAAACATTTTAATGGATTTTAAAACCCACATGGTTTGGAAGCATTGTTAGACAATCCTTGCTTTATCCATTTTGAAGCCATTGTCTCCCAAAAAATCTAAACATATTCTTTGGTATTCTACATGGTTGGAAAACCTGGTTCATACCCTGAAAAATCCCACTATCTTGAAAACATCACCCTTACATAATTATCTAAATGATTAGACAATCCAAGCACGAACTATACAATGGTCATGATTTTCAGAAAAAGGTTTACCCCCTCTAACTATATCAAATACAATATCAAATAAATAAGTAAATAATACATAGTTGTGAATTTGATTATTTTCCAATTCTCATCATTATTCCACTTCTTGTCCCTAGAACTTATTTAATGATCTTAAAAACAAAACATGTGTGGTCATTTCTCCCTCAATGAATAATCCCACACCCTATTCTAATGGATATCACAACTATTGTACTATAAATGATAGATTATCTGAATCAATGTACCAGGGGGAACATTGTTCAAACAGTGTATGAAATGAACATGCCTCATAATGACTATGTTTGAGGATCCATCTCTAAATATTTATAATATAACACAAGAGATGAGTTTGAAAAATTCTTTTTCAATTGCGATTCATGGAACATGTCAATAATTTAGGTCATCCATAAATGAAATTCAAATGGATAAGATACCATGCCTAGACACTCCACAACCTAAATTATGCCAAAATAAAATGCCACCAACATCCAATATTTTCTTACGTGATGATGTTCTAGTCGAATTAATACTTTAAGAAACACCCAATCAACAACCCCAAACCACGATTGTTGAAAATGAAGATTGGAATATAATATCTATAATTAATCTACTCTCACAAATATCATCCAAATCAAATGAAAATTATTTTTTATCTCCTTGACTATGCTTCTTTCCAACAATATATTCTCATCTAACTCATCCTAACATGAGAGGGACCTCCATGACCACCACTACAACACCAAAAAATTGTTCACATTAATCGAGTTATTTAAACAATTTTAATAAAATATTACACAAACAATTGGTACCTCCCCCATGAACCCTTGATATTAATAAGACATGTACAGATCATATCCTCAAGACTCTAGAAGGACCACTCAATATGACCACCTATCTCTGTATGATACATTGTACTTAACTTTTACAATGTTATCTAGTAATTTGGGAGAGTCTACCATAATTGAGAATTAATATTGGTATCCTAGTTTATAAATGTCATAGATGTATCCCAATTACTCTTTATGATCTCTTAAAATATAGTTTCACATGCTCTTATACCATCATAAAATATCAAATGGGATAAAAAAATTACGGACTAATTCAATTGATCTATAACCATTAAACAAAATCCATTACACAGGATGTTCATGTTATTACAATCAGAATGTTCATAGAGATCTCATTTTGATTCAAATACAAAATAGAAAAAAGATGAAAAAACACAACTAGTGTTTGATGCTCTTCATTGATCATCTACCTAGTAAAAAATGATGATAAAAAATCCACTATATACCATCTCATCATTGGATACTAATTTCTATCCTTATTGTTTAAAACATAATGCAATCCCCCAGGTGAATATAAAAACAAGAATCATTTCCCTCATGAATCATCTCCTACCTCTACATAAACGGCACAAGAAATCACTTCCTATAGAACAAGTTACAATCAAGGAACCAAGATTAATGACCTAAAGTATCCCCACCATTTAAGACACTTTGAATATACTAGAAATACTAGTCAGGAAGGATTATTACAGAAATCCTGATCAATAAGAAAGAGGGATACATGAGCACTATTCAAGAAGACCTTCACTCCATCCTCCTGTACCTCCTTACTCAGATCAGTGAACAATCTCTTCAAAATCCACTCATCTATTGATTCTATAACATCCTACAATGGTAACATCGTAGTCATGGTGACAGTGAACATATTCCCTTTCACTGGTGTTTAAACAATATTGAAATAAAAGGTATAATGATACTTTACCCAACGTCTGTTTCTTATATTCAATTACCCCTTGTTATAAATATAATTCAGAATATTATGATATGAATAAACTATATAAAACTCCTAAAATTGGTAACGGATCCATGAATTCAATGAATGCATCGCATATTCCAACTTCTGGTCTTTAATGGGGTATTTTTTATAGGTTCCCAACCTTAAACATTACATTATTTTGAATTTTATGTCAATAATTTATTATCTTACATTCATGGATCTTTAAAACATATATTTTTATAGAATTATGACTTCACCCATACATAAATTAATATTACATCATAGAGTGTAAAATAACACTTAATAACCATTTTTAAAAACCCATTTTAATATAAAACATGTAATCTTTTCAGGACATATCTTCACAATTTTCATATTGATATCTACATTGCCCCTCCCATACCTAAAACGCTATAAAAAATTTAGAATAAAATACAAACACAAAAATTAGAGTAAAGGGCCTAAAAATTAGGAAAGAAACACATTAGTCCCGGAAGACAACTAAAATATTTCTTTTTCATAAAAAATAGAAATCATAAATAAAAAAAATCTATATAATTTTTTTGGAAAATGGTAAATTAGGAAAAAAAAATTACAATGTTATAATTTTCATCCATAAGAAGTTTTAACTTATATCGATTAATCATAAAATAATTACCTTAAATTATTAAATTCATGTTTTTTTAATCCATAAAATCCATAAATAAATCATGTTGGAAAAATTAGACAAATATTTCATATCATTTTCATAAATGGAATAATCTTTATTGTTAACTCCAATGACAATCAATACCCAATGAATTAGAGGGATATAATAGCCCCACCCATCCTTGATTTATAATGAAAACACCCATCATTATTATATAATGGAACCACATATCATTGTTTTATAATGATCACACCCATCCGGTGTAATGCCCCGACCCCAGTTACCCCGAGTCGGTGCATTATTTTAATACATTAGCATGATTAAAGGAATCAAGTCCTGAAGGACCGATCAGATTAGCAGTCTTGGAAAATATATTATATACATGAATGTTACATTACATCATAAAAATGATACTACATAAAAAATCTTTTATGAACGCAATTATTCCCTTGTCTGAACCCTAAATATCAGTCACAATACACTTCTTGAAATTCTGGGAAAAATAAAACATTGAAAGGGGTGATCTCAGATGCTCAGTAAGGATAACAATATAGCGGAAACTTTCATAAATGAGCATAAACATTTAAGGCGCTGTATAACTAAAACAAAATCCATTTAAACTTGAACTTAAACATAATATGGAAAAAATGAAATGAAATAATTCCATTAATTACTCACATGGATATTCTACTAGTTGAATAATCACATGCAATATCACTAACCACTTTCATAATGATGGAATGCATAATGACAGACTATCATAACAACGTAGTCAAAGCCTCGTGCCAAGACTACAAATAAGATTTTGTCAAGGCCTTATTCCAAGACACTAGTTTGTCCCATGAGACCTACCAATGCATCGAGGAGCTGTAGCGGACTCCACCTATCACTTATTAAGTCCAATTCATTCCTCATATGAACAAGTTTAAACATAACATAAACATTCGTATTAAAACTAGAATCTGAAATGTCAATACATTCTCCATAAACCATGAATGGTATAAAAATAACACATCCACAGTCAAAAATATCATAAATCATTCAATAATATAAGCAGTATTATATTATAATAAATCAACCTCAATCTAAAATAATATTTAGTAGAGGATGCGGAAATTGATGAAAATGATGAGTAAATTTTTTTGAGAGAAATATCCTTTTTGTAAAATCATTTAAAAGTCACACATTTATAGTGGAATTAATTTAAAAGATATTTTTGAATCAAAGTGTCCCCTACCACTTTTAAACTTTTGAAAAGAATTATCATTTCATAACATTCATGTCCATATAAATAAATTATTAAAATCATTTTCAAAACATGGACATTAATTAAAAAGATTTAAAAAGATAAATCTTTAAAACATTTGAAATTATGATCTTGATAAAGTGTACCTTTCAAAATCCTTAAAATATTCATTTTGAAATCATTTTTATGATAAATGGACATAGATGATAAAAATTTCCCAATAAATACTTACACATAAACAATCTCGGATAATAATGAGATTGAGGAATTAACCCATACCTTGCACATTCCTTTAGTCGAGGGTACGCTTAACCTCCCATACGAAGATCATAGTATGTTATTAAATTATAACAGAACCATATTAATATTTATAATATCATATATGATTCATTTATGACTGTATACTACCCATTTAATAATAATTTTCATGTAAAATTAACATTTCGGGTAATAATCACATTCATTATCGTACGTGTTTTAACTTTTTACACTTGATTGTATCACATAGATCATGATTTAAATACTTCCAAAATATAAAAAATGATAAATATATCATATATATTTAGAGTATAAATATGTATAATAGACATATATGTGAAATGGAAGACTCCGTTTATGGAGACGATAGTCCGTACGTAAGCATAAACGCTGTTTCTGTTTTCATATAGTATTGAACGGAAGTAAGTGGATAAAATATATGTAAGTACATAAATAATTATATATATAAATATATATATCTAATGTATCATTATTTTGTCATATATAACATACTTATTAGTAATATATATTTTTATAATCGTCAATGAATGGTGAACTTGGAAATGAATATCATCGCATCCTGGAGACGGTAATCTGTACGTATGCACAAGCGAAAATATCATTATTTTGATGTTAAAATAATATATAATTGGATGTTATATCATATATACAGAATCCTTATAATGTTATATTTATTATTTACATTAAATACACATCATTATTATACCCATCCAAATAATAATGTATTGAATAACAATTACACCACGACGTGGAGACGGTAAGCCGTACGTTCGCACGTATGGTGACATTTCATTCAAAGGATGGATAGAATAATGAATATGGTTATACCATAAATAATGTCATAGTATATAGGAGATACTGGAGTTATTATTTTATAGTATAAATAACAAATAAAGAAGAAGTTGAAGAAGAAAGGAACATGAAAGAGGGTGGTGAAAATATTACCTCTTCTTCGGGTTCTTCCTTTTTATTTGATCAAAATGGCTCCATATATTGCCTTTATGATCAAAATATGGCCTCTAGATTGAAGTGAGGGATGTTCAGAGAGTATTTGGGCAGGGGTTGGCCAAACAAAAAGGTATTGAAGGTGATAAGAATTGGTTAGAAGTTGGGTCCTTTTATAACGGGGAGGAGGGGCTCTTTAGGAAAAACATATAGTATTAATTTATAATAAAATACTATTCTATTTATAATGGATTCAAAGTGGATTATTAAAAGTCTAAGGTGGGTATGGGTCTAAATCCATTCAACTAATAGATTTTATATAGGTTTTTTTCATTATATTAACCCTATATTTTATTTTTATCTTTTAGTTAATTAGTTTGACACTTACCATGTCACATTGTATTTTTATATTATATAGATAATAAAGATACTATATACATCAAAGAGACCCCAAAGTGGTCCATTAATGATATAAAATAATGATATAAGTCCTTTGGAAGATCCTTAGATTTTTAGGAATAGAATATAAATTAATAATATAATATTTGTTTTAAAAACTCATTTATGTCAATTTTAACACTACTCAATAATTGATTTTTGATAAAGTATTAAAAACATTATTAATTCCATAAAAATTAATTTATTCAATACTAACATGTCATATTAACCAATAAAATTCGTTTATGTCATCAAAACTTTCAAATCATTTTTATTTTAACATTTATAATACAAATTATTTGATTCTTTATTTAATAAGGAACATACTTCATCCTTATTGTGTCATATATATTTTTAATTTTTCAATGTGTAAAAATTATAAATAAAATACCATTATCTAGTAAATCTTTTTATATTTCTAATTAATATTTATAATCTAAAATATAACATATATAACCCTATGTAAAATATTTTTTTCTAAAAGATATAATCTTATGTCATTTCTGTATTTATTTTAACTTAATTAATATAAAGTATCCCTATCACCTACAAGTTGCTCCATGGGGTCCCAAAATCAACCCAAAGATGCCCATTATCGAACATGTATCCACCAATAAGGTTAGGAAACGTTTTAGGGTAATTTATTATTATTATAATATTATATTTTACCCTTATTTACCGGATTTACCCTTTAACCATGCTAAATAAAATATTTACTGAAATAATTATTCAAAATGACTAAAAATAAAAGTTATATATTTACAAAATTTGAACATCCTGATTCCAAATATGGGATCCATTTTTCCAAATTCAAAACAAAGAAGTGGTAGAAATTAATTTAAATTAATACCTGCTGTCAAAACAAAAATCGTGTTTTTAAGATATAATAACTATCAAAAGATTGGCACTTGTTTATGTCCGGTTTAATTATGAAATTATGTCCAATTACCAACATTTTATTAAATGGTAAAAATATATTCTAATTACACTTTCAAAACACTGAAATTCATAATTTATCACTATTAATTATTTTGATTAAAAAAGATGTTTTTAATTAAAATTTCGAAATTTTCACTATTCATCCAAATATAAAAGTTATCCGAAAAGTACCAAAATTTCACCTTTGGCTAAATTAAATATTTAGAATCCAAAAATGATATCCATTTTGAGAGATAAAATTTATTAAATTTCAAAACGTTGGTATTACTATTCATAATGGCTAGTTTGACTGGTTGTAGTGTGTGTTAGAACTCGATGTTGCGTACAACCCACACTACTGTATTATTTAAAGAGAAGAGTACCATGGAAGCTTGGGGTGTTACATTGTACATTTTTTATGTCCCCATTCTAAATAATAAATTTATTCAGTCAAATTTAATATATAAAAGTATAAAATATTGGATTTAAAAATGGTTCACTATTAAAAGTTGGTAAAAGTGCATTTTATTAAAATTACTTATTTTATCTGAAAAAATTAATTTGTTCTTAAATTATGTCTAATAAACTCATAATTTTGATTCTAAAATTATGAGGATTATATAACATTCAAAATGTAGTTAATACTATTCATAACCTCTTTCAAATGTCTTGTTTGGTAAGTCATGGTGTGCTTGAACTCGGTGTTGCGTGTACTGAAAGTTAATGAATTATTTTGAAGAAGTAACACACTATGAAATATTGGGGTGTTACATTATTCCATCCTTCAATAAATTTTATCCTCACAATTTGATATTGTTCTTAGAAAATAAATGTTGAAAATAGAAAATATCTTTGTGGGAAACCCGACATCAGAAATTTGGATAATAAAATTTAGTCTTAATAAGACGAAAAGAGAAATTAAAGGGTCACCACCAAATTATGATCTTGATTAGGAGAACATTTGTAGAAATTAGAGACATATAATTGGAGGGAAAACGTAAATATTTATAGGTAGTGATTGAGGTCATCAATCACAAGCAATTTTAAAATTGAAGTCCTTAAATTTATCAATCTATGATGATTTAAAATACCATCGGTTCAACAAAACATAAGGTATTAGGACAACACATTTTTGGTTTAAATATTATTTCAATAAAGTATATGAATTAATTTCTTCATAGAATAATAGGAGAATATAAATATATACTTGAAAAGTAGAGTTCCTTCCTTTAACTAATTTCTACCACAAACTCATCTTTCACTCTAATAGATAATATAACTTAAAAAAATATTATATTTATCCAATTAATTTTGGGTTAAAATAATGAATTTATAATTCATATACTAGATCTTATTAAAATAAATCACATTATTTAATCCAGGACATCTCTTGTGCCTGTGGTAGGTGATACACCCTTGTCGCCCTTCGGTTGTGGGTTCACATCTCGCGGCCTTACCGGTTGCGACAGGTTTCTGCCTGACCTCCGGGTTTTCCTTTTATGGAAATATAAAATTAATCTCAAACAAGAGTTATCCAAAATACTTCTGTCCAAACTCACATTCCAAAATATTTAAGAAGGTAAACACAATAAAGATCCGTATTTCCGCGTAATAACATGTGAACACCTTCATCATGTATTCTTTTAAAACACTGCAACATTTTGAATTACCATAAAACCTTATTGATTACATTCATGATCCCTTATTCCTTATAGAATAATGGATATATTCCTTCGATCCAAAAATGTTGTAAACTCCAACAATTGTGGGAATATTAATCATTAATCAGTTTCAAGGTAGCCAAGAATATCCAATATAATTTATCCAAATCAACCATCTCTTATTCCAAAATTACTACCACATTATCAGATCTATATTATGTTTTATCGTTCTCTCAACCATATATTTTCCAAAAATTTAACCTCATATTGATCCACTTTTCTTGGTTCCACACAATCTCGTGTCCTTAATGAATGGGTACTACAATACAATTCTTATATACTCCATATTTATTATAACCAGTACATTGTTGATACAACACTCAAATGACATAATTCTCTAATAACAACATAAGAACTCTAGTCATTCCTCCTCATCTGTGGTAGTATCATAACTTGATTATTATCCAATAGCATCATTTGGGGCATACTCTGATGATTTGGACATTGGTTCTAATTGTGCCCCAACTCCTTGATGATGAAGCATTGTACATTTGAATCCTTTTTCATACCCTTGCAGTCACGTACATGTTGTCCTTTTTCTCCACACTTATAATAAACTCTCATTCCTTTCAGGAAAGTTCCAGGGTGTTTCTTCCCAAAGATATCACATATGGGAAAATTCTTCTTTTCCCTCTTCCCTTCAACCATCTTTCTCTCTTCCATCCTTCTCTTCTCTTTCTTCCCTTAAAATCCATAGGACACAGAAAAATCCTTACTTATCTTATCAACACATGATACTATTTCTTCATATGATGATAATATGTGGGAGACTATTTCCCTTCTAAATGATAGCTTAATAACATGAAAGATATGATCCTTCTTATTCTTTGGATCATACGTATTACTGGAGTTCACATTCCTTCTACTGGGCACCATTTCTATACAATAGCATAAACAAGGTCAGTTTATGAATTGCAATGAATAACTCCAAACATGTAAAATACCGAACACAAATTGAACAGTTTATGGATATAATCCATAATCATAAAAATGTTTTCATTGAGTAAACATATACTCATGATCCCTTCATAATGGTTTGTAAAGAAAATGAGAATTATCCTAAGCATATCCCCTGGAGTGTCGTAACCAAGAGTGCAGCAAGGCCCATTGTCGTGCACCAATTCCCATTCGAGTCTAGCTCAAAACAGTGTTTTCTGGATTTACCCCTATGTACATCTATGCCAGAGCCACCTCTACCTGCTCGTATCCAGACAGGGATGTATTTCTCGTAAAACATATAAAATCTCTACAATACCAAAATTCTAGGAAGTTCTTCTATACGAATCCTCAAAGTCTATCTTAGGGATATGTGCTCTTATCAGAGTTTATCTAAATCTAGTTTCCAAGGTTATTGCTAAACTTCCTCTCATACCAACTGTAACGCCCCGACCACAGTTACCCAGATTTGGTGCATTATTTTAATACATTGTCATGATTACAAGGAATCAAGTCCCGAAGGACTGATTAGTTTAGAAGTCTTGAAAAATATATTATATACATGAATGTTACATTACATCATAAAAATGAAACTATATAAATAATCCTTTATGAATTCCATTCATACCTTTTCTTAACCCTGTATATCAGTCACATTACACTTCTTGAAATCCTGGGAAAAATAAAACATTGATAGTGGTGAGCTCAGATGCTCTGTAAGGATAACAATATAGAGGAAACTTTCATAAATGAGAAAAAAAATTTAAGGCAATGTATAACTAAAACAAAATCCTTTTAACCATGAACTTCAGCATAATAAGGAAAATATGAAATGAAATAATTCCATTTACTTACTCACATAGATATTCTACTAGTCGAATAATCACATGCAATATCACTAACCACTTTCATAATGATGGAATGCAAAATTCCAGAATATCATAACAACGTAGGCAATGCCTCATTCCAAGACTAAAAATAATATTTTTTCAAGGCCTCATTCTAAGACACTAGTTTGTCTCATTGTACCTACTTATGCATCGAGGAGATATAGAGGACTCCACCGGTCACTTATTAAGTCCAATGCATTCCTCATATGAACATGTTTAAACATAACATAAACATTTGTATTAAAACTAGAATATGAAATGTCAATACATTCTCTATAAACCATGAATGGTATAAAAATAACACATCCAAAGTCAAAAATATCATAAATCATTCAATAATATAAGGAATATTTTATTATAATAAATCAACCTCAATCTAAAATAATATTTAGTAGAGGATGCGGAAATTGATGAAAATGATGAGTAAAACTTTTTTAGAGAAATATCCTTTTTGTAAAATCATTTAAAAGTCAAACATTTATTGTGGAATTAATTTAAAAGAGATTTTTGAATCAAATTTTCCCATACCACTTTGAAACTATTGAAAAGAATTATCATTTCAAAACATTCATGTCCATATAAATAAATCCTTAAAATAATTTTTAAAATATGGACATTAATTAAAAAGATTTAAATAGATAAATCTTTAAAAAATTTGAAATTATGATCTTGATAAATAGTACCATTAAAAATCCTTAAAATCTTAATTTTGAAATCATTTTTATGAAAAATGGACATGGATGATAAAAATGTCCCAGTAAATACTTACACATAAACAATCTCGGATAATAATGAGATTAAGGAATTAACCCTTACCTTGCACTTTCCATTAGTCGAGGGTACGTTTAACCTCCTATGCGAAGATCGTAGTATGTTTTTAAATTATACCAGAACCACATTATCATTTATGATTTCATACATGATTCATTTATGACTTTATACTACCCATTTAATAATAATTTCCATGTTAAATTAACATTTCGTGTAATAATCGCTTTCTTTATCGTACGTGTTTTAACTTGTTACTCTTGATTGTATCACATAGATCATGATTTAAATACTTCCAGAATATAAAAAATGATAAAGATATCATATATATTTAGAATATAAATATGTATAATAGACATATATATGAAATGAAAAACACCGTTTATGGAGACGGTAGTCTGTATGTACGCATAAACGTTGTTTCTGTTTTCATATAGTATTGAACAAAAGTAAGTGAATACGATATATGTAAGTACCAAAATACTTATATATATAAATATATATATCTCCAGTAGCATTATTATGTCATATATTACATAATTATTAGTAATATATATTTTTATAATCATCGATGAAGGGTGAACTTGGAAATGAATCTCATTGCGTCGTGGAGACGGTAATCCGTACGTATGGATGAGTGAAAATATCATTCTTTTGATATTAGAATAATATATAATTGGATGGTATATAATATATAAAAAATCCTTATAATGTCATATTTATTATTAAATCAAATAAACATCATTATTATACCCATCCAAATAATAATGTATTGAATAACAATTACACCACGACGTGGAGACGGTAAGCCATACGTACGCACGTATGGTGACATGTCATTCAAATAATGTATAGAATACTGAATATGGTTGTACCATAAATAAATTAACAGTATATAGGAGGTACTGGAGTAATTATTTTAGAATAGAAATAACAAAGAAATATGAAGTTGAAGAAGAAAGGAACTTGAAAGAGGGTGGTGAAAATATTACCTCTTCTTCGGGTTCTTCCTCTTGATTTGATCAAAAGGGATCCTTAGGATGGCTTTCTGATCAAACTAAGGCCTCTGGGTTGAATTTAGGGAAGTTGAGAGAGTATTTGGTTAGGGGTTGGATGAACCAAAAAGCTTTGAAGGTGATAATAATTGGTTAAACGTTGGGTTCTTTTATAAGGGGGATGAGGGGCTCTTTAGAAAAAACATAGAGTATTAATTTATAATAAAATCATATTCGGTTTATAATGGATCCAAAGTGAATTATTCAAAGTCTATGGTGTGGATGGGTCGAAATACTTTCAACCAATAGATTTTAGACAGCTTTGGGTCATTATATTTACCTTGTCTTTTTGTTTTAACTCTTAGTTAATTAGTTTGACAATTACCATGTCACTTTGTATTTTTATATTATATAGTTAATAAACATAATATATACAGAAATTATACCCCAAAGTGGTCCATTAATGATACCCCAATAAATATATAAGTCATTTGGTATATCCTTAGATTTTTTGGAATAGAATATTAATTAATAATATAATATTTGTTTTAAAATCCCATTTATGTCAATTTTGACACTACTCAATAATTAATTTTTTTTAATGTTATAAAAACATTATTAATTCATAAAAAATTAATTTATGAAATCCTAACATGTCATATTAACCAATAAAATTCGTTCATGGAATCAAAACTTTAAAATTATATTTATATTAACATTTATAATACCTATTAGTTGATTCATTATTTAATAAAGAACATACTATAT
Organism: Viscum album; assembly: GCA_963277665.1. Taxonomy (NCBI): domain Eukaryota; kingdom Viridiplantae; phylum Streptophyta; class Magnoliopsida; order Santalales; family Viscaceae; genus Viscum; species Viscum album. Next base: position 221,597,706 of record OY728147.1, read on the forward strand.
TATTATTGTGTCATATATATTTTTAATTTTTTAATGTCTAAAAATTATAAATAAAATACCATTAGGTAGGAAATATTTTTATCTTTCTAATGAATTGTTTATAATCTAAAATATAACATATATAACCCTATGTAAAAATTGTTTTTCTTAAAGATATAAGCTTTTGTCATTTTTGTATTTATTTTAACATAATTAATATAAAGTGTCCCTATCACCTACAAGTGTCTCCATGGGGTCCCAAAATCGACCCAAAGATGTCCATGTTCTGAAAGGTATCCACCAATAAGGTTAGGACACTTTTTAGGGTAATTTATTTTTATTATAATATTATTTTTTACCCTTATTTACCGGATTTACCCTTTAACCATGGTAAATAAAATATTTACCAAATTATTCAAAACGTCTAAAAATAAAAGTTACATATTTACACAATTTTGAAATCCTGATTCCAAATATGGAATCAATTTTTCCAAATTCAAAACACAGAATTGGCAGAAATTATAATAAAATTAATTCCCGCTGTCAAAACAAAAAGGGTGTTTTTAAAACATAATAACTATCAAAAGATTGACACTTGTTTATGTACCGTTTAATTGTGAAATTATGTCCAATGACCAAAATATTATTAGATGGTAAAATATATTCTATTTATACTTTAAAACCACTCAAATTCATAATTTATCACTATTAATTATTTTAATTAAAAAATTTGTTTTTAATTTAAATTTAGTGATTTTCACTATTCATCAAAATATAAAATTGATCAGAAAAGTACCAAAATTTCACACTAGGCTAAATTCAATATTCCGAATCCAAAAATGAATTCCATTCTGAGAGATAAAATGTATAAAATTTTAAAATGTGGGTATTACTATTCATAATAGTTAGTTTGATTGGTCGTAGTGTGTGTTAGAACTCGATATTGCGTACAACACACACTACTGTATTATTCAAAGAGAAGCGTATGGTGGAAGCTTGTGGTGTTACATTGTAAATTTTTTATATCCCCATTATAAAGAATAAATTTATTTAGTCAAATTGAATATATAAAAGTTTAAAATATTGGATTTAAAAAGGGTTCGCTATTAAAAGTTGGTAAATGTGCATATTTGGAAAAATAATTATTTTATCTGAAAAATGAATTTTTTCTTACATTATGGCTAAGAAACTCATAATATGGATTCTAAAATTATGAAGATTATATAAAGTTAAAAATTTAGTTAATAGTATTCATAACCTCTTTTGAACGTCTTTTTTGGTAAGTCATGGTGTGCTTGAACTCGGTGTTGCGTGTAGTGAAAGTTTTTGAATTATTTATTAAGAAGTAACACACTATGAAATCTTGGGGTGTTACATCCAGAGTTTATAAAGGAACAACCTGTCAACATATAAATATTAATGAAATAGTAAAATAATAATAACACATGAAATATTTCATTTACATGATAATAATCATAGAAATATTATTTTACCCATTATAAAACATTTTTTATCATAATATATCCATTCGATTTTAAACTTATTTTGAAAATACCCAAAATAATGGGAATGAGGGATTCAATTTATAGAAAAAATGTATATTTATAATCGGTGAAAAACAAAAAATAATGGTAATGGATTTAAGAAAAAACATTAACACTATATGAATTAAATTCGAAAATTATTTTTATCTATTATAACTAAAATAAAAATAATCTTTATAAAATACATAAAAATTACATTGTGAAAATATTCAACAAAATTTAAAAAAAAGAAATAAAATTTCCATTAAAATAATTTTATTTCCATATAAATACATCAAACAACTATTTTAATAATATGTAAATTGGATTGAATGATTTTGAAAATATATCATTAAAACTTTTGTAATGCAGTTTTAAAAGACATGTTTCCCTTACTTTCAGTCTAAATCATCAAACATGTTTTTATCTTTCTCTTCTCTGGAAAAACTCTATATGTTTATATTTAAATATTACCTTCATAATTTTTCCATTCAGAATAGGGCCTCCAAGATAGGGGAGGAATTTATTGAAGTTATTCTGATAAGTATTTTTTTGTCCAAAATGTTTTTGAATTGTTTTGATAAGAGTATAATATATGCCCTTTTTTATGAGTGGGGAGGGGAAATCATGGAATTATGTAACCTAATAAATTAGTATAAATTATTTTTCCTTCAAAAAAGGATAAAAAGTGATATTTTAAGAATGTAGGATGATTTTTTGTTTTCATCCTCTCTTCCAATAAAATTTTTGCAAGCGTAGTCAATTTTGTACTCTTATATTTTCATTTTAATCACTAGTTAACCCTTTTGAAAATTTTGATAATTTTTTTTACACATTAGGTGTCAATAAGGTTACTATAAACCAATAATTTACACATAAAAATATCAGATTTTTTATTAAAATCTATACCCGTTCCATTGGTTTAATATCAAATTCTTATGAGTTTTAAATTTTTTAATAAAAGATTATTTAACATAAAATATCATTATTGTCACTTTTTAAAATAGTCATTTATTTTCATATTAAATACATGAAATAAAATACAAATTAAAATATAGACATTTAACACATAAAAATGTGTTTTATGTATCAAAAAATTTATGGCATAAAATAACTCACTCAAATTGTACTACTTTTACTATTTTTGAAATAATTTTTTTAATATTTCCATTGGCTGAATATTAATATTTTTGGTGTTTTGCAGCATTAAATAAAATTATTTGATCACTAAAAATTATAAATAAATTACAATGATAAAAAATAATTTATCTCTCACATAACAATTTAGAACCCAAAATATATTTTTTTCATTCCCATCATAAAATAAAATTGATATTAAAAGAAACAAATTGACATTTTTTACTTTATATTTTAATTAATTATTATAAAGGTCAAAATTAATGGAATTGGGATGTATGTTTCTATATTTTAGAAACTTTCATAGAAATATTTGAACTCTACTCATCCAATATGTTAATAGAGATTTTTTAGATCATTTAATATACTTATCTTATTATTTAGACATTAACTTCCAGATTTGCCTTCACTGTGGTGACAATAATTTTCAAACGTCACTATTCATACTATAAAAAGGGGAAAATTCAAAAAACACGGACCTCATAAGTTCCAATATGGAATTAATTTTTCAAGATTTCATTTCTAGAGGTCTTATAAATTATATTCATATTGAAAAGTAAAATGAAACATAAAATAGTTTAAAAAAATGGTTTTTTAAGTATAAAACATTTTCATTCAAAATTTAAAGAAATAATTTATTTTAGTTAACATAATTAAATATTGGATATTATATTAAAACTATTATTTTATTTTATTTTAAAAACATGTCATTGTCAATTAGTAAATAAAAAATTTAGTTCTAAAAAAATTAGTATGTTTCAATATTTACTTGAAAATATCTCTTTTTAGAAATATCCATATAATTTATTTCAAAGATAATTTTTAAATGATTATTTTAATAATAATATCCTTATAATCAAATAAAATATCTAAAATTTCCAAAAAATTGTTATAATTTTTTCATACAAAAATTAATAAATATGATTTTTGAAGAAACTGTTTTTTGGAAACATAAAATGACTTTACTAACAGTTAAGTTATTTTTTTGAAGAATTAATAAATAAAAATTTATTGGGAAGAATAAATATATATATATATCAAAGATAGGTTATTCCAATTCATACCCATAAATTCAATGGATAGGTTATAATGGTCACATTAAAATAATAATATTATGGGGTTCTTTTACACTGTGTGTTGTGTGTCTTATTTGCTATCAAAAACCATATACATATTTTAAATTATTATGTTGTCACATTATCCAACATTATAAAATTTCATCGTCATAATTCAAAATTTCTCTCATCAATAAAAGTTTATCCCAATTAAAAAACATCTATTTAAATCTCACATTATAAAAAGATTTAATAAGACTTCTGGTTGAAAAGAAGAAGATGAGGAGAAGAAGGACATATAGAATAACACATTATTTGTTTAAAAATATGCAAACGATAGTTATAAGTTAAAATATTTACATTTATTAAAAATTAATTTCAAAAATAATGATGGAAAGTGACGTAGAACATTTATTATAAGAATGTTAATGGTCATTAGAAATTCCACAATATCCAATTTTTAAACCAAAGGGGTTTGAAGAGGTCCATCAAATGATCATAAATGAATGTGATAAAATAAAATTTTTGTTTCTAGATCCTTATAATAGAGTTGAGGAATTACTTTACCAGCATGACTAAGATCTTATGGAAATATACTAATAGGAAAAGAGTAATTTCTTCTTTGAGACAATTTCCATAATAATTTCATCATTTTCTCAAAATGATGAGTATTAAATATGAATTGTCTTATGTTTGAAGCACTAAAATGAACTAATAAAAGAGTAGATAATCCCATAAAAAGATAAAAATCTATTTCTCATGTATTTATATATTAACCAAAAAAATTGTTAGCACAATGTAAGATAATTCGGAATGTGAATAAACATTCATATGAAGAAATAATTCATTACTCTCCAACATTCAATAATAACTCTCAATGTTATAACAAAATCATTCTATAAATAACTATTTTTAAAATTATTGAAATTATCCAGAATAATATAGATTCCCAAAAAATATAATGATTTGATCACATATTCATCACAATTAAATTTAAGAGTTGTCTTTAAATAACACCAATCACTCTTAAAGTCTCATACAAAAAATCTATATTCCGTGATCATATATTCTCAATGATATGTTAATGAATTAAATAAATAACCTAAATTACCATAATTCCATATTGCAATCATATATGATTCTTAATGATAATACAAACATTATTGGTCAAATAAAATCTTATAATATTTTTTTTACTATAATAATATAAAATCTCACAAGATTATTGTTATATTATTCCAATATAACATTAATCACTTAATGATCAAATCACATTTCAACCCCATGGTCATATAAATGATAAAAAATATGATCCCTACAATAACTTAATCTTTATATGTGAAATATTTTAAGTTATAAAATTTAACAATGATTGAGAAAACATGTATTCTTGTGGTAGGTGTTGAAATATAATCTCATTTTGGTTTTCTGTTGATGTCGTCCAAGCTTACTCAATGTGATGGGTTTTCACCCAACCTATGTTTTTTCCTATTTTTTATAATACATTTATATAATTACAATAATGTTCTGAAAAAATAAGTTGGGAATCCTAAAAAAACCTTAAATACCTTTACATTAATTTTTTTTTTAATCTCAATGGATATCTCATACCATTTTACATACATCTATAAAAAATTAATTTAATTATTCTCAAATAATCAGTCATATTAATCCTAATGGTTTCATATACATTAAAATAATAAAACATATCCTAAAAATTTACTTAGTCACCTATAAATCTCATAATATGAATTCCTAAAAATGGTTTCTAACCCTTTCATCTTATGATCAACCTTAAACTTATAAATCCATGATGGTATCTATAATTCTTAAGTTACCCTGTAATGAAAATATCCTAATCTCCAATGTTATCAAAATATTCCCCCAGTACCAACTATAAGGAACTAGAAAAAAACATTCTATCATATTAAGTTTAATATCCAGAATTATTTCTCTAATATTTAGGTATCTTTATGGATTAGATATTTTTACAATGAGGTCATCATGCTTACATTAATAAATTTTACATAATAATGTGAAAACTTACACATAGTATCCATTCTTCAAAAAAATAAAAAAATTAAGACATTACATGTTTTCATTAAATTAAATAGTACCAAAATTATTATCTTGACCTCATCCTCTTAATCAATCATCCTCAAAAAATTGTGTAAACAGTTTAAAATTGACGATGACCAAAATAATATCAATAAGGGACTCAAAAATAAAAAAATAAACTCATTAGTGCATGAAAAAAACATTTAAATTTTCATTATCAATATAAATTTGGTCTAAAAATAATTTTCGTACATAAGAAATCAACTTCTCTAACAAAATATTTTCATAAAACATTTACATTCATATATTATAGGTAAAATAAATACTATAATGTTTTCTATGAAACCATAGAAAGATAATGAAATCATTTTTTCAATTTTATACATTTCAACCATATAAAGTATAAAATACTCTACATTACACATAATATAATTATCATAACTTCTGAAATCGAAATATTTTTTTTAAAATCCATAGAATGTATAAATAAATCATTTCAAAAACACGAGACATTATTTTCTTATTAATTTTACACATTGAATATCCAACATGGTCAACTATAATCGTGACCCTTACACAATATATTATATGTATATTACAGACCCACACATCCTTGGTTTATATCATAGCCACCAATCTATGGTTTATAATGGAACAACCGATCCGTGGTTTTTAATGGAATGACCCCTCCATGGTTTATTATATAACCACCTATTGTCGTAAAATATTTCCATGAACAGTAACATAATCATAGTATATGAAATATTTCATTTACAAAATCATAATCATAAAAAATAATTTGACCCGTATGAAATCATTTTAGAAAATTTAAATATCCATTACATTTAAACCCCTCTTTGAAAACACACAAAACAATGGGAATGATGGTTTTCTTTTATCAAAACATTGATTTTTATAAAGGAATACAAGAATTACATAATGGTTAAAATAGTGGAAAAACTATTGATGTTTTATAATATAAAATAGAACCTTATTTCCGTCTTTTTTAAAGAATTTCAAAACATTTCATACAATATAGATAAAAATACTCATTTTGAGAATATTGGAAATACAGTCAAAGCTACATAAAATTTCCTTTATAATTAATTTACATCTATATAAATACATTCATAAAATACTTTTAAGAATATAGACATAGAATATAGAAATTTAAAATGTCTTATTAATGTAACGTGTCCCTTACGACGAGTCTGACTCATCATTTATGTTCTTTATATTCAACTTATTTAGACAACCTCTTTAGGGTTATACCTAAGGCATTCCAATATTAGTTTTTAATGAATGTTTCTACTAACTGAAAAGTGACCCTTAAATACACAATTCACTATATTTCAAACCACATACCATTATCAGTTTTAGATATAGTATTTTGTTTAATTATTAATCATTTAATAAACTATTATTTATCATAAAATATCATTAATGTAATTTTTAACACTATTTAATTAATTTAATTTTAAATAGATTAAGACTATAATATAATTAAAATATATACTTTCATCCTAACCTATATATGTTATAATAATATTAAAAATTCATGGGAAACTATAACTCACTCAAATTATGTTAGTTTATATATTTTTAAATTCATTTATTTAATTTTTCTATTAGTTGAATAAATATTGTCATGGGGTTTCGTATGAATTTAAGGTTATTATTTCATCACTAAAATTTTGAAATAATTAAATGATAAAAATAATAATTTTAAATTCACCTAAACAATTTGAATAAACATATGTTGTTTTCTTATATATCATAAAATATTATAGATATTAACAGTATGAAAGTGTCATTTTTTCACTTTATCTTTGATTTAAATACTATAAAGTACAAAATCAATGAAATATGGAACCATGTAACCATATTTACAAAAATACTGTGAAATTTCCGAAAATCCAATGATGAAATAGGATAAAGGCATGTTATATGGTTATATTTACATCCTTATCATATTAATGTTAAACATAATTGCCCGATTTACCTATATCAAGGAGGAAATAATTTAAAAAGGTTACTATTCATAGTGAATAAAAATAAAATTGCCTCATTTACCAAATTTAGATATACTAAATCTATATATGTAATACCATTTTCATGATTCAATTTATATAATTGGATAAAATTAATTTCACGTTAATAAACAAAATGCTACGAATAAATACTTTTTCATAAAAATGAATTTTTTATTTAACAATGTTTTTTGAAATAATTCAACCCGAAAATTGATTCCAATTATTTTAATTGGAATAATAATTATATAATATAGCTCACATAGCTTTTCGTAAAAAATTTATAAAATTTATTGTTTGTAGATATTTGAAACAAAAATAATTTTTTTAATAAAAATTAGTATTTTTTACTCTTCACCGAAAAATCAATCCTTTCAAAAAAATACCAAAAAATTACTCTTATAAAATGATCACATCTTGAAATAAAAATATATATAATTTTTATGAAATAATATATCTAAAACATCAAGAAATATATATAATATTATCTCACAAAAAACCCTTTTTTGATGAGAATATATATTTGAAATATCCAATGTTATTAATAAAAAATGTATGCTCATTTCTTAAGAATTAATAAATAAATTTTTATTGAGTATGATATTTATATATATTTATTAATATGTTTATTCCTATTCATACCATCTAATTAAATGACTTGGATTTAATTTTTATATTTAAATTGTAACACCCCAAACATCCACAACAAACATCCTTCTTAAATAATTCAATATCATGCAATGTACTCAACACCGAGTTTGGGCACACCATGACCTATCATACTAGCATTTTATATAAACGGTTATGAATATTATTAAACACATTTTGAAATTTTATAAATTTTATTTTCAAAAATGAACTGCATTTTTTAATTCTTAATATAAAAATTATCTTAGGGTGAATTTTTGGTACTTTTATAATAACGTTAATATTTTGAGGAATAATGAAACATACTAAATTTAAATTGAAAACAACTTTTTTAATCAAAAAAAATTATAATGATAAAATATAAATTTTGTTGTTTTTAAAGTATAATGAAATTATATTTTTATAATTTAATATAATTTTTATCATTGGATGTAATTTCAAATTTAAATCAATATTAATGCATGTCAATATTTTGAATGTTTTTACTTCTTAAAAATATGTTCTCTAGTTTTAACATCTGAAATTTATATTAAATTAATTACTAGAAATTATATTTATTGAATTTGAAAAAATTACTTCCATATTTGGAATTATATGTTCCAAATTTTGTAAATAGGTAAATTTTGTTTTTGTACATTATGATTAATAACATCAATCATTATTTTTATTTATGATGGTTATAGGGTAAATCAGGTAAATAAGGATAAAAATAGTATTATAAAAATATAAAAATGTCTTTAATCATGCCCTGATTCAATTTTATGAGATATTTATGACCATTATCATCTTTAGTCAGAAAATTTTGAATTTGGGAGCCACTTTGGTGTGAAAATAACAATTTATAATATTTAATTTAATGAAAAGGGAAATATAACCTAAACATGTAGATTTTACTAAATAAATTTTAATATAGGGTTATATAACTGATATCTATGAATATAAATATTCATTATGAGGATAAAAATATTTCCAATGTCATGATATTTTATTTTTAATATTTATACATTAATTAAATACATTTATTTACGACAAAATGATGATGTAGTGATTGCCTTGTTGATGAAGGATTCAAATAATTGTATTTATAAATATGTAAATAAATGTAAATTAAACATTTTTATTCCATTGTATAATTTAATGGATTACATTGACATATGAAGGATACATTAATGCTCTTGTATTAAAGGTATCAATTTTTTAGGACTTTAATAAATATCAATTCCTAGATAGTTTCAAAATTGACATAAATGGGTTTTTAAAACAAATACTATTTTATTAAAAGATATAATTTTCCAAAAAATATATGATTTTTACAAATGAATTATATAGTATTCCAAATTTCATTAATGATCCACCTTAGCTTCTCTTGTCATTTTAGTCAATATATTAACCATATAGTAAAAAATTGATGAATATATGGTAAGAGTTAACATATTTAACTAATGGTTAAAGCCAGAAGATAATGTTAAATTCCTGAACTAAACATGTATAAAAATTATTGGTTGATTGTATTTCAACCCATACTCTTCTTACCATATAAATAATTCACTTTGGAACCATTATGACACTAATAAAAATTTATAATATAATAATATTGCAAGATTTTCATAAAGTGCCCCTCCCCTCTTCTATAAAGGGAACTTCTCCTTGTCTTTTATTCACTCCTCCAAAGCCCTTTGGCTCAGAATAATCCTTCCCAAATATCCTCCTGAATTTCCTCACTTAATTCTAGAGGCCACCCTTTGGGCAGAAAACCAACCTACAGTGTCTCTTTGTGAAAATGAAAAGGTGACACCCAAAGAAGATGTAGTCATTTTTTCCCTTATTTCAAAGTTCTTTTCTTCTTCTAAATCTAATTTATATGTTGTTTACATACTGAATTAATAAATATGGTATCATCTATATACTAATATGTTATTATAATCATGTTATAACTATATTCCTAATTTAATCAATTCTAATAATAATAATATCACCCTACGTTCGTACGTATGACTTACCATCTCCACGCCCTAGTGTAATTTGTTGTCCCAAATTAATTTAATTGGATTGGTATAATGATTAGTATAATAGAAATAAATAATTAAAATGAAATGATTATGATTCTTTATAATTAATATACCATCCAATTCAATAATATGTACACATTAAATGAATTATATTGTCGCTCATGTGTACGTACGACCTACCATCTCCAAGATGTGATCAGATTAATTCTCCACATTACCCATTCAAGAATGATTATAAACATAATATTACAAGTTAATATAATATTTATGAACTTAATTTCATTTATTATTTTAATATAATATATGCTATGCATAATAAATAGAACTTAGTTAAGAAAACATGCATGGGAAATCAAATCGTTTAACACCCGAAATAATGATAATATTGAAATATTATTAACAAAACAAGATAAGAGGATCATATATAACATCAAAAATAATTATATGGTTCTGGTATTATTTAATAACTAACATTAACCATTATACAAGAGGTAAATATACCCCTGAATAGAATAATGTACCAGGTAATTTTTAATTTTGAAATCTCATTATTATCCACGTCTGTTTATACGTAAGTATCTACTAGAACATAATTATCATCCACATCCAAGATTCTTCTACATGTATTTAAAAATGAAATAAATTTTCCTAAACTTTTTTTGAATTTAATTTATACCCATGTATAAATTTTTATAAAACACAATGAAATGAATCTTTCAGTCATTTTCCAAATGAGGTACTATATGACCTTTTTGATAAATTAAGGATAAAATGTTTTTTAACATACACAACGTGAGCGGCTATTTTCTTCCCAATGATTCATTAAAATTTAAAATCATCCATTACAATATTACTAGGATATTTTCAATGGAAATGTTTTCTTTTATAATTACGCAGGAATTCAAATGATTTAAATGTAAAAAAGGATATTTTTAATAGATTATTAATGATTTTGTTAGATAACATTAATCCATGTCAACATCCTTTTTTGGATTTTATTCTTGAATAATGTTAATATATTTTTATAAAAACTTCCATTTTGTATTGAACGTTTTATGATTTTTTTCTGTGGATGTTCTATTTTGATATCATTCATAGCTTATGGTTTTAGTATTGACATTTCATATACTAGTTTTAATATGAATGAATATGTTGGTCATGTTTTACCCATTTTATAAGAGGAATGCATTGGACTTTGTAATTGTCGAGCGTGGACTACTATATGCATCGATATATCAGTAAGCCTCATGAGAGAATTATGATTGGGTTTTGGCTAATGTATTAACCAATTTTGTGTGGTATCTTGGTCGAATAATAGAAGGTGTGTTTAAGTAGTCTTGTATTATGTATTTCCTATTTTTAATGTTTGTTATTAAATTTTATTATTCCACTAGTACAATATCCATGAGAAAGTATAAATGGAATTATTTGACATATTTATTCCTTATTAAGTAGAATATTATGTTTAAAAGGCTTCTGTTTCAGTTTTATACATTTCCTTTAATGTACGTGTTTGTTTAGGATAGAATATGAAATATTGTGTATACTTACTGATCATTTAAGCTCACCCATTTCTTATGTTAAATTTTTCCCCAGGGTGAAAAGAAGTATATTATTACTAACCTTCAGGGATATTCTAAGGGGTATGATAGTTTTCAAAGGGGATAATATGTTATTTTTCATTTTAAGATGTAATGTAAAACATAAATTTGTGTCATGTATTTTCAAGGATACTAAAATGATCTGTACATCGAGACATGATTTTTTGTAATAATTGTAATGTAATAAACTAATGCCCTATCTTTGGACAATTGGGTTAGGGTGTTATAGTTTGTATCAAATGAATTTTAGTAAAAACAAAAAAACCTAGATTTAGAAAACATCCATGATTAGGGATCATTGTTGTAAGATAGACTTTGAAGATAAGTATAAAATAAAATCATATAATTTTGGTAATATAGAGATTATATTGGTATTCGTAGAAAATAAATCCATGTTTGGATAATACAATGGGATTTGGTTCTGGAACAAATGTACCTTAGATTTAAAACTCCGACAAGGTGTTCCGAGATTGACTAGGGGAAACCTAGTACATGAAAATGGAAATTACAGTGCACCAAGTTTGACACAATAAGAGGATATGAAATGTATAATTCATATTTTCATTACAAACCATTATCAAGAATTTTTTATTAAATATTTATTCAAATAAACCATGTTTATGATTCTGGATTATATATGCATAAATTTTTCAATTTATGTTAAGTATTTTATTACTTTCAAATTGCGATTTATGATTCAAATCCTTATCTAGTATATCTCATTATTTAGAAATGTTCACATATAGAAGGAATGTACACCATATCAATGAACATAATCCAATTATGGTTTTACCCTATGTATGATAATTATATAGGAACTGGTGATTCAACTTATGTTGAATAGCTTAAAACTGTTTTGGGAAATCTGAATCAGGTTAGGAATAAAAACATTACCCATATGGAGGGCCCTGATCCACTATTTGGAGGATCAATGTTTGACTGATTCATGATACAACAAACCTCAACATTAAATGGGACTATAAATCCATTAATATCTATGAAATGTATAAGGTCATTAGAGAAAACATTTTTTATCTTTGGGGTGTAATGAAAAGTAAAATTTTATCATGGATGTTTATCGTCTCTTGGGAGATGAGGCATAATGGTGGTCATTAATTAAAAAAAAGGATTATTATGAAGTTGAAAATATGAAAAGGATGTATTTTAATTTTCTTTTCGTAGAAAAATACATTCTTTGTGAATAGTTATCTATTATAGAAAGGCAATTTCAAAGATATAAATAAAATGAGGATGATAATGTTACAAAGTATGAGGCTCACTCCGCAAGGTTATTAGGATATGCTGCAGCCAACATATGTAACCCAAAAAATAATATTGAATGATTCTTTGATGGGTTAAAACCATTATTTCAAATCACATTGGTCTCTTAAACATTCTCAACATATGAAGATAGAGTCTCATCTAACATCAATAAAGAGAAGGAATTATCTATGTCTTATTATTTTTAAGGGAACTAATAGAAGAATAGGGATTCTGAGAATCCTGAGAAGGGACACAATGTAAAGTGTAAAAAGGTAAAGGTTGATTTTCTATCCTATAATAAATTTTGAATGAAACTTCTAGGAACATGATTATTATGAACAAGAGCCTCTTAATTGTTTGGATAAAAGTTCCAACATGCTTGTGATTTCAAGGGAAATAAATAAGATGGTAATTTATTTTTCTTTATTTCCACGGAGTAGGGACAATATGTATATTAATTTCGATAACTTCAAGGTATCCTACCCCAGAAAATTCCAAGGGAGAGTGAACATTCTTTTCTGATTACAACTATAGAGGTTAGTGTTCCTAATGATGTGGTGGAAGGTACTATCATTATCTCCTCAAATTTAGGAATTGATTTGTTTGATTATGGACAATCACAATCCTTTATATCTTCCCAGTTTTTATTAAAAATTGTCTACTTCTAATTCACATTATCAAGGGTTTTTTAGTCAAAACCCCTAAGGCAAGCCTTATTGCAATAAATGTGTGTGAGGTAGTTCCCGTTACGGCATATAAATGTTCATTCTATAGTAAATTTATCATCCTACCTATGTTTGACTTTGATATAATACTAGGTATGGATTGGATATGAAAATATGATGCAAAAATCTATTCCAAAAATAATGAAGTTATTATTTTTTAGGAAGATGTAGAATTCAATATCTTTATAGTAGAAACTTCACCACTAGATTCATACCAAACCCCACAACCAGTTGCATTACTGAATGATATTCATAGGTACGAATGGGAAATGACATCTTGTGGTGAAGAAATAAATATTCAAATTATGGATGTACCTATTGTAAAGGAGTATAGTTATATTTTCTCAAAGATTTACCTAGACACCCCCAGATCATGACATTGTATTTTATATTTATTTAATCAACAATGCATGACCAATACCAACAACTCCCTATATAATGGCCACTGTGTAATTAGTAGAGTTAATGTAACAACTATAGGAGTTGACTAATAAGGGATTTATTCACCCTAGAGTTTGTTCATGGGGATCCCCATTTATTTTTGTTAAGAAGAACTATGGATTAATGAGGATGTGAATTAAATATAGAGAAATCAATGCTTTTACAATAATGAATATGTATCCACTACTTTCATTGATTATTTATTTGATAAAATCCATGTAATTAAATATTTTTCAATTATTTACCTTCATTCATAGTTTCATCAATTAGGTGTAAATAAGGAAGATATTATGAAGAAATCAGTTTAAATGAGGTATGATTGTTATGAATTTAATGTAATTCCATTGATGTTGACTTTGGCACCCTCTATTTTTAAAGATCTAATGTATTGATTGTTAAAATAATATCTTCATTATTTTTTTACTATTTGTTGATGATATTTTGGTACAATTAAAAAGCTACGAAGACTATGGGAACAACTTGAAGATTGTTCTTAAAGATATTATAATAAATGAGCTATATGGGATGTTTAGAAAGTGTGAATTCTAGCTATAGGAAATTTCTTTTCTTGTCTATATTATCTCAAAGGACGTAATCTCAGTTGATCCCTCAAAGACAAATTCCGTCCAATAATGGACAACACCGATGAATATAACTGAATTACACAGTTTTATAGGTTTAGCTGGTTACTATTGGCATTTTGACTATAATGTTTCCAAATTTTTTAACCTGTTAACCATCCTCAAACATAAAGGGGTTGAATTCATTATAAAAAATGAGTTTGAGGAATTTTTTGAATAATTGAAGGAAATTTCTTTTAACGATCCTATTTTTTACTTTACTATCTAGAAGTGATGGGTTTGTTATTTATAATGATGCATCATCGAAAAGACATGGTTGTGTTCTTATGTAAAATGATAGGTTTAATGTATATGCATTACAAAAATTTAAAATTCATGAAGAAAACTCTCTAACTCATGATCTTGAGTTTGATATAGTAATATTTTCCCTAAATATACAGAGACAATATCTCTACAGTGAAATATGTGAGATATATACTAATCAGATGATTTTGAAATAAATTTTCTCATAGAAAAAGATCAACATGAGAAAAGGATAACACTTGAGCTACTCAAGAATTATTATTTCACATTACACTACCACTTTGGGAGGGCAAATAATGTGGTGGATGCTTTGAGCTGAAATGAAAATGGAGTTCTGAAAAAAAAAAAATTAGAGTGGAAAATGATCTTTTGTTCATTGATTTAGTAATGATGGATATGGGGATTGTCACAAAAGGTGAAATATAACTATTTTTGAAATGGTTACCAAACCATCACTATATGAAAGGAGAAAAAGATCTCAGTCTGATGATGAGGAATTTCAAAAGAAATTTAAAGGTGTGAATGGTGGGAGATTGATTGACTATGCATTTGAAGATGGAATTTTAAAATATGGGAATAGGATTTGTGTTCATGCTATACCTGAGCTAAAAAGGTAATTATTAGATGACTCGCGAAGATAAAATTTCTCTATAAACCTTGGTATCTCTATGAATTATTGATATTTGAAGAAAAGTTTTTCCGGACAACATGGAGAGGGTGAAGATAATTATGGGTCATGATGTTCCATTTACCAACATGTTATGGATGGGGGAAAACCTCCTAGATGAGTCATAAAACCCCTTCTTATACCTTTGTGGAAATGAGATGATATTACTAAGGATATTATCATGGGACTACTAACTACTCCTATGTGAAATGATGTGATATGGTTCATTGTTGTCATCTTACCAAATCATTTAATTTTATTTCTATAAGAGAAGATTTACCACATGAATGGTTGGAAAGACAATATATTAATGAAGTAGTAAAACAACATTGTGTACCCCCGTAAATATTTTCATACCATGATCCCTGATTCATATCAATATTATGGAAATGTATTTATAATTACCTTGATACTGAACTTCATTTGAGCACTGCATACCACCCTCAAACTGATGGAAAATCATAGTGGACAATTCAAACATTAGGAGACATGTTGAGATCTTTTTCCCTTGACTTTCAGGGTATGTGGGATCATTATTAACCTCTATTAGAATTTTCCTATATCAATATCTTGTAATAAAGTGTTTTTATGGAACCATATAAAGCATTATATAGAATGAGATGTCGTACACCAACTTGTTGGGAGGATGTATGTGAAAGAAAACTAGTAGGTCGAGAACACGTTGAAGAAAAATTAGAGAAGTTGAAAAGTATCCAAACACATATCAAAATATCTCAACATAGGAAAAGTTTATATGATGATAACCAAAGTAAGGATTTGGAATTTCATGTAGGAGATCATGTTTTCATGAAGGTATCTCCGTGGAAGGGTGTTATACAATTTAGTTAGAATGGGAAAATTAAGTCCCATGTACATTGGACCTTTTTAAATTCTAGAACAAATTGGATATGTACCTTATCATTTGGCAGTGCCGATAAGTCTCTCAAAAGATCATGATGTGTTCCATGTATCACGATTAAGTAAATACATGCGTCACCCAACTCATTTACTCACCTATGGAGAAATAGAATTGAATCTCGATCTGTATTATTGTGAAAATCGCTTCTAGATTCTTGATACTATAGAAAAATCGTTGAGTAATTGGAAAACGCATATGTTAAATGTGCTTTGGAGAAACCATAAGATAGAAGAGGCGACATGGAAACTTGAAGAACTTATGATGAAGAATCACCCAAATCTTTTTATGAAATTATATTATTGAAATTTCAAGGATAAAATTATTAATAGGAGGGAATAATTTAACTACACAATATTCCATGGTATACTTACATTATAAATAATTGAATATAGTGCATTGTATGAAACACCGGGTTTGAACACACAACAACCAATCAAACTAGCAATCTAAAAAATGGTTATGAATAGTATTAACAACATTATGAAATTATATAAATTTTATTTTTCAAAATGGACTTTGTTTTAGAATTTTTAATTTCATAATTATCCTAGGATGAATTTTTGGTACTTTTCTGATAACTTTCATATTTTGACGAATAATTGAAAATACTACATTTTAATTGAAAATAACTATTTAATATAAATAATGTATACTGTTAAAATATAGAATTTGGTGGTTTTAAAGTAAAATTAGATCATATTTTTATAATTTAATATAAAATAGGTAATTGGAATAAATTAAACATTTTAATTGACCATAAACACATGTCAATCTTTGTATATATTTTAATTTCCTAAAAACACGGTTTCTAGTTTTAACATCACCTATTAAATTTAAATTATTTACTACAGATGATGTGTTTTGATTTTTGGAAAAATGATTTTCATATTTGGAATCATACTTTTCAAATTTTTTAAATAGTTTCCTTTTACTTTTGGACATTATGAATAGTAAGTTTAGTAATTATTTTTATTTTCTATGGTTAAAGGGTAAATCAGGTAAAGAAGGGTAAAAAACAAAATTATAATAATGTAAAACTACCCTAAAACGTGTCTGAATCCCATTTGATAAGATATTTTTGACGATGAACATCCTTAGGTCGAACATTAGGAATTTGGGTTCCACATGGGTGTGAAAATGACATTTTATAACATTTAATTTAAAGAAAAGGGACATATAACATAAACATGTATCTTTTACTAAATAAATTTCAATAAAGGGTTATATAACTGATATCTATTACTATAAATAGTCAATAGAAATATAAAACGGTTTCTTACATCATGGTATTTTATTTATTATTTATAAACATTAAATAAATATATTTATTAATTACACAATGATGACGCAGTGATTACCTTATTAATAAATGATTCAAATAAATGAATTTATAAATATTAAAATAAATTTAATATGATAATTTTGATGCAATATACGAATTATCAATATGAAATTGACATATTAGGTATGAGTTAATTCCTTTGGTCAGAAGGAATCAAGTATTTATGACATTAACAAAAATTAATTACTAAATAGTGTCCAAATTGACATAAATGAGTTTTTAAAACAAATAATAATTTATTAAATGATATAATAGTCCAAAAAATATAAGATTCTCCCAAATGACAAATATAGTGTTATAAATTTCATTAATTATCCACTTGAGGTTGTTTTTTTCATTTCATAGTAACTATATTAAACATATAGTATAAATATACAAGTAGACGGGTTAAAGCCAAAAGATAAGGTTAAATACATAAAATAAAATTATATAATACCTATTATTTGAATGTATTTTTACCCAATCTCATCTTAACTATCAGATAATTCACATTGGGGACATTAGAAATTTAAAATAAATATATAATAAATTAATATTTCACGACATTCCTAAAGTGCCCCTCACATCTTCTACAAATGGGTACTTCTCCTTATCTTTTATTCACACCTCTGAAGCCCATTGGCTTGGCCAAACACAATAAAAATCTCATAAAAAATCCATCAAATCATCCTAGAGGCCACCCTTTGGGATGAAAACAATTGTAAAGAGTCTTTTAGTTCAAATCAAAAGGAGACACCCGAAGAAGAATTAATTGTTTTATCCCTTCATTCAAAGTTCTGTTCTTCTTATACTTCCTCTTTCTATATTGTTTCCATAAAAAAGTAAAAAATCTAGTATCTTCCACTTATTGGAATGTTATTATAATTTGTTTACAACAATATTCATCATTTTATCCTTCATATGAATAATAATATCAGAATGTGTGCATACGCACGACTTACCGTCTCCACACCGTGGTGTAATTTGTTATCCCACATTACATTATTTGTATGGGTATAATTATCATTATAATTGACATAAATAATGAATATTACATTATTATGATTCATTATAATCAATATTTCATCGAGTTCTATATCATTTATCCATTAAAGGAATGATATTATCACTTGTGGGTACGTACGACCTACTATCTCCATGAAGTGATAAGTATCATTCTCCACATTACCCATTCAAGAATGATTATAAACATCATATGACAATTAAATATTATATTTATGATCATAATATCAAACTATATTTGAATATAATTCATCTTATTCCTAATAAACATGACTTACATACCAAAAACATGCATAAGAAAACAAAGTAGTTAACACACAAATTAATGATAATACATAAATATTATTAACAAAACTAGATAAAAGAATCATATATGATATCATAAATATGTATATGGTCCTAGTATGATTTATTATCTTACATTAACTATTATAATGGAGGTTAACACACCATCTAATAAAGGAATATACACGGAAAGGTTAATTTTGCAATCTCATTATTATCTGATTTTGTTTATATGCAAGTATCTATTGGGACATACTTATCATCCACATCCATGTTTCATATAAATGTATTTCAAAATAATAGATATATTCCTAGACTATTTTTAAAATTAATTTATACCGACGTTTGACATTTTCTAAAACGTTTTGAAAGGAATATTTTTTTCATTTTCGAAATGTGATAATTTATGGATTTTTAAGAAAAATTAAGGAAATAAAGTTTTTTTAACATATATGGTGTGAGAATATATTATCCTTTGTTATGACACATAACATTTTGAATCATCCATTATAATATTAATAGGTTATTTTCAATGGAAATTTTTTATTTCATAATTACGGAGGCCTTCAATTGAATTCAATGTAAAAAAAGGATATTTTTCAAATATTTTTAATGATATTGTTATATCAAATTCATATATGTCATATTCATTTCATGAATTTTATGATTAATTAAGGTTAATATATTATGATACAATCTTACATACTACATTGAAGGTATTATTATATGTTTTACTATTGATGTGCTATTTTGATATCATTCATAGCTTATGGTTTATGTATTGAAATTTCATATGATAGATTTGATATGAATGTTTATATTGGTTATGCTTTACCCCTTTCAAATTGAGGAATGTGTTGAACATTGTAAGTGTTAGATGGGCCCGACTATAGCTCCTTAATTCATTGGTAGTTCTAATGAGACAATTATGTTTGGGTTTTGGCTAATGTCTTACCAAATTAAGTATGGTGTCTTGGCCGAAGCCTTAATGGGGGGTTTATGATGTCCCACATTATGTATTCCCTATTATTAAGGGTTTCTATTATATGTGATTATTTTAATAGTGGAATATCCATGTGAAAGTATAAATGGAATTGTATGACTTATTCTTACAATATTTTACTAAAGATTATGTTTAAAAGGCTTCTGTATCTATTTCATACCTAGCCTTAATAGTTTGTTCTTATTTCTGAGAGCTTCCTCTATATTTTTTATCCTTACCGAGCATTTGAGATCACCCTATCTTATGTTTCCTTTTTGATCAGGATGCAGAGATGCATATTATGGTTGACCTGCAAGGATAGTCTAAGGGATTTGATATTTTTCGAAGGGGATAATATGTTGTTTTTCTTTTCAAGATGTAATGTAAAACATATATTTGTATGTAGTATTTCAAAGTCTACTAAACTAATCTGTCCATCCGGATGTGATTCCTTTTAGTAATGTCAATTTAATAAAACAACGCACCATATTCGGGGAAATGGGTTCATGGCATTGCATTAATAATAAAATTTCTTGCTTTGTTGAAACTAAGTGTTGAGTGTCTTATACAAAATTTTACATAATGATATAATTTTTAATTATTGGGTTTTTTCAATTATTATAATGTGGTATTAGCTGATGATAGACATAAGCCTCCAGAAGACCAATATCCATCCACACACTCCCCAATACACCACATGAGGCATCCTCGTACATTGTATATCTCTCTCTGGGATTAGAAATAATTAAGACTAAATTAGATGTCAAAAGATCCTACATCTCCTTAAAATAAAATTTAAACTTATCATTACACTCAAATAACATCTCTTGTTGAGTCAATACTATTGATTTAGATGTTAACCTTGATATATTTTAAAAAATGTTTCTATAATACAAAACCAATCATAAATATATTTTTATCTCAGACACGTTCTTTATATGCTTCTAATACATTACAATTAGGTTCTTCTCAACGAATTCAAAATCCAAATTCTCAATAATCCCATTTACCAATAACATTATCCAAGGCTATACCATGTATAAATTTTCATATAAATGATGCTCTCTCGAGGTTCCAACAACAACACTCAGATTGTATCTATGGACCTCCTCTATCATTTAATACACCAATATATCACAAAAACATTACTATGAAGGAGTATAAAAAGCAATGAATGATGTATTTAATCAATTAAAAAACAATTTAGGAAATTGGAAATGAGAACTAATATAACTAGGTACTCAAAGATCTCATACCTACTCCAAAAAGATGTCGATGGAATATCCACTTCTCATATCCTCAACTGATGATACCCCTACCTCATTTTTTCCTTTGAAAGTAATTGGGATCCCCTGAGACGTTCAAAACAATCATCCATCTTAGAAAATGGGTTTTTTATATTTACATGATATAGCATATAATACTCTATAATGTTGGAGACTGTAATAAGATTTCTATGAAAAAATCAAAAAAAATTCCTTTTACGATAGAATGTGATAGATAAATTTATTTCTTTCATAGACCTCATAATGAACCTTTAACTCTTTTTACTCCGAATGATCCATCCACTATGATGGTAAAGAATGGGGATCTTACCGAAGAAAATATTAATAGTTATTTAAACCTATCACTATATCGGAGACCTAGAAAAACGATATCAAAAAACATTTGGGTGCTAATTCACAACCACTAGAAGATGGCCATCTAAATATTTCCCCACAGAATAAATTAACAACCAAGAAATATAACATGTTATTGATCCTTCATTTGGAACAACATTCCCTTAAATCCTTGACCTCGAATCCCACTCACCCAATATGTCATGTGTAATTGGGTTATGATATATAAACAGGAACCTTTAGTGATAAAGGTTAATATGATCTTTGAAACTGATCATCCAATACCTACAAAGGATGGAATTGAAAATATCCATATCCCGTGCAAGTATTTCTCGTATGACATTGACTTGAAAATCCAAAAAGGTACAATATATAAAATTGATCATTATTAATTTTTCAATCCAAATGATGTATTAAGATCCATCACAAATGGAATCAACAAAAATTTCACAACAAAATAATCACAAAAAATATATATTAATGAATGTGAAAACCCAGTATCAAACATAGAGAAATCCATAACAGAAGAAAAAACATTGTAACTATCTTTGTGGATAAACCATATTTAGCATCCTCATATTCCACATGTACTACATAATGATGTCTCATCTTAACCCCTCTTTGACCCTTCATATATGAATGGGATTCCCCCTTATAATGAGGGTTCAATCCCACAACCTTAAAAATATATCCCCACACCGGAAACATATAATAAAATGTTGTACCAACACCACCCCCTAAAGGGAATACCTGTATAACTATTAATGAAGATTTATAAACCCACACTGCTGTCACATCCTTTTAGCCTCTAGGACATTTTCTCTTGTGTGGAAAAACATCTTGTATTGGTAACAAGACACCATCTTATTCCTTGTAACAACTATTGGCAGAGAACATGATAATTACATAGAACATTTTCAACAACAATGACGAGGCTCGCCCCACTTATTCTTTTAACTAGTTTAAAGACCCTAGATTCCACCTATAACTGATGAATTCCCACTGTAACACCCCGATATTTTATGAAAAATATTCTTTTTATTTCATTAATGTATTGTGTTGTACGCTACACCAAAAGGAGCTTGCACAACACGCATCCTTGACTTTCCTTGCATTACACGCAATCGCGACCTTCCTCGATAGCGTGTGTAGTACGCAATACCGAGTTTCACTAAACAACGATATTCTATTAAAATATTATTAAAACTAGCCGTTATGAATAGTAATAACAACTTTTTGAAATTTTGTAAATTTTATTTTTCAAAATGGTTCTCATTTTTGGATTCGGAATATCGAAATTAGCTTAGGGTGAAATTTTGGTAATTTTCGGATAACTTTCATATTTTGTTGAATAGTGAAAATTACTAAATTTTAATTAAAAACAACCTTTTCAATCGAAATAATTAATAGTGATAAATTATTAATTTGAGTGGTTTTAAAGTATATTTAGAATATATTTTTACAATTTAATACAATGTTGGTCATTGGATGTAATTCTACATTTCAACCAGACATAAACAAGTGTCAATCTTTTGATAGTTATTATCTTTTAAAAACACGCTATTTGTTTTGACGACGGGAATTAATTTTTAAATTAATTAATGCAACTGATATGTTTTGAATTTGGTAAAATAGACATCATTTTTGAGTTCATAATATAAAATATAGCTTAGGACTAATTTTTGGTATTTTTCTGGAAACTTTCATTTTTTGATGAATAGTGAAACCACTAAGTGGTAGTTAAAAAAACTGAATTTTTCATAAAACATAATTTTACCGCTTCTGTGAGTGGAATTTCGAAAATCCAAGAGACACGGTTGATGTCAGTAAGTAAAATGTGGTTCAATGAGATGAAAATAATTTTTGGTGAATAGTAACTTTTTACTTTTTTTCCCACGGTTAAAAATAAATAGGGTAATTAAGGGTAAAAAATGATATTATTATTACCCTAACACATGTCCTAATTATATTGGGCAACTATAATTCGACCAAAAACAACCATAGTAATAAAATATGACCATTTAGGCCCACTTGGATTAGATTAGGACATTTATTATTAATTTATTTAAAGAAGGGTTAAAATAGTTAAAATCATAAATTAATAAGTAAATAATTTTTAATATGGGTTTATACATACGATAAATTCGACAATAAATATTCATTAGAAAGATAAAAAGATTTCCTACATAATGGTATTTTATTTGTAATTTTTGGACATTATATAATATAATTTATTTATGACACAACGATGATGCAGTAATTATCTTATTAAGGAAATATTGACATAATTGATGTTATAAATACCCAAATAAATATAATTTGAGACTTTTATGACATAAAATAATTTTATAGGTTAATATGACATGTTATTGTTGATTTAAGTAACTTGGTTCGAACTTATCATTCTGTTATGAATTTCATAAAAATCATGTACCAAATAGTGTCAAAATTGACATAAATTAGTTTTTAAAACAAATATTATATTATTAATTGTTATTTTATTCCTAAAAATCTAAGGATCGGCCAAATGACTTATATAAGGTTATATATATTAATAATAATAAACTTGGGGTTCTTTTGTCTTGATATAGTAAGTTTATTAACCATATAGTGTAAGAAAACAAAAAGACACGGTAAAAGTTAAATTATTTAACTTAGAGTTAAATCTAATTGATAAGGTTAAAATAATAACCTAAGCTTGTCTAAATACTATTGGATGAGAGGATTTAGACCCATCTCCACCTTAGCCTCGAAATATATCAATTTGGAGCTATTTAAAACCGAACTTGACTTTATAATAAAATAATATTTTTAGTTATTCCAAAGGTGCCCCTCTCCTCCCTTATAAAAGGGCACCTCCTCCCTCTCTTCCTCACACCACTTTGAGCCTTCAAGCTCGGCCAACCCCTACCAATTTCTTCTCTACAATTCCCTAGCAACATCCTAGAGGTTCTGGTCTTCTTCAAAGACCTATTTTAGTGCCCTAAAAGGAGGTCTCAAAGAAGCAGTCCAAAGAAGAGGTAATGTCAGTTACCGATTCATTCATCTTTATTTCTCCTTCCACTTCTTCTTATTTATTTGTTTCATTATGAATTAATAACTTCAGTATCACTCATATAATGATATGTTATTATAAGTATGAAACAACCCTATTTCAAAATCTATCCATCCTATGGAAAAAGAAATCACCGCGCGTGCGTACGTACGGAATACCGTCTCCACGCCGTGGTGTAATCTATTTTCCACCACCACCTTACATGGATGGGTATAATGGTGTAAATAATAACTATACATAGTTATTAGAACATCATTCTGATTCTGATATATTGTATCATCCACTCCAATTCAATTCAATAATTATGGAAACGATATCATCGCTCGTGCGTACGTACGGACTATCGTCTCCACGACGCGATGAGATTCATTCTTCATGTTAACAATTTAAGAATGATTATAAAGTATATATAAGAAATAATAATGAAATATATGACATTATAAAGCTACTGGATTTATGTATATATTTATTTCATCTACTTAATTCTATTAAACTCAATAAGGAAACGAAAACAGCGTTCATGCGTACGTACGGCCTACCGTCTCCATGAACGGTGTATTTCTTTCCATTTATCGATCTATTATATATATGTATATTCTTAATATATATATAAATCGTGTTTTATATTCTGTAATTAAGTAATCATGATCTATGTAATCATATGAATAATTACAAGTTAAAACACGAACAATAAATGAGACGATTTTACCCAAAACACTCTTTAACATGGAATTTAGAAAAGAACGGGTAATATAAAGTCATAAGTGAACCATATATGATATCATAACAATGAGTATTATTCTGGAATAAGTCAATGATAGTATTTAAATCATTATACAGGAGTTTCAGACACTTACGAAGCAAATCAGACCTAAGGTAAGGGAAATATCACAATCATATTTTTATCCGAGATTGTTTATACTTTGGTATTTACTGGGGTGTATTTTATCATCCACATCCATGTTTCCTAAATATGTAATATTATTTCCATCCACCTACAATTTTTTAAATCCAATTTTACCCTTCGGAGAGTTTTTAGTAAAATATATGAAAGGAATCTTTTTTCGTTTTTCGTACGAGGTACTTTTTGACTTTTCCGACAAAAGTAAGAGAAGAATGTTTTTTTAACTTATACGGCATGAATGGATTTTTAAAAAATTATTTCCAAG
Source organism: Viscum album (assembly GCA_963277665.1). Lineage (NCBI taxonomy): Eukaryota > Viridiplantae > Streptophyta > Magnoliopsida > Santalales > Viscaceae > Viscum > Viscum album. The sequence goes on from OY728147.1 coordinate 221,624,099, forward strand.
AAGCTTCCTTTACAAGTTTTCAAGTTTATTTTTAATCAACTTATTTTAGATTAATATTGCATGACATGTTATGAAGGGAAATATGTTTTTAAAGTAGAAAAGATATTTTCCTCAAGAATGAAGTTCAAGTGTTTTATCAAAATTATTTTCCATCTAAGATAATAAAGGGTTCTGTTTTTTATCCCTATTATTACATTGATTTTATTATGTTGTGATGGAATTATTTATGAATTCCTTTATCGTATATGAGTTTTTTTATGATGTCATGGTGTTTAAAGTTCCCATTTTTATTACATGGGTTATGCAATGATGTATGATTTATGATTTTGTGGCACACATAAGAATGGTATCATTATGAGATGGGTGGGACCTATATCTCCCTCCAATGCATTGGGTAAAGATTTTATATCTCATGTGATAGACATGGCTGGAATGGTAGGTTATACCGGTTCAGTGAAACAGGACTGAAACGAGGGTGACTCAGTTCAGAAATGGACTTTGTCCACTAAGATAGTCTTGGCAATGAGTCTGGACTAATAAGAAATGATTATCTATGATTATGTGTGTATGCCACAAAGTTTCATGTTTTATGTTATGATTATTGGGATTACATTTCACTACTATGATTTATCCCATGTTATGAAATTATGATCTCTTTTTGCAGGTTAAGATTTCCAAAAGATATGTTCTTATGAATATGATGTGATTGATATTTCTTTTGTTTACCCTTACTAAGCATTTGAGCTCACCATTTTATATTTTCTTTTCCCAAGGATATAAAGAAAGGTTTTAGGTAAAAAAAAGGATGATCTTTATGGGAGATGTTGAAGATCCTTCACCACGATTAGAAGATTATATTCCGAGTTTCCAAAGACACTAAACTATTACGGTCCTTTTGTGTGTGTTTTTGTTATGTACTAAGTATTCCACAAAATTTATGTAATGTTTATGTACGTCAAGCTTCGGGTCTCTACAGTTGGTATCAGAGGAAAGGTTTAGACAACATTTGGAAACTAGGATGCGAAAACATTAGTGAGATCCCTAGAGATATTTCTAAGGTAAGTCTAGGGATGTCCCTAAGGATAAGTATACGTATAGGATATAGTCCTAGAACTATGGTAACGATATTAGATTAAACCAAAGATGTTAGATATTGAAGTTAATCCCCCATTATTATGATTTTTTCCTCTCACACTATTCTTTTTGGGTTTTAGAAAATGGTTGGAAACAAGATGACTCACGACAATGGAGGATATGATGGACAATGTAATGATATTCTTCATGAGAAACCAAATGAAATGGGATTTGGTGGTCCAAACATCATTATTATGCTGAATCAGCAATCTCATAATATGATCAATAAAGTAAAATTTGGTAAGTTTCCTGAATCGGCTAATAAGAGAAATATGGAGTTTCATGATGATCATAGAGGAAAGAAAGTTCAATTTCCCCTATGTAAATCATGTGGGAAGAGGCATCAAGGAGAATGTTTCAAAGGAACTGGAAGATGCTTTGGGTGTGGAAAAGAAGGACACAAAGCCATTAAGTGCAAAGGAAAAGGTTCAGTTAACACCAGGGATGAGGATAATGGTTTTGCTACGACATCAACAATGGTTAAATGTTTTAAATGTGGAATGTACGGGCATTATGCAAACCAATGCCCTAAGGGAAAGTCTCATGAAGAGAATCAGTATGGTCGTATGGGTAGTATTTATGTTGATGATGATGATGAGACTACAAATGATATGTGAGATGAAAGAATTGTTGAAGCTCGGTTAATGGTTTAAGAATGTAGTTGAATGATTACATGTTTATCAAGTGTAATGTTGTATAAGTAATCTCATGGTACTATGGAATAAAGAGACATCTAAGGATTGTTACACTGTTGTCTTTCCTTATGTTTTGAAAGTGTATGATTAATGGTACCAGTAACCATTAAAGGTTATTTATATACTTTTTGGAAGGCAAATGATATGCGCATAATGAAGGGATAAGAAGATAATGAGATGTTTGATTATATTCATGAGATCATGACTGATACAAGGACTAAGTGATATTATGGTTTGAGTATATAGAATTTTGAGGATTTTGGTATGTGGAATATGTTAACTTTTAATTGCATTCATGTTTTCACTAAGGTTCAATGGGTATTCATTTTTCAATAGAATACATGATTAAGGCCATCGAATGTTTGGAATGTGACGAACAAGACATATCATATGATATATGAGGATCAACGATGGTATTAAATCACTGGTAATCGTTTTCGCTATATTATGAGAGTGGACTACAATATTATGGATAAGCCTAAAGATTGGAATGGATTATGTTGGAAATAAGTTAGTATTGTTTAAGGATAGAAGTTTTTTCTATATTATTGATGGGATGTTATAGTAATATAGTTTTAGAAAAAGGACAACCTGAAGGACGGGCGACATCCCATCGTGTCGGACAAGGCTGTGGGAATCGAACCCACAACTGAAGTGCGACTGGCCTTTATCGCCTACCACTGGCCTACAAGAAGACCATGTTTAGTAGAAAATAGTTTTATTATATTAAGCAATATGATATATGAAGTATAATTCCATTTTAGGAACTATATTTGATTAATCTCACTATAGATGGACTTATGTATTTTTGATAACTTTTATGACCTTTTGGTTGAGATAGATGGAATGACCCATCATTCTATCACATGATCTTCTAACACAACACGAATAACAAATTCAACTTCATTTCATTAATGGATGAAATGGAAAATTTTCAATTAACGAACAACAATGAGATTGTACCAAAATCATGTGAGTATTTCTTTTAATGATCTTGAAAACCAAAAATGTTGTCCTAGTGCCCTTATATCCGATGAATCAGATGGTACGTTAGATCATCACAAATCTATGGATTTGTGATTGCTGACTTTTCCATAGCCATGTTTTCTACCACTCTCCATCAGAACATGATGGTTAGATTTCTTTTCCATATCCATATTTTCACCTAAGTGGAAACCCAATGATTAGTTTATTTGGGTAACCGTTATGTTTCATTCTTTAGTTTTTAAAGAATCGTTTTGGTATTCCTTTTTACTATGTGGGTTTCTATCAAATAAACTTTCGAATAGTAAACCATTTATAACCCCGAAGAATTTGGAGGGCGAAATTCATTTTAAGGGGGGTAGAATGTAACACCCCGAGATTTTATGAAAAATATTCTTTTTATTTCATTAATGTCTTGTGTTGTACGCTACACCAAAAGGAGCTTGCACAACACGCATCCTTGACTTTCCTTGCATTACACGCAATCGCGACCTTCCTCGATAGTGTGTGTAGTACGCAATACCGAGTTTCACTAAACAATGATATGCTATTAAAATATTATTAAAACTAGCCATTATGAATAGTAATAACCACTTTTTGAAATTTTGTAAATTTTATTTTTCAAAATGGAAATCATTTTTGGATTCGAAATATCGAAATTAGCTTAGGGTGAAATTTTGGTAATTTTCGGATAACTTTCATATTTTGGTGAATAGTGAAAATTACTAAATTTTAATTAAAAACAACTTTTTCAATTGAAATAATTAATAGTGATAAATTATTAATTTGAGTGGTTTTAAAGTATATTTAGAATATATTTTTACAATTTAATACAATGTTGGCCATTGGATATAATTTTACATTTCAACCAGACATAAACAAGTGTCAATCTTTTGATAGTTATTATCTTTTAAAAACACGCTATTTGTTTTGACGACGGGAATTAATTTTTAAATTAATTAATGAAACTGATATGTTTTGAATTTGGTAAAATAGACATCATTTTTGAGTTCATAATATAAAATATAGCTTAGGACTAATTTTTGGTATTTTTCTGGAAACTTTCATTTTTTGATGAATAGTGAAACCACTAAGTAGTAGTTAAAAAAACTGAATTTTTCATAAAACTTAATTTTACCACTTCTGTGAGTGGAATTTCGAAAATCCGAGAGACACGGTTGATATCAGTAAGTAAAATGTGGTTCAATGAGATGAAAATAATTTTTTGGTGAATAGTAACTTTTTACTTTTTTAACCACGGTTAAAAGTAAATAGGGTAATTAAGGGTAAAAATGATATTATTATTACCCTAACACATATAATAATTCTATTGGACAAGTATAATTAGACCAAAAACAACCTTATAAATAAAATATGACCATTTAGGCCCACTTGGATTAGATTAGGACATTTATTATTAATTTATTTAAAGAAGGGTTAAAATAGTTAAAATCATAGTTTAATAAGTAAATCATTTTTAATATGGGGTTATACATAAGATAAATTTGACTATAAATATTTATTAGAAATATAAAAAGCTTTCCTACATAATGGTATTTTATTTGTAATTTTTAGACATTAAATAATATAATTTATTTATGACACAACGATGATGCAGTAATTATCTTATTAATGAAATATTGACATAATTGATTTAATAAATACCCAAATAAATATAATTTGAGACTTTTTATGACTTACACTAATTTTATAGGTTAATATGACATTTTATTGTTGATTTAAGTAACTTGTTTCGAACTTATCATTCTGTTATAAATTTCATAAAAATCATGTACCAAATAGTGTCAAAATTGACATAAATTAGTTTTTAAAACAAATATTATATTATTAATTGTTATTTTCTTCCTAAAAATCTAAGGTTCGACCAAATTACTTAGATAGGGATATATATATTAATAATAAACAACTTGGGGTTCGTTTGGCTTGATATAGTATGTTTATTAACCATATAGTGTAAGAAAACAAAAAGACATGGTAAAAGTTAAATTATTTAACTTAGAGTTAAATCTAATTGATAAGGTTAAAATAAAAACCTAAACTTGTCTAAATCCTACTGGATGAGAGGATTTCTACCCATACCCACCTTAGCTTTTAAATATATCAATTTTGAGCTATTTAAAACCGAACATGACTTTATAATAAAATAATATTTTTAGTTATTCCAAAGGTGCCCCTCTTCTCCCTTATAAAAGGGCACCTCCTCCCTCTCTTCCTCACACCACTTTGAGCCTTCAAGCTCGGCCAAACCCTACCAATTTCTTCTCTCCACTTCTCTAGAAACATCCTAGAGGTTCTGGTCTTCTTCAAAGACCTACTTTAGTGCCCTAAAAGGAGGTCTCAAAGAAGCACTCCAAAGAAGAGGTAATGTCTGTTACCGATTCTTTCATCTTTATTTCTCCTTCCACTTCTTCTTCATTAGTAATTTCATTATGAATTAATAACATCAGTATCACTCATATACGGATAGGTTATTATATGTATGAAACAACCCTATTTCACCATCTATCCATCCTATGGAAAAAGAAATCACCACGCGTGCGTACGTACGGAATACCGTCTCCACGCCGTGGTGTAATCTATTTTCCACCACCACCTTACATGGATGGGTATAATGGTGTAAATAATAACTATACATAGTTATTAGAACATCATTCTGATTCTGATATATTGTATCATCCACTCCAATTCAATTCAATAATTATGGAAACGATATCATCGCTCGTGCGTACGTACGGACTATCGTCTCCACGACGCGATGAGATTCATTCTTCATGTTAACAATTTAAGAATGATTATAAAGTATATATAAGAAATAATAATGAAATATATGACATTATAAAGCTACTGGATTTATGTATATATTTATTTCATCTACTTAATTCTATTAAACTCAATAAGGAAACGAAAACAGCGTTCATGCGTACGTACGGCCTACCGTCTCCATGAACGGTGTATTTCTTTCCATTTATCGATCTATTATATATATGTATATTCTTAATATATATATAAATCGTGTTTTATATTCTGGAATTAAGTAATCATGATCTATGTAATCATATGAATAATTACAAGTTAAAACACGAACAATAAATGAGACGATTTTACCCAAAACACTCTTTAACATGGAATTTAGAAAAGAACGGGTAATATAAAGTCATAAGTGAACCATATATGATATCATAACAATGAGTATTATTCTGGAATAAGTCAATGATAGTATTTAAATCATTATACAGGAGTTTCAAACACTTACGGAGCAAATCAGACCTAAGGTAAGGGAAATATCACAATCTCATTTTTATCCGAGATTGTTTATACTTTGGTATTTACTGGGGTGTATTTTATCATCCACATCCATGTTTCCTCAATATGTAATATTATTTCCATCCACCTACAATTTTTTAAATCCAATTTTACCCTTTGGAGAGTTTTTAGTAAAAGATATGAAAGGAATCTTTTTTCGTTTTTCGTACGAGGTACTTTTTGACTTTTCCGACAAAAGTAAGAGAAGAATGTTTTTTTAACTTATACGGCATGAATGGATTTTTACAAAATTATTTCCAAGAAGTTTCCTTTACAAGTTTTCAAGTTTATTTTTAATCAACTTATTTTAGATTAATATTGCATGACATGTTATGAAGGGAAATATGTTTTATATTCTGGAATTAAGTAATCATGATCTAAGTAATCTTATGAATAATTACAAGTTAAAACACGAACAACAAATGAGATGATTTTACCCAAAACGCTCTTTAACATGGAATTTCCAAAAAAACGGGTAATATAAAGTCATAAGTGAACCATATGTGATATCATAACAATGATTATGATTCTGGAATAAGTCAATGACAGTACTTAAATCATTATACAGGAGGTTCAGAAACTTACAAAGAAAATCAGACCTAAGGTAAGGGAAATATCACAATCTCATTTTTATCCAAGATTGTTTATACTTTGGTATTTACTGGGGTGTATTTTATCATCCACATCCATGTTTCATAAATATGTAATATTATTTCCATCCACCTACAATATTTTAAATCCAATTTTACCCTTTGGTGAGTTTTTATTAAAAGATATGAAAGAAATCTTTTGTCGTTTTTCATACGAGGTACTTTTTGACTTTTCCGACAAAAGTAGGAGAGGATTGTTTTTTTAACTTATATGGCATGAATGGATTTTTAAAAAATTATTTCCAAGAAGATTCCTTTACAAGTTTTCAAGTTTATTTTTAATCAACTTATTTTAGTTTAAAATTGAATGACATGTTAAGAAAGGAAAAATGTTTTTGAAGTGCTAAGGATATTTTCCTCAAGAATGAAGTTCAAGTGTATTATCATCCATATAAGATAATAAAGGGTTCTATTTTTATCTCTATTATTACATGGATTTTATTATGTTTTTATGGAATTATTTATGAATTCCTTTATCGTATATGAATTTTTTTATGATGTTATGGTGTTTAAGATTCCCATTTTTATTACATGGGTTATGAAATGATGTATGATTTATGATTTTGTGTAACACATAAGAATGGTATCATTATGAGATGGGTGGGACCTATATCTCCCTCCAATTCATTGGGTAAAGATTTTATATATCATGAGATAGACATGGATTCAATGGTAGGTTATACCAGTTCAGTGAAACAGGACTGAAACGAGGGTGACTCGATTCAGAAATGGACTTTGTCCACTAAGATAGTCTTGGCAATGAGTCTTGACTAATAAGAAATGATCCTCTATGATTATGTGTGTATTCCACAAAGTTTCAGGTTTTATGTTATGATTATTGGTATTACATTTCACTACTATGATTTATCCCATGTTATGAAATTATGATCTCTTTTTGCAGGTTAAGATTTCCAAAAGATATGTTCTTATGAATATGACATGATTGATATTTCTTTTGTTTACCCTTACTGAGCATTTGAGCTCACCCTTTTATGTTTCCTTTTCCCCAGGATATAAAGAAAGGTTTTAGGTAAAAAAAGGAAGATCTTTATGGAAGATGTTGAAGATCTTTCACCACGATTAGAATATTATATTCCGAGTTTCTAAAGACACTAAACTATTACGGTCCTTGTGTGTGTGTTTTTGTTATGTACTAAGTATTCCGCAAAAGTAATGTAATGTTTATGTACGTCAAGATTCGGGTCTCTACATCCACTAATTCCTATATTCAACTATAATTTTCCCTCATCCATCACTAATTTATACACCACCTTAGTATAAGTTGTTTGAAAAAGGAAGGTATGAATAGATATGATCTCAAACTTCATTCCCACATGAAAATGTCCCACCTTGAGGACTTCATTAATGTTGATTACATTATACAATTTAACAAAATCATTATACTATGTATCATACTCCATTATTTAATGGTCTCCTTTATCCATCATCATGAACTTGTTGGCCTTCCCCAGCATTAACTTCTAGGGATAAAATTATTATTCTATTTTAAAGAATCTCTATGTGATTCATCATATCTACACATTTTTACCATAGATTCCCACCATTTCCTACCCAGTATATCCAACATGTAAATGGAAAATTTAACATTAATGGATGTAAGGTTCTACTTTAATATAAAAGATATACATGATCTTTTTGATCCACCCCTTACGATTAGGATTACCATTGTCACAAATAAATACTAGTTGATTCTACATAGTAAACACTTGAACGTGGTCTAATGTCTATTACAGACCTATAACACCATCTTGGCCTAGATATTTGATGTTACATATCACTAAATCAACTAAATCCGAGTTAACTATAGGATTATTATGACTAACATGTTCTAAAAAATAGTCCTCAAATCTAAAATATTACCTTTTTGATAGCATTATCTAAAAAAATACCAACTCAATAACAAAAATTAAATATTAATCAATATCTATTAAAGCACAATAAACTATTATAATAGTTATGAAAGAAACAAAATCAATTATAAAAAAAATTCAAAAAATTAGGGGATGTAAAAAAATTAAAAATATTTTTTTACACCATGTATTATTTGCCAACATAGTTAGACATACCATGCAGAAACCATGTAAAATGGAACTGCGTGATTAAATTGCTAGATACAAGGGATTTCCACAACTAACATTGACAATTCCCCTAAACCCTACACTTATTCTATCCAACCCTATTAACCTTTGAAACCCAAAATTTCTCAAAACCACACATAAGGTATCCTCAAAACACATATATGAATATGGAAAACATTATACCACATAAAAAACAAAAAAATATTCAAATAATAAATTTACACCCAACCACCAATGGACACTCTATGTTTGGAATTATGGTGAGTTGGAAAAGAAACCCTCTCTGTCTACCTCACGATCCTCGAGATTATTATCCTCGATATACTACCAATAATCAACCATAAACCTCCATAAAATATAATTTTTTAGTGAACCTACCCAGTTCAACCTGACTAGTAACCTTCAACAGTTCTGTACAAGGCCCACGGTATGTTCTGGATTGCCATGCATGGAGAAAATCATTAGCATATCACAAATAACAATTTGTAAATGATTTCACACTTGAAAAAATTTCATGACCCATCAATTTTTTTATAATCCATACCAACATGATAAGTAGTTTTAATAGATATGTACACAAAAATTAGAGTAAACCTTCCATGATAATAAAAAAATATAATAAATGACATCACAAAATTCAACAAAACATATATAGATGATATTTATATATGGAAACTATAAACCTGGAATAAATAACAAGAGGAAAATGCAACACAAATATATGTTATTAAACAACAAAACTAGTCCCCATGAGTTGAATTTGTGAGACACATATCCACCTTTCTATCAAACTAAGGACATCATTACTCATGAGGATCCATCGAACTACGTTTTTCCCTTACCATTAATATTTTTTTATGTAAATAAAGGTATATATATGGTCAAATGAATCTATATGATGTGAGGAAAAAATCACAGTACAATAAAACTTGGAATCTTGTAAGGCCATTATCAATGAAAACTAATAAGTCACGTACAAGAAAACATAACTCAAAATCCAGTTTACCTTAAAAAAGGTCACTTCAAAATAATTCATCAGAAATACCTTTTATTTATCCCAAATAAACCATATATTGAAACATGTAAAACATTTATAAAATAAATTTATGAATCATTCTATAAAAGAATTCTCAAAACACCCACACATGTAATCAACATGAGCACATGCTAAAACCCCATTATATAGAAAAATAATTGAAAATGTGAATATGAATATAATGATTCGATAAATAAAAGCAATAAAATAATACATTACACATATAGAAAAACGTTTCAGAAAAATAATATAAACTATAGGTTTTAACCCATTGGGATTTCTATTACTCTAAGACAATTTTTTTCTATCCAGCTAAGCAAGGTAAATAATTTAGATTCTCTCTCAGCTTTCCTCAGAACTAATATTAATACCATGGAATATATGGGTCCACATGGACACATTCATAAGATCCCTTGGTCTTTATATCATGTCTCCCTCATTCCCTTGGATTGCACCTCCATTATCTAAGCAATGCACACAACAAAACCCATGGTTTTCCATGTGCTACTCAATTCCAAAAACACTAAACATTGAAAAGTAAAAATCAAAAAACCAATTAAAATACAATTGCATAAACCACATTTAAATATAACTAGTAAAATATAATATCATCAATTACTTAATTGAAATCCATTTCAAAATATCATTAAAATTATAAAATCTCTTCAAGATATTTCAACAAATATAGAGTGTGTGTCCAGGAAACTCCCTTTGAAAGAGAACTATACCCTATAAAATTATCGAAAAAATCCTAGAATCAAACAAGCATAGATAACTATCATTAATTTTAAAAAATGATTTTAATTTAAAAAAAAGAAAAACATTAATTCAAGTATTAATAGAAATACATTGACCCCCCCTAAATTAATATTTCTACCTTGAATTCCAATTTCATTTTTTGCGTCATCATAACAACCACTAGTTTTGAGTAGGAGGTTTCGTCATCGACATAAATAGAAACAAAAAATAAAACTACATGAAACCTCCTTCAACAACTATAGGTTACTATTAATCATAAAGAGGGGTTTCCAACATCTAGTAAAATGGATAAATAATAATAAATAATTATAAATATAAGTGAAATCATAGGAAACCAATCTCACAAGGAAGAAAACTACTATAATGTTATGTATTTCACTAACAGTGTAAGAGGAGAAAGCTATAAAACCTAGGGGAGATAGATTTACATGTTGGGGGTGAAATTAATCAAAGAGAAGACAAATATTATAGGGAAAATGGAAAGAAAAATTAATGACCAGGACAACCACACGTTTGGCCACACCTTAAGACAAACCATGCACTAATAGTTTGTATGCCACTATCTCCCCAAAAACAAATAAAAATGGATTATAGAGTTTTTTTCATTGTTTGAAAATGTGTTCTCAAATCATGTGAAACAAAACTATCCCCAGAACAACAACCTTACACAATTAGACAAAATGTTAGTTGACCATAAATAAAGGCTTGGTTCCTTAAAAAGATTGTTCCCACCCAATTCTTTAAAACAAAAAGAAATAATAAATTAATTGATTAAAAAAGAAATAAAAAATACCAATTACCCAATGGGTTTATTAAAAATGATATACATATAATGTGAATGATTAATTATTTTATTATATTAAGAAGTGTGTCTATTTGGAACACTCACAATGATTGGGCCTTTCTAGTTTATATCATCAACATTGATACCCTAAGACCAAAATATAGTAAAAAAATTTTTTGTAAGTGATAATATATTATTATGTGCATCTCAAGGATATCTAGTTAATAGTACATGATTCGATAGAAAAAAAATTAAAACAACACTAATATTTTTATTACGCTCCAAAATCATGTCAGAACAATCAACTAGTGAAAAAAAATTTAGTAAATAGTCAATGTTTAACAATTTTTTGGAAAATTTTAAATTCTCATAAAATACAGTAGGTACATAAAAATAACGGAATGATAGTATTTTTTCAAATATGATTACTGGGAATTTCAATTTATATATCATAATATAGATTTTATAAACATTAAAAATAATGTAACTGAGCTTTGGTACAATATTTATTTGGGGAAATCATAATATCCTTATAGTTATTGTAAGGATATAGAGGAAAGTAATATAAAGTGGTATATATGGGTAAATAATAAAATAAATTATCATACAAGAAATATTATATTATATAATAAATAAAAATATGTTCTCCTTTGACGACTAAATAATGTGAAAGTAAATGAATTCTATTTAGGTGAAATATGAAGATTTATTAACATAAAAAATAATATGTTAGATGGGATTAAATGTCATGAGTCAATTATATTGAAGGAAGAATTTCTACCTTTCAAATTGCATAAATTGATGCCTTCTATAATAAAAATTGTTGTATTAATTTTTACACAATATGTGGACACTTGTGTGTGAAATATTTCAACCCCATTGATGTTAAAAAAACATCATGAAATAATTTTAATGAATATTTAAAATTTTGAGGAGATATTTATCTTTTTTCTCAATGTGAGGTTTCAAATAACTATGTATATGACTAAGGAAGAAATATTTGTAGGCCCCATACATTATTGGTGGATGTGTTTAATTGAGAGGTATTTTAATTATCCTTATTGATCATTAATACCATAAAATAATTAAAATAATCACATATATGGTATATTATACTAGGGGAATTTTTTAAATTGGGTATTTTTTCATTTGAATCATTTTTTGTGAAAATAATGTACAAAAAATAATAATGTTATATATATATAAATTTATTTATTTTTATTGAATATTGAAAATTATTTTTTTGTACCAATTGATTTTACATTTTTTCCCTAGGACCATTGATTTAGTATATGATATTTGATTCTTAAAATATTAATGGATTCATGTTTTTATTATCATTCATGAAGAAGGTTTGAGAAAAAAAATATTGGAATATTTACAGAATTCATAGATTTTAGATACTATAGAATGTATTTTGACAATATCAAATTAAATTATCTTGTAAATTTTTTAATTATGTTATTCAAATGAACTTTAGTTGATATATTTAAGAGAAAAAATAATTCATTGTAATTTAAAAATATTAAATTAACTCAGTTTATTATTTTGGGGGTGCATAATAATTGAGATCCATATATTTTGGCATCACAAGATATAATTGTATACTATATGTGTAATGGAGTTGATGAGGTGTGGAGTGTTGTATTCTATGTCAAGACAAGAGACTTATATGATATGGGTGATCAAGATATAGATATTTTTGTTATTGTGAAACCTATTAAAAAATTGATTGATCTATATGTCTATGATGATATAGTAATAGTCATTCTATCACGAGAGGTTTAATAAACTCTAATCATGTTAAAATGGAGGATAGAAAAACTATGGTCACAGATGAATTAATCAACTATGTGATCATTTCACATTTAACATATCAAAACTTTTTAATATATAATGAATTAATCCAATTAATCAATATACATAATTTTCAAATTATATTATTTTTTATGGTATATCATGTTATAAATTTTTTAATATTGTTTTTTATGATTGAGATATTGAAACCCAAACAATTTTAAGATAAAAGTAGTTATTTTGTATCTACTATATTGTAATACCCATATGATATTCTCTAACATTCATCGGGTAAGATCTTTAGTTTTATTATATCCATGTTCTTCCATTTTATTCCATATGATATTCTCTCATATTCATAAACTATTTTTCCTACTTCATGTTCATTTTCATCAGCTATATGTATTTTTATAAGATCATAGGGAGCAACTAAGGAGTGGTCATTGACTGAGTATGTAGTGTTACCATTTCCATCATGATGGTGATGGAGGGTGATTATGATTGATATGCAATTTTTTATATGAAAATATAATTTTTAAAACGTTTTCAGAATTAATAAATATATTTGTTGAGTATAACAAATAATAATTGGAAAAGAATAAACATTAATACCACATCTATATAGACGCTAAAAAATTTAATGTAGTTGTATCATTTGACTTATACAGGGCTCAAAAAGACAATCTTTATGACTTATATGGTAAGATCATGGGGAATTTAGCCTTTTAGACTCCATCCATTCCTATCATTTTTCAGGATTAGAGACAACTTATCAATATGTGGAAAGTTAATATTGAAAATAAACTTGTAAAAGTAATTAAAAAAATGTTTTCTAATTACTTATTTTTATATTCCTATCAAATTCAAAATTGAAAATTGTTTCATAAATATTTTGGGGAATGACTAGGAGCTTTACCCCAATATTTCATCCTTGATATGAGGGAACTAAATTTGTAATATTTGTTTTAATTTTTTTTATATAATTATGAAATTTTTTATAAATATATTTTATATTATTAATTAGTAATTAAAAAAATTGTTGTGTAAAATTCCATTTGAAACATTTATTGGATTCACTAGTGTATGTAATTTAATAGGTTACCAAGAGGGTAAATCATTTTTGGGTATCTATCCAGACATAGAGGGGTATAGTACATGTTCGATCCCCATGTTTGTGTTTTTTTCATCAAACTTATATATGCACCATTTTCTTCATCAAACTAAATGAATAATAATTTAATATTTAATTTTTTTATAAAATTTTTATAGTGTATATTTCTATTTTTTTTGATTTATGAAAGTAAATGATTCTATATTACCTTGATAAATTTTTGTTTTAAATTATATTTAATTACATATTGAAAAGACCCATGATTCTTATTTATATTTTCATGGGTTTAGTGGTTGTTTAAATAACTCGATAACTGAAAAATAGATTCTAATTATTTTGTTGCAGTTTTAACAACCCAATGATTTTGTAAACACTATTGAAACATATATTATTTATTCATTGTTTTTATAAGTTCAGATAAATTGCACAAAAATATACTATTAAAAAAACCACCATAAAATATATTTATGGTGGTTATAATTCTAAAAAAATTAATAATACAAGGTTTTAAATATCTTCATTCATTATAGTAGTGGTTTCAAACCCCTCAACAATTAAAAATCCATAGTGGTTCCACTAGACGACCTTTAATTAATTGTTCACTCAGAAAACCATAGATTTTTTGGATAATTTTTATAAATAATTATAAGTAGTTTAATCCACTGGTAAAATCCATTTTTGAGACCATAATAGTAGGTTTATATCTAGTTACATAGAGAATCCATGTGGGTGTAAAACTACAAAATATTTATATGTCATTGGTGATTAAAGGTGTAAGGGATTATGGTGGGGAGAGTCATTATGGGTGGACACTCATTATTATTGATAGTTTTTCAGATGGATTGATGCCCAACTGTTATAAATTATATACGTTCCTAAAGAATAATAAGTAGTCACACTCAGTTGATATTCTAGATTCGTGATATTGTTATTGTACACATTGGGTGTCTTCAGGTTACGGAGGATGAATTTTGATTCATAAAGTGTGACTATTAGAAGGAATGGAACATATGTGGGCAGTTGTTTAATTGAATAAATTATTGATATTTATTGTATTTTTATATTGGCAAAATTTATAGAATCATTATTATGTTTCATTTATATTAACACATGAGAGTTTCAAGTAGAAACAAACAATGTATACTTATATACCACGTCATTAATTATGTAATATTTTTTAGATTACCTTGATAAGGTTAGTGGTGGTCCTGGGAGACCACAACCTTGGAAATCGAAGTCATATTAGTGAAATCAAGATTCATTATCCCTTTTTCTTTATTTTTATAGGAGTTTTGTGGTTTAATAGTAGATTTACCACATTTTTCAGATTTTTATATCTGGCTTGAATTGGGTTTAATTTATTCAAATTTTTTGTTATAAGATGTTACTGTGGTAGTAATGTTTATTTTGTCATTAATTATGGTATTACCTTCCATATTCTTGTGATGATACACCCATTATACTTGATAGAAACCAATTGACTCGTAACGATATTCATTGGATCTCACAATTCATTCTTATTGGTGGACTAGTTAGAGTCCCACTGGGTTTATATTATGTCTATTATTTTTCTTATTAATGTTACAACACACCCCGTGATTTTGTTCATGAGGTATTAGGTTTTTCTCTTAACATATGAATACATTAAATTCAAGAATAATTAGTCTCATTTATATATATCATAAAATATTAAAGCATATATTCTCCCAAAATTATTTAACCTCGGTTAAGGAAGATGGTGGGTGTTTTGATGTTATATTAATTTATAGATTATATATAATCCATAAAAAAGGGAATGTTGTTGATGATATTTTGGATAGAGGATTATATTTTGATAAAACATAGGAACTAGTTCAGAAATATAATCTAATGGATGAATTTATTTATATGAATCTTAATATATATATAAATAATGGTAGATTGTGTTTATCTTAGAATATTAGTAACTATTATTTGTTGCGATAATTTATATTTTATAAGAGTAGAGCTCCCAGGAGTGAGTTTTCGGGGGATTTTATTATTTATAATCCAAAAAATTATTTTCTTTTGGTTTTGGGATGAAACCTATCATGTTTTAAGAGTACATACATATCAAATCATATGTAAAGAGGTCTTGTATAGATTTCATAACTCACTGATGATGATGAATCAAAACATTTTGAAGATTTATCTTATTTTTTTAGGTTGTTTTATTATTTAGTTGAATAGATCAGTACTAGAGTTACTGGAGTGGTTTCTTACCTAAAATGGGTTAATTATATATATCGGTTACTAACTATATTGTTACAATAAAAATATATTCTACATTAGACATATAAGGATATTGTTATGGATTTTGTGTCTAGTTTACCTTGCTAATCTAAAGGTTTAATTATTATTCTGATTATTATATATTCATTGGAAAAGTTATCTCATATATTACCAATTAGTGAGTAGTTATTAGTATTAATTATAATAATTCTTTATATAAAAAAATATAAAAAGGTTATATGGTTATATGGTTCTATTTACATGATCATATCTGGTCGTGATACTTGATTTACATAACATATATGGACATGATTGACACATGATATTGGATCCCAGTTGTGTACTATAATATTGTTTCATCCATAGATGAAATTTCATACTGAGAAAATGGTTTTTTTGGTCAATAATATGTCAATGAAATGTATTACAGAGATTGTTTTTTTGGATGATCATTTTATTTAGATAATTTATTCATAAAATAATCGTTATCATTAATCTATTGAAAAGAAACTATATGAGGTATTATGGAATCACCCTTTTCTGTAATTATTATGATGGTTTGAAAATGATTATCCCACTATTATTTTATTATTACGGTTTCACAATATGTGAGTGGTAGGTTATATGATATTACATTTAATGAAATCTTATTTACGTAGATATAAATAAACATAGATCAAAGGGGGAGACCATTGGAGTGTTTTGAAATTGATCATGTATTTTTTATAGTATCTCTTAATCATTATAACTATAGGTTAATAAAAGTTAATACACTTTATACATGTTTTATTAATCATTTTGTAGTTTTCGAGAATATTTTATAGGTACTATATCAAATGGAACTTCGTTCTTAGTTAAGTTGGATTCATTACATATTCTCTTTGAATCATATTAGAACGTATATTCATGATCAATACCATATTGGTTTTTTTGGATACATTAATTTTAAGGATAGTAAATCCAATTTGGAATATCCATTAATATCTTCAATTATAATGAAATGTTTTTATATGGAAGATTTATTACTTTTGTGTGGGATTTATAGATATGAAACTATAAAATGATACTTTCTTTTTTTATATTTAAAAGGATAATTTATTCATTATGTTAAGGGAGGATCATGGTGAAATTTTTATGCTTTAATAACTTTTATAACGATTAATTTATTAGTACACTATTTGGGAAACCATCTAGTAGAAACTAAGAAACACTTATAGGTTTTGATTGTGTCGATCGCATTAAAACTGTGCAATTTGTAAAATTGTGATAGTGAGATATGTTTCCTACTTAGTTTTGGGAATTTTTTTCTTCTCACATTTTTTATTTCATGATTCTCCTATAATCCACCCTATATTGACCCCTGCATAATAAAAATTGATATTAAATCATTTTAGATAAATACTCAACACATTACAAAAACACATTCATGAGGACGTAATAGTATAGTGTCATTTGAAACATGGAAACAAAATATTCAATCTTGGTGAAATATCTACAAATTGTTCCATAAAGATCTCCACCATAGTACTTCTACCTTCAAAATTTCTTCACAACCTAGGGAAATGAAACATAATTAAGGGGTGAACTCAGATGTGCAATAAGGGAAATAAAGGAAATGCTTTGGGATAACATGAACAAAGGGGTTTGCAACAACATCATAACTTTTGATGATCATTCCCATAATATTATAGATCATAATGATGATTGGTAGTTCATGGTACTTGAATCATGTTGAAATAAAGAACGTATTTAATTAAAATATATCATTGGAATAAAACATGTAATTGTGGTAGACACATAATCACATATAATGATTTCTTCAGAAGTAAAGGCATTTCTTCTAAGAACATCATAGATGAAAGATTAATTTACTACACCGAGTTCACACCTCATTGAATCCATGTATTACTGAACCAAGTTCATTTCATGTTCCATAACAGTAATACTAAATCGAGTTCATTTCACATTCAATACCATTGTTACTCACTTGATTTCATTTCATGTTTCATCCATGTTAATATCATGATATATAAATCTTAACCTAATACATTGGAGGGAGATATAGGTCCTACCCATCTCATAATGAAATCATACATACATGTTCCAAACAATATTTCATAACCCATGCAATGAAATGGGTATCATAAACATGTAATCATATCAAAACATTTTGAATGAGATACAACATTCATAATAATTTCTTCAAAAGCATAACCCGTTAAAGAGAAATGGATTTCCATACACATAATACTTCTGAATGATAAATGGGATACATAAACATAAAACCCATAAAAGACAAATGGATTTTCATAAACATATAACCTGGAAAGAGAAATTAGGTTCATTACCATAGAACCCATGAAATAGAAACAAGTTTCATAAATAACATGACATTAAGCATAACCCAATCATATAAATAATATGAATGGAACCTTTAGACCATTTCCAAAAAGCGCATGAGTAACATCAAAGTATGTCATCTAATATGGGAAATAATTTTATAATATCATTCAAAATCATTTTCTTGAGTTAAATATCCTTTCCTCTATGAAAATTTATTTTTAATAAATTAAATGATTTGATAATCCTTTTTATAGAAAATACATAGAGATCATATAAAGATGACTTGAAATCATTTTGAAAACCATTTTCCTTAAAAACATATAAAAGCTTCATGAAATAATATAAAAAACCTTTTTTTTCAAAACACTTTGAAAAATTATAATAAATGTTTAAAAATGCATTTAAAACCTTTTTACTTTAAAACACATGAAAGAATCATGAAATAGTTTTGAAAATCGTTTCTATGAAAATACTTTAAAAAATTATCAATAGGGTTTGAAAATATTTTTGGATCAAATTTCCCTCAAAAACTACTTTTAAAAACATTTTCTAACAAATTAAATTTTTAAAAATGAAAAGAATGTTTCAAATAAATAACAGAAGGTAAATTTGTACAAGTCATATGGGGTAAAAATAACATTACTTTTCCATGATAAAAAGGTTACAAAAATGCCTCATTCAAAAACTGATAAGAATATTCCATTGTATTGATTTGTAAAAGACAAAAAGGGTAAAAATTTCTTCTAATTATTATTTGAGAATGGTACAATATTCTTAGACAGCCTTTTCAAAAAACATGTTTTTGAAGGAACGTAGATTTACAACCGAAGGGAGGGTAATGTAAGGATTTCTTAAAAACACTTTACTAAGTATCTTATGTAACATAGAGTATCAAAATGGTACTTAATCATGGATATATCATTAAATAAAATAATAGAAGGAAACTCATGGGAACTCTATATAGATGGATCACAATATTTCATCAAATGTAGTATACTCATTAATAATCATTAAATATGTTGATATTGTTTCAATAAAATATTACTAAATGGTGACATGGGATCATACTATCTATTTAAGAAATGGAAGATTCATGAAAAATGAAACTTCATGAAAAGAAGTAAATTCATGATATAACTTGTATAATGTTGTTATATACACCTTGGATGATAATTTAAGAGAATAAAAAAACATGAGTTTCATAGAAGGAAACTTTAGAAGAAACTATTTCACAAATTTGGTAACTTTTACAACATAAAACCCATGAAATAAATATCATAAAAAGGATATTTTAACAACTGTAACATTAATTAAAAGATACATATAATACAATCATGGGAATTACATACACCACACAAAAGGAATGAGTGGCCAACATTGTATATATCACAATAATGAAAAAGTGAGATGAAATCCCCTTACCTTGTCTCTTGAATCTCATCTTACTCATTAAAAACACATATATAATATATATATATCTATTATAAATATTTTAACGAATCATAATCTTATATCAAATAATGTATATGTTCTGATGAAGACAATATATTACCCACAAGTTAACAATCATATGTTAAGGTTTCACTTCAGATAGTATTATCTTTTTTCTCTGTATGTGTATTAATTTGTCATATATTTGTTCCTTATACTTATATCATGATTTCTAAAATGTACATCATGATATAATTATCCTGTATATTCAGTATATGTGTTTTCTAATAATATATATATAATTGATTTATTAAATGGTGTACAATATTCATGGAGTTGGTAAGTTGTATGTATGCATGAATGATACTTCTGTTTTTTACTATCATATTGAAATAATGAAGGTAAGATATAGACACAAACACACACACACACATATATATATACATAACATTATTCTAGTGGCATTATTATATTATATATATCCAAAAAGTTCACTAAACTCATCATTAATACATTCCATGTTCTGTGTGAACGAATCACACACACACATATATATATACATAACATTATTCTAGTGGCATTATTATATTATATATATCCAAAAAGTTCACTAAACTCATCATTAATACATTCAATATACTCAAGGATTCGAAAATTCTCTTTTTTGAAAACCAGTTCATCAATCCATTTTCATTAAACTATTCTTTGAAAATGATTTTATAGAACCATTTCAAAATGATTTGTAAAAACCCTTTTATTTACCAAAACTAGGGTAAAACCATATTCAATAAAAAACTAATTACAAATTTAAAAACCAAATCAACCATATAATGTAATTTCATTTATAAAAAATTCGTCAAAAACTAGAGCAATTCAGTTCACCCACATAGGCTAGAGATAGAACCAACGACCTCAAAACTCAGGTCACACGCATCTACAACGGAATCGACCATAATAAAGAATCCAACAAAAACAATAGAGGATATAGAATCTATATACATATCTTATAATTGATTCAATTTTAAAAAGTGTTTGTAGAGAATAGGGAAGAACACATACCTCAAGAATGCACACCATCAGCACCACAACCAACAAAGGATATTCCCCTGAAATAAGATCACAAAACAGAACTAGAAAAAAATAATAAGAAACATATTCTTGTATAAAAGGATAATATAATTCAATGTAATGGAACTAAAATGAAAAAATTAAATAAATAAGTAGATTATATCTCTTACCCCAAGAGATGTTACAAAACATCTTTGATGATCCAATTCTAAACAAATTTGTCCGAATGAACAGTGGTTTCAGAAATAACTAGATTAGAGATCCGGTTTAAGAGAATATTGGGATATAGATGAATTAATTAAGAATATTCTTTATATCACCATAAAATCCCAACTCATTCAATTTACATGGTGTGTAATCCCATTACACATCGTGTAATGAAATAGATCCAAATACACCGAAACAATTGTCACATTTTTATTAAAAATATTTTTTTACATTATATAAAGTGTAATATTTACATGAATTTTAATCCTCTACTACTTGTACTTATCTCATGACATGAGTCGAGAAAACAATGCACATTTTGTACTACTATTAAATAGAATGTAATGTAATAACTAATAGAGAAATTTTTAGATTCATTCCAGAAACCCTGATCCACAATAAGCATTTTCTAAACACAGGGATAACCCTACAATGCCATTACATGTCTATACCTAGAATAAATTAACTAAAACAAAGATACATCCTATAACTATAGTTAATCTTCCATATCAGGTATTATTCATGATTTATATTCCCAAGATGCACTCAATTAATGAGGAAAATAATTAATGATAATGGAATCACCTCAAAGAACATTACAGGATGTTAAAAGCTCCCCACCATAAGACATTCCATCCCTTAGAATTCATGTTGAATAATTATTTCATGTAAAGTGGTGAGGCCATTTCTCCCTCATTAATGTGTTGGAGTTGGTGGTCTAGAACCAACTACTTTGTACTTTATTCATTAAATAAAAGCCTTATCACATCTTGATTGTTCTTCTGCGTGACATGTAATGTGATAATGTCCTAAGGACAGCTATTGCATTAAAGGGTCATAGCGGATCCCTGCTATGATGAGAACCCGGAAGTGTCACAACACTGTTCTTGAATGTATGTTTTATGGCCGGATGATATTATTTGAGGGAAACAAATAATACAAGTCATTAGGGGTGAGGACTCATAAAATATTGAAGCACCTTCTCATGGTGTGCGCCCTTAGTAATATCCAGGAGGATATTATGAGAATGAGACCCGCCAGTAGGAAATCCACATTTCATAGTGTCATTGGATGTTCCTATCTGCGAACGTGTGTATTGGTTCTTAGAGTGTAAGATTATTATTAATGGGTATTACAACTCATGCACTTAGATGAATTGACGGAAACCGTGACGACACACTGTTCGCAGTGAGGTACGATACATTCGGTCTATCACGAGTAATACCGCATTAATAGATAATGCGAGAAAGGATTTGTCCCTTCCATTCCATAACGCAAGTAGATATATGAGGCCCTTTGATGGAATTGATATAGCCTAAATAAATCCATGGCCATGGTAAGGTATGTTCAAGTTCATTTCTGGGAAGGTAAAGAAAGAATAATCTAGAACATGGGTTGATGGACCTAGCATGAAACCCGCTTAATAGGAGATATCCAGAAAAAGGGATTATATTACATGGTAAGCGTTCGTAGGAGGTGACACGTCATTGCGGCGTTAACTTCTTTCTCTATGGGTGCCTTGGCGTGTCGCTAGACGCTAACCATGGACTTTAGGCAGGCTCAGCCTAATGCCACTGAGAAAGAGGCCTACAGGGTCACACACTATGTGAGTCCATGTATCTCAGTTAAATATTAATTTAACAAGTTATATAAATATTATTCCCGACTGTGGTTTAGTAATTATTTAAGGATGTCTGATCGCATTTATATTCACACTAGTTATTTGAGAGAATATATTGTGGACGAAATAATATATTTATTAGCAAGTAATGAAGTTACATTTATTTAAGAAATAAATAGTCATTACTCATGTTATAATAAATGCGGTGGAGAAAAATGGAAAATAAAATTACACGCCGTGTATATTAAATATACACATTGTGTAGTTTTATGGAAAACAAGTACACACCGTGTATTAATTATTACATGCCACATAGTTTTTCAAGTTGGGATTTTGATGATTTATTATTGTTTTATTAAATGATATTTATTATAATCAGCGTGAGCGCATGTCAAGGAATTTATAATTCGACATGGGGTTTTTCAATAAGAGTTAATGAAATAAATAAAACGCGTAACGCGTTTATTTATTGTCATAACTCTATTAACCTCAAACCCAATTATAAATATCCTCGCAACCCCAACATTTTGAAGAGAAATTTTTGTGCACAACGGATTTGGAAATACTATCAAGCCAAGGGAGAATTCCCTTTCCACCAAGAACGCCCTCAAGTTACTAGAGAAAGATCCTCCACCGGATCAAGGCAGTCGAAGGCGGACATCACAAGTGAAGGTTCCTTCAAGCTAGCACCCGGAGATCCCTTCGGCGACGTCCGGAGATACGTGACACACGTGTGGATCACCGCTAGAGGAATCCTACACTTGGATTCTACGACGCAATGACGGATCACCGAATCGTGACCAGACACATCAATGAATAAAGAATTCCAACGAGGTATTTCTTGTCAATTAATTAAATTAATTATAATCAACATATGATGATCCTCCTCAAGGGTTCTAGGACTCTTCTTTTCATTTCGTTCTTCATTCTATTCCGAAGATTCAGTGTTTTATATCATGATGGATCTCAGATTGAACGTTGTTTAATGTTAAATTAATGTTGGGAAAACCCACTAATGCGCTTCCGCTGCACCCGGAACCTATAAGTGGTATCAGAGCAGTCATATTTTTTATTATAATTATTTAGTTTTTCATTGGTAATTTATGAATTTAATAATTTAGTTATTTAAATTCAAGTTTAATCGTTCTTGAAATCTGAATATCAAGATCTATTCCTCCTGCATCGTTTCTCGTTCACCTCATAGAAACGAATTTTTCTTTCAATTTTAATTAAAATAAAATAGAGGAACTCATCCGGAGGAGCCAAACATTTCTGGCCATATAACAACTGAATACACGGCATGTATTCAGAAGAACGCGCCGTGTAGTCTAGGTTCAATGCATTGACTGATCCGCCAAATTAGACCGTGTATTAGATTCTTTATAAGAATTTAAGACACCATGTGTTGACCAGAAACATGTGGCACACAGTTTTCAGAATACACGCCATGTGGTCCAATGAACACAGCGTGTAGCCCCTTCAGGTTAGGGTTGGGTCGTGTACTCCGTACATGGCCTGCCCGACTAGAAATCGTGTAATGCAGAAACTACATGGTGTGTGTCCCACTGTACAAGCCGTGTACTTCGATAATTTCTGAAGTACATTTACACACCCTGTACCCAGGCGTGTACTTCAGATGGATGGTGAAGAAAAGTACACACCGTGTAGTCAGAACTACACGCCTTGTACTCACCCAAATTACGCAGATTTATTAAGATTTATTATTATATTATACAAACCCTTGATACGTGTACCATGGTGTAGGCGTAAAGATGAGGCACAACACGTGATAGGTGTTTTATAAATATGTGTTTAATTTAACATCTGTGTAATAAATGGGAATTCAAAGGGATGCCTCCAAGGTACAAGTTACGTACAAAGAAATTTTTAAATGAATTTATTTGTTTAAAATTATGGTTGATGAAAATCTCAAGGAAATTCAGAAAAGGGATTTAAGATAAAAGGATTGATTAATTAAAGATAATTAATTGATTCGAGCGTGATTTATCTTAGACAAGAACGATTAAATAATTGAATTCTAGTTTTATTTATGCGTAAATATCGTTGTATGTATGGATGATCATGAGCTAGACCGAGAACTTTATATGTGAATGGTTTATTATAATTTATTTATTTAAATTAATTTGGTTGGCCTGCGAGCCATCTCCTCATTAATATGTTGGGTCTGCGTGCCCAAAGATTATTTTATGTAACAACCCCTTTTACCCCTCACCTGCGTGCATGATAAATGGATATGTAATGGATGGAGCTCCCAAGCTAGTGGAGACGGCTCAATTCAGGAGCCAAGGTGAAACCAATCCATGACGATACAAAGGTGTACAGATGGAAAGCTGTAAACATGAACCCAAAAGGGTCAAGGTGTTTCTACCCTAGGTATTGGGTTAGTTTATCAACCACTAGATAAAATAACATATATAAAAGCTCATGATCGTACCGTTTATTTTATTTCTATTAGTTTCGTGGTTTATTTATTGTGGGTGTGTTTTCACGATCACCGAATTAATGAATTAAACGAGCATGCAAGATGGAACTAAAATAAAATCGGCTTATACGTAAATATTATCTTAGACATGGTTAATCACTTAGGTATATCTCACTTAATATTAACAAGCATGTAATCAAAGATAATAAAATGGAGATTTACGTATAAGGATACAATCTCTCAAAATAAATATTAAGTCGGCATAGCCTTCCATAATCTTGGTTAGAATCGAACCATGGTTCAAAGTGCTGGACCAACCCTAATTGGGGTGCTTTCAATTATAGGGGAATTCTAATTCATGGTTTTTCGTTGACTTGACTTGGTTTGCATCTAGGTTTGACTGCCACAATAGGACTTGGTGTGACCAAGAGTAAAATGTTGAGGAAATCCAAAATGGATTTCAGGATTGGGGAGTCCACTCAGCAGATCAAGTAGCTGTGAGTTAATGCAGTTGGCATTTGGAATGCCTACCTAAATCCCTTCAAGTTTATTGACCAACCCTTGTTGGGGTAATGCGAAGGGCAATATAGATCCTTGCCACTAGAATATTAACGCAACAGAATATTCTGAAGTCAATGGTGAGGGCTATTAGATTTCGATAAAATAGTGAGAGACTAATAAGTATTAATTTATTTATTTGTCTCAATTTTTGTAATAATGTACTAATCCTTTGCTCATCTTAATTTGTAGAAACAACAAGAAAATGACTTCAAACATATCATTGCGCACTATACTCGAAAAATAAAACCTTCTCACCAGAACTAATTTCCAAGAGTGGCAGAGGCGTTTACGCGTTGTCCTTCGCCACGAAAGGAAATTATATGTGGTGGAAGATCCTATTCCAGTTGCGCCTGGGAAAGAGGCTAGTGATGAGGAATTATCTCTCTACATGAAACACATGGATGATTCCACAGATGTCCAGTGTTTCATGCTATCGGCCATGTATAATGAGCTCTTGAAGAAACATGAAAACATGGACGTGTATAGCATGATGTCTCACCTTAAAATCTCTACCAAGAGAAGGCGAGACAGTAGAGGTATGAGATCTCCAATGATTTGTTTACCATGAAGCATGGAGAGTCTGCGCCAACTGGGCCTCATATGTAGTCAAGCTTATTGGGTACATTGAACGCCTGGACATCTTAGGGATTAAATTCTCAGATTAGTTGCGTACAGATCTCATCCTATCATCACTGCCCAAGACCTTCTCTAGCTTCATTGTCAACTATAACATGAGAATCAATGTAAAGAGTCTATCAGAGATTCTAACCTTGATTCGCCAGGTAGATAAGGACATGGGGTGTGACAAACCTGCGGTCCTTATGGTGAACAAGAAAAGGAAGGACAAGGAAAAGGTGCCAAAGACTTATAAACGGTCTGAAGCCCCCAATAACCATCCCTCCAAGAAGGGTAAGATCCAGAGGCATGGCAAGGAACGGGAGGTAGTGTGTTTTTCTTGTGGAAAGTAGGGCCACTGGAAGAGGAACTGCACCCAGAAGCATGTAAATGCTAAAGGTGTGTTTGTTATCGAGTGCAATCTTTCTATTTCTACACATTGGGTATTAGATACATCTTGTGGGGATCACATCTGTATTCAAATGCAGGAACCAAGTAGATTTAGAAAGATCGCCAGAGGAGAGGTGGATCTTCGAGCTGTCAATGGTGCAAGGCTGGCTGTGTTGGCTATTGGCGACTACAACCTATCAATGCCGACTGGGATGATTTTGGTTTTAAATAACTTTTATTATGTGCCTAGAGTTACCAAGAACATAATTTCTGTATCTTGTTTGAATATGGATGGATTTGTTTTCAAATTTGGAAATAAGGATTGTCTCTTTTATAAGAACAACATATTTTATGGTATGTCACATTTAAATAATGGTTTGTATGTATTGAATTATGAAAACCAAGTGTTGTAAATCGATAACGAAACAAAATCACATGACTTATACATCACCCAGTTATGGCATCACCGCCTTGGTCATGTGAACGAGAAGCATTTGAAAAAGCTCTGCCAAGATGGCTATTTAGACTCTACTGAGCTAAAAACACTTGATAGATGTCACGATTTTTTACAAGGAAAAATGACCAAGCTGCCTTTTAGTGGACAAGGTGAAAGGGCCACAGAGCTTCTAGGATTGGTACACACGGATGTGTGTGGACCATTTCTAGTAGAAGCAAGAGGTAGATATTCTAACTTTATTACTTTTACTGATGATTTGAGTAGATATGGCTAGGTCTACTTAAAGAGGTACAAGTCAGAGTCCTTAGAGAAATTTAAGGAATTCAAGAATGAAGTAGATAATCAGCTTGGTAAGAAGATAATGAATCTTTGATCGGATCGAGGTGGAGAATATCCGAATCAAGAGTTCAGTGATATTCTACGGGAGTCTGGGATTACATCTCAGCTCACTCCTCCTTATACACCACAGTGGAATGGTGTTAGTAAAAGGAGGAACCACACCTTTTTGGACATGGGGAAGTTGATGATGAGTCATCCGGATCATCCATTATCCTTTTGGGGATATGCATTACAAACTGCAGCATACACAATAAACCGAGTACAAACTAAGGCGAAAAATGGAATTCCATCCGAGTTATGGAATGGAAGGAAACCCACATTGTCGCACACAAGTGTATGGGGATGCGAGACATTTTTTAAGGCCTTCTTAGGCAACAAACTAGCACCTCGGGGCACAAAGTGTATCTTTATAGGATATTTCATGGAAAAGAAACGATATTACCTATATAACCCTCAAGACAAGAAAGTGACTGTCGCCAGACAAGCCGTCTTTCTTGAGAGGGAGGACATCCTCAAGAAGGATAGTGGGAGCAAGATTGACTTTGACAAAGTTTATGCTCAAGATACACAGGAGTTGGTACAGGAACACGTTCCACAGGTCCCCATGGAAGAGGTTCTAGAAACACAAGTACTGCATAGGAACGCAATAGAGGTAAGGGAACGAGAGAGATTTGGTTTCCTAGTCACCGAGGATGGTGAATCATTATTGTTGGACAATGATGAACTCTTCTCCTACAAGGAAGTAGTAAAAAGATCAGAAGCTGCAAGATGGCTAGAAGCTATGAATTCTGATATTGATTACATGTATTATAACCAAGTTTGGGTTCTTGTCGATGAGCCGGTTGATGTAAAGCCTGTTGGATGCAAATTGGTATTCAAAAGAAATATGGACATGGAAGGTCAAGTTAGCACCTATAAATCAAGGCTAGTGGCTAAAGGATTCAGACAGCATCAAGGAATTGACTATGATGAAACCTTATCTCCAATTTCCATGTTTAAATCCATAAGAATCATACTTGCCATAGCAGCTTACCATGACTACAAGATTTGGCAGATGAATGTCAAAACAACATTCCTTAACGGGAACCTTCAGGAAGATGTCTATATGACACAACAAGAAGGGTTTGTGGCACCAGGTGAAGCCAAACGGGTTTGAAAGATGTAGAAATCCATTTATGGATTGAAGCAAGCATCCAGGTCATGAAACATTTGATTTGATGAAGCCATAATGGAATTTGGTATCATTAAGAACGAATGTGAGCCATGTTTTTAGAAGCGGTTTAATGGGAATGCAGTCATCATCCTAGTGGTATATGATGATGACATATTGCTTATTGGAAATGATGTACCAGCCATACAGTAAGTTAAGGACTGGTTGAACAAGTGTTTCTCCATGAAGGACTTAGAAGAAGCATCCTACATTCAAGGGATCAAGATTATTTGTGACAAATCCAAGAGGCTGATTAGACTAAGTCAGGGTACATACATTGACCAGATACTAACTAGATTTAGTATGGAAAAATCCATGAGGGGATTGGTTCCACTGTCACATGGCTTACATCTTTCTATGAAAATGTGTCCCCAAACACAACAAGAGAAAGATAGGATGAGCAAGATCCCATGCGATTCAGCTATAGGATCCATCATGTATGCCATGTTATGTACCAGGCTTGATGTTGCCTATACACTGAGCATGGTAGCGATATCAAGAAGATCCTGGAGAACAACATTGGGCTACTGTTAAGACTATCCTTTAGTATCTGAGAAGAACTAAGGATATGTTCCTGATGTATGGAGGAGACGAGGAGCTTATCATCAGAGGGTATGCTGATGCTAGTTTCAAACAGATCAGAATGATCTGAAGTTGCAATCTGGATATGTTTTCTGTCTCAATGGAGGAGTTGTGAGCTGGAATAGTTCAAAGCAGCTAGTGGTCCCCAATTCTACAGTGGAGTCTGAGTATATAACAGCTTCTGATGTAGCCAAGGAAGCCGTCTGGATTCAGAAATTTGTCTAGGAGCTTGATGTGGTGCCTAGCAGTAAAGATCCCATTACATTTTATTGTGATAATACTGAAGCGGTGGCTCTTCAAAAAGAACCAAGGTCACATCAACGGACAAAGAACATACAATGGAAGTATCACCTCTTGAGGGATTTCTATAAAAGGGGTGAAGTTGCATTGAGCAGAGTGTCCATGGAAGAGAACGTGGCAGACCCCATGACAAAAGGCCTATCTCAGAAGAAGCATGAATATCATGTGAGAGCTAACGGGATAAATGTTGTTAGTAGTTGTCTCTAGTCCAAGTGGGAGTCTGTTGGAGTTCGTGGTCTAGAACCAAATACTTTGTACTTTATTCATTAAACAAAATCCTTATCACATCTTGATTGTTCTTCTGTGTGACATGTCGTGTGATAATGTCCTAAGGACAGCTGTTGCATTAAAGGGTTTTAGCGGATCCCTGCTATGATGAGAACCCGGAAGTGTCATAACATTGTTCTTGAATGTATGTTCTATGGCCGGATGATATTATTTGAGGGACACAAATAATATAGGTCATTAGGGGTGAGGACTCATAAAACATTGAGGCACCTTCTCATGGTATGTGACCTTCGTAATATCCAGGAGGATATTAAGAGAATGTGACCCGCCAGAAGAAAATCCACATTTCATAGTGTCATTGGATGTTCCTATCTGCGGACGTGTGTATTGGTCCTTAGACTTTACGATTATTATTAATGGGTATTACAAATCATGCACTTAGATTTATTGATGAAAACTGTGACGACACACTGTTCGCAATGAGGTAGGATACGTTGGGTGCATCACGAGTAATACCGCATTAATGGATAATGTGATAAAGGATTTGTCCCTTCCGTTCCATAACAGAAATAGATATCTCAGGCCCTTTGATGGAATTGATATAGCCTAAATAAATCCATGGCCATGGTAAGGTATGGGAAAGTTCAATTCCGGGAAGTTAAAGAAGGAATAATCAAGAACATGGGTTGATGGAACTAGCATGCAACCCTCTTAATTAATGATATCGAGACAAAGGTATTATATTACATGGTAAGTGTTCGTAGGAGGTGACACGTCATTGCGGCGTTAACTTCTTTCTCTATGGGTGTCATGGCGTGTTGCTAGATGCTAACCTTGGACTTTAGGCAGGCTCATCCTAATCCCACTGAGAAAGAGGCCTAGAGGGTCACACACTATGTGATTCCATGTATCTCAGTAAAATATTAATTTAACAAGTTAAATAAATATTATTCCCGATTGTGGTTTAATATTTATTTAAGGATGTCTGATCGCATTTATTTTGACACTAGTTATTCAAGAGAATATATTATGGATGAAATAATATATTTATTAGCGAGTAATGCAGTTACATTTATTTAAGAAATAAATAGTCATTACTCAAGGTCTAATTAATGTGGTGGAGAAAAATATAAAATAAGAGTACACGCTGTGTATATTAAATATACACGCCGTGTAGTTTTATGGAAAACAAGTACACAACATGTATTAATTATTACACGCCGTTTAGTTTTTCCAGTTGGGATTTTGAGGATTTAATATTGTTTTATTAAATGATATTTATTATAATCAGCATGGGCACATGTCAAGGAATTAATGATTCGACAGGGGGGTTTTCAATAAGAGTTAATGAAATAAATAAAACGCGTAACGCGTTTATTTATTGTCATAACTCTATTAACCTCAAACCCGATTATAAATATCCTCGCAACCCCAACATTTTGAAGAGCCATTGTTGTGAACAATGGATTTGGAAATACTCTCATGCCAAGAGAGAATTCCATTTCCACCAAGAACGCCCTCAAGTTATGAGAACAAGATCCTCCACCAGATCAAGGAGGTCGAAGACGGACATCACAAGCGAAGGTTCTTCTGCACTAGCACCTAGAGATCCCTTCGGCGACATCCAGAGATACGTGACACACGTGTGGATCACCGCTAGAGGAATTCTACACTAGGATTCTTCAACACAACAACGGATCACCGAATCGTGACCGGACACATCAACGAAGAAAGAATTCCAATGAGGTAATTCTTATGCATTAATTAAATTAATTATAATCAACATATGATGATCCTGCTCAAGGGTTTCGGGACTCTTCTTTTATTTTTGTTCTTCATTCTATTCTTAAGATTCGGTGTTTTATATCGTGACAGATCTCGGATTGAACGTTGTTTAACGTTAAATTAATGTTGGGCAAACCCACTAACGCGCTTCCGCTGTGCCCGGAACCTACATAATGAACCACACACCCATGTCTCATGAGATTCTAATTAGTTTCACCATAACAATATGAGAAATGCAATCAAATTCTCTTGAAAGACATTCACCAATGATTCAATGGTCTGCACTAGCTTCTCCACAACAAAAACCATGTCTCAAACTCAATCGCTTACCAACTATAAACATGAGTGGGTTCAAGATGGTATTTCTAGATTTCCAATATGTGGAAGAAATCATGACTATCTGCCTACTGATCTAAAAATTTCAATATATAAGAAACATCACAATTTCCCAGTGACCTCAATTGGTCCATCACATCTCGGAGATGTTTTTCTATTTGTTTATGTGGAAAGTGACCCAAACGAAGAGACTATTTCAATAAAGATCATTCCACTATGAAAAGTACTATAGGATGATTCCATTTATATTCATAATATTTCTTTTTTTACTCTACACTATAACTAGAAACTGATGTATATCTTGAATCCTCTGTGCCCTCTCCTAAACCATGCTATATCCCACCAATGAGGCATCTCCCACCTCTTCTCAATAAATAGGTGACATGCCCAAGTGACCATAAAAATCAACAAATGGAGATACTATAATTGATAAATAATAACTATTTTTTGTTAAATATAAACTATTTTTATATGGTTATGCCACGATACACCAAAATCAAGGACACATGCATGGAGAATATCCTCAAAAATATGAATAGCACGCTCTGTCTAACTATCTGTTTATGGAAGATAATATATAATCACTCTGATATGATTCCCCATCATATCTTGGAGACTCCTCCAGAACCACATTGTAAACCTAGGATCCCTATAAAAAAATAAATGTAAAAGAACCCAACATGACATCAAAATATCATGCACATATAGCTTACCAATATCATCAAAATTAGTTATTTCCCTGATCAAAATCAAATAAGATGACTTTGTTAACTGATGAATCACAGGCCAGATGGCATTCCTCCATAGAGTAGTCTTTGGTAATTTGATAATAAAATCCACAGATACATCATCCCATTTCCAATACTTCATTAGAATAGGTTGGAATAAACCATATTGTTTCAAATTCCATGCCTAAATATATTGGTAGGTCTAATAGACTGACAAATATTGATCAATTACCTAATGCATACACAACCACATGATTCATCATCTCATGTCATAATAAATTTTCATTGTTACCAAATAAAAAACCCACAAATAAATATTAAAATCAATAAAAACCAATCTCCTTGGATATACTATGAATAAAAATTGGACCCTATAACATTGAATACCATCTAAAGAGAAAGACCAACTAGAAATAGTATATCCCCCATATAGGATGTCTATAATTACACTAAGCTCATTTCCATACAAATAAAGCTATAAATTTTACTCAATGAGAGATGATGATTTCTTAACACTATTGATAACCATACCTGAATCATCTTCCTAAGAATCCATGTGTAACTACATGGAAATCCACATAAGTTCCACTCTTACATCAATTTCTAATTGTCCTATAATGGAACATTTTTAACATGAGAATCTACAAAGACATCCCCCATATTACGGTATAGGTGACATCGAATTCAATCATATGATGGTATTACACCCTTCTTCTATGTCTGAGATTCATGTATTTTTGAGAAATGATAACGATTTGGATCTTGTGGTTAGAAAAGACTACATTACTCTAAAAAAAGACATTTCTATCAACACATAGGAACATGAATAACTATGAAAAGATCTAAATCATGATTAGGGTAATTCCTATCATATGTTTGATGTTGATGAGATCTGTAAGCAACCCCATCATCATCCAATGCATATGCAGAAAACCCAAACTAGTTCTAGAATAATTATAAGATATTCGTAATGGTCATACCTACTCTTGAAAGGAATATTTTTTTATTAAACCACTTATAATTGATATAATTATTACTAGGTGAAAGATCAATCATCAAAACCCACTTTTACCACATTAACTGATCAAAAATAATAATCAAAAAGAGAAAAAGGATACTTATTCTTAACTATTACCTAGTTTAAATTATGATAGTACATGAAAAATAGAAGGGAACAATATTCCTTTTTGTAAAAGTGAATCTAGGATACCGAAAAAGATACACTGTGGAAAATGAAACACTTCTTCATTAGATCAACCAACTGAATCTTAGGATCATTCAGCTCCACTAGTTCAATTTGATATGATGGTATTAAAACTAGACTCATACCTAGAACTAGTTTAATCATAAAATCCACCTACACCTCTGATGGAACCCAATAAAAATTATCTAGGAAAACAATAGTAAAATCAAAAACACATGTGGGAAGATCAAAAATAGAATAAACAACATCGGTCTCAACTTCAATAATAGACAACAAACTCTTGATATATCTGTGATAAGGTCTTGTACGACCAGACCTCAGATCCCAAACTCCTTGAAACACATGATAGATCCCATCTACTTCAACAAATGATTCATTCTGATGATAATAATCGAACTCGACATGATAATCAATAATCTAATATATATTTTTTATGAATTCAAAGTGATCATGACTGAGAACAAGAAAATATCTGACAAACTAAGCCTCAGTTGTCATTTGTGCACATTAAGGACACTAAGACACTTACTCTTTCCTCTTCCCATGATGTGTCACGAACTTCCTAACAAAGGACTCAAAATATTATTGAAAAATTAGATAATCCACAAAATCGATAGATATAAATGAGGGGGGATAAGTAGTATCATATAATGTAATCAATATAGAAGATTCAATAATGGTGGTACCTCTCACAATCATAATATCCACATATACCTCCACCAAGAAAACATCTACTATGTGAATGATCTTCTCTATTGAGGCTTGTGTATAAATCCATGTAGTCTTTGAATCATCTAACAAAACCACATTAGGATTTTCATCCATCAATAGCTAACAATATCAAGGCATAGACATAGGTATATAGAAATGTAAAAAATGAAAATAATTTCTATAATTACTAGACATCATTGTTGGTGAATGAAATGAAAACCGTGTCCTTATGACCCTTTCACATTGTTAGAATTTCATAGGAAAAATACTAGCTGAAACTGGAGGTTCCAAATAGTCATACTAATAAGAACCACCTTCTCCACTATAGTGACGATCCATCCACTTCTTATTTTTCAATAGTGTTCCACCAAAGCTTCCACTAATAAAATATTAAATGGTAGAATAATCAAATATGTATTCTATATTAATTTAACCCATAATATCAAAATCTCACATATCCACATTGGTCAAAAGATTCATCATTAGTACCTTTGATCTAATATACTTTCACAAACCAAGAATATATGTTTGACCTTTCAAAAAGCTATTATTTACAACCTTTGAAGAAAAATGAACCATCTCAACAAATTTATTGGTGTATGTCGACACAGAGTGCTCTCCCTAATAAAAAGAGAAGTACGCCAGATACATCAACATCATCATCATCTCCAAAAAAATCTCGATGAACAGATTCATGAAACCCATCCAGTCCAATCCCACCTGCATATATTATTATATAATAGTATTCCACCATGGCTTTCAACGACCCCGATGTATGAACATTACACACTTCACCTTGATAATATCAGTTCTGTCTAGGAATTAAAAAATCTGATCAATCTATTCAATCTCGTCCATCAACTCGTAAGGTTCATTAGTACCATTAAAGGATGGTTATTTATCTCCCAAGAACTCCCATGATTGATCACTTTATCCTACAGCTTACGGTTATACCACAAAAACTTTGTTATAGTCTTGGGGTACATTATATTCTATGGAACGAACTACCCATATGATAGCGTCAAAAATGTTCTGATCCACATGAGGATTCCATTGATTAGCATTAGTAGGACTCTCCGAGGAAACTCATGGAATAGGTCTCGATGTCATATATCTATACCCAAAAACCAAATAATGGATAATAAAAAGTAATTATATCAATTCAAATAATAAAACCCATATGAAAAAAATAAGATTATGTTCAGGAACTCAAAATATAAGGCACCCAACCCAACAACCCATAGAAACTTGACTATCATCCTAGAAAGAGATGGGTAGGAACACACTGTAATCTACCTCCAATGTGATGAAAATCCTATCTATAGTTTACCTAGCATCCCAGGAAAATGAATATTGTGGACATACCATCATTCATACAAAAATGTGAAAAAACTAAGAAAAAATAACCTATCAAACTAGTATCAAACACTATTTTCCACATACCATAAGGTCATTCCAAATCACCAAGGGCTAGAGACTAGTACCTTAACATCTATTTTATCATTAATAAATAGAAAAAATGACATAGATATGTATATAATGAAAAAAAAGACGAAAAAAAGAATATATATGTCATAACATATGGAGAACAATGGAAGTGATACAAGTAAAATAGTAATCGAAACAATATCTAAGAGACATGTCCAACTACAATGGACAACAAATATATATAACTATAGAAATAGTTACCATGTGATAGTTTGTGAAAACACCCATCATCTCAGCATCCATCAACCTAAAATCAGATGATATAAAACTTTATTGCCTTAATACGGGGCCTCCCCTTTCCCTACATCGAATGAAATTACAAGGTCTATACACAAATGAAGGGGTACATAGGGTGTGAGATTACAGTCTTAGTATAGTATCACCTAGGTGTTCTATATCTAGTCTCTAAATAATACTCCAATAATTCCCAATATTAAATTAAATATGACATGATATATAGTTTAGTAGTTCATTTATCAAAAGTATGGAAAACAATTTAATGTTCCCTTCTTCTACATTTCCAAATAAATCTTGTAAATCAGATTCAAATCATTTCATATAAATATATCAAAATTTTTATATCATGTCAAATAAAATCATGCATCACATGTAATATCAAATTAATTATAGTATAATGAAAATTGAACATACAAAAATAGTCTGGATCTTCCAAAATAATATGTAACATCACGATAAGGATTACAATTGGATATATTAGTTACAACACCTACACCTAAAAATAGAAAATCATACATGCATCATTCCACTATAAATATGAATCATGGCTAGATAGATGATGAACTGCATATAAATTGTACCCACTATAGTACTAACAAGTCCCAAGAACAATTGTCATAGGGAGAAGAGGAATTTTCCATGAGAAAACACCCAGAAAGTGGGTGCAGAATATTACTACACCTTCCACATAATTACTCAATGATTCCCATGTACCATATTTTCCAAACTAATTCATCAAACCAAGCAATGAAAAATAATTTCATAGAATCATTCCTTAAATTTTTAAACCCCCTTTTATTTACCAAAAATGTGAAACTATATTTTATAAAGAAAACAAAATTTCACACACACAAACCAAATTACGAATATCATTCAAATTAATTTATAATAAACATATCAAAAACCAGAATAATGATGTTTAATAACATAGTATTTATTTAGAACCAGCTACCATAAAATACAGGTTTCACATGCGTCTAACAGAATACACTATATGAAATGACCCAAAACTGAAAAAGTTGGCCCTATAATCAATATAACACTCTTATAATTGATTAAATTTTTCAAAAGGTTCATTTCAGAAAATGAAACATCAAATACACCAAGAATACACACCTTTTACACCATAACCAACAAAGGATCTGCTCCATAGAAAAATATCACAGAACATAGATTTAAGGATACCAGAAGAAACATTATATTTATTCAAAAGATCAGATAACACAATGAAAAGATGCTTCCATGATTTAAGTCAATGAATTGGTAGAAAGTATCTATTACCCATAATGATGTAATGGAACTAACATGATGATCTAATGTTGAATGAATCGATTTAGAATGAATAGATGTTCCCAAATTCACTAGAGATGAGATCTAAGTTAAGATCAAGGAGGGATATAAATCAAAGAATGATATATCAGTTGCACATATCTCTAAAATTCCAAGTTGATACATCTACATTTCTTGTATCCTATTACAATTAATATAATATCTAAGGACCGTGTTCAGTTTTTTTAACTATTTAAGAAAAAATTATTTTTATCATTACATAGAGTGTATTCTTTACATGGTGTGTAATCATTCATGTTGTGTACACATCTCAAAACATGATCCTGGAGAACATTACACTTCATGTACACCCATAACATGATGTGTATCTTTAAGGAAAATAGTGAAATTAGTATATTCTTAAGGGAAATCCAAACCAACACAGGCATTCTCTGAACTCCGGGAAAATCCTGCTAAAAAATTACACATTAATACCTGAAATTTGTTAAATCAGAAAAATGTTCATCCATAAAATTAAGTTCATTTTCCGTAGTAAAGTTTTTCTATCCGTGGGAGTCCCATGATGCCCCGAAATAAATAGAAAAAAAGTAAGGATAAGGGAATCACTTGAATGCAGGTAATGAGATGTAACTTTTTCAATGAAATATTTAAAAAGGAAAAGTGAAAACATTAATTTTGGTTTTCAATGGAATTAGATTCTATTTAAAGAGAATTGTTATTTGATTGTTATTTGAAAAACCTTAAATGATAATAAAAAATTATGTACTTATAGTTATATTACGACTTGTATTCCTATATTCTTGTGTAAAAGTAATAAAATGGACTAATTTTGTTAACCTACAAACACTAGGATCACATAATATATACTCATAATGGTGGGTTTGCTGTCTTAATTACTTTTTTAGGTTTATCGGGTCTTGGAATTAGATAGGTTTATTAACACTCTCATTTTGGATGTGGGTGATGTTGAGTTATAGTGGTGATTTCAGAGTCAAAAGGAGTTGGTGTGTTTTTTCAACAAATCTAGTTGGAATAGTTTGGGATCATGAAAGTGCATCAGACTCCCCAAAGATCTATTTCTGTATTAGTTTCATTTTTCATTTTTAATTTTTAAAAATCATTAAAAAAATGGTTTTATTTTATCATGAAACATTAGTTAAATATTTATCTATTTCTTTACTATTATTCCATTTCTGGATATGATTTTTTATTGGTATTTTATTATAAATGTTTTTTGATAATCCAAATTATGGTTACCATATTCTATAATGCATGTTTAAACCCATTTTTATCCTATATTTTCAGAGGGTTAAATCATTCTCATATGGTTATTGGTGATACCATGTAACTAGTGTTTAGATATGGGTGATCATAAACATGACTCGGGCCTTATAGAGATGTGGTCTCAGTGAAGTGATATTTTACCCAAAGCATGTTTGTCTCAATAGAGTAATGGTTGAGTAGAACAATTACATGAAAATAGGAGTCATAAATGTTTTTATTACCCTAAGTTGTTATAGTTGTTCCTTTTATACATAACAGATGTTTTTTTGGAAATGAAATAACCTAAAACTCTTTTTGACTATTTTCTATGATTATTTATTCATATAAATTTATATTATTATTATTTTAAAGTATGAAATGTTACAAAGGAATGAATATAATTTATATTCTCATTTTTGTTTTAGGAGTTTATAAAAATTAATTGAGGGTATTTTAATCCTATTACTCATAGAGTAAAATAGTAATTTAAGTAGTCATTAGATTTTTTTAGTGATTCATTATATTTATAGTTTGGTGTATTCCTAGGGTGTGATTTTTGAAGGAGACACAAATGATTTTTTATGAAATAATGGATTAATATTTTTTATTTAATTTTTTAATGAGGTTATTTTATAAATTGAAACAAATCATGTGTGTGGTGGAAATGTATACATTATTGAAAGGAAGATTCTAATTTGTCAACCAATGATATATTATCTTACTATAGGGTTAAGTTGGTGAATTGAATATGGTATTGGTCAATTAAATATTCATAGTGAATGGTAGTATTAAATAGAAAATGGGTAAATTTATTGTTATTTATTTAACACGATTAATGGTGAAATGGTGAAGGTCGAGAAAATTAACACTATAAAATAAGGGCTTGTATATAAGATTTTTCACTTGTTCAAGACATGCTCTCTCATCTGAAAAATAATAGATTCATATGAGTTTATTCATGGTATGGTATATTAATAATTAATAACCATAGAATAAGCGTGTTGAAAGTGGAATGAAGGATGGTTAATGTTTTAGAATGTGCCTCTTGAACTTCAGTCTTCTTAATTATTTTCGCATAGATGATTCATTTATTATTTTTGAATATTGTAATATATATAATTATATTGTGAAATATTAATTAATATATTAGGGATATTATAAATATATTTATTAAATTTGGGATTATGATAATTGACTTCATAATTAACAAAGAATTATTATTTTCTCTATTAGAGGTGGATTTAAATACCATATTTCAACACTAGTTGATGTTTTAATGACATAAAACTTTTCAAGAATTTTAAAGTATTATTTATTTGATATTAATTATGGGGTGACATTAATACATAATGGTGTGACCTTATGATTGAATTTTTATATTTTTGTAATTATAGTTTTGATGTGTTAATATTTTATTTAAAGCTGTTTAATTGGGGTCTTGTGGTATGTCATTGGGACCATGAAACTAAAAGGCAGAAATTCTATTTGTATTATAGTTACATTAGATGGTTCCAAATATTTCTAGGGTGTCATGTAACATCCTATAAGTGGATACCCTTAATCCAATAACATACATGTTGGAGGCATAGAATCAAAAAAAATTAATAAAAAATTGATTGAGAATATTCCCGAATCAAAAAGTGATCTTGATTTATACAAAATTATTTTGGATTCCATACAAATTCAACATGTAAAGTGAATATTATTTTTGATTATGGGAAACCTAATAGTTATAGGTTATCAGATATGTTGATGATCTATGATTCTTGGTAATTATAAGGGAGATATATTACCAATTATGCATGATTATTTGTCATAATAATAATAGGGCTATAATTATAATGGTGTTAAAATACCTATTAATAACTAAAAATAATGACATTGATAATGATAAAGAGTTAAAGATAGATGAGATGAGTGAGGCATATAAATAGTTCCTTTTATTATGATAGACATGGGTATGAATTCAGATGTATGGTGGGGTTAATTTATGGTTATAATAATTGGTTATTAATTTTGGATAATTATATGAATCCTAGGGTTATCAATGATGCTAGTTATGGGTATCTATTCCCCACATTGTAATAAGTGACAGGACATAGTTTTTTATCCCACGTCATGGTGATTATTGTGAATAACATAGGATATTATTTAACCAACAATACTAGGAATACTAATTATGTATAATTTATCTTATGCCCCATAATATGATGAAATATAAATTAATGGAATCTTTTAATGGGTTTTATCATGTCCCATAATTAGTAAAGTTGATTTTTAAGAGCTATAATGTTTAAATTCAATTTTTGGATGTTTAAAAATGTCTCATATGTTAGACGCCAATAGATTACTTAATTCAATGCAAGAATCCATTTAAAGGAGATTATTAACTCCAATATAAGACAAAAATTTCACTCACCCACCCAATGATTTTTCTCAAGATTCTCTTAAATTTCCATAGAGGAGGAGTTTCCAGTACACTTTTGAAGGTGAAGTGGTCTTATTGAAGTATTGAAGGATTCTAATGGATATAAGATACCTTTAGTGAAATGAACACATTGGATACTATATTTAAAACATTATTAAAATAAATATTAAAAATTATTCGTCATAGAAAAAAGTTCTAAATGTTTTGCATTTTCATTTCAAAATATTGATTACTATCTTGGAATATCATTTATATGGTTTTTTTACTTTTCTTCCCCTAATTATTGGTGTAGATACATCCCATGAAATGCTTTAATTAGTATCAACTCCGATCCAAGTAAAGAATCTAAAAGTTGAAGATATAAAAAATGATAACAATTTTTTTAGTTTTCTAGAGACATAACCATGGTTATATTGAATGTAGTGGTTTATGATGTTTTTTATAAAAATATCATGTTTTATAAAATCATGTCATTATTTATAGAAACCTTTAGTAAAATTGATTTTTTTGATGAATTTGTTTATTATAAAATACATCACAATTATTATAATATACTTACATCGTGGTTTATTTAACAAAACATTTATAGTTCACCAAAAATACCATAATGATATACTATTCCATGGAAAATGTAAATTGGTTTTGGTTTATGGTATGATGATATAATAAAAATGATTTATACTAATAAATAATTGTATAGTTCAATGTGTGAAATTTGAGAAATACACATATCCAGAATGGATTTGGCTAGGGAGATATGACGTGGATGTTAGATGTGGTTTAGAAAAAATTTGGAAATAAATATTATTTAAAATGCCTTCATTAGAAAGGGCCTTGAGACACATAAATTTGTAACAAAGGTTTTTGAAGGGAGGTATAATTTTCTTTAGTTGTTATTTCTCATCTAAAAAATAGTAATTTTTATTTATTTATGATATATCCATTTAATTACATGTATATAAATTGTTTATATTGTCAATATTGTATGAATTAGTTCACATTTTTTACAATTATTATTATAATTATCATTTCATAC
This sequence comes from Viscum album, assembly GCA_963277665.1. Taxonomy (NCBI): domain Eukaryota; kingdom Viridiplantae; phylum Streptophyta; class Magnoliopsida; order Santalales; family Viscaceae; genus Viscum; species Viscum album. The sequence continues at coordinate 221,667,023 of OY728147.1, forward strand.
ACGTAAGAGTTAAATTATATGTATTGAATAACATAATAAACTTTTATTCAAACTATACAATAAATTTTTTGATATCTGAATTCAATAATAATTTTTTGTTATGATTTATACATATTTTCTATTATATTTTTTTTGGAATATAGAGAGTGGAACTTCAAATTAAACTATGACTCCACCATGAAAAAATTGAATATTATGTTTTATAGTTTTGTGTTATTTTATAAATTTGGAGGTTATTTTCGGTTTTAGGGAATTTTTTATGTTTTGAGGAAATTAGTAGTTATGTACTATATGGGTAACGTTGTCATCATGGTAGGTCATGTTGTGACCAAACCAAGGAATATGGGTCATTTATGTGGTGATGGTAACAGTACCACAATGAGGGTAGGTCATTTTATTATTATTCTAATGAGGAGGGGATGTTTTTTCATGGTAGGAGTGTCACAGTTTAATGGGGGAGGTATCAGATCAATGTGGACCAGGGTAGTGTATCATAGTTTTGGAGGGAGGTGTGTCGCTCCATGATAGAAAAGTTCAAACTCTGAATTCCCTAGACCAATATTAATTTTTATTATTTTAGGTATTCTGCCCAATTGAATTTTTAGGTGTATATACATCTTATCCTCCTCATGGGAGAGATCCTGTGAGTTTATTCATTAATCATTCAAGCTTCCAATCCCTATTGTTGGTCGATTCCAAATGGATTGAGATGTTTGGTCCCCATATATTTTTCCTTCCACTTAATATTTTCATTTTTTATATTTTACCTCTCCTATATTAAACCCTAAAAATAATGGGTGATGAATTTAGGTCTTGGTTTGGTCTAAACATGTGGCATTGAATGTTTAGGGATTGTATAGGTCATTACCGTTCCCTATTTTTCTTTATCTGTGGAAGGTGACAAGAATTTTCTTTATTATGGTAGGTGTTTTTTTATAATTCCTTAATATTAAAAGTGATTGAATTCTTGGTATTTAATTAATAGTTTTCCATTCAAGTTAAACATATTTTTAATACCCCATATGTTCTACAATATGGATTCAATGTGTTTTATACTTAGCATAAATGGGTTATATGGATATCTAAATTTAGCTTCGCAAGACTTCATTTATGAATTCAAAGTGATTTTCTTATTGATTTAGAGGATAATTCAAAAGGATTTGGGGATTTCATAGTGTTTTTTACATTGGATTCATGTTTTAAAAGGAAGTACTCATTTTTAATTAATTTTTTTGGACTTTTTTTGCTTCTGAATGTTTTTTGGATGGTTTCATGATAAATGTTTATTTATAATTTTATTTCAAGAGTTCTCACTATAAGATTGTTTTAAAATTATGTTTTTATGGTTTTTTCAAATATATGAAAATAAGTTTTTATTTTGAATCACTTTTAAAGTATTTATTGGTACATTATTTGAATTTTTTCTTTTCATTAAGACACCCTCAATTTTTGAGCCCCATGATTGGTGTTATACCTTATTAGTAAATTTTCCCCATGGTGTAATGTTTTATGATATTTGAATTTATTAAAAGGTGGTTTCTTATTACAAGGGTGTTAGAGTTGATATCTGAATTAAAGTTTGTTTTTTATTATACATTATATAACCGTTTTAATATTTATTTTGTTCACCATGAATTTATTTATATGAGGATATGTTAAGGTATATTAGTATAAGTTTTAGATACAAGTTATAAAAGTATATTCAGTGATCCCATGTTTGTTCCTTAGGTGTGATTTCACTATACTAGGGATTTGTAATCGATAAGACCATAATGGGAATTTGAGTAAGATATTTTATTAGGATTCACATAAGGGGCCAATGATTTTGGAACAAGTTAAATATTGTTTTTGGTCCCTATTAGTGAGTTTCTACACGATTCATGTCCATAATAGGTGATTCTAGTGTATTTCCCAGTTTTTTCTCGACTATATTACATTATAACAATTTGTGTTTATAGAACCATGAATTTATTATGGTCTTCTTCTATAATTATTTGTAATGATTATTTTGACTAATTTAGTTATTTTTTTATCCATTAATTATTTAGTTTTCTTTCAATATAGTTTTATGAGATTTTGAAGTAATGAAATTAAAAGGAAAATGTGTTCCTTTTTTCAAATTTATTTTTCCTCATGGGATGCTAAATAAGCTTTAAGAAAATGATTGAAATGAGTATTATTGTTTTGTTTTTTTATGTTTAAGATACCCATTTATCTTATTCAATAGTTTTAATCCCTATGTTATGGTTCCCCAATTAATTTTTTAAAAAGGTCTGCATATTTATTTAAAAGGGAATACAATGAAATTTGTTTCTTCATTACTTTTATATATATAAAAATTATATTATAATTATATTTAAAACTAGGATAAAAGAAAATTTTAATATATTTAATTGAATAATATCTTTTATGAAATCTTACATGGAATATTAAGCTCCCTCCCAATATATATACTTATGTGTTTGAATGTGTAGCTTTCAGGTTTTTAGGTGATAAGGTATTGATCTCATTAATTAAATTTTATATCTTTTGATGAATGGGTCAGGAAAAAGGGGTGACCATGAATCATTCAGATGTATTTCTACTATCATTCAAACTTGTGTTTTATTCTCAAGATCTTTTTATATTGTCCAAGTTGACCGTTTGTTCTATTATTTTTATCAATTCATATTCAAATTCATTTTATGTATGTTTTTACTCTATATTTTTATGTGATGTTCAATTATTTGAATTTATTATGCTTCTAGATGAGAATACTCACCATTATTGATTATGGGTTAATTTTATATGTATTTTTCTTCTTCCTCATTTTTATTTCTTATTTTTCAAAATATTTTTTTATGGAATTCCATTATATAGAAGTCCTATAGAATATTTCCAATAAATATTCCACAACATAGATTTCTTATTTTCATTTTTAATATTGATTTCATATGGGTTTGAAACCATTACCATTTATATATTCTTGATACCCAAAAAGTTGTTACTAGACCATATGGATCAAGACTGCCCTTCGATCCTAGTGAAAGGCTAGGTTAAGTGTCATGTCAAGTCAGGTCATCCTGATTGATTAAAAATATAATAAAACAATATATTTTTTAAAGGATTGGGATCTTATAGATTACTTTTGTTATTTTCGATGTCTGGATGTATGGAAGCATGAATTTCAAGGTTGTATTTGTAACATCATGTTGCTTAAATTTAGGTGTTTTACCCATTAATTTTAGTACCCTTTGATTGGATCTTGTCAAAGGTTGTATGTGGAATTTTTTAAATGTTATTTTTGTTATATTTATATACATTATAATAGTTAGAAAATATTTTTACGAACCATGAATCCAAATCTTAAAAACATTCTGGTAGAACCGGTATGGGCACACATTGAACACATGGTAAAGAAAACCATGCAACTAAACCCTACATCCTGAATAGAAGGGAACATATGATTTTTTAATGATTAAATAGTCCATGAATCGTAACCATATATCTCTTAAAGTGTATCTATTTGGGGTGCATGATTAAGAACATGGTTAGAAAAAACCATGTAACCTAAACAAATAAACCATTTGGAAGGATTTTAATGCCCTAAATTTTATAATTAAAATCAATACCATCCCCCAAATTAACGTTAAACTCCTCCCACTCAAACCAAATTCTATTCTTTGGATTTTATAATCCCTCTAGAGGAATTTTAGCTCTCCCAACCTCATGTCATGGAATATTTAAGTGATTATTAAAGCAGTGATCCTCTACTAATATGTTCTTCTCTTCTCGACATTTAATATCTCTTCTTCTTTTGACTATGTCTTCTTAGAGGATTTTTTGGACTTTTTCCCCTTTGGATCAGGGTTGATCGATGTGTAATTTTGGATATATGGTCATTTTTATCATCCCTTGAGACCTCTCTTCCTGGATTTAGTGGTTTCAATCAAATGTGAAACATCTCATATTCATCATTGTTCGATTTCACATATTAAAAGTTTTCGTTTCTATGATTTTCATTCATTTTTATATTTCAATAGTTCATGATATTTTATTAATATAATCTTACTTATGAAACATGTTCCATAATTTTTGATGTTGAATTTACTTGTGGAATCAGCTTTGATAATATTTTAAATAAAATGATCATGGAATGGGTTCCTTCTCATGGTTTTAAAAAATTGTCGAATGTTATGTTGATTTTAATTACCTTTCCAATAGTCATTAAAGGTTACCTTGTGGATAGTGAGGGATTTGGATCAGTTCTGATTTCTAGTGTTAAATGACTTGATATGAATGAAATGGCTGACATTTTTCATGTTTTCTAAACAGTTTCATATTTTTCCAAGTAGAAAAGAACCCTATTTTATCGATGTTTCCATTGTCTAAAACAGACATTCTTTAGAAATTTGAAATGATTTATTTATTCACATTGAATTTGAGTGTAAACCCATGTTTTTAATTGACATAAATAATTTTAAAATTATGAAACCTCCTTGAATTCATTTATTATATTTTGTTGTAAATTATTGTTTTAAAGGAACATTTGGAATTACCATAATTTTTTTTTGAATGGTATTTGGTTGGGATGCCTTTTTAATGGTTTATTTGAAGAAAAAAATTGAATTTAATTGATGGTGCTTGATACCTAAATTGGAACATTATGATGATCCTCCCTTATAGTTATACATTAATGAAAATTTCTTGATACTTGTACTTACCATTGATGAGGTTTTAAAAAATTATTATCACTTTGGGGTAGTTAGGTGTGAGAGTGATATGTTATTTGAGGGAATGTTCCCCTGATGGAAATATTGAGGCCATGATCCCATGATTGAAATTGAGACAGATCCCCCTTATGATCCGTGTAACTAGATTATCTCACTCAACTCTTTTGCTTATACAAGAAAACCAGGTTATTTAGATGAAATAACGTATACATATGTTTTTCTAGGAAAATAGCACCCCTTATAGTGTAACCATAGAGAACATGAATGGTTCGGGTTATTTACCTGCAGCTTAGAAAGAAGGTGTCTGTGGAAGTAGTTTTCTTCAGACCCATGAGACAAGATGTAATCTTAATGATCCGTAAAGATGTATTTTGATTATCCGGATTGTAGTGAAATCATAATAAAATCTTGATTAAACCCATTAAATCCACATATGTGATACTTGATACATGACAATGATCATTTTTAGTACTTATTATCGGAGTTTCCTTTCTTTATTGATTCCTAGTCTTAATTGAGTTGTTTATTAAATTGATGCACTTTTACCCTATTGTACTAAATATCATACATATATTGATATCAAGTTCATGTTCTAACCTTTCATGTTTTAAACTTATATATATAGTGAAATGTATTTTAATGATTTTTAAGAAAATGTTTAGTTTTTAAATTATTAAATGGAATGTTTTACACATTTGGTTACATAAATGTTTTTGAAATTTTTAATAATGTATTTTTAAAATAATATCTATGTTATTTTAATTAAACTCCTATGTTATAATATTTGAATTACCTTATGATGTAACTATATAGAATCATTGGTGATATCATTCAAGGATTTATAGCTCACACCCCTACTTATACCTTTTAATGTTTCCATCATTTATGATCATATTGTAGGTTCTCATACAATTTCCTTCCTTTTTGGGATCAAGATAGATGAATAATATTGGGTGACCTGGGATATGGTCAGTGGTTATAGACTACCAGAAGATGGGTTTTGGATGTTATTTTCTACAATCAAATTTTTATTTATTTATTTTTTACACCAAGATGTATATATTGATTTCTTAATTTGAAATTCTTTTAGTGTACATTGTTGATTTTTTTATCTAATGGATGAAATCATTCCCAAATAACTATTCTAGATTCTCAAATTAATTTTTTCGTCCTGTGGATATCAAAAAAGTTGTTTAGGTTATTGGTGAATTAGCACAGATGTTAGTTTATATAAAATTACATATTGTTTCATCAAAAATGGTATTATAGGAGGTTTCTACATGAATTTATATACTTATATTTAGAATCCCTAATGTTTTTTATGGTGAATCATGGTAGAAAGGATATTAATGTTTTTTCAAGACTCAGCAGGTAGTTCGTTAATGGGTTCTTTATCACCACCTCCTCATAATGAGACTTTAGTTACTTGGGATGTGGGAACATGAGTCTTTATTATGAGTTATTGGTTTCTTAATGATGGCTGATATTTATACTCTTGAGGATATTATAATTGATTTCAGTAACCTCTAATGTTTTTTGGGTTGGAACAGAAACATGACCTAAGTCACACTTTTCATTAATAGTTTGGTAAACTATGAGGAGTATGTGTGACTGATATGGAAGTCAATATAGGTATTTTTGGGTAGTTAGTGTGTCATTTACAATCTCATACCAATCCATGCATGGTTATACTCTGACCATAACCGGGTTCCCTAATCATTATTTTGAGTATGACTTAACTTTTGTGCGGTATGTTGGAAAGGTTATGTATGTGGTTAATTTCTTGATCTTGTGAAGTGGTTTCAACATTAATCCCTTATTGATGATTTTAAATCATTTAAAAAAACATTTGTAGCATAAAAAATATTTTGTTGAGTTCTTTGACAAATGTTTTTAATTACCTATGTTGTGTTCTTAAGAAAATTTCAATTTGGTAAAATTTATGTTTAAAGAATCCTTTATTATGTGTTGTTGAATAATATTATGAATATATTTTCTAGGTAATGGGTTTGAAATAAAAATGGTAGTGATAATTATAAAATGGGATCAATTTTTTGAAGCTAGGAAAAAAATTTGATGACTCTATAAGGGATTTTTGAAATCATATTAGGATTTATAAAAAGATGCTTCATTTTTGAAGAATACAGTAATGTTTTATAAATATGGTAATATTGTATGAAATAAATTATATAGTTATTTGACATAAGATTGTTTTTACTTTGTTTTATTGATTTTCTACTATATTTAAGTGTTCGTTGATTCTATGTTCATTTTATCATGTTTTGTGATGTTTAAATATGTATCCCAAAAACTCATTCATGAATGATAGATTTTTGGTCCAATGATCTGGTCCTTGGTGCAGTTTTTCAAGTTTTATAGAAGTGGTGTATATAGTTGATGACTCTACCCAAAATCAAAATCAAATGGTGTAGTTAGATCATTTATTTCCTTTGGACCCCACCCATGTCTTCTTATATTGTCATTAACATTCTTATAGAGGTGAATAAGGTTATATTGAGGCATTAAAGTGGATTGAAGAAGTTGATAGGAATTTTTATTGTCTCTTCCCTCCTGAAAATATGAAGTTCAAGTCATTAAATTGTATATTGGAGGGACACAACTCATGGTGGTGGTAAGTTGAGATTCCATCATGTATGTATGAAAAAATTTATTTGTAATTCTTCAAGTAATTCATCATTCAATTGCAGTATCCAGATAAAGTAATGAAGGATAATGTTACCACATTCTTGGGTTTCAGTAAAGATAATATATCTGATGTAGAGTATTCCAAACAATTCTCATCTTTTATATGTTTCATACAGATCTTTTTGGTAATTCAATAAAAGTAAAACTACTTTATAAAGGGACTTCACTCATAACTTTTTTCCAACATGTTTACAGCCTAGATGAATTCTTATCAAGAGATACTCGATATGCTTTTTTCTGTTGAATATGACGTAAAATATGATATAAAGGGAAGAATGCCTCATTAATGGTTGAGAGAGGGAAGTCTTCTTGGGTAAATAAGTGGCATTTCATATTCCTCATGTGTGGAGTACATATTCAACCTAATAGTTTTTTCTTAAATGATTTGATAATTTGCATACTATGTGACTCTTTGGGTCCCTTTATGAGTTTATATGTTCTTGGAGTCCAAAAAGTCATGTTTCTGTAGGGTATCTTCCAAACCTAACTAGGGGGAATAACATTATACAAGATAATAGGGTTTTATCCATAGGAACAGGGGAAAATATTTTTACATGGTGGAGGAATTATTTGTTTCCAGTGGTGGTTGATGCAGATTTGTCTTTTCCTTTCAAATGTTGGAGTGAATATTTCTTGTTATTTATCTTGTATTGTCTTGTATTATTTTAAAAATAATTTGTTTTAGATATCTTTATAGCCTATTTTAGAATATTTTGGTTGATCTATTAATGAACACGGTTTTAGTCTGATATTTTTTCATTTTTATAAATATCTACTGTTGTTCCTTATATATGTGATCTCATGAATAATTAATGTTATTTTTGAATTACATAAGTTACATGATGTTCATTGTGCTCCTGATGATGTAGTTCAATCTATTGTTAGAAAACCCTATGCTTTTTGGTGTTTTTATCTTTAAATCACTTCTATTTATATCCATGGATATCATCCTATTTTTAGTGTTGGATACTGTTTGGTTTTATTATTTTCCTTTGGTATCATTATTTTTCCCCTTTATGGTTAGGGAAATAAATTTATGTGATGGATGATCTCCCTTATGAGAGTTTAGTACCCTATTGTGCACTAAACTTGATGGATGATATCTTTTTATATGGAATTTTATAGACCATGGTATGTACTTGGGTAACTATGATGTTGTGATTTCTTGATAGACTTGAAACATAGAGGTCATTTAGTTTTATTTGATTAGATCATCGAGGGATGAGTCTAGGTGTTGAAAATCCCAGGATACCACCGATTACATAAATTTGGTTGAAATCCTTATGTTATATTCTCCTTGATTGTGATATTTTAATCATATATGAACTACAAGGGTGTTTGTTCTTAAAAAATAGTAATTGTTTGGATGTGTTATTCATTTAAGGTTATTGGTTCTATCTTTTATTTTTTTCTCCTTTATGTGTGGTTGAAGTCTCTTTTTTGTATAGAAGGGACAATATTTTATCAGGTTACACAATCATGATGAATAATTAAATGTTGGGGAGACCTATAATAGGTCTGTAAACATTATTTGGATTAGAGACATGTAATGATCTTGGAGCTTTGTGTGTGTTGTTATCCTTTGGGTGGGTCTCTCTTATGGACTATGGTCTATTCCCCTCCACAGATGAGTGGGTGATTTCTTCTTGTGTTATCTTGTTCAATCATTCAAACTAGATGCCTTTTGGGCATATAATTTCATATGGTGGGGTGGTTGAAACACCCTATTACTTTCTTCAAGGTCTTTTAACCCATTGAATTTAGTATCAATTGATTCAATCTCTTCGTAGGTTGTTTCTAGTGTTATTCTAGATATGTTTTGAATGTTTTTGCCCCTATTCATGATTGGAACATTATTTTAAAAGAAATGGAGATAAACTAGGAAAACATTCGGGTAGCCTAGGTAGAGGCACATGGTTGATTCTTGGTTAGACAAGTCATATAGAAAGACTATGAAACCTAAATTGAATGGGTCACATGGATTCCACATAGTTAAAAAAATCCAACCTAACGATGTAGAAAATACAGTGCCTCGGTTTGGGGCACCCGGTTAGGCACATTGTTAGTTCCAACCACACTTCTTGTATGTTCTCCTCTTCTTGGCCTTTGATCTCTTTTTATCTTCTAGTTCTCTCATCGTAGAGGTTATAATGAAATTTTGTTCCATTTATTCATGGGTGATTGAAGTGGAATCTGTGATATAGGGTCTTTTCTCTATTCTATAAATATACATCATCCTTGATTCGATGGTCTCCATTAGAGGTGAGACATATTATATTCATTGGGGACGATTTTCATATATTACATTAAGGAGTTTATTTGAATTTCTTCAATTATTTTTAATTCAGTATTTCTTTGTAAATTGTTGATATGTTCATCCATCGAACAAATTTTCTATAATTATTTATCGTGAAATTCCTTGGGAAATAATAATTGATCATATTTTAAATAAAATGATCATAGAATGGGATATTTATCATTGTATTATAAAATGTATAATTCTATATTGATTATAATTCCCTTTCAAATAATTTTTCAAAGATACCATGTGGATGGTGAAGTATTAGACCCGCATTTTATTTCTAAAGTGAAAATAATTTATTTGAATGAAAAGAGTTCTAAAAATTGAAGTTTCTATATAATTTTAAATGCTTGAATTTGTGAAATATATTAGAACCTGATTTTATTGATGCTACCCATGGGTTAAAAAGGGAAATCATGGGTATTCTTAAATGAATTATTTATTCACATGGAAAGAGGGTGTAGACCCATGTTTTGAAATGACCTTAAGCCTTTTAAAATTGGGAAACATCAATTAATTTATTTTAGATATTTTAAGTGAAATTATTATTTTAATTGTTTTTTTGGAATTACCATGATTTTTTGAAATAAATCATGTATGTCTACCCTTTTAAGTGTTCATTTAAAGAATGAGTTTGGAGTTTACTTTATGATTCATGATAGTCAGATAACACTCTATAATTATCATCTATTCTAATAATCACTTAATGTAACTTTATTGATACTTGTACATCCCATTGATAGATGTATAAAGGGGATTATTTACTTTGAGGGATCTCATGGGTGATGGTGAGATGTTATTTGAGGTCATGTTCCCTTGATTGATATGTAGAGGGCATGATCCTAAGATTGATATCGATAAATATCCCTACTGTGATCCTAATTACACTATTATATCACTCATCCATATTCACATTTCCTATGATCCTATGTTGTTATATGGGATGAATTAGTGGTCTTGTTTTCTAAAATAATCACACCCTCTCAATTGAATCCATAGAGAACGTGAAAGGTGCAGGCTATAAGAATGTGGCTAGGAAATCGTGTGTGAACAAAACCATGTTTCTTGAGACCCAAGAGACTATAAGTAAACACAATGATCAATCATGATTTTTATTAGATTTATTATGGTGTACTCACAATCATATATTGATTATACACAAGACATCCAAATTCATGACACTTGATACTTGATAGTTTTCATTGTCACTGCATAACTCTATAGTTTCCTTTCGTAATAGATTCCTACTATTGATTGATGTATTTATTTATTTAATTCACCAATAATATATTGTATTTACCCTCAAACAAATCATCATGTCATTTTCTTGTTCATACATTTCTTGTATGACATGACATAAGCATATTAAATGATTTTCATATATTTTTAAGAAAAGTTTGGGTTCTTAAATGTTTATATGGATTGTTTTATATGTTTAGATTGATAATGATTTTTAAATTGTAAAAAAACTATTTTTAAAATCATATTTATAATCTCTTTATTATAGTCCAATTTTAGTATATTTTAATTTCCTCATATCATAATTGAATATAATCTTTGGTGAAATTCATCTAGGTTCAATAGCTCACATCATACTTGTGCCATTGGTTGTCTTCATCCATTATGAACTTATATCAGGTTTGTTTCCTCTAATTATCCTCTCTAGGTTCATCTAGGGTGATGAAGGTATGTTGACTTGGGATATAGTTGGTGGTCTTGTACGACTATGAGATAGGTTTTGGTTGTTATATTCAACTGTATGATTTTATAGAATTTATTTATACTATGAAATGTATGTATAAATTTTTTAATCTACAATTGTTTCTAAAGTTTAATTTTATGATTATTTTCTCTTGTTTTAGAAATCATTCCAAAGATTGGTTCTAGATTCCCATTTTCTTGTGGTCAGACCCAAGAGATCTGGACTGATATTCAGTTTACTGGGAAATTGACTCAATTGTGAATTTAGAAGTAATTTTTGGTGTGTTCATCACCAATGGTATCAAATGAGGTATTTCATTTTAAGGAAGTACAACTCCTTGGAAGAAATTATGTTTTTTAGTTTTAATAACAGTGGGAATGAGGTTAAGTGTATGTTTGGACTGAAGAGATATTTCATGAATGGGTGATTCATCACCATCTCATCATGATGATACTTGAGTTATCAAGGATGTGGGGACATGAATCTTCCTTATGATTCATTGGTTTCCCGATGAAGAATGATATTTAGATTCCTAAAGAGATTTTAGTAACTTTTATTAATCTCTTATGAGTCTCTTGTTAGAACAAAAATATTAATAGAGTTTTTTATGCCTTCATATTTAGGTAAACTATAAGGAATCAGTGTGACTGATATATATTTCATTATAGGAATCTTTATATCGTTGGTGTATGTTTTACCAACCCATGAAACAAATCTATTTATAGTTCTACTCTTCTCCAAACCTAGTTCCCTATCTATTTTTTGAAGAATGAGTTCACTTGTGTTGGTTATATTATAAATTTCATGGGTGATGTTTTTTTCATGTTCACGTGATGTTTTTTCATATTTAATCACTTTTTGATGATTTTAAATCCATTTTTAAAAAAAAATTGCGTTTTAAAGCATGTTTTGTTTAATAATTTGAGAAATATTTTCAATTAATAAATGGTATGTTATTATGTAATGCTTATTTCAAAAAGTTCATTGTCCAATAATTTTTATTTACATGTTCAATAAATATATTATGAACATATTTCGTTTTTAATGGTTTTGAATTAGAATATTTTTTATTATTATGAACAATGATTACTATTTTTTTAATAATAGAAGAATTTCCATTACACAGTATGGAATTTTTCAGAAATATAATGGATTAATAAAAATAAATATAATTTTTAATGTAATGACTACTGATTTATAAATGGGGATATATTTTTTTATTGAAATATATGATTATTCGATAAAAGTGACTTGTTATATTTTGTAATTTCTTTATCTCGGTTTATTTCTTTGATGCCTGATTTGATTTCCAATGTTTTGTAATGTTCCAAAATTCCTCTGATAATTTTTTTCAAGAATGATAGAATATTGGTCCAATGTTCTAGCAGTCAGTGTAGTTATTTATGTTTTTGAGAAATGCTATCAAATGTTAATGAATCATGGAAAAATCAAAATATAGTGGTGGATCCAAATAATTTCTAGCTTATAGACTCCAACCAAGTCTTTATGGATTGTTATCCACCTTCTTACAATGGTGAAAAAAGTTATCATGAGGTATTTATGTTCATTGATGAAATTGATGTTATATTTGATTTTCTTAAGACTATTAATGATCTGATGGTCAAATCTATCAACAACATATTTTAGGTTCTTAGGAAAGAGATGTGGGATGTTGTGATTTCCTCTCATATTTATAAATAATTCATTTTAATTTTAAAATACAGTATTCATTTAGTGAAAATAACCTAAGAAAGATAATTAGTGTAATGTTACCATGTTCTTGGGTGTTTGTAAATAAGATCTATCAGTTGTAAATTTTTTCATTCAACTATAATGTTTGATATGTTTCATACCAGGTCTTGTTTGTAATTAATTTCATATGGTTCTCTATTTTAGTAAATGTATTCACCCATACCTTTTCTCCATGATGCCAGCAGCCTAGTTGTTTTCATATAAACAGATGCTTGATAGGAATTTTCATATGAAATAGACCTAGAAAAATGAATAATTGGGAAGAATTTATGATTCATAATTGAGTAATGTAAGTATTCAAATGATTAGAAGAGGCATGTTAAGTGATTCCACTAGGGAGCACCTACCCATCCAAAAAGTGGAAGTTCAAAAGCACTGATATTTTGTAAATGGTTTGGATATTTGTGTCACATTAAGATGTTCTCTACGTTTGGAGTATATAATGGTATGTTTTATTTGATGATAATTAGCTCTAGAATACGATTAAACTTATGATTCAAGGTAATATGGATACCTCCCTATGCCTTGGAGTGAACATTTTCATGTGGAATAGAATCTCATGGTTTCTGGTGGTGGTTGATATTGATCCAACATGTTTTATATGATATCAGATTGGAAACTACTTGAGGATTCCCTTATATTGGATTAATTTATTTAGAAACCATTTGTTATAGAGATCTTGGGGGGATTTTTTAGGATTTTTTTTATATTTTCTCTCATGTAACTCCATTTTCAATAAATTAGGGTTTTATTTTATTTATATATCTTTAGTTTTTTCTTGTGTATATGAACTATTTAATTACTATTATTATTTTTTTATTGACATTAGTTCCATGAAGTTCATTGTACTCCTATTGATGGAGTGGAATATTTCACTAAGAAACCTTATGATGTTTATAGTTTTTTCTTTAAATTACCTTTTATTTCCTTCAATGTATGTTTTCGTATCATCAGTTTGGGATACTAGTCATCTTGACTGCATTTAGATGTAATCCTTGTGTTTTTTGGCTTGATGGTTAGAGATCAATTTTTGTGTGATGGAAGATCTACCCTGTGAGATTTCAATGCCTCGTTTTGCACTGACCGTGATGTTTGATCACTTTTTAGATGGACTTGGAATGATTTTAGAAATGTACTTACAGAACATAAATGAGGTTATTTATAGATAGACTAGACACCCGGAGGTACCAAAGTGTTCTTTGATGATCACATCAAGGGGTGAGTCTCGGTATTATAAACCTTGGGTTATTATAAATTACTTACCAAAGGTATAAATATATTTCATTTTTGGTTTATTGATTGAGGACTTTTGGGAATAGGTGGACCATTAGAGCATTGTTTTTATTGAATTATTGTGTTTTTTAGATTTTATATTCCTTTATTTTTTTAGTATTATGACTTAGATGTTCTTTTTTACAAGTAGGTAAAAGTTATTATTTGAACTGATGGGATGTCATTTTCTCATGTTACACAATTTTTATTATCCTTTAAACTATGGGGAAACCTATGCCGGTTCTCCATTCCTAATCCAGTTTGGAGTTGTGTGATGATATTGGAATTTTTTATGTGTTTTAGGACATCATGTGAGTATCAATTCTAGACTATATTTCATCCACATAAAAAAATGATTGAGAGAGTTCTTTTTAATACAACTTGTTATATATTGTAGTCTGGGAAATTTTAGGGTAGAGAAAGTCATATAATAGGGAGGTTGTCACATTCTGTTACTTTCTTTTGGGGTGGTTTTTCCCCTTTAACTTGAGTATCCAATGATTATATCTCATTACTGGTTAATTCTGGTGTTTATTGATGTTTTCTAGCTTGTGATTAATTTGAGAATAGTTTGAAAAACTATGCATCAGAACCATGTGACCCTTCCAATATCCTAGGTAGACGAACAAATTTGGTGAATAGTTAGAAAACCCATGTATTCAAACCATTAAAAATTAATAGAATGGATCACTTGATTTTCATATGGATAAATAAAATATGTTGCCAAACCATGAAACTCTTCTAGTGGCTCTATTTGAGGAACACTGTGAGGTGGATGGTTTCCACTAACAGTGTGTCCTTACCCCAAAACCATGTGTATGCGATTTAATGCATAAAAAATAGTAATTAGTATCATGAATCACCCCTCATTAAACCTAAACTAATCCAAACCAATCTTAATATGATACTTTAGATATTAGGATACCTTTATTGGTATTTTGGATCTCCTGAAATTTGATACCCTAGAACACCCTAATAGGGGAGGGGTGAATTCAAGGGACAACTTGTATTATGAATGAATTATATATTTTCCCCAAGTTGGTAAGAACTTGTTAACCCTTTATAAGGGAATCTCCCAATTATCAAACACCCATATATAGATATAGAAACAAAACACAATAGTTTTACATGGTTCACCACTAAGGGATATTCCAAGAACCATATACTAAAAGTAAGTCAATATTACTAGAATCCCCTAACATTAACTAGATATTCAAAATTAGTTTTTTAAAACAAATAATTTCATTCTTGGAATACTTACTTTATAGGTTTTTAAGAGATATACCACTTCCTACCATAGATTAATTTTATGGACTCTATCTTTCTAACTAAATTGGCGTAACCCTTTCTATGTTTATCCACTTGATTGTTGTTTCAAAATATTGGGCACACATGTCATTTTCCATTATCGGAACGAGACTCTTCATGCAACATATTCCCGAATCGATGCTCATGAATGCACTATTTACAAAAAAAATGATATTTGAAACCCACAGTTTAGGCAACCATTTCACATGCATGGAACTTTTTAACATTCACAAAAATCATCGATTTTAACACATCGTTCTTAAATTTCATGAAGAACCTCAATTTTCTCCAATGTTTTGGTTTTCCATGAAACTATAACTATCATGAAAGGTTATTGTGTCATGAATCTCACTTGTTCTTGAATGACACATGGAAAATTATTCTCACAACTCTACTTCATGAAACTCTATCATGAAGTAGAGGATCAAGATCTTCCTTGAGATTTAGTAGGGTAAATGAGGGAGGTATCCACCTGTTTATATACATGACTAACCCTTTTCAAAACATACCTGTAAACCTTATACAATGTAAACAACATTCCATGGAAGATTAAATGTAATTATTTTTTGTTTCCATTATTGTTCAACTCATTTCCATCCCATAACATGACCTTAATTTCTTGGGAACATGAGAAGCTTCATATGTCTCATCTCTCAAATTTTCATGAAATTTCATTACACGCATAAACCAATATCCTTTGTCAATTTTTAATTCAATTTCCTAAAATATTCCCTTGAACGCAACTTTTGATAGCTCTATTACATATTAAAATAACTATTTTTTAATACAAAAATCATTCCATTTCAAAAAAACAACATTCTCTAACCACCAAAATTTGGACTCCAGAATTTTGGCAAACATAGGGAAATGACACAACATTCAACACAAAATCCACCTACACCATAAATTAACTTATCCTGATAAGTTCTTAATCAAACCAATATATATTGTATAGAAACACAAAATACAATCTTATTTAATCTATGAAAACCCTTATTTCCAATAATTACCCATTTTGGTTTGATGGAAATCAATATAGAAATAAAATAAATAACAGGAATAAAAAATAACTAGATAGGTGTAAAATAACTCATCAATCACACCAATTATACATTATAAAATCTCAGGGAATAAAATTAGAGTGTAAGGTGAAAATTTAGTGTCTCATGAGACTACCAAACTATATAATAGACCTTTAACTCATTTAATATCATTATACCAGTTTGGGAATAAACCCAAAAAAATTGTATTTCAACCTGAGTATGAAAAAATAACCCCTATATCAGTTCTACTCTATGAACCTGCATCACAACCCCAAAGGGATGAAAATAACTATAAAAAATGGGGAGAGGGGAACACCATTCCACCTCATGTAATGGGAGGTGGCCAAATATAGAGGTTTATGATGTGTTTCTCAAACATTGGTACTAAGAATGGCTTAGTCAGGATGTCATTCACTAGATCATTTATTCCAACATGGCCCATTTTAATCACTCCTAATTCAACTTTTTCATTGATGATGTAATATTTGATAACAATATGTTTGGTATGTGGGTGTTAAACCAGATTATTTATGAGCTTGATATGATCATGTTTTCAAAGTGTATCACCATTAGTTGTTTCACCGAGTCACCAAAAATATTAATTTGTTTTTTCATCCATAATACTTTAATGAAATCATTTTTCATATTGATATACTCTACTTCATCCATACTAAGAGAATCCATTTCTTTTTTCTTTCTTTAACACCCCACATATTTTTTCCAAAAAATAATGAACCTCTACTAATTGATTCTGATCCACTATATATTCGCAACAATCAACATCTAAAAATGGATATAATTCATTATTACTTCCTACTAAAAATCATAACCCAATGTTTATAACACCTTAAATTTACATCATTATTCTTTTAACTACTATAAAATTCTTATCCTTTAAATTAATTTAGAAGAGATTTTCTAAGCATGTTTAAAACATAATATATAATCATGTTACAATCAAATATAAAAGGATTCCCAAGATCCTCTTATAAAATTTAGGATACTTAGATTTTCTATCCCCATGATTTCCATGTTTTTTTCGTATCACAATTAGATTCTACATTTCTTGGTAGTCATTCATATTGAATTTATTCAAAATATTCCTTGCATAATTTTTGAGAAGAATGAATGTTTTTTCCTTTTAAACCACATGTATCCCCATAATGTATGTGAGTACACCAATCATGGAGAGTTCAAATTTTGTTTTCATGGGATTAGAAAATTCTTCCATCGATCCATGCCTGATTCCAAACAAAAATAATATCATTTACATAAAAATGTATTATAATTTTTCTTAATAAGAATTATTTACAAAGATATTATGGTCAAAACCACCTATTTTAAATTTTATCTTCTATAAATAATAATATAGTTGAGAATATGTTACTCATGGTTCCTATTTTGTTCCATAATGAATGTTGTTTAATCAAAAATATTTTTTCTTTATTTATAATCTAAAACTACACTCGTCATTCAATGTAAAATTTTTCTTCAAGAAAAAAACTTAATAATTCCATTTACACACTCAAATGATAAACTTTTTTACCTAATCTGTCAATGTCTAGGAAGATCCTAATATATTCTAGTCCAGATATTAGAAAAAAATTGATAACATCAATTCATTTTATTTGTGTATAGCCTTTACATACAAAGAATTCATTATCTCTGATCACATTTTCGAGATCATGTTTTTTTTAATCCACTTAGTTCCAATAAAATTTTGATTTTTTGGTCTCTTAACAAAATAACAAGTCCAATTTCTTCTTAAATTATTTAGTTCTTCATTAATTCTTTTAACTCTTGATTCACCCATAACTACTTCTTCAAATGAGGCTAGTTCTAAAATTGGTAGGAAAAAATTAATTGATTCATTCATCCTTCTCCGTGTCTATATATGAGAGGTCCAATACCTAATGATGCTAGTTTTGTTAACTTCTTCTATTATATATTTAATTTAGGTTTTAGTATATTTTCGTTAGAAATAGTTTCCTCTTCCAATTTTACTTCTTAATAATCATTAGTTTTTTATCCCTAACTATTGGGAAAGACTTCAACAATTTTAATGGTCGAATCTAACCCTTTTCCACATTTTACTTCATCATAAATCGTATTAATATATTAGACCCTATAGTTATTCATATCTTTATACTCAATTATCTTGAAATAATTTCTATCCAAAAAATTTAAGACACCATTATTGTATAATTTATAAGTATTACTTTAATTGTGTATCCATGGAATATTCCCTAATCTATAGGATCAACATAAATTATTTGATTTCCTTATTAATTTCAAAATGAAACATTTAATTTAAAAAATTAAAATTAAATTATTCAAAGCTTCTGACCATACCCTAGCTCATATGGTGTTATATACTCTCCTAGACACAACCATGTTCAATTTTGAGTGTTCACTACAAAGTCAGCAGCCAATTTCTAGTAATGATTAGAAACAAATCTATCCATCAATAAATTTTTATCCGTATTATTCAACCGTTAATTTATATATTTTACATATCCCATTTTGTTGAGGTGTTATCACTAATGAAACCTAATTCTAAATCCCATGTTTTTAGAGGTAATTCTCAAATTAATGCATTTGTTTCTTATTCCATTTTTAGATAATAATATTTTGATTGTACCACCAATTTCATTATCAACACTTTGGATTTGTTTCATCATGAATTTCATTAATTATTATTTATGATATGAAAACATTATACACTTAATTATACTATTATCATAAATAAAAAGAAGAAATAACCTCACTCCATTTGTGTTGGTAACTTTCATAAGTCCACACACATATTTGTGGTCCAGATCAAGAAGATTTGTTGCCCCTTTTCTCAACAGCCGATAAGAATACTAAACTATATTTCCACAAATTACAGCATCACATGTATTTTCACTATCATGATTAAGATTGGGAATCACTATATAATCCTCTTTTTGGAAAAAATTTTAGATTTAATATTGGTTAATGTGAATGAAACTCCATTTCCACAATTTGTTTTCCTCTTCAGCTATTTTGAAAAAATATTATTTTTTACTATCTACAGGGAATAAAATAATGGTTTTTACTCCATCATTTTCATGAGAAAAATATCTATCATTTCATTGTTCGAGTTCCCTTCCATATTAAATTTCACTTCGAGCCCTGTGTCACAAATTTAACACATAGTAAAGAGATTGTGATTCCTTCCATCCATGTAGATCAATTCTGTTTTCAACTGCTCATCCTTTTCAAAAAATTTATTTCCACTACCTTTGATTTTGTAGGCACCATGATTAAAATATTTCACAGTTACATCATATATTTAATTAAAATTATAAAAAAATCATTTCCTATCATTTTGGATGATAATTTACTATCAAGAATACTGGTGCTATTAATTTTTGTAGCTTGAGAGATATCTCATCCCAGTTGGCTTTCAAAATTTTCTTTCATTCCATCAATGATATGCCTAATTAAGTAGAGTAATAAGGAGGCATCATTAATATATTTTCAACAAGAATGTTCGAATAATGATAATATGCTTCATCTATAAGATAATACTTATTTTCAGGTATAATTAATCTTAACTGACTAGAATTGAATTTTCTTGGAGTTCTATAGTTATGGTTTCCAACATTACTCTACTTCAAATGAATAAATTTACAATAAAAGTTAGAATAGTGAAGAACATATCTATAAAAATTATTTAATCTATATGATAATGTGGTATCATTCCCCTTTATTTACTGTTAGGTGATTTCCTATTCATATAGAACCATTCCTCTTCCCAGTATGTCATGGTATCACCCTGAATGAAACAAAATTAACATTTAAAAAAGGGGAATATATTTTCACTTTCATTCCTCTACATGTCCCTTTATATTGTATATGTGGTTTTTCTGTGATAATTTCTCGATAATTGTGGATTATATTCATTACACTTATATGTTTGGTTTAATGCTATCTTGGTTCGAATATCAAGTTCCTTTATGATATGTGTAACTTTATTCTTCCTTTTATTTTTCCTCATCTCATTTGTAACTGTTGATATTATTGTAAAGCATCTGATTCCATTTCTACCAACAAATATATATCATTAATCATTAAAGTATTTCTCTACTCATTTGTATCCATGTTTAAATATTTCCAAAATATCTATATTTTAAAACCATCCAAAATGTTATTTTGTCTTCATTTCCATTAAATTTTAATTTATTTTCCAATTTTCACTTTAATGGGACAAAATCCTCTTCAAGGACATCATCTATCTTATAATTTTACTACAATATCAATGTATGTTATTTTAAAAAAACACAATAACTTTAATCCTTTTTTTAAACTCCACATCCTATTACAAGATTTCACGAGTTGTAAAATCTTATTTTTCCTCACCTTCCAGACACTCAATCTGTGCTTCAAGCAGATCCACATACTCTTAATACTATTTAAACAAATATCCCATCATTTATTTTTCATTTATTTTATGTTAAATCTTTTAGGAGCATCCTCATGGCCAACTATGAGATCAAAAATACCATTCAACATATTATATTCCTCCTTCATAGGTCCAACATTTTTTACTGTATCCACCATGGATTCTTAAAAATAAGATTTCTTCTATATCCCTCCTTCCTCCAAAAAGACATAACATATTGTTCATCTTTGAAATTGAATCTCTCACTCTATAATTTCTTTCCTAATTTTATGTCACCCCTATGTGGGAACCTCCTCCGAGGACACATCAATATTTTTACTTAAATTTTTACATCATTGAATTCCCTTTAGAACCAAGAAGTAATTTACCTTACTTTACCACATACACACACAAATCCAATTGAATATTGAATTCAAATATTCGTTTTACACTGTTTAATTTTCTGGAAAATTGAAAAATAAGATAATCATACACAACATGTCAATCATCAATGAAATTATAGTTGTAATGTATTTACATTTATTTTAATTCCATTTACTTACTTACTCAAATTGTTGTTTCTTATGTCTTCAATCTTATTTCATAATCCACAAAACTTCATAGAAGTTCATCCAAATAAATCTCAGACATATACCATTCATCAAGGGTTTACTCTATTTGATTATACAAAACTAGATGACTTCTCAATATTTTCTTCATAATTTCATTACGTTTAATTTCCACCCCATGTACTTGAATTTCTATAACCAATTCAGTTATGTGATTAAAGAAGTTAACTACATTTTAATATGTATTCATTTAAAAATCCTCAAACTGACTATGAACAATCTTAGGTTTGGCCTCCATTACATAGTTATCTCTTTCAAATATATTTTTTATTTTCTATTATATGGATTTATCTATGATTATACTAGACACCTTCAAATATATTTCAATTTATAGCATTGAAGTTAGAGAATTTTGACAATTGGATTTTTTATCAAGAATTTTATTTTCTCATTCAGTCATAAAAAGATATGTCGAATGATGGACTTATATCCCGTGAACTATGTAAAAGAAAACTTCTACCCCCAAATATCATAGATGAGATATAATTCTATTTTTCCAAATATAGTACTATCTTCAATTGAAACTGGTAACTCCCATTATATTCATTAAATTACCCATAAAAATAGAAAATAGATTTATCACCTACCACCTACATGTTATGATACCATTTGTAAGACCCCAAAACACCTTGAGAGGGGAGGGTTGAATCATGGTTTCGAATATTTCATTGAATGGGATGGAACTTTTCCCTATTTTGTAGGAACTTGTTGACCCTGTAGAATAGAATCACGAAATTATCAAACACCCATTTGAAGAAATAAAAACATAAGAAAAATCTATATGTGGTTCACCTCAAAGGACTAGTCTATAAATCATTTGTTGATAGTATGTTAGTCGTACTGAAATCCACTAATATTAAATAGATGTTGTGGACAACAATTGTTCATACATGGTAAGTATATTCTATGATAACTAAATTAAATTATTTTTAGGTATATATCACTACCTCCCTCAGATAAGATCCATTAACTCCCCCTTTATGAATTTTTTGGGTCATTCCATTCCCATTTTATCAACTTCAAGGTCATATCAATATATTTGGAACAAAAATCTTTTCCAATAATTACCCTGAGACTCTACTTTCATCATTTCCAAGAATCAATGATCTTGAATGAACTGTTCACTCAAAAATTAATTTCAAAACAAAAGTTTAGCATAACTCTTTCACATGCATGAAACTTTTTAAATTTCACATAACTCTTCTATTTTTTAGGAAACTTTTCTACTTTTGCGTAACACAACTATTTTTTTACAACATTTATTTTTTTGTAAAATTATATGTTTTACAGAAAGTGAATGTGTCATGAATCATTAATTTTACTTAATATATTCAACTCAAATTCTTCACATATCTCCACTTAATGCAACACTATCATGATTAAGAAGCTCAAAATATTCATTAAGTGTAAGGATGATGAATTAAGAAGGTATAAAAAATTTGACAAATATGACTGAACCTTTGGTAAATTACATTTCACACCTTCAAATATGCATGCATCTTTATTTATTCATAGAAAATTAATACTTTGATATATACTTTATCATGAAACTCACTACCTTTTTGCAACATAACCTCTATTTCGTGGCTATACAGAAAACATCTTGTTTCATGATCCATCAACTATTATAAAGTACATGAACATTATCAAACAACTAGTTTTTTATATTTTAATGTGATAGATCTAAATATTCCCTTATGCCCAAATCTATAATCCTCACCACATTTTTTGGTAATATTTTTTTAACATAAATAATTATATTTAAAAATGGAACATTCTTTATCCTATAAATATTAGACCCCAATTTGTTTTCAAAACACTGGGAAATAACACCACCTTCTCCATAATATAACAGATATTCAAAACAACTAGATCAGACCAAAGAAGATTGATAATAAACAAGAAATACATTTTGTTACCTTCTTTGAAAATATTTCATTCAAACATGATCTCCTCTATTATTAGATAAAAGTGTATATATTAGCGATGATAATTTTTAGGTATGTTCTTCCACTATCAGCCTCTGATCTCTCCTCTTATTTTGATTCTTTCTACCTAGTGGCTATGATGTCCATGTGGTCCATTCGATCATGGATAATTGATTAGTAATTATTGATGTAGGTTCATTTCTCTCTTCTCTTTAGATACCTATTATTATAATTAATGGTCTCCAGTAGACGTGAAACATTTTAGATTTATTAATGTTGGATTCCTTTCATACAAGTATGTGTTTCTATGGTTTTCC
The DNA here is from genome assembly GCA_963277665.1 of Viscum album. NCBI lineage: Eukaryota > Viridiplantae > Streptophyta > Magnoliopsida > Santalales > Viscaceae > Viscum > Viscum album. The sequence continues at coordinate 221,691,102 of OY728147.1, forward strand.
TTTATTTTGTCATTCATTATTTTTTGATAATTTTTAGATATTTTCCATCATCAAAAAAAATTTCAATAATTTTTTATCCTGAAATTCTTAATGAAATACTCATTGATCCCCTTTTAAATAAGTTTAACATGGTATGGGTTCCTTATCATGGACTTATAAATTCGTAAATTTTATATTGATTTTAATTTCCATTCAATTGTCATTTCAAGTTTACCTTATAAAAGGGGAAAAATTGGGGAGAGTTTTAATTTATAAATTGTAATTTCTTGATTTTAATGAAATGAGTTCAACTATATATTCTTTTCCAGAAAGTTTCAAATGATTTAATTTGTGATATAGAAAAATAACCATCTACGAGTGATAAAAAACTTTTTTAGATATGAGATTTCATGGTTAATTTGAAATGAATTATTTATTAACATGGAATGAAGCTGTAAAGATGTATTTCTAATTTACCATAATCTTTTCAAAATTCTGAAACTTCCTTGAATTATTTTTGGCTATTCTGAATGACATGATTTTTTAACGGTCAGTCTAGAAGTATATTGATGGTTTGTGAAATGATGTGGGTTTGGATTCCCTTTTAAAGGTTGAATATAAAAAAAAATTTGAATGTAAATGATGTTTTTTATAGAATGGTTGGTACATTATGATGATTTCGTCTTATTATAATTCCTTAACGTAACATTTTTTGTTGTTACACTTTCAATTTATGGGTTCTGAAAATGGGATTATTTACATTGATGGAGCCTTTGGGTGAGAATGAGATTTGAATTGAGGGTGTGCTACCGTGATTGAAATGTTTAGGGCATGATCCCTTGATTGATCTAGATAAGGATCCCCATTGTTATCCTCATAAATTGATTATATCACTAAACAATCTTGACCGTTAATGGTAACTATGTTAGTTAGATGAGATGACCTTGGTTTTTTCATTACCAGTGGAATCACACCATATCTAGTTGATCAGTAGATAACATCAAGGTTTCATGATATAGACATTCATTTATGAATGTGGGTGTGAATTGAACTGGTTTTCTTGAGACCCATGTGACTAGATGTAATCCTAGATATCAACCACGATATATTTTAATTAGATTGAATCCATTGGACTCAATATCATATCTAGTTCATACCCATGACATCTACATACTTTATTTTCGACACATGACAACATTCATTATCACTAACTAGAACCATATTTTCATTGCTTGATTGATCCATACTCTTTATTAATCTACTTTTTAATTTTATGTACCATGACTCTACTATATTTATACTTCTATAGCTCTTGATATTAGGTGTATGACTTTACATTTTAGGTTTGATATGACTCTATATTTTGAAATGGATATCAAATATTTTCATGAGAATTAGTAGATTTTAAATGATGAAATAGAAGGATTTATAATTTATTTTTATAAATGATTTTCCAATGTTTAAAAACTATTTTTCAACTATGAATCATAAACACTTAATATTAGGTGCTTGCTATTGTACTAAAATTTTGTTGCTACCATTATAATGATATAGCAGGTTCTCATTCTATGATCATCCATTGTGGGTTCATGCTATTGTCACCAAGGGATGGTGACATGGTACATGGCGAGTGATTGTGGACCACCAAGAGATGGGTTTTGGTTGTTATGTTCCATTATAATTTTTTATTGATTTTCATGGTAACCTGATATCTATGTATTGATTTTTTTCATTCTAATGTTTCCATAGTTTTATTTGGTTATTATTTCCACATGTGGGATAAATCATTACCAAAGGTTAGTTATAGATTTCAAGGTTCTTATCATCATACTGTAGAGATCAGGAAATATATCTTGGTTAGTAGAGATTTAACTCTAATTTTAGTTTTTAAGGTATTCTAGTTTTGTGTTTCAGAGTATAGAATCAAACATCTCATACATGTATATTAAATGTTTTTACTTGAATATTTTTTAAATAGTATAAAAACACACTTGGGGATCATAATGGTATAATTCCTTTATAGATTAGACCCAAAATCATCTTGTTTCATGAAATATCATAAAAATATCCCGTAAATATCTTACCACATAATATTCTTCTTAAAAAACCCATTATTAAAATCATTATCTATAACCCAGGGAATTTAATCCAATTAAATGGTTGGATAAAATGATAAATAATGGTATGATAGGGAGATATTAAAATATAATTAAAATAAGGTAATGAGAGCATGAGAATTACATTTGAATACCATAACCTATATATCATAGATCATAATCTAGATTTATGGAATAATCCATCAATGTTCAAATAAACTGAATCATAATGGAATCAAAGAAAATGATAAGTGACAACATAACATTGGAATAAGACATAGATTTCTAGCATATATATTTAAGAATATAAATTCACGTGTCATGGATACCCACCGAGGCACCGAAAACATGTTTGCCTTGGGCTAACCACCCATGTACTAACATTAGAATTTTTATAACCTCATGTGTACCTTATTTTTTTTGTGTGTGATAACATCCCATATACCCTTTTTAAAAGATTGGAAAACCCCCATACCATGTTTTAGGCCTGTTATAACTCCACTATACCCTTTTATCTCATATAACATTAATTTTACCAAATACAATAGAGGGACATATAGGTCCCACCCGTATTGGTTATAACATAACATCCATTATTGGATATAACGTAACCACCATCACATAATGAAAATCCTGAATATGTTTTTCATACTATAATAAAATATTAATCATATTAGAACCCATGAAATGCAATGGGTTTTATAAACATCTCATCAGAAAATAACCTATTCAAAAGAAATTTGTTTCATAATCATTTCATAAACAAAAAAACTATGGGAAAAGAAGTGGTTTTCGTTATAATTTTGTCATGGTATAGAACGTGGAAGATAAATGGGTTTATTAAACTATTTTTCATTATAAATATAGACCATCGAGAGAAATAATTATAATGCTATCCTTGGATAGTATCCTCAATTAAGCATACTCAATATCCAAGTTGTCATATTATAAGGAAAATTGTTTCGAAATATATCTTGGAAATTTTAAACTATTAAAAAACCTTCCCTCATTGAAAAAAAGGTTTTAAATAATAAAAAATTTTGAAAATAAATTTAATTTAATATATCCTTGAAAACATATAATGAAAAAATTACAAACCATTTTAAACATTTCTTCAAGAAAAATATATTTTCCATTTTGAAAATCACTCTTTAAAAATAAAAATGTAAAAAACATTTTATAAAGCTATTTATCTAAAAATAATCTTTGAAACATATAAATTAAGGATAAAAAATTTAGTGTTCATGAAGGTAGGAAATGTTGTAAAAGTTAAAACAAACATATATTTTCCATTTTCAATAAAATCTAAATGGGACATGTTTGGAAAATTACATAGTAATTCGTTTTAAAATATTATGTAAAATGTAAAACATGGGTGTGACATATTCTAAAGGAAAATCATAAAATTAAAAAGGGGGGGAAGTACCTAAATACGGTTATTATCATTCCCACAAAAAAGGATGAAGAATGTTCCCAAATACAAGTGTATCACATGACCTCTAAGGGATACATGATTCTGTGACCATCATATGGTCACACGAAGGAGCCACATGCGACACAAAACCTACTGGGAATCCCACACAATCCCTTTGAAAAGTCCATATTCTATTGAAAAGGAACCTCATTCACATATCGATTATATAGTGGAAGTAAGATAAGACTCCCTTGTGTCACACATATTTTCATCTGGTGGATAGATAACAACCCATCCAAAATTCCTTCTCAAAAATATTAATATATCCAAACTATTGGAGCCTCTTATTGTCTCGAAATTCACATGATGAATTACTGATGGGTAGGAATATTTTACTTGATAATATAAAATAAAACTCATGAGTTCCCCATCCTTTGAAAAATAAAAAAAATAAAATACATGGGGAGGATGTTGTATCCTCTTCAGGTCATATAGATCATGTGTTTCACCCTTGGTGATTCGTAGGATGCTGCAAGCACCCCGCAACATGAAAGACTCGTATTGTGAAATCCCACCGACATATAACTCAAATTTATTAACGAACCATGTACATTTCCATGTGACCTCACACTCCCCCTTTGGTTCCAAAAAGAAATTCATGTGGTATTTTACAAAAAATTTCCATGAATCTCTATATGAACTTATATTTTTCACGCAATGCATCACCAAGAGTTGAAGTGATTTTCATCAAAAACTACCAAAAAGAATCAATAAAACCCTAATCATTGTAAAATAAACAATGTAAATAATAATTATAATAGTTAAGAACCTCACACGGTCATAAAACTCACATAACATGCCTAAGATTACCACATCATTATCTCACAATACACCTCAACAAATGATATTATTTCAAAAATGAACATGTAAAAGACTTTCGTGTCTAGTGGGATATCACAAAAAAGTCACCAGAGATTTAGTAAATGCATTTCAACAGGCATCTGAATCTTGCAAAGGTACCCGAATATGTCGGTCTGACAATATGGAAATCCCATGGCATGTTCTTGAAAGAAAAAACACCCATTAATTATAAATAATCCAATAATAAATTCATTTTTAAGATGATCATTTGGCCCCTGAAAATCAGAAAATACGAACAGAGTATCCTTTAGTAAGACCTTTTAAAGATAGTTGAAGCTGAATACCTCTACCACCTCCATCATGGTCTCATGTGATACATGTCGTGCAAATAATCATAAAACTATGCGAGAAAATCCAATAAATCCCCAACCCCACCATAGAATAAGGGGGTGGTTTTTTAGTGTAGATGGACCAGAACACCATGAACTAGAGAAGATTCCTCATTTGAAGATGATCTTGTGACTGAGAAGTTTTCCTTTAGGTAAGACCTAGAGAAAAGTCAATGTGATTATGCAGTATGCATAATCACTTCACGTGATCACCATAGATAACACAAATCACTTCTATTATGACACATAATGAAAATCCCTAACATCTTCTATATATTTTGAGACATAAAATAGGCTAATAATAAATAAATCTAGTGCATTTGTGATAAAAGGATGGATCAAAGATTAAATATGTTAGACATATGAGAATGACATATTTTATGATCCACATGTGCTTCGTTTGAATCGCACATGACACATGATAGCACTAGATTATGTTTCCCCCATATCACATCACTCATTATATATACTATTTGGTTCCTTATAAGTCCACTGGATGGATTAGATAATGTCATATGGTGCCCATCTGGAAAGCCACCCAAGTCACATGAATCCCAATGGGACCTCTATCCATACCTCACGATGTCCTTAGGTTATGTCACTCAACTCATATGGCCACATCAATAAGTGTCATCTGAGTATTATGATAGCACCAAGAAATGTCAACCCATTCACACAACACCCTCCAGGCATGACAACTAGGTTTTAGGATGTCCTCTAGACACGTTAGTTATGAAATGTGACATGCTACTAGACATTTCACATTGACTCTCATGATTACATCATGTTGTGTCAGGAAGATCTCATGATGACACCATGGAAATATATCATGATCATGAAATGCCCTCTGGACATGTTAGCTTGGGTCTTGTGATAGCTTCTAGGAAAAACCATGAGCGTCTTCTGATGTCCTATTGGAAAGTCAACCTTGATTATGATACAACCCTCAAATATTCAACAAAATTTATGTGATTTCCATTACACAATTCAACTAGATCATGTGATTTTCAGGGGAAATGTCAAGAAGAAAACCTCTGACATTTCATGTATAAAATAAAGTAATTTTAAGAAGACAGTCACCACATGTCAAATAGGAAAGTAGGTCACATCATAAGGGATTCATAATTCTTGGTATGTTTTCTAACCTTGACGTGTTAGCTCCAATCAAAAGGCAAGTGTCATTGTTATAGTTCCAAACAAATAAGCTATAAAAACACAGATTCCTTCAATAACAAGGATACATGGTATTCCTTCCAAAGGTGCATGCAACATATTAAAACACCAAAAGGGAACCCTCGGTGTGTAAGCCTGAATTAAGGAACTATGATGACTTTGATTCTGTCTATAACTTAGATATATTGGACACCTAACTGAGGCATGAGTTCTATATTGTGTATCCAAAGGGTAGTCCCGATAGAGAAGTCCCACATCCATAGACAATAAAACTGATTAATTTTCATCATTTTTTTCCACACTAAGAAAAGATCATGAGGTCCTAGTGATTTTCACTGATCATATCATTCATGTAGAAAGTATCAATCATATAAGTGAAACTTTGGGGTGTAATACCAGATTAGTGGAATAATGTAACATGTGCCACATATAATGTAAGAGTAAGTGTGTTAGCCCTGATTAGAGGCATAACCTATAATATCCTACATATAAGGGAAACATCAATTTGTAATCACCAATTAGTATCATAACATAACATGTCCATAATATAAGGTAAAAATTAATCTTTAATCATCAATTATATGGGAAAAGTCAGTGTAGAATCCTAGAAAATACACAATCCAATAAATATAATTCCTGTCATAACTAGGAAAGATAAGGTTCCTTATTCAAAACCATGCCCAAACTCAAATTTCTATACACCTAATTAGAATTCCCTTCATGCCTACGAAATTTTAACTATTGGGACCCATTAATCCCCTTGGGCTGATCATCTTACCTCATCCCTCAACAGACTGAGAAAATAACTAAACTAAGATGAATCGGATTTGTTCCAGAACTAGGATATGTAGGACACCTTATTAAGACCCAAGAAACAAATTAAACATTCCAGGGGAAGTCTCATCATATATACCCCAAAACCATATGAAATTTGGATGATCACTTTCTATCCCTTGTTTCCCACCCTGTGTATAGCTCAGGTGGGATTAGGGAGCCACAATGAACAAATCATTGATTTCATGAATAACCACCAGCTAGGAAAATCATAGTATATAATCCTTGAGGAGTGGAATGATATAAACCTCCACCATTTTAGGACATCTACCTTGGGGAATGTACCAAGGGTTGGATTGAACTATGATAAACCCTTATTTTTTATATAACCAGGATATGTAGGGGATCTCCTCAAGTGTCGATCTGAAATATCTATTGTCCAAGTTCCCTCACATAGGTCCTTTCTATATGAAATTAAACTTCATAGTTTTAACAAACTAATTGTGTTTTTATTCCTTCAATAAGTAGGATACATATAATGCCTCATAATGGCTCCATCATCTCCTGGGAATATTAACTAACTATGAACATTGCAGAAAATTCCAATGTTCTTGGCTATATAGATTCATCATATAAGCCACAATTCATTACATGGGAACTGATGAAGAACCTATGATACATACATATAGACTCATTAATAATATCCCCTTTCCTTTCCATAAAAATTTACTTGGCCTTTAATAGTTTTGATAACATAACTAGTCTTTTATCAAAATTATGAAGAAATTCTCAAACATATCATAAATATATAAGAGAGTCATGGAGTAGACAATAACCCCCCTAGAAGGGTACAATTAGCCTATCCACCCATCCTCTCAACCAATGTGGATCTCTAATGGTTATTGGGTATTAAACCCCAGGTAAACACCTTCCTTTGGAAGGTGAGTCTGTACACAGTTAAAAATGAGGGAACTGTTGGGAGTTTTCATTAATAATGACAATGGAAACTCACCATTAACAATTGTGTATGAAATGAACCCCCCACAATCAACCACTACACATAACCAAATGTGCCTAATTAGCATCTATTCACCATTGAAAGTTAAATAGAGAAAATGATATGAATCTATACAATAAAAAATGACTAGGTTATTATCAGTTTGGCCATTTTTTTCATACTTTTTTCAAACAGAAATGCGAAACCTAACATGAATCTCTCTAATAATAAATGATTGTGTTATTATCTATCGTGATGTTTTTTCACACAATACGTAAATAGATATGGTGAACCCAATTTGAAATGATCTGATAACCAAATGATTTGGTTATTATCCATTGGGCTATTTTCCACAATATACACATACAGAAATGGTGAACCTAGCGTGAATCTCTATAATAAAATACTGATTGATTAATAATACTTTGTGTCACATTATACTGCTTATACTACACAAACAATGTATTCAAGCCTCATGAAAATGTTACTGCTGATCCTCTATTGCCAGGGTTCTCATAAAATAATTCCATCTTTATTTTGAAATGTTAAAATGAGCCAAGTGGGAAGCTTATGAATAAAGGGAATATTGGGTTAACCATGGATATCTAATTGAGAATATAATTCCTATGAAATTACTCTAATTAGTGACCTTGTACCATGTTTTCTACATGAATGATGAAACTTCCCTCATAAATAAATACTAATCTGAGATAATTTCATCATCTAGTGACCATTTAAAAAATTCAGCTATTACTACAACTGCTGTGGGAGGAAAATGATATCACCTTCCTGACAACATCATAGATTGGTGCAGAACACGATTGTTCAAGGATACCATCAATGTCATATAATCCCATACTTTTCTATTTCTCATTAGGGTCTGCAAGCATTGAAGATGAAGAATCTACATCATCCAGGTAAATATGCAGCTAAGCTAATGGCCCTTGTTTGAACATTTAACTTCTTTGGTATTATCCACTAAGTGCCCCCATTACTACCTTCAATACACGATCATGGTAGAATAGTGAGTCAAATATGGATCTCATATAATTTAGGGTCCACTTAATAGGGATCCAGACAATTGTTGTTTCTAACATCATCCCACCAGTAAACACCAGTCAAATAATAAGGGTACCACCCAACACACTTCCACCTCTGACGGTCATGTATTGGAAGTAAGGAAGACATGTCAGGTGAGAAAGTTGAGCAGTATATTCCAACTAGGCGCAAAGTCCTTCTCCCACTAGGGATCACCAAATGATAGTGGCACATTCCTTGGGACAGGTTGATATCCCTACCAAGAAATACTAGCGGCATATTCCAAAGGCTTAGGATCGGGCTCATAATCTTTTTTTTGATTGGGGATCACCATGTGAGAATGAAACATACCTTTAGAGAAGCTCATATTCTTGTCGATAATGAGAAATATCATTGGAATATTATAGATGCCTCTTAGCATTGGTCTCATACTCTAATAAGAGCATATGGTTATAAATATATTTTGGAAACATTCATATAATTGGTTCATATCCCAACACAATTCCAAAAGGTAGGTTAGAAAATTTTGGCTACATCATAGACCTAGTCCCATATTCCCACACTACTCAATTCTAGAGTCCTTTAGGTCATTGAAGACACATTTTCAACACCACAAGGGTATATAAACTCTTCATTCAAAGCATGAGATTAACATTATAATGATAGTCCTTTTTATGGTAGTGTGGAGATGGATCATAGGGACTATATTCCTGAAATCCACCGAGGTCAACCTCCCTAGAGTGATAACTACCAAAAATGGAAATAATCACCTTTCCCAAACACCTTCATATAGAGTTGTTTCCAAAACTCATATTCCATCATATTAGTTTCTACATGAAAAATTATGGTCAAATTCATACATTTCCCCTATCATCCTCCAAAATCACTCCACTCGGTTTAGCATGCAGCCCTTTGAAACATATTCTATAGTATGACATGATGGAGACATGTATGTATCATGAAGATGAGGCCTACATTGATATATGGAGAGTTTTATCTTGAAGAAACCTCTCCATATTATTCTATCTCCTCACAACATCAGATTATGTGGTCCCATATGAGCAGGAAAAGGAGTGCATGCCTTATCTACATCAAAATATGTGGGTAACTCATCATCAACTATTGGTTAGACATATCCTGTATATAGGATATGAGTGTCAAATTGTTCTCATTGATACACAATGTTTTTAGCTAGATATGGGCACCATTTATGTTTCTTGATACCTAAGATTGAATGAGAATAATTGATTCTTATGCAGTGTTTTCAACTTCTCTTGACAACCTTCCACCGATTGATTTCCAGGGCATCTCCAGGCAAGGGAATTCGAGGATGGGAAGTATATGTATCATTACACATCACTATTTAAATAAAACAATAAGACCCTTTAGGTACGATGTCCAATAATGTCATAGCTTGAATAAAAATTAGGGGATTGGGTAACACTCATTCTAGTTGGTCACTACAATCGAATTTATCTACATCAATGGTGCATAGACATGACAAACATAGGTATAATATAGAACACAAGACATGAAACTGGGCCCCTAAAAGTAATGGTAATGTGTGTTAGACACAGAGACAAAAGTTAAGATCAAATAGAAAAACATCCCCTATAGAATGATTCCTATCATGGGATGTTATCAATCCCATATCCTAAATGAGAAAAAATGAACCACATAAAATATGCCATAGTAGTAGCTGCCATAACAACCATCGAGGATAGATCCAAATGCCCTAGGATGGGGGTATATCAATCAGCACCTCCACCTCTTAGTTCATAACTTCCTGAGATAATTTAGGCATTTACTTAACATCTACAAGAAAACCCTATCACACTTGGTAGCGGGAATTTATATCTCAATAACCAACACCAGGTTCATCATCCCCTGAGAGGGTCCTAGTGAAAAATTGTGATTCTAGATCATCCCCACCCCACTGATCTAGGGGAATTTATGTCTCAGTATTAATTCCAAGAATCAGAAAATCCTTGGATGGAATAGTTGAATCTTCAACAACATGACCAATAAACATCAATTGTGTCCTAAATAACCCCCACCCCATAGGGCTAGGGGAATTTTCATCACCATTACCATAATATACTAAATCAGTTTTCTCTAGGTTGGGAGGAAAAAATAGATTGGAATCATCTGATATGTTCATCGCATCGCAAGAAAAACCTTTATTGTACAAGTATCATACATCAATCACAACCAGAAACTCCCTCAATTTCATTGTTCATAGGTTTAGTCTATAGAAATGCAAGGTGAAGGGGATCAGACCCCAATGAGGTCACAATAAAAAGGACCAATATGGACATGGGTTTGTATAAAAAACCCAATGGGGGAAGTGTAGAATCAACTTATTGGTTCAAAGTAAGGGGATAACCACCATTTCCCAATATTCCTCTTTGAATGTCATCATTCTTAATGCAATAGATATTCTAGATAAAGACCCAAATTGAGAGGTACATAATTTCGTAAAATATACTGCATGAAAAGGGGGATTTAGATGCACCAAATGAGAATGTACCCTCCATGATCCAAAGAATGTTCTTGATTATATCACCTAAAAATTCGATGCTTTCACATAGCCAGTGGAACAAAACTAATGATATAGGAAAATGGGTTGCTACATCCCAATATCTTCAAGATAAGTTGACGTTTCTTCAATAGTGAAACAATTTTCATGTTATGAAAGCGAGATTCAAACTCCTAGATGACTCAAAAGGGACATACTAAGGAGAAATAACCCCATTGGGTATCTTCTTTAGGTGGAGATTAATATTCTCCCTCCAATTTCCAATCATCCATAAATAGTGGTATCTAAGAACCAAACTAAATCTGGATCATGGAAACTAGTCTATATAAATGAGTAAGTCATAAATTATTATGACTTCCCTCCACTATGTTGATAGAATCTCCCTTAATGGGGAAATAATTGAGTCATATGATGAATCATGAATTAATGGAAGAAAAATGAGGGGGAACCTCAACAACCCCAACCCATTCCACGTTGAAGGGAGGTTGCTCAAACAGTGGTTCTCACAATCCTTTATGACACCATTTAGTCATTTGATTCTCTAATGGAATCAACAAAAGTGTAACACACACCAATTCATCCTACGAGTAATATGTTTCCTGAATTGGTGGACAAAAATATTCTCCCAAATTTTTTTAGCAATCCATCCTTCTCTACCATTGATGGTGTGGAATATCCTAAATTGAATATCACACACTTAATTTCCTGATGTGTTATGATGATAGTCACTTGAGATTAACAGGATGAGACAAGTATTTTGTGTTTTTTATGCACTCTGATATGGCGTACCTTTTTAAGAAAATATTTTTTCATGCATGATCTGTTGTATGATGGGAAAACCATCATCATCAATTTCACTATTAGTTCAGAACCATGTTGATGAAAATAATGATCTTAGAATATAAGAACTGAAATCAAAGTGAAAATGAGAGGTTTTCTATCATCATATATATATATAAGGGTTCAACCTATTCATTTGTCAAACATCTATCACAGGAACAAATAATGGAACTCTATTATGATAATCCTAGGAATGAGTTGCAAACACTCTTTATCCCAATCAAGTATCCATGTGGGTTCTGTGTGTTTTTAAAAACTTCACAACAACTTGAAGATTCTATTTAGTGAACCTATTCCAAATATTTACATATTCCATCTATATGGAAAAAATTATAGGAAAATTTGAAGCTCCAAATATCAAAATTAAGCTAGTATTAGTTTCTATCCAAGCACCTAGGATGGTCAAGGAAATCCCAAAAACTCTTCTCAAGTGGAAAAAACACTGAATTACACTCTTCCAGAAACATAGGTAAATTAGGGTCTCCCTTGATTTGAGGAATAATTGAAAAACTGTACTCCTATGGAAATGAAAAATTTGATGGTTATTTCTTATCATCCATGGATGATGAAATGCTCAATATACTGGAGTCCATGATGCCCAATGAGGTCAATCACACTAACCATCCCAACCAATACACTTTTTATGGATGTCTGAGTAATAATATCTAGGACATCCTCATCTAAATGTATTTCAATAATTTAATTGATGATTCAAGATAGGTGGTGTTAGATAAATCCTTGGAGAATGAGATTTTCTTAAATATTTCCCAATTAGAAGAAGAGGGTGATTGGATGAAAATTATATCCAATCATGAGTGAAATTTGAACAAATGGATAAATCAAAAAAATGTTGATCAATCTCATCCCACCATGAGAGAGCAACTACACATACCCTCAATTGATCCACCAAAAAAGTTAAATATACTAAATATGTCTCCAAAATGTGGGCATAACCACTAGAAGCAAGAATAAACAGTAGGGGAAGAGTCATATTCTTCTCCATTACAAGCATTGACTCTTACATAAATCATCCCTGCAACATCTCCACCATGAGAACCCCCCCACCAAATTGAACCCTCATCAAACAAGAGTTCATATTTCATTCTATCAACATGTAATAAAATAATATTATTAATCGGATTATTAATAACCTCAGAATACGAGTTTTCTACACATAATCAGGTAAAAGGAGGTTGTCTGTGCAAGAACCCAGGATATAGGGGAAAACTCTGGCATTATCCAACCAAATTTGGGTCATTTTCCCACAGAGGACTTATATGTAGCTGAGAATCATTTTCCAATTCTCCATTGGGATCAAATGAGTCACTAAGGCATCCTAGAATCCTCCATTAGTCTCCCTTTCCCTTTTTTCATACATGAGCACTTTGTAGTGGTTCAATTATCTAATCGACCAAAACAATAGAAAATGTCTATGTGATCCATTCCACTAGTAAAAGATTCACCCTCAACCTCTTCACAATAACCAAGCCCATCCACCTAGAATGCATTAACTCATTATCTACAATTCTAGTATCACTCCACTTCTAAAACTGTCAGCCTCAGGCATGAATATTCAACATTCTAAAATAGAAAGAAATTTCCTCCACTAAGTCTTCAATCCCTGATACACTCTATCTCTCGACATTACTTTGATAGGAACTCATTGAGTCAATTTGGAGCCCACCATAATTTGAGACATAATTATCTATTGTCGAGGTCTACTGAATGGATACCAATTGATCGGACTATCGTGTGACCAACTTGATCACTTTCCAAGATTAATAAGAGGATGTCCAAGAGAACATCATGCCCTTATATGTTTTGGTATGACTCAATAATGTAAATGTCTAGATGGATATGAGTGATATTGGTTATGGGATCAACCTCATCCTGGTCAAAACCTTCAAAATTTGGGATATGGTGAAGGGGATATATACTCAAAAAATTTGATCATTCAATGATATGATAATATTGAGGAAAACCTGTTAGTATGATCAAACTATATGCTTAATTTTTTATCTCAGTTTAGATTCTGATTTTATGGTTATCTGGTAAGACACCACATATAATGTCTTTCTTGGATGTCTGTAGCTCCATATCCACTTGGTGGTACCTTCAAAATTCCATCAGTATCTAAAATACCTTATTAATGGAACGGTTAAAATACTCCATGGTGATAGTACCCCCTTAAAGACATTACGAGCTACATATGATGAATCATATTTATATAAAATAAGATTCAAACAACCAATAGTGAGTGATAATATATAAGTTGGATCCTCCAAATGAATGGGGACCACCCCTGCAAATTTTAGTAGTACACTCAACAATGACTATGTTCTCCCCATAAATCTAGTTTAGGTTATAGAAAAAACCTCGGAGCTCCAATCACCTCTATCCTTAGTGACAATGTGAAATATAGTCATCTCTCATAACTCATTAGAAAGACTATGAAAATTAGGGATGATAATGTCTCTTCCCATGTACTCTCTCCCCTGATAGTGATATAGATTCCCCAAGATTAATGTTTCCAATTGATAATATCTCCTTGGACATAGAGGTGTATGAAAATGCGGATAAACTCAATAAATCCTCACCTTCATTTTATTAAGGTGTCTCCACTACCATTGATGATCATAGATAGGTAAATTTGGGGAGATAATAGGACCAGATACCTACACTAAATAGTTCCCCCATGCCCCAGGAATATGAAGAGATGTATATTGCCTTTCCCATGCAGTACAACTATGTGTTTTCTATGAACAATCCAATTTTTGAGTAAATACAAATTTCAATAAGCACCATCTTGTCTTACCTGATGAGCATTGAGGATTCTAGATGATATCAAGGAGGATGCACTCCTCTACTGACATCAATGTAGTAGATGATGTTGAAAATTTGATCAGATGAAACATTGTATGATTAGTGAAATAACAAATATAGATTTCCAACATCTCACCTATCATGAAAAATAATGGGAAGAATAGGGTATAAATTGAATTTTTAGCCCTTAATTGGCACTATCAAAAAAAAATTTCCCTTTTCAATCAATGATCTCTTGATTGATGTTACTTATAGATTCCAAAACCTTTCTTTCATGGATTGGTATTCAAGGTATAATCAAATAAATATTCCACCTAAATACATGGAATCCAATTCCATTATATTTCCTTTGGGGATCTTCTACTATCAAGTCATTCCCTTTGGATAAGGAAAAGTAGCACTAGAAATCAATGATCCGTGAATCATATCATTAAAATATTCTTCAGAATAATAGTTGAAGTATATGTTGATGACCTAGTGGTAAAATACTAATAGCGAGGTGATCACTTAACATAACTCCAAATAATATTCTATGGGAGGAAAAAACAATTTCTGATCACGAATCAAGTGAAATGATCCTTCAGGGTAACATTAGGGTAGTTTCTTGGCTTTGTGGTACACCACTATGTAATCATGATTGACCTAGAAAAAACCACTTCTACATTATCAAGGTCACCCCTAGAAATATCAATGAATTGAGAGGGATTCATGGTCACCTCTCATATATTCGCTGATTCAAAGACAAATTGTCCAGAAAATATCTCTGCTTCACTAGGCTTATGAAGAATGGGATTTCCATTCAATGGGATGATGACTTCCAAGAAGCCTTCAAAAGTCTCGAGGATTATATACTCTAACCATTGGTCCTGATTCCTCAATTAGAAGGGAGGCTGCTCATATAATATGTGTCTTACATGAATCTCTCACTAGGTTCCTGCCTCACATAGAAAAATTATATTGGGATTGAGGAAAATATCTACTGTCTTAGCCGAACAATTCTAGATATTGGGACCAGATAATCTGATGCCGAGAAGAACTACCTTTCACTCTTCTTCATAGTGAAAACACTAAGAAATTACTAGTATCACCCAACAGTATTTCTAGTTTTTCGTATTGATCCAATAAAGTACTTCCCTGGTCATCCAATGTTAAATGGGCATCAAGATTTATTGGACTTCATTCTACAGGAATAAAACATTCAGTTGGTATCAAATAAATCGGTGAAAGCACAAGAACAAGATCATTCCCTTGCATCACATCCTACAATTGATAATACACTAGTAGACACAAATATTTTCCATGAAGAGGTATTTTGTACACATGACACTACCTAGACATGGGATATTTGTTTTTACGGCAGCTCCTATTGTCTTATGAATAAAAGCATGGAAACCCCAAGGATAAATCGTTTTGTCTTAGGTGTTGTATTTTTCTCTCCAAAGAGAGACGTTTTCCTGTAATAATTATCACTTTCAAAAGGATGCAAGAATAATGAGATAGAATACCAAGACCTCATAATTAGTTTGGAACTATCCATATAGATGCAAATAGCCTACCAAAATATCAAAAGGGATTCAGAACTATTAATAATAATGATCAATGGTGAATATTTCATCAAAAAGGAAGAAATATACCCTCAAACTGTATATGTGGGAGGCGGTAGAGTTCCCTTTTGATCCTACATTTCACCATGTCCCCAATGATAGAATTATTTCACTGACACATTGACTAATATAGACACAGTCATAGACAACCCTGATTTAGAGGAAGCAATATTCCATATCACACACTGATGAATGGTCTCAACAATAATAGTTTTATATTTTTATGAAATAAATCAATCCCACACCTTCCTAATGTTTGGTGAACTACAATCCACCCATTTATGGATGGATCACATAATCATTTACCTCCAAAACTAGACTCTCCTGACATACAGAGTGATAAGAGAACAAATTGGGTAATGTGTAGCGAACATTACCCTATATGATGGTCCAAATGAGAAAAAATCCATCTATAAGCATGGCTGTGATAGAATCTCCCTTCATTTTACAACACAATGAGATATTACAGCCAACATTGTGGAAGTCCTTCTATGATCCTGTGATTCTCATCAATATGGGAGTAGGCTCTCCCACTAAATCAGTAGGCAAGGATATAACATAAAGACTATGATGTGATACTGTGTTGGATTCAACTTGAAATTTCATGTGTGTTAAGTCGATGAAAACATAATCCCTCATCCCTTAGAATTTCTACATACAGCGGAATATTTTTATCCATTTTTTTATGAATGAATGAAAAGGGGCCATATCCCCTAGCCATAGATAACCAGTTCAAATGTATCCTTACTTCAACCTCATTATTTTCTATATTTTATTAGGTAATACACCTAATTTAATGTTGGATAAATAATATCATTGACTTCATGAAGTCTGATATCATTACCATGTTTAGAGTCCCCAACATAATATTGATGGAAAACGACCACAACTTCTCTTCTACAAAGTCGAACAAACTGTACCGAGTGTGCAATATCAAGTCTATTCACTCATCTCACTATCATTATGTAGAAACCAGATTGATAGAGGACATTATCAAGACTCTATAAAATATACTCATGAAGATGGTGAGAATGGATAACAATTACTATGCAGATAATCTCCTCTATGATCTATGAGCCTTCCATACCACCACACTTACTACTACACAAGAAACACTATACTCATTATTGTATGGGTTCAAGATAGTGTTAAACAAATATGTCCATCTTCCATCAAACATAAAATCCATTTTTACACATTTCTCATATGATGAAAATTTACAAATGTAATGGTGCATGAATAGGAGTTGGTTGAAGAGTACATGTAGTGTACATTACACTACCTTTATGTCCATCCAAATTGGATCACAGGATCCATTAATAAAGAGGTTAAACTCCATTAATTTCATCAAGGGGAACTGGTGTTGGTTCTCAAGACCCTAATGATATGAGGAAAGAAGCATAGAATTTAGAAACCCAAATAGGAAGTACCATACATCATACAGAATCTCTATCACAATGGTTCTTACTCATCGGACATAATGGATTAGGAGTCTGTTACAACCCCCCACAAATGAATGGTTTCTCAAGAAATACATTACCTTGATATCATCATATGGGAATACACATCAATTTCAGTCCAACAACCATTATTAATTACATTATTTTAAACTATACATGTTCATCCTAGTTAGATGACATTAATCCCTATGAGATTATCATAGTAGAATGATGTTAAAATACACATCATTTGAGGTCCTAGAATCAAGACATTAATCAATACAAAAAATGTCTTTCCTGTATTTTATAAAACTGTAATGACACCCATATTCATTCATATTAGGTGATCCCTCATCCTTACCAAAAGATGATAAGCTTCATGGATGATGTCCATTCTGCACAACACTTAACTGCATGGATTTTTATAGAACTATGTATGGAATTACTATTATTTTCAATGAGATGTTTACGGATTCTTGAACCTGTAGTTCAAGGCCTTTCCAAAAAAATTATTTTCATTCACGTCAGGGTGATCCCCATCCTTACCACATGATGATATACTATTTGGAACCTATCTTTATTACATGACATAAAACTTCACGAATACATAGTGTTACTTCCCATTTGTGTCAGTTGACCCACATCCTCACCTCATTATGTTAAACATCATTGTATATTTCCTTTCCTGAAGACATTACACTGCAAAAGTTTTCAAGAAATATATAATGATTGATTCAAATTATGAAAGTATACATAGCGAAGCCCATATTTCTATCCTTGGGTATATCTGCAATACTTATTTTCACATTGGGAATCCCATATACTTGTCGTATAATGTTAAAAAATATGGTTCCTTGAGAACTATGTGTGTATTGATTCTTGTCAACATAGGATATGTAGTAGTGCCAACATTTCTAATCATGATCTCAGCTACAACAATCAATAGAAACAATGCCCACCTCTTTGAATGAGATAGTCTAAATTGGAGTTTTTCATAGTTAAGAACTATGTGTGCCTTGATTCATGTGATCACATGATATGTAGTGACACCTGAATATCCACACTAGTACCATCTACAATAATTTCAAAACAAATCACCAAAATATTCATAGTGGAAATTGATACAAGATCAACTTTACAACGTACATGTCTGATCTATGTTCGTTCTTCTTCTGCATGCAATATAACATAATCAACTTCTTTACATTCGTTCCCACGCCCTTACCACATGATGTTAATCAAAAGAGAAAACTTCCTATTTGAATGTCATTAAAACAGGAAAACAAAAATTCCATTACCAGAAGATAATAAACTACATGGAAAATGTATTTACCAGACGATGTTAAACTACACAGTTAAAAATAAACCCATACTACATGATTTTAGAACAACAGAAGTCATCATCTGTCATCATACTTTGTCCAATGACCACGTCAGCCTTACCTCATTCATCTTGGGCATGGGGGGATTCTTCCATCTTTTTAGCACCATAATGCAAAAAACAAATTTCATTTCATATGTTACTAGGGTCACCAAAACCCTTCCATGGTCCTTGTAAAGGATACCCATCATCAAGAGATAATTTGTTGACTATACATGTATTCCTATATCTCATGTATGTGGGACTTTTGTTATTATCCAAATGTATCACTCAGTAAAAAGTGTTTTTTGATCCTTTTGAGCACTGACATCACTGTGTCGGAGCACAACACCTCATCATGTTTTGGCACATCCTCAGTAAAATTTTCCCATATCGTAAATCATGAATCGATAACCTTGATTCACGATTGAAAATTTTTTCTTCCCCCTGTCAAAAGGATGGTTGGGAACTCTTAACCATCTGTATCACAATTAGGCTATTCTGTATCATCCCCCATATTAGGTTCATGTGCATCACAACCTTAATCTTTCTGAACATTTCTCACAGATAAAATACCATGAACTCTAGAATATTTTGGTCAAAATAGAATTACCTTGAACTTCTAGTGAATAAGACACTTAAATTATCACGTTGAAAATGCAAAATGTGTGGGCCAAGAAAATGTCATTTTCTTCTCGATAAACTCTTCATCTCTAGTGTTTATGGAATAATTGGGGCACAAATAAAGAATTCATAAATCTCATAAGTACTAATTGTTATATCAATTAAAAGAAATAAAATTCTCATTGTATCCCTTAGTTTATAAAAACGTTAGATTAAGGATTTTTAACATCTTTGTGCTATGATAATATATTCAATAGGTGGTGGCACATTTTTTAGGGTGCTCAAACCCTTCATGTATATTACAATTTCACCAAATCAAACATCATTATTTGAGGATTTCATATAACCATAAACCTTCCATGGACCTTGGATATGATTCATGTCTTCTTGGGATGCATTTTTTAACTATGCATGTATGCCTAATGCTTCTGCATATGAGACTATGGTCATCAACCAAATGTGTCACCCTATATAAAAGGATTTCTAATTCTTGTGATCCCTGACATCACTGTACAAGTTCCCAAAACCTCAGCATGTCTTGGATAATTCTTGGTACTATTTCCCTAGGTCACCCTCCTGACCTGAGTTCCACAGACCGTGATTTATTGTCTTTGAACTAAAATATCCAGGAAGATTCAACATCTACTACCTTACATCATTGTTTTTTACCATTTATTGACGTAGTAATGAAACAAGTCATTATAAATGAATTTATTAAAGAAACCAAGTATTATCATATAAGGATAATACATCATTTTGATAACATTTCATACATTAAAAAAACACATTCCCAAAGGCCATATTAGATTATTTCCTTTGGAAACATGAAAATATAAACAACTTTTTCATTACCCATACACTTTTTATCACTCCGATTTCTTCATAACTATAACCCATTTTTTCATATCAAACACAATAATTTTCTTTATATCTAGTTGGATGGAAACATAAAAAGGTGTGATATAATATGCTCATTAAGGGTAAACATGGAAGATACATAAGCATAACATGAACATAAAGCTATGAAAATATGATCATAACATTTGAAAATAATAGTCTACATATCAAAGGTCATATAAATGAGTCATGGAATAAAGACCAGTAGATCATAAGACATGAATCATAATATAATCATGGCACATGATCCATGAGAGTATAATAATGTCAAATGATTTGGAAATTGTGTCATACACATAAGATTTTAAAATATAATGTCAATTATTCCTACCAGGAAATTAATAGTATGTTAGGATTTTGTTAATCACCCATGTACCTAATTTTGGCTTGGGATATATCTTGTGTACTTTCTAGTTTCAGGCATAGTATGGACTCATGTATACACTATTTTTATGGGATTAGGATGTCCTCATGTGTACCCACTTATTGCAGGCATTGGATGACCTCCCATGTACCCTCTTTTTTTGGGATTAATATGACATCTCATGTAACCTTTGATCTCATTGGACATTTATCATTACCAAATTAATTTTTGGTATGTATATTTCTAACCCATAATAGAATGAAAACCATACCGATATGTTCCAAAAAACAAAAATCATATCATATCCCATAAAAAAAATTAAATTCATAAACATTTAATCATAACATAACACATGGAAAAGAATCGTAATTCATAAAAAGAAATCCATAATAAACATATACTATTTATAGAAAGAATTATAATAGTATCATTATATCATATCACTAGAAAAACATATGTAACATCAAATAAAATATCCATAGACAGAAAAATAATTTGAGAGATCACTTGAAATAATTTTTGAGTAAAATATAATTTCTAGTTATAAAATATATTTTTAAATCATAAAACATTTAGATACAAATTTTTATTGAAAATAAACTTTAAAATATTAAAAAATATTATTTTAATATGATTTTAATCATATTTGAAATCTATTTTTTTGAAAATTCTAGAAAGATCATTCAAAACATTTTAAAATACTTTTTAGAAAACATTATTTGTAATGAACAAAGATTTCCTACTAAAAAGAGAAAAACATTAAATGAAACCTATAATAACATGAAAAGAATGGTATTTATGATAAAACATGTTAATGAAAAGTATGTTAACCTCATTAAATTGTATAGATGCACAATATAACATGTGTCTATAATAATTAAAATTGAAAAAAATTACTTTACTGATTTGGTAAATTTTGAGCCATAAATCCCTTGAAGCAGAGATCATAATATGGACTTGTGAAATCCAATAAATTTAATGAAAAGACTCATAAACTACATTCATCAGAAGTATGTATACTATGTAGATGAAATATTTATTTTATAAAGAATATTTCCCCAAGAAATAAAAGTGAGACCTAAATCACTTACTATTTGAGTAACTTTAGAATCACGATCTACAATAAAGACTAACATAAATTAAAGTTTTGAATATAATTAAATAAAGCAATTTATTTATATAACATTCCATAGGTCAATATATATACCAAATAAAAATTGTGATTAGTGAATATGTCACATATCCCATGGGAATAAAATGTTATAGTAAATTCCCTTACCTTAATTCTTGATTTCCATCACACAATTTAAACCCTCCTCTTCTTTGGGTGTCCCCTTTTGATTTTCACAAAAGTACATATTTGATTAGATTTAATCGAAAAAAAAGGATTATATAATTAAGGTAAGATAGTTTTAAGGATAATTGAGCTTATTTTGTCCAATAAAATTATATTTAGAGGCGAGAATAAAAGAGAAGGAGTGTATCCCTTTTATAAGAGAGGGAGTGTCACTTTTGGAAACTCTCAAAATATTAATTTACAATAAATTATAACTCATTCCAAATACCATGTAAATTCAACGTATTAAATTATAAGATGAGTTAGGGTTGTAATATAATATTTCAATAAATCTTAAAATGTTTTTTGTTAATTTAAATCCTTATCTTTTTTATTAACTTTTAGTTATCCTATTTTAATTTTTACAATGCTAACTCTATTTTTAATTACAAGATAATGTAGTTTCTACTTATAAATTGTAAATTAGATAGTAAATGAAAAATATATATTATTTTTGTCTATATCTACTACCATTTTCTTTATTTCATATTTTAATGATTTTTATCTAATTTAATGAAATAATACTTTCGTAAAATATAATTAGTGTCAATTGTTAAACAATTCGTCATTTGTCTTTTTAAAAATATCATAAAAATATGATTTACTTTCTTTGACTATATTAAAGGATCCCTAAAATGATAAATTAATCCCTATAATTATAGGATGATTTTAATTATATAAAATTCTATTTTATATAATAATTTTCATATCACAAATTTAGTATTTCCATTAATTAAACAATTAAAAAATCAATATTTTTTTACCATTTAAGGTATATTTTTATTTACTAAAAATTTAAAATAGTTATCCATAATGAAAAAATAAATTTTATCTTTTTTTATGACTACTAACGGATAAATTTATCATCTATATAACCTTGTATTAAAAATTATATAGTTTCTGAAAATATATTAATAACATCGTCAACCATTCCTTAAGTAAAATTTATTAAATATATTTCTCCCATCCAAGTGGATTAAAATGGTTATAATTTTATAACAACTATGAATTTCTTAGAAATAGAATCATCCAATGAAATTAGGCCAAGTTTTAGGATAATTTTATATTATTTATAATTTTATTATCTACCCATAATTACCTAATTAACTTTTTACTATGTTAAAACAAAATTACTAAAATTAATATTCATAGATCCCAAAAATAAAAGAAACCTATTTTCATAATTTTCACCCTCTGATTCCAAATATAGAATATTTTTTTTATACTCAAAACAATGATGTTCTGGTAATTAATTTAAAATTAGTCTCATCAATGGGGTTAGAAAATTGGTTATTAAATTTAAAACATTAAAAAGATTGCAACATTTTTATATCTAAATTCAATGAAAATTTGATGAAAATGACCTAAATTATATTAACTTAAAAAGTTTTTTTTTCTATGAATAATTTAAAACCAATCAGAAAAATAAGTTAACACTATAAATTATTTGGATGAAAAAAGTTTTTTTTTAATTTTTTTATTTTTTTACCATTCATCAAAATATTAAACTTATCTTAAAAATACCAAAAAATAAATCGAAGTTATTTTTTATAAATAAATTAATAATAAGAAGTTTATTTTTTAAAATAGAATATTTAAACGAGAAACAATTGATTTAAAATGGGTTGACAATAAAATTGAGGAAAAATTACAGTTTTTAAAATATTGGTCTTTATGCATGAAATTTGGTTGGTTTATATCTTATGACTATAAAACTATATTGTATAAATATAAAAAAATATTAAATATATTAAATATATATTTTATTCATAACATTCAATAACTGTAATTTATTTAATTTATTAAGATAAAATTACATTGGTGCATAAAAATAAATAAAAATTCTTTCATATACAATTTAGGTATATTTTTTATTATAATTAATTAGTAACCGATGAATTATACATATAAGACATATATTTTAATAATTTTGTTAATAATAGTAAAAATTAATATTATAGAAGCTATGTTATATTTTATTATATTAAATAACTATATTTTAATAATAAACTATAAATTGGTAAAACACAGTCTTGCGTGTGACACAAGCTATCGAAACAACATGACATTGTGTGTAACATAAGACTAGAATAGTGTTGTGTATACCTAAAGCTAATCTAAGTGTTTCATGTAGCTAAACATGGACCTGTTGTTTCCTATAATGAAATATAAACATGGTTCATTCATATAACACAAGTTATATTCAGTGTCATGTGAAATGAAAAATATCTAAAATATTAAATTAAATCAAAAAATATATTTCACAAAATATCTGGGTATTAAATTATACCCCCCTTAAAATTAATTTCTCCCTCTAAATTCATCTGTGTTATTATAGTTTTAATAAATTAGTGTCTCTTTCATGGAATCCAACATCATAAAAATTAATACTAAAACTACCATTTTAAAATTATTGATAGATTCATAATGTTTACCTGAATTAACTTATAACTAGGTTTCCACATAAGAGAAATTATGTGGGAAGTGAAATAATGGTCATGTAAGAGAAATATAAATATCATGTTCGAATGGACAGTGATAGACAACATTGTCTACAGAATGTTAAAAATCAAAATTCCATAAATTTGTGATGATTTAATGGACTATATGATTCACCAGGAAAAAAATACCAAGATAAATATTTTGGTTTCAAGAACCTTTATCCTAAATTTGAATAATTTCATTGAAAATATATACTTACCTGATTTCACCCTTATCTCAACATTTATCGAAAATTAATTAATTTCAATGTCATCTATTTTTCCATGAAATGAAGGTGAGATTGTCATTCTTTAAGTACTAACTATTCACAATTCCAGAAATATAATGACAGGTCATAACAACAAAAATGGTTAGCAGAAGTTATCAAATATTCATTAATCCACCAATGATGATATTATACTTTAATCTCACAAACCTCATCCAAAGTTTAACATAACCTTTTGTTCTAATGGATAACATTATAATCTTTCTAAAACATGAATTTTCAAAAAATTAGAAATAAGTTAACGTAATCATATTAAATTTTATGCCCCATATATCAAAAGGTAGCACTTGGTTTTCACTATTATGAAATTTGAACACCCCCATCATATATTCTCTTGAAACATGGTAATAACCCAAATAACAATAAATCCTTTTCAAAAACATGGATGATTCCTTTTTCCAAATATAACTAGATATATTCATTAAATCCAAGATGTTTTAAAATTCATAAATTATGGAATATACTACTTTGTGAACAAATCCTTAAATGGTTCAAAGGTCATTGATACTAACCAATTTACTTTATCTAAATAAATCATAACTTTATCCAAGATGAACACAATTTTCTGACCATATTGATGGAATCATGGGTTACCTTCTCTTAAAAATTTATCACTTTTATAAGTCTTTATCAAGATTCAAAATATACATTTCAATCCTTGATGAAAGACTTATTCTAAAAATATATATATATATATTCCTTGATTCATATAACATAATCTTTGAATTCAAAATCATATACTCTTCGAACATCCAACATTATTCTTAAACTATTAATTAGGCTTCATCATCTAATTCTTCAATAACACTTTCCAAGAATATATTCTATGACTCATGTATTACGGTTCCTTAAACTCAATCTAATTATCCCTCTTACATTTAAGGTAAGCAATAATGGTAAAACATCCCATACCTTTCACACGTTGTTTGTTGTTTCTTTTTATTCAACAGTATAACCAATATTCCTAGACATTCCGAATTTCATTCATGATATTTCCAATTAGAAAATTTATTTTCACCATTCTCATACATTACATATCTTAAACATTCAATTTTAACATAGTTCCTTCTTGTTTTCACATTTGATTAAAACTAGAAATCACATGGTGAGAAAAACTTATCATTGGAAAAAATAATATAATCTTAAAAAATTACTTATAGGATTTTTAAATTATGAAACATTCATTAACCTATGTATCCTTAGGTTTTTTAAAAGTTATTCATATACATATTCTATTTGAATACATCATGATGGTTCCTAAAGTGTTTTAGAATTCCCAAATACTATACCCTAGGAGTTTCAAACATGGTGTGGTGCAAGGCCCATGGTCATGTTCCAGGTTATGCTCGAGTAAGTGTCAACACACCTTTTCAGAGTTGTTACCCATTAGTAGATTTTTTCCAGAGCCACATCCACTTATAATATCCATATAGAGATATATTTATAAGAAATAACTCACATTGTCCTTTATGAAAACTGTATGACATGTTTCTCATCCTTAGATATATCATTAGCCATTTACACATGGTTCTCACAAAGGTTTTCTCATCCTAGTTTCCAATGCATGACTAAACATTTTCTCTACTAACAAATATAGTGACCCCGCATTTTCATACATTGATATTACATAATTTCTATTGAATATATATAATATTAAAAAGATCACACCAATATACCATATTAGTTTGGTGCCTTTGGATGCATGTAAACATAAACAAATGGTTAATAACACATTTACTTATTCTCCCACATATTTCTTCATAACTAGAACCCTTTTTAAAATATCAAACGTCATACCTTTCATCGCATCCTGGATAATTGTAACATAAAAATTTGGTGATCTCAGATTCTTTTTAAGGGTAAACATGTAAGAAAAAAATCATAATATCAACATAGCGGTATGAAATCCTGAGAACAACATTTGAATATCATACCCTAAATATAAAAGGTCATATACTTGAGTCAAGGAATAAATATTGTCAGTGAATAAGGAATGCATAATATGTTAACCAAAGAACATGATCCTTGAATGTATAATAATTCCATAAGACATGGATATTTTTGCATATAGATATGCCTATAATATATTATATTGATGATTCTTAACAATACATTCATAGTAAGTAAGGAATGGGTTAATAAATCTTTTACCTAATTTAGGATTGGTATGGAATCCCATATACATTCTAGTTTCGTGCTTAGGAATATCTCTTGTAATCCCTCTTATTGTGGGATTAAGATGTCCTCCCGTGTACCCTCATGTTGCGGTCATTGGATGACCTACCATGTACTGTCTTTTTTGCGGTCATAGGATGGCCTCTTGTGTTTCATTTGAGCTCATAGAATATTTACGATTACCCAATGAATTTGAGGTAGATATAGGTCCCACTCATCACAAAATGGAACCCATATATATGTTTGAAAAGAACATAAATCATATCATAACCCATAGAAAATAAATTATGTTCATAAACATTTCATCGTCACACAACTAGTGGAAGAGAAACATAATTCATAAACATAAACCCATCATTAACATAAACTATTATAGGAAATAATAAAAGTAAATTCATTGCATAATATAACCAGTAAACATAACTAATATAAAATTAAATTATCATTGATTGAAAATAATTTTGATATATCACTTGAAATCATTCTTGAGGATAATATCATTTCTATTTTGAAAAATGAATTTTAAATAATAAAATACCTAAAAACGTTTTCATTGAAAATAACCCTAAAAAAATTTATATAAATATATGAAAAATATTTTATAAAAATTTGAAACAAAACTTCTTAAAAAATCGTAAAAGATCATTTAAAAAACTTTTAAAATTTTTTTAGAAAAGTTTGTTTTGAAGGAACACATATTTATGGTAGAAAATTCAATAACATTACATGAAACTTATAATAAAAAAATTAAAGTTATTCATGTTAAAACATGTTTAATGGAAGTTTATAGACCTCATAAAATAATATATCTTCATAATATTACATGTTTCTCCAAGAAGGAAAATTGAGAAAACTACCTTTCCAATTTTGTAACTTCTGAACTGTAAAGCCTATAAAAGAGAGATCATCAAATGGACAAGTAAATACCCCTAAATTTAGGCATAAGACCCATAATTTTAATTAATTTGTAGTATATTCATCACATATATGAAACATGTAGTGTATAATTAATGTTTACCACATAAATAAATGTGATACATAACTTCCTTACTACTTGAGTAACATTAGAATCATGATCTTAAAGAAATAATAACATTAGTTAAACCATTTAATCTCATTAAATAAATATAATTAATTATATAACATGTAATTTTCCATAATATACACCAAAAAAATAATGTGTTGGGAAATATTTCATGTATCTCATCGGAAAAAAATTGATACAAAATTCTCTTACGTTAAGTCTTAACTTCCTTCATACACATTAAAACCTCCACTTCTTTGAGTATCCCCATTTCATTTTCCAAAATGGATTTCATTAGTTAGATTTTTTCCAAAATTAAGTCTTATAGGATGATTTAAAGGATATTTTAAGGATATTTTCATAGATTTTTGTAGAGACAATGGGCTTTAGAGGTGTGAATAAAATATAACAATATGTTCCCTTTAATAAGAGAAGGGATGGGTGATTTTATAAAATAGAAAAATATTAATTTAAAAAAAATCAAAATCAATAAAAATTAAAATAAAATTAAATATTATTATAAATTATGATGAGATAGGTTTTAAATATTATCATCCAATAAATTTTAGATAGGTTTTGAAGAATTTTTAATCATTATCATTTTATTAAACAATAGTTTACCTATTGTAATTTTAATTGTGCTAATAATATTTTAATTGTGAAGAGAATTTAATTCTTAAATATAAAGTGTCAACTATACCGTAAGTAGTCAATTCATGATATTATAGATCATATATAATCCCCTAGTATTTATTTAATATTGTTTTACAATTTTTAGCCAATCTAATAAAATAATAATTTTATAAAATATCACTTGTTTCAATTTTGACCATATTCAATATTTTTTTCTTAAAACTATCATAACTAAATATATTTGAAATAAATTAGTATAAATTCATCTATATCATATAAAATCCACCCATAAAATTTTTTGATGACATTTATTATATAATATTATATTTAATTGTATAATTTTAATATCATTTGTTAGGTATTTACATTAATTAATAAATTACAACATCTTCATTTTAGTACCCATCATGGATTTTCTTTATTTACTAAAAATTAATAATAAATTAACATGAAAAATAATTAAATTTTAACTTTCAAATGAATATTTTTAATCTAATTTAGGATTTGTAGGACCCAATATTAAAATGATATAGTGATTAAAAACATGAGCATGAGACCATTAACTTTTCTTTGAATAAAATATATTAAAGGTCTTACTCCCATCCAAGTGGTTCATAAATGTGATAATTTCATCCCCAAGATGATTTTGGTCAAAAACCATTCCAAAATAGAAATTAGGAAAGGTGTTAGATTAATTGTATATTTTTTATAATATTAACTTTTACCCTTGCACGATTTACCATTTACCGTGTTAGTAAAAATTTACTAATGTTACTTTTCATAATGCCCAAAAATAAGGGAAACGTGTTTATAAAATATATACCCCAGATTAGAAATTTGGAATCCATTTTAGAAAATTCAAAACAAAAAAGTTTCAGTTATTAATATAAAAGTAATCCTATTTAAGTGATTAGAAAGCGAGTTATTGATGTTAAAACAGGGAAATGATTAAATGTTTGTTATATCTAAATTCAAGTAAAATTAATTCCAGTGACCTAAATTATATAAAACAATAAAAGTTTATATTATTTTACTTTAAAAAGAATCATAAATAAAATTTTAAACTATTAATTAATTTGATTTAAAAATTTTGTTTTCTATTAAAGTTTAGTATTTTTTACTATTCATCAAACCGTGAAGCTTATAACAAAAATAAAAATTTTTACCAAAGTAAATTTTTATATTCTTCTATAAAATAATATTTTTATTTTTTCAAATATAATATATAAACATGTAGAAATAGGATTTTAAATGGGGCCACCATTGAAATGTGATAAAATTGGCATATTGAAAACTATTGGTTCTTTTGCATAAGATCAGGTTGGTTTATACCTTATGTGTAAAAATTATAAGGAATAAATATCAAAAATATTACATTGAATATATAAAATATATATTTAATTAATATCATTCAATAATTATAATTTACTTACTTTTGTAAAAAAATATTGGGGGCATAAAGAAATATTTCCTTTATATTCAATTGGTGTATAGTTTAAATTGTAATTAATGAGTAACCAACATATTCATCTTATAAAACAAATATTTTCATATGTTAGTTAATACTATTAACAAATTATATTATAATGGATAGGTTATATCTAATTCTATTCAAAAAAATATAATATTAATAATATATTATTGTTCGGTACAACACAGTCTTGCGTGTAACAAAAGAAATCCAAAGAACTCAACATTGTATGTAACACAAGCTAATAATAGTTGTGTGTATACTGAATACTAGTCTAAGTGTTTAATATAGCACAACATTTACTTGGTGTTACGTATACAGAAATAATATCTTGGTTCTTTCATATAACACAAACTATATTGAGTGTCATATGAAATGTGAAATATTGAAAAAGATTAAATTAAATTGGAAAAAAATAATTCTAAAAATCATTGGGTGTTACATTGATATCCCACACTTCAAAAATCGAATCTATAGAGCATAGGGCTCAATTTTCACAATTTAGAGAGAAAATTCCCTATCGTTCTTGGACCCTTACTGGAGAGATTTCTTTCCATCACCCACCTCATCCTTTGAATGTTTGAAACTTCATAAATAATTCATTGCCTTTAGAAAGGAGGGGAGGTCATCATATGATTTACCATGTTATCATCCCGTAAAGGCATTTACCCACAAGAAAATGACATCCCCTCCTTGAAATATTTGAACTCCAATTGTTCTGTGCCCTAGAATCACTGCGGTAGAACATGGAACCTCATGGTGTCACTGATCATTCCTGACATGTCTTCCCCATCCCATATTACCGACCTAAGCTTTTGGGTTATGACATACCACATCCATATTCCAACAATCAAGGGAGACCTTGTATCCCTTGTATTTCCCACCAAATTAATATTATCGTCATTAAACATCGAAGTCCCTTGGAAAATGATGGAGACAACTCAATTTGGTAATGCCGCTAACACTTAAGAATCTTGACCATCAAACCTAAGTCATCTCCTCCATATAAGAAAGGAGATATAATCATTGTGATCCACCATAACACGATGGTATAACTCAACATCGTTGAGTGTTTTGGTTAATTCTTGTCTTGTCTACACCACATCTTAGGATCGTCGATCAAGGTGGTCTCATGATGGATGGAACATATATTTCAGTACAGAACCTCATGTTGGATGGAATTAATGAGATCTTCTTGAGGTGAAACAATTATGATTTAAATATTCACATCTAGGAATTTCATGTTTACAGGGTAATACAATCCACATAATAGTAAAAAAAATCATGCGATCAAGCCTATAAACCAAAATAACCCCCATGATGGTCGAGAATCCTCATGAACACAGTTCAAACAATTACCGAAGTATATTTCATAGTTGGTTAGAGTGGGTTCCCAGGAAACATTATTATTGAATAGGATTTCGTGTTAAATTGTCATTTGAATAGGTCTTATTTTCAGGTCTTACAGCATTGTCTTTCGATGAGGAAATGCGATGAAGTAGGGAAAAAGAGATCTATAGGAGTGATTGTATGGTGAATGAATCCTCATATACTACCCTATTTATAAGGAATCACATGGAATATCAAGAATTTCCATGTAGACCAATAATTGTCCAAGACACCGATTCATGATAGTGAAAAAGTATATTGAAGGAAATTGGTGGTCACTAAACAGAGCCCTTATCCCCAGGTACATCACTCCTAAATAGGGGGGGTAATTTTTTCAGACATCCACCAAATGAGAAGCTGAAAATTTACAAAGGAGGAAGAACCTAAATATGATTATTATCTTTATCCACAAGGAAATGAAGAATATGGTTGTCCGAGAGTAACGGATTAAATAATCCAGAAGAGACATAGAATATCTGGACCTTTATAGGACACATGATGGATCCATATATAACTCACAACCTACAAAGGATCCCATAGAGTCCCTTTGAAAAGTCCTTCTTCTCTTGGGAAGGCACCTTATACACTCTTTGATCACGTAGCGTTAGCCGGATAAGACTCTATTGGGCCAGACATCTTGTCAACCAGACGACACAAAATAATCCATCAAAATTTAAATTGAAAATATGAGGAAAATATCAAAAAGGCGAGATCTACTTGTGGTCTCAAAATGAACATGACACATTTCCAATAGGGAAGATGATTATCCTTGACATTATACCAGTAAACTTACAAGATCTCAATCATTTGTAAATTAAACAAAAGAATAAAAATTTGAGGAGGTGAGAGCATCTTGTGGTTGTAAACATCATATGATGACCCCCTTGATAACATCACGATGCCTCATGCACCCCAAGATGTTCCCACCTCATCTTTTTAAATACTACAAGAATGTCACCCTTGTCATATTAATAGCCTCAGACATGTATATGTGACCTCGCACTCCCCCTTTGGCTCCTTAAGGAAAATCATATTTAATTTTCCAAAAAATCCTCTAACTTATCTATAAGAACTTATATTTGTCCCATTACTCATCACCAAAAGGTAAAGTGATTATCCTTAGAAACACCAAAACATCCTCATGAAAACCACAAAATTGGTAAAATAAATAAAGGAAATTAAAATGGGAGGAGGTGGGAGCCTCTCATGGTTGTAAATCTCAAACAAAAAGCCTATGATTCCTATGCTGCTATCATTCAAGAGCCATAAATAAGATTATATGATTCAATTAAGTACCTCAGAAAGGACATCCTTTCCTTGCGGGAAGTCACAGTCAAGTCACCTGAGATCATGCGAAGTCCTTTCAATAGGTATCCTGATCTTGTGAATGCACCTTGATATTTTGACCTAACAATATGAAAATACCTTATAAAGTTCATGAAAGTAAAAAAGACCCCATTAATTCGATATAATCCAATATAGTATGGGTTGATGGGATGATCATGTGGTCAATAAATATCAGGTGACGCCCCAAGAGTAACATGTGAGAGGACCTCATCAATACACATGATGTTGAAGCCCTTTTACAGCTTCAACATAGATTCAAATGATATGTGAAGTGAAAATAAGTGAAAAACAAGTTTGGTGAGGCCTATAAATCCCTGAACCCATCATCAAATAAAAGGTTTTCATTTTTTCAACTAGATTCATGGGTGCACCAAACACCAAGAACGATTCCTCCTAGGGGATGGTCTGGAGATTGAGAAGCTTTTTTCAATATGATCTAAAGAATAGGGAGAGCAACCATGAATTATACATGAGAAAAATTTTTGATCTCTATAGATCACATGAAGAAATTATATAAGGAAACAAAAATAATATCCCAAACATCTTCTAGATCACATGATACATAAAACAAGATAATACTAGATAAATCTATGGAAGTTGTGATGAATGTTTGGAAGAAAGACTAAATATATGAGACTTATGTGAAGGACATATATTAATATCCCAATGTTCTTATAGTGAATCACCCAAGACACGTGATAACACTAGGATATGTAGCCTCAATCTTGTGACACTCCTTCGGTAAAGTATTTGGATCTTTCCAATTCCTCTAGAAATATCATAGAATGTCACATGGAACCCCAAAACTATGCCAACCATGACATGTGAACCCCTCTGCACTCGCCATCTAGACCCCATAGATTCCATTAGTTATGTCACTCAACCCATATTGTGGAATCAATAGTAGTTAGGTGCATATTTTTGTAGCACCTGAGCATGTCAAACAGCTCTTGGGACACCCTCTGGGTAGGCCAAACATGTCTCATGGTGTCCTCTAGACATGCCATCTAGGATATGGGGCACCCTCCGATACATGTTACATTCAATCTTATGACACCATCTAGGTGTTTCATCTATCTGTGATGATGAAATCCAGAAATGTGATTTGGATCATGCGACAATATATGCACATGTTGGCTAGGGTCTCGCGATGTCATCCATGACAAACAATGAGGGTCTTGAGAGTTCCTTTGGACACATATTCCTTGATTATGAAATAACACATAGACTTTCCACCCATGTTATGGAATTTCTTTCAGAAAATACAATTGGATCATGTCATTTCCTGGGACATTTTAGGGTGACATCCTCTATTGGGTCAAGAAGTCAATCAACCAATATCATGAAGATAGTCACCACATGTCATGCATGTAAGAATTACAGGTCACACAGGAATCCCAGTGGTTGGTAACATTGTCCACCATTGGTGGTTAAACCTTTATCAAAGGGGTGTCATCAGTGTGTAAGTACCAATAAAATGAACTATGGAAACTATGATTCCTTCTATAACTGGGATATGTTGGAACATTTACAAAGGCTCGAACACAATATTGAAACTCCCCAATAAACAACATCAGTGTGTAATCCCTAATTAGAGGAATTATGATGAATTTTTTCCTGCTATAACCAAGATATGTAGAAAACCTACTAGTGGCCTGAGCTCCATATTAATCATCAATGTGTAGTCGAGGTACCTAGGTCCCGCCTTTACAGGCTATGAAACTGATTTTTTTACATCCCTTGTTTCTCAAACCGATCATACCTCACGTGTGATTAGAGAGTTTGAATGATCATATCATTCACATGGAAAGTCTTTATCATATAAAGGAAATGTAATTGTGTAATCCATTGTTAGCAGCATAACTTATCATGTCCCAAAAATAATAGAATCATTAATTTGTATGCCCTGATTAGTGACATAACTTAACAAGACATGTATATATGGACAATATGAGAGTGTAAGCCCTGATAAGTGTCATAAGTTAACATGCCATGCATATAAGGGAAATTATAGTGTTTAATCCTCAGTTCTTAGTGAAAAACTATTATACAATCCCTGACAAGCTGAACTATGATTCTTCTAATTCCTACTATATCTAGGATACATAGGAAACATTCCAAAGGCTTGAGACCAAACTCAAATGGTAATCCACCTTAGTATAAGTCTCATCTTGCTTGTAACATTTAAACCATTTGGAACCAATCATTCCCATGGTATGATCATCTTAACCCATTCCTCAGTATACTAAGAAACAATAGAAACTGCGATAAATCTAAATCCTTCCATAACCGAGATATATAGGACATCTTCTTAAGGGAAAATCCCCATTTCAAACATTCTAAGCATAGTATCAAAACATTATCTCCACACCCATATGTAATTTTTTAGATTATATGTTCTTCATTGCTTCTCACACAAAGAATAAATCATGTGGGATTATGGATCTACAAATAACACATCATTGGCATTATGAATCTACACCAGCAAGGGAAATACTATTATGCAAGCCCGGATGATTGGCATGACATAAAACTCCCTCATATGATGACTTCTACATTTGGGGTCATTACCAAGGATCGAATCCAACTATAATAAACACTAATTAATACTATAACAAGGATATGTAAGACATATCCTTAAGAGTTAAGCTCAAATATATTGTTCCTAAGTTCCCAAACAAATTTTCATTACGTATGATGTTACACTACACTATTTTAATGAACTAATCTAGTTTTGATTCTGGAAATAAATCCGTTTTGTAGGAAAGCTTAGAGTGGCTCAATCCTCTACTTGTACTATTAAGAAGATCTCTACATGAAAAAAATACCAAAGTTCTTGGTTATATGGATTCAGCATACAAGAAGCAATACATTATGGGGAAACAAATGAACAACCTCATATACATACAAAAGGATTCACTATTATGATCCCCATTATTTTTCATAGAAAGAGACGTTACCTATAATCATTATTTAGGGTATCTTGTCTCGTATCAAATTTAGGAATAGATTCTCAAACATATCTTAAATGTAAAAGAGAGTCCCAGAGTAAGAAACAATTCCCCCTAGAAGGGTGTGAAATGAACGACCTCCCATCCACTTGACCAATGCGAGTCCCCAAGTTTCATTGGGACTGATACCCCAGTTGACCAACTACCTTTGGAATGTAGGTCCAAACCAAGTTATTTATGAGGGAACAGTTGGTTGTTCCCTTAATAATGACAATGAGGAAATGATGTTAATGATTTTATAAGAAATAAACCCCATATAATCAATCATCAAACCAAACCAAATGCATGTAGTGGTATTCTCATCACCATAAAAATAGTGGGTTAAAATATATTTAATAAATTATTTTTATAAATGTTAAAATCATTTTTTAAAACATTTTCATAAAACATTATTTTGACAGAAAAAATATTTTTTGAATTAATAGATAAATAAAGATACTTTTCCTAAAAAATATCATTTTCAAATGATTATTTCATAAATAGAGAAAATTAAGGGAAAATAGATACATATATGAAATAATTTTACTTTTTAAATACATATTGAAATAAATTTTATGTCATTAAATGCATTAAATGATTAGACAATTCTTAATAAAACTAGTTTTAAACTAGTCATCGATAAAAATAACTTTTTAGAAAATAATAAAAAAACACTCTAATAGAATTATCATATACAGATATCATAAATTATCTTTATTTTTTCTATTAATTTTTTAAAATTGTAATAAATTAATTTTAAAATAAATTTCAAGTCGGTGGTCATGTGATATTTCATAAAATACAGTTTTTAATTGTAAAATTGGTTTTATTCTTATCATTTGAATAGAAAACAGATAAGTTGAATGTTAAAAATTATATTGAATATATATTATATAAATTTTATTAAAATAAAATATAAAAATTTAATTTTTTAAATTTATTAATGTAATTTTATTTTCTGGTATAAAAATATTTTTTCATAAAAAACAAATATTTCCATGTTTTCAAATTATTTTTTGATGTCATTTAAAATTAATTTTTCACCAAATATTTCATTATATATACATATATGAACCATATACTTCATAATTTAGTTTTTCATATTCATACTATATATTCCAAATACATGGTGATAACTATCATATTAAATAATAATATGTGAATAATATGTTGTGTTTTGTTAAAACTAGATTTTTCATGTAACATAAACTAAACTTAGTGTTGTGTTGAATGAAAATTATTGAAAGAATTAAATTTATTAAAAAATATTTCATAAATTCATAGGGTTTTACATTCTTCCCCTACCATAAATTACTTCCTCAAAATATGATCTTTTCCTTGTTATGAAAGTGATTTTCATTTGAAAATATTATTGTGGGAACCCCACATTATTAAAAAGTATAATAGAAATTCATATTGAAAAAAGAGAAAGGGATATGAGAAGGTCATAAAAATAAAACATAACTAGGATACCATGTAGAATAACATTGGTGGGAATTGAGAACATTTACATATAACTTATAACTACCACCAAAATAATGATGGAGAGTGATAAAGGGCGTTATCTGGAAAATCCTCATGAGCACAAATACATAAATATATGATCAATGAAAAGACCATACATTCATCAGAAATAAAAGTAAATGTGCAACATTTTCTTGATGATGATTTTCTTATAAATGAATAATTTTCATGAAAAGATATATATAATTGATTTCATTAAAATTTTAAAAGAACAATTTCATCATTTAGTTTTTCTTCGATTAATTTCCACTTCCACTCCATCTTTTTTAAATAAAGATGATTTTTTGTGACAAAATCACTGGTGCATCATATGATCCATAAAACAATGAAAAGTCGTTTATTATTTTTCTAGTTACCATAGAAACAGAACGTATATAATAGGTTATCCAATATGTATAAATAATAAAATGGTGATGTAATACATAAATCTCTAAAACGTCATCCAAAATTAAACATAGACCATTTTATACAATGTTAACCTTATAGAA
This sequence comes from Viscum album, assembly GCA_963277665.1. NCBI lineage: Eukaryota > Viridiplantae > Streptophyta > Magnoliopsida > Santalales > Viscaceae > Viscum > Viscum album. Next base: position 221,729,457 of record OY728147.1, read on the forward strand.
ACTTCAAAATTAAATATATATAATTAATATTAAAAACTTTCCCAAAATAAACATAACATTAATCCCTCAATTAACACTAAGTACATATTAATGGACACACACCAAATTTATGAATACTATTATCATATATACTCATGAAGCATCGTAATAACTATTATTTCCATAGAACATCAATGAATAAATGAATACTTCCTCATTATATGAATATAACCACATATTATTGAATATATTTCATAAATACAGTGATTGTGTAAACTCCATTAACAATAACATCAAAACAATTTTTTCAAATCATTGGTCTATTCCAATGTCAACAATACTACTCAATTTACTTCATTAATTTCAATCATATCTATATCCCAATTCAAATATCTTAGAAACATGAAAAATTATATTTTTTACTTCCTTTAATAATGTTTTTTCCATGAAATATCATGATTCTTTTAAATAATGTATTTATGTCCTCAGTTCTATTAAATATATTATTGAAAATCCTAAACCAAAAAAATAACAATCCTTACATACTTCAGGATTCATAAAACATAATTCTTGAATTCCTAAACATAAACAATTAAATCATTCCACATTATTCTTAAACCCATAACTTATATTCACAATATTATTCCTGATTACCTTTTCCTCTTATATTTAATTCATGGTATCCTTATCATTAATAGTATAACTATTACTCATACCACCTTTTTTATTCTCTTGATGAACTTTTCCATTAGGAAATTGATTCTTATAATTTCTATTATTTACACATTTATAACATTTGAAAATTAATAATGCCTTATAGAAACCTTTATTCTCATCCATTTCATTAAATGAACTTTTCATTTTTCATTGATAATTTCGTACTATGTTCCCTTAATCTATACACATAAAAAATATTCTCATTCCTTTGATACATTCCAAATAATTATTATTCCCAAATATCAATATATAGATGAATCTTCATTCCTACTTGTTCTTAAGAAATTGAACTATCTATGAACTCCATACTTGTCTTATTTGATGAGTTTAAGAGTTTATTGAGGTGAGTGTTGTAAGCCATATATTTTGATAATTCATTAGGCATAATAATAGTACCCTTCATTGTAGTAATATTCCTATTTAGTTATCAACAACACATTGTTTATCAAATTCATCACTAATCTAGTTCCTTCTGGTTCTCTCCATTGACTAAATCCAAAAATCAATGTTTTATTAATAGTACTAGAAGTAACTACGTAATCATTAAAAATAACTTATAGGATATATAAATCATGACCCATTTATTTAAATCTGGGACACCTTAGGATGAAACTTGGTTATTCATGGTGATTATTAAAATATTTGATGAATGTTCTGAAAGAGTTTGATAGTTTTCTAAACATATCCCCTCGAAGGTTCATACCATGTGTGAAGGAATGCTACTTGTCATGCACTAGCTGTTTCTTGTGTCTATCTCAATGCACCAATTTTAGAGTTATTACCTTTGGGTACCACTTTTCTAGATCAATATCGGCTTGTAGTATCTATACACATACATAATTTCTTGGAAACCACTCACTCTATCCTTCAACAATATTCTAGTACATATTCCTATACATTGAATCATCGGTAAAATTTTCATAAAACTTTTCCCTTAAAATATGCTTAGAAATATCCGTATGGGTATCTTTGGTGTTTTCTAATCCATGTTTCAAAATTTTACTAAACTTATCCATTGATACCAACTATAGAGACATAGACTTCTCATTCCAAGATATTACATATTTTTTATGAATATTCATTATATTACCCAAGTAAACACCTAATGATCATAAAAGTAAATTCTATTAGGAGAATATTATGTAAATGTTTTAATTCATGAAATATCGTCAACATCTCACATAAAGATAATCCCAAATAGTACTTTTCTTTGTGATAATATACATAAATCCATTCTTCATAACCTGAGGAATAGAAATAGAAGAAATGGTGAGTTTGAATTATTATTATATTTGAAAAATCTAGATACCAACACATAAAGGGTATAATGGTATGAGAAAATGTGAATAACCTTAAAAATCATACCCTGTATGTCATAGATAATAATCTTTTGTCATGGAATAATAATTGGATGTTCATAATAATATAATCATAATAGAATTAAATAAATTTATCCATGAGAAAATAAAATTATCCATGAGAAAATAAAATTGACATAATACAATGATTTGATGCATATAAAAATGAATAGAAAATCTTATGTCATGGACTCCCACTAAGAAATACATAACATGTTAGGCATGGTCTAACCACCCATGTACATAATTTGGGCTTGGGATAACTTACCATGTACCCACTTTTGGGCTTGTATAAACCTCTAATGTACCATCTTTTGGGGCTTGGGATAACCTCTCATATACCCTCTTTCAGTCTTGGGATAATCAGATATGTTCCTTATTTTGGGCTCTGTATAACCTCCTATGTATCCTATATTATCATATAACATTAATTATTACCCAATTAATTGGAGAGAGAAATATGACCCACCCATATTAGTTATATTGTTCCCACCATCTTTGGTTATAACGTAACCACCATCACATAATCAAAATCATACATATGTGTGAAACAAGACCATAAAACAATAATCATTATATAAATCATGAAAATATTTGGGTTTCATAAACATTTCACCCTAACGTAACCTATGTAAAAGAAATAGGTTTTATATTCATCTCATAAAAGTAGGACCAATGGAAAATTGATATAAATTCATAAAACATATAATGTTCTACCCCATGGAATAGAAATCATTGACAAAAACAAATTCTCATCATAAATATAAACTACCTATTGAAAGAATTAGAATGGTATACATGGATCATATCCTTAGTAAATAATATCTAATGTTGAAGGATATCTTCTTATAATGAAAAAAAATTGTGAATGATCACTTAAAACATTTCATGAGGATGGTATTCTTTCAATTTTGAAATAAACTTTTTAAAACCTAATAATTTTTTAAAATCCATTTCATTAAAAATAATCATGAAATCATATAATGTTTGATTTAAAAATAAATAAAAAATTTATTGATGAAACTATCCTTTCCATTGTGAAAATCACTTTTAAAAACTAAAAATACATTAAAAAAAATTAGGAAATCGTTTTCATTGAAAATAATTTTTGAAATGTATGAAGGATGACTTAAATAAATTAATGGTCATGATAGAGGAAAAATTCATACAAGTTAAAAAAATATTCCTTCAACATTTTTGGTAAATATAAAATAAGTCATGTTTTTTAAATGAAATGTGTATTCCTTTTAATAAAATTAAAATTAAAACATGAAGTGATATATATTTAGTAAATCCTTTGGAGAATTTTGAAAACGTTTTTGGGATAAACTTTATAAAACATTATTTTTATAAAAAAAAGGTGTCAAGCCGAATAGATAAATACAATATATTTTCATTAAAATATTTCTTTTTGGAAACAAGAGTACCTAAAGAGACAAAAATGAAGGGAAACATGTATTACTAAGAAATACCAATAGTAAATGAAATGTTAATAGTTTCTTGATAAATATATTTTAACATCTCATCCCTAGTGTGACTAAAACTTATTCTTTGATCTGGTTTTCTGAGAGTCTATAAAAATGCCTCTTTAGATATCAATGTCTACCTACTAGAATCAGGGGTCTTTGGTGAAACAATGGGGAGACTATACCACAATATCAGAGTGCACAACAATATGTAAACAACCAAACATTGTACACATCATAGAATTTGTAAGAATATATTAACTAAAATAAATGAATGTGGTAACAAAATTAAATGAAATAATGGCCCAAGAAACATGGATATATACACGTCATAGATCACCTAGTGATCTGATCAAATATAAAAGTTAAACAACTGCAAAAATCTATCACACCATCCTTCCATCTTTGAGCCATGCCACATACCCACTCTCTAATACCCGTTCGAGCTGATCCAACCTGATCATCAGTGTCAACAAGAGAAACCCTTTGAATAATGAAATAATGGGAAATCTCCATATCCATCATGCATATATACTAAACCATAAATCACACATAAGTTCGACATGTACATAGAGGAACACATAAATGGGGTGAGAAATTTATCTTAGCATTCCACCCCAATAGTGAAGCTATAAAATACTTTCATTAGTGTGTTCTCATGAAATATGACCAACCTATCAGAAAAATAACATAAAAACCAATGTAATCAAACAATGGTCCTCAATTTTATGACTCTGATCAACCATACCTACTTCACAGAAAGATAGGTGTATTTGAACATTTCTTGATGATGGTATATCCTAAACATCACATGTGCTCCACTCTCATAACATTACCAACCAAACCTCATAAATTTACTCATTATATCATAATTGATCGTGAGACACATCATTCTCAAGTATGCATCTCTTGATGAAGTAAAATCACAACCCAGAGATATAGCCTAACATCTCACCTAACTTTCTCAAATAGTAGTGCCCAGATCATCTATATTTCACCTAAACCCTATGTATATAGTTCTAGTATACTATCCAGACAACACATTATATAATCAAATCTTATAGAATCATCTCGGAAATCAAACCTTGAATGTATAAAATCAATCCACCATCCACAACACTAAGAATATAGTCAGTTCCTAGAGAATCATTCATGAACTCAAACCATTGATGTCAAGCCTCAATGAAACATCCCAATATATAATATATATATATATCACTAGTTAAAAACATATTCTTATTGTATATATACATTATGTGAATTTATTAGAATACTTGAACCATTACACAAACAAATGCTCAATGACTGTATTAGTTTAGTTCCTTTGGAAACATTGAAATGTAAACACGGGTACATGAGTAAGGTAAATTATCTCTCATTAGATTCTTCATGAATAGAACCCTTCTTATACTAATCATACTTAGTACATATCTTCATAACCTGGAAAAGGAAACATATAAAGGGTTGATCTCGGATGATCATTAAGGGTAAAAAATGGAGACATGTAATCATAAGAATGGGAATAGGGGTATGATAACATGATTATAACATTAGAGTATCATAACCTACATATCAAATTTAATAAATATTTAACATCTCATAAAACATAGAAATTAATAAAACATGAATCATAAGGGAATCATGAGCATAATCTATGAAAGCATAATATTTGTGTAAGGAAAGCAAGAGTGTTATACTCATAAACATGTAATATCATTTCATATAAGTGAGGAATCATTGATAAAACTTATCATGGAACATTATGCGGACTACCCCTTTTGGTCGGGACACACCACCACCCCAGTTGTAGTCATTTCCTTATAATAGATCGGGTTTCCACATCTTCCCATAGTTGATCGGGATTCTTTATATTCACATTGTGGATCATTTTTCCCCACCTTCCATCTTTATGGTGACTAAAACCATTGTGTAGGACACACAGTTGTCTCTATTTTCAATCCTCTCTTTATATCTATGTACCCCATCGTCCCATAGTTGATCAATCCCATCAACTTGATTCTGGTCATTATCTCATGAGATATAAATCTTTACCCAATGCATGAGAGATAGATATAGCTCCCACCCATATCATAATGAAAACCTAAAAAAATATTACACAAAATTATGTACATTTATATCATGACCCATGAAATTAAATGGGTATAATAATCATTTTACGACATAATTACCTATGGAAAAGAGATAGGTTTCACAATCCATTCACCAAAGTATAACTGATGAAAAGAATAATGTTTCAAAGCATATAACCCACGGAATATGAACTAGTATCATAAAAATAGTGCCATAAAAACAAAGAAAATTTGATAAATAATATAAAGGGAACCTTTGGATAATTTCCCCATAAATGAATGAGTAACATAAATGGATGTTATCTTTTATGGAAAATAATTTTGAAACATCGTTTAAAAATAAATCTTGAGGAAAATATCATTCCATTAAAATTTATTTTAAAACAACAATCCTTTTGAAAAAAAAATTAATTTCAAAACAAAAAATGTAAAATTTAATTATATTAAAAATAATTTTCCATGAAAACATACAAAATAAACTTGAAAATAGTTTCTCAACAATTTCTTTGAAAATGAACACTGAAAAAAATCAAAATAATTTCACTGAAATTAAATTCAAAAAATATAATGGAAGCATAGATAAAATAAAAAAATTTAAAATAACTTTTATTTGAAAATGATCTTAAAATATCATATTTGAAAACATTTTTGAAAAAACTGTTTTTGATGTTGGTATGTGTCTCAAAGAAGAAAAATTGAGGCAAAACTACATTAATTATTCGATCACTATTTGAATCACAAACCCCATGAAAGAGAGTTCATGAAAATTGATATTTAAAAACCCCTAAATTTGAGGACAATAATCATAGAAAATATTAATGGGGATTATATGAAACACATAAAAGAAATTAGTGGGGGATATGGCATAAATCTAATAGAAATAAAAGTGATATTAGAAAACCTCTAACCAAATGTATTGATACATATCGTACTCATACAAACCTACCGTGTAATAAATATAAATTTATAATTAAATTTTATTTTACCATATTATTATATATAATACTTTTTATGGTTTAATTATTACTTTATATTACCCACTTTTTAACAATTCCATGTTAAGGTTGTGTTTTGGGTAATATTCTCTTTGTTTTTCTTACATGCGTCTTAATTTGTTTTTTTACCCAATAATTATATATTGATTTCAAGAATATAAAAAATATATAAAAATCTTATATATTCTGTATATATATAGTAATCTATAATATATGGAATGATTAAATGGAAGACACCGTTCATGAAGATGGTAGGTCGTATGTTTGTAAGATCGTTGTTTCTATTATATTATCATATTGAAAGAATGAAAGAAATATATATATATGTATATCATACTTAATGTAGAATTATTATATCATATATATCATATTATTTAACTAATTTCATCATTAATATGTTCCATGTAGATTATGAATGAGTCACATCGCTTTGAGGAGGCGGTAGTCCACACTTTCCCAAATGAAATTATCATCTTCACACAAAATTGAAGGAATGATGGTATGTGTTTTATAATAAATCAGGTAAGATAAATACGTAATGAATAGAATATATACAATATAAATATATTTTTTCCATCATATTATCCAACCATTATAGGTGGTAATGGAAAAATGAAAAACAACATTTTGTGAGATGACTGTTTGTCGTACACAGAAACAGTATGTTCGTTATCCATTTGATGGATTGGTTTTTAAGTGTATGTAGAAACATTACTACAACAAAATCTAAGTATATTTTGGTTAATTTTTTTTTTTAGTCATATAGTAGGAATAATTGAGTTGGTGGACAAAGGAAATAACGGAAAAGATCATAAGGAAGGATGTTACCTCTTATTTGGGTAACTCATTTTTTTTTCACCAAAGGACTTCCATGGAAAGATTTTTGAAAAATGTGAGACTCTAAAGATTAATTGAGGTATATGGGGAATTTAATTTATCATATATTGGCCGATCCTTTGTGTTTTGAGATGTGCAATGAAGTGTAAGGGGTGAGTGCCTTTTATTGTGGAGGTATGGGACACAATTGTCATTTCTTAAAATATGTATGTTTTGCCCATGTTTTTTCTAAAAGAATTCATAAAGAACTCCATATTTGATGTTTTAAGAAATAAAATTCATGTTGTAATTTTTTTATGATATTGTGGTCCTTATTTTTATGGTTTAATCCCTTGTTAAGATAAATTTTACCGTAACTGTTGTAATTAATTTTAAACACTTTGACAAATCTTTTTTTTTTCAAAAAATAATTTGATATTATTAGAGTATAAATATCATACTGATTAATACCATGAATTTAGATTTTTTGAAATTCAATTCACAGAAGTGATAAAATTATGTTTAATGTAAATCATGTTGACATGGGGAGAATGTAGGTTTTTAAAAGTGAGAATGTTCAAAAGTTCATTAAGATTTTATATCTAAGATCAATAAAAAAAATGATTAAAATGACTTAAATTGAATTAATAGATTAATAATTGATAAATTATGACATTAAAAAAATCTCAAAAATATAATTTTACTAAAAAAATAAATTATATGAAAAAGGAGTTTGGAAATAAAATTAAGTATTCTCACTACTCATCAAAAAATTGAATCTCGAAAAAATAAAAAAAACAATAGATAATTATGAAATTTTTAATTCAAAAATGACATTTATTATTTAAAATTAAATTTAAAATATTGTTAAATAGTAATTTTATTATTAATCATATAAGGGAAAAAAGTAGTTCCTTTAGGAAAATTGTATTTGTAAACATATATAGACTTATCTAAAAAATTATATGTTTTATTATCAATATGATTTATTTGTTTGAAACTATAATAAATAATACAAAAAAATAGTTATTACTATATATATTAAAACGTTTAATGAAATTGTTATAAATATCCCATTAAAATAATTATAATAATAAAGCGATTCATTGCAGAAACATAGTGTTACATATAATGCAAGCCATGTTAGTGTTGTGTGCAGTGTAAGCATACATTTTTGTAGAATATAACTAAAGTATAACTTAGATGATTAATATATATAAAATATTTTCAGTTTTTTATGAAATGATAAATATAAAAAAACATAAATTAATTTGAATGAAATAATTCCCAAAATCTCAGGCTGTTACATTCTACCTCCTTAAAATGAATTTTTACCTCGAAATTCTTCTTGATCAGCAATGGTTTAATTATTGAAATTTTCTTTCGTACAGTCCCCCATCAATAAAATTAATTCTAAAACATCCTTTAAAATTGAATTTTTGAACCATAACAGTTACTCCACATAACTCATAACTAGGTTTCCACATAGGATAACAATGGATGGAATGAAAATTAGAAATAGAGGAAAATCATAAATATTCTTATGGAGTGATTGATTTCATCAATCAAAAACAAGTGAATGATCTGTATAAATTTAAAGGGCCTCAATGTCATAAGACTATTATGATTTAAATATCCATCGTCTCAATAAAAAAATTATTTATTATGAAAAAAAAATTATTTATTGATAGTTTTCCTAATGTTTAATTTTTTTCATTAATAGGTATACTTTCATGATTTCAGGAAAAAATTTCCCATTATTTTTCCTTGATGAATTCCTACTTCATTTATTACTCCATATAATTATAGTGAATTTTTTATTCCTAAATAACTAATAGAACCTGAGATCCATAAATATTACAATAGATCATTCCATCTATCTTTATAACAAAAAAAGTTATCATATGTTATCCAATATAGAAAAATCATTACTTGGTGATATATTACTTCAATATCACAAACATCATATGAAATTTGGATTAATCCACCTAATAAATGGTAAAACTTGTAACACATCTAAAAGTTAAAATTAAAAAACATTAGAAATATGGTTAGGATATAAACTTAACATTGATCCCCCATATATCATAAAGTATCCCTTGGTTGAAATATTTCATATACGTAAATAACCTCAATTAATATTCACATGAAATATGGTAATAAACTAAATTACTATAAATCCTTTCTAATGATATGAATACTTCTTTAATCAAAATATTTCTCAATATATTCATTATATTTAATAAGTTTTAAAAATCATTCATGATAACATAATCCACTTATTCAGTAAATTTTTCATTGGTATAAAGGTCATCGATATTAGCTGATTTACATTATCTAACCCAAACATCTCTTTATCCTAGATAAATGAAATTTTCTCAACATTAGGGAAACAGTAAGGGTCACCTTCCCTTAATTCAATATATCACCTTTTAATTAAATCACTTTTCTTTGTCTTCATATCCATTCAATATATCCTTCTCAATAATTATTGAAAATCTTATAATCAAAATATTATAATTAAAATAGGTATATATTTAATGATACATACTATATAATCCTTGAATTCAAAAAAATATAGACCTCAATTATCAAACCTTATTATTAAACTATTACTCATGCTTCATCATATTATTATTTAATACCCCTTTCATAGAATATGAAATATTAATTAAATCTTACGGTTCCTCAACATAAATCCACTCATGGTTCTTATGTTTACTGTAAACAATTATATAAGAACATCCTATTCCTTTCACATGTCATTTTTGTTTTAATATAATTAGATGTATAACCAATACTTGTACAAACATCCTTATTATCTTCATGAAATTAAAATTTAATAAATCAAATTTTATAATTTCCATAATTTCCACATATGAAACATTTTATATTAAGAAAGTTCCTTCTATTTCTCATCATCGACTAAATGAAAAAAAATAGTGTGAGAAACATTTATCATAATGGAAAACCACAAAATCATTCAAAAAATCACTTTTATGGTGTCAAAACTAGGAAAACTACTTATTAAATCTATTAGACATTATGTTTATAATATCTTATTCATATTGATATTTTATTTAAAACCACCACAATTGTTCATAATCACTTTGTAAAATCCCATGAAAATCTCTCTTGAGCATTAAACTAGGTGCGTAGTAAGACCTGATGTCATGTATCGGGTTACGCTCGAGTCAGGCATAATGAACTTTGTTATATTTCTTACTCCTAGGTACATAGGTTCAAGAAAGGAATCCAATTAGTATCCAGACATGTATATATTACTAGGAAATCACTCACTTTATCCATTACCAAAATTATTTAAATTTATTTACAATTTTCCCTATCCTTAAATTTATATTTAGATACATCCCAAGACATATCCTTTGAAACAGCCCTAGAGAGATCATGAAATATTTATTATCCCCATTCCCAAAGATTGACTAAACCTTATCTCTCACACCAACTATAACAACCATGTCTTAACGTACATATATATTATATACCTTTTATATAATACTTGATTCATTGCCCAAACAAACCCCCAATGGCTTCATTAGTTGAGAACCATTAGAAACATGTAAATGTAAACACTAGAACATGAGTGATCTACCTTATCTTATACTTAGTTATTCATGACTATCACCCTTGTTGGGAAAATCATACATGATACATATATTTATAACCTATGGATGGAAACATAAAAATTGGTGATACATGATTCTTAATAATGGAAAACAAGGGAGACATGTCAGCATAATCATAAGAACATGAGTATTATAGTGTGATCATAACATCAAAAGATTATATACTGTATATCGATGATAATAAAAATGAATTAGGGAATAATTATGGGAACTTCATAGGACCTAAATCATAAGGGAATTGAGAGCATAGGCTACGAAAGAATAACATAGAAGTAATACATGGAATAGTGACATACAGATAAACATGTAATATTATTTCTTATAAGGAAAGATGATTTTCTATATTTTATTGTGGAACATTATGGGGACTATAACTACTGATAGGGACACACCACCATCCCATGTTGCATTCATTTCCTTGTAATGGATCAGGTTTCCCCATCCTTCCATTGTTTATTGGGTTTCCATATCTTCCCATAGTTGATTGGGTTTCCCCATATTCCCATAGTGGATCGGGATTCCCCATTTTCCATTTTCATTGTGACTACACATACTGGGCAGGACACACCACCTTCCCCAGTTGCAGTCCTTTTCTTGTAAGGGGTCTGTATTCCCTATCTTCCCATAGTGGATCAATCTCATCAACATTATTCCCATAATTATATAATGAGATATAAATCATTACCCAATTCATTGATGGGATATATATATGTCCCACCCATCTCATAATTAAATCAAACCAATATGTCCATAAATTAATATAAAATAATATAATAACCCAGGATATGAAATGGGTGTCTTAAAAATTTCATCATGTCATTACCATTGGAAAGGAGATTGGTTTCATAATAATTTCATCAAAGCCTGACCTATGAAAAAAAAGGGTTTCAAATCATATAACCCATGAAAGAGAAACATTTTTCTTAAACATAATGAAATAAAAACATAATACATTCAGATAATTAATATGAATAGAACCCCCAGATAACTTCTTTATAAAATCATTTGTAAATTCAATGGATTTTACTTTGGATGGAAAATAATTTTGAGTCATATTTTAAAAAAATTACCTACCAAAAATATCATTTCATAGAAAAATATTTTGAAACAAAATTATTCTTTACGAAATTTTTCATTCCAAATTTAAAATGGAAACTTGAAATCATTTTAAAAAAACATTCTTGGTAACACCTATAAAATAAAGTTAAAAATAGTTTGAAAAAATTTTCATTGAAAAAAAGATTGAAAAAAAATTAAATCCATTTCCTTTAAAATAATTTGATAACATATTAAGGAATATTGAAGAATATAATAAAAATTAAAATATTTTCCACTTGAATATGATATTAAAATACCATAGTTGATAACATTTATGAAATCATAGTTTCTGTAGTTCATGGAATCTGTCTCAAAGAAGGAAAATTGAGACATAACTACTTTACAGATTTAGTAACTCTTTGAAACCTAAACCCCACAAAATAAAGATCAAAAAATGGATATATAAATACACATAAATATAAGGATAAGAAATCTAGAATATATTCTTGGTTATTTTGTACACCACATAATAGAATTGAGTCATGAATAGAGAATAATTATCATAGAAATAAAAATGAGTCAAGATATATCCTTACCTTATGTATTTAATCTTATTGTACACCTAAATAATCTTATAAAATAAAAAAAAATTTATTATAAATCATTTATAGAAATAAATTATTATAACTAATACCATATATTTATTTATTATGTCTTTATATTACTTTCTTGTTAAACAATCCATGTTATTGTATTTCTTAGGGTAATATACAGTCTATTTTTATAACATTTGTCTTAATTTGACATATTTTTTGTCCCCATACATTTATAGTGATTTAAAAAATATCAAACATGATATTAAAAACATATATATTAATTATATATGTATTTATTATAATCTATAAAAAATGGAAAGTTTATGTTCAATACACCATTCATAGAGATGGTAGGTTTTACGTACGCATGGACATTGTTTCTATTTTATTTTCATATTAAAAGAAGAAAAATAAATGAAATATATGCATAAAATCATTCCATTAAAATCATTAGATAATATAAATTCACTAAAATCATCTTTAATATACTCCATTTATAGTGTTAATGAATCACATTTCTTTGAGGAGGTGGTACTCCACACGTCCCTAAACAAAATTATCATATGTACACAAATAAGAAAGAATGAAGTTATGTGTTATATAATAATTATATAAACATAAATGAATCATTAATATCATATATATTATGAAATTAGATTTTACATCATAATTTCCCACCATGAGAGGTCGTAAAGGATAAGTGAACAACATCATTTTGTGAGGTGGTTGATCACTGTACACAAAAACAGTAAGTTCATTACCCATTAGATATATGTGTGTGTTAGTGTAGTTTTAAACCTTAAAATAATAACATATCAGTATATCTAGGGTAATTATATTATTATTTAATAACTGAATAAATATAATTTAGTTTTTGGAGAATGGAAATAAAGGAAACGAGCTTATGGAAGGGTGTTTTCTCTTCCTTGGTTAACTCCTTTTGGTTTGCACCAAAGGGATATCTTGGTGGGATTTCTAACAAAAGGGAGGCATAAATAGGTAATTGATGGATTTTGGAAAGTTAAATTAGTACATATTGGCATAAAAATGGATTAATATGTGTGATGAAGTTTGAGAGATGAGTTCCTTTTTATAGTAGTGGGAGGGGATACACTTGGCCTTTTTAAAAACAAATTAAGTGAATCGTCATTTTTAAATAAAAATTCATAAAAAACAAAAAATAATAATTTAATTTTTATTCCCAAAATATTTCCATAAATGGATTTTTTACAGATTATAGGTCATTTATTCCCATAATATGATGTTTTACTCCCTTGTTAAGTATAATTTTATATTAATCACTATAATTAATTGTAACCACTTTCACTAATATTTTTGGAAAAAATTTAAGTAGCTAATATTATAAGATTAATATAATAAAAATTAAAACCATGGGTTTATGTTTTTCAAAAATCAATTCATAAAACTTGTAAAATTATATTTAATTCTAATCACATAGACATGGTGATAAAGTCAGTTTTTTCATGTGAGAATGTTCAAAAGTTCATTATGATTTTTATCTAAATTAAATAAAATAAGTATTTCCAAGTAAATAAAATGGATTAAAAGATGTATAATTGATCTATTATTACTTTAAACTATTCCAAAAATATAATTTTACTATATAAATAAACCACACAAAAAATCCATTTTGAATTAATATTTGGTATTTTCCACTGTCCATTCAAAAATGATGTTTCTCATAAAAATCCAAAAAAGTTACCCTATTATATTTATGAAATTTTGATTTGAAAAATGATTTTCATTTTATCAAATTAACATTCAAATAGTGTTTCAAATTTATTTTATTTTTCTGATAGAAGGACGAAAAAAGAAATTCCCTTAAGAAATTTTTTTTTTCAAAAATATAAACACATAACTAAAATTATATTCTTCATTATATATATGATTTATTTATGTGAAACAATTATAAATAAAATTTAGTAAATAATTATCACTATCTATATTTCTAAGTTTAAGGGATAGTTTATAACTATCTCATTTAAATAATTATAATAATATAGGGATGTTTAATAGAAACTCAACACTATGTGTAACGCAAGACATATCAGTGTTACATGTAAGGAAAGATTACCTAGGTGTAATGTATAATGAATGGTTGAATTATTTATTTAATATATATATATATATATATATTAATTATTTTAATTTTGGCATGAAATGTTAAATAAAAAAATATTAAACCAATTAAAAAAAATAATTCAAAAAATCTCAAGGTGTTACACTTGTTGTGCTAGGAGCATCAATCTACAACATAAACCCTAAAGATAGGTAATCATTCATCCATCCTATAATATGTTTCATATATTATTATTCTGGACACTTATATCTTGGTTAATGGGGCATAATTCTTATACCTAATCTTATGGTTCATAGATCATCAGTATAGAACATAATCTAAGGGTTACTAGAGAGTTAGCTTGGAACCACATCTCACTGTACCTATACCATAATTCTAGATCCTAATCTCATGAATATATATATATATATAACATCAAAAACATTATCTCAAGAAAAAAATTACATGTATGTAGTCTCAATTCGGTAGTGAAACAATTATTTTCTCAACCAGTATAAAAGGATCCGTTGTGGAAACCGAAGAACATCTTAACAAACCCATAGGCATACACCAAGATTCAAAATAACCCTATTTAAAAATTAAAAAGGTCCATCCAAACACCCACACCCATTGCGAATATTTCAACCTTGTTGGGATGTAACAATCCAAATCATGGTCCACACCCATATCTTAGGGTAACACATCCTTCAAACCAATCTATAGAATCTCTGGGCATCACATGAATTAGTTATTGTAAATAATCATGAAGGAAAATGGCATCATGCCCAACCCCTTCCCCCAAAACCTTGGGATAGCACATACACCCGAACAATTTCCCACCTTGTATCAAAACACAATCCCTCTAACTGGGGAAAATATCATAAAAATCTAATCATGGTCTCTAATGAAACCATTTTACATCATCCAATCATTCACATGACCCTTTCCCTAGTCCGAACGCATGTATTCCTCTCAAGAGACGAGTATTCTCACGTTCTTGTGGAATACATATCAATCATAACTTACACACCCCAAACCACCTCGTATAATTCATCAAAAATTCAAAGGGATTCACTATTACAATAAATATAGAAAAATCTCAAAATGGAATCCTATTAATTCTAATTCCAACTTCATTGATACAATACAACCAAAACCCAAAAAATAGATTTATAGGGGTAGTAGAAAACTTGTAAACGTTTAGCCCTACATTGGAATATTCTACAGTCAAACTTGGAATCTAAAACCCAAGTACACAATGTGTAGGATAGGTACAAGAAGCACACCCTATAGTTTTACCTACCCATATACCTCACATAGTGTGGCCATGTAATTCTATAGTGATTTTTATCCAAATTGGTTATGGTCTTGTACTCTACAATTCCATGTTCTCTTACAAGGAATATCAGGCCATGTACTCTGATATAGGGTTGAGTTCCAGTGCACGACATCTATACCATATAGATAGAGTGTATTCGTAAAATAATCACCTTCTATAAATAAGTATAAAAATGGTATGTGTTCTTGAACAACATACCATGTGATAAGGATTTCCAAACCTGAAACCCCTATAGACCTCTCAAAACCCCCATTTACGCGATCCGGTATAGATCAACCCCCAATTGGGCCATGACAATTATAAAGGGCTATAAAATATAAATTAGGATAATCTATTATAATTAAGTCATAAAACAAAAATAATAACCTACCAAAGGGAATGAGAGTGAATATTTGGGATTAAATCCACTCATATAAGGCAATGAACATTGATCAAGGCCCAATCGATGCCATGGTCAGAATTCAACATCATATCATCCCCATTCCCTTCTTCTCCTAGGTATCATGTGAGGGATAACCCTATACCACTTCTTATGTCAATATTGATAATCCAAAGAGATGGGAAGATGTGTTTTTCCTCTTTTAATTAATTAATTTATTAATATCTGATTTAAACACAATAAACGAGTCCCAGAACATGAATATGGTTTATCAAAGTCAGAACATCAATATGATACTTTATTCAAAATATATCTCAACAAAAAATCACACTGATAATATAATATTTAATTTATTAAATATTAAATATTCATCCAAATCATGTTATTCTTTTAGTACATGAAAAATCTTCTCATTGGGTAAGTGTCGTTTTCCATACAAACAGAGTGGCCAAAAAAATATTTAGTTCCATATGATAAGGGAAAATGACCATTTCAGCCCTCACGGTACTCCAATTCAAAAACAAAAAACCCTTCATATACTAAGATTTAAAAAACATGGGTATTTATAATCTCCCCATCATAAACCCTCTCGTCCTAGAGAATCCGTAGATTTCATTCAACCACACTTCTCAAACTACCTTAGTCATTAATTAAAACTCAAATCATTTTGTTCTACTCTATGAATCTAAATTCTTTCTATTAAAACCATCAAATATATTGTTTACAACACATCCAATGTTAATAAACCTATTTATAACACTGAAAAACCACGACGATAATGCCAAAGCACACACATCCATAATGAGATGACACAAGACCATTTAAAACACATAATAAAACACATTGTTCTCCCCACCAAAAAACATAACCCACTACTACTACTTTTAATCCATAGTCTTCCAAAAATTATAGTCAAATTTCAAAAACAATCCCCAGTGGTTCACCAACCCACTAAATGTGTTCCTCACTACAACCTCAAACCTGCCCACAAAAGGGCCACACACAATGACGGATCTAGTACTCCCCACCATAAAAGAATCCTTATAATCCCCTCACAACCTAAAAACATCATCATGAACAATTCCAGAGTGACAACCAACCCCAAAAACTCAACATAGATGTTTCTCTCTTCATAGAGTGAAGATAGAAAACATTATTTATCACACATTCCTCACATCTGAGACTACCACCCGTTGGTATCTGTCAATATATGATCTTTCCATTGGACTTTTGTTGTTGATATATAATGTTTTACTCCCACACCATTCAAAATAACATACACCACTCATTGAGCGTAATCGCATAGGAGGACCCTTATAACCCCAGGGAAATATATAATTTACTTGGTGTATAGTCAATGTTATCTCAACGTACTCAATACGATGTCAATATATTTGGCAGGACTGTCTATATAATACGAGTACACTATGATTTCATCAACCAATAAAACTAAAACTCATTTATTTTCAATGAAACCTCTATCTATAGGTACATGTAAAATACATTAAAAACCCATTGGGAATCCCTTCCCCCAAGAATCTCATCACACCAACACCATTTTTTAGCCGACTGATGGATTCCTCTCCAACTGAAACATCATGAGTGTATGCTTCTATAGCACCCAGTCAACAAACCAAACACCCCCGAGTTTCAAAATTAATTCATGTATCCTTGATATCATCAATGTATAAATATCAAATTATCTTGTGTGACCTAATCAAAGAATCTCATTTTGACTCCAATGAGTCATATCTCATGAATGCATGTATCGAATCCCTAACCACACAACCTCGATAATCTCATGTGCTATGAATAAAACTCATAATTAGTATGTACATATTTCTTGCAAAATCATTACCTTGGTTAGGAACCTAAATTAACCTACAACTCTTGAATCCCACGACAATCCTGAATCAGAACCATACATGTTCTCCACAAAAACAAAAGGCATCCAATGAGCCTAACCTCAATAATGGAATCAAATTCATACACCATATTCAAAAGTCCAAATCATCCGAATGTTCTTTACACACCTATAGTCACACTCAGTAAGGTATACCCCTCAATGCCAAATGAACTTAACTTCCTAACCATAGTAACATCAAATAATCTCACTAAGCTATCCCTCCTAGCCCCACATGTCATGTCTCACGTCAAGTCACTAGCTCCAACCACCTATGTCTAGGACAAATCATAAAATGATGCTAATCACGGGAGGTCAAACACACTCTCATCCCAACATCACACTACATAATCATACTAAAACACCTATATTTAGGGTAGCTTATATAAATAACTTTGTATGCCAATCCAACCAACCAAAAAATGAAAATAATCCTTTCTGAGTATCTTCACATAAAAACACTCAATGGATAACAAATACACACAACCAAACATTGAAAAAAACACCCACAACGGTCCACCAATAATATATTTATACCACAATGACCACCAAGGTCACTGCACCTACTGTGAACAAGAACTGCATCATCATATTTATTATCGAGCGTATCATTTTTAGTCCACAAAACCATTCATCAAAACGAAAAAATAATCACATACTAGTATGATTGTAACTTGGGGATACCATGTGAATATTATAATGAATGATAGGACTCTTTAATTCATAATCCAAGAGTCAAAACCAAATAGAAAACGTCTATCCAATGGTCCAAGATCATGAAATCCATCATAAATCATCAAATCCCAATAGCATGTGCATTGCCTGAGGAAAAAAATATAAAAATATAAAATAAAATATTAATAACATCAATCCCATGGCCTAGTAACCAAGAATTCCTACCAAAATAGGTGTTTGTGATACACAAGTCAAGTATCCATCATTGTCTTGTACATATTCCTATATCTCTTATAATCTAAACCGAATTTAGTGAAATAAAAAAAGAAATTAAACAATAATGATATTATATTATAATGATCTAGCATGAGTTCCACTAAAAAAATTTCCCCAATTATGTACACCACTAGACCTCAAGCTTTCCTTCTATGATTCCAGTGGCAACCGACTAGTAGTGGCAGGGTTAAGGTTGAAATATGAAGAGACTCTACCCCCATACAAGAGTGAATAACTAGAATTAAATAATCAAACATCATACACATCATATAATACAAAAGAATAAATAAATTAAAAAAATCAAGAGGTAATAAAAATGAAATTCACTAAGGCCCTAGCATAAATTAAATATATAAAAATCAACCACCCACTAGGACAATCACATATATCATTTAAACAATTTAAAAATAAATACATAGGTCCCTATTTCTATCTTCGAGCCCTTTCACATAACCTGTCTCCAGTACGCAGTCGTACTGAAACCACCCAATCATCAGAGACCACATTATCAACCAACTCATTCATGCAATCTTGATCCTTCCATCGTAAATATCTACTCAACCTGAAAGTAGAAAAAAGTCTAAAATAATTAATGTGCACTTACGGGGGGAGAAGTAAATCTCAGAATGACACCCAAAATGGAACACCTTTAACCAAATTATATAATTTCATTCTCAAGAAATATACTCAGCCTAGGTGAAACATAACCAAAAACAGAATAAAATAAATCCATTGTTGATCCTTGGGTCCATGAATCTAATAAACCAAACATGCTTTAGACAATGTCAAAGTGTCTCTTAGAACATCTCAATGATTGTACATATTAAACATCACAACAACTCAAATATCATTACATACCCAACCCAACCCCATGACATTACTCATTATATCTTACTTGATACATAGATGACTTAGTCCCAAGTACTCATCCAATTATAATGTTCAACCATAACCTGGAGAATTAATCTAACATCTCACCCACAATATCTCTAACATTAGTGCCAAAAGAATTTTTCTAGCTCCGAAACCCCAGATGTAGAGTGCCAATAAAATATCTATAACACACAATATAAAATTATTGAATACATAATCATCATGGTACTCAATACATTGATTCAGAGCGTCATTCCAACATCTATTCCATTAGTTCCTAGAGCATCATCCTGGAACTCAATCCATGGATATAGAGCACAAGTCCAACATCCCAATCCATAAAAAATATATATCACTTGTGTTTCCTAGATCATTAATCTCAAACCAAATCCCAAGATGTAGAAAATTAGTCTTCTATCATATAATATGATTCTAAGAGTGTTAGTCTCGCACCTAAGCCCATTGTTCCTAGAGCGTCATTCCAGAACCTAATCTCATGGTGGTAAGAATGTCATTCTTGAACTCAATCACATAGTTAATAAAGAGTCACTCTTAAATCTAATAACATAGCTAAATGTGTGTAAATATGGATCCTAATATAATTTATTAATATATATATATATATATATATATTGAATATCCATTCAACTACACCCAATAGAAACAAACATCAGCTCTGGATCCTCCTTCTCTTAGTCAAACCATTATATCCACTATCTGTGTACTAGGATCTCCTGTGGTAACTAAACCACATATTAACTGCCTCATGGGTGTACACCGAGCCTCAGAAAAAACATCATGAATATATCATGGGCCAGAAAAATTCCAACACACAATATCCATTTCTCTACCTCTTAAACTAGAAACAAACTAACACTTGGTCCATCACCCATCTCTTAGGGTAACCCAAAATTCATACCAGTTCATTGCTTCTAAAAGCCTCAAATTCCTCAATTTATGTAAGTCATTGTTTAAAAAATTTGGCATGGGGGAAACACCTTTCCATGAAACCCTAGTTTATCACATACAACCAATATATCCACCACCTTGTGTTGCAAATCACTCCCACTTACTTGGGACAACCTCCTCCCAACTCCAATCAGGGTATCTGATGAACTAATTCTATATCCTCAAATGATTATCATGTGTCTCTCCCTATTCTCAAAACATTTCCTCATAGCAGTAGATAGTTACAAATTAATTTTTATAGGAACACATTTTTTTCAAAAATTATTCACCACAAATGACCTCTTAAAAGACCCCAAAACACTCCACTTGTTTCTCGATAATGATATAAATGAAAAAAGACACAATATGGACTCCTCTATTGTCTAATTCCAATTATATGGAACAAAACATAAAAACCTATAGAAGAATAAAAATGGTATGTTCATTGTGTTTATTCTAATGTACACATATTTTAAAAACATATCACAACATGGGACTATACACCACCAAGACATGGTATATAAAACCCAAGTACACAGTGTGTACCCTATGTGGATTACCTACCTATGTACCTCAAATGTCCTAGTCATATTGAATTCTCTAATGAATTAGGAAATATAACTATGATTTTGGAGAATCCAATGCGACTTTGAAAAAGAAATTATTTTCGACATTTAATTCAATACTCTAGAACATGTTAAGATGAGTAGATCCTATATGAAATGATTTATTTAAATGGAGCATAACACAAAATATTTTTACATGGTTCGGTACTAAGACATACTTATTTACATGTTGGATCGACCCCCAACATGGATTCTATATTTTAATCATTTTATCAATTAAAAATTATAAATAAATTACTAGTTATACACCCTGATAGTCGATGTTACAGTTGATCCTCGTTATATCCACCAGTGATCCGACTCTTCAGCCTTGGTTTGTTAGTAACCCCAACCATTCATCTCGTTAGACCCCCCCCCCCCCCCACCCAAGACTCTCGATCATCTTAATTATCCTTTTAGACACCCTAGTCATAAGAACATTCGTATTATTCTAAATATCATATCATCTAATGAAATATTCTCTTGTTCATTCACTATGAGCTAACTGGATCACACTAACTCCTAAACAACTTCATGTACCATTCTAAAAATGTTTTTATTTCTAAATAAATATGATAACCTATATATAGTCAATTTACTCAGTACAAAACTCCTTGAAAAAATATTCTTTCTTCTCTTCAAGACCCAGCATCACTAAATAATGAGTACAGGGATATAAATCCTTTCTTAATCACAGATTTTAATTTTTTTCTGCCTTCAGTCTCAAAATAGTACAACCAGATTATGTGTTGTATATTGTATAACAACCCATGATTTCATCGTAGGTATCATACTAAATGAACTCAATTCTTATAATAGCTTACATTTTACAAAAAAAAAGATAGTTCAAATAGTATAAATCATATAAAATAATATAGAGAACACAAAAAACTATATAATGAATAATGAAAGAATGAGAGGGTTTTTTTCTAGAAATTAAGGAATATATACTAATGAAATAGTAACATTACCATTGTAATAGTAATGTGACAATTATAAATATTAATTAGAATAATTTAATAGTATCCTCACCTACAAAAATGAAAAAGAAAATTGAATCTTATAATGTGTAATATGATATAATTATATCATACTATAAGTAAATAATTGATTTTGAAATTATTAATTAAGAATTAGTATTTTATTAAAACAATATTGTCTATTTTAAATTTTATAACTAATATAATGATCTAAAAGAAAATAGAAATTCAAAAAATAGAATCATAACCTAATTTTTTGTCTTATTATTAGAAGATAATTTTATGATATCTTATTTAATTTTTCAAAGTGTTATAAAATCAGTAATAATTTTAAAAAATTTATTTATGATGTAAATGATGATTTAAATTAAGGACTAAATTTATAATATATAAAAAACTATTTTAATAAAATAGATTTCATTTTTTAATTATAAATATTAAATAATTTTTACAGTTGATTTTTGGATTTTTTTGAAGTAGTTGAATTTTGTGACTAGTAAAATAAGGTAAAATACAATATATATACAGTATAAGTTAAATAAACTATTAAATGATTCATGGATGATGTAAGAACCATAATATAAAACTAACCTGCGTTATTTTAACATATTTTCTGATTATTCTCAATCAATTCAATGTTTTTATCTAAAATAATAGTCTAATAAAAAAAATAATGGCAAAACACCCCTCCCCTCAACTATAAAAAACACCCCTCACCACCACTTCTCTTTAATCAGTCCCAACGTTGAGCCATGTCCATGTTCTACCCAATAATATTACCAATATCCCTTTCCCACTTCTAGGAGACATTGGTCTCAACAAAATAAAAATCCCATGTTCCATAAGGAGGTTCTCAATGGGGATAATTCAAGGGTTAAATTACATTTTCTTTTTCTTTTTTTCCCTTTCAATTTTCATACATTAATTATTATCTACTAAAATACCCTTATCCAAGTGTAGTCATAACAATAGTATTACATATATAATTAATATTTATTATCTAAATGGAACAATCCATTATACTTTATATTCCTCTCTCCTTTGTTACTAAAAATGAAAATATCGTCCATGAGGTGCCAGTCCACCACCATTGTGGACAATGACTATTCATTTTCTATTTTTTCTGTAAGGAAGTTCATAAAACCGTTTTTATAGATATAAAATTCTATAATATATTTATTGAATATTATTTAATATTATGTAAAATATATATATACATAATTTTAATTCATAAGTAAAAACATGTTCATGAAGATCAAAACAAACACCAAAATAATCTAAATGATAATATCTAACATCATTTATATTGATTAATCCTCTTAAAATAAAAATCAATGAAATATATATCCATTTTGTATTATCTAATTTCATTAATAATATATAATTTCAATTCTGGAAAACTAAT
The DNA here is from genome assembly GCA_963277665.1 of Viscum album. NCBI lineage: Eukaryota > Viridiplantae > Streptophyta > Magnoliopsida > Santalales > Viscaceae > Viscum > Viscum album. The sequence goes on from OY728147.1 coordinate 221,753,622, forward strand.
TTCATTTTACATGATTTTTCATAGAAATATACATGTAAAATTATCACAAAAACCATGGAAATGAATGCTCATGAATGATAAAAGTTTACTTTATAACTCATAGTAAAATCCATAAATGAAATAAATATTATTATAATAAATAATAAACATGTATAATTAATTATTTAATGTTTTTCATATGATTATTCCGGATATTAGGGTCAAGTGAATAATGAATTCGTACGTAAGGTAAGGGACTTCATCTTAATTTCCATTTCATTGAGACTTATATCATATTGTGAACCGGATCATTTTTATTTGGTGTATCTACTGAACCTTTGAGATAATTTTATAATTGAAATTATATTTCTATTAAATATCCATATTATTTTGTTATGGGTATGCTTATTTTTATAGTCATATACCATTTTATATATAGTGTTAATTTTGGAATATGGGTTTGAAAGTGAAATATTGATGAATCTGAATCCTATAATCAATTCAGATATTGATAAGTTATATTATAATTGAATTAAATATATGTATGATGAATGATTTGGAATTTTTGTAATGGGTATGGCCTATTATATCCCCTAGATGCATCAACATGTCTCATGAGGAAAAATAGTTGATGCCAAACCCTTCACGTTCCAAAAAACAAGATATCCAATAACTAACCATTTTCTAAATTCATCATTTTGTTATATTTATCCTAATTATTTTCACTATGAAAAATATATGGATTTATTTTCATTCTCAGTGTATTGGTGGCATGTGTTTTTTAGTATTTCATTATTCCATATCAATTGTGTATAATTGATTATGATTCAATTATTATTTCCTCATCTTACACTATATGTAACCCTTACTCTGTATTTGATCTCACCCTTTTATTCCCTAGGTTATAAAGATGAGATCTTTGTATAACTAAAAAGAATCCATTTATTTTGTTTTTTATATAATTTTTTATTTTTCCAATATAAGATGGTTACCAAGTTTGTATCTAGTTTTTAAAGACTACTAAATTGAATTATCCATGTTGATGTTATATATTTTATTTAAGCCATTTAAATAAAATTACAATCGACATAAGACTACTGGGGTCAGGGTTGTTATAGTTTGTATCAGAGTAAGTTTATTAGAAATATTGTGAAATAGATTTAGAAAATGTTGTTTACAAAACATAACCCTTAGATATTTTTTGGACAATAATAGATTAGAATCCAAATATTATGGCAAGTATAGAGTAAGTGGTTATCAAAAAACCACATCCATGTCAAGATAGTATAAGTGGGTATGGTTCTATCACAGATGTACATGAGGTTAATAACTCCGACATGGTATCCCAATCCTAACACAGAGATACATGATACACAATAATGGGTTATACTTCACACCATGTTTGATACTCCTAGGGGATGCTCCTATGAGAATTCAAATTCTCCTAATAGAACATTTTGAAGGATATAAATGTAAATATGACAACAAATAAACATTATATATTGTATTATCTATAAATAAATACTCAATTTATGTAATGTTTTTATCTCATTCAATATTATTCATTATGACTCATAACATAATTTAGTGTATTAAATTGTTTAGAAATTATGCCTAATAGAAGGAAAAGAATCAATACCTATGGAAAATTTAGGTATTTTCCCAGTGAGTAAGTCAACACAGTTAGTGTTGAAGCTAATCAGATCATGACCATAATAGAATACCTTAATACCATTATAATTACTGACCATAAAAAGCCTATGTTGGATAATTTGATGAGGAAAAAATACTGATATATTTGTGGGACTACTAATCCAGTGCTAGTTGAGTAGGGGATCAAGTCCCTTGAAATGATATTTATGCCATTGAGGTGCAATGAAAATGAGAAGTTAGTACTTTTGTTTTTTTATCAAGGGTGATGCTGATAAATGGTGGTATTTTATCCTAAATATTAAGAAGGAAGAATAAATATATGACCAGTAATGGATAAATTTTCATGAAAAATAAAACCCTCATGAGAAATGAACTGAAATGAAGAGAAAATTTCATAACTAATGAAAAATGGAATAAGAGAGTGTTGTATAGTGTGAGTCTACCTTCACAAGAATATATAAGAATGATATATTTTATATAGACAATTCTGAGGACAATATTGATCATTTCTTTGAAGGTCTTAATCCATGTATCTATAGGGAACTGTATTTTCAATCATTTTCACCTTATGATGAAATAGTATTATGTTCCATTAAAATGGAGATGGAATATTCTAAATTTATTTTTTTCAAAGGGAAATAAAGATAATAATAGGTAGTATTGTAACAAATGAATGGATGAAGTATAAAGGATGAATTTGTAATGGGTAAATTTCTATTATGTCAGAATTGTGGAAATAATCAACCTAGGAAATGCATGAAGGGAGTGGTAGTTTTCTATAAGTGTAGAGAAAATGGTTATAATGATAATGACTACAATGGGGAAATTGATGTTCAATGCCTCAACTACAATTAAAAGGGGATTTATTCATATCAATGCCCCAAGCATCAGGGGAATCTTCTCTATGAGAGGCCAAGGGGAGATCGAAAAGCTTATGTAATCACCATAGGTAAAGTGAAAGGTCCCAATGATGTGGTGGTAGGTACATTTATCATATGTTAAAATTTATCCAATGCTATATTTTATTCTAGATCATCGCACTCTTTTATACATACCATGTTTTCTAATGAATAAACCTCATCATCTAATTCTTATCTAGATTACCCATATGTAGCTCTACTAAATGAAATTCTAGTGCAGGAAGAGAAAAAAATGTCTAGGGATGAGGAAAGTAATATTAGAGTTGAGGATGTTCTAGTTATACAAGAATAAATTGGTTTATTTCATGGTGAATTTCTTAGGAACCCCCCCCCCCCAGAGTGTTCTATTGAATTTATCATAGATCTATTTATTAATGCATGAAAAAATTCATGGACTCTTTATATAATGGAAAATATTGAATTCAAAAATCATAAGAAACAACTAGAGGATTTGAGTAAAAAGGGATTTATTCAACCTACTGTTCCTACATGGGGATTCCATGTGTTTTCTATAAAGAATAATGAGGGATCCTTGATTCTATGAATTGACTATAGTGAAATCAATGCTATTATAATAAAGAAAAAGTTTCCTCTACCACATTTTGATGATTTATCTGATCAACTAGAAGGAGGTCAATATTTTTTAATGATTTACCTTCATTAGGGATATAATCAATTGAGTTTTAGGATGAAGGATATTCCAATGATAGAACTATAAACAAGTTATAGACATTATGAGTTTACTGAAATTCCATTTGAACTAACTAATGAATGATCTGGTTTTATGGACATAATGAAAAGATTTCTCAAGGAATATATAGATGATTTTGTTTTAGTGTTTATTAAATATATCTTGATATAATCCAAAATATATGAGGATCATGAGAACAACCTTCATATTGTTCTGAAGACTCATATATAAAAAGAGTCATATGGGAAGTTTCTAAAGTGTAAATTTTTTCTTCAAAGTGTTTCCTTTCATTTCCATATTTTCTCTAATACAGGAATCATAGTTGATCTAGTAAAGAAGAAGGTAATCAATGAATGTACTATTACAACAAATATAACTGAGGTATGTAGTTACATTGTTACTATCGTCATTTCATCCTAAATTTATCTTAATTGTATAACCCAATAACCAATATTACATATAATTGGGTTAAGCTTTTTTGGAATGAATAATTTATAGAATGTTATGGAGGATTTTGGAGAATATTTGTCAATGCTCCAATTTTTACTCTTTTATTAAGAAATGATGGGTTTCATATATATAGTGATGTGTCCAAAAATGGAATGGGTTGTGACCTTATGAAAATGATAAAGTTAATGTTTATGAATCAAGGTAGTTGAAGACCAAGAAAGAAAATTATCCAACTCATTATCTTGAGTTATATTTCATAATATTTTCTCTAAAAATATGGTCACACTATATCTATAGTAAAATATTTTAGATATATATGGATCACAAGAGATTGAAATAAATTATTACAAATAATTAACTAAACATGAGGCAATGGTGATTGCTTTAGATACACAATGTTTATTTTTTCACAATAAACTAAAACCAAGGAAATGAAAATAAAAGAGTTGATGCATTAAGCCTGAAAGATCATGGACTTCTAACCCAAATTAGGATTGAGAAAGATGATATCTTCATGGATATAGTAAAGATAGATATGGTAATTATTATGGAATAAGAAACATCACTACTTTTTCAAATGATTTTTAAACCATCATTACTGGAGAAGATAAAAATCTCTCAACCTAATGATGAGAACTTTCAAAAGAAAATTAATTCATATAAGGAAGGTAGATTGAAATACATCATTTATGAGAATGGAGTTATGAAATTTGGAAAGAGTTTATGTGTAACATCAATATTTTAGCTAAAAATGGAAATATTTGATGATTCCCACAGATCAAATTTCCCTATACACCTTAGTATTACCAAGATGTATAGGGATCTGTGGGAACATTTTTTGTTGGTTATCATGAAGAGGGAAATTTCAAACTCTGTGCTAATGTTCCCGGTCTGTTAATAAGTAAAGTCAAAGAGACAACATCCTAGAGGAGTTAGGAAATATATACCCATACCATTATAGAAGTGTGATGGAATTATGATGGACTTTTTAAAAGGACTACAAAGGACACTAAGAAGGAATAATACAATATGATTTGTTGTTTAACATCTTACAAAATCTGCATATTTTTTTCTCTAAGATATGATTTACCTCTTGATAACCTAGAAAGACTATATATTAATGAAGATTTAAGAAATCATGGGTCACTTATATAGATTTTTTCTAATCATGATCTATGATTTACATCAAAAAAATTTTGGCTTCTTCAGAAGCCTTTAGATACAAAGCTTTATATGAGTGCCTCTTATCACCCAAAACCCAATGGACAATGAGAAGGAACAATTCAATTATTATAAGAGAACTTGAGATCATTTTCACATGAAATTCAAGGTATGTTGGATTAGTCTTCGAAATTGATGGAATTTTCCAATAATAATAGTTTCCATTATCATATTCAAATGGATTCATATGAAGTGTTATATGGTAGGAGATATAAAACACCAACATTTTGGGATTATGTTAATGGGATGAAACATAGAGACGTAGAACATATTGAAGAGACAATGATAATGGTAATGAAATTTCGGGTCATATTAAACTAGTACAGAGTTGGAAAAGGGGTTATTCTGATAACTTGAAAAGGTATTTGGAATTACATGTGTGAGATCATGTCTTTATTAGAGTATCTACGTGGAGGGGAATCTTAAGGCTCCCTAAGAAAGGGAAACATAGCCCTCGGTACAACAAACCATATGAAATTCTGAAATGAGTTGGAGTTGTAGATAACCATTCAGATATAATACCAAGTCTCTCCAGTGTTCATGATGTCTTCTATATATCATTGTTAAATAAGAACTGTCCAAACCAAACACATGTAATTTCTTATGATGAAATAGAACCAGAAGTTTATTTTCTTATTATGAAGATTCTATCGAGATACATCACCTCAAAGAGATGGTATTAATGAAACATATGACTCAGATAGTAAAAATCATTAGAGAAACCATAAAATGGAATAAGTGACATGGGAACCTTAGGATTCTATGTAGAAGAACCACCCACATCATTTTAAATGGAAATATTCTCGAAAAATTCGAGGAATAAAATTTAATTGGAGGGGAGAATATAACACCCCAAGATTTCACGGTATGTATCCACTTAAATATACTCCATTCACTCAATAGATTAAATTTCACAAAAAATTATTTCATACAGTATAAATAATAAAAAATCCTAGAGAGAACAGAAAAAAAATCTATAATTAAGAATGAAAGGAATAATATATTTTTCTAGAAATTAAGGAACATATATACCAACGAATTAGTAAACCGACCTTTGGAATAGTAATGTGACACTCATATTTGTTAATTTGGAAAATAGAATAGTAACCTCACCAAAAAATGTAAAAATAAAATTTAGGAATCTTACAAGTGGTTATAATATATATTTATATTATTTTACAAGTAAATAAATATTTTAGAAATTAATAATTAATTATTAGTATTTTTATAAAAAAATGGCTATTTACAATTTTATAAGTTAAAAGTGAAAAAAATCTATTTTACTATAATATAATCATAAATTAATTATTTCATCTAAGGATTACAAAATAATTTCATAAGATCTTAAATGATTTTTCAATGTGTTATAAAATCTGTTAAGATTCTAAAATTGGTATTTTTTTATTAAATGATTATTTTAATTAAAAATTAAATTTCCAAAATTTAGAAAATTTTAATTCATAAAATAGAGTTTATTTTTGAAATATACACATCAGAAAATGGTTTGGGTGAATATTTATGGATATTTCTAAAATAGTTGAATTTTTAATGAATAGTAAAATGCGATAATTTGCGATATATATACATTATAAGTTATACACACTATTCTATGAGTCATGGTTGTTTTAATCCCTATAATATCTTACTACCATTAATTATATTAATATTTTTGGTGATAATTCTCAAACAATTTATAGTCTTGATCCAAAATAATAATCTAATGTATAAAATAATGAGAAAACGCCCCCTCCTATACTATAAATACCACAATACACCACCTCTTCTCCTAAAACCATTCTATCATTTAACATTGTCCATGATCAACAAAATACACTTCCCAATATCCTCACGTCCAAAATCATTTTGTCTAACAGAAATATTAGTCCCATGTTCATCAAGAAGGTTCTCAAGAAGCATAATTCAAGAGGAAAATTCCTCTTTCTTTTTCATTTATTTTCCATTCAATTTCATTTATTTTATTATTACCTCTTAATATCTCAATATTAAAATGACATTATAACTCTATTATCACATATATACTAGATTTTTATTATTCATATGGAATAATCCTCCATCATTTCTCTTCCCATGTCCTTTTGTACTAAAAATGAAAACATCGTTTATGAGGTGCTGATTCACCACCTTTGGGGACGATGATTGTTCGTTTTCTATTTTTGAATTAAATTATGGTTATAAAAAATTATTATTGTTAAATTAGGATATAAGTTATGTATAAAAACTTCTTTAGGATTCTTGAACCAGTATATATACACAATAATAATTCAAAAGATAAAACTAGTTTGTGAAGATCACAAAAACACCAAAATAATCTAAACAATTATCACTAAAAACTTCTATAAGGATTCATAATCATACCATATACATAAATTATATATATAACCATTTATTATTAAAAAATTTCATTAATATTATTTAATTTTAATTAAGAAAAAACATTCTAATTTTACATGATTTTCTATTGAAACATAAAATTAAATTGATCATGAAAACAAAGGAAAATGAATGCTCTTGAATGATTAAATTGTAAATTATAACTCAATGAAATGGCCATAAATATATGTAATAAAATAATAATAAATAAAATAAATATATAAAAGGTTTAGAATTAATTGATTAATCGATATAATCTGATTATCCAAGACATTAAGATCATGTACATAACACATTTAGACATAAGGTAAGGGGCTTAGTATTAATTTCCATTTCATTGAGTCTTAATTGTATTCATCAAATAATTTTTATATGATGTATCTACTTCCTATTTAAGATAATTTATCATTCTAAATTATATTTCTATTCAATATTGACATTCGTGTATTATGTATATGCTTATTTTCTTAGTCATAAACCATTTTACAAACAGTGTTTATTTTTAATTTTCTTAACAGTGGAAATATTAATGAATACATATCATCTACTCAATAAAAATAATGATAAAGGATATTATTATTTAATTAATTCTATATATGAAGAATTATTTGGAAATTCAGTTATAGGTCGGGCACATTATAGCCCATCAATGCATCTACAAATCTAATGAGACAGAACAATTAGAGAAATAATAATTCATTTTTTATTCCAAAACAAAATTAAACTGGTATCTACCCACAACTATAAAACAGATCAATAGTATTCAAGTTCATCTTCTGGATACATGAAATCCAATAATTATTTTCTTAATTCATCATCCTTTCATCTTAATAAAAATTATTTTCGCAATGAAAAAATCTATAGATACACTTGCTTTCTCTTTGTATTGATGGCTTGTATTTTTCAGTTATTCACTATGCCATATTGCTTATTCTTAGTTGATTATGATTAAATTATTATTGATTCATGATTCCCCTATATGTAAATCTTATTGAGTATTTTAGATCACCCTTTAATTTGTTTCCTTATCCTGGTTGTGAGGATGATATCTTTGAATAAGTGACATGAAACAATTTATTTTCTTATACTAAATATTCTGTTTATTTGTCAAAGTAATAAGGGTACAATGTATGTATCATGTTCCTCAATACTATTATAATGATTGATATTTGGTTATTTTACCTCCTGTATCAAAACCATTTTAATAAAATTACCACAAAATATATTATACTAGGGTTATGGTTGATACATATTGCATGTAAATGTATGCATCAAAAAAAGACTTGGATTTATATTTATTGATGCATGTGTAATAAAAATCATGGATATCATACATTGTGTAATGGCACACATTCACAAGAATTACTTATTACATGAAAGCTTTAATACATGAATATTCCTACTCCAGTATGTACTTCTTCTCAAAAATATCTCATACTACCTTCACGCTTCTTCAATTGGTTATGTGTTTACATATGAATGAGCTAATTCACCTTCATGGACACACACCGTCCAATCATTATCACATAAGTATTCTACCTTCCCATCAAAAACCATTGGCGTAAATTTAATTTTTAATTCTTGAAACACGTTAGGGGCTTCTTCTTAACTTACTCAAATTCAAGTATGCTAGACATCACATTCAAGTAGATCATCACTCAAAAACCCTGTACAAACTCTATTTCTATATCTAGTTTAGGTTTGTGTAACTAAAATCACCTCTTAAAGATCCAATGATCATGAAACTCATAGTTGTTTCATCATGAAACTCAGTGGTTATTTACACTATTTTTTTGTAATTTGATCATCATCGTGAAATCAAGGAGGTCTGGAAAAAGAGTGCATTATATCATGGAAACTCTATCCGGAACAAAGATCTAGTTTAATCATAAATTTCAATCTATCTCTCAATAACCTTTCCTGGGTGTGAAAAAATATCATAATAGAATGGAAAAAGGTTTCAGGTAGTTATAAACAAAACATCACTCACATATCTCATTAACACCACCTCACTAAAATCACAATACCTTAGCTTCACGACTATGATAATCATCATCACTATTCACACACAAGTCCTTATTTCTCTTATTAAACATAATTTTTGAAAGAAAATAATGATTAATGAGTATTTTAATCTCATTAAAATATCTAGTTGATCATATCAAGTTCAGAATCCTTAACATGATTAATTGGACATCACTAGATGATAATTTTGATGAATATTAGTTCTCTGATGACCATCGATGAAGAAGGTGAAGATATCCACAACCAGATGGTCCTCATTTCTCATATCAGATAACGTAGCTTATTTTAGTTTATTTAATGTTACATGAATAGTAACCAAATTTCATGAGTCCTACATTAATTTGTAATTCATATTTCCACTTCCTTTTATAAAAAATCTCCTCCTTAGCTGACCATAAGTGATTAATAGGGTATGCTCTTGACTCCCTCTAGAACCACTCCATGTCGACACCCTCTCCCACCATCATGTCACCAACTGAATGTCTTGACTATACGCCCTTTCCCCTCTATGTGGGAGTTCAATTCACACTTACATCCTCTGTTTTCCATGCTGGTAGGCTAGGGGTTGACTACCGAACTAAGAAGTTGTTGTGGCCGCTTCATTAGATTGTATAGTAGACCATTTAAAAAAACAATTAAAAAACCATGTCCATATGTCATTAAAAAATAAAAAACAATTAAATCAATCTCTACTTACATATAAATCATTTCATGTAATTTAATTTTTATTGAGATCATTGTGTCATCTTTAAAAACAATTGTCGTGTGTCTTCAAACATAAGATCAGTTCTACAATCATCAAAATTTGAACTCATTGAACATTCATCTTCTCAATGAATTGAAAACCATTGCAACTTTTTTAAACCAATAATTACACTTGGGTTCTTCAATATCATTATTGGGATTTATTTTCAGTACCCATTTCATTTCAAAAATCACTGATATCTTTTCACCAATTATTTGAAATAAAACCAAAATATATAGGTTCGGAAAGGATTCCTCATATCCAAAGTTTATATGTTAAGAACTCCCTCTTCTACATTGAAACCTATAGTTTTATTTAATCAAGATAATGGTATAATCAACACTATATATGAAATATGATAAAACTGACCAACTCAATATCTTTATGAGCAATGATTTTCTTAGAATGAATGTTTGATCAAATTCAATGTCAATTATTTCAATAAATATTCATCATATGATACAAACATTGAAACATTACCTGAGGGGTTTTTCAAAAGATTATCCACTAATATTTTGAAAACATCATAGTAAATAGTTTAAAAACATTCACATGCAAGAATGTATTAACCATTAAAATTTTTATTTCCCTTTTTTCATAAAGTAATAAATATCTCCATTTTAGAATTGATTTTTTCTCATGAAAATAATATAATGTATTTAACATATATTAATTATGATAGGAATCAATATCTATATTTCTAACATCGATAATGATTAGATTAAAACCACAATAGAACATTAGATATTTATTCGACGTAAACTGAAATAAATACATATGGTTGAAGTTCCACTGTGATCCCCCTTAAGAGATTCACTCAATAATTCTCCATCATGATTTAATTTCTTGATGAATAATATCCCATAATATTATTATATTAATTTAAATGTTTCAAAAAAACATGATACCAACAGTCTTCCATGAATGATACATTTGTAGTTGTAAGATGTTCCTAGCTCTTATCAAATTTAGGTATCCCCATAAATTAATACATCACATTCAATTTCCTTCATGAAAAAAATAATGTGTTTATGGGAATAATGTTGTTATTAAATGATCCTTGGTTAGAGAAATAGGGTTGAGTGTTTCTTCTCAACCGAGTAATATTCTTAGATGAAATATGACTCTTTATATTTTCTAACAAAGCATATTCACATTTATTTTCTTGTTCCACCCTTCCTACCTCTTCTAACTATTTTGGCTATATTATCAAGAAATTTCTAGGAACATTATTATTCTTCATGTTGTGTGTATAATCCTTTTTCCCAACACTAGAAATCAACAGTTCTCTCCATTTATTCTTCAAGAATTATTCTTGTCTAGGGAACCATGTACCCCATTTTTTACACAAGTGTTCAGTCATATTACACCTTTCACAAAAAAAACATTTGCATTCATCAAGTATCCCTTTTTAGGGAACCTTTGGATTCTTAATTAGATATTCCTTTCACCTAGTAAATGATTTTGTTTCTCTTCTGTATTTATCATTTATTTGACTCAATATTTCTTCATTTAAGTATTGATGTTAGATTCCAATTCAAAATTGTCTAGGATATGTCTTTTCTTACCACAAAATAATAATCTTTTATTTTCATTGAAACTCTTAACATAATTTTTTAAAAAATTCTTCAAAGTATTTTGATAACAAATTTCTTCATTTTATCACATACAAAGGATGACCAATCAACTTTATTTCATAATTTCATACAATTATTCTATGTTATTCTTTTCAAATAAATAGATATTCTATGTGTGATTGGTATATACTAGCTGTCCCCAAAAAAATGATAAATTTTGTTTCCCTATTCAAATAAATTTTAATTTTAATCAAATCATATATAGAAATACAAATACCTATTATATGAGTTTTTTGGTGTGAAGGATTCTAATTACCTTCAACATTTCCTCCCCCAAATTTCGGAATTTTGATATTTACATATAAAGAGATATTGTATAAATAATTAATTTCCTAATTCACAAACACTCAACAGCACCAACAATAGCCAAAAAACCATGATTTATTCTTTTTGACACATTCTTACTATATTTTACATATTGATGCATTTTATTAGTACTTTTATTATTATATACATCCTTTGTGGAAAACCAATTCCCACACATCATCACATATATCTTTGAACAGTAATGGATTCCTAAGAATAATTCTTTGCCAATTTTTTCGTGATTTTAATGTTGAATATATAAAATTCATCAAAATAGAATTAGTACACATTTATTTATCTTGAAAATGGTTTCCTTATCTAGTGATCCTATAGTATATTTATCCATTCATAATCCCATGCAGTTATTTCCACTAGATTCAATAACATAAGAAATAGGACTCTTATTTGAATCATAAGTGGATGTAATTCTTTTCTCAACATATTGGGATGTCTCATATTTTTTTCTCTTCCATATTTCCCAGTTTCACTTTTAGTTCAAGACATTTTCAATTGAGGGAAAACATTACAACTACCACTAATATCATGCTTTATTCCACCAAAATCATCATCTTATGGTTCTTACCTTCTTGCATATGATTTTGGTTCACTAATTGTTTTCAAGATTCATCATTATTTATGATTTAATATCAATTTGGCATCATTAAAATTCATAGTTGTATTACTCAAACTCTACATTGCATGGATAACTTGTATAAGTCTATTTTAAAAAAATATTTCTCAAAAACATTAATTTGTAATTATTTAGTTGCTCTAGAATATATTTTCTTCAAAGAGATATTGTTTTATCCTTTACTTTAATATTTTTCAGAGTGCTGGTTATGACCACGTTTTTAAGTAATTTTTATTACATAGAATTAAATTATTCTACCATATGTAATTTTTCATCCTAAAATACATTGAAAACAAAGATCATATACATAAAAAAATTATTTGGGAACTTTCCTAAGATGTTCACTAATTTCATAATTTAACATATCTTCATCACATCTTGAATTTGATTCATTGGAATTATAATCAACTGATTTCACTAAATAATTACCAATCTGAAAGGATTATTATAGAAGTTCATCTTCATTTATCTTTGAATTCTTATTCAAATTATTTTCATATATTTCATTACTCATTTTCTATGTCTTGAAGGAAGCATCAAAATTCTTACATTAATCGTATATATAGTCTTTATAATATGAATAATTTATAAATTTTATTCAATATCATTTATGTAATTTGCATACTTTTGATATAGACAATTTTACATGAAATGTTTATCCAACCACAGGGGGATTTCCTTTTCTACCAATTTAAGTGTCCAATGGATTATCCAATCACACTGACTGGGGGTGAATTCGGTGTTACTAGTTTTACTAAATTACATGTTACCATTTATTTAAAATAATTATCATATGTTAAGATGAGTGGATACTTTGTTCAATGAAGAATGTAAATGACATAAACCATTCAGTATTTTTACAAGGTGCGGTACAATGATCTACACCTATCCGTATTATTTAGACCCCCAATTGATTCTTCACAATAATATTGTTATAAATTACTATGGTTCATGGAGAACCTAGTTATAAACCCCAATTGTCAGTCTTCTAGTTTATCCTCTTTAAACCCCCTTGTGATCCAAATATTCTACCTTGATTGGGTATACACCCTAACCATTAAACAAGTTAGACTCCCAGTCTCTAGAGCCTCACAGGAAACAAGTTACACCCCCAATCACAATATCTGTATTCATCTAAAGATCCGGTATAATGATAGGATGATCTCTTAATATTCATCCATGATATTGTTATATCACACTGGCTGATGTACATATTAAGGTACCTTTACACATATTCTAGTATTTCTTAATAAATCTGATCACCAATAGATGGTCAGCTTCCATTGTACTACAATAGTGGAGAAAATATTCCTTCATCAGCTAAAGAACCAGCCATAAAAAATACTAAGAAATTCAGATATGAATTACTTTTGGAACACGAATTTGAATTATGTCCCGACGTTAACCATAAAACACTGCATACATGTTATGCAATTCATATTCCATGTACATCTATGCATCTTTTATGCCTAAAAAATACATGGACGTATATTTCTTCGTGAATTTCTAAAAAATGCATAGTCATCATAATTTTTGAAATTACACACATGAACAAGCTTCACATATTACATTAATTCCTTAATAAATGTCTATCTATAATTCCATATGTACCTATTTGCAAAAATTTATTATACTTCCATCGTCACTCTTCATGTGATTATATAATCATGTATGCAAGAGAAAACTCACCTTCATGCACACACATCGTTTAGTCTACATCACATAAGATTGAGAACTACTCATCGAAAACCATTTCTAATAATTGAACTATTACATCCTGAAACTCATTGGAGAATTCTTCATGACTGACCTAACCTCAAGAATACTTAACATCAATTTCATGTAGTTATTCACTCAAAACCCCAGGATAGCCTCTGTTACTATATCTAGTACATGTTAGTGGAATAAAAGCACATCATGAATAACTTAATCTCATAAAACTAAAAGTTTTTTCACCAAAAAACCCTATGTATATTTACCCAAATTCAATTAAATCCTGAATCATCACCATGAAATAGTTGATATCTAGAAACACTGTGAACAAATGCATGGAAACACTTTTGAAAATGTAGATCTTGTTAAAGCTTATGTTTCAGTCCGTCTCTTTAAAAATTCCCCCTTAGGTGTGAAATATGCTTACACTATAAAAGATCATGGAATGGGAATTTATTGAAAATACTCCATCGACCTAACTCATGCACACTACCTCACCTCAATCACACCCCCTATGCTTCATGACTATGATAATCATTGCCACTATTCACCTACATATCCTTGTATCTTGTATTAAACATCACTATTTAGTAAAAATTATGTTGTGTGAGTATTTCAATCTTGTTAGAGTCACTAGTTGATAAAATTAGATTTTGAAGCCTTGGCTCGATCAATCAGATGATGTTGTATGATGATTCTGACAGATAGTTGTTCTCTGATTACCCTCTATGAAGATTACGTTGACAAACTCAATCTAAGGGTATTCAATTATCAAATCAAATGACGTAGTTTATTTCTGAATATTTAATGAAAAATGATTAGTTACTATCCTTTTTGAGTCCCACATCTATTTTATACTCATATTTGTGCTTCCATTTATAAAAAATCACCTCCTCAGCTGAACAAAAGTAATTACTATAGAACTCTCCTGACTCTCACTGGCACTACCCCATGTCAACACCCTCCTCTACATCCATACCACCCTGCATGATGGCTCACCTCTTCTCCCTTGTACCTCTTTTTGGGGGATCTATGCACACCTACTTCAACTACTGTCGATGCTTGCTGGTTAGGGGTCAACATCCGACCTATGAAGTGGATGTATTATTCTTGGATGGTTGGTATGGTAGGATAGTTTTTTTATAACAATTATTAAAAACACTAGTCCAAATCAAATATAGTGAGAAAATAAAACACATAAATCTCCACTTCCTTCTCAAATAATTCATGAAATAACCTTCTTAGTTAGATCAATATGTCATCCTCAAAAAATTGAAACATTTAATCAAACATAATACCATTTCTATGACCATTAAAAATTGAACACATTGATGTTTAAACTTCTCAACTTATCAGAAAAAAGTTCATCATAAAAAAACCCACTTGGGTTCTTCAAATGTATTTTTTCTGTACGTGTACCTCTACAATGAGAATGACTGAATAAGGGTCTAGCTGGATACTCTACATGTCCATGTGCCCTCACAAAGTTTGTTTGGACACGTACTCGTCTACATGGATGGGTACCTAAGAATGTAATGTAAACCCTACACCTGGCATGTACTCCAGGAAATATGATCTTCCCTGAATGGGAAGAACACACAAAAATGTGTTCCTGAACTACACACTGTGCAATTGGTATTTTTAAACTGGAAACCCCTATAAAACTCATGAAACCTTTAATTTTCCCTAATCAGGTATAGATAGACCCTCCAATGGTCTTAAACATTCATAAAAGTTACATAAAACATAAAACTTTTGAATTAGATCATGAAAATTGAAAAAATAATCTACCTCATTATGTAAACACAAAATATTTGGGTTTAAATCTGCTCCTCAAAGCCACTGCACCTTGATCCTGTCCCAATCTCCACCATTAAAAAAGCCTTTGGGTAACTCATCCCCCTTCTCTTCATAGCCTAGGAATCATGTGAGGGATAACCATATCCCCATTCTACTATCATGTGTGTGAAGGAAAAGGGATGGGGAATAGGGTTTTTACCACTTTAAATTAATTAATTAATTTACCATTTAAAAACTCTGCATGAGTCCCGAAATTTGAAATAGGTTAATACAACACCTAAATAATTCTCCCTCATTTTAGACTCAATTCAATATTTGGAAAAACAATCAGATGCACTTTTCAAATATATTACCTCCTAAACTAATTAGGAAAATTAAATATTTAATTCATTAAAAAATAAATATTCCTCCAAAACCCAAACGATTTAGAGTTACACGAAATCCCTATCCTATGTTTACCACCATTTCAATACTAATGATGTGGTAAAATAAACTATCTAAGACCATATACTAGGGTAAAATAACCATTTTAACCCTTATGAGCATACGATACCAAAAATTCAAACATCAGATAAAATTTAAATACATGTTTAAAACAAAATTATTTATATATATAATAATATTTCATCATTAAATTACTAAATATAATCTTTCTCAACAAATGATGAGATCATATAATAAAACTATTTCCAGTTTTGTAACAATGAATCATACTCCCAGTAAAAGTTAAACATAAAATAAAACACAAATTATCATGTGAAAAAATAAATTCATTATATTACATGTCATAGTGGCTATATATATTTCTCATAAGTTAATATTGGTTCATGTCTTGACATATGTCCAAAATAATGAAAAATGAGAAACAAACCTCTTATAGCTTTGGTGACAATTAAATTTTAAGCCCCATGAGAGAGAGGTCCTTATATGTATATCCTCATATTTTTAGTATAATAATCATAAAATGCATTAATCGGTATTATATACCCCCAAATAATGATACATGTGGTGAATATTATATCTGAATCAAAGAAAATAAAATCGGTATTGAAATCTATAACTACATTAGTAATCTTTTTAATCATAATCCCTAATAAACCATAACATTTAAAAAAATTAAATATCATGAAAAAAGGTGATTCAATATATAACATATCAAATGTAAAGTATATACAACACTGAAAATTGGAATCAAATTTCTAAAATTTCTTTTATAAAAGAATTAAATTTTAATTTAAAAATAAACCCACATATGTAATGAAAAAACCATTTTCCAAAGAGAAAATATTCAAATGATCAAAACTTTTTTATAGAAAAATTAAATATAAAAATGATACTAATGAAATATATTATATTAATGTATATATAGTTTAAATAATATTACTTTTGAAATAATACTAATGTATATATTTAAATTATATAAAATAAATTAAAATTCTTAATAAAGACAGTATGTTTTATATTCATAGTAAAATTTATCATTTCAATGAAATATAATAAATCCACTCCAAAATAATATTGACATGATTATAAATAAATGAATTTTATTTTTTCATGTAATGTGTCAATAATATTCAAAAATAGATTTTCAAATATGTGTTGAAAAGAATACAAAACTGAATTTTAGAAAAATATAATTTTGGCCTAAAATGGGATCTAATCTTATTTACATTTAAGAAAAAAATAAGACAAATATCAAACATTTATTCAAATATATAATTTAAAATTATATTTAAAATCATACACTAAATGTTCATGTTTTAATTTATTGAGTTAAAATTCATTTTCCTCGTAATTAAATTTTATGAAAAAAAATTCAATTTTATAATTTTTTTGTTAATTTTATTTTTAAATAATTATTCCCCAAATAATTATTTTTATATACATGACTAAAAAATTTATTAATTATGTTTTTAATCATATTAACAACCATTATTCTTATATCTTGGTGATAACTATTATATATAATAATACTTTTATAGTGTTTCAGGATTCATTAAAACATGGTGTTGAATGTAATGCATGTTAAAGACATTGTTGTGTGTAATGAAATATATCTAAAGAAGTGATATCATCAAACAGTTATTTCACAAAATCATAGGGTCATATAAGGAATATAGTGATAGGCTTTTGGAGGGTCTACCATGATATTACACATCTATATACTAAAGATACTATGGGTGGTGAGGAATGTAATCCGGAATTTGAGATTTTTCATATTATTAATGGTTTTTATCCAAATTGAGTTATTAAGATACTTTGATGACTTTTATTATGTTTTTGTATAAAAATTTATAAATAATAAATCATTTATGGTTATATCACATGATCTAACAATCAATTTGTAGACCGATATTTTGTTATATAATTGTTTGAAATTTGTTTCATGATTGCTGCATAGTCCAAACATTGTGTGATCGTGTCATGAAGAGTTCGTCATCACATCTTGATTATTGGATATCTTATTTTCACTCTCAAATTGGTACCTATTATTTTTATTATTCATTTACCTCAAATTTAGGTAAGAATTATGATGTGTTTCTTCTTTATTATTAGAATTGTTTTTATAATTTTGTCTTTTTTGTGGTTGTCATAAAAATTTTTTTGAGTGAAAATGAGAGATTTAAAGAGATTTAATGAATTTAAAACTTTTTATTATAGTTTTTTACAAAAATATTTTAAATTGTGCAAGAATTTATAACAGAAACGTGTAATTTTTTATGAATTTTATTGAGGATTTTTTTAAAATATTATTTGTTATTTACAAAAGTGTCTTGAAAGGAAAGTTTGGTTAGAAATTGATGGACACTATGAAATGGATATAATTTGGTTACCAAAATGGGTGGTAATGTTTATAATGAATGATATATTTTAAAAGTAACATTTTTTAAATAGATTTTTGGGTTCTTGAAAATTATGAATTTCATTTAAATATACAATTTTTTAAAATGGTTCAACTTTGGTTATACACACTCATAGATTTGTCACATGTTTATTACTAAGACCATTTGATATTATTATAAAACATGAATTGTCAAGGATCATGTTTCATTTTATTTATATTATTCCTCCTTGTAAACTCTTAATGTAATGGGGAATTTCTATTTCTAGTGATGAAAAACTATGTTGATTGTACTTCTATTTTAGGTGCAGTTCCATATATTGTTGGACTATCCCAAACTCAGAACGTAGTGGTATATCCAGTATCTACCCATATATTAGGCCCTATAAAAATAATATTTAATTTATGTTTGTCTTCATTCAATGTAAACCAAAATAATCTTTATGATATATAGTGATTATGAAGGATTGATGAAATACCATTTATTTATAAACTACTAAAACATCAATGAAGAAAGTCATTGTAGGGTTTTCTTAATGACATATCTCTATTGTGGCCATTTTGATCATTATTATAGATTATATAAGTAGAGTGATAGATATTCTATATCTCTTAAACAACATGGATCATAGTTATTGCTTATATTGTGACTTATACAAGATTATTATTTAGATGATTGAATCTATTTATGTGATTCTTTGATGGATTATTCATTGGGGTGCCTCCTTGATTACTCCTTTAATGATATAATGGATATTTTTTTATGCTTATGTCTTGTTTATTTTATCTAATTTTGTGTTTTATATGTTATTTTGGTTATGAAATGATATTTTTTCGATGGATTGAACATGGGGGAAGCCTTCGTGATCTGCCTGGTTAACCCAGATTAGTGTTACAACACATTATTTTTTACCATTTTAGTGATTGAATATATTTTTAGGGGGAATATTATGATAATTTCTTCTACAAGTGAGGTTCCATATTATATTTCATTTTATCTTTTCAACTTAAGGATATAATAATATTTGAAAATTTTGAATCATGTTTCTAATTGTGTTATTTGTTTAATTATTATGGGATGGGATGGATTGTAATGTTTTGGATTAGATTTTCTTGGTCTTGAGTTTTCTTTTACATATTGTGATCTAATTCTTTTATTTGGCTATTTTTAGTTGGAGAATAATTATCTTTAACTTGGATATTTTATGTAGAAATTGTTATTATAGTGATATCTTTTTTCTAGGTAGTGGATATCCCTTATCTCGCCATTTTTTATTATTGTTAAATGACGGGGAGACATATATTAGGTATCTATTTTATCATAGTTCTAGGTTGAATGGTTTTTAATTAGGTCATTCTTAATACTCTTTGATGATGTTTGAGGATTTATTATGACGATTTTATTGAATTGTATGGTAAGTAGTGTTTCCTTTTCTTAGTATTTGCCTTTTGTTTTTCACTATAAAATCAACCTCATATTCTCCGGTGTGAAGGTTTTAACCAATTTGTTTTTCTAAATTCGTTAAACAATTTATGGGGGAAGCACGTAGCATGGTGGGGAGAAATGTGAAAGTCTTTATTACTATTTAATATTATATAACACGTTTTTTAATTATATCATGAAATATTATGTTATTCTTTCTTTATATAATTTTGGGTATTTTTCTAAAATCTATTATTTTTGGACTATATAGGTAATTCAATTTTCATGGAAATTTATATCACAACTAGAATCAGGTAGACAGTTGTTTTTATAGGGAGGGGCATCCCATTATGAAGAGAATTAGTGATGTTTCAAAATTATTAAGGGGGAGATGTTATTTTTCTAGGGAGGTTTGACCTTACAAGGGTTGGGGAGTTCACTACATGATGTTAACTTAGGGAGTGAAGCCTAGTTTTGGGGGTTATAAAAACCCAACTCTTTATTTCACACATTATCATGATTTATTACATAAACATTCACTTAAGACAACTCTAAGGATCGAGAGGTCCAGTGTCTTGTGAAATTAGGAACATTACATAACATCTTAGAACATAAAACACAACATCTTTATTGAAAACTTCATTTCCAAGAACATAACCTTCCTTCGTACTTAGCATTGAACAGGATAACCTGAGGAAATCCATATGAAGATAGTGAGAAATAAAGCCCATTAAGGTAGTACACATGTCATTACATGAAAAATATATTACATTTTAGGAAATAGTCCTATCAATGTAGCACAAAATAAACATGAACATAAAGGCATGCTATTGGATGATTATCGTAACCTGGAAATTTGGAAAAAACATTTAACTTGATATTAGCATGATACAAGTCTCATTGCACATAGAGCATGAGTAAACCATAATTTCACATGAATTATAAATATAAAACCCTAATATCATTTGAATTATCATTATTAAACCCTCATTATACTTGACATGTCATGATATTAATCTTTACCCAATGCATTGGAGCGCTATCAGGGTGCACACTTTATAAACATTTCATTTCATGTATAAGTGTGCCACATGGATCATATAACATGGAATCATTCAACATAATAATTTATTCCAAGATAAAGTAATCTGGAATACATACATGAATCACTATAATAAATAAGTTTATTTTCATAGAGGTGAATAACCTTGATATAGAAATGTGTATGTTATACACATACATGATGATTTTTCCATGGGAAATTTTAGCAGCATAACGACATCAAATAGAAATTGGAAAATGATTTGATAAGATAAAGAAGGGTATCTCATAATTTATACATGAAATTTAAAATATTGGTGTCATGTAACATAATATCCCATCAAATTTAATGGAATTTAGATTCATAATATAAAATAATTGCTTTAATGGAAAAGAGAATATATATATTTCTTACGGAATATCGGCATGGTAATAGGTGAACATGGGAAATATTAATGAGAGATAAAAGGTCTATCATCATTAAAAAATAATAAGGGAAGTATGTGGGAGTGGAGAAATCATAACCCACCATTTTTAATTTAAAATAAAATGGTGTAACAAAATAATGAAATTTGGAAAAAAATGAGAATGGAAGAATTCCCTTTCATAGAAGTGTGATCCCAACGGCTTGGGAGAGGCTCGAGAGAGGCTTATAGGGTGACCGGGGTTCCATTAAAGGATTATAGAAAATGCTGGGAAGATTTTTCTTGAACTCTATATGATTTGAGTGATGTGTAATGAGATATTTGGTGCGTTTACATAGGAATGGAGCGGGAATTCTTTTTTATTTTGGTTTTGGACACTACGCATTAAACTAATCAAAACCAAAAACCACCCCATGGTTAATTCCCATGGTTTGTCCAAATTGGAGTGGAGAGAAGTATTTTGTATAGAAAAATGGCCGAAATTATAAAAATATTAGTCTTTCTTATGTAGAGGTGAGTCACACTCTCAAGGAAATCATTTTTAAATGTTAAAATATTTTATATATCTTGGACGGACCCCTAAGGCACCATAAAAGTAATCAAAAAAATATAAAATAACATTATATTAAAGTTAAAACATATATTGTCAGAAAAGTTTTTTATAGTATGGTGTTACCTTACTATTGGGTCATTATGATGTCATAAAACACATTATATATTTAAACTGTATTTAATTATTACCCAAAAATTCGACTATCACAGAAAATTGTGAAACATTTACCATTAGATAATTATAATGTCCTGGATCCAAATATTATATTCATTTTATCTAAAAAATATTATTGTTTTGTTAGTTTTCAATTTTAAAATAAAAACTGACATTTATTTGAAATTCATGGGTTTCGACAAAAACTATTTTCGAACATTAATAAAAATTTAAATTTTATTCATAAAAAAAATTATGACAATTGATATTTAATATTAAATAATTTAGTAGTAATATTTTATTAAAATAATATTTAATTCAAAAATCTATTAATTGATCAAATTAGATTTTTTAATTGAATATAAACTAAAAATATATTTTTTTCTTTAAAAACCATTTACAATTTAAAATTTATAAAATAAATGTATATTATTTATTCAAAAATAATGCACATAATCATAGTGCTAGGGTTTTGTTACACAACAACTTAAAACACCCACAATTGATATTTAACATTCATGGTTTTTCACTAACTGAAGTCATCCCATGAGACTAGTGATTCATAAAGGGGATTTAATTAACCAGTCCCTAACCTATGTAGTGAAAACCAAGACAATCTCTCTAATATTTATTAATTGATTTTTGTTCATAAAAATTCGCCTTTTCAAATATCTATATCAAGTAAATGTTATAAATTTTTCCATATATCCCTAATTAATAAAGTAATAATCAATGTAAAAAATAAAACATATAAATGGTATATAATTTAGGTAATATACATATCCACGATAAATGATATGAATAATTCGGTAAAATTATTGTATAATATTCACGAGAGGTGAATATTTCAAGGGGGCAATAAAAATGAGTCAAGGAAGTGAATTTTAGTATTAACATTGTATTAATCTGTCATAAACCATCAATTGGTATAATATGATTGGTATCATTACAATATATCCCATGTAGAGTAAAATAATTCATTTTTTATTGATTAATTGAAATACTAATAAATATATTTTTAAAAACAATTATAGGAAAATATTCTCTTTATTTCCCAAACCATTTTGAAAATACTGGTCTTTGAAAATCACATTTAAAATATAATTCTTCAAGAATAATACTTCTAAAATTTTAAAGTATTCTTTGAGTAAATTACGGTAGGAAAATCCACAGATGTTTTAAATGTTATAACGGACATTCCTTTTGTACTGTAAAAAGGATGGAAATGTTCCTTATTTGAAAAAGGATAGGATGTTTGCTTTGAATTTTCTCTGTAAAAAATCATTCAATTAATCATTTTTATAAGTTTAAAGAAACATCCAAAACCTATAAGTAAAAAAATTAAAAAGAAAACAAGTTTTTAAAAGAAAACAGATTTCTTATCGAACAGAGAAATAAAGTCGGGTTTTTTTAAAACATT
This sequence comes from Viscum album, assembly GCA_963277665.1. Lineage (NCBI taxonomy): Eukaryota > Viridiplantae > Streptophyta > Magnoliopsida > Santalales > Viscaceae > Viscum > Viscum album. Next base: position 221,777,641 of record OY728147.1, read on the forward strand.
TTCTATAACATTTTTTGTTTTAAATAGTGAAATAAATTGTAATATTACTTTAACTAGATCATGAATACCAATTTTACAATAACATTAATGGTTTTAATGTACAATGATCATATATACTCTTTTAATGTAATTTTAAGGATAAAAAATCTCAATTAGAATGAGATAGGGAAATAAATCCATAAAATGATAATAACATCGAAGTGAGAATTAAGCAATGAAGAGATTATGTGTATAAATACTAAATCAAAAAATAATTATTGTAAATATATCAATATATATTCAAATTAAATATACCAATCATTGTATAATATTGAAGATAATGAAGATGTAATATAACTTAATTAAAAGAATTTATTTTTGAAATTTTATTACCACATGGTAACATTATGTTTAAATAAAATTTGATAAAATAATTAAAATTGAAACTCAAAATTACTTGAATAATATTGTAAAAATTATATTAAATTTAATATGATTAGTAAATACAACACATATTAGATATAATTGTTGAATATAGTGTATGCCCCATGAAAGTAAAAGTGAGGAATGAATCTCTTACCTTGTGTTTCCTTTTGGGGGAATGTCCTTTATACTCGAGTATAATAGTTTAAATCATGTTTTTAAAATATAAAATGACTATATTAATATTTATAATATCATATATTAACATCTTATAATATCTTATGAAATTTTTGTTAATAAGCGTTTATTATTTTATCTACTCCGGGTGTTAATTACATAGTATTTTTAGTATGTTTTGACTTGTTATTTTTGTTAATATTCTGTAGATCATAATTTAAACATATAAAATATGTAATATAAGATTTATTTATCATATATATAGAGTATATATGTATTTAGAATATTCTATAAAATTTTGGATATAGGAAGTGGAATGCATTGTTCCTGGAGACAGTTGGTCGCACCTACACATGAAAGATACATCTATTTCTTTGTCATATTTAGAAGATTGAAAAGTAAATTATATATATATATATATATGTGTGTGAATATTATATTTATATTATCATATATATGTCACATATTTTTTCTAAAACCATACTTCATAGATTCCATGGGTAATGTGAATGAATCGCATCGATTTGATGAAGAGGCAGTCCACACATCTACAAACAATGTTATTGCATTCCCATGAAATGGAAAGAATGAAGGTATGTATTTTGAAATAATTACCTATAAATAAATAAATTATTAATATCATATATTATATATATACATACTTTACATCCATCATTATTTCCATGTTTGAGAGATGGTAATAGAAGACCTCACATCGGTTTGCGAGGCAGTAGTCTGTCATATGCATGAATGATGATTATGTATCTAATTTGAATGAAGTGAGTGTGAGTGTATGTCATAACGTTAACTTAAAAAATCTCATTATATTGAATATAATTATTTTATTATATAATAATTATAAAAAAATTATTTATGGGGTGGATAAGTAAATGAAACTACAGTGATCATTGAAAAATGTAACTTCTTATTCATGTCAAATCTTTTGGTTTATACAAAAAGGCATCCTTGGATTTCATTATTCCAAAAACTAGGCTTCTATGATTTGGGAAGGAATGTTTAAGATTTTTTTTCACTCATGAGCATAAGTTCATTACATATTTGAATAAGCGGTGGGGTGGGTCCCTTTTTATAGTGGAGGACTCACATTCTTGTTAATATGAAAATGTAAGCACCATTGAGATGTATCCATTATATAATACCCCTCATAATGTAACAAATTATATCTAATGGATTATATAGTCTAAATATAAATATTAAATCCTTTTTTTACTTGTTTATATGTGATTTTTTCCTTAGGTTTAAGCTTTATTCCCTTGTTATGCTTAATTTTACCTTAATTATTGAAATTAATTTTAACTGCATTCACTAATCATTATTGTCAAAAAAGAATTTAACATTAAAGGAAATTATAAATTATATAGATTCCAAATATTTAAACCTATTTTGGAAGTTCTAATCAGATAATTAGAATACTTTATTTTGTATTTAATCTCGTAGATGGGATGGGAAAGTATGTTTTTAAACTAAAAATGTATGTAGTATTCAAATGTTTTTATATCATATGTAAATGTTAAATTGATCCTAGAAAAATAAATTATGTTAACAAATTTATTATTGATATAATTATAAATTAAAAATAATTTATAATAAAATTTATCCTTATAAGTTATATACATGAAAAGTTGGTTTTCAATTAAAATTATGTATTCTTTACTATTTATCAAAAAATTAATCTTCTCAGAAAAATACCAAAAATTTACATATAGAAAAATTTGACGTTACAAATTCAAAAATAATAATTTTTTTTTGAATTTATTTTGTTTCAAGATTTAATTTTAAATTTCATGTTATTTTAAATGGGTGTGGAACTACCTTTATAAAACTAAATATTTTGTCTGTAATATTGGGTTTGTTCTTATCTTATGCTTATAAAATCTATTGGATGAATGTTAAAAATATTTTATTTAGAATATAATATTTACATTTCATTAATACAATTCACTAATATTCATTATTTTAATTTATTCTGATAAAAAACATTGTGACCATAACAAAATTTCCTTTTAATTCAACTTGTTTTTATATTCATTTATTATTAATTAGTAAACAATGAATTCTTTTTATTTTTTTGTAGACGGTATAATTTCTTAAGATAGTTATTACTATTAATAGCTACTAATTTAACATCTATAAAATATATTATTATATCAAATAATAATTTTGTAATGATCTATTATTTTTTGGTAAAACAAGTGTTTAAGTGTACTGCAAGTTATCAAAGTAAAAACTTGTTGTTGCATGAATTTAAATCTATATCAGTATTCTATTCATTTAAAGATAGAAAATTTATTAAAATTATTTAAAATATTAAATATAATATAATTTAGAAGGAGGTTATGTTCTTTCCTATGTCTTCTGCTTCATGTTACACATGCTTTCAAGTAAAAAGTTACTATTTTAGTGTTTTTTTGGTGTTAAGTTCTCCCCCATCTTAAATAAATCATGTCCTCTCAATTTAAACTCAATCATGCTATTAAATATGTTGATATTTTATATTTTATTTCTTGAAATACCACATCATGATAAGGGTTTGTAAAATATCTTATTGAAAAGAGATAATGGGTTGTATCATGGTTATATGGAACAATGCATTACAAGGTTTCCCAGTAAGAGAAAAATTATGGAAAGTGATTATATTGAAATAGAGGAGAAGTGAATATAATTATAGTGAGTAATTAAGTTCATTGAAAAAAAATGAATCATAAATTGAATGTTGAGGACCTAAAATTTTCAAATATGATATGATTTAAAATGCCATCAGTTTAATAAAAATTAAGGGATTAAGACAACATGTTTTATCATTTTATTATATGGTGATAAAATATTTTTCTTCATAAGAATATAAAAAATATATACTTAAATGACATATTTCTATTTCATAAACACACTTTTCATGATTTTTATTCTTTAATCAATTTGTAATTCTTATATTACTTCATGAAATGGATATCCAAAAATTAAAATTGATGATCAAAGAAGTAAAGTACACTTTTCATAGAACATAACGTCCATGAATGAGTGAAAAGTCCTTCTATTTGTCTCTAAACCTAAAATGGATTACTATTTTTTCTTCATTAAAATTTATTTCTAAATTTTTTTAACTAAAAATAAGGACATATTAAATACTACATTGTGTAGATCCATGGTTTGTGTGAAACCCTTATCTTATCCTGGTAACGGGTTCAAGACCATCTTCCTTGTATGTTTTCATTTTTTTCTACAACCATATTAATATAATTTACCAAATAATTTTGTTTTAAATCCTTGTGCTTGTATCATTTAATAACCTTTACCCAGTGGTTTTCAATACAACATATTTTTTTTCAAATCCAAATGGTTTAATGTGACTACTATTATAATTTCATTAATAATTGTAATAATAATAATAGTTATCAAATACTTTAGAATAGTTTCACTAAAATGTAAATTCATTATTACTTAAATAAATATTCAACTAAAACCTGTAAAAAACTAATGAGCATTATTTCCCTAAATTTATTCCAAATAATCATTATTCTTGGTAGGACTCAATCAAATAAAACATTAAAAGATATTTTTAATACATAGAACATATAATCTTCCCTAATACAATAATCCTATGATAGTATCCATAACTCTTAAGTTAATTAAGACATATGTGCTTCAATGCTAATCTTCAAAATCTATCTTAGGGTAATGTTACCTAATATTTGTTTTCCTTAATCTATTTCCAAATGTTGCTACTAAACATCATTTCATACCAACTATAGAAAACTAACCATATAAATAATAGATCTTGTGTCTACTACCATTAAATAGGCATGATAATATGGAATCAAATACCAAAAGGCCAAGGAGATATGTAGTCTTGGAAAACCAAATTCGTACATCAGTTTTATATTAAAAATTGACACACTAATTACAAAATAATTTTTTTATAAAATATTTATTCCCACATAGTATATCCATGTCTATATTACTTAGTAAAAATCTTGAATTTTTGGGGAATGAAAGAAAAAGAAGGGCGAGCTCAAATGCTTAGTAAGGGTTATGTACAATGGAAGAAATAATGATTCACTGACCATAATAAATGTGGTAATGTAATAACTGAACAAACATTCCATGTTGTTAATAAAAAAAGAAGGATGTGTATAGGAAATATGGCATAATAAATAAATAAACACACATGAAATATAACCAATAAATTGAGAAGGATGTTGTTATAAAATATGGGAAGGTAATTACTAGAAACAAAGGCCATTAAAATATCTAGATAAGTCATAATCAAAATAGTAAGTTAATAACTAAAACACATACCATTTAATCAAGGAATTGAGAATTAAAGTAATCCATAGATAATTATAAATAAGAAAACTAATGTATAATAATAACTAAATACTGAATGAAGGAGTTCCTCAATTATCATATGTCATGATTTCCAGGAACATGATACCTTTAGCATCACGATCTATCCCCAAAAGAGATTAAAATGTTCTGGTTATAAACTGATTGGGTTTGTCCAACTATAAATCTACATCATGAAATTTCACAATATATTATAAAATATATTAAAATAAAATGTGAAGGTTGTTTAGCAAATTTAATTTGTCTCATGAGACTATTAATGCATTGAGGGGCTTCAATTAACTCATCCCCAACCTGTGTAGTTCAAATCTAAAGAATTCATCACATATAGATTAATCGATTTAATTCATAAAAATTGTGACATATCAATTATACTTTTTCAGTAATGGATATGGATTTATCAAGATTTCCCTATTAAATTAAATAACATTTAAAGTAAACACCATATGTAAAATATGGTATATGGTTTAGGTAAAAAACATATTCATGATACAAGATATGGATAATTAATATAAATTCAATCTCCAATGATCGCAGAATATTTAAAGGGGACTAAAAAAATAATTTGTGTGAATATCAAAAAAATCCTTGGAAAAATCAATCATAAACAATCCAAATAAGGAATAAAGAAGGTATCAATACAACATATCATAATTATAGTAAAATAATGGGTTATTATCATTGAAGAATGGAACTAATAAAAAAATTATAAAAATTCTTGAATAAAATAATCTTTTTATTTTGAATAAATTTTTTAAAATACTATTCATTTTAAATAAATTTAAAAAAAATTCAAAAAATTATCATTTTAATATTTTAAATGAGGCTTTGAATAATTTATGGTAGGTAAATCCATACATGTCATACAATGTTAAAAAGGCATTCATTTTCCACTATAAAAAGTTTATAAATATTCCTTGATTGGAAAATGACAAGAATATTCCAATCAAATAATTTTGAGAAAAAACATTTAATAAATAATTTTTATGTGTTTAAAAAAAATATAAAACATTTTTTCAAAACAATATTTTAAATGAGAACATATTTCCAACTAAATAGAAAAATTTAGTGAGGTTTTATTAAAACATTTTCTAAAATAAATTATATACCTATGAGTTGAAAATTTAACAATAACTATATAAATAACAGGTATAACCAAAGGATAATAAATTTAAATTTTTTATTGAACAATTTTCATTTAATGTCCTTTTATTGAAAATCTAGAATAAACAATCATGATTAGAATGAGATTGTGAAAAAATCCATTAAAACAATCATATGGATTAATTAATGAAGAGATTATATGTGTAATATTTAATTCCACAAAAAATAATTTTGGATACATAAATATATATTCAATTTAATTATACACATAATCATAGAATATTAATGAAAATTAACAGTTAATATAACTCAATGGAAGGAGTTTAGTTATGTAATTTCATTATCACATTGTAACATTATGTTCAAATGCTTTTAGATTAAATAACTAAAATTGAAACTAAAAATAAAATTAATAATGTATTATCCATGATTTTAAATACAATATGGGAATTATATAAACCACAAAAAGGATAAAATTGGTGAATGTAGTGTAAGCCTCAAGAAATTAAAAGTGAAATAAGAATCTATTACCTTTTATTTACTTTTGGGTGAATCTCTTTGAACCTATTGTATAAAAATTTTATTAAAGTTATTAACTTATAATAAATCCATAATAATATTAATAATAACATATATTAAATTCTTATGATATATTATTACTTATTTGTTAACAAACTTTCAATATTTTCGCTAATTTGGGTGTTGATTGCCTAGTTTTTGGAGAATGATTGAATTTTTTTTTCATCTAACATCAATAATGATTGCATAACATGAAGGATGTAAAACATGATTTATGTATTGTGTATATTATTTTTATATTTATTTATAGTAATCCATAAAATTTGGTGGTAGGAAATTAATTTCACCGTTCATGGAAATGGTAGGCCATACATACGCATTAACGATACATCCATTTCCCTGTGGTATTTAAAAGTATAAAAAGTAAATGATATATTTTTTTTATTATAAATAAATTATCATAATTATTTAATATATGTCACATAGTGGTATTAAAACCATCTTTCATACAATACATCTATATTATTAATAAATTATATTTTATTGAGGAGGCAGTAGTCCACACATCCAAAAAATAATGTCACCATATTCCAAAGAAATGGAAAGATTGAAGTTATGTGTTATGAATTAATTATAAAATAATAAATAAATAATAAATAATATATATATATATATCATATAAACTTTAAATAAATCATTATTTCCATGAAGAAATGTGGTAAAGGAAAAATGAATGACATTGGTTCATGAAGCGGTAGTTCGTTGTACGCATGGGTAATGATTTCCTACCCTATTTGACAGAAGTATGTGTTAGTGTAGGTATTAACCATGAAATTAAAAAATCTCATTATATTTATGATATTTAGTCTATTATATAATAAATTTATAGAAATAACATAAAGAGTGGAGAAGTGATAGAAACTAAAGTGAACAATGAAGAACGCCACCTCTTATTTTAGAAACGCCTTTTGGTTAATACAAAAAGATTCTATGGATTTATTTTAGAAAACATTGTGGCTTCTAGGATAAGAATAGGGATTTTGGATGCTTATTTGGGTTGGGGTTTGATTATCCAATGGGATTTAGAGGTGTGAATAAATGGTAGGGGTCAGTTATTTTTTATAATGAAGAGGACACATACTTGTAAATATTAAATCGTAAAAACTATCGGGAGGAATCACATATATAATGTGCCTAAAATAATGAACCAAGTTATATATAAGGGATTATATGGTAAAAATACTTCCATAAAATTGGTTTTGGATAAGTGTCTATGTCATTTTTTCCTTACATTTATGGTGTAGTCCCTTTCTAAAATTTATTTTACCAAAATTAATTTAATTAAGGTTAATTAAATTCACTAATATTATTTATAAAAAACTGTTTTTACCAGAATATAAATTTTATATTATTATAATTCAAAATATTGAACCTACTTTTTAAAATTTAAATCACATAATTCGTATAAATTAATTTAAATTTTATCTCGCATACGGTATGACAAAGTGGGATTTTAATGTAGAAATGTTCAAAAGATTAAAATATTTTTATATCCAATTTCATGGGTAAATTGATTCAAATTAAAACAAATTATTAATTTATGTATATTTATATAATGTGAATTTGAAACAAATTTAAAATATAATCTAACCTTATAAATTATGTAGATGAAATGTGTATTTTTAACTATTCATCGTGAAATGAAACGTCTCAAAAATATATCAACAACTCACCATTAGATTATTTTCATATCACTATTTCAAAAATGATGTTTATTTTTTCATATAATATTTATAATTGTTTTAATATTTATTTTTAACATATTTCCACCATTTAAAAGTGGAAAATATACCTTTATAAAAATATATATTTTTATACTTAATATTGGGTTGGTTCTTAAATTATGATTATCAAATCTATTGTATGAAAAACAAAAAAATTTGATTGAATATATAATAAAAAAATGTCATTAATATGATTTAATAATATTTATTAATTTAATTTAATGTGAAAAACTACATTTTTGAGTATATCATTTCATTTATATTGAATTGGTTTATATATTGATTTTCGATTAATTTTTAAGCAATGAATTCATATTATAATTGTGAAAATGATATATTTTCATATGTTAGTTGATCATATTCATATCCATAAATTTAATGTCAAGTTTGTACATTATTATATTAGATAACAATATTTTAATAATATATTATTTGGTAAAACTCATCTTGTGTTTAACACGAACTATCGAATAAAATCCATGTTGCGTTTGATGAACCTAACTTTTTATTACATGTATTCCAATATATAAAATATATAATAAATTTTTAAAATATTAAATATAATATGAAGTCTCAATATGTTATATTCCTTTCCACTTTTGGAGTTTCATTTTAGACAAACTATCAAATAAAATGTTTCACTTTGATAATTTTTAGGGTGTTAAAAAAACATTATTTTATATTAGTTGGAATATTTTACAAATATACAACTATTTCTATATAATATAGTGTATCTTATTATTTTGGATAATTTTCCTATGAAAATAATAGTATACTCATTAAAATAATACACATATGGTGGGAGAAAATTCATTCCCCGTATATTAATAATCATTTGGAGAGTAACATTATCCTCGATAAATTTTTGTATCATTGTCTCATATTGAATATAGATTATTGAATCCAATGGATCAAAAAACATATATATAAAAATAATCCAATTATTTGTTTCTAAGAAATATTTTTTACCAAAAAAAAATTCTTATTATGTAAGATTAATGAGACAATGATATAAATACTCTACAATTATCTATTTATTCTTGAAAAAATATTTTATATTATAGCCATTGATGTTGTAACTCTTTTCATAATAAATTTAATTAAAACTAAAATCGATATCAATAATTCCATCGATTTTGACCTATTTTATACATATAACACTTGTATTTTATACATTTTCTATGACATAACATTCCTAATGAAGAACTAATTTCTATAACCATAATACATGATATTTACATTTTGTGGATTTTTTTTAAAATTCCATTGAGTATCTTAAACTATTCTATCTTCGGTAATTATCACAACACAAATCAAGTTTTACATTTTGGTTATAATTACCTCATCTATATACTTAAAGAAATATTTCTAAAATAGATAAAAAACATTTATTCTTTTAGTTAGAACATTTACCTACTTGAACTGTCTAAAGAGTACAAAAACATTAACATCATATGCCAAAATCATATATTCTCCACATGTTGAAAATTCCGACTAAACTTTTAATGAATTCATTCATCATTTTGGATCATTTTTAGATATTTTAGTAGGATATATTCTTTAACCATTATAGTTCAGAAGGAGTTTCTATAGTTCATATACTTTTTAATACCCTTAGTTAAGAAATTTTATTAAGATACCACTCATAGGAGTTGATTATAATAATATTCCCCTTAGTAAGGACTAATATCAATGTTATATTTAATGATGATGATCCTACTATCTATAATAGAATATATTTTAGATCAATATCATGTGTTATACCCCTTTAATAATAGCTTTTATTAAACACACTCCCATTAAAATGATGGTTCTTTTTAAATTTATCATAAATACTAGCTATCTAAAATTCTTATTTCACTATGTCTTACATAAATTATTTCATATATATAATCCATGAATATATCTGGTAAAAAACATTCAATAATATAATATATGATTCTTTGATATTTTAGTAGAAAATTCTTCTTCCAATCCATTATACGGATAAAATCAACTCTATTCCCAAGTTATCCTAACCATTTGGGTTTCTCATCTAGGTGTAACCCAAATAAAAAAACCATTAACAAGTCACATGACCATTTGGGTCACCAAATATCTTAAATTTCATACATAATATCATTCATGAGAACCTAAATATTCGGTCAACCCATATTAAATGATTATGATCTTAATATGTCCATCTTTGGAAAGAATATAATAGTTATTATTTGAAAATGATTTAATCTCACTGTATTATCTCAGGTTAATCCTTTTTTTATGAATTATACTAATTATTAGGTTTTCCATCCATATTACCTCTACTAAATCTATATGTTCAAACCATATTGACTTGTAACTCTTTACAACAATTACATTTTGTGTTTCTCAGCTACAATTAGAATCCAATCATATTTAGATATATTTAAATTTATCTCACCCATAAGTTTTGTAAACTATGACTGTTAAGGTTTAGAATTATATGGTCTTTTAAATCATAGCATGTGTGGTCTTGGAGGTAGAAATTGTAAACCCCTAATTTTTTAGTGAAAGGTATAAACCTCCATGGTAGAGGGAAGCCCATACTAAATTCCCTATACCTGAAAAAAAAATTACACAATAGAGAACCAAGATCTTCATAACATTAACACCTTATATATAAAAATAGGTTCAACAATTTTTTTCAAGATACTAACATCCAAGAAATCCCAATGTCAAGTTAAATGAAAACTAAATCATTTGTTATCATAACAAAAATATAATATATTTTCTAACAATTTATAATAATCTGTTTAAAAAAATTAAAAAAAATTGAAAACCTATTTACAATATTAAAAAATTTTATATTTATTAAGAATAAATAGTCGAAAAACACTTAAATAAACACATAATCTATTTAAAAATGAGATAATAATTTTTAATAAATTCAATAAAAAAACCTATTCACAAACACCTAATATTTTTATCTGTCTATTTTGGACATTCCATGTTTTATGGATTTAGATTTTTCATATTATTCATTATATGGAATTATAATTTTAATATAATAAATTTCATGAATTATAAACATTTTATAATTAAATTTATATTATTTAAACCCATTTCATAATCTAAATAACACATATATATTATTATTTAAACCTATGATCAAAATAATAATCAAACCAATTTTTTATAGCAGTATATATCATAAAAAAACAATGTCCTTTAATATACACACTTAGAATCAAGTATTATGAACATTTATTTATAATAAAATAAAACCAACTTATATTTAGTCATTATTTTGTAATGTATAATCCCTTTATAAATTAAAATAATAATTTCAATTTATATAATTTCTAAATAAATTATAATAATGCAAAGTTATATTGAAAAGTTATTTAATTGTAACTATTTAAATCAAATAATCATTGTTATTATTATTCATCAAGATATTTAACTAATTATTTATATATTTTTTTTATTTAATTAATTTTTGAAACTTTTTATAATTAATAAATACCCCAAAATACACTTTATTATATTTTGTAAATAATTACTTAAGATTTTTAAGAAATTTATTAAACATAATAACCAAAATATTTATTTTAATTAATTTTTGTCTTTAGTTGACACTTTAGAAAATAATATCTTCAAATATATTGTCATGGATGAAACTCACAGTACATTTTCTTGCAATGTAGTGTGAGTAACTCACTCTATATTTCATTGTCTCACAATGTAATGTCATTATGGAATTGTATGATACTATGTTTCTAAGACAACATACATAGGATTTGTTTTCATATATTGTGTTTTTCAGCTTGAACTCCACATTATGTTACTCGTATAACATAATATAACAACCTAGAATGGATTATATTACTGATTAGTTATAATATAAGGGATCATATTGAGAATACATTGTTAGACAATTTTTCATCAAGGTCTTCTATCTTATACTAAATTATAAAATTAATGAAATGAAAAGTTTGAGTGAAGATTATATCATCGAATAATCATAACATTAGGGTTTCTCTTGAAATTACATTAATTATTAACATAATTTTAGTTTTCATATATTCATTTCAAAAATATGATTTCATGAACATGGAAACATGGAATGCACCAACACCACTATCGGGTTTCTAAAGGGGTGTTTAACCCATAAACATAAAAGTGGATGTTATTTGTAACTAAAACCCAATATCACTATTCTAAATTATAGAAATCATGAAAAATTGGAAATTAATAACCCATGAATCATGTGTATCTTTCACACAATAATATATAGCATCATACCCATATATTTTAATTTAGTTTAATGACTGTCAATTTATTAGTAGATGAAGACAACCCACCTATATTCAAATCCTTGGGTTAAACTAAATTATTTTGACACTCAAAGTAGGATATCATCTAACTTAATGAAATTATTGTATCTCATGGTTGAAAGGATGGAGAATGATAGAAAGAGAGAATTGGGGAGGGATATCCATAAACAAGCATCCAGATTCACACACGCTTCCAATCATACGGTAGTAGGGTTTATATAGACCTTGAGGACACACTTTTGTGATGGTCACAATAACTGATGTATTGAGATGAAAGATTTAATTATTTATCTAGTTCCTGAATTACATACATAGATTCAACTCATATTGTCACATTACATCTCATATAATGGTTCCATTATGATAGTAGAGGTTGAAATTAAATCTCATTGTTAAAATGTAAATATTTTTTTCATTAAGTATCATAGATTTAACTAAATTAATAAATTCATATATTTCATGGATGATAAAGAATACTTCCAATAAACACCAATGAAATATCACATATATCCCTTATGATATGGATTCAAATAATACTCAATTATTTTTTATGTTTTTTTATGGTAGTGGAATTTAATTTATATCATAATCCCACAATTTGATATTGAAATTTATTCTCAAGATAGGCATCTCATTCATATTAAAATTGGTCAGTGACAACATTCTATGAAGAATTTCCTTAAGAATACATTGGAAGAAACATATAAAAGAATTATCTAAAATAATATTTATATAATGAATATTATAAACGAATATTTTTATTACTAATTTATCCTTATGTATGATCTTGAGACTATGTTTCTCCCAACATAACCGAGTTGTATATGGACTCGCTCCAGCTCTTTCATTATAGCCTCCTGATGCCCTATGTGACGGCCACTCTAGCGCCTACCCTCCTTGGACACTCCCAGATGGGGGGGGGGGTGAGATTATTCCCCCACCTACCTCTCTCCCTCACCCCTCAGTTTTGAAGCCTTTCACAGATACTTCATCTCACCCAATTTTCCCCTCCATTCACATTTTTCCTATACTTCACTCACTTGTTGATGGAATCCAAATGGCTCTGCTGTCTTCATTGGAGTTTATAATTTCTTCGGCGATGATGAACCTTTATATGGTCACTAGCTTTTGTAAGAGACATCCCACATTTGACATCGTCGACAAATTTATCTCCAACCAATGGAACCATAATGATCATGTGATTATTGGGCTCCTAGACCTGATACACATCCTCATTCACCTCTCTTCAAAAAAGATCTTATCTAGGTTTGGGGAAATGCTCTGCATTTTACCTCAGGTTTTCTCTTCCTTATTTTTTGGCAGTCATTCAATTTCCACCTAAAAAGATACCCACCTATCTTGGTAATTTCGATTTCACTCCCATGCCTTCCCCTACCATTTTAGAATCTAGTGATTCTTCTTTTGATTTGAAATATTATTGGTCGATTCCTATAATCGGACTAGTGAACCAACATCATAATCCACCCAATTTACCATAGAATCTATGTTGAAGATGATGTATCTACGAATTAGTTAAATAAAACTAGAATAGATATTGAAGGTGATATATGGTGGTATCAAAAGGTTGTTTATGAATCTTGGGTCCTCTTTTGTTCATCCTACAACCGTCTCAGCCACGATGACTCATGTTGTAGGAACCAATCTAGGGGGATCTCTCGAATGGACCTTACTTATACTTTATTAGATGAGGTTCTCCATATACAGGCCATGGGGAATGGTAGAGGGTCCAATTTGGTTGTTGAATCACAAGGTAACTTCATTGAGGAGGCCAACCCAGGAGACACTATGGTCGTGAAGTTTCCCTTGGTTGCTGAAGAAGGTTCTGGTTGGTAGAGGCATGTTGGCTCTAACTTAGTTCTAGAAAAGGTTGTTCATATTGAGTATTCTAAGAGAGTAATCCCTTGGTTTATGTTGTTTTCAGCCATTTGAGGAGTGACTTGGGTATTCCCACACCTATTGTGAAAGTCCTTTGGGACATGTGGAATATGGTTTGGTTAATCTCATTGTTATAGTTCTTATGGCCACTATTGATGGTTCTAATATAGTCATGGAAATTCAATAGTTCGCTAAGGAAGGTCTGAAGGTCCTGAAGGCTTTTTCTTATATTAAGGCCTTTTTTGAAATACATGATAGAAATGGATGTGAGGGTCACCAGGAAGAGCCATTTCTAGTGAACAGGTCATGCCCGAGAAGAGTGTTTCCAGTTATTAAGCTATGTAATTGCTTTAAGATATTGGAGAATAAATGTAGTGACTAGGAGGAAGATAGGAAAAAACTTATTAATAATGAACATGGTAATAAGTGGGAGGAGTATAGTGATGGCTCTTCTAGATAGCTGTCAAGATTATGTGCTAAAAATTTTACTATAGCGACATATGCATTCTAAGGAGGAGGAAGGGAAAATGTGGTGGTAAGAAAGGACATGAGGATTATTCTTATCTTCCTTCCCTAGTGGAGACACATTCATCTTTGAATGTGAAGTTCTATGTGAGGGATGGTATTATAAAAATAAATGGAAATGTGATTTGAGAAAGGCTGCGGACGATGGGGATGACCCCATAAGGAATTTCTTTCAAAATACAGGGATGGATGTTGAGAAACCATTGGAGATACTTCTGCATTCCGGAGAAGAAATGGATGATGAATACCTTTTGATCAATGCTCCAATAGAAGATGGTGATAAATTGGTGGGAAGGACCATTCGGGTGGACACCAATATAGAATAGAGAGCTTGGATTGACAAGAATAATTGTATCCTAGTAAGAGTTTTCAATGCTGGGAAAAATAATGAAGAGGATTACATGCAAGCATGGGACAGACTCGTGGGTCGATTTGGAGACCATATAATGGATGATCCAAAAATCTAGGTTACATATTTTTCCTAGAAAATTCTTAAGGAAAAAATTCCAATAGGCTTAATTTGTCCTTTAATAAATATTTTGTCTCTTGGGGTTTCTCACTTCTTTCCTTAAAAGTGTTTTTGGAAAATAATAAAAAATGAAATTATGATGATGGTGACGACAACTAGGTTTCAAGTGGTGTAAACCACACTACCATAAAAATGTTTTTCTATAGATAAACCCTTTGATAGTGATAAAAAAAGAACTGATAAAGGGTGTTCCTTTATCAGTTCTAGAAGAAGCGTTCAAAAAGGGAACTATTAATAGTGCTAAAATAAGCACTATTAAAAGTGACCCTTTATCGTCACTTTTTTTAGTGCGGTTAAAGGGGATCCTTTATCAATGCTTATTTTAGTAGCGCTGATAAAGGGGGGATTTATCAATGCTTTTTCCTAGAACAAATAATGTTTATATTTCCAAAAAATCATTAAAAATGATATGTTTTTATATAAGTATATTTATATTGATTTAAATATAATATATTATAAAAATTTGTTTTAGATAAGTATAAATAGACTATTACATTTAATATATAAGTAATTTAGTTCAAATGGATATAAAATATTTTAAAAATATTATTAATTAATGATTTTTTAATTATCTTTGATTAATAATCATTTAATAACAATTTGAAGACACAAAAAATCGAAAAAAAAATTAAAAAAGATCTAAAATAATTTGAAAATGTAACTCAAAATTCAAACAACCAAAACATTTGATCTAGGTGTCCATTTGAGCTCCACAACATATCAAATTGAATCTTGGGTCGAGCTCCATGCTCTAGTGACCCAACAGAACCTTCTGTCACATTTTTTGAGGCCTAAAAGTCCCAAAAGTCCTCAAAAACTGAGTTTTGTGTCGGGATACCTCGTTTTTTTAACATTAAAATAGGTATAACTTCTGATATTGATGTACTCTAGGCCTTTACAACATATCATATCAAATATTAATTCATTTTCTTCAATTTGACTTGTTTTGGAGTTGAAACAGACTTTTTGATTAGATGTTATGGCCGTTTTAACATTATATGGCTTTTTCAAATACACATATATATGTATTTATTCTTAAATATATATATATGTGTGTGTGTGTGTGTTTTTTTGTTTATGTGTGTGTGTAGTATATATGTATGTATGTATGTATTTATTTATTTATAAACACACATAAAAAAACATATTTTATAAATGTATATAAAACTAATCTCATAAATATATGTTAATAAACAAATAAATATATGGATAAAAAATTTTAACTAAATATATATATATATAAATAAATATAAATATAAATTAATATAAGAATAAATATACATATATATATAAATATATGACTAAATATATATGTATTAATATAACTAAATGTATTAATATTAATATTAATCTACATTAATATATGAATAAATATAACTATATACATATAAGGAAATATAAATATATTTTAATATACGAATAAATTTATATATATTAAAATATGAATAAATATATATTTATTAATATAACTAAATATAAATATATTAATATGAACTGGAATTAATATACGAATAAATAAATATATATATATATTAATATATGAAGAAATATATATCTATAAATATAACTACATATTTTTATATGAATATGTATCTATATTAATATACGAATAAATATAAGTATATATGAATATATAAATAAATAGATATATCATTAAATAGTGAAAAAAACTATATAGCTTACTGGTAATGGTGCTAGCATGCAAGGGGGGAGGTCTCAGGATCGAGTTTGGATGGAAGCAAGGAAGGGAACACGAGAAATTGGAGGGCGTGTGTGCTAGTGGGGGATACACGGGCAAGTGCAGCTCACGAGAGAGTGGGAGGGGGTGCACCTAGCACTGATAAAAGGGGTTCAAGTGCTGTTAAAAGATCCATGAGAATTGTATTTTCTTTTTATATTTCTTTAATATTTTTTCTTTTGTCAGCGCTTTTTTAAGTACTGATAAAAGGGGCCTTTGTCAGTTCTTTTCTGAGCGCTGATAAAAGGGACCCCCTATCTTCGCCTCGATTAATAGTGCTTTTCTAGTGCTCCTAATGCCATTTTCTAGCACTGATAAAGGCCATATTTTTAGTACTGCTAAGGGTACATGCATCTTCCACTTTTTTCCCAAATGGACTTTATCAAATGTATTGTTCGATTTGTATATTTTTATTAAACAAGTTCAATACACTCATTATGAAGGAAAAATTATATGTTTGAATTGGATGCCACTTAATGTGTCTGACCTGTTCTTTATTCATGGAGTATTATAGATCACATAATAAATAATTGGAATTAGTTACCCATTTGTATAGTGCATATGGTTTTTTTATTATCATTATGTTCATTTAATTATTCCTAAGGAACTCTCCTTCTTGTATATTTTTTCAAAGCATACAATGAAAATGCCAGCACCCCTCTCAATGCATAGACATCCTCATGATGTGGTCTTTGATAATTCTTCTAGTGTATTCCCTGAGAGTCATGAAGACTTTTTTTGTTAGTCCTATGATCATAATCACACAATACTCTATTGAAGGTGAATATGGATGTCGATGCATTAAAATCCCATGTATTCTATTTTTTCAATGTTCTTATTTACTAATTCACATTTGATTCAATCGAGATAGATAGGGTATTGTTTGGGGTTTCCTTCTTCTACTATGGATCATTGGAGATCCCAAAATATCCATTAGTAATACAATAATCGTACTCACTAGATCAATATATTTATATCATTATTAATGTTCAAATTATATACATCATAAATGGTTTTTATTCACTTTGGATTAGAATATGATATAAAATTATGATTGATACTCATACTCTATTATAGCCATTAGTTATGGTGTTAACATAACTAGGAAGGTAAAGAATGGAAATGTTATTTGATATAATTCCTTGAATTTTATGTCATGGAAAACAAATATTTGTGTTTATATTCATAGTGATATGATGATTCTTATTATTTTGTTATGTAATGTCCAGAACTTTTTTATAATATTTATTTATTAAATTTGTTTGATATTTTATTTTATACTCCACAAAACTATATCCTGTAATTAATGAAGTGTTACCTTTGGGTTTCGACTATTAAATATCCATTGGTCAATATGACCGCTGAAAACTAAATTCATAACATTACATTTATTGTTTATAAATTCAGATGATATAGGATAATTAATACAGAATGAAGAGTCAATGGCATCATCTAGTAGACACGGCCTATTTGAAGCCCATTTTTCCGAACTTGGGAAGGAGGTAACATCACTGTGCTTTCCTCTGGACCAAGCCCAAGTCAAACATCAACATGTGAAGCTTGAATATAATCTCTTAAGGGAGAAGTTCAAGCTTATAGAAATCACCACTCGGGCAATGTTGTATGAGGCACCCCTAGATTTTATCACCATAGCACACCTTACACTTAGGTTCAATGTATGTGTTATATTGGTCTATGTAACGAATCCTTAGTTACTTCCTGTAATCCTTTTGTGTAAATAAAATTTGGAATTCGTATTATGGTAAAATCTATGAATTTTTATGGTGAATTTTTATCTCAAATCTCTCTCTTTTTCTCAAGAAATTATCTATTATTATTTATGAGAATACCCAAATATATTTTCATTTCTAGGGGTATTCATAAATACATATAATTGATCTATTAGATTTTTTAATTGACATACATATAACTCTCACTCCCTTTCCATGGGTTATAAATGACATAATGATCTTATTTTGTTTTTTGAACTTTTAAAACATCATAATTTTGAAATGAAACAATTTTTTTTTGTTCTATATTGGTAATTTAATAAATGATTGATTATTATATAGGTGGATCATTTGAAAATAAATTCATATTAAGGTTTCACCCTTATAGTGCTCAAAGTCATTGGGTAAAGATCTTAATCTCTAGAGATGACAATTTTCACAATACCTTGGTGAATAACCTTGGCAATTTTTATGACACCTTGGGGATAAACCTTGGTGATATGTTCACGAAGGTCTAAATAAAATGTTGTAGCCACATATTAATGCTATTATTCAAGTTATTGTCATTATTAAATTCCTCTACTTACATTTCCCATGTCTTTATGTTTTTAAAAAGTTCTTATTGATTTCACAAGTAAACAGATTCCCATGTTTTCCTTACAAGGCCTTCTACTCACCCTTTCCTTTGATTTATGTCTCTAGGTTATGAGATGCAGTAATTGTACTTATGATGAACCTATGATAAATCCTTACAAGAGTATTAGAAAAATGTTTTATGTTTTTTTCATGTATTATGTTCCTAATTTCCAAGACACTGGACTTTAAAGATCCTCTGTTTGTAAATTGAAATGAAAAGTTATGTAATAAAAAGGTGGGATGCCATATGTTAGGATTGTGTAAGAATGACAGGAAGATGGGTAATGAGAGAGTCATGTGCTATATATATATGTACCATGAGATGGGGGTTTGAAGATGATATTCGAAACTTAAAGATCTTGAATTTATAAATAGTTCCCTAATAAGAACATCATGCATTATACTTATCTTGGGAGACAATTATTTATCACCCTATGACTTTATCAAGGGTCAGAAATTATTCTCATATTTCTTCCCCGCTGCATGGACACAACTGTCATTCTACCCCACATGTTGGCACTCCCACTTTCACTAATTTATACTCTTGTTCATGAGTGTCACCTTGTGCTACTCATTCTTCCACCTACCAATGAAATCTCTCACCTACTCTACTAATCTCAGTTGGCTTTTACATTGATCCTCGTCATTTTTGCTCATTCATGGATAGTAAATCTGATTAGAAATCTATGGTAGGGGGACATTTATTCAATAAATATTGAATTTATAAACAAAGGAACTAATTTTTAATTTTTAATTTTCAGTGAAATTTTTTTTAAATTTTTTATAAATTATAAAAACTAGAAATTATAAAAGGTATTTTTTTCTTGCTAAAATATAATGTTAAAAATTAATAATTATATCCTTTGATAAATAATTCTTTATATACTTTAAATTTATTTAGTTTTTAAATTTTTCAGAAATTATATATGTTTGGATTACAAAAAAAATACAAGCATTTGTTAAAAACAAAATTTCTTATTTGATTATCATTTTAATAAAAATATAATTAATATTTTACTATTTTATATTATTTATGTTTATAAATTATTTATAGAATGTGAATAATGTGTATTATTTATTTATGTGAAAATTTATATCAAAAATATAGAGCCTTACATTTCATTCAATTATAAATATTAGAGGATTTAGTTTTTCATCCACCTTGATCTCTATATATTTTTAGATTTATGATCTTTAAAATTGATTAAAAATATATTTTTTCATATTAAGAGTTAGAGATATCATGAATTGAATTCTCTATTATGTAATTTCACCCTAAGGATAGGGACATGGGGTCAGAATACCCTCTAACCTGGAAGATTATTCCATGTTGGAAGTGTGAGGAGTCGTTTATTTGGCACATTGGGATTACTCTTATGGAATTTCTCAATCTCATATAACTATTTGTCCCAAATGAATATTCCATGTTCCACATACATGTAATGAATTTATATATGTGTGAATATATAGGGATTTTTTTGGAGGAACAGAAAATCATGTGGGCTTTTAAAAACGTCACCCATTAATATTATGTGAACACATTAATTTGGTCTATAAAATAGGTATTCCAAAAAAAAATAAGTAGAAGTGTGCATACACAAAGGAATAAAAATAGGAATATAAATATTTCATGAGATAAAGTGGTGTTGATTGTAATTTATATGTATTTGATATATATTAAATTATATAAACATTAAAAACACTGATAGTTAGTGTTAGATTTTTTGCTAAGTGGAACATGCCAATACGTTGATTATACCACTAGATAGGTGAAGCAAGTATTGGGTACCACCAGGATTATATTTTGTATGTCAAGAAAGTGATAAGAAACAATTGATTATATTTTTTGTTGGGTTATGAAAATTTCATGTTCTCCTTGACTATACTTGTTATAATATTATTGGTGCTTATTATGGGTTACACTGGCCATGAGGAACTAATAGTATTTGGTTAATGACTTAATAAAGATGATAATTATCCATGTAATGGATAAAGGCAAAGAGTTTTCCACTCAAAAATCCAAAAATTTTAAACTTTTTTATTTGGAAGATTCCCTATATAAATAACTAAATGGTTAAAGAAAATGTAAAGTGAACTCAATGTTAGTGAAATTTGGATCATGGATCAATAAATAGGTATCATGTTTGGGCCATAATTTTAACTGGAATACTTTCATTAAATAAAATAATTAAAGGATATAATACATTGAGCTCACCCAAATTTATATTTTATTGGTTATCGAAGACTTCATGAGAATCATATTATGATCACATATTGGTATGACCTACAAAAATTTTAGAGTTTTTTATCTAGGTTTGAAAAATGATTTCAATGAAATGCATTTTATGAATTTTAATGTGATTTTTAAAGGTATAAATTTATCTAACCCAATAAATTTTTATTAGATACTACTTTTTCGTTAGACATTTTTGCTAAAAAAATATATACTTGAAGATATAAGGGAATTGATGAAGAGAGATATAAATATTCATGTCATTAATTTAGAAAAAAAAAATTCAATAAAAGGTCAATGTTTATGATCTAACATTATAAAAGGGATCCTACTAGAATAGGAAAATTATTATTATATTCCTCCTATAAACAAATAATGTGTTTCTATATATTATTTAGATTAGATGGTATTTTAATTAACTACTAAAAATGATATTTTTATATATATGAATGATATCTTTTGGGAATTGGGATCATGATAAATGGTTTCGATATTCTATATAAGGATAATCTTATCAATAATGTTTAGAATAAGGACTGGGTTGATTTCAGTCCCACGGAAATTTGTCATTGTTACCATGGACATATAAATGTGAAACAAATCTAAATACTATATAAAAAGGGATTATTGTAACAATTAAATTATGAATCATTTTAATTTTTTTAAATTTTTATTCTAAAAATTGTTCTAAACAATTTTGAGAAAAAAGGTTAAGGGGTAGTGGATTATTATATTTCATACATGGGAATATATGGGTACCAATTAGTACATAATAATTTTTTGGTTCTATGTAATTTGTTATCATTATGGATTATGGTATGGATAATAGATTCTTATGAGAAACAACTATTAAAAATTCAAAAATATCAAATAGCATCAAAAGGAAGTAAAAAAATCCATATTAAAAATTTGGTAAGAATATTTGATTATATAATAGTGATAAATACTTTATCTAAGAGTTGTGATATCATATGTCAAATGGAGTAATTGTTTCACAAATCACTCCACCTTGAAAATTAATAGGGTTTTTTATGTCTGAGAAGAAAAATAAAAACTTGATAGACATGTTTCAACTAATTATGTGTAAATATGATCTTCATAATTCATTTTTCAATTATGTTTTGGAATTTTTTTAATTTCTAATATGTTTTGTTCCATTTAATGGTGTAATAAGGACACTATACAAGATACACACTGAGAAACATCCCTTTATGTGTTATTTAAAATATTTTGGGAAGTAAATCATTAATATAATGGTTTAAATTGGAAAATATTGATACTAAATCTGAAAATTGTAATTTTTGGTAATTGTAAATAAACTAAGGGATAATATTTATAGAAAAATACTTATCATAATTTTATTTTGGCTCCATATGATACATTACCTAGGATGTAAATTATCTATTTTCATCTATTTGGGAGTAAAATTGAACTTAGATTAGTTCAAGACCAATAAACAAGAAGTGATCCTAGTATTGAAGCCAAGAAGACTCTGAAAATGGTTTTTTAAAAAATAACATTCTCAAAATACACAATATCCTAGAAGGTTTTCGATGATATGTAAAGATATAATGACATATTAATTTTGTAAAGAAGATGTTGATGAGGTATTGTTTATAGGGTATAATCATAGCACCTATTGATAATTTACCATGAGTTCTAATTTTGTGAAATGGTTAAAATATGGGAATCTAAAATGGACTCCATATATACTGACTATGTTTGGAATGTGGTTGATAAAACAAATTGTATCAAATCCGTTGGGTCAATTGGTTTTTCTATAATAAAACTAACATGGATAGTATACTATCACCTAATAAATCCTTCATGGTGGATATTGTTATATAAAAATTCCTGATATTCACAATGATGAAACCTTTTTATCTATTGTGATGAAAATATCTATTTTAATATTTATTTCCAATGTATATCACATTGACTATGAGATATATCAAATGGATTTCAAAACTTATTTTCTTAATGAATGTTTTTTTAGGATATGTACATGCTACAACATTTAGGTCTTGAATAACAAAGTGTAATTGATAATTTATTAATTCTCTAAATGTCCATTTATGGATTGAAGTTTGTTTCTTGCAATTGGAATATGTAGTTTGATGATTCAATAGTATATTTTAGTTTCATTAAGAACAAGGATGATTCTTATGTATATAAATGGATTATTGGGATCATAGTAGTATTTATAATATTCCATATAGACGGTATACCATATATAATAAATGAAATTTCAACACATCACTCGACAAAGATTTGTTGGGAACCTCTTGGTGAAAGACATGGCTGAAGCGGCCAACATACTGGGTATGAATATCTATATTAATATATATAAAAGAATATGTGTACCAAGTTAAGTAACATAGATTGGTAATGTTCTAAATTGGTTTAGCATGGAGAACTCCAAAAGGGTGTATTTAATGGTTTCATATAGCATGAATCGTAGGATGATTATAGATCCTTAAATATGGTTATCTGGGTTGGATTGAATCCCATATGGGTATTCCATTGAATCTATTTTATATTCCATGTTGTGTTCTTGACCTGATGTCATTGATGATCTAAAAATAACTAGTAGATTCTTGTCTAATCCTGATTAGGGTAACATGTTTTTTTAATGAAAATAGTTCAGTACTTGAAAATCACTAAGGATTAGTTCTTGGACTTTGCAGGCGAGGATGAGCTTTGTGTAAAACGGTACGCATATACTAGTTTTCAATCATGAAGAGATGATTAAAAATCATGATCCTGTTTTTTGTTTTTCTTTAATGGTGAAATATCAAATAAATAATTTTAAAAATTCCACAATAACATACTAAATGAAAAATTAAGAGTACATCGCTTCATTAAATGCTACAAAGGAATCTATTTGAATTAAAATGTTTGTTATTTTGTTTTGAGTGGTTCCTATTATTGAAGGAGAGATAAATCATTACTATAATGAAAATGGTGTTTATCATGAGGGTATGAAACCACAGTCTCACCAATATATGAAGCACATCATTCATAAATACTATTTCATAAGATATATCATAGAGAGGGGTGATGTAATGATGTATTGGGTGGCTAAATATAGAAATAAAACCAATCCATTAGTGAAATCATTAACATAATAGAATAATGAGGGTCATGTAGAATCACTTGATATACTATAATTAAGGTATTTATTTAATGGTTTTATAATGATTCATGTTAATATAATAAATGAAACACCTATTATTTATTCATTCATGTGTGTTTGTAATTACCTTTACATAATCAATATAATGATTAAATCCCCTTACTGTATTACTTTGATATGTCCCTAATCAATAATCATCATATAGTATTAAGGGTTTTAATGATAGTATAATATAATTAATAATATAATATTGTATCGATTTAAAAGGTTTGTATATGAGATATGATGAATATATTCATGAGGTAGTAAGTAGAGATTAACTATATGTATTGGGCCATCAAATTAAATCTTATTGAATTCCATACATTCATTGATATACTTAGGGGTGTATGCTTGTTATAAGTAATTTTTTACTTCTTTTTTGTGAGATATATATATTGGTAAACTTCATAATTTGATACATTACTTTTGAAATTCATAATATATTAACTAATCATGTGGTGTCTCATAATGTTTTTGACTGTGTTATCAGTTGGAGTACAACCATGTTGGGATATTTTCACTTTTTAGACTAGTAATGGTATCTATCACATCATTAAACTAGATTGAGTAAATGCATGGTCATACATATTTCAGTTACATATTATGTGTTTAGATACTTTTTTGTGGAGAATATTTTGTATAAATAAATTAGATTAATGACATGAGATGTATTTATGAGTATAATCATCTTATTTGGGGTAATCAAGAAATGATGGGATGTCCAAATCAAGATCAAAAAATTCATATTTCCAGTGGTCACTCAATGTCGAGAAAAAGGGAATTATATTGATATATATATATGATGTATATGATACATCTTTTAATGTACCTATTTGTATATAGATATTAGTATATTTAATAAAAATAAACTTAGGTCCCTTCGTAGCTTGAGTATGACTGATGCTTTGATAGAGACCACTCTTTTCTTACAAATATGAAATAAGGATTTTATCTTTATTGTCAAATCAACTAAAGAATTCAAGCTTGAACAATTAGAAAATTGTATAATGATCATGTTTTGGGTAAAATTAAAGTTCTAAAATAAAGATACAATGATGAATCCTCATTTATAAACACTTTTACATAGATTCATAAAGAGTGGTGAAGTATTTCATTGATACATTATGATATTTTTTTTGAATATGGTAGATTTATTTATTTTTACTCATGAAATTTTCATATGATTCACATTACTTTGGAATAAATTATTTATAAATATATACTTATAACTTTGCCCCAGAAAATGTTCCACTAAATAAAGCTTGGTTGAATTTTAATAAAAAAGATGGTACATAGATCTACTACCTCATTGCCATGAAATTTTTTTCAAATAGATTAATGTATTGTCATTTGTTCATTTAAGAATTTTAGTACACTCTCTGATAAGTCATAATTCTAGGGTGTCAACTGAGGACACCGAATGTGTCACATATATTATATATTCAAGGAGGTACGTAGGGAATTACCTATTTAAATGGAATTAGTTCCCCCATTGATTTGTGTGAATGATTTTTATTATTATTATTACTATGACTCTCTATGGTGTAACGTTCTTCGTATTAATTTGGTGGTTGTTTTCCTGTTTAGTCTACAGTGTCCCAAGTAATTTTTTTGATGTTCTGGTGGATTTTCCCAAGTTGGACTGCTAAGGAATAGGGTTTAGAAATACAGTAGTAGAAATAATGGGACATATACAATGAGACATAGGGGAGTTCATGGTCCAATCATGCATAAGGTACCAGTACTACATAAACTTCTGAGACCTGAGGGACTTGAGGGAGTAGAAGACACACAGTTTGCATGTGGTTTGAAAATCCACGCATGAGAACCTTGTGGCCTTCCCAATTTTATGTATTTTAGTCTTTTCCCTCCATGTAAATTGATTATTTCACCCCATTACTCCTCCATTTTAAATAGTCAAACCAAATTCCTCCCCAAGAGCTCTCTCCCTCCCCTAAACTCCTCTATGGTTATTTCAATTTGATTTATTGGTAATTCTTCAACCATTTCAAGAGTTTAAATCTCATATCCTCACTTTCCTTTTGTTTCTATCATTTTCACTAACTCGGCTAACCCTACTAGACAAGCATAGAATATTTCCTATTTTAGGGTTTGTAGAAATTGGGGTTTTTGGCTTGAAATAGTTGTGAGTATAATTCAAAGTTCCCATATGGATGATTTCATCGATGGTGATAAGGTTTCAACACAGGAGGTTAGTGTTTCAATTTTATTTTCCCGTATATATTAATTTCATTGATCCTTTGTGCTTTAAATTATTTTATAACTTTTATAATGATGTTGTGGGTTATCTCATTTTGGATTGTTAATGTTTTCCTAATAATTTTATGTTTTCATATTTAAAATGGGGGGAATTCAATGTTTAAAATGGAAATTGGTTGACATGAATATTTTATTTATTCTAAATGATTCATAATATTTCTAATATTGTTTTCTAGAAGAAAAAAACTTTTTTATTGGGTATTAAACCAAGTAGTGTTTCCAAATTTAATTTCCCTTTTGGGTTTAAAAGTTTTCCATGTTTTAAAGGTTTAGTATTTTTTATAATGCCAAATAGAGTTTCTCTTAATTTTTTTATTATTATTGTTGATAACTATGTTTTTTTTTTGTTATTTTTTTAGATTCAAAAAATAAAAAGTTATTTCCAAATGTATATTCTATATGTGTAAAGTTATATCCTAGTTGTAACATTTTGTTGTGATATTGATTATTTTCTTATTGTGCCCCATTCCATTGATGATGATTCTTATGTTATCTATGTTATTGATTATTTATGGTGTGATTAATAAATTTTAATTAATTGGGGATATTTTATGGCTACTATGCGATGTTTGAAGGATATTATTGTGTTCATTGCCTTAAGGATTTGTTATTATCATGTAATGGAATTGTTCTCTCCAGACCACCTATGTTATTATCTTATTGGGAGACTAGGGATACTATGTGGGATGTGTTAGAAAATTATTTGGGTAGTTGATGTTTATCCCTAGTCAATAACCCAAGTTCCAAAAACATCAAACTATTGGTATTTTACTGAAGAGAATGGTTATAGTGATTCAGTTGATGGATGTGTGATCATTAATCTATCTGTAGTATATAATAATATGTGTGTTTTGTGTTGTCCCGTTAAACATTGTAATGCAGCCACTTACTATGTATCATATGATATGTATTTATTATATATATTGGAATGTGTGTTACCTATTTTTGGGATGTAATTATTTGATGTTTTGATTCATTTTGTGGATTTAGTCATGATGTTGACTAGATTTTTTCTATCCTTTTAATGAAATAGTTTGTAAATTAGTATGGTAGTGCTTCAATATTTTTTCTCTTGAATTGGTCTTAGTGATTAAATCAAAAAGGGGTGAATTTATTTTCCAATAAATGTTTTTGTAAAAACATTAAAATAAAATCCCCCATGTACATTAATGTAATCACACAATACTTTTGTTAATGAAAATTCCTATTGATCTAATTAAATGATTTATTATGTAAAATAGTTATATAAAACATATCCAATTCATTATTTTAATGATTTTGTTTTTAAAATTACCATTAACAATTGTCAACATAGCTAATATAGCCATTGAATCGTGATGACCAAATTAGTATAAATATAGGGATTTAACAAATCTAATTTACTCAGCCAAAGGATGTGATGTCCTCATCCATTAGAATTCCTCTATTTGAAGCCCATTGTCAAATCTTATAAAGGATGTGGAATCATTGGGCTTCTCTCTTGACCAAGCCCAATCTGAGATTTAACACGTGAAGCTCGAATAGAATTGCCTATGTGAGGAGTGGAAGTTGATAAAGATTACCACCCGAGCAATGTTATCTAAGCCACCCGAAGAGCTTGTCACTATTACACACCTTACCCATATGTCTTATGCCGGTGTTATAAGGGTTTATGCAACAATACTTTAGCACTATAATTATGTTCATTATTTTTATATATAATAAGGAATATACATTCATTTTATTATTGTTACATTGAAAATAATTTTTAAATCACAGATTGAATTTTTAGTTAATATTAAATTAATAAATATATTAAGATGAATTAATTTATTTTTTTAATTAAATAATGTTTTAATATAATATTTTTTTAAAAATTATTTTTATTAAATATAAATGATCGTATACTTTTTATGAATTCAATTGTAATTTTTATAATGGTTTGAAAGCCATTTTTTTGTCAAAACCCATTAATTTTCAATAAATGTCAGATTTAATTTTAAAAGTAAAACATAACCTATTTATAAAATTATTTAGTTAAAGTCAATATTATTTTGGAATAAGGACATTGAAATTATCCAATGGTGAATGTTTCATAATTTTCTGAGACAGTCGAATTTTTGGGTAAAAATTAAATACCATTTAATTATATAATGTATTTTATGACAACATAATGAACCAATATTGATGTAATAAAATAATATAAATTTTATTTTCCTCTAATATATTATTTACCATTACAATAATGTAATTTTTTGTTGGTTTTATTTATTTTAAAAAGCCTTAGTGGACCCTCCAATACTTATAAACCATTTTTCCATTTTAAAATAATTTCTTTGAGAGTGTGACTCACATCAACATAAAGAAAGCCAACTATTTTACGAAGTTTTGCCATTCACCTTATTAAATAGTGTTTTATACTTTCATTTTGAAAAAACTATCGGCAAAAACTTTTTTTTGGATTGTGGTTTTGATTAGTTTAATGTGTTTTGGCCAAAACCTAAATAATAAGGAATTCCCTCACTTTTCCTATATAAACCCACCCAAGCTCCCACTTTATCTTCACTCAAATCCTTTAGAGATCTACCAACCTTTGAACTCCACCCTATAGAATCTTCCCAAGGTTATATAATCACCCATGAATCCTCTCTGAAGCCTCTCCTATGCCTTTGGGATCGCACATCCAAGTAAGCGACTTCTACCATTCTCAATTTTGTCCAAAATAATTATATTGTTATGCCATTTTATTTTAAATTACAAATGTTGGGGTATGATTTCACACCTCCCCCATACTGCCCTACTTATTTTTGAATGATGGTATTCCCCTTTCTCTATCATTAATTCCTTCCGTGTACACGTGTTACCATGCTGAAATTCCGTAATGAATTTCTCTCTTCTCACTAACAATCAAGCAATTGTTTTGATTTATGAATCTAAATTCCATTAAATTTGTTCATAAATGTATCTATATTACCCCATTCCTGTCCATTTTATGTAAATATGATGATGCACCCCTTTATCTCTCATCATCCTTTTTTATGAATTCTTATGTCACACTGTTATGCTGCCGAAATTGCACTGCGATTTTTCTCAACCAAAGTCATTATGTAGTGAATACCATGTTCATTTATCTATCTAGAGTATTAAAATTTTTGCACATTTACTTATTTTTTATATAGTTTCATTTATGAATTCAATATTCCTGTATCATGGAATAAATTATGATGTTCAATGAAATTATGTTGTATGATCCATGTGGCACACTTATGCATGGAATGACATGTTTAAGAAGGGTGCGCCCCGATAGCGCTCCAAGGAATTGAGTAAAGATTTGTATCATAATAAGTCATGTGAAATTATTTTTTAGTCTTTATAGTTAATGTTAAATGAGGGTTTACTCATGCTCCATGTCCAATGAGCTTTGGCTCATGCTAACACAATATTAAGTATTGTTGCCACATTTCCATGTTATTATAATCATGTTATATCATTCCATTATGTTTATGTTTCTCTTATACTCCATTGATAGTCCTGTTGTATAACATGAATTTCATTCTTCATTTATTCCATGTTTATTCCCTTATTGGTCTTAATAGATCACCCCTTTTATGCATGTCCTCAGGTAATCCCATGCAGAGCTATGTACAAGGGAATGTAGTGGTCATGTAAAGGATGTTTTCAATAAAGATGTTGTGTTTCATGTTTTAAATCATTATGTAATGTTCCTAAGCCCAAATTTCACTATACCTATCAATAATATATATTGTATAAAGTGAATATATTATGTAATAAATCATTTTTATGTGGGTAATAAAGAGCATGGTTATCATAGTCGGTATCAGAGGATCGGTTTAGTTATTTTTCGGATTATTATTAGAAAACCCTAGTGAAAGCCTTAGGGATAACACTAAGAATAATAAAAAACATACCTAAAATATGGTGAGTAATGAGTAAGTGGTTTATTAAGAAATTACATCCTTGTTTGGATACGAGCAGGTAGAGGTGACTCTGGTATAGATCTATCCTTGGGGTAAAACCTGAAATCACCACTTTGAGCTAGAATCAAATGAGAACTAGTGTACGATAATGGGCCTTGCTTCACTCTTCTTAATGACACTCCTGGTGGATATACTTTGGTAAATTCATATTCTTAGTACGAACCATTATTAAGGTACTAAAATGTCCCCCTAAGAATATATTTTCAGAATTATATCATGGATAACCTATATTGAAGCATATAAATTCATAATTTAAGGAAATAAAACTAATTTGTAAGTTATCATTTATGGTATTTGGATTACCCATTATGTGTTACCCGTAACATTCCTTTTATTCCATTAAATGGCTGGTTACAGGAGGACTCAGTCTAAAAACTATTGTGAAGATCAATGTGATGATTGTTCTAATGAGATTCGCAGTTCGATGGTATTGGGAATCGCGAACATTGTCACGATATTATCTCAGTTAACTCATGTTTTGAATAGAAACATGGGTCAAGAGGAACATTCAACCCCCCATAATAACGAACAATTATTAATCTAGATCTTCATGAGACAAATACCTCCTACAATTAATGAAGAATCTGATCCCTCAATTGTCAAACTATGGATCAAATCCATTGAAAATATATTCTCTATCCTTTAATGTTCCAAACAAGAGAATGTTCTTCTGGCAGCTTATTGTATGGGAGGTGAAGTTGATCAATGGTGGACATTGATCAAAAATACAAATCCTGAGGAAGAGTGGAAGGCGTTGGAATGGAAGGATTTACGAAATATGTTTTTCGATAAACATTTTCCATGTAGCCTCCGAATTAAGATGGAAAGGGACTTACTTGACCTTAAGAAACAATACGAAGAATCCATCAGAGAGTACATGGAAAAATTCCCAAGTATTTCACAATAAGCCTTTGTATTTTTCTTTTCCCCTAAATTCAAGGTTTACTAATTCTTTGGTGGGCTAAAACCTAGCCTACAAAAATTCCCAGTGATCCTTCACTTCCATATATATGATGAAATTTTCCGATGTGCCCTCAAAGTTGAAATGGGGATTGGTGAATCTCAAAGGTATCATGGGGATATGAAGCATAAGGTGGACTTCAAATCTAGTGTTTCGATGGATAAATCCAACAGCGCTATGATAATACAGCACCCCACTTTTCAATGATGCGAAAAGAAGAACCCTAGAAATTTCTTGAAGGGGATGAGGAAATGAATTAGGTTTGGAATAGAAGGGAATATGGATATTAACTACAAACAAGAGAAATATGTGGCTATGACATAAAATAGGAACACTCCATTCAACCCTCAATGAAATGTTCATTAATTAGACTACATAGAACTGGGGCACTTTTCAAACCAGTTCTCAAAGCCAAGGGTTTTTAGAGGCAACCAACAACCTAAAAGTTAACAAGGGAGAGATGTTTCCTTCATAACCACCAAAGTGAACCCCAACAAAAAATTGGTGAAAGGTAATCTAATTTTTCATTCAATAATAGTGAACATAATTTTTTATTCTGGTTCTACACTTTCTTTTATAACCCAAATGTTTAGTAGAAAAATCCCAACACCACCAAAAATATAGGAAGTAAAGATGTCGGTGAGTATGGAAAATGGGGAAATCCATGAAACCCATGGATATAACTCCTCCTCTGTCATAGTTTGTGGATTAAACTACCCGTCAAACCTCTTCATACTCCCTCGGGTGGAATTTGAGGCAATTCTTGGCATGTATTGTCTTTCCTTATATAGATCCAACATAAATTTCAATGAGAGGGAAATCACTCTCTATATGGAAAATCAACCCCTGATTTTTTACAAGTGAAAAGAGGGGGATGAATATTCTTTAGCACCATCATCTCCAGAGTGGATATTACTACCCTATGAGCATGCGTATCTGGCTCATATGAGGTCTAAGGAAGAAACCATATTTGAAGAGATACCTATTGTGAGGGAATTCTTTGAAGTGTTTCCCAATGAATTATCTGGTCTCCCTCCTAGAAGATATGTTGAATTCGCAATTGATCTTATACCGATGGCATTTCCAATATTGAAGACACCCTATAGAATAGATATTATGGAGCTTGAGGAGCCGAAGAAACAACTACAAGTGAATATAGATAATGGATTTATACGCCCTAGTGCTTCAACATGGGGTGAACTAGTCCTCTTCATCAACATGAAGTATGGGTCAATATTCCTTTTCATTGATTATCGTGAGCTCAACAAAATCACGATTAAGAATAAGTATCCTCTACCCCGAATTGATGACTTGTTCGATCAGCTACATGGAGCACAATAATTCTCTATGATGGATTTGTGGTCGTGATATAACCATGTAAGGATGTAGATGAAGGATATCCCTAAGACTACATTTTGTACAATATATGGGCACTATGAATTCATAGTAATGCCTTTCGGACTCACTAATTCTCCAAAAATCTTCATGGACTTGATGAATTGAGTATTTAGAGATTACCTTGACAAATTTTGTGGTAGTCTTTATAGATAATATTCTATTATACTTCAAAATCAAGGAGCACCATGAGAAGCATCTATGAATTATACCAGGGACCTTGAGAAAGGAAAAGCTATTTTAAATGTATAGAAAGTGTGAGTTGTAGTTGAATGAGGTCTTGTTCTTGGATCATATCATCACAAGAAATGGGATATCTTTGGATCCCTCCAAGACAGTTACAATTTTGGGATGGTTGAGGCCAACAATGAAAAAAATACCCATAGATTCTTAGGGTTAGCTGGATATTATTGATGATTTGTGAGAAATTTATCATGATCATCAAACCCTCTTACAAAGCTAACTTGAAAGGGAGTATAGTTTTCTTTGAGTGATGATTGCAATGAATTATTCAGGGAGTTGAAAAAAAAAAAGACTTATCACTGCACATGTGCTCACAATACCCACAAGTGGAGAACATTTGTGGTATTTAGTGATTCTTAGAAGAAGGGAATGGGTTTTGTGTTGATGAAAAATGACAGTCTTTGCCTATCCTTTAAGGAAATTGAAACTTCATGCGCAGAACTATCCAACACATGATATGGAGTTGGCTGTGTGGATATTCACATTAAAAATATGGAGAGACAACCTCTTTGGAGAGAAGTGTGAAATATACATGGATCAAAAAAACCTCAAGTATATATTCACACAAAAATAGTTGAATATGCACCAGCGAAGATGTTTAGAGCTGATAAAAGACTATGAATACTCAATCTGTTTCCACCATGGAAATTAGAACAATGTGGAAAATGATTTTATGTAGAATGGACCCTATGATTCTATCATTAATGATATTTTAAAAGGATACAAAATTCTTAGACTTGATTAATATAGAAATGTGATTCATAAATAAGGGAACATCATCAATCCTTTTACAAATGATTGCTCAACCATCTCTTTTGAAAAGAATAAAGGATGAAAAAAGGATGATGTGGGAATTTTGAAGGATGTGGAAACTATCAGAAAAGGTAAATCCTTAGAGTTAAAGGTTAATGAAGAAGGAATTGTCATATTTGGGTCAATACTATGTGTTCCTTCCAATATGGAGTTGAAGAATGAACATTTTAAGGATGCATGTAGTTTGAATTTCTCCATTAACCCAGGGAACACCAAGATGTATCGATATCTCTAAGAGAATTATTGGTGGGATAACATGAACAATGAGATAGATGAGTATACATCAAAGTCCCTAGTATGTCAGCAATTGAAGGCTGTGAGGCATAAGTCTAAGGGGATGATGCAACCATTACCCATAACAACATGGAAATGGGAGAACATCACCATGGAATTTGTCACCAGACTTCTGAAGACATCCGAAGGAAACAATGATATCTGGGAAATTTTGGATCATCTTAGAAATACTACACACTTCATTGCAATTTTGGAGGATTTCTCATTGGATCAGTTAGCACTAATATATATCAGAGAATTGGTAAGGCTGTATGGAGTACCACTATCTATTTTATCTTATCATGATCCAAGATTCACAACTATGTTTTGGAAGAGTCCTCAACATGCTCTGAATACTGAGCTGAACTTCAGTATGGATTATCATCCTCAAACTGATGGCCAATCTGAGTGGGCTATCCAAACACTAGTGGAAATGTTGATAGCATGCTCAATAGACTTTAAAATAGGATGGGATCATCATCTTCTTCTGGTGGAGTTCTCTTACAATAACAGTTTCTACTCAAGCATCCAAATGGCTCCTTATGTATCCCTTTATGGGAAGAGGTGGATAACATTGTCATGTTGGGATGAAGTTGTGGGGATAAAACTAACAGGTCTTGAAATGGTCGATGAAATGGTGGAGTATGTTAAGACCATCCAGCAACACATTAAAACTGCACAGAGTTGACAAAAGAGCTATGATGATAATCATGGATGAGACCTAGAGTTTGATGATAGAGACATGGTATTCCTCCACATTTCACCGTGGAAGATATTTATGAGATTTTGGAATAAGGGAAAGATTAGTATAAGGTAAATCGGAATTTTTGAGATCCTTGATCACATTGGAGATGTAGTCTATTGACTAGAACTCCCACATTACCTAACACAAGTACATGATGTATTCCATGTATCACTCTTGAGGTAGTACAAACCTAACCCATCACATCTACTCAATACATATGTGTTACCATTGGATAATGACCTATCCTATGATGAGAAGATGGTGAAGATCATAGATAACAGATAAATGTTCTATGAAATAAGACAATGACCCTCGTCAAGGTGTTGTGGAAAAACAAAAGTTTGAAGAAGCAACATGGGAATCAGAGGATGTGATAAAGAAGAGTTACCTACATCTGTTTTAGTGAGGGAAAATGAAATTTTGAGGGTGAACTTTCTTAAGGGGGGAAGATTGTAACAACCCAAAACATTTGTTAATGAAAATTCCTCTTGATCTAATTAATGGTTTTATTATGTAAAATAGTTATATAAAAAATGATCTTCTTTAGTTTTATGATTTTGAATTTCAAAATACTATTAAAAATTATTACTATTTCTAATATAGCTATTGAAAAATGATCACTTGATTAGTAAAAATATGGGGTTTTAACAAAAGTAATATACTCAGACAAAGGAAGTGATGGCCTCAAACAATATAATTGCTCCGTACAAAACCCATTTTTCAGAGCTTGTAAAGGAGGTGGAGTAACTGGGATTCACTCATAACCAAGACCCAGATGAGACTCAATTTGTTAAGATCAAACAGAACCGCCTATGTGAGAAGTGGAAGTTACTAGAGATTACCACCCAAGCGATGTTATCCAAGCCACCCCAATAGTCATTCACTATCACATGCCTTACCGTTATGACTTATAAGGGTGTTATAAGGGGTTATGAAACAAGACCTATGTACTATGATTATGTGATTTATTTTTGTATATAATAATTCATATACATTTATTTTAATTTTGATACTTTATAAATAATTTTTAAAGCATAAATATTTTTTGTAGTTAATTCTATATTAAGAAATATATTTTGAAAAATTAATGGATTTTTTATTTAAAATTTATTTTATTAAAATATTATTTATAAATTTCTGTTTATTAAATATAAATGATCATATAATTTTTATGAATACAATTATAATTTTTATTAAGGTTTGAAAGTCATTTTTGGTCAAAACCCATGAATTTTTTATGAATGTAGTTTTTTATTTTAAAATTAATAATTAACATAATTATAAAATTATTTAGGTAAAATGAATATTTTATTTGGAGTTCAGATATCAAAATTATCCAACAATGATTTTTTCATAATTTTCTGAGACAATCAAATATTTGCGGGAAAATTAAATTCCATTTAATTGCATAATTTGTTTTATGACATCATAACGACCCAATAGTGATGTAATAAAATTATATAAATGGTTTGTTGGGCCAATATTTGTTTTCCATTAAAATAAAGTAATTTTAGGTTTTTTTTGATTTATTTTATGATGCCTTAGTGGACCCTCTGAAACTGATAAAACATTTTGTCATTTTAAAATGATTTCCATGAGAGTGTGACTCACCTCCACATAAGCAATCCTAATATATTAAGATTTTCGAACATTGTCCTTATAAAATATTATTTTCCACTTCACTTTGGAAAACCCAAGGGGTAAGAACTATGGTTTCGTTTGTGTTTATGATTAGAATAATGTGTGGTATCCAAAACCTAAATAATAAAGAATTCCCTCTCATTCCCTATATAATCCCACCCAAGATGCCACATCCTCTTCACTCAAAGCCTTTGGATCTCGACCGACCTCTGAACTTCTCTCTCTATAATCTACCCAATGTGCCTCAATCTCCCATGAATCCTCTCTCAAGCCTCTCCCAAGCTTTTGGGATCACACTTCCAAGTAATGGATTTAATCCTTTTTCAATTTTTTCCAAATTTAATTATGTTTTTATGTACTTTTAATTTAAATTAAAAATTTAGGGGTATGATTTCTCAACTTCCCCATACTTCCCCCTTTGATTTTAAGGATGGGAGACACCTTTGTCTATCATTAATGCCTTTCTTGTACTGTAACACCCCGTGATTTTATAAGATATATTATTTTTAATTTCATTCACATCTTCTGTTCTACTCTACACCATGATTATCTTTCTCTATACGCAATAACGTATTAGCTTGCAGTATACGCAACACTAATCTTGGATCATGTTAAACAAAATTTCAAGTTTGTTTGATAGTAATTATTCAATGCAACATTGAGTGTAAATATACATATATATTCAACGTATAAATTAAATATGGTTGGAATTTGTTATATGAAACAACAAAGGAGTCTTTCACTACACGTAACCTTGACTTGGCTTGCATTACATGCAATCACGACCTTCCTCGATAGCGTGTGTTGTACGAAATACCGGGTTTCAGTAAACGACGATATATAGTTATAATATCATTATGGACTAGCCGTTATGAATAGTATTTACTAAATTTTGAATTTTATACCATTATTATTCATCTTACACATTTTCTAAAACATGTTATGTGAACAAAATAAAATTTTTGGGTAAAATAAGTATTTTAAAAAAATGCAGTTTTGCCGCCTTTTAATGGCGCACTCACATTAAATCTAGTTTTTGACATGTTTATAAGTTCAATTTGACAAAAGAAAAATCTTATTTGGATTCAGGATATAAAAATTTACTTTCTATAAATTTTTCATATTATTCTGATAACTTTCATATTTTAATAAATATTAAAAACACGTTATATTTTTATTAAAAACTACTTTTTCATCGCATTAATTAATATGGTTAAATTATAATATTGAATTGTTTTAAAGTATAAATTGAATATATTTTTACCATTTAATATAATTTATGTCATTACCATTAATTTTACATTGAATTCATAGGTTAAAACATTTCAATCTTATTCAATGTTTTAAACAAAAACATGTTTTCTTTCAACAACGGGATTAATTTTAATTTAATTTCTTCAATATCAGTGTATTGAATTTGAAAAAATGGATTAAATATTTGGAATCAGTGAGTCCAAATTATATTAATAGGCTAATTTTTATTTTTGGGAATTATGAATAGTAACTATGGTAATTTTTATCTACTATAGTTATAGGTAAATCGGGTAATTAAGGGTAAAAATAAGATTATAAAATTACCCTAACACTTTCCAAAATACTATTCGATGAATAAAATTAGACCCATATAACATAAGGGTATGAATAGATTCATTTCATGTAATTTTTACCATGAAATAATATAATTATTATTAAACCCAAATAAAGTGATAACATGTCACCCTCTTAAATTTTATAAGTATAATAATTTTAATTTAGTGATAATATTCTTAAAACTTCGAACATGAATAGTATCCAGAAATATAATAAAATTATCTACATCATGTGAATTTATTTATAATTTTTTGGGATTAAATAATTATCATTAAAGGTGACACAATAGTGATGTTGAAATAATTTTATTGATTGAAATATCAAAAAAATGGTTTTAAGAATATTAAAATAAAAATTATATGAACTATTTAATGTGCTCCACTAATTTTATAGATAAATATAACATGTTATGAATCTATTAATTATTTTATTTATAACATATCTTCTATGTATATTTTATTGAAATTCAAATAAATGAATAGTGTCAAAATTGAAACTATTATTATTTAATAAAAATTACATATTATAAAATTGTTTAAAAATCAAAACAAATATTTAAAAATTATAAATAAAAATTTATATGGTCAAAAATGTTATAAAATATAAAATTATAGAAAATTCACAATATATAAGTATTTATTTATAATGATTTAATATTTAGAATATTATTACCACAAATAAAATTAAATAGATTAAATAAGGATAAATCAAGTTGATAATGTTTAAAATAAATTCCTAACTTGTATAAATTTTATTAGTTGATGAGATTAGAACCCTATATCATCTAATATTTGTATTTGAGTCATTTTTTGAAGTTTTTAAGTGGGGTTTGAATTTATTATAAATTAATATTTTTGAGGTTTCCAAAAGTGACCCTCTAATCGCTTATAAAAGGGCACCTCCTCCCTCTCCTCCTCACACCATTTTGAGCCTTGAATCTCCTCAAACTCTTCCCATTTCACTTCCCCACTTCCCTATAAACCTTATAGAGGAACTGGTCTTCTCAAAGGACCAACTCTAGTGCCCTAAGGGGAAGTTCAATGGAGGCACTTCGAGAAAGAGGTAATACCTTCTACCTATTCATTCAAGTTTCATTCTTCTTATACTTCCTCTTATGTAGTGGTTCAATTATGAAGTAATAAAATCAGTATCCATAATATACTGATATGTTATTATAAATATGAAACAAACCTATTTCACCTTCTATTCATCCTAACGAAAACGAAATCACCGCGCGTGCGTACGTATGGAATATCGTCTCCACGCCGTGGTGTAATCTGTTTTTCCACCACCACCTTACTTGGATGGGTATAATGGTGTGATGAATAACTATATATGATTATTATAACATAATAATTATTCTAAGATATTATATAATTCACTCCAATTCCATTCAATAAATATGAGAATGATATCATAGCTCGTGCGTACGTACGGATTACAGTCTCCACGACGCGATGAGATTCATTTTCCATGTTAACATTTCAAGAATGATTATAATGTACATATAATGAATAATAATGAGATACATGATATAATAATGATACTAGATTTATTAATATATTATTTACTTAGATCCATTCAATTTAATAAGGAAACTAAAACAGTGTTCATGCGTACGTACGATATACTGTCTCCCTGAACGGTGTATTTCGTTCCATTTAACGTTCTATTAAATATATTTATATTCTGAATATATATTATATATAAATAATTTTTTACATTTTGGAAGTATGTAAATCATGATATAAGTAATAATAATATCAAGAACAACAAGTCGAAACATGTACGATAAATAAAACGATATTACCCAAAATGTTACTTTAACCTGAAGTTTACAAAAGAACGGGTAATATAAAGTCATAAGTGAATCATATATGATATAATAACAAAGAATATGATTCTGTAATAAGTAAATAACAATATTTATATCATTATACAGTAGGATCAGATACATACGAATCATATCAGACCTATTGTAAGGGATAACTTTTCCAGTCTCGTTTTTATCCGTGATTGTTTATTTGTAATTATTTACTGGGGTTTTATTTTTCATCCATGACCATAAAATGTTTTACATAAAGTGTTTAATATTATTCCATGTATGTTTAATGGCATGTTTAACCCTCTTTGAGTTTTACTTTGTCTTATGGAAAGAAGCATTCTTTTGATTACC
The DNA here is from genome assembly GCA_963277665.1 of Viscum album. Taxonomy (NCBI): domain Eukaryota; kingdom Viridiplantae; phylum Streptophyta; class Magnoliopsida; order Santalales; family Viscaceae; genus Viscum; species Viscum album. The sequence goes on from OY728147.1 coordinate 221,818,846, forward strand.
ATACGTGGTACTTTTAGACTTTTCTAGCCAAAGTATGAGAAGAATGTTTTTTAACTTATACGGCATGAATATATTTTTTTGATTTCATAGAAAATTATTTCCATGAATCTTTCTTTACCGGTTTTCAATTTTATTTTTAATCAACTTCTTTTATTTTACAATTTTATAACATTTTAAAAAAGGAAAAAACAAATTGAAGTAGAAATGATATTTTCCTCAAGAATGGAGTTCAAGTGTTTTATCATAATTATTTTCCATATAAGATAATATAGGGTTCTGTTTATATCCTTATTTTTACATTGATTTGATTATGTTATGATGGAATTATTTTTATGATGTCCTTTTATGGATTTTTTAATTATGACATGATGTTTAAGAATCCCATTTTTATTACATGGGTTATGTTATGATGTTTGATTTATGATTTCGTGGAATACATAAGAATGGTTTCATTATGAGATGGGTGAGACTTATATCTCCTTCCGATGCATTGGGTAAATATTTAAATCTCATGAGATAGACATGGATGGAACAACATGTAAATCTTGTTCAGTAATACAGTGCTGGAACGGAATGTAAACCCAGTTCAGTAAGGGACTTTGTCCACTACGATGGTCTTGGAAGAAATTCCTTGGATACTATTGAAATAATAACATGTGGTTAATGGTTTCCACAATTTCATGTTTTATTTCCTTGCTATTTTATCATGATTAATTTTTCATTATGATCTATTCCTTACATACTGCCATGTTTTATGTCATTACTCAAGATTTTGATGTTTAAGCATTATGTTCATGTTTTTTTATGTTCAAAAGTATATGATTTGTTCTATTTTCTCCATGCCTACCCTTAATGAGAATTTGAGCTCACCCTTTATATGTTTTCTTTTCCCCAGGATTTAAATAAAGGTTTTAGGTAAGAAAAAAAAGGGGAAGATCTTTATGGGAGATGTTGAAGATCTTTCACCACAATTAGGAGATTATATTCTGAGATTCAAAAGACATTAAACTATTACGGTCCTTGTGTGTCTGTTTTTGTTATGTATGAAGTATTACTCAAAAGTAATGTAATGTATATGTACGTCTCGCTTTGGGTCTCTATAGTTGGTATCAAATGAAAGGTTCAGTTAACCTTTGGAAACTAGGATGCAAAAACTTTAATGAGATCCCTAGAGATATTTCTAAGATATGTTTAGGGATGTCTCTAAGGTTAAGTATACGTATAGGTTATAGTCCTAGAATTATGGTAACGATCATAGAATTAAACCTAAGATGTTATATATTGATGTTACTCCCCCTTTATTATGTTGTTTTCCTTGCATGTTTTTTCCTCTCACACTTTTATTTCTGGGTTTTAGGAAATGGATGGAAATAGGAAGATTCATGATAATAAGGAATTTGATGGTCAATGGAATGATATTCATCAGGAGAAACCAAATGAAATGGGATTTGGAAGTCCAAAAATCATTATTATGTCTAATCAGCAATCTCATAATATGATCAGTAATCTCAACTTTGGTAAGAATCTCGACTCAGCTAATAAGAGAAAGATGGGGTTTCATGATGATTATAGAGGAAAGAAAGTTCAATTTCCCTCATGTAAATAATGTGGAAGAGGCATCATGGAGAATGTTTCAAAGGAACTGGAAGATGCTTTGGGTGTGGAACCGAAAAACACGAAGCCATTAAGTGTAAAGGAAAAGGTTCAGTTAACACCATGGATAAGGATAATGGTATTTCTTCGACATCAACAACGATTAAATGTTTTAAATGTGGAATGTATGGGCATTATGAAAACCAATACCCTAAGGGAAAATCTCATGAAGAGAATCATCATGGTCATATGATTAGTATTTATGTTGAGGATGATGAAGAGACTACAAATGGTATATGATATGAAAGAAGTGTTGAGGAATACAATGATGAAGCTTGATCAGTGGTTTAATAATATAGTGGAATGATTTATGTTTACTAAGAGTTATGTTTTATAGGTAATGTAATATGGAATAAAGACACATCTAAGGATTGTTACACTATTGTTTTTCCTAATGTATTTGAAAGTATATGTTGAATGGTACCGGTAACCATGAAAGGTTATTCAGTTATTTTTTGAAAGAAGATGATATGCGAATAATGAATGGATAAGGAGAAAATAATATGTTTGATAGTATTAATGAGCTCTTTATTGATACAAGGACAAAGTGACATCGTGGTTTGAGTAAATAGAAATTTTTTGGATTTTTGTATGTTGAAAGAGTTAATTTTTGACAGCATTCATGTTTTTCACAAAGGTTCAATGGGTAAACATTTTTCAAGATAATACATGATTAAGGTATTCACATGTTTGGAATGTGAACAAAAAGATATATTGTATGATATATGGAGATAAATGAAGGTATTTACATGCTTGGTAGATGACATTTCTAGAAATTATTTTCTTTATTCTATGAGCTTGGATAGAAGTATTTTAGATAAGCATAAAGATTGGAATTGATTATGTTGGACATAAGTCAGTATTGTTTAAGTATAGAACATTTTTTTCGATATTATTTATGGAATGTTTTATTAATGTAGTTTTAGAAAAAGGACAACCTACAGGATGGGCGAAAACCTGTCATGTCAGACAAGGATATGAAAATTGAACCCACAACCGAAGTGCGACAGGCCTTTATTTCCTACCACTGGCCCACAAAAAGTCCTTGGTTATTAGAAAATTGATTTATTATATTAAGCAGTATGATATATGAAGTATAAGTCCATTTTAGGAACCAAATATGATTAATCTCACTATAGATGGACATATGTATATTTGATAACTTTTTCTATCCTTTTGTTTGAGACAGATGGAATGACCTATCATTATATCGCATGATCTGCTAACACTTCACAGAAGACAAATTCAAATTCATTTCTTTAAGAGAAGAAGTGGAAATTGTTTAAGGAACAAACAATAGTGAGATTGTACCAAAATCAAGTAATTATTTCTTCTATTTAAAAATTTTCAATTTTAGGGAAATGATATTGAAATCCAAAAATGTTTTCCTAGTGCTCTTATATCTGATGAATCATATAGTACTTTAGATCATCACAAATTTGTGGCTTTGTGATTTTTGGATTTTTCATAGCCATGTTATCTACAACTCTTCATCAGAACATGATGGTTAGATTTCTATTCTATATCCATATTTTCACCTCTTCTATCCAATGTGGAATCCTAGTGATTAGTTAATTTCGGTAACTGTTATGTTTCATAATTTAGTTTTTATAGTTCAGTGTCTGTATTCCTTTTTATGATGTGGGTTTCTATGAAAGAAACTTTCAAGTAGAAAACCAATTATAACCCCAACGAATTTTGAGGGAGAAATTCATTTTAAGGGGGGTAGAATGTAACACCCTGAGATTTTATAAGATTTAATCTTTTTAATGTCATTCATATCTTCTGTTGTATGCTACAACAAGATTATGTTGCGCTATACACAACATCATATTAGCTTGTAGTATATGCAACACTAATCTTGGATCGTGTTAAACACAATTTAATGTTTGTTTGATAGTAATTATTTAATGCAACATTGAGTGTATATATAAATGTATATTCAATGTATAAATTAAAAATGTTTGGATTTTGTTATACACAACAACAAAAATTCTTGCACTACACGCAACCCTGACTTGGTTTGCCTTACACGCAATCACGACCTTCCTTGATAGTGTGTGTTGTACGCAATAGCGGGTTTCACTAAACAACAATATATAGTTATAATATTATTACCAACCAGCCGTTATGAATATTATTAACTACATTTATAATTTTATAACATTATTATTAATCATACACATTTTTTAAAACATGTCATGTGAACAAAATAAAATTTTCAGGTAAAATAAGTATTTTTCAAAAAATGAAGTTTTGTTGCCTTTTGATGGTGCACCCACTCTAAATCTTATTTTTGACATGTTTATAAGTTCAATTTGACAAAATAAAATTCTTCTTTGGAATCATGATATAAAAATTTACATTGGATAAATTTTTCATATTATTCCGATAACTTTCATATTTATATGAATAGTAAAAACATGCTATATTTTAATTAAAAACAACTTTTTTCATCGCAATAATGTATATGGTTAAATTATAATATTGACTGGTTTTAAATTATAAATATAATATATTATCACCATTTAATATAATATATGTCATTACCGTTAAATTTACTTTGAATTCATAGGTTAAACATTTCAATCTTTTGCAATGTTTTAAATAAAAACGTGTTTTCTTTCGACAACGAGATTAATTTTAATTAAATTTCTACAATTTATGTGTATTTAATTTGAAAAAAATGAATTCCATATTTGGAATAAGTGGGTCCAAATTATTTTAATAGGCTACTTTTTATTTTTTGAAATTATGAATAGTACCTACGGTAATTTTTATTTACTACTGTTATAGGTAAATCGGGTAATTAAGGGTAAAAATATGATTATAAAATTATCCTAACACTTTCCAAAATACTATTGGATGAATAAAATTCGACCCATATCACCTAAGGGTTGGACTAGATTCATTTCATGGACTTTTTACCATGAAGTAATATAATTATTATTAAAACCAAAGAAAGTGACCACATGTCACTCTCTTAAATTTTATAAGTATGATAAATTTAATTTAGTGATAATTTCATGAAACAAGGAACGTGAATATTCTATAGAAAGATAATAATATTATCTACATAATGTGAATTTATTTATAATTTTTAGGGATTATATAATTATCATTAAAGGTGACACAATAGTGATATTGAAATTGTTTTATTGATTGAAATATCAAATAAATGGTTTTAAAAATATTAAAGTAAATATTATATGAACTATTTCATGTGCTCAACTAATTTTATAGATATATATAAATGTTATGAATCTATTAAAATTTTTAGTTAGAACATATGTTGTATATATATTTTATTTAAATTCAAATAAATGAATAGTTTCAAAATTGACACTATTGTTATTTTATAAAAATTACATATTATAAAATTGTTTAAAAATCACAAAAAATATGTAAAATTTATATATTAAAATTTATATGGTCTAAAATGTAATAAAATATACAATTATGGACAATTCAAAACATATATGTATTTATTTATAATGATTTAAAATTTAGAATATTATTAACACAAAGAAAATTAAATAGATTAAATAAGGATAAATCTAGTTGATAATTTTTAAAATAAATTACCAACATGTGTAAATTTTATTTGTTGATTATATTACAACCATATCTCATCTAATATTCTGAATTGAGTCATTATTGGATGTTTTTATTGTAAAGACCTATAAAATTCAAGGGAAATTTTTTCTTAATTTTTTTTGAAATTTTACAAGAACGCGGTTTCTGACGGCACCTGATTCCGAGGCCCGGAGTGCCCGGAATCAATTTCCGAAGTTTGGCTCGGGTACGTTCAGTGAACGAACAAGCGGGAATTTCTAACTTTTGAACCGGTGCCCGGAATCAAACTCTGAGGGCACCGATGAACTCGCAGCGCCGATATTCGCTTAAGGAGACCTTTTCCGAGGTTGTGTTTATTGCGGGTTGAGAGTTAGTTTTTGGGAGTTTAGAATAAGTTAAATAAATATTGTGGAATACAAATTTTTATTTTAACTTGTTGGTTAACTTCTCCCAAAGGGAGTTAGAGGTGGGACCCACATCCACTTAACCTCCCATGGGAGGATTAAGTGTGGTGGGGCCCACACGAAGCATAACTCTTCACCTTCTCTTTTTAAACTCCCAATAACCCCTCTTTAATTAACTTGACAACTTGGGTTATTAAATGGGTTGAGTTGTTTAATTTCAAACCTTTGAATTTCAAAATGGTTTGGTTGAGTAAATAAAATAAGACCTTAGCTTATTTTATTTGGGATAGAATTCTCTAGACAATCTTGAGAGAATTTGGAGCCTACTTCTTCTTCTTCTTCAAGCTTTGACGAAGAACGCGAAGAACCTTCGAACATCGACGAAGAACGCCACGTTCTCGGGAATCGTCTTCCGCAACGCCATACCCGCGACACTGACGATGTCTTCTTCTGCGATGATTTCCCGCGACGAAATCATCGTCAAAGAACTTCGAATCCTCGCTTCACGACATCGACGTCCTTCTTCCGTGACGCCGACCACCGCGACGCGTCTTCCGCGGGTCGTTGACGATCATCGTTCTTGAAACCGGGGTAGGGGTTTGTTGTTGATTATTTATTAATTCTCGTTCTTGGTTCTAGCATGACAATCTTGTGGATAAATATTTAAGTGTTATCGTCTAACGAGAGGGGGGGTCGGACCGCACAAACACGGCCGAATCCCCCCTCCTTTGTTCTTGAATATTATTATTTTTCTTGTGGATGAACGAGATGGCGTGGTGCCGTCGCACCACGCGGGAATCACATGGCAAATATTGCGCGGCGCCGTCGCGCCACACCGTGGAAAGATTATCATGAACGCGACGCCATCGCGCCGTGTCGAAAGAAACCGAAGGCGCCGCGACCGGAGCGGGGCCGTGGAGGAGGGGCGCGGTGTCGTCACACCGTGCCGGATGACGAAGACCGCGGCCGTTTCCGTGCCGCGGCGGAAACGGGAAGACTGGCGGCCAGCCGGGCCGCCGGTGTCGGAAGCCGGAAAGGGGACCGGCCTTGCCAGTCCCGTTGAGGAAGGACCGGCCGGCTAGGTCGGGCCGGCCGGAAGGGAGAAGAACTGGGGGTATTAATATCCCCGGCTGGCCAAAACCGGCCCCCCATAATGGGGGGGGGGGGGTCGCCGTTACACCAAGGGGGGGCAGCGCCCCCCGTTTTTCTCAAAGGAAGGCCCCCACGTGAGGGGGGGGGGCGGTTTCTCCAAGGCGTGGCATCAAGCCGCGCCGCCAGCTGAAGGAAAGCGGGGGCTTTGCCCCCCGCGCGTGGCACCCAAGCGACGCCCCGGTCGCGCCGCCGCGCCGGACCGCGCCGCCGCGCCGGACCACGCCGCCGCGCCGGCCCGCGCCGCCGCGCCGGACCGCGCCGCCGCGCCGGACCACGCCGCCGCGCCGGCCCGCGCCGCCGCGCCGGACCGCGCCGCCGCGCCGGACCGCGCCGGCCCGCGCCGCCGCACCGGACCGCGCCGCCGCGCCGGACCCCGCCGCCGCGCCGGCCCGCGCCGCCGCGCCGGACCGCGCCGCCGCGCCGGACCACGCCGCCGCGCCGGCCCGCGCCGCCGTGTCGGGCCACGCCGCCGCGCCGGACTGCGCCGCCGGCCGGGCCGCCCCAGGGGGGGGGGGGGTTGGGCCGGGTCGGCCCGGACCCGGACCCCCAGTTTTCGAATCGACTTCGGTCTTTTTCCCATAACATGAGCTACGGACCTCCGATTGACGAACCGTCAGTGGCGATGCGATCCTTGGATCGATACAGTTGATTCAGTATATCGCACTCAAGGTTTCGGAATACTTTGAGTTCGGCCGGGTTGGTTCGTACACGAAACCAACCGGGCCTTCGGAGCGGAAACGCTCATATCTTGAGCTACGGACGTCCGATTGATGTGTCGTCAGCTTTGTTGTGTTACTCTTAGTGAGACGGATCTTTTGGAATACTCCGCCCGAGGTTTGGACGCAGGTGGAGTACGGTCGGGTTGGTTTTGCCTTAAAAACCAACCGGGCCCCTGGGACGAAAAAGCCAATAACTCTCAGACCGGGCGTCCGATCGACGCGCCGTCTGTTGCGTTGAGTTCCTGTTAGAGATACGGAACTTTTGGATACATCAACTCTGGACATTGTGATAGTTGATGTGTCAGCCTCTCGGCTCGTGGAGCGGACCCTCCCGAACGAGCTTGCTGTGTGCGGGAACCCTAGTGCTGGCTGCGACTGTGACTGCTACTGCTACTGCTACTGTGACTGCGATGACGACAGTACAGAGATCCTTAGTGGTTTCGACGACGACGACTACAGCACTCAGCGATCCTACGTGGATCAGTGCTACAGGTCCTGTGTGGGCCCGATCCTGTGTGGGTCCGATCCTGTGTGGGTCATTGCGCTCAGCGGTCCTGTGTGAACCAGCGCCTACAGGTCCTGTGTGGGCCCGATCCTGTGTGGGTCTTTGATGGGGTTAGTTACCTATTGATCCTTCGTGGGTCCGACGACTTAGATGGATCAAAGATCGTCTTTATCGTCCTTCGAAGAAGTATACCTGTGTGAGCTGAATCCTGTTGTTTTACTATGTGGATTGTGTTGTGTTATCCTGTGTGGGTTTCGTTTTGCTTTCCTGTGTGGAATACGTATATTTTACTGTGTGGACTGAGTTGTACTTGGGCTCGGAGGTTGGAGCGTATTGGAATTGATGACTTAGGTATATGTATGGGCATATACCTAAGCAGTGTCGGTTGTTACTTAGTGTTTGTATCTCACCTTTGTGGTTTATCCTTTATGGATTTTGGGAGACCTTCAGGGGTCTCGGGGTCCCTACTGAGTAGCTTATACTCACCCCTGCACGGGCTATGCCCGCACTACGTTGTGTTGGTTGCAGACGACGGACAGTGTTGATCTTGGCTGAGGCTTGCAGAGCAGGACGGTACCTGGAGGTGGACAACTGGGCAGGACGTGTTCGGAGCGGACGGCGGGACCCCTGGAGCAGTGGAGCTATCTGTACCCACCCTTCAGGTGGGATTTCCAGTGGACCGATCGGTGTAGCGGCTTTTACATTACAGTTGTTGTTTTCCCTTTCGAGTTGTACTTTACTTTCAGTTTGGGTTTGTATACTGGCCCATTTACTTTTCCGCACTTTTAGTTGTACTCTGTTTTTACTTAGTGTTTACTTTTCCGCTTGCTTACTATGTGGTACTTGTTTACTTTACAAAGGCAATGCCTTCGCTTTTTATCGGGATTTACGCCTTGGTGCTAGTCGCCAGCCCCTGGCCTATGGAAGGCGGGCTTGGGGTAGTCACGGCACGGGCCCCGAGGACGGGTCATGACAAATTGGTATCAGAGCAGTTCGGTTCTACCGCGAACTCTGATCTTTTCTATGTGAAGCAATAATGTTTAGCGTATTGAGTTTGGTTATCAGTCCAGGGAGTCCAGTGTTGGTGCGGCGGCCGACGTATTTGTACACCAGGACCCTGACTACTGATTTCCGACTTAATGCATGAAAACATTGATTGCGTGTGTGTTTCAATGTTTTCTTTGTGATTACTTTATATCAGATCACCAGGTATACTGTTCTTACCGTGGCGCACCTGATTCCTTTTCAGGATGGCCCCACGACGGAAGCCAGCTAGGGTTCCGAGAGTCGAGCGTGATGACAGCCCACCGAGCGACGAGGCCTCGGTGCAGGGCCCTTTGTCAGCAGTGGCAACGGCGGTAGCTCTACTCGTCGAGCCATCGATGCTTCCAGCACCAGCCGCTGACGATACACGTCGCCTTAGCGCACTGCATGAGTTTCAGCGCTAGCGACCACCCAGGTTTCGTGGGGAGACGGACCCGCAGGCAACAGAGGACTGGCTGGAGGCAGTGGTACGAGTTTTTAGGCTACTAAGGACACCTGCAGACCTCATGGTGATCCTCGCTGCGAGCCTACTGCACGCGGCAGCAGGACGATGGTGGAGCTTGATGCTCCAGGTGCACGATGAGGCATCTCTACTTTGAACGGACTTTGAGAGCCTCTTCTGCTAGGAGTTCATCCCAGCCACCCTTCGTGCGGTGTGTATCCAAGAGCTTCTTCAGCTGTGATAGGGCAGCATGACGGTCGCTCAGTACTCGTCGAGATTTACTGATCTCTCGCGCTACTCGACCGACATGGTACGGGACCCATTCTTCTGGGCCCGGACCTTTGAGAAGGGTTTGAGACACGAGATCAGGGCATCACTGATCTCCCTCAGCATACCGACTCAGACAGGAGTACTGGAGCGGACCCTTTTGATGGAGAGTTTCCTTGCTGAGTCTACACCAGCGCCGAGACCCACCGCAGGGCGGCACGTGGCATAGTCATCTGCAGCAGGCAGTCGAAGGATGACTCAAGGGTCCTCGTAGACCAGACCTTCAGGCAGACGACCTCAGGACACTGGCTCTGCAGTGCGGGGGACACAGCGCGGAGCCAGTCTTTCGAGAGGCAGACAGTGCTACTCGTGCGGCGGGCAGGGCCACATGGCTCGTGACTGCCCGACCCGCCGTGCCGAGGAGCAGCAGACGGTTGAGGGACCACCGAGGCAGAGTCAGAGGGTCGACCATGGCGGTCCGCAGGGAGGAGGCAGACGATGAAGAGGAGCTGGTCGAGCAGCAGGTGGTGGGCGACGCTTTGAGGCTCTGCCACCACCACCAGGAGGTCCACCCCGACCACAGGGAGCTGGCGGGCAGAGACATGCACAGCTCCAGGCAGCAGAGGCCTACGACCACGGCGTGCCAGAGATGATTCGAGGTACTATCTGTGTCTATTCCACCCTTGCTGCAGTACTTATAGAAACAGGAGCGAGTCACTCTTTCATAGCCGCTGCCCTTGTTCGGAGCTCGGAGATTCCGACAGAGTCGTTGGCTCGATCCTTACAGCTAGAGACTCCTACGAGAGCAGACTCGACGATTACGCACTGGTTCCGGCAGTGCGAGCTTACTCTAGGAGGCGAGATCTTCGGCTGGGATCTTCTTGTAGCAACGTCGAGGCCTTACGACGTCATCTTGGGCATGGATTGGTTATCTACGGTCCATGCGCAGGTTGACTGTTTTAGGCGCAAGGTGCGATGTGTACGCACCGACGGGAGCAGGATCACCTTCACCGGCGAGAAGGGAGCCTTTGCAGCATAGGATGGACTTCCGCAGAGGAGAGGACAGCCCATCACTCATCATTTGGCTAGCCTCATCCTTGGAGAAGTTGACGTGCGGAGTCCTGGTTTTCCTGCAGTGGCGGATCAGTTTGCGGACGTTTTTCCTGACGACGTTCCAGGGCTACCTCCTCGTCGAGAGGTAGACTTTTATATTGACCTGTACCCCGGGACAGCCCCGATATCCACTCCAGCATATCGGATGGCCCCCGCCGAGCTTTGAGAGCTACGGGTACATTTGGAGGACTTGCAGGGCAAGGGGTTCATCCGACCCAGTGTTTCACCCTGGGCTTCCCCGATATTGTTCGCCAAGAAGGCGGACGAAAGCTTGCGACTTTGTGTTGACTATCGTCGCCTGAACCAGGTGACAGTGAGGAACAAGTATCCGCTACCGAGGATTGATGACCTCTTTGATCAGATCAAGGGAGCACGGTGGTTCTCGAAGATAGACCTCAGGTCAGGCTATCATCAGCTCAGAGTCAGAGACGAGGACGTGCAGAAGATGACCTTCAGATGTCAATATGGCCACTATGAGTTCTTGGTAATGCCTTTCGGCATAACCAATGCTCCATCAGTGTTCATGGCCCTCATGAACAGGATCATTCAGCCATACCTTGATCGGTTAGTTGTGGTCTTTATCGACGACATTCTGATTTACTCTACGACTGAGGAGGAGCACGCCAATCACTTGCGAGTTGTACTAGACACACTCCGAGAGCACCATCTTTATGGTAAGCTCTCGAAGTGCCAGTTCTGGATACGTGAGGTCCACTTCTTGGGACACGTTATCTCTGAGGCAGGAGTTGCAGTGGATCTTGTGATGATCGAGGCTGTGTTAGCATGGGAGCCACCCAGGAGCGTGACTGAGGTTCGGAGTTTCTTAGGACTAGCTGGATACTATCGGAGATTCGTGCCAGACTTCTCTAGAATTGTGGCACCACTCACAGCTTTGAAGAAGAAGGGGAAACCCTTCGTGTGGTCAGACAGTTGTCAGCAGAGCTTCCAGGAGCTGAGACAGAGATTGACCAGCGCACCTATCTTGAGGTTGCCTGAGGAGGGAGTAGGGTACGTAGTCTACTGAGATGCATTAGGGACCGGACTCGGATGTGTTCTGATGCAGGAGCGGGCACTGATCACCTATGGATCACGTCAGTTGAGGCCGCATGATCAGAACTACACTACCCATGACCTGGAGTTAGCAGCAGTGGTCTTCGCTCTGAAGACATGGAGACATTACCTGATGGGCGAGCGTTTTACAGTCTTTTCTGATCATCAGAGTCTCAGGTATATCTTCTCACAGAAGGACCTGAACCTGAGACAACGACGATGGCTCGAGTTCCTCCAGGACTATGACTATGAAATAGTCTATACTCCTGGAAAGGGGAACGTAGTAGCCGATGCCCTCAGCAGGAGGACGAGCATTCAACTACTTGAGGAGGCGACGGAGCAGCTGGACTCTTTGCTGATATCCTTCGTGGATAGAGATGGAGAATCCTTCCTTCAGTCTCTCACAATCACCCCTACACTACTGCAGCGGGTCAGAGAGGCACAGCGTGAGGACGCTGACTGTGAGACACGGCGTGCACAGATATCCTCGGGACAGGCACCTGATGGTTTCTCCCTTGGAGTAGAGCACTACATCCTTTTCAGAGGACGTACCATGGTACCAGACGCTTTGCGAGAGGAGGTGCTGAGAGAGTTTCACACTTCTCCTTTGGAGGTACATCCTGGAGTGGCGAAGATGTACCAGGATCTCAGACGACAGCACTGGTGGCCGGGCATGAAGAAGGCTGTAGCAGAGTACGTTTCTCGATGCCTCACCTGCCAGCAGGTGAAGGCAGAACATCAGGTACCAGCAGGCTTGGTACAGCCCTTGGAGGTCTCGGATTAGAAGTAGGACGGGATATCTATGGACTTCGTGACTGGACTTCCACGCACTTCCAGAGGTCACGACTCCATCTGGGTGATTGTTGACCGACTCACCAAGTCGGATCAATTCTTACCTATCAGAGAGAAGGGCTCAATGGAAAGCTTGGGACATCTCTACGTTCAAGAGATTGTGCGGATCCACGGCGTGCCATCATCTATCGTCTCCGATCGAGATGCTCTCTTTACTTCCCGGTTTTGGAAGGGGTTACAGGAGGCGTTCGGGACACAGCTACGTCTGACCACAGCCTTTCACCCTCAGACGGATGGTCAGACGGAGAGGACCATCCAGACTCTCGAGGACATGCTCCGCGCATGTGTCCTCGACTTTGGTCGTAGCTGGGAGGACCACCTACCCTTGGTGGAGTTTGCGTACAACAACAGCTACCACTCCACCGTCGGGATGGCACCGTACGAGGCATTGTACGGCTGACCTTGTAGATCTCCTTTGTGCTGGACAGACCCTGGGGAATCAACACTTGTGGGACCGGAGATGGTCCAGGCCACGACAGAGAAGGTCTAGGTCATCCAGGAGTGGATGAGGAAAGCTCAGAGCCGGCAGAAGTCATACGCTGACAGGAGGCGGAGGCCACTAGGATTTGAGGATGGAGACCACGTCTTCTTGCCGGTCTCACCTCGACGTGGTATTCGGAGATTTGGCCGAGGCGGCAAGTTATCTCCGCGCTTCATCGGACCCTTCCAGGTCCTCAGCAGGATTGGAGAGGTGGCTTATCGCCTGGCTCTACCACCTCAGTTGCACCGGGTGCACGACGTCTTCCACGTATCTCAGCTGAGGAGATACGTGCACGACCCGACACACATCATTGACAATGGGGATCTTGACGTTGACGATGGGGCGGCTTTTACGGAGGTCCTGGTGGAGATAGAGGATCGACAGGAGCGGGTCCTGCGTGGGTGATCGATTCCTCTTGTGCGCATCAGATGACACCACGGGAACCTCCAGGAGATCACATGGGAGCGGGAGGCTCAGATGCGTGCTCAGTACCGTCATTTGTTTCCCTAGTTTTTTATGTATCTTTACGGGGACGTAAAGCCCTGAGGTGGGAGTAATGTAAAGACCCATAAAATTCAAGGGAAATTTTTTCTTAATTTTTTTTGGAATTTTACAAGAACGCGGTTTCTGACGGCACCTGATTCCGAGGCCCGGAGTGCCCGGAATCAATTTCCGAAGCTTGGCTCGGGTACGTTCAGTGAACGAACGAGCGGGAATTTCTAACTTTTGAACCGGTGCCCAGAATCAAATTCTGAGGGCACCGATGAACTCGCAGCACCGATATTCACTTAAGGATACCTTTTCCGAGGTTGCGTTTATTGCGGGTTGAGAGTTAGTTTTTGGGAGTTTAGAATAAGTTAAATAAATATTGTGGAATACAAATTTTTATTTTAACTTGTTGGTTAACTTCTCCCAAAGAGAGTTAGAGGTGGGACCCACATCCACTTAACCTCCTGTGGGAGGATTAAGTGTGGTGGGGCCCACACGAAGCATAACTCTTCACCTTCTCTTTTTAAACTCCCAATAACCCCTCTTTAATTAACTTGACAACTTGGGTTATTAAATGGGTTGATTTGTTTAATTTCAAACCTTTGAATTTCAAAATGGTTTGGTTGAGTAAATAAAATAAGACCTTAGCTTATTTTATTTGGGTTAGAATTCTCTAGACAATCTTGAGAGAATTTGGAGTCTACTTCTTCTTCTTCTTCAAGCTTTGACGAAGAACGCGAAGAACCTTCGAACATCGACGAAGAACGCCACATTCTCGGGAATCGTCTTCTGCGACGCCATACCCGCGACACCGATGGCATCTTCTTCTGCGTCATCTCTTCCGCGACGATTTCCCGCGACGAAATCGTCGTCAAAGAACTTCGAATCCTCTCTTCACGACATCGACGTCCTTCTTCCGTGATGCCGACCACCGCGACGCGTCTTCCGCGGGTCATTGACGATCATAGTTCTTGAAACAGAGGTAGGGGTTTGTTGTTGATTATTTATTTATTCTCGTTCTTGGTTCTAGCATGACAATCTTGTGGATAAATATTTAAGTGTTATCGTCTAACGAGAGGGGGGGGGGACCGCACAAACACGGCTGAATCCCCCATCCTTTGTTCTTGAATATTATTATTTTTCTTGTGGATGAACGAGATGGCGTGGTGTCGTCGCACCACGCGGGAATCACACGACAAATATTGAGCGGCCCCGTCGCGCCGCACCGTGGAAAGATTATCATGAACGCGACGCCGTCGCGCCGCGTCGAAAGAAACCGAAGGCGCCACGACCGGAGCGGGGCCGCGGCGGAAGGGCGCGGTGCCGTCGCACCATGCCGGACGAAGAAGATCTTGGCCGGTTCCGGGCCGCGGCGGAAACGGGAAGACCGGCGGCCAGCCGGGCCGCCGGTGTTGGAAGCCGGAAAGGGGACCGGCCTTGCCGGTCCCGTTGAGGAAGGACCGGCTGGCCAGGTCGGGCCGGGCGGAAGGGAGAAGAACTGGGGGAATTAATTCCCCCGGCTGGCCAAAACTGGACCCACATAATGGGGGGGGGGGGGTGCGGTTACACCAAGGGGGGCAGCTCCCCCCGTTTTTCTCAAAGGAAGGCCCCCACGTGAGGGGGGGCCGGTTTCTCCAAGGCGCGGCATCAAGCCGCGCCGCCCGGTGAAGGAAAGCAGGGGCTTTGCCCCCCGCGCGTGGCACCCGAGCGGTGCCCCGGCCGCACCGCCGCGCCGGACCATGCCGCCGCGCCGGACCGCGCCGCCGTTCCAGGCCGCGCCGCCGGCCGGGCCGACCTAGGGGGGGGGGGTCGGGCCGGGTCGGCCCGGACCCGGACCCCCCATTTTCGAATCGACTTCGGTCTTTTGCCCATAACTTGAGCTACGGACCTCCGATTGACGAACAGTCAGCAGTTATGCGATCCTTGGATCGAGACGGTTGATTCAGTATATCGCACTAAAGGTTTCGGAATACATTGAGTTTGGCCGGGTTGGTTCGTACACGAAACCAACCGGGCCTTCAGAGCGGAAACGCTCATATCTTGAGCTACGGACGTCCGATTGACGTGCCGTCAGCTTTGTTGTGTTCCTCTTAGTGAGACAGATCATTTGGAATACTCCGCCCGAGGTTTGGACGCAGGTGGAGTATGGTCGGGTTGGTTTTGCCTTAAAAACCAACCGGGCCCCTGGGACGAAAACGCCAATAACTCTCAGACCGGGCGTCCGATCGACGCGCCGTCTGTTGCGTTGAGTTCCTGTTAGCGATACAGAACTTTTGGATACATCAACTCTGGACTTTGTGACAGTTGATGTATCAGCCTCTCGGCTCATGGAGCAGACCCTCCCGAACGAGCTTGCTGTGTGCGGGAACCCTAGTGCTGGCTGCGACTGCGACTGCTACTGCTACTGCTACTGTGACTGCGACGACGACAGTAAAGAGATCCTTAGTGGTTTCGACGACGAAGACTACAGCACTCAGCGATCCTACGTGGATCAGTGCTACAGGTCCTGTGTGGGCCCGATCCTGTGTGGGTCCGATCCTGTGTGGTTCATTGCGCTCAGCGGTCCTGTGTGAACCAGCGCCTACAGGTCCTGTGTGGGCCCGATCCTATGTGGGTCTTTGCGGGGGTTAGTTACCTATCGATCCTTCGTTGGTCCGACGACTTAGATGGATCAGAGATCATCTTTATCGTCCTTCGAAGAAGTATACCTGTTTGAGCTGAATCCTGTTGCTTTCCAGTGTGGATTGTGTTGTGCTATCCTGTGTGGGTTTCGTTTTGCTTTCCTGTGTGGAATACGTATATTTTCCTATGTGGACTGAGTTGTACTTGGGCTCGGAGTTTGGAGCGTATTGGAATTGATGACATAGGTATATGTATGGGAATATACCTAAGCAGTGTCGGTTGTTACTCTGTGTTTGTATCTCACCTTTGTGGTTTATCCTTTATGGATTTTGGGAGACCTTCAGGGGTCTCGGGGTCCCTACTGAGGAGCTTATACTCACCCCTGCACGGGCTATGCCCGCACTACGTTGTGTTGGTTGCAGACGACGGACAGCGTTAATCTTGGCTGAGACTTGCAGAGTAGGACGGTACCTAGAGGTGGACCACTGGGCAGGACGTGTTCGGAGCAGACGGCGGGACCCGTGGAGCAGTGGAGCTATCTGTACCCACCCTTCAGGTGGGATTTCCAGTGGACAGCTCGGTGTAGCGGCTTTTACTTTACAGTTGTTGTTTTCCCTTTCGAGTTGTACTTTACTTTTAGTTTGGGTTTGTATACTGGCCCATTTACTTTTCCGCACTTTTAGTTGTACTCTGTTTTTACTTAGTGTTTACTTTTCCGCTTGCTTACTCGGTGGTACTTGTTTACTTTACAAAGGCAATGCCTTCCCTTTTTATTGGGATTTACGCCTTGGTGCTAGTCGCCAGCCCCTAGCCTATGGAAGGCGGGCTTGGGGTAGTCACGGCACGGGCCCCGAGAACGGGTCTTGACATTTATCTGGGGTTTGAATTTATTATAAATTAATATTTTTGAGGTTTCCAAAACTGACCCTCTCCTCCCTTATAAAAGGGAACCTCCTCTCTCTCCTCCTCACACCATTTTGAGCCTTGAAGCTCGGCCAAACTCTGCCTATTTCACTTCCCCACTTCCCTAAAAACTATATAGAGGAACCGGTCTTCTAAAAAGACTATCTCTAGTGCCCGAAGAGGAAGTTCAAAGGATGCACTTTGAGAAACAGGTAATACATTCTACCGATTCATTCAAGTTTCTTTCTTCTTATACTTCCTCTTATTTAGTGGTTTCATTATGAAGTAATAAGATCAGTATAACTCATATAATTATATGTTATTATATATATGAAACATCCCTATTTCACCTTCTATCCATCCTAAGGAAAATGAAATCACCACACGTGTGTACGTACGGAATACCGTTTCCACGCCGTGGTGTAATCTATTTTTTCACCACCACCTTACATAGATGGGTATAATGGTGTAAAGAATAACTAAATGTGATTATTATAACATCATACTGATTCTAATATATTATATCATTCACTCCAATTCAATTTAATAAATATGGGAATGATATCATAGCGCGTGCGTACATACGGATTACCGTCTCCACGACATGATGGGATTCATTTTCCATGTTAAAAATTCAAGATTGATAATAATGTACATATAATGAATAATAATGAGATATATGACATAATAATGATACTGGATTTTTTAATATATTATTTTCTTACATCCATTCAATTTAATAAGGAAAGGAAAACAGCACTCATGCGTACGTACGGTCTACCGTCTCCATGAACTATGTATTTCGTTCCATTTGTCGATCTATTATATATATTTATATTCTGAATATATATTATATATAATCGATGTTTTACATTCTGTAATTATTTAAATCATGATATAAGTAATAATAATATCAAGAACAACAAGTCTAAACACGTTCGATAAATAAAACGATTTTAACCAAAACACTACTTTAACATGAATTTTACAAAAGAACGGGTAATATAAAGTCATAAGTGAATAATATATGATATCATACCAGTGAATATGATTCTGTAATAAGTAAATAACATTATTTAAATCATTATACAGGAGTTTCAGATACGTACAAATCATATCGTACCTAAGGTAAGGGAAAACTTTTCCAATCTCGTTTTTATCTGAGATTGTTTGTTTATAAGTATTTACTGGGGTTATATTTTTCATCCATGACCATAAAATGTTTTACATAAAGTGTTTAATATTATTCCATGTATGTTTAATGACATGTTTACCCCTCTTTGACTTTTACTTTGTGTAATGGAAGGAATCTTTCTTTTGTTTACCATACGTTGTACTTTTTGATTTTTCGGGCCAAAGTACGAGATAAATGTATTTCTAACTTATACGGCATGAATATATTTATATGATTTCATAGATCATTATTTCCATGAATCTTCCTTTACAGGTTTTCAGGATTATTTTTAATCAACTTTTTTTAGTTTACAATTTTATGACATGTTAAGAAATGAAAAATGTTTTTTAAGTAGAAAGCATATTTTCCTTAAGAATGGAGTTCAAGTGTTTTATCAAAATTATTTTCCATATAAGATAATATAGGGTTCTGTATATATCCCTATTTTTACATTGATTTGATTATGTTATGATGGAATTATTTTTATGATGTCCTTTTATGGATAATATTATGATGACCAGATGTTTAAGAACCCCATTTTTATTACATGGGTTATCTTATGATGTATGATTTATGATTTTGTGGCACACATAAGAATGGTTTCATTCTGAGATGGGTGGGAACTATATCTCTCTCCAATGAATTGGGTAAAGATTTATATCTCATGAGATAGACATGGATTGAATGGAATGTAAATCCGGTTCAGTAATACAGGACCAGAACGGCAAGTAAACCAAATTCAGTAAGGGACCATGTCCACTTAGATGGTCTTGGAAGTAATGCCTTGGATACTATGGAAATCATAACATGTTCTTAATGGTTTCCAAACTTTCATGTTTTTTTTCCATGCTATTTTATCATGATTAATGTTTCTTTATGATCTATGCCTTACATACTGCCATGTTTTAAGTCATTGCTCAAGATTTTGATGTTTAAGCATTCTGTTCTTGTTTTTTTAAGTTCAAATGTATATGATTTGTTCTATTTCCCCCATGAATACCCTTATTGAGCATTTGATCTCACCATTTATATGTTTTCTTTTCCCCAGGATTTAAAGAAAGGTTTTAGGTAAGAAAATAAAAGGGGATGATCTTTATGTGAGATGTTGAAGATCTTTCTCCAAAATTAGAAGATTATATTCCATGTTTCCAAAGACACTAAAATATTATGGTCCTTGTGTGTCTGTTTTTGTTATGTATTAAGTATTCCGAAAAATTAATGTAATTTCCATGTACGTCTCTCTTTGGGTCTCTACATGTACACCAATTACCATGTCAAAATTCTATAAGAAATTTCTCTCTTCTCATTCACAATCAAGAAATTGTTTTTTTATGAATCTAAATTCAATTAAATTTATTAGGACATGTATCAATATGAACCCCTTAATATCAATTTCATTTACATTTTATGAAAAACCCCTTTCTCTCTCATCAACTATTTTTATGAATTCTTATGTTACACCGCTACGCGGCCGAAATTGAACCGAAATTTTTCTCAACCCTAATTTATTATATATTAAATATCAACCCCATTTATCTATCGAGGGTATTAATCTTTATTCCCACTAACATATTTATTATATAGTTTCATGTATTAATTCCACATTTCTTTATCTTGGAATAAATAATGATGTTTAATCAAACGGTGTTGTATGATCCATGTGGCACAATTATGCATGAAATAAAATGTTTAAGAAGGGTGCACCCTGATAGCGCTGTAATGCATTGGGTAAAGATTTGTACCATTATATGTCAAGTTAAATGAGGGTTTACTCTTTCTAATTCACGTACAATGATGTTTTAATCATTCTCCATGTGAAATGATAATTGGCTCATGTAAATACCATGTTAATTTTCTTTCCACATTTCCATGTTATGATAATCATGCTATATCATTCCTTTTATGTTCATGTTTCTCTTATTCTCCATTGATATAGCTATTTCCTAAAATGAATTATAATATTCATGTTATGACTTGTTTACTCCCTTACTGGGAATTTTATCTCACACATTTTTTATGCATGTCCTCTGGTTATCCCATGCAAAGCTATGTTTAAGGTAAGGAAATGGTCGTGTAAAGGAAGTTTTAAATTAAGATGTTGTGTTTCCTGTTTTATGTCATTATGTAATGTTCTTAAGCCCTAAAGACACTAGAACACTCAATCATCTATACTATATCAAGTGAATATTTTTTGTAATAAATCATATTTATGTCTGTAATAAAGATTTGGGATTTTAAATTTTAAATGGGAGAATTAACCAAAATAGTAGTATAATATATGATTGATATTTAAAAAGAGTACTCAAAGTGGGATTATGGCTCAGTTAAATATTATATAAATATTCATTAAAATTTGAAATTTATTTACTTAATCAAATTATATATATAAACACACCATAAGATTAATTATCAAAATGTAAATTTTTTATTGATTAAAAAAATTCAGTTTTAACATAAAAATAATGAAAAGAAACACTAAAACAAAAAAGTAGTGAAAACAATGGGTTTAGTCTCACGCTGTGACCTAATACCCTACACATAGGAATCACCTTCTTCAAAGAATATTATTATAAACAATAATATTATAAAAAACTTGCAATTAGTATACAAACAACAACACTTAGTATTTCTAGTCTTAAAGCCTATTCAATAGTTATATATGAGAATAAAAAAAGAAAGGCCACAAAAAAGGGTTGAGATAATATATGGTATTCTACAGCTATAGTGAAACAGATAGTGTGTGTTGTTAAATAGATCAAAAACATAAAATTTCTCAAAATTAACGAGAAAATAAAGGGATATAATAAGTAAAGAAAGAAATATTTAGTTTTTCTAGATATGTGATGCTTCATAATCATTATGGACCTTGTATTTGTCTATGCGAGGAGAATGAAAAGATCGCTCTAAAACTGTAGGAAAATAACGTGTCATGGAGTATGGTTTTTCAATCTTAATATATTCAAAAATACTCCCCACATAATTCTTAATTTAGTATATGAACAAATATTAATTTCAATGTGTTCCACACTTTTTCACCAATTTTTTATTCGTCATATATCCAGTGTATGATAAACACACACATGCAATAGAGATCATCTAGAATTTATACTTCTCAAACGTAAAATATATATTTAATAATAATAATAATAATATCCTGAATCATTTTACTAATAATCAAATAAAGAAGCCCTTGAATTTCTGTTCAATACATCCCTGTAGGGGTTTAGGAATAATCAGTAATGAAACAATGTGAGGATATCTACATTAACTCCCAGAAAATAGTTATATAAAGCACTAAATTAAAATATATCAGAAAAAATTGTTTCAATACTGATGGTGCAATGGTACAATGGTAGCACAGTCAATGGTGTAACATGCCAATTCAATTACACCTGGTAGAAGAAATGGTATGCAGGTAGCATTCCGAATAGTAGCATGACTCATGTGGTAGCATAACTATAGTAATAGTAAGATTATAATTGTAGCTTATTTGGTAGTATCAACCCTCCAATGGAAGAAAATCAATGACTATATCAAATAGAAATTGTTGGATCATGCCTAGCTGTGGAACATAGTCTAGTAGTGGCATAAAATTTTGTTATAGCATGTTGGGAAGTTCCATAATGTTGTTGGAGGCATAAATTAATGGTATCATGCATCATAACTAGTGAGAGAAAATTTCATCTAATGGTTGATCTTTTCTATAAATAACCAATTTTCATCCAATATTAGTTATATTATATTATATTATCATAAAATAGTAAATACGTTAGAATAATAATACACATGATTTATGATCATTTTAAAAAATATGTGACAATAATCTCCCCTCATTGTTGATCAAAAATCATTTCATTTTATAACCCAATTATAAAAAATATATGTATAAGTATATGAATTATATGTAATGTTATCTTATTTAAAATTAAAAAATATGTTTGAGATATTATGAAACATAAATCCTTGAAGTAGAATTAAAAACATAAATTTAAAAATGTAAACATATATTTTTATAACAAAAAAATTGAGCTGGAAAGGAAAAATCCATCCAAATAACCCCCACCCATTGGGATTATCAAAAAGATAAGAAAATGAAAAAAAATGAAAAGAGATAAAGAGGAATATATAGGCTTCAATAATTTAGATATTTCATTGAATTACATGTCAAAAGGAAATCCATGGGAAAAAAATAATCCCTATCAAAAAAACATCCAATTATAAATGACTCTCACCTCGGGATGTAAGATGAACTGATCCTTTTCCTTTTCTAGAGAGAAGAGGAAATATGGTAGAAGCTTACATCAGTGATGTAGAAATAAAAATATCTCAAATCACCATTGATATGATATTTTTGATAGATTCATCTAAATAAAAACTGAACGACTAATTTTGTGGAGGCAAAGGGGTATTAGATGGTGATGTAGTAATGTAAGACATATGAATTGCCTCGTGTTATGCAAAAACTGTCCATGATATATACAAAAACATCTTGATGATTTTTAAAACATAAAATATTATATTTCCACCTCTATCTATAAAACAAAAAAAATTATTTTCTTCTATGGGTAAAATTAATAGAGGAGCATGGAAATTGACCTGGTCAACCTATTCCATAGAGGACCTATTGTTAACGGTAATTGTTAGGTTCTCATCTAAAAACATATAGTGGGAATTCAACTCATGTTTTATATAAATCCTAGAATGATATTATTTTTGTATCCTGGGAAATGGTTTCCCAATCACATAGGTCTTTATTCAAACACTCTCTTATTAAATTATACATATGCTCTCAATGTTTTTCAATTTCCTACAGGTCCTCCAGATGAGATGTATGAATATCACCTATAATGTCGAGAAACTCCACTTATACTATAGATTTAATCACTTCATCATCAATAGAGTAAAAATGATATGGAGCACAAGATGTATAAGAAATAGGTGGGGGTAATGTCTCTATACTCTCCAAAAAAGTAGCCCAGCTAGAAGAAAAATAGGTCCTCATCTCCTCAATAATAGATCCCATGGATTCTGTATTAATGGATAATATTTTATTTTCAATTTCAACATCTTGAATCTATAGAATAATATTTTTTTGAATATTGAAAATAACTTGATCAAAGTGATTCCTGTAGTAAGATTCACTATTCTAAGTAATATGAGGTTCATTAGATTTCAAATTACAACTGAATTCATAAAGTACTATCTCTATAATGACATCAAAGACAACTCTGGTAACATACTATGAAGAAATTTTATAAAAAGGTGAAGCAACCCTCTTAGGACTATGAAAAAAGTCATCTATAGGCTCTGATCTAGTTGGTGCATCTAAAGGAAAAGAATGAAGCTCACTATAATCATTAATCTTTTCTATAAGAGATCCTTTAGGATCTTCTCCATCTACAACTAAGATGGAAGGTCCACTATTCTTTGGTGGACTGCTACGATCATCCTCACTAGCATTATCTCAATCATCTATGTCTCGATGAGAGTGTCAAATAATCTTTGAACTAAGTGAATGATTCTCATTGAATACCAATCCATCCATAACTGAGAAAGAAATATAATCCCTCTATACTAACTTATTACTAGATATGCATGGGGCTTCCTCCCTCTTCGATAGATTTCCACACATTACCGCTAATAGAAGTACCATCAACAGTAGACTGAAAAAAACCTGGCATATCCAAAAACCTAGAGGAAGAAAAACCAATAGGAGGAGGATGATGTGAGTAATCTCTCTCAACATCATCATCTTTATAACCTTTAATGTCATGACTTACATCTCTTTTCCCATTATTTCCCTTAAAATTATCTTCATTAGACACATCCACCACTCTGTTAGATAATTATAAATAACTCTAAAACAATTATTCTCGAGAAACATCAGTCTCCTCATATGAATCTCCTTTACTAAAGAGACTCTCACTAGTAGTGAGTGAATTAGGTGAGCTTGTAGATCTAAAAGATACAAAGGGAATTGTAGCAATTTCTGGGTAACTCCCATATTCACATGAATCAACTACCTCTTTAACCACATCAATAAAATTTTGCTCTACCTACTCAAATGAATAAACCAAAAACTCTTCTATCTCCAATCTGGGATCCATTATGATCTTATTTCTAGTAGGGTGTTCTGAAGTGTTAAATCCTCTTAGATCCTATAACTATATTAAAACCACTTTTTCTTCGTAGTATTCCAATTAACATTTATTCAAATATAGGTATTTTTTTATTAAACAAAAACCATAACAAAAAACCACAACATATTCTTCTTCATCAACCAAGCCCTTGGATTCCAACATAGAAAATATCATCTTAATAAAAATAAAAAAAATTGACCGGGGAGTGAAATTTCACATTTATATCATGTGCCACAAAAAATATCTAAAAAGATTGAATTTAACCCCTCCTTTCATAATTAATAAATATAACCATCCTAGTATCTCATTGTGATAAATTTTCCTTTCCTATGACATGGAATATGTTTAATGAACTTAAAAAGATTTCCATATCCACCATCTAACTCCATATTAGTAGGAGTCCTCACGTTATTTTCTCCAGTAAACTCCAAAAGTGTATCCTCATAAACAAAAAACTCACTATCTCTCAGTATTGGACCTTGATAATCATTATAAAATCCCCTAAGAGGAATATTTATGCACCTTTCCCACTCTCTTGGAGAAAAGGTTATATCTTTACCATCTATCATACCCTAAATCAAATTATTCATTTCTCCAAAATTGAATATTACATATTTGTTGAACTGGTGAACTAGCGTCATATGAAAACATGCCTCCTTTATGGGGATGTAATATATTGATACATTATTCGATATTTCCCTATGTAAAAATTATTTTCTCAATAATAGTCACTTTTCATCTATTTATTTCTCGGAAATAACCACATAGTTCAAAAGATGGGGGTTTCTCAGCTCAACAACAACATGAATAGATTCACCATTACCCTTCTTTATAGGTTGAAAACCTAAAGAATAAGTCTAAGGGATGCTTATCTCAATCAAATTAACTAAATCAAAGGGTGGGGGAAAAGTGTGAAAAATGATGCAGTTTGGGAGATAAGGGAGGAATAAACTGTTATAAAGAGTAATCACGAGTGAGAGAGTGACTTGAAATTAGATTTTAGTCTCATTTATAACATTTAAGGATTTGATAGAAAAAATATATTAAAATAATAACAATTAAACAAAAAAATGATATATAGTATTTAAAAACAGTAGAAAAATAGAGGTTCAACTTGTGCATTTAAAATTGTGACTCTTTATAACGGTGAAGCTTTCCAATGGTGGATCCTTCCAACATTGGCTTTTCCAAATATGGATTTTCAAATAGTGGATTTTCCAATGGTGGATAACCAACAGTTTTTTGTCCACAGGTGGAGCATTATAATGCTGGATCACCATTAGTTTCTTACCAATGGTGTACATTATATCAATTGATCATTCCAATAGTGGATCATTCCAATAGTGGCTTTTCCAATAGTAGATTGTACATTGGATGAACACTAATAGAGTTCCTCTAATGGTGTTTCTTTAATGCTTAAGGATTAAATAAAATTTATCATTCCTAATTCATGTATGATATAGATTAGACCCTTAGAATTCATTGTATTTATCCAAATATCAGCAAGATGATGGTTAGTTCTTGTGAAATCAAGAGTTATATCACCTTTTTTTTAAAGATCTCCCAAAAAGTGATGTCTTACATCAATATTATTTTTTCTAGAATGAGATATAGGACTATAAAAAATATTTATCTCACATATGTTGATAGAACTTATAGGTAAATCTCTAAATTGGTATCCAACATAGAGAAAAATGTGTTTAATTCACTGATTTTGTGCACAGAAACATCCAACAGCTATGTATTCATCCAAGACAGTAGATATTGAAATTGAATTTTTTTAATACCCCAATATACTAGTGACTTTCCTCAAATATGATATTTTCCATAGGTTATATTTTTATCTAACATACAAACACCATTATTTGTATCTAAATGACTTACTAAATCAATTGTATGCCCTCTATGATATCAGAATCTTAAATTGATAGTATATTTGAGGTTTTTGAAAATTATGTTAATATAATGTAAATGATATTGTATTGAATTTTCTTGAAAATGGATATACGTACACACATTAAACATAACATGTAGTTATATATAAGTCATATAGATAAAATTTCCAATCATACCTCTATAACTGGATTGATCTATTGAATTTCCAGTTTCATCAAGATCTACCTTACATGTGGTACTCATGGGAGTGTCACTAATTTTAATACAATCTATACCAAAACATTTTTGAAGGTATTTAGTGTACTTAAATTAATTTTAAAAAATCAATCTTTATTTTGTAAAATTTTAAAACCTATAAACAATTTATGTTCATCCATCGAACCCATTTCAAATTGAATTTGCATCATTTTTGAAATATCAGTACACAACGAATTTTTTAAAGATCCACAAATAATATCATCAACATAAATATGGGAAAATATTACATTTATTGAAATTATTTTTATAATAAGAGTGGGATCTACTATATATTTAGAAAAAACATTAAGAAATTATAAAATAACAGAGCATATCATACCATGATCTAAGATCTTGTTTTCAACCAAATCAATCTTTAGTTTAGTTATAAACATGATATGGAAAAAGATTAATTTGAACTCCAAGGGTATTTCAACAAAAACAACCTCAACTATATATCAATTTTTTAATTAACTTTTGACATCTATTTGATAATGTTTGAAATCTAAAGGTGCTACATAGGAATGAAATATTAAAATAGCTTCAAGCCTAGCCACTAGTTTAAAGGTTTCTATATAGTCAATAATTTCTTCATGACTATATCCCTGTCTAGACAATCTATATTCATTTATGACTATAGTTCTTGACTCATCAACTTTTTTATAAACACATACTAATATCTTATAGTAGTAGTTTCTTTAGGTATAACTATACCTCCCCAAACTCTATTTTATTCAAAAAAAAAATTATGTTCTTCTTGCATTACTATAACCCAAAATTCATCACTAATTTCATAATTGATGTTATTAGGTTCATGATGTGATAATAATTTTTTATGTTCAACCTTATTTCTAGGAAAATATCTATTTTTTGTACATGTGTCTTGATATCCAACAATTGTGTAAAGAGAATGGTATATATCCCTTATAGCTATTAAAAAAATAATGATGATTATCACATTTTATTTTAAAGGTTTAGGTTTAGGTTTGAGTATTTCCTCAAAACTGGATTATTTTTATAGCTTGTTTCAAAGAATTTATAGATTGATTAGCATTGATATTAATATTTTATAAATCATCCTTAAAGTTTTAAAAATTCTTATTAGGATCATGTGGGTCTATATCATTAAATTTGATATGAATAGATTGTCCAACAATGATGGATATTTTATTAAATGACCTATATTATTTATTATAAGTTTAATAAAATTTCAAAATTCCATTATCACTCATAGAAGCAATTTATTTAGGATTATACATAGTATTAATAATAATTAAATTGCAAAAAAAGGTATAAATTTATTGACCTTTGTATTTCAACCATTCCATAATTTATAAGGATTTTTCATTAAGTGGGGTCATATATAAAACACTATTAATAATATAACAAGTTGAATTCACACATTATTCCCAAAATAAATAGGTAAGTCATACCCACGAAGCATGGTGCATGAATTTTCATGAAGGGGTAAATTTCCCCCATTTAAATCTCCATTTTTTCATGGTGTCTTAATAGCATAAAAGATATGATTATAGATATTTTTAGCAAAAAAAAAAGTGTCAGAGTAATTGTATTCGAACACATGGCCATGGTATCTTTTCAAGGTATTAATTCTATGTCCTTGGTGATTTTCTACAGTTTTTTTATATTTTGTAAATTGAGAATAATATTTTCTTTAGTGATAAAAAAATAATAACCAAGTATACAGAGAAAATTATTCTTAAAAATCATAAAAATAATGATATAAATTTAATCCAGAAACATGAAAAGTTACAAAAATCCATGTAAACCAACACTAGTGGTTAAGAAGATAAATATTGTTTCGTTCATTTGAATGAAATTTTGTATAGATTCCGATTTTGAGATGGGTTACAAATTTTATCATTTAGGAATTTTAGTTTAGGTGTATCCTCAACTAAACCCTTCCTAGAATTCATTATATGTGGGTAAATATTACAATTTCCATGTCTCCTAATCCAAATACAACATTATTTGTAAAGGGAACATATGAAATATATACTTTTAGAAAAAATTAATCTAAATTAACAGCATAAACTGTATCATTTTTAAATAATTAAAGACCAAAAAAATTTAATATCCAAAAAATGATATTATTTTCTAACATGACATGAAAACCATCATCACATAGCTATGATATGACATAATTATTTTACTCTAAATCACCTAAAAATAAAACATTATATATTAAAATATTGTTATTGAATCTGATTTGGACAAGGCAAATAATTTTCCCTCTGAAATTATATCAAAAAGTGACATTTCAAACATCCACTTTTCATAGATTCTTAAAACTTTAATAATATCAAATCATTTGTCCAGAATATATAATATCTAGATACCATAAGTTCTTACATGATATTTTCAAGGAAGTTCCATGAAAAAAAATTCATTATAAAAATTATTTTGGTATCCAAATCTTCTTGGTTACCTAAATGTTAGTAATCAAATTTTTAGAAACCCATAATTTCATAACAGTTTTCCAATAAAAATATTTCTAAAATTTATAAATAAATACTTTTTTAGGTCTATATGAGTAAAAACTATTATGAGAAATAGATTTAGGAATGAATTTATGTTTTAAAAATCCTTCTCTGTCATGGTTGATAAACAATCCTAGTAGTGTATTTAGGTTTTTTATGTTTAACTTGTATTTGGGAAATATTATTTCTCCCATAGGTGTACCCTTCCAAATATATCATTTTTTCTCATTAAAAATTGTTTATTTATTGTTCTCATTTATTAATTAATCATTTTTCTCTTTGGAATAGTACGATCATACCTAAAATTAATAGTCAAATCTTGATGTTTCTTTGAATTCAAATATTTTTCTTTGAGTTCATGAAATGTATCATCCATCATATTATAGTAATTTAGAATATAATTATTATAAATATTTTCATCATTGGTTTCATCTCTATATAAATTATAAATATTAACAAGAGAAGATGGAATGGCATCTGAATCCTTAGATGTGTTTTTTATAAAACACATATTGTATCTAGCATACTTTAAATCTTAGGCTGAGTCCGAATCAATCTAGCTATCATCAGAATCACTCGAGGTTTCATTAATTTAATTCAGGTACCTCATATCCATATAATCATATTTCTTATTTAATTTAATGTTAGGAAAGTTATCTTTAAAATTTCTTTTCATTTTTTTCTCATTTTATATTCTTTTAGTTGAACATTCATACATCTCTTAGTCCTTTCTCATGTTTCCTCTATTAGCATATTTACCTTTATAGCTGGGTTTCCTAAAGAAATTGTTCTTCTTGTAAAAATTCATTCTACTTTTATCCAACTGGTCTATTACATCATCACTATCATCAAGTGAATTATCATCACTTGAACAATCATAATTTGTTTTCTCCTTCTATTTATATATACTATATTCATGTGCTACAGATTTTCTTTTTGGATCCTCATCCTTTTCGTTGTTCACTTTGATCTCATCATAACATGTAATCTATTTTCCTGTCATCTCCATATCATGCCACTTAATTATATAACCATACTATATTATTAACACAGATGATCATCTTCATATATCTAGTAGACACCTAAAATAGTGCATCAATGGGTCTTTGTCAGAAACATGATTCACCAATAATTACATTGTGTTCATGGTCCCATTGAAAACCTGATATAAATATAAAAAATATCTTCATCATGTTTTATCTTAAAATTTTCATATTTAAAATTAATAGTTTTGAAGTGAATTTTAATTATAGTAGATGTTCCCTCACAAGAAATAGCTAATCTGTTACAAATTTCAAAAAAAAATATAGGTAGAATTTTAATTAAATTATTTATTGCCAAAATCAAAATACAAATAATCCATAGCTCTAAATTATTTATTATATCATGATTTAGTAGGATCAACCAAATTAGTTCTATCAGTTTTGGGTATTTCATATTTTTCTACCATTTTATTTTAGCTTTCAAAACCCATTATCTCAATATGCATTTTAATTTTAATTTCCCACCAATAATAGTTAGTTCCAATAAAATAATGATATATGTTGGTAATTTAACCCTCTATTATGTGATACATAATGAACTAAATTTATAAATAGATGCAATTTAGTATCTTTGAAGAAAAACTAAATCATAGTTGGAATATATTTACAAATTCCTCGGATACAAAATGTTATTTAGAATGAGTTACTCACGAGGATGTGAATTGAGTTCAAAATACTATTTTTGATGGAAATAGTTTTAAAACCCCTATAAATAATTTAAAAATAGCCGTATTAATCAAACCTGTTGTATAACATACAATTTATCTTTCAAAATATTTTTCAAAGTGTGATTAGGGCTCAGATAAAATAATAGATGAAATTAATTTAGCTATTGAAATTGATTACCATTTTAAAATCCATTATATAAAATGTTGAGATTAACTATCAGAGTAGAATGTTTTTTTGATTATATAAATTTATTTTTAACTTAGAAATAATTGAAAATAAAATAGTAGAGTAAAAAAGGGGTTCATTTTCATGATGATACATAATATCCTCCTAAATGGAATCACCTTCTTTCAAGAATATTATTATAAACTATAATCTAATACAGAACCTGGATTGGGTATACTAACTGTTGTGCCCAAGTGATTTCATTTGATGTCAATAACCTGTCAATGAGTGATAATTGATGAACTAGAGCTTGAAGAGTGATAAATCTTGTGGAATGATGGTTGAAGAAGTTTCATCAAATCAGACGATTGCAGAGCTGATCTTAAAGTTCCAAGACTTATATCAAGGAGATACAATGTCACAACATTGTTAGAAGCCCAGGCTTTGTCTTCACAATGCATGAGGAGATAAAGAAGTGCCATCCACAATTACTAAGTGGGTGAGGGATGAAGTGGTTTGAAGAAGACCATGCACTATCTCTCAGTGCATGAGGATTTGAAGGTGATCCAACCTCATATATAATTGGATCATTGAAGAACATTGAAGATCATGTGAATCTTAATTTATGGTTTATGAAAATTGTTGAGAGATCCTTGGGAATTATATTCTTTAATAGAAGAAGAAGAGGAGGAGGAGAAGATATATGGAGTTATTAAAATGTTGAAGCAGAGAAGAGGAATTCTAAAGATGAAGAGGAGGTGAGGAAGAAGAGAATGGCATGAAGAAGTCTTGTTCCTACTTGGTAATTTAACCAAGTATACAAGGAGGGAGAGGAGCTTATGAAAAAAATGGTGCCAGCCCAAGAGCTGGTTACCCAAGCATCAACCCAAGGCACATGTGGGACTAGGTCACCACGCCCATGAGGAGGCCTAGGCAGAGCCAGCCCGCAGGAGGCCGGGCCTTGTGTAAGCCCGCGGGTGCCACACGGTGATGAATCCGTGCAACGTGGGCGCTAGGTGCGCGCCCGAAGGAAGCAGAGTGGGCGCTAGAGCACACCCGCAGGAGAACCGGTGCAGGGCGGCACCGGAGGGGGGAGAGGAGATTTCTGAGGGGTGTTTGGGAGGAGTTGGTTGTTAAACCGCGGAAAAACTGCAGCGCGTTTCGATGTGGGATGAGTTTTTTAAAAGGCAGATCTAATCCTGTCCGCTCATCCGATCACGCGACTGATCGCTGCCATCCATCTCATCTGCGGCGCTAGGTTCTAATCCTGACCATCCGCATTTATTAAATGTCGATCCAATGGTGTTGGAGTCATCTTCAATCTCTTGCCGAGTTGCAGACTCCCCGGGACGTCTCCCGCGAACCAGAGCTTCCCGAGCAAGGGAGATGAAGCTCTCGGACACCTCCGAAGAACATGAAGCCTCCATGATGATCGTATTGATGAACCGAATACATGAATGAATTAAAAGTTTCATGCATGAAACGAGATGAAGATTTCGAATGAGGCCGAGGAAAACGAAGTTGCCGAGGGTGCACTTCTCGTTCGACGTGCAAGAAAAGGCTCTGTATGCATTCATAAACGCATGCACATGATGTGCACACCAAGAATAAAAGATCATGTGGTCGAAAAAGAAAAAGGAAACAACTGGGATTCTAGCGTCCCGTGTTCCAAATTTTGAAGCCGAAGATATCGAGAATTCAAAAGCCTGATATTAATAGATCTTGATCGCTATCCTATGCCTATAAAAGAAGCCGTCTGAGAGAAGAAGTCCTGCGAATCTCCTAGCCTAGCGAAGCTCGAAGCTCCATGCACAACCTGTTCGAAAGAGCAGCCCGAAGCCACCCAAGGCTTCGAGAGATCCTTTTTCGCAACTCCTACGCAAAAGAAGTTAGGAGGAGGATTCCCTGTGCGCTCCCTTGCGCGACAGAGAAGAGGCCGAGCCCTGCGCGACCGCTACCCGCAGTCTTGCGCGGTAGCAAGTGGCCACACCCCCTGTGCTCGCAAACTTGCGCGACAGGAGGAAGCCACTGCGCCACCCGTGTGGTTGGAGGAAGCTATCGCACCTGTGCGATAGTATTTGTCGTGCCACTTGCGTAGAAGAAGAAGTTGTCGCACCCTACACACCTATTTCACCCAAGCACTCTTGGTGCGTAGAAGATCTGTGATCCCTGGTTTGCATGAAGGAGGAGGATTGTGCACTCTTTTTTTTCAGAAAGAAGGAGAACCTGAGGCCTTGTGTTGTCACAAAGAGGAACACATGAATGAGGTTGAGGCCTTGATAACCCTTGAGAAGAAACCCTCACACACATAATATCCACATACCTATTCAGTTTGTGTGTGATTTACTTGAAGAAGGGTGCTTGCATAGTAGAGTACATGTGCAAGTAAACATAAGAACAAAGTGTGTGTGCGCATGTTAAAAGAAAGATTAACATTGAAGAAGGAAGGCCACAACATATCATGGTTGTGGGTGTGCAAGAAAAAAAGACCACATTCCATCTTGTGGGTTGTGAGGGTGTGTTCACAAGCGAAGAAGAAGGATGTTGATGTATGCACATGCATGCATATTATTAAAAACTATATTGGTGAGCAAGACCGACAAGTTCTACTGGAGTTTGTTGAAGCTACTTGAAGAATTGAACAACACATTTGGAGAAGAGGAGTGGAGCTGTGAAGAAGAAGATGTTGTGGAGTTGGGGGTGTTTATCCAACTTGTAATTGGGGGGTATAACCAATTACCGTGTAAACATCTTCTAACATAGTGAAAAATCTGTGTTGGGGAGAGTAACCAACATGGGAGGGAGTAGGACTTTGTACCGAACCTTGTAAATCTCTATGTCATGTGCCTTCATTATCACTGCACCACCAAAAGAGTAGATCTAGGCCTTAACCAGTCACAGAGGTTGAATTGATCATTAAAAGGGAACAATTCTTAAAAATAAAAAGTTATCACTGATTCACCCCTCCCCTCTCAGTGATCACAACTGATCTAGGAATTTCACTAACAGAATCACGTTGCTATCCAATATCAAAGACTCTTACATAGTTATACGTGGGATGAATAATAATATCGAACATGAATCACCTCATCCACAATTTTAGTGGGTATACAGATTTAGTGGGATTAAGGAATATTTTGTATTCTCCCAAACTAGTGTAGGAGATAGTGTGTGTAAATAAAAAATAAAAACAACACACTTCTTAAAAGTAAATCAAAAATAGGTAAAGATATTATATATATATATATATATATCTAGAAATAGAGTCTGTTGCTTGGTCATTAATGCTTCAGAAGCCCATAGGTCTTCATATTCAGCTTTATAAGAGATTAAATATATTTCTGTACAGCTGATAGAAAATATAGTGTCATGGGGTATGGTTTGTTATCTACAAATTTTCTAGAAACTTCCACATAAAACTCTTCTTTGATTATATAAAATATTCTTGGTCATTAATATGTTCAAAAATTTCACACCCATATGTATTCTACATGTATAAAATGTATGATTCGTAAAAACACACAAGGGAGATCTTCTTGAATATATATATATGTGTGTGTGTGTGTGAGAGAGAGAGAGAGAGAGATCAAATATCTATTTATGAATAAGATTAAAGGTATCATGAATACTCATACTAAGTAGAAAATCATGAATCCTTTGCCATTGAAGTCAATGAATATATTGAGTGGTTTAAGAATAATCATTAATGAGACAACATGAGGCTGTCTAAATTAACTCCCATAAGCCTGTTATTGTAATCATTAATTTTAATTGAAGCACAAAAATAATGGTAGAAATGATGATGCTTTCATTTCCCAACAGTAGTACATTCAGCTATAGCACAAGCCAATAGTTTCACACCTAATGATTGAAATGGTCTAGCTATAACATTTCTTATGGTATCCCTATTTCTATGGTAACAAAACTCTGATGGAAGTAGAACTCTATTGGTAGTCAGAGTCTAGTAGATTCATTACACTAACAGCGGCATGAATTTGGATGATGAAGGAGTGTTTTTGTATTTGTAGTCTTGAGATATCAGGAGTCTAAGGCCAGCTCATCTAGCAGTTTCACACCTTTAGAAGTTTCAGATATCTAATGATAGTAATGATCTAGTAGTGCCACATTCATGGTAGAGGCATAGAGTTTGGAAGTTTAACATTGTCTAGTGGTATCTCTTTTGGTAGTGGCATAAGGCTAGTGGTGGCATTTACCAATAGTAACATTCATCATAAATAATGTTTGTACATTTGAACTAATTTTATATCATTATCATACAGTGGCAATTCTCATCAAATATAAATTATAAAAGAATATACTACTATTAAAATGTATCCTTAATAGAAATATAACAAATAATAAATATGATATTTAAAATAAAGAGGTGACAACACCATGTTTCCATGATTACTATTCATTTAGGTGTGTAATAGATTTTGAGGAAACAGGGGGAAATAGTTTTCATGATTTTTCATTAGTTATCACTTTTGGAATATTTGAATCCATGTATGGGTGATTTTTGGATGTGTGATTTTTTAATGATAATGTTTTGGTTTTCTTAAAATTGGTATTGTTTTAGAAAATCTCTATCCTTGTAAAATGGTTCTAAAATGGAATACATTAAGAAGGTGAATGCTTCATGGTTTGATAATTTTCATTTTTTTTACATGAAATTGAAACCTACTTTTCCTTTAATTTTTTTTTCAAACTAGAATCTTGGTATTATTTATAACAGTATAAAAAATAGAATCATGGTGGTAACCTACTATCATAAGTTAAAACCCAATATACTCATGTTAGTGGGTATGTATTATTTTTATCTTGTACACCGATCTGTATTTATTGAAGTTAGGTTGGATATAGTGTCATATTTCATGGGAATTGGATGGTTGTTAGAATCAAGGCTATGACATGAGATCTCAAAGAGATGGTGATCGGGTAGTTGGTTTCATGGAACGTGTTGGCATGAGTTTTTTCATCTTTAGTCATCCATTTTTTTCATTCAACTTTTATTATAGTTTGTAACTCTGTATTATTTTGTTATTTTCTAATTTGTACTTTGGTTTGTATATTTATCTCTTATTTTTGGAAATTCCTTGTTTTGGTGATTACTTTGTATATCTTCTTGATGGAAAAAATTTCCCCAATGGTTATGTTTGAAACCCCTGAGGCTTTTCCTTATCTTGAGGGGATGAAGGAAGCTCCCATGGTATGTGGAAGGCCAACTCTATCATTAGTTTCTATGGAGGACCATGTTGGTCTATTATTAAATGTTATCAAAGGTGTTAGGTTCTTTAAAGGGTCTTAAATTCTTGAAATTCACCATGTTCATATTTGGGAGTCAGTTTTAAAAAGAAGATATAACCATCAAGAGTCTAGTGGTAGGTTTAGGGCGGTGCTTGGCCCACTCTTATTTGGTATGGATCTCAAGTTTCCATGGGTGGTTAGTATTCTTGCTCTCCATTAATGATTAATAGTGGATTATTCGTGACATAGTTTATAGTGGAGTTCTATCATAATGTATTTTAGGAACTGACTTGGATACATCTTGGGGAATATCTCATTTTGAAGTGAATTTGTAATTATTCCAATTAATCTTGTTTAAGGCACATAGTCTATCAAACCAATCAAAGACTATGAAACTACCTTCGGAGAAATTATAGCAGCAGTCACACGGTCTGTAAAATAGTGTTTTAAAAACATGTGTAGTAGGGAATATTAGGAAACATTTTTGTTTCCCCTCATTTTTTATATTATACCTTTTTTTTATTTGAGTGGGATTGATTATGGATGTATATGTGAATTATTTAGGAGTTTTAAAAACATTAAAATACAGTGATTTATGACTTTTTATTAGAGATTATTTCAAAAAAATTGGTTTTCTTTAGTTTTTTTAAAAAAATTTAACTCTATCAAATGTTTTCAACTAATATGGTTTTCAAAAAAATTATATCTTGAGTATTGTATAATAAAATTCAAAAAAAGGTTTTAGTAAGTTAAAGTGTTTTTGTGGAAAAAATACATTAGTGATATTGGATTGAGAAGAAGAATGTGGTTTTTATTTTTTGTTACTTTTAAAATTCGTTGGGTGAGTTCTTAGTATAAAATATTCCCAAATATTTTGGGTGGAAATTTTGAAATGGGACTTTTTTCTTGGATTAGTTATGTTAGTTTTATTTTTCGTGAGATTTTAAACATGGTTTGGTTTTTATTGATGTTTTTAAATAATTACCCTATGAATAAACAAGAAATTTTGTATGGGAATACCTTAGGTTGTAAATCTAGTGATTGAATAGTTGTCTTTTATGTTTCAGACATTTCCCAAACTCATTATGGTTTTGTAGTTCCATGATCTTCCTAGCTTATGGATCATGCATGAGAATTACTAAGCTAGTATCATCAAATCCATTAAGGTGAATGAGGATCCCATGAGGAAACCAAGTGGATAACATGGATAAAGTGATATTCAACTTTCTATAGACTATGAGATCCTCTTGGGTAATGGGAACCATTCAATTATTCAATTGATTATTCTTGAAGGGGTAGAAGCTTTATATTCATTTCCAATCAATAGATTCTTTTTCCTAGGAACATTTCAAGGATTCCTTTATTTAGTGATTTAATCCTAAAAAAGTGAGAGTTGAGATGTAGATGAATTTATTAGGTCAAGGCCATCATAATTGAGGAAATCATAGTAGGTAAACTTGTGATGGGTGATTCATTGTTTCCCGTTATAGCTATTAAAGATGACCCACTGAACAAGATGTGGAAACAATGAACTAATAAGGATGGGAAACCATCTTCTCTATAACACTATAATATTTTAAAATAAAATCCTTTTTTTAATATCATATGCAACATAAAATTACAATATCAAACAACTCAAGAAATATATCTCTTAAAATTTAATCATTTCGATAGCTTGTGGAACACATAAAAATGAGTCTAAATACACATTAATATACTATACCATTATAATATGGAAATTAAATTGGAAGGTACAAAAATTATTACATAAATTTTTTAAATTACTTTTATCCATGGATAATAAAGAGTATTATAAATATTTAAAAGAAAAATAATAGCTTTTTGAAAACAATATTTCTTTCTGAAAGGCTATTTTTCATTTCTTTGAAAAACTAATTTAAGATTATTTTTTCACAATATTAAAAAATTTATTTGAAAAAATTTACATCACTTTTGAAATAAAAGGTATCAAATTTATCTTATGGTGAAATTTCGATATTTTTCTATAATGTTTTATTTTTTGATGAATAGTGAAAAATAATTAGTTTTAATTTAAGACATCATTTTGTATTAAATAATTTATAATATAGAATTACCTTTTTAAATGGTTTCAAGGTAAAATTAGTTCAATTGTTTATCTATTAATCTAATTTATTTCATTGGAATAATTCTTATATAGAATTTTTATATGAAAACATTGTAATCTTTTGAACATTTTCTATTTGGAAACATAGTTCCTCATCACGTTTGTCAGATTAATTCTATATTAATTTTTTCATATGATGTGAATGTAATTAGGAAATATATAATGAATATTTATAATCATAATAACTTATATGGTGTAAAATTTTCATCTTAATTTTCAAAAAAATGAATAGTAATAAAAATAAATATTATTTTCCATTGTTAAGGTAATAGTGGATTTAATGGGGTGAAACTAAACTATAATGGTTAAAATGACCAAAAATCAAGTATAAAATATATTTTCATGAATTATTTAGAAAATATCATTTCTAATTTTTGATTATAAACAATTTTTACCCTTTTTCTTATGAGATGAACTTGGGTACAACTTTTTCTATTAAAAAATTCCAAGTATTTCAGTCACCTCACTTAAAAAAGTACACCCTCTCCTCTATTCGTCACACATTCAATACCTTTTGTTTAATCCAATACATACCCAATTCACTTAACAATTTCGATCATATTATTTTTTTCATAAATCCAACCATGGAAGGCTATGGTGAGAACCTATGGAGGACACCCAAAGAAGAGGTAACATTCTTCAAAGTGATTTTTTATATTATTTATTCCTACACTAAGATATATTCTTACTAAAACACATGGATAAACTAACTTATGTATTTTAAATATAATAATATGTTGTTATGGTCATTTCATGACCTACAACGACCCCCACTTCCATCAAAAGGGTTACAAAATCAACATTTATGTCTATAGAGGAGTACCGCCCCACAAACAAAAGTCATTATTTTTTCCATTATCTATTCTCATAGTTGGATATAATGGTGGATATAAAGTATATATGTACAATATCAATACCATGGGAATCATTATTTCATAGATTCCACTTTGATTTCCAATTTTTAGGGGATGTGATCACATCCGTTGTATGTACAATGGAATGCTGCCTCACGAAGCACTGTGGTAGGTATTTCCCTAATGATTTACATGAAATGTGAGAAAGATGAATTTAATGAATATATGATATATAGAATACCTAATTATTTTATTCCTGAAATATTTGTAATTATGAAATATAATATGGAATTTTCTTTCTTACACTAATAAATGATAAAATCACTCGTGTACATCTGGAATACCTCCATCGTGAAGGGATGTTACTCTCTTTTCATCACAACACCACATAGATAATATATATATAAATATATTTAGAGAAATAATTTGTTATATATATATATTTTGATAATTATATGAAGATAAAATATTATTTATCTTCTTTCTATAATAATAATCGTTATATAGAAGTGGTACTCACGCGTATGTATGACCTACCGTCTCCTAATTGTAACATACTTCATTTTTCAAAAATATCATTCATGATTGGTATTAAAATAATAATTCATATACAAATACGATAACTATGCGATTATTATTATTCTATATATCATGTAACTATATTATATTCACAATAATCATATCATTCGTGATAATGATTGAATGAGAAAATAAGGAAACTAACAACCAAAATAATGAAAATAGTGAAATAGTTTTAATGAATACAAGATAAGATACTATAAAAAGATCATATAGGATATTGTAAATATTAATGTGAATATTTTGAAAGTTAATAACATGTTTAAATCCCCTCTATAGGATGTTAAATAATTTTCAACCAAAAAGAAACGTGGTGTTCAGGACTACATCACAATTTCTCTTTATTGAGGCATATCATAATTTTATAGAATTAATTTAATCTATATGGTTTATGTACTATACATATTGAAATGTAATTTCATGATTCCTTAATAATTTGTGGTATATTGATTTTTTTCAATTATTTCATCCATGATTAATAAAATTGAAAATTATTAACATGTAATAGTTATTGAAAATTTTTCTTTCTTTTATGATTGTAAACCTTCTCTTAAAACAACAACTTTATTGTTGTCAATATTCATTAAAAATTACATTTATATTAAATATAAATGTTTCTTTATGATGGATATTATTATTTCCAACATCTTATACCATTTTTACATAGGGTTTTTACATTGAAAGGTATTTGATTAACTGGGAAAATATTGGTAAATCTGTATCCATTACTTAATATGAATATTTGATAATAAATAATATTGATTCATGTATTAAATCGGTCATTATATGTGTTATTAATGATTTAGACCTATAATGACATGTCTACCTAGTATAATATAGCCACTCGATTAATTGTTTGTCTTAAGCCCCAAATAAGTAGGACAAATTATACAGATTTCTACCCTTAGTATTTAAATAGTCTTGTGAATGGTCTTTAAATTAGGGGTATCATAATAAATGAGATCTTGGGGTTTAATAGTTTTGAATTTTCATCATTAAGAATTTATTAATTGTTTTTCAGGACATTTTCACAATTATATTATATTTGAATGTATTTCATTCACTATTTATTATTTAAAAGGGTCGGTATGTTCAGTTTTTGACATTAACTTATTTATTATTCATATTAATTATGGATATCTTAAACTGTACATAACCCTTACTAAGAATTTTATATCACGCTTACTTTGTTTCCTTCATCCATGTTATAAATAATAGATATTTGAATGACCTCTCATGTATATATTTTATCTTCTTTTGTAATGTATTATGTTTATTTTCTATTAACACTATAAAATGGGTATCATGTATATAAATTGTTATCAACAACTACTAAAAGGATTTTTCCTTTAGTATTTGAACATTTTTATCTACAACAATGCATTAAAGCACACACAGACTATGTGCTACTAGGTTCGGGGTCATTAAAGTCAGTATCCATGGATATTTAGTATGCAGCTTGGGAACTACATTAAATAAAACATTAATTAATGAACATAACTCTATTATAAAATTAGGGATATGTATAGAAGAACATATTAAATTTTTGGTATGGAATAGGTTATGTGGTTTTTTCAAGCAAATAAATTCTTTTCTGAATACTTCAAGTGGATGTGGTTATGGAAAAAATGTACTAAGAGTTAATAACACAAAAAAGGGCGCATTGGGATTATGTCAATCATCACATGATGCATGAAAATGGGCCTTAATGAAAATCTAGTTTAATAATGTTGGGGATATTCTTAAGATAATTTACATTTTACTTATAAATAATTATGAATCATTTGAAATGTAGATAACCCAAAAGAATCCATGTTTATGAATATGAGATTAGCAATGCATAAATATTTTATTATATTTGGGAATATACATTATATTTTTTAATTATATGATATAATATAGTGTATTACTTCATTTATAAATGGATCCTAGAATATGTAATGGGAACCACATCAATGCACACAATCCAAAGAGTAAGAGTGATCATTTATTTAATTGGATTAATCCAATATTTCAATGGTAACTAGTCTCCCAAAAATTATTATCAAATGAGGATATAATATCATGTTCTGAAAATAAAGTAATTTAATTCTCAAATTATTATGGATTTAAAGAGATTCATGAGAATAATGGGATGTCATGGTTAAAGATGG
This sequence comes from Viscum album, assembly GCA_963277665.1. Taxonomy (NCBI): domain Eukaryota; kingdom Viridiplantae; phylum Streptophyta; class Magnoliopsida; order Santalales; family Viscaceae; genus Viscum; species Viscum album. The sequence goes on from OY728147.1 coordinate 221,860,922, forward strand.
ATAAAGGGAAGAAGGTAAATAAGGTTTTTCCCATATGTGATAAATGTAGATAAAAACACTGTGGTATATTATTAAAAGGAATTGGTGTTTTATAATAGTGTAGAGTGAAAAGAAACCATTCTTGTGATGGAAAATGTAATAAAAAATCATTCCGATTTTCAATGATTCGTCTATATGTATATTGGGTACTATGCAAATCAATTTCTCAATCATTAAACGAATATACTCCTAAAAAATTAATTTATCATGGTAATGATTATAATATTGCCACATATAATGTGGAATTATTAATGTGATTGTGTTTCAATTTATGAATTATTTCATTTGAATATTTTATCTTTGTTATACTATTTATAATAATTATGAAAATTATAAGGATTGTAATAAAATACTTTTTTATTGAGGAGTTGAATGTATATGTTGAACGATATAAAGGAATAAGAAAACAAATTCAGTAGAAAGTTCATATTCTTATAAAACACATGATTGAGGGAATGATAAACTTTAATATTCTTATAAGATTGAGATAAAAATGTTGGGATAAAGAGATGAATGATATTGATAACATAAATTGGATAGCAATTACTACCATGAAACTGAATTAGGATTTTTTGAATAAGTGGTTTATGGAATCATTGGTGGGAATAACCGTGTTTTTCAATTTAAGGAATTCAAAAAATAATTTATGTTTTATTTAAAGATTAAGGAATAATTAATTTTTTGAATATGTTTTTATAATAATTAAGGTCATTATCAAGTTTCCATATAATAAATAATGATGGTATTTGTTTTTTTTGTGGGATAATTATGATATACGACATGTTTTATAGGGGATTAATGATAAGTTCAATTTGTAAATTCAGTGACCTTCTTTCTAAATTTAGGGATCATAATATTTTGGAAGGTTAATATGGTTTCCCATTTATTAAATGGTTTAATTTCAAAATTACACATGATTTTTTAGATTAATTTATTACATCATCATATAAATATTTGTGCATATTGGACAACATGTTCAAGCCATTATATCATAATAATAACTAGATATTGAAGGAATTAATTATCAATATATTTGGGATATTATGTTATATAAAAAGTGAATTTATATTCTTTGGGGAATAAAAAATAATTTTTGGATATTCAATTTGTGGAGTAAGAGAAAACTTAGAAATTGATCAATGCACAACCGAGGGATGAAATTGTGATTTTGAAATAGATACATATCATGTATCTATATTTCGTTATGATAAAAGATAATAAAATAAATTTTCAAATTTCATAAATGGATCATAAAATAAGAAAAAAATCATATTTCCTTCATCTCAAATCAATCAGATTGTATTTTAAATCATTACATATTTATGGTTTTTAGGTCTATAACATTCCATTGACCATTTACATTATTGTGATCAATTACCTATTTCATTCTCTATAATTATTTGTGTTTTATTCCATGTACACATCTTAACATTCCACAAATTATCTCTTATATAGAATACTAGTTATGTGTTCTTACATAAGAATTTTATACTTCCATATCTCTCTTATCAATAATATATTTAATTCACCCTTCTTACGATGTTGGGTTTTCCTACAATGGTATTTGTAGGTGACAAACCCTAGATTACCAGGATCATGTTTAAATTGGAAGGTTGAAATTTATTTATAGTGGGTAGAATGTAAAATTCCAAAAAATTTAAATAATAAAATTTTATTCAACAGTATATGATACCCAGAACACCAATCCTAAACCACACGTGAAATATATCTCTTCAAATTTTACCATTTTGATAGTTTGTGGAACACAAAAAATTTTGTATTAATAACCATTAACATATCAAACCATTACAACCATGATTTTAAAATTTTTCTTATGAAAAATAAGTTGTAAATTAATTAAATTATGGTTATCTATTTATTATAAATTAAATAATAACCGTAAAAATTGTAATGAAATGTATTCTTAAAAAAATCTTTTAACAGAAGGTTTAGTCACACTTTACATACATTATTTATAAAAAATAATTAAAACTTCTTGGAATATTTTTAGAAAAAAATTAAATCATAATTTATATAATAATATAAAAATTATCTTAGGGTGTTTTTTTGGATATTTATGAATTGTTTCATTTATTTTTGATTAATAGTGAAAAATACTGAATTTTAATTGAAAACTACCATTTTGTTTAAATTATTAATTATGTGAATTGTATCTTAAATTTTATTTAAAATTAAAATAAGTAATATTATATATCTATTAATATAATTTTGGAAATTATAATTAATTTAATTTTAAATTTTTATATGAATCCTTTGTTAACTTTTCCGAAGATTCTCTTTGAAAGCCATCTTTTTCGTTAGGTATACGAGATTAATTTAAAATTAAAATTTTCTACCTCTAGAAATGGAATTTGAAAAAATATAATAATTATTTTTAATTAAGATAATATATATTTCCTAATAAGTAAAAATTAATTTTTTACCAAATTTAATATTGAAAAAAGTAAAAATTAATTATTATTGTTAATGTAAAAATGGATTTATCAGGGCTTAAACTGAAAAGATAAGTGTTAAAATGACCTGAAATTATCTAAAATATAATATATGTAAATATATAGACCATATAAATACTAAGTCTCAATAATAGTGTATTTTTACCCTTTTTAATATGAAAATGGGGATATAAATTTTTCATTTCAAAAATTAATAGTGTCCCACTCACCTCACTTATAAAAAACCACCACATCTCCTCTCTTATCCACCCCTTCAGACCCTTTTTTCATACTATAAAATCTCAAATAACTTCCCAACATTAATAATATAAAAATAAAGGACTTAGTTTTGGATAAATCCATCCTAGAAAGTATTTGGGTCAAACCTAAGGGGGATATCCGAAGCAGATGTAATATTCTTTAACATGCGTATTTCTTTTATCTCTTCCACCTCCATCAATTATTATTAAAACCTTATGATACAATAAACCTATTATCTTAGATATATATATATATGTTTTATTAATTACCTATATTAACCCCCACTTCCATCAAATGGGTTACAAAATTATCATTATTGTGTACGGTGATCTACTGCCTCACGAACCGATGTCATTCATTTTCCATTACAACCTCTCCCTGTTGGGTATGATGATGGATATAAACAATATATATATATATATGATATTTATAAAAAATTTACACATTTTTTTAATATATCATGTATTATTTATTTACATTACAATCGATGGGGGTTATGATAACGCCAGTCATGTGTACAACAGACTATTGCCTCATGAAGCGATGTGATTCGTCTTTAACTAACTCTTTACATGGAATTTGATAAGGATGATTTTATTTAATATATGTGATATATCTGAAATATTAATTAAATTAATGAAATATTTTTCATTTTTAATGATAATATAACATTTTTTTCACATAATTAAAAATGATAATGTTGCTCATGTACATGCAGACTACTGCCTTCACAAAGCAATGCGAAACTCTTTTCTTTACCACACCAAATAGATTACATATATGTATAAGTACATTTAAAAATGTAATATGGTATATATATGATATAATGATCATTTTATAAAGATAAGATATTATATACCTTCCTTCCATTATTACTATTAAAAATGGAAATGTTACCCATGTGTGTGTATGGCCTGCCACCTCCATGATTGTGATATACTTCATTATTTAACCCCATATTTCCTTATTTAAAAAAATAATTGATGTTAAACTATGTTAATTATGTAATTATTATTATTCTAATTAATATTTAATTATATAATATGAAAAATATTCATATATTTCATAAAAAATATCTTATGAGAAAACAATGAAGTCAACATCCAAAATAATGAATTTAATGAAATGTTATTTAAAAATAGGTGGCTATATGATATAAAAAGATTGTATTTGATATTATAATTATTAATATTATTTTTTAAAAAGATAATAACATGTTTAAGACAACAATACATGAGGATAAATCATGTTCACCCAAAATGAATTTTGAGGTAAAGGACTTTATCTCAATTTATCATGATTGAGGTGTATTGTAATGTTATAAAACTAATTTATTTTATATGGGGTATATAATACCCCATGATAGATTTAACATAATGATTCATTAATAATTCATAGTTTTTAATGTTTCTATTTAAATTATTTCAAATATGGAATATGGGTTCAAATTTACAAAGTGGTAAAACTTATTGAACAATCAAAATTTCTTTTGTGATTGTCATCTTTTTCTAGAAAACAACACTTACTTATGCTAATTTTTCATTGGATATTAAATATTTCTTAAATTTCCATGTTTTTTATAGATATTATTATTTCTAAAATATTCTAAATTTTTTATATTCAGTTTTTACATTGAATGTTGTTTCATCAACTAGGTAAATATTTTTAAATTTGTATCCTTTTCACAATATAGGTATCTGATTGTACGGAATATTTATTTAGGGATTAAATCAATCATTTGAAATGTAATGAATTATTAGGACCTATAGTGATGGGTGGGCCTAGTATAATATTTCCCTTTGACGCATTGGTAGGTCTCATGAAACAAATAATTTGGCCAAATTTAATAGGATTATACCTGTAGTATTTAATATATCTTTGGAAATTTATTGAAAGTAGAGGTATAATGATTTTTAAGATCATGGAATCTAATAATTGTGAATTTATTTTATTAATAATTTCTTTATAATTATGGAAGATATTTTCATAAGGATATTATATCTAGATTCATATCATTTTTTGCTTACTGATTTAAATGGAATGTGTGTTCAATTATTTGCCTTGAAATATTCATTATTATTTATTGATTCATGATATGTTATGTTTTAAATATCGCTTAATGAGATATTTAACTGACCCTTATTTTTTCATTTCACCAAGTTATGATGGAGGGATCTTTGAATTGGTTTTCAAGGTTTCAGTTCATTTGAATTAGTTATGTATTATGTTTTATTTTATATTTGCAATGTAAAATGGGTATTATGTAAGTATCTAGTTCCCCAAAACTAATAAAATTATTGGAACTCAAATATTTGAACTTTTTATCTATTCCAATCTAATAAGTCAGAGATCGACTCTATGACACTGGATATTATTTTATTTATTTTGTGTATTATGTTTTATTTTTTATTACCTATGTAAAATGGGTATCATGTATTCATTAAGTTCCCCAAAACTGGTAATATAATTTTTCCATCTAGATTAGAACCTTTATGTATATTCCTATATAGTAAATCATACATCAGCTCTAGACTATTTGGGTTTAGATCCTAACATTCCAATCCTACCATTCGTATCTATGTAATGATTAAGCTAGTTATGTATTTATAGTGTTGGGAGTTGGGGAACAATCAATACTCTTGTATATATTCTATAAATACCTTTCATATGTGCAGTTTCATATTCACATTCAATTATTTTGTGAGATGGTTTGGAATCTTAAGAAAAATTCATAAACTTTTTTTATTTTTCTCTATTCTAGTATTTTACACATCAATTAGAGAGTTGGATTCCAATAATAATTTTTGAAGCATCCCCATTAATAATATTTCATTTTGATTTGATACATGCCCCTTAATTTATATACCCAATTTATTTTTATATAATAGTTAAAATGGTATTTAACCCTACATTTATACCTCTTAAAATTTTCTTTCATCAATATTTCATTATTGTTGATGTTTTCTATGTGTGGAGTGGTCAATGGGTTTGATGTTGTTCAAAAGTTTGTATAGGTAAAGAATATAGGGTGAACATATGGATACTTGGGGTGTAGGATTATTTCTTATTGGGGTGTGTATTCCACTAAATTGGTTTTTTCCGAATTACTATGAGATAGTATTCTGATGAGTTAAATCTATACACCGTCACATACCTAATGAGAATATTATGATGGGGCCTATTAATTCTTTAGGGATACTTTTTTCCAATTATTTTTCCCATAATTAATGTTTTCTAATTTACCTTTAGAGAGTTTATGAATATGGTTTCTTGTGGTGTCCACTTATTTCATAGAAAGGAAATCATTGTTTTATTTTTCTCTCTAGACTAATTATTAATTGTGGGGATTCCAATTCTATGTCTTCATCGCTTGGGATTTTCCTTTTCATTGTCTATTTTGTATTGTGATATCATTTCTTTTTGGTGATGATCATATTTTTTGGTGTTTCCAGTTGACTTTTCACAATAGTAGATAAATTCTAAATGGTGGGGAGACCTTTCCTTGTTCAATACATATTTTTTCTATTCTTATGATGTGATTTTTGGGGATTCTGTTTTTGTGGATGTGATATTGAATGGACTTGTGATTTAGTCATCAATTCTAAAGTCTCTTAAAATCAGTAGTGGATCTCATTGTAATAAATAATTAAATAAAGATAACATGATTTTCTATCCCAAGGTATTCACTTATTATACATTGAATATTTTTCAGTTGGGAGTTTCCTTGATAGTCTTTCTAGTGCATTACTGTTTTGGTGTTTCTAGAATTATTAGATAGTGATTAAGATAAGTATGGATTATATATATAATTTTCTCAGTTTGGAGGATTTGGAAGCGGGTTAGTGCCTGAGTTCTCCTTATAGGAGAGGGGTTCTGGGAATTCCCACATTATCTATGTTTCTAAGAACATTCATGGGAAATAATGTGGCATTGTGGGGGAGTTTGTTACACCTTGGGTGTAAATTTTGTGGTTGTAATCTAGGGGTTTTTCTCACCAGGATCATGGGTGTCACCTGTTGAATTTTTGGATTTTTTAGGCATTTAAATGGTTGTACAGTTAAGTCACAATGTTTATAAATTGTGCAACAGAAACCATATTTCATGTGAAGTGTACTAGGGGGATTCCATGGTCTGAAAACATTTATGGAAAACATGATAGACAATATTTTGAGGCATTAGGGACTTGAGTTAGTATAAGACGTGTGGTCTACACATGGTTTGGAAAACCATACTAGTGAAATATGTGGAATCTATATTTTGGGGTATTTTTTTTTACATTCTCCTCATTTTTTATGGATTGTTTAACCCCAATCATCTTCCATTAATTATAGTCAACCCAAAAACCTGTCATAGATATCTCTCCCTCTCCCAAGATTCTCCATAGTAATTTCTTAGTCGTTTCTAGCAGATTCTTCACCCACGTCATGTTGTACAAGCTCCCCTCTTCTCTTTTCTGTGGTCTCTCTATTTCTCCAACCCCAGAAACCCTATTAGTTTTTCATAGATTATTTTATTGGTTATGGTTATTAAAAATTGGGTATTTTGGTTTGAAATAGTTTTCCTCCATAGTAATAGTTTCATTCTAGTTTATTTTATCAAATATAATTAGGTTATACCACTTGAGGTTGGTGTTTTCAATCCATTTTCATTTATCTAAAATTTTCATTGATACAAGATGTTTCAAATTAATTTCTAACCTAGATGATGATGGTGTGGGTAATATGTGATTGTTTTTTTAATGTAATTATTCAAATGTTATAGTTTTCATATTACATGTTGATAGAAACCCGTATTTAAAATGGTTCTTGAATGTAAATTTATATTTTATTCATCATAAACATTTTATTAAATTCAAAACATTGTTTTTTTATAATTAAATCCGTTGTTAATTTTGTTTTAAAACAAATATAGTATTTCTTGTGGGAATAGCTTTTAATTTTTAAAGGGTTTCATTCTTTTAATGGGGTGGTATTATTTTATAAATATAAATAGATATTCCCTTTGGGTTTTTATTGATATTTTTGATGATTATGATTTTATTTGGAGTTGTGTTTAGATTCCAAAGTGTTTTAAAAATCGATTTGAAAAATTACATTCTATATGTTAAAAATAAAGGCCTTGTAGGATCAATGTGATGTGATATTTATTATTCCATTTATGATACCCCTTGTGTTGTCGAGGATTATTATATTGTAATTCCCTATGATTTTGGGAGAAAATTCAAATTAATTTAATCGTTTCATTATTCTGGATTCCACAGAACACTAAATATATATTGTGTTATCTGAAATCAACTAGGTCATTTTTCATTACATGAAAAACTAAGTTAACATTTTTTACATGAAACACATTGATTATATTTAATTACAAATTACATAATATTTGGCTTTTTTCCACACAATTCTGAGTTACTTAGATTGCTTGCATTACATAAAAGGCCGAGTTTTACCAAACTAAAATATACTATTAATATTGTTATTAAACTGTTATTGTTGTCACCACATAGTCATTCGAATAGATTTTATGAATAATATTAATGAAATTATGAGACTATTATTTTCACATGTTTTTTAAAAATAATCCTTTAGTTACCAATTAATGTTAATAATTTTAATAACTATATAAAGATAATAAAATTACTATTTTAGGAAAACTATTTTTCTATCTACAAGAATAATTTTATATTATGGAATAAAACAAACCATTTTTTGAGAATTTTTTTCAATAAAATTTATATATAATATATGTAACGACCAAAAAATTTTAATTCTATTTGTTTCCGAATTTTGTGTGTTATTTTGTTTATACTCAACAAAATTATATCCATTAATTAATGAAGTGGGTGTAATTAAAATTAGACCGTTGGGTTTTGACTATTATATGAATATTGGTCAATATGACCACTGGAAACTATAATCTTATCGTTGTGTTTTTTTATAAATATAGTTATCTTGGTTAATTAATACAGAAAGATGACTGAATGGACTCATCCAGTAGAATCATGCCATATGAAGCTCATCTGTCGGAGCATGGGAAGGAGGTAGCATCACTGGGCTTTGATCTGAACTAAGCCCAAGTTGAACTTCAATGTATGAAGATTGAATGGAATCACCTAAAGGATAAGTTCAGGCTGATAGAAATAACTACTCGGGCAATGTTGTCTGAGCCACACTAAGAGTTTATCACAATATCACACCATACACTTAGGTCATATGCTGGTGTTATATGTGGCTATGTAACGAGACCTTAACTGTTTTGTGTAATCCTTTTATATAAATTTGTTTCTTCTTATGGAAACATTTGTGAATTTCAAATATCTAAATAAATATAGGATGTGTATTATAGATGAATTTAAGAAAAAAGTGTTATTTTAAAATATTTTCGTATTCTTTAAATAATTAATAATGTAAAATGATTGTCAAAAAAAGGTCTGCTACAGTTGGGATCAATGAGAATTTTAGAGCCTAATAAGATCAACTTGTTTTTAGTGAATAGTAATAATGAATAGTAACATACCCATTTGAATAGTGATGAATAGTAATGAATAGTAACTTGGCCGAAAAATCGAAACATCATCCATGAATGTATAAATACATTTTAGATATCTTAATAGTGAAAAAATGATCATAGTTTATGTTTTGGTATTTTTGTACGCCACATATATTTTATTTACCATTTTATGATTAATTTAATAATTTAAAATGGAAATTTATTTTCATAATATTTAATAAAAAAAATTTACTTTATTTTCTTATGGGTATACAATATTGATATGGGACCTTTATTACTTTTTTATGGTGTCACAAAATGAGTTATAGTTATAAAGTTGTATCTTTTGAATAAATAATGATTTTAGATTAAAATTAAATTAAAAATATTTAGAAAATTATTATCATAAAATGGACTTCATTTTTGAATTCAGATAATTGATATTAGGTTTGGGTGATTTTTTGGGATTTTTTTGAAATAGTTAATTTATCGGTGAATAGTAAAAATGCAGTTTTGAGTTCCGCGTGTTTAATGACATCATTAATGCTTTAATAATGATGTCAGATTTCTGGTTGACTTATGAATAGTGAGATATGCTATGAGGTGTCCCAGGTGGCCAATACCATGGGAAAATACCATGGTCAAGCACATGGTTTTGCAAATACCACTAATGAGGTGTCCCTTGGAAATTAATAATTTATTCACTCAATTTTCGTATAAATAAAAAGCCCTTTCCCCCATTAATTTCATTCCAAAATTATCCTAAACTATGTTATGGTCTCATTACCTCCAAAGGAGTCCTCCAAACTTTCCCTCAAGTCTCCCAAGGTCCCGACCATCAAACTTTCAGAGTTACTCTTCAAGGTAAGGGATCCTTCCACCCTCCTCTTCAAGTCATCACTTTCTTTATGTTGTGTCTTATAATTTCTATATATTTATGTTATGGTTATTTCCTTACATATTTTCATTATTATCCATTTCATGTATAATTTTTGAGAGACCCTTTCCTCTCTCATAAATTTTTTTTCTGAATTTTTAAGTGTCGCCATTAGGCTACCGAATTTCTGGTAAAAGAAACCACATCCTCTCTTTTCTTTCATGTTTCCTTTTCATGTGGTATGTCATTCAAATATCAATTCCATGATCTTATTGAGTACCCATTATGTATTTTGAATTATTTATGATTGGGTGACACTTTTACCCTCTCTTTTCAATGTTTTATAAAACCATGTTATATAGCCGTAATGCTGTAGAAATTTCATCTCAAAATTTAAATCTCATTCTCTAATGAAATTATATATTTTGTTTATGTGAATACCTAGACCTGTTTAGTTTATTTGGGTATTCATATATATATAAAAAATAATATATTTTATTCATGAATTAACATACATGTAACCATGACTCCCTTTCCATGGGTTATAAATTACATAACGATCTTATTTTTAAGAACATTTAAAACGTCTTGATTTTGAAATGACCATATTTATTTTATTATATATGTGTTATTTATGAAATGTTTGGTTATGATCTATTTGAATCACATGAAAATAAACACATATTAAGGTTGCTCCCTGACAGCACTCCAATGCATTGGGTAAAGAATTATTCTCAAAAGATGACAAGTTTCATGATACCTTGGGGAATAACCTTGGTAATTTTTATCACACCTCGAGGAAAAACCTTGTTGATATGTTCATGAATATCTAAATGAAATATTTTTAGCCACATATTAATGTTATGATTCATGTTCTTTTTATTATGATATTCCTCTTCTTCCATTTATCACACCTTTATGACTTTTATCATGTTCTTATTAATATTGCTCAAGATCACATGTCAACAATTTCACTTGTTTTCTTTACTGAGCCTTTTGCTCAGCCTTTTCTAGGACATATGTCTTCAGGATAAGATTTGCAGTAATTATACATAGGTTGATCCTCCGATAAATCCTTATGAGTAGTTTAGAATAATTTCTCATGTTGGTTTCAAGTGTTTTTGTTCTTGATTTCCAAGACACTAGGCATTAAAGATCCTCTGTTTGTAAAATGTAATGAAAAGTTATGTATTAAAAAGGAGGGATATCATACTATACTATATCAAAATATTTTATACTCATCAAATATATTTCATTGTTTTAATACAAGAATAAATCCTATTTATGAATAAAAATATATATTTTCTAAAAGGTAATTTTACCACATTTTTAGGGAGAATCCATTTTAAATATAGTGTTTGGAACTTTTATTATTAGATAATGATAAAATAATTTTTTAAATTATTAATTTCATAATTATCTTTGAGTGGATTTTTTGTACTTTTCTGAGAAGTTTCATTTTTTATGAATAGTGAAAATACTAAATTTTTAATACAAAACTACATTATCATTTTATTTAATAATATAGATAAATTATATTTTAATTTTTGTATGCATACCCTGATAAATAATATATCAATTAATCTAATGTTATTCATTAGAACCAATGTTAATTTGAAATTGGTTATAAAACATTTCAATCATTTGAACATTTTTACATTAAACAACCTTTTCCCCACTATGTCAATATGAATGATTTAAAATTAAATTATACCACAACTGTGAATGTAATTTTTAGTATATATTTAGTATATGGAATAATAATAATGTATAATTCATAATATGGTCAACTTGTTTTTTGGAAACAATATTATAGAAATTAATTAAAATTTATTATAATGATTATGGTAAAAATTAGATTACTAACTGGTTAAATTTTAACTTAAGTATACAAATAACCTAGGAACGTGTCTCCAATAACTTTTATGGGAATATATCGACCATATATTCCATTTTATATGATTTATAATATTCTTTGAGTTAGAATATGTATCAAGGACCTATAAATAGTCTTTTCCTTTTTATATTTACAAGAATATCCCTCCTCCAGCACTTTAAAAGGGAACTCACCCCCTCAATTACTCACACCACTCAATCCACATTCTATCATCCAAAACCATACCAAATAATCTCTATAATTTCATCCTATCATGTTAGAGGCATCACTATGGGAAAATCCATACAAGGAAGCCCTTTGGTGAAAAGAAAGAAGTTACCTAAAGAAGTGGTAACATCCTTCTACAAGAAATATTATATATTTATTTATCCACCCTCTAAATTAATATTATTCGAAGAATAAATAATAAATTAATTATACTAAATATAATGAGATATTTTTATGTTAATGTTTTACCTATTATCACACACTTCCATCAAATGGGATACACATTAGTCATTCGTGTGTCTAGTGGACTACCACCTCACAAACCAATATCACTCGTTCCTCCATTTCCTCCATTAAAGGTTATAAATAATGATGGAATTTATGTTTTTTTATGATATATATGATATTTATTATTTATTTATTCTTTTTAATTAGTATATAAAACCTACATTCATGAATATTATCTTATTGTATATTATGTATCTTTGTTAATGTATATTAGATAAAATCTACATTCATGAATATTATATTATTGTATATTATATATAACCTAAAATCATGAATGTTATCTTAATTAGTATTTTTTTTATATTTCATTTTGAATTGATATAAAACATGATACTCAGCAAAAGATATATCTTATTGTATATTATTTAATGTTTCATGAATATTACGTTATTATTTGTTATATTATAGACCTATTGTTTAATATATTGGTATATGTGGTTGACATATACTTTCATGAAGAATCATTCTAAAAATATGTATCTAAATGTTATAAAAATAAATTTCTCTAATTCTACCAAATGGGCATTGGAGAATGGGTGTGCATCAACAATTACTATTGATGTGCATAGACTAATAAATTAGAGATAATTGATAAAAGGATAATTATAATTATATATTGGAGTTTGGGAATGATTTTTCACATTGTAATTTAACCCATTTGATCTAACTCTTCCGAATATATTTGTTATAAAATTTAAAAAAAATTACCATATTCTAATGACTAGAAATTTCATGTTTATATCCTTTTAGGGAAAGATAGTGTTTTATTTCATTATTAATAAAAATATGTAATTTAGAATAGAGTTAAGGGTTTATAAATTCTAGATATATATAATCTTGTCACCAAAATTTATATTAAAATAGTCATGGAATTCTAAAAACATTTATTTTTAGTAGTATCAACATGACATATAAATAAAAAACACTTCCAAAAATATTTCTATAGAGTAATTGTTTGAATAATTTGATTTTGAATTTTTTTTAAAAATCTATATATTTTCTATTCATCAAAATTTAGAAGGAAACTTTAATTAAGAAAATTGGGAGGGATATTAGACTGTCGGATCTTAAACATAGTGATATATTTTAGGAAATTTGTACTCAAAAAAGTTGTGGGTTTTACTACTTTGTAAACTCTAGATATGACTTAATGTATATGGGTATGTTTTTCTATGTAAAAAAAGTTAAATACCTTTAAAAAATTTAATGTATTCCAAATTAATGTGAAAATTTAACTAAGAAAAATTATAATGATCCTCTATTCTGATCAAGGTGGTGATAACTTGTTCTTGGAATTTATTAATCATATGAGAGATTTTAGAGTAGTTTCACAACTCAAAATACTTATACAAAAAAATGGAATGGTGTGTTTAATTATAGTAGTAATATATTTTATTGAATAATTTGATTGTAATATTTATGGTTTTTACTTAGGATTGAATCCACATTTATGAAGGGACGTGGTAACCCATGCATATAGAAATTATGAGGAATTGTTTTGGTGATTTAAGAAATTCAAGATATGGTTTTTGGAATTTTATGATAAAAAGTTTAATATGTGATCTAGGTGGAAATATATGGGGAAGCATTCATCAAAAAAACCTAATGGTAAGAAAACATAATTACAGTCTTATGATAAATGGGGTAAGAATCATTCTCGGTAATGTCATATGATATCTGGGAAGTGTTACTGAAATTAAAATTTAGGTCACTTGGATTTTGACTATGAAGAAATGAAAAATGGTAATGGTCATAATTGTAATAAAAATTAGGTAGTGAAATTTTTTAACTATACTGAGATGGCCCATTATTAAAATTCATGTCCTAACAAAGGTATGAAGGATAGTGATAACTTAGAATATAGGAATAAAGTTGTGTAAAATTCATTTCTTCTTACTAGAACATCAAATGATGTAGTAAAAACAACAATGAGTGTTGTATTTTTAATATATTGATCTTAGATATGTTATAATTAGTTAAATATTAAGTAAGAGGATATTATAAAGACATAATTTTATAGTAGGTTTCGCCATTATTATTTTTTGGTTTTTTATATTGGGTTATCAATTACACCTACTATATTTATGAGTATAATGAAAAAAGTTTTCCATTAGTATTTGGATAAAAAAGGTTCTTTATTTATCAATAATATTATAGTATATTATAAAATCTATTAAGATTATAAGAAACACATATAGGTTTTTTTTAAAACATTAATAAAAAATTGGTTGTGTGGAAAATTTAATAAATTTGAATTTTAGATACATAGTTTTTCATTTCATGGAAATTTATTTTTCTAAGTTTGAATTAAAATTGGTATTACTAAGACTAATGTGGTGAAATAGTGGCCATGACCTATAAATTTTATTTAAATATGAAGTTTTCTTGGCTTAGTGAGTTACTACTGATGGATTATGGAATGATCTTTTTGGTTATCTATCTCATTGATCATGTTAATCTCAAAAAACTGTTATGTTTATTTGGAAGAATAAATGTGATAAGTGTTTTCATAAATTGAAAAAAGGATCAGTTAATAATCCAATGTTATCCTTTCGATCTATAAATGGGGAGGTTTTATTTATAATGATTCATCATTGAATGTACTTGGTTTTGTATTGATATAGAATGATCTAGTTATCACTTATATATATTTTCAAATGAGATATCATGATAAAAAATTTCATACACCTGAACTTGATCTGGTTGCTGTAGTTTATTCTTTAAAATTAGGAGGCAACATCTATATGAGGAGAAACGTGAAATATATACTAATCATAATTGTTTAAGGTATATATTAAGTAAAAATAGTTAAACATGAGGAAAATAATATGTCTAGAACTGATTTAGAATTATGACTTCACAATTCACTACCATCCAGTTAAAGAAAACCAGCTAGTTAATTCCTCTACTCAAAGGTGATGAATCATTAGCTATAAAATATTTAGAACATGTTTCTTCTATTAATGATTTAAAAAATGTTGTCCTTTAAAATGGGTGTATCAAAACCCAATCTATTAGAGCTCCTCAGTGCTATCATCTTTTTAAAAAAAAATTAAGGAGACTTTGAAGGAATATCCAATTTTTCAATAAAATGTAAAAATTTCCAAGAAGGGTCTGTTTCCCATGTTTAATAGTGATGAATAAGGTGTTATTAGATTGGGGAATAGGTAATGTGTTCTAAAAAATTCCCAGTTGATGAAGTACTGGTTAATTGAATCTCGTAACTCTCTATTTTCTATTCATATTGGATGTAATAAAATCTATAGTGATCTTGGGGAATATTATTGGTGGAACGTTAGAAATAATGATATCTGTGATTTTACTATAATTTTTTTTACTTTCAAGCAGATTAAATAAGAATGAATAAAATGGAAGGGGATGCTTTAGACTTTTTCAATTATAGAATGAAAATTATTGAAAGAATGTGAAAAAATAGTTAATATTAATAATAAATCTATTTAATATCTTATTAATCTTAATAAATTTATTTTATTGATTAAAATATAACATGACAATTTTATACGATTTATCATTTTTAAGAGAAATGATTTTATTCTAGAAGACATGTATTTCATGGAATATATGGTTTTAATTAAAAATAAAATTTCAAAATTTTAGAGTTTTAAATTAAATAATGAACTTAATTTTTTAATTTTTCATTTCCATGTTATATTTAGATCAATATTTTGGATTTTTAAGAAGAACGATTCTTTTAAGTAAATAATATAGAATGCTCAATTTTTTAAAAAGTGGCATTTATTTTGTGGTAATTAAAAATTCCCATTTAGTTTTGGATTGTTTTATAGTGAAATGACTAACCTTTAACTAAAATTAATTCGAATAAATATCTAGAAGTTAAAATTGTATTTTATTTTTAGATAAATTAATTTTTATTGTTAAAATAACAATTTCTTAATAATTATTTTTTTTCTTGTGTTTTACTCACGTTTATTAAAATTAGTTTCTTATAATTTTACAAATTGAATCTTGAAAAACGATTTAAAATTTTTAATTAGGTGGAGAAAATTTTGTAAAGTGTCCAATTTACGTTTTGATTAGAACTAATACTTACCATGGTAAAACATTATCACCCCTATAGTGATTAAAATTGTTATTTTGGGTTAAACTACGAGATAAGGCCTGGAATATCTATTAAATTTACATTAAGGTGACTGGATGAGTGCATTTTGGTCTAAAAGTATCTTTTATTTTATAATTGTCAATTTTTTTACTTGACCTTCATAAATGCATTTTTTTAATATGAAATTATTTACAAGATTTTCACTCCCCTCACTTGTAAAAAATAACCTCTTATCATCATATTATCAAGCCTTTTATGACACTTAGAACAAATAATCCCTATAAAATAACCCTTAAAAAGTATCCTACTATCATCAAAGATGCAATTTTCTTTTTAAATTTTTAATACCAGAAGGATTTTTTAGTAAGCTAAAGGGTGATATCTGAGGTGGACGTATAATTCCAAACCAAACCAATTTTTGTATTATTTCTTCTTCCACCTCCTAAAAATCTTTTAAACCACTTATAAAATAATTAAATAATTATATTATCTATAATGAAATTTCATTATGTTTCTTTAACAACAAATTTTTGTCTATGTTCCATTCTATGTGAAATGGAAATGTCATATTTGTGTTTGTGTGGACTACCACCTCAATAAAACGATGTGCTTCATTTTTAATAATCACCCCATAGATATGATTATAAAATATAATAAATAAATATAAATTATTTTTATTAAATTATTGTGATTATGGAATTATAATATATTATTTACCTTCTTATCATTCTCTTCCATTGGAAAATGATAATGTTACATGTATGTACGAGTGGAATGCCACCTTCATGAAGCGATGTGATTAATTTTTTATTACATCCTCACATTTTTTGTCATAATGATAATAAATAAAAATGAAATTTATAACCGAATTATTATTTTTTTTATAGTAAAATATTTATATATTTTTTATTTTTCTTCCCGTAGAAACTTAAAAAAGTTGCTTGTGTGCACGTGAGAACAACGGACTCTGTGATACAATATATTTCTTTTATCAAGTCCAACTTCAATATATGGTTATCAAAATGTTATTAATGTATTAAAATACTAATTTTTAAATTAAAAACACTCTTGAGATTATATAACCATGATCCCTTTGTCCTTAGACTACCTACTGAATTCATTTTTAACTTATAAACAGGACAACCTCAAAAACATCCGACTTGAAAATAACCATTTTAGTAACTAAATATAACATGATAATATATTAAAAAATTGGAATAATGATAATATAGTGAAAATGAAAATTTATCTTAATCAAGTAGCAAAATATTATAATTTTATTACTAATAGTGTAGATGTAAAAACTAAACTAGTCCAGAATCAAGGTAACTAACTTTCTTTTAAAAAATTTATTTTAATGTTTTCCTTCCAATGATTTTTATCCAATTTTGAGGTAATTTTAAATATTATAATAATGTTTTTATTTATATTTCAAATATATATTAAGTCCATATTCAACTATATTTTCCTTTATTAATAAAGTATAAAAAGAATCTTTTAAATGTTTTCTATATGGGTTGTTTTATAATTTTTATAAAAGTATAAAATAATATTATTTTTACATGTATGGTTTGACCTCTATTTCCTAACATCAAATTATTTATAG
This sequence comes from Viscum album, assembly GCA_963277665.1. NCBI lineage: Eukaryota > Viridiplantae > Streptophyta > Magnoliopsida > Santalales > Viscaceae > Viscum > Viscum album. Next base: position 221,879,120 of record OY728147.1, read on the forward strand.
ATTATAAATATTCCTAAAAATAGTAAATGTTTCTTAAAATCATATGTTATTCCCAAACTACTGGTAACCTTTACTTTATAATTTTTTTTCTAAAGAAATAGAAATTTCATCGTTTTTCTATGAGATAAATGAAAGTGTTATTTTTTAATAGATTAAATGCTGAATAAAATGAGTTTTATGTTTAATGTTAAAAATATGTGTGTTTTATTCATGATATTTGTGGTGTAAATTTTTATATGAAAGAAAAGTGATCCCAATATAGATCGTATGATAGGTGGGCACTCTATATCTATCTAATGCATTGGGTAAAGTGAGAATGTTTACTGGTGATTTGTTACTCCTATGATATGTGGTAATTATTTAGTTAAGTGGTCAAATTGTTGTAAAACCATGAATATAGTAACACATAACCGGTACCTATTTTATTACACTGACATTGACACATTGCATCAAATCCTAAAGGATCAATTAGTTTAGAAGTTTTACAGAACTAAATATATACTTGAAAACCATTTTAAATTGGGAATAGAACAAAACAACATACATAACAAAATAAAATTGACTTCATACATTAAAATATATTCACGGATTTATTCATAAAATCATGGGGAGAGGAAAAAAATAAGGGTGAGGTCATATTCTTGGTAAGGGTTACGTATACCTGTAGCTATCATGAATCAAAAAATATTAATCAATACAGAAAGGTAAATAATAGAAAAATACATCCATTTGATTGATAACATGGATATTATAATTAGATAATTAATTATAAATATGTTTAGGTGAATAACTAAATACACCTTCCATTTGATAAATATAATGAGAATTAAATTGATCCATATATAATATCACTCTAGAAATTTCATTGATAATAACAATAATTGGACTCACAATGAAAGAAATACATAATTATTAGATTCGATTATCTCGGGCATCATGATACCTCTACCTTCAACCACATTCACAATATGGATTAAAATTAAATCTAGATACCAATTTAATTGTGCCAACTAATTAGTCTCATGAGACCCTTAAATGCATTAAAGAGATATATAATTTCATTCCCCACTCATCCCTACATGTCCAAATCATTATTCATATATTTAAAAATAAATTTAGTTCATGATGATACTCATTGTCATAAAATATGTTTATTGAGTATTGAAAAATGTTTTATCAATATTTCAGTAGTTAATCAAATAACATTAAATGTAAACATTTTATGTGAGAATGGTATAGGGTTTAGGCAATATTCATTTACCTGATAAAAAGAATATGGATAAAAATTAATTAAATCATAAAAAATCTTCAATAAATAGGCATTCATTTAAAATACATCAATATATTGTATATTCACCACATTAAATTGAATAGTTTCATATTATGATATATTACTCAATGAAATATAAATTGAAGAAAATTCACTTACAATAATCATAACATTGAAGTGAGAATTATTATATGTACAGATTATGTATATCAAATGAAAATCCATATAGAAAAATCTTAAATAAAATATAAGATAATAAAAATTATTTATAAACATAATCATAGAATTTCAAAGGTAAATAATGAAGTAATATAATCCAATGAAAAAAATGAGGAATGAAGTTCATTACCACCTCGAAACATTCATATAAAACAACCTTTGATGGAATAATTATAATTAAAAATTAAAATACCATTAATTATGAAGTATTAAGATATAAAAAATAAAAGGTCCATTTGTTACACCATATAAAATAAATTGGGTGAAAATTAGTATAATTAGACTCAATGAAGGTAAATTAAGACAATGTCTTTGACCTCACACTTTCCTTTAGTTAAACGTGTTTTAACAACATGAATAAAAAAATATAATCAAGCCATTAATTTTTAATAGAACCATATTAATACATATAATATCATATATTATCTATTTATTACATTTTATCACATTTTTTATTATAATATTTCATTGTGTTCATTGTTTTAGGTGTTAATATCCCTAATTTTTCATTTGTTATTAATTTTATAGTTCATCGGCCTAGGATATGTATCATTATTATTCATAATTATATTAATTTTATAAATATAATTTTTACAAACTAGATAAATTTTTAGATGCATTTTTGAATGTTAGACATGGAAAATGAGTCGTATAGCTTCATAGAGACTGTTGGTCATACATAGAAACGAGAAATTATATCATTCCATTAACGAGTGAAAGGGTAAGGAGGTGGGTGGTATATTAATTTTATATAGTCAATATAATCTCATATATATCACCAATATTAATTTATTTTATCCTTATAATATTTTTTGTATATAGTATGTGAAAAATGAAGCACATCACTTTGTGAGGTGGTAGTCCGACGTATACATGGGGGAAATTATTTTATTTTAGATGGAATGAATCATAAAAAGGTATACATGATATTAAAATTAAAGAAAAATAAAAATATCATGAATATCATATAATTATATTGAATAAAAATTTATATCCACCCTTGAATGTTAGTGATGTTAAAAAAATTAAATTGGTTCATGAGGTGGTGATACATCGTACACATGATCGATAATATTTTTCCCTTTTGATTGAAGTGGAGATAGATAGAGGTAACTATACTAAAATACTAAAATCTAAGTATATGGTATATAATTTTTTTATTATATTGTCATTATTTAATAATAATTTTATGTAGGTTGAATATGAAATAAAATAAAAATGCTCATTTAGGAATGTTGCCCTTTCTTCGGACGACCTCCTTAGGTATACACAAAAGGAATTCTTATGATGGATTTTTAATTTATAAAAATTATTATAATAAGATAAGAGGTATGAAGAGATGTTTTTTGGGTAGGTACTGGCCTAGAAAATGGATTTTTTACTGTGATGAGTGGAGTAGAGGGGGATTGCCTTTTATTAGTGGGGGGAGGACATACATTGAATATTTTAAAAGAAAAAATTGCACCCACATTTTCATCTTTCCAAAAGACTCCAAAACGGTTAATTATCAACCATTATAGGTTAAAAAGTGTAAATTTGAATATAAAAACGTTTTTTAACATGATGGTATATAATTGTACTCCTTATATTATTAGTTTAACCCCCCTGACAAATCATTTTTCCCCTATCTATAGTAATTCAATTGTTATGCTTTAATATTAATAATGGTAAAAAAATAAATTTAATTTTATTAGATAATAAAAATTAAACTAATTCAAATTATGGATTACTCTAATAGAGAGGGGTGATGTAATTATTTTTTGGGTGGCTATATATGGAAATTCAACAAATCCATTAATGAAACCATTATCACAACAGAAGAATGAGGGTCATGTAGAATATATAGATATACTATAATAAATATATTGATGTAATAGTTTTATAATGATTCATGATACTATAATAAATGCAATACTTATTATTTATTCATTCATGTGTGTTGAAATTAACTTTACATAAATAATTGAATGATAAAATCCCCCCATAGTATTACATTGATTTTTCCCTAATAAATAATCATCATATAGTATGAAGGGCTTAAATTATATTTTAATATAATTAAGAATATAATATTGTACAAATTTAAAAGGGGTGTATATGAGATTTGATGAATAGATTCATGAGGTTGTAAGTAGAGATTTACTACATGTATTGGCCCATCAAAGTAAATCTCATTGAATTCCATACATTCATTGATATACACATGGGTTTATTCTTATTATAAATAATTTTTTACTTGGGTTGTGTGAGATATATAGGTTGATAAAATTCATAATTTGATACATTAATTTTGAAATTCATACACTACTGGAAATACAGGATTTCCCAACGGTTTAGAACTGTTGGGAAAGGCTGTAGAACCGTTGGTATATGTTATACCAACAGTTCTACAAACTGTAGGGAATTAAGCCATTATGAAAGATTTTCCCAACGGTTTAGAGTGAACCGTTGGGATAGGTTGGAGAAAAATTACCTTGTCCCAACAGTTCTGGGAAACCGTTGGGAAAGCTTTTTCTGAACGGTTTACAACCATTGCGATAGAGTGGAGAAAATTACCAAGTTTTTCCCAATGGTTTGGCCAAACCGTTGGAAAAAACCCAAGTTATCCTCTTTCCCAACAGTTTAGAAACCATTAGGAAAAGTGTTTTACCAACAGTTCTATGAATCGTTGGTAAAACAAAAGCCATACATGCTATGCCAACAGTTTCAAACCGTTGGAATAGCCTCTACTTGGGAAAATTGCATAGCAGCTCTGCAATTTGGCTAGAAGCTCTGCAATTTTCCCACCAGGTCTCATTTTGTGGGTTCCCAATCATTTTCAATCCAATTATTGTACCTGCAATAAAATAACACATACATATAAAATTATTGTACCTACAATAACAAACTAAAACTTATATATAGAGAATAAATTCATACACATTTAACATATAATACTGGAACTATACACATCCATAATTAAATTAGAATTCATAACGTAATTTTAAACATACATAATTCATTTAGAATTCAATTTAAAATTTAGATAACAATTATATGTGGAATCCGGAAGTCAATTCATAATTTGATCGGTTTTTTGTATACCATATATTTTTACCTGAAATGATGTCCATTTTCTAAAAAAAATACATAAACATAGAGTGCTACCAGCCACACCGCGCCTCGGATTGAGGCGGGGTTGACTCGTACACATCACATATGACCCATGGATCGTTGTGCTAAAGTATCGACACAATCCGAATGCGTTAGGTAGTTTTCTATATTCCAGTTGATGTTTTTTAGTTAAAATGACGTCTTTTTGAAACAAAAGGTAGACACTTTGAGTGGTGCCGGCCACACCGCGTCTCATATTAAGGCAGGGTTGAATCGTAAATGACACATATGACCCATGGATCGTTCTCCTAAAGTTTCAACGGAAACCGAATGCGTTTGGTTGGTTTTCTGTATATACTTACAATGATGTCCATTTTAAACAAAAGAGATCCACTTAGAGTGATTTTGGTCACATTGTGCCTCCGATTAAGGCGGGGTAGACTCCTACACGTCACATATGACCCATGGATCTTTGTGATAAAGTATCGACACAATCTGAATGTGTTTGGTCAGTTTTCCGTATGTCAGTTGATGTTTTTCACTTAAAATAACGTCCTTTTGAAACAAAAGACAGACCCATTGAGTGGTGTCGGCCACACCGCACCTTGGATTGAGGCGGGGTTGACTCGTACACATCGCATATGACCCATGAATCGTTGTAATAAAGTATCGACACAATCTGAATGTGTTTGGTTAGTTTTCTGTATGCCAATTAATGTTTTTCACTTAAAATGACATCCTTTTGAAACAAAATGAAGACACTTTTAGTGGTGTTGGCCACACCGCATCTCATATTGGGGCGCGGTTTATTTTTACACATCACATATGACCTATGAATCATTCTCCTAAAGTTTCAACGAATTCCAAATGCGTTTGGTCGGTTTTCCATATGTACTTAAAATGTTGTCCATTTTAAACAAAATAGATCCAATTAGAGTGATTCCGGCCACACCGTGCCTCCGAGTATGACAGGGTTGACTCATACACGTCAAATATGACCCATGGATCATTGTGATAAAGTATTGACCCCATCCGAATGCGTTTGGTTGGTTTTCTGTATGCCTGTTGATGTTTTTCACATAAAATGACGTCCTTTTGAAAAAAAATGCAGACCCTTTGAGAGTTCATTGCCACACCGCGGCTCTGATTGAGATAGGGTTGACTCGTACACATCACATATGCCCCATGGATAGTTGTTCTAAAGTATCGACACAATCTGAATGCGTTTGGTTAGTTTTCTGTATGTCAGTTGATGTTTTTCAATTAAAATGGCGTCCTTTTGAAACAAAATGCAGGCACTTTGACTAGTGCCGGCCACACTGCATCTCAGATTTAGGCGGGGTTGATTTGTACACGTCATATATGACCCATGAATTGTTCTCCAAAAGTTTCAACGGAAACAGAATGCGTTTGATCAGTATTCGGTATGTACATAAAATGTTGTCCATTTTTTTAAAAAAAAGAGCCACATATAGTGATTCCGTCTACACCGTGCCTCTGATTAAGGCGGGGTTGACTCGTACACGTTATATATGACCCATGGATCGTTGTGCTAAAGTATCGACACAATCCGAATGCGTTCTGTCACTTTTTCGTATGCCAGTTGATACTTTTCACTTAAAATGACGTTTGAAACAAAAGAAATACACTTTGAGTGGTGGCGGCCACACCGCGCCTTGGATTGAGGCGGGGATGACTCGTACATGTCCCAAATGACCCATGGATCGTTTTGATAAAGTATCGACACAATCTGAATGCGTTTGGTCAGTTTTCCGTATGCTAGTTGATGTTTTTCACTTCAAATGATGTCCTTTTGAAACAAAAGACAGACACTTTGAGTGGTGGCGGCCACACCGCACCACGGATTGAGGCGGGGTTGACTCGTACACGTCACATATGTCCCATGGATAGTTTTTCTAAATTATCGACACAATCCGAATGCGTTTGGTCAGTTTTCTGTATGCCAATTTAAGTTTTTCAATTAAAATGACGCCCTTTTGAAACAAAAGGCAGACACATTGAGTGGTGGTGGCCACACTGCACCTCGTATTGAGGCAGGGTTGACTCATACACGTCTCATATGACCCATGGATCGTTTTTCTAAATTATCGACACAATCCGAATGCGTTTGGTCGGTTTTCCGTATGCCAGTTGATGTTTTTCAATTAAAATGGTGTCCTTTTGAAACAGAATACAGACACATTTTTTGTTTCCGGCCACACCGCGCCTCTGATTGAGGCAGGGTTGACTCGTACACGTCGCATATGACCCATGGATTGTTCTTCTAATGTTTCAATGGAAACCGAATGCGTTTGGTCAGTTTTTCGTATGTACTTAAAATGTTGTCCATTTTATACAAAAGAGAGACACATAGAGTGATTCTGGCCACACCGTGCCTCATATTAAGGCGGCGTTGACTCATACACATCACATATGACCCGTGGATAGTTTTTCTAAAGTATCGACACAATCCGAATGTGTTTGGTCACTTTTCCGTATGCTAGTTGATATTTTTCACTTAAAATGACGTCCTTTTGAAACAAAAGTTAGACAGTTTGAGTGGTGGCGGCCACAATGCGCCTCAGATTGAGACAGGGTTGACTCGTACACGTCACTTATGACCCATGGATCGTTGTTCTAAAGTATCGACACAATCTGAATGCGTTTTTTGGTTTTCCATATGTGAGTTGATGTTTTTCAATTAAAATGACGTCCTTTTGAATCAAAAGGAAGACACTTTGAGTGGTGGTGGCCACACCGCGCCTCGGATTGAGGTGTGGTTGACTCGTACACGTCACATATGACCCATGGATTGTTGTGCTAATGTATCGACATGATCTGAATGCGTTTTTTCGGTTTTACATATGCCAGTTGATGTTTTTTAGTTAAAATAACATCCTTTTGAAACAGAAGACAGACACTTTGAGTGGTGTCGGCCACACCGCACCTTGAATTGAGGCGGGGTTGACTTTTACACGTCACATATATCCCATGGATCGTTTTGATAAATTATCGACACAATTCGAATGCGTTTGGTCATTTTTCCATATGTCAGTTGATGTTTTTAAATTAAAATGATGTCCTTTTGAAACAAAAGGCCGACACATTGACTGGTGGCGGTCACACCGCACCTCTGATTGAGGCGGGGTGGACTCGTACACATCACATATGATCCATGGATCGTTGTGCTAATGTATCGACACCATCCAAATGCGTTTGGTTGGTTTTCCGTATGCCAGATGATGTTTTTCAATTAAAATGACGTCCTTCTGGAACAAAAGGTAGACACATTGAGTGGTTCTGGACACACCGCATCTCAGATTGAGGCGAGGTTGATTCATACACGTCCCATATGACCCATGAATCGTTCTCCTAATGTATCAATGGAAAAAAATGTGTTTGGTCGGTTTTCCATATGTACTTAAATTGTTGTTCATTTTAAGAAAAAGAGATCCACATAGAGTGATTCCAGCCACACTGTGCCTCATATTAAGGCGGGGTTGACTCTTACACATCACATATGACCGATGGATCGTTGTGATAATGTATCGACACAATCTGAATGTGTTTGGTACGTTTTTCGTATGCCAGTTGATGTTTTCCACTTTAAATGATGTCCTTTTGAAACAAAAGACAGACACTTTGAGTGGTGGCGGCCACACTGCACCTCAGATTGAGGCGGGGTTGACTCGTACATGTCACATATGACCCCTGGATCGTTTTGATAAAGTATCAACACAATCCGAATGCGTTTGGTCTGTTTTTTGTATGCCAGTTGATGTTTTTCAATTAAAATGACGTCCTTTTGAAACAAAAGGCAGACACTTTGAGTGGTGGCGGCCACACCGCACCTCGGATTGAGGCGGGGTTGACTCGTACACGTCACATATGACCCATGGATCCTTGTGCTAATGTATCGACACAATCCGGATGCGTTTGTCGGTTTTCCGTATGCCAGATGATGTTTTTCAATTAAAATGACAAACTTTTGATACAAAAGGAAGACACTTTGAGTGGTTCCGGCCACACCACACCTCATATTGAGGCGCTCTTACACATCACATATGACCCATGTATCCTCCTCCTAAAGTTTCAATGGAAACCGAATGCGTTTGGTTGGTTTTCTATATGTACTTAAAATGTTGTCCATTTTAAACAAAAGAGAGCCACTTAGATTGATTCCGGCCACACCGTGCCCCATATTAAAGCAGGGTTTACTCGTACACATCACATATGACTCATGGATCGTTGTGCTAAAGAATAGACACAATCGAAATACGTTCGGTTGCTTTTCCGTATGCCAGTTGATATTTTTCACTTAAAACGACTTCCTTTTGAAATAAAAGACAGACACTTTGTGTGGTGTCGGCCACACCGCACCTCAGATTGAGGCAGGGTTTACTCGTACACGTGACATATGACCCATGGATTGTTGTGCTAAAGTATCAACACAATCTGAATGCGTTTGTCGGTTTTCCGTATGCCAGTTGATGTTTTTCAATTAAAATTATGTCCTTTTGAAACAAAACGCAGACACTTTGAGTGGTGGAGGCCACACCATGCCTCGGATTGAGGCGGGGCTGACCCGTACACGTCACATATGACCCATGGATCTTTTTTCTAATGTATCGACACAATATGAATGTGTTTGGTCAGATTTCCATATGCCAGCTGATGTTTTTCAATTAAAATGACGTCCTTTTGAAACAAAGGGCAGACACTTTGAGTGGTGGTGGCCACACCATGCCTTGGATAGAGGCGGGGTTGACTCGTACATGTCACATATGACCCATGGATCATTGTACTAAATTATCGACACAATCCGAATGCATTTTTCGGTTTTCTGTAAGCCATTTGATGTTTTTCAATTAAAATAACGTCCTTTTGAAACAAAAGGCAGACACTTTGAGTGGTTCCGGACACACCGCGCCTCGGATTGAGGCGGGGTTGACTCTTACACGTCACATATGAACCATGAATAATTCTCCTAAAGTTTCAATGGAAACCGAATTCATTTGGTCGGTTTTCCGTATGTACTTAAAATGTTTTCCATTTTAAACAAAAGAGAGCCACTTAGAGTTATTCCGGCCACACCATGACTCAGATTAAGGCAGGGTTGACTCATACACGTCACATATGACCCATGATTCATTTTGCTAATATATCGACACAATCCGAATGTGTTAGGTCACTTTTCTGTATACTAGTTGATATTTTTCACATAAAATGACATCCTTTTGAAACAAAAGAAAGACACTTTTAGTGGTGCCGGCCACACCGCGCATTGGATTGAGGCGGGGTTGACTCGTACACGTCACGTATGAACCATGGATCATTGTTCTAAAATATTGACACAATCCGAATGCGTTTGTTGGTTTTTCGTATGCCAGTTGATGTTTTTTAATTAAAATGACATCCTTTTGAAACAAAAGGCAGACACTTTGAGTGGTGGAGGCCACACCGAGCCTTGGATTGAGGCGGGGTTGACTCTTACACATCACATATGACCCATAGATTGTTGTGATAATGTATCAACACAATCTGAATGCATTTGGTCGGTTTTCTGTATGCCAGTTGATGTTTTTCAATTACAACGACGTCCTTTTGAAACAGAAGACAGACACTTTGAGTTGTGTCGGCCACACCGCGTCTCAGATTGAGGCGGGGTTGATTTTTAGACGTCACATATGACCCATGAATCATTCTCTTATAGTTTCAATGGAAACCGAATGCGTTTGGTCGGTTTTCCGTATGTACTTAAAATGTTTTCCATTTTAAGCAAAAGAGAGACACATAGAGTGATTCCGGCCACACCGTGCCTTGGATTACGGCGGGGTTGACTCGTATATGTTACATATGACCCATGGATCGTTTTGATAAAGTATTGACACAATCTGAATGCGTTTGGTCAGTTTTCCGTATGGCAGTTGATGTTTTTCACTGAAAATGACGTCATTTTGAAACAAAAAACAGACACATTGAGTGGTGGCGGCCACACCGTGCCTCCGATTCAGGCAGGGTTGACTCATAAACGTCACATATGACCCATGGATCGTTGTTCTAAAGTATCGACACAATACGAATGCGTTAGGTCATTTTTCTATATGCCAGTTGATGTTTTTCAATAAAAATGATGTCCTATTTAAACAAAAGGCAGACACTTTGAGTGGTGGCGGCCGCACCACGCCTCGGATATAGGCGGGGTTGATTCGTACATGTCACATATGACCCATGGATCGTTATACTAATGTTTCAATGGAAACCAAATGTGTTTGGTCGGTTTTCCGTATGTACTTAAAATGTTGTCCATTTTATGAGAATCCTCATGTGTCTATTAGTGGAATGGTATTTACTTAAAATCTTGTGGATATTTATATAAAATATATTTATATCATTCTTAGTATGGGTTAGATTTTAGTTTATAATGCTATGAATCATTTCACTGCTAACGATGTCATGACCAATGAATACATCTCTTTTATAACATACCAAGAATATATGATATTGATTAGATGTATAAATGTGATTTACATTGGTTATCATGATGAAAATAAATAAAATATATATTATAGATTTTCTATTATTAAATGAAATCAAGGAGGGGGGGCTGTCCAGTGCGGCTGTCCGGGGAGCTGTCCGGTGGGTGTCCAGGGGGTTGTCCGGGGACCAAGGAGGAGGGTGGGGGCTGTGCGGGGGGTTGTCAGTGGTCCAAGGATGAGGGTGTGGGGGGGGGGGGCTGTCCGGGGGGCTGTTTGGGGGGCTGTCCGGGGGCTGTCCGGGGTCCAGGGAGGAGGGTGGGGGGCTGTGTGGGGGGCTGTCCAGGGGGTGTTCGGGGGGTTGTCCTGGGTCCACGGTGGAGGGTGGGGGGGTTTTCTGGGGGGATGTCTGGGGGCTGTCTGGGGGGCTGTCTGGGGGGTGTTTGGGGTCCAGGGATGAGGGTGGGGGAGGGCTGTCCGGGGGCTGTTCGGGGGGTTGTCCGGGGGCTGTCCGGGGGTGTTTGGGGGGTTGTCCGGGGCCTAAGGAAGAGGGTGGGGGGGGGGGGCTGTCCGGGGGGCTGTATGGGGGGCTATCTGGGGGGTTGTCCGGGGTCTAGTGAGGGTGGGGGGGATATCCGTGGGTTGTTCGGGGGGGCTGTCCGGGGGCTGTCCGGGGGTGTTCGGGAGTTTTCCGGGGTCCAAGGGAGAGGGTGGGGGCTGTCCGGGGGGGCTGTCCGGGGGGCTGTCCGGGGTCCATGGAGGAGGGTGGGGGGATTTCCAAGGGGCTGTCCGGGGGGCTGTCTGGGGGGCTATCTGGCGGGGTTGTCCGAGGTGCAGGGAGGTGGGTGGGGGGTTGTCAAGGGTCCAGGTAAGAGGGGGGTTCCCAAACACGCAACCACTAAAAGACAACAACATCCATAAAGACAGATAATATATAAAAATAACTCAACTCCAATACTATACTACGAGTCTAGATAAAACCAACAACTAGAATAGATTAAATATCAAATCTTAGTAATATCAGTTAAAAATGTAGTGGATCAACTTGTCCCACATCACCATCACCATCATCACCATAATCATCACCCTCATCCTCGTCCCCATCATCGTACTCGCCCTCCTCTCCCTCTCCCTCCTCCTCGTCCTCGCCCTCCTCCTCACCCTCACCACCCGCCTCGCCCTCGTCCTCTCCCTCCTCTTCAGTATCGGACTCCTCACCATCATCATCGTCAAGTTGGACATCGTCCTGACCACCACTAGAACTGACACTTGGTGCACCGTATATAGAATTTATCGACGACATATACTCATCAAATGTTGGTCTGGCCTCCGTTGGAAGTGTAGGACGTAGAACTTCAATAAATTTCATAAACACACTTTTTTCCCTAGCAGACTGTTCTGCCCTCTCTATGTCCCTTTTCTCATCCTGTTCTACCTGTACCCTAACATGCTAAAGATTAGTGGAACTACAGCTTGTACTTGAGGAGGGCCAATACCTCGTCGGGGCTATCCTAGGTCGGCAGCGTACTCTTCCAGAATTCTCCTCTCCCAACACCTGATGTAAGTGATCTGTTGGCCCAAAATTGCCTGGTTCCTGGGCATCGAGGGCCTCTAAAGTAGCCTGTTACAAATATAAATATATCATGAAGTTACAAAATAGATATTAAAATATAAATTCAATAGATTAAAACTTATAATCTGCTGTTGAGTCGCTTCGTTGACGGCACTTCCATCCTTTTTCCGTCTACTCGAGCAAAACAGTTTTGCTCGGGGCACACATCGTTCAATATTTTGTATTTGCCTCTACAATGACATTGAAAACTAAATTTATATGAAAAATTTATAAAACTATTAAATAATTGAGGAATCAAAAGAATGGTTCTATCGTAAAGAAAACATATAAACAATTATCATACCTGCTTCCTCTCATGATCAGGCATCGTAGTGCGTCCTAGTGTGTGGAGGTATTTTTTTTGAATCAATGTCATTTTTATTTTTTCCAGATGATTCCTAAATAAAATTGGAAAATGCAAAGTATTAATAAAAATCATGAAAGTTATTATTTAAATACTTCAAATTTTATTAATACCTTAATCTGGGTACTCATCCAATGAGTAATCATTTGACGATACTACTCTATAGGATAATCATCCACTACTGGTACCGCCTCTAACTCAGTGCCAACTCTAGAAACCCAGCCAATATACAACTCATGCTTGTAGGTTCTCCAAAGCTCACCTAAATCCTTTAGACATTCCGGTCATGCACCCTCACTATCAGGAAAATTAAATCGAAGCTGAAATCAAAATATTAATTCATATAAATACAAAAATAATTCATTGAATTAAATAGAACAGATTTTTTTACCCATATCACTACCCAAGCTCTATCCTTGACCTCATGTGGAAAATGTATCCATGATAGCGGGCTGATGGGAATGATGTTGGAGTATTTGGTAAGCGTCGCCAATAAACTCTGACATTGCTTCCCTATTTTCTCAACCAATTGGTTGTCTTCATTATGATCCACCATAACCTATGTGCGGCGGTTCCACACCGAACGCATGCATGTACGCCCCCTCCCACGCCTCCTATCAGTAGATGTATCTGTCAAGAAAGAAAAACAAATATTTTATCAAAACATGTTATAATGAAAATAAATATTTCTATAAAAATTTGTTAGGGTTCTATAAATATACCTGTTTCGGTCTGATCGTTTAGCGCCACTGGATCTACATAAACTGATGGAACACCCTATGGTGGAACAGGAGTCGAAGACGATGCAATATAGAAGCTCGGAGAGACAGAAAAAGAAGGAAAAGAAGATGGGACAGCTGTCTGACCGAATGCTGACTCGGGAGTGGGAATCATCATGAGATGTGAAAATGATGGGCCAGAAGATGCATAAGGTAGCGAAAAAAGGGGAGGCCTAAATATCCCATGTGTCCCTAACGACACACCAGGATGAAAATTTGGGAAGGATGACATGTCAGTGGGAGGGGCATGGTCTAGTCGGGTACACGCAGCTGCTCGTCCACCTCTGGTAAAAAACCTCCTCGTACCACCGGCCTGAGTACTAGGACCTGTACTAGGATCCTCGTCGAATACCTATCGACCTATAGGTGGATGCTACAAAAATGTTTACAAAAAAATTAATCACATGACATTATATATTCTTTAAATATATCATTTTGAAATAAAGTACTCACTACAGGAACTAATGATGGAATTCCCAACTCCATCATTCGACGATTGTTCTCCATCATTTTTTCCCTTCATCTCTCTTCAATTGGCTTCATTTCCTGCTTTTGAAAACAAATATGTAATTAATTAGAAAAATAAAAATAATGTGAAACCCAAAAAACTAAATATATGAGGGAATATGGGTATTCATTGGTAATTTAGCTATCAATTGTTTTAGAAGAGCTTAAATTGTTTTAATAAATCATACAAGTTGGAATGTTCACCAAGTCAGAAATATTGTTTGACTATGTTTGAATACTGTTCAATTCCAAATAATAAAATGCAATTCAAATAAAACTACAACCAATAAACATTGAAAATTCACATAACGGTCAAGTCAGCTATCAATTGTTTTAGAAGAGCTTGAATGAATTTAATAAATCATACAAGTTTTAATGTTCACCAAGTTAGAAATATTGTTTGACTATGTTTGAATAGAGTTCAATTCCAAATTTGAAAATTCGATCAAATAAAACTGCAACCAATAAACATTGAAAATTCACATAACGGTCCAGTTAGCTATCAATTGTTTTAGAAGAGCTTGAATGGATTTAATAAATCATACAAGTTGTAATGTTAAGCAATTTAGAAATATTTATTGACTATGTTTGAATACAATTCAATTCCAAATTAGAAAATGAAATTCAAATAAAACTGCAACCAATAAACATTGAAAATTAGCATAACGGTCAAGTCAGCTAAAACATATTTGTGATCAATACTAAATAAATTTGAATATTACCAACCTTAACAACCCAACTCGAGGTAAACCAAAAGAATTTAGAACATGGATGAATGATTCTATATTTTTTCAACCACAACTTCAGGTTCACAATCAACTCTGACAATTGAGCTATTTGAGTCATCAAAAGAAATAAATGGATTGGTTCCAATGGCACTAGGGATAGTGTCCATTCTATCATCACCGTAATCAAAAATATGTCATGGAATTACTTCAACTATGAAAAAAAATTCAGATCGAAGTTGTTCTTTGACATAAAATACTTGTTTAGCCATTGATACCAACACATATGGTTCTTCGGTAGCAAGAGTATGTGTCATATTAATTACTCGAAATCCACAATCATCAATAAATGTGCCATGTCTCATCATCGAATCAAACCAATGGAATTTCGTCATTGTGACTCTTCCATGAGAGTAATAATCCAATATTATTATCTTGTCAACAACTCCATAATAACCCACAGTTTAAAATCATGGTCTACTATCTAATGCACTGGAATAACAATCTATTGTGGAAGTAAACATAACACCATCATGTTGTGTTCTCATGTTCTTTGCTTGTTCAGTGACAATAAATTTGTACCCATTGATAATAATTGATTTACAGTCACAAACCACGGTATTAGGACCAAAAGCCAAAGCTCTTATTTCCTCAGAGACAGAGTCAGCAGACAAACTCAATACCTACAATATAAATGAATATTAAACTTAATTAAATATTGATTTAATTATATTAAACATTAATTTTTTTATACCTTCAATTTTAACCAAGCAGAAAACTCTTTGCTGTGCAAAATCTCTCTCCTTCTCAAAGATAGAGAACGATGCTTCCTATTTATCATTGTTTTATGTTCCCTGTAGATAAAAATATGAATAATTTAACAGATATATATGTAAGATACACATAATCAATTTAGTTACCTGATATAGTCATCGAAAAAATCCCAGTTGAACAAAACTGTGTGATGTGCCATCTCCCGCTCTTCATGGCTTAATGTCTTCAATGTATATGATCCAGGAATTCCTCTTGTTTGAAGAAGTGATGGAAAACTGGGTTCAATTTGCTCATACTGTTCTTCTTCATTTCTCATTGATCTATTCAATCTTGTAGTAAGATCAGACAAATACATCGAGAAGATATCCATACATTCTTAAGCCAAGTAACCGTTCAAGATAGAACCTTCAGGATGATTTATGTTTCAGACATAAGACTTTAATGTGAACATATTTCTTTCAGTTGGATATATCAAATGAAAAGAGACAGGTCCTCCGAGAAGTATTTCAATGGGAATATGGACAGTCAGATGCAGCATGCATGTGAAAAATGATGGAGGAAATATTTTCTCCAACTCACACAAAATTAATGGGGCATTTTTCAACATTTTTTACAAGAAATACTTGGACAACTTCTTAGCACAAAGATATCTAAAAAATGTCACAACCGAATAACAGCCACCCTTACATTTTTGGACAAAAGATGACGGATTTCTACTGGAAGAAACTCATGTAGTAGAACGTGATAATCATGAGTCTTCAAAGATTTTAGCTTCAACTCTCTTCTGTTGACCCGTTTAGATATGTTTCTTGAATAGCCATCAGTAATTCTAATAGTCTCTAATATTTCTAGAAATTTTTTGTTTCAGTAGGCTTCATATCATAAGAAGCACATGGAAGTTGCCATTTATTTTCATTGTTACGCACAGGATGTAATTCTGGTCTGATTCCGCAATCCACCAAGTCATGCCGAGATCGTAAATCATCTTTTGTCTTACCCTTGAGATTTAGAAGAACTGAAAGAAACATTTCTCATATATTATTTTCAATATGAATTACGTCTATGCAATGACATAAAAAATTGGTTGACTAATAATGAAAATCAAAAAAGATACTCATCTTCCTCCAATTGTAACAGGTTTCAGTGGAAACGTTCTTTCTCTTTACAAATTTCATTTGACCCTTCCCGAACGAAAAACCAAAATATTTCAATTCATTAAGCCCATCAGTTCCAGACATACAATGAGGTGGATCATCGGTCTTTATGGTATTATCAAATCTTAGACGATTCATTCTATATGGATGATCCTTTGGAAAGAATCGTCGATGTCCTATAAAACTGAAACTACAGTGATGTTTCAGTCTTATGGATCGTGTATTATTCATACAAACTGGACATGACAATTTTCCCATCGTGCTCCATCCAGATATCATTTCATAAGCTGGAAAATCATTGATCGTCCACATAAGCGTAGCACACATCTGAAATATGTCTTTCGAACATGAATCATATGTGCGCACATCCACATCCCAAAGAAGTTTCAACTCTTTTATTAAAGGTTGCATGTAGACATCAATATCAATGTCGGGATCAGAAGAACCATATATGAGTATACTCATGAAAGTGAAAGGTTTTTTCATACACAACCATGGGGGAAGATTATAAATGTGTATAAAAATTGGCCATGTGCTGTGAAAAGTAAGCATCTGCCCAAACAGATTAAACCCGTCGCATGAAAGACCCAGCCTCATATTACCCACGTCAGCTACAATATCTGGATGTCGAGAATCAAATATCTGCCATGAAAATCCATCAGCAGGATGAACGAACTCATCTTTAGTCTTCTTTTTCTCAGTATCATGCCATCTCATTTTTATTGATATGTCATCAGACATAAAAAGATTCTGGATTCTTTAGATCAATGGAATGTGCCACATTACTTTTTCTGGAACACGAGATGGTGTTCCATCAGATTTTGACTTCCAGTGGGATGTACCACATTTTATACAATCATTTCATTTAGTGGTTTCCTCCCAGAATAAAATGCAATCTTTCAGGTGAGCATGAATTTTGTTTCTTGAAAATCCAAGTTCCATAACTAACTTCCATTCCATATAGTGGTTTGAGGGAATATCTGCATCATATAGAAGTTAATCCTTCAAGAGGGTAAGAATGTAATCGATTGCTATATTAGAAATATCATACATAGTTTTCCTATGAAACAATCGGATAAAAAATTTCAGCTTTTTCATTTTATCACTTTTTCGATATATGGGAGTCGTGGCAGCATCATTCAATTTTTTCACCCTATCAATATCATCATTTTCACTAGATGCATTAGCTGTCCTCATATCGAAGTCTTCTTGAATCGAAATCCTTTCGTTTTCATGATGGAGAAGAAATGGAAACCGATCATCTAAAAAATTCTCCATTCCATTCCTTTCATTTCAATCATCACCAATTTGAGATTTCATTTTTTTCCCATTGTGATACCACACAAAGTAGTTTGCTTGAAAACCATTTTTTCTTATGTGGTAGCTGACTTCTTCACAGCTCAACCAAGTTCTACCAACATAATTGGAACATGGGCAGTGTATGCGACCACTATCTGAAGAATTGTGAAATGAAAAATCTATAAAGCTCTCCAAATTGATTTGAAAATCTCTTGAGATCCGATCGGTTTCATACATCCAACTTCTGTCCATTCTGTAAAAAGAATTTATATAAGTCAATTTTTCATAAACAATTAAATAGGATTGAACATTAATAGAAAATAAATTTATGTAAATGATAAAGGAAGGAGTTTCTATTTTATGTAGTGAACTATTAAAACAATGTAAAGATATACTAATTAATTCAGTTATGTGTGCCTAGATTTGAGGTGAGATGTGTTTTTTAATTTTTTCATTTATCACATACCAAGAAGACACCATAGACCTGATAAAACTTTGTTCAAGATATTAGAAAGTGAAGGCTTTTCATGAAAGATGCATAATGTGTAAATAGAGTTTTTTAAATAAGTTATTTATTCTAAAAAATGGAAATATTGTGAAAAGTTAGTACATTTCATAACACCCAAACTAAAGTCCACATAAATTACCATATCACCCCACTAAAAAAAGGAAAACCACATACCCCACTACCCCAAACATGTCAATTACTTCAATGAGGGATCTTATGTTTGTATTTGGGAAGAGGTTAAAGGAGTCTAACATGGATGGGGGAGTTGCAACCGATCAGATGGAAGACCTCAGGTTAGGGTTCACCTGCGTGGGGGATTCTGGAAATCGGGGGAAATGCAGAGTTATTTACTTCTGTGTAATTGGGGGCGGGCTGTCCACGGGGGTGGCGGGTTTGTCCAGGGGGTACGGCGTGTCTAGGGGTGTGGGCGGGCTGTCCATGAGGGTGGTGGGGCTGTCTAGGGGGGAGGGGTGTCCAGGGGTTGGGCGGGATAACCACATGGATGGGGGTGGGGGTGGGGGGGATTTCTAGGGGATACAAGGTGTCCAAGGGGTGGGGGTGTCCGGGGGGTGGGGGGAGTGTCAAGGGGGTGGGCGGGATGTCCACAGGGTTGGTGGCTGTCCAGGGAGTGGGGGTGTCCAGGGGGTGGGTAGGGTTTCGACGGGGGTTGCGGGGTTGTCCAGGGGGTGGCTGGACTGTCCACGAGGGAGGCCGGGCAGTCCAGGGGGTAGGGGGTGTCCTGGGGGGTGGGCGAGCTGTCCACAAGGGTGTGACTGAGAGCTATGAGATTTAATTGGGTTTTTCTTCTTGTTATGATAAACAAAAGATGGGTGTTATGTATTAGAATAGTATTTTTTAGTGAAAATCCAATTTGGTTGGATTAGTGACTTGATAAAATGATGGTATCAGGTTTGAAATTGGGAAAATGTTGGGGAATTGGATTCTAAAAGGCTCACACAACCTTCAAAGGATATATTATTTCTAGAAAAATGTGTTGTGGGAGAAGTTATTCTTCATATATAGTTGATGTCACTTTTAGATCATGTGATGCCTTACTCATCAAGATTACTAGACAAGACCCAAAACCAAAGAGGCCTCAAAACTATCGAAATCTCTAGAAGTGATTAATTCCCTATGCTCATTGGTGAACTATGGAAGTGATGACTTCCCACCTTCACAGCCCCCCTCCCCACTTCACCCCCAACAAACTCCCCCTACACAACCCCCCTCTCATCCACCGACTACATAACCCCCCCCCCCTCCCCCCCCCCTCCCACCTGCACCCCCACTTGCACAACCCCCCCTCCCCCACCCCCACCAGTACAGCCCCCTCCCATCCACCCATTGCACACCCCCCACCTGCACCCCCCACCTGCACAACCCCCCTCCCCCCACCGCACCCCCACCCCCCACCTGTACACCCCCCCACCTCACCCCCAACATACTCCCACCTGCCCAGCCCACCCCCAACCTACACACTCCCCTCCCACCCACCCACTTGCACAGCCACCCCCACCTACACCCCCCAACTTTCACACCCCCCCTCCCCCACCCCACCTGCACAGCCCCCTCCCCCACCTCCACCTATACACCCCACCCCCCACCTCACCCCCAACAGACTCCCACCTGCCCAGCCCTCCCCCCCCCAACCTGCACACTCCCCTCCCCCACCTACATTCACAGCACCCCCCTCCACTTTCACCCCCCACTTGAACAACCCCCCTCCCCCACCCACACCTGCACAACCCACCCTCACCCCCACCTATATAACCCCCACCTCACCCCCCCCCCCCAACATACTCTGACCTGCCCAGCCCACCCCCCCCCCACCTGCACACTCCCCTCCCCCACCCACTTGCACAACAACCCCCCTCCACTTGCACCCCCACCTGCACAACCCACCCCTCCCCCCACCCCCACCTGCACAACCCACCCCTCCCCCACCCCCACCTGCACAACCACCCCACCCCCACTGGTACAACCCCCCACCTCAACACCCCACCAGCACACCCCCTCCCCCCTCCTAAACACCCCACCAGCACACCCTCTCCCCCCACCTACTACACCCCAGAACCTCCCACTAGAACAAAAATAGAAAACCAAAACAGAACAAAAAATGGATTCACACAGGACACCAGAACAAAAACAGGAAACAAATAACAAATCTAATTTAAATTGACTGGTATACCATACTGCACGAACCTTAGGTTTAATCCAAATCAAAATAGAAAAGAAAAAAATTAGATCCAAAACATTAAACATAACATACTAATTACAGATTTTAAGTGCAGAAAAAAACAACTTTGTGATTGAATATGGATCCGGTGGAATTATCTTCCAAGGGAGGGAGATCTTAGGTCTCAAATTTAGCAGTTCAATCGCATGGATGGGATATCGGGTTTGCTGGGATTTTAGGGGAAAACTTTCCCAATAGTTTTATAAAACCGTTGGGAAAGCTGAGCTTTACCAACAGTTTACACAAACTGTTGGGAAATCCTTCTTAAGTCATGGCCTTTACCAACAGTTTGTAAAAACCTTTGGTAAAGGGCGAAAAAATTTTAGATTTCCCAACAGTTTCTTCAAACCATTGGGAAATACTTGTTTTATACCCCTATACCAACGGTTCTGTTGAAGCGTTGGCATACAAGCGTTTGGAAAACCCAGCTTCCCAGTAGTGATAATAAATTAACTAATCATGGGTTGTCTCATTATGTTTTTGACTTTGTTATCATTTGGAGTACAACCATGTTGGAATTTTTTTTACTTTTATGACCTGTATTAGAATCTATCACATCATTAAACTAGATTGAGTAAATGCATTGTCATGCATATTTGGGTCACATATTATGTGTTTAGATACTTTTTGTGGTTAATGTTAAGTATAAATCAATTATATGAATGATATGATATGTATTTATTAGTATAGTCATACTATTTGGGGTCATCAAGAAATGATGGGATTACCTAAACAAGTTCAAAAAATTTCTATATCTAGTGGTCACTAAATGTCAATAAAAAATGAATTATATGGATATATATACGTATAAATGAATTATAGGATATATCTTCTACTGTACATGTTTTCATATAGATATTAGCATATTTGATAAAAATCACCACAGGTCCTTTAGTAGCATGAGTATCCCTGAAGCTTTGATAGATACAACTATTTGATTACATATATGAAATTATAATTTTATCATTATTTCCAAATAAACTAATTCATTAAAAATTACCCAATTAATAAATTGTATAATTATAATGTTTTTGATAAAATTAATTTTCTAAAATAAAGATACATTGATGAAACCTCATTCACAAATACTTTTAGATATATTCATAACTGGTTGTGAAGTATAGAATAAAGACATTAAGATATTTTAGAGAATGTGGTAGATTTATATAATTTAACTATTGAATTTTTCCTAAGAGTCGCATTTCTTTATAATACATAATTTTTATATATATCCTTATGTATCAGTCCAAGAGAAATGTTCCACTAATTTCTACATGGTTTAATGTGATGAAAAAAATGGTACATTCTTCTACTAACTCCTTTCCATGACAAAATTGTCAAATGGATTACTGTATTATCATATGTACATTGAATTATTATTTTTAGACTCCCTAAGATGGCGTTATCCTAGGGTGTCATCAGATGACAACCAATGTGTCTCGTGTATTCTTTATTTAAGGAGGTACATAGGGAATTATCTATTTAAAGGGAATGTGTTCCCCCATTGGTTTTTGTGAATAATGTTTTTGATTATTATTACTATTACTCTCTATGGT
The DNA here is from genome assembly GCA_963277665.1 of Viscum album. Taxonomy (NCBI): domain Eukaryota; kingdom Viridiplantae; phylum Streptophyta; class Magnoliopsida; order Santalales; family Viscaceae; genus Viscum; species Viscum album. Next base: position 221,901,692 of record OY728147.1, read on the forward strand.
GTACCTTTACAGGTAGTAATATGGTGATTGATTTCCTCATGGGTCCAGGGTGTCTTGGGTAAATGTTTTGATGTTTTCATGGATTTTTATAGGTTGTACAATTATGGAATATAATATGTAAATAGAGTATAATAAATAATTAGACCTATAAAGTGGCACATAAGGGAGATCATGGTATGATCTTACTTAAGTAACCCATACAACATAACCGTATGAGACCTTAGGGACTTGAGGGAGTTGAATACACATAATTGTCACATTGTTTGAAAACCCGTGTATGAAAACCATTTGGCCTTCCTAATTTTATGTATTTTAGTCTTTTACATCATTTTAAAATGAATATTTCACCCCATGCCTCTTCCTTTAGAACACGTCAAACCAAATTCCTCCCACTGGAGCTCTCTCTCTCCTCTAACCTCCTCCATGGTGATTTCAATGAAATTTTTTGGTGATTATTAAACCATTTCACATTGTTTAAGATCATATCCTCACTTTACAATGGTTTCTATCTTTTTCACAAACTCTTCTAACCCTAGTGGTCAATATTGGAATATTTTATTTGTTAGTGTTGGTAGAAATTGGGGGTTTTGGTTTGAAATAGTTGTGAGCAATTGTCAGAGTTCCCATCTGGTCGATCTCATCGAAGGTCATAATGTTCCCACACTTGATGTTGATGTTTCAATTTCATTTTACCCTATATAATAAATTTCATTTATGTTTTATTCTTTAAATTCTTTTATACCCTTAATAATGATGTTGTGTGTAATCTTAGTTTGTTTTGTTAATGTTTTTCCTATTAATTTTGGGTTTTCATATTGAAAATGGGGGGAATTCCATGTTTCAAATGGTACTTCTCTTGGAAATGTCTGTTTTATTTATTCTAAATGATTCATAATATTCCTAATACGGGTTTGAGAAGAAAAAAACTTTTTCATTGGGTTTTAAAACAAATAGGGATTTCAAATTGGATTTCCCTTTTTGGGTTTGAAGGTTTTACATGTTTTAAAGGGGTAGTGTTTTTTATAATGATAAATGGAGTTTCCCTTAGGTTTTATATTATGATTTTTGATAACTATGTTTTTTTGGTGATTTCTTCAGATTCAAAAAAAATTAAAAAGGGATTTCCAAATGTATATTATATATGTGAAATGTGATATCCTAGTTGAAATATTGTGTTGTGATACTGATTATTCCCTTATTGTTCCCCTTTCATTGATTATTATACTTCTATTTTCTATGAGGTTGATTATTTATGAAGGGAATCTAGAATAGTAAATAATTGGGGATAATTTATGGGTACTACAGGATGTTTGAAGTATATTATTGTGTTGTTAGCCTTAGATATTTGTCATTATCATGTGAAGGAATTATTATATTACAGACCACCTCTATTATTATTCTATTGGGAGACTATGGATTTTATGAAGGATGTAGTGGGAAATTGTTTGGGTAGTCGGGGTTTAGCACTGGATTGTAACCCTAGTTTTGAAAAAAAAATTGAACTATTGGTATTTTCACCAAAGAGAATGGTTATAGTGATTCGGTTGATGGTTATGTGATTATTAATTTATCGGTAGTAAATCCTCATATGCATGTTTTGTGTTGTCATGCTAGAAATTTTAATGATTCCACTTAATATGTATCATATGTTATTCATTTATTATATATATTGTTATGTGTTTTCTGGTTTACTGGATCTAATTATTTGATATGTTTAATCATTTTGTGGATTTAGTATTAATATTTCCTAGATTTCATTATATTCATGTAATTAAATCATTCTTAAATTATTATGGTAGTGCTTCCCTATTTTTTCTCTTGTATTGGTCATAGTGAGTAACTCAATATGGGTTTAATTTAGTTTCCAATAATGTTTTTTGTAAAAAAGTTAAAATAGAATCCTCTATGATCTTTCAAACAACTAAATTATTAAAAATAGTCGTATAATATATATTTTATATTTATAAAGTGTTCTTAAAGTGGGGTTAGGGCTCAGTTAAAATAGTATATAAAATTAAGTTAAATTTTGATATAAATTTTCTAAATCAAATTATTTATATAAAAACATATTTAGATTGACTATCAAAATTTAATTTTTTTATAGATTAAAAAAAATGGTTTTAACAAAGAAATAATGAAAATAAACACTAAAAAATAGCAAAGAAAAAAAAGGGTTTTAGTTTCAGGATGTCACATAATACCCTCTACTTGGGAATCCCCTACTTCGAAGAATACTACTATAACCAATAATATAATAAAAAACCTATAATGAGTATACAAACAAAAACACTCAGGTTTTCTAGTCTCAGAGCTTATTCAATTGTTATACAATAGAATAAAATCAAGAAAGGCCTCATATAAAACTATTGAGAGAATATCGGGTATTATCCAGTTACAGTGCATGAGATGGTGTCTATAGATAAACAGATAAAAAACATAAAATTTATCAAAAATAAAGAAAAAATAAAATGGATTTAATAAGTAAATAGAGAAATATATAGGGTTTCTAGATATGTGATGCTTCATAAGCTATAGGGACCTTGTATTTGGCTATGTCAGGAGCTCGAACAGATCTCTCTAAAAGTACTGGGAAACAATGTGTCCTGGAGTATGGTTTATCAATATGAATATGCTCTAAAAAACTCCCCTACAAATCATCTTTTAGTATATGAATGGTTATTAATATTTAATGTGTTCCACACTTTTACACCCATTCTGTATTCTTCATATGTTCAGTGTATGATCCATGTAAGCACACAAGAGAGATCTTCTAGAATATATATCTCTCTAACATCGTATTTTTAATTAATAATAATAATAATATCCCGAATCCTTTTACTGATAAAGAATAAAGAACCCTCGGAATTGGTCTTCAATGCATCTATGTAGTGGTTTAAGAATAATCATTAATGAAATAATGTGAGGATCTTTACATTAACTCCAATAAAATTGTCATATGAAGCATTAAATCAAATCGTTCAGAACAAGAAAGGTATTAATATTGATAGAGAAATGGTACAATGGTAGAACAATCAATGGAGTCACATTCCAACAGTATTACACCTGGAAGTAGAAAGGGTCTTTAGGTAGCATTACTGATAGTAGCATGACTCTAGTGGTAGCAGAACTCTAGCAGTAGTAATATTCTAATGGTAGATTATCTGGTAATATCAAACCTCCAAAGAAATAATAGCTCTGAAAGTATCAAATAGAAAGTGGTTGAACATTCCTGGTAGTGGTACATAGACTGGTGGTGGCATAGAATTTTGTTGTATCATGTGTGGAAGAGGAAAAATTTTGGTGGTGTCATAGAATAATGGTATCAAGCATCATATCTAGTGGTATAAAATTTTATCTAATGGTAGATCTTTTCTATTCATAACCAATTTTCATCCATTATTATTTATAAAATAATATAATATATGAAAATACTAACCTCATTAGAATCATAATTGATATGATTTGTTATTATTAAAATAAGAGGTTTCAATAATCTTCCCTACTTGTTGATCAAAAATAATGTCATTTTATAAACCATTTTTGAAAAATATATGCATAAGTAGATTAATTATAAGTAATTTTAACTTCTTGTCAATTAAAAAAATAAATGTGAAATATTAGAAGAAATAAATTCTTGAAGAATAATTACATACCTAAATTTAAATATGTAAACATAAGGTTTTAAAATCAAATCATGAAGCCGGAAAGTAAAATTCCATCCAAATAACCCCCCTAGGATTATCAAAAATATAATAAAATAATAAAAATGAAAATCGATAAATATGAATAGATAGGATTCAATAATTTTCATCTTTAATGTAATTACATCTCAAAAGGAAAGGTAAGGTGAAAACATAATCCATATCAAAGATACATCCAATTATAAAACACCCTCTCCTTGGGAGGTAGGATGAAGTGGTACTTTTCCTTTTCTAGAGGAAAGAGGCACAGAGGATGAAGATGAGGGCAGTTATGTAGAAGTACAATGCTCTCAAATCACCATTGATATGATATTTTTGACTGATTTAGCAAGATAAATAATGGATGGTTAATACTGAAGAGGCAAAGGGGTAGTAGATGGTGAAGTATTAAAGTAAGATATAGGAATTTCCTGATGTTCTGCAAAAACTAACCTAGATACATACAAATACATCTTGATGAGGTTCAAAATATACAATATTATATTTCCACCTCTCTCAATAAAATTAAAAAAAATATTTATTTTCTTCCATGAATAACTATAGTAGAGGATCTTGGACACTGACTGGGTCAACCTACTCCTTGAAGGCCCTAGTGATAAGTGGAATTATTCTACATTCATGTAAACATATATAGTGGTAATTGAACACATTTTTTCTATAAAGACCTGTAAATTTCAAGGAAATTTTTTTCTTAAATTGTTTTGGATTTTACGAGTATGCAGCTTCTGACGGCACCTGATTCTGAGGCCTGGTGTTTCTGAAGTACTTTTATGAAGCACTGATCAGGTACGTTCTGTGAACGTACGAGTGGGGTTTTCCAACTATTGAACCGATGCTCGGATTTGAAATCTAAGGACATCGATGAACTCGCAGTGTCGGTATTCACATAAGGGGACCATTACCGCAGTTGCGTTTTATGCGGGTTTAAAGTTAAATTTTGGGGATTCTTAATAAATTATATAAAATTTATGTGTTATATAAATTTTATAAATGTGGTGGTTAAATCCACCAAAGGAAGGTTGGAGGTGGGGCCCACACCCCACATAACCTCCCATTAGATGATTTAGTATGGTGGAGCCCACACAAACCCAAACCCTTTCACCATCCCTCACCTCCCTTGAAACCCCCCATTTAACTCCTCTTAAACTCCTTATCTCCCATTTATTAATTTGGATAAACTCTCCTTTCCAACCCACAGAAAATTAATTAATTGAATCACTTAATTAATTGTTGGTGTGTTTGAATTAATTTGAAATTCTTAGCAATGTGTTTATATTGGGGGGGCCTTTTATTATATTTTTTTGGAAAATATTTGAGGGGAGATTTTGGGAGAACTAAAGAGAGGAGGAGGATCGTTCATCCAACGAGGAACGTGAAGAACATGAAGAATGATGTTCTCTCCATGAGGAACTTCATCATTTGTTCTTCCTTCGTGTCAAGGGAGAAGCATTGCCCGAGAAGAACGTCGCCCTGACTATGACCTCTGACATTGATGGGACGACATTGTTTTCTGCGATGCCGTATTCTGTGGCTCGTCGATGTGGAACGCTCATGGAATCGAGGTACAGGGTCTCTGTATAATTTTAATTGAATGAAATTATACATTGTTTATAGATAATTCTCTGGATTATCTTTGGCCTATAGTTATCGCCTAATGCGGAGGGTGTAGGCTGAATGAACATGGCCTGACGACCCTCCGTTGGTTCCTGGTTAATTTGGAAATGACGACCATAAGGCTGGATCATGGACGAAGGAGGCGGCGGCGTCGGAGACCGGAAGTAATGGCGGCCTCATGTCGGCCGCGTGTAGAAGAACTACGGGCGGCTTGGCCGAAGAATAACCGTCTTGTCTCATGACCGGCTGGGTAGGAAGAACCGGCTGTCTTAGCTAGTAGGGATAAAGGAACTCCGGCTCCATATGGTTCCCCACTACGGGAAGACCGCATCCCACACTCTGCGGGCCGCTTTGGCTGCAAACCGGCCAGCCGCTTATCGGCCAGATTGAAAGAAGTTGTAGCACCGGAGGTGCCACGCGGGAGGACTGCAGCCCGCTGTGCAGCCCACTCACACTGGAGAAGACCGGCCGACTTTGGCCAGCCAGGTAGGAGGGACGGCAGTACTCGGCACCACTGTTTTGAAGAACCCCCCCCCCCCCAGCACCACGCTCAGCCAACTGGCCAAGCCGCAACTGACCACCGAGCCGGGCCATTAGCCACATGGGCCGAGCCGCCCTTGTAACGTCCCGACCCCAGTTACCCAGAGTCGGTGCATTATTGCGTAACATTGGCATGATCACAAAAGTTCAAGTCTTGAAAGACCGATTAGTTTAGTATCCTTGGAAACACTAGATACATTCATAAATGTTACATTACATAATAAAGTGAAAAAATACAATAACATAGTCTCCATTTTCCACACTCATACCCCTTTCACACTACCCCTGTAGGTCATTCCTAAAATACTTCTTCACATCCTAGAAAAATTAAAACATTGAAAGGGGTGAGCTCAGATGCTCAGTAAGGATAACAATATAGCAGAAGCTTTCATAAATAAACATAAACATTTAAGGAAATGTATAACTAAACAAAATACTTTTAAACATGAAGTTCAACATAATATGGAAAAAGTAAAATGAAATAATTCCATTTACTTATTCATGTGGATATTCTACTAGTCGAATAATCACATGCAATATCAATAACCACTTTCATAATTATGGAATACATAATGCCAGACTATCATAACCACGTAGCCAAGGCCGCGTTCCAAGACTACAAATAAGATTTTGTCAAGGCCTCGTTTCAAGACACTAGTTTGTCTCATAAGACCTGATGATGCATCGAGGAGCTATAGCGGGCTCCACCCGTCACTTTTAAAGTCCAATTCCTTCCTCATATGAATATGTTTAAACATATCATAAACCATAACATAATTGTATCACATAAAACATGAATATAGGAAACATAACATTTCCACATTTCAATCACAATATATCAATACAACACATTGATATAATAAAAACATTATCAAAACCATTTTCAATACCAAAAGAAATGAAAATTAAAACTTGGTTTTTATTTTTCATTTAAAAAAATAATTATGGCTTGTAGAGGAAGCTGAAACACAAATAATGGTCATGGAGGCAGAGAAGTCATTGTCTCCACATACGTATGAAAAAAAACATTCCTTTTAGTCGTTTAGTAATACGCTTTGTATAAAATGATCCTTTTGAATAAACGTAAAAGTCAAAGGGGTTTATTCACCGTATACAATAAAGTTGTGTATAAAACAAAATATGCCTCAATGAAAGGAGATTGAGACGAAGTCCCTTACAAAGATCATTTTTTAAATATAATAGACCAATTATTTGTATTCACTATAATTACACAAAGAGGAAGTATAAATACAATATTGAACATAATAATATCATGACATAATTTGAAAGTAGGAGATTAACCCTAAGAACGGAAATTGGGTTAAGAAGTTCCCTTACCTCGTGTCCGACTTGACTCGACCGCTCTTTAAACTCCTGAATAATAAACTAGAGTTAATCTCTACTTGCATAAGAAAATTTTTCAAGTTCATTATCCCTTTTATATCACTTATTACAATGTTACAAAAATTATGTAGTCATTTAAGTTAATAAGGGTCGTTTTGTTGGTCTTTGGTACTTGAGTCAACAATAAACTTCTTATAATTACAAGTTGTTTAGGTGGTAGAATATCCATTATCTCTATAATTATATTCATGATGTAGATATCATATATATCATATATATCTAGTGTATACACACATTTATAATATTACATAACATTTAGAGGTAAGAAATGAAATGCACCGTTCATGGAGATGGTAAGTCGTACGTACGCATGAACGCTAGTTTATTTCCTATTTCGTATTTAATGGAATGAAGTTATTATTATATAAAGGTATAATATAATTCCAGTATAATATAATGTATAATACCATTTACTCCATCCTTTAAACATCCCACATATGGCATTAACGATTCAAATCACTTTGAGGTGGCGGTAGTCCGCACTTCCTAAAATGAAATTATCCCGTTTACCCATAATGGAAATCGTAAAGGTATGCCATAAATGAAAAAAACAGAATCCTAAGGAAAACAGAAACATAATATATATCATATATAAAAATATTATCATCATAATTTCCACCATGAGAGGTGTTAAAAGAATATTGAACAATCATCGTTTCATGAGGAAAAAAATTTTCAACCACAGAAACAGTATGTTCTTTAACCATTAGACGAAGGTGTGTGTAAGTGTAATTCAAATCCTTCTCATAAAAACATCCTAGTATATTTTAGATACATTTTCTGTTACAAAATAAAGGAATAAAAAGTGTTTAAGGGGTTGGAGAAGCAAAATAAAACAAAATAACATAAGAGAAGACATTACCTTAAAATCGGGTAACTCTTTTTTGATTTGAGCCAAAGGCTTCCTTGGGAAGAATTCTGCCCAAAATGAGGCTTCTAGGAGTAATAGAGATGAGTTTAGAGATTATTTGGTTAGAGGTTGGAGGAGACAAAAGGCTTTGAAGGTGTGAATAAGGTGGTAGTGGTGGGGGCCTTTTATAAGAGGAGAGGAGGGGCACTCTTGGAAAGTCATGAAATGTTACTTTATTATATAATGATTTTCGAATTTGAAAGGTCCCACAATTATATATTTCTAGTATAAGGTGATAAGGGTTCGAAATATACTCATCCAATAGGTTTTTGACAAGTGAATGTCTTATATTTTACATTATCTTTTCATTTTATTTAAATCGTTAATTAATGAGGTAATTGCTGCATCATCATGGTGTCATAAAATATTTAATTTATTTAATGTCTAAAAATTATTAAAAAAATATCACGATGTAGGAAATCTTTTTGGATTTCTAATGAATAGTTATAGTTGAAAATTTACATTATATAACCCCATGTAATAATTGTTTTAATAAAACAACACATGTTTGTTACAATTTTATTTTTAATTTAAATAAAAAGTTATTATTGTCATTTTCTTACCCAAGTTGCTCCATGGGGTCCCCATGTTGACCCATGGATTGTCTTGGTCAGCCATGACTCATCAAATACTTTTATGACAAGTGTCAAGGTCATTTCTTATTATTATAACATTATCATTACCTTAAATTTCACTAATTACCTTTAATCACGATTAATTAAACTTAAAAGTTACTATTCACTGAAAAATTATTTTAATCCCATTGAACCACATTTTATTTCTTAATGACAACCATGTATGTTGGATTTTTGAAAATAAAATCAACGAAGTGTTATTGTTTCATTTAAATGAAAAATCAGTTTTTTAACTACCTCTTAGTGGTTTCACTATTCCTAAAAAATTGAAGTTTTTCAGAACAATGCCAAAATTTCACCCTAAGCTGTAATTGCTATTTCGAATCCAAAAATGATGTCCATTTTGAAATATAAAATATATATAATTTCAAAAAGTGGATATTGCTATTCATAATGGCTATTTTGATTGGTCGCGGTGTGTTAGAATCTCGAACTTTCGTACAATGCAAGTTATTGCATTATTGAAAGAGAAGTGTATCGTGGAAGCTCGGGGTGTTACATTCTCTCCTCCATCTATAAATTGTGTCCTTGCAATTTGAAAATTTTATTTGAAAATAAAATGTTGAAAATAGAAATACCTTTGTGGAAAACCCACATTGGAAATAAGGTTAATAAAAATATAACTTTAAAAGAATGAAAGATAAGTACAAAGGTCACCAGAGATAGCTCATACTAGGATTCTATGAAAATATGGATATGGAATAAAAAAATCATCAAGGTATGATGGAGAGTTGTAGAAACAGGATTAGGAGAATGTTAACCACAAGAAAATCACAAACATGTGATTGGTTAAACTGTCATTGAATCCCCAGTTAGAAAAGTTAACTGACAACATTTTTGTTTTAAGTTACATTTTATAAAGTTGAGGACATTATTTAGGAGATTTACTAAAAACCTAAGGAAATATACTTACTTGTCATGTAGCCTTTCATTCATTAATAATTTTTTACCACAAACCCATCATTCACTCCAAAAGGTAATAGAACTCAAAAGTATTCTATTTATCCTAATTGTATAAGGTTCCAAATATTAACACATACCATTTGGATTTGGAAAACTGATTTGTAATAACCAGGGACTTCCTATAGGCTAGTGGTAGGTAATAAAGGCATGTCACACTATGGTTGTGGGTTCGATTCCTGCAGCTTTGTCTAACGCGATGGGTAATCCCCCGACCTGCAGGTTGTCCTTTTACTAAAAATATAGTATTATAATATTCCAAAAGTAATCTTCAGAAATTTTTTAACCTTAAAAAATACTATCCAAGGTTCAACTTAATCCATTCCAACCTTTATAGTTATCCAAAATACCTATGTCCATACTTTCTCTAAAAGGTATCTAAATTCCAAAATCAATTCTAACATAAGATTTCCCAAACAAAGTAAATTTTCTCTTATTGTCACATACAAATATGATTACCTTTATCATATTAAAACCTTAATGAAAAAAACAAGTACTGGAGTACATTCCTTATATATATCATATTATTCTTATAACCAGAATATAATCCTTGAGTCCAAAAGCACCAATTCATTAATTATTCCACTTCAACTATAGTAACAACGTAATATCGTCCTTGATCCCTTGTACTTTTCTGAGGTAAGTTTCCCTGACGCTTAGGACATTCATTTGAATAATTCCCCATTTCCCTACAATTTTAGCATTCAACATTGATAGCCTCTTTCTTTCTCTTACAATCACAAGCCTGGTGACCTTTTTCTCCACATTTATAACAAACTCCCATTCCTTTTAGGCATGTACCAGAGTGATTCTTCCCAAAATTATCGCATAATGTAAAATCCTTCTTTCCCGTTTTCCCTTTATCTATCCCTTGTTCCACCGTTCTCTTTATCTCTTGTTTTAATTTGTTGTCATAAGACTTAGAGAATTCCTTTTCTGTCTTGATAGCACATGAGACTATATCTTCATACATTGAGAAATATTTTGATACTAAAGATCGACAGAGAAATGGTTTTAATCCATAAAATAAACGGTCAATCTTACTTCTTGGGTAACATATATATTCTGCAGCATGCCTCGCTAACCTTGTAAAGTTAGCCTCATACTTTGCGACATTATCATCCTCCTTTTGTCTGAGACTCATAAATTGCCTTTCCATATCTGCTCGATGGTCACGAGGGAAGTATTTTTCTATGAAAAGCTCTTTGAACTCCTTCCATTCCATATTTGATACTTCATCATCTTCCTTTGTATTTTAAATCAACGACCACCATTGATCAGCATCTCCAGTGAGGCAGTAAACTGCCATGACAACCTTCTCCCTTTCACTACTCCCCAAGGCGTGGAATATTTTCTATAAGGAGTCTAACCATCGCTCAGCTAATAAAGGATTTTTAACCCCATTAAATGTTGGCGGTTGCTGCCTGATGAAGCGGTCTAACATTGATCCTCCACGTTGCAGATCAGGGTTCTCCATACGAGTAAGGTTATTATTCATAAACTGAGTGAGTTGTCCCAGTATCGTGATAAGTTGATCATCACCAGTTGTATCTCTACCTCCACAATAATTTTCTTGAGCAAGAGGGAAATCCCTACATGGAGTGCGTGCATTGATACGGTTTCCATTCCTCCCACTAGGCGCCATTTCTAAACAATGCCATAAACTATATTAGTTTATGAATCAAAATATGTAATTCCATACTTGTGAAACACTTAACATAAATTTGACAGTTTATGGATACAATCCATAATCATAAAAATGTTTTCTTTGAGAATTATATACTCATAAACCCTTCATAATGGTTTGTAAAGAAAATGAGAATTATCCTAAGCATATCCCCCGGGAGTGTCGTAACTAAGAGTGAAGCAAGGCCCGTTGTCGTGCACCAGTTCCCGTTCGAGTCTAGCTCAATGCGGTGTTTTTGCGTTTTACCCCTAGGTACATTTGTGCCAGAGCCGCCTCTACCTGCTCGTATCCAGACAGGGATGTATTGTTCGGAAAACTCACAAAATCTCTATAATACCAAAATTCAAGGAAGTTCTTCTATACTAATCTTCAATGTCTATCTTAGGTCTATGTGCTCTAATCAGATTTTATCAAAATCTAGCTTCCAAGGTTAGTACTAAACTGCCTCTGATTCCAACTGTAACGTCCCGAACCTAGTTACCCAGAGTCGGTGCATTATTGTGTAACATTGGCATGATCACAAAAGATTAAGTCTTGAAAGACCGATTCGTTTAGTAGCCTTGGAAACACTAGATACATTCATAAATGTTACATTACATCATAAAGAGAAAAAATACAATAACATAGTCTCCATTTTCCACACTCATATCTCTTTCAGACTATCCCTGCAGGTCATTCCTAAAATACTTCTTCACATCCTAGAAAAATTAAAACATTGAAAGGGGTGAGCTCAGATGCTTAGTAAGGATAACAATATAGCGGAAGCTTTCATAAATAAACATAAAAATTTAAGGCAATGTATAAATAAACAAAAGCCTTTTAAACATGAGCTTCAACATAATATGGAAAAAGTAAAATGAAATAATGTTATTTACTTATTCATATGGATATTCTACTGGTCGAATAATCACATGCAATATCAATAACCACTTTCATAATCATGGAATGCATAATGCTAGACTATCATAACCACGTAGCCAAGGCCTCGTGCCAAGACTACAAATAATATTTGGTCAACGCCTCATGCCAAGACACCAGTTTATCTCATGAGACCTGCCGATGCATCGAGGACCTATAGAGGTCTCCACATGTCACTTATTAAGTCCAATGCATTCCTAATATGAACGGGATTAAACATATCATAAACCATAACAAAATCATATCACATAAAACATGCATAAAGGAAACATAAAATTTCCACATTTCAATCACAAGATATCAATACAACACATTCATATAATAAAAACATTATCAAAACCATTTTCAATACCAAAATAAATGAAAATTAAAACTTGGTTTTTAATTTTCATTTAAAAATAATAATTATTTCTTGTAGAGGAAGCCGAAACTCAAATAATGGTTACGGAGGCGGAGAAGTCATTGTCGCCGCATACGTACAACAAACAAAACATTCATTTTTTTTCAATTAGTAAAACGCTTCTTATAAAAATATTCCTTTTGAATAAACGTAAAAGTCAAAGGGGTTTATACACCGTATACAATAAAGTTGTGTATAAAAAAAATATGCCTCGATGAAAGTAGATTGAGACGAAGTCCGTTAAAAAGATCATTTTTTAAATAAAATAGACCAATAATGTGTATTCAATATAAGTACAAAAAAATTAAGTACAAATACAAGATATAACATAATAATATCATGACATAATTTGAAAGTAGGAGATTAACCCAAAGAATGGAAATTGGGTTAAAAAGTTCCCTTACCTCGTGTCCAACTTCACTCGACCGCTCTTTAACCTCATTAATAATAAACTAGAGCTAATCTATACTTGCTTAAGAACCTTTTTCATGTTCATTACCCCTTTTATATCACTTATTCCAATGTTACGAAAATTATGTAGTCATTTAAGATAATAACGGTCGTTTTGTCGATCTTTGGTACTTGAGTCAACAATAAACTTCTTATAATTACAAGTTGTTTATGTGGTAGAATATCGATTATCTCCAGAATTATATTAATGATGTAGATATCATATATATCCTATATATCTAGTCAATACCAGAATTTATAATATTACATAACATTTAGAGGAATGAAATGAAATGCACCGTTCATGGAGATGGTAAGCTGTACGTACGCATGAGCGCTACTTTCATTCCTATTTCGTATTTAATGGATGTAAGTTATAATTATATATAGGTATAATATAATTCCAGTATAATATAATTTATAATACCATTTACTCCATCCTTTATACATCCCACATATGGCATTAACGATTCAAATCACTTTGAGGGGGCGGTAGTCCGCACTTCCTAAAATGAAATTATCGCGTTTACCCATAATGGGAATCGTAAAGGTATGTCATAAATGAAAAATACAGAATCATAAGGAAGAAAAAATAATAAATATCATATATATAAATAGTTTCATCATAATTGCCACCGTGAGAGGTGTTAAAAGAATATTGAACAATCATCGTTTCGTGAGGCAGAAATTTTCCAACCACAGAAACAGTATGTTCTTTAACCATTAGACGAAGATGTGTGTAAGTGTAAAAAAAATCCTTCTCATAAAAAAATACTAGTATATTGAAGATACTGGTTTTGTTACAAAATAAAGGAATAAAAAGATTTTAAGGGGTTGGAGAAGCAAAATTAAACAAAATAACATAAGATAAGACATTACCTTAAAATTGGGTAACTCTTTTTAGATTTTAGCAAAAGGCTTCCTTGGGAAGAATTATGCTCAAAGTGGGGCTTCTAGGAGTAAGAGAGGGAAGTTGAGAGAGTCTTTGGGAAGAGGTTGGCTGAGACAAAAGGCTTTGAAGGTGTGAATAAGGTGGTAGTGGTGGGGGCCTTTTATAAGAGGAGAGGAGGGGCACTCTTGGAAAGTCATGAAATGTTACTTTATTATATAATGAGTTTCATATTTTAAAGGTCCCACACTTATATATTTCGATGATAAGGTGATAAGGGTTCTAAATATACTCATAAAATAGGTTTTTGACAAGTGTATGTCTTATATTTTACATTATCATTTCATTTTATTTAAATCGTTAATTAATAAGGTAATCGCTGCATCATCATGGTGTCATAAAATATTTAATATATTTGATGTCTAAAAATTATAAAAAATATCATGATGTAGGAAATCGTTTTTGATTTCCAATGAATATTTATTGTTGAAAAGTTACCTTATATAACCCCATGTAATAATTGTTTTAGTAAAAAAACTCATGTTTGTGTCAATTTTATTTTTACTTTAAATAAAAAGTTATTATTCTCATTTTCTTAACCAAGTGGCTCCATGGGGTCCCCAAGTTGTCCCATTGATTGTCTTGGTCGGCCATGACTCATCCAATAAGTGTTGGAGAAGTGTAAATGTCATTTCATATTATTATATCATTATTTTTACCTTAAATTTCACTAATTACCTTTAATCGCGATTAATTAAACCTAAAATTTACTATTCACCAAAAAATTATTTTAATCCCATTGAACAAAATTTTAATTCCTAATAAAAACCATGTATGTCGGATTATTGGCATTCAAATCACAGAAGTGGTAATGTTTCATTTAAATGAAAAATCAGTTTTTAACTGCCACTTAGTGGTTTCACTATTCATCAAAAATTGATGTTTTTCAGAACAATGCCAAAATTTCACCCTAAGCTATAATTGATATTCCGAATATAAAAATGATATCAAATTTGAAATATAAAATATATATAATTTCCACAAGTGGGTATTACTATTCATAATAGCTATTTTGATTGGTCGTGGTATGTTAGAATCTCAAACTTGCGTACAATGCAAGTTATTGCATTCTTGAAAGAGAAGCGTATCGTGGAAGCTCGGGGTGTTACAGCCCTAGCACGGGTCGAGCCGCTACCGCAGGGCCGGGCCGTGCCGCGCCACCCTGGGCCGGGCCGTAGCCGCCAGGTCGGGCCGTGGCCAACTGGGCCGGACCCGGACCCGGGTTGGGTCGCCCGGTTCGGGCAAACCCAGGGCGGGTTGGGCCGGGTCGGACGGGACCCAAACCCCCCTCTTCAGACCCATTTTAGTATTTCTCCCATAACATGAGCTACGAACCTCCAATTGATGTACTGTTAGTTGCATAGGATTCCTTGGATTGTGACAGTCATTTAGATATATTACACTCAAGGTTCTGGCGACGTTTTTCTATGGCCGAGTTGGATCGAACTCAAAACCAACCGGGCCCTCGGATAGAAAAATGATTATAACTTATGGAGTGGACGTCCGATTGACATGTTGTCCACTACATTGGATTAATTTTGACAAAAAAGGACCTTTTGGAATACTCCACGTGGGATTCAGATGAGTTTGGAGTATTGTTGGGTTGGATTGTACCAGAAATCCAACCGGGCCCCTAGAACAGAAAAGCTAATAACTCTCAGACCGGGCGTCCGATTGACGCGGCGTCTATCACGTTGGGTTCCTTTTGTTTAGAAGGAACATCAGGGTACATAAACTCAAAACTTCATGATACTTGATTTATCGGCCCCCTTTTCTCAAGGAGAGGACCCTCCCGGAATCGAGCGTGTTGTCTGCGGGAACCCTAGAGCTGGCTGCGACTGCGACGTCTACCATACTAGAATCCTCAGTGGGTTCGACGATGACTACCGTACTGGAATCCTCTATGGGTTCGATGATGATGACTACTGTTCTTGTATCCTGTGTGGGTCCGACAGTTTTGACCTCTATACTTGTATCCTGTGTGGGTCTGACAGCTTAGACGAGATAGATGGCTTTGTATCATGTGTGGGTCCGACAGCTTAGCTGGTCTTGTATCCTGTGTGGGTATGATAGCTTAGATGATCCAGTGGCTGCATCTGATCATCTATATCTCTCTACGAATTTGGCATACCTTTGTGAGCCGAGTCTTGATTATCAATAATTATCATCAATGTAATTAACTTTACTTCTTGTGTGGTTTGGGTTGTGCATGAGATCGAGAGAATGAGTTGAAATGAGATTGATAACTTAGGTATATGTATGGGCATATACCTATGTAGGTTTTTTTGATACTTCGTGATAGTATCATTTATTTTTTGGTTTATCCTTCGTGGATTCTTGGGGACCATTGGGGGTCTCGAGGTCCCAAGTGAGTATCGTTATACTCACCCCTACACGAGCTATGCCCACACTTCATTGTGTTGGATGCAGAGGACGGATAGCGTTGACGGAGGCCAAGAGCGAGCTAGGACTGGATGATACCCATAGGTGGACCAAATGACGAGACAGTACATGGAGAGGACCGATAGACGTGGAGTGTTGAGGTGGATATTTGTACGTACCCTTCAGGTAGGATTCTCGATGACTGTTCTAGGAGCTTCCCATTTTAGTTGTTGTCCCTTTTTCAGTTGTACTTTCTTTCCGTTGTACCTGTACTTTAATGTTGGGCTTGTATTTATGGCCCCTTTACCTTCAGCACTACTTTCTATATACATTATTCACATAGTGTTTACTTCCTCTTGCGTACTCTGTTTTGTTTGTTTACTTTCACAAAGGCAATGCCTTCCCATCTTAGGGATTTACGCCTTTGGGGCTAGTCGCCAACCTCTGGCCTATGAAAGGTGAGCTTGGGGTAGTCATGACACGGGCCCCAAGGACGGGTCTTAAAAATTGATATTAGAGGAATCAGTTCTGCCGCAGAACTTAGGAATATGATCCTTCTTTTCTATGAAGCAATAGTGTTAAGAGTATTGAGTGTGGTTTTCAGTCCAGGGAGTCTAGTGTTGGAGCGGCGGCCGACGTCTCCGTACACCAGTACCTTGACCTCTGATTTCCTACTCAGTGCACGAAAACACTAATTTCGTGTGTGTTTCAAGAGATTCCATTGTGGTCTCTTTGAGTCATCTCACCAGGTATAACTTATTGACCGTGGAGCACCTGTTTCTTATCAGGATGCCGCTAGGAAGACAGACAGTGAGGGTTCCCGAGAGAGTACACGATGACGGCCCACCGAGCAACGAGGCTCCAATGCAGGGCTCTCTTACTATGTTGGCACCTTCAGGTGGTGTACCAGCAGCAGCACCACCCGTTGGGCAGCAGATGGCACCAGATGTACTAGTGGAAAGTGCATGCTGACAGAGCGCATTACACGAGTTCTAGAAGCAGAGGCCTCTGAGGTTATGAGGTGAGACAGATTCCTATGCAATAGAGGACTAGATGGAGGCTATTACCGGAGTTTTCCTCCTAGTTGAGACAATAGAAGTGCAGATGTTGATCTTAGCTACTAGAATTTTTTTAAGTGAGTGACAATGAGGATGGTCTTCATAGTGATGAAGATTCAGTACTTTGACTGTTTGTCAAGATGGTTTCTTCGTGCAGTGTGCCAACTATATCACTGCCCGTTGGTTAGAAGATACTACTAGAGGAACTGATAGAGGACCCTTGTAGGCTTATTTCCTTTCATGTGTTTCAACATCAGATAACCCTCATGTTTCGAGGCGAGCCCGAATCACAGGCGTATGTGAACTGGCTTGAGGAGGTGGTTGAGAGTTCCCTTCAGGTTCTACAGTTTCAGAAGGACGATGTGTCGGTAGTTGAGTATTCATCGAGGCGTACCAACCATTCCTGGTACTCGATGAATACGGTGTGAATAGTGATTTAGGGCTCGGACTTCTAAGTGATGTGTGTTTAAGAATATCTGAGCCATCACATTTTCCTCTATGCAGTTCTCCTTTTGTTAAAGTGGTAGAGAGAACCTTTGTGGTTGAATGTTCTTTAGCTGAACGGATATAGCCAATGAATGTTAGTAGTGGGAAGCTGCGAACTGGTGTTAGAATCAGAGACTTGGGCGTGTGAGATGTTTCTGGAAGAGGAAGTGTGAAGGAAAGATGAATCTGTAGGGCAGAAGACATGGAAGCATAGCTAGGAGAGAAACATGAAGTGGTGAACATTTTGATATGTTACAAACACCCGCCTTTAAGGTCCCCACTATGCTCAGGGAGCTTGAGGGAAGGAGAAAAGAATAGCTTCATACGGTCAAGGAGTGTGACCCAAGGGCTCTAGGAATGATTCGAGGTACGGTCTGTGTCTACTAATAGCTACCGTACCAATGGACATAGATACCAATCATTCATACCTTCCACGAATCATGTTCCAGACCTAGATTTTACGATTAAACTATTAACTTGACCCTCACGTCTAGAGAAACCTTTGATACGAGACTCGATAATCAAAACATACACTGACGGTGTGATCTGACCCATGAGGCGAGAGTTTCGGTGGGAAACTCTTGGTGGCAACGTCGAGACCTTACAACATTAGTTTGGGTATGGACTGGGGAACCACAGTTCATACACAGAATGATAGTATTATGAAAAAGGTTGAGGTTTATCTACAACGTTGGGATGGGGTTTTGTTTGGTTTGCGAAAAGGAAAACCCAGGCAGTAAAAGATGGAATCATGCATAAGAGGGTGCAGTCAATCACTCAGGAGTCGTCCAGACATACCTTTGTGCTAGACTTCTCCAGAGTTCCAGCACCACTTTCAGTATTGACGAAGAAGAAGAAACACTTCGTGTGGTCAGATAGATGCCAACAAAGCTTTCAGAAGCTGAGGCAGAGGTTGACTACTGCTCCCATCTTAAGGCTACCGTAGGAGGGCGTAGGGTACGTAGTTTGCTGTGACGCATCAGGGAACAAACTCGGGTGTGTCCTAATGCAGGAGTGATCAGTGATCACCTATGGTTCACGGCAAGTGAGACAGCACAAGAAAAACTATTCTACCCATGACCCGTAGTTAGCAGCAGTGGTCTTCACCTTGACGATTTGGTGGCACTATCTTACGGGTGAGAATTTTAATGTCTACTCTAACCACCAGAGTCTCAGGTACATCTTTTCGCAGAAGGACCAGAACCTGAGATAGCGGCGATGTCTCGAGTTCCTCCAGGACTATGAATTCGAGATATTTTATACTCCTAGGAAGGGTTACGTAGTAACCGATGTTCACAATAAGAGATCAGGCATACAAATACTAGAATACGTGATGGAGAAGCTAGCCGCATTGCAAATATCATTTGTGGATAAAGATGGAGAAGACTTCCTAAAGTCTATCACAGTCACTCCTCCACTTCTTCAGCGAGTCAGAGAGGCACAATGTGGGGACGTTGACTATGAGATGTGATGTGATCAAATATCCTCAGGTTAGGCACCTGATGGGTTTTCTCAAGGTGGGGAGCACATAATCCTCTTCAGAGGATATACCATGGTACCAGTTTCACTATAGGAGGAAGTGATGAGAGAGTTTCACACATCCCCTCTAGTGTTACATCTAGAGGACATGACTCTATTTGGGTGATTGTTGACTGACTCACCAAGTTGTCCCACTGCCTACCTATCAGAGAGTAGGGCTCAGTAGAGGGCTTGGGACGCCTCTACATACAGGAGATCGTATGGCTTCATGGTGTGACATCGACAATCATCTCCGATTGGGAGGCACACTTTACTTCCCTACTTTGGAAGGGGTTGCAGGAGGTATTTGGGACGTAGCTACATCTGATCACTGCCTTCCATCCTCAAACGGATGGCCAGACTAAGAGGACCATTCATAATCTCGAGGACATGCACCGTGCATGTGTCCTTGACTTTGGTCGCATCTTGGAGGATCACCTATCCTTAGTGGAGTTCGCATACAACAACATCTACCACTCCACCGTCAGGATGCAACCTTACGAGGCATTGTACAGCCAACCTTGCAGATCACCTATGTGCCAGACTGACATAAGGAATTAAGTACTTGTTGGACCATAGATGGTGCAGGCTACGATAGAGAAGGTGCAGATCATCCATGTGCAGATGAAGATTGAATAGAGTAGACAGAAGTCATATGCTGATAGGAGACGGAGACCACTGGATTTTGAGGATGGAAACCATGTTTATCTATGGGTATGACCTCGATGAGGTCTACAAGGATTTGTCCAAGGTGGAAAGTTGTCTCCACGATTTATTGGACCATTCCAGGTCCTCTACAGGGTAGGCGAGGAGGCATACCTCCTAGCCCTTCCACCTTAGTTGCATCGGGTGAACGACGTCTTTCACATATCTCAACTAAGGAGATATGTGCACGACCCGTCCCACATCATCGACCACGGGGAGATGGACATCGATGATGGGGAATCATTCACGGAGGTCTCAGTAGAGATCAAGGATTGAAAGGAGAAGGTCCTACGTGGATGGTTGATTCTTCTGGTGTGCATTCACTGGCAGCACGGGAACCTCCAAGAGAGAACATGGGAGTGGGAGGCTCAGAAGCATACTCAGTACCCTCATTTGTTTCCATTGTGGGTGTTTTAGCTTTATGGGGATGTAAAGCCCTGATCTGGGGGTAATGTAAAGACCCTAAAATTTCAAGGATATTTTTTTCATAAATTATTTGGAATTTTACGAGTACGCGGTTTCTGACGGCACCTGATTCCGAGACCCGGTGTGCCTAGAATAATTTTCTAAATATTTGTTCAGGTACATTCAGTGAATGTATAAGTGATATTTTCTAACATTTGATCCGATTCTTGGAATTGAAATTTGAGGACACCGATGAACTCGCAGTGCCGATATTCTCTTACGGGGACCTTTACCGTAGTTTCGTTTTATGCGGGTTGAAAGTTATATTTTGGGGATTCTTAATAAATTATATAAAATTTATGTGTTATATAAATTTTATAAAGGTGGTGGTTAAATCCACCAAAGAGAGTATAGAGGTGGGTCCCACACCCCAAATAACCTCCAATTGGTGTATTTATTGTGGTGAGACCCACATGAACCCAAACCCTTTCACCACCCATCAACTCCCTTGAAACCCCCCATTTAACTCCTCTTAAACTCCCCATCTCCCCTTTATTAATTTGGATACACTCTCCTTGCCAACCCATGGAAAATTAATAAAGTGAATCACTTAATTTATTTTTTGCGTGTTTTAATTAATTTGAAATGATTTCCAATGTGTTTATATTTTGAGGGCCTTTTATTATATTTGTTTGGAAAATATTTGTGGGTTTAATTTGGATAACTAAGGAGAGGAGGAGGATCGTTCATCTAGCGAGGAACGTGAAGAACACGAAGAACAACGTTCTCTCCACGAAGAACTTCTTCCATTCTTCTTCCTCCGCGTCAATGGAGAAGACAACGCCCATGAGGAACGTCGCCATGACAATGACCTCCGACATTGACGGGATGACATCATTTTTCGTGACGCCGTCCTTCGCGGCTCGTCAACATGCAACGCTCTTTGAATCGAGGTAGGGGGTCTTTGTATAATTTTAAGTGAATGAAATTATTAATTGTTCATGGAGAATTATATGGATTATCTTTGGCCTATATTTATCTCGTAATGCAAAGGTCACGGGCCGACCGAACACGGCCCGACGACTATTCGTTGGTTCCTGGTTAATTTGGCAACAACGACCATAATGCGGGAGCATTAAAGAAGGAGGTGGCGGCGTTGGCAACCGAAAGTAATGGTGGCCTCGCGCTGGAAACGTGTGGAAGAACCACGGCCCGCAACCGTGGGCAGCTAGGCCAAAGAAGAACCACCCAGGCTGAAGGAACTGCGGCACCTTATGGCGCAACTCTGCTAAAAGACCGCAAACCATGCTCTGCGGGCCGCTTCAGTGGTGAACCAGCCAGCCGCTTTCCTGCTAGATTGAATGAAGCCGCAGCACCCACAGGTGTCGTCCGGGAGGATAGCGGCCCGCTGTGCGGGCCGCTCATACCGGAGAAGACCGACTGGCTTCTGCCGGCCGGGTGGGAGGGGCGGTGCCACTTGGCGCCGCCATTTCGAAAAATTGCCCCCCCCACACCTCGCTCGTCCAACTGGTAGAGTCGTGGCCGACCACCGAACCGAGCCACCAGCCATGCGGGTCGAGCCACCCTAGCGCGGGCCGGGCCACGCCCCACTGGGTCGGGCTGCAGCTGCCGGGTTGGGTAGCACCCTACTGGGCCGGACACAGACCCGTGTCAGGTCGCCCCGGTTCGGGCCGACCCAGGGCGTGTTGGGCCAGGTCAGACCAGACCAAAACCCCCCTCTTCGGACCCATTTTAGTATTTCTCCCATAACATTATCTAAGGATAACCAATTGACGCACATAAAGTTGAGTATGATTATTTGGATCGAGACGGTCATTTTTGTATATTAAACTCAAGGTTTGGGCGAAGTAAGGGTATGACCGGTTTGGTTCGAACTCGGAACCAATCGGTCCCTCGGAGCAGAAAGGCTTATAACTTAAGGACCGAATGTCTGATTGATGTGTCTTCAACTACATTGGATTACTTTTGACAAAACGGTCCTTTTGGCATACTCCATGTGGGAATAATATGAGATTGGAGTATGGCCGGGTTGGATTGTACCCGAAATCCAACCGGGCCCCTGGAACAGAAAAGCTAATAACCCTCAGACTGGGCGTCCAATTGACGCACCGTCTGTCACGTTGGGTTCCTTTTATTGAGACGAAACATTTGGGTAAATCAACTCAGGACTTCGTGATAGTTGATGTATCGACCCTCTTTGCTCAAGGAGCGGAACCTCCCAGAATCGAGCGTGTTGTGTGCGGGAACCCTAGAGCTAGCTGCGATTACGACGTCTACCATACTGGAATCATCCGTGGGTTCGACGATGATGACTACCATACTGGAATCATATGTGGGTTCGACGACGATGAATACAGTTCTTGTATCATGTGTGGATCTGGTAGTTTTGACCTCTATACTTGTATCATGTGTGGGTTTGACAGAGTAGTTGGTCTTGTATCCTGTGTGGGTCTGACAGTATAGCTAATCTTGTATTATGTGTGGGTCCGAAAAATTAGACGAGATAGATGGCCTTGTATCCTGTGTGGGTCTGACAGCTTAGCATGTATTTTATCATGTGTGGTTTCAATATCTTAGATGATCTAGTGGCTACATCTGATCATCTATATCTCTCTACAAATGTGGCATACCCATGTGATCTGAGTCTTGACTTTCAATCGTTATCATCGATGTGATTGACTTTACTTTCTCTGTGGTTGGGTTGTGCTTGAGCTCAACTGTTGGAGATAAACTTAGATTTATAACTTAGGTATATGTATGTCCATATACATAAGTAGGTTTGTTTGATACTTCGTGATTGTATCTTTCCTTTTATGCTTTATCCTTCGTGTATTCTAGGAGATCGTTGGGGGTCTTGGGGTCCCTACTGAGTATCGTTATACTCACCCCTACACGGGCTATGCCCGCACATCGCTGTGTTGGATGCAGACGATGGACAATGATGGCAGAGGCTGAGAGCGGGCCAGGACTGGACGGTACCCGGAGGTGGACCACATGGCGAGACGGTACACGGAGCAGACCGATAGATGTGGATTGCTGAGGTGGACATATGTACCTACCCTTCATGTAGAATTCTCAGCGGTCATTCCAGAAGCTACCCATTTTAGTTGTTTTCCCTTTTTCAGTTGTACTTGCTTTCTGTTGTACATGTACTTTTCTGTTGGGCTTGTATTTCCAGCCCATTTACTTTCAGCACAACTTTTTGTATAAAGTATTCACTTAGTGTTTACTTCCTCATGCATACTCTGTTGTGTTTGTTTACTTTCACAAAGGCAATGCCTTCCCAGCTTAGGGATTTACGCCTTTGGTGCTAGTCTCCAACCCTCTAGCCTATGGAAGGTGGGCTTGGGGTAGTCTCTACAAGATCCCTAAGGAACGGTCATGACATTTTCTATAAATCCTAAAATTATTGTATTTTTTATCCTTGGGGTTGTTTTCATTATCACATAGGTCTTTATTCAAAAACTCTCTTACCAAATTTTATATATGCTCTCAATGTTGTTGAATTTTCTATAGGTCGTCTAGTTGAGGTGTATGAATATCACCCATAACGGCTAGAAAATCCTCATATACTATAGATTTGGTCACTTTAGAATTAACATTGGAAATAAGATATAGAATATAAGATGTATTATAAATAGGGGGTAATGTCTCTAAACTCTCTGACAAAGTTGCCTAGATAGAAGAAAAAGAGGTCCTCATCTCCACCATAATAGATCTCATGGATTATATATCCATGGAAAATATTTTATTTTCATTTTCAACTTTTTGAATCTTTAGAATCATATTTTTCTAAATATTGAAAATGACATGATCAATGTGATTCCTATAATAAGATTCACTAATCTTAGTAATATTAGCTTCCAGATATTTCAGATTACCAGTGAATTCATAAAGTAATCTATATATAAAGACATCCATGTTAGCTCTAGTAACATGCTCTGAGGGAATAGTAGGAAAGGGTGAAGCATCCCTCTCAGGACTATAAAAAACCTCTATATGCTCCGATCCAGTAGGTGCATCTAATGGAAATAATAATGCTCACTATTATCATTAATCTTCTCTATAAGAGATCCTTTAGGATCTTCTCCATCTACAACTAAGATAGTAGGTCAATCATTCTATAGTGGACTACTACGATCATTCTCACTAGAATTATCCCTACCATCTATGTCTAGATAAGAGTGTCAAATGATCTAAGAACTAGGTGAATGATTCTCATTGGATACATATCCATCCACATCTGAGAAAGAACGATCATCCCTATATAGTTACTTCTTACTGGATAAGCATGGGGTTTCCTCCCCCTCAATAGACTTACTCACCTTATCTCTAATAGAAGTTTCATCAATATTAGACTGATCAAAACCTAGCCTATCCACAGACCGAGATGAAGCAGAACTAATAAGATATGGATGATTTTACTGGTCCCTCTCAACATCATCAACATTATTACCTTCAAATTCATGAGTTACATCTATTTCCCCATTATTTCCCTTACCATTATCATCATTAGACACATCTAACACTCTGTTAGATTTTCGAAAATAACACTAAAACAATTATTATTGAGAGACTTCAGTCTCCAACTATTTATCTCTTTGAATAAAGAGACTCCCTCTAGTAGCGAGTGAAGTATTTGGGCATGCAGATCCAAAATATGCACAAGGAATTGAAGCAATTTATGGGTCACTGGAATATTCACAAGAATTAGTTTCCTCTTTAACCACTTCAATAAAATTTTCTTCTACTTCCTCATATAAATAAACCAAAAAAATATTCTTTCACCAATATAGGATCCACTATGTTCTTAAGTCTTGTATGGTGTTATTATGGATCAAATCCACTTAGATCTTATAACTTTCTTCAAACCACATTTTCATCTAGGGATTTCAATTGTCTTTTATTCGATCATAGGTATTTTTTTGTTAAATAGAAACAAAAACAACATACCTAGGCTTATTTGTCTTCATAAACCATGCTCATGGATTCCAACATAGAAAATATCACCATAGGACAAATCAATAAATTAGTTATGGGAGTGAAATTTCACATTTTGATCATGTTAACCAAAAAATATCTAAAAAGATTGTCTTTATCCCCTATTTTCCGGCGGAATAAAATAAAACCATAATTGTATCTCATTGCGATAAAATATCCTTTCCTTAGACATGGAATATGTTGAATGAAATTAAGGATATGTCTATATTCATCATCCATCTCTACAGCAGAAGGACCTCTCAGATTATTTTCTCTAGTCAACTCCAGAAGTTCATCCTCATAAACAAACAACTCACTACCACTTATTAATGGAACTTAATAATCATTAGATTATCCCATATAAATAATATTTATGCACATAGCCCATTATCATAAAGAAATAGTTATATCTTAACCATCTATCATACTATGAATCAAATATTGTTTTCCACCAAATTTGAATATTGCAAAAAAAATTAACTTGTGGACCAACCTCATATAAAATGTTGTCTCATTTATGGGGAAGTAATCTATAAATACATGGTCCCATATTTCCCTAAGTAAAAATTATTTTCTCTACAGTACTAATTTTTCATCTATTTCATTTTCTGAAACAACCACATAGTTCATAAGTTGGGGGTTTCTCAGCTCAACAACTACCTGACTCGATTGTACAAGAGACTTCATTATAGGTTGAAATACTTAAGAATATAAATAAGGGTTGCTTAATTAAATCCATTTAACTAAATAAAAGGGTGAATTAAGTGTGTGATAAAGGATGATGTTTGGGAGATAAGGGAGGTAGAAACAGTTATACAGTGTAATCACATGTGAGAGAGTGACTTGAAATTAGATTTTAGACTGATTTATAACATTCAGGGATTTTATAAAAAAAACATATTTGAAAATTAAAACTATAATCAAATAAAGTTTTTATGCATAATATTTAGGAGTAATATAAAAATAGAGGTTCAACTTGGGTATTTTCAATAGTGGATATTCATTATAGTGGCTCTTTCCAATGTTGCATCATTCCAAAAGTGAATTTTCAAAATATGGAATTTCCAATAGTGTCAAGTCCAATGGTGGTTAACCAATGGTTTTTCACAATAGGTGGATCATTACAATGTTGTGTCATTAATGGTGTCTTACCAAGGGTGTAACATTCTATCAATGGATCATTGTAATGATAGATCCTTCTAATTGAGGCTTTTCACATAGTAGATCATACATTGGTGGATCACCAATAGTGTTTCAACAATAGTGGTTCTTCATTGATTTGGGAATAACTAGAATATATAAATCCTA
The DNA here is from genome assembly GCA_963277665.1 of Viscum album. NCBI lineage: Eukaryota > Viridiplantae > Streptophyta > Magnoliopsida > Santalales > Viscaceae > Viscum > Viscum album. Next base: position 221,928,723 of record OY728147.1, read on the forward strand.
ATTCATGTATAATATAGATTAGACACTCATAATTCATGGGATTTATCAAAATATAAAAAAGTTAATGTTTAGTTCTTATGACTCCAAGAGTTATATCACCTTCTGGTAAAAGATCTCCCAAAAAGTGATGTCTTACATCAATATTATTTTCCAAGAATGAGATGCAAGATTATTTAAAATATTTATCTCACATATGTTGACACAATTTATAAGTAAATATCTAATGTGGGATCCAACATATATAAAAATATGTTTCATTTAGAAAACTTTTGCATTGAAACTTCCTACAGTTATGTATTCGTCCACGGTAGTGGATAGTGACATAGAATTTTTTTACTACACCAAGATACTAGTAACTTTCTTCAAAGGTGAAATTTCTCATGGGTTCTATTTCATTCTAACATAAAACAACAGTTATATGTATCTAAATAACTCGCTAAATAAAATGGTTGTCCTTTATGATATAATAATCTTAAATTGATTGTATATTTGAGGTGTTTGAAAACTCTATTAATAATATGTAAATGACTCTGTATTGGATTTTATTGAAAATGGATATAGGTACACACATTAAAAGTAATATCTAGTAATATAGATGTTATGTAGAGAAAACATCCAATCATACCTCTATAACTGGTTAGATCTATTGACTTTCCAGTTTCATCGAGATCAACCATACATGTGGTACTCATGGGAGTATCACTAATTTTAATATTGTCCATACCAAAACATTTTTTAAGGTATTTAGTATACTTAATTTAATTTAAAATAATTCCATATTTATTTTGAAAAATTTTAAAACCTAGATGGATTTTCTGTTCATCCATCAAACCCATATCAAATTAAATTAGCATCATGTTTGAAAAATCAGTTCACAAAGAATTTTTTGAAGATTCAAAAAAAATATCATCAACATAAATATGTACTACCAAAAAATTCATTAAAATTATTTTTATAATAAGTGTGGGATCAATTATACCTTTAGTAAAAAATTTAGAAATCACAAAAGAACATAGCATATCATACCATGATCTAGGAGATTGTTTTCAACAAAATATATCTTCAGTTAATTGATAAACAAGATATGGAAAATGATTATTTTGAACACTATGGGTATTTCAACAAAAAAATCCTCAACTATATAACAATTTATGAATTTACTTTTGACATCTATTTGATATAGTTTGAAATCCACATGTGCTACATCGGAAAATAATATTTAAATAGATTCAAGTCTAACCACTAGTTTAAAGTTTTTCTCATAGTCAATACCATATTCTTGATAATATCCTTTTATATCAAATCTATATTATTTATGACTATAGTTATTGACTCATCAACTTTTTTTCTAAACACTTACTTTGTCCCAATAGTAATAACTTTTTCAGGTCTAATTACACGTTCCCAAACTCTATTTCATTTAAAAAATTATGTGTTATTCTTACATTCCCAAAACCCAAAATTCATCACTAATTGCATCATTGATGTTATTTGGTTCAAGATGTGACAGTAATTATTTATATTCATCCTTATTTGTAAGAAAATATCTATTTTATAAACCTATGTCTACATATTAAACTATTTTCTAAAGAGAATTGTATATATCCCTTCTATATATTAAAAAAAATTGACGGATAATTACATCACTTTCATATAAAGGATTAGGTTCAGGTTTGAGTTTTTCATCAAAATTGGATTATTTTTCTTCTTGTTTCATAGAATCTACAGAATGATTAGAATTGATATTAATATATTATAAGTCATCCTTAAGGGTTTCAAAATGGTTATAATGATCATATGGAACTATTTCATAAAATTTTATCTGAATATATTGTTTCATAATCCTGGATCATTTATTAAACACACTATATTATTACCTAGAAGTTTATAACAATTAAAAATTACTTTATGACTCCTGGATGAATTTTTGCAGAATTATCCTTAGTAATAATAATAATAACATTGAAAAAAATATAATTTAATTGTCCTTTGGATTTCAACCATTCCATAATTTATAAGTATTTTTTTAAGTGGGGTCAAATTTAAACTCTATTAATAATATAACAAGTTATATTCACATATATTCCAAAAATAAATAGGTAAGTCATACCCATTAATCATGGTCCGTGAATTTTCTTAAATGGTTAAATTTCTCCTTTATAAATCACAATTTTTTCATGGGGTCCTAAGACCACAAAAGATATGATTATAAAAATTTTGAGAGAGAAAAAGATTCATAGTAATTCTTTTAAAACTCATGGACATGGTTAATTATTAAGGTATTAATTATAAGTCCATTGTGATTTTATATAGATTTTTCATACAAGGTAAATTGAGAACAATCTTTTCCCTAGTGATAAACAAATAATAACCATGAATACCTAGAAAATTCATCAACAATATCATAAAAATATTTATTTAAATTTAATCCATAAACTACAGAAGTTCCAAAAAATACCATGTGAACAAACACTAGTGGTTATTAAGTTGAATATTATTTCTTTGAATTGAAAGATATTTTGTGTTGTTTCCATTTTGAAATGGGTTAAAAATTTTTCAGTTAAGAAATTGAGATTAGGAATATCCTTGAATAACTCCTTCTTATATATCATTATGTGTGGTTGAATATTACAATTTCCAAGTCTCTTATGCCAAGTAAAGGATTATTTTTTAAGGGAACTTAAGAAAGATTTATTTTTAGAAAATAGTGAATCAAAATTAATAGCATAAACAATATCATTTCATAAATATCTAAAAAATAAATAATTTTTAGATCTAAAAAATTGAATTATTTTCAAACATGAAAGGAAAACCATTATCCCATAACTATGACATGATAAGAATATTTTACATTAAATAACCTAAAAATAAAACATTAAAATTTAAATATTGTTAGAATATCTCATTTGGACAAGGCTAATAATTTTCCCTTTGAAATTATATTCAAAGTGGAATTTCAAGCATCCGCATTTATTATGTTATTAATACTATAATAATTACAAATAATTTTTCTAGAATAGTTACTATATAGATACCATAAGTTCATACGTGAGATTTTCAAGGAAGTTACATGGAAAAAAGTTCAAAATAAAAATTATTTGGGTACCTAAATCTTATTGTGTACCGAAATGTTGGTAATAATTGCATTAGAAACCCATAATTTCATAATATGTTTCCATGAAAAATATTTCAATAATTTATAAATAAATACTTTTCTAGGTCTAGATGATTAAAAACTAGTATGATAAATAGAAGGGGAAATGAATTTATTTTAAAAAATCATTTTCTATCAAGGTTAATACCCTATCCCAGTATTGTATTTAGGTGTTTTCTATTTTCAATGTATTTTGGAAATAGTTTTTCTCCCATAGGTGAATCCTTCCAAATATATCATTAATTTATCATTAAAAATGGTTAATTCATTGTTCTCGTTTATTATTTTATGATTTTTCTCTTTCACAATAGTATGGTCAGATATAAAACTAATGGCCAAATCATGTTTTCTCTTTGAATTATTTTATTTTTCTTTGAGTTCATGAAATGTAACTTCTATCATATTATAGTATTTTATAATATAATTATAATAAATGCTTTCATCATTGATTTCATCTCTATACTATTTATAAATATTAACAGGAGAAGATGGAATGACATTGGAAACCTTAGATGTGTGTTTCATAAAACTCATATTGGATCTAGAATACTTTTTATGTTAGGTTGAGTCTGAATCACTCGAGTTAGAATCAAAATCACTCTAGGTTTAATTCATTGAATTATTGTACCTATTATCCATATCATCATATTTATTCATTAATTTCATGTTAGGACAGTTATCTTTGAAATTCCTTTTCATTTTTCTCTTATATTAAATTATTTCATTTGAACATTCAAACTTCTCTTTGTCCTTTCCCATGTTTCATCTATTAGTATATTTACCTTGATAGTTGGGTTTCATAAAGAAATTTTTCTTCTTGTAATCCTTTTTTTACCTTCTATCCAAGTGGGAAATTACTTAATCACTATCATTAAATGAATCATCATACCTTTAATAGTCATTGTGTGTTCTCTCCTTCTATTTTTATTAACTATATTCAGGAGCTACAGATTTTCTTTTTGGGTAATCATCCTCTTATATATTCACATTGATCTCGTCATCACACATAATCTATTTCTTATGATCTCCTTAATAGGACATTTAATTACATAACAAAAATTTGTTATTAACACAAAAGTCTCACACTATATATCTAGTAGACACCTCAATAGGTGCATCACTAGGTCATTGTCGGAAACATGATTCCCCAAAAATTGAATTGTGTTCATGAACCCATTGAAAACCTGATATACATATCAAAAATTTCATTATCATGCTTCATCTTAATAGATTCATATTTAATATTAATGGTATTTAGATGAATTTTAATGATAGTTGATGTTCCCACATGAGAAATATCTAATCTGTCACAAATTTCAAAAGTAGTTTTACATGCACAAATTTGATTAAATTATTTATCACCAAAATAAAAATAAAAATAATTGATATCTTTAAATTTATTATTATAAATTGATTTAATAGGATCATCCAAATTAGATCGATCAGTTTTGGGTATTTCATATTTTTCATCAATAGCATTTTAGATTTGAAAATCCATTATCTCAATATGTATTTTTATTTTAATTTTCCACCATTAATATTTAGTGCCAATAAAATAATGATATGTTTTTTAACTGAACCTTCTATTCTGTTATCCCTAAATAACAAAATTTGGAAATAAAATAAATTTATGATATTTAAAGAAAAACTAAATCATAGTTGGAATATAGTTAATAATTCCTCTGATACAATTTTTTTTAAGAATGAGTTACTCTTGAGAAGGTGAATTGAGTTCGAAATAATATTTTTATTATAAATATTTCAAAAATAAATCCTCCAACTAATTTAAAAATAGCCTTATTAATCAAACCTATAGTATAACATACAATTGATCATTCATAATATTTTTCAATGTGTGATTAGGTCTTAGTTAAAATAATAAATGAAATTACATTATCTATTGAAATTGATTAACATAATCTAATACTTCATAAAAATGGATGAGATTAACTATCAAAGTTGAATTCTTTAATAGATTAAATCAATTTAATTTTAACATATAAATATTAAAAAATACAAAAACATACAGTGGAGTAAAGAGTGGGTTCCTTCTCAGGATGAGACCTAATCTCCTCCTCTTGGGAATCACCTTATTTCAAGAATATTATTGTAAAAAATAATCTAATATAAATCCTGTATTGAGTATACTAAGAACATCACTTAGTTTTTCTAGTCTCAAAGACTCTAAATAGTTATACGTGGGATTAATAACAAGAAAGGACATGCATCACCACATCCACAATTTTAGTGGGTATACATATTTAATGGGATGAGAGAATATTAGGTATTATCCTATTCTAGTATAGGAGATAGTGTTTGTAAATAAACAAATACAAAACAAAAACTTCTCAGAAGTAAATCAAAAATAGATAAAGATATTAGGTATAGCTAGAAAGAGAGTGTGTTTCTCGGTCTTTGATTCTTCAGATGCCCTAGGGTCCTCATATTCTTCTTGGTAAGGAGATTGAATATTTTTATCTACTAGTTATAGAAAATATAGTGTCCTGGAGTATTGTTTTTTATCTACATATTCTCTAAAAAACATCCAAAAAGAACGCTTATTTGATTATATCAAATGTTCGGGATAATTAAAATGTTCCAAAATTACACACCAATATATATTATACATATATACATTGCATGATTTGGATACACACAAGGGGGTTCTTCTAGAATATATAGATATTAAACATCAAATATCTATTGAATAATAAGATTAAAGGTGTCCTGAATACTAACACTAAGTTGAAAATCATGCAACCTTTGACATGGAATTCAATACATCTATGTAGTGGTTTAAGAATAATCATTAATAAAACAACATGAGGCTTTCTAAAGTAACTCCCATAATTTTATTATCGGAATCAATAATTTAATTTGAAGCAGAAAAACAATGGTAAAAATGATGGTCACATTGCCCAGCAGTAGCACATTTAGCTATAGCACAAGACAATGGTTTTATACCTAATTGTAGAAATGGTCTAGCTATAGAAATTATTAAGGTAGAAAAATTTATGTGGTAACAAAATTCTGATGGTAATAGAACTCTATTGGTATATAGAGTCTAGTACATGCAAGAAAAAAACAGTGGCATAAATCTGGTGGTAGAAGGAGTCTTGTGGTATTTGGAGTTTGGAGATATCTAGAGTATAAGGCCAGATCATCTATAAGTTTCACACCTCTAGCAGTTTCAATGCTCTAATGATAGTAAAAATCTGGTAGTGCCACATTCCTGGTAGTTTTATAGAGTCTGTAGGTGGAATAGAGTATAGTGGTAGCCCATTTGTTAGTGGCATAAGGATGGCGGTTGCATAGACTAAGGGTAACATTCACCATAACTAACTGTTTCAAATTTGAACTATTGTTAGTTCAGTTTTATACATATCCCATTACCATCAAATATGAATTATAAAATAATACACTACTATTAAAAATTAGCCTTAATAGAAATATTACAAACAGGATTTGTGATATTTAAAATAAGGAGGTGGCAACACCTTTATTCCATGATTACTATTGATATTGATGTGTAATAGATTTTGAAGAAATTAGGGGAAATGGTTTTCAATATTTTTCAATAGTCATCTCTTTTGGAATATTTGAATCAATGGGTGGGTTATATTGGATGTGTGATTTTTTGAAGATAATTTTTTGGTTTTCACGAAATTGGTATTGTTTTGGAAAATCACTATCCTCATTAAATAGTTCTAAAAATAGAAGACTTTGAAAAAGTGAATGCTTCATATTTTGGTAATTTTCATATTTTGTGACTTTAAAATGAAACCTATTTTTCCATGTATTTTTTTGAACTAGAATCCTGGTTATATTTATAAGTGAACAAAAAACAGAATCATGGTGGTAACCTACTATCATCAGTTAAAACCCCATATACTTATTTTAGTGGGTATGTATTCTTCTTGTCTTGTATATCTATCAGTATTTATTAACATTAAGTTTGGTTCTAGTGTCATATTTCTTGGGAAGTTGATGGTTGTTTTAATCTTGGCTATGACAGGAGAGTCACATAGAGATGTTGATCGGGTAATTGGTTTCATGAAATTTGTTGGATTGAGTTTTTTCTTCTTTGGTCATAGATTTTATTATTTCACATTTTATTGTAGTTTTCAATTATATATTATTTGGTAATTTATTGATTTGTACAATGGTTCGTATCATTATCTCTTATTTTAGAAATGCCTTGTTTGGGGGATTAGTTTTTTTATCTTCTTGATGGAAAACCTTTCCCCAATGTTTGAAACCCCTGATGCTTTTCCTTATCCTGAGGGGATCAAGGAAGAACTGTTTTTATGTGGTGGTCCAATTCTAGCATTGGTTTTATGGTAGACTGGGTTGGTCTATAATTAAATGTTATCAAAGGGGTTAGGTTCTTGAATGGGTCCTACATTCTTGAAATTCTCATAATTTTTATTTGGGAGTCAGTTTTGGAAAACATATATAACCATCAAGACTCTGGTGGTAGGTCTAGGGAAGTTCTTGTCCTATTCTTCCAAGGGTAGGATTTCAAGTTTCAATGGGTGGTTATGTTTTTCCTCTCATTTCATGATTAATAGTGGATTCCTCTTGAGATATTTTATAGTGGAGTTCTATTATAATGTATTTTAGGAACTACCCCTGATGCATCTTGGGGAATATCTCATTTTAGAGTGAATTTGGAAAGAATCTAATGAATCATGGTTTAGTAGAATGGTCTATAAAACCATTCATAGACTATTCAACTAGCTTTGAAAAAAATCTATTATCACTCACATAGTCTATAAAATAGTTCTTCTAAACCATGTATAGTAGGGAATATTAGGAATATTTTTTGTTTTTCCTCTTTTTTTATGTTATCCATCCTTATGTTTGAGTGTGATTGATTGTGAATGTGTATATAAATTATTTAGGAGTTTGAAAAACATTTAAATGGAGCGTTTTATGGCTTGGGATTTGAGATAGTTTCAAAAAATATTTTTGGGTTTCTTGAGTTTCTTAATAATTTTTTTAACTCTATCAAATGATTTCAATAGATATGGTTTTCAAAAAAAATTATTTCTTTAGTATTATATGATTAAATTCAATAAAATGTTTGAGTATGTTAAAATCTAATTTGTGAAAAAAATACATCAATGAAAGTGTTTTGAGAAGAAGAATGTAATTTTTATTTTTTATTAGTTTCAAAATTCCTTCGTTGAGTTTTTAGTATGAAATATTCCAAAATATTTTGGGTGGAAATTTTGAAATGGGATATTTTATTTTTTTTCCCTTGGATTAGATATGGAAATTTAATTTTTCATGGGATTTTAAACATGGATATTTTTTGTGTTTTTTATGTTTTAGAATAAATCCCCTATGAATAAACAATAAATTTTAGATAGGAATACCTTAGGTTGTAACTCTAGAAATCCAACATTAGTCTTTAACATTTCAAACCTTTCCTAGATTCGTCATGGAGTGGTAGTTCCATGCTCTCCCTAGCTCGTGGATCATGCATGAAAATTCATAAGCCAATATCCTCAAATCCTCTAAGGTGAATGAGGATCCCATGAAGAAACTGAGTAGCTACCAAGGATAAGGTGACTTTCAACATTCAACATACTATGAGATCCTCTAGGTTAATGTGCACCATTCCATTATTCAATGGTTTTTTCTTGGAGTGGTAGAAGATTTCTATTCATTCCCAATCATTAGAAGCTCTGTCCGGGGGACATGTAAAGGATTCCTTCATTTAGTGAATTTATCATAAATAAGTGATAGTTTAGAAGTCGATGAATTTATATGGTATCCTTAAGATTGATTGGTTATGGAAGGACTGTGTAGTGTGTTTTTCTAGCATGTTGAATTTCTCTAGAAAGTAGGAACATAGAAATTTGTAATAGGCATGGTTCATTGGTCGGGTCACTCTTACAAAGATGAATTAATCTATGCTTCCACCTTATTTAATTACATATATTGAATTAGTATAAAAGGCCATCATCCTTGAATAAATCATAGTTGGGAAACTTTTCAGGGGCGATTCATTGTTTCCCATTGCAGTTGTTGAAGATGACCTACTAAGTAAGATGGGGAAACAATAAACTAATAATGATGGGAAACCATATTATCTATAACATTGTAATATTTTAAAAGAAATTCCTAGTTTTTAATATCATAGGAAACATGAAATTTCTATATGAAATAGCTCATGAAATATATCTCTTAAAAATTATTCTTTTCAATAGATTGTCTAACGCATAACCAAGATTATAAATAAATAGTAATATAACACACCATTATAATATGGATATTACATTGGAAGGTGAAAATATTAATAATTAAAATTTTAAAATTAACTTTACCCATATATTATAAAAAATATAATAAATATTTAAAAAATTATTTTTTTCTAAAATCTATATTTTTTTCTCTAAATAACGGTTTAACATTTCATTAAAAAAATAATTTAAGATTATTATTTAAAAATATTAAAAAAATAATTTGATAAAATTAACTTCACATTTGAAATAAAAGCAGTCAAATTTATCTTATATAGAATTTTTGATATTTTTCTAAAATGCTTCATTCGGTGATGAATAGTGAAAAATACTAAGTTTTAATTAAAAACATCCTTTTGGTTTAAATATTTTATAAAATTATATTATATTTTTAAATTGTTTTAAGGTGAAATTAATTAAATTATTTATCTATTAATACATTTTTGGTCATTGGAATAATTCTCATATAGAATTTGTATATGAAAACATTATAAACATTTGAACATTTTTTCATTAAAAACCCGGTTCCTCATCATGTCTATGAGATTAATTTTAAATTAATTTTTTCATATGATATGAATGTAATTTTGAAAAATAGATTGAATATTTATAATAATAATAACATATATTTTATAATATTTTCATTCTAATTTTCATAAAAATGAATATTGAGAATAATAAAAATTATTTACCGTTGATAAGGTAAGAATGGATTTAATGGGGTGAAACTAAATGATAGTGGATAAAATGACCTTAAAACTTTTATAAAATATATTTCATTGGATTATTTAGAAAATATAATGTCTAATTCTTGATAATACACAATGTTTTACCCTTTTTCTATGTGATGAAATTTGGTACAACTTTTTCTTTTCAAAAATTACTAGTATTCCAGTCACCTCACTTAAAAAAAGGCCGCCCCAATCCTCTATTCATCACACATTCAAAACCTTTTGGTTAATCCAATACCTACCCAAATAACTTACCAATTTCCATAATCTTAGTGTTTTCATAAATCCAATCATGGGAAACATTGGTGAAATCCTATGGAGGATATATAAAGAAGAGGTAATATTCTAAAACGTTCTTTTTTATATTCTTTCTTCCTACACCTAGATATATTCGTCTTAAAATAGACTGATAAACTAACTTATGTATATTACATATAATTATACGTTTTTATGGTATGTTAATGACCTACAACCACCCCCAATTCCATCAAATGGGTTATAGAATCATTATTTGTGTGTACGGTAGACTACCGCCTCACGAACCAATGTCATTCATTTTTTCATTACCATCTGTCATAGTTGGTTGTAATGGTGTATATAAGTATATATGTATGATATTTATACCTTTATAGTCATTAAATAATATATTACCCTTTAATTTACATTCTTTAGGGGATGTGATAACATCGCTTGTATGTATAATGGACTACTGCCTCATGAAGCGTTATAGTTTATATTTCCCTAATGCTTTACTTGAAATGTTAGAAAACTGAAGTTAATGAATATATGATATATAGATTAACTAATTATTATATTCATGAAATATTTATAATTATGAAATATAATATTTAATTTTATTTCTTACACAAATAAATGATAACATCACTTGTGTACGTGTGGACTGCCTCCATCACGAAGGGATGTGACTCTCTTTTCATCACATCACCACATGGATGATATATATATAAATATATTAATAGAAATAATTATATATATATATATATTTATATGAGATTATGAAAATTATGTGAATATAAAATATTATTTATCTTCTTTCTTTATTGATCATTGAAATATGGAAATGTTACTCATGAGTTTGTATGACGTACCATCTCTTGATCTTAACATACTTCATTTTTCAAAACCATCATTCATGATTGGTATTAAATGAATAATTCATATATAAATATGATAATTATAAAATTATTATTATTCTATAGACAATGCAACTTTATTATATTCCCAATAATGGGATCATTCATGAAAAAGATCGAACAGGAAAATCAGGCAACTAACACCCGAAACAATGAAAATAGTAAAATATTTTTAATGAATAGGATATAAGATATTATAAAAGGATCATATAGAATATTGTAAATATTAATATTATTATTTTAAATGTTAATAACATGTCTAAATCCACCATATAGGATGTTAAATAATTGTCACCGAATAAGAAATGTGATTTTCGAGACATCATCTCAGTTTCTCTTCATTAATGCATTTTGTAATTTTATAGACTAAATTTAGTTTATATGGTGTAGGTACTATAAATTTTGAAATAAAATGTCATTATTCCTTAATAATTCAGGGTATATTGATTTTTTTTTCAATTATTTCATCCTTTATTATTATAATTTAAAAATATTAAGTTGTAAAAGTTATTGAAAATTTTCCATTCTTTTATGCTTGTAAACATTCTCTTAAAAAATAAACATTATTATTATCAATTTTCATTGGAAATAATATTTATATTAAATATAGATGTTCCTTTATGGTGGATATTATTATTTCCTACATCGTTTACCATTTTTACATAGGGTGTTTACTTTGAAAGGTATTTGATTAACTGGGCAAATATTGGCAAATCCGTATCCTTTATTAAATATGAATATTTGATTATAAGGAATATTACTTCATTTATTAAATCGATCATTATATGTATGGTTAATGATTTAGACCTTTAGTGACAAGTCTACCCAATATAATATTACCTCTCGATTCATGAGTATGTCTCAAGCCCCAAATAAGTTGGCCAAATTATACAATTTTCTACATATAGTATTTAAATGGTCTTTTGAATGGTCTTTAAAGTAGAGGTATCATGATACATGATATATTGGTGTTTAATAATTATGAATTTCTTTCATTAAGCAGTTATTAATTTTTTCCATGACATTTTCACAGTTATATTATCTTTGAATGGATTCCATTCTTTATTTATTATTAAAAAGGTTTAGTATGGTCAATTATTTACATTGCCTTATTGATTATTAATATTAATTAATGATACCTAAAACTATACATAACCCTTAATGAGCATTTTAGATCACATATACATTGTTTCCTTTATCCATGTTATAAATAAGATATTTTTTGAATGATCTTACAAGAATGTATTTCATATTCTTTGGTTATGTATTTTGTTTATTTTCTATTCACACTATAAAATGGGTGTCATGTATATAACATGTTCTCAAAAACTAATAAAATGAATTTACTTTTAGTATTTGACCCTTTTTATCTATAAAAATGTGTAAAATTACTCAAATACTCTATGCTACTTGGATCAGGGTCATTACTGTCTGTATCAATGGATGTTTAGTAGGAACCCTGGGAACTAGATTAAGGAAAACATTGATTAATGAACATAACTCTATTATATAATTCAGGATAAGTATAGAAAAACAAACTGATTTTTTTTAGGGAATAGATTATGTGGGTTTTTATTGAAAATAAATTCATTTCTAAATACTACTGGTGGATGTGGTTATTTAATGGATGTACCTAGGGTTAATAACACCAAAAACCATGCACTAGGATTTTCTCAATCGTCGCATGATCCATGGTAATAGGCCTTAATGAAAACCTAGTTTAACACTCTTGGGGATATTCTTAGGATAATTAAAATATTTTATATAAATAATTATGAAGCATTTGAAATATATATATCCCAAAAGAATCATTGTTTATGAATATAAGATTAGAAATGCCTAAATATTTCATTTTATGTAAAATATTTTATTATTTTTTGGATTATACATTATTTTTTATAATTATAAGATCTAATGTAGTGTATTACATCATATAGAAATGGATCCTATAATAAGTTATGGGAACCACATCAGTGCACATAATCGAAAGAGTAAGAATGATCGTTTCTTTAATTGGATTAATCCAATATTTCCAAGGTAACTATTCTCACATACATTATCATCATAGGAGGATAGAATATAATGTTCTAAAAAAATTGTGAAGTAATTCTCTAATTAATATGGATTTTAAGAGATTCATGAGAAGAATAGTACAACATGGTAAAAGATAGATAAAGGGAATAAGGGAAAGAAGGTTTTTCCCATATGTGATAACTATAGAAAAAAATCCATGGTATATTCATAAAAGGAATTAGAGTTTTTTTAAATTATATAGTGAAAGGAAATCATTCTTATGATTGAAAATGTAATAAAAACATTCCAATTTTCAATGATTTGACTGTAAGTATATTGGGCACTATTTAAATAAATTTTTAAATCATCAAAGGAAAATACCCAAAAAAATTAATTGATCATGGTAAAGATTATGATATAACCACATATGAAGTATAATTATTTATGTGATTATGTATGAAGTCATGAATTAATTCATTTGAGTATTTCATCTATGTTATACTATCTAGAATAATTATAAATTGTATAGGGACTATAATAAAATACTTTTTCACTGAGGATTTGAAAGTATATGTTGAACGGTATCACGGTCATGGAAAACAGATTGAGTAGAAAGTTGATATTATTATAAAACACATGATTTGAGATATTATAACCATATATATGTTCATAATATTAAGATAACAGTGTTGGGATAAAGAGATGATTTATATGGATAAGATAAATTGGATAATAATGACTATTACGAATTTGATTAATGAGTTGTCGAAAAAGTGGGTTATGAAATCATTGGTGGAGTTAACCATGTTTTTCGATTTAAGGAATTCCTAAAATTATATATTTTTTCAATTAGGTAATAAAGAATAATATATTTATTTAATATATTTTTATTTTAATTAAGGTAATTATCATGTTTCTATAAAATACATAAGGAAGGAATTAATAATTTATTTATGGGATGATTATGATCTACTCCATGTTTTATGGGGGATTAATGATAAGTTCAATTTGAAAATTTTGTAACCTTCTTTCAAAATTTATAGATATTAATATTTTGGAAGGTCAATATGGTATACCATTTAGTAAATGGTTTAAGTTGAACATTGAACATTGTTTTATAGATTAATTTATTACATCACCATATGGAGATTTTTGTATATTGGAAAACTTGTTATAACTATTATATCATAATAATAACTATAGATTAAAGGAATGAATTATCTGTCTATTATAGATATTAAAATATATTAAGGTGAATTTCTGTTCTTTGGGAATAAAATATAATTTTTGAATATTCATTTTGTGGAGTAAAAGATGACTTAGAAATTGATCAATGCACAAATAAAGGATCAAATTGTTATTGTGAAATAAAAATATATCGATTATGTATATTTACTTATAATAAAAGATAGTAAAGTAAAATTTCAAAATCTAGAAAAGGATCCTAAAAAAATAAAGTCATATTACATTATTATCTGATCAATCTTATGGTCTTTTAAATCATAACAGATTTATGGTTTTTATGTCCCTAAATTTCCATTGATCATTAACTTTCTTGTGATCAATTACTTCTATCATTCTCTATAATTATTTATGTTTTTTTTTCATGAACTCATATTCACATTCCACCAATTATCTCCTACATTGAATACTAGTTATTATTTATTACATATGACCTTTATACTTCCTTATCTCTCTTATTAATAAGACATTTTATTCACCCTTTGTATGATGTGGGGTTTTCCAACAATGGTATTTCCAAGTGTCTAACCCTAAATTACCATGATCAATTTTAAATTAGGATGATAAAATTTATTTATTATGGGGAGAATTTTACATTCCAATATTTTAAATAATAACATTTCATTCAATAGTATAAGATATAAAAAACTCCAATCTTAAACAACCCCTGAAATATATCTCTTCATATTTTACCTTTTCGATATCTTGTGGAACAAAAAAACATTTTGTATAAGTAACCATTAATATATTAAACCATTATAACCAAACATTTAAATTGATTTTTATGAATAATACATACTAAATTTATAAAATTATGGTTTTATATTGATTAAAAATTAAATAATAATCCTAAAAAGGTTCATGAAATGTATTCTTAAAAATGATTCCTCTAAAAGAAGGTTTAGTCACTATTTGCATAAATAATATATAATTAATTTTACCACTTTTTGGAAACATTATAGAAAAATTGAAAATAATTTCTTAAATAATAATATTAAAATTATCTTACTGTGTTTTTTGGATTTTTCTAAAATGTTTCATTTTTATGATGAATAGTGAAAATATAGAATTTTAATTGAAAACTACCTTTTTGTTTAAATTATTAATTATGTTAAATTGTATTTTTTATTTTATTTAAATATAAAATAATTAAAATTATATATCCATTAATATATTTTTTTACATTTGAATCATTTTAAATTTAAATTGTTATATAATCCCTTTGTAAACGTTTCAGCAGTTCCTCTTTGAATGCCTGGTTTCTCATTAGCTCTACAGGATTAATTTTAAATTAAAATTTTCTACTTCTGGAAATGGAATTTGAAAATAGATATTAAATAATTATAATTCACATAATATATATATCTTAATAAGTATAAATTACTTATTTACCAAATTTATTGGTGAAATAATTAAAAATTAATTATTGTTGTTAAGGTGAAAATGGATTTATCGGGGGTTAAACTGAAAATATATGTGTTAAATTGACAAAACAATTAAATAAAATCTATTATATGTAAATATATAGACCATATAATTACTAAGTATCAATAAAAATCTATTTTAGACCCATTAGTAATGTGAAAAATGGGGATATACCTTTTTTATTTAAAAAATTAATAGTGTACCACTCACCACACTTATAAAAGGTCACCCCATATCATCTCTTATCCACCCCTTCAGACCCGTTTTGTTTGTCATAAAACTTCTAAAATCACATCCCCACTTACCTAATATAATACTATAGGACTTATCTTTGGATGAAATCCACCCTAGAAATTATTTGGTGAAAACCTCTGGTGGATATCCCAAGTAGATGTAATATTCTTCAACATGTACTTTTATTTTATCTATTCCTCCTCCTCCATCAATTATTATTAAAACCTTATGATATAATAAACCTGTTATCTTACATATATGTATATTTATTTTATGTTAATTACCTACATGAAACCCCACCTCTATCAAATGGGTTATGAAATCGTCATTCACGTGTTTGGTAAACTACTGCCTCACAAACTGATGTCATTCATTTTCCATTTCATCCTCTTCTTGTTGGGTATGATGATGGATATAAAATTTATATATATTATTTTTAACATTTTTACACCTATTTTTTCATTATATCATATATTCCTTATCTACTTTACAATCCATAGGGGATACGATAATGTTGCTCGTGTGTACAACTAACTATTACCTCATCAAGCAATGTGATTTCTCTTTCACAAACTCTATGCCTGGAAGTGGATAAGGATAATGTTATTGAATATATGTGATATATATGAAATAATTATTAAATGAATGATTTTTTTTATTTTTAATGATAATATAAAATTCTCTTTCATAAAATTAAAAATGATAACATGTCTCATGTACACGCGGACTACCACCTTCATGAAGTAATGTGAAATTGTTTTCTTTAGTACGCCACATGGATAATATATATATATATATATATATTTATTTATTAATATATATTTTAATTTAAAGAATTAATATGGTATATAAATGATATAATGATCATTTTATAAAGATAAAACATTACCTATCTTCTTTCTATAATCACCAATGAAAAATGGAAATGTTACTTATGCGTATGTATGGCCTACCACCTCCATGATTGATGTATACTTCATTATTCAAAACAATATTTCATGATTTTTATATGTATATTAATTGTTGATAAATTATTTAATTATGTAATTATTATTATTCTAAAGATTATGTAAATTCATAATACGACGAATATTCATATCATTTATGAAAAAAATTACATATGAGAAAAAAAATGAAATCACCAACCAAAATAATGAATATAATGAAATGTTATTTAAAAACAAGTGATAAGATGATACAAAAAGATTTTATTTTACATTATAATTATTAATTTTATTCATTAATAAGTTAATAACATGTTTAAAACCACAATACAAAATGACAAATCATGTTCCCACAAAAGGAAGAATATAGTAAGGGACTTCAACAAAATTTATCATCATTGAGGTATATTGTATTTACATACAACTAATATCTTTTATATATGGTATATAATACCCATTGATACATTCAACATAAATATTCATTAATGATTAAAGGTTTTTAATGTATCTATTTAATGTATTTCAAACAAAGGTATATGGCTTCAAAATTATCATGTGGTAAAAGTTATTGAACAATGACAATTTATTTTTTGATTGTTACCATTTTCTAGAAAACCCCAATTTCTTGTGATACTTTTTCATAGGATATTATATATTTTATAAATTTCCATATTTTTTATGGATATGATTGTCTTTTAAATAGTCTTCAATTTTAATATACAGTGTTTACATTGAATGTTTTTTGACCAACTAGTTAAATTTTGTTAAATATGTATAATTCACTCAATATGGATATTTTATTGTATAGAATATTGATTTAGGGATCAAATCAGTCATTTGAATTGTGATGAATTCTTTGGACCTATATTGAAGGGTGGGTCTGGGTATAATATATCCCCTCGATGTATTGTTAGGTCTCATGAGACAAATAAATTTTCCAAATTAAAATGGTTTTTACCTATTATATATAATATATATTATGAATTCTCTTGAAAGTAAAGGTATATTGATTATTAATATCATGGAATCTAATAATTAATAATTTCCTTTATTAAGAATTTATTTATAATTATAGATGATGTTTTTATAATGATATTATCTATGAAAGCATTTCATTTTTAGTTTATTGATATAATTGGCTTGTGTGTTCAATTATCTACCTCGAAATATTGACTATTATTTATTGTTTCATGATATTTAATGTTTTACTTATCCTTCCATGAGAATTATATCTTTCCCTTATTTTGTTTCATTTCACTAGGTTATGAATGATATATATTTGAATGGGTTTTCAAGGATGTAGTTCATTGGTATTAGTTATGTATTAAGTTTTATTTTATATTCCCAATGTTAAATGGGTATAATGAAAGTATCTAGTTCCCCAAAACTGAAAAACTATATCTATTACAATGTAATAAATCAGAGATCAATTCGATGATACTGGGTATCATTTTATGTTTTCATTTATTATGTTTTATTTTCTATTCCCAATGTAAAATGGGTATCATGTATTCATCTTATTCCCAAAAACTACTGAACTGATTAGCCCGTCCAGATTTGATCATTTCTATACATTCCAATGTAGTAAATAAAACATTGGATTTAGACTATTGGGGTCTGGATCATTACATTCAAATCCTACCATTCCTATCTAGTTAAAGGGTAAGCTAGTTTTGTGTTGATACTATTGGAGGTAGGGGCATGTTTGATATTCTTGTATGTTTGCTCCAAATAACATTTATCTTTGGAAATTGTTATTCACATTCAATGATTTTTTGAGATGGTCTGTCATATGTAAAAAATTCATAGACAATTTTAATGTTCTCTATTCTAGTATTTTGCACATTGATTGAATAGATGGATTACAATAATCTTTATGGGAGTATCCGCGTTTATAATATTTTATTTTGGTTTGATACTTTCCCTTAATTTCTGTAACAAGTTTATTTGTATATAATAGTTAAAATGTGATTTATCCCAATATTTATACCACATAAAATTTTATTGCATCATTAATTATTTATTTTTGATGTTTTTCATCCGTGGAGTTCACTATGGGTTAGATGTTGTTTACAAGTTTTCATAGGGTGAGAATATAGGGTGAAAATATGGATACATGGGGTGAAGGATTATTTCTTATTGGGTGTGGATTCCACCATGTTTTTTTGTCAGAATTACCGTGAGACAGTATTCTGATGCGTTATATCTTGACACCCTCATATTCCTAAGGAATACCATTGGTTGGTGCCTGGTAATTCCTCAGAGATTTTTTTCCAATTCTTGTTCCCTATGTTAATGTTTATAACATTCATTTATAGAAGTTATTAATACATATTCTTGTGGTGTAAACTTATTTCATGGAAAAGGGGTGTTAGTTGAATTTTTATCTATAGACTAATTTTTAATTGTGAGGATACGAGTTCTCAGTCTCCATATCTTGGGATTCCCCTTTATTTTATTATTTTGGTTTGTGATAACATTTTTTTTGTGATGATCATATTTTTTTTGTCTTCTTAGATGATGTTTCACAATATTATATAAATGCTAAATGGTGGGGAGACATGTGCTAGTTCACTATGTTTATTTCCTATTCTGGTGTAGTGATCTTCTGGGATTATGTTTTTGGGGATGTGATATTGTTTGGTCTTGTGATTTAGTCATCAATTCAGAAGTCTCTTAGAATCAGTGGTGGATCTCATGTAAATAAATATGTCAAGTAAGATAATATGATTTTCTATACCAAGGTATTATTTTATTATCCTTTGAATATTTTTTTGTTGGGATTTTCCTTCATAGGGATTCGAGTGCATTACTTTTTTGTGGATTCTAGAATTACTTGATGGTCGTTAACCTAAGGATTGTTTTTAACCTAGTTGTCTCAGTTTTGAGCCTTTGGAAGCTAGTTAGTTCCCCATTTCTCCTTATAGAAGGGGGGATTGGGAATTCCAACATTAACTATGTTTCCAAGAACTTTTGTGGGAAATAAAGTGGAATTGTGGGGTTTTTATTACACCTTTGGGTTTTACTTTCCTATTCGTAATCATGGGGTTGTTTTTTCACCAGTTTATTGGGTGTCACCTATTGAAATTTTGTAATTTAGGATGCATTAAATTTGTTGTACGGTTAAGTCACAATGTTTAGAATCTGTGCAGTAATAATTATGTGCCATGCGAACTGTAATAGGGGGATTCCATTGTCTGAAAAATTTTATCGAAACCATCATAGAAAACTGTGTGAGGCTTCGGGGTCTTGAGGTAGTAGCAGACGCATGGTCTACGAATGGTTTGGAAACCCGTATCAGAGAACTATGTGAAATCTCTATTTTGGGGGTTTTTGTTATTTTACCCTCTTTTTTTATTGAGTCTTTGACCCCAATCCTCTTCCATTCAAACTAAAAAACCCAATAACAACCCATCGAGATTTATCTCTCTCGTAAGATTTCCATAGTAATTTCTTGGTTTTTTCTCAGGGATTCTCCAGCTGCTTCAAGTTGTACGAGCTCCCCTCTTCTCTTTTCTATGGTCTCTATTTTTATCCAACCCCACTAAGCCTATTAATCATTCATGGATGATATTTTTGGTCATGGATGGTCAAAATTGGGGATTTTAGTTTGAAATACTTTTGATCCATAGTAAGAATTTATTTCTAGGGGATTTTATGAAATATGACACGGTTACACTACTTGAGGTTTGTGTTTTCATTTCATTTTCTTTTATATTAAATTTAAATTTATACTTGATGTTTAAAATTAATTTCTATACAAGATAATGATGGTATTTTTTATCAAAGATTTTTTCTCCTACTGTTCTTATTCATATTTTATAGTTTTCATATAACATTTTTATGGAGATCCATATTTAAAATGGTGCTTGGTAGAAAATTTATAATTTATTTATCATAAAATTTTTATGAAATTCTAAATATAGTTTTCCTTAATGAATTCAATTGTAAATTTTGTTTTAAAACATATATTGTATTTTTTTTTGAATCCATTTTACTCTCTAAAGGTTTTCCTTGTTTTAACGGGGTGGTATTTTTTTATAAAGGGAAATTCAGTTCCCTTTTGGGTTTTTATTGATATTGTTGATGATTATGATTTTATTTGGAGTTATTTTTTATTCCAATTCTTTTTAAAATTGAATTAAAAATTTATATTCTATATGTTAAAAATGAAGGCCTTATGGGGAATTTATGATGTGATATTTATTATGCCATTATTGACAACCATTATCTTGATGATGATTATTATATTTTAATCCCTTAGTATATTTAGATTTTTTTTCAAATTAATTTGATCATTTCAATATTATGGATTCCTCAAAACACTAAATATAGCTTGTGTTATCTGAAATCAAATAGTTTGGTTTCAATTACACAAAATTCTATGTTAACTTTTTTTTACATGAAACACATTAATTATCTTTTATTACACATAACATAATATATGGCTTGTGTTAAACATAATTTTGTGTTCCTTTGATTGCATGCATTACACACAGGGTCGAGTATTACAAAACTAAAATATAATAATAATACTATTATTAAAATGTTATTATTGTTACCACATAGTCATTGGAATGGATTTTATGAATAATAATAACGAAATTATGAAAATATAATTTGCACATGTATGTAAAATTAATCCTTTGGTTACCAATTAGTATAAATGAATTTAATAACTATATAAAGATAATGAAATTACTTTTTTAGGGAAACAATATTGTTATCTACAAATTTATCTTATCAAATTAATCCAACTTATTGTGATGAATGTTTTCCATGAAATTTATATAAAATATAATCAATAAACATATTTTATATTCATCCAATGGATTTTATTGTTTTAATATAAGAATAAATCACGTTTTATTAATAATAATATTTATTTTTCTAAAAGGTAATGTTACCAAAAATTTTATATAGAATCCATTTTAAATCTAATGGTTGGAAATTTTATTATTATTATATGATAAAATAATTTTTTGAATTATTAATGTCATAATTATATTATGGTGGATATTCAGTATTTTTCTGAGAAATTTCATTTTTTATGAATAGTGAAAATACTGAGTTTTTAATTCAAAACTGCATTTTTGTTTTATTTAATTATATAGATGAATTATATTTTAATTTATTTTAATCATAAACAGATTAATAATACATTAAGAAATCTAATTTTGGTTATTGGAACCAATTTCACTTTGAAATTGGATATAAAAACACTTTAAATAGTTTAACTTTTTTACTTTAAA
Organism: Viscum album; assembly: GCA_963277665.1. NCBI lineage: Eukaryota > Viridiplantae > Streptophyta > Magnoliopsida > Santalales > Viscaceae > Viscum > Viscum album. The sequence continues at coordinate 221,951,123 of OY728147.1, forward strand.
CACCCGCTTTCTCGTCATATCTATAAGATTAATTTAAAATTAATATATAGCACATATGTGAATGTAATTTTCATCATATATTTAGTATTTTGAATAATAATATGGTATACTTTATAATATGGTCAAGTTAGTTTTTGGAAAAAATATTAGTGAAAGTAATTAATATTTATTACAATTATTAAGGTAAAAAATGAATTCACCTTGTGGTAATATTTTAACTTAAGTGGAAAAATAACCTAGGAACATTGTCAGAATATATTTCATGGGAATATATTGACCATATACTACATTTTATATAATCATTACTATTATTTTAGTCACAATGTGTATCGAAAACCTCTAAATAGTGTTTACCTTTTTATATTTAAAACAATGCCCTTCATCCTCCACTCTAAAAGGGAACTCGCCCCCTCACTTCCTCACACTACTAAATCACATTGGATCTTCCAAATACATCCAAAATAATCCCCAAAATTCAATCCTATCTATATAAAATCTTCTCTTTGTGAAAAAATATACCCAAGGAAGCCCTTTCGTGTAAACAAAATGGAGTTTCCCAAAGAAGATGTAATATCATTCCACAAGCTCTATTATATATATTTTTCTCCACCACATAAATTCATATTAATCCATTAATATGTAATAACTTAATTATACTAAATATAATGTGTTTTTTATCTTATTTTTTTAACTAATCACAGAAACTTCCATCAAATGGTATACACAATTGTTATTCATGTGTAAGGTGGACTACTGCCTCACAAACTGATATCGCTCATTCTTCCATTTCCACCTTTGAAGGTTATAAATAATGTTGAAATTTATGTTTTTATATGATATATATTATATATATGATTTATTTATTCTTTTTAATTGTTATATAAAACATATATTCATGCTTTCCCTTTTTTGGAAATACGATAACATCATTTGTGGATGTGCGAAATACCACCTCCTCAAAGTGATTTCATTCGTTAAAACATTACCTGGAATTTATAAAGGAAATATTTAGTAAATTTATATGATATATATAAGATAATAATTCTAATGGAATGATAATATATATAAATATATGTCATTTACTTGTATTCAATCATTACAAAAAGAAAAAAGAAACAACATTTATGCATATGTACATCCTACCATCTCCATGAAAGGTGTATTCCATTTCATGTTTCTATATTTTATAGATTATTATAAACATTCATATAATGAATATATAGAATATTTATATCTTTTTTTCAATTCTTTAAATATTTACATCATTATGTAAGAAACTGGATCAAGAATAACAAGTCAAAACATATACAAAAAAACAATACAGATTTTACTATAAACATATCATTAACATGGAATTGTAATTAAATCGGTAATATAAATAAATAATAAATAAATATGTGGTATAATATATATGAATATTGTTCTGTGGTATATTTATATGAATCTTATACTTATTATATTGGTCTTTTGAATATGTATGATGAAAAACAATACTTAAGGTAAGGGTTTTCTCAACTCACATTTATTTCTGTAATACTTGTGAATTATTCAAGACTCATTTATTTTTTTTGGTTCATATAATATCCTTTAATATATTATATAATTATTTTAATTTAATTTACATTTATTTATATATCTATATTATTATATTACTTTCATGGGGATTATGGTTCAAAACATACCAAATTAGTAAATAAATTTTGTATTAATTTTCATTCTTTGAGATACATGTTATGTTAGGAAACGATATTTTTCTATGAGTTGTACATAATTACTTTTTACTTGTTATGAATATCCTTAATTTCCTGATATTTTAATCTTAATGTAAATTTATTCTTCCTATATGGTTATGATTCAATGTTACCATAACGGTAATCATTTGTTGCTACAATATCATCTTTTAATGAGATTATCTATGATTATGATTATATTTATAAAATATTATTATCCATATCACATGAACTCTAATTAATTTTACTCTCCTCTAGTAATACATGATATCTCTATGTATTGGTAACATTTTTCCATTATTCTATACTTAATATAATTATTAATGTTTTTTTAAGAAAATAGGACTTTATTTATCCCTTGAGTCCGGAATTTGTTTATATAAAATACAATGTTTTATAAAAATATATTCATACATTTTTTAATATGATGTGTAAAAAAATTTTACCCATGATTTAAATTTTAAACAAAAAATGATTTTACAAGAAATATCCTTGTCATTTTTTGATCAAAGAACTTTTCAAATCTTTTTATGGTGATAAAAGAATGGTCACATTCTACAAATTTACATAACATCATAACTTTTATTTGCTTCAAGCTACCGTTGAATGATTATATGATTTATTTTAAATAAAATATTTTACCATATATTCTGTGAAGTCTTCACATTTTTTTAATTAAAATGTTTTTCAAAAAGAATATATATGTTCAAAAAGTGTTTTAAATGATTTTTAATGATTCCTTTATATGTTTTAATGTTTATTTTAAAATAAAACATATTTTGATATATTTTTTGTTTTAAAAAGTTTTTTTCAAAGAGGAAAGGATATTTCTCTCATGAATGGTTTGAAATGAATTTAAAAGGTTAATTTAAATGTTATTATAGTGGTTTTTAAAGAAAAGTATCTTGAAATTTAATTATTTCTACAAAAAACGATTTTCAAATAATGTTTATTTTCTTTAAGAAACTATTTAGGTGACCATTAAAAAACTTTCATCATCTAAGATGACATACTTGAATATATTTTATTATTTATTAGGGATATGTTCTGTGGAAACAATTATTATATATATTTTAACTGTTTTTTCTTTTGATGAAAATTTTCCTATCAAACCCACTTAACTTCCACAGGTTTTATTATTATAAAATGCTTATGAAACCCACTTCTATTCATAGTTTAGTCTGTGATGAAATTATTATGAAACCTATCTATTTTCTATAGGTAAATTTATGGTGAAATTTTTATGATTCCCTTTTTATTATATGGTTTATGATATTATTTTTATAAAACCAATCTCTTTTTATGGGTCATTATATAATAAATATTTTATTATCTTGTACAACATGTATGTAATATTTCATTTTGTGAATGTTGGGATTGATATGTACCACCAATGCATTGGGTAAAGGTTTATATCTAATGACTATGATATGGATGGGATGAGGAGTAAACTAGGATCAGTATGACCTTTCTGGAATAGGAATTGAACCTGGTTTAGTAACACAAGGCATGAATGGGAAGTGAACCCAGTTCAGTAATACAAGTCTATAATGGTACATGAACCATGTTCAATAATTTAGAAATGTAATGGGATGTGAATAATGTTTTCTAATAATATGAAAGAATTGGAAGTGCACATGGTGTGGTAATACAGGGCTAGAATGTGATGTGAACCCAGTTCATTGGTACATTCCTAGAATGAGGAGTGAACATACATTAGTATGACAGTGTGGGAAGGAGGAGTGAACTTAGTTCAATATAACAGGCTTAGAACAAGGAGTGCACTCGGTTCAGTGTAAAAAGGATGGAATGAAGGGTGAACTTGGTTTAGTATTAAAGGGATAGAATAAGAAGTGAACTTGGTTTAGTATGATAGGGCTGGAATGAGGGGTGAACTCTGTTTAGTATGACAGTAATGGAATGAAGATTGAACTCAGTTCAGTATGAGATGACCAAAATAAAGAATGAACTCATTTCAATTTGAGAGGTCTTGAATGCAAAGTAAACACAGTTTATTAATACAAGGATTGAAAGGGAAGTGATCTTGGTTTATTAATACATGCCTCGAATGGTAAGTTAACCTTGTTTGGTAATATGGGGATTGAATGGGAAGTAAACATAGTTTAGTAAAGGAATTTGTACATTAAGATGGTATTGGATGTAGGATAGGGCTGGAATGAGGGGTAAACTATGTTCAGTATGACGGGGGTGGAATGAGGATTAAACTCAGTTTAGTATGAGAGGACTAGAATAATGACTGAACACTATTTAATATGATATCTCTTGAATGGGAAGTAAACACAGTTCAGTAAAACAGGGCTTGAAAGGGATGTGATCCTGGTTTATTTATACATTCCTAGAATGGTAAGTTAACCAGGTTTGGTAAAATGGGGATATAATGTTGGGTGAAAACAGTTCAGTAAAGGACTTTTTACATAAGATCGTCTTGGATGTAGGCCTTTATTACTATGGAAATCATTTTATATGTCTATCACAATTCCATTTCTTATTACTATGTTATTCTTTAAGGTCTTATTCTCTCAATTAAATTATAATTCATGTCTTATGAACTTCCGATATAAAACAATGCAATATTTTATGATATGTTTCTTCCTAAATAAATTCATTTGAAAAAATTTTTTGTACAAAACACCGAGCATAAATGAACAGTAATATACTGTAAAATAGTAACTTGACTATTGGAAAAGTAGTGAGACCCTTAGGTATAGTAATTTGGTTAATAGAATAGTAACTTCACATATGAATGTATAAATTAAATTTAGGCATCTTATAAATGAAAGTACAATATATTATATTATACTATATGTAAATAAATATTTTGAAAATAATAAATTAAGTGTTGGTATTTTTATAAAACATAAATGTTTATTTATTATTTTATAATTAATATAATAATTTAAAAGAACATTTATTTTCATAAATTAGAATAATACATTAATATTTTGTTTTCTTATGATAATAATATAATTTTATGACACCTTAATTAAAATTTAAAAGTGTTATAAAATCGGTTATAATTCTAAAATTGGATTTTTTTTAGTAAATGATGATTTTAATTAAATATTAATTTTTTCGTTTTTAAAAATTCATTTTCATAAAAAAAAATTCATAAAATTGTTTTCATTTTTTAATTATAAAAAATAAAAAACTATGAGGGTAATGTTTTGGGTTTTCTCTAAAATAGTTGAATTTTTGTAAATAGTAAAATAAGGCAATTTATGGTATAAACTAAATACGTGAATTATTGATTCATAGATGATGAATGGATGATGTAATCCCATATTCTTGGACACCAATTTATTATTCTAATGTATTTATTATTAAGTTTCAAATTATTCATTTTCTTGTCCCAAATAATAATCAAATGAATAAAATAGTCAAAAACACCCTTCCCCTCCACTATATATACCACCCCTCACCACCTATTCTCTTCACACATAATAATACTTGAATATAAAAAAATATATCCCTAGTACTCTTATGAAATATATTTTCCAAATAAAACATCATTTTATCCCCAAAATAAAAAACCTAGGTTCCTTATGGAGGTTTTATGGAGAGAAAAATAACGAGTTAAATTAGACTTTTGTCTTCCTTTATTTTCCTTTCAAATTATTTTTTTTATTTTCCTCTCCTCAACTCCCATTATACAAGTTGTATGGTAACTCTAGTATCATACATATACTAAAAATTATTTTTTTAATGGAATTTCCATCATCAATCCCCTTGTCATCAATCTTTTATTCTAAAAATGAAATCATTGTCTCTTATGTGTCAATTTATCGCCATCATCGACGATGCATTTTAATTTTTTGTTACTTCATTCAATAATGGAATGAAAATAATAATTATGGTTAAATAACAATTTATTATATATATTTCAAGATAAATATTGTTATGGAACTGGTATATATACCTTATGTTAATTAATAAACCAAAACTAGTTCGTGATGGTCTAAAAACGACAAAATGATCTAAGTTCTTATCATTAATGTTTTATCAAATGAATCATCCTCATATATGGAAAAAATGATATATAAAACCATTTTATCTCATTTAATTTCATTAATAACATATAATTTCAATTCTTTTTAACCCTTACCATTGTTCAGGATCCTTCATACTTGTATACGAGTGAACCAATCATGAAAATAAAGGAAACGAACACTCCCAAATGATGACAACGAATCTTATAATTCATAAAAAGGCCATAGATGAACTTAATAAAATTTTAATATATCAAATAAATGTTAAATATATTCATAATTAAATTATTAAATAATCTAATTTCATTATCCAACACATTAAATTTAAGTGAAGAACACTTTCACATATATGGTAATGGATTCTCCCCGAACATCGATTTTTTATTCCGGGACATTATTTAATTCTCTATATTCCAAAGAAATTGTTAATTATTTTTATGTACTCCTATAAATTTTTATATTTATGTTACAAACATATTTACATATTTTAATTATTCTATGTTTATGGGGAAATACATTTTTTATAAGGATCTCTTTTAAATTCCTCCAAGTAAGAAATCTAGATTTAACAGAACATCCCATTCTCTTAACCATTTTCAAGTACACTTCTTGATATGTTTTAAACAAAAAATATTTTTATAAATTAATCATTTATATCATGAAATGATATCTTAGTAAATTTTTTGTTTTATGAAAACAATAAATCCTTTGTCAATTTTAACGACACGTTAATATTTTACCTTAAACCTCACTAAAGTGAACCTTTTCTAAAGATTCATAAAACACTTTTTACATGTTTTCACTTCAGTTGAAGATAGTTTATCATGATATAAGACCACATTCACTAATAAATTTCCATGTATGATTCTAATACATTATTTTATGGATAGAATTATGATATTCTCTTAGGTTATTTTTATTCACCACTTATTCCTTCTGTATGGTACATGTATGATTCACTTTTATCATTATTCAAATAAGATTTCATTAAATACCCATATTTCATATATCATGGAGAATATTATTGTCTTAGAAATATACTAATTCAACATATGGTGTTTTCTTTGAATTTTTTTGTTGAATTAAATATATGTCTGAAAAATGATTTGGACTTACAGTAATGGGTGTGGGCCTATTAAAGATATCTGATCGATGCATCGACGTGTATCATGAGAAAAAAAAGTTGCTGACACTTATTTACAAACAAAATTAGGCTGTTTTTTACCCACATATGTATACAATCCTAATGGTTTAATGGTTCTTGATATAGATACTTGAAGACCAATAAATAATCAATTTCATCATTCAGTATTCTATTATTACATTCCATGAGCTTTTAAATATGAATATATATATATATATCCATTGATATTATTAGTGTATTGATGGAATGCGTTTTTAATATTATTTACCTTTCAATAATTTCTTTGCTTTTAATTTTGATTCACATATTATTGTTTTATATAAGCCTTATTGAGAATTTAAGATCACCCTTTTATTTGTTTTCCTTTCCTAGGTTGTGATGATGAAATCTTTGAATAAGTGGCAAGAAGCAGTTCACTTTCATTTTTTATGTTCTATGTTTAATTACTGATATAGTAAGGGATCCTTTTTGTATATTTTCTTCAATAATAATAAATTGTTCAATCCTTGGTGATGTGATATCAGGTATTTCTTCCATTTTAATAAAATAATCACTAACTCAGGACTACTATGATCAGGGTTTTCATAGTTTGTATAAGAGAATGTTTAGTAGAAACCTCCTGGAATAGAGGGTATGTAAGCATGAAAATTAAATAATCCATAATAGTAAATATTTGGCACAGTAATCAGGAATATTATGAGATTACTTAGTGTCTTCCTTTATTTTGTGATGAAAACTAAAGTAATGATGTGAATCAACACCTACATCAAATATAGTGATTACCCCACTAAGCAAGTAAAAATAGTATGTATTGGAGCTAATCAGATCATGACCATATTAAGACAACTTACTCAGGTTGTGACTAATACCCATAAAAAACAATGTTGAATCATTTCATATGGAATAATCCCAATATTTAGTGGGACTACTAATCCAGTGGTACATAAGAAGTGGATCAAGTCCCTTGAAATGATATTTCTAGCATTGGGATGTAATAAAAATGAAAATGTCGTAATGAGAGTATATTTTCTCAAGGGATATTCTCATCAATGGTGGTAGTTGATCCAAAATACTAAGGAGCAAGATGAAATAGAAGAAATGGAATTCATAACATTAAATGAAATATTCTTTTACAAATAATTCCATTGTGAGAGGTGAATGGAAAATTTTATAGATTAATGAAAATGGAAGAAGAGAGTGTTACAGATTATGAGTCTACAATCACAATACTATACAGATATGTTATAGATTACATACATTATTTAAAAGAAAAGATTGATTATATTGTTGAAGTTTATAAGACATGTCTTTGAGGGGAACTGTCATCTCAAACCTTTTCATCATATGATGAAATGGTATAAATATCAATCCATTTTTTAATTTCATTGAAAATCCACATTAATGGTATGTCGGATCCTAGAGAATCATTCCTCCAATATTTATACACAACCTCACAAAACACCCATTAATGAAAGAAATTTCAAAATAAAAAACAAAACCATTCACCGCGCCTTGATCGTCAAATGAAACATCTTCCAAAATTCAAAATATACCAACAAGAAAACCCTTCATCACCTCAACAATACTGCCACCGAAAGAACCATTTAAAATTTTGAAAATCAAAAAGAAGTAAACCATCATCACGCCACTGTCATTATTTCATTGAGATGCACACACTGACACCAAATTCATCAGAGTGTTGAACCACCACATACCACCATCATCATCGAGAACACTAACATCATCACCATAGTGCACCACCAAAATCACCACTGAAAGAAAACATTAGACACTATCATCAATGAGGAGTATTCATCATTGTTACTGCTGAAATGAAACCCATCATCGACATCAAAACCAATCACAAACCACAAATTGGAACACCACTGAAAAAGAGTCAAATAGATCGACTACTGGGAAGAATCATACAAACCTTCACTAATAGCATGAGCAAGAAAACCGAAAAACCAAAATCAACATTGAGCATATCACGCATGGAGCATTGATAGTCATCGAACCACACATCCAAATATCCTATTGTAACCCCCAATCTAGATCGGACCTGATTGGAGATATGGAACGTAGGGTCATAGTAATGGATCAAGTGGCTAGGGTCTCTGAATGAAGGTGTCGTCAATGTGGTAAAAAAACGAGGGATCATCAATACAAAAGTGATGAAACCCAGACATAAGATGTTGTAGAAACGAATAAAATTGAAGAAGTTGGCATCAACTCAAGGGAGAATGAAGAATACTTTGTTAATTCGAGGTAGACCGAATAAGATGCCATCGATTCGAGGAAGACTGATGCACCTTCACTGGAGGGAAAGCAGAAAACAAGACCAAATAAGAAGAAATGCAGAGAAGATGAAGGTGATGGGAATAGTAACCCTGCTTTTTGAGAGATAGAAAATAAGTCCAGGAGTAGTGCAGGGGAACAAGGAAAGAGGAGGAGGAGCTCTAGAGAATGACCTTCACTGTGAGGGGAAGAGGTAGGGAGAGGCGGTCTCGGGAGTTATATGAATAAAACCTAGCACAGAGGATAGTAGAGACTCAGAGAGTGGGGTCCACTGAGTTGTACCTGATGAAATAGTGTTAATATCCTTAAAAGGAGATAAGTAATTTTCTAAATCCTATATGTTCAGAGAAAATCATGAGAATAAGAGGTATTTATATAACCATCGAAAAAGTGAAGCATCGAAGAAGTCGAAGGAGATGAAATAGTTTTCATTATGCAAAAAATGTGGAAGGAATAATCTAGGTAAATGATTCAAGGTTATGAGAGTTTTTTTTATAAGTGTAGAGAAACTTTTAATTTATGTAATTATTTTAAGGGAAAGAAAAAATAATTGTTATCCAGTGCATCAACTATAATGAAATAGGGAATCATTCAAATCAATATCCCAAGTTATAGAGGATTCTACCAAAGAAGATGCCAAGGGGAGATGTCCAATCATAAGTGATCGCAAGAACTGAAGTAGAACTACACAATGATGTGGTGGAAATTACATTAATCATTTCTTCAAATCTAGAAGATTCTTTGTTTGATTCTGGATCATCAAAATCTTTTATATCTACCCAAATTTACAAGAAAAGTATATAGTTTCCATTTGATTTAATAAGGGGGTTGTTAGTCAAAACTTGTACGGGATGACTCATTTCAACAAAAATGTTTTAGGAAGCTCCCATTTTGGCATATAAACACCCTTTATTTGCTGACTAGGTCAAAACCCGATTTTTCACTCAGGAATGGATCCTATAAATTTAAGTCTAAATATTACTCTAGACTTTTTATGGATGGATAATGTGTTGAAAAGGTTTTTAAGGTCTTCAAGTATTTTTTGGAGCATAGAACACACTTTTTTGGGAAAATAGGACAATTCGAAAAGTTTATGCACTATTTTTGCATGGATTTCATAACCGTGTAGATTTTGATAGGATAGAGCCACCTTACACGGTTAGTGCACGACCATACTGCCTAACCATGCCAAGTGACCTTCTAACTAGGTAATCGTTCATAGTTTTCACATGGTTAGACCAAACAATCTAGAGGTTGTTTTTCCAATAGAACAATCTCACACATTTTGTGCATGGTTTGTGAAACCATGCAGACAAAAGTGCATGGGCTAAATTTTGGGTAAATTTCCAGTTTTTCCCTTAATGTTCTTTTAAGCCACATCTTCTTACCCAACTTGTAAAACAACAGTATTTTCCTAAATTTCACCCATTTGGATATTTTTCAAGACCTAATCAATGGATAGAGAAATCTCCTTCATCTAACAACTGATCGAGATTTTGTTCATCATGTTTGATGTGTAACAGTAAGTACTCAAGTCTATTTAAGCTATTCTCTATATTTGTTCTCTCTACATAGTTATCATGGTTTTATCGTTATTCAAATTTTTTTAGGTCTACTTTAATCTGAGGAAAATCAAGGAATGATACCAAAGGAGGAGAGCTGTACAACCCTAAGGTGGGTGGTCTATAACTCATCCATAAAGTTTATTGATTCTGGATTTGTCATGTGGGGCCCACCGATATCATTGTTTGACGTTTATTGAATTTATATTCTATTATTATAATCATTAGAACCATATGAATATACTCTTTCCATATATGTGAAGAATTGTTGATGGTTATGAACACAACACCATATCTTCCATGTCGAAGGTTATGCCATAATTGGTTTTTTAGTGTCTTGGCACATTTGAGCTAGTGTTCAGGTGTTCCTTGGATTAACCATTATAAGGGTAAGAATTTCTATATTAATTTCCTTGATTTATATTATGAATTGAATAATATAAAGTATCATGTATTTGTACCACTTGACCCACCTAAGGTAAGGACGTGAAATTGATAATTAAAGGTCAATGAATAATTGGTTTCATATTTTTAGCACCATGTACTACATTAGTGGAAGGTAGCTAAATGAACTACAAATTATGGAATATGCCGTAGATGAATTAAATGAATGGTTTCATGGTACTTGGCCTTATCACACTAATGAATGTTAAGTCATAAACAAAATGACTTGATAAAATGGTTGCATAATACATGACCTTGTCACACTAATGAAAATAAATGAATCAAATTAATGAAATATTATATGTCTTCATAATCAAAAAAGAATTAACTGACTCAATCTCACCATGGATTCTAATCAGAGAATTCCATGAGAACTTAGGAACCCCATTTTGATTCAATGATACTGATGGCTTAGTTTGAGACCCACCTAGATCACAATCCTTGCCTGTTCATGGATTCCCAATATGATACTGTAGGAGCCCCCATGCAGTAATAAAGGATTCCAGGGATATACTCCTCGGATCCCTTCAATATCATTATAGGATTCCTTGGAAACACACTTTGGATCTAGTATTTTTATTTGGGTGCCATGGTTAAAGCCCATCAGACCCAATCATTGTTTAGCCCTATTTTACCTTAGTGGATCACCTTGGACTCGGTAGTCTCTTCATTATGCAATGGCATGTATTATGATGCTCGGATTACACTCTTACCTCATTCTAGGTAGTAATTATTACTGTGTAGGTGACCATTGACGTCTACATCACCTTAGATATTACCTTGGGACTTCAATAGAAAATATTGGTGACCATAGTTGCCTTGATACATCTTAAAACTGTCACTATTTATACTATCACAAGGTTATGTAATTAATCTCCTTGCCTCACATGTCCTATTAAAATAAATTTGTAATTGTTTAATAAATGAACTGGTTACATGTTCACACACCTGCCAAGGGAAAAAGCAGGTACTAGGGTATTTAGTTACATTGTACTGTTTTAATTTTCTATATGCAGGCCTGAACATTGTTACATTTCTATTACACTGGATGGATGTTATAGAAATCGTTGTTGGTGGCCCGCTGAGATTTATCTCACACACTCTCCGAGTAATATTTGGTAGTCGGAGTAGATAACATGGTTTCATGTGTTGACAAAATGGAAGCATATGACTTCAAAATATTTATTACTTGTTGTTTAGTGTGGATATTGATAGTAGAGGATAGATTTGAAACTCGAGATGATTTTTAGAGACCCAAAGGGAGACATACATGGAAATTATATTACTTTTGTGGAATACATAATACATAACAAAAACAGACACAGAAGGACCGTAATAGTTTATTGTCTTTGGAAACTCAGAATATAATCTTATAATCGTGGTGAAAGATCTTCAACATCACCCATAAAGATCTTCCCCTTTTGTTTTCTTACCTAAAACCTTTCTTTAAATCCTGGGGAAAAGAAAACATATAAAGGGTGATCTCAAATTCACAGTAAGGGTAAGAATGGAGAAAATAGAACAAATCATATACATTTGAACTTAAAAAACATGAACATAATGCTTAAACATCAAAATCTTGAGCAATGACATAAAACATGGTAGTATGTAAGGAATGGATCAAAAATAAGCATTAGTAATGATAATATAGCATGGAAATAAAATAGGTAATTGTAGAAACCATTAATCAGATGTTATGATTTCTATAGTAGCCAAGGCATTGATACCAAGACCATCTTAGTTGACAAAGTCCCTTTCTGAATCGAGTTCACTCCTCATTCAGTCTGGTATCACTGAACCGAATTAACTTGTCATTCCAGCCAAGTCTATCTACAGAGATATAAATATTTACCCAATGCATTGGAGGGAAATATAGGTCCCACCCATCTCATAATGAAATCATTCTTACTTGTGCCACAACATAAACATAAATCATTCCCAAAGAATAAAAATGTGTTTTATAAACATCATTCCATCATAACATAATCCATATAATAAAAATGGATATCATCTCATCATAAGAAATGTGAAACCATGTATAGCATAGAAACATCATACTTGAAACATACACATATGTAATAATTTCATCATATATGGAAAATGGTTTTGATAAAACACTTGAAAAGAATTCTTGAGGAAAATATCCATTATTCTTAAAAATAGTTTTCTTTTCACAAAATGCGATGAAATATTAAAAGAAAAGAATTTTATTGAAAATACCAATGAAATATTGTAGAGTAATCTTCATAAAAATAAGTTGTTATGAAACCGTAAAAATCCGTTCATGCTGTATAAGTTAAAAAAATATTCTCCTCGTACTTTTACCGGAAAATTCAATAAGTACCTCGTATGGTAAACAAAAGAAATATTTCATACATACCATGTGGTAAAATCCAAAAAGGGTAAAACTGACTTTGACCTTACATGGAAGAACAGTAAACATTTTATGAAAACAATTTTATAAAACATGGACATGGATGATAAACATAACCCCTGTAATTACTTACGAATAAACAATCTCAGATAAGAACGAGATTGGAATAATTATCCCTTACCTTAGGTCCGATATTCTTTGTATGTATCCAAACCTCCTGTATAATGATTTAAATAACGACATTGACTTATTACAGAATCATCTTCATTGTTATGATATCATATATGGTTCACTTATGACTTTATATTACCCGTTCTTTTGTAAATTCCATGTTAAAGCAGCGTTTTGGGTTAAATCATTTTATTTATCGTACGTGTTTGAACTTGTTGTTCTTGATATTATTATTAATTATATAATTATTTACTTACTTCCATAATGTAAATCATGATTTATATAAAATATATTTTTAGTATATATATATAATATATAGATAAATCAAATGAAATAAACCATTCATAGAGACGGTAGGTCGTACGTACGCATGAACGTTGTTTTCCTTTCCTTGTTGACTTGAATGAAAGTAAGTAGATTTCATATATATATATATATAAATCCAGTAGCTTTATCATGTCATATATTTCATTATTATTCATTATATATAATTTATAATCATTATTGAATTGTTAATATGGAGAATGAATCTCATCATGTCGTCGAGACGGTAATCCGTACGTACGCACGAGCGATGATATCATTCCCATTATTATTGAATTGAATTGGAGTGGATGATATAATATCTCAGAATTAGTATGATGTTATAATATAGTTATTATTTACACCATTATACCCATCCATGTAAGGTGGTGGTGGAAAAATAGATTACACCACGGCGTGGAGACGGTATTTTGTACGTACGCACGCGCGGTGATTTTGTTTTCCATAGGATGGATAGAAGGTGAAATGGGGTTGTTTAATATTCATAATAACATATAATTATATTATTGATACTGATGTTATTACTTTATAATGAAAAAACTAAAGAATAATAAGTTGAATAAGAAAGAAACTTGAAAGAATCTGTAGAAGAGATTACCTCTTCTTCATCGCACCTGTTTTAAGCTTCCTTTTAAGGCACTAGAGTTGCTCTATTGAGGAGACCAGAACCACTATAATGTTTATAAGGAAGTTGGTAGGGACATGGTCAGGGTTTGGACGAGTTTTAAAGCTTAAAATTTTGTAAAGAGATGAGGGAGGAGGTTCCCTTTTATAAGGGAGGAGAGGGGCATGTTAGGAAAAACTTAAAATATTATTTTATAATAAAGTTATATTCAGTTTATAATAGCTCCAAATTAATTTATTTAGAAGATTAAGTGTGGATGGGTCCAAATAATCTCAACCAATAGGTTTTATACAAGTTTAGGTTACTATTTTAAATTTATATTTTATATTTAACTCTAAGTTAAATAATTTAACTTTTACAGTGTCTTCTTGTTTTATTACACTATATGGTTAATAAACATACAATAATAAGAAAATTAACCCCAAGTGGTTAATTATTAATATATATAACCTTATCTAGGTCATTTATCCGAACCCATAGATTTTTAGGAATAGAATAGCAATTAATAATATAATATTTGTTTTAAAAACTATTTTATGTCATTTTTGACACTATTTGGTAATTGATTTTTGTGAAAATTATTACAGCATGATTAGTACTAAAAAAGTTAATTGAATCAATAATAACATTTAATATTAACATAAAAAATTATTGTAATTTATTAAAAGTCTCAAATTACATTTATTTGGAAATTTATAAAATCAATTATGTTAATATTTCATTAATAAGGTAATTACTGCATCATCGTTGTGTCATAAATAAAGTAATTTATTTAATTTAGAAAAATTATAAATAAAATAAAATTATGTAGGAAATAATTTTTTATTTCTAATTAATATTTATAGTCGAATTTATATTACGTATAACCCTATATTACAAATGTTTTAGTTTTTAAAATTTGATTTTAACTCTTTTAACCCTTCTTTGAATTAAATAATAATAAATGTCCTAATCTAATCCAAGTGGACCTAAATGTTAATATTATATTCCTAAGTTTGTTTTTGTTTGAATTATACTTATCCAATAGAATAAGAACATGTGTCAGGGTTATAATAATATCATTTTTACCCTTAATTACCCTATTTTATTTTTACCGTAGTAAATAAAAGCAAAAAGTTACTATTCACACAAAATTATTTTTATCTTATTCAACCATATTTTACTACTTGATATTAACTGTGTCTCTCGGATTTTTGAAATTCCACTCACAGAAGCGGTAAAATTAATTTTTATGTAAATTTTCAAATTCTCCTAGGAGGTGGGTAAAAGACGGTGAAAAGTTCAATAAATTATATATATATATATAATTATTATAAAATGACTCCAATGAATAAAATTGAACTTATATAGTTATTATGTATCAATTTTTACCTGAAATAAATTTAAATTTAAATAAATTATTATTTAAATAAAAAGTCAGTTTTTAAATAATAACATAGTGTTTTCATTATTCATCAAAAATTGAATGTTTTCAGAAAAATACCAAAACTTCACCCTAGTCTAATTTTGATATTACGAATCCAAAAATGAAGTCCATTTAGAAATATAAAATTTATAAAATTTAAAAAAGTGGGTATTACTATTCATAACGGCTAGTTCATAATAATATAATAATAATATCTCATTTAGTGAAACTCTGTATTGTGTACTACACATGCTATCGAGGAATGTCTTGATTACATATAATGCATGCCAAGTCAGGGCTGCATGTATTGAAAGCTCCGTCTGGTGTTGCGTATAATATAATCAAAACTTATTTCATTTATACATTAAACAAAATCTATACTTAATGTTGCGTAGAATAATTTCCACAAAACGAACTTGATATTGAGTGTAACACGAGCCAAGAATAGTGTTGCATATAATGAAAGCTAATACGGTGTTATGTATAGAATAGGATAATCTTGGTGTAGTGTATAATAGAAGACATCAAGGAAATTAAAATAATATATCTCATAAAATCTCGGATTGTTACATTCTACCCCCTTAAAATGAATTTCACCCTCGAAATTCGTCGGGGTTATAAATGGTTTACTACTTGAATGTTTTTTTCATAGAAACACACATCTTAAGAAGGAATGTTAACATATAATTTTAAAAAGTGAATTATGAAACATAACAATTAACAAAATTAACTCATCACTGGGTTTCCACATAGGAGAACATAGGTGAAAATATGGATATGGAAGGGAAATCTAACTATCAAGTTATGATGGAGAGTAGTAGAGAACATGGATATGAAAAATCCAACAATCACGAAGGCATAAATTTTTGATGATCTAAGGTACCATCTCATTCATCAAATATAAGATCACTAGGACAACATTTTTGGTTTTCAGTATCATTTCCTTAAAGTTGAAAATTTTGAATTAGAAAAAATATTTACTTGATTTTTGTACAATCTCGCTATTTTTTGTTCCTTGAACAATTTACACATCATCTCTTAAAGAAATGAAGTTGAATTTGTCTTCTATTAAGTGTTATCAGATCATACGATATAATGATAGGTCATTCAATCTCACTCAAACAGAAGTTTAACAAAAGTTATATACATAAGTGAATTTATGGTGAGATTAGTCGTATATGGTTCTTAAAATGGACTTATACTTTATCTATCATACCACTTAATAAAATAAAACTATTTTCTACTAACCATGGACATCATGTAGGCCAGTGGTTGGAAATAAAATCTTGTCACACTTCGGTTGTTGGTTCTATTCCCACAACCTTATCCGACGCGACGGGTTGTCGCCCATCCTGCATGTTGTCCTTTTTCTAAAACTACACTATTATAACATTACAGAAATAATGTCAAAAAAATTATAGCCTTAAAAATATTATCTAATGTTCAACATAATCCATTCCAATCTTTGTACTTATCCAAAATACATATGTATAATCTCATAGTATAAAGAAAACAATTACTGGGAAGGTCATATAACAAGCACGTGAATACCATCATTTATCCCCCATATGTCATAATATATATCTTTGTTTATTTCATTCCAAACATGTGAATATCCTACTCATTTATTCTCTTGAAAAATTAATACCCATTTAACCTTAGGGAAAAACATGAATGCTATCAAAAATTAACTCTTTCCACACACAAAAATCAAAAAATTTCTATTTACTCAAACCATGATGTGAATTTTTCCTTATATCAACCATGAGCTCATTAATACTATCAAACATATTATTTTCTTCTTATCCATTAATTATGCGCATATCATATTCTTTCCAAAAAAATCCGAATAACCTTTCATGGTTACTGGTACCATTCAACATATACTTTCAAATAATTTAGGAAAAACAATAGTGTAACAATCCTTAGATGTGTATTTATTCCATTGTACATTACCTATAAAACATAATTCCTAATAAACATAAATCATTCCACTACATTCTTAAAACATTTACTGAGCTTCATCATCGTATTCCTCAACACTTCTTTCATCTCATATACCATTTTTAGTCTCTTCATCAGCCTCAACAAAAATACTACTCATATGACCATGCTGATTCTCTTCATCAGATTTTCCCTTAGGGAATTGGTTTACATAATGCCTATACATTCCACATTTAAAACATTTAATCGTTGTTGATGTCGAAGAAATACTATTATTCTTGTCCATGGTGTTAACTGATCCTTTTCCTTTGCACTTACTGGCTTTGTGTCCTTCCTTTCCACACCCAAAGCATCTTCCAGTTCCTTTGAAACATTCTCTATGATGCCTCTTCCCACATTATTTACATGAGGGAAATTGAACTTTCTTTCCTCTATGATCATCATGAAACTCCATCTTTCTCTTATTAGCTGAGTTGGTATACTTACCAAAGTTGAGATTATTGATCATATTATGATATTGTTGACTAAGAATACTAACGATGTTTAGACTTCCAAATCCCGTTTCATTTGGTTGCTCATGAACAATATCATTCCATTGTCCATCATATTCTCTATTATCGTGAATCTTCCTATTTCCATCCATTTTATGAAACCCAAAAAGAATAGTGTGAGAGGCAAAAATCATTCTAGGAAAACAACATAATAAAGGGGGAGTACCGTCAATATATATATAAGGCCTCAGCCTTAAACCTTACTTAATATTGAATTAAATGAATAATTCACATTGAGGATATTTTCAGGTTTAGAGTTTTAGAGAATTAGGACATAACTATTACATCTCATAAGATTACAAAGTAGACACTTCTACTAAGTTTCCATAGAATAAAAAATCTTAAAAAGAAACATGTCTAGTTCTATGTTTTATATAGCATGACTTTCCCTTGATCCCATCCTTGAACCTATTCCACATTATGTCCTGTGAAAAAATTTCAAAAAACTTGGGGTGAGCATAAAAAGAACAGTAAGAGATATACAAAGAATAAAAACAGTTAGTTTGTCAAAACAAAAAGTAAACCATGTATAATTTATCAAAGTAATACTTTTCACCTTTATGAAGTAGTAAAAACTCATCACTGAATAAAAGATCATTACATACCCTTTTGTAACCAAAATATTACCATAAAACCCATATAAAGATCACATAACATATAAAGGTAACTTGGGAAATAAACATACTTAAATTGAATAACCATACGGTCGACTTCCACACATATCACTTATTGGAATAGCCATACGGCCGACTTCCATAACGAATGTATTGGAGGTTATAACGTAACCACCCGTCCTGGTATTCACAGCACCACCCTTCATATGGTTTATCACATAACCACCCGTCAAATGTCCAAGTACCATTATAAAATCAAAAGACATAAAACAAATATAATGGAAAGAAAAAATTTCCACACTTTGATCACAATATGTCACATAAATATATTGACATAAAAATCCATTATAAAAACCATTTTCAATACCAAAATACATTAAAGAGTATATGGTATTTATTTCATTATAAAAACATTACGACTTGTTGAGGAAGCCAAAGGCCAAATAATACTCGCGGCGGCGGAAAAGGTCGTTGTCACCGTGTACGCTAAAAGAAACATTCTTTTTTTTTCGTTTAATAAAACTCGTCGTAGAAAAAGATTCCTTTTGTATAAAAGTAAAATTCAAAGGGGTTTATACACCGTATAAAATAATGTTGTGTATAAAACGAAATAGGCCTCAATGAAAGGATATTGAGACGAAGTCCCTTACCTTGGGTCCGACTTGACTCGATCGTTCTTTAACGTCCTGGATAATAAACTTGAGTTAATTTCTACTTTCTTAAGAACCTTTTTTAAAGTTCATTATTACTTTTATATCACTTATTACCATGTTATAAACATTATTTAATCATTTAATTTAATAATGTTTGTTTTGTGGATATTTGGTTCTTAAGTCGAAAGTGGACTTCTTACAATTACATGTTGTTCGTGTGGTCAAAGGTTCATTATATCCAGAATGATATTCATGATTTGGATATCATATATATCATATATATCTAGAATATACTTGTATTTATAATATTACATAATCATTTAGAGGTAAAAAATTAAATGCACCGTTCATGGAGACGGTAAGCCGTACATACGCATGAACGCTACTTTCATTTCTATGTCATATTAACGGAATTAAAAATAAATGAGAGGTATGTATATTTTAATTTGAAAATTATATCAATCATTTAGATGTAACATACATCATATATATCCATTATGTATATGTACTTGTAATAGTACATTACATTTGGGCATAAGAAATGAAATGCACCGTTCATGGAGACGGTAAGTCGTACGTACGCATGAACGCTACTTTCATTTCTATATTATAATTTAATGGAAGGAAATAATAATGATATAAAGATATATTATAATTCCAGTATTAAATCATATATAATAACTTTTAATTCATCCTTTATACGTCCCACATATGGCATCAACGAATCAAATCACTTTGAGGGGGCGGTAATCCGCACTTCCTAAAATGAAGATATCGCGTATACCCATAATGGAAGCCATAAAGGTATGCCATAAATGAAAAATACATAAGAATAAAGAAAACATAAACATATTATATATCATATAAAAATATATTGACATCTTAATGGCCACCATTGAATGTGTTATATGAGTGTTGAACAATCATTGTTTCGAGAGGCAAAAATTCACCATTCAAAGAAACAGTATGTTCTTTAACCATTAGATGAAGGTGTGTGTAAGTGTAGCTCGAATAATTATTATAAAAACATCCTAGTATATTTATGATATTGGTGTTGTTAAAAACTAAATAAATAAAATGCTTTTAGTGGGTTGGAGAAGCAAAATAAAACAAAAGAACACAAGAGAAAACACTACCTTTGAAACAGGTAATTCTTTTTGATTTGAGCTCAAAGTCTTCCTTGGGAACCCTTATTCCCAATGTCAGGCTTCAAGGAGTAAGAGAGGGATGTGGAGAGACACAATGGGCAGGGGTTGACAGATCCAAAGGGTTTGGATGTGTGGGTAAGGTGGTAGAGATGAGGTCTTTTATAAGAGGAGAGGAGGGGAACTCTTGGAAAGTAAAGAAATGTTACATTATTTTAAAATGTGTTTCGGATTTAAAAGGTCCTACATTGATATAATTCTAGGATAAGGTGATTAGGGTTCTATATATACCCATACAATACGTTTTTTACAAGTTTAGTTCTTATATTTTACATTATATTTTCATGTTATTTAAATCGTTAAATAGTGAGGTAATCGCTGCATCATCATGATGTCACAAGTAATTTAATTTATATAATGTCTAAAAATTATAAACAAAATATCATAATGTAGAAAATCTTTTTATCTTTCTAATGAATATTTATAGTCAAACATCTTACTTGTATAACCCCACTTAAAAATTGTTTTAGTAAAACAACTCATGTTTTTGACATTTTTATTTTAACATTAAATAAAAAGTTATTAATGTCATTTTCCTACCAAAGTGGCTCCATGGGGTCCCCAAGTTGACCCATGTATTTTATTGGCCGGCCATAACACATCCAATAATGTTAGGACATGTTTCATGTTCATTTCATATTATTAAAACATTATTTTTACCTTAAACTACACTAATTACCTCTAATCGCGATTAAAAACATAAAAGTTACTATTCACCAAAAAATTATTTTAATCTCATTAAACCACATTTTACTTCTCAATGACAACCATGTATATCCATTTTTTGAAATTAAAAACATAGAGGTGGTAAAATTTCATTTAAATGAAAAATCAGTTTTTTTAAGTACCACTATTCATAAAAAATTGACGTTTTTCAGAAAAATACCAAAAATTCACCCTAAGCTATATTTGATATTCTGAATTAAAAAATGATTTCTATTTTAAAAAATTCAAAACATATATGTTCCATTAATTAATTCCCGCTGTCAGAGCAAATAGCGTGTTTTTATGAAACAATAAGTATCAAAAGATTGACACTAGTTTAAGTCCAATTTCAAAGTGTAATTAATTTCAACGACAACTATTGGATTAAATGATAAAAATATATTCTAATTTCACTTTAAATCCAATTCAAAAGATAATATAATCATATAAATAAATTATATTAAATAGAGGTTTTGAATTAAATTACAACATTTTTTCCTATTCATTAAAAAATGAACTTTAACGGAAAAATTCCAAATATTTACACAAAGTAAATTTTGATGTCCCGATTCTAAAGAAGAATTTTATTTGGTCCAATAGAATGTATAAGAGTGACCAAAACTATATTTAATGAAGGTTCTCCATCAAAAGGTGATAAGTCGACCTTTTGTGAATGTTATAGTATATATGCCTAAAATTGAATTCTTTTCGTATTTTAAGCCTTTATCTTTTATTGGATAAATGTAGAAACATTTAAAAAACATATATAATCATATATTAGTGATTTATATTCATTCCCTCCAATATAACGGCTACGTCTTAACTTCCATTTAAAATAATATTATTTTATTACTAGTGTGCAATGTAAGATTTCAAAGAAACTCTTTGTTGCGTATCGGGTACACTATTGAACATAGAAACCCCTTTAAAGTAAAATTAATATTCAATTCTAAAATATTAATAAATATGAAAATGTATTATTCTTTATTTACCTGGGATGTTACATCCTTCCCCCCTTTTGGGAATTGCTTCCTCGCAATTTTATTCACTTATCAAAATAAGTGGGGGTATTTATCCCTAATAGCATTTTCAAGTTCCCATGTTGCCTCTTCAACCATATGGTTTTTCCACAAAACCTTTACCTAGTGAATTACCTTATTTCGCAACACTTTCTCTCTTCGGTCAAGAATCTGGACTGGTTGTTCTTCATAAGAGAGATTCTCTTCCAACTGAACTACCTCTGGTCTCAAAACATGAGATGAATCTGGAATATACTTTCTCAACATCGAAACATGAAAAACATTGTATACCTAAGATAAAATCAGAGGTAAAGCCACTCGGTATGCAACTGATCCAAATCTCTCCAGAATTTCATATGGTCCAACGAACCTTGTACTCAGCTTTCCATTCTTACCAAATCGCATCACACTTTTCCATGGTGAAACTTTGAGAAAGAAATGATCACGTACCTCGAACGATAGATCCTTCCTCTGATTATCCTCATAACGTTTCTGTCTTCTCTGAGCTGTTCTCATGTGTTTCTGAATCAACTGAACTTTTTCTGCCATCTATTCTACCAATTCTGGTCCCATCATCTTCCTTTCACCTACTTCATCCCAAAATGATGGAGTTCGACACCACTTCCCTTATAATGCCTCAAATGGTGCCATCTGTATACTGGAATAAAAACTGTTGTTATAAGAAAACTCAACCAATGAAAGATGTTGGTCCCAAGTTCCCTGATAATCCATTGAACAAGCACGTAGCATATCCTCCATGGTATGAATTGTTCGTTCTGATTTGCCCATCTGATTTCGGATGAAAAGCTGTACTAAAATTTAATTCAGTACCCAATGACTTCTGAAGGTCTTTCCAAAAGTTAGAAGTAAAACTGGGATCACAATCAGATACAATGGAGAGGGTAACTCCATTCAACATGATTATCTCTTTAAGATACAACCGAGCAATTTGATCTAGAGGAAATGTATCTCGAATAGGAAGGAAATGAGCAGTATTAGTCAATCGATCAATAATAACCCAGATTGCATTATTACCTCTAGATGTCTTCGGTAATCCCAAAATAATGTCCATGGATATATTTTCCCATTTCCACTCTGGCACTGGTAGAGGCTGAAGAATCCCTTTCGGTAACTGCTGCTTTGTTTTAACCTGCTAATAAGTCAAACAGTTCACAGTAAAATCAGCAATATCTCTTTTCATTCCATCCCACCAGTAATACTCCCGCAGATCTCTGTACATCTTAGTACTGCCAGGATGAACTGAAAACGGGGAACTATGAGCCTCACATAACAACTCATTCTACAAATTTCAATCACTAGGCGCACATAATCTCTTCCAAAACCTCAAAACACAATCATTATCAATGTTAAATTCAGGCAACGTACCCTTCTGAATCAGCTCTACCTTTTTCTGCAACTCAATGCCTTCCCTCTGTGCTTGTTTAATTCTGTCTGATATTGAAGATTTCACTGATACCTGAAACAAAAGAGAAGGACATCCTGAACAAACAACTTCCATGCCAAATTTCATCAAATCCTTAACCATGGGATCACGTTCCAAATGACACATTGTTAATGAAGCATTACTTTTTCAACTCAAGGCATCATCCACTTTATTTGATTTTCCAGGATGGTAATGAATTCTACAATCGTAATCCTTGATTAATTCCAGACATCTCCTCTGTCTCATGTTCAACTCTTTCTGAGTGAATATATACATTAAACCTTTGTCATTAGTATATATTTCACACTTTACTCCATACAAATGATGCCTCCAAATTTTTTAGAGAAAAAACAACAGCAGCTCCTTCCAAGTCATGTGTAAGGTAATTTACCTCATGAGTTTCCAACTGACGTGAAGCATATGCAATTACCTGATCATTCTTCATAAGGACACAACCAAGTCCTCTCAATGAATCATCACTATAGATAACAAACTCACCATTCCTAGAAGGAAGTGCGAAAACTGGAGCATTCACCAATCTTCTTTTCAACTCCTGAAAATAATCATCACATTCTTTTGTCCAGATAAACTTAACACCCTTCCGAGTTAGCTTAGTCATTGGACTAGATAACCGTGAAAAATTTTCAACAAACCTTCGGTAGTAACCTGCCAATCAAAGAAAACTATAGATCTCGGTTATATTTGTGGGTCTTGACCATTCTTCAATAACTTTTGTTTGAGTAGGATCAACATTTATTCCATCTTTTGAAACAATGTGACCAAGGAAAGAAATTTGTTGCAACCAAAACTCACATTTGATGAATTTTCCATACAGTTTATTTTCTTTTAAGGTTTTCAAGATAACCCTTAAATGAATTTCATGCTCCTCTTTACTTTTAGAAAAAACCGAAATATCATCAATAAACACAACCACCATTTATCAACTGATTCAACTGAGCCATCAGTGCAGTAAATGGCTCAATTCTGATTCCGACCATCTCTAGTTGCTAATTTGAAAGGTCATTATACTCTGTATTCCTTCCTAGAAAAGCTGTTATGTTTCCTCTATGGAAAACCATTCTTAACACTGAAATACCTTAGGTGAAGCAACATGATAATCTTTAAATGCTATATCATCTCAATCATAACATAAATTAATTTATAATTTAACAATTTTCTGACTCCTAAAGTTATCTAAACCGACATCTGATACCAACTATAAGGCCTCAGCCTTAAACCTTACTTAAAATTGAATTAAATGAATAATTCACATGGAGGATCTTTTCAGGTTTAGAGTTTTAGAGAATTAGGACATAACTATTACATCTCAAATGATTACAAATTAGACACTTCTACTAAGTTTCCATAGAATAAAAACTCTTAAAAAGAAACATGTCTAGTTCCATGTTTTATATAGCATGAATTTCCCTTGATCCCATCCTTGACCCTATTCCACATTAAGTCCTATGAAAAACATTTCAAAAAACATGGGGTGAGCATAAAAAGCTCATTAAGGGATACACAAAGAATGAAAACTGTTAGTTTATCAAAACAACAAGTAAACCATGTATACTTTATCAAAGTAATACTTTTCACCTTTATGAAGTAGTAAAAACTACTCACTGAATAAAAGATCATTACTTACCCTTTTGTAACAAAAATATTACCATAAAACCCATATAATGATCACATAACATATAAAGGTAACTTGGGACATAAACATACTTAAATGGAATAACCATATGGTCGACTTCCACACATATCACTTATTGGAAGATCTATACGGCCGACTTCCATACTTAATGCATTGGAGGTTATCACGTAACCACCCGTCAAATTTCCAAGTACCATTATAAAATCATAAGACATAAAACAAATATAATGGAAACAAAACATTTCACACTTTGATCACAATATATCACAGAAATATATTGACATAACAAATCCATTATAAAAACCATTTTCAATACCAAAATAAATTAAAGAGTATATGTTATTTATTTCATTTTAAAAACATTACGGCTTGTTTAGGAAGCCAATGACCAAATAATACTCGAGGTGGCGGAAAAGTTCATTGTCACCGTGTACGTTAAAAGAAACATTCCTTTTTGTCGTTTAATAAAACGCTTCGTAGAAAACGATTCCTTTTGTATAAAAGTAAAAGTCAAAGGTGTTTATACACCTTATAAAAGAAATTTGTGTATAAAACGAAATATGCCTCAATGAAAGGAGATTGTGACGAAGTCCCTTACCTCAGGTCCGACTTGACTCGATCGTTCTTTAACGTCCTGAAAAATAAACTTGATTTAATTTCTACTTGCTTAAGAACCTTTTTTTAAGTTCATTATAACTTTTATATCACTTATTACCATGTTATAAACATTATTTAATCATTTAAGTTAATAATGTTTGTTTTTTCGATATTTGGTTCTTAAGTCGAAAGTGGACTTCATACAATTACATGTTGTACGTGTGGTCAAAGGTTCATTATATCCAGAATGATATTCATGATTTGGATATCATATATATCATATATATATATACAGAATATACATGTATTTATAATATTACATAATCATTTAGTGGTAATAAATGAAATGCACCATTCATGGAGACAGTTAGCCGTACGTACGCATGAACGCTACTTTCATTTCTATGTCATATTAATGGAATTAAAACTAAATGAGAGGTATGTATATTTTAATTCCCGAATTATATTAATCATTTAGATGTAACATACATAATATATATCCATTATGTATATGTACTTATAATAGTACATTATATTTGGGGATAAGAAATGAAATGCACTGTTCCTAGAGACGGTAAGCCGTACGTACGCATGAACGATACTTTCATTTCTATCTCATACTTTAATGGAAGAAAATAATAATGATATAAAGGTATATTATAATAACAGTATTAAATAATATATAATAACTTTAAATCCATCCTTTATACGTCCCACATATGGCATTAACGAATCAAATCACTTTGAGGGGGCGGTAATCCGCACTTCCTAAAATGAAGATATCGTGTATACCCATAATGGAAGCTATAAAGGTATGCCATAAATGAAAAATACAGAAGCTAAAGGAAAACATAATCATATTATATATCATATATAAATATAGTTACATCTTAATGGCCACCTTTAAAGGTGTTATATAAGTGTTGAACAATCATCATTTCGAGAGGCAGAAATTCTCCATCCAGAGAAACAGTATGTTTTTCAACCATTAGATGAAGGTGTGTGTATGTGTAGCTCGAATACTTCTTATAACAACATCCTAGTATATTGAAGATACTTGTTTTGTTACAAAAGAAATATATAAAAAGAGTTTAGGGGGTTGTAGAAGTAAAATAAAACAAAAGAACACCAGAGAAAACACTACCTTTGAAACGGGTAATTATTTTTGATTTGAGCTCAAAGGCTTCCTTTGGAAGACTTCTTCCCAAAGTGATGCTTCAAGGAGTAATATAGGGATGTGGAGAGAAAAAATGGGTAGGGTTTGGCCGAGCCCAAGGCATTGGAAGTGTGGGTAAGGTGGTAGAGGTGGGGCCTTTTATAAGAGGAGAGGAGGGGCACTCTTGGAAAGTAAAGAAATGTTACTTTATTTTAAAATGATTTTCATATTTAAAAGGTCCCACATTCATATAATTCGAGGATAAGGCGATAATGGATCGAAATATACCCATCCAATAGGTTTTTTACAAGTTTAGTTCTTAGATTTTACATTATATTTTCATTTTATTTAAATCGTTAAATAATGAGGTAATCGTTGCACCATCATGATGTCATAAATAATTTAATTTATTTAATGTCTAAAAATTATAAAAAAATATCATGATGTATGAAATAGTTTTAGTTTTATAATGAATATTTATAGTCAAAAATATGACTTGAATAAACCCAATTAAAATTTTTTTTAGTAAAACAACTCATGTTTGTGACATTTTTATTTTAACATTAATTAAAAAGTTATTAATGTCATTTTCCTACCAAAGTGGCTCCATGGGGTCCGCAAGTTGACACATGGATTTTCTGGGTCTACCATGACACATCCAACAAGGATAGGACATGTTTCATGTTCATTTCATATTATTAAAACATTATTTTTACCTTAAACTACAGTAATTACCTCTAATCGCGATTAAAAACTTAAAAGTTACTATTCACCAAAAAATATTTTAATCCCATTGAAACACATTTTACTTCTTAATGACAACCATGTATGTCGGATTTTTAAAATTCAGAACACAAAGGTGGTAAATTTTCATTTAAATGAAAAATCAGTTTTTTAAGTACCACTTAGTGGTTTCACTATTCATCAAAAATTGATGTTTTTCAGAAAGATACCAAAAATACACCCTAAGATATATTTGATATTCGGAATTCAAAAATTATTTCTATTTTAAAAAATTCAAAACATATAATTTTTATTAATTAATTCAATAATTAATTCTTGTTGTTAGAGCAAATAGCGTGTTTTTATGAAACAATAATTATCAAAAGATTGACACTAGTTTAAGTCCAATTTCAAAATGAAATTAATTTCAACGACCACTATTGGATTAAATTGTAAAAATATATTTTAATTGAACTTTAAAATCAACTCAAAATATAATCTAATCATATAAATAAATTATATTAAAAAGAGGTTTTGAATTAAAATACAACATTTTTCACTATTCATTAAAAATGAACTTTATCGGAAAAATTCCAAAAAATTACACAAAGTAAATTTTGATGTCCCGATTCTAAAGAAGAATTTTATTTGGTCCAATAGAATGTATAAGAGTGAAAAAAACTATATTTAATGAAGTTTCTCCATCAAAAGGTGATAAGTCGACCTTTTGTGAATGTTAGAGTATATATGCCTAAAATTGAATTCTTTTCATATTTTAAGCCATTATATTTTATTGGATAAATGTAGAAACCTTTAAAAAACATATATAATCATATTTTAGTTATTTATATTCATTCCCGCCAATATAATGGGTACGTGTTAACTACCATTTAAAATAATATTATTTTATTACTAGTATGCAACGTAAGATTTCAAAGAAACTCTTTGTTGCGTATCGGGTATGCTATCGAACATAGAAACCCCTTTAATGTAAAATTAATATTCAATTCTAAAATATTAATAAATATGAAAATGTATTATTCTTTATTTACCTGTGATGTTACAATATAACATCTTAGGTTTAATTCTATGATCGTTTTTGTAATTCTAGGAATATAGTCTATACGTATACTTAAGCTTAGAGACATCCCTTGACATACCTTAGAAATATATCTAGGGATCTCACTAAAGTTTTCACATCCTAGTTTCCAAAGGTTAACTAAACCTTTCCGCTGATACCAACTGTAGAGACCCAAAGTGAGACGTACATGTACATTACATTACATTGGAGGAATACCTAATACATAATAAAAACAGACACACAAGGACCGTAATAGTTTAGTGTCTTTGGAAACTCGGAATATAATCTTATAATCGTGGTGAATGATCTTCAAAATCGCCCATAAAGATCTTACCATTTTGTTTTTTTACCGAAAACCTTTCTTTAAATCCTTGGTAAAAGAAAACATATAAAGGGTGAGCTCAAATGCTCCGTAAGGGTATGCATGGAGAAAATAGAACAAATCATATGCATTTTAACTTAAAAAAACATGAACATAATGCTTAAACATAAAAATCATGAGCAATGACATAAAACATGGATGTATGTAAGGAATAGATCAAAAAGAAACATTAATCATCATAAAATAGCATGGAAATAAAACATTTAATTGTGGAAACCATTAAGCACATGTTATGATTTCCATAGTTGCCATGGAATTACTGCCAAGACCATCTTAGTGGACAAAGTCCCTTTCTGGATCGTGTTCACTCCTCGTTTAGTCCTGTATCAATGAACCAGATTAACCTGTCATTCCAGCCATGTATATCTCATGAGATATAAATCTTTAACCAATGTATTGGTGGGATATATAGGTCCCACCCATCTCATAATGATATCATTCTTACTTGTGCCACAACATAAACATAAATCATTCCCAAATAATAAAAATGGGTCTCATAAACATCATTCCATCATAACATAATCCCAAAAATTCAAATGGATATCATTTCATCATAATAAATGTGAAACCATGTAAATAATAGAAACATTATACTTGAAACATAGACATATTTAATAATGTCATCTTAGATGGAAAATGGTTTTGATAAAACACGTGAAAATAATTCTTGAGGAAAATATCCTTTCTTCTTAAAAATCATTTTCTTTTCACAAAATGAAATTCATTTTTAAAAGAAAAAGATTTTATTGAAAATAAACATGAAATAATGTAGAGTAAAATTCACGAAAATAAGGTGTTATTAAACTGTAAAAATCCGTTCATGCTGTACAAGTTTAAAAAACATTCTCCTCGTACTTTTACCGGAAAAGTCAAAAAGTACCTCATATGGTAAACAAAAGAAAGATTCCTTACATTCAATGTGGTAAAAGTCCAAAAAGGTTAAAAATTAATTTGAACATACATTGAAGAATAGTAAAAATTTTATGAAAACATATTTAGAAAACATGGACATTGATGATAAACATAACCCCAATAAATACTTACGAATAAACAATCTCGGATAAGAACAAGATTTGAATAATTATCCCTTAACTTAAGTCTGATATGCTTTGTACGTATCCAAAACTCTTGTATACTAATTTAAATAATGTCATTGACTTATTATAGAATCATATTAATTGTTATGATATCATATATGGTTCACTTGTGACTTTATATTACCCGTTCATTTGTAAATTCCATGTTAAAGCAGTGTTTTGGGTAAAATCGTTTTATTTATCGTACATGTTTGAACTTGTTTTTCTTGATATTATTATTACTTATATAATGATTTACTTACTTTGATAATGTAAATAATTATTTATATAACATATATATTCAGTATATATTTATAATGGATTGATAAATGAAATAAAATACACCGTTCATGGAGACGGTAGGTCATACGTACGCATGAACGTTGTTTTCCTTTCCTTGTTGACTTGAATGAATGTAATTATATGTAATATTTATATGTATACATAAATAAATTAGCTTTATCATGTCATATATTTCATTATTATTCATTATATATACTTTATAATCATTCTTGAATAGTTAACGTGGAGAATGAATCTCATCACGTCATGGAGATGGTAATCTGTGCGTACGCACGAGCGATGATTTCGTTCCCATAATTATTTAATTTAATTTGAGTGGATGATATAATATCCTAGAATCATTATGATGTTATTATATAGTTATTATTTACACCATTATACCCATCTAAGTAAGGTGGTGGTGGAAAAACAGATTACACCACGGCGTGGAGACGGTATTCCGTACGTAGGCACGCGCGGTGATTTCATTTTCCGTAGGATGGATAGAAGGTGAAATGAGGTTGTTTCATATTTATAATAACATATAAGTATATTACTGATACTGATTTTATTACTTGATAATGAAACAACTAGATAAGAAGAAGTTGAAGAAGAAAGAAACTTGAAAGAATCGGTAGATGAGATTACCTCTTCTTCAACGCACCTCTTTTAAGATTCCTCTAAAGGAACTATAGTTGGTCTTTTGAGAAAACTATAACCTCTATAATGTTTCTAGGGATGTTTATAAGGGAAATGGGCAGGGTTTGGCCAAGCTTGAAAGCTCAAAATTGTGTAAAGAGAAGAGGGAGGAGGTGCCCTTTTATAAGGGAGGAGAGGGGCACCTTAGGAAAAACATAAAATATTATTTTATAATAAAGTTATATTCAGTTTATAATAACTCCAAATTGATTTATTTGGAATATTTATTTGTTATGGGTAGAAATCCTCTCAACCAAGGGTTTTATACAAGTTTAGGTTACTATTTTAACCTTCTCTCATAAATTTTACTCTAAGATAAATAATATATCTTTTTTCGTGTGTTCTTGTTTTCTTACACTATATGGTTAATAAACATACTATAACTAGACAAACTAACCCCAAGTGGTTCATTATTAATATATATAACCTTATCTAAGTCATTTGGCCGATCCTTAGATTTTTAGGAATAGAATAGCAATTAATAATATAATATTTCTTTTAAAAACAATTTAATGTCAATTTTGACACTATTTGGTAATTTATTTTTGTGAAAATTATAACAACATGATTATTTAGAAAACAGTAAATTTAATCCATAATAACATGTCATATTAACCGAAAAAATGAATTTAATTTATAAAAAGTCTCTAATTATATTTATTTGGGTATTTATAACATCAATTATGATAATATTTCATTAATAAGGTAATTACTGCGTCATCATTGTGTCATAAATAAATTTATTTATTTAATGTATAAAAATTATAAATAAAATAAAATTATGTATTAAATAATTTCATCCTTCTAATTAATATTTATAGTCAAATTTATCTTATGTATGACCCTATATTAAAATTGTTTTAGTTATTAAACTTTGATGTTAACTCTTTTAACTCTTCTTTGAATTAAATAATAATAAATGTCCTAATCTAATCCAAGTGGACCTAAATGATAATATTATATTCCTAAGTTTGTTTTTGTTCGAATTATACTTATCCAATAAAATTATTACATGTGTTAGGGTAATAATAATATCATTTTAACATTTAATTATCCTATTTACTTTTTACCGTGGTAAATAAAAGTAAAAAGTTACTATTCATAAAAATTTATTTTTATCTTATTGAACCACATTTTACTCCTTGATATTAACCGTGTCTCTTGGATTTTCAAAAATCCACTCACAGAAGAGGTAAAATTATGTTTTATGTAAATTTTCAAATACTCCTAGGAGGAGGGTAAAAGACTGTGAAAAGTTCAATAAAATTATATATATATATAATTATTATAAAATGAGTCCAATGAATTACATTGAAATTTTATAAGTATTCTGTATTAATTTTTATCAAAAATAAATTTAAATAAAATAAATAATTATTTAAATAAAAATTTGGTTTTTAAATAGTAACCAAGTATTTTCACTATTCATCAAATATTGGAAGTTTTCAGAAAAATTCCAAAAATTCACCCTATGCTACTTTCGATATTCCGAATCCAAAAATGATGTCCATTTTGAAAGATAAAATTTATAAAATTTCAAAAAGTGGGTATTACTATTCATAACGGCTAGTTCATAATAATATTATCATGATATCTCGTTTAGTGAAACTCAGTATTGCGTACTACACATGCTATCAAGGAAGGTCTTGATTACGTGTAATGCAAGCCAAGTCAGGGCTGCGTGTAGTGAAAGATCCATTTGTTTTTGCTTATAACATAATCAAAACTTATTTCATTTATACATTAAACAAAATCTATACTTAATTTTGTATAGAATAATTTCCACAAAACGAACTTGAAATTGAGTGTAACACGAGCCAAAAATAGTGTTGAATATAATGCAAGCTAATACGGTGTTGTGTATAGTACAGGCTAATCTTGGTGTAGTTTATAATAGAAGACATCAAAGAAATTAAAATAATATATCTCATAAAATCTCGGGTTTTTACTTGCTTGGGATAATATTTTATTTCCTTTATACTATTTTAGAAAATGTAATTCATGTTATCTTGTAACAATGTTTTCTATATTTCTAGTACATGACAGATCATCATCTGTTATTATATTGTTGAATGATATTATAGCTATTTCAAGTATTATTCTTGTTGTCTCTATTTTCTAGTGTGCCATCTATTTACATATATTTATTATTCTCTTTGCATATTTTATTTGTATCCGTTGTGCTACACTCAGGTAATGAGGGCATAGTCTCCCCACGGACACACCCAAGTACCTCGTTGCTAGTGAGAAGCCTCTAGTGTTTGAGGAGATGCACTGGAGTCTATTTGGGCCACTTGGATCTGGGTACCCCTAAAGTGGCATCTATGTCTGGGATGTCCCAATGTCGTATCAGAAGAGTTTCTATTAATTCATTGCGATTTGGAGAAAATATATTGGAGATTATTAATGATAGAGATATGATCATAAGCCATTCTTGGGTATCATGAACCCATGTGTGGCATAAGAATAATGTTTCCTAAATTTTAATTATTGTTCAACTTTTTCCTATTACTGTTTGCATTATTTCACCATTGGGTGATGCACATGTTGTGTGGTGTTATTGATTATATATCTATTTGAGGATTTTATTTCATCCTTGGAATGATCATATGAGGGAAAAAAGAATTTGTACCTGAATCAGTTTAGGCACGTGGAATTCACATGTCGTGAATATTTCGATGTCATATAGGTGCATTTCACTACTTTTCACATCTTGATATTCCTTCCATTATTGAGTGATTTATTGATAGTTTCTTTTACATTTATTAATCTTATCTATAATTGAGTGACTACATGTATCAATTCAAGAGGTTTATGGGCCCTCATGGATTGGGATGAGTAATTTACTGAGTTGAGTTGTTATACTATAAATAAATGGTTGTCATTTCTGGTGATAGGTGTAAGGGAACTTATTCATTGAAATTAGATATCCATTAGAATGTGAATCATGACAACTAAAATGAAAAAGTTTCACATCGTTATCCCACCTTTTCATGTTTATGAAAGGTTATGGAGTGAACATTGAAATTTAATGTAAAATGAAATGAAACATATACCTGAGAACTTACCGACACTTGGTCATTTAAGAGAGTAGTTGGGGTAGTATGGCTTGGGTAGTGAGATTTTGTACATTCAGCTTTCTCTAGTGGTGTTATCATTCTACTAATTCTTGTTTTGAGGTTTGTTTTTAGAAATTGTAGATCAATCCCACCATGATGTCCTTGTATTGTATACCTGGAAGGTGGGAATGACCATGATCCAGATGTGGTGGGCCTTGAGTTGCTATTATTACCTCCAAGAGTGACACTTAAGAAACCACTTTTTGTACCTAATTTGGGCACCAATCCCATGTTCATGATATTTTCCTACGTCTCATGTAGTACATGCATGCTGCTCCATGGGTAGCACCCACGATGGTTGATCTAACTGGTGAGTTCCAGCAGTAGTGTCCTACTAATTTCATAAAGGATGGTCATCTGCAAGCTACGGAGTATTGGATTCAAGCCACCCTATATATCTTTGGGAATCTCGATATGCATCTAGAGTGAAGGGTCAAGCATTCCACATACATGCTTCGGGACTCATCCAAGCATTGGTGGGATGTGATTACCCAAGCTAGTCATCATCAGGACATGTTTTGGGTTGTTTTCGATACTTCCCTATATGATCAGTTCGGTCCTCGATCATTGAGAGATGATTGAGTGAGAGAGTCGATGCATCTTGATCAAGGTTCTATGTCATTTATGGAATATTAAATGTGTTTCATAGACTTTCAGCTCTTTTCACCTCTTTTAGCTAGTTATGAGCTTTCACATGCAATACTTTTTGAGAATTGGCTTAAGCATTCCATCCATTCATAGGTTAATGTATTCATCCTACCTAACTTTTCTTCAATAGTCAATCAGGCTCTTATAACTGAGTGAAACCTAAGGGAAAATAGTAGTACTAGGTTTAAATGGTCAGTTCCACGTCAGGCCAGTAGTTCTTCTAGTGGAAGGAAGCATTCTGTCGAGGGTTTTTGTTAGGTCGGTGACAACCAGAGTGCCCATTTAGATATATCTAATGTGTGTCATCAGTGTGGATGATTTGGGTATTTGATGCCTTTGTGTGATAGAGACCTAATAGAGTGTCAGGCTTGCATTAATATGCGGAATCATCAACATTTCTACAGGACCTTTCCACCAGCATCGAGTGGAAAAGGATCTTCACCTGCTCCATCTTCAAGATCAAGTTCATTTATGCCGCATCAGGAGGGGAGTAGGAATTTCACTGGAAGGTAAGGTCAAAGAGGATGCCATGGCCATGTTTACCAAACCACATATCACCGGCAGTGCCTGAAAAGTAGTTTTGATCATTGTAGTCCATCTGTTGCACTGGTCTATGGATCAAGTTACTTTTCTGCACTACAGCCAATACTTGTGGATCAGGTTGTTGGACCATCTATACTATGAGGTACTATTCTATTAGCTTCTAATATAGTATCTGCATTATTTGATATTGGTGCTTCAAAATCATTTATCTTTATGTCTATTATGGAAATTATCGGACTAGAGATACAATATCACTACGGTGTAATGACCACAGATACCCCATTAGGGGTATGAACAGAGAGCATACGTTGGTGTAAAGAATGTTCTCTTGAGGTATGAAGTTACCCTTTCTTATGAAACAACTTAGTTCTCAAGATGACATGATTTGATTTCATTCTTAGAATGGACATGTTGGTTCACTAAAATTTTTTTGTAGAGAGCTATAACCATTGGGTACCTTTTACATCGCATGATTATAGATTTTATCTACATAAGGGTGATTAGGATGTCTGGGAAGTTATACAGGGACCAAAGCATCATGGTCTAGGTGGGGTGACCACCCAGATTGTAAATATCAACACGGAGGATCAGGGTTTATGTCCAGAATATTTCCCTCCAATAGTGAATAGTTTCAGTGATCAATTACGCAATGATTTTTCTATCTTGCCTCTTGAGAGAGAGGTAGAGTTTATAGTCGAGCTTGTTCCAGGAGTAGCTCTAGTGTCTATTCGTCTTTACAGGATGGCTCCTACAGAGATTTTGGATCTCAAGCAGTAGTTAGAAAATTTAGAGGGAAATGGTTTTTTATGGATCAGTATATCCTCTTGGGGTTCAACCGTGTTTTCCCCAAGAAGGAAGATGAAACCATACATCTTTTTGTGGATCAAAGAAGGTTGAGATAGCATATGGTTAGGAACTACAATCCACTACATCGA
The DNA here is from genome assembly GCA_963277665.1 of Viscum album. Classification (NCBI taxonomy): domain Eukaryota; kingdom Viridiplantae; phylum Streptophyta; class Magnoliopsida; order Santalales; family Viscaceae; genus Viscum; species Viscum album. The sequence continues at coordinate 221,988,237 of OY728147.1, forward strand.
ATGGATGATCTCTTTGACATGCTCTAGGGAAAAAAGGACTTCTCTAAGATCAACCCATGATCAGGTTATCATCATGTGTGAGTGAGACCACAAAAATACGTCATAAATATTTTTATAGTAGGTATAGTCTATATGAGAACCTTGTTTTGCCATTTGGGATTACAAACATGACTAATATTTTCATGGATTTTATGAATAGTGTTTCCACCACTATTTGGATTTTTTTTCAATGTATTTATGGATGACATATTTGTGTATTCTCACAATCGTAGTGACCATGAAAACCATCCTGAGATCATTGTTACTACACAAAGAGAGAATAAGTTTATGTAAATCTTGCTAAGTTCCAATTCTGGATCGACAAAGTTCACTTCTTGGGTCATATAATATTGGAATCCTTAGTATGTGTTGGCCCAAAAAATGTTAGTGATATAGTTTCTTGGGAGCATCCCACGAATGTGTTTGATATATGGAGTTTCATGGGGATATTTGGATATTACAGATGGTTCATACAATAATTATCATGTCTTGTTTCACTTATTATTCGTCTTCTAAATAAGGGTGTCAATTTAATATGGTTGAAATCATGTTAAAAAGCCTTTTAGGATTTGGAAGGGAGGCATGTATCATCACCTATTTTGACTCTTATAGAGCTTGGCACAGGTTATACCATCTTCTATGATGCATCAGGCATTGTCCTAGGAGTAGTACTAATGTAGGAATACATAGCTATTACATATGGTTCTCACTTGTTGATGCCTCATTAGAGAAATTACCCAATGTATAACCTTGAGCTATCAGAAGTTGTCCATGCCTTACGTTTCTGGAGACAATACCTGATAGGTGAGTTCCTTGTGGTGTACCAGAACCACTGGAGCATCAAATATATCTTTTATTAGTGTGACATGAACCTCAGATAGTTTATATGGGTTGAATATCTAAAATCCTTTGATTTTGATATTTCCTATATGCCTAGGAAGGGAAATGTGGTTGTAGATGCGTTTAGTCAGAATACTCATGCACCAACCATATGGGAATCCAGTGATTAATGGAAATTTATGTTTCTATTTTCGGAGATACATCAAAGGTTTCATGAAAATGATGAGTAATCTTATCTCTCAACCTTGAATGTTAAATATTCCCTCCTTGAGAAGGTGAAGTGTAGAGAGTTTTTATATCCTAAAGTTTTGTTACTCTATGAGAGTATATCAAGAGATTACCCTCCACTGGATTAGTCTGTTGACAGAGCCGACATATTGTGTCTATGGGGAAGTATGTGGGTTCATAAAAATATGGGATTGGTGTTGATGAAGGAGTCCCATTCTTCTTAGTGGGAATTTCATCCAGGAGTCTCAAATATGTATAGGGATATTTCATACTAGTATTGGTGGCCTGGGATGAAGCATCAAGTAGCAAGATTTATGACTAGGTGTTCCCCCTATCAGCAGGTGAAGGCGGAGCACCTGACATATGCAGGCTTGCAACATCAGCGTACAGTACTGAAATGGAAATGGGAAGATGTTTCTTTGGATTTCATAGGCATCTTACATTGGTCGGTGAGGTGTAGAGATCCTATCTATGTAGTCATTGACCAACTAATAAAATCATTCCACTTCATTCCTATTCAATATTATTTCTAAATCGATGAGCTAGGAAGACTGTATTTCTATGAGGTCATATGACTACATGGGGTCCCATGTACTATTATTTCAGATAGGGATGCTCGTTTCACATCATAGTTTAGGAAGTGTTTTTAGTAATCTATGGGAACTCAGGTGCTTCTATGAATAGCTTTCCACCCTCTGACCAATGGAGAATCTGAACGGGCAATATAGGTTATATAGGATATGATTTGAACACGTGTCATTGATTTCGATAGTTCTTGGGATAATAATATCACTCCCATTGAGTTCGACTGTAATAATAGATTTCATGTGAAAATTCAGATAGATCCATTGGAGGATTTATATGGTAGGTCATGTCATTCACCCTTGTGCTTGATGGAGACAGGTGAGGCAGCCCTTCTAGGTTAATATCATATTCAGGAGACATCAGAGAAAGTTCAGTTCATCAGAATGGGTATGACTACTACTTAGTCTAGAAAGAAATCTTACTTTGATCATCATCGATAACCACTTATGTTGGAGGTCAAGGGACCGTGTTTTTCTTCTGTTGTCTCCCAGGCTAGAGAAAAGATGGATACAAAAGTAGGGGAAGTAGTCACCTAGTTTTGTAGGGCCTTTTGAAATTCTAGATAGGGTTGATCTGGTAGCATATCGGTTGTCACTGCCTCAAAGGTACCATGCCATGGATGATGTCATTCATGTCTCACAGCTTCTCCACTATCATGACAACTAGTATCATACATTTGATCTCTAGGTATATGAGTTAGATGTTGATGCTATCTTTGAATAGTATCCCGTATGCATCGTTGACCGGAGCATGTAGTCTCTCTAAGGCTAGTATATCCATCTAGTACAAGTTTAATAGTAGCATGACTGAGTACATGAAGAGTCTTGGTTTAGGGAAGCTGACGTACATTCCGAAATGAAATAGTTGTTCTCAGAAAATATTTCTTCAACCTTGGAAGGTGAACTCAGGGGTATGTTCCACTATGAGAAAATTGATTTTTTTTTGCGATGGGTCAATTGCGATAGGAATATATATCATCGCAAAAGGTCCGAAGAAATACGTATTTGCAAAGGGAGTCTTTTCCGTCACAAATATTATGTTAGTTGCAACAAGAATAGGTTACACGTTGCAATAGGATTGGCGCCGTTTGAACTCTAAAACGCCGGAAGGGTATTTGCGACTGGGACGCTCCCCCATCGCAAAAGCCCAACAGTAGTAAATACCATTTGCGACGGGAAAATCCGCCCGTCGCAAATAGTATGTCGGCAGGTGTGTATTTGCGAAAGGACCCGTCGCAAATACCATTTTAACCACCGATTGTAATTAATGCAGACGATGGTATTTACGATAGGAAAATCCGCTGATTGCAAATAGTATGTCGGCTGGTGCATATTTGCGAAGGGACCCATCGCAAATACCCTTTAACCGTCGACTGTAACTAATGCGGGCGAGGGTATTTGCGACCGGCCCCGTTGAAAATACCACAATTTGTGACGGGTTTCCTGTCGCAAATAACCCCGTCGCAACTATTCTAACCTATATATACCCCCACCCAATTTTTTCCAAATCACTTAGATCGTTCTCTTCCTCTCTCATCATTCTCAAGTTATAATGGAAAAATTTCTTTTAGTTAAAATTTTTTATACGAGAGCAATTGGAAGGGGCGAATACCTTCAGAGTATCAAAGTTTAAGGTATTTATATTTTTTTATTTATTTTTATTTTTTTATATTAATTTTAATTGGTGTTTATTAGTTGTAATTTAATTAGATTTAAATTTGTTTTTTATTTATATTTATTTTTAGTAAGAAATTGATATTATTAGTGATAATTATAAATAATTTGTGTTAATTTGCAATAATTAGATATTATTATAGATAATTAGCGGAATTTAGTCATAATTAGATATAATTAGGGATAATTAGGGTCAATTAGTAATAATTTGGGGTAATTAGAAATAATTATGGGTAATTAGCAATAATTTGGGGTAATTAGCAATAATTATGGGTAATTAGCAATAATGAGGGGTAATTAGCAATAATTAGGTGTAATTAGCAATAATTAGGGGTAATTAGAAATAATTAGGGGTAATTATCAATAATTAGGGGTAATTAGGTATAATTAGGGGTAATTAGCAATAATTATGGGAAGTTAAGAATAATTACGGGTAATTAGAAATAATTAGGGGTAATTAGTATTAATTAGATATAATTTGATATAATTAGTAATAATTAGTAATAATTAGTAATAATTAGATATAATTAGTAGTAAATAGTAATAACTATATATAATTAGTAATAATTAGATATAATTTGTAATGATTAGATTTAATTTTTAATAATTAGATATAATTAATAATAATTAGATATAATTAGTAAATATTAGTTATAATTAGTAATAATTTGATATAATTAGTAATAATTAGATATAATTAGTCATAATTAGATGTCATTAGTAATAATTAGATATAATTAGTAATAATTATATATTATAAGTTATACCTAGATATCATTAGTAAAAATTAGATATAATTAGTAATAATTAGATACAATTTGTATATAATAGGTAATAATTCGTAATAATTGGTAATAATTTGTAATAATTGGTAATAATTGGTAATAATTGGTAATAATTAGATATAATTGGTAATAATTAGATATAATTGGTAATAATTAGATATAATTTGTAATAATTAGATATAATTCGTAATAAGTAGTAATAATTCGTAATTATTAGTAATAATTAGTAATGATTGGTAATAATTGTTAATAATTTGTAATAATTAGTAATAATTAGTAATTATTCATAATAATTTGTAGTAATTCATAATAATTAGTAATAATTAGTAATAACTAGTAATAATTAGTAATAATTAGTTATAATTAGTAATAATTAGTAATAATTAGATATAATTTGAAATAATTAGATATAATAAGTACTAATTGGATATAATTAGATATAATTAGGTATAATTAGATATAATTATATATAATTAAATATAATTTGATATAATTTGATATAATTAGATATATATTACTGTCCTTTCTTGGTTTATCACTTTGAAAGTAGCATTGCAATAGGACAACACAAGGCATGCCCTTTTCATCTATAATAATTATCTCACATGACCCTTTACATAGACCATTCTTCCTTGAAAATTTATGGTAAAGATACTGAGGTCCCCTCAAATTTTTAAGGAAGTTTGATCTTTGTAAAGGGAGTGAGATGATTCTTAGAGATGATAACGACATTACTTTGGTCATCTTATTACAACACTACTTGTGTGGTGATCAACCATGTAAGGACAATTATAGAGTTTACATTGGACATGGATGATAGAAATTTTTTTTGTGTATGCCTTGACAATTGGCGACCCTTTGAGATTTGAACATGTTAAGAATATGGAAAATCCTATTGCGAATATTGATAACTTTAATATTTTAAATGATTTTTATTATTTTAATAATATTAATATTGTTTTTCCATAAATATTGATAATATATATTTTTTTATTAGTAACAGTTAGATACAATTATAATTAGTAAATGAAAACTACATGGATAATAAAGAGAAAATTTGTAATAATCTCTACAACGATGATTACCAAATTGCCTTTCATTATTCAAGCAGTTTTAATTTTGCTATGTATTGTTTAGTATTGGTAAATAAGTAATAATTAGTAATAATCAGGAGCAGGAGAAGATGCATCATTGAGAGTAGCAATGGACCGAGCAGCACGACGAGGAGATGTGTCGATATCAACAGTAGCACGATGAGGAGGTGTGTCGATATGAGGAGTGGAAGCAGGAACAGATGGAGTACATGCGTCATCTGATTCGTAGTTTAGGGATGGAGTTTTCTCCACCATCTCCGCCAGGTCCTCCAGATTATCCACCCCCAATGATTTTTTTTACATTTAACAAACATTTTATTTCATAGCTTATTGTAATATTAACTATTTACATCTTTCTTTCATATTGGTACAAATATTGCTTAATTTAATTTTTTTAATATTTTATTACTTATTAGTATTATTTTCATTGTTTTTTTATTTTAATAATATTAATATTAATATTTTATCTTTGTTGTGAATATTGAGAATTTTAATATTTTATAATTTTAATAATATTATTATTATTTTTTCATAAATATGTATTTGTATTTTAATAATAATATTAATATAATATTAAATTTTTATAATATTAATAATATTTTTGTTATTATATAATATAATATTATTTATATTAATAGTATTCATATTATTATTATTTTTCCGATATTAATATTACATAATTTTATTTTATATATTTTATTATTATTAATATTATTATAATATAATTTTTTTATATTATAAATATTATTATTATTATTATATAACATTATATTAATTATATTAATTATTTTATATTTTTAAAAAAATTCATTATTTGCGACGGCGCTATTTGCGACGGGACCCCATCGTAAATATGTTATTTATTTTCCTATTTGCGATTGTATGAAGGGCCCATCACAATAACTTATTTGCAACGGGCTCGTTGAAAATAAGTATTTATTTACTTATTTGCGACGGAATGAAAGTCTCGTCACAATAGATTATTTGCGACGGCCCGTCACAAATATCTTTTTTATATATAAACGAATACCATTTGCTAAGGGAAAAAATCTCGTCCCAAATACTATTTTTTGCGACGGGCCCATCGCAAAAAAAACTATTTGCGACGCCATTTTCAACAACGACCTTTTTACGACGGAACCCTGTCGTAAAAGGCCTTTATTGATGGGATCCCATCGCAAACAGCCTGTCTCAAATATTGCAAATCCAGTTGTGTTTATTGAAGGGGGGATGATTATTAGAACCCAATTTTTCACTAATGTTTGGATCCTTCGTATTTAATTATAAATCTTTTTTGAGCAATTATAGATGCAAATTAGTTATAAAAAGTTATGAGGGTGTTTGAGGATTATTTGGAGCTGTGAACACCTCTTTTTTGGAAAATAGGAAAAGTTACACGATTTGCGCATGGTTTACCTAACTAAGAAAATTGGGTTTTTTCAGACAGAGCCACCTCATAGAGATGACACATGATTGTGATTCCTAGTCATGAAAAGTGACCTTATTCCTTGTTATTTGTGCATGGGTTTTACATGGTTAGACCAAACCATTCAGAGAGTGTTTTTTCGAATAGACCCATCTCGTATAGTGTTCGCACAGTTTGTCAAACAACGCCGACAACCCATGAACAGGATAAGTTTTGGGTAAATTTATAATTTTTCCCTTAAGGAACTATTAATCTTCCTCTTCTTCCCCAACTCATAAACCAGTGGTATATACCTCCTTTTCACCCATTTGTATTTTTTTAAGGACCCAATCAATGCATCAAGAGATCTCTTTAATCCGAAAACCAATAGAACTTCTTTTTGTCACATTGGATGTTCTACAGTAAGTTATCGAGTCTCTTTGATCTATTCTCCTACTCTTTTTCTCTAATCCTATTTATCATGGTTTGTGTATTTTCACCTTTTTATATATCAACTCTGATATGAGGAAACACAATGGATAATACAGGATAATGAGAGTCATTCAACCTTAAGGATGGTGGTCTATAATTCTTCCCTAAATTCATTGATTCTAGATTTTTCATGTGAGGCCCACCGATTTAATTGGGTGTTGTTTATTAAAATTTTATTTTGGGATTATAATCATTATAACCAAATGGATATTCTCTTCCCATATATGAGGTTATTTTTTGGGGGTTATGTCCACAACACCATCTCTTTCATGTCGACAGTTATGCCACAACTGGGTTTTAGTGTTTTGACATGTTTCATTCCCCATTCATGTGTGCCTTGGATTTTACTTTCTATGTGTAATAATTTTAATACTAATTGGATTGATTTATATTATGAATTGCATAATGGAATGGACCATGTATGTGTAACACTTGACCAGCCTAAGATAGGTGATTCAAATTAATAATTAAATGTGAATGATTAATTGGTTTACTATCGAGAGTACCCCTTTCCACATTAATGGAAGGTAGAATAATGAACCTTAAATTATGGGATATTCCATAGATGAATTAAAGTATTAGTTTCATGTATTTTGGCCTTGTCACGCTAATGAAAGCTAAGGCTTGAACCAAATGACTTAATAAAAAGGTTGTGTGCTACATGAACATATCTTACTAATGAAAGAAAATCCCTGAACCGAATGGAATATTACCTGACTTCATAATCAAATAGGAATGGCCTGACTCAAGCTTGGCTTGGATTCTAATTGGAGAATTCCATGAGAACTCTGGAAACCTATTCTGATTCAAGGATACATGTTTCTTAAGATGAGACTCACCTAGATCCTAATCTTGTCTATTCATGGATTCCCAATATGATACTATAGGGTCCCTCATGTTGTACTATATGATTCCAGGGGTACGATCTATGTTTCCCATGAATATCATTGAAGGAAGCATTGGATACACTCCTTGCATCCATCATTGACTAGTAGGGGTCATGGTTGAGCCCATCGAGCATAGTCATTTCATAGCCCTGTTTTACATTGGTCGACCACCATGGACTCAGTGGGCTCCTCGTTGTCAAATGCCTTGGCCTACTCCCCTTGGATTACAATCTCACCCCATTCTAGGATAATGTTATTTTTGAGTTGGGGACCTTTGATGTCCATGTTTCCTTGGTCATTACCATGGGAATTCACTATAAAATATCTTTTACCATGGTTTCCTTGATACATCTTGAAACCTTCACTATTTATATTATCACGATGTGATGTTAGTATTGGCCATGCCTCACTTGAACTATTAATATAAATTGTAGATTGATTAATAGATTAACAAGTTAAATTTTCAGACACAGGCCAAGGGATGAAACAGGTACATGGGTATTTAGGTACATTGTACTTATTTACATTATATATGTGTTCTTGCACATTTTTATATTTCTATTACATGGGTCATATGTTGTGGACATTGTTGGTATTGGCCCACTAAGATTTATATCACACCCACTCTGGGCACTATTTAGTACCCGTAGTAGATTAAATGGTTATAGGTGTTGAAAAAGAGTAGTATACAGCTTCAAACATGTGATTGCTTAATATTTAGTGTCGATCTTGATAGCAGAGGATAGAGTTGGAACATAAGATACTTGGGATAATCTTTTATTTTTTTTATATTATTGTTGAACATGTTATTCCTAGTTTCTTGTATCCATGATTACTAGTTTTTTATTATATGAAATGTCATCTTCTTTTGTCGTATTGTTGTATGTTATTCTAGTAGTTTCCATTATTATTCTCGTTGTCTCTATTTCCCATGGTTCCACTTATTTATTTATATTGCTTCTTCTGTGTACATATATTATTTGTATCTTCTATGCTACAATTTGGTGATGAGGGAACAATCTCCCCATGGACGCACCTATGTCCCTCACTGCTAGTCGGTAGCCTCTGGCATTCAGGGATATGTGTTTGAGGCCATGTGGCCCACTGGACTTCGAGCACCCCTAAAGGGGCATCTATGTCTGGGACATCATAGATCATATCATTATACCTATTTTATATATTGTTATAATCCAAGATGTTGAATGGTTTTAAAAATATGATGTGATAATTTACTTGAGGAAGAATAAAATTTTGATTTGTGAGGAAGATATATAATCCATTATCTTTAGAGAATAAACATAATCATATGATTTTTATCTAGATCCACCATAGTAGATTTATTGAATGAAATTCTCTGGGTGGAAGATAAAAAAATATTTAGGGATGAGGAAATTCATCTTCAAATTGATAATGTACCAATTGTACTAGAATACACTGATGTATTTCTTGATGAATTACCTAAGCACCACCAGATCATAATGATTAGTTTAACATTTATTTAATCCCTCATGAAAACCCAATATCAAACACTCCATATAGGATTACAACTTTCAAATTAGTGTAATTTAAAAAACAACTCGATTATTTGAGTAATAAGGGACTTATTTTCCCTAGTGTTTCCCCTTGGGGAGGCCATATTGTTTTTATTAAGAACAATGATGGATCCTTGAGGTAGTTCATTGACTATAGATAAATCAATGATATTACTATGATGAAAATGTATCCTCTGCCCCACATTGATGTTTTATTTTATCCAATTCATGGAGCTCAATATTTTTCAAAGATTGAACATTTTTCTAGGTATCATCTGTTGTGAGTAAATAAGTAATATATTCCAAAGACATATTTTTGGGAAAGTAATGTAAATTACAAGTTCATTGAAATTTCATTTTGATAGACTACTGTACCGTATGTCTTCGTGGATATAATGAAAAGAGTAATCAACAAATATATTGACAAATTTTATTTAGTATTTATTGATGATATTCTAGTGTATTTTAAAAACTATGGATACCATGAGAATCGCTTGTGGATTATTTTTTAGACACTCACAATGAAAGAGTTATATTGTATATTTATAAAGTGTGAATTATGGATTTAGGAAATTTCATTTCTTTAAAATATTATCCCTATGGATGGAATCTCAATTGATCATGTGAAGATAAAGGAAATCCTGGATTGCCCTATGAAAATAAACATAGCAGAGGCATGTAGTTTGGTTGGTTTAACAGGTTACTATCGTCATTTTGTTCATAATTTGTTTTCCAATTTTCAATACCATTAACCAAACTCACATGTAAATGGGTTATGATCTTATAGTCAAAAGAACATGCATAGTGTTTTGAATAATTGAAGAGAATATTGTTTAATTATCCATTTGTGACCCTTCCATCATGTAATAATGTTTTTGTGATATATAGTGATGCATCATGGAGTGGACTAGGTTGCGTCCTTATGAAAATTGATAATGTTATAGAATATTCATCATGGTAATTGAAGACATGTGAAAAAAATTATCCCACTCAGGATCTTGAGTTAGCAACCATAATAATTTTTCTGGAGATATGTTAACATTATCTCTATGTTGAAATATGTGAGATATATATAGATCACAAGATTTTTAAATTTGTCTTTACATTGAAAGAACATAACATGAGGAACATGAAAGGGCTCTAGTTACTCAACTATTATGATTTCTCAATACACTAACACCCATGAAAAAAATAAGTTAGTGGATGCATTAAGTCGTAAACATTGTGAAATTATAAAAAATAAGGATTGAGAAAAATCCTATGTTCATAGATTCAATTAAGATATATTTTGGAATCATTAAGGAAGAAAAAACAACATACATTTTTTAAATGATGGAAAATCCATATTTAAAATACAAGATAAAAAATTCTCAATATGATGATGATAATTTTCAAAAGAAAATTAAATCAGTTAAGTATGGATGATTGGAAGACATTTTGTATGAGGATGGAGTTCTAAAATTCTGAAATAGGTTATTTGTTCCATCATTAAATGAACTAAAAATGAAACTATTTGTTGATGCTAATTGCTCAAATTTCAATATACACCATGGTAGTACCAAGATTTATGGAGATCTAACAAAAAAAGATTTTGTGGGATAATATGTAGCGAAAAATTAATAACTATGTGTCAATGTGTCTGGTTTTGCAACAAGTGAAGTCCAAGAGAAAACATCCTTGAAGTGTCATGCAACCTCTACCTATTCTTATGTGGAAGTGGGATGAAATTACGATGTACTCTATCATGGGACTACCAATGACACCTAGAAGGAATGATGTAATATGTGTAATAGTAGATCAAATTAAAAAGGCATCACATTTTCATATAGTAAGAGAAAATTTACTTATTGATCCCTTAGAAATACTCTATATTAATGATGTTTTAAGTCTTCGGGGTGCACCTCTATCAAATGTATCTGATTTGGATTATTTTTTACATAAAAATTCTAGAATAGTCTTCACAAGGATTTGGATAATGAGATTTATTTGAGTAATGCTTTTCACCCTCAAAACGACTAGATAATGTAAGTGGACTATTAAAACATTAGAAGACATGTTGAGATCATGATCACCTGGCTTTCACGGTATATGAGATTAGTATTTTTCTTTGGTAGAGTTTTCCTACAATAACAATTCCCGTTCTATTATTCAAATAGAACCATATAAAGAATTATATGGTAAGAGATTTCATACTCCAACATGTTGGGATGATGAATATGGGAGGAAGATTACATGCCTAGAAATTGTTGAAGAGAAAATGTGAATCATAACTACTATTACATGTCCTTTCAAGGCACCTCAAAATTGGAAAAAGAGTAATATTGACAACCGATGAATGGATTTGGAATTTCACGTGGGGGATCATGTATTTCTAAATGAAATTCCATGGAAGGGTTTCATAAGGTTCAGTAAGAGAGGGAATCGTATCACTAGGTACATTTTCCCATTTTAAATTCTAGAAATAATAGGATTTCTTGCTTTCCGATTAGTAATATCACTAAGTCTCTCCAATAGTTATGATGTGTTCCATATATCATTATCAAAAAAGTACATTCCAAACCCGATGTATGTACTGACATGTGAAGAAATAGAAATAGAACCTTATTTCTCTTACTGTGAAGTTATTATTGAGATTCTTGAAATAGGAGAGTAAGTATGAAAAATCAGATGAGTTGACTAGTAATAGTTCATTATAGGAACCATAAAATAGAATAAGAAATGTCGGAACCTAATGATGTAATGAATAATAACCACCCCCATATCCATAGAATGAAATATTGATGACAATTTCAAGGAAATTTTTTTTAAGTAGAGAAGAATATTACACCCAAAGTTTTTAGGGTATGTATCTTCTTAAATAAATTCATTCAATAGCTTATGTTTCTCACAAAAATGTACTTAAACAAATGGTAATAGACTATTAAATAGTTACTTGATCTTTGGAATAGTAATGTGACACCTATGAATAGTAATTCAGATAATATAATAGTAACCTCACCAATGAATTTATAAATAAAATATTGGATTGTTAAAAATGAAAATATGATATAACTATATCATTTTATATATACATAAATATTTTGAAATTGATAAATTAATTGTTGGAATTTTTATAAAACGTAATGTTTATTTATAATTTTATAATTAATATAATGATTTAAAATAATGATTATCTTTATAAAATATAATGACTAATTAACATTTTTTTGTTGTATGATTATAATATAATTTTTTCAGACATTCATTAATTTTTCAATGTGTTATAAAATCAGTTATAATTTTAAAATTGGTATTATTTTAGTAAATGATGATTTGAATTATTAAATAAATTTCTCGTATTCATATTTTTTTTAAAAATGGAGTTCATTTTTTAATTCTACATTTCAATAAAATGTAATGGTGATAGATTGGTATTTTTCTAAAATAAGTGAATTTTGGTGAATAGTGAAATATAATAATTTACGATATAATCTAAATACCAGAATAACTAGGTAATAGGTGATTTATGGATGTTGTAAGCCCATAAAAATAACCTATAATAAATTATAATAATATATTTTTTTATTTGGTTTAATATTTTTAGAGTCTTGATACAAAATAATTAAAAATTAATAATATTAATAAAAACACCCCTCTCATCCACTATAAATAACACCCCTCACCAACTCTTCTCCTCACACCTCACAATCAATCAAGATTGTATAATTTATACCCAATACACGTCCAAACGCTCTCCCGTACATCTAGGAGAATTTTTTTAACCAAAATTCCAATCTCAAATGCCTCAAGGCAGTCTCAAAGAGAATAAATTCAAGAGGTAAAATCCTTTTTTGTTTTCCTTTATTTTCATTTCAATTTCTTTCTTTTTATATCTATTTTATGCATCCACTTATACTAGTGCAATTATAACTATAGTATAATAAATATTCTATATTTTTATTATATTAGTTTACGATCTCTCATCAAACCCATTCTTATATCTCTTTTATTCTAAAAAATAAAACATCATCTCTGATGTGTCGATTTACCACCATCCTAGAAAATGTGTTTCATTTTCCATTACTACCACAATGTATGGTCATTAAACCATTATTATGGTTATATAAGACTTTATTATACATATTAAATGTTATACATTTTTTTTATAACTAGTATATATTCATTATATTAATTAATAAAATAAAACAAGTTTGTGATGACCGAAAAGGCCAAAATGATCTAAGTTATTATCATTAACGTTTTATCTAATAAATCATCCTCATATCTAGAAAAAAATTAAATGTAAAACTATTTAATATTATATAAGTTCATTAATAACATATAATTTCAATTATGGATAACCATTACCACTTTAGATGATCCTTCATACATGTAAACAAGTAATCTAATCAGAAAAACAAGGGAAACGAACACTCTCGAACGATGAAAATGAACTTATAACTCATCAAAAATGCCATAGATGACTTTAATTAAATTATAATAAATAAAATAAATGTATAATTGTTTCTTAATTTAATTATTAATTAATCCAATTTCATTATCCATGGCATTATTTGTGATTTTAGAACAATTTTATACATAAGGTAAGGGATTCTCCATAAACATCTATTTTTCCATTAGGTTTCTATTTATCTCTCTTTAACCTAATTTATTTCTTAATTAATATTAATTAATAATCCTATTTTTTTTATTTTACAAAAATATTTACCTAGGTCAATTATCCCTTTGTATTTGGGGAAATATTGGTATTTAAGGTTCTTTTTTCAATTCCTCCCTATAAGAAACCCCGATTTAAGGGAACTTCCCATTTTCTTAACAATTATCAAGTACACTCCATAATATGTTCTAATCCAACAATATTTTTCTAAAATAAATATTTTTAATAGTAAAAACTATTTTTGTTCATTTTTAGTTTTATTCAAAAAATATTAATCATTTATCTGTTTTAAAGACTCATTAATTTTTTCCCTTAAACCGCACTAAAGAGGCTCTTTTTTAATGTTTCATAATTTGATTTACTTATTTAAACTATATATATATATTTAAGTTTACCATGATCTATTCATGTTTAACTTATATATGTTCAATTATTATTATAATCCATTATCTCATGGATACCATTATGATATTCCCTTTAGTTATGCTTATTCACCACATATTCCATGTTTCTGGTGTATGTATACATCCCATTTGTCATTATTCATTGAATATTTCATTAAATATCCATATTTATTTATATCATGAATATGATTATTCTATTATCTATATTCCATTTCTATATATTGTGTTTTATATTATTTCTTTATTTTAATTAAATCTTTGTATGAAGAATTATTTGGACTTGTAGTGAAGGGTGGGGCCCAGTTATAAATAACCCCATGATGTATCGAAATGTCTCATGAGAAAAAATAGTTAGAAATAAACACTTTTGGTTTGTTTCCAAAAAGAATGCACTTGATTTTTAACTACAAGATTAAACCATCTTTATAGTATAATGGTTCATGTTCCAAATACATTACATCAAATAAAAAACATTTTCCTTCCTCAATATTCCATTATTAATTTCCATGAGTTCTTCAATATAAAAAATTTATGGATGCATTTTCATAATTATGGTATTTATGGCCTGGGTTTTTTATATTATTTGCTGGCTACAATTTCTATGTCTTATTTACTTTTCTTCACTTATTATTGTTTCATATTACCCTTACAAGAAGTTTGATCTCACCCTTTTATTTTTTTCCATCCCTAAAATGTGAGAATTAAATAAGTGAATAACTGAAAACAATAATTTTATTTCTTGTCTTATGTTCGATGTCTAAATACTGATCATATAAGGGAACTATCAATGTATATAGTTCTTTAATACTACAAAACTAATCGATACTCTGTGATGTTGTCTCTTGTATCTATGTTATTATAATAAAACAACAACCAACTCTAGGTAACTAGGGTTAGGGTTGTTTCACAATATTTATTCCATGACTTTTGATTAATATATTAAATATTTAGGCTATGATATTATAATGATATGATCAGTTTCTAATAAACCTATTCTCATGATTATGCTTACATATACCCCTATTACCATTATTGAGTATTTGAGATCACCACTTTCTTATGTTTCCTTTCACCATGCTATGAATAAAGGTTTTAAGTAGAACTAATAAACGGGATGATATTTATGAGAGATGTTGGAGATCATTCACTAAACCAGATGAATGTTTTCTATGTTTCCAAATACACTAAACTATTATGATCCTTGGTTATGCATTTTATAATGTGATAAATATTCCTATAAAATGATGTAATTTTCATGTTTGTTAATCATTTTTCTCTATAGTTTATATCAAGGGAATGTTTTAGTGTTCCTTTAGAAACTATGATGATAATACATTTGTGATATACCGAGGGATATTTTTAAGGATATGACTAGGGATTTAAAAAAGGATAATCCAAATGTATGCTATATTAAATAACTAGGTTTCCTTATTTAGACATCATATAAGTAATTTTTTATTAATATGTGGTATTCTACTTTGATATGTATTCCCCATACTATGATTTATAGTCTTAGTCAATAGTACAAACTAGAGGGAACAAAATTAACATTGATTTTTTTAGATGTGGAAATTATGGGCCTTAAGAAAATATATTTCTTAGGTGGAAATCCCATGAAGAGAGTTGGGAAGGTGGTATGAGTAATGGTTATACTTCTGAAGATAAAGGGATCGTAAACGATGTGTGGAAGTTATGGGACATTACAACAGTATTATGTACATTAAATGTAAGAATAATTATTATATTTATGTTGAGAAAACTTAATACATTGTTCATATTTCATATTCTTTGAATGTGGTATTATAAAATATGATGATAAAGCCTGAGTAATGGTTTAAGAAAAAAGTTGGTTTATTAATGTTTATATGTTTCGGAATTCGATGATTATATTTTAAAAATCATGAAATAAATAAGTATTTTGAGTATAATTTTTTATTAAAGATTGAAAAGGATATGATAAATGTTGCTAAGGACATATAAAAATGACTTATTGGAAAGGAGATATTTTGATTTAGGGAAGGTAACCCTTAATTTTTTTTTGATATTGAGAAAATTGTGATTGAATTTGATAAAGAGATGATTGATATGGATAAAAAAAGGTGGATAGTACTGATTACCATGGAAAAATTATTGATTTGATTAAAATCTAGTGTTTGTAATCAGGGATAAAGCTTCCAACATCATGTATTTAAGGAATATAACCAACAAACATTGTAATAAAAAATTCATGCATGTTTTCCAAAAGTATTTTATGGTAATTCCTGGATATTACCTTGTTCTAAGAGAATATACAATGAGGGTATTCACATGTTTTCATTGTGACAACCAATAGCTACTTTATGATAACAGGGTATCAATGTTAAGAGATTTAATGACCTTCTTTCTATGGTTTTGGATTTTCATCTATCATAAGGGTTGTAAGGTTCAACATTTAAGTAATGATTTATGTTATACTTTGGATGTGGTTTTATATATTCATATATTATATCACCATATGACGATTTCTGCATATTGGATGACATATGTGACCTATTTTTTATTCTAAAGATAGATGGAATGACCTATAATTATTTTTATTAATCTCATGATCTTATAATGCTCTAGGAATGAAAAGATCACATTCATTTCTTATAATAAGAGATGAAGTGGAAATTGATCGAGTAAAAAGAAAAGGGGTGATTTTTCTAATATCAAGTTATTATATCTCCTTGTGAAAATTATTAAACATTAAGAAAATGGTCTTGAAATAAAATTTTCTCATGTAATCATCATTTTTTATGATATCAATGACATTTTTAATGATTATTTGGGTTATGTCCTTGGGATAATTACCTTACCTATATACATGATCCCTATTACACGCCATCAAAAATTGATAGTTATATTTCTCTTATATATCCATGTTTTCACTTGCCGCCTATGTTCTCCAATGTAGAGACGGAGTTATGAGTTACCCTAGGTAATTGTTATGTTTCCAAATTTATTTTTTAAAAATTAATGTTTACTATTTATTCTTACGATGCGGGTTTCTATGAAAAGAACATTGAAGTACTAAACTATTGATAACACAGACAAATTTTAAGTGAAAAATACATTTTTAAGGGGTAGGATGTAACTCCCCTAATTTTTGTGAAATATTTTTTCCCAATTAATTTACTCTTTTCAATATTCTATATTCCACGCAAAACTCAATTTAAATTTTGTTTTGTGAAATCACATAGCTTGGTTTTCGTTGCAAGAAACACCATGTTATGATTGTCTTTGATGAATTGTTTTATTATATTTCAGTATGAACAAAACTATATTTTTCCTTTTTTACACAAAATTTCTACTTCCTTTGATTACTTATGTTACATGCAAGACCATTTTTTACCACACTAAAATATAGTATTAATACTATTATTAAAATTTTATTATAGTAACCACCAATCCATTGGGTTGGAAGTTATGAATATGATTAAAGAAATTGTTAAAATAATATTTTCAAATTTATATAAAAATGAATCAATAGGTTATCAATTATATGAAACAAATGTAATAACTACTTGAAAATAATGAAATTACTTCTCTATGAAAGCTATTTATCAATATAAAGATAGAAATTTATATCAATAAAACAAAAAAATAAGTTTTTATTAATATTTTCTTCAAAATTTATATAATATATATTCAATCAATATTTTTTAAACTCAAAAAATTAATTTTACTGGTATCAGATAATAATAAATCAAATTTTACGAATAAAATATGTATTTTTATAAAAACTAATTTCCCTACCTTTTAATGGAAACCCCCGTTTATTTTTTTTGAAAATTTTATAACTTTTATATGATTAAATAAACATATTTGTTTTACTTGGTATGTAAAAATTAACATAGGGATACTTTTTTTTATTTTTATGAGAAATTTCATTTTTGGATAAATACCAACAAATACTGAATTCTTAGATCCAAACTACATTTTCATCTAATTTATTTATATAATTAAATTATATTTAAATTTTTTCCAATGAAAATTAGATAAATTATATATAAATTAATATAATTTATGTCATTGGAACCAATTTCACACTGAAACTAGATATAAAAAAATTACATTTTTTGAACAGTTTTACTCTAAAACCCCATTTTTACCATCACATATGTAGGATTAATATTAAATTAATTTCTAACCATTATGTGATTTTAATTTTTTAAATAGATTCTATATTTTTAATTGAAATAATTTATAATATCTATTAATTTGGTCTATGGTTTTACAAAAAATATAATTGAATATAATTAAAATTAATTACAATGATTAAGGAAATAACGAGTTTACATAGTTGTTAAAGTATATCATATGTTGAAAAATATCCTAGATACTTATATAAAATCCATTTTATTGACATATTTCTACCTTATATTAATTTTTCTTGAAAATTGAAATTTAGTTCAGGCACACGATTTAAGGGAGTCCCCTCAATAGTGTTTACCTTTTTATACTTGCAAGAAGGTCATTCCTCCTCTAGTATAAAAAGGTAAATAACCACCCTCGCTTCCTCGCACCGCTCAAGACACATTGGTTCATAAAAAAACATCCAAAATTTGTTTCAAAACTCCATCCTACCTACCTAGAAGCCTCTCTATGGGAAGAAATCCAACGTATGAATCCCTTTGGTGCAACCCAAAAAAAGTTACTCAATGAATAAGTAATATCCTTCTACAAGCTCTTTTGTTTTATTTATTTTTCCACCCCTTAAATTTATGTATTCACATAAATATATAATAAAATAAGTGTCATATGTATACTGTTATTTTTTTATTTTATTCTTTTGACCTACACTTAAACACACTTCCATTAAATAGAATAAATAACAATCGTTTGTGTGTGTGGTAGACTTGCACATCGAAAAATAATGTTTCTTATTCTTCCATTGTTTCACTTTATGGTTGGAATTAATGATGGAATTTATGTTTTATTATTATATATATTATTTTTATTATTTCTCTCATTATTATTTTATTTTAATAAAATACATAGCTTCAGGATTTCCATTTTGTAGAAACTAAGACAACTTCGTTTGGGGATGTGTGGACTACCGCCTCTACAAAGTGATGTGATTCATTCCCAATTTACATGGAATTTATTAAGAATGGGTTTAGATAACATTTATGATATATATAAAATAATAATTCAACTATAATGATAATATATATCTGTTTTATTTACATTCTTTCTTTCAATATTTTAATTAAATGGAAACAACATTCATATGTACATACGGCCTATCGTTTCTATGAACAGTCTCTTACATTTCATATTTCAATAATTTATATTTTATTAAAAATAAATATATAAATAATAGATATGATATTTAGATCATTTATTTTATTATTTAAATAATTAAGTCATGATCTAAGTAAGAGTATCAAGAATAACAATTCAAAACATATATGAAAAGAGAAAGTGAATATTACGCAAACCTAGCATTAACATGGAATTATTAATAAAATGGTAATATAAAGTCATAATAAAATGATATATCGTATTAGATATAATAATATGGTTCTTTGGTATATTTATAATAAAATTATACTTATTATACAAGAGTTTTGAACATGAATAAAATAGTCAATATTTATGTTAAGGGTTTTCTTATCTCACAATTATTTCTATGAGACTTATGGCTTACTCACCAATCAATTAATATGCGTGTTATATATAAATAACATTAATTTATTGTATGATTCATATATATACATTTATGTTTTTTTACGTTTCCATTTGATTATTTTTCTCTTATGGGGTTTATGGTTCAAAAGATACAAAATTGGTATGGTGATTTTGTCTCAATTTTCTTACTTTGAGATACATTCCATGTTTATCACCTATATTATTATATGATGTTTATTTGATTTATTATAAAACGATAAAAGTATTCTTATGTTCATGATATTTTTCTATTCATGTAATTTTATTCTTTCTAAAGGATTAAGATTCAATGTGTCCAAATTGTTAAAGGATTATTTCTACAGACTGAAAATCCATTTTTTTTATTTTTGAAAAACACTTTATGGTTAAGTGAGAACCCGCCAGAAAACAAATCCATTTCAAAGGATAATGGAGAACCCAAACCAAAAAACAAAACAGAACAGGACAATCAAGGAATTTTTTTTGACTAAAAATTCAATTTTTATATTTTTGAAAATATTTTTGGTTAAGTGAGAACCCACCATACAAATCATTTTAAGGCCATGTGAGAAACATCAAATCATCACAAGGAACCATAAAAAATTTGGTCAATGAAAACAGTCTTGGACCACGCCCATCCCAAAAAAACCCCCATAAAAACATGTGATACCATTACTTTGAGGCTAAGTGAGAACCAAACTCAAGATCCTCCATGATCAGAAATACCATCATCATATTTTCCAACACCATCCCAATTTTCCAAAGAATTGTTTGAATTGGCCCAAAGTGGGGGCGTGCGCAAAGGGTAGGGCCAAAAGAGTAGAGGAGAATCATCAAATGAAATTAACAGACCCAGGAACAGAAAAAAAAAACACAAATAGAAAAACAGTGAAACGGTGGGGGGGGAGGAAGCAAGGAAATTGTCCAATCACCAAGCGTTCATGAGGTAATCCTTTATGCCCTCGAATTGACCTGGAAGAAGACATGGCCCTGGCTGTTCTGACCCTGAAGAAAACCAGAAAACAAAACTACTAAGGAGAGAACATTGTAGGTACCAAGAATTACTGTATATGACATCTGCATAATCATATTAAAATTGGGAAACAAACAATTCCCCTACTGTTAATTGGAAAGGATAAGAGCACCATGGGCACAGAACGTTTCTGCGACGTCCATCTGCGTCCACGTACAGGCTTAGGTTGTTGATGATGAACCTTGAGAAGAAACCCCTAGATCCGATTCTAATCATATCCAAATTAATCTCCGCAGTACCGAACTTGGTGGAGGAGTCTGGTACACCAACGCCAGCTAGGGAGGTCATGTGGTCACTTTCTCCATGCATCGATGCCAACAGCCTCACGACGGCAGGATCCGAGAGTGAGGTTGGAGTCGTGGGTCGTCTGCGTCGCGCGAGGGGAAAACCAGACAAGAGCGAAGCTGAGGAGAAGTGGTGCTGAGGCAGAAACCCTAGGCCGAATGTGAGCAACATCGTCTGAACCCACCAACAGTGAGGAAGGGGATCGACAGGGTCACACGAGGTGGTAGCCGGACAGAGGTGGGATGGGAGTCTAGGAGAGTAAAGGATAATTTCTACAACCTCATCATTTATCGAGATTTTTTATTATTACACTTCCATTAATGAAACCATATGATCCATATCTCATGAAATATCATGATTTTTATTCTCTTATGGTTATCTAAGATATATCCATGTATTGGTTTAATTTTTTCACTCTTTAGTACCTAATATAATAAAGAAATAATTTTTAATGATATTCTATTTAACTTCTCTCTTTGATCAGAATTTTTTTTTCAAAAATCATGTTTCCTAAAAATGTACTAATTTTTTTTTACTATGATGTGTAAAATAAATTCATACACGTGATTAATTTTTTTAATAAAAATGTTTTAAAATATATCTACTTGTCCTTTTCCGATCAATGCACTTTTCTAAATTTTTTACATTTTTAAAGGAATGTTCAACATGTAAGTATTTATCAACCATCATGATTATCATTTTCTTGAATATTTATTGGAAAGTTTAGAAAAAAAATTTAAATAAATTTTTTCCATAAGATTCTTGAAATTAATTTTTTGTGTGGTTTTAAAATAAAAATTATTTAACAAAAATATCTTTAAAAGAGTTTTAAATTATTTTGAAAGAATAATGTACTATTATTCAAGTTTATTTTCAAAGGAAATAGATTATAAAATATTTTTTTTAAAAAAAAAATTCAGTGTAGAAACTATATTTTCCTTAAGTGATGTTTGAAATTATTTCAAAATATTAATTTATAAGTTTTCAATGTGTTGTTCCAGGAAAACAATTTTGCAAATGTTTTATTTCTAAAAAAATCATTTTCAATGAAAGGTTATTTTCATTATGAAATATGCAAACGAGTTTTTCAAAATCCTTCTCCATCTATGCTGGAATCCTTTGATATAGTTTAGAATTTATTGGGGATATAACCCAAGGACAAAATTATTATTCTTCCTTTCTTTGATTAGTGTTTATAATGAGATGTTTCCTATGAAACTCATTTCTCATCCACATGTTTTATAATGATAAATCAAATATGAAACTCACTTCCTTTAATCGGTTATTATATTATGAAATTATTATGAATCCTATCTGTTTTCCTTAGGTTATGATATGATAAAATGTTTATGATACCCTTTTCATTTCATGGGTTATAATATGACATTTATTAAACCCATCAATTTTTATGGGTCATGAAATGATGAATGTTTTATTATCTAATGTAATATGTCTATAAGATTTCATTATGTGATTGGTGAGACCTATATCTCCCTCCAATTCATTGGGTAAAGATTTTAATCTAATGAGAATGATAGGAATAGAATGAGAAGTGAACTCAATTTTGTATAACAGGAAGAGAAAAGGAAGTGAACTTGGTTCTGTAATACATGAATAGAATGATAAGTGAACATGGTTTAGTGATACATGGTTGAAATGGTAAGTTAACCATGTTCAGTAATATAAGCCTAGAATAGGAAGTGAACCTGGTTTATAAATGTAGGGCTGTAATGGGATGTAAATTGGGTTCAACAATAATGGGGTTGAATGAGAAGTGAACGCACTTTCATAATACAAGAATTGAATACGGAGTGAACTTGATTCAAAATGATAAGGATGGAATTAGGAGTGAACTCTATTTAGTATAACATGTCTAGAATGAGGAGTGATCATGGTTTAGTATCAAAGGGGTTTAATGAGGAGTAAACTCAGTTCAGTATGATAGGGATGTAATTTGGAGTGACCAAGGATCAATATAACATGATTGGAATGAGGAGCGAAATTAGTTCAATATGATATGGATATAATGAGGGTTTAACTCAGTATAGTATGATAGGGTGGGAATGTGGATTGAACATGGTTCAGTCTTACATGGATGTAATGGGATGTAATGTTGGATTAGTAATGTAGTGTTGGAAAAATAGTAAATATCATTTAATAATATAGGGATAGAATGAGAATGGAACATATCTCATTAATATAAGGCTAAAATTGGGAGTTTCCCTAGTTCAGTTAAGGAATTTTACACCAATATTTTCTTGTAAGTAATCCTTGACTATTATGGAAATCATTTTATATGTATTGCAAAATTCAATTTCATATTCCTATATTATGATTCAATCTATTATTCTCTTGATTAGATTTTGATTCATGTATAGTGAACTATGAATATTTATTTTATGACTCTCGATTATGATCTTTTATATGGAATGTATGATCTTCTGATGATATGATCATGTTCCCATACCCATGTTCTTAGGATTATTCTTACATATACCATTGTATACCCTTAATGAGAATTTGATCTCACCCCTTTCTTATGTTTTCTTTACACATGTTATTGACAAAGGTAATGTTTATGAGAAATAAATAGGAACATATTTATAGAATAAGTTGAAGTTATTTCATCAAACTAGAATAATTTGTTCCATGTTTCCAAAGACACAAAAATATTACGGTCTTCAGGCATGTCTTTTTTTAATTTTCTAAATATTCATCTAAAATTATGTAATATAATTTTATATTAATCCTTGGTCACTATTTATATTATACATGATATGGGTGAACTATTATGTGTCTCATTATGTGTGATGAATTGAATATGTTGTCAAGGTTAGTGTGGGATGTGGGAAGTACATGTTTGTGGTGTTTTCCTTCGGTATTTTTTTCATGTGATGCCATTGTTTTTTGAATGACCACCAATGCTATTATTACATGGGAATTATGAGGATAATAGGTGGGAAGTAGTGTGACATTATTTTGATAGTTTATAGCTATCACAACCTAGTCTCCCTAGTAGTTTGTAACACTTGGCTAAAGGTATGGTCGTTGACAAAAAATCTTAGGGAAATTCAGTTGATAGATGTGTAACCATTAACCTACTAAATAGTATGTCCACTAGTATGTGTTCTGTGTTTCCTATTAGTTAATTTTTTCTTCCACATGTTATGTACCATATTTCTTATAATATATATATATATAAATATATATATATATATATTGGAATTTTATTTCTTATTTGTTTTATAGATATACTTTTTATGTTGTTACATTTTATAGATATTGACATGATACTGATGAGTTTGTATTCAATCATTTTAATGGAATTATTTTTTATATGAAATGGTTATGTTTCATTATTGTTTTACTTGTTTCAATAATAAACTTTGTGTATGGTGTGTAAAATCTTATAAGGAATACTGGTAAATGGTTTTCTAAGTGTTCCATAGTTGGCAATTTTGAAATATTTGAAACCATGTGTGAGTTGTTTTCAAAATTATGATGTTTAAAATAAAATGGTTTGGAATCCATGAATTTGGTTTTGTTTTGGAAAATCTCATCCTTTTGAAATGGATTTATATATGTAATACTTTTAGTATTTTCATGGTTCATTATTCTCTTATTTTCATGTTTTTTGATTAGGAAAGTAATGTACAATTTTCATGTTTTTTCAAACTATACTATTTGTTTATTTTATAAAATAATTAAAACAAACTCGTGATGGTATCATATTGGCTTTGGTTCACACCCTACATAATCATGTTGGTGGGTATGTAGTCTTCATATTTTTTAATTGGTCTTGCCTTTTATGTAGTATTTAGTACCATATTCTTTGGAAAGAATACAGTTGTAGTTATTATGGTAGTGACTTCGGAGTCACACTACGATTGTTTGAAGATATTTGGTTTCATGTAATTGATTGGATAAATATTTTTTTATCAACATTGGTCATCCATTTTGATTCTTTAAGCTTTAATTTTTGTCTGAAACCTTGAATTATTTAGTTATTTTTTATTTTTCCATTGTCTTGTATCATTGTATCTTCATTTAGATTTACCATGTTTTGATGATCATTTTTTTATTATTGATGGTGGAACCTTACCCAATGGTTATGTTTGATAACCTTTATACATATCAATTTCCTAGAGGGATTCAGGTCACTCCTCGTGTATGTGGCATGCTATTTATAGCGCCAGTTCGGATAGTATCCTTGGTTGTTTCGTTACAATTTGTTTTATGAAATATTTTTTGAGAATGTATTCTTATCATAGATTTTTTAACACATTTAGTGAACACTTTATCATCACACTTGATGTAAGTAAATCATCACGACTCTTTCATGGATTCTTCGTCAGGTGTAATCCATGGGAAGAAAGAAGCATTTTTTTTCTCATGTGTTAGTCATTATAGAATAATCAATCATAGAAGAAGATATTGATCACTACACTAATATTACAGGTATTCTATATCTTTCAGTTTTCTTGTTTATTGATGAATTTTTTATTTATTCTAGATATATTATTCATTTTTTGGAGTTATCTTTTACTTCCTAGGATAATAGGATGATTCCTTGATATCAATAAAAGTATTCTCAAGTAGCTACTTAAGGATATATCCTTGTGAATGTCTCCACTATCCTAGGTTTTAAGGAATATAAAATCCTTAACTTTTTACTATGACTATGTTTTCAAGGTATTTTTCAAAAAAAGTATTCAATAAATGGAAAATTACTTGGAATTATAGACCAGTTTTAAAGAAAAATTTAAGAATCAATGAAAATGGTTATTCGTGTACTTTTAGACACCCCCAATTATTGCGCCACATGATTTCTGATATAAATCACGTGGAATTTATCAACATGGAGGATTACTATGTTTGTAAATAATTTATGAAAAGGGTTTTTTTCTTATTAGGGTTTTGTAGGTGATATGATATTTATCGTTATGTTTTATAATTAATGATGGGGTGATATTATGGAAAGTATGTTTTCTCACCTCCACTTGAGTTATAACATGGTAACCCTAGGTAGACATGTATAGGTTTTGGATGTATTTTAAACTAGAATACTTTATTCAAAATAGATAGTTCCATATGTATGATAGCTTCATATAATTAATTTTTAATTGGAAATACCAAAATAGGAAGCTGAAAGAGGTATTCTGTTAGGATGAACATAACGGCCTAGTGTTTCGAGAACAACGTTGATTATGATTTCTGGTTAGATCCTAGTGAGTTTCCAAATAATTTTTTCCCTTGATGAATCATTCATTGGGTTTCAAAAATTATGATCAATTTAATCTCTTAATTTTATAAACCAATACATTACCATATTTTCCTTAAGATTTTGTTGATATCTTTGAAATACACACATCACACATTTAAAAAAAATATTTAGATATTTTTTTCATACACAATTGATTTAGAATAGTTTTTGATTGATTATAAGGTAAATTTATATATTATATATCCAACCAAATATTTTGACACTTGTCTAATAAGAATAAGATGGGAATAGACCCAATATTACACTTAAAAGTCTATATTTTTTTTACTAAAAGTAGTTTTGTCGTCTTTCCATGGTGAACCCATTTTAAATAAAAATTAAGACTCTTTTATAAATTTAATATATAAAAATAAACTACTTCATTGAAATATAAAAGTAAAAATTAGTTTAGGGTGAATTTTCGGTATTTTTCAGTAAGGATTCATTTTTTAATGAAGCATGAAAAATATTGAAATTTAAATCAAAACCCTTTTTTTATAATTTATTTATAGCTTTAAATGATAATTTTTATTTTTTTAAAGTTTAATTATATTATATTTTTATCAATTACTAAAATTTATGGTGTTGGGATCAATTTCACATTGAAATTGAATTTAAAAATTCTATCAATCTTTTGACGTTTTTACTTTAAAAAATTGCATTATCATCTAGCCTTTGGGATAGATGTTAAATTGATTTATGTCTCTTCTATGATTTGAATTTGGAAAAATAGATTCCATATTTGGAATCATAATAATTTCTAATTTCTAATATATTCTACTTAGTTGTAAAAAAATTATTAGGCAAAGTAACTAATATTATTTACAATTATTAAGAAAAAATTAATCTTAAAAAAGGATTAATCCCTTAACTTACAGGACCAAATAAACTATACAATTGTACAAAACATATTTTATGGACATATATTGTCCATAAACCTTATATTATTTCTTTGGGTTTTTTTGACTTCTTTTATCTAATAACATGTGTAAACTTAACATGTTTTCAAAAATTCCAAATGAGTCATTTTCCTTCCCTATAAAAGGTCACCACCTATCCCCATTCATCACACCTCTCAAAACAATTAGGTTTGTCCATGATCTGACCATGTAGTCTCCAAAAATCCCTCCCCTATATTTATAAGCCTCCCTTTGTCTAGGAATCCACCTAAAGAAGACTTTTCGTTCAAACCAAAAGATGTCACCAATTTAAGAGGTAGTGTCTCCACTCATGATATTTATTATCATTCAGATTTTCCACTACCTATAAAATAACAATTATATGATTCCATAACCACACCAGTATAATAAATATATTAGGATTTTTTTATTTTAATAGTTCATCCTACACTTACACACACCTCCCTATAATGGGTAACAAACATATTGTTTCTCTGTATGTTGAACTACATCCTCACAAAAATATGATTGTTTGATTTTCCCCAACCACCTCTCATGGTGGCCATTATTATGGAAAATATGTTTATAAAGGATATAAATCTTAATTATAATGTATTTAGGATTTTTTATTTTTTATTAAGAAGATACCTTTATACTTTCCAATTTGTGTTAATATGATAATTTCGTTTGAGGAAGTGTGGACTATCGTCCCCTCAAAGAGATATGACTCATTGATTCTATGAATGTAATGTATAAAGGATGTTATTAACAAACATATATGACATATATAACATATAAATTATTCTATAATTAAAATATACATATGTACTATAACATCCCAGGTAAATAAAGACTAATTAATTTCATATATTTGAGAATTAAATATTAATTTTACTTTAAAGGGGTTGCTATGTTCGATAGCGTAGCCGATACGCAACAAAGAGTTTCTTTGAAATTTTACTTTGCACACTAGTAAAAAAATAATATTATTTTAAATGGTAGTTAACAAGTAGCCGTTGTATTGGCGGGAATGAATAGAAATAACTAAAATATGATTATATATGTTTTTTTAAATGTTTTTATATTTACCCAATAAAATATGAAGGCTTAAAATACGAAAAGAATTCAATTTTGGGCATATATACTCTAATTTTCACTAAAGGCTCACTTATCGCCTTTTGATAGAGAATTGTCATTAAATATAGTTTTGGTCACTCTTATACATTATATTAGACCAAATAAAAAACTTCTTTAGAATCAGGACATCAAAATTTACTTTGTGTGAATTTTTGGTATTTTTCCGATAAAGTTCATTTATTAATGAATAGTGAAAAATGTTGTATTTTAATTCAAAACCTCTTTTTAATCTAATTTATTTATATGATTAGATTATATTTTCAATTGGGTTTAAAGTTAAATTAGAATATATTTTTACCATTTAACACATTAGGGGTCATTGGAATTAATTTCACTTTGAAATTGGACTTAAACTAGTGTCAATCTTTTGATACTTATTGTTTCATAAAAACACGCTATTTGCTCTGACAGCAGGAATTAATTATTAAAATAATTAATTCAACTAATATGCTTTAAATTTTGTAAAAAATACTTCATTTTTGAATTCTGAATGTCAAATATATCTTAGGGTGATGTTTTGGTATTTTTCTGAAAAACATCAATTTTTTATGAACAGTAAAACCACTAAGTTGTACTTAAAAAATTGATTTTTCATTTAAATGAAATTTTACCAACTCTGTGTTTTGAATTTCAAAAATCTGACATAAATGGTTTTCATTAAGAAGTAAAATGTGGTTCAATGGGATTAAAATAATTTTTTTGGTGAATGGTAACTTTTAAGTTTTTAATCGCGATTAGAGGTAATTAGTGTGGTTTAAGGTAAAAATAATGTTTTAATATTATAAAATGACTTAGACACATGTCCTACCCTCATTGGATGTGTCATGGCCATCCCAGATAATCCATGGGGTAACTTGGGGACCCCATGGAGCCACATTGGTAGGAAAATGACATTAATACCTTTTTATTTAAAGTTAAAATTAAAATGTCACAAACATGTGTTGTTTTACTAAAACAATTTTTACATGGGGTTATACAAGTCAGATATTTGACTATAAATACTCATTAGAAATCTAAAAATATTTCCTAAATCATGATTGTGTTTTTATAATTTTTAGACATTAAATAAATTAAATTATTTATGACACCATGATGATGCAGTGATTACCTCATTATTTAACGATTTAAATAAAATGAACATGTAATGTATAATCTAAGACCTACACTTGTCGAAAACCTGTATGGGTATATTTAGAACCCTTATCACCTTATCCGCGAATTATATCAATGTGGGACCTTTTAAATCCGAAACGCATTTTAAAATAAAGTAACATTTCTTTACTTTCCAAGAGTGCCCCTCCTCTCCTCTTATAAAGGGCCCTCACCTCTAACACCGTACCCACACTTCCAAAGCCTTTGTATCGGCCAAAACCTACCCATTTTGTCTCTCCACATCCCTCTATTACTCCTTGAAGCCTCACTTTGGGCAGAAGTCTTTCCAAGGAAGCCTTTGAGCACAAATCAAAAAGAGTTACCCGTTTCAAAGGTAGGGTTTTCTTTTGTGTTCTTTTGTTTTATTTTGATTCTCCAACCCCATAAACTCTTTTTATTTATTAATTTTCTAACGACAAAAGAATCCTAAATATACTAGGATTTTTTTATAATAATTATTCGAGCTACACTTACACACACCTTCATCTAATGGTTAAATAACATTCTGTTTCTGTGGATGGCGAATTTCTGCCTCTCGAAACGATGATTGTTCAACACTCATATAACACCATAAAAGGTGGCCATTAAGATGTCACTATATTTATATATGATATATAATATGTTTATTTTTTTCTTAATCTTATGTATTTTTCATTTATGGCATACCTTTATGGATTCGATTATTGGTATACGCGATATCTTCATTTTAGGAAGTGCGGATTACATCCCCCTCAAAGTGATTTGATTCGTTAATGCCATATGTGGGACGTATAAAGGATGGATTTAAAGTTATTATATATTATGTAATACTTTAATTATAATATACCTTTATATCATTATTATTTCATTCTATTAAAGTCTGAGATAGAAATGAAAGTAGCATTCATGCGTACGTACGGCTTACCGTCTCCATGAACGGTGCATTTCATTTCTTATCCCCAAGTGTAATGTACTATTATAAGTACATATATATAATGGATATATATGATTTATGTTACATCTAAATGATTAATATAACTCTGGAATTAAAATATACATATCTCTCATTTAGTTTTAATTCAATTATTATGACATAGAAATGAAAGTAGCGTTAATGCGTACGTACGGCTTACCGTCTCCATGAACGGTGCATTTCATTTCTTACCTCTAAATGATTATGTAATATTATAAATACATGTATATGATGGATATATATGATATTTATTATATCGAAATCATGAATATCATTCTGGATATAATGAACCTTTGACCACACGAACAACATGTAATTGTAAGAAGTCCACTTTCGACTTAAGAACCAAGTATCGACAAAACAATAATTATTAACTTAAATGATTAAATAATGTTTATAACATGGTAATAAGTGATATAAAAGTAATAATTAACATGAAAAAGGTTCTTAAGCATGTAGAAATTAACTCAAGTTTATTATTCAGGACGTTAAAGAACGATCGAGTCAAGTCGGACCCAAGGTAAGGGAACTTCTTAACCCAATTTCTATTCTTTGGGTTAATCTCCTATTTTCAAATCATTTCATGATATTATTATGTTCTATATTGTATTTGTACTTTATTTATGTGTACATATAGTGAATACACATAATATATCTATTTTATTTAAAAAAATGATCCTTGTAAGGGACTCCGTCTCAATCTCCTTTCATTGAGGCATATTTCATTTTATACACAACTTTCTTTTATATGGTGTATAAACCCTTTTAAAGTTTACTTTAATACAAAAGGAATCTTTTTCTACGAAGAGTTTTACTAAACAACAAAAAGGAATGTTTCTTTTAACTTATGTGGTGACAACGACCTTTTCCTCCGCCGCGAGTATTATTTGGTCTTTTGCTTCTTAAATAAGACACAATGTATTTAAAATAAAATAAATACCATATACACTTTTAGATATTTTGGTATTGAAAATGGTTTTTATAATGGATTTGTTATGTCAATATATTTAGGTGACATATTGTGATCAAAGTGTGGAAATGTTTTCTTTCCATTATATTTGTTTTATGCCTTATGATTTTATAATGGTACTTGGACATTTGATGGGTGGTTACGTGATAAACCATAAGACGGGTGGTGTCGTGAATACCAGGACGGGTGGTTACGTTATAACCTCTAATGCATTGGGTATGGAAGTCGGCCGTATGGCTATTCAATTAAGTGATATGTGTGGAAGTCGACTATATGGTTATTCCATTTAAGTATGTTTATGTCCCGAGTTACCTTTATATGTTATGTGATCTTTATATGGGTTTTATGGTAATATTTTGGTTACAAAAGGGTAAGTAATGATCTTTTATTCAGTGAAGAGTTTTTACTTCTTCATAAAGGTGAAAAGTATTACTTTGATAAAGTATACATGTTTTACTTGTTGTTTTGATAAACTAACATTTTTCATTCTTTGTGTATCCCTTACTGAGCTTTTTGTGCTCACCCCATGTTTTTTTGAAATGTTTTTCATAGGAATTAATGTGGAATAGGTTCAAGGATGGGATCAAGGGAAAGTCATGTTATCTAAAACATGGAACTAGTCATGTTTTTTTAAGAGTTTTTATTCTATGGAAACTTAGTAGAAGTGTCTACTTTGTAATCTTTTGAGATGTAATAGTTATGTCCTAATTCTCTAAAACTGTAAACCTGAAAAGATATTCAATGTGAATTATTCATTTAATTCAATATTAAGTAAGGTTTAAGGATGGGGCCTTATAGTTAGTATCAGAGGTCGGTTTAGAAAACTTTAGGAGTTAGAAAATTGTTAAATTATAAATTAATTTATGGTATGATTGAAATGATATAGCCTTAATGGATTACCATGTTGATTTTCTTAAGATATTTTTGTGTTAAGAATGTTTTTTCATGGAGGAAATAGAACAGGTTTTCTAGGAAGGCATATAGAGGTAAATGGCATTTCAAATAAGTATCCTGAGTTGGTCAGAGTCAGAACTAAACAGTTTGTTGCAGTGATGACTCATTTGACTCAGTTGATAAATGTTGGATGTTTTTATTGATGATATTTTGGTGTTTTCTAAAAGTAAAGAGGAGCATGAAAGTCATTTAAGGGTTATATTGAAAACCTTAAAAAAAGAAACTATATGTAAAATTTAGCAAGTGTGAATTTTGGTTACAACAAATTTCTTTCCTTGGTCACATTGTTTCAAAATATGGCATAACTGTTGATCCTGCTAAAACAAAAGTTGTTGAGGAATGGCCAAGACCCAAAAATGTAACCGAGATCCGTAGTTTTCTTGGTTTGGCAGGTTACTACTGAAGGTTTGTTGAAAAAATTTCATGGTTATCTAGTCCAATGACTAAGCTAACTCGGAAGGGTGTTAAGTTTATCTGGACAAAAGAATGTGATGATTGTTTTCAAGAGTTGAAAAGAAGATTGGTGAATGCTCCAGTTTTGGCACTTCCTTCCAGAAATGGTGAGTTTGTTATCTACAGTGATGCTTCATTGAAAGGACATGGATGTTTCCTTATGCAGAATGATCAGGTAATTTCATATGCTTCACGTCAATTAAGAACTCATGAGGTAAATTACCCTACACATGATTTGGAATTAGCTGTTGTTGTTTTTTCTCTAAAAATTTGAAGGCATCATTTGTATGGAGTAAAGTGTGAAATATATACTGATCACAAAAGTTTAAAGTATATATTCACTCAGAAAGAATTGAACATGAGACAGGGGAGATGGATGGAATTAATCAAGGATTATGATTGTACAATTCATTACCATCCGGGAAAAGAAAATAAAGTGGATGATGCTTTGAGTCAAAAAAGTAATGATTCATTAACCATTCTATGTTTGGAACGAGATCCTTTGGTTTTTGATTTGAGGAACTTTGGCGTAGAAGTTGTTGTTGCAGGATTCCCTTCTGTTTTGTTTCAGGTATCAGTGAAATCTTCTCTATCAGACAGAATTAAGCAAGCACAGAAGCAAGACAGTGAGTTGCAGGAAAAGGTAGAGCTGGTTCAGAAGGGTAAGTTACCTGAATTCAACATTGATAATGATTGTGTTTTGAGATTTGGGAAGAGATTATGTGTGCCTTGTGATTCACAGTTGAAGAGAGAGTTGTTATGTGAAGCTCATAGTTCTCCATTTTCAGTTCATCCTGGCAGTACTAAAATGTATAGAGATCTGCGAGAGTATTACTGGTGGGATGGAATGAAAAAAGATATTGCTGATTTTACTATGAATTGTTTGACTTTTCAGCAGGTTAAAGTTGAGCGGAAATTACCGAAAGGGATGCTTCATCCATTACCAGTGCCATAGTGGAAATGGGAAAATATATCCATGGACTTTGTTGTGGTATTACCGAGGACATCTCGAGGTAATAATGCAATTTGGGTTATTTTTGATCGATTGACTAAATCTGCTCATTTCCTTCCTATTCGAGATACATTCTCTCTAGATCAACTTTCTAGATTGTATCTTAAAGAGATAGTAAGGGTGCATGGAGTTCCCCAATCAATTGTATCTGATCGTGATCCCAGGTTTACTTCTAACTTTTGGAAAGTCCTTCAGAAGTCATTGGGTACTGAATTAAATTTTAGTATAGCTTTTCATCCGCAATCAGATGGGCAGTCAGAACGAACAATTCATACCTTGGAGGATATGCTACGTGCTTGCTCTATTGATTATCAGGGAATTTGGGACCAAAATATTTCTTTGGTTGAGTTTTCTTATAATAACGGTTTTCATTCTAGTGTACAGATGGCACCATTTGAGGCATTATATGGGAAGCGGTGTCGAACTGTAGCTTTTGGGATGAAGTGTGTAAAAGGAAGTTGATGGGAATAGAATTGGTAGAAAAGATGGCAGAAAAAGTTCAGTTGATTCAGAAACATATGAGAATAGTTCAGAGCAGGCAGAAGAGTTATGCAGATAACCAGAGGAAGGATCTATCTTTTGAGAAAGGTGAGCATGTTTTTCTCAAAGTTTCACCATGGAAAAGTGTGATGCGATTTGGTAAGAAATGAAAATTGAGTCCAAGGTTCATTGGACCATATGAAATTCTAGAGAGAGTTGGATCAGTTTCATACCGAGTGGCTTTACCTCCGAGTTTATCTCAGGTACACAATTTTTTTTCATGTTTCGATGTTGAGAAAGTATATGCCAGATCCATCTCATGTTTTGAGCCGAGAAGTAGTTCAGTTGGAAGAGAATATCTCTTATGAAGAACAGCCCATCCAGATTCTTGACCGAAGAGAGAAAGTGTTGCGAAATAAGGTAATTCACCAGGTAAAGGTTTTGTGGAAAAACCATATGGTTAAAGAGGCAACATGGGAATCTGAAAATGCTATGAGGGATAAATACCCCCACTTATTTTGATAAGTGAATAAAATTGCGAGGACGCAATTTCCAAAAGGGGGGAAGGATCTAACATCCCAGGTAAATAATGAATAAATAATTTTCATATATTTTCGAATTAAATATTAATTTTACTTTAAAGGGGTTGCTATGTTCGATATCGTACCCGATACGCAAACAAAGAGTTTCTTTGAAATTTTACGTTGCACACTAGTAATAAAATAATATTATTTTAAATGGTAGTTAACACGTAGCCGTTGTATTGGAGGGAATGAATAGAAATAACTAAAATATGATTATATATGTTTTTTAAATGTTTTTATATTTACCCAATAAAAGATAAAGGCTTAAAATACGAAAAGAATTCAATTTTAGGCATATATACTCTAATTTTCACTAAAGGCTCACTTATTGCCTTTTGATAGAGAACCGTCATTAAATATAGTTTTGGTCACTCTTATAAATTATATTGGACAAAATAAAACCCTTCTTTAGAATCGGGACATCAAAATTTACTTTGTGTGAATTTTTGGTATATTTCCGATAAAGTTCATTTATTAATGAATAGTGAAAAATGTTGTATTTTAATTCAAAACCTCTTTTTAATCTTATTTATTTATACGATTAGATTATATTTTTAATTAGTTTTAAAGTGAAATTAGAATATCTTTTACCATTTAATCCAATACTGTTAATTGGAATTAATTTCACTTTGAAATTGGACTTAAACTAGTGTCAATCTTTTGATACCTATTGTATCATAAAAACATGCTATTTTCTCTGACAGTGGGAATTAATTATTAAATTAATTAATGCAACTTATATGTTTTGAATTTTAAAAAATAGACTTCATCTTTGAATTCGGAATATCAAATATAGCTTAGAGTGATGTTTTGGTATTTTTCAGAAAAACATCAATTTTTTATAAATAGTAAAACCACTAAGTGGTACTTAAAAAACTGATTTTTCGTTTAAATGAAATTTTACCACCTCTGTGTTTTGAATTTCAGAAATCTGACATACATGGTTGTCATTATGAAGTAAAATGTGGTTCAATGGGATTAAAATAATTTTTTTGGTGAATAGTAACTTTTAAGTTTTTAATCGCGATTAGAGGTAATTAGTGTGGTTTAAGTTAAAAATAAAGTTTTAATATTATGAAATGACCTAGACACATGTCCTACCATTATTGGATATGTCATGGCCGACCAAAAATATCCATGGGTCAACTTGGGGACCCCATGGAGCCACTTTGGTTGGAAAATGACATTAATACCTTTTTATTTAAAGTTAAAATTAAAATGTCACAAACATGTGTTGTTTTACTAAAATAATTTTTACATGGGGTTATATAAGACATATTTTTTACTATAAATATTCATTAGAAATCTAAAAATATTTCATACATCATGATAGTTTTTTATAATTTTTACACATTAAATAAATTAAATTATTTATGACACCATGATGATGCAGAGATTACCTCATTATTTAACGATTTAAATAAAATGAAAATATAATGTAAAATATAAGACCTACACTTGTCAAAAACCTATTGTATGGGTATATTTCTAACCCTTATCACCTTATACTCAAATTATATCAACTTGGGACCTTTTAAATCTGAAACCCATTTTAAAATAAAGTAACATTTCTTTACTTTCAAAGAGTGCCCCTCCTCTCCTCTTATAAAAGGCCCCCACCTCTACCACCTTACCCACACATCCAAAGCCTTTGGATCATCCAAAACCTACCCATTTTGTCTCTCCACATCCCTCTCTTCCTCCTTGAATCCTCACTTTGGGCAGAAGTCTTCCCAATGAAGCATTTGTGCTCAAATCAAAAAGAGTTACCTGTTTCAAAGGTAGTGTTTTCTCTTGTGTTCTTTTGCTTTATTTTGCTTATCCAACCCCCTAAAATCTTTTTATTTATTTCTTTTGTAACAACACCAGTATCCTCCATATACTAGGATATTTTTATAAGAATTATTCTAGATACACTTAGACAAACCTTCATCTAATGGTCAAAGAACATACTGTTTCTGTGGATGGTGAATTTCTGCCTCTCGAAACGATGATTGTTCAACACTCATATAACACCTTCAAAGGTTGCCATTAAGATGTCACTATATTTATATATGATATATAATATGTTTATGTTTTCCTTAATCATATGTATTTTTCATTTATGGCATACCTTTATGGCTTCCATTATGGGTATACGAGATATCTTCATTTTAGGAAGTGCGAATTACCGCCCCCTCAAAATGATTTGATTCGTTAATGCCATATGTGGGATGTATAATGGATGGATTTAAAGTTATTATATATGATATAATACTGGAATTATAATATACCTTTATATCATTATTGTTTCCTTCCATTTAATTATGAGATAGAAATGAAAGTAACGTTCATGCGTATGTACGGCTTACCGTCTCCATGAACGGTGCATTTCATTTCTTATCCCCAAATGTAATGTACTATTATAAGTACATATATATAATGGATATATATGATCTATTTTGCATATAAATGATTAATATAATTCTAGAATTAAAATATACATATCTCTCATTTAGGTTTAATTCCATTATTATGACATAGAAATAAAAGTAGCGTTCATGCGTTCGTACGACTTACTGTCTCCATGATTGTTGCATTTCATATCTTACCTCTAAATGATTATGTAATATTATAAATACATGTATATGATGGATATATATGATATATATGATATCCAAATCATGAATATCATTCTGGATATAATGAACCTTTGACCACACAAACAACATGTAATTGTAAGAACTCCACTTTCGACTTAAGAACCAAGTATCGACAAAACAAACATTATTACCTTCAATGATTATATAATGTTTATAACATGGTAATAAGTGATATAAATGTAATAATGAACTTGAAAAAGGATCTTAAGAAAGTATAAATTAACTCAAGTTTATTATTCAGGACGTTAAAGAACGATCGAGTCAAGTCAGACCCGAGGTAAGGGAACTTCTTAACCCAATTTCTATTCTTTGGGTTAATCTCCTCTTTTAAAATAATGTCATGATATTATTATGTTCTATATTGTATTTTTACTTTATTTATGTGTACTTATAGTGAATACACATAATATATCAATTTTATTTAAAAAAATGGTCCTTGTAAGGGACATCATCTCAATCTCCTTTCATTGAGGCATATTTCGTTTTATACACAACTTTATTTTATATGGTGTATAAACCCCATTGACTTTTACATTAATACAAAAGGAATATTTTTCTATGAAGCATTTTACAAAACGAAAAAGAGGAATTTTTCTTTTAACGTATGTGGTGACAACGACCTTTTCCGCCGCCGCGAGTATTATTTGGTCTTTGGCTTCTTCAATAAGACATAATGTATTTAAAATAAAATAAATACCATATACTCTTTTATGTATTTTGGTATTGAAAATGGTTTTTATAATGGATTGGTTATGTCAATATATTTAGGTGATATATTGTGATCAATGTGTGGAAATTTTTTCTTTCCATTATATTTGTGTTATTTCTAATTATTTTATAATGGTACTTGGACATTTGACGGTTGGTTACGTGATAAAACATATGACGGGTGGTGTCGTGAATACCATAACAGGTTGTTACATTATAACTTCCAATGAATTAGGTATGGAAGTCGGACGTATGGCTATTCCATTAAGTGATATGTGTAGAAGTCGACCGTATGGTTATCCCATTTAAGTATGTTTATGTCCCAAGTTATCTTTATATGTTATGTGATCTTCATATGGGTTTTAGGGTAATATTTTGGTTACAAAAGGGTATGTAATGATCTTTTATTTAGTTAAGAGTTTTTACTTCTTCATAAAGGTGAAAAGTATTACTTTGATATAGTATACATGGTTTACTTGTTGTTTTGATAAACTAACAATTTTCATTCTTTGTGTATCCCTTACTGAGATTTTTATGCTCACCCCATGTTTTTTTGAAGTGTTTTTTACAGGACATAATGTGGAATAGGGTCAAGGATGGGATCAAGGAAAAGTCATGCAATCTAAAACATTGAACTAGACATGATGTTTTTAAGAGTTTTTATTCTATGGAAACTTAGTAGAACTGTCTACTTTGTAATATTTTGAGATGTAATACTTATGTCATAATTCTCTAAAACTCTAAACCTGAAAAGATCGTCAATGTGAATTATTCATTTAATTCAATATTAAGTAAGGTTTAATACTGGGGCCTTATATGTATAATTTAGCTTTCATTCTTTTAATACAATAATAAAATGAAGGTATTGTTCATGACTGCGTGCAGACTACCATCTCCATGAATGGTGCACTTAATTTATAATCTCCAAATATTATAGACAATTATAAATACATATGTACTGTATATATAAGAAAATTTAGTAATGGTTTACCTCCTAGAGAAGATGAAATCATGAGCTAGTTAATAGGAACAACAAAACAAAATTCAAAACATACTTGAGAAAACTAACCAATTAACACATGAAATAGTTAAAATAATAAAATTATGTTAATAAATGTGTAATAAAATATTATAATATTGTAATATATTATAATATTAACATGATTATAGTTCTTGTAAACGTTAGTAACTTATTTTAAATCATGTTATATGATGATAGGTACCACACAACAAAATAACGGATAAGGTAAGGGATTTCTTCTCAATTTAATTTCCATTAAGTCTTATTTTTGTTACGAACCAATTCCATTTTATTTGGTGTATATATTTCCCTATCATATGTTATATCATTAATATAATTATTATAATGATATTTTATGTTTTATTTAATTCCTGGGAACTATTATTTAAATGTTTCAATGTCTTATGGGACACATTAGATTTTTTAAATATTATTTTTTCTAAAAAATGTTTTAATGTCTACAACCATTGTTGTTACTTATCATACATTGAGATTTTATTGATAAACAAATATTATTTATTCAATATGGAAATTTGATAAGTCGCATTGTTTATCCAACATAAGATGAATTCTTTGGAAATGAAATACACAGGTTGGGGACCATTTAAGGCATTCTCTACGGGTTGGGGACCGGTAGATGGAAGTCCCTCAATACATTGGTAGTATTTTGAGGAAAATATGTTGGACAAATAGTTTAAAATGACTCTTAATGGTAAAGGTTTCTTATGGTTGGGAAACATGATGTTTGATAGTTGGGATTTTTTTATTTAGAATTTTGTTATTATGTATCCATGAAATTTTGCATCAACATATCTATGGATTCATTTCATTTTTAGTTTAGTGATTTAATATCATGTGTTTTCAGTTTATTACCTTTTCATATTGATATTACCTTATCTAGTTATATTAGTGCCATGTGCTATTAGTTATTTACCATTTCGTGTTAATGTATTCCAGTTGATTCATTATTTCATATTCTGTACTTACACTTACTAATAATTTGAGTTTACAATTATTATGTTTCCTCTCCCCATATTACAAAGAGGAATCCTTTGAATAATATTTCAAGGAGGCTATTTATTTTATTTTATTATGTATCATATTTATATTTTATATTTCTCAATGTATTATGGGAATCATATATATATTATAACATTCCAATAATCCTAAACGGAATGGCCCTTTAGGATTTTTTCCCTTGTAAAAATGAAAATGTAAAAAATAATGCACTGGCTCCTCATTTCTAGGGTTGGGGCATTATAGTTGGAATTAAATAAAATTTATCAGCAACTATGGAAACAGGATTTAGAAAACATAGATTATGGACCACAACCCTAGGTTATACATTGAGTATTAGATTAAAATATCGTCCTTGAATTTTGGTAAAGTATAGATTATGTGGGTATTCCTAGAAATATAACCTTGTCTAGATACTACAAGTGGACGTGGTTTCGATATAGATGTACCTATGAGAAATAACTCCAACATTGTGTTATGGGATAGACATGAGGTAGCCTGGTGAATGGAATGGGACTTACTATGCACCTAGATTGACACTCTCTAAGGATACACTTAGGATAGTTCACATTTTCTTTACCTATCATTATGATTGAATTCAAAGTGAATATTTCTGCAAAGTAATAAAAGTTCATGATTCTGGGATTCATGATGCATAAATCTATATGCACTATACCATATATAGAATTATATGTTATTCTTTTATGAGATAATCTATTATATTCCATTTTTTATAAATTTAACCTTGAAGGATTAATAGTTTCAATAATCATGGAAAATGTAGAGATTACCAAGTTGATAAAATCAATATAGTTGGTATTGTAATTGGGGAAATCATCAAAAATTAGGGAAAATTAATTAGGTCATGAAAAATAATAGTTCCCTAATCAAGAAACATTTTCCACTGAGAGAATATCCTATGATGGATCTCTTTATTTACCATATTCTCCCTTCATTTATTAGGACTACTAATCCATTTTTAGCTGAGCAATTATTTAAGTCTATTGAGATGATATTTACGGCCTTGTAATTCAATGAAAAGGAAAAATTTATACATGTAGTATATTTTATCTAAGGTGATATTGATCAGTGGTGTTCTATGATTAAAAATTCAATGGAAGAAGAATAATTTGCACTCAAGGAATAAAGGACTTTTATGGAGGCATTTTTTTAATTATTTCCTCATGATCAACAAATTGACATGAAGAGAAAGTTACATAGCTTAAAGAAGAAGGAAGATGAATGTGTTTCAGATTAGGGATCTACCTTTACAAGTTTACCTATGTATGATATGGATTATGTATGCAACACTGAGTGCAATATTGGCAACATAATTGAAGGTTTTAACCCAAATCATCAAATGGAACTTTTTTCTCAAAAAAATCAATATGCGAATAAATTATTTTATGGGCCATCAAGCTAGAGAATGAATTTTCAAGATCTCATGTATTCAAAGGAATCAAATAGATGAATCGGTCTTCTAAATATCATGATAAAAGGAATGTGTAATGGAATTAGAAGGGAATGAAGAAATTCCCACCTTGTAAGAATTGTTGGAAAAATCACTATGGGAAATACCTGAGTGGACTTGAAATCTATTATAAGTTTGTATAAAATGTTCATCATATTAAATACTACAAATGGAAGAAGTAAAAACAAATATTCAGTGTTTCACCTGTAGGGATATGGGGAAATACTCAAATTAATTCCCCAAGCATCAACAGTATTTACCAAATAAGAGTGAAAGGGGATATGGAAAATAATATAATATCTCTATAGTAGAAGTCAAAGTGATAAATATCATAGTGGAGGGTACACTGATCCTATCATTAAAGATATCCAATGTGTTATTTTATTCTAAATCATCACACTCTTTTATATCTACCCTGTTTTCCAAGAAAAATATACATTTCACTTCTGATTTAATAAGAGTGTTGTTAATCAAAACTCCTAAGGGAAGTAACATTGCAACAAAGATGTGTCAGTCATTCCCAATTATGACACATAATCGTACTTTATATTCCATCATTTTAATCATACCAATGGTTGAATTTGATATTATCATTGGTATAGATGGGCTCTTTAAATAAGCTGCAATTATTTATAGCAATATTAATGAAAATTACAATTTGTGAAGAAGATGTTGAATCCATCATCTTTGGAGAATAAGATTCCTTAACTGATTCTTATTTAGACCCACCAACTCTATCACTACTGAATGAAATTATTGGTGAAATTGAGAAAATAAGGTCTAGTGTAGTATAATGTAATCTTTAATTCAATAATGTTCCAATTGTGTGAGAATACATTGATGTATTTCAAGTGGATTTCCCTGGACATCCCCCAGAACGTGAGGTTGAATTATCCACTAATTTAATTCATTATGTGAGGCCAATAAAAAAGTCTCCCTATAGGATGGCTATTATGGAATTGTTAGAGTTATAAATCAACTAGAGGATTTGGGTAATCAGTGATTTATTCTCCCTAGTGTTTCACCATAGGATCCACTATCCTCTTTGTTAAGATGAAATATGGATTCATGAGGTTATGTGTTGATTATAGTAAAATCAATGCCATTAAAATAAAGAACAAGTATCGTATACCTCATATTGATGACCTGTTTGATCATCTTCATAGATCCTAATATTTTTCAAAGATTGATATTAATTCTTGGTGTCACTAAATTCATGTGACGGTGGAAATTTTGAAGATAACTTTTTGGATAAGGTCTGGAAATTATGAATTTACAGTAATGCCATTTGGATTGACTAACGCACCATTTTTTATGGACTTAATAAATAGAGTATTCAAGGAATATCTTGATGATTTTGTTCTATTATTCATTAATGGTATTATGGTTTATTATAAAACCTATAAAGATAATGAATATCACTTGTGGATCAACATTAAGACTCTTAGAAGGGAGGAGTTATATGGTAAATTTAGTAAATGAAATTTAGGGCTTCAAGAAGTCTATATTATTGGTCATATTGTCTCTATAGATAGAATATTAGATGATCTCTCAAAGAAAAAGGAATTCATTGAATTGACTATGCCAACAAATATAATTGAGGTACATAGTTTCATTA
This sequence comes from Viscum album, assembly GCA_963277665.1. Lineage (NCBI taxonomy): Eukaryota > Viridiplantae > Streptophyta > Magnoliopsida > Santalales > Viscaceae > Viscum > Viscum album. Next base: position 222,032,182 of record OY728147.1, read on the forward strand.
GTTTAATAAGATACTACCAATGATTCATTAATAATTTTTCCTGAATAGATAACACATTAACCAAGATTATACGTAAAGGTTTTATGTTTTTCTCGACAATGGAATGTGAAGAATGCTTTAATGAAAAAACAATGCTCCAACATTGACTCTACCATATTGTAACGATGGGTTTCGTCATATATAGTGATGCATCAATGAAGGGAATAGGTTTTTTAGTAATGAAAAATGATAATGTTACTACATATTCAATAATTTAATTGATGACTCATGAATAGAATTACCTAACCCATGATATATAATAAGTGGATGTAATATTCTCTTTGAAAATATCAATACATTATCTCTCTGGAGAAAGATGAGAGATATACACAGTTCATTGAAACATAAAAAAATCTTCGCACAGAAATATCTCAAGTTGATACAAATGTGATGGCTTGAAATACTAAAGGATTATGACTAATCAATACACTACCACTCGAGGAAAGAAATTAAGGTGTCAGATGCATTGAGTAGGAATGATCATGGAGTTCTAATACAAATGAGGATTGAGAAGGATCTTATCTTCATGGATCTAGTAAATATTGATATGGTAATTTCTAAGGAAGGGGAGTCATCAATAATTTTTCAAATGATTGAAAATCCATCTTTAATAAAGAGCATAAATAATTCTCAATATGATGGTGACAACTTGTAGAATAAAATTAAAGGCGCGAATGATGAAAAAATAGAAAACATTGATTGTGATGATTGTTTTATAACATTTGGAAAGAGGCTATGTGTTCTAAATATACCTGATCTAAAAATAGAATTTTCAGATAATGCTCAGATCTCCAATTTGTCTATACACCATGGTTGCAAAAAGATTCATAGGTACTTGAAGTAACACTATTGGTGGGATTACATGAAACATAAAATTGTAGATTATGTGTCCTAATATCTGGTTTTTGAAAAATAAAAAGTTGTAAGGTAGAATCATAAAAGTTGTATGAAACCACTATTTATCCTTGTGTTTAAATGGGATAAAATAACTATGTATATTTTCATAGGATATCCAAAAACTCCTAGGAAGAAAGATGTAATATGGGTTATTATTGATTTCCTAACCAAATATGCACATTTCATTTCCATAAGTGAAGACCTGCCTCTCGAGCGCCCCACAGGGATCTATATTAATTAAGGTGTATGACTTCATGGAGAACCTCTATTAATTGTCTATGATCGAGACCCTCAATTTACATCAAAATTATGGAAGAGACTCTAGAAGGATCTTAAACATAACTTCATTTGAGCACTTCATACCAACCTCAACGAGATGGTTAGTCTGAAAGAAGAATTCAAACAATGGAGGACATGTTCAGGTCATTATACCTAGACTTTCTATTGATGTGGGATAAATACTTTCCTTTAAGGTAATTTTCCTATAATAACAACCTCCATTCACAAATAAAAATGGAAGCATATAAAGAATTATATGGAAAGTGGTTTCGTACTCTAACTTGTTGGATTGAAGTTAGAGAAAGGAAACTCATAGGCCTAGAACGAGTTAAAGAGATGACAAAAATAGTGAAGGATATTCAGGCTCATATTAAAATGGAACAATGTAGTCAAAGGAGTTTTGCTGATAATCAAGTAAAATATTTTTAATTCCATGTGTGATATCATGTTTTCCAAAAGGTATCTCCATAGAAGGCTTTTATCAGGTATGTTAGGTCCACTAGGATGAATACCCTGAGAGGGCGGGTGAATCAGGGTATGACTAATTAAAAAAATTAAAGCCCATTCTGATCTTGTTTCGGTGTTAAGCAAAACACTCTTATCTCTCTTTCCTGCTGCACAATATTAACAGAAAGTAAAGCAAGCATAGGACACAACAATTTTACTTGGTTCACCGCTAAGGGATACGTCCAAGGAGCATACGCCGACAGGTTGCCGGTCGTACCAAGTCCACTAAACTTCACTAGTTATGGATTACAATGTTTGGGCTAGATCACTTTTATGCCCAGGCTCACTGCCTATACAATGTTTAGGGTCAGCTCACTACTTTCCCAAGGGTCACTCCCTGTTTCTCTCTCTATGGCTCACTGCCGGTGGAGAGGATCACCTTCTTCCTCTTCCTAAGCTCACTTCTCTGGGAAGGGAATCACTCACAGTTTATAGACATGTAGGTCTCTTCATTTCCATTAAGGATGCATCTTTCTCTGTATTTAGATGATCTGTTGAAGTTCAACTTTCACCCGTTGATGAATACCTCTTTGCCTCTGAACACTGGGAAATTCCTTTTGGAAACACCTTCGCAAAGAAACCTACTTCGTGAAGCTCCCAATTTCGCGAAGCTCAACAAGCCTTCGCGAAGCTCCTGCCTTTTCGCGAAGCTCACTCGCGATGCACCCTCGCGAAACACTCTCGCGATTCTCAAGCCATCGCAAAGCAACGACCCTCGCGAAGCTAAGTAAGCCAACGCGGAGCTCACAGGTTTTGCAAAGCTACAATAGCCGCCGCGAAGCACCTCATTCACGAAGCACACTGGCTCCGCAAACCACCTTCGCAAATTCGAGAGCGAATGATCTTCTATGAAAATGCTCTCTACTCCGCTTGAAGGGGTCGGCCTCTATTTATAGGCGATTCCACCAACCCTCATCCATTCCACGCAAAATCAACACCACGTCATCTCAAATCGCGAAGGTCCAAAGATTCTGCTGGAATTCTGTCCAAATCGCGAAGCTCCACGGCAATTTTCCGTTCGCGGAGCTTGACGTAGTCGCGAAGAATAACTGTCAACATACCTTCGCGACTTCGCCGCGAAGCTCCCTCGCGAAGCCCACTATTCCTTCGCGCCTTCGCTGCGATGCTCCCTCGCAAAGCCATTCACCACTGTGATGCGCTTCAGCCTCTGCCGTTCGTGAAGCTTGACGTAATCATGAAGCATCACCGCCTCCATTCTTCTGGTCTTCGCGATTTCCAAACCATGCATTCTATCTTCACGAAATTCATGCCTTTGCCATATGAAATTATGCTCTTCATGGAAATCCACTTTTTGTGATGCTCACCAAACTCCAAATTTTGGACCCCAAAAATTTCGCAAACACTGGGAAACGGCGCCACCTTGTACTGCTCTTTTGTACCGCCTCCAGATCTTCCTTTCCTTTGTCATATTTTTTTGTCAACATGGAATGTCAACAAATTCTTGGGAACTTGACAATTCTCCATGGAAACCTTCTTTGTCAACAAACACAATCAACCCAAAAATACTGCAATGTTACCTTGAGGGATTTTTTCCCAACAATCTCCCCCTTTGGGTTTGTTGACAACTCTTCACAACTCTGCTCAGGATGATTTTCTATACTTTGATACCTCACTGAGTCTTCTTCCATCTGCTACCACCATTCGCCTCTTGCGATTCTGATAGCGTTCAAGGATTCACTTAACACATACTCTAAGCCCACATGAGCAATGCTCGGCGTGAGAAACAAGAGTAGTATGAAAAGTTCATCAATGAATCACTTCATGTCAGACCCCAGTTGTGGATTCCACCCTGATACCAATTCTTAAATTGATACCAATTGTTGAACCACACTGATACCAGTTGGTGAATTATTAAGTTGATACCAATTGTTGATAGCTGGACACCATCTCACACAATTCCAACACCACTGTTATGCTTTTATCACGATCCTCACCTGTCGTGATTTCTATGCTTTGATTGATCACTTCTAGCATCGTCAGATTTAAAAATCTCCCCCTTTCTCACTGCTCCCCCTTTCTGAATGATCCACCTGTCAGCTTCTCCCCGTATCAATTATGATTTATCAAATCTCCGCACTGTCTCCCCCTTGAACAATCACACATTTCTCCCCCTTTGTCAACGAACCCAAAGGGCACTCCTTTGCAGTCTGTAACAGAGTAGAGAACACATTAGCACAGTAGGGAAAACACATCATACCTCAGGGAGAGGGGGGGTCCCACATCCACACTATTTCAAGTGTGGGGAATCGACTGAACTCCCAGAGCTAGTCGATGCCTCTCAAAAGCTTCCTTGGGTAAGGCCTTTGTCAGAATGTCTGCAACCTGTAGCTCTGTAGGCACGTACTCCAACTTCACGATTCCCTACTCAACCTTCTCCTTGATAAATTGATACTTAATATCAATGTGCTTTTTCCTTGAATGATGGATGGGATTTTTTCTAAGATTTATTGCACTTGAGTTGTCGCACTGGATTCCGATCGGAGACTTCACTTCAACTCCCATATCTTCAAGCTGCTGCTTCATCCACAATAACTGTGTGCATTCTTGAGTGGCTGCAATATACTCATCTTCTGTGGTACTCAATGAGATGCAATCTTTCTTCTTGCTAAGCCAAGAAATACACAATCCACCAAGATAGAAAGCACCACCTGACGTTGATTTCCTATCATCCGCTGAACCAGCCCAGTCTGCATCAGTATATCCCAATAACTCTGTCTGAGATCTATCAGTATATGTCAAGCAAAAATCCATTGTGCCCTGGATATACCGAAGTATTCTTTTCACTGCAAGCATATGGCTTTCCTTGGGATTGCTCTGATATCTCGCTGCTTGGAATGTGGCGAAAACAATATCAGTCCTTGTTGCGGTTAAGTACAACAGACTTCCAATGATTTTCCTGTATTCTGTGAAATTAACTGCCTTGCCATCCTCATCTTTTGATAATTTAATCCGGGTAGCAACCGGAGTCTTAAACTCCTTGGAATTTTCCATTACAAACCTTCTCAAGACCTCCTTGGCATATTTAGATTGAGAAATAAATGTTCCATTCCTTCCTTGTGTCACACGTAGACCAAGAAAAAACGTTAGCTCTCAAATCATTGACATTTCAAACTCATTTTTCATGAATTCGGAAAATTGTCTGCACTGAGATTCATCTGATCCGCCAAATATTATGTCATCGACATAAACCAATACCATCATACTTTGATTACTTTCATTGCTGAAATAGAGGTTGTAATAAGCTCCCCCACGCTGGAAACCATGATTTTTCAAGTACTGATCAAGCCTTGAGTACCATGCCCTTGGTGCTTGTTTCAGCCCATACAACGCCTTCTTCAGCCTGCAAACTTTGTTTGCATCCTCATGAATGAGAAAACCATCTGGCTGCTCAATATACACATCCTCTTCCAGAACACCATTCAAGAATGCGGATTTGACATCCATCTGGAACACTTTGAACTTTCGTTGCACTGCTATGGCAAAGAATAATCTGATTGTCTCCAGCCTTACAACCGGTGAATATGTCTCAACGTCATCTATTCCCTCGATCTGGGAGTACCCCTTGCACACTAGTCATGCTTTGTTCCGAATCACTGTGCCATCTTCAATCATCTTGTTGTGATAGACCCATTTGGTCCCAATGACATTCTTGTCTGTTGGCCACGAAACAATCTCCCATGTCTGGTTCTTCTCAATTTGATCAAGCTCTTCATTCATATCCTGAACCCAGTTTTCATCTTCAGCTGCATCGGAAAAACATTTCGGCTCCACCTGAGATAAAAACGATGTTTTCTGCAATGATTTCATTCTTCGAGTCTGAACTGGTGCTGTCTGATCACCAATGATATTGTGCCTATCAATTTCAGCTCGACTCTTTGGCTTCCTTGCAGATACAGACTTGACACTTTCTTGTTCATCATCAGTGTCTTCTTCTGAGTCAGCCTCTGCCACTTCTACTCCCTCTGTGTTGCTTACCTCATCATCACGTTCATCCAGAAACTGTTCATTGGGTCGTTGAGCAGTCTATTCATTTTCAACTATAGTGACATCATTTCTCTCAACAATTTTTCCCAGCCTCTTGTTGAAGCATTTATATGCTTTGCTTTTCCCTGAGTATCCAAGGAATATCCCTTCATATCCTCATGCCTCAAACTTCCTATGATGTTCTTTGTTGAGAATTAAACACTTATTTCCAAATATTCGAAAGTATTTCAACGTTGGCTTCTTTCCGTACCACAGTTCATACGGAGTCTTCCCTTGCTTCGGACATAACATGGACCTGTTTGAAACATAGACCGATGTCAAAACTGCTTCCTTCCAAAATTTATCTGGTAGGTCCTTATCAATAAGCATAGTTCTGGCCATGTTGTTGATGATACGATTTCTCCTTTCAACCACTCCATTATGTTGGGGAGTTCTTACTGATGAAACTTGATGCCTTATACCATGTTTCTCGAGATAGTTTTCAACCTGACTGTTTTTAAATTCCTTACCATTATCAGTACGAAACATCAGAATTTTCTGCCCAAGTATCTTTTCTGATTCCCTCTTATACTGCTTTATGCAACTGAACACCTCTATCTTATGGGTAATGATGAATACCCAGGCCATTCTTCTATAGTCATCAATGAAAAGAACATAGTACCTTTTCCCATCTATAGCTCGTGGTGAGATAGGTCCACATACATCAACATGCACCAATTCGAGCACTCCAGTTGTTTTTTGTTCCTTTGGCATGTATGTCTTCTTGATGATCTTCCCTTGTTGACAAGAATCACACGTATGAGTGCGATCACGTGATAGTTTGGGAAGGTCTCTAGCAGCATCACACTTTACCAGACCTTCCATAGATTGTTGACATAGATGAACAAGTCGCTTATGCCATAGCTAATTTTCTTCTTCTCTGGATAAAAGGCATGAATCTTCTTCCCCGCCTACCAGGTAATGATTCCCCTTTGTTCGTTTTCCCTGAAAAATGACTGTTCCATCTTTTCCTTTAACAATACCCATCTTCTTGGTAAATAGGATAGAGTGCCCAGAGTCGCATAGTTGACTGACGCTAAGAAAATTATGACTGAGACCCTCTACCACCATGACATCAGCATGTCTCATTTCTTTGCCACCAAACTTGGCTTTTCCTGACCCAAAAATCTTCAGGCCTTCGTCATTTCCAAATTTGAAAACTTCTTCTTTGTCATAATTTATGCCTGTAACCAGATCCTTATTACCCGTCATGTGGGATGTGCAACCACTGTCAAGGATCCAAACACCAGAACGATCTGATGCTTTAAGGGCAATTTCAGCAACTACGACCTTCTCAGTTTTCTTCTTCCTGGTCCATAGTTTTTCTTTCATACTCGGAATGGATTGAGACTTCTGTTCTTTATCAGAGTATGATGGACCAGCTTCATCTTGCAAAACTGCAAATCTGTTCTGAACTTTTAACTCACTTGTCGGTTTACTGATCTGCTGCTTGCGAACATTTTGATTCTGCTTTGGCACATTTTTCTGAATGGTCGGAGTGCAGTACCTAGCCATGTGTCCAAATCCTCCGCACCAAAAACAGTGTCCTTCAAAAAAGGATCTGGAAAACCGTTCTCTGTTTGGCTTCCATCTCTATTCTTGTTCCCTTCGATATCTTTTGGATATGGAACACACATATTGTGAATGTCCCATCTTTCCACAACAATAACACCTGATATAAGGTGAATTCCTTCGTGTTACTTCAGCACTACGAGTTTCCCCTTGGGATCTCTGAGTATTCTGATTCTGCTTTGTGCTCAAATCCACTTTCAATCTCGGGACAGGTGCTTGCGGTCTAACTTCAACTGCCACATATTTTTGTTTCTGATTAAGCCATGAATCAGCCTTAACTTCGGAGTTCAATTGCTGCTTCTTTCCTGCTAAACTACTATGCTCTTCTTTCTTCTTTTTATTCTTCATAACGACCAGATTTCCCAAGAATGTGTTGGGATTCAAAGGTTTTTCCTGGTCTTTAACTTTTCTCTGCAGACCGACAACTTCCTCTTCAAGCTCTCCAATACGCTTGACGTGATCTTTCACTTTTCGACTCAAGAAATCGATCTCCTTTTTCTGCTCTTCAATCATGAGCTTATGATCATCAACCTTTTTTGTGCACTCTGGCCTGTAAGACATAAGATTTTCAATTTCTTTCTCAAGCTCAGACTTCTCTTCTTCTTGTTGTTTCATGTAGAGTTTGGCATCACGTACTATCTTGTTGGATTTCTTTGTTTTTTCTCGCCAAACATCTATCTCTTCAAGAGTTGCTTCTAATTCAGCTTCAATGTCAACTCTCCCTTCAATTTATTCTTCTTCTTCATCAGTTTCGGTTTCTTTCTTTTCTAGATCACTACTAGCAACAGCCACCATCGCATTTTGTCCAAGATCTTTGCAGTTTTCTATCTCTTCAACTTCTTCACCCTCAGACTCAGCTGAACTGTCTATTTCTTGGGAAAGAAGATTCTTCTTCTTAAAGAAATTTCTCTTGAACTGCTTCTTCCCTTTCACATAGGCTGAAGATTTTTTCATGGGAATCTTACATTCATCTTCATCGCTTTCTTCTTGAAACTTTTTGGGGCATCTTGCAGCAAGATGACCAACCTTTCTGCATCGGAAGCATGCTAGTGGAAGTTTCCCTTTAAACATTCCTTTTCCTCTTTGCAGATTTGAAGAAAGGAACGACATCACCTCATCTGACACTTCTTCCTCCTGAGAATCTTCAATAGTGAGACTGTTCATGGCCTTAAATTCCACCTCTTTGGATTTCCCTTTTTCCACAGCATCGTTGTCATCATTTCTCATTTCATATGCAACAAGTGTGCTGTGTAGGTTATCCAATGTCAGCTCTTTCGGATCTTTATCTTCCAAAACAGAAACTTTCGGATTGAACCGAGGTGGAAGCTTTCTCAGGATGCGCTTTACGATTTTAATGTCTTCGATAATTTCTCCAAGACCCCGCATGTCTTCTACCACAACATTTACCCTGTCAAAGAATGCATCAATAGACTCATTCGGGTTCATTCTCAGATCTTCATACTTGTTCCACAACACTTGCAGCTTTGCCTCTATGACTTTTGTATCCCCTTCATAAATATTCAAAAGATTTTCCCACATGGCATGTGACGTTTTGCATGACATCACCTTTGTATATATGGGATTAGAGAGGGATCCTCCTAAGGCATTGATTGCTTTGGAATCAGTATCCAACACTTTGTGCTCAACTTCGGATAATGCACAACTAGTAATATCAGCTGTGATACCATGCATAGCTGCTGAAAACACATCCATTCCCAAAGATCAGAAATAGTGTTGCATTCGATTCTTCCATATTTGAAAATTACATCCATCGAAGATCGGAATCCCTCTATGATTAGTGACTTCCATTTGAGAGAAGAACAACTGTCCACCTTCCCTCTGATACCACTTGTTAGGTCCACTAGGCTGAATACCCTGAGAGGGGGGTGAATCAGGGTATGACAAATTAAAAAAAATTAAAGCCCGTTCTGATCTTGTTTCGCTGTTAAGCAAATCACTCTTCTCTCTCTTTACTGCTGCACAATATAAAAAGAAAGTAAAGCAAGCACAGGACACACCAATTTTACTTGGTTCACCGCTAAGGGCTACGTCCAAGGAGCATACACCGACAGGTTGACGGTCGTACCAAGTCCACTAAACTTCACTAGCTATGGATTACAATGTTCGGGCTAGATCACTTCTATGCCCAGGCTCACTGCCTATACAATGTTTAGGGTCAGCTCAATGCTTTCCCAAAGGTCACTCCCTGTTTCTCTCTCTCTGGCTCTCTGCCGGTGGAGAGGATCACCGTCTTCCTCTTCCTAAGCTCACTACTCTGTGAAGGGAATCACTCACAGTTTATAGACCTGTAGGTCTCTTCATTTCCAATAAGGAATGCATCTTTCTCTGTATTTAGATGCTCTGTTGAAGTTCAACTTTTACCCGTTGATGAATACCACTTTGCCTCTGAACACTGGGAAATTCCTTTTGGAAACACCTTCGCAAAGCATCCTACTTCGCGAAGCTCCCAATTTCACGAAGCTCAACAAGCCTTCGCGAAGCTCCTGCCTTTTCGCGAAGCTCACTCGCGAAGCACCCTCACGAAGCACTCTCACGATGCTCAAGCCGTCGCAAAGCAACGACCCTCACGAAGCTAAGTAATCCAACGCGGAGCTCACAGGATTCGCGAAGCTACAATAGCCTCCGCGAAGCACCACTTTCGCGAAGCACACTGGCTCCGCGAACCACCTTCACAAATTCGAGAGCGAATGATCTTCTATGAAAATGCTCTCTACTCCGATCGAAGGGGTCAGCCTCTATTTATAAGCGATTACACCGACCCTTGTCCATTCCACGCGAAATCAACGCCACATCATCTCAAATCGCGAATCTCCAAAGATTCCGCTGGAATTCTGTCCAAATCGCGAAGCTCCATGGCAATTTTCCGTTCGCGGAGCTTGACGTAGTCGCGAAGAATCACCATCAACATACCTTCACGACTTCGCCGTGAAGCTCCCTCGTGAAGCCCAACATTCTTTTGCGCCTTCTCCGCGATGCTCCCTCGCAAAACCCTTCACCGCCGCGATGCGCTTCAGCCTCTGCCGTTCGTGAAGCTTGACGTAATCGCGAAGCATCACCGCCTTCATTCTTCTGGTCATTGTGATTTCCAAACCATGCATTCTATCTTCACGAAATTCATGCCTTTTCCATATGAAATTATGCTCTTCATGGAAATCCACTTTTCGTGATGCTCACCAAACTCCAAATTTTGGAACCCAAAAAATTTCGCAAACACTGGGAAACGACGCCACCTTGTACTGATCTTTTGTACCGCCTCCAGATCTTCCTTTCCTTTGTCATAGTTCTTTGTCAACATGAAATGTCAACAACTTCTCGGGAACTCGACAATTCTCCATGGAAACCTGCTTTGTCAATAAACACAATCAACCCAAAAATACTGCAATGTTACCTTGAGGATTTTTTTCCCAACAAGGTATGATAAGCAGGGGAATCTATGTCCCATGGACATTGGTCCCTTAATGATTCTAGAAATAGTTGGAGTTGTTTCTTATCAATTATCCTTTCTAATAAATCTGTAAAAGATTCATGATGTGTTGCATATATCCCTGCTAATGTAGTAAATGCCTAATACAACACATGTTCTCACTTCTAATGAACTAAAGTTGGTAACTAACCTTTCTTATTACAAATAAACCATCTAAATTCTTGACACCAGAGAAAAAGTATTGTTGAATAAAAGAATATTCTGGTAAAAGTTCCCTAGAGAAATCACAAAATGGTAGAGGCAACATGGGAATAAGAGGATTATATGAAGGAGAAATACCCATATATTGTTTTAAATTAAATACCCTAAACTTTCGAGGAAGAAATTGTTATTGGATGTAAGAATGTAAAACCCATTAGGTTTTTTCCTCTTTGATCTTCCTTTGCAGGTTTTTATTTCTTTGAATCCTTCTATGATTCCATCTAAATAAAAATGTAATGGTTGTAGTAAAACCCCAAGACTTTACTATATTTATTTTGTATTTTTTTGAAGACATTGCAATACACACATCACCTAGTTTAAACAAAACGTTATTTAGTCATGATTTGCATACTAAATTTCATTCTAAAACTTTTTAAGAGTTTATATAGTAATTATATAAATTATATATTCAAACAAATATTTTTACACTCATCTAATATGTATAAGATATAAAAAACCCAATACGAAACATAAAATAGTATATTTTTTTAATAAAAGTAGTTTTTCTAGATTTTGATGGAGAACCAATTTGAAATCCAAATGTTTAAGCTTTTATAAATTTAATGCCTCATAATAAACTTCTTCTATTATGTTGAAACATAAAAATTAGGTTAGGGTTAATGTTTTGTATTTTTCGGTGAAGATTCATTTTTTAATGAATAGTGAACAATACTGTAATTTAATTCAAAACTACTTTTTTACCTATTTTATTTATAAGCATAAATTTTAATTTTAATTTTTTTTTATTTTATTTTATTTTTAATTTTATAAATTAATACAATGCAATAGGGGATCAATTTCCCATTAAAATTGAATGTAAAAACCCTATCAAACTTATGAAGGTTTTTACTTAAAAACCTCTATTGTTGTCCTGCCTACGGGATGAAATTTAAAATGGTTTGTTACAATTATGTGATTAAAATTTAGAAAAATATATTTCATATTTATAATCATCAAAATTAAAAATGCCCAATAAGGTCAAATTATTATTTTACAAAAAATAATAGTGAATGTAATTAAAAATAATTTCAATTATTAAGGCAAAATTTAGCTTAATAAATGACTAAACCTTCATCTTAAGGGTCCAAATTTCTTATCCACCTATCAAAAACCTATTGGATATAAATTTATCTTCCATAAACCTGACATTAATTTTTTTTAGTTTTGTATTTCTTTTTTTATGTAATAACATGTGTATAACTAACTTGTTTTAAAAAATTCGATGTGAGTCGGTTTCCTTCCCTATAAAAGGCCGCCACCTCTCCCCTTTACTCACACCTCTAAAAAATCCTTGTTTCGGTAAAATCATTCCATGTAGTCTCCAAACATCCTTAAATAAGTCCTATAAGCCTCCCTTGGCATAGGAGTCCACCTAATTTGTTCTCCAGGTTCAAACCAAAAGAAGTTCTCGATTAAGAGGTAACGTCTCCTCTCAAGATTTTTAGTTTCATTCCCATTATAAACTCCATATAATTTAATTATTATATGATTAAAAAACAAAAATTATTATTTTAAATATAGTAGAATGTTTTTATGTTAATATTTAGACATAAAAATACACACACCTCCATCAAATTGGCAACGAACATATTGTTTCTACATACGACGAGCTACTCCCTCACGAAACAATTATTTTTCAATTTTCCATTGCCACCTCTCATGGTGGAAATTATTATGGAAAATATGTTTATATATGATATAAATGTTATATATAATTCCTTTATTCTTTTGAAATTTTTATTTAGAACATACTTTTATTCTTTCTAAGTTGTGTAAATACAATAATTTCGTTTGAGGATGTGTGGACTACCGCCCCCTCAAAAAGATATGACTCATTCATTCCATACATGGAACATATAAAGGATGGTTTTAAGAAACATATTTAACATATATAACATCTATATTATTCTGTAATTATAATATACTTATTTATCATTTAGTCTTCACTATTTTAATAACATAATGAAATAAAAGTAGGGTTCATGCGTAATTATGGCCTACCGTCTCCATGAACAGTGCACTTCATTTATAATATCCAAATATTTTGGACTATTATAAATACATATTTACTAAATGTATAAGATAATAGAGTAATGGTTTTATTTCTTGATATAATGAAATTATTATCTAATTAATAGGAACAACAAATCACAAGTCAAAACATTGTTGAGAAAACTATCCAATTAACACGAGAAAAATTTAAAATATAAAAGAATTTTAACAAATGGGTAATAAAATATTGTAAGGCGTTAATATATGATATTATTAACATGAGTATAGTTATTTATCAGTTATTAACATATTTTAAACCACTATATATGATCATAAATTCCACACAACCAATGTAAGGTTAAGGTAAGGGATTTTTTCTCAATTTACTTTCCATTGAGTGCTGCTTTTTATTCATTTATTTACTTTTATTTGGTGAATATATTATTCGTTGGTATGTGATATCATTATTATAATAATTCTCATTATATTTAATGTTTCATTTAATTAACAGGGACTTATGATTTAAATTTTTAAATGTTTAAATGTGGTATGGGACACATTGAAATGATTAAATAATATTTTTCCTCAAGAATGTTTTAAGGTCAACAAACCTTGTTGTAAATTATCCTAATTTAAGGTATTATTGATAAATATTTATTATTTGTTCAATATAGATATTTGATAAGTAATATTGTTTATTGAATATATGATGAATTCTTTGGACATGCAATATAAGAGTTGTGGACCATTTAAAGAAATCCCTATAGGTTGGGGGGCCAGTTATTGCATGCCCCTCGATGCATCTATAGTATCTTGAGGAAAATTAGTTAGACAAATAGTTTAAACAATCTTTTTATGGTAAAGGTATCATGTTCCTTGGAATAATGAAGTCTAATATGTAAATAATTCTTTTATTAAGAATTAATTATTATTTTTCCATGAGATTTTACGTCAACATATCCACCTGTGCATTTCATTTTCAATTCATTGATTTAATGTCATGTGATTTCAGTTTGTTACCATTATGTCTTGATATTGCCTAATCTAATTATTTTAGTGGCATTACATATCATTTATTTACCATTCCATCTTAATTAATCTCTATTTATTCATTATTTATTCTTTTTTACTGACGCTTACTGAGCATTTAAGCTCACCCATATTATCTTTCTTTTCCCAACGTTTTGAAGAGGAATCCATCAAATAAGATTTCAAAGTGGATGTTAATTTCATTTTATTATGTATCATGTTTGTATTTTCTATTTCTCAATGCATTATGGGTATCATGTATGTAATATGTATTTCCAATAATAATAAACCAAAGGTTCCTTCGAGATTTGTTTCCTTGTAACAATGCCAATGTAATAAGATAATTCACTTGCTCCAGGCATTTGTCTCGGGATATTAAATTCGGTATCAAATAATGAATAGAATAAATCGTTGAAACTATATTTAGAAAACAAATATTAGGGATAAAAACCCTATGATATAAAATAATGATAACATTAGAAGAAAATCCTTGGATTTTAGTAATGTAGAGACTGTGTGGATATTCCTACCTATATATCCTTGTCTGGATACTATAAGTGGATGTGATTATGGAATAGATGTTCCTTAGAGTAACAAATCGGACAAGGTGTTAGGGGCCTAACTCAAAGTATCCTCTTACATGATAAAGGACCTTACTATGCACCTAGTTTGACACTCCTAGGGGATATTATTAGGATAATTTACATTTTCTTTACCTACCATTTTGATGGATTTGAAAGTGAATATTTTCTAAAAGTAACCAATTTTTAGGATACCACGATTCACAATTAATAAATTTATATGACCTATACCATATTTGGAATTATATTTTTAAAATTATATGAGCTAATATAGTATATTCCAATGTTTACAAATGGTTACTATAAGGATTAATGGTTTCAATACTCATGGAAAATGTTGAGATTTCCATGATGTGAAAACCTAAATTTCTTGTATTGGAATGGGGAAAATCATATAAATATTAGGGAAACATAATCAGGTTATGATAAATAACCTTTCTCAAATAGAGAAAGATATTCCACAGAGATAATCACTAATTATGCATCGCTTTATATGGTAGAATCCCCTACGATTTAGTGGGACTACTAATCCAATTATAGATGAGAAATTGTTTATGTCTCTTGATAATATATTTACGACCATGGAATAAAGTGAAAAGAAAAAAAAGAACACTTGATCTCTATTTTCAACAAGGTGATACTGATCAGGGGTGGTCTCTAATCTAGAATACAAGGGAGGAATAATAAATTGAACTCATTGAGTGGGGGAATTTTAAGGAGACATTCTTTTTTAAATACTTTCCTTGTGATCAACCAATTGAGATGAAGATAAAGTCTCTTTTCTTAAAGAAAAATGTAGACTAATGTGTTACAAATTAGGAAATTCCATTTAAATGGATATCCAGGTATGCTATAGATTATATACACAACATTGATTGAATTATTGACCGTTTTATTCATGTCCTTAAGCCAAATATTTTAAGTGAACATGTTTCTGATATTTTTTCATCATAAGAAAAAAAATTGTCTTCCATCAACATAGAGAAGGAATTATCAAGATAATATGTATTTAAAGGAATCTAAAAGAACAATATCTCTTCTATGTATCATGATAAAGTAAATGTGTTAATGAAGATGAATGGAATGAAGCAATTCCCACCTTGTGATAATTGTGGGAAAAATAACTCTGGAAAATTCTTGAAGGGAATGGAAGGTTAATTAATGTTTGGAGAAAGCATTCATCATTTTAATGACTGCAAAGATAAAAAGGAAAACAGATATTTTATGTTTCGCATGTATTCATATGGGGCACTACTCAAATGAATGTTACAAGCATTAAGGGAATTCATCACAGAAGAGGCCAAGGGAAGATGACTAAGAATATGTCATCACTATGGTAGAGGTTGATGTGCTAGATGATGTGTTGGTAGGTACACTAATCCTATCATCAAATATAGACAATGCATTGTTTGATTTTATATTGTCTCACTCTCTCATAACTACCTATTTTTATAAGAAAATTAGATATTTCCTTTTTGATTTAATAAGAGGGTTTTATGTTCAAACTCTTAAGGGTAGTATCATTGTAACAGAGATGTGTCGGTTAGTACCAATTAAGACACATAAAAAAACATTATGTATTGATTTTATAATCAATCCAATGGTTGACTTTGATATTATCCTTCATATATGCTGGATTTCCTAATATGATGCAAACATTTATATCAAGAGGAAGGAAAAATCAATTTTTGAGGAAGATATAGAATCCCTAATCTCTAGAGCATAAGTTTCTTCACCTGATTCTTATTTAGATCTTCCATAATTTATACTAATAAATAAAACTATTGGTGAATAAGAGAAAATAATGCATATTCAATAATAAGGTAATCTTCAAATTGAGGATGTACCAATTGTGTGGGAATACATTGACGTATTACATGATGATTTTCCTGGACATCCACTAGAACATGAGGTTCAGTTCTCAATTAATTTAATCTATGATGTGAGGCCAGTATCAAAGACTCCATATAGAATGGCCACTATGTAATAGGTAGAGTTGAAGAAACAACTAGAGTATTTGAGTAATAAATAATTTCATCACCATAGTGTTTCACTATGGGGATCCCCTATCCTCACTATTAAGATGAAATATGGATCCATGTCATTATTTGTTGATTATAATTAAATCGACACCATTACAATAAAGAACAAGTATCATCTACCACACTTTGATTTCTTTTATGATCAACTTCATAGAGACCAATATTTTTTGAAGAATGATCTTAGTTATGGGTACCAAAAACTATTAGTGAAGAAGGATTACATTCCGAAGACAACTTTTCAGACGAGGTATAGAAATTCTGAGTTTGGAGTATTTCCATTTTGATTGACTAATGAACCCTCTATTTTTATGGACTTAATGAATAGAATATTTATGAAATATCTTTATAATTTGGATTTATTATTCATTGACGATTTTCATGTGTATTCTAAATCCTATGACGATCTTGAGTATCACTTGTGGATCATCCATAAGACTCTTATATGAGAAGAGTTTTGTGGTAAATTCCGTAAATGGAATTTCTATCTTCCACATGCCTCTTTTCAAGGTTATATTGTCTCTAAAGATGAAATATATTTTGATCCCTCAATGAAAAAAGAAGTCAAATAATGGCATACTCCAAAAAAACTAAGGTATGTAACTTCATTGGTTTATTAGGCAACTATTATTTATTCATTAAAATTTTTCCTGATTAGCCAACCCATTAACCAATCTTACACCTAAAGGTGTTAAGTGTTTCTGAAAAAAGGAATGTAAAGAGTTCTTTGATGAACTAAATATAAGATTAGTCAATGATCAAATTTTGACTCTACCTTCAGGTAGCGATGGGTTTTTCATATATAGTGATTCAATAAAGAATGGAATTGATTGTGTCTTAATAAAACATAATTAGTTTATTTCATATGAATCAAGTCAATTGAAGACACACAAATATTATTACCCAACCAAAGATCTAGATTTAGTGGCAATAATCTTTTCCTTGAAAATTTGGAGTCATTATCTCTATTGAGAAATAAGTGAGATATACACAAATCATAAAATTTGGTAATACATCTTCTCCCAAAAAGAGATCAACATTAGAAAAATGTGATCACTCAAAATACTCAAGGATTTTTATTTCTTAATACACTACCATGATGTGAAAGTAAATAAGGTTGTGGAATAATTTAGTAAGAATGATCATGTATTACGAATCCAAATAATAATTGAGACGGATCCTATATTAATGAATATAGTAAAGATGGATATGGAAATATATAAGGAATGTGGGACATAAATCATTTTTCAAATGATTTAAAAACCCATTTTCATTAGAGTGGATAATGAATTATCAATTTGATGATGAGGACATTCAGAAAAAAAAATAAAGGTGTGAATGATGGAAAACTACCAGACATTGTTTGGGAATGTGGTGTTCTAAAATTTGGAATGAGGAAATGTGTTCCATTTATAAATGAGATAAAAATATAATTTTTTGGATGATTCTATTTTATTTAATTTCCTTATATACCCTGGTAGCACAAAGATATATAGATATATGATGGAAAACTTTTGGTGTGATTACATGAAGTCAGAAGCTGTGGATTATGTGTCCTGATGCTTATTTTTCCAAGAAGAGAATGTTGTAAGGTAGAATACTAAATGAGTTCTATAACCTCTTTCAATCCCTATATAGCGGTGGGTTGAAATTACTATGGGATTTGTCACATAACTTCCAAGTAAAACTAGAATGAACGATTCAAAATGGGTTATTATTGATAGAATAACCAAATATTCACATTTTGTTTCCACAAGATAAGACCTACCTCTTGTCCACCTCTCAATTCTCTACATTAAATATGTTATAATACATCATGGCACAACTCTATTGGTTGCCTCCGATTAGGACCCCCACTTTACATAAAAATAATGGAAGAGTCTTCTGAAGGATCTTGATATTGTGCTTCATTTGAGTACCACATACCTTACACAAATGAATTGAAAGTTTAAAACAACAATTAAAGAAATGTACAAAATGTTGAGGTCATGCTCACTTGACTTTCTAGGTATATGGGATCAGTACTTTCCATTGGTGGAATTTTCTAATAATAACATTTTCCATTCAAGTATACAAATGGAACCATATAAAGCATTATATGGAAAGAGTTTTCATATTACAACATTGTGGAATGTTGTTAGAGAAAGTGAACTTATAGGACTATAACTTCTGTAAGAGATGAAGAAAAAGATGAAGGATATTTAGGATCATATCAATACAGATCAATGTTGGAAAAAGGGTTATGTTGATAATCAGAAAAGTGACTTGGAATTCCAAGTGGGGGATCATGTTTTCTTGAAGGAATCTCCATGGAAGGGTGTTATCAGGTTTGTTAAGAAGGGGCAACTGAGTCCCAGGTACATTATACCCTTCATGATTCTTGAAAGAATTTGAGCTATTTTTTATAGATTGACATTGCATCCAAATCTCTCAAAGGTTCAAAATGTGTTTCAAATATCATTGATAATTACGTATAATCCTGATACAACACATATTCTCATATATTATGAAATAGATTTGGAACCTGGACATTATTTTTTTGAAGTACCCATCTAGATTCTTGAAACCAGAGAGAAAGTATTGAGGAAGCGAACGACTCATCTGGTAAAAGGTCTCCAGAGAAATCAAAAAATGGAAGAAAAAACATGGGAACTAGAGGGTTATAAAAATTTGAAAACCCAGACTATTTTGAAGTTACTAACCCTGAAATGTTTAGGAAATGATTTTTGGATGAGGGGATAACAAATATCTCCAATATATTACCATTATTTCCTTTAAATTTTGTTCATAGATGTGTAGTATAGACCAAACCTGATTTAAAAAAACATTATTTAGTCATGTTTTTCAAATTCAACTGAATGATACCACTTTTCAAAAGTATATATATTAATTTTCTATATTATATATTCATACAAATAATTTTACACATTTCTAATAGGCATACGATAAGAACAACCCCAATATTCACATAAAATACAATATTTTTTACTAAAATAATATTCCCACCTTTTGATGGAGAACCGTTATTAAATACAATTTTTAACCCTTTAATAAATTTAATATATCAAAATAAACTTATTCATTGAAATAAAAACATAAAAATTTGGTTAGGGTAAATTTTTGGTATTTTTTAGTAAAGATTAATTTTTAATGAATAGTGAAAAATAAGGAAATATAATTCACAAAATATTTTTCATCTAATTAATTTATAAGGAAAAATTATAATCTAAATTTTTTCAAGTATATTTATATTATTTTTTTATAAATTAATAAAATTTAAGTGAATGGGATCAATTTCAGTTTGAAATAGTATGTAAAAAACCTACCAAATGTTTGACGTTTTTTATTTAAAAACATGTGTTGTCATCCCGCCAGCAGGTTGAATTTTAAATTGATTTCATCCAATTTTGTGATTTGAATTCATACAAATAGATATTATATTTGGAATCAGAATTATTTTTAATATCTAATAAGTTTAATTTTTTTGACCAAAAAGATTTGTGAACGTAATTAAAATTAATTCTACTTATTAAGGTAAAATTAATCTTAATAAAAGACTCAAACATTAAATATAAGGGCCCAAATAACATATCCACTTTTCCAAAACCTATTGGATGTACATATATAGTCCAAAAACTTAAATCAATGAGTGTTTTTTTGTTTTATGACTTTTTATGGTAAAATCTTGTGTACACAAAACATGATTTCAAAAATTTCATGTGAGCATTTTTCCTTCCCTATAAAAGTTCACCACATCTCCCCATTACATACATATTTCAAACCACTTAAGTTCGGACATGTTATACTCAAGTTGTCTCCAAAAATCCCTCCAATATACATATAATCCTTCTTTTTTAGTTGGAATCCACCTAATGATGTCTTTTGGATCAAACCAAAATAAGTTACCTGATTAAGAGTTAACGTCTCCTCTCAAAAATTTTAACTTCATTCCCATTATCCACTGCATATAATATTATTATATGAATACATAAAAAATAATATAAAAAACATACTATTATGTTTTTCTGTTAATATATCAACCTAAAATTAGACACACCTCCATCTAATGGGTACCAAAGATATTGTTTCTATGTATGATAAACTACTGTTTAATGAAACAATGATTGTTCAGTTTTACCTAACCACCTATCATGGGGTCCATTATGATGTAAAATATATTTATATATTATAGAAATTTTATTTATAATATATTTATTCTCCTATAAATTTTATTTAGACCGTACCTTTATGATATCCAAGTTGTTTAAAAACTATAATTTTGTTTGAGGAAGTGTGTACTATTGCCCCCTCAAAGCGATATGACTCATTCATGGCATACATGAAACATATAAAGGATGGTATTAACAAACCGATGTTACATATATATATTATTTATGATTATATATTTATAATATATATATATATATATATATATGTGTGTGTGTCATTATGTTTTCATTATGATAATACAATAATGAAATGAAACTAGCGTTCATTCGTATGTACAACCTACCATCTCCATGAACGGTGGACTTCATTTCTAATATCCAAATATTATGGACTATTATAAATACAAATGTACTAAGTATATAAGATAATATAGTAATGGATTAAATTCTTGAGATGATTAAATCATGATCTAATCAATAGGAACAACAAATCACAAGTCAAAACATACTTGAGAAAACTATGCTATTAACACATGAAATAGTTAAAATAATATTAGAGTGTTAAAAAGTGACTAATAAAATATTTTAATAAGATAATATATGATATTATTATAATTATTATAGTTTTTTTATATGTTATTAACATATTTATACAGTTATACAGGAGGATAAATACCACACAACAAAAGGAAAGTTAAGGTAAGGGAATTCGTCTCAGTTTACATTTCATTGAGGATTATTTTTTATATACACCAATTCAATTTTATTTGGTGAATATACTACCCTTTGAAAATTTATATCATGAATATATTCATTCTAATAATATTTTATGTTTCATTTAATTCATTTGGAATTATGATTAAAATGTTTCAATGTGGTATATACACATTGGAATGTTTAAATATTATTTTTCTTCAATAATGTTTTTGTGTCATCAACCACTGTTGTTACTTATCCTACATTGAGGTATTATTGATAAATCAATATTATTAAATAAATATGGATATTTAATACGGAACATTTTTTATTTAATATATGATGAATTCCTTGGACATGAAATACATGGGTTGGAAACCATTCAAGGAAAGCCCCATGGGTTGGGGACTAGTTAATGAAATCCACTCGATGCGTCGACAGTCTCTTGAGGTGAATTGGTTGTAAAATAGTTTAAATTAACTATTTATGGTAAAGTTATCATGTGCCTAGGAAACATGACATCTCATAGTAAATCATTTCCATTATTGAGAATTTAGTTATTATTTATCCTTTAGATTTTGTGTCAACAAATCTATGGATGCATTTCATTTTTAATTCATTTATTTAATGGAATGTGATTTATATTTATTAAATTTTGATATTTATATTGATTTATATAGTTATTTTAGTGTAATGTGTTATTAGTTATTTGCATTACCATGTTAATTTATTTATATTTATTCATTATTTATTCCTATTTACTTACCTTCACTGTACACTTGAGATCACACTTATTATGTTTCATTTTCCCAATTTATGAATAACAATCCATTGAACATGATTTCAAGGAGGATGTTTATTTCGTTTTATTAAGAATCATGTTGGTATTTTATATTTCCCAATTTATTAGCTCTGTCATGTTTGTAATCTGGATTTCTAAGACTACTAAACTAAATGGTCCTTTAGGATTTGTTTCTTTGTAAAAATGTGAATGTAATAAAATAATGCACCAACTCCAGGATTCTAGGGTTAGGGAATTATAGTTTGTATCAAATAATTTTTAGCAGTAACCTTGGAAACTAGATTTAGAAAACATAGATTAGGGATCACAACCCTAAGATAGACATTGGGGATAAGAGTATAACAACATGCTAAATTTTGGTAAATTAGAGATTATGTGGATATTCATAGAAATAAATACCAGGATGGATATTAAAGGCGGTCATGGTTCTTGAACAGATATACCATAGATTAAAAACTATGACAAGGTTTTATGAGCCTAACCGGTAGTAACCTAGTATGCAAAAATGGGTCATACTACATAAATGTTTTGGAACTCCGAGGGATACTCTTAGGATAGTTCACATTTTCATTACCTTCCATTATGAGCAATTTGAAGTTGAATATTTCCCTAGTGTATCCAAATTTTATGAATCTAGGACTCAAAATGCATAAATTTGTATATGTTATACCATATTTGGAATTATATGTAATAATTCTATGAGCTAATCTTGTATATTCCATTGTTTATAAATGGTACCTAGAATGATGAATGTTGTCAATACTCATGGAAATTGTAGAGATTACCAGGATGAGGAAACCAATATATCTAGTATTGGAATGACAAAAATAATGGAAATATTATGGAAACTAAATCAGGTTGTAAAAAATAACCATTTTAGAATGGAGAAACATATTCCACAAAGATAATCACCTATAATGGACCATTTTTGCAGCAGTATCCCCCATCATTTAGTGTTACTACTAATATAATTATAGCAGAGTAATGGATTAAATCCCCAAAGAATATATTTATGGCCTTGGAATGCATAAAAAATAAAAAAATTGCAACTTATGGCCTATTGTCTCCAAGTTTATGTTGATTAGTGATGCTCTCTAATCTATAATATAAGGGAGGAAAAAGAAATTCAACATATGGAATAGAAGAATTTTAAAAATACATTCTTATATTACAAATTTCCTCATGATCAATAAATTGAGATGAAT
Source organism: Viscum album (assembly GCA_963277665.1). Lineage (NCBI taxonomy): Eukaryota > Viridiplantae > Streptophyta > Magnoliopsida > Santalales > Viscaceae > Viscum > Viscum album. The sequence goes on from OY728147.1 coordinate 222,055,739, forward strand.
ATAATGTTCCATAGCTTGAAGATGAATGATGAAAAAATTGTTTCATATTTTGAAGCAATATTTACAGGGTCAGCCAAGTATTTTACATATTATGTATGCAATACCGAGAGAAATATTGACCCCTTCATTGAGTTTTTTAATCCAAATCTTTGAAGTGAACTAGTTTCTCAAAAAATTCCGTCATACGGAGAAATTTTATTATGTTCTATCATGATGGAGAAGGAATTTTCAAGATCCTATGTATTCAAAGGAATTTAAGAGAAAAACATATCTTCTAAAGATAATTAAAAAGGGAATGTGTTGATGAAGAGGAAGGGAATGATTCAATTCACACCTTATTAGGACTATGGTAAAAATCACTCTTATAAATTATTGAAGAGATTGGGAGTATGTTTTATGTGTAGAGAAAGGGGTCATCATATTAAAGACTTCAAAGTGAAGAAATAAAACCCAGATATATAGTGTTTCACCTATAGTGATATGGGGAACTACTCAAATGAATCCCCCAACCATCAAGGTAATATACCCCAAAAAATTCCAAGGGGAGATTGAAAAGAATAAGCGATCTCTATAACAGATGTTGAAGTGCTGAATGACATGGTGGTAGGTACAATAATCTTATCTTCAAATATAGCCAATATGATATTTTATTATGAATTTCATTACATTTTTATATCTACCTAGTTTCTTAGGAAAATTAAACATTTCCCTTTTGGTTTAATAAGATATTTGTATATCAAAACTCCAATGGGATGTATCATCACAACAGATATGTGTCGGTCAGTCCCAATGATGACACATTAACATGAATAATTTTTTAACCTTATAATCATTCCAATGGTTGTATTTTATATTATCCTTTGTATGGAATGGATCTCGAAATACGATAAAAAATATTTATTACAATATGGAGGAAATTAAAATTTGTGAGGAAGATATGTAATACCTCATCATTTGAGCATAATAATCCTCACCGGACTATTATTTCGATCCTCTATCAGTAGCTCTACTGATTTAAATTCTTGGAGAATAAGGGAAAACAAATTATAGTGTAGAAGAAGGTAATATTTAAAATGAGGATGTTCTAATTTTTTAGGAATATACTAACATATTTCTGCATGATTTTCATGGACATCCCCCAGAACATGATGTTGAATTCTTTATTGATTTAATCCATAATTTGAGGCCAATATCAAAGACTCCTTATAGAATGGACACTGTGGAACATGTAGAGTTGATGAAAAAACTAGGGTATTTGTGTAATTAGAGATTTATTCAACCTATTATTTCAATATGGAGAGACCTTATCCTATTTTTCAATAAGAACAATGGATCCATGTGGTTATGCGTTGATTATAGGGAAGTCAATGCCATTATAATAAATAAAAAGTATCGTCTACCTAGCATTGGTAACTTATGTAATCAACACCACATATCCCAATATTTTTAAAAGATCAATCTTTGTTCTAGGTATCACAAATTATTAATTATATAGGAGGACATTCCAAAGAGAGTGTTTTGGACGAGGTATGTAGATTATGAGTTTACAAGTAATTCCATTGTATTAACTAATGAGACCTTGGTTTCTATGGTCATAATGAACAGAGTATTCAAGGAATATCTTTACAATTTTTTTTATTCATTGATGATATTATAGTGTATTGTAAATCCAATGAGGATCAATTTCCGATCATCCTTAAGACTCTTAGAAAAGAATTGTTTTATGCTAAATTCAATAAATTCAATTTATAACTTTAAGAAGTCTCTTTTCATAGTTTTATTGTCTCTAAATATGGAATATTGGTTGATCCTACTAATACAAAGGCAATCATAGAATGTCCTAGAACAACCATCATAATTGAGCTATGTAGTTTCATTGGTTTAGAGGCCTACAATTGGCGATTCATTCTAATTTTTTTCTGATTAGCTAACCCATTGACCAATATTACACATAAAGGTGTTAAGTTTATCTTGACAAAGGAATGTGAATAAATATTTTATGAACTATTGAGGAGATTATTTAATGGTTCAATTTTGACTCTACCATATGGAAGCGATGGGTTTTTCATATATATCAATGAATCAAAGAAAGGACTTGGTAGTGTCTTAATGAGAAATGAAAAAGTCATTGCATATGAATCAAGGAAATTGATGACTCACAAATATAATTATCCAACCCATGAAATGGATTTAGATTCTATAATCTTCACAATGAAAATATGGAGAAATTATCTCTATGGAGAAATAAGTGAGATATACAGGGATTATAAAAGCCTTAAATACCTCTTCTCACACAAATAGATCAACATGGGACAAAGGTGATGGCTCAAACTACTCATGGATTATGATTTCTCAATACACTACCAGCATGAAAAAGAAATTAAGGTGGAGGATTCATTGAGTATGAATGATCATGGAGTTCTAAACCAAATTGAGATTGAGAAGGATCCTATGTTCATAGATCTAGTGAATATGGATATGGTAATTTCTATTAAAGGGGAGACATCATTCATTTTTTAAATAATTGAAAACCCATATTTATTAGAGAGGATAAAGAATTATCAATATGGTGATGATAAAATTACAAATAAAATTAAAGTCGTGAATGATGTAAAAAGAGAAGAATCTATTTGTGAAGATGGTGTTTTAAAACATGGAATGAATCTATGTGTTCCATATTTACCAGATCTAAAAATAGAATATTTGGATGATGCTCATAGATCAAATTTTTCTATACACCCTAGTATCACAAAGATGTATAGGTAAATAAAAGAAAAATTTTGGTGGGATAACATGATGTGATAAATTGTGGGTTATGTGTCTTGATTTCTGGTTTTCCAATTAGTGAAAGTTGTAAGGTAGCATCCAAAAGTTGTTTTGAAACCACTTCCTATCCCTATAAAGAAATGGGAAGAAATTACTATGAACATATTCATAGGATATCCAAATAAGCTTATAAATAATGATACAATATTCATTATTGTTGATCACCTAACCAAATGTGCACATTTCTATCCCATAACAGAAGACCTCCCTCTCAAGCACCTCACAAGACACTACGTTAATCAAGTTATAAGACATCATGGCTCTCCTCTATCAATTATCAACGATTGAGACCCCTGCTTTACATAAAAATTCTAGAAAAATATTTAGAAGGATCTTGATACGGAGCTTTATTTGAGCTCTATATACCATCCTCAAATATATGGAATGTTTGAAAAACAATTCAAAAAATGGAGGACATATTGAGGACATTCTAACTTGAAAATCATGGTATGTGGGATCAATACTTACCTTTGGTGTAATTTTCATATAATAACAATTTCCATTAGAGTATTCAGATGGAACCATATAAAGCATTATATGGGAATATGTGTCATACTCCAACTTTTGGGGATGATGTTGGAGAAAGGAAACTCATTGGGATAGAACATATTGAAGAGATGAAGAGAATTTCAAAGGCTATTCATGATCATATCAACATGGATCAATGTAGGAAAAAGAGTTATGCTGATAATCAGAAAAAAGATTTGAAATTCCCTATAGTAGATCATGTTTTCTTAAAGGTATCTTCATTGTAGGTTGTTATCAGGCTTGATAAGAAGTGGAAACTGAGTTTTAGATACATCATACGCTTTTATATTTTTTAATGAGTTGGCGCTTTTCTTTATCGATTATCATTGCCGCCAAATCTCACAAAAGATCATGATGTGTTCTATATATCCCCACTAAAAGTAGTACATTCCTAATCATACACATTTTCTTATATATGATGAAATAGAATCAGAACCTAAAATTTCTTATTATGGATAACCCATATAAATTCTTGATACTAGAGGGAAAGTATTTAGGTATCATACCACTACTCTAGAAAATGTTCTCCGCAAAAATCACAAAATAGAAGAATCAACCTGGAAACCAGATGATTCTATGAAGTAGAAGTAACCACATATTTTTTAAGGTAAAACCCATAAAATCTCTAGGGTGAAATTTTTGTATGGGGGGATACTGTGTAACCTCTAGACATTACTATATTTTCCTTTAGATTTTATTGATAGTTGTACAATACACACAACACCTGATTTAAAAAAACATTATTTAGTCATGTTTTTATAGTCAATTGAATTATAAAACATTTAAAGATTTTATATAGAAAATATATATATTATTTATCCATCCAAATATTTTTACACTCATATAATAGTCATAAGATAATAACAAACCAAATATTACACATAAAATACAATATTTTTTTCTAAAAGATTCCTTGTAGGTTTTTTATGGAGAACACATTGTAAATCCAAATTTTTAACATTTTTTAAATTTAATATATAAAAATAATATTCTAATTTAAAATAGAATCGTAATAATTAGATTAAGGTAAATTATTACAATATTTCAGAGAAGAATCAATTTTTAATGAATAGTGAAAAATACAGAACATTATTTGAAAACTAGAATTTCATATAATTAATTAATAAGGAAAACTTAAAATTTTAATTGGTTTTAATGTTAAATTATATTATATTTTTATAAATTAGTAAAATTTAAGTGATTGTTAACAATTTAACTTTTGAATTTAATGTAAAAAACCTATCAAACGTTTGACGTTTTAACTTTAAAGCCCTGCATTGTCGCCCCACCTACTTGATGAATTTTAAATTTTGTTCTACCAATTCAATGATTTTAATTTTTAAAAATAGATTCAATATTTTAATTAATAATAATTTATAATCTCTAAATAGAACAATTTATTTTCTGACCAAACATATTAATGATTGTATTTAAAATTAATCCTAATTATTAAAGAAAAAATAAACATAATAAAAGACAAAAACATAAGGGCCCAAATGACCTATAAACTTATACATAAACTATTATATGGACATATCACGGTTATAAGCCTTATATTATAGAGTTTTGTAGATTATTTATGAGTTTTTTTAGGTAATAACACGTGTACACTATACTTTTTTTTAAGTCAAAGTGAGTCCTCTTCCTTTCCAATAAAAGGCCCCCACCTCTCCTCATTCCTAAAACCTCTCAAACAACTTATGTTGGGCCATGATCATAAAAATCAGTCTCCAAACAAACCTCCCCTATACCTATAGGACTCCATTTATTGTATGAATCAACATAAAAAGCCTTTCAGTTCAAAACAAAAGAAGTTAACTTATAAAGAGGTAACGTCTCCTCTCTAGATTTTTAGATTCATTCACATTCTCCAATCCCTATAATCTTACTATTCAATTATTACTTAAAAAAATAGTACTATCCATATACAATGGGATTTATTTTGTAATTATTTTGACATAAACATATATACACCTTCATGAAATGGGAAACAAACTTATTGATTCTATGTACAGAGAACTACTGCCTCACGAAATGATGATTGTTCAATTTTTCCGTAACACCTCTCATGGTAGAAATTATGAAGGAGACTCTATTTATAAATGATATAAATTTTATTTTTAATGTATTTATTATTATATAATTTTTATTTATAACATACCTTTATTCTTTCCATATTTTTCAAATACAATAATTTCATTTGAGGAAGTGTGGACTATTTCCCCCTCAATGCGATATGACTAATTCATAGCATACATGGAACATATAAAAGATGGTGTTAACAAATTTATGTAAAATATATAATATATATGTGACTATGGAATTATAATATATATATGTATCATTTATTTTTCTTTCTATTAATACAACAATGAAATGAATGTAGTATTCATGCATATGTACGGTCTACCATCTCTATGAACAATGCACTTCATTTCTAATATCCAAATATTATGGATGATTATAAATACATATATATTGAGTATATAAGATAATTTAGCCATGTTTTACATTATGGAGATTATTAAATCATGTTATAATTAAAAGTATTAACAAATCACATGTGAAAACATATCTGAGAAAAATAGGAAATTAATACTTGAAATAGTTAAAATAATAAAAGTGTTTTAACAAACGGGTAATAAAATATTCTATGAAGTGAATATATTATATTTTTAAAATTATTACAGTTTTGGTATAAGTTAGTAACATAATTTAAACCACTTTGTAGGAGGATAAATACCAGACAACAAAGGTATGGTTATGGTAAAGAATTTCATCTCAATTTACTTTCAATTGAGACTTATTTTTTTCATGAAACAATTCACTTTCATTTGCTGTATATAATTCCATTTTTTATATTATATCATTAATATATTGATATTTTATGTTTCAATTAATTCATAGGGAATTATTATTTTAAAATTTCACTGTGGTATGAGACAAATTTCAAGGTTTAAATATTATTTTTCCTCAATAATGTTTTAATGTCTATAACCCTTGTTATTAGTTATTCGACACTGTAATTCCCCGACCCCGGAAGACCAGAGTCGGTTCATTATTAATTATCATTTTTATGATCACAAAGTATCAAGTCTCAAATGAACAATTAGTTTATTAGCCTTGGAAGTACTATATATATTCATAATAATTACATTACATTATAAAATGGAAAACTATAACAACATTGTTTCCATAGACAAAACTGAGATCCCATAGACTATCCCTGCAGGTTATTCATAATATATTTCTTCACATCCTGGGAAAAATAAAACATAGAAAGGGGTGAGCTCAGATGCTTAGTAATAATAACAATATTGCGGAAACTTTCATAAATAATCATAAACATTTAAGGCAATGTATAACGCTAAAACAAAAGCCTTTTAAACACGAACATCAGCATAATATGGAAAAGATAAAATCAAATAATTCCATTTACTTATTCACATGGATATTCTACTAATCGAATAATCACCTGAAATATCAATAGACACATTCATAATGATGGAATTAATAATTCCGTACTTTCATAACCACATAGTCAATGCCTTCTGCCAAGACTACAAAACATATTTTGTCAAGGCCTTGTGCCAAGACACTAGTTTGTCCCATTATACCTACCAATTCATTTGGGATCTATAGAGGGATCCACCCATCACTTACTAAGTCTAATTCATTCCTCATATGAAAAGTTTGAAACATAATCTGAACATTCATATAAAAACTAGCATACAAAATGTCAATATTTTAACCACAAACCATGAATGATATAAAAAAAGAACATCCACAGTCAAACATAACTCATTCAATACAATATGGAAGATTTTATTATAATAGATCAACCTTAATAGGGAATAATGAAGGATATTTATATAGATGAAAATAACCATCAAAACTATTTGAGAGAAATATCCCCCCTTTTCTTGAAAACATTTAAAAGTATCACTTTTTATCAAGAAGCCATTTAAAATTGATTTTTGAATCAAAGTGTCCCATAACAATTTGAAACATTTAACAGGAATTTTTATTTTAAGACTTTAATTTCCATATAAATAAATCCTTACAACCATTTTTAAAACATGGACACTAATAAGAAATATTTAGAATAATATATCTTTAAAATATTTTAAAATGATATTTTTGTTAGACTTCCTAACCAAAAGAGAGACACTTGAATAAAAATAATTGTGGTAATAAAAACATTATAATATCATTGGTATAAATTAATTCTTGATATATTATGTCAAAGTACATTATATACACTATATAATAGTGAATTGGCATATAACAACAAAGAATCCTCAATGGAATCTAAATTGAGGTGAAATCTCTTATAAAGACTGTATCCTTAGGTTAAGGATAAGTCAATGACATAATTATGTGTGACAAATATAAATACACTCAATATTATTGGATATTCAGTTTAAATCAATCATAGGACATTCACAAATATTCTTGTAAAAACAACACCAATGAATTGGATATTTAACTCAATATATGGAGATTGAGTTAAAATTACTCTTAACAAGTACATATCGATGACTTGAGAATTTATAAATCGAGTGATTATGTGTATAAAAAGTATATCCACAGAAAGGGGATTGGAAATTACTACACAAATAAAAAATATTCATTTCACACATAATTATGGAGTAAAATAATCAATGAAGTATGCGTAAAGCCAAATGAGTGGAAATTGAAATTTGAAATTCCCTTACCAATTTGGTAACTTAAGAAGCATACATCCCATGAAAGATGGATCATAAAATGAATATTTAATTAAACATAAATTAAATTATATTACACAAATATAATCATTGGGAACTACATACACCACACAAAAGGAAATAGAGGCAGTATGGCATGAATCTCACGAAAATAGGAAGTAAGATGAAAACCCTTACTTCTTTGTAATCAATCGAGTAGTATGGCCAAAAGTTAATAAAAACAAAATTAATCATAGAATACCATGAATATAAATAGAATCATGATAATATATATATATATATATATATATATCAAATGACAGTACACAATACACCATATTTAATAAGTGGCAAACAATGGAAATCTCCCGGAATTAAAAGTTTGATAAGAAACCCATTACAATGTACATTTCCTTGGTAGAGGGTAGGTTAAACTCATATATAATGGTGAAATAATAATAATTAAATTATAAAAGAATCATATACATTAATATGATATCATATATCATCTTTTAATATTGATTTGTTAATAATATTTTAGTATTACTGTCGTTTCAGGTGTTCACTGATTTGTTTTCCTTTATATGATTTGTTTAGTAAGTAGTGTTTATTATGAACCGGATGTATAGTATTCATATTAATAATGATATTAAGTGTGTAAAAATTATTTTTAATCATCTAATTAAAAATATTCTTGAATGAATTACGATGGTGAATGAATCTCATCGCGTTCGTGGAGATGGTAATCTGTACGTACACACGAGTGGCGATATCATTGTGTTGATATTAAAATAATATATAATTGGATGTTATATTATATATACAGAATAATTATCATGTTATATTTTTTATTTACATCAATTAAAAATCATTATTATACTCATCCAAATAATAAGGTCTTGGATAACAATTACACCACGACGTGGAGACGGTAAATCGTACGTACACACGTATGGTGACATGTAATTCAAAAGATGGATAGAATAATGAATATGGTTGTACAATATATATAATAACATAATAGTATATATAAGATATAAGATTAATTATTTTATAATGGAAAAAACAAATAAAGTTGAAGTGGTTGAAGAAAGGAACTTGAAAGAGGTGATGAAATATTTACCTCTTCTTCGGGTTCTTCCTTTTGATTTGATAAAAAGGGATCATTAGGTTGAATTTCTGACTAAAGGATGGCATTTTGGATTAAGTCAGGATAGTTTAGAGGGTAGTTGGGAAATTTTTGTCTAATACCAAAGGCTTTGATGTTGTGAATTGAAGGGAAGGGGGAGTGCCCTTTTATAGGAGGGGTGTTGGGCACCTTAGGAAAAGCAAGAAATGTTATCTTATAATATAATCATTTTCGGTTTCTAATAGCTATAAAAATGAATTGTTAAAAGTATAAGGTGGGTATGGGTCGAAAAGCACTCGTCAAATAAGTTTTAGATAGGTTTGGGTAACTCTATTAACCTTATCTTTTAGATTTAAGTCTTAGTTAAATAGTTTGACATTTACTATGTCTCTTTGTATTTTTATATTATATTGTTAATAAATTTACTATATACTTACAAGAGAACCCCAAGTGGTTCATTGATGATACATATATCATTATATATGTATTTGGACCAATATTTTGATATTTTGGAATATAATATCAATTAATTATATAATATTTGTTTTTAAAACTCTTTTATGTCAATTTTTACAATTTTTGGTATTTTGTTTTTACTAAATTCATAACATTATTATTACTTCAAAAATAATTCATCCAACCAACCCTAACATGGAATATTAACCTAGAAAATTATTTTAATTCATAAAAAGTCTGAAATTACTTTTATTTGGATATTTATAATATCAAATATTTTAATATTTCATTGATTAGGTAATTACTGCATCATCATTGTGTCATAAATAATTTAAATTATTTAATGTCTAAAAAATATAAATAAAATACCATTATGTAGTAAATCAATTTATATTTTTAATTAATATTTATAATTGAATTCATATTATGCATAACCCTATATTAAAAATGGTTTATTTATTATGCTTTGAATTTAACACTTTTAAATCTTCTTCAAATTAAATAATAACAGATGTGCTAATCTGATCCAAGTGTTCCTAATGGATCATATTTTATTCCTAAGGTTGTTTTTAGTTGAATTACACTTATCCAATATAATTAGTATAAGTGTTAGGGTAATAATAATATCATTTTTACCCTTAATTACCCGATTACTTTTAACGGTGGTAAATAAAAGTCAAAAGTTACTATTCACCAAAAATTATTTTTATCTTATTAAACCACATTATACTTACTAAAATCAACTTTTTCTCTTGGATTTTTGAAATTAAATTCTCAGAAGTGTTGAAATTATGTTTCATTCAAATTTTCACTCGCTCCTAGGAGGTGGGTAAAAGATGGTTAAAAAGTTCAATAAATTTTTATATATCTAAAATTATTATAAACTCACTTCAATAAATTACATAGAACTTATATATATATTATGTATCTATTTTTTCCTAAAATAAATTTTAAAAAAACATAAATAATTATTTAAATAAAAATTTTGTTTTAAACAATTACTCTGTGTTTTTCACTATTCATAAAAAATTGAATGTTTTCTAAAAAATAACAAAAATTCACCCTAAGCTATTTTCGATATTCCGAATCCAAAAATAAATTCCATTTTGAAAGATAAAATTTATAAAATTTCAAAAAGTGGGTATTACTATTCATAATGACTAGTTTGATTGGTCACGGTGTGTTAGAATCTCGAAGTTGCGTACAATGCAATCTATTACATTATTCAAAGGGAAATATACCACGGAAGCATGGGGTGTTACATTATTCACCCCTTTTGGAAATTGCATCCTTGAAATTTTTAAAAATGGGCCTGGGAACATAATTGAATGTCCCACATCAGAAAAAGAGTCAATGAAACTATTAGTTTAAAAGAAAGAATGAGAAGTAAAAAGGTCACCCGGGATAACCCTTACTAAGATTCCATATAAGAAAACATGGATATAGTGGATAAACTAAGTGTCAAGTTATGATTAAGAGGGATAGAAAACTTTATTAGGAAAAAGATAATAACAAGAAAACCACAAAATTTTGATGGAAAAAAACAATCATTAGTTTCCCAGTAGGAAAAGTAAACAGACAACCTTTTTTTTGTTGTAAGTTAAATTTCATAAAGATGAGGAATTCATTTATGATATTGACTAAGAACATAAAGAGATATACTTAATTTTTAAGTCGAGTTTCACTCTTTAATAAATTTCTACCACTAACTCATTTTTTTTTTCAAACGATTATTATTAAAGATGACTTGGTCACACAAAAAGAGCTAGAATCAACTTATAGAGAATCACATGATCCAAAAAGGATAAAATATATATATTCCTTGTCTTTAGAGATTAATCAAAACCAAAACGGTTTGTAAAAGATTAGATGATCCCCCAAAAGGAAATTCTTTTAGATAAAGAAACACTAATCTTAATTTCTAAAATTTAACCAACAATACCCAAAAGTCAAATAAATACCATTCAATAAAAAATTGTCCTTGAAATCCTTCCAGATAATCCAAACTAATATTGAAACCCAAAACATAGAAGAATTTTTTTATGTAGTATTCCATGTTATATTGTATATCCAAATGACATCGACAACTCTTAATGTCACATACTTAAAAGTAATTAACCTAATCACATATTCTCTATTATAAGTTAATCATTTCAATAAATAACCCAAATCACTATAAATAAACAATAAAAACATAGATAAAAATGCACCATTACTCCTCAAATGAAATCCCATTGTATTCTATTTTTCTTAGGCATATAGTGTTCTCAATTGAGCGAACGTCTTCCAAAATATGATTTATCACTTAATCACCAAATCATTTCCTATACTAAGGGTATTCATTTGATAATACATAAGATCCCAAATAAACTTATTATTGAGAAATAAAATCATTTAACTAAAAATAATTAGTCACACTAACCAGGGTCATCACGTAGTCTAGTGGTAGGCAATAAATCCCAATCTCACTCTGGTTGTGGGTTCGATTCCCACATCTTTGTTTGACATGATGGGTTGCCATACAGTCTGCGTGTTTTCCTTTTTCAAAAACTATATTTTATAAAATTACCAAAATGAAATAAATTCCTCAAAATAACCATTAAATAATTTAACCACAAATTTTATCTCATACCTTGCATTTTATCCCAAAATATAGTAAATTTTAATTTCCTCAAACCCAATGATCATATAAATCCAAATGGTTATTTATAACAGTATCCACAGGAGAAATGATAATTCTTCATCAAATATCATTTTCACATGACAAACTGCATGGTTACAAATACAATAGAAAATTATTCTAAAGTAATCTCATCAATAGTGAGTGATAATACTTTTAATCATTTCTCCAACCATTTATTTCCACATAAATTCTTATTTGACCAAGAAAATATCCTATAGAATAGAGAATTCACTTGGGTAATGGCCATGTCCCCTATATTTACGGAAAATGACTATAAGTGGATTCTTGGGACCATATTTATTTTTCTCCATAGTAATCTTCATTTTTTCTTGGCAATTCATTATTTTATGTCCTTTCCCATATGTAAAGCACTTCTTTGTTACATTGAGACACTTTCTTGGGTGTCTCCTTCCATATTTACTACATGATGGTAATTTAGGATTCTTTTCTCCATGGTCTTCACTGCTGGAGCTCTTATCATTCATCAAATTTCTCTTCTTTGTTGAGTCTGGGAGTTAGTTATTTTATATAATTTGTTGATCATTTTTTTTGGAAAACTTATTTTTCATGAACACAATATATTATACACCAATCAACATTCCATTTTGTGGCTAATTTAGACAACCATTCCCACCTTGTACATCATGCTCAAAGTTACTACGACTTCCTTGGAATCCATCCATTCACTAAAACCAGAAATCATTGTGCGAGTAACAGTAGTCATAAAATCATTTAGAGAATATCATGGCACCATATTTTCAATTTGAAACACCTCAGTATTAAAAAAGGTCATTTTTTATCATATTATATTAAAATCCATTATATCAGGTTGTAATGAAAATGTAAATTATCATAAGCATATCCCGTGAAAGTGTCGTAACGAAGAGTGCAGAAAGGCATGTTGTCGTGAACCATTTCCCTTCGAGTCTAGCTCAAAGTAGTGTTTTTGTGTTTTACCCCTAGGTACGTCTGTGCCAGAGCCGTCTCTACCTACTCGCATCCATACAGGGATGTATTTCTTGTAAAACACACAAAATCTCTACAATACCAAAATTTTATGAAGTTCATCTATACTAATCCTCAATGTCTATCTTAGGGATATGTGTTCTAATCGGAATTTATCTGAATGTAGTTTCCAAGGTTTGTACTGAATATCCTCTAGTACCAACTATAATGCCCCAACCCCAGAAGTCTAGATTCAATGAATTATTACGTCTCAATGGCATGATCAAAAAGGTTCAAGTCTCGAAAGACCAATTAGTATAGTATCCTTTGAAGTACTAAATACATTCATAAGGTTTACATTACATCATAAAATGAAAAACTACAACAACATTGTTTCCATAGACAACACTGAGATCCCATGTACTATCCCTACATGTCAGTCATAATATAACTCTTCGCATCCTAGGAAAAATAAGACATAGAAAAGGGTGAGCTTAGATGCTCAGTAAGGATAACAATATGGCGGAAACATTCATAAATAAGCATAAACATTTAAGGCAATGTATAAGTACAAAACAAAAGCCTTATAAACTTGAGCTTCAGCATAATATGGAAAAGATAAAATCAAATAATACCATTTACATATTAACATGGATATTCTAATGGTTGAATAATCACTTGCAATATCAATAGCCACATTCATAATGATGGAATGCATAATTCTAGACATTCATAACACATAGTCAAAGACTTGTGCCAAGACTACAAATAAGATTTTGTCAAGGCCTTGTACCAAGTCACTATTTTGTCTCATGAGACCTACTGATGCATCATGGAGCTATAGAAAGATTCTCCGGTCACTTACTAAGTCCAATGCATTCCTCATATGAAATGCTTGAAACATAATATGAACATTCATATTTAAACTAACATACGAAATGTGAATATTTTAACCACAAACCATGAATGGTATAAAAATAGCACATCCATAGTCAAACATTACTCATTCAATACAATATGGAATATTTTATTATAATATATCAACATAAATAGAGAATAATGAAGGATATTGGCATAGATGAAAATAATCATCAAAACTATTTGAGAGAAATACCCCCCTTTTTCTTAAAAACATTTAAACGACTCACTATTTATCAAAATTCTATTTAAAATGGATTTTTCAATAAAATTATCCCACATAACTTTGAAACTATTAAAATGAATTATAATTTTAAAACTTTAATGTCCATATAAAATAAATCCTTCAATCCATTTTTAAAACATGGACATTAACGAGAAATATTTAGTATAATATTTTTTTAACACATTTTAAAATTATATTTTAGTTAGAGTTCCTAACCAAAAGAGAGACACTGAAATAAAAATAAATGAAGTAATCAAAACATTAAAATATCATGGGAATAAATGTATTCATGATATACTATGTCAAAGTACATTATATACACCATATAAAAGTGAATTGGCGTATAGAAACTAGGAAGTCTCAATGGAATGTAAATTTAGATGAAATCTATTATAAAGAACATATCCATAGGTTAAGGATAAATAAATGGTATAATTATGTGTGACAAATATAAATACACTCAATAATATTACATATTCAGTGTAAAACAATCATAGGACATTCACACATATTCTTGTAAAAAACAATAATGAATTGGATGTTTAACTCAATAAATGGAGATAGAGTTAAAATTAATCTTATCAAGTTCTTATCGATGACATGAGAGTTTATAAATGGAGTGATTATGTGTATCAAAAGTATATACACATAAAGGGGAGTGGAAATTAATACACAAATAATAAATAGTTATTCCACATATAATCATGGAGTAAAATAATTAATGAAGTATGCGTAAAGCTGAATGAGTGGAAATTGAACTTGAAATTCCCATACCAATTTGGTAACTTAAAAAACATACATCCCACGAAAGATGGATCATAAAATGATGATTTAATTACTCATAAATTTAATTATATTACACAAATATAATTATTGGGCAGTACATACACCACACAAATGAAAATAGTGGCAGTATGGAATAAATCTCACGAAAATAATAATTGAGATGAAAACACTTGCTTCGCTATAATAAATATAGTCGTATGGCCAAAAGATAATAACATAAAAATGAATCATATTATACCATGAATATGAGTATAATCATGATAATATTTATATATCAAATGACAGTACACTATACACCACATTTAATAAATAAGTGGCGAACAATGGACATCTCACGGAATAAAACGTGGGATAAGAAACCCCTTACATTGTACATTTTATTGTTCAAGGGTAGTTTAACCTCCTGTATAATGTTGAAATAATTGTTATTAAATTATACAATAATAATATACATTAATATGATATCATATATCATCTTTTAATATTTCTTTCCTAATAATATTTTAGTATTACCGTCCTTTCGTGTGTTAACTGATTCGTTTACCTTTATATGCGTTGTATAGTAAGTAGTGTTTGTTATGAATAGGATGTATCTTATTAATATTAATATTTATATTAAGTATTTAATCATTATTTTTAATCATCTAATGAAAATTATTCTTGAATGGATTATGATGTTGAATGAATCTCATCACGTTCGTGGAGATGGTAATCCGTACGTACGCACAAGAGACAATATCATTTTTCTGATATTAAAATAATATTTAACTGGATGTTATATCATATATAAAGAATAAATATAATGATATATTTATTATTTACATCAATTTCACATCATTATTATACCCGTCCAAATAAAAATTTATTGAATAACAATTACCCCACGACGTGGAGATTGGTCTTACGTACACGCGTATGGTGACATGTCATTCAAAGGATGGATAGAATAATGAATATGGTTGTAAAATATTTATAATAACATCACAATATATATAATATGCTGGATTTTTTTATTTTATAATGGAATCAACAAAGAAAGTTGAAGTGGTAGAAGAAAGGAACTTGAAAGATGTGATGAAATATTTACCTCTTCTTCGGGTTCTTTCTTTTGATTTGATCAAAAGGGCTCTTTAAGTTTGATTTATGACTAAAAGAAGGCCTCTTGGATGTATGGAGTAATGTTGAGAAGGTATTTGGGCAGAGTTGGCTGAGACCAAAAACATTGAAGGTGTGAATTTTAGGGAAGGGGGAGTTCCCTTTTATAAGAGGGGTGAGGGGCACCTTATGAAAAGCTAGAAATATTATTCTATAATAAAATCATTTTCGGTTTCTAATGGATCCACAATGAATTATGTAAAGTATAACGTAGCTATGGGTCTAAAAACCCTCAACGAATAGGTTTTATACTGTTTTGGGTTACTATATTATCCTTATCGTTTAGATTAAACTCTTAGTTAAATAGTTTGACATTTACCATGTCTCTTTGTATTTTTATATTATATGGTTAATAAACATACTATATACTTCCAAGAGAACCCCAAGTGGTTAATTAATGATACAAATATAATTATATTAGTCTTTTGTAAGAACCTTATATTTTTAAGAATATAATATCAATTAATAATATAATAGTTTTTTAAAAACTCTTTTATGTCAATTTTGACACTATTTGGTATTTTGTTTTTACTAAATTAATAATAGCATTATTACTTCAAATAAAATTCATCTTACCGACCCTAACATGTCATATTTACCTATAAAATTAGTGGGATTCATATAAAGTTTCATGTTACATTTATTTGGATTTTTATAATTTCAAATATTTTAATATTTCATTAATTAGGTAATTGCAGCATTATCATTGTGTTATAAATAAATTAAATTATTTAATGTATAGTAAATATAAATAAAATACATTTATGTAGGAAATTTTTTTAGGTTTCTAATAAATATTTATAATCGATTTTATCTTATTTATAACACGATATTAAAAATGGTTTTTTTATTATGATTTGAATTTAACACTTTTAACTCTTCTTTGAATTAAATAATAATAAATGTCCTAATATAATCAAAGTGGGCCTAAAGGATCATATTTTATTCCAAAGGTTGTTTTTGGACGAATTACTCTTATACAATAGAATTCAGACATTCTTAGGGTAATAATAATATCATTTTTAACTTTAATTGCCCTATTTACTTTTAAATGTGGTAAATAAAAGTCAAAAGTTACTATTCACAAAAAATCATTTTTATCTTATTGAACCCCATTTTACTTACTGATATCAACCATGTTTCTTACATTTTTTAAATTCAATTCACATAAGTGGTAAAATTAATTTTTATTCAAATTTTCAAATGCTCCTAGGAGGTGGGTAAAAGACGGTTAAAAAGTTCAATAAAATTTATATATATATATAATTATTATAAACTGTCTCCAATAAATTACATTGAAATTATATAGTAATTATGTATCTATTTAGACCTAAAATAAATTTAAATAATATAAATAATTATCTAAATAAAAATTCGGTTTTAAACTATAACTCAGTGTTTTTCACTATTTAACAAAAAGTGAAAGTTTTCAGAAAAATACCAAAAATTCACCCTAAGCTAATTTCGATATTCTGAATCCAAAAATGAAGTCTATTTTAAATAATAAAATTTCTAATATTTCTAAAAGTGGGTAATACTTTTCATAACAGCTAGTTTGATTGGTCGTGGTGTGTTAGAATCTCAAAGTTGCATACAATGAAAGCTATTACATTATTCAAAGGGAAACATATCACGGAAGCTTGGGGTGTTACATTCTTCCCTCCTTCTGGAAATTACATCCTCGCAATTTTTAAAACTGGGCTTGGGAACATAATTGAAAGTCCCACATCGGAAAAAGAGTCAATAAAACTCTCACTTTAAAAGAATGAATGAAAAGTACAAACGTCACCCGATATAACCCATACATGGATTCCATGTAGGAAAAAATGGATATGGAAGATAAAATAAGTTTCATGTTCTGGTGGAGATGGATAGAAAACATGATCAATAGAAATTTAACAACAAGAAAACCACAAACTTGTGATGGGACCATAATTCATTGGTTTTCCAGTAGGAAAAGTAAACGGGAAAAGTTTTTTTGTTTTTAGTTACATTTCATATAGATGAGGAATTTATTTATGAGATTGAAAAAGAACCTAAAGAGATATTATCACTTTTTAAGTAGAGTTTCATTCTTTAATAAATTTCAACAACTAACACATTTTGTTCAAACGATGAGTATTCACGATGACTTGGTCACATCGGAAGAGCTAGAATCAACTTCTATAGAATCACAAGATCCAAAAAGGATAAACTGTATATATACCTTGTCCTTATAGATTAATGAAAACAAAAATGGTTTGTACAAGATCACATGTTCCCCCAAAAGGATATTCCTTTAGAGAATGAAACACTAATCTTAATTTCTAAAATTAAACCAACAAAACCCCAATGTTAAATAAATACCATTCAACAAACAATTGACCTTAAAATACTTCAATATAATCCAAACTAATATTGAAACCGAAAACATAGAAAAATTTGGTTATGTAGTCTTCCACATTAAATTGTATCTCTAAATGACATCGACTACTCTTAAAGTCACATACTTAAAAGTAATTAACCTAATGACATATTCTATATTATAATTTAATCATTTCCATAAATAACCCAAATCACTATAAATCCACAATAAAAACATAGATAAAAACCTACCATTACTCCTCAAATGAAATCCCATATTATTCTATTTTCCTTAGGCATACAGTGTTCCCAACAGAGTGAATGTCTTCCAAAATAACATTTATCACTTAATCACCAAATATTTTTCCTATACTAAGGGTATTAATTTGATAAGACATATGATCCCAAATAAACTTATTATTGATGAATAAAATCATTTAACTAAAAATAATTAGTCACATTAACTAGGGACTTCACGTAGTCTAATGGTAGGCGATAAATCCTGATCACACTCTTGTTGGGGGTTTGATTCCCACAGCTTTGTCAGATATGATGGGTTAACGCATGGTCTGTGTGTTTTCCTTTTTCAAAAACTATATTTTATAACATTACCAAAATGAGATAAATTCCTCAAAATAACCATAACATAATTTTACCAGAAAAGTTATCTCATACCATGCATTTTCATCCCAAAATATAATAACTTGTAATTACCTCAAACCCAATGATCATATAAAAACAAATGGCCATTTCAAACTATATCCACAAGAGAAAATATAATTCTTCCTCAAATTTCATTTTCACATGACAAACTGCAGGGTTATAAATACAAGAGAAAATTATTCTAAAGTAATCACATCAACAAGGAGCGCTAATACTTTTAAACATTTCTCCAACCATTTATTTCCCCATACCTTTTTATTTAACCAGAAAAATATCCTATAGAATAGCACATTCACTCAGGTAATGACCTGGTCTACTACATTTACAGCAAATGACTGTAAATGGATTCTTGGGACCATTTTAATTTTCATCCATAGTACACTTCATTTCTCCTTGGCAATTCTTTACTTTATTTCATTCTTTCACTCACGTAAAGCATTTCATTATTCCATTGAAACACATTTCTTGGTGTCTCCTTCCACATTTCCTGCATGATGGAAACTGACGATTCTTTTCTCCATGGTCTCCACTTTTGTATCTCTTATCATTCATCACCTTTCTCTTCGTTGTTGAGTCCGAGAGTTGGTTAATATATATATTATTGATCATATTTTTGGGAAACTAATTTTTAATGAACACAATATCTTTTACGTCTATCAACATTCCAGTTTTTTATTCATTTCCACCATCATTCCAACCTTTTACATCATGCTCAAAGTTACTATGACTTCCTTGGAATCCAGCCATTGATTGAAACCAGAAAGCATTGTCTGAGTAACAGTATTCATAAAATCATTTAGAGAATATCATGCCACCATATTTTTTAATTTGAAACACCTTAGGATTAACCAAGGTCATTTATTCTCATATTATATTAAAATAATTCAAAAAAATTTGTAAAGAAAATGTAAATTATCCTAAGAATATCCCATGGGAGTATCATAACCAAGATTACAACAAGGCTCGTTGTCGTGCCCCAGATCCCGTTCGAGTCCAGCTCAAAGCACTGTTTTCGGGTTTTACCCCAAGGTACATCTGTGCCAGAGCCACCTCTACCTGCTCATATCCAAATAAGGATGTATTTCTTGGAAAACTCAAAAAATCTCTACAATACCCAAATTTTAGGATGTTCTTCTATACTAATCCTCAAATTCTATCTTAGGGATATGTGTTTTAAGACGAGTTTATCTAAATCTAGTTTACATGGTTTGTACTAAACTCCCCCTCTTACCAATTGTAACGCACCAACCTCGGAAGCCTAGAGTTGGTGCATTATTAAATAACATTGGCATGATCAGAAAGGATCAATTCTCTAAATACCTATTAGTTTAGTATCCTTGGAAGTACTCGATACATTCATAAGGTTTACGTTACATCATAAAATGTAAAACTACCACAACATTGTTTCCATAGAAAACACTATGATCTCATAAAATATCATTGTAGGTCAGTAATAATATACTTCTTTCGCATCCTGGGAAAAATAAAAAAAAGAAATGGGTGAGCTCATATGCTCAGTATGGATAACAATATAGCAGAAACATTTATTATTAAGCATAAACATTTAAGGCAATGTATACGGCTAAAGTAAAAGCCTTTTGAACTTGGACATCAGTGTGATATGGTGAAGATAAAATCAAAAAATTCCATTTACTTATTCACATGGATATTCTACTAATATAATAATAACATGAAATTTTAATATCCACTTTCATAATGATTTAATGCATAATGTCATACTTTCATAACCACATAGTCAAGGCCTTGTGCCAAGACTATAAATAAGATTTTGTCAAGGCCTTGTGCCAATACAATAGTTTGTCTCATGAGACCTACCGATGCATTGAGGAGGTATATCGGGATCCACCTGTCACTTACTAAGTCCAATTCATTCCTCATATGAAAAGGTTGAAACATAATCTGAACATTCTTATTAAAACTGGCATACAAAATGTCAATATTTTAACCACAAACCATCAATGGTAAAAAAATAGAACATCAACAGTCTAACATAACTCATTCAATACAATATCAATGATTGTATTATAATAGATCAACATCAACAGAAAATAATGATGGATATTGATATAGATGAAAATTATCATTAAAACTATTTGGAGAAATATCCCCCTTTTTCTTGAAAATATTTAAAAGACTCACTGTTTTTTAAGAAGCCTTTTAAAATGGATTTTTGAATCAAAGTTTCTCATACCACTTTTAAAATTTTAAAATTAATTTTAATTCTAAAACATTAATGTCCATATAAATAAATCATTAACATCATTTTTAAAACATTTACATTAATGATAAAGATTTAGAATAATAAATCATTAAAAATTTTTAAATAATATTTTATTTAGAGTTCCTAACCAAAATAAAGACACTAGAATACAAATAATTGAGGTAATAAAAAAGTTATAATATCATGGTATTAAATGGATTCATGATATACTATGTCAAAGTACATTATATACACCATATAAATGTGAATTGGCATATAACATCAACGAAGTCTCAATGGAATGTAAATTGAGATGAAATCCCATATAAAGACTGTATCTTTATGTTATGGATAAATCAACGACATAATTATGTGTGAAAAATATAAATAAACTAAATAGCATTGGATATTCAGTGTAAATCAATCAGAGGAGATTCACACATATTCTTGCAAAAACAACACCAATGAATTGGATGTTTAACTCAATAAATTGAAATTGAGTTGAAATTACCCTTATCAAGTTCATATCGATGAATTGGGAATTTATAAATGGAGTGATTATGTGTATTAAAAGTATATACACTGATTGGGGAGTGGAAGTAACTACACAAATAATAAAAAGTGATTCCACATAGAATCACAGGGTAAAATACTCAATGAATTATGCGTAAAGACGAATGAGTGGAAATTGAAATTTGTAATTCCCTTACCAATTTTGGTAACTTATGAAATATACATCCCATGAAAAATGGATCATAAAATTTATATTTAATTACTCATAAACTATAGTATATTAAAAAAAATATAATCATTGGGTAGTACATACACCACACAAATGAAAATAGTGGCAGTATGGCACGAATCTCGCGGA
The DNA here is from genome assembly GCA_963277665.1 of Viscum album. Classification (NCBI taxonomy): domain Eukaryota; kingdom Viridiplantae; phylum Streptophyta; class Magnoliopsida; order Santalales; family Viscaceae; genus Viscum; species Viscum album. The sequence goes on from OY728147.1 coordinate 222,078,195, forward strand.
AATAGAATGTGAGATTAAAACCCTAACTTAATTGTAATCAATCGAGTTGTATGGCCAAAAGTTAATAAAAAATAATTTATTCACATTATAACCTGAATATAAAGAGAATCATGATAATATATATATCAAATGATAGTACATAGTAGACCACATTTAATAAATAAGTGGCAAACAATGGAAATCTCACCGAATTAAAAGTGAGAAAAGAAACAACCTTACATTGTACATTTCCTTGGTCGAGGGTAGGTTAAAATCCTATATAATAGTGATATAATTGTTATTAAATTATAAAATAATCATATACATTAATATGTTATCATATATCATCTTTAAATATTTCATTGTTAATAATATTTTAGTATTACCGTTGTTTTGGGTGTTAACTGATTTGTTTTCCTTTATATAATTTATTCTGTAAGTATTTTTTGTTATGAATAGGATGTATCGTATTCATATTCATAATTATATTCGGTAATTAATCTTTATATTTAATTATCTAATGAAAATTAGTCTTCAATGGATTACGACGGTGAATGAATCTCATCGCGTTCTTGGATATGGTAATCCGTATGTACGCACAAGCGACATTATCATTCTATTGATATTAAAATAATATATAATTAGATGGTATATCATATTTAAAGAATAATTATCATGTTATATTTATTATTTATATCAATTACACATCATTATTATACCCATCCAAATAATAATGTATTGAATAACAATTACACCACGACGTGGAGACAGTATGCCGTATGTACACACGTATGGTGACATGTCATGCAAAGGATGGATAGAATAGTGAATATGGTTGTACCATATTTATAATAAAATACCAGTATATAGAAGATACTAGAGTTATTATTTTATAATGGAAAAAAAATAAATAGGAAGTGGAAGAAGAATGGAACTTGAAAGAGGTGATGAAAGATTTACCTCTTCTTCAGGTTATTCCTTTTGATTTGATCAAATGGGCTCCTTATGTGGGATTTATAAAGAATGTAAGGCCTCTTTGTGGAAGGGATTAAAGTTTAGAGGTTATTTGTGCAGATTTTGGCCAATACCAAAGGCTTTGAAGGTGTGAATTTGAGGAAATTGGGAGTTCCCTTTTATAAGAGGGGTGAGGGGAAACATAGGAAAAGCTAGAAATATTATATTATAATAAAATAATTTTCGGTTTCTAATGATCCTAAATGAATTATTTCAAGGTTAAGGTGAGTATGGGTCTAAAACCCATCATACAATATGTTTTAGACAGGTTTGGGTCACTATATTAAACTTATCTTTTAGATTTAACTCTTAGTTAAATAGTTTGACATTTACCATGTCTCTTTGTATTTTTATATTATATAGATAATAAACTTACTATATAAATCCAAGAGAACCCCGATTGGTTCATTAATTATACAACTATAATTATATATGTATTTTGGTCGATCCTTAGATTTTTTGGAATAGAATATAAATTAATAATATAATATTTTTTTAAAAAACTCTTTTATGTCAATTTTGACACTATTCGGTATTTTGTTTTTACTAAACTCATAATTACATTATTACTTCAAAATAAATTTTTCTAACCAACCCTAACATGTAATATTATCCTAAGAAATTATTTTAATTCATAAAAAGTCTCAAATTAGTTTTATTTGGATATTTATAATATCAAATATTTTAATATTTTTTTAATTAGGTAATTACTGCATCTTCATTGTGTCATAAATAAATTAAATTATTTAATATCTAAAATATATAAATAAAATACGTTTATGTAGGAAATAGTTTTATATTTCAAATGAATATTTATAATCGAATTTATCTTATGTATAACACTTTATTAAAAATGGTTTAGTTATTAAACTTTTAATTTAACACTTTTAACTCTTCTTTGAATTAAATATTAATAAATGTTCTATTCTAATACAAGTCGGATTAAGGATAATATTTTATTCCTAAGGTTTTTTTTGTTCAAATTAACCTTATAAAATAGAATTTTTTCATGTTTTAGGGTAGTAATAATATCATTTTTACCCTTAATTACCTTATTTTCTTTTAACCATGGTAAATAAAAGTTAAAAGTTACTATTCACCAAATAATTATTTTTATCTTATTAAAACACATTTTACATACTAATATCAACCATGTCTCTTGGATTTTTGAAATTAAATTCACCGAAGTAGTAAAATTATGTTTTATTGAAATTTGGAAATGCTCCTAGGAGGCGGGTAAAAGACGGTTAAAAAGTTAAATAAAATTTTTTTATATCTAAAATTATTATAAACTCACTCCAATAAATTACATTAAATTTATATAGGTATTACGTATCTATTTTGAACTAAAATAAATTTAAATCATGCTGACAACATTTAGCCCAAAACATATATATACACTGATGTGCATGTGTAAAGATTTCATGTTTTCCTTCAAGTTCCCAATTGTTTATAACATTGATTAAGGTTTTTATAGTTTATTTATGGATGTGTTGGGATGAGATGGTAAAAGTGGGTCACATAGAAGTGTTTCCTTAATCATTTCAGCTTGTGGTTTATTATCAACATATTCTTATATCAGCCACATTGATCAGTTTCTCCTTTATTTATTGTCATTCTTATTCCAGTTTAGGTAATGGATTACTTTATAATATTTATTATTAAATTATTTTTATTTATTTAGATTACTCGTTAATTTGAATTAGATGAACCATCTTTATTTATTAACTATCAAATGGAGGTTTATTTCACTTATCCATGATTTTTTTATTTTATTTGAACCATTTCATGTGTTTTAAAAGAAGTACAATGGATGGAAGTATCGATTCATATTATAAATAAATATTTCACTTCTTAGTTTTATTATTATTATTAGTGGTTGAAATGACTCCCATTTGTGTGTTCTTGATACAATGTCACTATTTTTATCCCATTAGGATCTAGAACAGCATTTGGGTTAAGTAGAGGGATGTGTCAAGTACTGTGTTGGGTTATCTTAGGCTAGTTTATAACACAATATTATCACTAGCCTAGGGGATTTGGCTCTATCTAGGAAAAAATAGGTTTTTCCACCTATCACAACATGCTTTCTCTTATGTGTATTTTAGTTTCCTATGACTCTACCTCTTCAAATTAAAGGGTTTAATATAGTTTTTTGTATGGGATGAATTTTGATATATATAAATATATATATATAATTATATTTTATATTTAGATAAATGACATAAATATTAGCTTGTATAAGGTATTATGCATTAATGTGTTTGGAATATATGAATTTTGTTAAATAAATATGATTCAAAAACTAAATATAAATAATAATAACCACATATAATAATTACATGATATGTAAAAATTACATGAGATTCCATATTAATATATAAAATGGATAAAATGAACATGGAAAAGGTGAGACTATGAAAACTCTAGAAACATTACGTGTTATATTACTTTTAATGTGAGCACATTTCAAGAACCAAATCATCCAAAAGGGTACGATATGTAAAATCACATATAAGGAATATTGGGTATTGGTGAACCTAGATTAATTTTCCTATATTAAATTATATTCTTTGGGATTGACATAGTTAGGTGACCAATAATCGTATTTAGTGTCTGAATAAATAGAGTTAGGATAATTCAAATGATGAATTTTGAAAGCCTTTTTTTACCAAACTATGCAAGGGACTTTTATGATATGATTGGAATAATGGAATACCTAAATATATAAATATTTTTATAAATATAAATGCAACATAACAGTTAGAGAAACATATATCCTGGTATATTAATTTGATAATATTAATATGTGCATCATTTTTAGGGGGAGTAAATTAAATAAAATACCTTATAGAATTGATATAGAACATGATAATCACTAAAAGTTATATTTTATTGTATGTTATGTAACATTTCATGAATATTATGTTAATATTTTTAATATTTTGGACCTATAGTTTAATATATTGGTATATGAGGTTGAGAAATACTCACATGAAGAATCATTCAAACAATATGTATGTGAATATTATTGAAATAAATTTCTCTAATTCTATAAAATGGGAATTGGACAATGGGTGTTCATCAAAAATTACTATTGATGTACATAGACTAATAAATATTAGATAATTGATGAAAGGATAATTACAATTATATATTGGAATTTGGAAAATATTTTTCACATGGGAATTCAGGACATTTGATCTAACTCTTCCTAGCCAGTTTATTATAAAATTTAGAAATTGTTACCATATTACAAAAACAACTAGAAATTTTATGTTTATATATTTTCAGGGAATGATAGATTTTTCTTTCATTATTAATAAATAAATGGAATTGAAAATATTGTTAAGGGTTTAGCCATTCTAGAAATTTGTAATCTTGTCTTCCAAATTTATAATAAGATGGTCAATTTATTCTAAAAACATTTATTTTTAGCATTATCAACATGACATATAAATAAGAAACACTTCCAAAATATCCATAGAGAATTTTTTTTTGGAATAATTTGTTCTTGCATTTTTTTAAAAATCAAAATATTTTTTATTTGTAAAAATTCCTAATGAAACATTTATTAAACAAATTGGTATGAATATTAAACTATTGGATCTTATAAAAAGTGATATATTTTGGACAATAAGTACTCAATAAATTAGTGCATTTTATTATTATGTAAATTATAGAGAGAACATAATGTTATATGGGAATGTGTTTTTGGTGAGGAAAATGTTTAATACCTTATAAAATTATAATGTATTTAAAATTAATGTGAAAAATTAACTAGGAAAAATTATTATGATCTTTTATTCCGATCAGGGTTTTTAGAACTTGAGTTTGGAATTTATTAATCATTTGAGAGATTATAATGTATATTCACAACACACTATTCTGATAACATTTAAATGAAATGGTGTGTCTAATTAGAGTAATCGTATATTTTATTCTAGACCGTGATTTCAATATTGATCGATTTTACTCAGGATAGAATCCATGTTTATGAAGGGATGTGGTTACCCATGAGTATAGAAATTATGAGGAAATTTTTGGGTGACCTATGAATTTGAGGATATGGTTTTTGGAATTTTATAATAATATGTATAAGATGTGATCTAGGTTTAAATATATGGAAAATAATTAAAAAAGTAACCTAAATGTATGAAAATTTAATTACCCTCTTATGATAAATGAGGTAAGAATCATTTTGGGGAATGTCATATGTGATCTAGGAAGTGTTACTAAAAATTAAATTTAGGTCACTTGGCTTTTGACTATAGAGAAAATAGAAATGTTAATGGTTACCCTGGTAATGAAAATTAGGTAGGAAAATGTTTATACTGTAATGAGATGGTCCATTATGAAAATTCATGTCCAAATAAATCAATGAAGGATAGTGATAACATAGAATATATGAATAAATTAGTTTAAAATTCATTACTTATTACTAAAACATCAAATGATGAAGTAAAAACTATAAGGAGTGTAGTAATTTTAAAATATTGATCTTAGGTATGGTATCATTTGTTAAATATGAAGGTATATGAAATTATGATGATGGAATTTCAGACTATGTTTAGTCATTAGTAGTTTTTGGTTTTGTATTTTGGGTTATCAAATACACCTACTATATTTATAAATTTAATTAATAGAGTTTTCATGAATATTTGGATCAAAAAAAATTCTTTTTTTATCCATGTTATTATAGTATATTATAAAATATATTAAGATCCTTGAAAACACTTATATAATTTTTAAAAAATTAATAGAAAATTGGTCTGGTGTAAAATTTAATAAATCTTAATTTTGGTTACACAATTTTTCATTTCATGGTAATTTATTTTTATGAATATTGATTAAAATTGGTACTATTAAGACTATTTTGGTAATATATTGGCCAATACCTATAATATTTATATAATTATGAAGTTTTCCTGGGTTTCTGAGTTACTACTAATGTATTATTGAATAATATTTTTGGTAATCTTGGTCATTGATCATGTTAATCTCAAAAAAGAGTTATGTATATTTGGAAGAATAAATTTGATGAGTGTCTTCATAAATTGAAAAAGTGATTTGTTAATAATCTCATGTTATCATTTCCATCTAGAAATGGAGAGGTTTTATTTACAATGATTCATATTTAAGGGAACATGTTTATGTATTGATTTAGAATGATATAGCTATCACCTATATATCATTCCAATTAAAATCTAGTGAAAAAAATTTCATACACCTGAACATGGTCTGGATGCTGTAGTTTTTTCATTAAAAATTAGGAAGCATCATCTATATGTGGAGAAATGTGAAATATATACTAATCATGCAGCCACAATTTCAAAAAAGAGTTTAAGAGGCTTTAGTGGAATATCTGATTTTTCAATAAAGAGTAAAAATTGACAAGAATAGAGTGTTTCTCATGTTTAATAGTGATTTAGAAGGTTTTATCTGAGAGGGAAATAGGTTATGTGTTATAATAAATTCCCAGTTGAAGAAATAATGGTTAAGTGAATCTAAAAACTCTCTATTTTCTTTTCATACTGGAATTAATAAAGTTTTTAGTGATCTTTGGGAATATTATTGGTGAAAAGTTAAAAATAATGATATCGTTGATTTTACTAGATTTTTTTTAACTTTCTAGCTGGTTAAATGAGAATGAAAACTACAGAAGCGGATGCTTTAAAATTTTTCAATTCTAGATTGGAAATGGGAGAAAGAATGTGAAAAACATATTATATTAATAATAATACAATTTCTATCTTATAAATGTTAATAAATATATTTTATTGATTAAAATATTACATGATAATTTTATATGATTTTTTAGTTATAAAATAAATGTATTTATTCTAGAAAAAATGCTTTCTATGGAATATATGGTTTAATTTGAAAATAAAATTTCTAAATTTGGGAGTTTTAAATTAAAATATGAACTTACATTTTATATTTTTCATATCAATATTTTATTTAGATCAATATTTTGGATTTTTTAGAAGAATTATTTTTTCAGTGAGTAATAGAGAATAAATATTTTTATAAAAAAAAGTAGCTTTTATTTTAGGGTAATTAAAAATTCCCATTTATTTTTGGATTGTTTTAGAGTGAAATAAGTAACCTTTAACTAAAATTAATTCAAAAAATTACCTAAAAGTCATAATTGTATTTTACTTTGAGATAAATTTATTTTTATTATTAAAATGAAAATTTACTAAAAATTAGTTTTCCTTGTGTTAAAACACATTTATTAAAATTAATTTCTTATAATTCTACAAATTGATTCTTGAAAAAATTATTTAAAATTTTTAATTAGGAGGAGAAATTTTTTAATGTGTTCAATTTACATTTTTATCAGAATTAATACTTATCGTGGTAAAACTTTATCACCCCTATAATGATTAAAATGGTTAATTGGGGTTAAACTATAATATATGGCCAGAAATATACTTTGAATTTACATAAATGTGACTAGTTGACTGAATTTATGTATAAAAATATTTTTTTTATAATTGTCCATTTTTTCAATTAAACTTGTGAAAGACATTTTTTAATTTTAAAATATAAAAGTATTTAAAATATTATCACTCCCCTCACTTATAAAAAATAACATCTTATCCTCATGTTGTCGTGCCTTTTGTGCCACTTAGAAAAAGTAATCACAACAAAATAACTCTTAAATAATATCCTACTAACATCTTAGTTGTAATTTTCTTTTTAAAATTCCAATAATAGAAGGATTCTATTGTAAGTCGGAGGGTGATATCTGAGGAGGGGGTATAAGTCCTAACCAAACTATTTGAGGATTATTTATTCTTCCACCTCCTAAAACTCTATTATATCACTTATAACATAATCTAATAATTATATTAACTATAATGAAATTTCAATATATTTCTTTAACAACACATTTTCGTGTATCTTCTATTTTGTGTGAAATGGAAACATCATGTTTTTATACGTGTGGACTACCACCTCTATGTAGTGATGTGCTTCATTTTCTATAATCACCTCACAAATATGATCCTAAAATTTAATTACTAAATATATAATATTTTCATGATATTATTTTGATTATGGAAGAATAATATATTACTTACCTTCTTATCTTTAACATCTATTGATAAATGATAATGTTACTTGTGCGTACGAGTGGAATGCCACCTCCATGAAGCGGTGTGACTAATATTTTGTTATATCCTCGCATGATTGGTCATATTGATGGAAATAATGACTAAATATGAAATTTATAACCTAGTTATTATTTTTTTATGGTAATATATATGTATATATTAGTTATTTTTATTCACGTATAAAATTAAAATTTTTTCTTTTGTGCATGTGCGAACAATGGCCTTCGTGATACAATATATTTCATTTATCTAGTCTAACATCAATGGATGGTTATAAAAATAATATTAATAATTATAGATACTAATTTTTAAATTAGAAATACTCTTTGTATTATGTAACCATGATCCCTTTATCCTTAGAATACCTACTAAATTCATTTTTGACTTATAAATTGGACATCCTCAAAACATCCAACTTGACCATAACCATTTTTGTAACATAATATAACCTGTTAATAGATTAAAAAATAGAAATAATGATAATATAGTGAAAATTTAAAATTTCCTTAATCAAGTATAAAAAATATTATAATTTTTTACTAATAGTTTAGACATATAAACTGAACAAGTCCATAATCGAGGAAACTGACTTTCTTTTAAAAATATTATTTTAATGTTTCCCATCCAACTATTTTTATCCAATGTTGATGTAATTTTAAATTTTATAATATTTTTTTTATATTTAAAATATATTTTAAATTAATATTCAACTATTTTTATCTTTATCTACAACGTATAAAAGGAATCTTTTCAATGTTGTCTATATGGGTTATTTTATTATTTTTTACAAAAGTGTAAAAATAATATTATTTTAACATGTGTGGTTTGACCTCTACTTCCTACCATCAAATTAATAATAAATTATAAATATTCTTATAAAATTTTAAATATTTCACCAAATCAAATTTTATTCCCAAACTATTAGTAAATTTTACTTTTAATTTTTTTTTAGATAAATAGAAATTTCTATGTATTTTTATTAGATAAATGAAAGTGTTATTTCTTAAGAGATTTAATTCCAAATGAAATGAGTTTTATGGATAATGTGAAATATATATATGTTTTATTCATTATATTTTCATTGTAAATTTTAATATGAATGCAATGTGATCCCGGTGTAGATCTGATGATAGGTGACCCTTTATAGATGTCTAATTCATTGGGTAAAGTGACAAAGTTTACTAGTGATTGGTTACTCCAAAGATAAGTGATAATTATATTTTTAGGTGGTTACATTTTTTTAAAACCAGAAATATTGTAACACATACCTGGTACCTTGACCTTGAAGAGAAAAGTTTTATTCGAAGAAGTAAAAATAGAACCACAAAGGCCCACCAGGCCAGGGCCAGCTGGCAAAGTGGCTATGGGGGCGAAAGAAATGAAGTCTGAGGGAATCCCCACGAATAATATTAACCCCTATCGGTGTCAGACTATCTAGGTACCTATTTCATTACACTAAAATTGATATAATGGGTCAAATTCAAAAGGATCACTCAGTTTAGTTGTTTTCAAGAACTACATATATACATGAAAACCATTTTACATTGGTAATAGAAAAAAATATCATACATAACAAAAGAAGATTAACTTAATCCTTGAAAACATATTCATGGATTTATACTTCAAATTAAGGGGAAAGGAATCAAAATAAGGGTGAGGTCAAATTCTTGGTAAGGGTTATGAATACCGGTAGCTATCATGAATTAGTAAATAATAATAATCATGGAAAGGTAAATAATAGAACAAAAAACCCATTTAATCAATGACATGGATATTATAATTATATAATTAATTATAAATATGGTAAGGTAAATAACTAAACACACTTTCCATTTGATAAATAGAATGATAATGAAATTGATCCATAGATATTATCACTCTGAAAATTTCATTGATAATAACAATAATTGGACTCAAAATGAAGGAAATGATTAATTATTGTATTTCATGATCTCAGGCATCATGATACCTCTACCATCATCACCATTCACTAGATGGATTAAAATTAAATATATAGACCTATTTAATTGGTCCAACTAATTTGTCTCCTAATAACTGTCAATGCATTAAGGGGCTATATAATTTTATTCCCCAATCATCCTTACATGTCCAAATCATTATTCATATATCTAATAATCAATTTAGTTCATCATAATATTCCTTGACATATAATATTGGGATTTATTAATGTAAAATAATTTATCATTATTTTCCCAATAAATCAAATAACTTTCAATGTAAACATTGTATGTGAGAATGGTATAGGGGTTAGGAAATATTCATATCCCTAATACAAAGAATATGGATAATATTGAATTAGAACATAAAAATCATGAATTAATAGGTATTAATTTATAATAAATCAATGGATAGTATATACACCACATTAAAGTGAATAGTTTCATATCAACAAATATTTCCCAATGAAATATAAATTGAAGAAAATTCTCTTACAATAATCATTACATTGAATTGAGAATTATTAAATTAATAGATTATGTATATAAAATGAAAATAAACATAGAATAATCTGAAATACAACATATTATAATTAAAATTCAATATAAACATAATCATAGAATATCAAAGGCAATTCAAAAAGTAGAATAACCTAATAAAAAAATGAGGTATGATGTTCATTACCACTTTGAAGAATTCATATAAAATACCCTCTGATGAGATAATTATAATTAAAAATTAAAATACCATATATTATGAATTAATAAAAAAAATTAAAATAAATGGGCCAGTTTTTACACAATTTAAAAGAAATTGGGGGCACATTAATAGAATATTCCTCAATGAAGGGAAATTGAGACGACATCCTAGACCTCCAACTTTCCTTCAGTTAAATGTTCTTTAACCGCATGAATAAAAATTTTAATCATGTTATTAATTTATTATAGAACCATAATAATACTTATAATATCATATGGAATCTAGTTATTACATTTTATCCCCTCTTTGTTAACAATAATTCATTGTGTTCATTGTTTTGGGTGTTAATTTCCTATTTTGTTTGTTTGTTATTAAAGATATAGATATTTGGCATAGGATATATATCATTATTCTTCATAAATATATTAATTTTAAAATTATAATGTTTACTAAGTAGATACATTTTTTATACATTTATTAAATTTGGGCATGGAAAATGAATCGCATAGCTTCATGGAGACGGTTGGTTATACGTACAAACGAGTGATAATATCAGTCCATTAACCAGTGATAGGGTAAGGAAGTGGGTGGTATATAAATTTTATATAGTCAATATAATATCATATATATCACCAATATTAATTTATTTTATCTTTGTAATATTCCTTTTATATAGTATGTGCAAAATAAATCACATCACTCTGTGAGGTGGTACTCCACTATACACATGATGGAAAATATTGTATTTTAAATGGAATCAATCATAAAAATGTATATGTGATATAAAAATTCACGAAGTATAAAAATATCATGAATATAATAAAAATTTATTAAATATGAATTTATATCAACTCTTGAATGCTGGTGATTCAAAACAAATTACATTGGTTCGTGAAATGGTAGTACATGGTACACATGATGGACAATTTTGTTTCTCGTTTGATAGAAGAGGATGTGAATATAGGTAACTAAATTAACATAATAAAATATAAGTATATGTTAGATAATTTTTTTATTTTAATAACATAATTTAATAATATTTTATGTTTGTGGAATAAGAAATAAAATAAAAATGCTCGTTGGGAATATTGTCTATTCTTCGGACGACCTCCTTAGGTACACACAAAAAGCCATCCAACGATGGATTGCTAATATATAAAAAATTAATTTAATTTAGTAGGAGGTATGTGGGTATGTTTTTGGGTAGTTAATGTACCCAAAAATTTATTTTTTAGTGTGAGGAGTGGGGTAGAGGGGGTGGCCTTTAATAAGTGGGGAGAGGACACACGTTAAATGTTTTAAAAGAAACAATTACACCCACATTGTTATCTTTACAAAATCATCACAAAAGAGTTTTTATCAACCATTATAGGTTAAAATGCCTAAATAGGGATATAATAAGGTTTTATAACAAGATTTTATATCATTTTAGTCCTTATATTATTTGTTTAACTCCCCTAACAAATCATTTTTTAACCTAACCATCTTAATTAAATTTTAATTCTTTTACTGTTAATAATGGTAAAAATAAAATTTTATATTATTAGATAAAAAAATTATACTAATTAGAAATATGGAATCCAATTTTTCATATTTTATTCATATAAGTGGTAGAATCAAATTTAAAATCTTACATATTAACACAATGCAAATACAGGTTTCCAAAGAGAAATCTCTCAAAATCATAGAAGGTTTTTATATTGAAATTAAATTGAAATTTTGTACCATATACACATATTTGTTAAATTTTATTATAATTGATATAATTTTATTTTAAAAATTTAAAAATTAAATTTATATTTTTTAATAGTTTAAACAAAAATGCAGTTTTCAATAAAAAAAGTATTTTCACTATTCATTGAAAAATTAAACTTTTCAGAAAAATCCCAAAAATTTACCCTAATATAATTTGTATATGATGAATTAAAAATTTATATTAATTTTATAAATTATATTTTATAAAAGTGTAAAAAAATAATTCTATTATTATTTTTCAAGAAGCGATGAAATTGTTTTCCTTGAAAAAAACACAGTTTTTCAGAAAACATTTCTCAACTTTGTAATGATTCTTATTTTTATTTATAATAATTAGAGAAATAATAAATGTTTGTAAAAAATATATATATTTAATAATTTATTTATTTATGTTAATATCCTCTAATTTAGTAGCTCGGTTATAGTTCTCCTGTTTACATAATATTTTAATAGAATATCATGTTTTGTTGAAATCCAGTGTTGTGTGAATTGTAAGCTATTAGAGAGATTTAATTTATTTAAAAGGTAATAAATCATAAAATCTAATGGTGTTACTATATTATCTCAAAAAAAATTAATTCTTTAAATTTCATGTATATTACCTTCTAAATACATAAGGACAGTTATTCTTCATTACTTCATATTGTTCCCACATTTCTTCACCCATTATTTGATTTATCTAATGTACCTTTATGTGTCAAGTCATTAAATTCTTCAATAATTACTATATAGTATCAGGTGTATGGATGGTTTCATCCTAGTTATATAAATTAGGTTCCAATTCTATTTCAACAAATGTGAGCACATGTGTTGGGTATGGAATATAATTTTTAAATAGTGATAGATGGAACACATCATGTAATTTTGAAAGACATGATAGCATTAGAAAATGAGAATCCACATATCCAATTATTTCTGGAATATTAAAAGGTCTGGTTATAATGACCCATTATTTTCATACATAGATATTACATCTAAATATAGATAATATTCATATTACAACAAAACCATACTAGAATCATATGGGTTTAATGTATATTGAAACATAGAAACATAAACAACTATTTCATAAAACATCTGCACCTTCCCCATATTTTTCCTTCATTACAAGAACCATTTTTCAAATATCATAATAAATAGCCTTCTTCATATCCTAGGGAAATGAAACAAAATAAAATGGTGAGCTCAGATTCTTATAAAGGGTAAACACGGGAGATATCAATCATAACATTAGCATAAGGGCACAAGAACTTGGACATGACATTTCAAAATTATACCCTTTATATCAATGTTCATAATCATGAGTGATGTAATAAATTATAAAATTTAATAAGGCATGAATCATAAAATAATCGAACAATATAACCCGTCAAAGTATAATATTTACATGAAACATGAAATTGTAGAATATATATAAACATAGAATTGTGACCATGTATAAATAGAGACGGGTTCACTCATTATGTTAAGGGAATGAAACCCGACGCTTGAGTAAAATTATGGACATAAATCCAAGACTATGAAAAATCTTATCGATATGAAATCTTAGTCGATGCATAAACATATTGACAGGTGAACTACGTCCATGTATAAACTTATTAACATGAAACCTAGGTCCATATATAAAATTGGGAGCATGAAATCAGTTCCACACATACAATATTTTTCACAATAGATATCCATCAATACACAATGCATTGGAGAGAGATATATAACCCACCTATCACATAATAAAAATCATATACATGTGTTCCATAAGAACATAAATCCTTCAAAACATGGAAACCCATGTAATGAAAAGAGTTTCATAAACATTTTATCATATCTTAACACATAAAATAGTAACATGATTTACAAAAATCATTTAATAATAAATATAAACCAACAAAAAAAATTAATGTGGATACTATCCCTCAATAATATCCTTATTAAAGAATATGTAACATCAAATAATATTATCTTATATATAATAAAATTTTGATACATCTCTAGAAATAATACTTGAGGAAAATATCCAATCTATTTTGAAAACGTTTTTATAATGTTATGCAATTATAAAAGAAACCATTTTATTTTAAAATTTACTTTTAATATTGCAAAGGAACATTCCATGAATTTAAGAATCATGATGGTAGGAAAGTTAGATCATTTTTTATAAATTAAAGAAATATTCCGCCTATATTTTTTTATGGAAAATCATAAATAAAAATCATTTAGAAAACAAAAAAATGAATCCAGTGAATAAATATTTTCAAAAAATAAAACATGAATAAAAATATTTTAAAAACATTTAATAGTATATTAAAAATATTTTAAATAAAAACTTTATAAAACATTAACATGGATGAAAAAGGGACTTTTCCGGGAAACATTAATAAGATAATTTTTAAAAGAAAGTCCTTTATAAATATCATATCATGGAATTAAGAACTGATATAATTAAATGATTATTTGTATTCTATGTAAATACACATAAAAAGATAGAATAATTTCCTAGTACAATAAAATTTCATTTAAAAATTATTCTTATCATGGCATGATCAAGGAAGTAAAAGTTTAACCTATAGAATTGAAATAGGTTTTAAAATTCCCCTACCACTTTGTAATCAATCGAATCGTATGCCCCATACAAGCAATAATTTCTAAATAAAACATTGAATACCATGGTGATAATTATATTCATTATATCATATATAAAAGGAAAATATATATACAACACACATAAGAAATAAGTGGTGAATAAGGCATAAGACTCACATAATTAAATGTGAGATGATAAACCCTTACCTCATGCTTCCATTTAGTTTTTCATACCATAGACTCCTTTAAAAGGTTTAAAATATTTTATTAATTAATTTTATAAGTATAATAATATTTATAATAATTTTTTTGATAATTTTTTATCATTTTAAGACCTATTAATTAATAATTATTCATTATTTTCATTATTTTGGGGGTGTTCGTTTCATGGTTTCATCATTTGTTTAATTGTGTATAATTTTGAATATTCATGTCAAATGAAAATAAAACTGTAGAAGTAAAATTAAATGGAATTATTGAAAATCCAAAATATTTAATTGTCTAATATATCATTATATTTATTATATATGTATGATTCATTTTATAAAATGTTAATGATTAATGTTTAATTTTATTTGGTGATTTTTCGGACCATCATGAACTTGTTTCATTTTATTTAATATTTTGAATGTGTATTAGTTATAGAACATGAAATAGGTTATAATATATATATTAAAATCTAATTTAACTAGAATAATACTTTTATGATTAGCCATAAAGGTGGTAATGGAAGACACAAAATCATTATTCACTAAGACGATTAACCACCATAATTTGGTCAATGGTTTAATTTCTTTGAATAAGAGGATGTAATTAAAGGTATGGATATAATATATTCCATTAGAAACATTAAATTATGTTATATACATGAAAATATATTTATTATTACATTATAGATTAATTATGTGAGAATAAGTTAGGAAAATAGAATAAATTAAGATATGTGGTTTGATAGAATTACGACTTGAATATCACCTCCTAAAAGGATCCCGTAGAGACCTTGGAATTAACCATTTGCTGAGAAAAAAAAAAGAAATTTTACATGGGGATGGAGGGTAGGATAGACTTTGTAATATATTTTCAGAGATTAATTTATTTTTTGTAGAATGAGGTTGTTGAGTATTGGTATTTATACTTGAGGAGGGGTGGGTTTAAGCGATTAAATAATGATTATTTTATATTTAAAGACAACCACATTTGGGTGTCAATAATATCACTGAATTATATTGATAATTAATTTTTAATGGATTTATAGGGTCAATAAAAAAATATAACACCAACATAATGTTTTTGTTTCTATGTATTTTAAGATTTTTCCATTTATCTTTAACTTGTTTCATTACTTTACCTATACTAACGTAAATATTTTTTTTCAACAGGATAACTTTATTATACATAAAAATGAAATTGACCTTACAAACTAATTTGGATGTTATGATTAAAAATATTAAATCCATTTTATGAAATTAAATTCAAAAAATTTGAAAATTTATATTTAAAAGATAACTCATATATGCGACAAAAAATTACGTATTCAAGAAGTGTATTTTTTTTAAAAAAGTTGATTATATATTAACTCTATAACTAATAATTATCATTGTATGAAACTCAATTAATATTAAATTATATATTATATATAAATTTCATTTAATAAATTACCCATTATGTATTATTTTATTTACATTAAGAGGAGAAACATTATGTACTTTAGAAAATTTTGTATGAAAACCCCCATTTTGAAACCCAAAAAATAAACTTTTTCTAAAATAAAATATAATGTAGATTAAAAATGATTTATATAAATTAAGTGTCACTAAATAATACTAAATTTACATAAGAACATATTTTATACATAATGGTATATTTAAATTTCTTAATTTATTAATGGAAATGACAATGTTTAAAAAATCAGTATTTTCCACTATTCACTGAAAAAAAAATATTTTCCAAAGATTATAAAAAACTAATACTAATTTAATTTTGAAATTATTAAAACAAAAATAATATTCATTTTATCGAATACCTTTTCTAAAAGTTTAAAAAATAAATTATATTTATTTTCTCATAGAATAAAATAAAAATAACTTTTTGAAAAAAAACATTTATTTGAAGAACAAAATTACTTTACAGTGATTTATGTGATTATTTAAAATTCATATATTAATATATTAATAATGAGTTGGAAAATTATATATTTAAAAATTATTATAATAATATTTATTCCATCCAAATTAATGGATCAGTTATAATGGTTGTGTTAAAATAATAAATTCTTTGGGAGTTTGTTTAATCTCGGTGTTCTGTGTAATGTAAGTTATCGAAGATAATAATTCTTCTAAAAAATAAACATACTGAAAAATCATGGGGTTTAATATTATACTAAAAATAAAATGAATTTTACACTTCAAATTGTTTTATTGGATAAACATTTATGATTATACCTTTTCCTAATCACATCATCATTTTCCCACATAGCTTTCTAAAGTTAGTGATTTTGTCACAAATCATTAATCCAGTGAGTGGTATTCATTTGTAGAACGTTATATCTATAATAAAAAATCTCTTCTGATTTCCCATTATTATACTTATCTTTCTCCAATTGTATAATCTTTGAGTTTAATACATGTAAATTATTAGGTATGTACTACCTGAGGAGTGATACATGTAACACATCATGAATTAAAGATAAATTCGGTGGAAGATTCAAATAATAAAATTTCATCCAGATATGATAATGAATTTAAAACAAAAATGTGTCCTGGAAATTTTTCATTTAACATCATACATAAATGGTCGAAAACTAAAAATTCTTTTTTGGGAAACTTGCATCATAAAAAGGGTCAATAAAACTTTCTCTTAAAAATAGGGAAAGTAAACGCCAAATATCAACACAAAACATGGATTTCAATTCGGAGAATATTAGTGCAACGTGAAGATATAGACATGGATGATAATTCTAACTATCAATTTCTTATGGATAATGAAAGATAACATGATCATTAGATGGATTATGATGAAAAAACCATAGAAAAAATAGGTCTAAAAAAGGTCATTGATATCATTAAAAGTGTTGATAATTGGATAACATTTTATTTGAAAATCATTTAATATGATATACTTAATGTATTTCATATCATAAGTACAATATATCTCTTATGATGAGACTTTATCAATTTATACATTATTTTTTACTCCATGATATGAAGTTGAAATTATAATCTTGTAGAACTAGTGGTTCATAAAATCCATAATGGGATTAAAATTAATTCCTTCCATCTCTAGTTATCATAAGAACATGGTTACAGAAGATTATTTAATATGAATAAATATTCATATAGTAATGTAATTTGTTAATTTATAAAATCTCATCCAATGTTCAATGGAAAAAAATTATAAATTGTTACCCTCATGAACCTTCTGAAATTGTAAAATCCAAAACATTCAAATAAATTCACAAAATTTTCAAAATCTACTTATCATTAATCCCCCCAAACAATTGATGTAAATATTAGTTTTGAAACACCAATCATGTGAATATCATTATCATGTAATCTATTGGTACATTATAACATCCTAAATTACCCAAAAACCTTACTAAAAACATGAATTCCTTTAAAAACTACATATTTCCTCATACCATAAATCTAAAAATTCTATAAGCTCAATCCATAAACTACATTTTCATCATATTAATAATAAGTTCCAAGTTCATCAATACTATCCCATTTATTTTATCACATTCAAACATATCTTTTTCTCATTATTATCCAAGAATCATGCACATATTAAGTGTTATCTTTCCCTTAGTCCTGTGTTTGCCCAAAATATCACCATACCATTAAATCTCATTTCATGTCCTTCAGAATCATTCAACATATCCAATCAAATCATTAATGAAATATTTTTTCTAAAAACTAATTATAAATATTATGGTTTTTATAATATAATATTTTAATTATAATACATAAATACTCTATTTGTACCACTTGCTTCTAAAATAATTAACTAATCTTCATCATCTTATTCCTTAACACTTCTTTCCTTTCACATTTCTTCTGTAGTCTCAATATAACCATTAATCATACCAAATTTCTAGGTTTCTTCTCTAACATTCCCCTAAGGACATAGATTCTCATAATTCCCATATTTTACACATTTAAAACCTTCATAATTATAATATCTTAGGGAAACCAGTATTCCCATCCATTGATTTAACCGAACTATTCATTTTTCATTTTTACTTACTTGTGTTGTGTTCTTATTTTCCACAGTCAAAAAATCTTCATGTTCTAATTAGGTATCAAATTGTGTGTTTATTCCCAAATTATTTAAATGTATGAAATATAATCTTCTTTACTTCATGATATCAACTACCCAAACTCTCAACAGAATCATTCCATGTATTCATTGTGAAAATGAGAGTTTGTTAAGGTATATATTTTTAATCCTATTTCATGAAAATTGATTAGGCATAATCACAAAATCCTTCACTCCTGTCATCATATAATTTTAATACTAATCAAAAAAATCCATAACATTCAATGTTAACCCAGTTGTTCTGGTTCCCGTCATGGACTAAGACCAAAAATAATAGTTTGATAAACACTAATTATAATTGAAAGACCACATAATCTAGGGGAATTACTTATAAAATATAAATCTATGACACCTTACGTTTAACAAATATTATTTATGGTAATTAAAAAACACCAGGATTATAACATAGATATACCCTTAGAGTTATTACTATGGTTTTCTCATTCTAGTTTTATGTGGTTAACTAAAAAATTCTCTAAAACAATAATTATTGACCCATTTTTTCATACATTGATATTAAATCTAAATATATGAATATTCATATTACAAAATAACCACTCTAGAATCATATGGGTTTAGTGACTTTTTAATATTATAAAAAACATTTCATAAGACATATACATATTATTCTTCTTTTTATTTCATAATAAGAAAATGAATTATATATCAAATATAATAAATTTAATCATTTCTTATTTAAGAGAAACATATAAAATGTGTGAGATTATATTCTTAGTAAGGGTAAATAAGAGAGATATCAATCATAACTTAAGAATAATTGAATAAGAACATGTATAGAACATTTGAAAATTAAACCTTTCATATCAAAGATTATAATCTTGATTCATGTAATATATCATTTAAGTTAATAAGATAGTAATCTTTAAAAAATAAAAGAATATAATCCATATGACAATAATATTTCTATAAAACATGAAATTGTGTCACACACATAAACATATATCTTTGTCAACACATATAAATAGATATAAGTTCACTCATTATGTCATTAACCTAAAACAAGTCCTTTAAATAAAATATTTGACATGAAACCTAGTCCACTCATATTCTTATAGATATGATAGCCGGTTTCATGATAAAACATATGGAAATGAAAACTAGGTTTGTGCATAATCATATATACATGGAAACTAAGTCCAGACAAAAAATTGTGAATACAAATCATGTTCACTCATAACATATTTCCCTCGTGAGATATCCATCATTACACCATAATTTTTTGGGAGATATATGTCCCACCCATAGAAAAATAAAAATAAAACACATGTGTTTCATAACAACATAAATCATTAATCACATAAGAAACAATGTAAATAAATGAGTCTCATAAATATTTTATCATAATATAAATATTGGAAATGGAACATGATTCATCAAAAACATGACATCATAAACATAAACCTACTATAAAATTAAGGAATATAGTATCCTTTAATAATATCCACTCTAAATTATAAGTAACATCAAATAATTTTATCTTTTATGGAATGTAATTTTGAAATATCAGTTGATATAATTCTGGAGGAAAATATCCTTTTGGTTTTGAAATTATTTTTTTAATGCCATGAAATTATAATATATAATATTTTATTTTAATATAACATTTGAATATTTTAGAGGAATCATAATTTCATTAATTCTTCATGATAGTGAAAAAAATATACTTATTTTTTATAGGTTAAAAAACATTGTTTCCATATTTGTGTTAGAAAAGTCACAAATAAACCTCTTTTATAAAATGAGATAAGTAATCCTTTCAATTTATTTTTGTAAAATTTCAAATAAGAATAAAAATTAAATTAATTAATGACAATATAATTATAAAAAAATTAAAAAAAATTTCAAAAACATAGACCTGGAAGAAAAGCATAGTTTCAATGGAGTCATTAGAAATACAATTTTTAATAGAAATTA
Source organism: Viscum album (assembly GCA_963277665.1). Taxonomy (NCBI): domain Eukaryota; kingdom Viridiplantae; phylum Streptophyta; class Magnoliopsida; order Santalales; family Viscaceae; genus Viscum; species Viscum album. The sequence goes on from OY728147.1 coordinate 222,099,554, forward strand.
TCCTGTAAATATAATATCCTTGAAGTTTGTATTAATAAAAGTATTATACTATGTTTTATATTTGTACATACATAGAAAAATTGTAAATACAGTTATTATAAAAAAAGAAATTCATTTCACAATTAATATTAGTATAACAAAATCAAGGAAGTAGTAGTTTGACCCAAATAATAGAGATTGGGTTCAGAATTACGTTTCCACATTATAATCTGTCAAATCATATGCCCTATAATAGTAATAATAATGAAATTAAAAAATTAATAACATTAATAAAATTATATTCATGATATTATATATCAAAGGGTCATATATATACACCGACCACAAGAAATATGTAGTGAATTGGGCATATATCTCACAGAAGTTAAAGTGAGATGAGAAACCCTTATCTTATGCTTCATTTTAGTTTTTCACACTTTAACCTATATTACAAAATTTTAATAAATTTTAATTATTAATTAAATAAATATAATCATATTTTTTATACCTTATGTGATAATTTTATAACATCTTACCCCCATTCATTAATAATATTTCATTATTTTGATTGTTTTAGGTACGTTCGTTTCATGGTATCATCATTGGTTCATTTGTGTATAACTATAGATTTTTTTTTCTAAATAGAAATAAATCTATAAAAGTGAAATTAGATGGTAGTTATGAAATTAAACAAGTTTATATGGTCTCATATATCTTTTTTCTTTCTTAAATTTTAATGATTTATTTTATAAATTGTTAATGATAAATGTTTATCTTATTTTGTCGGTTATTCCGACCATCAAAATCTTCTTTCATTTTATTTAATATTATGACCATATATTAGTTTTAGAACATTAAATAAGTTATAATATACCTATTTAAATACTATTGAACTAGAATAATACTATTATTACTAGTCTTGAAGGTACTAATGGAAAATAAAAAATTATTTTTCACATTGATGGTTGACCTCCATAATTTGGACAATTGTTTTGTTTCTTTGAATAAGAGGTAACAAAAAAGATGTGCATAAGATATACCATTAGAAAAATAAAATAAAATTATATATATTATAATATATTTATTATTCCTTTATGGATGAAGGGGGTGTGGATAAGTTACGAGAAGAAAATAAATTAAGAGAGTTGGTTTGAGAAAATTGCCTCTAAAATATCACTACCTTAAAGGATACCTTAATGTCCTTAGGATTAGTATTTTGTTGAAACTAGATTCCCTTGTACTTGTGTATAATGTTTAGGAGATGTTTTTTATATATTTTAGTAGCATAAAGTATTATTAGGTGGAAGGGGTGGTGAGAAGTTGTATTTATACATGAGGAGGGGTGGCATTATGTGATTAAATAGTAATTATTTTATATTTAAAGCCATAGATATCTGCATGTAATTAATTAGAACTAATTTTGTTGATAATTAATGTTTTCATATATTTTAATGGCCTATGAAAACATTAAACTACCATTTAATGATTTATTTTTGAGTTATTTTAAGCCTCATCCATTTAACATTAACGTTTTTGTTATTTTACCTATACTTCAGTAATCATTTTAACTTACCATGGTAAATTTTTTATTCCTAAAAATTAAAATGAACATAAAAACCCATTCTAAAATTATTATTATAAATTTTTAATCCATGAAATAAAATTAAATTCCATAAATTATCCAAATTAAATTTACAACAAAATTCAGAGACATGACGAAAAATCAGATTTTCAATAAGTATATGTTTTATGAAACAATTGTCATTATATTAACTCTATAAATAATAATTTTCATTAATGGAAACTAAATTAATATTTAATGATATAATATATAAATATTTAATTTATAACATTTCCCTCTATTGGTTATTTTAATTACTTAAAAATTAGAAACATTATATACTATAAAATAGTTTTCAAAAGAATCCTATTTTAAAACCCAAAGAAAAATGTATTATAAAAATAAAATATAATGTTGAATAAAATTAATTTATGTGGATGAAATATAAATAAATAATTATTATTTTTCTTAGAACCATATTCAAAACTTATGGTAACATTAAAATTTATAAATTTTTTGAAAAAATGAATTTTTTACAAAAATATGTTTTCCCTATTCACTAAAAAATTAATCTTTTTTGGAAGATTATAAAAAAATGGACCTAAGATAATTTTTACATGAAGAATAATAAAATTATTTTCATTTTATCAACTACCTTTCATCAATGTTTCATAAATCAACTATATTTGTTTTCTAATAGATAGTAATAAAAATATCTTTTGGAAGAAATCATATATTTTGATAACAAAATGACTTTACTAAATTTTATTTGTTTATTTTCATAGAATAATTTAATATATTAAAAATTAGTTGGGAAATTATATATTTCAAAATTTGGATAAAACTATTTATTCCATCAAAATTAATGGTTGGGTTATAATGGCCATGTTAAAATAATAATATTATTTTGGGAGTTTGTTTTAGCTCTGTGTTTTGTGAAATGTATGTTATCGAAGATATTAAATTTGTTTAAATAGCTACATGAAAAATAATAATGTAGGGTTGCATAAATGTACATTGGTATCATCTTTCTCTTCCGACTGAACGTTTTGACACCCTTACATGGAGAAACTTTTAAGAAAACAATATCTTCCACAAGAAATTATAGATCCTTACTCTGATTATAAGCATAATCCATTTCCCATATTTGAATTGTATTTATGTGATCCTATATAGTTTTTATATTTTTTTATATCTTTATGAAGTTTTTTTCCAACATGTTTCCATTCACCAACATCATCCAAACATGTTGGAGTATGACATCTCTTTTCGTACAATTATTTATATAGAATCATTTAAATTGATGAATGGAATATATTATTAAATGAAAATTATAAAAATGGTTAATACTGGTCCTAGTTACCATGAAACTAAAGAGACTTTCAACTTACCATGTCTTCCATTTCAAATTTTCCATCAGTTTAGGGACGGTATTCGATCCCCAAATGAAGCACATTATCAAAATCCTTCTAATGACAAGTCTATAATTTTTATGAAAATTGTGATCACGATCCAACATAATTGAAATAGGTGAAACATAAAGGATTTTAGAATCATTTATACAGAGACTTATGAGGATATAAAGAGGTAAATTATATCTTATAATGAGTAAATGTTCAAATTTGTTTAGGCGATTGATAATAACCCACATCGTGTCCTTCATTCTATGTGTCTGTAGTAGTCTTATAAAAAATTCCATAGTAATGTCAACCCATTTCCATGAACAAATAGGAAGAGGTTTCATGAATCCTTTAGGATGGTTTATGTCAGCCTTAAACTATTAAAAAATAAATCACCTTAATGAATAGTCCAAAATTTCAGACTTCATGATACCGCACAACAAATTTTCCCTCAAATCCGTATACATCATTTTGATACTATATTTTCTAGAGAAATTAAACCTATTAGAATTATCTAGAAATTTCATTTTTATCTCAGGTATAGATGTAAAACATATTCTCTCTCCAAATTTAATGATTCTATCATCATAAGTAAATTCTTCCAACTTCCCATCATTCGCAACACTAATTTTCTTATAATAAATTTTTATCCATAGATTTAGATCTCTTTAAATTTTTTTTTAAAAATCATTCATTTGAAAAATTAGTTACGTATCCCCTCTAATAATAAATCCCATATCCATCTTTACTAGGTCCATGAACATAGGATCCCCATAAATATTTAATTAGGTCATCACTCCATGATCATTCATATTTAATGCATCTTCTTCCTTATTTTCTTTTCCTAGGTGGTAGTGTTTTGAGAAATCATCACTCATGAGTAGCTCCAATCATCACCCATTCCTCATGTTGAGTAATTTTTGTGAATAGATTTATTTCTATATTTTATTGTATGTTTATATCACTCAACATTCCATATAGATATAATGTCTCAATGTATTCAATGTAAATATTATATCCTCCAACTAAAGATCCTTTGTAGGATATTTTTTCCCATGAGTCTTCAATACCATTGATTTATAGGAAATAATTTTATACTTTTTTATAAGAAAATAATCCAGTCCTTTATTCGATGCATCACTTCATATAACAAGCCCATAATTTCCTAATCTTAAACTCAATTTGATTTACTGACCAATATCCTCTTCAATTCATAAAGACATTCTTTCTATTATTTTTTCCAAACAAAATTATCTTATTTATGTGTATTGTTGGTTAAATGGTATCCAATATGGGAAGATTCGGATTGATTCGCTGATTGTAACCCACAAATCCAATTAAATTATATACCTAAGTTATTCTATATGGTATAACTAAATTTTAATTTATGGGATCAACTAATATTTCATCCTTTTATATTATATGGCCATGAAAAGAAACTTCTGGAATCCTAAAACCACACATACATAATTTCCCATATAACTCATTTCCTCTATGAGTATCAGGAATGATCTTAAAATTATTCCAATAGTCTCAATAGATTTTATAATACACTAATATATCATCCATGAATACAATGAAAAAAATTCATGATAGTCCATCAATGCTATGTTTCTTATATCCCTAAAAATAGATGGTGAATTAGTCAGTAAAAATGGAATTGTAGTAAACTTGTCATGTTTATAACTTGTTTTAAAATTTGTCTGTCAAGATGTATTCCTTTATTAATCTCAATTGATGATACATATATTAGAGTTAAATCTAAAAAAATATTGGTCTCCATCATGTTTATTGAATAATTCATTAATGTGAGGAAGAGGATACATATAAATTAACATAATGGCATTGATTTACCTATAATTAATTTATAACTTGATGGATCTATTTTTATTCTTAATGAAAAGGAAAATGGGATTCCCAATATGAGACACTAGGAAATATATGTACGATATTACCCAACTCCACTTGTTTTTTCTTCAACTCCACCGAATCCATAATGGCCATTCTATTGGGGGTATTTTTAATCGGGAACTAAATATATGGAAAACCCAACATCACGATCTAGTGGATATCTACGTAATTCCTCCAGAAGTTCATCAATGTTTTCCTATACAATAGTTACAGACTCAAATTTAATATTACCTTATCCATCCATGGATTTTATTTTCTATTATTACCCAGAAAACTCATTCAAAAGAGCTAATGGGAGTGGATCTGAACATGACTCAGATGATGAAGTCTCCACCCTAATGATAATTAATTCCAAATCATCATAATTAATCATAATTTCCTTCTGATTGAAATAAATTTTTGCATCATATTTTAAAATCTAGACCACACCAAGTATTATATAAAATTCTACCATTTGTACAATAATAATGTCTGTAAATTGAGAATTTGTGTGCTTTATAATTGCGACTTCTTGATAAATATTTGTAGCAGTGATACTTTCCCAAGGTTTTTACTAGCAACGTTCATCTTAAATGAAATGATAAATGTCTAAATTTTTTGGAAAATTTGGTAGATATAAAAGAATTCAAGGATCTGGATTCAAATAATGAATTATATAAATTTTAAAATATAATTAGTATACTCGCCAATACATCATTAAAAACGACACATTGATTGTTGAGATCATGTATTCTTGGCCTTCTCCCCTTGGCCTCTTCTATGGAATATCCCCTTGATTAATAGTACATTAGTGTGAATAATTCCACATTTCATTACATATAATTCAATAGAAATCATTGATTTCCCCCCTTGTATTCATGAACAAGATGACTGTTATCTCCACACTTATATTAAACTCTCATTACCTTAAATCATTTCCTGGGATGATTTTTTCCACAATTTTCATAAGGCTGAAATTACTCTATTCTCTTCTTCTTCACTGATGCATTATTTTTTCCCTAGTGTTTAGATTACCTATTATTCTCTTAATTTCTCTTGAATATGTAAGATATATATAATTCATTCTCTTTTTTAATGGTTACTAAAACTATTTATTGATATTATAATTTTTTTTTAAATACAAGTTCTATTCGGATACTTGGACTAATCCATTCAAACAAATGATCAGTCATTCCATCCACTTTGAGTATGTAATCTATAACATACCTAGATAAACTTGGAATGGTATCATCGTACATAGTAACACTTTATTTATACTTTTTATTTAATAGTATTGAATTTATATTCATTTTATTTTTTTTATAATGAGGGTAATATTTATTTAAGAATGTATTCTATAAACAATTACATTCAATGATATCTATTTCAACTTAATCCCTTGTATTCTACATCAATGACCACCAAAGATCAATATTGCCTTTTAGATAGTACACTAAAAGTGTATCCTTCTATTTTTCATCACATCTAAAGGCCATAAATATCCTCTCTAGAGAGTTAGTCCATTTCTCAACTACCATTGGATTAGTGATTCCACCAAATTATGGGGCATTATATCCTATGATGTGATCCAAAATAAGATAATAATACTCTAGAATAGGTTTCTCTATCCATGAATTGTTTTTTTATAACCTAATTAAGCATCCCCAATATTGACACAATTCTATCCATTACAATACCAAACATATTCGCTTACTTAATAGGGAAATATCTACACTATCTAGGAGTTTTGATACCATAATTCATTATAGACACTATTTATAAAAGAGGTAATATACTAGATTAGCTCATAAAATATTGTATTATAAATCATAATATATAATTTCAAATATATTTTTACAGTTAACATGAATTAAAAATTTATGAATTGTTAATATAATAATAATAAAAAAAATTCTTTAGGTATATCTTTATCTTCAAATCATTATAATGGTTTCTGAAAAAAAAATATAAATTATCTTAATCATATCCCACGGGATTATCAAACTATGTTCACATTAAAGCAATTTTTCACGCACTAGGTGATTATCACGTCAAGACCAATACACCATTTTTTAACTTATTTCCCCAAGGTACATCTATTCTAAAACCAATTCCACATACAGTATCCAGAAAAGGATTCATTTTTAGAAAAACCAAAAAATATATTCTTTAAAAAATATTTGGATGTTCTTCTATAATTATCCTCAAATTATATCATAGATTTATGCATAATAATATATTTTTTCCTTAATATTGTTCCTAATGTTTATTCAAAACTTCCACTAATACAAATTGTAACAACCATTTCTATAGTAACTCAGAGATGGTGTTTATTTTATTACATTGTCATAGATACAAGGGGTCAAATCCCAAAGGACCAATAACTTTAGTAGTTATTTATAACCAGATACATATATGATACCAATTTTATATAGGAAATAGAAAATAAAACATAATACACAAAAGAACAAATTAACTTCAACCTTGAAAACTCATTCAAATAACTCTTCTTCATATACATAGGAGAGGAAACAAAATAAAGGTGATATTAAATTATCAGTAAGAGTTAAATACAATGTAGGCTATCATGAATCAATAAATAATAATAAATATGTTAATGTATGTATCTAAACACACTCTCCATTCAATAAATAACATGTAAAACATAATTAGATCATGCATAATAAATATCCCAAGGTAAATAACAAAACAAACATTTAATTTCATCAATAAAATGAGAATAAAACACATCTTGAGATAATATCACTGTGAAAAAATAATAGAAAATAATAATAACATAATTCTATTTGAAGTAAATTATTAATTATTGGATTTCATGTACAAAAGCATTATAATAACTATACCATCAAAACCTTTTATAAGATGAATTAAAATTATAGGTACAACCTCATTTAATGTGACTATGTGATTTATCTCGGGAGACCTATTAATGAATCAAGAAGATGTATTATTTTGGGCCCCAACTATCATTTCATGTCCAAAGAATTTCTAATATATCAATTAATAGATTTAATTAATGAATAATAATCCTTATTTACTAATATATGCATTGATTAATGTATGCAAATTTATAATTATTTCCACAATTAATAAAATAACTTTAAAAATATTCTTTGTATATATGAATAGTATACGGTTCTAGAAATATTCATATCCATGATGTAGAGAATATGGATAACCTTGAATTGAAATATTAAATATCATTAATAAATATTTATTCATGTAAAATACATCAAGGGGTAGTATATACACCACATGAAATTATATAGGTGTGTATTAATAAATATGTCTTAATGAAATGGAAATTGATAAAAAATACTTTATAATGATAATAATATTGATGTGAGAATTAATCAATGAAAATATTATTTGTATCATATTTAAATCCATATAGATCAAGTATAAATACAATATAACATAATCAAAATTAATTATACACATAATCATATAACAATAATGTGAAATGAATAATTAATATAACTTAATGAAAAAATGAATTATGAAATTATTTATCACTTTTTAACATTAATTTCACATTACATTGGATAAAATAAATAAAATATTAACATAAAATACAATTATATATGAATTATTCATGAAATTAAATGTAAAATTGGTAGTGTTTTCATCATATAAAATAAATCAAGTGCACAATAATATAATACGCCCCAAAGATAGGAAATTGAGACAAAGTCCCTTACCTCAGGATTTTCTTTAGATAAACCTATTTTAACCTCCTATGTAATAGTTTTAATCATGTTTTTAGTTACTAAACTAACTTAATTCATACTTATAATAACATATATGTTCATCTTTTAACATTTTACTGCCTATTTTTTAATAAAAGTTCAATTATTTCTTTATTTTCAGAGTTAATTTCCATGTTTTCTCTTGCACGTTTTGTCATTAAAGATCTAGTTATTGGGCGTTGGATATATATAATTATTTTATAGAATGATGTTAATTTTATAAATATAATATATACTTATCAGAAAAAAAAATTTAACCATTAATGAAATTTTATCATGGAAAATGAACCATTTCTCTTCATGGAGACGGTTAGCCATACGTACGCCTCAGTGGTGATATCATTCCCTTAACATATGAAAGGGTAATTAATTGGTTGATATATTAATTTTTCATATAAATATCACATTATATATATATAAATTATATTCATTTATTCCATTATTATTACATTCCATGTAAATTGTTTGTGAAAAACATATCACAACGCTACACGAGGCGGTGGTCCACCATATGCATGAGTGACATTATTGATTTTTATACATAGTGAAATAGAAAAATGTATGTGTGATATTATATTTGAGAAATTAAAATAATTTCATAAATATAATATAAATTTTTTAAATCCATCATTATTTCTATCATGTAATGGTGGTGATGAAAAAGGAATTAAAACAGTTTGTTAGGAGGTAGTTTCTTGTACACTCGATCGACAGTTTCATTTTCCAATTGGTGGAAAAGGATATAGATATAGCTCATGAAATTAAAATAATAAAATATAATTATATTTTAGATAATTGTTATTATAAAATCATGATTTAATAATATTTTAATCAATTGGAATAAGAATAAAAAATAAAAATGCTTATTTTGAAAAAATACATCTTATTCGAGCGACCTCCTTAGGTTTATACCAAATTCCTTCCTATGAAGGATATATGATTAAAAAGGATTATATTATAAAGGTAGGTAAGTAGGAAGGTCATTTTTGTAAGTATTTCTCAAACCAAATGGATTTGGGATGGAGAATAAGTCATGATAGGGGTGGAATTTTATATGTTGGGTTGAGGACACACATGAGTTTTTTGAAAAGAAAAAAAATTAAAACCACATTTTATCAATCCAAAATCCCCCAAAATGGGTAAATATCAACCCATAGATGAGATAATGACTAAATATTATGGTAATTTTTTTTAAAATTTTCTAGTTAATTGTAACCACTTTCTCATTTATTTAACCACCAGGTAAATCATTTTTTACTCAAAACGTGATAATTAAATTTTACTACTTTGACTATCAATATTGCTAAAAAATTATTATTTCCATATTAGATATTAAAAATAATAATTATTAGAAAATTTGAATTTATTTTTCAAAATTTTATAAATTTAATTGTTACAATCAAATTTAATATTACATATATGTGATGAAAAGGTGGGTTTCTAAAGAGAAAACTCTCATAAGACGATAATATTTTTATATTGATATTAAACCAAAAATTGAACCAATATTGTAAATTATATAAATTATAATATAATTGATCTAATTTTACTTTAAAACCAATTTAAAATATAATTTCTCTTTGTAATTAATTTGAAGTAAAATGTAGTTTTCTAATAAAATTAGTATTTTCCACTTTTCATAATGATACAAAAAAATTAACCTAAGATAATTTTTATAAAATGATTTCATAAATGAATTAAATTATATAAAATGTATTTTATAAAATTTGTAAAAAATAATTCAATCATGACTGCTCATGATGCAACGAAATCATTTTCTTTGAAAAAATATTTTTTTTTTCATAAAACGTAACTTTTACTTTCGATTGACTCTTAATTTTATTTATAAAAAATTGATATCCAATGAATTGTTGTAATATATATATATATATATATCATAATTATGGTTATACAATTAATACCCTAAAATTAAATAGAGATGTTATAATGGCCATTTAAAATATTATCATAACAGAGTATTCAGTTTCATTTAAACTTTGTGTTGCATTCATCACAATCTATCGAAGGTATTGAATTTATTTAAAGGAAATAAATAATGATTTATTAGGGAGATACAATTTTATTTTTTATTTTAAGAGTGAATGAAAATATAGTTTGTAAATATACCAACGTAAATAATTTCAATGGTTTGTCAAGTAAATATTTTTCTTTTAGTGGGAAAAAGTGAGCTTATGTTTTTAAATAATTCTTGATAAAAAATTTAAAAAAACATCAAATGATTATTTTTTAGAGAAATTTATTCATGATTCTTCATGATTACCATGAAAACATTATCATTGTGATTTTTAAATTATGATTTAATAAGAAACATATTGTGAAAGATATTGAGAAAATACATTTACTTGATGGAACCATAAATTTATATTGGAGTTCAAATGTTTATTATGAGAATGAAAAATTTTCAAATGGATTTTTTATTTTTATGAATGGACTAATGGGTTTATTTTTATTTAATTCCCTTATTCATAATTTTTTCTCTTCCTATATTTAAAAAAATCAAAGGGCTTAAGGATGAGTAAGGACATTAATAAAGTAAGAGTTCATGTTATGGGAGTTACCTTGAACGAAGCAAGATTAACTTTATAAACAACACGTTTTATGGGAAAATTGGAAAATATATTAAAATGTCTATTATTTAATGTAATATATTATATATTTATATAAATATATATACCAAAAATGGTATTTGGGATATAAATAATGAAATACATTCCACAAATCTTGTAATTATTGTGATTGTTATTTGTGGATTGTTATTGATATATTCGGATAAGATTGTTTGAGTAGTTTTTTATTTTCATAAAACCAAGAAAGTCTATATAGTTTTTTAAACTATTTTCCAACCATGTGAATCACTAAACATTTAAAAAATAGGATGCATGGTTTTCTTGTAGAGTTTACATGGTTTTAAAATCCTAAATGTAACAATGTAAAATAGATATGAAGGCCCTCACCCCCCTCTCGCTTGGCATGGAGCATGGTTACTACTAATAATGTTCTAACCATGCACACATTCCTATTTTCCTAAAGTTTTAAATTTTCATCCTCTGACTCTTAAAAGAACCAAAAAATGAAACAAAAATATTAAACTGAAAATAAAATATACTAGTGACGCAGTGGCTGTCATAATAATATAATTATTATCATACTACTTCAAAGTTAATGTTATTACTATTTAATATAATTAATAGATGATATAAAAAATATAATTAGTATTTAATATAATATAAAATAATTAATAGTTAATATAAATTATTATCAAATATATTTTATTATATTGTAGTTGGGGGCTTGTATTAGTGATAAAGTCACCGCATAGTTTATATCTGATGACCGTTTTAATTCTGATGCCCTCCTTTGGGAGGGTTTATTGGTTAAAGATATTAGTGGTTCAGAAGAATGGTATGTTGAGGCATGAAGTAATGGGTGGATACATATTACAATTTATATGGTGGGTTGCATGGTAGATTAAGGGACTTCATGGCATGATCTAAGGGGCCATTGGGCCATAAATATTTGGGCCTCTAGGCTATTATATATTGTAATAGTACTGTGGATGTGTTTATCGTATGAAGGGTTATGACCTATCCTTCCAAGAATGTGAGTCTGTGTTTGTTTGTTTCATTGTCATGTACCCCTAATAATCTATGCATAATTATATTATATTAAATTAACTATTAACTATATTTTCTTATTTTGACAACCCTATAATATTAATTACTAATTAGATGAACTATTAATTTTATTTACTATTAACTTTATTAATAACTGTATTGTATTAATTTATATTTATATTATATTGTATATTAATTTTTTATATTGTATCAACTATTAATGATATTAAATTTTAAAATTATTTATTATATTAATCATATTATCTATTATTTATATTTTATTATACTATTTCTTAAAAATTAAAAATTATTTCCAATTAATATTCTATTTGGACCTTTAGTTAACCTCTTTAAAGGGACTTTGAGCCAAACTCTATTAGTCCTTATGGACATCATGAAATTGGGTCTTCAAGCCAATCCTTGTAATAAAAATCGGTTCAATTGGTGTTCATTATTCCTTGTGGGGATGGATATGGCTTGAACCACTAAGGTGTATGGGTGTATGTGTATTTTTTATTTTTAATATCTTATCCATGATATATATATATATATATTAATAATTATAATATATTAAATATTACATTTTAGGGTTTACCTTTGTGGTAGTGTCATCTTGTAAGCTTGTGTGAGACCCTGGTTCAAATCCGGGCAGATGAAAATTATTATGCTACTATAGAAGTGTGGGTATTGTAGCATGTACAATAGAAGGGTAAAATAGTAGTTGTACCTTTCATATAAAATGGATTTTGGACCACAACTTTAGGCTTTCATTACACTGGTAATCTAGGTCATCAATGTCCTCTAAGACATCATTAGTGGGTTGCATAGCAGCATGTAGTAGAGCATCATGGTAAAACTAGATTAACTGTGTAGTGATATGAGATGGTGGTAGGAGATGAGAATATTAAAGCATCACTTAGTGGGAGGCTCAAAAGAGAGATGAGAATGTTGACACATATTATCTAGTCCTCTACCCACTCATACATCTGATTCGAGATGGTGGGGTACCCTTCTATGAGATGATCTGAAAAGTAAAACCAGCACAATGATGTAGTGATACTTGTTAGGAAATGTAATGGGGGACACATTGGAATCATCGAGTGGGAAGATTAAAGGATATATGATTATTTATACACCTATAAACTAGAACTCCTTGGACAAATATTTCTATTATAGGATGGAGGGGTTCCCTGGAACTGGGAGACGATGCGAAGCATGAAGTGAAATTTTATGGTTGGGGACATCACAACATTCTGATTGGTGATATTGTGAAATGGATACTAGAAAGGGGTTAGTATGTAATAAGATTGGTGGAACTATATGATTTAAGCTACTCATTTGTGACTTCGAGTCATCTCAACTTCCATTAGGTCACACCTTACTCGAACTCAGGGTTATCAAAATATTTAATCTTTAGACTAATATATATAAGAAAATAGGTCTTATTATTATTTTTCATTCCATGTAGGAAGGGATGTGCCTTGACCCACAAGATTTCCTATGTGAATGTGTATTTGTGATTTTTAATACCTTCTATCTTATATATATATATGTATATATATTATTAGTTAATATAGTTGACGTATTATTACACTGCTATGTGAATGTGTATTTGTGATTTTTAATCCCTTCTAACTTATATGTGTGTATATATATATATATTATTGGTTACTGTTGTTGAGGTATTATTCAACTGATTTGGGAATTCAAGACATTTATTTGGGACTTCAATCCACTGAGTATTTGTTCAACCAATGTCTAGTATATGTGAAATATAATGGGATAATATGGAAGGTGTGGTTAGAATATGTAGGAGAAAAGGAATTATAATATAACAGAATCACTTAGTGGGTGTCTTGAAAGAGGTATGAGTGTGTTGGAACTTATCATTCGACCCTTTACCTATTTTGAAATCAAATGCGTGATGGAGGGTTTCCCTACAAGGGTGTGAGAGTGTGAGGCATAGTGAAATGATTGGTGGAAAGGGGGAAGTGAGTTGTACTAACTAGTAACATTGTTTTATATGTGACCTGGAAGATAAAGAGGCACAATTGTAAGGTTAAGTAACATGAAAAAATGAAATGTTCCACTTGGTGGGAGGCTATAAAAAGATATGGACCTATTAGATCTCATCATCTAGGCCACTACCTATGCAGATTTTTGAAGTTTGTTAGAGTGGAAACCTTCCACAGCTCTACAGAGCAGCAATACATGATGATGTTAGAAAGAGGGGTGATAAAACATGGATTATTAGTGATTCAAATTTTTTCTTGACATCTCATATATGCCATGGTTTATCTTCCACCAGGACCTTTAGGCCACATTCATATTGTCCTCTAAGAATCAAACAACATGAACCTTCATTTCATAACATATAAGAAAACAAGATTAGTGGGTGCTTTCAATTTATTGTGGGGAGGGATGAGGCATAATTTTTACAGATTTCATGGTGTGTGAATTTTTTACAGTTTATAATCCCCTCTACATATAGTGAATATATTAACTATTAATTAAAAATTTAATAATATTATATAAAAAATTATTTATATTATGTTATATTATATGTTAATTATATTATATTATATTATATTTTAATTATTGTATATTAATGATAAAATATTATTTATAATTGTTAACTATTAAATATAATTATATTAATTATTAATTGATATATTTTTTATTAACTAAAAATAAACTAATAATTATATCTATTAGTTATTAACTATTAATTATATAAATTTTTAATTATAAAATATTATTCAATTAACATTATTATATTAATTAATATTTATATTGTTAATAGTTTATTATTATTTTAATTATATTATTAATTATAAATTATATTAATAATTTAAAATTATTTTAATAACATAATTGTGATTTAAATTTATATTATTATTTATTCAGAAATGATCTATGAAATAGTCCAAAAGGCATTGACCTTTACTTAGAAAATTTAAAACAACTACATGGAAAAAAGAGCATGGAAGGTGTCAATCATAGGGACCTTACCTCTTCAAAAAGGAATGATGGAGAGAAAATAAGTTATCATAATTTCATTATCAATTCCATAATCACACTCATAGGTTGTCTCCCAGTCGAATTGTGAGTTTACATGAATAATGCTCCTCATGAACTCAATGTTTTCTCTCCCCTTCTATGGATTAATCTTGGGATTTTATGCTTTCATGGATGACATAGTAGACACATTCCATAGGAGATTGGAGTCATCCTTGTGTGGATGCCTTTTTGGTGGTACTGAATGGAACCATTCAATCTCAACCAAAAATTTATTCCCATCATCTATGGAATCATTAAAATACTAGGGACCAGTAATTAATGTTGTCTTGATGATTATTTTTTCATTCTCCCAAATGGTCTCATTGATATCCAGTTTTATTTTAGATCGATGTGTCCCATCCTGATTTCCATCGATTTTCCCATCAAATATTGGAATAATCTTAACAACTCTAACGTCCTCCAGATATTAATTAGGAAATAGAAAATAAACATCTATAGAAACATTTATTATGATCTATTGACTATATTATTTGTTCTTAATTATTTTAATCATGTTATTAATTAAATAAATCAAATTTTAAGATGTTATTTACTTTAACTGTTCTCATTATCAATTATTTTAAATAATATAACATGTATTATTAATAATTATATTAGTTATATTATTCATGTTAGTCCTTATTAAGTATTTCACCCTAAATAGGGGAGACGTGGGGTATTATAATCTTTATTATTTCATTCTTTATTAGACTCGTATTCTAACAATATAAGTAACACTTCTTTCTCTCCTGGAATATCTCTCTTGAAAGAGGAAAGTATTAAAGAATACAAGTGTTTTTTTACTTGGTTTAACCAAACAAAAATAGACCAAATAGCATTAAAAAATGATGTGTCAATGAAACTAAGACACTATAACACAATTATTTTATTTTCTTACACAATAGAGCAGTCTCACTAAATTTATTAACTAACTCACACAAGAAAGAAAAAGATCATTTTCCTTCTTCTTCAAAATGAGAAACACATTGATCCTATTCAAAAAAATGTGTCTCACATCTTCTTCTATTATGGATATATTCATATTAAAAATTATATATGAAATAATCCATTAATGTTTCTTCTCTTCATGTATAGATTTGAAAATATTCCAGGGAATTTGAACTCCATGAACATCTCCTTTGTCTTCAAGATTCAAGAGAAAATGTATGGTATTTCTTTCTATTATTCTCAAATATTAATTTATCAAAATGAAAATGTTTTGATATATATTTCTTATATTTTATGAAAATATAATCTTAACATTATGTACCTATGATGTCTATAAATTTTTATGCCTCATATTTATAAATCATAGAGTATTTTAAAATTTGATATTTTAAATTCAAATCGCACTCAACTTCTATATTCCATGCATTCAAATCTTAATTTTGGATCATATCTCATCAAATCATTTCCATTATATTTGAAAAAGGTTTCTAAAATGTGATCTATAACTAAAAAATGTTATTGAGGCACCAAATCCATAAAACTCTTTTTAACATCTTGTTTTAAAACACCATGGCCTCCAAAACACTAGCTCTCTTGACACTACAATGTTGTGTGGTGAATCTCCACGAAAAATTCCCTTCTAAATTCTCAAAAAATGGCCATTATCTATATAGATTTCCACAAAGAAACCATGTAAATAACCTATGAAATTTATTCCATTAAACAACATCACCTCTATGCCCAGGAGCATTTCAACATATTGCACAAGATACTCTTCAACTCAAAAACCCAAGTGTTCTGGGGTAGTGACAAACCAATGGCTATTTTGACATTAAATAACCTTATGAGTCCTGAGTTACCAATATGAGGAAATACATCATACCCTTATATTAGTCATCTTCCAGTTCAAAACACCATTCACTATAACCATGTGATAGTCCACTGAATATTTTATATTTACAAGACCCTTACACAATATCAGAGACACATTTTCATGATCATTGATATTCCTAAGAGAACATTATGAGGCTTTCAAGACAACCTATTACCTTCACAAAAACACCTGGATTCCAAGACAATAATTATGTGAGATGTAAAATAGTAAATGATCCTTTACATAGGTAGCCTAGTTCAATCATAGATATTTCTATAACATATCCATCATCACTGTTTCTTGAAGGTGAATTTATAAGTTATAAAACTAATGAAAACAACCATTAAATCCTCATTCCAATAATTTTAAAATTAAAAATATATTATATATACTCACCAAGAAATAGTGTATGTCATAGTGAAGGTTTCCATAATTAAATCAACTTAGGCTTCTTCCATCCCTGAATCTCATAATTATAGAAACTTCATAGAATTTTTTGGATGAGTACCCCTGAAACATTGTAAAAATACTTTCCCAAACAACTATAAAGGCATTTTTCTAACAAAGCATACTTTTTATTTTTTAATAATAGAAAATCCTTTTGAATGTGAAAAAAAACAACATTCTATATAATGTTTATCATATTTTTTTCAACAACAAAAATATAAACACCCAACCTTCAAGGTGTTAATAAATGAATCACTAATCATTGATTCTAAGTTGTGTCAGCTATGATTGGTGTGATAAATATTAATTAAATGAAATTATCCTCATGAATAAATACCTTGAAATTGTCAAACACCCAAACCTCTAAGATAACCACTTCTCCCCTAAATAAGCATTCATGCATTCTTTTAATTTTTTGGAAAGAAATAACAATTATTCTACTTTTCAACACATTAAATGATTATATTCAACTGAATTCATTAATTGATATTTATCCCAATTCATCAAAAAAATTCAAACACATTGATTTTCTTAAGGATGAAAAAAATTGAAAACTAAACATTGATCATAAGAGATTATCTATAGCTTTCTTCATAGATAAATTTATTATGGGTACTTGGGGGGTTCTTATTTAATCCATCTAAGTGTATGGATTTATTGAGACTCTAAGGTACAAATTATGTCTTTCAAAATATATCTTCGGTAGTTACTTGGTCATAATATTTTTGAATTTATTTTTTTTAGACACAAACATTATACAAAGAAAGTGTTCCTCAAACTTCTCTTTTGAAAATTATATTTGTTCTCAATAATATTGTTACTTGAATGTAAAAATGGATTTTTTTAGATTTATAGAAGTCAATTGTTATTACTTGATAGCAATATGATATGAACCTTCAATACCAATCTCATTAGGTTGTTTTCCCCTCTGTAATAATTATAAAAAAGTCTGAGTGACTGCTATATACCCATCCCCATCCTTACTCACGGAGATATGGTCTTTATTTTTACTTGCCCATGGAATATGATAACCCTAATATAGAGATAACCTTGTGGGTTAAACTGTTGATCACCTACCAAACCTAACCAATCAACATCATTGAATCCTAAGAGTTATTGATATTAATTTCTATAACAAAACAATGTATTGTTCACTATTTGATTGATATATCATCTAATTATTTTCATATATTTAATATGACATTTATTGGTAAAATTTTGTTATTGTGCATCCTAAAATGTGTAAGAAACAATATATTTTCATTTGGTTTTAAAATAAAATAAACTATCAATTATTTATCTATAAAATGTCATATAATCCTATTTTCTATCCACATTACTAGAAAATTTCATCCATCTCTCCACTAATGTGGCCATATATTTAGATTCAACCATCTAAAGTATTTTAATCACTTCCTTAGAATACTTTATTTGGGAAATAAATAACACATTTTCTCTCTGAATCACCTACAAGTTAATAAAAATCATAATGCACTAGTGGGATACATTTCAAATTTTCACATCATGTGTTCTAAAAAATTATTTCACTTTCTTTCATCTGAAGCTTCTATGATTATGTTACCAATATAGAAAATCACTAACATATTTTTATCCTTTTATTTGTTTATATATAGGTCATGATTGACCCTAAAACATTGAAAAAAATCTACATTAATCACAAACCATGCCTTGAGTATCAGGACTTCGGGGCTCATTTTAGGTTATATGAATTATTTTTTTCTACCAACACACATTATCACCATCTTCATCACTAATAACACCATCAAGATATTCAATTTATACTTTTTCTTTAAGAGAAAAAATGAGGAATTATAAATTTAAATCTATATGAAAAACTATAAACCCATTTTTTAAAACTATATCCATAACTAATATTATGGTTTTAAGTAGTTATATAGGTAGAAAGGATTCATATATGTCGATCCACTTTATTTTGGAATAAACTTTTCCTAAAATACAATATTTTTCAATATATCGAGTCTATATTTATTATATTTATCTTGTAAAATACATTTTGTTATAATTCAATTCTTGTTCTTGGTTCTTGGGATAAATTACCAACTCATATTCATCGCAATCTAACCATGTCCCTTGTGCATAGCCTCAACCCAAAAAAGTATCTTTAATAAAATATTTACATGTTTTGGTTTCACTTGGTATAAGAGTGATTTTTTCTTCAAAACTATCATTCTTTTTGTCAGAATAAGATTTTTCAACTCACCATCTATTTTATTCTCACTAAATTCATCCCTTATTATTATCTCATTTGTACATACAATTTTTTATCCATTTTAAAATATTACTAAAAGTATTCTACATCCTACTAAACTCATTTTTAGTTAAAACTTATTTAGGACCTTATTATTCAGGAACTAGTCCTTTATCATGTGAAATCTACTTGTGTTAATCAAAAACATGCTTTTAGGTACTTTAAATCTTCTCATTTTCATCCACTATAGCATCTTGAATCTCCACTATCTTTTTTAGCCTCATGTTATAACACATTTATGTCTTTATTTGGAATGAACATATAATAAAATTACCCTCATTGTCGGGGATTTTATAATTTTAGTTATTTTATTTATTTAGAATAAAAAACTTAATTCAATACACCCAAAAGTACTTTAGTGTGGGATTATTTACTCCATTTTTCATATAGATTCTTATCATAATTAATAAATAAAAATGATATGTTAGAGATATATATTTATACAAGAACTATTTATTTATAATAAAACTATGAACAAAACTTTTAAAATAACATTTTCAAGAACTTTTTATTTACCATTAGGTACATCCTCTAAAAAAACTACATTTTATAAGGAGTCCTTACCATAGATACCCGATGTAAAATTCTATTATTTTCACATTATTCACCAACCAAGATATATTAAAATTATGTATCCTTACGCATGAAATGATTTTGGTTATTTACCCTAGAATCATATCATTGTCTCTCGGGAATCAATTGATACACTTGAATACATCAGGTTTGTGGGTAATCAGCATTATCCATTCCATTATTCTAAAATATTCCAAAGAAACATAATACATTTTCCATATGAGGCCTCAACATTCAGTATTCCACATACATAAATATGTACAAGCTCGATTAATCATGATGGGTTTTTTCTTAGGCTTATAGTTTTTCTAATCAAACTCCCCATTCTGATGTGTGTCGCAAATGTGAGTGACATATTTATTCCTGAGGATATCTCAATATCCATAACTATTTACCAAAATTTAAATGAATTTTTAGCTAAAATGAATAATTATACTGTGTTATAATTTGTTTTCGTCTTCCCTGTATATCTTTTACCCATTTTCCTTACCAATAAGGCAAAAATTCTCCTTTAATTAATTTTAAAGAAAAATGTTTAAAAAATATGATGCTTTAATAGTGCATCTGTTTCTATTATATCAAACTATCTATACCAAGTAATAGAACTAACTCACAATTATAATATTTTTTATAATTCTTTAACTAAGATCATTTCTATTTTTATGGTATCTTTTACACTATCCTTTTCCTTTCTTGAGCCAATAATATTAAGAATGTTCTCATTTCCAAACTGAAAAACACTATTTTTATCATTCATGATGAAACAACCTGATATATTTAAATAATAACATTGAATTAAATATAATATGTGCAATGAAAGATTGAGGATAAATAACCTATAAAATATATTTATTTAAATTTAATCTCTTCGATATCTATAGAATAGTAAACCCTGAGCCAAAATGAAACCTAATATAGTATACAATTATAGACTAGAAATTGAAATGGACGGATTTGATATTACTAACATTATTATGAAAATTATGGTTATGAGTTGATCTGAAATAAAATAGTAAGCATTTAAAAATAGTTTTTTTAAATGGTATTTTTCTAAAAAATGGTTTAGTATTCCATTGTGCACATAATTTATAATAAATTATTACCACTTATTATAAAAATAATAAAATTTAATTTCGTTTTTTAAATAATAATATATAAATTATATTATGTTGAATTTTTGGGATTATTTTTAAAATAATCATTTTTGGATGAATTTTGAAAAATACTTATTTTTATTGGAATATGCATTTTCGTTTAAATAATTCATAATGCTAAATAATAATTTAAATTATTTTAAAAGTAAAATTAGTTCAATTTTTTGGATTTTAATTAATTTATGATCTTGGAATAGATTTCATATTTACTTTTTATATTTAAATATTTTATACTTATGAGAATCTTCTATTTGGAAACCCTCTTTCTCATCGTGTCTATAGTTATATTTTTAAAATAGATTCTCCCACTTCTATGAATTTAATTTAGGAAAATAGATTAAATACATTGAATCGTACAAATTTCTATTATATAATATTTTAAAATTAAATTATTACCATTATAAATAGTAAAAGAATTAAATAATTAATAACTATGGTAAAGGTAAAAATAAAATAACCAATGGTAAAATTAAAGGGTTATGGTCAAAATGGCCAACGAATTTTTCCAAACTCAATTTAATGGAAATATTTAAACCTTTTAATTGATACTTTTCAATAATTAAATATTTTAAGGATTATCACATGATCAAATGTGGTTATAACGGATTCTTTTAAAATAATTCTACATCTTTCCTCTCGCCTACTTATAAAAGGCCACCCCTCTCCTCCCATATTCCTTTATCCAAATCCATTTTTTATTAAAATACATGCCCAAATAAATTAATCAATACCCTATAAAATATTATATCCCATGGTTGGATATTAAATCCATCCTATAATGGATTTTAGTGAAAAAATAAATAAGTTGTCTGAAGAAGAAGTAATGTTCTAAAATGAAATTTTTATATATTTTTTCTTATTCTGCCGACTTTAAATATAATTATAAAATTTTAATAAAATATCCCCAATATATTAAATATAATAATATGTTATTATGATAATTTAATAACCTATATCCATCCCATATTCCATCAAATGAGACATGAAAATGTCGATCTTGTGTACGCCAGATGACCCCCATACGAACGATGTAATTTATTTTCCATGGTTAACATTTAAGGATGAACATAACAATAGATTTTACACATTTATATGATATTTATGATGTTATTATAATTATTTAATTTTAATATCACATATACCTTATTATTTCCCATCCTTCTAAATTATGATAACACTTCTCGTGTTTACACTGGACTACCACCTCATGAAATGATGTGATTATTTTTTCACTTAGGATTTACATAAAATGTAATAAGGAGGGATTTAATCAATATATCTAATATGTATGACATTATATATATTATTTTAAATTAATATATCTCCAAGTTTATTATCCTTTCCCCCGTTAAGGAAATGATGACATCGCTTGTTTATAGGCACAACCTATTGTCTCCATGTAACGATGTGATCCATTCTCCATGTTCAAATTCCATTATTGATTATAAAAATGATTCTAAAGATAAAATTATATTTATAACATTAATATAATTCTATATATTATGGATCTATATTATATAAACAAGAACTAGAAATTTCCTAATAAAAAAATGTTGGACAAAACAATGTAATTAACCCCCAAAATAAAGGAAATAATTAAATTTTGTTAACGAATATGTTAATATATAATATAGAAAGATAGTATCATAAATTATAAATGTTAATTTGTTTTGGGTATAAGGTAATAAAATGATTAAAGTCATTGTACATGTGGTTAAATTGTGTTCAACCAAAAGGTCGACTGAGGTAAGGGACTTTACCTCAATTTCCATTCATTGAGGCATCTTTTATTATTATGGACCTAATTTGTTTTACATTTCATATTTAATACCACATTTTAACATATTATCATGAATTATTCATAATTAATGTTTTTTATGTTTAAATTCTAATTATTTCATCCAACGGGATTTTACATGAAAATTAACAGGTCGTAAAGAAATTCATAAATCAATTTATTCTCATTAGGTTATATTAATAACTAATTATCATTGATATTCATATAATATGTGTGTACTGAATTTTTGTTATCTTATATTTTATTTACAATTTTTATCTTTATTAAAATTTGATTTACATAATCAGCTGATTGGTTAATTTTAACTTCAATGTTATGATCATTCAAATGGTTTTTTACTCCATTTCCATTTCATTCAGAAATATTTGTTAATATAAAAATATTCACTTGTATGTGATGTATATAATTCACCATTTATGTATTTAACATGAATAACTTTTTATTTATAATTATTAAATTTTAGTTTCAAGTTTATTCTAAAATAAGATACAATTTAAAATATACAAATGTGGTTAAAAATAGGGTGCAATATGAATTTCTTCTGTGATTGTTAAATATATCTTAAAACAATCACTTTCTTGTTATAATTTTTTCATTGAAAATAATATTTAAATTAAATAACCATATTAATAGTAACACAGATATTATTCCTTCCTAAATTTTATACCATTATTACATACGATGTTTACTTTGAATATTTTTTTCACTTGGGAAATGTTGTAAAAAAATATATTATTAAATAAATATTGATATTTGATGATAATGAATATTGATTCATGAATTAAATCAAGTATTTTATATTTTATGAATGCATTGGTAATTTAGTGATCGGTGAGGCACGAAATTATAAATCATCTCTACGTATCGGTAGTCTCATATGGTAAATTAGTATGGTAGCTTTAAATGGGTATTTCCCCATAGTTTTAAACATCATTATGAAATGCCTTAATAGTAGAGGTATCATGATGCCTGAGAAATTTACATACACTACTTAAGAATTTACATCATTAATAATCAAGTGATAATTATTGATGATATTTTTTAAATTATATTATCACTAGATGCATTTAGTTCTACACTATTGAATAAATGGAATGTGTTTTCAGCAATTTACCTCGACATATTTAGTATGCATTATCTATTCGTGATAGTCAATTTATTTCAATGGATTGTGTGCATAATTATTTAAGTTTACATATCGAGTATTTCTTATCTACTCATGATAGTCAAGTTATTTAAATTACTTATGTGTTCATATATTTACCTATCCATATTGATTATTCCTTATATATTCATGATTGTCAAGTTATTTAAATGGAATATATATTCAGTTATTTACCTTACCATATTAATTATTCATTATCTATTCATGATAATTATGTTATATAAATGTCTAGTGTGCTCATTTATTTAAATTTCCATATTGATTATTACTTATCTATTCATGATAGTCAATTTATTTTAATGGGATGTGAGTTTATTCATTTACCTTTCTGTATCGATTATTCATAATCTAATTATGATAGTCATGGTATTTATATAAAATGTAAGTTCAGTTATTAATCTTTCCATATAGACTGTTTCTTATCTATTCTGGATTGTAAATTAATTTAAATGTCTTGTGTGTTTTGTTTGTTAAATTTCTATATTGATTACTCTTATTCTATTCCTGATAGTTATGTTTTTTAAATGTAATGTGTGTTTAGTTATTTACCTTCCCATATTAATTATTCCTTATCTAGTCATGATAGTCAATTTATTGATTTAATGATATCTATTTTTAAATATTTACTTTAAAATATTGATTATTACATATTGATTATTCTTTGATAACTCATGATACATTCCTTTTTTACATAACTCTTACTGAGCATTTGAGATCACCCTTATTTTTTCCCTTTCCCAGTAATAAATTAAGTGTACTATGAATTATATTCTAGGATATTCTACATAGAATAATGATATTCTGGAAACAAATTATCTTTTAAATTATATATTCAAATATAATATAGGAACCATCAATATATCTCGTTTACCAATACGATAGAAACTATAAGGTCCTTCAAGATGTTACTCTTGGAATATTATCAAAATTTAATAAATTATAAATGGATATTGGGTTACTGGGGTCAGGGTCATTACTTGTGATCCCGAAGATGAGGTCATAATTTCCTATCATATAGAAAGTTCTCCTATTTTTCAAATCTACATTCTAATCCATTTTCTTTCTACCAAGGAAATATAAGTAAAAACATTCCTTCTTGATTATTTTTTTATACACAAATAATGTCTAGTTTACTTTTTTTTATAGTGGTTGAGTTATCTAATAGTCTAATTCCATGGACTCTTATTCATCTTGTAAGACTAAAGACTGAATTTAATTTTTCATACTATTTAATAAAACTTCCAGCCAGTATGTTCTATCATTCTAAGTCTCCTTTGGAACCTTTTATTTGACCCTTAAATCATCATGTAATTATTTTTTTCCAAAATCTTCATAGAAAAAATAGTATTCAATAAAAAAAGTTGTAAATACTGAAACATTTTTTCCTAGTTATTTATATATATGATCTCATAAATATATTTTTGAAATGGAATTGACATATTTAGTGTGTCCCAAATTTCCCCAATAATAACACCTATATTTCTGTTTCTTCATCACTACTTTTTTCACAATATGGAAACTCAAATAAGAATTGTGAAAATCCACCATTCTATGGGTTGTTGATGCTAGAGGGTTAGAAAAATCCATGGCTTTATTATTCTTATGGTCATTATCCATAATAGTGTTATTATTGTTCTTGAACTGTTCTACCAATGAGATAAGAATTCATTCTTTGATAGTCACCTCATAAATTTTATTTATCACTGATTCACTTAAACTTCTTAATGTAATTTTGGGAGTAAATAATATTTACAAGTCTTCATAATTTTTTTCTATGGCATGATTTCTTATTAAATGTGGTCAATTATTTTAACCCTTTCTTTATAGAAAATTTTAGGATATCAATAATCAAGGTATTTTCTTAAACATCAGTTTTTAACTCAACTTCTTTTTCCCTGTAGTGAGAATTTAGTGTTTTGTGTTTCTTAATTTAATCCCTTGGTTTTGGCTTCTAGTCCTCCTATTATTTCATGTAAATCTTGAAATCATATAGAAATTCATTGTCCTTATTTATCTTTTCCCTCCAAATATCAATTTTTTAAGGGATTATTCTAATTCTATTTAAATATCAATTTTTCCTGTGAATTATTTAACTTCATCATCATTGTCATTAGTTTTTGGAATATTTATAATATCCACTAAGGCATATTCATCAATATACCTAAAATTTTAATAACTTAAAATTTTCTTTCCTCAAAACATTAATATTAATGTCGGAGAATTTTTTTAAAAATGTATATATTTTTTGTGAGCCTTTATTTCCATTCATTTTCTTTAATATTTTTTTAAGGAAGTACTTCTTCATCTTCTTCATCTCTAGGATATATCTTGAAAACTTTGAAAATATTATGTCTCATATTGTTATATATAATGAAAGTAATTAGAACCATGAATTTGATAATTAATTTTTCTCTTTTTAAATTAGAGGATAGATGATAGGTCCCTGAGGTTAGATACCATGACAGGGGTGAATTAGGGTGTAATAGATGAAAACAACTACCCCTATTGATCATGTTTCATTGTATGAAAAAAAATCTTCACTCTCCTTCCCATGTTAGAGTATGAAAAAATCTTAAAGAAATCATAGGAGACAAAAAAATTATTTGGTTCACCCTCACTAGGATATATTTATGGAGCATACAATAGCAATGTACCAATGTACCAAATACAAAAAAAGTGTGCTACTATTTACAAAGTTTGGATTGGACTCACTGTCCCTCCTAGTTTACACCCAATAAAAATTTAAAAGCACACTATACTCTCAAGTGAAGAGAGATCACTAATTCTTCAGAAGATCCACTTAGAGGTTAAATACTTGTACGTCCATTAATTATCTATAATGAATGCACCATCCACAGTATGTATATGCTTTTTTAAAGCCCAATTTTAATATAATAATGAATACCCCTTTACCGCAGGTGTACTGGGCCACTTCAAACTTTCACACAACCCTAGGGTGACTGTGTTCCACTTTAACTAGTGTGCAGCCTCTGCCTTTGTTGAGGGAAAACCATCTTATGTGCCAATTTTATACTTGCGCGCCACTTTATACTTGAACAAAAATTCTTGCACACCATTTCTTGCATACCACTAATTGCATACCACTATTGGTGTGCCACTACTTGTGTGACATTTCTTGTGTTCCACTACTTGTGCGACACTACTTGTGCACCACTCAGAACTAGTGTTCCACTTCCACTTGCATAATCATAGCTCAGATTGTCTCTTAGTGTTGGTCCTCTTATAAATGAGGATGATAGCCATCTATTTATTGGTATTTTTGAGACCCTGCATGTGAGGTGCACTACTCTCCTTGTGTTCCACTTTTTGACATGTGCGCCACTCAATAACTTGTGTTCCCCTTCATGACTTGTGTGCCCCTTAATGACTTGCATGCCCCTTGTTGACATGTGTGAAAATTTCTTTCCTTTGTCATATATTTGTTGTGATGAAATATGACTTTCACGCCACTTCTTTACATACACACCACTTAATGACATGCTCTCTACTTCTTCACTTTCATTCCACTTTCTTTCTATTGTCATATTTTTATGTGATGATCTTGAAATATGACGGGAAGACAATATTCTAATCACCCGCTTTTTCTAAAAACACAATCACCTCAAAAATAATTCAATGATATCTTGGGTGATTGTTTCACAAAAATACCCCCCTTTAGTTTTGTTGACAGCACTTTCATAATTCATTACCTCGTTAAATCTTCTTCCATCAGTAACAACCATTCACCTCTTGCAATTATAATAGAGATCAAATAATTACTCAATAAATAGTCTAAGCCCATATGAGCAATTCTTGACATGAGAAAAAAATAGTATAATGAAGTTTTCATCAATGAAACACTTCATTATTGACACTAATTCTTGAAACTAATCAACTTCTTTCACGTTGAACCTAGTTTTCTTTTATATATATTCTTTGACCGATCACTGGTAGCATCATCATATTTAAAACTCTCCTACAATCTCATTTCTCTCCCCTTATCTTGTTGCTCTACCTATCTGATTCACCCCATATCTTTGACTTAGTCATTTTATTCCTTCCTTAGACATAGTTTCTCCCCCTTTAGTAGTCACTATTTCTATCCCTTTTTCAATGAACCGAAAGTTCCATCCATTGTGTTCTACAATAGAGTAGAGAATACATAACAAAACAATAGGTAAAACCACACCATACCTCTTGGAGAAGGGTATTCCACATCCACACTCTTTCAAGTGTGGGGAGATGACTGAACTCCCAGATCCAGTCAATGCCTCTGAAATGATTCCTTTGGTGTGGCCTTCACCAGAATATCAGCAACCTATAGCTCTGTAGGCAAATATTCCAACATCACAAGCCCATTCTACACATTCTCCATAATAACATGAAGTTTGATTTCAATTTGTTTGGTCCTCAAATAATAGATGGTATATTTTCTAAGATCTATAGAACATTAGTTTTCACACTTAATTTTGATCGGAGACTACACTATCACACCCATATCATCAAGTTTTTTCTTCATTAGAAAAGTTTTTTGCATTCTTGTGTGGCTACAATATACTCAATTTATGTGGTGCTCAAACAAATGTAATATTTTTTCTTGATCATCTAAGAAATACACAATCCACCATGATAAAAATAACCTCCTAATGTTGATTTCCTACCATCTACTAAACTATCCCAATCTCTATAGGTATGTTCCAAAATCTCTGGATGATATTTTTTATTATACATTAAGCTGAAATCAATAATTCCCTCGATATACTGAATAATTGTTTTCACTACAAGCATGTTTATTTTCATGGGATTACTTTGATATATCGCTTCTTGGCATGTGTTGAATACAATATTAGTCCTTTTCACTATCAAGTACAATAAACATCGAATAATTTTCTAGTATTTTTTTATATTAACCTCATTTCCTTCATAAAATTTTGATAGTTTCATCTAGGTATCATTCGTATTCTTCATTTACATGGAATTTTTCATCCCAAATATCATTAGAACCTCCTTGGTATTTTTGGATTGAGAGATAATTGTATCATTCTTTCGTTGTGTCACCTTTAAGACAAGTAAAAACATCTTCTCACCAATCATAAACATTTCTAACTCATGTTTTATAAATTCTAAATATTGTTATCACCATGATTCATTGGAACCTATAAGGATTATGTGATCAAAATATACCAGAACCATCATCCTATGATTACTATCATTATTCACATATAAATTGTAATCAACTGCACCACAGTAGAAACTATGCTTCTTCAAAAAATTATCTATACTTGAGTACCTTTCTCTTAGTTCTTGATGCATCCCATACAAATCCTTATTCAGCAGAAAAACATTGTTCTTGTCTTCATGAATGAGAAAACCATCTAGCTCCTCAATATACACTTCTTCCTCCAAAACCCCATTTAAAAATTCTTACATGAAATCCATCAAGAATATTTTGAACTTCCATTACACTGAAATGGACATGAATAATCTTATTATTTATATCCTTACTATAGATGTAAATGTATCATCAACATCAATACCATCTATCCATGAGTATCATTTTCACATGAGAAATGCATTGTTTCGGATCACAACACCATCTTCATACATTTTGTTCCAAAAGTCCCATTTTTCCCTGATGACATTCTTATTTTTCGGCCTCAAAACAATATCCCAAGTCTCATTCTTCTCAATATTCTCTAGCTCTTCATTCATTCCCTAAAACTGGTTTTCATCTATAGATTTATTATCCAAACATTTAGGTTCAACTTGAGGTAAGAGTGATGTATGTTGTGGTGACTTCATTCTTCTTGTATGAACTAGAATTTTCTTATCAATAATGATATTCTACGAATCAATTTCAGCTCTACTCTTTGGTTTCTTTGTAGATACATGATTTACTTATTTTTTGTTCATCATCAGCATCTTATTCTGAGTAATCAATTGTTACATCTACACCGCTTATGTTACATTCCTCTTCATCACATTCATCAAGAAACTATTCACTGTGTAGTTGATTATTCTCTTCATTTTCCACAATAGTGACATCATTGCTCTCAACTAATTTTCCTAGCCTCTTATAAAATCATTTTTATTATTTTCTTTTGCCTGAGCAGCCAAGGAATATCCCCTTATCAAATCTTGATTAAAATTTCCTATTTTTTGTTGAGAATGAATCACTTACATCGAAATATTATAATGTATTTCATTGTTGGCTTCTTTCCTTACCACATATCATAATGTGTCTTTCATTTCTTCAGACACAACAAAGTCCTATTCAAAATTTAGACTGATGTCAATAATACGTTCTTCCAAAATTGCTCTGGTAGGTCTTTTTCTATAAGCATCGTTTGGTCTTTGTTGTCGATGATATGATTTCACAATTTAACCACTCTATTAAAATGGGGAGTTCTTGTTAAAGAAACATTATTCTTTATCCAGTTTTTCATGAGATATTATTCCAATTTACTGTTGGGGAATTCCATACCATTGTTAGCACAAAAATTCAGAATTTTCTGACCCATCATCCTTTCAGATTCCCTCTGATTCTATTTTAGGCAATTGAACACATCAAAAATATGGTAACTGATTAATACCCATTCCATTCTACTATAATCATTAATGAATAGAATGTAATATCTCTTTCAATCAACTTCTCTTGGTGAGATAGGTCTACAAACATCATCATTCACCAATTCCAGCACTCTTGTTGACTTATTTTCCTTCACTTTGTACGTCTTTCTGATGATCTTCCCCTATTGAAAAGAATCACATGTATGTGTACAGTCATGTGATAGCTTTGGAAGATCCCTATCTACATAAAAATTTACAAGATCTTCCAGGGAATATTTTTAAATATGACCATGTCTTATATCCCATTACCTGTTTTCCTCCTCTCTTGATAAAAACACACATCTTCACAACCACTAAAAAGGAAAATATTTTACTTTGTCCATTTTCCCTACAAAATCACTATACCATCACATCCTTTGAGAATACACATCTTTTTAGTAAACCTTATTTAATTCCTTGAGTCACACAGTTGACTTCTGATGATAAAATTGTGACTGCGACCTTCTAATTCTAAGACATCAACACCTCTTATTTCTTTACCCCAAACATGGCCTTTCCAGAGATAATAATCATCATGCCTTCATCTTTTTGAAACTTGATAACTATTTATTTGTCATATTTTATGCCTATAACAAGATCCTTGTTACCTTCCATGTGATATGTGAAACCCTTGTCAAGGATCTATATACCAGAATGGTCTGAAGCTTTAATGTCAAGTTTTGTAACCACTTCCTTCTCAGCTCTCTTATTTCTGATCCATGTTTTCGACTTCATACTCAGAATGGATTGGAAATCATGAGAATACTCAGTGTATGATGGACTAGCTCTATCTTATAGAGATAAAAATCGATTTCATGTTTTAAGATCATTTATTGATTCTCTAATTTTCTATTTGTGACCACTCACATTCTGTTTTGGCAATTTCTCTACCTGATTGATGTGTAGTTTCTCACCATGTTCCCAACTCCACTTTACCAAAAACAATTTACCTCAAAACATATTCTATAATATTTTTCTCTTTTTGGATTCCATTATTTCTCTTGTTCCCTTTGGTATTTGTTTGCTATATCACATAAATTCTGTTAATGTACCATACTTCCACAGAAATAACACATGTTGTAGGGTACATTCATTTTTGTCACTTCGGCACTTCTAATCTCCCCTTGTGTTATCTGAATCTTATGATTTTCTTTGTACCCAAATTCATCTTCAATTTTAGATTGGGTTCTTAACGTATGAATTCATCTTTCATAGTTTTCTATTTTTCGTCAAGCCCTACATCATCCTTAACATCTGAAAACAAATGTTGCTTCTTTTTTTCTTGGCCACTATGCCCCACTTTCAATGTTTCGGTCTTCTGAATGATTCTCTTTGATAGTATCATACATGGACACAAGAATTTTTCTTGATCCATTACTTTTCGTCATATACTAAAAACTTATTCTTCAATTTCATTAGTATGATTATTTTATCTTTCATTGTGTTATTCAATCCATCGATCTCCCTTTTCTACTCTTCAACCCTGAGATTATGTACATCAACCTTTTCTGAGTTCTCTATCCTAAAAGACTTATGTTTTTTAATTTTATTTACCATCGCATACTTCTCTTCTTCCTATTGTTGCATATAGTGTTTGGCATCACGAACCACCTTGTTTTATTTATTTATTATTTTTATCTCCAAAAATCTATCTCCTCGAGAGCAGCTTCTAATTTAGCTTCCATATCAACTCTTACTTCAACTTATTCTTCTCCTTAATTAGCGTCAGTTTCTTCCTTTTTATAAGAACTCCTGACAACAGCCTCCATAGTATTTTCTCTAAGATCTTTGTAGTTCTCCATATCTTTAACCTCCTGAACCTCAGACTCATCTAAACTATCACATTCTTTTGAATGAATATTCTTTTTCTTAATGAAATTTCCATTGACCTTTTTCTTTCCATTCACAAAGGCAAAATAATTATTCTTGGGAATTTCAATATCATCCTCATCATCTTCTTATAAATTTTTGGAGAACCTTGCAGCAAGATTTCCAATCTTTCACATCAAAAAAATGGTAGTGGGATTTTCCCATTGAATTTTATTCTTATTGATTATAGGTTTGAGGAGAAGAATGAAATCACATCATCTGTATCCTCATATTCCTAGGAATCTTCCATGGTGAGATTCTTCATTGCCTCGAATTCCACCTCTTTATATTTCCCCTTTTCCACAGCATCATTATCGTCATTTCTCATTTCATGTGCAACAAGGGTGTTGTGTATGTTATCCAATGTCATCTCTTTTGAGTTGTTATCTTCCAAAACTAAAAATTTCAGATTGAACTGAGGTGGATGTTTCCTCAATATGTGCTTCACAATCTTTAAGTCTCCGATAAATTCTCCAAGACCTCGCATTCCTTCCACAATGATATTTACTCTGTCAAAGAATTCATCAACAAACTCATTCGGGTTCATTCTTAGATCTCCATACTAGTTCTATCGAACATGAAACTTTTCCTACCTGACCTTTCTATCAGCTACATATATATTCAATAGTTTCTTCCCACATAGAATGTGCTGTTTTTCATCCCATCACATTCGTATAGGCATTATTGGTTAGGGTACCCATTATGGAATTGAATCCCTTAGAGTGTGCATATATTTCCCTTCTTTCTACATCTAATAATGCTCCACTATTGATGTCGGCTAAGATACCATGAATCAATTCTATAAACACATCCATTACCAAATATTAGAAGTAGTGTTTCATCTGATTCTTCAATAACTGAAAGTTGTTATCATCAAATATCGAAATCCCTTTATGATTGGTGACCTCTATTGAGAGAGAAAAACTAATATCAACCTTTTGTTTTGATACCTATTGTTAGTTCCACTCAGTTAGATACCCTTAGAGGGGTGAATAATGGTATGATAGATTAAAAAAAATACCCATATTGATCTTGTTTCCTTGTTATAAAAACTCTCTTCTCTCTCTTTCCTGTTGTAGAGTACGACCAAATCTTAAAGCAATCACATGAAACATCAATTTTACATGGATCACCCTCATTGGTAAATGTCCAAGGAGCATACACTGGTGATGTGAAAACTTACCAAATCTACTTAAAGTTCATTGTAGTTTATAATGTTCATAGAGGACTCATTATCCCTCCCAGTTTACAACCAATCAGAATTTGAAAGCTCCCTACTCTCTCGACTGAAGAGATATTACTACTACTTCAGAAGATCCACTCATAGTTTAAATACTTTTAGGTACTTTAATTATATATAATGAATGGATCCTCCACTATATATCAATACTCTTTGGAAGTCCATTTTTCAGGCACTGATGAATACCACTTTATAATAGGTGTACTGGGAAAGGTCCAACTTTCATGCAACCCCTAGGGTGACTTGTGTGCCTTTTTAACTAGTGGGCAACCTCTGCCTTTATTGTGGGAAAACCAAATTTCATTCAAATTTTATACATGTGTGCCTCTTTATATTTTAACTCACTACTTTAATACTACACCTTATGCACCACTGCATGCACACCACTGATTTTGCGCCACTACTTGTGTGCCATTTCTTGTGCACCACTACTTGTGTGCCACTACTTGTGTTCTATTGAATGCCCAACTCACTACATTCACGCCACTCAGAACTTGCGCTCCACTTAAACTTGTACGATTGGAGCTCATATTTTCTCTATGTGTTGATCCTATTCTAAATTATATGGGCATCCATCTATTTATAGGAATTTTGGAGACCTTGTGCATTAGGTTCACCACTCTCCTTGTGAACCACTTCCTGACATGTGTTTCAGTCTATTACTTGCTTACCCTTTCATGACTTGTGCACCCCTTAATGACTTGCACGCCCCTTTTTTACATCTATTCCAATTTATTTTCTTTTTTATATTAGTTTGTGATGAAAAATGACTTGCATGACACTTCGTCACTTATTCACCACTTAACGACTTATTTTCCACTTCTTCACTTGCACTCCACTTTATTTCCTTTGTCATATTTTGATGTGATGGTATTGAAATATGATTGGTGGGAAATATTTCAATCACCCTCTTTATGAAAAAACACAATAACCTCAAAAATTATTCAATGATACCTTGAGGGATGTTTTCCCAACAATAGAACTGAAATATATACTTTTACATAATCATCTTTAGGTTCATCCTTCATGTTTATTTTCTTGTAAGATTTTACAATTTACTTTTGGAAAGAACCTCCTAATCCATGAGGTCATTATCTTCATTGCAAATTTCATTTGCAATGAGGGTATTGTTTAAGCTATCTAGTGAAATAACATTTTTATCTTTGACTTCAAGCACTAATTTTTTCAAAACAATGTAGAGGAAATATCATCATAATCGTTTTAAAATTTATGACATCATCATTGTTTTCTTTATTTCCATACATATCTTACACCATGAAATTGAATATATGAAAGATTTCACCAACTATTTCATTTGGATGCATCCTCAAATCATTATATTTATTCAATAAAACCTACAACTTTTCTTCTCAAAATATTGAATCACCTTAATAAATATGAAATAAATTCTCCCATAAAATATGAGAATTATTCCATGATATAACCTTGAGTATATAGGATTTACCAATTCTCCCCATAAATAATTGATAACTTTTGTGTCTACATCAAGTTCTGGATTATCTATCTCTATTAGAGCTCCATTCTCTATGGTATATAAAATAATTGACATATCTACCATGTACACATCCAAAACCAATGACATAAATAATGGTTCATTTGAATTTTCTGTAGTTTCAAATAAATGAACTAAAAAATAGGTGTTCCCTATTTGTTTATAGTCATGATCACACATTTTAGAAAGAATAACAACAACACAAAAACCATACCTCTAATAAAACTTATTAGTCCTTATCAAGGATTGTACCTTGATATGGTGGTGAATCAAGGTATTATAATCATTATAATTTCTTCCTTTATTATGATAATTTTCTTACAACATGAACAAATATTATTTCTCTCCCAAATAATTTCTCTCTAATGAATAAATAAATAATGACCATAACTTATTTTTACTTGGTTCACCCAAACTATGCTAGTGAAAGAACTGTGAAAATAGTGATGTTTCAATGCACCTGAAACACTATAGATCACTGGTTTAATTTTTTTACATAACAGATCAGTCTCACTGACATTCTTGAATCACTATCTACATAAGCAATGAATATATCACTACTATTATTCTTCACAAAGAGAAGTACACCACTACTCATAACACAAAAAGGTACTAACTAATCATTATGTAATGGTATTATGCTCCACATAAGTAAGATAAAAAATAAAACTTAAACAATATTTCACTTCATAGATAACTATTTCAAAATTATGATGGAGTATATCTCATTTATAATACCCTTTACCTTCAATATTCTAGAGCATATTCCTAAACTCCCATTCTCTTCTTCTCTATTTTTGATTTTTCATAATAAATATGTTTGGATATGTTTTACTTCTATTTTAAAATAATATTTTCTCTCTATAAACTTCCTATATACCCATAGAATCTGTATTCTAAATATTTATAAAATCTATATTACTTTTTAATATGATATTTAAAATTCAAATCTCACTCAATAACCATTTTCCATGAATTTAAATCTTACCTATGGATGTTCTCTTTTTAAATCATCACCACTACATTTGAATAAGTTTTTAAAGTTATATAATAACTTAAAAAACGTTTTTAAGAGTAAAATCCACACAGGTGTTCCTAACGTCTAATTTTTAAACACCATGGCCTCCAAAACACTGTTTTTTTTACAATATGATATGAAACTCTTGGAAAAAATTCCATTAAACATTCCCAACACTACATCCACTATCCATTTATGCTACCTCATTAAGAATAATTAAATTATTCATGAATATAATGTGTTTTAAAATGGTCAAGACTATACTATTAGAGGGATTACATGTTTTTAAAAGGTAGCTACAAAACTCAAAACACTATTCGTTATGGCATGGTGAAAAATCATTGGCCATTTTAACTTCAAAATTACCCATATGAAGCCTTCGTTTACTCTATGTATCAACAAAAATTATCTTTATATAGGTCATATTCCATCTTAAAATATAATAAAATACATTATGGTGTCAATCTAGTGGCCATGTATGGCTTTACATGACTCATATTCCACATTAGAGATGTCTTTAAGTGAGTATTGAAATTTCAAAGACACCATTACATATCTTTAGAGACAACGACTTACCTTTACAAAGTATCTTGGATTTCATGATAACATTTAAATTCGATACAGAGAAATAAAGATATATTTACATTTGTATCTAAGTTGAAACATGACTACTACTATAGTATAGACCTCTTTGCCATTTCTCATAGGTGGATTTCCAACGGAAAATACAAATGAAAATGCCCACTTTAACCTCATTATAGTCTTTTATAAATTCAAAATGGCTTGGATTGGATCACCATAAAAAATTATAAGTTCTCATGATTGTTTCATTCACCAAAACAACAGAGGCATATTCTATCTATGAAACTGACAATTTCAATCAAATTCAACGAATTTTTCAAATGAATAAACACAACACTTTTTAAAATAAAACCCAACCTAGAATCCTTCCAAAGGTATTTTTATTATAATTTATTAGTAATTATACTAATTATAATTAAACATATATATATAATGGTATGAAAAAAACTATAATTTAAAAAAATGATGATGGGAAGATTGAATAGTGTTTAGTTTTCCTAGGAAAAGAATATATAGGAAGCATGAACCATATCTATTCTTCCTAACAAAGGATAAAAGCATTGATACGGTCCATGATTCCCATGACCCTTATTGTGAAATAGTTAAAACCCAACCAAATTTTTGTTTTTTGTAAAACTATTAAAAATTTATATATTATTGATACTTATTTTTACATAAATTATAATCTCAAGAAGGATTAGGTTTCAGTGTGAAGATCATGTTTGGTAAAGTTTTTCATTCATAAAAAAGATAGATAGTATTTTTTAAGAAGTTAAACAAATTTTTTTTGAAATGATTAAAACAATGTATGAATATATTAATTTTGCAATCATTATAAATTGACATGGAAAGAATATCTGAGTTTAGGTTAGATTTCAATCCAAATTTTAATTTAAAACACACAGTTTATAATAAAAATCTTATTAATTTGACTTTGAAAAAATGTATGAAACATGGTCAGTTCAAATTTTATTAACATTGAAAAAAAGTATTTTTATTATTAATGTTTTAAAAAAATTATATTATATCATGTAATAATTATTTTATAATAAATTAAATATAATATTATAATTTACAAGTATTTCTCTCATGTGTTCTCATGGGATTAAGTGGGTTATAATTTTAAATAACATAATATATATTTGAAAAAGAATAATATCATGAATGTTTGATGGAATAAAGTAAAAACATTTTTATGACTAATATATATATATATATTAAATCTAAACTTGAATAATTGAATTAAAATATCCATTTACAAAGAAGGTAATAAATTTTTTAGAAATGTCTAAAATCTATGGGCTGTTATTATTTTCATCATTCTTATGTAAATATGAAATATTTATAATGTTATGATTTTAATTTTCATGTTATAATATGGGTATACTACTATTTTATCTATGAATGGTATTATTATTGGAATGGATTATGTATTTTACATAAAAACATATGAAAGTTGATATATTAGTTATTGAATAGTTTAATGTTTTAACATTAAAAATATTCATACTATACAAGTACATGAATGTGAGGAAGTTTAAATGTTTGGATATTAGAACAATTTATATATAAAGATGATAGGTTCACATTCTCAAGCTATATATCGTCTAATAAGGTGAAACTAAAAAAGAAATTTTCAAGGTTTGATGGTGTAGTGATAATCTAGTATCATTCAAGCTTTTGGTTTGTTGTTAAAACTCATAGACTAAAAAATTATAAGATACCAACAATGATAACCATGAAAACTCTGAGGATCAGATGTAAAAACATTCTAAGGCTTGAAAGCACATTTGCGATGATAGTATTGAAATATTTTTGGGAATGGTTTAGACATCATTGGTGGTAAAGAAAAAATATTGAATGAATTCTCTAAAATATGATACATAAACAGACATATGGATCGATAAACTAACAAACAATGTTAGTTATTAATGATAAGTTCATGGGGCATTACTATGACCATTTGTAGTGGAAGAAAACATTAATTCCATACTCATGACCTTACTTATATAGAATGGAAGAGTAAATTATAAAATAATTAAATATGAATAAAATGCTATCATTGATTTTTAACTTCATTGATATTTAGTTTAATCATGCTCACTAAGAAATAACCATGGGTTTATTTCTTCTAATGGTTTCCACCAACCACTTGAATCATTTAATAATTTAGTAGGACTTTTATCCCAATGTTTTGGAATCACCTACTCTAGTCATAATGGAAAATATAGATTTAGAGAGAGTTTAAGTTGTGTGGTAATAATAATTATTCACATATCTTGTCTAAAATCAATGAACTGATAAAAATATATTTCATAGGACTCATGCATAAAATGAATATTGATGATGGAGTTCATAACATTACAAATGTTATATAACAACCAAACCATTTTCTTACACTTAATTGATTAATTTTAGCCTTAAAACTCTTTTAAGGTTCATTTAATTCCAACACATCATCTCAAGATGTGTGTTGAGATGATGATAATAACATTGGAACAATCGATCTAATGGTATCTCACATTAATCTCACATTCACAGTGATGTG
The DNA here is from genome assembly GCA_963277665.1 of Viscum album. NCBI lineage: Eukaryota > Viridiplantae > Streptophyta > Magnoliopsida > Santalales > Viscaceae > Viscum > Viscum album. The sequence goes on from OY728147.1 coordinate 222,139,477, forward strand.
ATATAAAACACCATGAAATAAAATCCACCTCATCTTATTACCATCAAAATTCCATGATCTATTCATTGATTCATATTTTCCAACCATATCTCACTTTCACTAAAGTTTTTCATAGATTATTAAAATAATAATAACACTTTGTGAATCCAACCAAAATCTTTTGGATATGATTAATATTATCTCTCAAATATTTTATATTGACACTTTTTACTAAAATTTAATCCACATTCCAAGAACTTATGTTTAAATCTTTTAGACTTCATATCATTAATTAAAATTATGAATTTGATAATCTATAATTGTAAAAAAAAGTGTGAACACTGACAAAATGTCATTTCTACTCAAGCCACAAAGGATCCTGGGGTGATCTTTATTAAACACACCCATATGTTTATATGAACATTTATTCTGTAATTAATATCTATAAACATCATATATGAATTTTATATTCCATTATAGGTCTATTATATTGTTTCTTTTGGGTGTTACATGTGCTAAGAATAGGTTTAAGAAAGGTAGGAGGAGTTGGATATATGTTTTTAGTTGGGAGGAGTATGTAATTGTAAAGTTTTTTAGAATATACCTCACCATCATATTCTAGAAAGATATCCATCATACAATACATACTAAAAATATATATCATTCAATTGGATAATGATACTTTATGTGTGGAAACATTGGAATACAATGCAATCTACCATCCACACCAAATATCCATCTCACACACACAAGAAAAAATCCCAACTCACACAACATTCAAGATAATAAAAAATAAAACTATGCAAAAAATAACACACTAGTTTATGTGGATTAAAAAAATATTTCATACATCCATAAGAGAAACATTTTTGTATCCCATTTTTATTAGAAGGAACAATTATTTCAATAAATGTTATTAGGCCAACAAATTAGATCACTAATTACAAGTAATCTTTGATCACATCATTCATCTATGTATTGATGGTCCCCCTTTTAAATTAAAAGTTCTATTTAGAAAAATGAGAAGAATTTCTATTTGGGAGTAATTGAACGTCCACTATTGATTCATGGTGATTGTTGATCTATTGTAACAATTGTCATTAGGGAATTATGATTGGTGAATAGTGAAGTTTGCACAACCCTTTTCTAAAAACCATGAGTTCTCCTTAGAAATGTCTACTAAAAATTATTTGTCTCATTGAGAAAAACAATTCACATGTCCATCTGGAGGAATAAAGTTTTTTAAAAAATATTATCACCTATTAAATATCTCTATGCCTCTTCTTGAACTCCAAGATGGATATATCATCCAGATATTCTCTATCTGGTAGACATAATCAAAATATAAATTTGTATTCACACTCTAAAAAATCGTACATTCAAACCCTTATTTAAGTAACTCCTGGAGTATCTTTAACTCTTAACAAAAAAAATCTTTTACTTATGTAGAAATTATAGGCAGTGTTCTCTTTCTCCTTATCCATTCACCCATGTTCCACTGGGGGATAATTTTGTCATATAATTTCTTATACAAAAGTTGTGGTGAACATGTCTTTTATATATAATATTATATTTATATTTCATAATTCTAACACAAATTCATCCACAAGGTTATAGATGAAATTGAATTTTAGGTCAATATAATTCGTTTCTATGTGAAAAACTACATTCCATGATACATGGATCACCCTCTAGTTATAAAATAATAACACTACACCCTCCAATAATCTTCTAAATTCCATAAAAAATTTCATCAACCATACACAAAATATTCTTATTTTATTTTCTTCTATGTATTAAATTATTATTATAGAGTGGGTAATTATCCATTATAGGTGTGATATGAAACTAAATTTCACTTCTCCATAGGAAAACAAAAATTTTATGGTTGTTTTTTGGGTTTCCAAATCACTAGTGAAGTCAACATCAATAAAAATACATAATAATTTATTTTTCCCAATGTGGAAGGTTGTATTTTTTTCTTTTAATGTATCAAATGATATAATTCATAGCCTCCCACTATTCCCTTATTTCATTTAACATGAATTAAATTTTTACTTCAACTATAAAACAATAGTTCTTCTTGTACATATCATGATATACATCATACATCCTACCACAAATATGAAGAAAACTTTTTACATGTATAAAACCTCATATACTATTTTTATGCTACTTCTCCTTTAATTTTATCAAGTGTTTGACTAATGGAGTTGAGACAAGTTTATATCCTATCATACTAAATAATTTTATGACCTTGTGGATGTAATACCTTTGAGATAGTACCAATGTTAATGGTTTTATATCTCTCCTAATATTTATTCCAAAAATCATTTGGGCCTCTCTAATTTCATCAATCTCAAACCTTTTAGAGAAAACATTAATAAGATTTTGAATCCTCATACCATTCACTCAAGCTCGAAACATGTCATCCACATGTATGAGAAGTATGAATAAGATTGATATCCCTTCACTGGGGAGGTTTTTTAAAGAATAATTTATAATCCCATTTACAGTAGAAAGATGACCACAAGTTTTTCCCCAAGTAGCTAGTCCTAGTGCTTCACTAATCTCACAATTATTTTTTTAGTTCTTATATTTTAGATGAAAAATGAAAAAGGAAGAATTAGAACTAGAAACATCCTTGAAAATTCAAAACCTAATGAAAATTAAGAATGGGTATTCTCATGGAAGAATTCTGAGTGATTCATCATCACCTCATAGCTTAGATTTCCTAATACTACATTCATTGTGTCCCTTGCTAGTTATAAAAACCATCATTCCATATATTATGTAAATAATCATCATATTTCGGACACATACTATGTATTAATCCCAAAACACTTGAAAATAGATCACAAGTATGGGTTTATACACAAATTAAACCACTAATCCTATCATTCTCTTGGGAATATATTCATCTCACCTTCTGATATAACTAATTAAAGATTCATACTTATAAAAATTAAATTACATTACCAAGAGAACACCACTATATGATATGCAATAGGACTTAGTTATTTGGAATGATCCTTTTGACTAAGTGTACTAGAAGGGGGAATTCATTCACCCTACTCACAATATAAATATTAAACTCACATATATTTAAGAAAACTCTCATAAATATATTAAAAATAATAGAAATATAATCATAAAAAGTACATAAAATATAAAAGAACACAAGTCATTAATGAACTTTGGACTATATGTCCTACATGAACAAGATAAACATTGATTCACCATTTTCCACTATAATAAGAAGTATAATATTTACAAAGATGGTTACTAAAAACTCGTAATATCTACAAACTATCATCTTCATATAATTAATGAATCTCTTGAACAATTTAAATGAATTGAGGTCCCACTCACTTATATAGTGAGTGAAATAAATTCAAAAATTTAATCCCACACTCTTGAAATTATAATCAACTGAAAATTACAACCACAACAAGAAATTCCAATCAAGTAATCCCTAACTCAATAAACATCCAAAACTTAACATCTCCAACAAAAGATAAACAATTTCCAAATTATCCACTACCCTTATAGAGAGTTTTTTGTCATTGTATGCACAATATATAGCACCATATTCTAGTTACCTACTTTATATAAATGTAATTCCTATTAATGAAATCATGATGATATAAAACCTGACATAATTTTAAAAATATATCCCACATGAAGTTTTTTAATAGGGACCTTCATAAACTTTCCAACACATTAGAAAATAAGTCTTCCTTCCATAGGAATATTTTCATTTACCAATCCTTATTCTATTAATCCAATTCTCATTAGGGTGTGAGGATACCTAAAAAATTCATAAAATATCTGTTTAGTGAATAGGTATATCCAATTTTGTATTCTAGTTATCATATTTAGAATTAGCTTCTCGTCCTCTATAATGTCCCAAATAAAGTGGTTCTTTTGGCCAATATGATTCATCCTAGAATGGACAATTGGATTTCAAGACACATGGAAAACACTCTGATTATTATAGAATTGAACTCCACCTTCTTTACTTCATTGAATCTCCTTCAGCAACCGCAGAAGCCAAATAATTTTCTTCTATGTTTCCCTTATAGGAACATACTCTATTTCTATTTTAATTCAAGTAAAAAATCATTATAGTCATGGTATCTAACAAACCATTTTCCCTCTATAGGTAAGCATAAATATTAATATAATTTTTAAGTTTCTAAAAAAACAATCAAGTCAATATTAATTTACCCTCATAAAGGTTCATTTATACCAATGCCCAGGGTTTTATATTCTATTACTTTTAATTATATAGATGATCCATTTCACTACCTCCTAGTGTTCCTTTCTCATATGGGATGTGAATCAACATACAAATACTATTTAAAACACTATATCTAGAAGATTAAAAGTAATTGTATGTATAAAACATTAAATAGTAGGTGTAAATAAAATATTTGCAATACACTAACCCTATTATTCTATTATTGGTGCCTATAATTTAGACAATTTGATGTTTCCAGTTAGTGGGTTGGAGATGGGCTTGCATCCAATTTTTCCAAACCTCATTATAGAGTTTTAGTTGTAGTATTTATGGGGTAACACAAAATTATAGGCTTTATTATGCCTTTCTATCTTCATATATAAATTATTCTTATAATTTATGAGATCCCCAATTTTAAATCTTCTAGAAAACTTATCCTAAATATCTTAAATACCTGAAACCTAAAGACCCAATAAAATCGTATCATTGACATACACAAGCAATATAATGAATGTCGTATCATTTGATTGATATCGGTATTAAAATAGTATGTGTTGTACATTTAGAATCCTTCTTCTAATATAAATTTTTTGAACTATTGATTTTATTTTCTTGAAGTTTTCATAATCCCATGAACACTTTTCTTCCACGTATAAGCCACATTTTCGTTCTCGTGTTCTTTGAAACCTACTAATTACTTCATGTAAACTTATTTCTCAAACTCACTATAAATGGAAGACCTATTTATATCCATCTATACCAGGTACAAATATTCTATTTCTATTATACGCAACACCATCAAGATAGTTTTTTGTTTAACTATCATTGAGAATATATATGAGAAATTTAATCTTTATTTTTACTGAAATAAATCATCCACCATACATAAATTGAAATTTTATATTATCTAAGTCTCTACCATAAAAATTTAATCTTACTTATTTTTATGTGATCGTTTCTCTTCTAGTAAATCATCCAGGTATCATCTTGAGTTTGATTTCAAGATTCCAATCTCTCCATCCATTATTAGATTATATTTTATAAAGTATAAGAATGATTCCACTTCTTCCTATATTTTGAGTTCCCTAAATCTATTAAAGGTATAAAGTTCATATAATTCCTAAATATATGAATTAGTCTTCAAAATATGATTGGTATCTTCATTTTGGTTGGTTAATATATACTATTCATATCGTCTTTATATTCTACAGAACAAGCTTCTGAAAATCCAACTTGAGCATTAGTAGTCCTTGAACATTCTCAAATATCTTTATTTGGCCATACATTTAGATTTCTAGGGCTTCCATATATTTTCTATATATTTTTTCTCATTGTGATATCCTTACTCAAGAAATTTGGAGTTCAGTAGTTGATTATTTACCCTCAACATATTTCTATTCAAAATTCTATTCCTTTCATGGAACCATTCATTAAAGTGAAAATCTAGGATTCTGATGAAAAGACCCTTATCATTATCCCATAACCAAAACCCATAGTTCTCATCACCGCACCCAATAAAAGATATTTCTGATTTTTTCCTGGGCATTTTATAATCCATAGAATCAACATGATTACACATAAAACTCATATGGACATTAAGATAGCTAATTATCAAACATTTTCAAAACCAAAGATATGTCGACCTATGATTCTAATAGACATAAATTATATCTTTTTTGTGAATATTAACAAGATTACACAAACACACGCATAAGGAGTGTAATAATTTAGAACAATTGGAAACATTGAACACGATATTGTAATATGGTGAAAGATCTTTAATGTTCCCCACATTGATCTTACCATGTATGACTCTTCTTATACAGACCCTACATAAAACATTTATGCAAAACCTAGGTAATGGAAACATAGGAAATGGTTATCTCGCATAATCAGTTAGGATAAACATGGGAAATACATAAAAATAATGTGAGAATAAGGGTATGAGAATGTGAGAGTAACATATGTAGACATTAACTTACATATCATAGATCAAAATCATAAGTCAATAATAATATATTTGAATTTTATAATAGATGAATTATAAAGAAATAAAAGAATATGTATAAGGCCCCAGCCTTAAACATTACTTTTTATTGAATTAAATGAATAATTCACATTGAGGATCTTTTCAGGTTTAGAGTTTTAGAGAATTAGAACATAACTATTACATCTCAAAAGATTTACAAAGTAGACACTTCTACCAAGTTTCCATAGAATAAAAAAAACTATTAAAAATAAACAAGTATAGTTCCATGTTTTATATAGCATGACTTTCCCTTAATCCCATCCTTGACCCTATTCCACATTAATTCCTGTGAAAACCCATCCAAAAAAAACTTGGGGTGAGCATAAAAAGCTCAGTAAGGGATACACAAAGAATAAAAACTGTTAGTTTATCAAAACAAAAAGTAAACCATGTATACTTTATCAAAGTAATACTTTTCACCTTTATGAAGTAGTAAAAACTCTTCACTGAATAAAATATCATTACTTACCCTTTTGTAACCAAAGGATTACCATAAAACCCATATAAATAACACATAACATATAAAGGTAACTTGGGACATAAACATACTTAAGTGGAATAACCATATGGTCGACTTCCACACATATCACTTAATGGAATAGCCATACGGCCAACTTCCATACATACTTAATGGAATAGCCATACGGCCGACTTCCATACCCAATGCATTGGAGGTTATAACGTAACCACCCATCCTAGTATTCACGACACCACCAGGCATATGGTTTATCACGTAACCACCCGTAAAATGTCCAAGTACCAATATAAAATCATAAAACATAAAACCAATATAAAGGAATGATAAAATTTCCACATTTCAATCACAATATATCATTTAAATATACTGACATAATAGAATCCTTTATCAAAACCATTTTCAGTACCAAAATACATAAATGATTATATGGTATTTATTTTATTTTAAAAACATTACGGCTTGTTGAGGAAGCCAAAGACCAAATAATAATCGTGGCGGTGGAAAAGGTCATTGTCACCGCGTATGTTAAAAGAAACATTCATTTCTGTCATTTTGTAAAACGCTTCATAGAAAAATAGTCCTTTTGTATAAAAGTAAAAGTCAAAGGGTTTTATACACCATATAAAATAAAGTTTTGTATAAAACGAAATATGCCTCAATGAAAGGAGATTGAGACGAAATCCCTTACCTCGGGTCCGACTTGATTTGATCGTTCTTTAACGTCCTGAATAATAAACTTGAGTTAATTTCTATTTTCTTAAGAACCATTTTTGAGTTCATTATTTGAAGAGACCCGAAGCTTGACTTACATAAACATTACATTAATTTTGTGTAATACTTAGTACATAATAGAAACACACACCTAAGGACCGTAATAGTTTAGTGTCTTTGGAAACTCGGAATATAATCTTCTAATCGTGGTGAAAGATCTTCAACATCTCCCATAAAGATCTTCCTTTTTTTTCCTAAAACCTTTCTTTATATCCTGGGGAAAAGAAAACATAAAAGGGTGAACTCAAATGCTCAGTAAGGGTAAAAAGAGAAATATCAATCACATCATATTCATAAAAACATATCTTTTGGAAATCTTAACCTGCAAAAAGAGATCATAATTTCATAACATGGGATAAATCAGAGTAGTGAAATGTAATCCCAATAATCATACCTTAAAACATGAAACTTTGTGACATACACACATAATCATAGAGAATCATTTCCTATTAGTCAAGACTCATTTCAAAGACTATCTTAGTGGACAAAGTCCATTTCTGAACCGAGTCACCCTCGTTTCAGTCCAGTTTCACTGGACAGGTATAACCTACCATTCCAGCCATGTCTATCTCATGAGATATAAAATATTTACCCAATTCATTGGAGGGAGATATAGGACCCACCCATCTCATAATGATACCATTTTTATGTGTGCCACAAAATCATAAATCATACATCATTGCATAACCCATGTAATAAAAATGGGAATCTTAAACATCATGACATCATAAAACAATTCATATACGATAAAGGAATTTGTAAATAATTCCATCACAACATAATAAAATCAATGTAATAACAGGGATAAAAAATAGAACCCTTTATTATCTTAGATGGAAAATAATTTTGATAAAAAACTTGAACTTCATTTTTGAGGAAAATATCCTTTCTACTTCAAAAACATTTTTTCCTTTCTTAACATGTCATACAATTTTAAAATAAAATAATTTGATTAAAAATAAACTTGAAAACTTGTAAAGGAAGATTCTTGGAAATAATTTTTTAAAAATCCATTCATGCCGTATAAGTTAAAAAACATTCTTCTTGTACTTTTGTCGGAAAAGTCAAAAAGTACCTCGTACGAAAAAAGACAAAAGATTCCTTTCATATCTTTTACTAAAAACTCACCGAAGGGTAAAATTGGATTAAAACAATTGTAGGTGGATGGAAATAATATTAAATATTGAGGAAACATGGATGTGGATGATAAAATACACCCCAGTAAATACCAAAGTATAAACAATCTCGGATAAAAATGAGATTGTGATATTTCCCTTACCTTAGGTCCGATATGCTTCGTAAGTGTTTGAACCTCCTGTATAATGATTTAAATACTGTCATTGACTTATTCCAGAATCATACTCATTGTTATGATATCATATATGGTTCACTTATGACTTTATATTACCCGTTCTTTTGTAAATTCCATGTTAAAGAGCGTTTTGGGTAAAATCGTCTCATTTGTTGTTCGTGTTTTACCTTGTAATTATTCATATGATTACTTAGATCATTATTACTTAATTCCATAATATAAAACATGATTTATATATATATATTCTGAATATACATATATATAATATATCGATAAATGGAAAGAAATACACCGTTCATGGAGACGGTAGGCCGTACGTACACATGAACGCTGTTTTCGTTTCCTTATTGAGTTGAATGGAATTAAGTAGATGACATACATATATACATAAATCCAGTAGCTTTATAATTTCATATATTTCATTATTATTTCTTATATATACTTTATAATCATTCTTAAATGGTTAACATGGAGAATGAATCTCATTGCATCGTGGAGACGGTAGTCCGTACGTACGCACGAGCGATGATATCATTTCCATAATTATTGAATTGAATTGGAGTGGATTATACAATATATCAGAATAAGTATGATGTTATAATAACTATGTATAGTTATTATTTACACCATTATACCCATCAATGTAAGGTGGTGGTGGAAAATAGATTACACCACTGCGTGGAGACGGTATTCTGTACGTACGCACGCGCGGTGATTTCTTTTTCTGTAGGATGGATAGATGGTGAAGTAGGGTTGTTTCATACTTATAACAACATATCAGTATATGAGTGATATTGATGTTATTAATTCATAATGAAACAACTAAATAAGAAGAAGTGGAAGGAGAAATAAAGATGAAAGAATCGGTAACGGACATTACCTCTTCTTTGGAGTGCTTCTTTGAGACCTCCTTTTAGGGAACTAAAATAGGTCTTTGAAGAATACCAGAACCTCTAGGATGTTGCTAGGGAAGTGGAGAGAATAAATTGGCAGGGTTTGGCCGAGCATGAAGACTCAAAGTGGGGTGAGGAAGAGAGGGAGGAGGTGCCCTTTTATAAGGGAGGAGAGGGGCACCTTTGGAATAACTAAAAATATTATTTTATTATAAAGTCAAGTTCGGTTTTAAATAGCTCCAAATTGATATATTTTGAGGCTAAGCTGGGGATGGGTCGAAATCCTCTCATCCAATAGGATTTAGACAAGTTTAGGTTATTATTTTAACCTTATCAATTACGTTTAACTCTAAGTTAAATAATTTAACTTTTACCGTGTCTTTTTGTCTTCTTACACTATATGGTTAATAAACTTACTATATCAAGCCAAACGAACCCCAAGATGTTTATTATTAATATATATAACCTTATCTAAGTCATTTGGCTGAACCTTAGATTTTTAGGAATAAAATAACAATTAATAATATAATGTTTGTTTTAAAAACTAATTTATGTCAATTTTGACACTATTTGGTACATGATTTTTATGAAATACATAACAGAATGATAAGTTATATAAAAGTTACTTAAATCAACAATAACATGTCATATTAACCTAAAAAATTAGTGTAAGTTATAAAAAGTCTCAAATTATATTTATTTGGGTATTTATAACATCAATTATGTTAATATTTAATTAATAATATAATTACTGCATCATTGTTGTGTCATAAATAAATTATATTATTTAATGTCTAAAATTACAAATAAAATACCATTATGTAGGAAATATTTTTATATTTCTAATGAATATTTATAGTCGAATTTATCTTATTTATAACCCCATATTAAAAATTCATTACTTATTAAACTATGATTTTAGCTATTTTAACCCTTCTTTAAATAAATTAATAATAAATGTCCTAATCTAATCCATGTGGCCTAAATGGTCATATTTTATTCCTAAGGTTGTTTTTGGTCGAATTATACTTGTCCAATAGAATTATGACATGTGTTAGGTTAATAATAATATCATTTTTACCCTTAATTACCCTATTTACTTTTAACCGTGGTAAAAAAAAAGTAAAAAGTTACTATTCACCAAAAAATTATTTTCATCTCATTGAACCAAATTTTACTTACTGACATCAACCGTGTCTCTCGTATTTTCGAAATTCCACTCACAGAAGCGGTAAAATTAAGTTTTATGAAAAATTCAGTTTTTTTAACTTCCACTTAGTGGTTTCACTATTCATCAAAAAATGAAAGTTTCTAGAAAAATACCAAAAATTAGTCCTAAGATATATTTTATATTATGAACTCAAAAATGATGTCTATTTTACCAAATTCAAAGCATATCAGTTTCATTAATTAATTTAAAAATTAATTCCCGTCGTCAAAACGAATAGCGTGTTTTTAAAAGATAATAACTATCAAAAGATTGACACTTGTTTATGTCTGGTTGAAATGTAGAATTACATCCAATGACCAAAATTGTATTAAATTGTAAGAATATATTCTAAATATACTTTAAAACTACTTAAATTATTAATTTATCACTATTAATTATTTCGATTGAAAAAGTTGTTTTTAATTAAAATTTAGTAATTTTCACTATTCACCAAAATATGAAAGTTATCTGAAAATTACCAAACTTTCACCCTAAGCTAATTTTGATATTCCGAATCCAAAAATGAAGTCCATTTTGAAAAATAAAATTTACAAAATTTCAAAAAGTGTTTATTACTATTCATAACGGCACGTTTTAATAATATTTTAATAGCATATCGTTGTTTAGTGAAACTCGGTATTGCGTACTACACACGCTATCGAGGAAGGTCGTGATTGCGTGTAATGCAAGGAAAGTCAAGGATGTGTGTTGTGAAAGCTCCTTTTGGTGTAGCATACAACACAATACATTAATGAAATAAAAAGAATATTTTTCATAAAATCTCGGGGTGTTACATTCTACCCCCCTTGAAATGAATTTCGCCCTCGAAATTTGTCGGGGTTATAAATGGTTTACTATTCAAAAGTTTCTTTGATAGAAACCCACATCGTAAAAAAGAATACCAAAACCATTCTTTAAAAACAAAAGTATGAAACGTAACGGTTACCCAAATAAACTAATCATTGGGTTTCCACATAGGTGAAAATATGGATATGGAAGATAAATCTAACTATCATGTTCTGATGGAGAGTGGTAGAGAACATGGCTATAAAAAAGTCAGCAATCACAAATCCATAGATTTGTGATGATCTAAGGTACCATCTGATTCATCGGATATAAGGGCACTAGGACAACATTTTTGGTTTTCAAGATCATTAAAAGAAATAATCACATGATTTTGGTACAATCTCATTGTTGTTCGTTAATTGAAAAATTTCCATTTCATCCATTAATGAAATGAAGTTGATTTTGTTATTCATGATGTTTAGCAGATCATGTGATAGAATGATGGGTCATTCCATCTGTCTCAACCAAAAGGTCATAAAAGTTATCAAAAATACATAAGTCCATCTATAGTGAGATTAATCATATATGGTTCCTAAAATGGAATTATACTTCATATATCATATTGCTTAATATAACAAAACTAGTTTATACTAAACAAGGACTTCCTGTAGGCCAGTGGTAGGCGATAAAGGCCAGTCGCACTTCGGTTGTGGGTTCGATTCCTACAGCTTTGTCCGACGCGATGGGCTGTCACCCGTCCTGCATGTTGTCCTTTTTCTAAAACTATATTACTATAACATCCCATCAATAATATCTAAAAAACTTCTATCCTTAAACAATAATAACTTATGTCCAACATAATCCATTCCAATATTTAGGCTTATCCATAATACTGTATTCCACTCTCATAATATAGCGAAGACGATTACCAGTGATTTAATACCATCGTTGATCCCCATATATCATAAGATATGTCTTGTTGGTCACATTCCAAACATTCGAAGGCCTTAATCATGTATTCTCTTGAAAAATGAATACCCATTGAACCTTAGTGAAAACATGAATGCAGTTAAAAGTCAACACTTTCCACATACCAAAATCCTCAAAATTCTATATACTCAAACCATAATATCACTTAGTCCTTATATCAGTCATGAGCTCATGAATACAATCAAACATCTCATTATCTTCTCATCCCTTCATTATGCGCATATCATTTGCTTTCCAAAAAATATCTAAATAACCTTTCATGGTAACTGGTACCATTAATCATACACTTTCAAAACATAAGGAAAGACAACTGTGTAACAATCCTTAGATGTCTCTTTATTCCATAGTACCATGAGATTACTTATACAACATTACACTTGATAAACATGTAATCATTCCACTACATTCTTAAACCATTAACCGAGCTTCAACAATTCTTTCATCTCACATATCATTTGTAGTCTCATCATCATCATCAACATAAATACTACCCATACGACCATACTGATTCTCTTCATGAGAATTTCCCTTAGGGCATTGGTTTGCATAATGACCGTACATTCCACATTTAAAACATTTAACCATTGTTGATGTCGTAGCAATACCATTATCCTCATCCCTGGTGTTAACTGAACCTTTTCCTTTGCACTTACTGTCTTTGTGTCCTTCTTTTCCACACCCAAAGCATCTTCCAGTTCCTTTGAAACATTCTCCTTTATGCCTCTTCCCACATGATTTACATAGGGGAAATTGAACTTTCTTTCCTCTATGATCATCATGAAACTCCATCTTTCTCTTATTAGCCGAGTCAGGAAACTTACCAAATTTTACTTTATTGATCATATTATGAGATTTCTGATTCGGCATAATAATGATGTTTGGACCTCCAAATCCCATTTCATTTGGTTTCTCATGAAGAATATCATTCCATTGTCCATCATATCCTCCATTATCGTGAATCATCTTGTTTCCAGCCATTTTCTAAAACCCAAAAAGAATAGTGTGAGAGGCAAAAATCATAATAAAGGGGGATTAACTTCAATATCTAACATCTTTGGTTTAATCTAATATCGTTACCATAGTTCTAGGACTATATCATATACGTATACTTATCCTTAGGGACATCCCTAGACATACCTTAGAAATATCTGTAGGGATCTCACTAACGTTTTCGCATCCTAGTTTCCAAAGGTTGACTAAACCTTTCCCCTGATACCAACTGTAGAGACCCGAAGCATGACGTTCATAAACATTACATTACTTTTGGGGAATACTTAGTATATAAAAAAAACACACACACAAGAACCGTAATAGTTTAGTGTCTTTGGAAACTCGGAATATAATCTTCTAATCGTGGTGAAAGATCTTCAACATCTCCCATAATGATCTTCCTTTTTTTACCTAAAACCTTTCTTTATATCCTGGGGAAAAAAACATAAAAGGGTGAGCTGAAATGCTTAGTAAGGGTAAAGAAAAGAAATATCAATCACATCATATTCATAAGAACATATCTTTTGGAAATCTTAACCTGCAAAAAGAGATCATAATTTCATAACATGGGATAAATCATAGTAGTGAAATGTAATCCCAATAATCATACCTTAAAACATTAAACTTTGTGGTATACACACATAATCATAGAGAATCATTTCTTATTAGTCAAGACTCATTGCCAAGACTATCTTAGTGGACAAAGTCCATTTCTGAACCGAGTCACCCTCGTTTCAGTCCTATTTCACAGAACCGGTATAACCTATCATTCCAGCCATGTCTATCTCATGAGATATAAAATCTTTACTCAATGCATTGGAGGGAGATATAGGTCCCACCCATCTCATAATTATACCATTCTTATGTGTGCCACAAAATCATAAATCATACATCATTTCATAACCCATGTAATAAAAATGGGAATCTTAAACATCATGACATCATAAAACAATTCATATACGATAAAGGAATTCAAAAATAATTCCATCACAACATAATAAAATAAATTTAATAATAGGGATAAAAAAAATAACCCTTTATTATCTTAGATGGAAAATAATTTTGATAAAACACATGAACTTCATTCTTGAGGAAAATATCCTTTCTACTTCAAAAACATTTTTCCTTTCTTAACATGTCATACAATTTTAAACTAAAATAAGTTGATTAAAAATAAACTTGAAAACTTGTAAAGGAATCTTCTTGGAAATAATTTTTTTTAAAATCCATTCATGTCGTATAAGTTAAAAAAACATTCTTTTCGTACTTTTGTCAGAAAAGTCAAAAAGTACCTCATAAGAAAAACGACAAAAGATTCCTTTCATATCTTTTACTAAAAACTCACCGAAGGGTAAAATTGGATTTAAAAAAAAGTAGGTGGATGGAAATAATATTACATATTGAGGAAACATGGATTTGGATGATAAAATACACCCCAGTAAATACCAAAGTATAAACAATCTCGGATAAAAATGAGATTGTGATATTTCCTTTACCTTATGTCCGATTTGCTTCGTAAGTGTTTGAACCTCCAGTATAATGATTTAAATACTGTCATTGACTTATTCCATAATCATACTCATTGTTATGATATCATATATGGTTCACTTATGACTTTATATTACCCGTTCTTTTGTAAATTCCATGTTAAAGAGTGTTTTGGGTAAAATCGTCTCATTTGTTGTTCGTGTTTTAGCTTGTAATTATTCATATGATTACTTAGATCATGATTACTTAATTCCAGAATATAAAACATGATTTATATATATATTCAGAATATACATATATATAATAGATCGATAAATGGAAAGAAATACACCGTTCATGGAGACAGTAGGCCGTACGTACGCATGAACACTGTTTTCGTTTCCTTATTGAGTTTAATGGAATTAAGTAGATGAAAGACATATATACATAAATAAAGTATCTTTATAATGTCATATATTTCATTATTATTTCTTATATATACTTTATAATCATTCTTAAATGGTTAACATGGAGAATGAATCTCATCGCGTCGTGGAGACGGTAGTCTGTACGTACGCACGAGCGATGATATCGTTTCCATAATTATTGAATTGAATTGGAGTGGATGATACAATATATCAGAATTAGTATGATTTTCTAATAACTATGTATAGTTATTATTTACATCATTATACCCATCCATGTAAAGTGGTGGTGGAAAATAGATTACACCACGTCGTGGAGACGGTATTCCGTACGTACGCACGCGCGGTGATTTTTTTTCCGTAGGATGGATAGATGGTGAAGTAGGGTTGTTTCATACTTATAATAACATATCATTATATGAGTGATACTGATGTTATTAATTCATAATGAAACAACTAAATAAGAATAAGTGTAAGGAGAAATAAAGATGAAAGAATCGGTAACGGACATTTCCTCTTCTTTGGAGTGCTTCTTTGAGACCTCCTTTTAGGGCACTAAAATAGTTCTTTGAAGAAGACCAGAACCTCTAGGATGTTTCTAGAAAAGTGGAGAGAAGAAATTGGCAGGTGTTGGACGAGCATGAAGACTCAAAGTGGTGTGAGGAAGAGAGGGAGGAGGTGCCCTTTTATAAGGGAGGAGAGGGGCACCTTTGGAATAACTAAAAATATTATTTTATTATAAATTCATGTTCGGTTTTAAATAGCTCCAAATTGATATATTTTGAGGCTAATATGGGGATGGGTCGAAATACTCTCATCCAATAGGATTTAGACAAGTTTAGGTTATTATTTTGACCTTATCAATTAGATTTAACTCTAAGTTAAATAATTTAACTTTTACCGTGTCTTTTTGTTTTCTTACACTATATGGTTAGTAAACTTACTATATCAAGCCAAACGAACCCCAAGTTGTTTATTATTAATATATATAACCTTAGCTAAGTCATTTGGCCGAACCTTATATTTTTAGGAATAAACTAACAATTAATAATATAATATTTGTTTTAAAAACTAATTTATGTCAATTTTGACACTATTTGGTACATGATTTTTATGAAATTCATAACAGAATTATAAGTTATATAAAAGTTACTTAAATCAACAATAACATGTCATATTAACCTAAAAAATTAGTGTAAGTCATAAAAAGTATCAAATTATATTTATTTGGGTATTTATAACATCAATTATGTTAATAGTTCATTAATAAGATAATTACTGCATCATTGTTGTGTCATAAATAAATTATATTATTTAATGTCTAAAAATTACAAATAAAATACCATTATGTATGAAATCTTTTACTATTTCTAATGAATATTTATAGTCGAATTTATCTTATGTATAACCCCATATTAAAAATTCTTTACTTATTAAACTATGATTTTAACTATTTTAACCCTTCTTTAAATAAATTAATAATAAATGTCCTAATCTAATCCATGTGGGCCTAAATGGTCATATGTTATTCCTAAGGTTGTTTTTGGTCGAATTATACTTGTCCAATAGAATTAGGACCTGTGTTAGGGTAATAATAATATCATTTTTACCCTTAATTACCCTATTTACTTTTAAACGTGGTAAAAAAAAGTAAAAAGTTACTATTCATCAAAGAATTATTTTCATCTCATTGAACCACATTTTACATACTAACATCAACCGTGTCTCTCGTATTTTCGAAATTCCACTCACAGAAGCGGTAAAATTAAGTTTTATGAAAAATTCAGTTTTTTAACTACCACTTAGTGGTTTCACTATTCATCAAAAAATGAAAGTTTCCAGAAAAATACAAAAAATTATTCCTAAGCTATATTTTATATTATGAACTCAAAAATTATGTCTATTTTAACAAATTCAAAACATATCAGTTGCATTAATTAATTTAAAAATTAATTCCCGTCGTCAAAACAAATAGCGTGTTTTTAAAAGATAATAACTATCAAAAGATTGACACTTGTTTATGTCTGGTTGAAATGTAGAATTACATCCAATGACCAACATTGTATTAAATTGTAAAAATATATTCTAAATATACTTTAAAACCACTCAAATTAATAATTTATCACTATTAATTATTTCGATTGAAAAAGTTGTTTTTAATTAAAATTTAGTAATTTTCACTATTCACCAAAATATGAAAGTTATCTGAAAATTACCAAAATTTCACCCTAAGCTAATTTCGATATTCTGAATCCAAAAATGAAGTCCATTTTGAAAAATAAAATTTAAAAATTTTCAAGAAGTGGTTTTTACTATTCATAATGGCTAGTTTTTATAATATTTTAATAGCATATCGTTGTTTAGTGAAACTCGGTATTGCGTACTACACACGCTATCGAGAAAGGTCGTGATTGCGTGTAATGCAAGGAATGTCAAGGATGCGTGTTGTGCAAGCTCCTTTTGGTGTAGCGTACAACACAAGAAATTAATGAAATAAAAAGAATATTTTTCATAAAATCTCGGGGTGTTACATTATTCCTTTTATATCACTTATTTCCATGTTATAAACATTATGTAATCATTTAAGTTAATAATGTTTGTTTTGTCGATATTTGGTCCTTAAGTCGAAAGTGGACTTCTTACGATTACATGTTGTTCGTGTGGTCAAAGGTTCTTTATATCCAGAATGACATTCCGGATTTGGATATCATATATATCATATATATCCATCATATACATGTATTTAAAATATTACATAATCATTTAGAGGTACGAAATGAAATGCACCGTTCATGGAGACGGTAAGCCGTACGTACGCATGAACGCTACTTTCATTTCTTGGTCATATTAATGGAATTAAAACTAAATGAGAGGTATGTATATTTTAATTCCAGAATTATATTCATCATTTAGATGTATCATTCATCATATATATCAATTATATACAAGTACTTATAATAGTACATTACATTTGGGGATAAGAAATGAAGTGCACCGTTCATGGAGACGGTAAGCCGTACGTACTCATTAACGCTACTTTCATTTCTATCTCATATATTAATGGAAATAAATAATATTGATATATAGGTATATTATAATTCATGTATAACATAATATATAATAACTTTAAATCCATCCTATATACATCCCACATATGGAATTAACGAATCAAATCACTTTGAGGGGGTGGTAGTCCGCACTTCCTTAAATGAAGATATCGCATTTACCCATAATGGAAACCATAAAGGTATGCCCAAAATGAAAAATACAGAAGCTTGAGGAAAACCTAAACATATTATATATCATATATAAATATAGTGACATCTTAATGGCCACCTTTTAAGGTGTTAGAAGAATATCGAACAATCATCGTTTCGTGAGGCAGAAATTCGCCATCCACGGAAACAGTATGTTCCTTAACCATTAGATGTAGGTGTGTGTAAGTGTAGCTCGAATCCTTCTTATAAAAACATCCTAGTATATGGAAGATACTGGAGTTGTTGCAAAATAAATGAATAATAATATTTTAGGAGGTTGGAGAAGCAAAATAAAACAAAAGGACTCAAGTGAAGACATTACCTTATAATCAGGTAACTCCCTTTGGTTTGAGCTCAAAGGCTTCCTTGGGAAGACTTCTGACCAAAGTGAGGCATCAAGGAGTAATAGAGGGATGTGGAGAGACAAAAGGAGTAGGGTTTGGTCGAGCCAAAGGCTTTTGAAGTGCGGGTAATGTGGTAGAGGTGGGGGACTTTTATAAGAGGAGAGGAGGGGCACTTTTGGAAGGTAAGGAAATGTTACTTTATGTACAAATGGTTTTCGGATTTTAATGGTCCCGCATTGATGTGATTCTAGGATAAGGTGATAAGGTTTCGAAATACACCCATCCAATAGGTTTTGTAAATGTGTAGGTCTTAGATTTTACATTATCTTTCCATTTTATTTAAATCGTTAAATAATGAGGTAATCGTTGCATCATCATGATGTCATAAATAATTTAATTTATTTAATGTCGAAAAATTATAAAACAAATATCATGATTTATGAAATCTTTTTAGATTTCTAATGAATATTTATAGTCAAAAATATGACTTGTATAACCCTATGTGAAAATTGGTTTAGTAAAACATCTCATGTTTGTGTCATTTTTACTTTAACTTTAAATAAAAGGCATAAATGTCATTATCATACCCAAGTTGCTCCATGGGGTACCAAAAATAGACCCATGGGTTGTCTTGGTCGTCCATAACTCATCAAATAGGTTTAGGACAAGTGTCATGATAATTTCATTTTATTATAATATCATTTTTACCTTAAATTACACTAATTACCTTTACTCGTGATTAATAAAACATAAAAGTTACTATTCATCAAAATTTATTTTAATCCCATTGAAACAAATTTTACTTCTTAATGAAAACCATGTATGTCGGATTTTTGAAATTCAAAACACAGAGGTGGTAAAATTCCATTTAAACGAAAAATCAGTTTTTTTAAGTGCCACTTAGTGGTTTCAATATTCATCAAAAATTGAAGTTTTTTAGAAAAATACCAAAACTTCCCCCTAAGCTATATTTGATATTCTGAATTATAAAATGAAGTCCATTTTAAAAAATTCACAATATATAAGTTGCATTAATTAATTTAATAATTAATTTTCCACTGTCATAGCAAATAGCGTGTTTTTATGAAACAATAAGTATCAAAAGATTGACACTAGTTTAAGTCTGATTTCAAAGTGAAATTAATTCCAATGACCACTATTGAATTTAATGGTAAACATATCTTCTAATTTCACTTTAAAAAATTCAAAAGATAATCTAATCATATAAATAAATTAGATTAAAAAAGTGTTTTTAATTAAAATACAACATTTTACACTATTCATTAAAAAATGAACTTTATCGGAAAAATACCAAAAATTTACACAAAGTGAATTTTGATGTCCCGATTCTAAAAAAGAGTTATATTTGGTCCAATAGAATGTATAATAGTGATCAAAACTATATTTAAGGACGGTTCTCCATCAAAAGGCGATAAATGAACCTTTAGTGAAAACTAGGGCATATACGCCTAAAATTGAATTCTTTCTGTATTTTAAGCCTTTATCTTTTATTAGATAAATGTAAAAACATATATAATCATATTTTAGTTATTTCTATCCATTCCCACCAATACAACGACTATGTGTTAACTACCATTTAAAATAATATTATTTTATTACTAGTGTGCAACGTATGATTTCAAATAAACTCTTTGTTGCATATCGGGTACGCTATCGAACATAGCAACCCCTTTAAAGTAAAATTAATATTTAATTCATAAATATTAATAAATATGAAAATGTTTTATTCATTATTTACCTGTGATTTTACATACTTCCCCCTTTTGGGAATTTTGTCCTCGCAATTTTATTCACTTATCAAAATAAGTGGGGGTATTTATCCCTGATAGCATTTTCAGATTCCCACGTTGCCTCTTCAACCATATGGTTTTTCCACAAAACCATTACCTGGTGAATTACCTTATTTCGCAACACTTGCTCTCTTCGGTCAAGAATCTGGACTGGTTGTTCTTCATAAGAGAGGTTCTCTTCCAGCTCAACTACCTCTGGACTCAAAACATGAGATGGATCTGGCATATACTTCCTCAACATCGAAACATGAAAAACATTGTGTACCTGAGATAAACTTGGAGGTAAAGCCACTCGGTAAGAAACTGGTCCAACTCTCTCCAAAATTTCATATGGTTCAATGAACCTTAGACTCAGCTTTCTTTTCTTACCAAATCTCATCACACTTTTCCATGGATAAACCTTGAGAAAAACCTGTTCACCTACCTCGAAAGATAGATCCTTCCTCCGGTTATCCGCATAACTCTTCTGCCTGCTCTGAGCTGTTCTCATGTGTTTCTGAATCAACTGTACTTTTTCTGCCATCTATTCTACCAATTCTGGTCCCATCAATTTCCTTTCACCCACATCATCCCAGAAAGCTGGAGTTCAACACGGTTTCCCATATAATGCCTCAAATGGTGCCATCTGTATACTAGAATGAAAAAGGTTATTATAAAAAAAACTCAACCAAAGAAAGATGTTGGTCCCAACTTCCCTAATAATCCATAGAACAAGCTCGTAGCATATCCTCCAAGGTCTGAATTTTTTGTTCTGACTGCCCATCTGATTGAGAATGAAAAGTTGTACTAAAATTTAATTCAGTACCCAACGACTTCTGAAGGCCTTTCCAAAAGATAGATGTAAACCTGGGATCACGATCAGACACAATGGAGAGAAGAACTCCATGTAACCTGACTATCTCTTTAAAATACAAATGGGATAGTTGATCTATTGAAAAAGTATCTCATATATCATGGAAATGAGCAGATTTAGTCAAGCGATCAACAATAACCCAGATTTCATTATTACCTCGAGATGTCCTCGGTAATCCCACAACAAAGTCCATGGATATGTTTTCTCATTTCCACTCTGGAACTAGTAAAGGATGAAGAATCCCTTTTGGTAATTGTCACTCTACTTTAACCTGCTGACAAGTCAAACACTTCACAGAAAAATCAGCAATATCCCTTTTCATTCCATCCCACCAGTAATACTCCCGCATATCTCTGTACATATTAGTACTGCCAGGATGAACTGAAAACGGGGAACTATGAGCCTCACATAACAACTCATTCTTCAACTGTGAATCACAAGGAACACATAATCTCTTCCCAAACCTCAAAACACAATCATTATCACTATTGAATTCAGGCAACTTACCCTTCTAAACCAGCTCTACCTTTTTCTGCAACTCACTGTCTTCCCTCTGTGCTTGCTTAATTCTGTCTGATAGAGATGATCTCACTGATACCTGAAACAAAACAGAAGAACTTCCTACACCAAAAACTTCTCTGCCAAAGTTCATCAAATCAAAAACCAAAGGATCTCGTTCCAAACGTAGCATGGTTAATGAAGCATTAATTTTTCGACTCAAAGCATCAACCACTTTATTTTCTTTTCCTGGATGGTAATGAATTTTACAATCATAATCCTTCATTAATTCCAGACATCTCCTCTATCTCATGTTAAATTCTTTCTGAGTGAATATAAACTTTAAACTTTTGTGATCAGTATATATTTCACACTTTACTCCATAAAAATGATGCCTCCAAATTTTTAAATCAAAAACAACAGAAGCTAATTACAAATCATGTGTAGGTTAATTTACCTCATGAGTTTTCAACTGACGTGAAGCATAAGCAATTAACTGATCATTTTGCATAAGGAAACAGCCAAGTCCCTTCAACGAAGCATCACTGTATATAACAAACTCACCATTCTTAGAAGGAAGTGCCAAAACTAGAGCATTCACCAATCTTCTTTTCAACTCCTGAAAACAATCATCGCATTCTTTTATCCAGATGAACGTAACACCCTTACGAGTTAGCTTAGTCATTGGACTAGATAACCGTGAAAAATTTTCAACAAACCTTCAGTAGTAACCTGCCAAACCAAGGAAACTACAGATCTCGGTTACATTTGTGGGTCTCGGCCATTCTTCAACAACTTTTGTTTTAGCAGGATAAACAGTTATGCCATCTTTTGAAACAATGTGACCCAGGAATGAATTTTTTTGTAACCAAAACTCACACTTGCTGAATTTTCCATATATTTTCTTTTCTTTTAAGGTTTTCAAGATAACCCTTAAATGAATTTCATGCTCCTCTTTACTTTTAGAAAATACCAAAATATCATCAATGAAAACAACCACCAACTTATCCAAGAACTCATGGAAAATTATATTCATAAGGTCCATGAATACAGCAGGTGCATTGGTTAACCCAAAAGGCATAACTACAAATTCATAATGGCCATATCTAGTACGGAACGCAGTCTTTGGAACGTCTGCTTCTTTTACTTTCAACTGATGGTACCCCGAACTCAAGTCAATCTTTGAAAAATACTGAGCTCCCTGTAGATGATCAAACAAATCATCGATATGAGGCAAAGGATACTTGTTCTTAACAGTAATATTATTCAAGGCTCTATAATCAATTCAAAGTCTCATTGAGCCATCTTTCTTTTTAACAAACAAGACAGGAGCACCCCATGGTGATGTGCTGGTCGAATTAAACCTTTATCTAATAACTCCTGCAATTGCTTCTTTAACTCTAAAAGTTCAACTAGAGACATTCGATAAGGGGGTTTTGAAATTGGATTAGAATCAGGAACTAAGTAAATAGTAAATTCAACTTCCCAATCATGAATAATACTAGGCAACTCATCAGGAAAAACATCAAGATACTCATTTACCACTAGCACATCATTAATCTGAACAGTTCCTTTATTTTCAACAATATGTGAAAGGTAACATTCACTTCCATCTTTTACTAGTTTCTCAACTTCCAGATATGTTATCAAAATCAAGGGTTCATTCTTGTACACAAACTGAAAATCTTCCTGAAAAGAAACCATTTTAGCTCTGCAGTCAATCTTAGCATGATAAACAGAAAGCCAATCCATGCCCAAAATAACATCAAACTCTACTAGAGGAAAAACAATAAGGTTTTCTGGTAGATTCTTTCCACACACAAGGATATGAAGGTTCTTATAATTCCTTTTTGTCTCAATGTTCCCTCTGGGTGTTTTTACCGTAAGTTTAGGATTAATATCTTCAGATGGAATTTCCAATTTACTAGAAAACTTATCAGAAATGAAAGAGTGTGTAGACCCTGAATCAAAAAACACATTGGCATAATCTGAACAAACAAATAGTGTACCTGATACTACTTCATTCGATGGCCCAACATCTGCTGAAGTTGTTGCAAAGTATTTCACCACCCCTTGCTGCTTGTAGTCTGGCTGCTTTCTCCCAGTCGAGTTCTTCATTAGACACTCATTTTCATAATGACACATTTCATTACACTTAAAACATCTTACCGCTGGCTTTTCATTTCCTACTTGATCATCTTCCTTACAATTACGAGCAATATGACCAGACTTACCACACCGAAAGCACTTACCAGACTTGGATAAACATTCTCCAGGATGCATTTTACCACGCTTCTCATAGGAAGGATATTTGGTTTTCTTAACTCCTTGCTTCTTTGATGAATTCTTCCCCTTTGCCTGCCAACTGGACCTCTTATTCTGTTGTTCATCATAGAACACCTAATCATCGGCAAACTCCATTTCCACCTTCTCCGCACATCGAACATGTTTTTCATAACTTTTAAACTCACGAGAAGCTAAATCTCTTCGATACTTTGGCTTTAACCCTGAGTAAAAACGGTTTATTTTACTATCAAGATCGCTTATGAAGTTTAGAGCATACCTTGCCAATCGAGTGAACTTTGCTTCATAGGCATCCACTGAGTATTCCTCTTGCCTCAATTACAAGAATTTCTTTTCCATCCTATGTCGAACAGCCTTAGGAAAATACTTCTCAAGAAACATACCTTTGAATTTGTCCCAGTGAAGATCCTCAATCTCATCACTATCCCTGATATTTTTTACCATCGACCACCACTGATCAGCTTCACCTTCAAAACGGTAAACAGAAAGACTAACCTTTTAATGTTCTGAACACCCCATGACCTCAAAAATCTTCTCTAGTGCTTTAATCCACCCTTCAGCTTGTACGGGGTCAGATAATCCTCTGAATGATGGGGGAATTTGCCTCATGAAATGTTCCACCACTGACATATTCCTATGCGGTTGATCTGGCTCATCTCGTGCATGAATACCACTACCATTTATAGCCTGGGTCAATTGTTCCATCACTACAACAAATTGTTCAGTTCCAATTCCAACCATCTCAGGTTGCTGATTTGGAAGGTTGTCTTCCTCCTGATGTTGTCCCAACATAGCTGCTTTGTTTCCTCTGCGGAAAACCATTCTGAACACAGAAATATCTTAGGCTAAGCAACATGGTAATCTTTAAATACTATATCATTTCAGTCATACCATAAATGAGCTTATAATTTAACAATTTTTTAACTCCTAAAGTTGTCTAAACCGACCTCTGATACCAACTATAAGGCCCCAGCCTTAAACATTACTTAATATTGAATTAAATGAATAATTCACATTGAGGATCTTTTCAAGTTTATAGTTTTAGAGAATTATAACATAACTATTACATCTCAAAATATTTACAAAGTGGACACTTCTACCAAGTTTCCATAGAATAAAAAATACTCTTAAAAAGAAACATGTCTAGTTCCATGTTTTATATAGCATGACTTTCCCTTGATCTCATCCTTGACCTTATTTCACATTAAGTCCTGTGAAAAAAAATTTCAAAAAAAACTTGGGGTCAGAATAAAAATCTCAGTAAGGTATACACAAAGAATAAAAACTATTAGTTTATCAAAACAAAAAGTAAACCATGTATACTTTATCAAAGTAATACTTTTCACCTTTATGAAGTAGTAAAAACTCTTCACTGAATAAAATATCATTACTTACCCTTTGTAACCAAAGGATTACCATAAAACCCATATAAATAACACATAACATATAAAGGTAACTTGGGACATAAACATATTTAAGTGGAATAACCATACAGTCGACTTCCACACATATCACTTAAATGAATAGCCATACGGCCAACTTCCATACATACTTAATGGAATAGCCATACTGCCGACTTCCAAACCCAATGCATTGGAGGTTATAACGTAACCACCCATCATGGTATTCACGGAACCACCCTTCATATGGTTTATCACGTAACCACCCATAAAATGTCCAAGTACCAATATAAAATCATAAAACATAAAACCAATATAAAAGAATGATAACATTTCCACATTTCAATCACAATATATCATTTAAATATATTGACATAATAGAATCCTTTATCAAAACCATTTTCAATACCAAAATACATAAAAGAGTATATGGTATTTATTTAATTTTAAAATCATTATGGCTTGTTGAGGAAGCCAAATACCAAATAATACTCGTGGCGGCGGAAAAGGTCGTTGTCACCGCGTACGTTAAAAGAAACATTCCTTTCTGTCGTTTTGTAAAACACTTCATAGAAAAAGATTCCTTTTGTATAAAAGTAAAAGTAAAAGGGTTTTATACACCGTATAAAAGAAAGTTGTGTATAAAACGAAATATCCCTCGATGAAAGGAGATTGAGACGAAGTCCCTTACCTCGGGTCCGACTTGACTCGATCGTTCTTTAACGTCCTGAATAATAAACTTGAGTTAATTTCTATTTTCTTAAGAACCTTTTTCGAGTTCATTATTCCTTTTATATCACTTATTTCCATGTTATAAACAATATGTAATCATTTAAGTTAATAATGTTTGTTTTGTCAATATTTGGTCCTTAAGTCGAAAGTGGACTTCTTACGATTACATGTTGTTCGTGTGGTCAAAGGTTCTTTATATCCATAATGACATTCCTGATTTGGATATCATATATATCATATATATCCAGCATATAAATTTATTTAAAATATTACATAATCATTTAGAGGTAATAAATAAAATGCACCGTTCATGGAGACGGTAAGCCGTACGTACGCATGAACGCTACTTTCATTTCTTTGTCATATTAATGGAATTAAAACTAAATGAGAGGTATGTATATTTTAATTCCAGAATTATATTAATCATTCAGATGTATCATTCATCATATATATCGATTATATACATGTACTTATAATAGTACATTACATTTGGGGATAAGAAATGAAATGCACCGTTCATGGAGACGGCAAGCCGTACATACGCATGAACGCTACATTCATTTCTATCTCATACATTAATGGAAAGAAATAATATTGATATAGAGGTATATTATAATTCATGTATAACATCATATATAATAACTTTAAATCCATCCTTTATACATCCCATATATGCCATTAACGAATCAAATCACTTTGAGGGGGCGGTAGTCCGCACATCCTTAAATGAAGATATCACATTTACCCATAATGGAAACCATAAAGGTATGCCCAAAATGAAAAATAAAGAATATAAGGAAAAAATAAACATATTATATATCATATATAAATATAGTGACATATTAATGGCCGCCTTTGAAGGTGTTATAAGAATATCAAACAATCATCGTTTCGTGAGGTAGAAATTCACCATCCACAGAAACAGTATGTTCTTTAACCATTAGATGTAGGTGTGTGTAAGTGTAGCTCAAATACATCTTATAAAAACATCCTAGTATATGGAAGATACTGGATTTGTTACAAAATAAATGAATAAAAAGAGTTTAGGGGGTTGGAGAAGAAAAATAAAACAAAAGGACTCAAGTGAAGACATTACCTTATAATCGGGTAACTCCCTTTGGTTTGAGCTCAAAGGATTCCTTGGGAAGACTTCTGCCCATAGTGAGGATTCAAGGAGTAATAGAGGGATTTGGAGAGACAAAATGAGCAGGGTTTTGTCGAGCCAACGGCTTTTGAAGTGTGGGTAATGAGGTAGAGGTGGGGGCCTTTATAAGAGGAGAGGAGGGGCACTCTTGGAAGGTAAGGAAATGTTACTTTATTTTCAAATGGTTTTCGGATTTTAATGGTCCCACATTGATGTGTTTCTAGGATAAGGTGATAAGGTTTCGCAATAACCCATCC
The DNA here is from genome assembly GCA_963277665.1 of Viscum album. Taxonomy (NCBI): domain Eukaryota; kingdom Viridiplantae; phylum Streptophyta; class Magnoliopsida; order Santalales; family Viscaceae; genus Viscum; species Viscum album. The sequence goes on from OY728147.1 coordinate 222,167,650, forward strand.
AATAGGTTTTGTACATGTGTAGGTCTTAGATTTTACATTGTCTTTCCATTTTATTTAAATCGTTAAATAATGAGGTAATCGCTGCATCATCATGATGTCATAAATAATTTAATATATTTAATGTCTAAAAATTATAAAAATATATAATGATGTAGGAAATCTTTTTAGATTTCTAATGAATATTTATAGTAAAAAATCTTACTTGTATAACCCCATGTAAAAATTGGTTTAGTAAAACATCTCATGTTTGTGTCATTTTTACTTTAACTTTAAATAAAAGGCATAAATGTCATTATCATACCCAAGTGGCTCCATGGGGTACCAAAAATCGACCCATGGGTTTTCTCGGTCAGCCATAACTCCTACAATGGGGTTAGGACAAGTTTCAAGATAATTTCATTTTATTATAATATCTTTTTTACCTTAAATTTCACTAATTACCTTTAATCGTGATTAATAAAACATAAAAGTTACTATTCACCAAAATTTATTTTAATCCCATTGAACCACAATTATTTCATCATGAAAACCATGTATGTCAGATTTTTGAAATTCAAAACACAGTGGTGGTAAAATTCCATTTAAACAAAAAATCAGTTTTTTTAAGTGCCACTTAGTGGTTTCACTATTAATCAAAAATTGAAGTTTTTTAGAAAAATACCAAAACATCACCCTAAGCTATATTTGATATTCCGAATTCAAAAATTAATTCCATTTTAAAAAATTAACAACATATAAGTTTCATTAATTAATTTAATAATTAATTCCCACCGTCATAGCAAATACCGTGTTTTTATGAAATAATAAGTACCAATAGATTGACACTAGTTTAAGTCCGATTTCAAAGTGAAATTAATTCCAACGACCACTATTGGATTTAATGGTAAAAATATATTCTAATTTAACATTAAAACCAATTCAAAAGATAATCTAATAATATAAATAAATTATATTAAAAAACGTTTTGAATTAAAATACAACATTTTACACTATTCATTAAAAAAATGAACTTTATCGGAAAAATACCAAAAATTTACACAAAGTGAATTTTGAAGTCCCGATTCTAAAAAAGAGTTATATTTGGTCCAATAGAATGTATAAGAGTGATCAAAACTATATTTAATGACGGTTCTGCATCACAAGGCGATAAGTGAACCTTTAGTGAAAACTATGGCATATACGCCTAAAATTGAATTCTTTCCGTATTTTAAGCCTTTATCTTTTATTAGATAAAAGTAAAAACATATATAATCATATTTTAGTTTTTTCTATCCATTCCCGCAAATACAACGACTATGTGTTAACTACCATTTAAAATAATATTATTTTATTACTAGTGTGCAACGTAAGATTTCAAAGAAACTCTTTGTTGCGTATCGGGTACGCTATCGAACATAGAAACCCCTTTAAAGTAAAATTAATATTTAATTCGTAAATATTAATAAATATGAAAAAAAATTATTCATTATTTACCTGGGATGTTACAATATGAGTCATGATAGTATAACTTTATCATAAGACATAGAATCATGGTAAACATATGTGGATAGAAAATCCTTTCCTTAGTAGTCAAGTTTCACTAAAATGATATATTAGGGAACTCCATGGGTGGATAGATCTCTTAGATAAGACAGACCATCAACCCTAGTTGTGGATCATTCCTCATAGTGGAGTGTCTTCACTCCAAAAATCATTATAGTAGTCAAGGTTCACTACTAAGACCCACCTAGTAGACAAAGTCCTTTAATGAACTTGGTTATCTCCCTATTCAATTCATGTCTATATCGTGGGATATAAATCATTACCCAATGAATTTGAGGTTGATATAGGTCTCACATGTCATCGGTTATAGCATAGCCACTATCCTTAGTAAGAACATAACCACCTTCCTTGATTTTCCTTAAATCACCATCACATAATAAGAATCATGCATATTTGTTCCCCAATATAAAAAAAATCACCATATCATAAAATATTTAGTTAAATAGGTTTTATAAATATTTCATTATATCATAACCTATGGAAAAAAGACATGTTTCATAATCATTTTGACATTTCATCGTATCATGACCAATGAAAATAAGTGGGTTTCATAAAAAAAGTTTCATGGTATATCCCATGGAGGAGAAATGGGTTTTATAAAAAACATTTAATCATAAAAAAGAAACATTAAGATGAATAATAACAATGGAATTATTTGTTTATATAACGAGAAAATCATAAGTTACATCAAAGGATTTCATCTTAGATGGATAATTATTTTCAAAGATAAACCACTTCGAATGTTTCTTAGGAAAGATAGATTTTATTTTAAATTAACCTTTTATAAAAATAAAAACTCATAAAATTTTTGAAACCCTATTCTTTGAAAAATTAATTTAATGTATAAAATGGACTCTTTAGAAATCAAGTAAAACCATTATTGAGGAAAATATCATTTCCACTTTAAAAAAATAAAACATTTTCAAAACATCTTTTTATATTGAAATTTTTTACCATAAAATATCACAAATATTAAATAAAAAATTCAATTTGGAAATAAATTTCAAATCATGTAAGATAAGTGTTAATTATATTCACATTCATTCCAGTGAGAAATATTATTCATGTCATTCTTGTTAAAACAAAATATTATTTTCACATTTTCAATATAATACAAACATGAATTTTTTGAAAAAAACTAAAGATTAGCTTAAAAAAATTAAAATTTTAAATGTGGGTAATTTTTATTTAATAAAACATTTTAAAATTTACAAAAACAAATTTGGAAAAAAAAATTTGAAAGAAAACCATTTTCCAATCGAGGAGAGAAATAAAGTAGGGTTTTCTTTAAAATAATTATCAATTATGTTGAGTAATAAATATTGTAAAAATGGTACTCATAATTAGAAACATCATGAATAACCAAAGGATAATAATATTCAAGAGTTTATAGAGAGATTTTTCATAATAATTTATTATTGAAAACATAATCATAAATAATTATGATAATTAATGAGACTGTAACATAAAATCTTTACTGCTTTGGTAATTTTGAATTGTACACCCCATGAAATATATATCACCAAATTGATAAGTAAATACAAATAATTTTTATGATAATTATAATAAAATATTTTCAAGGGTAAAATATACACCACATAATGAAAATATGTGGTGAATATGGCATGTTTCCAGAGAAGTTAAAAGTGAGACAGAAATCCCTTAACCCTCTAGTAATATTTTGAATCACAAGACCCAATAAAGAATAAAATGGAATGAAAAATTAAATAACATAAAAATAAAGAGATTAATTATATAACTTGATAGAGGTTTAGTATATAAACCACACCAAATAAATTTGTGGTGAATTTTTATGTCTCCCAGAAATAAAAGAGATAAAAGATATTCATTATCTTAAGTCTTGACACCCATCATATGTATTAGAACATATTTTTTAATAAATATAATTTTTGTTTATTCCTATTAAAAAATCAATATTTATATATATCATACAATATATAATTTTATTATTACCTTTTATTACCCATTTTATAACAATTCCATGTTAAAGTTACATTTCAGGTAATAACCGCATTGTTTTTTGTATATGTTTTGATTTTTATTTTACCCTAATAATTTATTAATTATTTAATGATATCTAGAATTATAAAGATTTCATAAATTTCATATATATTCATTATATATGTATTTATGGTAATCTATAATATTTTGGGACATAAAATGTAATACATTGTTCAAGGAGACGGTGGTCTGTACGTACGCATGAATGTGGTTTCCATTTTTCTGTTAGATTGAAATAATTAAATTTAACGAATATTTTATCATTACATAATAATATTCTTTTGATATATAGAATGTATCTCCAAAAAATAATTAAGTAATAAAATTTTATTCCTTATCATGTATGACATACAACACTATGTGCGTAAGGGAAAATAATATCCCAAGAAATTTCAAAATATTTACTATTTTAAAAAAATTAAATCTGTGATATAGCTTTCAATGCACTCAATACTGAGTTAACTTTCATTATACACAACAACTACTCTCTTCAATTTCTTATGTTACACACAAGACCTAGTCTTACCAAATACTATTAATATTATTATTTAAAGAGAAAATTATCTCCTAGATGTTAAATTGGAGGTTATAAATATGATTAACTAACTTATGATAATAAATCATTGAATTAATTATTTACCAATTAACTAGAAATTAATTTTGAAACAGAATTTATATAAAGTAAATGTTTTTATAAGAAAATATTTTAATGCCCTGAAGGTGTTTTATCTTAATAAATTAAACTAATTAATATTGTTTGATGATACAAGTAAAATATAAATATTATATATCAAATAAAATATTTTGGACATTTTTTCAATATATTATTTAGGAATATGATAAGAATAAATCCAATTTTATAAATAAGAAGATATATTTTTCTAAAGGTATTCATGTCTCCTTTTTAGGTTGAATATATTTTAAATAAAAATTTTGACACTTATATAAATCATATTTTTTAATAATGTTTATTTTTAAAATTTTAATCTAAAAATTATCTTAGGGTGAATTTGTTTATTTTTTTGAATTTTTTATTCTTTTATGAATTGTGAATCATAATAAATTATAATTGAAAACTGATTTTTCATATATTTAATTAATAAGTTTAGAATATATTTCTTATAGTATTTAAAGTATAATTATATCAATTATATATATATTATTATAATTTAGGTCATTTAAATAAATTTTATATTGATATTGGATATAAAAACATTTCAAAATTTTGAACTTTTTTACATTAAAAACCTACTTTCTCATCTCGTCGTATGGAATAAGTTTTAGTTATTTCCTACCACTTATGTTGTTTTAATTTAGAGAAATGGATTACATATGTTAAATAATAATAATTTATATTATTTATTAATGTTAAATTAATTTATGACACAAAATATTAGTGAATGTATTTAAAATTAATTACACCGATTAAGGTAAAAACAATTTAACAGGGGTGTAAACCATAATCATAATGGTGATAATGACCTAGAAACATGTCTCAAACCTATTATATTGAAATATTTATATCATATACTCCATTATCTAGAGTTTTTTCATTATTGTATAAATATGATTTAAGGGAGACCTCTCGATAGTGTTCACCTTCTTATATTTAAAATAATGTCACGCATCCTCCACTATAAAAAGGAACTCTCCCCTCCCAGTTATTTAATCATATAAAGAAATTTTCTAGGTTATAATTCTACCCTAATAATATCACAACTTTACTCCCCTTATAATAGAAGCCTCACTTCAGGTAGAAAGACATCCAAGGACGTTATTTGGTATAAACTAAAAGGAGTTACCTAAATAAGAGGTAATATTTTTGAACGATCACTTTTGTTTCATTTAATTCTCCACCAATTCAAATATTTTTATTTTATTATTATATAATAACCTTAGTATCTTCAATATATGTATGTGTTTTTATAATCAAAGTTCAACCTACACATTGACACGCATCCATCAAATGGGATACACAATCATCATTCTTGTGTATGGTTTAATGGTGGATTTATATTTTATATATGATATTTATGATATTTATGTTGTCTTTATGATTATAGAATTTTTATATAACAAATACCATTATATTAGCACCCCAAGTTTGAGGAATTTGGCATTTTTATGCATTTTGTATGTATGTAAAGTGCATGGAATGAGTTGGGAATAGGTTGGGAGAGTTTGGAATGGTTTTGGATGAGTTTGGAGGCTTTTAAAGGGGTGCACTGTTTGAGCACGGTTAATGGAAATCATGCGGGTTCCATAGGAAACCACATGTACCCTTGTTCTCAAGACAGTAGGCCTCACATGACCTGTGCATGGTTTTCCAAACCGTGCGAGGAAACCATGCGGACCCTGGCTCTCAAGGCAGTGGTGTGCGCACGGTTAGCTCACGGTTTTCCAAACCCTGCGGGCTAACCGTGCAGCCACTTAAAGTTAGGGTTATAAGTTTCGGGCTCACTCGGGATTTCCTCGTTTCACTCCAATCTTCCTCCCACTCTAGCCTCACTCAAGATTCTGGGTTCTCAGGGGTTATTGGTGCTCTCCCACTCAGTTTTGAAGGATTTCGAAGGGGTTTCAAGGTGCATCCAAGGTGGCTTCTCCTGGGTAAGTCTCTCCTCTTGGTTTCCTTGTGTTTTCCTCTAGATATACATTCCTCTCCTTATTGGTTTTCTATATCTAAAATATTTGTGTATAGATATAGGGTTGGGGTTGCCTTGGATGTTAATTTTAAGGCTTGTGCTTTTTAGGTAAGGTGATCTATAGAGGTTTCAATGGTGTGTTCGCCGTTTTTGAGGTGCGGTGGCTTGTGGGTCGATTTCTCGGGAACTCTAAAGGTAGGTGACTTCACTCTCGACTCCACGTGGTTATAAATAGTGGTTCTTGTTACAATTAATTAGTTTTTCTTTAAATTAATTGTGTTTTGATGTGAAAAATTGGCAGAAAATCCCTTGGGTGATGTTTTGGGGATTTTTTTTTGGAAAAAAAGGGTTTTGTGGTAAAATGATTTTATTGTGGATTTTAAAATAGAGATTTTAAAATGGGATTATATAGTTGATTTGTGAAAATGATTGATAGAAATGGTTTTCAATAAAATGGTTGTTTTATTCAAATAGGGTTTGGCATAGAAAATGGTTTTCAATAAATGAGTGATTTATTGATGTGAATTGACATGTAATGGAATTGGTTGATTAAAGGATGTTGTTGTGACCGTGATGGATTATATGATTTTTTTGATTGGTTGAATTTTTGTGTAGAAGTGGGCGGGAAGTACCACTATAAAAAAGGGGTATGGATAGTGGACGTAAGGGACACCATCAACGATAAGTGGACTGGACGTGCCAGTAGTTGTAATGGATGAAACAGGTTGGATGGAAACTCCATCGTTATGATTGTTTGGATGTGTACTGCTTTTCAAGATGGAAGTTTTGTGCTAATGGGTAAATTTTGTAATGGTTGTGGCTTGTCTGTTGGATTTCCTTTGATTTCATAGGTTGGGTGTGATGTCTTGGTAAGAGCATGGTTGGATTATGGTAATGGTTGCACTTGTGATTATTTTATATAAATTGTTTTATATAAATGTGCTAATAGTTTTATCCTAGTGGTGTGTATAGTTAATTCATTTGGGGAAATCCTACAAAGTTTTAGTACTCACCCCCTGCTTTGGCACTGTGGTGTCTTTTGTAGATGTTGTGTACCGTGATGTGGGAAAAGGTAAGGCATTTCCCTCCTTTAGTGGTGCATTGTGATGTCTTGGAGGATCTTGGAGCTTGGAGCTTGGTGTTGAGTTGTGGTGGTGTCATAGCTCGTGGTGTTCTTGTCGAGTCTTCCACATTATACTCTGATGTTGTATTGAGTTGTGTTGGAATGTGAGATTATGGATTATCTTGTTGTATTTGGTAATGTATGAGTTTTTTTTTGTTGACATGCATCATTTAGTTGTGGTTGTATGGTTGGTTTTTTCTCAGGGGAAAATTGTTCCCCAATTGTTCTTGGAGCCCTCGACATTTATTTCCAGCCTTTAGCACCTTGGGAACGTTTCTTAATGTCAAGTAACCCTCACTGCCTCCTCATGCCAATGGGGTAGGGGCAGGGTGTTACAAGTGGTATCAGTTTATTCTGTCCTTTGGTGTTGATTTTCGAATTTGGTGTTGACATTCATTGTGGTATACTCCTTAAGTCAGGATGGTAGTAAGGCATAGGATTGTCAGAACATGGAATGTATAGCATAAAAGGATGTACCTAACCCTTTTATGCTAAAATTCAAGTTACCCGGGAGTTGGGTACATAAGTGTTTTGGAGACACTTATAGGCATTGGATATCTCATTGTCTTGGGTGTAGCTGTAATGCCATGACCCCAGTTTCCCAGAGTCGGTGCATTATTACATAACATTGGCATGATCACAAGGAATCATGTCCCGAAGGGCTGATCAGTTTAGCAGTCTTGGAAAATAGATTACATACATGGATGTTATATTACACTTTATAACATACAAAACTACATAAATAATCCTTTATGAATGCCATTATTCCCTTAGCTTAACCCTGCATATCAATCACAATACAATTCTTAGAATCCTAGGAAAAAATAAAACATAGAAAGAGGTGATCTTAGATGCTCAGTAAGGATAACAATATAGCGGAAACATTAATAAATAATCATAAACATTTAAGGAAATGTATAACTAAAACAAAATCCTTTTAAACTTTAACTTCAACATAATCTGGCAAAAATAAAATAATGTCATTTACTTATTCACATGGATATTCTACAAGTCGAATAATCGCATGCAATATCACTAACCACTTTCATAATGATGGAATGCATAATGCCAGACTATCATAACCACGTAGCCAAGGCCTTGTGCCAAGACTACAAATAAGATTTTGTCAAGGACTTGTGCCAATACACTAGTTTGTCTCATTAGACCTACAGATGCAATTTTTTTAGAAGATACTTACGTTTAAAATTGTTCAAATATACTCTAGTGTTTTTCTGAAAACATTATGCAAGATTTTAAAAACAAAATAACTAATTCTGATACTACTCGACTAATTACAGGCCATGATAGGTCCATGCCAAATCCCTTCCTGTCTACCACACTCAAGAGTCGGGTTTTCTGAAAAAAAAAATTTAAGGTTGCGTTAAATACGTATACATTTGCACTGGATTTTCATATATTTTAGAGAAATATCTCTATTTCATGAAAACATTTAAACGTCACAAAATGTGGAAAATAATTCATTTAAATCCATTTTTGAGTCAAAGTGTCCCATGCGACTTTGAAACATTTGAAAGGAATTATAATTTTAAAAACATTCAATTCCATATAAGTAAACCCTTAAAAACCATTTTGAATACATGGACATTAATGAGGAAGATTTAGAAGTATAAATATCTAAAACATTTGAAATGATGTTTTAGTAAAAAGGTCCCTTAAAATAATCCCTTTGAAAACTATTTCATAAAACATGGAAATGGATAATAAATATGTCCCAGTAGATACTTATGTAAAAAACAACCTCGGATAATAAAGAGATTGTGAAATTAACCCTTACCAATTTGGTAAATTAAGAAACATACACCACATGAAAGATGCATCAAACAATGAATTTGTAAATACACATAAATTAAAGTGTATTACACAAATAATACAATAATAGGTAGTAAATACACCACACAAAAGTTAATAGTGGAAATATGGCATTAATCTCACCAGAATAAGAAGTGAGATGAAAGCCCCTTACCTTGTACTTTTCCTTGATAGTGTGTATGTTAACCTCCTTTACAATAGTTAAATCATTTTAATTAAATTATACAAGAATAATATTCATAAATATGATATCATATATGATATTTTAATATTTCTTTGTTAATAATATTTTAGTATTATCGTCGTTTCGGGAGTTCACTACTTCATTTTCTTTTATATGCTTCGTTACGTAAGTCGTGTTTGTTATGGATAGGATGTATCTTATTTGTATCCAGAATGATATCAAGTACTTAAAAATTACTTTTAATCATCAAATGATAATTATTCTATAATGGATATTATGGGGAAGTGAATCTCATTGCGTTCGTGGAGATGGTAATCCGTACGTACGCATGAACGCTACATCCATTTCATTTTTCATTTTAAAAGGAATCAAAACCAAATGATACATAGGGATATTATTATTCCAGTATAATATAATATCTTATATGTGTTACTTGAGTTCATTAACGCCATCCTTTATACATTCCATGTATGGTATGAACGAGTCATATCACTTTGAGGGGGCGGTAGTCCGCACTTCCACAAATGAAATTATCGTATATATATATACAACATGAAAAAAATAATGGTATGATATAAAATTGAATTATAGAATCTTATATATAAAACAAATATCATTAATATCATATTTAATTATAGTTCCATCATAATGGTCACCATGAGAGGTGATATGAGATAATTGAACAATCATCGCTTCGTGGGGCATTTGGTTTCCATCCACAGAAACATTATGTTATTCACCCATTAGATGGAGGTTTGTGTAAGTGTAGTAATAATACTTATATTAAAAATATCCTATCATATTTAGGATACTTTTTTTACAAAATAAAATCATAATAAGAGTTTAGGGGTTGGAGAAGTAAAATAAAAGAAAAGAAGCTAAGAGAAATCGTTAACTTTAATTTGGGTAACTCCCTATGGTTTGAATCAAAAAAGAATTTTGAAGTGTATTCTGCCTAAGGTAAGGCTTCTAAGAGGAGGATAGGGATGTAGGGAACTTAATTGGGCAGAGTTTGTACAAGCCAAAAGGCTTTAGAGGTGTGAGGAATTGGTTAGAAGTGGTGTCCTTTTATAAGGGGGAGGAGGGGCTCTTTCGGAAAAACATAAAGTATTATTTTATAATAAATACATATTCAGTTTCTAATGGCTCCAAAGTGGATTATTCATAGTATAAGGTTGGTATGGGTCTAAATACATTCATCAAATAGATTTTAAATAGTTTTGGGTCATTATATTTATCTTATCTTTTAGTTTTAACTCTTGGTTAATTAGTTTGACACTTACCATGTCACTTTGTATTTTTATATTATATAGTTAATAAACTTACTATAAACCTCCAAGAGATCCCCAATTGGTCCATTAATTATACACCTATAATTATACAAGTCCTTTGGCCTAAATGTAGATATTTATGAATTTAATATCAATTAATAATATAATATTTGTTTTAAAAACTCTTTTATGTCAATTTTGACACTATTTGGTATTTGATTTTTCTGAAAATCATAAAAGCATTTTTACTTCGAAAAAAGTCAATTAAAACAATCCTAACATGTAATATTAACCTATAAAATTCGTGAAATTCATTAAAATTCTCAAATTATATTTATTCGGTTATTTATAATATCAATTATTTTAATATTTCACTAATAAGATAATTATTGCTTCATCATTGTGTCATAATTAAATTAAATTATATAATGTATAAATATTATAAATAAAATACCATTATGTAGGAAATCTTTTTATATTTCTAATAAATATTTTTAGTCTAAAATATAACATATATTACCCCATTTAAATATTGTTTTTCTAAAATATATAGGCTTATATCATTTTTGAATTTACTTGAACTTAATTAATATAAAGTGTCATTATCACTTACAAGTGGATCCATGGTGTCCCAAAATCGACCCGAAGACGCCCATGGTTGGACATGTATCAAAAAATAGGGTTAAGTCACTTTTTAGGGTAATTTATTATTATAATAATATTATTTATTTACCCTTATTTACCAGATTTAACTTTTAACCATGGCAAATAAAATATTTACCGAAGTAATTATTCAAAATGTCTAAAACAATTTACCTATTTACACAATTTGGAAATCTTAATTCCAAATATGGAGTGCATTTTTTAAAATTCAAAACACAGGAGTGGAAGAAATTAATTTAAAATTAATTCCCATTATCAAAACAAAAAAGCGTGTTTTTAAGAGTTAATAAATATCAAAAGATTGACACTTGTTTATGTCCAGTTTAAATGTGAAATTATGTCTAATGACCAACATTGTATTAAATAGTAAAAATATATTCTATATATACATTAAAACCACTCAAATTCATAATTTATCACTATTAATTATTTCGATTAAAAAAGTTGTTTTTAATAAAAATTTAGTAATTTTCACTATTAATCAAAATATATAAGTTATCCAAAAAGTACCACAATTTCATCATAGGATAATTTTGAGATTCTGAATCCAAAAAATAAGTCCACTTTTAAAGATAAAATGTATAAAATTTTAAAAATTAGGTATTACTATTCATAAGGGCTAGTTTGATTGGTTGTGGTGTGTGTTAGAACTCGAAGTTGCGTACAACACATGCTATTGTATTATTCAAAGAGAAGTGTACCGAGGAAGCTTGGGGTGTTACATTGCAAATTTTTGATGTCCCCATTCTAAAGAATAAATTTATCTAGTCAAATTGAATATATAAAGGTTTTAAAATATTGTATTTAAAAAGGGTTCACCATTAAAAGTCGGTAAAAGTGAAATTTTGAAAAATACTTCTTTTATCTGAAAAAAATGAATTTGTTATTAAATTATATCTAAGAAACTCATAATATGGATTCTAAAATTATAAGGATTATATAAAGTTTAAAATTCAGTTAATAATATTCATAACCTCTTTTGAATGGCTAGTTTGGTAAGTCATGGTGTGCTTGAACTCAGTGTTGCATGTAGTGCAAGTTATTGAATTATTTTGAAGAAATAACACACTATGAAATCTTGGGGTGTTACAGTAGCCAATGAGATGATCATGAAATTCATGGTAGAAATGACTTCCTTCTAGGATGCATATTTAATTGGGGTATAATGATTTATGATATAATGCGAAATTGTAATGTGAATAAATTGGTATTTTGAAAATGGTTTTCTTTTCAAAATAGTGAAACATGGCACATGTGCCAAAATGTGAACTGGTGGAAAGCCTTGTTATGATAGTGTTGTGTAATGTGATTTGAAATGGGATTTTGTGATGTTAACAAAAGTGAGACTCATGGTTGCTTGTTTTCTGTTTATAGAAATGGCACCGGGTAGGCATCGTTGAGACCAACCGAAGGAGGCTGGTGAGAATGTGGTTTCACCTGAGCCTCATGTGAACCAGAAGCTAGTGTAAACTATAGTGAAATCTTTCCAAGCTGTGTGGAGTGGAAATAAAACAGATGAACCAAGGAATATAGATCATGCAGTTTAGTTTCAAAGGTAGAATCCATCATTATTCAGGGGTGATTCAGAGCTGAAAAGGGTAGAAGCATGGTTGAATAGAATGACCAAGAACTTTGAGTTCTTGGGAATGCCGGTAGAGATAAAAGTTAAGTTGACCACGTATATGATGGAAGATATTTCCTTTGAGTGGTGGGATTTGGTAGTCCAAGCTAGGACGGACCAGGGTATGATGTGGGAAGGCATTGAGGAATTGTTTAACAAACAATTATACCCACATACGTTTAGAATTCAGTGTATGATAGATTTATTCACTTTGAAGCTAGAGATGATGTCGGTGATGGAGTATGAAGCTAAATTTATGAACTTAGTGTGATTTTCACCTGAGGTGGTGGGTAGCATTTCATTGAAGGCAAGGATATTTGAAGCGGGTTTGAGGCAAGAAATCTATTCAAAGATAGTGGTGCTGTGTATAGATGATTACACGCAGATGGTGAATAGAGCCTCGGTGGATGAGCGGGATCTGTTGGGAACTTCAGGAGGGATAATCATGGTGGTACCCATGGGGAATAGTGGGAACTCTAACGCTGGGTTTAAGCGAAGGAGGGACACTTATTCTTAGGGCGGGAATATGACACATAGTCCGACGGCAGGATCAGTAAATCTTCCTCCGAAGCCCCAGAACAAGCTGGGATGTTTTCATTGTGGTTATACATGCCACATCACGTAGGATTGTATGACACAACCTCGAGCATGTCATAATTGTAAGTAGATGGTCCATCTGCAGTGTTATTGTCGGAATTATCCAAGGTCGGGTGTCCGTGACAGTCCTTAGGGATCGCAGACGTCGTATGATTCGATGGGATGGGTGAAGCATCATACCCCTCGACAGCAGAGTAAAGTGGGTCATGGTGATTCTCAAAATACCACAATTCCTCAGCAGGTCAATAAATAACAGAGTGTGGCAAGAAAACATGTGTTGGGAGCTGAGCAGGTTGTGGTGGATGATCTTTCGGGACCATCCATGGTGCAAGGTACTATTCATTTAAATTCTACCTTGATGAAAGTGTTGTTTGATACGGGTGCTTCACGCTCTTTTATTATTGCATGTGGGGTTGATTTGTTGGGTTTAAGGTTAGAAATTATGCCATCGGGTTTGACACATCAAACTCTTCTCAGCCGAAGAGTGTGTTGAGCTTTCTTGGGTATAGAATGTTGTATCGTTGTGGGCATGGTTGAGATTGTGTGGAACTTCCCAATGCTTGAGATGGATGGTTATGATGTAATCCTTGGAATTGATTGGCTGGTGGATTTTAAGGCCCACATCGAATGTGATGCGCAGACAGTGGCTTTTATGATACACGATGGCGTTAGACATCTCTTTAGAGTAGAGAAGCATGAAAGGCATGGTGCAACCAGTTTGTTGGCACCATCAGTGCGTACGTTATCATATCAGTTGGCGACATTGTCGTAATAATTGGTAGACGGTGCTGAGCAGAGTGTTCGTCCGGTAGTGGTGGATCAGTTCATGGATGTTTTTCCTAGTGAATTCTATAGGTTACCTCTCGTAAGGGAAGTGGAGTTTACGAATGATCTTCTTCCAGGGACCAGTCCTATCTCACTTCTGTCTTATCGGATGGAACTAGCTGAATTGCGGGAATTGAAAACCTAGTTTGAAGACATAGTAAACAAAGTGTTTATCCGGCCTAGCACGTCTCTTTGGGCAGCGCCAGTGTTGTTTCTGAAAAATGTGGATGAAAACTTGAGGCTATGTGTTGATTATGGTAGACTTAACCAAGTTATCATAAAGAATAGATATCCACTTCCATGAATTGATGACTTTTTCAACTAGTTGAGGGGAGCCCAGTAGTTCTCCAAGATCGAACTGAGGTCGGGATATCATCAATTACGCGTGAGGAAGGAGGATATTTCTAAAATCAACTTTATGAAGTAGATATGGCCATTATGAATATGTGGTTATACCCTTTGGTCTAACAAATGCGCCAGCAGTGTTTATGGCATTGATGAATCAGATATTTCATAGATATCTGGATTCATTTGTGGTGGTGTTTGTCGACAATATTCTTGTGTATTCAAAGTCAAGGGTGGAGCATGAGCAGCACTTGGCGATAGTACTGGGGATCTTGAGGGATCATCAGTTGTATGCCAAATTGTCAAAGTGTGACTTTTGGATAAAGGAAGTTTGTTTTCTTGGTTATGTGATTTCTGAAAGGGGTGTTTATGTGGATCCAGAAAAGATAGAGGCTGTTATCTCATGAAAACCGCCAAATAATGTGTTTGAGATATGGAGTTTTCTTGGTCCAGCTGGGTATTATCGGCATTTTGTTCATGATGTTTCACGTTTGTCTTCACCGATGATAGCTTTGACAAGAAAGAATGTTCCATTCCAGTGGAATGAACAATGTCAACAGTGTTTCAAAGAGCTAATGGGGCATCTTACATCAGCACCAATCTTGGTTTTTCCAGAATCAGGAAAAGGGTATGTGGTGTATTACGATGCATTGGGATTAGGGTTGGGGTGCGTTCTCATGAAAGGGAATCATGTGGTTGCATATGGCTCATGGCAGTTGAGAGTGCATGAGAAGAACTACCCAACTCCTAATTTGGAGTTGGAATTAGTGGTCCATTCTTTGAAAGTGTGGTGTCATTATATCTTCGGTGAGAAATTCACGATATATACATATTATAAGAGCTTCAAACACTTTTTCTCACAAATTTATTTGAACTTGAGGCAAAGGATATGGATGGAATATCTCCAGAAGTTTGATTTTGACTTGATGTACACACCGGGTAAGGGAAATCCAATGGCGGATTCATTAAGTAGGAAATCATATGCTCATGTGGTGAACCAGGCACAAGACTAGTGGCAGTGGATGTCGGTTATAGCTGATATGAGGTTGGAATGTGATGATCATGGTGAAAGAGTAGTCTTCTTTCCGGTTTTGTTGATTCCTAGCTTGGTTGGCCTGGTTAGTGAGGCACAGATATCTGATTCTGAGTGTGTGATAGTGGGGTTGAGACTCAATGTTGGGGAGACCATTGAGGGTTGGAAACTGAATGGAGATTCAGTTTTGTGTTTTTGGAATCGGATGGTTGTACCAGTTTCTTGTCAGGAAGATCTTCTCAGGGCGTATCATCATTCTAGGTGGACTATTCATCCTGGAATTCAGAATATGTATAAAGTGTTGAAAGCGCATTTCTGGAGGGCTGGTATAAAGAGAAGTATGGCTGAGATTGTTTCGAGATGCTTGACTTGTCAACAGGTTAAGGAAGAGCATCAGAGGCCAGTAGGAATGTTGCAGTCTTTAGCAATCCCTGTTTAGAAGTGGGAGTAGATAGTGATGGATTTGTTCATAGGTCTCCCAAGAACGATAAAGAAGCATGATACCATTTGGGTGATAGTGGACCGACTAACGAAGTCGGACCATTTCATCCTGATTCATGAATCTCATATGGTGGAGGATCTTTCCAAAATATATATCTGGGAGGTAGTAAAGAGGCATGATGTTCCAGTTTCAATTGTATCAGATAGATATCTGAGGTTTACATCTCGTTTCTGGGAATCCATACAGCAATCCCTTGGAACGCAGTTTACGATGAGCACGACGTATCACCCTCAGACGGATGGAAAATCTAAGAGGATGATGAAAACTCTGGAGGATATGTTGTAGGCTTGTTTCATGAATTTTGGTGGCTCATGTGAGGAGAACGTGTCGTTGGTTGAGTTCTCTTAAAATAACAGTTATCATACATCCATACAGATGGCTCCGTTTGAAGCATTGTATGGGCGGCCGTGTCGTTCTCCACTATGTTGGGTGGAAACGGGTGAGTCCTCATTGGTTGGACCAAGTCTTTTCCAAGAGACTACGGAGAAGATAAAGTTGATCAGGAAGAGAATAGAGATGGCTTAGAGCCGTTAGAATTCATATACGGATCATCGTCGACGGCCATAGTCATTCCAGGTGAGTGATCATGTGTTCTTGAGGATCTCTACTAGGTTGGGACATCATCAGTTTGGGAAACAGGGAATGTAACACCCCAAGCGTCTACTGTACGCTTCCCTTTGACAAATACAGTAGTGTGTGTTGTACGCAACTTCGAGTTCTAACACACACCACAACCAATCAAACTAGCTGTAATGAATAGTAATACCCACTTTTTGAAATTATATAAATTTTATATTTCAAAATTCACTTCATTTTTGTATTCGGAATATCGAAATTGTCTTTGGGTGAATTTTTTGAATTTTTCTGAAAAACATTCAATTTTTGATGAATTGTGAAAAAACACTGAGTTATAGTTTAAAACCGAATTTTTTATTTACATAATAATTTATATTATTTAAATTTAATTAAGGTCAAAATAGATAAATAATACCTATATAAGTTCAATTTAATTCACTAGAGTTAGTTTAGAATAATTTTAGATATATAAAAATTTTATTGAACTTTTCACCGTCTTTTACCCACCTCCTAGGAGAATTTGGAAATTCACATAAAACATAATTTTACTACTTCTCTGAGTGGAATTTCGAAAATCTGAGAGAGACGGTTAATATTAAGGAGTAAAATTTGGCTTAATGAGATTAAAATAATTTTTGGTGAATAATAACCTTTTACTTTTATTTACCACGGTTAAAAGTAAATAGGGTAATTACGGGTAAAAATGATATTAATATTACCCAAACACATGTCCTAATTCTATTGTACAAGTGTATCTCGACCAAAAACAACCTTAGGAATAAAATTTTATCATTTAGGTCCACTTGGATTAGATTAGTACATTTATTATTATTTAATTCAAAGAAGAGTTAAAAGAGTTAAAACCAATGTTTAATTACTAAAACATTTTTAATATAGGGTTATACATAAGATAAATTCTATTGAAAATATTAATTAGAAATATAAAAAGACTTCCTACATAATGGTATTTTATTTATAATTTTTAGACATTATATAATTTAATTTATTTCTGACACAATGTTGATGAAGTAATTACCTAATTATTGAAATTTTAAAATAATTGATATTATAAATACCCAAATAAATATAATTATGGACTTTTAATGAATTCCACGAATTTTATAGAATAATATGACATGTTAGTATTGTCATAAATATCATTTATCTAAGTAATCAAGCTGTTATGATTTTCACAAAAATCAAATACCAAATAGTGTCAAAATAGACATAAAAGAGTTTTTAAAAAAATATTATATTATTAATTGATATTAAATTCCTAAAAATATAAGGATCAGCCAAAGGACTTATTTCATGATAGGTGTATCATTATTGGACTACTTGGGGGTTTCTGTGATGTATATAGTATGTTTATTAACTATATAATATAAAAATACAAAGAGACATTGTAAATATCAAACTAGTTAACTAAGAGTTAAAACTAAACGATAAGGTTAATAAAGTGACCCAAACCTGTCTAAAACCTATTTTTTGAATTTTTTTGACCCATACCAACCTTATCCTCAAAATAATTCAGTTTAGATACTTTATAAACCGAATATTAATTTATTATAAATTAATACATTAAGTTTTTCCTAAAGAGCCCCACCTCCCCCTTATAAAAGGACACCACTTCTAACGAATTCTTCACAGCTTAAAAGCCTTTTGTATTGGCCAAACCATGCCAAAATATTTTCTCAACATCCCTTAATACATCTTAGAGGCCTTAGTTTGATCAGAAATCCAAACTAAAGATCCCTATTGATCAAATAAAAAGGAAGAACCCGAAGAAGAGGTAATGTTTTTACCACCCTTTTTCAAGTTCCTTTCTTCTTCAACTTCTTCTTTCTTTGTTATTTCCATTATAAAATAATAAGTCCAGTATATTATATATACTAATATGTTATTATAAATATGGTACAACCATATTAATTATGCTATCCATCCTTTGAATGACATGTCACCATACGTGCCTACGTACAGCTTACCGTCTCCACGTCATGGTGTAATTGTTATTCAAAAAATTATTATTTGGACGGGTATAATAATGGTGTGTAATTAATTTAAATAATAAATATAACATGATAATTATTCTGTATATATGATATAATATCCAATTATATATTATTTTAATATCAAAAGAGTGATATTGTCTCTTGTGCGTACGTATGGACTACCGTCTCCATGAATGCGATGACATTCATCCACCATCGTATCCATTCAAGTCTAATTCTTATTTGATGATTAAAAATAATTTTTAAGTACTTGATATAATTCTGGATATGAATAATACACAACCTATCCATAAAAAACATGGCATATGTAACAAAACATATAAAAGAAAATGAGTAAGTTAACACCCGAAACGACGATAATACAAAGATATTATTAACAAAGAAGTGTTAAGAGATCATATATGATATCATATTAATGAATATTATTATTGTATAACTTAATAACAATTATTTCACCATTATATAGGAGGTTAACCTACCCTCAACCATGGAAAAGTACAAGGTAAGGGTTTATTTAACAATCTCTTCGTTATCCAAGGTTGTTTATACGTAATTATATACTGGGACCTCGTTATCATCAACATCCATGTTTCTTAAAAATATATTTGAAAACATTCTTACTATTTTACAAAATATGGGTTAAAGTCATTTATACCCTTGTTTGACCTTTTATAATAAGTTTATAAAGGAATCTTTCCGTCGTTTTCCAAACAAGGTCATTTTTATCCTTTTCGACAGAAATAAGGGAAGAATTTTTTTTAACTTATACGGCGGGTGCGGCTATGTTCCACCATTATAAAATATTCGAAGCTTCTATTACAATATTATAAGGATATTTTCAAAGAAAATGTTTTATTTTATAATTATGTGACTTTTAAATGATTTAAAAAAAGATATATTTCATTCAAATATTTTTTATTTCATCTATGTCAATATCCTTTGATGGATTTTAAGCTTATTTGAAGTTTATTTATTATGATACAAAACTTCCATATTGTATTGAAGGTTTTTTGATAAGTTTGACTGTGGATGTGTTATTTTTATACCATTCATGGTTTATGGAGAAAGTATTGACATTTTTTATGCAAGTTTTAATACTAATTTTTTATGTTATGTTTAAACATGCTCATATGAGGAATGAATTGGACTTAATAAGTGACAGGTGGAGGCCTCTATAGCTCCTCGATGCATCGGTAGGTCTCAAGAGACAAACTAGTGTCTTGGCACAAGGCCTTGACAAAATATTATTTGTAGTCTTGGCACGAGGCCTTGACTATGTGGTTATGATAGTCTGGCATTATGCATTCCATCATTATGAATGTGGTTATTGATATTGCATGTCATTATTATACCAGTAGAATATCCATGTGAATATGTAAATGGAATTATTTCATTTTATTTCATCCATATTATGCTGAAGTTCATTTTTAAAAGGCTTTTGTTTTAGTTATACATTGCCTTAAATTTTTATGCTTATTTATGAAAGATTCCGCTATATAGTTATCCTTACTGAGCATGTGAGCTCACTGCTTTCAATGTTTTATTTTTCCTAGGACGTGAAGAAGTATTTTATGATTGACCAGTAGGGATAGTATAAGGGGATATGAGTTTAGAGATACAATTTGTGGTATTTTTCACTTTATAATGTAATGTAAACTTTATGAATGTATCTAGTTATTCCAAGGCTACTAAACTAATCAGTCATTCGAGATTTGATCTTTCTTGTGATCATTCCAATGTTATGTAATAATGCACCGACTCTAGGTAACTGGGGTCAGGGCGTTACAGCTGGTATCATAGAAAGCTTAGAAATAAACTTGGAAGCTAGATTTAGATAAAATCTGATTAGAGAACATAGACCTAAGACAGACTTTGAGGATTAGTATAGAAGGACTTCCTATAATTTTGGTAATAAAGATAATTTTTGAGTTTTCCAAGAAAATACATCCCTGTCTGGATATGATCAGGTAGAGGCAGCTCTGGCATATATGTACCTAGTGGTAAAACCCGAAAACACCGCTTTGTGCTAGAATCGAATGGGAACTGGTGCGCGACAACGGGCTTTGCTGCACTCTTGGTTACGACACTCCCAGGGGACATGCTTAGGAAAATTCCCATTTCCATTAAAAATCATTATGGAGGGTTTATGAGTATATAATTTCTCAATGAAAACATCTTTATGATTATGGATTATATCCATAAACCATTCTATTTAGGTTAGGTATTTTACATGTTCGGAATTATTGTAATTCATAAATTAACATAGTTTATGCTATTGTAGAGAAATGGCACCCAGTAGAAGGAGTGTGAACTGCAGCAATACGTATGATCCAAATAGTAATAAGGATCCTATCTTCCACAGTATTAAACCAACATTTAGAGGGGGAATAGTCTCCCATGTATTCTCAACATATGAAGAAATAGTATCATGTGTTAATAATATAAGTAATGTATTCTCTGAGTCTTATGGAATTGAAGGAATGAAAGAGAAGAAAAGGATGGAAGTGAGAAAGATGGATAAAGGTAAGGGGGAAAAGAAGAATTTTTCAATATGTGATAACTGTGGGAAGAAACACCCTGAAACTTTCCTGAAGGGAATGGTAGTTTGTTATAAGTGTGGAGAAAAAGGACACCAAGTACGTGACTGTAAGGGTAAGAAAAAGGTTTCAAGTGTACAATTCTTCATCTGCAAGGAGTTGGGACACTATGCAAACCAATTCCCGAATCATCAGAGTATGCCCCAAATGATGCTATTGGATAATAATCAAGTTATGATACTACAACAGATGAGGAGGAATGATTAGAGTTCTTATGTTGT
This sequence comes from Viscum album, assembly GCA_963277665.1. Classification (NCBI taxonomy): domain Eukaryota; kingdom Viridiplantae; phylum Streptophyta; class Magnoliopsida; order Santalales; family Viscaceae; genus Viscum; species Viscum album. The sequence continues at coordinate 222,189,256 of OY728147.1, forward strand.
TATTAAAGAATTATGTCATTTGAGTGTTGTAACAACGATGTACTGTTTATAATAATTATGGAGTATACAAGGATTGTATTGTAGTACTATTTCATTATGGACTTGAGATTGTGTGAAAAAAAGAAAAGTGACTCAATAGAACATTAAATTTTTGGAAAATATATGGTTGAGACAAAGATAAACCATAATATGGTTTTTATACCGAGATAGTGATTTCGGAATAATACATGATTGATTTGGATAAATCATATTGGATATTCTTGACTACCTTGAAACTGATTAATGATTTGTATATTCCATTATTGTGGGAGTTTACAACAATTTTGGATAGAAGTAGTATATCCAGTATTCTAGAAGTAATAAGGGATCATGAATGTAATCAATAAGGTTTTATGGGTTTTCAGGATGTTGCAGTGTTTTAAAAGAATATATGATGAAGGTTTTCACATGCTATTACATGAAAAAAATGATCTTCATTGTGTTTACCTACCTTATAAATTTTGGACTATGAGTTTGGACAGAAGTATTTTGGATAAGTCTAGTTTGAGATTATTTTTGGATTTCTATAAAAAGGACTACCCGGAGGTCGGGCGGCAACCCGTCGTGTCCGGTAAGGCTGCGAGACTAGAACCCACAACTGAAGGGCAACAAGGGTGTATCACCTACCACTGACCCATGTGATGTCCTGGATTGAATAATGTAGTTTTTTTTAATGGTTATTCTATATGAATTATAAATTCATTTTTTTAACCCTATAGGGATAGGATAAATAGAATATTATTTTTAAGTTATATTATCCTTTAGAGTGAAAGATGACATTGTGGTAGAACTTAGTTAAAGGATGGGTCTATACTTCTCATGTATTTATTTTTCTTCTTCTCTTATTCAATGAAGAAATTAATTATTATACATTAGTGAAGGGATCTAAAAACAAAAATTGTGTTATCCTAATACCATATGTTTTGTTGAACCGATGGTATTTTAAATCATCATAGATTGATGAATTTATGGCCCTCAATTTTACACTTGTTTGTGATTGATGGACTCAATAACTAGCTATAAATATTTACGTTTTCCCTCCAATTATATGTCTCTAATTACCACCAATGTTCTCTTAATCGATATCATAATTTGGTGGTGACCCTTCCATTTTTTTCTTCTTATTAAGAGTAAATTTTATTATCCTAATTTCGGATTTGGGTTTTCCTGAAGGTAATTTCTATTTTCAACCTTTTATTTTCAAAAAATAATTTCAAATTGCGAGGATGAAACTTATCAGAGGAGGGAAGAATGTAACACCCCAAGATTCTTCGGTACGCTTCCCTTTGAATAATATAGTAGTGTGTGTTGTATGCAACTTTGAGTTCTAACACACACCACAACCAATCAAACTAGCCGTTATGAACAGTAATACCCACTTTTTGAAATTTTATAAATTTTATCTTTCAAAATTCAATTCATTTTTGGATTTCGAATATCGAAATTATCTTAGGGTGAATTTTTGGTATTTTTATGAAAAAATTCATTTTTTGATGAATAGTGAAAAAACACTTAGTTATAGTTTAAAACTGAATTTTTTATTTAAATAATTTTTTATTTTATTTAAATTTAATTAAGGTCAAAATAGATAAATAATACCTATATAAGTTCAATGTAATTCATTGTAGTTAGTTTAGAATAATTTTAGATATATAAAAAGTTTATTGAACTTTTCACCGTCTTTTACCCACCTCCTAGAAGAATTTGGAAATTCACATAAAACGTAATTTTATCGCTTCAGTGAGTATAATTTATAAAATTTGAGAGACAATATTAATATCAAAGAGTAGAATTTGGTTCAATGAGATGAAAATAATTTTTGGTGAATAGTAACTTTTTACTTTTATTTACCACGGTTAAAAGTAAATAGGGTAATTAAGGATAAAAATGATATTAATATTACCCAAACACATGTCCTAATTCTATTGGACAAGTGTATCTCGACCAAAAACAACCTTACGAATAAAATATTATCATTTAGGTACACTTGGATTAGATTAGGACATTTATTATTATTTAAGTCAAAGAAGAGTTAAAAGAGTTAAAATAAAAGTTCAATTACTAACACATTTTTTACATAGAGTTATTCATAAGATAATTTCGATTGTAAATATTAATTATAATTTTAAAAAGATTTCATACGTAATGATATTTTGTTTATAATTTTTAGACATTATATAATTTAATTTATTTATGACACAATGGTGATGCAATAATTACATAATTAGTGAAATATTAAAATAATTGATATTATAGAAACCCAAATAAATATAATATTAGACTTTTAATGAATTACACGAATTTTATAGAATAATATGACATGTTAGTATTGACATAAAAATGTTTTTTTGAAGTAATAATGATGTTATAAGTTTCACAAAAATCAAATACCAAATAGTGTCAAAATTGACATAAAAGAGTTTTTTAAACAAATATTATATTATTAATTGATATTAAATTCTTAAAAACCTATGGATTAGACAAAGGACTTATATCATGATATTTGTATCATTAATGGACCACTTGGTGTTCTCTTGTATGTATATAATATGTTTATTAAATATATAATATAAAAATACAAATAGATGTGGTAAATATCAAACTAATTAACTAAGAGTTAAAACTAAAAGATAAGGTTAATAAAGTGACCAAAACATATCTAAAATATATTGGTTGAGTTTTTTTCGACCCATCCCCACCTTATCCTCGAAATAAATCAGTTTGGAGCCTTTATAAACATAATATAAATTTATTATAAATTAATACTTTATGTTTTTTCTAAAGAGCCCCTCCTCCCCCTTATAAAAACACACCACTTATAACCAATTATTCATATCATAAAACCTTTTGGTTCGACCAAAACCTGCCAAACTATTCTCTAAACTTCCCTCAGTAAAACCTATAGGCCTTGTTTGATCAGAAATCCAACCTAAGGGTCCCTTTTGATCAAATCAAAAGGAAGAACACGAAGAAGAGGTAATGTTTTCACCACCCTTTTTCAAGTTCTTTTCTTCTTCAACTTCTTCTTTCTTTGTTATTACAATTCTAAAATAATAACTCCAGTATCTTCTATATACTGAGATGTTATTATAAATATGGTACAACCATATTCAGTATTCTTTCCATCCTTTTATTGACATGTCAACATACGCGTGTACGTACGACTTACCGTCTCCACGTTGTGGTGTAATTGTTATTCAAAACATTATTATTTGGATGGGTATAATAATGATATGTAATTAATTTAAATAATAAATATAACATGATAATGATTCTGTATATATGATATAATATACAATTATATATTATTTTAATATCAAAACAGTGATACTGTCACTCGTGCGTACGTACGGACTATCGTCTCCACGAACGCGATGAGATTCATTCCCCATCGTATCAATTCAAGTCTAATTCTCATTTGATGATTAAAAATAATGTATAAGTACTTGATATAATTCTGGATATGAATAATATACAACCTATCCGTAACAAACATGGCGTATGTAAAAAACATATAAAAGAAAATGAGTAAGTTAACAGCCGAAACGACGATAATACAAAGATATTATTAACAAAGTAGTGTTAAAAGATCATATATGATATAATATTAATGAATATGATTCGTTTATAACATAATAACAATTATTTCACCATTATACAGTAGTTTAACCTCCCCTCAACCAAGGAAAATTACAAGTTAAGGGTTTATTTCACAATCTCTCCATTATTCGAGGTTGTTTATAAATAATTATCTACTGGGACCTCTTTATCATCCACATCCATTTTTCTTAAAAATATATTTCAAAACATTTTTAATATTTTACATAAAATGTTTTGATGTCATTTATAACTTTTTTGACCTTTTATAAGATGTTTATAAAGTAATCTTTCCATGTTTTTCCAAACAAGGTCCTTTTTAAGCTTTTCGATAGAATTAAGGTAAGAATATTTTTTTAACTTATACGGAGGGTGTGGCTATGTTCCTCCGTTATAAAATCTTTGATGCTTCCATTAAAATATTATAAGTATATTTTCAAGGAAAATGTTTTATTTTATAATTATGTGACTTTTAAATAATTTAAAAAAAAGAGATATTTCTTTCAAATAGTTTTGATTTCATCTTTGTCAACATCCTTTGATGGATTTTAAGCTTATTTGAAGTTTATTTATTATGATACAAAACTTCCATATTGTATTGAAGGATTTTTGATATGTTTGACTATGGATGTGTTATTTTTATACCATTCATGGTTTATAGAGATAGTATTGACATTTCGTATGCTAGTTTTAATACGAATGTTTGTGTTTTGTTTAAACATATTTTTTTGAGGAATGCATTGGACATAATAAGTGATGGGTGGATCCCGATAGAGCTCCTCTATGCATCGGTAGGTCTCATGACACAAACTAGTGTCTTGGCACAAGGCCTTGAAAAAATCTTATTTTTAGTCTTAGCACGAGGCCTTGACTATGTGGTTATGATAGTCTGGCATTATGCATTCCATCATTATGAAAGTGGTTATTGATATTGCATGTGATTATTTGATTAGTAGAATATCCATGTGAATAAGTAAATGGCATTATTTCATTTTATTTCTTCCATATTATGCTGAAGTTCATGTTTACAAGGCTTTTGTTTTAGTTATACATTGCCTTAAATGTTTATGCTAATTTATGAACGTTTTCGCTATATTGTTATCCTTACTTAGCATCGGAGCTCACCCCTTTCAATGTTTAATTTTTCCCAGGATGTTAATATGTTTTTATGAATGACCAGCAGGGATAATATAAGGGGATATGAGTGTGGAGACAAGATGTTGTTGTATTTTTCACTTTATGATGTAATGTAAACTTTATGAATGTATCTAGTTATTCCAAGGCTATTAAACTAATCGGTCTTTCGAGATTTGATCTTTCTTGTGATCATGACAATGTTATGTAATAAGGCACTGACTCTAGGTAACTGGGGTCGGGGCGTTACAGTTGGTATCAGAGGAAATCTAGCAATAACCTTGGAAGCTAGATTTAGATAAACTCTGATTAGAGAACATAGACCTAAGATATACTTTTAGGATTACTATAGAAGAACTTCCTATAATTTTGGTAATGTGGATAATTTGTGAGTTTTCCAAGAAAATACATCCCTATCTAGATACGAGCAGTTAAAGGCGGCTCTGGCACAGATGTACCTAGGGGTAAAACCAGAAAACACCGCTCTGATCTAGACTCTAACGGGAACTAGTGCACAAAAACAGGCCTTGCTGCACTCTTGGTTATGACACTCTCGAGAGATATGATTAGGATAATTCTCAATTTCATTACAAATAATTATGAAGTGTTTATGAGTATATATACTTCCTCAATGAAAAAATCTTTATGATTATAGATTATATCAATAAACCTTTCAATTTACGTTAGGTATTTTACAAGTATGGAATCATTGTAATTCATAAATTGACCTAGTTTATGCTATTGTAGAGAAATGGCACCCTGTAGAAGGAATGTGAACTCCAACAGTACGCATGATCCAAAGAGTAAGAAGGATCATATCTTTCACAGTATTAAGCCAACATTTATAAGGTAAATAGTCTCCCATGTATTCTCAACATATGAAGAAATAGTATCATGTGATAAAAAGATAAGTAAATAATTATCTGAGTCCTATGGAATTGAAGGAAAGCAAGAGAATAAAAGGATGGAAGAGAGAAAGGTGGATAAAGGGAAGGGGGAAAAGAATAATTTTCCGATATTTGATAACTGTGGGAAGAAACACCTTGAAACATGGCTGAAGGAAATGGGAGTTTGTTATAAGTGTGGAGAAAAATGACACCCAGTACGTGACTGTAAGGGTAAGAAAAAGGATTCAAATGTACAATGATTCATCTACAAGGAGTTAGGACACTATACAAACAAATTTATTAATCATCAGAGTATGCCCAAAATGATGTTATTAGATAATAATGAAGTTAAAATACTACCACAGATGAGGAGGAATGATTAGAGTTCTTATGTTGTTATTAAAGAATTATTTCATTTGAGTGTTGTATCAACGATGCACTGGTTATAATAATTATGGAGTATATAAGGATTGTACTGCAGTACTCTTTCATTAAGAACTTGATATTGTGTGGAACAAAGATAAGTGACTCAATAGTAGGTTAACTGTTTTGGAAAATATATGGTTGGGAGAAATGTTAACCGTAATACGGTTCTGATACCGAGGTAGTGATTTTTGAATAATACATGATTGATTTGGATAGACTATATTGGATATTCTTGACTACCATGAAATTGGTTAAAGATTTGTATGTTCCATCATTGTTTGAGTTTACAACATTTTTGGATAGAAGGAGTATATCAATTATTCTACATGTAATAAGGGATCATGAATGAAATCAATACGGTTTTATGGTTTTTCAGTATGTTGCAGTGTTTTAAAAGTATACATGATGAAGGTGTTCACATGATATTACATGGAAAGAAGGATCTTTATTGTGTTTACCTACCTTATAATTTTTGGATGGTGAGTTTAGACTGAAGTATTTTGGATAATTCTAGTTTGTGATTATTTTTGGATTTCCATAAAAAGGACAACCCGGAGGTCGGACGACAACCCGTCGCGTCTGGCAAGGCCGTGAGACTTGAACCCACAACAGAAAGGCGACTAGGGTGTATCACCTACCACTGACCCACGTTATGTCCTATATTGAATAATGTAGTTTGTTTAATGGTTCTCCTAGATGAAATATAAATTCATTTTTTTGACCCCTATACCAATAGGATTAATAGAATATTATTTTTAAGTTATATTATCTTTTAGAGTGAAGGATGAGTTTGTGGTAGAACTTAGTTAAAGGATGGGACTACACTTGTCAAGTATATATTTTTCTTCTTCTTTTATTAAATGAAGAAATTAATTCTTATACTTTAGTGAAGGGATCTTAAAACAGAAATTGTGTTATCCCAATACCATATGTTTTGTTGAACTGATGGTATTTTAAATCATCATAGATTGATGAATTTATGGCCCTCAATTTTACATTTGTTTGTGATTGATGACCTCAATAACTACCTATAAATATTTATGTTTTTCCTCCAATTATATGTCCTTAATTACCACCAATGTTCTCCTAATCGATATCATAATTTGGTGGTGACCCTTTCATTTTCATTTTCCTCTTATTATAAGTAAATTATATTAACCTAACTGTCGATGTGGGTTTTCCCAAAGGTAATTTCTATTTTCAACCTTTTATTTTCAAAAAATAATTTCAAATTGTGAGGATGCAATTTATTAAAGGAGGGAAGAATGTGACACCCCACGATTCTACGGTACACTTCCCTTTGAATAATACAGTAGTGTGTGTTGTATGCAACTTCGAGTTCTAACACACACCACAACCAATCAAACTAGACGTCATGAATAGTAATACCCACATTTTGAAATTTTATAAATTTTATCTTTCAAAATTCACTTTAATTTTAAATTCGGAATATCGAAATTTTTTTAGGGTGAATTTTTGGTATTTTTCTGAAAACATTCAATTTTTCATGAATAGTGAAAAAACACTAAGTTATAGTTTAAAACTGACTTTTTTATTTAAATAATTATTTATTTTATTTAAATTTAATTAAGGTCACAATATATAAATAATACCTATATATGTTCAATTTAATTCATTGGAGTTAGTTTAGAATAATTTTACATATATAAAATGTTTATTGAATATTTCATCGTCTTTTACCCACCTCCTAAGAGAATATTGAAATTCACATAAAACTTAGTTTTACCGCTTCTGTGAGTGGAATTTCGAAAATCCAAGAGACATGATTAATATAAACGAGTAAAATGTTATTCAATGAGATGAAAATAATTATTTGTGAATAGAAACTTTTAGCTTTTTTTACCACGGTTACAAGTAAATAGGGTAATTAAGGGTAAAAATGATATTAATATTAACTTAACAAAAGTCCTAATTCTATTGGAAAATTGTATCGCAACCAAAAACAAACTTATGAATAAAATATTATCATTTAGGTCCACCTGGATTAGATTAGGACATTTATTATTATTTAATTAAATGAAGAGTTAAAAGAGTTAAAATCAAGTTTAATTACTAAAACATTTTTAATATAGGGTTATATATAAGATAAATAGATTGTAAATATTCATTAGAAATATAAAATGATTTCCTACATAATGGTATTTTATTTATAATTTTTAAACATTATATAATTCAATTTATTTATGACAAAATGGTGATGCAGTAATTACCTAATTAGTGATATATTAAAATAATTGATATTATAAATACCCAAATAAATATAATTTGAGACTTTTAATGCATTCCAAAATTTTTATAGAATAATATGACATGTTACTATTGACATAAAAATTTGTTTTCGAAATAATCATGCTGTTATGATTTTCACAAAAATCAAATACCAAATAGTGTCAAAATTGACATAAAAGAGTTTTTAAAACAAATATTATATTATTAATTGATATTAAATTCCTAAAAATCTATGTTTCATCCAAAGGACTTATATAATGATAGGGATATCATTAATGTACCACTTGGGGGGTCTCTTGGATGTATATAGTATGTTTATTAACTATAAAATATAAAAATACAAAGATACATGGTAAATGCCAAACTAATTAACTAAGAGTTAAAAATTAATGATAAGGTTAATAAGGTGACCCAAACCTATCTAAAACCTATTGGATGAGTTTTTTTAGACCCATACTCACCATATACTCGAAATAAATACATTTTGAGCTTTTATAAACTGAATATGAATTGATTATGAATTAATAATTTACATTTTTCTTAAAGAGCCCCTCCCCCCACTTTATAAAAGGACACCACTTCTAACCAATTCTTCACACATTCAAAGACTTTTGGATCAGCAAAACCATGCCAAAATATTCTCTAAACGTCCCTCACTACAACCCGAAGGCCTTAGTTTGATTAGAAAGCCAACCTAAGGATCCCTTTTGATCAAATCAAAAGGAAGAACCCGAAGAACAGGTAATGTTTTCACCACCCTTTTTCAAGTTCCATTCTTCTTCAACTTCTTCATTATTTTTTATTCCCACTCTAAAATAATCACTCCAGTATCTTCTATATACTGAGATGTTATTATATATATGGCACAACCATATTCATTATTCTATTCATCCTTTGATTGACATGTCACCATACGCGCGTACGTACGACTTACCGTCTCCACGTCGTGGTGTAATTGTTATTCAAAACATTATTATTTGTATGGGTATAATAATGATGTTCAATTCATATAAATAATAAATATAACATGATAATGATTCTTTATATATGATATAATATCCAATTATATATTTATTTAATATCAAAAAAGTGATATTGTCGCTCGTGCGTACGTACGGACTACCGTCTGCACAAACGCGTTGAGATTCATTCCCCCATCGAATCCATTCAATTATAATTCACATTTTATGATTAAAAATAATATTTAAGTACTTGATATCATTCTAGATATGAATAATATATAACCTATCCATAACATACATGGCTTATGTTACAAAACATATAAAATAAAATGAGTAAGTTAACACCCGAAATGACGATAATACAAAGATATTATTAACAAAGCAGTGTTAAAAGATCATATATTATATCATATTAATGAATATGATTCTTTTATAACTTAGTATCAATTATTTCACCATTATACAGGAGTTTAACCTACCCTCAACCAAGTAAAAGTAAAAGGTAAGGGTTTATTTCACAATCTCTTCATTATCCGAGGTTGTTTATATGTAATTATCTACTGAGACCTCTCTATCATACACATCCATGTTTCTTAAAAATATATTTCAAAATATTCTTACTATTTTACAGAATATGGGTTAAATTCATTTATACCCTTTTTTGACCTTTTATAAGAAGTTTATAATGGAATCTTTCTGCCATTTTCCAAACAAGGTTCTTTTTAACCTTTTCGACAGAATTGAGGTAAGAATGTTTTTTTACTTTTACGGCGGGTGCAGCTATGTTCCGCCATTATAAAGTCTTTGAAGCTTCCCTTACAATCTTATAAAGATATTTTCAGAGAAAAATTTTATTTTATTATTATGTGACTTTTAAATGATTTAAAAAAGGAGATATTTCTCTCAAATAGTTTTGATTTTATCTATGTCAATATCCATTGATGGATTTTAAGCTTATATGAAGTTTATTTATTATGATACAAAACTTCCATATTGTATTGAAGGTTTTGTGATATGTTTGACTGTGGATGTGTTATTTTTATACCATTCATGGTTAATGGAGAAAGTATTGACATTTCATATGCTAGTTTTAATACGAATGTTTATGTTATGTTTAAACCTGTTCATATGAGGAATGCATTGGACTTAAAAAGTGATGGGTGGAGCCTGCTATAGCTCCTCGATGCATCGGTATGTCTCATGAGACAAACTAGTGTCTTGGCACAAGGCCTTGACAAAATCTTATTTGTAGTCTTGGCAGGAGGCCTTGACTATGTGGTTATGATAGTCTGTCATTATGCATTCCATCATTATGAATGTGGTCATTGATATTGCATGTGATTAGTCAACTAGTAGAATATCCAGGTGAATAAGTAAATGGCATTATTTCATTTTATTTCTGCTATATTATGCTGAAGTTCATGTTTAAAGGCTTTTGTTTTAGTTATACATTTCCATAAATTTTTATGCTTATTTATGAATGTTTCCTCTATATTGTTATCCTTACTGAGCATCTGAGCTCACCCCTTTAAATGTTTTATTTTTTCCAGGATGTGAAGAAGTATTTTATAAATGACCTATAGGGATAGTATAAGGGGATATGAGTGTGGATACAAGATGTTGTTGTAGTTTTCACTTTATGATGTAATATAAACTTTATGAATGTATCTAGTTATTCCAAGGATACTAAACTAATCGATCTTTAGATATTTGATCTTTCTTGTGATCATGCCAATGTTATGTAATAATGCACCGAATCTGGGTAACTAGGGTCGGGGCGTTATAGGAAAAGCTATCTTCGAGGGATATTGGACATTTTCAGGTTCTTGAGTGGGTTAGTGATGTGGCTTATTGTTTGGCTTCTCCACCATGGTTTAGTGCAGTCCAAAATGTGTTTCATGTGTTGCAGTTGAAGAAGTATCAGCTGGATCGTGACCATGTGATTCGATGGGATCATGTTGAGCTAGAACCAGAAGCTTCATTGGTGCACGTGCCAGTGCGGGTTGTGGATAGGAAATAGAAAGTCTTGCATGATAAAAGCATCGGTTTAGTTCATGTTTTGTGGAAACATTGTCATATTCAAGAGGAGACGTGGGAGCGGGATAATGAGATGGTGGAGCAGTGGCCCGATCCCTTTCGGCAAAGGGCAGGTTCACTACTTTCCTAGGATGGAAAGTCCAATGGTGGGGAGAATGTAGCACCCTTGGATTGAGGTATGTTGCCTATTTTTTGCATTTTTATGTATTTAAAGTGTATGGAATGAGTTTGGAAGAGGATAAGAGAGTTTGGAATGGTTTTGGATGATTTTGGAGGCTTTTAAAGTGGTTCACAGTTTGAGCACGGTTAGTGGAAACCATGCGGGTTCCCCAGGAAACTATGTGGACCCTTGTTCACGAGACAGTAGGCCTCGCATGGACTGCGCAGGGTTTTCCAAACTGTGCGAGGAAACCGTGCGGACCCTGGCACACGAGGCAGTGGTGTGCGCATGGTTAGCACATAGTTTTGAAAACCGTGCGGGCTAATCGTGCGGCCACTTAAAGTTAGGGTTATATGTTCCGGGCCCACTCGGATTGCCTCATTTCACTCCAATCTTCCTCCCACTCGAGGATCACTCCGGATTTTGGGTTTTCATGGGTTAGGGGTGCTCTCCCACTCTGTTTGGAATTATTTCTAAGGGGTTTCAAGGTGTATTCAAGGTGGTTTCTCCCGAGTAAGTCTCTCCTCTTGGTTTCCTTGTGTTTTCCTCTAGATCTACATCCCTCTCTTTCTTGGTTTTCTATATCTACCCTCATTATGTGTAGATCTAGGGTTTTGGTTTCCTTGGATGTTAATTTTAAGTCTTGTGATGGTTAAGGAAGGTGATCTAGACAGGTTTTGGTGGTGCATTCGCAGGTTTTGAGGTGTGGTGGCTTGTGGGTTGATTTCTCGGAACCCAAAAGGTAGGTGGCTTCTCTCTTGACTCCACATGGTTAGAACTAGTGGTTCCTTGTTACAATTAATTTTTTGTTCTTGAAATTAATTTTTTTTGATGTGAAAAATTGGTGGAAAATCCCTTGGGTGATATTTTGGGGATTTTTGGGAAAATAGGGTTTTGTGTTGAAATGCTTTTGTTGTGGATTTTAAAATAGGGATTTTAAAATGGGATGCTATGGTTGATTTGTGAAAATGATTGATAGAAAGGGTTTTCAATAAAAATGTTATTTTATTGAAATAGGGTTTTTCATGGAAAATGGTTTTCAATAAATGGGTGATTTATTGAAGTGAATTGACATGTAATGGAATTGGTTGATTACATTATGTTGTTGTGACCGTGATGGATAATATGCTAGGTTGTGATTAGTTAAATTGGTGTGTGGAAGTGGGTGGTAAGTACCACTATAAAAATGGGGATGGATAGTGGATGGAAGGTCCACCATCAATGATAAGTGGACAGGAAGTTCCACTAGTTGTAATGGATGAAACGGGTTGGATGGAAGCTCCACCGTTATGATTGTTTTGTTGTGTATTGCTTTGCAAGATGGAATTTTTGTGCTAATGGGTAAATGTTGGATTGGTTGTGTCTTGTCGTTTGGATTTCAATTGATTTCATGGGTTGATTGTGATGGATTGGTAAGATAATGGTTGGCTTATGGTAATGGTTGCACTTGTGATTATTTTATATAAACTATTTTATACAAATGTGCTAAAAGTTTTATCCTAGTGGCGTGTGTAGGGAAGTCAATTGGGGAAATCCTACTGAGTTTTATTACTCACCCCATTCTTTGTCATTATGGTGTATTTACATATGCTGTGTACCATGACACAGGAAAAGGTAAGGCATCTCCCTCCTTTAGTGGTGCATTGTGGTGTCTTGGTGGATCTTGGATCTTGGAGCTTGGTGTGGAGTTGTGGTGGTGTCGTGGCTCATGGGGTTCTTGTTGAGTCTTCCGGATTGTACTCTGATGTTGTATTGGGTTGTGTTGTCATGTGAGATTATGGATTATCTAGTTGTCTTTGGTAATTTATGAGTTTGGTTTTGTTGACATGCATCATTTAGTTGCGTTTGTTTGGTTGGTTTTTTCTAAAGGGAAAATCATTCCCCAATTGTTCTCGCAACCCTCGGCATTTATTGCCAGCCTTTAATGCCTTGGGAACATCTCTTAAGGCCAAGTAACTATCACCGCCTCCTCAAGCCAATGAGGTAGGGGCGGGTTGTTACAATTATCCTTTTCATTTTTTGGAAATACGGTAACTTGGTTTGTGGATGTGTGGACTACTACCTCCTCAAAGCAATGTGATTCATTCACTATATACATGGAAAGTATAAATGATGGTTTTAAAAAACATATGTGACTTATAAGATATTAATATAATAATATAATGATAATATATATATATATGTATATATGTATATATATCACTTAATTTTTAAATATATAAATGAAATTAAAGTAGCATTCATATGTATGTACATCATACCGTCTCTAGAAATGGTCTATTCCATTTCATATCTCCAAATTTTATGGATTAATCTAAATAAATATTTACTGAATATAAATGATTTTAAATAATGATTTACATTTTTTATATCATGAAATCATAATATTATTAATAGGAAAAAAATAACAAGTTAAAACATACTCCTAAAATAAGGCAATTAACACCAGAAATAGTAAAACAAAATAAATATTATTAACAAAATGAATAATAAGATATTATAAAAAAATTATACATGACATTATAAATATTAATATGTTCTTGGAAGAAGTTAATAACATTATTAAATCCATTATACATATTTTCAAAGTACTTTCACCCAAAAGTAAATGCACGGTAATGAATTTCCATCTCACTTTTTACATTAATGAGATAAATGTCCTATTCAACACTAACTTGTTTTGTGTGGGTAGTCTACTACCCTTTATAATATAATATATCATTAATCCTTTTAGATTCAGTGAAAATAAGGTTTTAATTTTATTTATCTCATCCAAGGGGTTTTAACTTGAAAATTTCCAACTTTTTAAAGTTATCTTGCAATCTCACTTTCTTTGGTGATTGTCAACATTCTCTTAAAATAATCACATTATCATAATATTTTTTCAATAGAAATTATACTTATTTGTGACATACATATTCTTTATGATGAATATGATTATTTAATAAACCTTATTCAATTTTTAAAAATTTATTTTACTTTCAAATTTATTTCATTCACTACGGAAATATTGAGAAATCATTTTCCTTTAACCAATACGGATATTTATAATGAATTTTTTTTATGAATTTCAATAAATTATTATATATATGACGAATAAGTTTTAAAATAAATAAATAAGTTTGGGATTGTTTAATGAAAACCCTATGGTTTGGGGACTGGTTCATCCAAGCTCTACAGGTTGTGGGCCAGTTAATTCAAGCCCCACAATGCATCAGTAGTCTCATGAAACGAATCAATTGGCCAAATCAAATTAGTTTAAATTGTCTTGAGAATATTTCTTAATGGTAAATGTATCATGTTCTTGGGAAACATGAATCCCAATAATTAATAATTTTTTATTGATAATTCAGTTGTTATTATTATCCCTATGATTTTTTATTTGACATTATCAACGGATGCACTTCATTTTCAGTTTATTGATTAAATGGAAAGTGTTTCAATTATCTACCATGCCATATTGATTATTCAATATCTATATTTATTGTGTTCATAGTTACATACATTTTTATGATGATTATTCTCATTGATTAATTATTTATTCTATTATACATACCCTTAATGGTCATTTTATCTCACCCTTATTTTGTTTCCTTTCCCCAAGAAATAAAGAACAAATAATTGAATGAGCATCAAAGGATGAATACCATTTCATTTTTTATGTATAATGTTTTATTTTCTATTATCCAATGTAATGTGGGTATCATTTATGTAATATGGTTTTCCAATATTACTAATATAATCATTAATTCATTATTTTATTCCTTGAAATTATTCCAACATAATAAAGTAAGGCATTTTCTCTAGGATTATGGGGTAGGGTTGTTATAGTTGGAATCAAATTTAGATTATTAGAATCTGTAGGTACTAGATTATGGAAAACATTGATTATATAAAAACCCTAATGTATAATTTGAGGATATATATAGAATAACATCATATAATTTTGATAAGGTGTATATTATGTGGGTCTTACAAGGAATAAATCACTATCTGGATATGTTATGTTTACATGGTTTTAGAATAGATGTAGTTAGGGGTAACAACTCTAGAAAGGTGTATTGATCCAAGATCAAGCATAACCTGGTACATAAAATGGTTCTTACTGTAAACTTTTTATGCCACTCCATGTAGATATTATTAGGATAGTTGACATTTTATTTCCAAATCACTATGAAGGATTTGAATGGTTAATAAAAACAAAAGTCCTAGGTCAAACCCAAGTTACCTTAAATTGAAAACAATTTGTCAATATTTATACATCCTAAAAATTATTATATGATTTTTCCACGATGATTATGGTTGTTGACTATGATTTTTGGATTTATTTAATTGATGTAACCTTCAGGATTATTATTATCATTGAACATGAAGGACTAGGTGTTTTTAATAAGCAACCAAATGGGATGTTTATAAGAGTGAAGGATATCATGTTAATGCCTAATAAATTTTACTAAAATATGATTAATAATAAATACCATAACCACGTCTCAGACTCACCCAATAATACAAGGAGAGTGTTTTCTGAGAGCATGAGTGGTAGGGACCCTAGAAGAAAAATGGATTGATTACCATAGTGTAAGAAATGTGAAACGAGACACCCCAATAATTGTCTTAATGGAATGGGGAAATGATTTATCTGTGGGAACTATGGCAATAATTAAAATAATTTCCAAAGAAAAAATGATGAGTTCAATTGATGGAAATAAATTTCAACTTAAGGATCCATTTATAGTTTATTGACCTTAAGGTGGTGATCCTAGGAATTACCCAATTCAATCACCACGTTTATAGGATAAAATATAGACCATGTATGGACCTATGTTGAAATAAATGGATGGAGTATTTCTGTATTGGGGTTGTATTGAAAACCGTAATTAAATGGATATTTAATTATTAAATTTTAAGGATATACATCATATATTTTTTGTAACTATATTAATATCATTTTAGAAAAAGGAAAACATATATGTATGGTGACAACCTATAAAATCATGAATGGAAGTGGGGCTTGAACCCATGCTCGAATGATGATAGGGGTTATATGCCCACCACTAGCCTACGTGATGTCCTAGTTATTGTGTTATTATTTTTAGTTAAAATAATTTAGTGAATAAATGTAAATGATAAACCATTGTTATCAATTTTTAGGTTTATATCTTAAATTATTAACAATATTTTTTTTGAAATTATTTAGATACAAAAATAATGACTTTTTTATGTTTCTCACAATCCATAAAAAGTGAATTTTAGCGCTTCAAGAATAAAAACTTATCATTTTTAGATATCTATTTTTAGAAGTAACTGTTGAATTAGAACTTGATTGAATCCCAATTTTTTTTGAAATTGTGTATATTTCCTTATATTCTTGGTAAATAAATGAATTCATCAAAATTAGGAAAATTACCTTAAATCCAAAATGTTGTCCTAATACATTAATTTTTATTGAATCGATGGACTTTTCAATCTTCATATATTTAAATATTTTAGGTCCACAATATTCAATTGATGGCTCAATTTTTTTATCAATGACCTCAACCATTCCCTATAATTATTTATTCTTTTCTTCCAAGTCCATGTTTTCACTTCCCACTAATGTTATTTCATGTAGAATAATAGTTATATGTTATTTCATGTGACCTTTGTACTTATCATTTGCACTTATTAAGAGGGTATTTTTTAAAACATTTTAGGATGCGAGTTTCTACAATAAGTTATTTTTTAAATATCATAACCTAAATTACCGAGATCGATTATAAATTGCGAGGATGCAATTTAATAAATTTTGGGAGAATGTAACACCCTGAAATTTTAAATTAAGAACATTGTATTCAAAATCATGTATGACACGCAAGAACAAGTGAATAAAGGAATATAATATCCCAAGGATTTAAAATGTATTTACTATTTCAAGTCAATTAAATCTATGATATAGTTTTCAATGAATGCAACTTTGAGTTTTCTGAGGTTATACACAATAACAACATTCTTCAATAACTTGTGTTACATACAAGACACATTCTAAATAAAAACTATTAATATTATTAATTAAAATGAAAATTATCTCCTAACCATTAAATTAATGATTTTAAATTGGATTAAATTAATTATGAATATATATTATTTAATTCATTCTTTTCCAATAAATTATAAAAGAATATTGAAACCAGATGAATATAATGGAAAGGTTTATATAAAAAAATTAATTTGAGTCTCCCAAATAAATTTATCATAAATAAATAAATAAATTAATATATGTTATGATATTATTAATATACATATAATATATTCAATAAAATATTTTTGCAATTTTCCAATATATTTTATTGGCATATGATGAGAACAAAACCAGTTTTATGCATAAAAATCTATATTTTTCTAAAGGCAGTTTTGCTGTCTTATAATGGTGAACCTATTTTAAATAAAACATTTGAATCTTTTATAAATTTCATTTGTAAATGTAAACATTATTTTTCAAATAGGAACATCAAAATTATCTTTGGGTGAATTTATGGTATTCTTTAAAATATTTTCTCTTTCTGATGAATTGTGAAAAATGATGAATTTTAATTGAAAATGAATTTTTATCTTAATTTATTTCTTAGTTTAAACTATATTTTTATTGTATTTAAAATATAATTAGTTAAATTAAACATATATTGGTCTAATTTAAGTCATTTTAATCAATTTATAATTGATATTGGATATAAAAACATTTCAAAATTTTGAACATTTCTTCATTAAAAAACCTATTTTCTCATCCTA
The DNA here is from genome assembly GCA_963277665.1 of Viscum album. Classification (NCBI taxonomy): domain Eukaryota; kingdom Viridiplantae; phylum Streptophyta; class Magnoliopsida; order Santalales; family Viscaceae; genus Viscum; species Viscum album. The sequence continues at coordinate 222,207,513 of OY728147.1, forward strand.
TCTATGTGATTACATTTAAATTAATTTATACCAATTATGAAATTTTAATTTGAAAAAATAGATTCCATATTTGGAATCAGCATTATTTATAATTTATATTATGTTTTAATTTTTTTTCAAAAAAAATTAGTGATTGTAGTTAAATTCAGTTATAGTGATTGAGGTACAATTAAGCTTAACGAAGGAATATGACTTAAAAATAATGTCCAAAATGACATAGAAAATTGAAAAAAACCTATTTTATGACCATATTTCGACCATATTCTACATTTAATATAAATTTTTTATTATTGGAGTGACCTGATGTAAGAGAGACCTCTCAATGGTGTTTACTTTTTATATTTTCAAGAATGTCACTCCTCTTCCACTATAAAAAGGAACTTAGAACACCCACTTATTCTAACCTATAATGTCATATTTCACATTCTAATGCTTCCCAAATAAGATTTCCACATCCATAAAATCTTATTAGAGGACTCAATTTTGGCATAAGTCCAACCTTTGTAAGTATTTTAGTATAAATAAAAATTAGTTATCTGAATATGAGGTAACATTCTCCAATGATGAATTTTGTTTCTTTTGCTTCTCCACCCCTCCATTTATTTTTATATAATTAATACATAATAACCACATTAAATTGAATATAATTATATGTTTTTATTCTAATATATATCCCTACACTTTCACATGAATCCATTAAATGTGATATACAACCGTTGATCATGTGTATGGCAGACTATCGCCTCACGAACCGATGTCTTTCATTATTCAATTACCACAATTAAAGGTTGAAATAATTATCAACTTATAGATTATTAATTATATATATGATAGTTTTGATGTATTAATTCTTCTATAATTTTTATTTAACACGTACATTTATGTTTTCCATTTTGTGGTAATATGATAACCTCGTTTGTGGATGTGTATACTACCGCCTCCTCAAATTGAGGTGATTCGTTTACACTATACATAGAATTTAATAAATATGGTTCTAAAAATACATATGTGAAATATATGAAATAAATATGATACTTTAATGATAATATAAATATAAAACTTAATTTTTTAATATGACAATGAAATTGAAGTGGTGTCCATGCGTATGCACGTCCTACCATCTCCATGAACGGTGCATTACATTTCATATCTATGAAATTTATGGATTAAAATAAATATATGTATAAGAAATATATATTATATTTAAATCATGTATTACTTTCAAAATATATTAAAATCAAGATCTAATTAATAAGAACAAAAATAACAACTAAAAACATTCTCAGTAAACTTGGAAATTAACAACAAAAATAGTGAAAATAATAAATGATTATTAAAAAATATGTAATAATATATTGTAATAAGATAATAGATGTAATAATAAATATAAATATGCTTATAGTATAAGTTAATAACATGATGAAAACCATTATTATGTATTTTAAATTATGATCACCCCAAAGGAAATGCAAGGTATGATATTTTCATCTCATTTTTTATATCTGTGGGATAAATGTCATTTTCACCACTTACTTATTTTTTGTGGTGTATATACTTCCCATTATGGTATATTATATCATTAATCCTCATATCTTCATGGTATTTAGGTTTATACTTTTAATTATCTCATCCAATGTGTTTTCACATGAAAATTTCCAACTTGTAAAAGTTTTCATGTAATCTCACTTTCTTTTGGGATAGTTAAATTTATCTTTAAACAATCACTTCATCATATTAACATTTAAATTTAATTTAAAATTATTTTTTATATCCATATTATTTTTTTATGGACAAGATTATTTCCTAAAACATATTATATTATTACATATGGGTTTTACTTAGAATGTTATTTTGTTTACGTGGGAAATATTGATAAATCTGTATCCTTATTCAACACAGATATTTGATAAGGCACATTGTATATAAATTTAAATATATTATTATATATAGGAGGAATGATTTGGACAGGAAATAAATGGGTTTTGGACTGGTTAATGCAAGCCCTATGGGTTTGGGACCGGTTAATGTAAACTCTATGGGTTGGGGACTGGTTAATACAATCCCCACGATGCATTGGTAGTCTCAAGAGATGAATTAGTTGGGAGAAATAAGATTAGTATAATCTATCTTGAGAATATATCTTGATGGTAAATGTATCATATGCTGGGTAAAATTTACATCTTGTAATTAATCATTTATTTTATTTATAATTTAGTTATTATTATTATCCATGAGATTTTTCTTTGAAATTATGTATGGAAGCATTTCATTCTCAATTTATTGGTAAAATGAAATGTTTTCAGTTATCTACTATGACATATTGATTATTAATTATCTATATATTTATATGGCATGCGTTCTTAGTTATTTACCTTTCTATGATAATTATTCTCATCGATTCATCATTTATTTAACTATACTTTCCCTTAATAAGAATTTCATATCACCCTTATATTTTTTAGAATCACTAGGATATGAATAATAAATATTTCAATGAGATTTAAATGACTTAGTTAAAAAAATTAATTATTTATTATGGTTTTTTTTCGATTTCCCAACGTCATACAGGTATCATGTATGTAATATTATTTCCAAAACGTGTTAAACTAGTTAGTCATTCTAGATTTGATTATTTATAATCATGCCAATATAATAAAGAAAGGCACCAGATCCAAGCATCTGGGGTTGAGGAATTACATGTAAAATATTTTCATTAAACCCATCATTATTACATTCCATATAAAGTGTGAAAAAATCACATTACTTCATAGGGAGGTAGTCTTCCATACAAACAAGTGATGTTGTTTTATTTCTACAATTTGGAAAGCATAATGGTATGTGTGATCTAGTAATTAAATAAGTATAATAATATCATAAATATAATATATGAATTAAAAATTCATCATTATATCCAATCGTACGAAGTGTTAGTGGGAAAATTTTTATCGGTTCGTGAGGTGGTACTTTAACTTATACACGAATGATAGCATTGCGGACCATTTAATACAAGTGGAGATAGCTAGAAGACAATACCATAACATAAAAAAACCTACATATGTTGAAGATATTGAGGATATTATATCTTCATGATATAATAATAATTGAATGTGTTGTAGTAATAAATAAACGAAAAATTCTTGTTAATGATTGTTACCTATACATTGGGTATCATCCTTAGTTTTTCACAAAAGGTCTCACTAGGTTGGATTTATATCCAAAATAAGGATTCAAGGATGTGGGTATTGAGGTTGAGAATTGATTTTGGTATGTATTTTCTGAACCAAAATTTTTTGAAGCTGTGAAGTGTAGAGGAGATTGGGTGGCCTTTTAAATGTGCAGTGAGGGCACACTTTCAATTTTTTGGAAGATAAAATTCATCCCATATTTTTTCACATCATAAGGATATAGTAGTTGGACATTATCAATAATAGAAGAGTTAATTCCTAAATATTTATATATAATGAGTGTTATATATGTTTTCATTAATTTTTAACCCTTCTCATTTTAGTTTAACTCCTGGTAAAACATATTTTCCTTAACTATGGTAAACAATTTTAGTTATTTTTACAATTAATTTTCATAAACAACTAAGTTTAAATTAGTATAAAATATATATTATTTTGATTCCAAATATAGAATCAATTTTTTAAATATTACATTCATATAATTGAAATTTTTTAATTGTAAATTAATCCTATAGACGAGGTAAGAAAGAGTGTTTTCAAAGAGAAAATGTTTAAAATTTTATAAAGATAAATGAAATTTCAAAATGAAATTGATTATAATGACCTAAATTAAATTAATATATATATTTGAACAAATTTTACTTTATTAAAAATTCAAAATTTAATTTATCTATATAAATATCTTAAATAAAAATTCATTTTCAATTAAAATTCAGTATTTTTCACTATTCATCATAAAATTAATCATTTTAAAAAAACCCAAAAATGTACCTTATGATAAATTTTATATTACAATTTGAAAAGTGATGTTTATTTTTTAAAATAAATTTTCTTAAATTGATAAAATTTAATTTTAATATAAGTATGCTAAAAGATATAAAACTATATTTAGAAAATGCAGTTTTAAGCATCAAATTAGATTTATTCATATCTCTTATCTGGAAAACACATAAGATGAGTGTTAAAAAATTTATTAAATATATAATATAGAAATTTCATTAGAAATATTATAAATGTGTTTTTTTACATTTATTAAGGTAAATTTTTTTAGTCTTCATAAAAATAGTTTTTCAGAAAAAAAATACTTTATTTTCAAATAATTTTGATTTTCCTTTTTCCTAAATTGTTCACCAAATAATACATTATATATACATGTGTAAATGATATATTTGAATATTTTGTTTAATTTTATTCATACCCATCATTATAATGTGTAGGTGATAACCATCTTGAATGTTCTGATTAACCACGATGATAACTTTTTTCCCTATCTGAATCACTACAACCCTCATCATGGGGAGACTCTCCGGAAAATTATATCTCAATGATAGAACTCCAAGGACCTATGAAATCAATCAATATAAGATTTATAACAAATCTAGGATATTCCCATACACTCACTGATGAGCTTGTCCATTTCCATCATGGCATGCACTGTCTCTTAAACAAGCAGAGGTACCTCGTCAATCTCAGTCTAGCATATAGGTGACCAACAGGGTCTCCAAAACAAGGCCTCAATAGGTTACTTGCCGATAGTAGATTGGAAGATATTATTATGAACAAATTATACCAATGGAAATTGATCTTCCCATATCTGAATTATGTACAACTCATAAGTCCTTAGTATATCCTCCAGCATCTGGATAGTGTGCTCGATATGACAATCTATTTGGGGGTGGATGGTTGTAATCATCCTTGTCTTAGTCCTAAATTCCTCCTATAGACCTCTCCACAATTGGGATATGAACTGTGCATCATTTTCATAGACATTAGCCAGTGGAACCACATGAAAGAGAATGATCTCAAGTACATAAAATCTCCCCAAACTCTTTACTGAACTCTACTCCCTAATGAAAAGGAAGTGTGTTGACTTTATGAGTCAATCAACTATTACCAAGATGAAGTCATGACCTCTTGTTCTCCATGTAATATGTATCATAAATTTCATTGATATGTGATCCCATTTATGCATTGGGATATCATGGGGCTGTAACAAAACTTCCAGAACCCAGTGTTCAACCTTCACCTGATGATTGGTGAGATACCAACATATAAACTTTTCCATGCACTATCTCATATTGGAAAACCAAAAAATCCACTAAATTTCTCTATAAATAATCCCCACATTGGGGTGTATGGCCAAATGATATGTGTGAAACTCTCTCATCAACTCGTTTTGCATCATGACTAGGACTGTCATCTATACTTTGAAGTGATTACGTGATTCACTCCTTCAGAAAAACCATCCGGTGAATATCTTAAGGGTATATGGTCACCCAGGACCTCATGTTCAATATATCCAAACTGGAACTCCATCTCACAATGGATAAATGTAGGAGTTAACACCATCGACTAAGAAAAAGTTAAACCCTCGTTATCAACTTAGGCCAGCTGCAAGGTAGAAAACTGCTCTAACACCTCCTACACCAAATGAGCCTAGGACTTCCAGTTAAGGGAATCTATCACCAGGTTTCCCTTCCCAATAGTATAGACTATAAAAATGTCTTAGTCCTATAAGAAGTCCAACTAGTTCCTGTGTGTCTGTTTTAACTCTCACTACATGAATATATACCTGAGACTCTGATGTTTTGAATAAACAATAAAGTGCTCTTCCAGAAGATAGTGTCTTTATATCCTCATATAAAAGTCTACTACAGCCAACTCTAGGATGCGAGTCATGTAGTTCTTCTCATTGAGTCTCAACTTCCTTGACCCATAAGTGATAAATTTATGTGTGTTAATCAACACATAATCGATCCCAGATCCTCGGGCATTAAAATAAACTATTTACCCTACAACCTCCAATAGTAGTCTCAAGACAAGATCACTCATCAGCCTCAGCCTCAACTCCTCAAAGGCCCTCTGAAACTACTCAGTGTAGTTAAATGGCTACCCATTCCATTTCAGGGTGGTCATAGGGTCCACAATTCGAGGTAATTCTAATAAGAACCTCTTGTAGTTCCACCTACAAGACAAGAACACTCTACACCTCTAACATGGTCTTAGGTTGATCCCACAAAAGAACTGTATCAATCTCCACCAGTTCCATAGCTAATTCATGATCAAAACTAATATTCCTTAAAAAGTGAACCTCATGGATCTAGAAATGGAACATCGAGAGGTTACCATAAATTTGAAGCTCCACATGAATATATAGTACTATCTTCAAGTTATCTAAATGATCCTCCTCTAACATAGTGTATATGATTATATCATTAATGAAGAAAAGAAAAAAATATCCAAGTATGGATATAAGATCATGTTCATAAAATCCATAATGATAGTAGGGGAATTCATCACACCATAAGGATACACAAGGATCTCATTGTGTCTGTAGCAATATGGGAAGAATAACTTTAGAATATCAGCCTTGTGAACTCTAAACTAGTGGTAGGCAAACCTAATATCAATTTTCAAGAACCAAATTGTTCCTCGCAACTGATCAAATAGGTAGTCAATCCTTGAAAAGGGGTACCTTATCATTATTTTTCCATTATTTGGGTAGATATAATACCTAAAAAACTATAAGCTCTCAAATTCATTTTTCACAAATAACCCTTGATCTACCCAGGGGGACACACTTGGTCTAATAAAAATCTTCTCTCAGAGGTCCTACAATTGCAACTATGTATTGTAGAGATTGAGAGGTTCCATCTGATATACAGTACAATATATATCATCCCTCTAGGTATACAATTTAATATGAAACTCTAAATACCACAATAGAGGTAGTCTTAGAATTTCCTAATGGAAACGTCTATAACCTCATCCATGTCTAAAGGAATCTAGATGTTTGAAGAGCCTACAACACTAAGGTCTATACTCCCCAAATTATGGATAATGGGATTTATCCTCCTTCTCACAAAACCCATTCACCCTACCATAAGATATATCTCAAAAAAATGAGAATCTCACCCCAATAGTAAAGATCCATCAAACAGATCTGTGGTGATAGTTAGTGTGGTCTCAAAATAAAGAAAAACTATTTTCACCCAAGATGACATTATAGGGATCCATTGTGATGAACACAATTTCCCATGAGAACCACATTACACTAACCAATATCTCACACTTATTAATGATAACATATATTGAGAAATTATTCCCTATTGAAACCTCAAGAAAATGTTTTTGGGATAAACCCTAAACTGAGAGATCCATCTCTCACACTAAGAGTAAAGAGATGAAGGAATTATTCTGAGATGCTTCTAATAATACTAAAACAATATTAGAATAAACAAAAATAATAACTTTAATCTCATGTGATTCTAGGTCAAACCCACTCATTGCCTATGACTGTCTGTAGCTTTGATCTCCCCCTCCCTAAGCCTAACATGGGATTCCTAGTGGTGATGGTGGTGGTGGTGGAAGGATCTCATAGTGTCATCAACAACCCACAACTTCTTGTATAGGATCTCCACCTTTTTCACATCCATCTCAACCTACCAAGGGACCACCATACACGTTCTTAGGAGATCAATGATCAAGAAGTTTCCACTCCAATGGTGGTGCGTCGTCTGTCTTTCTTCTCCCCTTACAACGTCTAGTTAAAAAATCACGCACCATATGACTACGCTTTTCACATGTACATGACTTCACCTCCCGAGGCCACCCTGATCCTATGAATGGTCTCTATTCCACATGATGAAGTTCTTGAGTTGGGTCTCATGGAGGCCTCCAACACTGAGATCCTACTGACTAGAATCATATAGAAACTACAAACAACTCAATGCTATAATTCCAGCTACTAGATTTAGCTACATAATATCCATTTCAATTCAATATCTATGTTACCAATTCCCACTCCAACACTCCTTCATAGGTGGGAATGCACAAGGCCACTACATGGGAAAGGATATACCTACAAAAACTCTACTCATACTTTCTTTCTTGGAAGTAGAAATACCTAATAATGTTATGGTAGTATCACATAAGGTATGTGAAAATTTTTGCATACTCATCCATTAACATCCCTCCTTATTTCGTCTCCATAAGATTATAAATATTAACAATGAAAAAAATAGGGGTGGTACTGCTACTGGAATAGATGATGGAAGTCATTCCAAGATAGCGTTGACTCATCATGATTCTGTGTAACTTGATTTTACTATCACCCAGTTGATACATGGAAAATTCTAGATACTGTAACAACCACTTGATCAGTAATTTTCCTAATAATATTGAAAACAAGGATCACTGAATCAATAAAATCCTTTGTCGCTTGGGGATCTAACTCACCATCGAACCTCATCTTCCTCTAGCGCTAGAACTCACGTAGTGCACTAAGCCTTCGCACATCTTGATCCAGCTCTTATTGTATGATCCACTTCTCAACATGCGGGGGAGTTGATAACTAACCACCTAGAAGAAGATTCTCATGGGATAAACACTAATCTAAGGCATCATCACCCATCATATAATTTTCATGATTCAGAATTGATAGAATTGGTTGGTTTTCTTCGCAGATACATCCTAAAAAATTAATCAAGAATTACCACGGTCATATGAGTACATATATACATGGGTAGATGACTCAAGAAGGTTAGTCAAAAGATTCAATCTAATATGATGCATGTATTATTCATCCTCATAAACAATGTCTTGGTATAAAAAGTTAACAAGCTGGTAGTCAAAGTCCTAATAAATGGATACATTGGTCATTACAAAAACCCTAGGTTTCATGGCCTAAAAGCCACTCTTAATACACTTTGAAATCATTTACCTAAATCCCAAAAATTATTCATAAGGGGACTAATCAAAAAATCATCACAAGGAAAGAACCTTTTATGATACTAATCTGTCAGGACCTGACCCAATAGGGCTCAAGCAGCAACTACCACAAGCTCGCCACATTAGATCAGGGGGTGGTGACTTCCACTGAAATGAATAACTAATATGGGAGGATGTTTATAAATGTTCTTGTACACACACAACAGACCATCTCTTTTCATAAATGAGGTGTACTAATAATAATACATGCAACATCTAGAGAATAATCCATGCATGTAAAGCCTCTATAGTGTACAAGAGTATGACAACGTAAAATGATATGTCAAAGTGAAAAAATATATGCCCAAACAAAAAGATGTCCTAACTAGAAAAACTAGAAATTAAAATGCTGATAGATCCTAGCTCTGAATCACTTATATCAGGCCACTATACAAAGTCAAATACACAAGGTATCTTTATTCTCCTCTTTAATTTCCACCGACTTTCTCATTATCTACATAAGACATAAAACCGGTTAGAAATATCCCATGTAGTAGTGAGTATTAGAATACCCAATATGACACCGTGAAAGCTACATGTGGAACAGTAAGAGACACAATAGGAATAGAATGCTCAACCCATAGAAAAAGAGTAACAAAATCCAACAACATGGTTACAGATATGGATGTATATTGTCTTTAAAAAAATCCAAAACAATATAGAAAGGGACTCTCTATCTCACATACCAACCCATGAAAAGAGTATTTCATCAATTCTAGAGGTCCATCATTAATGACCAACATCTCTTATGTCTTTCCATAGGGGTAACTATACATATGGTCCATTCCTCTCCATTATGATTCCCAATTAAGGGGGAACAATCTCTAAGAATATGACACATTCCCTAGTGTGTCTACGAGGTTCCACTTAGTGTAAGGAGGACCCATGCCCTATCCAATAGGGTGTACCACTTAGAAGATAGAGGACTCACACCCTAATAACATTGGGGTGTATCACTCAGTGTAAGAAGAACTCTCAACCTATCTGATTGGGGGTTCACCTTAGTAGATAGTGGACTCACACACTAATTCCATAGGGGGTACCATTATAATGATCACTCATGGTCACTTCCATCATTGATAACTTCTTAATGAGGTATCATAGTTGAAACACCTCACATTATATATAAATAGGCACCCAAAACGATTCTATCACATTACATGTGGAAAAACACTCAGGATTGTCTACATGTGGGCCAATACTCGAGTTCAAATTATGTTGAAATGAGAGGTATAAGTTTCCTAAAAAATAATGTGTGGGTACACTACATGTAATGGGACCAAAATGTCATGTGGTCCTACTCCGCTTCCTATAGGTGTCTCTGCCAGTGGACGTCTCACATCCCATGTAACCATTTACGATGTGTACAGTGACTTCATAGTGTGCTTCATCCACATGAGATCCTACCCATGTTCCTCATTGTGTCCATGTAAACGTTCCCATGTTCGTGTATTCTAGTACACTATTTGTACTCTTCCACATGGTTCCAACCATGTCCTTTGAGCCTTGTCCATGTACTCTGGTCATGTGTCAGTACACAGAATGTGTATGGCCATGCCCCTATCCAGGTACTTATAGTGTACACTCCAGGTCACTAGCACCATGTCACCCAGTGTGCAGGGTCCCACATCGCATGAGACCTTAACTCACTCAAAACCCAAACCGTTGAATCCATAGGGCTACACATTGTGTGTTCTTTGAACAACACAGTGTGTAGTCAGGATCCTCGTAGTGATTCTAGATTTACACTAGAATTCTAGATCCATTACCGCCACATCAAATCTCGCCTCTATACTACCAAAAATAAAAGGGGAATCCTAAGTTCTTTATTTTTCAGCTGTATGGTGGCTAGAAAATGGATTTCTATAGATCCATAGAAATCCCACATAAGGCCCCCTCAGGCCATAGCACCTTCAACCATCTCCTATAGCCTCACTAATATTATGATTCCCAATATAATAATATGCATCTATCATATCAACCCAAATAATCCTCTTATATCAAATCCATTCATCACACATAAATCATTTATGGATTTCAGGGTCTGATATTGCTCGATCACCCCTAGAAATGTCGAATTGAGACCTTGTGTGATAATCGGTGAAGAACACAAATAACGAATGGGGGAAAAGAAGAAAAAAATGTCTAACAAAAATTATAAAAGCTTTCTTGACCAATAAATAAAAATTTTGATTCCTGGGGGGAGAAACATGGAATAACATAGATTGATTTAATAATTAATTTAAAATTGATACATAAGAACCTGAAAAGTCTTGATTTAATTCAGATCAAGAGATAGATTCGATCATGCTCAATATATTTTGTAAATTAGTGAATAATCTAAAAATTCACATTTTTACATAAATTTGGATCATTCATCAATGAAGATTTCACTCTCCAACTAGTTAGAGAAGTTGTTGTGTTCATTACACCATGATTCGCATGGATCTAGGGTTTTATCTTCATCTCATTCTGATTCACAAATTGGTTTTGAAGAAATCTTTTACCAATGATCCTAGGGTTATGACGATAACCTTATAGATATTCCATAATGTGTCTTAAATAGAGGGAATTTTTTTTTATGGTTTTAATGAATGAATGAGTTAGTTAACTAATTAATACACTGAACTCACATACCAACGGATTTTTTTTTATGAATTCCCTATGTCAACCCCTTTTAAGTCATGCCATGGGTAAACCTCATGTTCTAGATTCAACTTTTGTATCTAATTTTCTATCTGAGACACTTTTTAAGAGTAATCTCATTTTCATTAAATAAACTATTGGTGAAAGATAAAAAATTTATTTTTTTTATTAAATGAAATTATTTACAAATCAGGCCTCATAATTGCACATCATCTCAATACCATGATCCAAAAATATTTCCAAAAATATTTAAAAGTCATACAAGGAATAAATAGATTCTCAAAACCATTTTTGTATTTGGATTACTCTTCACTCCCATAATCATAGTAGACAATGTCTCGTAGTGGATTGGGATAACTTTTCATCCCCTTGCATGTCATCACATGGGATTGAAATCTTTTATGAAATGAATTGGAAGGATACAACAGCCCTACCCATCACATAATAAGAAATCATTCATGTATTTCCCAAATGAGTATGAAAACATTTATAATTTCATAATATCTTAATTAAATCATGGGAAAGAAATTAGTTTCATGAATAAAACATCAACGTAACATGATAATAAGAAATCCATAAAAATAAGATGGATAATATCATTACATAATACCTATGATGAAGCATAATAAACAAATAATAAAGTTGATATAGTTGAAAAATAATTTTATCGGATTATAGGTAAATTTATTTGAAAATTAAGTAGAAGTATACTTTAATATTTTGATAAATTTTTTTTATAAGTAGATAATTAATAAAACAAATGGAATATAAATTATCTAAGAAAACCATGAAATTTTAGAATACAGTAATTATTAAGAGAAAATGATATAATAGTAGGAATATTAGTTCCTATAGAAATAATTTCAAAAGAAGATTCTATTTATACTTTTGTAAGGAGGGTGAAAATCATTAGAAAATGACTTGTGTGGAAAATGTTAAAAATATTTTTTTTAAACATTTTTACATAAGGTAAAATAAAATATAAAATTACATTAAGTATTCAAAGAATAGAAAATATGGAACTTTATAACACAAAATAAATAATATTCACATGGAGGAGGTAAATTATTGACCTAAGAGAAGAGATAAGGATGGATCCACTTACAATCATCCATTCAGTTGAAATGAGATCTGAATGGAAGTAAAATGATTAAAAGGATTATAAATACCCAAAATAAATAAGGGAGAGTAAAATAGATGTGTATTTGGAGAGGAATAAAATAGAATCATCTAAATTTGGAATTTATGAAAAACATTCTTGAATTTAATGTGATATTAAAAAAATAAACTCAAATAAAGTTAGTTACGTTCGATTAAAAATCATTTTAAAAATGGAAAAAATAGAAATTTGAATAATATGAATAAAATGATATTCATGATATAATATTTCAAATAAGTTATATATACAACATATAAATGAAAATTGTTGTGTAATGAGAAACATGTATCAATGAATGAAGTTTGAGATTAAAAATGCTTACCATATATCCCCGTTTAGCGAGGAATAATCTAACCTCTTGTATAAGAAACATAGATAGTATAATAATTTATCTCACAACATTATTAATGTTTATTACCTTTTATATCAATCTTTTATTACATATAATGTATATTTATTTCTAATTCTATGTTATTATTTATCATTAATTGTCAGTAGTTTCATCCCTCCCTTGTCTATTTCAGTATAATGGATTCCTTCATCATTCTGTGTTCATGAGTTCATCATCTCCCGAATAGTAACGGTACTATAATAAAAGTTACATAATGAGTTATTAGTTTATAATTTCATTACATTAGTTTTTTATGTATAGTTATCTAAGATTAAAACTATAATACTATTAATTTAGTAATTATTAATGAATAAAATCATGTATATTAATAGTTAGTTAAATATAAATATTATCATTAGAGAACAAAAAACAATTCATTATCAATATCATATATTACTTGTAATTCATTTTAGATAACTTTTTTTTGGTTAATGTCACTATCATCTTTCATATAGGTGGTCAAATTGACCCAAACAAGAACATGTTATATTCAATTGATATATATATATATATATGATTTTGAAATTAATTTATTATAATATAATCAATAGATAAATATATTATTATTATTTAGATATTATTAATGATATATGTCAGAATTTTGAATATTTGGATGAATAATGTTAATGAAAAAGAATGATAATAAGTTAATACTTATAAAGAAAAAAATTATATCTCCTCTGGGAAGCCTTTTTGGTTTTGAATGAATTACAAAATAATCATGGGAGGAGAAGAAATAAAATAGAGGAGAGTATTATTATTGAATTAAATCTGGTAGATAATAAATATGGATTATAATTTAATTTTTGTCTTGGAAAGGGTGATGCAGTGGTCCTTTTATAAGTTATAAGGTCTTTTTTTGTAAATATTAATTTCATAATATAAAAGGTAATTCCATATTCAAGGTATGTGGATAAAAAATTGAAAATTTATGGTGATAATATTAGTTATCGTCTAAATTAACTTCCTCTATCGATTTAAATATATATTTTTTGTGATATATTGGGACCTTATTCTTTGATATAACACTTATACATCATTTTAGGTTTTACTACGGTGACTAACTTTTACCTTGGTAATCCTAAAATTAAATTGAACTTACTCATTAATTTAGATATTATAATTCAAAATATGAAATCCATTTTATTATATTCAATTTCTAATAATTATAAAATTTATATTCAATATAAGAAACAATAATTGAAATAAAAAGTATAAAAATAAATTTTTAATCATACAAACGAATTTATACTTATTTAGGGCAAACAATATTAATATTATTAATTTTTATGACATTTATTAATTTATTATTAATTAATGAAGTTTATAATTATTTTACACCATTGAAAACCTAAATAGAATCCTATATATATAAAATTAAATGAAAAATACGAAAAATATTTTTAAATAGAATATAATATAACCTAGGTTACAAAATGTAAAAAATAGGTCTCTAAATTCAATATAAAATTTTTAAATACATTATCATCTTCATAAAATATATATCTAGTCGATCAAAAGGTTTTATAGACTTTTAACTCATTCTTATATGATTATGACGTCCTATTAGATACATTATATGTTAAAATTTTATTTCTAATATTCAATACGAAATAAAAAAATAGAAAATTTCTAAAAATGCACCTTAATATAATTTTGACATGATGAATCAAGATATGAATTTAATTTTATCATATTGAAATTGAAAATTTTATAAATTTAATTTAAAAATATCTTATATAATATAATAACAAAATTTTCCTTATTTAAGAATGACATCATAGAATTTAAGTATTTTTCATCTTATTTTATATCAATTAGTAATTAAAGGGGCTTTAATATATTTATTTTTTTATTCGAGCAATTTATTAGAATAGCTCTTGAAATTTGATCTATTTAATATATGATAAAAATACCCGACATGTTCAAAAATAGTTCTTTTAAAATTTTCCCATTTAATGTTAAATGATTTTAATTATGTCCCAAAAAATTATTTATTTACTAACTAACCCTTAAAATTTATCAATTAATTGGTATTACTAGACAGAAAAACATTCATTTAAAAAATAATATTTATATGTGAGTAATTAAAATACATGTTTTTATAATAAACCATTTTAATTAATTTTTATATTTTTTAAATGAGATTTTACACATCTTGAAATTTTCTTAATAATGTTTCACATTGTATTCTCATAATGTATTAATGTTTGTCTTGAATTTTAATAAAATATACCATGATACATTTTCGTTTTATGTTTTGTGGGGTAAAAGCTATTTAACATAGTATTTATTTAAATTAAAATACATAAAAAAATATCATATTATTATAGTAAGGGCCTAAAATAGTCATGGGGAAACTATTCTATAAAAGCTAATTCCAAGGGACATTCTAAATCATACTCAAAATTTACCATTACCCATCCATTCAATGAACATCACAAAATATGTATAGGAAAAAAAGAAAGTAAGTAGGGACCCTATTTTAGATTATTAAGTAGGAATATAATTTATATAATGAAATAGAACATTACAAATCAGTGTCAGAAGATAACATATAAAATACATCATATATAAATATAAACGTAACATTAGACAGTAAAAGTGTGGAACAAAAAATTGAAAATAAATCTCCCTCAGGCCCAAGTCACATAATCCATCATGTTGAGTCCTTGACCTCCACAAACTTATATACTATCCAAATTTCCATCTTTATACATTACATGTTTTTAGGAGGAAACATGATGGTATACCCACATGCATGGAAACCCGTGTCAAGTAAACAAGTAGGGTGAGTATAATGACTCAGAAGGAATATCCAATTCCTCAAAAATACTGAGTTTTATTGTGATCAAGTGTATGTACATTTAATATAAATAGGGATTGAATTCATTATTAAGAAACACATCCACCTGGAATCATAAAATGATATTCATATAAAATTATAAAATTTAGGTCATCATGTAATTACTAGGCCAACGTGACCCCTATGCATTCCTACATCCGCCAATTTTAGAAGGAAGATAATAATTAATAATTTTCTTGGTTATCATTGTTCCTAATTCATTCCAAAATAAAATCACCCAATTCCATTCCCCAAATATACGGATACCTTAAATAGTGTCATGTTCCATTCTCCCCTGAGAAGGTAGGATAGATTATTACATTTTTCTATTCACCTTAGGGAACACTGCACTGAATATTACCATGTTCCATTCCATATATTAAAGGCTTATTGAATAGTACCCTACTCACTCCTCCATAGGATATGGTCCATTATAAGGATCATTCCATATTCTATTCTATAGGGAAACTTATCCCTCAGTAGATATCCTTCTCATACATCATCTATATAATGGAACACATCTATGTAACAACAAACGGGGAATGTAACCGATCTTATAATCCTGTAATCATGTCCATGTAGTTCTAGTCACTCGAAACCTAGACCAGTATATTTAACATGTCTTAATAACCATATAGCATCACATGATAAGCTCCTTGATAACATCATGATCACTCGATCCTTAACCGGCCCAAAACATATCAATATGGGATGAATATGTTCAAGGGTATATTCCTAAAAAACTTCATGGAATCATGCATGGTTTAATTGAACATGTCATATATACCCATATTATCCCTCTAAGGTGATTTATACACCCATCCAAACCAACCCAAAACCTTTATACTTAAATAATCCATCATCAACCAATACACATAAACTTGCATCATCGTAAAATATTATTATACCAGGAAAGCATATCAATGAATAACATACAATAATTCATTCTTGATAATTAGGGCCCCTCTAACATGAGGTAAAATAGTAAAAAAAATGATCCAACCAAGAATCTATGAATTCCATTGAAAAAAAGTCAAAATACCGTTTTCAAACCATTTAAAAAACGAAGTCAAATATTGTTTTACCCATTCAAGGACTTTGTCCCAAGACCCCTTCAAAATATCTTTTATAAAACCACATTTTAATTTTTAAATAACCTTTAAAATCCCATTTTAAATCATCTCAATTCCTTTGAAATAAAATTTGAATTAGACACATTTTAAATTACATTTGAACAATTAAATCTATTTCTCTTTAACCTCCAATTAACACCACCTAGAAAACCATAAGGCAAGCCAATGGAGCTTATTAAACCATGGTGTTTACCTCAAAATAT
Organism: Viscum album; assembly: GCA_963277665.1. NCBI lineage: Eukaryota > Viridiplantae > Streptophyta > Magnoliopsida > Santalales > Viscaceae > Viscum > Viscum album. Next base: position 222,224,844 of record OY728147.1, read on the forward strand.
TTAATAATATATGGAGTCCATATTGAATATTATGCCAATGAAATCATGTTTTAAATTATGGATTGAAATCAAACAAGGTATGAAACATGTTAACCATATTTATAGTTATCGAATAAAAAAATAAATTCACCGACTAAGTGTGAGGCTAAAAAATTCAAGCCCACCTACCTTGACCATAAATCCATAGATCCTTATTGAGATAATATCAACCTCTTCCTAGTATTCAATCATGTATATCATACATAAATTACAGTAAATTAATAAACCAAACATTTTAAACAAAAATAAAAAATTCATAACTAACTCCAAACTCACAGGGTGATATATCTATGCTAAAACCATAATAAATCAGATGTGTTCAGCTTATGAATTGCACCGAGACATAAGCCATGCAAAAATAGAAAATTAAATTCTCAAATCACTGAAATATTTAACCCAAAATTTCCAATAAACATGAATAAATTCATTGGAAAACACAAATCAAGTGAACAATACATAGTGTTATAAACATACCCTCTCAGGATATCCTCTACGAGATGAACATAAAATACACATAAAGTGGGATTATTTAATAATACTTGAGGGAAATAGACTCTCCATACCATAGCTATGTGAAGAAAAATTAGAGGAAAAATTATGGGTGAGAACAAAGAGGATAAAGGGAGAGATCTTATCTTAAACAATCTAACTGGAACCCTCCCGAACAGTTTAGATTGAAGAAAAGTAAATGGATAGAATTGGAGAGACAAAATATATATCTAGCTATTCATTCATTTGTTCAATGTTAAGGTAAAAAATAGAGGTTCCAAATAGAACCCCATGTGAATTTACAAAAATGAACTTAAAACAGGCATGAATCTAGTGCACACCATGTCACACCCTCTCATGACCTGGTCGCATCACAACCTTTATGGGTCATAATTTAACCAAACCCAATTATAAAGAAGAGACTCCATTATGGTTAAACTTAACCTATAAAGAGTCTATAATCCCATGGATAATAATTGTTATGTAATAACACCCTGGGTCATGGATAACTTTCTACACAATACATAATTTCATCTCCCTGCACCTGATAACTCTCATCAGGCATTGGTATACTAAACCTCAAATAATAAAACATCTTATAAAGTATAAAAAACATAATCAAAACTATCATCCCTAACATTGAGACCAAAAAAATAAAATTGCATCTAATTATCACCAACTTGTAAATATTAGGGTTATTGGATGAATATTCATGGGTCGTTATGGACGATTATCTTTGATTGGGATCCTAGATTCAATTTAGTTTTTTGGGGAGGTCTTTAGCATGATTTCAGACCCCATGTATACCTTTATACTGATTTAAATCCTTGGATTGATGGCCAGATAGAGTGGACCTTCCATACATTAGAGGATATATTTTGTTCTTGTGTCTTGGGTTTTTGTAGGTCATGGGTGAAGCGTCCATCCTTTGTTATGTTTTAATATAATAATATCTCTAATTATTCCATTAACGTGGACCCATTAAAAAAATAATTAGGTATCCTTATAGATAAATTTAATGTTATACTGAGGTTTGGGATTCAATATTCATTTGACTATATGTGATATTAAGAATGATCAAGAAGTTTTAGATTATTTTAGAGTGGATGAGGGTACTGTATGACCATTAAAAGTTTTTTTAATATTATAAAAGGAGACCTATAGAGTTCATGGTCATATATTATGTGTCCATAGGTTGTTAACTTAGTTTATGATTATATATTTTTTGTCATGATATTATGATATCTCCCTTGTTTATAGTATCTTTTGAGGTATCAGGGAACATCAGTGAGATGGAATGTCGATTGTCACTACCCCTATAGTTTGAGTTGATCAATGATGTTTTTATCATGTCACAACTTTATCAATGACTTCACGATGATTTTAAAGTCATTTTTTGGGGGAATTTATATATAGATGATTATGAGACATCTATAGAGTATTCAGTCAAGATTCAATAACCTCAAGAGAATTAGATTCACATGTGAGTCATTTCCATGGTTACAATTCCATGAAGCCAAATTTTATTTAATGAATATACATGGGAACATGAGTCATAGATGAAAACTCATCTCCCCAAAATGTTTTGAAGAATTTTTTATCATGATATTTAGATTATTTTTTATTTTCATTTAATTTTAATCATTTATTTTATATTTTTATTTGTTCTATATTGATATAATCATTGAATTTTGGATGTATCTCTCAGGGAGTGTTTGTTTTGGTAGTTACATTCATCTTCTTCTGGGATTGGTTTTGATTCTTAGGGTTGATAATATTTTGATACATATATAATATCATATTACAGACCATAATGGGATATTAATTTTGTTTATTTTAGGTGTTTAAGGTTCCGGTAATAGGTTGGAGTGAGGGGTAGAGTAAGAACTAAGATTTTAGTTGGGATTATAGTATGATGAGGTGGACTTGAGTGTATTGATATGAAGAGTTCGTCAAGAGAAATGGGAGTTTGGTGGTTCGGTTTTACATGTCATAAAGTTTTGAGTCATGACATGGGGTTTTATATCAAATATTGATGATGTGTAATAGATTTGGGGCATAGGTCATGATGGTTGGGTACCATGATGTTTTGGGATAGGAAGTTTGTGCGTGTTGGGTCGAACTCGGTCATGGAATGAAAGGTCTCAAAGAGGATTTTTGGAAAATGTAAAAACATTGAATTAAAAAATGAATCCTTTCCTATGGAATTTTAATTCTTATATAATTCCATTCTCATTTTTTTGTTCACTACTTGAGAATATTTTTCATGGTGTTTAAACCTGGATATCAGATTCCTCAGTTCTGGCATATTAGGTGTTGTCATTCTATGGAACTCTTGTTACATTATGAATTTGATCCAAAGAATCATGTACCTAGTGTGACAATATTGTAATTGGTTTTACCTAAATTTATTTTATTAGATTAAGATATTTGATTGATATTTGAATCGGGGGAGGTGGAGTAGATTGTGATATGGATCACTAAGATTCATTCAATAAAACCTGATCATGGGGTTACTATTTTATCACCCCTAAAACCACACACCCGAATCAAGTTCTGAAAACCCATAAAATGAAACATTATCTTTCATACACATATATGATTAAAATATATTTCTAATATTTACAATAAAAGGACCTTTATGTTTATATTTTGAGATAATTAGGAAAAATCACTGACTAATAAATTTCACATCATCTTATCAAATATACACTTATTCACCTCAATATAAGATAATACCAAATCCATAATAATTATTCAATGATCTCATAAATTATCTACAAAATAAACACTTATTGTTTGAGTATACTTAAAACATTTTTTCATAACCTAAGGAAATGTAAATATAAAGGGTTGAGATGAAATTCTCTATAAGGGTTTACATAATAATAATGAATAACACATGATATGTGAGGTATAACATAATATCACAATGAAGATGATAATAAGCATGGAATCATGGAATAAAGAAATAGTATCCTACAAACATGGATTAAATAATGACCAAAACATAAGAGCATGACATCATAAGAATGTGGGGACAATATAAACCTGAAATCATAAGAATAATTCAATGATACATACCTTTGTAAAATAACATATTTAGATTGGATAACTGCTCATACAATATAGTTGTCTTGGTTCACTTCCCACACACCATTATTGGTTAGGCTCACTGCCATGAACCATGATATCTAATAAGATGGAAACATTTCCCCACGCATTAGGGGATATATAATTTCCATTCCACCAATAACATAATTAAAATATTACATATATGTGCCACCAGGTTTACATTAACATATCATAAAACCCCAAGGAAATAAAATGGATTTTATATCCCTTAAAATTGGTTCCAAGAATGAAGAATTAATGATTTTACCAAATAACATGACATAATAAATCCAGGGAAAATAAATGGGTATCCATTGACTTTGAGCATAATTATTGGTAAATACCACATAATAAATATAATTCAGTAAATAATATTTACACTATATATGAATGTGGTATATAGTTTTGACAATAATTTACCCATTAAATCGATGTATTCTTCACCCAGTGGAATACCCTTCAATTAGTGTGATATGAAAATAGATATTCACACGGGAATGCATTGGAAGAAAATTGTGTCTATAAATGTGGATGATTAGGAAAGAAAAAAGTAGTTATGCATTATCCCACAAGTATAAATAATAATTCTATAATCCATCCAATTAATAAAGGTGGATGTTATCGTTTTAATAATACACATTGTCAAGCATATGTCCTTGATGAACAACATTCTTATAAGAATTAGAAAATTTTATTTGAAGATTGTAACATCCCTTTTCCTTTTAAAATATTTTAAAAGTAATATTTTATTAAACCATGAGTATAATAATTTCTTTTTGGAAAAAAATCATGAATATAGAGGAATAATCATAGAAAAAATAATTTTACGAGAAATATATGATCACTTGGAAATATATAAAAGAAATCTCTTCCACTGAAAATGTCCAATGTATAAAATATTGAAAATATTTTTTTTAATTTTTTTTAAAAAATGACAATATATTTGAAAATAACATATAACCAATTTCGAAATAATGAATTTTATAACATTTCATTAGAAGAAATCATTTTTTAATACTAATCATGTTAAAAACATTTAAAGTCCACTAAAACCATTTAGTGAAACCCACTCCATAAAAGAGAAGATAAATCCTTTCATTAATTATAGGTTAATAGAAGTTTTATAATCACTTGAAAAGGTATATAAAATTAGTTTTTTTGGAAAAACATATATTTGGATGAAAAAAATCCCACTATAAAGTATTAAGGTTATTTTTAAAAACACTATGCTATTATTTGATGAAACATTTCATCAATGGAAATTATATTAATGAAGATAATTAATATACCAAAATAAAATTTAAATATACCATTTAAAAATATAATGGTATTAAATTGAAAATTGTAAGATCAAGTAATGTATTAATTTTATGGCTCATGGAAAAAGGACTTGTGTTAAGAAAAAAATTACAACATGAGTAACATTTTTGTCAAAACCCATGATGGTGAAAGAGCTTGAAAATGAACTTCAAATTCAGTGAATAAAAGATATTTTATGATAATATAATAATTTGGTAGATTATGAACAATATAAAATTAAATCGGTGCATAAATTAATAAACGTTGAAATGAATTTATATTTAGATAAAAATTCCTTACCTTATGTCCCTACTTAGTTGATTACGCTCTAAATTCATTGGGAAATTTTATTTTCCTTAGAGTTATCCTCAAAAATGAAGTGATTAAGAAAAATATAGTTTTAAAAAGAAAATTTCTTATGGGATATAGTTTTATGAGGAGTAAATGGGATTATTTGTTCCAAGAAAACTGAAATAAATTCTATTCCTTGAAGGGGTGTAAGTGTACCATTTTATATGTGAAGAGAAGTGTAGTTTTGGAAAAAAAAAATCACATATTATATTATTTTTTACACTATTAGAGGATAAATACCCTTATAATTCTAAATTATGGATTATTTCCCAGGATATGGCTGAACCTTCTCCCATCCACTCATGTTAGAGGCACCTTTGAGTGATATAGGGGTCTGTATATTAACCTTTTACTTTACCCATGTGTACTTATTCCCAAGGTTTATTTTATATTCAACCATGTTAACTAATTAATAATATATTTATTTATTTTGATATTATCAATTAATTTTATAAATATATTCCTATATATGATACTAATTGTTTCAATTAAAATTAGTATGATTAATAAAATTTTATTTTTAAAAAATCACACTTAATGCTTAAAAATATTTTTTGTGGTAATTATGTTATTATGATTAAAATTTAATTTTGAGTTAAAATTATTGATTAAAATGACTTTTTATAACCTTAAATGATTTAATATAAATAAAAATAATGTTATATGAAATTAAAATCTAGTCATAACCGAATTTAATAAAAATTTTGATTAATTGATAGAAAATATAAAAACACCATTCTTTATTAAAGTAACATTTTACTTTATATCTAAAAATATTGACCATGGGTTATATAATATACAGAAAAATTTCAAAAGAATAATTAATTTCCTTAATTTTCTATTTTATCACATAAATGGTTTCATTTCCTTTTAATTCATTCTTATTTATTGATAGAGACACAAAAAGTTTAATTTTTTTGTAAAAAATGCACTTTCAAATAAATAAATATTTTTAAAAAATGATAAAAAAAATTAAACAAAATAAATTTTGATAATATAAACTCAGTAATAAATTTAATTTTAGTATATTTTATTTATAAAAATATATATATATAATTTTTAATATTTAAAGTAAAGTATAAAAATAAACTACAACTATTTAAAAAGACCCTCATAAACATTATGTTTTTCTAATATTATTTCATCACAACTTTTTAATTTAATGGATTTTAATATCATATTTCTTATATAGCTATATTATATGTTATCATAATGATTTTTTAAATATGATTATTTTAATTTACTAATGTATCATGACCTTCATTTTAGTTTGTATGAGGAAAGATGTCGAATAGAATATTATTTAAAAGAAAGTATATATTTAAATATAAAAAGATCATATTATCCTTCCTTTAAATAAATTACATTATAGAAATTATTTAAAACACATTAATTTAGGTTGTAAAATATATATACATGACTTATGACAAAATTTTAAATGAAATGTCTACATTAATATCTTATGTAGATGTAGAAGTTAAATATTATTCCTATATTATGGTGATTGAATGCTTCATTTTCCCATAATAATTATATTCTTTACGACCACATTTTTTAAACTTAAAAATGTTTCTAGTTATTTTTGTAAATTCCCTAGCATATTTCTTCTAATTATTTTAATGTGATGAAAATTACATCTTTTCCCCCATTGTCTTCATCACAAAAAATTTTATGAGCCTCCATCCATATCTTCATTTGTGTAATAGGGAATTCAAAAATAATTACTTTTATAATTGTAGAGAACAGTGCTTGAAATAAATGGATATTAAATTTCTTTTGCAGAATACTTATTAAGAGACAAAAAATATGCCCAAATACTATATCAGTTTAGTGTATTTGGAAACATGGAACTTAATCTTCTAACATTGTGAAGGATCATCAACATCTCCCACAAAGATCTTCCCATTTTATTCCTACGGAAAACATTTCATTATATCCTGGGGAAAATAAAACATAAAAAGGGTGACCTAAAATTCTCATTAAGGGTAAACCTGGGGAAAATAAAACAAACCATATAAATTTTAATATGAAAACGTGAATAATAAGTTTAAATATACAAATCTTGAGTCATGAAATAAATCCTGGTAGTATGTAAGTCATAGATCATAAAGGAACATTAATCGTGATAAAATATAATTGTAATAAAATAGGGAATTGTGTAAATCCATTATGCACAAAATATTATTTTCATAGTAGCCAAGGCATTGTTTTGAAGACCACCATAGTGGACAAAATCTTTTACTAAACCAGGTTTACTTGTTGTCCCATCCTTTTATTACTAAATAAAATTTAACTGGCGTTCCAGTAAATTCTATATCATGAGACATAAATTGTTACCCAATGCATTGGAAGAAGATATAGGTCCCACGCATCTCATAATGAAATCAATCTTACATGTGGAAAAAAAATCTTTTAGCATAGCATAACCCATGAAATAAAATGACATTCTTAAACATCATTCTATCATAACATAATCCATATAAGATAAATAGACTTCATAAAAATAATTCCATCATAAAAATAATAAAATTAATGTAATAATAGGGATATAAACATAACCCTATGTCATCATATATGAAAAATAATTTTGATAAAACACTTTAAGTTAATTACTTAAGAAAATATCATTTCTTCTTTAAAAGCGTTTTGTTTTCACAAAATTCCGGGCAATTTTAAAATAAACTAATTTACTTAAAAATAAACTAAAAATATTGTAGAGGAAGATTCATGAAAATAAGGCATTAAGAAGACATAAAAATCTGGTCATCTCGTATAATTTAAAAAAACATTCTCCTCGAGCTTTTACTTGAATAGTCAAAAAGTACCTCGTATGGTAAACAAAAAAATATTCCTTCCATACCGTGTAGTAAATGTAAAAAATGGGTCAAAATTATTTTAAACATATGTAGAATAATATTAAACATTTCATTAAAACATTTTTCTAAAACAAGGACATGGTTGATGAATATATCCCCAAAAAATAATTACCTATAAACAATGTTGGATAAAAATGAGATTGCAAAATTATCTCTCTCCTTAGGTATGATTTCTTATGTATGTGTTTGAAATTTATATATATTGTGTTTAAACATATTATTATCTTGAAATATAACCATAATAATATTATTGATATCATATATTATTCACTTACGACTTTATATTACCCGTCCATTTGTCAATTCTATGTTAAAGCAACATTTTGGGTAATAATAGTTTTATTTATCGTATGATTTTGGACTTCTTATTCTTCATATGATTACATAGATCGTAATTTACATACATACAAAATGTAAGAAATTGTTTATATATTTATTTTATATTGTTTATATAAATATATATATATATAATAGATAGATTAATGAAATGGAATACACCATTCACGGAGACGGTATGTCGTACATATGCATGAATGTTGTTTTCATTTCCATATTGAATTGTACAGATTTAAATGAAATATAGATATACATAAATATGGTTTCCTTATTATGTCATATTTTATATGATTATTTATTATATATACTTTATAATCTTTCTTGAATGGTTTATATGGATAATTAATCTCATCGTGTCGTGGAGACGGTAAGTCGTACATACGCACGAGCGATGATATAGTTCCCATAATTGTTGAATGGTATTAAATTGGATGAGGTATAATATCTTATAATTAGTATCATGTTATAATAATCATATATATATATTATTACCACCATTATACCAATCCAATTAAGGTGGTGGTGAAAAATAGATTACAGCACAGCGTGGAGACGGTAAGTCGTACGTACCCACACTCAGTGATTTTCTTCGTAGGATAGATAAAAGATGAAAGAGGTTTGTATCATATTTATAATAACATATAATTATATGAGTTATATTGATTTTATTACTTTATAATTAAACTACAATCTAATATGAATTATAAGAAGAAATGAATTTGAATCAATCGATAGAAAAGATTACCTCTTCCTTGACGTGCCTTCTTTAAATTTCAACTTAGGGCAACAAAGTTGGTATTTTGAGAGTACCAACACTACTAGAATTTCTCTACATAAATTTAGAATGGAAATGGGAAGGGTTTGGCTGAGAATTATGTTTTAAAATGGAGTGAAGAGGAGAGATAGGAGGTTCTCTTTTATACGAGAGGAGATGGGCACTTTAGGAAACTCACAAAAATATTAATTTATAATAATATAAAACCCTACCAAAAAACCTCAAAAGTTTCTCAAATTAGAATATGAGGTGATATAGGGTTCTAATATCATAAACCAATAATGTTTTGACAACTTATTTTTTCAATTTTAACCTTATCATTTTAATTGACACTTAGCTATTCTATTACTTTTTAATTTTAATAATAAAATTATAAATATTTAATGGTATTTAATATTTACTTATGTCATGTTAATTTACCATAAATTGATAATTTATGAATTTTTTAACAATATAATTATAAATTTTTTATTTTTAAATATTTTTATGTTTTTAAAATAATTTAATAAAATGTTATGTTTATAAAATTTCAATAGTGTCAATTTTTACACTACTTATTTATTATAATTTAAATAAAATACACAAAAAATATAAATTACAAAAAAAAATTAAATACACTTTTAACGTGTCATAGTCACCTTGAAAATTCGTGTTTCACTTTAATTAGTTCATATGATATGTCTTTTAAAAATTTTAAAACCATTTATTGGATATTTCTATTAATAAAATAATTTTTACATCACTATAGTATCATCATTATGCATAACTAATTAATCTCTAAAAATTATAAATATATTAACAAGATATAGAAAATTTTATTATCTTTCTATTCACTATTTTTTTCGATGTTTTATGAAGTATATCACAAAATTAAAATTAATAAACCGATAAGATATAAGAGAGTGACATGTTGTCACTTGCTTTTGTTTTAATAATAATTGCATCATTTTCTAAGAAAAAAGTCCATTAAATGAATCTATTATGACCATTAGATTATATGGGTCAACTTTTATTCGTCCAATAGAATTTTGGAAGGTTTTAGGGTAATTTTATTATATTATTGTTACCCTTAATTACCCGATTTACCATTAACTATGGTAATAAAAATAATTTCCAATGTTACTATTCGTAATGCCCAAAAAATAAATTTAACCCATTAACATAATTTGTAATTACTTATTTCAAATATATAATCCATTTTTTAAAATTCAAAAACACATAATTTGCAGTAATTAATTTATTATTAATCACGTTGTCGAGAAAATGGGTTTTTGTTTAAAAGATTGAAAAAGATTGAAATGTTTCTATATATAAATTCAATGAAAACATAATGAAAATGACATAAATTCTCTTAAAATATAAAATATATTCTATTTATACTTTAAAATTATTCAATAATATATATTAACTATATATATTATTTCAATGAAATTCAATTAAAATTTAACGTATTTTCACTCATCATCAAAATATGAAAGTTATTATAAAAATATCAAAAATTTATCCAATGTAAATTTTTATGTCCCTATTCTAAAGAAGAAGTTTATATTCTCATGTATAACATATAGAAGTGTCAAAACTATATTTAAAATGGCTATTCCAGCAAAAGGTGGTAAAACTGCATTTTTTCGAAAAATGCTTCTTTTATCCAAATTTTTTTTTGTTCTTATATCATGTGTAAGATAAATTATAATATTATATAAAAATAAAAATTTGGTTAATAATTTTCATAAATTCTAGTTTATATATTATATTGTTGTTTAGTGAAATTCGGTATTGTGTACCATGCAAACTATCGAAGAAGGTTACTCTTGTATGTAACGCAATCCATGTTAGTGTTGTGTGTACTCCATGATTATTTTGGTGTTGTGTATAACATTATCCCAAAATATTTTATTTATAAATTGAAAAAAATATATAATCAGTGTCGTGTTAAATTAATTCTATCAAAAGACCTTGAAATTTTGTGCCACACAAGCCAAGAATAGTGTTGTGTATACTGCAAGCTAATACAGTGTCACATACAGTGAAAGTTAATCTTTGTGTAGTGTAAAACACAAGACATCAAAAAATATATCTCATAAAATCATGGGGTGTTACATTCCACCCCTCTTAAAATTAATTTCGCCCAAAATATTCACGAGGGTTATAAATGGTTTACTACTTGAAAGTTCTTTTCTAGGAAACTCACATCGTTAAAAGGAATAATAAAACTTCATTTTAAAAAAGGAATGTTAGAAACATAATGGTTACCCAAATTTACTCATCACTGGGTTTTCATATAGGAGACCATATGTGGGAAGTGAAAACATGGATATTAAAGAGAAACCAAACCATCATGTTCTGATGGATAGTGATAGAGAATAAGGTTTGGAGAAAGTTAAACTAATGGAAAGCCATAAATCTACAATGATTTAAGGGACCATCTGATTCATCGGATAATAAGATACTAAGATAATATGTTTTGTTTTCAATATTCATTATATAAATTTGAATAATTTTACATGAAAATAAACACTTACTTGATTTTGGTACTATCTCGTTATTGTTCCTGCCTTGAAAATTTTCCACTTCATATCTTATTTAATGAAATGAATTCAAATTTTTCATTTTTGAAGTGTTAGCAGATCATGAAATAGAATGGTAGGTCATTACATCTTTCTCTATCAAAAAATGGTTATCACAAGTTTTTAAATATACATAAGTCCCTCTGTGGTCAAATTAATCATATATGGTTCCAAAAATGGAATTATACATTATATATTATACCACGTAATCAAATAAAACGAATTTCCAATAAGAAGGTACTTTCTATAGGCCATTGGTAGATATTAAAAGAATGTATCACTTCAGCTCTGGGTTCAATTCCCACAACCTTTCCTGATGTGATGGGTTGTCTCCCATCCTATGGGTTGTCCTCTTTATAAAACTATACTATTATAATATTCCAGAAATTTAAAAAATATATAGCCTTAAACAATAGTATATGATGTCCAACATAATCCATTCCAACAATTACGCTTATCCAAAATAATTGTAACGACCCAATTTTTTTTGAGTAGTATATTAACTTACTCTTATTGATTTAATAAGATGTTAATGGTTAATGCAGAAAGGGGAGTCGATGGCTTCATCCAGTAGACTCAACCCTTATGAAGCCCACTTATCAGAGCTTGGGAAGGAGGTAGCATCTGTGGGCTTCGCTTTGGACCAAGCCCAAGCCGAACTCCAGCGTGTCAAGCTTGAACAGAAACGCCTGTGGGAGAAGTTCAAGTTAGTAGAGATTACTACTAGGGCAATGTTATCTGAGCCTCCCTCATATTCTCTCACCATAGCACACCTTACACTCAGGTCTTATGCCGGTGTTATAAGGGGCTATGTGACGAGACCCTAGCTTCCTTGTGTAGTCCTTTCGGGTGAATAAATTGAGATTTCTTCCTTTAGTGATGTTTGTGAAATTTCAAATTCCCGGATAATTTTAGAATGTATTTTATTAATGAATTTTGAAAAAGGGATATTTTGAAATATTTATGTAAACCCTAAATAACTAATGATGTGTAATGATTTTCAAAAAATGGTCTTCTACAAAAGTGTTCATTAAGGAATTTGGAGTCTAATAAGATCAACATAATTTTTGATGAATAGTAAATAGTGAATAGTGATTTTACGCTTAGGATTAGTAATGTGACCAAATGGATTAGTAATCTCACTTAAAGAAAGTTTTAAAATAATCTAGGCACCTTGATTAAGTAATGTGATTCAATAAAATGGGTAAATAACAGTTTCATAAATTATTATTCAAGTATTAGTTTTTTCGGAAGAATAGTGTTTTTTAATTTAAAATTTAACTAAAAATAATTAGAAAATTATTTTTATAAAAATGACTTTATTTTTGAACTCAGAGCATCGATATTATGTTATGGTAATTTTTGGGGATTTTTCTGAAAAAATAAATTTTCGGTGAATAGTGTATTTATTTAAAAATAAAATTAAAAATATTTAGAAAATTATTTTTATAAAATGGAGTTCATTTTTTAAATCATAGCATTGATATTTGGTTAAGGTGAAATTTTGGGATTATTCTGAGAAAGTTGAATTTTCGGTGAATAGTGAAAGTATAGTTTTTAAGTTACGGGTGTTTAATGACATCATTAAATGATGTATTAAGTATATATTCAATATGTTCGAATTATGAATAGTAAGATAAGGTGTGAGGTGTCCCAAGTTCCCAATACAATGGGAAAATACCATGGGCAAGCCCATGGTTTTGCCAAAACCACTAGTGAGGTGTCCCTTGGCCATTAATGCTTTGTGCCCTCACTTTGCCTATAAATACCCACCCTTTCCTCCTTTAGTTTTCACTCCCAACTCTCCCCCAACGAAGTTATGGTCTTCTTACCTTCCAAGGAGTCCTCCCAAGGTGCCCCCAATCCCTCAAGGTCCAATCCTTTGAGTTTCAAGAGTCACGTTTTAAGGTAAGGGATCCGACCCCTCTCTTTCTTTTCATGTAATCTCTTTTATGTCATTCCTTTTCTGCTCCATTTTTTTATGTGAGAGGATGTTCTTTTATATTCCTCTTACTTCCCTTTCATGTTTATATGATGAGATATCCCCTCTTACTCTCATCATTTCGTTTTATGAAGGTTTAAGTGACGCCGTTAGGCTACCGAATTTTTTAAGGGATTCTTTCACCCTTCTCATTTTTCAAGTTCGATTTTCATGTCAAGTATTTCAAGTTCCTTTTAATTATGTTGGGGTATGATCTCTATATCTATCATACTGATCTCTTCTGATCATATGATGAGGGACCCTATTTGATCTTGTCAAATCATTTTCTTTTGAAGTTAAGTGACGCCGTAAGGCTGCCGAATTTTCATAAGAGAAATCTAATCTTTTTTCCTTCCATGTTTTTCATTTCAAATGGTATGTCCCTAAAATTTCATTACCATGTCCATATTTCCTTCTTATTCTTTCACCCTACTGTTTTATGGATCATTTATGAGTGGGTGACCCATGTCCCCTCTCATTTCAGTGTTTTCTAAAACCCCGAAACTTAGCCGTTATGCTGCAGAAGTTTCCCCTCAAAATGCCTCTCTCTTTTCTCAAATATTATTTTATGTTATAAAGTGAATACTCAAAGATATTATTTCTACAAGGGTAGTCACATATATATCAAAATGTTCCATTTTAAATTCTGGGATTTACATACATGTGACCCGCTTCCCTTTCCGTGGGTTTAAAGTGACGTAAAGATCATGTCTTTAAAGCAGTTTTTAAAACGTTATGATTATGAAATGAAACCCATTTATTTTATGCTATGTAGGTTATTTATGAAATGTTTGATGATGATATATGTGGCTCACATGATAATAAAGTCAAATTTAAGGGTGCGCCCTGATAGCGCTCCAATGCATTGGGTAATGATGTAACCACTAGAGATTACAATTTTCATGATACCTTGGTGAATAACCTTGGTAATTTTCAAATGACACCTTGGGGATGGACCTTGGTGATATGTTCATGATTGTCTATGTTAAATGATGTAGCCACATCTTCAAGTTATGGAAAATGTTGTTTTTATTATGAAATGCCTCATGATTTTCTTTCTCATGCCTTAAAGTTCTTTTCATGTCCTTATTGAAGTATATCAAGTTCACATGTAAAATGTTCCTCTTGTTTCCCTTACTGGGCCTTCTGCTCACCCTTTCTTTTTATGTATGTCTCCAGGTTATGAGATGCAGTAATGAACCTAGGATGAACTTACGGACAAGCCTTTCAAGTGTTTAAGAAGAATGCTTTATGTTGTTTTCATGTATTATGTTCCTGGTTTCCAAGACACTAAACCTTAAAGATCCTCAGTTGTGTGTAATGTAATGAAAGTTTATGTTATAAAATGGTGGGATGCTATAGTTGGTATCAAAGGATGGTTTAGTTATTTGTGGAAATTAGAATATAAAAAAAACATTAGGAAGAACCCTATAGAAAAGTTTAAGTATAGGAAAACTTCCTGGTATTTTGGTAAGTATTGAGTAAGTGGTTTATCAAACAAATACATCCCTGTCTGGATACGAGAAGGTAGAGGCGGATCTGGCACAGATGTACATAAGGGTAAAACCCGAAAACACCGCTTTGAGCTAGACTCAAACGGGAACTGGTGCCCGATAACAGGCCTTGCTGCACTCTTGGTTACGACACTCCTGGGGGATATGTTTGGTTAATCTCAAGCTTTTTATGAATCATTATGAAGGAATTATAGAGAAGTATAATAGTTTAAGCATGAAGTCTTAGTTAAAAGATTCATAAATGAAATAAGTTTCTCACTAAGTTTTTATTCTTTTAGAAGATGGCGGGCAATAGGAGGAACCGTGCCGATGGTGACCGCAATGCACCATGTGCTGACGGTCCTCCGATGGAAGCCGGAATGGAAACATTCATGCGAATGATGAACCAACTGACTCATGTTATGAGTAATAACTTGAATCAAGCTGAGAGGCCGACCTCACCACGAAGGGAACAACTTTCTGTTGAGTCCTTCATGTGTCAACGACCGCCAACATTAAGTGGATCTACTAAACCATTGGTTGCGGAACAATGGATAAGCTCCATTGAAAAGATCTTTTCTGTACTTCATTGTTCGGAACAAGAAAAAGTCACCCTTGCTGTTTACCGCCTAGAGGGAGAAGCCGATCAGTGGTGGTCACTGATCAAAAACACGAAGCCACGAGGAGAGATGGAAGCTATGGAGTGGGAAGAATTTCGGGGGATTTTCTTTAACAAGTATTTCCCTCGTTCCATGAGAACGAAAATGGAGAAAGAGTTTCTCGAGCTGAAGCAGAAGGAGAACGAATCTGTCGGAAGCTATGAGATGAACTTCACAAGGCTTTCCCGTTATACCTCAAGCTTCGTCATGGACCCTAATGGGAAGGTTGATAGATTCTTTGGTGGACTACGACCTCATATGCGGAAGAATCTAGCCAACAGGGACTATGATAGCTATGAAGAAATAGTTCGAAGTGCCATGAAGGTTGAACTAGAGTTTGGGGAGACACAGTGGTCTCACAAATCTAATGAGAAGAAGAGAACTCTAGAACCGAGCCTGGGAAGAAGTTTTGATCAGGAAAGAGGAGGAAAGCATATGTAACATCCCACATGAAATAAATGTGGGAAGAAGCATTCAGGGAACTGCTTGATCGGAAGTGGCAAGTGCAATAGGTGTGGAAAAGAAGGCCATATTTCTCGGAATTGTCGTGGTGATGTGAAGCCTCAACATCCCAACACTAACGACAGAGGAAAGATGGTGCTGGCCCTACCCGAAGTCACATGCTTCAAGTGTGGAAAACTTGGGAACTTTGCTAATCAATGTCCAAATCCGAGGGCGGTGGAGGGGAATCACCATCAACCTCAGCAGAGGCCAAGGGAGCAAGGTCGTGCTTTCTCTATCACAACAGCTGAAGTTGAAGTTCCGAACGATGTGGTAGCAGGTACTCTTGTTGTCCTCTCAAAACTAGCAAGTGCTTTATTTGATTCTGGTTCTACGCATTCCTTTATTTCCTCCAAGTTTGCAAGGAATATAGAATCAATCCCCAAACTGCTAGAGGTAGAGTTGTCAGTCAAGACTCCAAGTGGGATTATCCCTGCATCAAAAGTATTTAGAGACTCTAGTGTTTACTTTGGTGAGCTCAATCTTATCGCAAATCTAGTAGTCATTCCCATGATGGAATTCGACATTATACTGGGGATGGACTGGCTCTCAAAGTATAATGCTAAGATCAAATGCAGAAGTAAGGAAATCTTAGTAGTCTTGAATGAACGACCTACAGTTATCTTCCAAGGAGAGATATCCCGAACTGATCCCTATCTAGAAGCACCTCCCATAGCTTTCTTTATGGAGTTAATCGGTGATGAAGAAGAAGGGAAAGGGAGCATACAAATTGAAGATGTTCCGATTGTTCAGGAATACATGGATGTATTTCCTGAGGAGTTACCTGGACCTCCCCCAGAAAGAGAGGTAGAGTTCTCCATTGAACGCGTACCTGGGTCCCAACCGATATCAAAGACTCCATATAGAATGGCAAATGTGGAGCTAGAGGAGCGAAAGAAACAACTCCAAGACTTGTTGGAGAAGGGGTTTATCCGACCGAGTGTGTCTCCTTGGGGAGCACCAGTTCTCTTTGTGAAGAAGAAGGATGGATCAATGCGGCTATTCATTGATTATAGAGAACTGAATGGGATCACAGTGAAGAACAGATACCCTCTTCCAAGAATTGATGATTTATTTGACCAACTTCATGGGGATCAATTCTTCTCTAAGATTGACCTTCAATCTGGCTATCATCAACTGAGGGTGAAGAAGGAAGATATTCAAAGACAGCCTTCCGATCAAGATATGGGCATTATGAGTTTACTGTTATGCCCTTCGGCTTGACTAATGCTCCTGCTATTTTCATGGATTTGATGAATAGAGTCTTTAAGGACTACCTTGATAACTTTGTGGTAGTTTTTATTGATGATATTTTGATATATTCAAAAAGTCACGAGGAGCATGAAGATCATTTGAGGGTTATTTTGAAAACTCTACGGAAGGAGAGGCTCTTTGGGAAGTTCAGCAAGTGTGAGTTTTGGTTACAACAAGTGGCTTTCTTGGGGCACATCGTAACCAATGAAGGAATCTCGGTTGACCCTGCAAAGACAATGGTTGTGGAGGAGTGGCCTCAACCCACAACAGTAACTGAGATTCGTAGTTTCCTTGGTTTAACGGGATATTATAGGAGGTTTGTGAAAAACTTTTCACGGCTTTCTAATCAACTAACCAAGTTGACTCAAAAAGGGTTTAAGTTCATCTGGACAAAGGAATGTGAGGAAAGTTTCCAAGAGCTGAAGAAGAGATTGGTTACTGCACCTGTGTTAACACTACCCTCTATCGTAGAAGGATTCGTTATTTTTAGCGATGCATCTCTAAAAGGGCTTGGGTGCGTCCTCATGCAAAATGAAAAAGTAATTGCTTATGCATCTCGACAGTTGAAGATTCATGAGCAGAATTATCCTACACATGATCTAGAGCTGGCGGCAGTTGTTTTTGCTCTAAAGATATGGAGGAACTATCTTTATGCGGAGAAATGTGATATATACACTAACCACCAAAGTCTAAAGTATATTTTCACTCAGAAAGAATTAAACATGAGACAAAGGAGATGGTTGGAGCTTATTAAAGACTATGATTGTTCAATTCATTATCACCCTGGAAGAGCAAACAAAGTCGCGGATGCATTAAGCAGGAAAGATGTTGTTGTTCTGGCAACAATGAGGATCCTGGGAGATCCCTTGATTAAAGATCTAGTAAAACTGGACATGGGAATTATAAGGAAAGGGACATCATCAACCCTATCCCAAATGATTTCTCAACCTTCATTACTAGAGAAGATCAAGAAGGCTCAAAAAGAAGATCCTTTGCTACAGGAGAAGTTCGAGGCTGTAAAGGATGGGAAGTTCCCTGATTTAAATATTGATCAAGAAGGTGTATTGAAATTTCGTACAAGACTATGTGTTCCATCTATTCCGGAGATAAAGAAAGAACTGATGGATGAAGCTCATAGATCTACTTTCTCTATACATCCGGGAAGCACTAAGATGTATAGAGACCTTCGTGATCATTATTGGTGGGATAACATGAAGAGGGAGATTGCCGATTACACTACAAGGTGCCTGGTGTGTCAGCAAGTAAAGGCAGAAAGACAACTTCATAAGGGGGTATTACAACCGCTACCCATACCAGTATGGAAGTGGGATAATATCACCATGGACTTTGTAACTGGTCTCCCAAAAACATCCAAAGGAAACAATGCGATATGGGTTATTATGGACCGTCTCACCAAGACAGCCCATTTTATCTCTATTCGGGAAGATTTCTCTCTGGATCAGCTTTCCAAGATATACGTGAAGGAAGTGGTAAGGCTGCATGGGGTACCACTATCCATCATATCTGATCGTGACCCAAGATTCACATCAAAATTCTGGAGAAGTCTTCAACATGCTCTGAATACTGAATTGAATTTTAGTATGGCCTATCATCCTCAAACTGATGGCCAATCTGAAAGGACTATTCAGACACTCGAAGACATGTTGAGATTATGCTCAATGGAATTTAAAGGTGGATGGGATCAACACCTCCCATTAGTGGAGTTCTCCTATAACAACAGCTTCCATGCGAGTATTCAGATGGCACCCTATGAAGCTCTGTATGGAAAGCGGTGTAGAACTCCTACTTGTTGGGATGAAACTGGTGAGAGGAAGCTTCTTGGGCCTGATCTTGTGCAAGAAATGACAGAACAAGTTCATGCCATCCAACAACACATAAAGGCTGCTCAGAGTCGGCAGAAGAGCTATGCTGACAATCGTCGAAGGGACTTGGAGTTTGGTGTTGGTGACAAAGTCTTCCTTCGAATTTCACCATGGAAGAGAGTCATGCGGTTTGGGAAGAAAGGGAAGCTCAGCCCTAGGTACATTGGCCCCTATGAAATCCTTGATCGCATAGGAGCAGTGGCCTATCATCTAGCACTTCCACCGAACCTAGCACAAGTTCATGATGTCTTCCATGTATCTCTCTTGAGGAAGTACATACCCGACCCTTCGCATGTACTGAACCCAGAGGTGGTACAACTGGAACATGACCTCTCTTATGAGGAGCTGCCAGTGGAGATCTTGGACCGTAGAGACAAGGTACTATGAAACAAGACTACCCACCTTGTGAAAGTGTTGTGGAGGAATCATAAATATGAAGAAGTGACTTGGGAGCCTGAGGAAACGATGAAGCAAAAGTACCCTCACCTTTTCAACTAGGCCTCAAGTATAAATTTCGGGGACGAAATTTCTTAAGGGGGGAAGAATGTAACGACCCAATTTTTTTTTGAGTAGTATATTAACTTACTCTTATTGATTTAATAAGATTTTAATGGTTAATGCAGAAAGGGGAGTCGATGGCTTCATCCAGTAGACTCAACCCTTATGAAGCCCACTTATCAGAGCTTGGGAAGGAGGTAGCATCTGTGGGCTTCGCTTTGGACCAAGCCCAAGCCGAACTCCAGCGTGTCAAGATTGAACGGAAACGCATGTGGGAGAAGTTCAATTTAGTAGAGATTACTACTAGGGCAATGTTATCTGAGTGTAACAGCCCGAGATTTTATGAAAAATATTATTTTTTATTTCACTAATGTCTTGTGTTGTACGCTACACCAAAAGGAGCTTGCACAACACGCATCCTTGACTTGCCTTGCATTACACGCAATCGCAACCTTCCTCGATAGCGTGTGTGGTACGTAATACTGAGTTTTACGAAACAATGATATGCTATTAAAATATTATTAAAACTAGCCGTAATGAATAGTAATAACCACTTTTTAAATTTTAGAAATTTTAGCTCTCAAAATGGACTTCATTTTTGGATTCAGAGTATCGAATTTAGCCTAAGGTGAAATTTTGGTACTTTTCGGATAACTTTCATATTCTGATGAATAGTGAAAATTACTAAATTATAATTAAAAACAACTTTTTTAATCGAAATAATTAATAGTGATAAATCATTAATTTGAGTGGTTTTAAAGTATATTTAGAATATATTTTTACAATTTAATACAATGTTGGTCATTGGATGTAATTTCACATTTAAACTAGACATAAACAAGTGTCAATCTTTTGATAGATATTGTTTCTTAAAAACACTCTTTTTGTTTTAACAGTGGGATTTAATTACAAAATTAATTAATGCAACTTTTATGTTATGAATTTGGTAAAATAGACTTCATTTTTGAATTCGGAATATGAAATATAGCTTGGGATGAAATTTTGGCATTGTTCTGAAAAACATCAATTTTTGATGAATAGTGAAACTACTAAGTGGTAGTTAAAAAAACTGAATTTTTCATAAAACTTAATTTTACCGCTTCTGTGAATGGAATTTCAAAAATCCGAGAGACATGGTTGATTTCAGTAAGTAAAATGTGGTTCAATGAGATGAAAATAATTTTTGGTGAATAGTAACTTTTTACTTTTATTTACCACGGTTAAAAGTAAATAGGGTAATTAAGGGTAAAAATGATATTATTATTACCCTAACACATGTCCTAATTCTATTTGACAAGTGTAATTCGACCAAAAACAAGCTTAGGAATAAAATATGACCATTTAGGCCCACTTGGATTAGATTAGGACATTTATTATTATTTAATTCAAAGAAGAGTTAAAAGAGTCAAAATCAAAGTTTATTTACTAAAACATTTTTAATATAGGGTTTTACATAAGATAAATTAGATTTTAAAGATTCATTAGAAAGCTAAAACAATTTCCTACATGATGGTATTTTATTTTTAATTTTTAGACATCAAATAAATTAATTTATTTATGACACAAAGATGATGCAGTAATTATCTTATTAATGAAATATTGACATAATTGATGTTATAAACACCAAACTAAATATAATTTGAGACTTTTTATGAATTCCACTAATTTTCTAGGTTACTATGATATATTAGTGTTGATTTATTCAACTTGGTTCGAACATATAATTCTTTTATGATTTTCACAAAAATCATGTATCAAATAGTGTCAAAATTGACACAAAATAGTTTTTAAATCAAATATTATATTATTTTATTCCTAAAAATCTAAGGTTCGGCCAAATGACTTAGATAAGGATATATGTATTAATAATATACAATTTGGGGTTCTTTTGGCATGTTATAGTAAGTTTATTAATCATATAATGTAAGAAAACAAAAAGACATGGTAAAAGTTAAATTATTTAACTTAGAGTTAAATCTAATTGATAAGGTTAAAATAATAACCTAAACTTGTCTAAATCTTATTGGTTGATAGGATTTCGATCCATCCCCACTTTAGCTTCGAAATAAGACCCTTTGGAACCATTATAAACCGATTTTGACTTTAATATAAAATAATATTTTAAGATATTCCTAAGGTGCCCCTCTCCTCCCTTATAAAAGGACACCTCCTCCCCCTCCTCCTCACACCAATTTGAGCACTCAAGCTCGGCCAACCCCTGCCAAAATCTCTTCTCCACTTCCCTAGAAACATCCTAGAGGTTCTGGTCTTCCTCAAAGACCAATTTTAGTGCCCTAAGAGGAGGTCTCAAAGAGGCACTTCAAAGAAGAGGTAATTACCGTTACCAATTCTTCCATCTTTATTTCTTCTTCCACTTATTCTTCTTAGGTTGTTTCATTATGAAGTAATAACATCAGTATCAATCATATACTGATATGTTATTATAAGTATGGAACAACCCTATTTCACCATCTATCCATCCTATGGAAAAAGAAATCACCACGCGTGCGTACGTACGGAATACCGTCTCCACGCCGTGGTGTAATCTATTTTCCACCACCACCTTACATGGATGGGTATAATGGTGTAAAGAATAACTATACATAGTTATTAAAACATCTTATTGATTCTGATATATTGTATAATCCACTCCAATTCAATTCAATATTTATAGAAATGATATCATCGCTCGTGCGTACGTACGGACTACCGTCTCCACGACGCGATGAGATTCATTCTCCATGTTAACCATTTAAGAATGATTATAATGTATATATAAGAAATAATAATGAAATATATGAAATTATAAATCTACTGGATTTATGTATATATATACATATGTATGTCATCTACTTACTTCCATTTCAAGACAATAAGGAAAGGAAAACAGCGTTCATGCGTACATACGGACTACCGTCTCCATGAACGGTGTTTTTCATTTTATTTATCTACCTATTATATATATATATATACTGAATATATATGATATATAAATCATATTTTATATTCTGGAAGTGAGTAAATCATGATATAAGTAATAATGATGTCAAGAACAACAAGTCAAAACACCTACGATAAATGAAACGATTTTACCCAAAACGCTTCTTTAACATGGAATTTACAAAAGAACGGGTAATATAATGTCATAAGTGAACCATATATGATATCATAACAATTAATATCATTCTGTAATAAGTCAATAACATGATTTAAATCATTATACAGGAGGTTCGGACACTTACAAAGCAAGTCGGACCTAAGGTAAGGGAAATATCACAATCTCATTTTTATCCGAGATTGTTTGTACTTTGGTATTTACTAGGGTGTATTTTATCATCCACATCCATGTTTCATCAATATGTAATATTATTTCCATCCACCTACAATTGTTTAAATCCATTTTTACCCTTCAGTGAGTTTTTAGTAATATGTATGAAAGGAATCTTTTGTCGTTTTTCGTACGAGGTACTTTTTGACTTTTCCGACAAAAGTACGAAGAATGTTTTTTTAACTTATACGGCATGAATGGATTTTTAAAACAAAATTTCCAATAATCTTCCTTTACAAGTTTTCAAGTTTATTTTTAATCAACTTATTTTATTTTAATGTCGTATGACATGTTATGAAAGGAAAAATGTTTTTAAAGAAGAAAGGATATTTTCCTCAAGAATGGAGTTCAAGTGTTTTATCAAAATTATTTTCCATCTAAGATAATAAAGGGTTCTGTTTTAATCCCTATTATTACATTGGTTTGATTATGTTGTGATGGAAATATTTTTATGAATTCCTTTATCTTATATGAATTGTTTTATGATGTCATGTTGTTTAAGAATCCCATTTTTATTACATGGGTTACGCTATGATGTATGGTTTATGATTATGTGGCACACATAAGAAAGGATTCATTATGAGATGGGTGGGACCTATATCTCCCTCCAATGCATTGGGTAAAGATTTTATATCTCATGAGATAGACATGGCTGGAACGGAAGGTTATTTCGGTTCAGTGATACAGGACTGAAACGAGGAGTGAACTCGGTTCAGAAAGGGACTTTGTCCACTAAGATAGTCTTGGAAATGAGTCGTGACTAACAAGAAATGATTTTCTATGATTATGTGTGCATGCCAAAAAGTTTCAAGTTTCATGTTATGATTATGGGGATCTCATTTTCACTTCTATGATTTATCCCATGTTATGATATTATGAGCTCTTTTGCAGGTTAAGATTTCCAAAAGCTATGTTCTTATGTATATGATGTGATTGATATTTCTTTTGTTTACCCTTACTGAGAATTTGAGCTCACCCTTTTATGTTTTCTTTTCCCCAGGATATAAATAAAGGTTTTTAGGTAAAAAAAGGAAGATCTTTATGGGAGATATTGAAGATCTTTCCCCACGATTAGAAGATTACGTTCCGAGTTTCCAAAGACACTAAACTATTACGATCCTTGTGTGTGTGTTTTCGTTATGTACTAAGTATTCCGCAAAAGTAATGTAATGTCCATGTACGATAAGCTTCGGGTCTCTACAGTTGGTATCAGAGGGAGGTTTAGTCAACCTTTGGAAACTAGGATGCGAAAACGTTAGTGTGATCCCTAGAGATATTTCTAAGGTATGTCTAGGGATGTCCCTAGGGATAAGTATACGTATAGGTTATAGTAATAGAATTACGCTAACGATCATAGAATTAAACCTAAGATGTTGGATATTGAAGGTACTCCCCCTTTATTATGTTGTTTTCCCTAGCATGATTTTTGCCTCTCACACTATTCTTTTTGGGTTTTAGACGATGGCTGGAACCCAAGGAACCGTGTTGATGAATGCAATGGACAATGCAATGATTGCCCTCTTGAACAAACAAATGTTATGGGAGATGGAGTGCAAAATCTTATTGCTATACTTACACAAGCTATGAATCATTCTGGACTTCCAAATGAGCAGAGAAGGGAACAATATTCTATTGATTCCTTCATGAGGCAACGTCCACCTTCATTCAGTGGGTCTCCTGATCCACTTGTGGCTGAACAATGGATCAGTACTACTGAAAAGTTATTTTCAGTTCTTCAATGTTCTGAACATGATAAAGTCATCTTAGCAGTATATCGTTTGGAAGGTGAAGCTGATCAATGGTGGAATCTTATCAAGAATACGAGGCCAAGAGATGAAGTTGAGTCCATGGAATGGGACGAGTTCAAGAACTTGTTTTTCAGTAAGTACTTCCCTCGTATTCTTCGAACAAAGATGGAGAAAGAGTTTCTTGAACTGAAGAAAAGGGACGATGAATCTGTTGGTACCTATGAAGCAAATTTTACAAGACTTTCAAGGTATGCTTCTGGTATTATCATCCAACCTGAAAGTAAAGTTGATCGATTTTTCAGTGGCTTAAAACCAATTCTTCGAAGGGCATTAGATATAAGAGACTTTAGTAGCTATGATGAAATTGTGCGTTGTTCTATCAAGGTAGAAATGGAAGTTGGTGTTACATATCCATCTCATGGTTTTGACAAGAAACGAAAGATGGAGTTCAAGGAGAAATCTCAGAATAATGGTGAAAAGAAGATGAATGTTTCCTTATGCACAAAGTGTGGAAAGAAGAATGGTGGAGATTGTCTTAAAGGGACTAGAAAATGTTTTAAGTGTGGAAAAGAAAGTCATCGAGCAGCTGAGTGTCAAAGTAATGGAAAAAGGGTTTCTAATGATGTGAATAAAGCAAACACTGCAGAGAACGCACCACCAACACTTCAATTCTTCAAGTGCAAGGAAATGGGGCATTATGCTAATAATTGACCTAATCCAAGGGTTAGTGATGATCAACATGAGCAACCACTGAAGGCAAAGTACAAAGGGAAATCACATGCGATCACTATTGGCAATATTGAATATGACAACGATGTGGTGGAATGATTAAGTGTTTATGTAATGGGATTCCAAAATAATGTTGTATCATTGAGTATTGCAATATTTATTGATGCGGTATTCAAAGTGATTGAGATATTTTTTGGAAATAAGATGATATGCGCATAATGAAGACGAGAAAATGAAATGTTTAATAGTATTCATGAGCTCATGATTGATATAAGGACTAAGTGATATCATGGTTTGAGTATATAGAATTTTGAGGATTTTGGTATGTGGAAAGTGTTAACTTTTAACTGCACTCATGTTTTCACTAAGGTATTCAAGAGAATACACGATTAAGGACTTTGAATGTTTGGAATGTGACCAACAAGACATATCTTATGATATGTGGGGATCAACGACAGTATTAAATCTCTGGTAATCGTTGTCACTATATTATGAGAGTGGACTGCAGTATTATGTATAAGCCTAAAGATTAGACTGGATTATGTTGGACATAAGTTAGTATTGTTTAAGGATAGAAGATTTTTGATATTATTGATGGGATGTTATAGTAACGTAGTTTTAGAAAAAGGACAACCTGCAGGACGGGCGACAACCCATCGCTTCGGACAAGGCTGTAGGAATCGAACCCACAACCGAAGTGCGACTGGCCTTTATCGCCTACCACTGACCTACAGGAAGTCCCTGTTTAGTAGAAACTAGTGTTATTATATTAAGCAGTATGATATATGAAGTATAAGCCCATTTTAGGAACCATATATGATTAATCCCACTATAGATCTACTTATGTATATAAATTTTTCTAACCTTTTGAGACAGATGGAATGACCCGTCATTCTATCACATGATCTGCTAACACTTCACGAATAAAAAATTCAACTTCATTTATTTAAGAGATGAAGTGGAAATTGTTAAAGGCACGAACAACAGTGAGATTGTACCAAAATAAAGTAAGTATTTATTCTAATTCAAATTCTTTAACTTTAGGGAAATGATATTGAAAACCAAAAATGTTGTCCTAGTTCTGTTATACCTGATGAATCAGATGGTACCTTAGATCGTCACAAATTTATGGATTTCTGATTACTGGCTTTTCCATAGCCATGTTCTCTACCACTCTTCATCAGAACATGATGGTTAGATTTCTCTTCCATATCCATATTTTCACCTATGTGGAAACCCAGTGATTAGTTTATTTGGGTAATCGTTACATTTCATACTTTAGTTTTTAAAGCCAAGTTTTGGTATTCCTTTTTACGATGTGGGTTTCTATTAAAGAAACTTTCGAATAGTAAACCATTTATAACCCCGACGAATTTCGAGGGCGAAATTCATTTTAAGAGGGGTAGAATGTAACAGCCCGAGATTTTATGAAAAATATTCCTTTTTATTTCACTAATGTCTTGTGTTGTACGCTACACCAAAAGGAGCTTGCACAACACGCATCCTTGACTTGCCTTGCATTACACGCAATCGCAACCTTCCTCGATAGCGTGTGTGGTACGTAATACTGAGTTTTACGAAATAATGATATGCTATTAAAATATTATTAAAACTAGCCGTTATGAATAGTAATAACCACTTTTTAAATTTTAGAAATTTTAGCTCTCAAAATGGACATCATTTTTGGATTCGGAGTATCGAATTTAGCCTAAGGTGAAATTTTGGTACTTTTCGGATAACTTTCATATTCTAATGAATAGTGAAAATTACTAAATTATAATTAAAAACAACTTTTTTAATCGAAATAATTAATAGTGATAAATCATTAATTTGAGTGGTTTTAAAGTATATTTAGAATATATTTTTACAATTTAATACAATGTTGGTCATTGGATGTAATTTCACTTTTATACTAGACATAAACAAGTGTCAATCTTTTGATAGATATTGTTTCTTAAAAACACGCTATTTGTTTTAACAGCGGGATTTAATTACAAAATTAATTAATGCAACTTTTATGTTATGAATTTGGTAAAATAGACTTCATTTTTGAATTCGGAATATGAAATATAGCTTGGGATGAAATTTTGGCATTGTTCTGAAAAAACATCAATTTTTGATGAATAGTGAAACTACTAAGTGGTAGTTAAAAAACTGAATTTTTCATAAAACTTAATTTTACCGCTTCTGTGAATGGAATTTCAAAAATCCGAGAGACACGGTTGATGTCAGTAAGTAAAATGTGGTTCAATGAGATGAAAATAATTTTTGGTGAATAGTAACTTTTTACTTTTATTTACCACGGTTAAAAGTAAATAGGGTAATTAAGGGTAAAAATGATATTATTATTACCCTAACACATGTCCTAATTCTATTGGACAAGTGTAATTCGACAAAAAACAAGCTTAGGAATAAAATATGACCATTTAGGCCCACTTGGATTAGATTAGGACATTTATTATTATTTAATTCAAAGAAGAGTTAAAAGAGTCAAAATCAAAGTTTATTTACTAAAACATTTTTAATATAGGGTTTTACATAAGATAAATTCGATTTCAAATATTCATTAGAAATCTAAAACGATTTCCTACATGATGGAATTTTATTTGTAATTTTTAGACATCAAATAAGTTAATTTATTTATGACACAAAGATGATGCAGTAATTATCTTATTAATGAAATATTGACATAATTGATGTTATAAACACCAAACTAAATATAATTTGAGCCTTTTTATGAATTCCACTAATTTTCTAGGTTACTATGATATATTAGTGTTGATTTAATCAACTTGGTTCGAACATATAATTCTTTTATGATTTTCACAAAAATCATGTATCAAATAGTGTCAAAATTGACACAAAATAGTTTTTAAATCAAATATTATTTTATTTTATTCCTAAAAATCTAATGTTCGGCCAAATGACTTAGATAAGGATATATGTATTAATAATATACAATTTGGGGTTCGTTTGGCATGTTATAGTAAGTTTATTAACCATATAATGTAAGAAAACAAAAAGACGTGGTAAAAGTTAAATTATTTAACTTAGAGTTAAATCTAATTGATAAGGTTAAAATAATAACCTAAACTCTTCTAAATCTTATTGGTTGATAGGATTTCGATCCATCCCCACTTTAGCTTCGAAATAAGACCCTTTGGAACCATTATAAACCGATTTTGACTTTAATATAAAATAATATTTTAAGATATTCCTAAGGTGCCCCTCTCCTCCCTTATAAAAGGACACCTCCTCCCCCTCCTCCTCACACCAATTTGAGCACTCAAGCTCGGCCAACCCCTGCCAAAATCTCTTCTCCACTTCCCTAGAAACATCCTAGAGGTTCTGGTCTTCCTCAAAGACCAATTTTAGTGCCCTAAGAGGAGGTCTCAAAGAGGCACTTCAAAGAAGAGGTAATTACCGTTACCAATTCTTTCATCTTTATTTCTTCTTCCACTTCTTCTTCTTAGGTTGTTTCATTATGAAGTAATAACATCAGTATCACTCATATACTGATATGTTATTATAAGTATGAAACAACCCTATTTCACCATCTATCCATCCTATGGAAAAAGAAATCACCACGCGTGCGTACGTACGGAATACCGTCTCCACGCCGTGGTGTAATCTATTTTCCACCACCACCTTAAATGGATGGGTATAATGGTGTAAAGAATAACTATACATAGTTATTAAAACATCATATTGATTCTGATATATTTTATAATCCACTCCAATTCAATTCAATATTTATAGAAATGATATCATCGCTCGTGCGTACGTACAGACTACCGTCTCCACGACGCGATGAGATTCATTCTCCATGTTAACCATTTAAGAATGATTATAATGTATATATAAGAAATAATAATGAAATATATGAAATTATAAAGCTACTGGATTTATGTATATATATACATATGTATGTCATCTACTTACTTCCATTTCAAGACAATAAGGAAAGGAAAATAGCGTTCATGCGTACATACAGACTACCGTCTCCATGAACGGTGTTTTTCATTTTATTTATATACCTATTATATATATATATATACTGAATATATATGATATATAAATCATATTTTATATTCTGGAAGTGATTAAATCATGATATAAGTAATAATGATGTCAAGAACAACAAGTCAAAACACCTACGATAAATGAAACGATTTTACCCAAAACGCTTCTTTAACATGGAATTTACAAAAGAACGGGTAATATAATGTCATAAGTGAACCATATATGATATCATAACAATTAATATCATTCTGTAATAATTCAATAACATGATTTAAATCATTATACAGGAGGTTCGGACACTTACAAAACAAGTCGGACCTAAGGTAAGGGAAATATCACAATCTCATTTTTATCCGAGATTGTTTGTACTTTGGTATTTACTGGGGTGTATTTTATCATCCACATCCATGTTTCATCAATATGTAATATTATTTCCATCCACCTACAATTGTTTAAATCCATTTTTACCCTTCAGTGAGTTTTTAGTAATATGTATGAAAGGAATCTTTTGTCGTTTTTCGTACGAGGTACTTTTTGACTTTTCCGACAAAAGTACGAAGAATGTTTTTTTAACTTATACAGCATGAATGGATTTTTAAAACAAAATTTCCAAGAATCATCCTTTACAAGTTTTCAAGTTTATTTTTAATCAACTTATTTTATTTTAAAGTCGTATGACATGTTATGAAAGGAAAAATGTTTTTAAAGAAGAAAGGATATTTTCCTCAAGAATGGAGTTCAAGTGTTTTATCAAAATTATTTTCCATCTAAGATAATAAAGGGTTCTTTTTTAATCCCTATTATTACATTGGTTTGATTATGTTGTGATGGAAATATTTTTATGAATTCCTTTATCTTATATGAATTGTTTTATGATGTCATGTTGTTTAAGAATCCCATTTTTATTACATGGGTTACGCTATGATGTATGGTTTATGATTATGTGGCACACATAAGAAAGGATTCATTATGAGATGGGTGGGACCTATATCTCCCTCCAATGCATTGGGTAAAGATTTTATATCTCATGAGATAGACATGGCTGGAACAGAAGGTTATTTCAGTTCAGTGATACAGGACTGAAACGAGGAGTGAACTCGGTTCAGAAAGGGACTTTGTCCACTAAGATAGTCTTGGGAATGAGTCATGACTACCAAGAAATGATTTTCTATGATTATGTGTGCATGACACAAAGTTTCAAGTATCATGTTATGATTATGGGGATCTCATTTTCACTTCTATGATTTATCCCATGTTATGATATTATGAGCTCTTTTGCAGGTTAAGATTTCCAAAAGCTATGTTCTTATGTATATGATGTGATTGATATTTCTTTTGTTTACCCTTACTGAGCATTTGAGCTCACCCTTTTATGTTTCCTTTTCCCCAGGATATAAAGAAAGGTTTTTAGGTAAAAAAAAAGGGAAGATCTTTATGGGAGATATTGAAGATCTTTCCCCACGATTAGAAGATTACGTTCCGAGTTTCCAAAGACACTAAACTATTACGATCCTTGTGTGTGTGTTTTCGTTATGTACTAAGTATTCCGCAAAAGTAATGTAATTTCCATGTACGATAAGCTTCGGGTCTCTACACTGATCCTCCCT
Organism: Viscum album; assembly: GCA_963277665.1. Lineage (NCBI taxonomy): Eukaryota > Viridiplantae > Streptophyta > Magnoliopsida > Santalales > Viscaceae > Viscum > Viscum album. Next base: position 222,256,394 of record OY728147.1, read on the forward strand.
CAGATTCTCTCACCATAGCAAACCTTACACTCAGGTCTTATGCCGGTGTTATAAGGGGATATGTGACGAGACCCTAGCTTCCTTGTGTAGTCCTTTCGGGTGAATAAATTGAGATTTCTTCCTTTAGTGGTGTTTGTGAAATTTCAAATGTCCGGATAATTTTAGAATGTATTTTATTAATGAATTTTGAAAAAGGGATATTTTGAAATATTTATGTAAACCCTAAATAACTAATGATGTGTAATGATTTTCAAAAAATGGTCTTCTACAAAAGTGTTCATTAAGGAATTTGGAGTCTAATAAGATCAACTTAATTTTTGATGAATAGTAAATAGTGAATAGTGATTTTACGCTTAGGATTAGTAATGTGACCAAATGGATTAGTAATCTCACTTAAAGAAAGTTTTAAAATAATTTAGGCACCTTGATTAAGTAATGTGATTCAATAAAATGGGTAAATAACAGTTTCATAAATTATTATTCGAGTATTAGTTTTTTCGGAAGAATAGTGTTTTTTAATTAAAAATTTAATTAAAAATAATTAGAAAATTATTTTTATAAAAATGACTTTATTTTTGAACTCAGAGCATCGATATTATGTTATGGTAATTTTTGGGGATTTTTCTGAAAAAATAAATTTTCAGTGAATAGTGTATTTATTTAAAAATAAAATTAAAAATATTTAGAAAATTATTTTTATAAAATGGAGTTCATTTTTGAAATCATAGCATTGATATTTGGTTAAGGTGAAATTTTGGGATTATTCTGAGAAAGTTGAATTTTCGGTGAATAGTGAAAGTATAGTTTTTAAGTTACGGGTGTTTAATGACATCATTAAATGATGTATTAAGTATATATTCAATATGTTCGAATTATGAATAGTAAGATAAGGTGTGAGGTGTCCCAAGTGGCCAATACCATGGTCAAATACCATGGGCAAGACCATGGTTTTTCCAAAACCACTAGTGAGGTGTCCCTTGGCCATTAATGCTTTGTCCCCTCACTTTCCCTATAAATACCCACCCTTTCCTCCTTTAGTTTTCACTCCCAACTCTCCCCCAAAGAAGTTCTGGTCTTCTTACCTTCCAAGGAGTCCTCCCAAGGTTCCCAAAAGCCCTCAAGGTCCAATCCTTTGAGTTTCAAGAGTCACGTTTTAAGGTAAGGGATCTGACCCCTCTCTTTCTTTTCATGTAATCTCTTTTATGTCATTCCTTTTCAGCTCCATGTTTTTATGTGAGAGGATGTTATTTTATATTCCTCTTACTGCCCTTTCATATTTATATGATGAGTGATCCCCTCTTACTCTCAACATTTCGTTTTATGAAGGTTTAAGTGACGCCGTTAGGCTGCCGAATTTTTTAAGGGATTCTTTCACCCTTCTCATTTTTCAAGTTCGATTTTCATGTCAAGTATTTCAAGTTCCTTTTTATTATGTTGGGGTGTGATCTCTATATCTATCATACTGATCTCTTATGATCATATGATGAGGGACCCTATTTGATCTTGTCAAATCATTTTCCTTTGAAGTTATGTGACGCCGTAAGGCTGCCGAATTTTCATAAGAGAAATCTAATCTTTTTTCCTTCCATGTTTTTCATTTCAAATGGTATGTCCCTAAAATTTCATTACCATGTCCATATTTCCTTCTTGTTCTTTCACCCTACTGTTTTATGGATCATTTATGAGTGGGTGACCCATGTCCCCTCTCATTTCAGTGTTTTCTAGAACCCCGAAACTTAGCCGTTATGCTGCAGAATTTTCCCCTCAAAATGCCTCTCTCTTTTCTCAAAAATTATTTTATGTTATAAAGTGAATACTCAAAGCTCTTATTTCTACAAGGGTAGTCACATATATATCAAAATGTTCCATTTTAAATTCTGGGATTTACATACATGAGACCCGCTTCCCTTTCCGTGGGTTTAAAGTGACGTAAAGATCATGTCTTTAAAGCAGTTTTTAAAACGTTATGATTATGAAATGAAACCCATTTATTTTATGCTATGTGGGTTATTTATGAAATGTTTGATGATGATATATGTGGCTCACATGATAATAAAGGCAAATTTAAGGGTGCGCCCTGATAGCGCTCCAATGCATTGGGTAATGATGTAACCACTAGAGATTACAATTTTCATGATACCTTGGTGAATAACCTTGGTAATTTTCAAATGACACCTTGGGGATGGACCTTGGTGATATGTTCATGATTGTCTATGTTAAATGATGTAGCCACATCTTCAAGTTATGGAAAATGTTGTTTTTATTATGAAATGCCTCATGATTTTCTTTCTCATGCCTTAAAGTTCTTTTCATGTCCTTATTGAAGTATATCAAGTTCACATGTAAAATGTTCCTTTTGTTTCCCTTACTGGGCCTTCTGCTCACCCTTTCTTTTGATGTATGTCTCCAGGTTATGAGATGCAGTAATGAACCTAGGATGAACTTAAGGAGAAGCCTTTCAAGTGTTTAAGAAGAATTCTTTATGTTGTTTTCATGTATTATGTTCCTGGTTTCCAAGACACTAAACCTTAAAGATCCTCAGTTGTGTGTAATGTAATGAAAGTTTATGTTATAAAATGGCGGGATGCTATAATAATTCTATCCAATCTCATTGTACAAAGAAAAAAATTACCAGTAAGGTCATATAACAAGAATGTGAATACCATCATTTATCCCCCATATATCATAAAATATATCTTATTGTTCACATTCCAATCATTTGAATGATTTCATCCTGAATTATCTTAAGTCATGGTAATAACCTAAATTATCATATATCCTTATTAAAAACAAGCATGATTTATTATTCCAAAACATATTGTATATATTCCTTATGTCCTAAAATGTTATATATTTTATCTGTGACAACATAACACACATTTCAAAAAAACCTTAACCAGTTCCTAAGAATCTAATATCGTCCAACATAACATTATAAAAATATCATTATCTCAAGATCATGATCATGTTAAGGGTTCTTCTTCCCTTAATCATGTTTTTCTTAGTAATATCACCTTTTCATTAAATCGCTTTTCTTATTCATTATAATTATTAAACATATTCCTTAAAATTCTTAGCAAAAATCAAAAACTGATAACTCTTTTATAATTCACCATTCATCATTCGTGGATTCAAAAACATAAATAATTCAATACTTATACTTTAATGGTGGGAATAGAATAAGTCATTACTTTTCTTATAAGTATATCCTTATGTCTAGGTATTGAGTTGGGTAATGCCCATGTTTTCCACAGATGAGACATTAAACTCAATAACAATCCTCCATTCTATGACCCTTTTTCTAATAGAGATAACATCTTCCCCTCTATTTGTGGTATTCCTCAAGGTTATTCTTCCATTATTCTAGATATATATGAATCTTAATCTTCATTACTCTATTTTACTCTCCATGGAAACATTCATGAATGTCCATTGTCCTCTTATTCGATGACTTAGGAAAACCATTAAAGTTCACCTTGTAAATCATATACTGCGATGACTGATTTGGAATAATCACAATATCATTCACTCTAGTCATTACACAATTTTGTTTCTCATAGTCACCAATTTGTTGGTCAGATTCATTGTTTACCTGATTCCATCTAGTTCCCTCCATTGACTAAAACGCAAAAAGAATAGTGTGAGAGGCAGAAATCATTCAATGAAAACAACATAATCAAGGGGATTACTTTTAATCTCTGACATCTTAGTTTTAAGCCAAGATTATTTCTAATCATTACCATAATTCTCAGACTGTAACCTATATTTATACTTAACCTTTGTTACATCCATTGACATACATTAGAAATATCTCAAGGGATCTCACTAAAGTATTCACAACTTATTTTCCAAAGGCTGACTAAACCTTCACCCTAATATCAACTGTAGAGACCCAATCATGAAAAAAAAAGACATTGCATTTCCTTTTCAGTATACTTAATTAAAGAATCACAAATATTCCCATTGATAATTTTATTTTAGTCTCTTTGGAAACATGGAACATAATATTATAACTTTGTGAAAGTTATTCCACATCTCCCATAAAGATTTCCCATTTTGTTTTCCTACCTAAAACTTTTCTTTATATCCTAGGTTAAATAAAACATGAAAATTTTGAACTCAAATTATCAGTAAGGGTAAAAATGGAGCAAATAAAACAAACAATATACATTTTAATGTAAGAATATGAACATATAGTCTAAACATCAAAATCTTGAGTCATGAAATAAATCATTGAAGTACGTAAGGCATAGATCATAATGGAACATTAATAATGATAAAATATCATGGGAATAAAACATATAATTGTGGAAAACCATTAATCACATAATATTATTTCTGTAGTAGCCAAGAAACTATTTCCAACACCATCATAGTGGACAAAGTCCATTATTATACCAGGTTTACTTGTCGTTCCAGCCATGTATTACTGAATTGGATTTACTTATCATTTGAGTCGTGTCTATCCCATGAGATATAAATATTTACCCAATACATTGGAGGGATATATATGTTCCACACATCTCATAATGTAATCATTCTTACATGTTCCAAAAAAACAAAAAACAATCATCATTGCATAATACATGAAATAAAATGGGATTCTTAACCATCATTCTATCATAATATAATCCATATGAGTTAAATGGACATCATTAAAATAATTACATCATAAAAATAATCAAATTAAGGTAATAATAGTGATAATAACATACCCCTTTGTCATCTTAGATGGAAAATAATTTTGATAAAACACTTGCACTTAATTCTTTAGGAAAATATCTGTTCTTCTTTGAAAACGTTTTCTTTTCTCAAAATATCGTGAAATTTTTAAAGAAAAGAATTCAGTCAAAAATAAAATTTAAATATTATAGAGAAAGATTCAAAAAATAAGGAATTAAGAAGATGTAAAAATCCATTCATTCCGTATAAGTTAAAAAATCAGTCTCTTCAATCTTTTACAAGAAAAGTCAAAAAGTACCTCATATGGTTAAAAAAGAAATATTCCTTCCATACCATGTGGTAAAATTTAAAATTGGTAAAACTGAATTTAAACATACATTGAAGAATAGTAAACATTTTATGAAAACTTTTTTATATAACCTTGACATGGATGATGAATATATCCCCAAAAATACTTATGTATAAATAATCTCGGATTAAAATGAGATTGCAAAATTATTGCTTTCCTTAGGTACAATTTCTTCCATAGGTGTCTGAAACCCTTGTATAGTGGGTTTAAATAGATAATTAGCTTGTAACAGAACTATAATAATATTTATGTATCATATATTATTCACTTACTACTTTATATTACCAATTCATTTGTTTATTCCATGGTAAAGCCATATTTTGGGTAGTAATCATTTCATTTATTATACGTGTTTGGACATGTTATTCTTCATATGATTACTTATATCCTGATTTAATTACTTCAATAATGTAAAAAATATTTTTATATATCTTATATATTAATTATATAAATATAAATATAAAAATATATATATATAATAGATTGATAGATGAAATGGAATACACCATTCATGGAGAAGGTAGGCCATACGTACGAATAAACGCTGCTTTAGTTTACTTATTTAATTGGATGGAAGTAATTAAATGATATTTATAAATATATATACATAAATAAAGTATCATTATTAGGTAATATATTTCATGGTTATTTTATATATATAATTTTTAATCATTCTTGAATTGTTAACATGGAGAATGAATCTTATCGCATCGTGGAGACGCTAAGTCGTGCGTACACACGAGCGATGATATCATTCACATAATTGTTGAATGGTATTGAATTGGATAGTGTTTAATATCTAAAAATTAGTATCCATTTATAATAATCATATATAGTTATTATTTCCACCATTATACCCATCCATTTAAGGTAGTGGTGAAAACAATATTACACCATGGTGTGGAGATGGTAAGTCGTACGCACGCACGCGTGGTGATTTTGTTTTTTGTAGAATGGATAGAAGGTAAAATTGGTTTGTTTCATATTTATAATAACATATCATAATATTATTTATACTGATTTTATAACATTATAATGAAACAACTAAAGAATAGTATTTTGGAGAAAAAATAAATTTACAAGAATCGGTAGAAGAGATTACCTCTTCCTTGACGTGCCTCCATTAAATTTCCTCTTAGAGCACTAAATTTGGTCTTATTAGAAGACCAGAACCTCTATAATGTGACTACAAATGTTTAAGATAGAACTAGGATGGTTTTTCTGAGCTTTAAGGATTAAAATGGAGTGAAGAGGTGAGGAAGGAGGTTACCTTTTATAAGAGAGGAGAGTGGCACTTAAAGACACTCTCAAAAATATTTATTTATAATAAAATAAAACCCTAACAAAAAATACTCCAAAGTTTACCAAATTATAATATGAGGTGATATAGGGTTGTAACCTCATAAACCAATAAATTTTTCACAATTTATTTTCAAAATTTAAACCGTATCTTTTAAATTGAAACTCATTATTCTATTAATTTTTAAATATGGTAATAACATTCTCAATATTTAATGGACATAAATATTTACTTATTTGCTGTTAATTAAAAAAATGGATAATTTATAAAATTTTGGACCTTATAATTATAACTTTGTAATTTTTAAATATTTTTATGATTTTTATATAATTTAATTAAATGTTATGTTTATAAAAAGTCAATAGTTTTAATTTTGACACTATTCAATTATTAAACTTTAAATAAAACCCTCAAAAAATATTAATTCAAAACAAAATATTTAATACACTCCTAACATTTCATAGTCACCTAAAAATTCTTACAACACTTTAATTAGTTCATATGTTATTTCTTTTAATATTTTAAAAACCATTTATTTGATATTTTAGTTAATAATATAATTTTTATAGCATCATTGGGTCATTATTAATTATAATTAATTAATATATAGAAATTATAAATAAATTAAAATGATATATAAAATTTAATTATATTTATAATTACTATTTACCTTTTATGTTTTATGAATTTATCACTAAATTAAAATTATTACACTTATAAGATATAAGAGAGTGACATGTTGTCGCTTTATTTTGTTTTAATAATAATGACATCATTTCGATGGAAAAAAGTAAATTAAATTAACCGATACTGACCCTTAGTTGATATGGGGAAAAGTTTTTTCATCCAATATAATTTTGGAATGTGTTAGGGTAATTTTATAATATTTTTTTTACCCATAATTGCTCGATTTACCTTGAACTATAGCAATAAAAATAATTACCAAATTTACAATTCATAATTCCCAAAAAATAAAAGTAGCCCATTAACATAATTTGTAATTACTAATTCCAAATATGGAATCCTTTTTTAAAAATTAAAATCAGATAATTTTTAGTAATTAATTTAAAATTAATCTCATTGTAGAAAAAATTAGTTTTTTTTAAAACATTACAAAATATTGAAATGTTTCTACATATGAATTCAATGTAAAATTAATGAAAATGACTTAAATTGTCTTAAAATGTAAAAATATTATATATATATTTGAAAACCATTCAATAATATATTTTCACCATATAAATTATTTCAATGAAAATGTTGATTTCAATTAAAATGTAACGTATTTCAACTATTCATCAAAAAAAGAAAGTTATCAGAAAAATGTCATATATTTATCCAATGTGAATTTATATGACTTGAATCCAAAGAAGAAGTTTATAATCTCAAATATAACTTATAAAATTTTCAAAAACTAGACTTAAAATTAGTGCGCCATCAAAAGTTGGTAAGACAACATTTTTTTTAAAAATAATTCTTTTACCCAAAAATTTGATTTTGTTCTCATATCATGTGTAAGATGAATTAAAATGTTATATAAAATTCCAAATGTTGTTAATAATATTCATAATGGCTAGTTTATATAATATTTTAATAATATATTTTTGTTTAGTGAAACTCAGTATTGCATAGCACGCAAGCTATTGAGAAAGGTCGCTCTTGCATGTAACACAAGCCAGGTCAGTGTTGCGTGTAGTGTAATATTTATTTGGTTTATCCTATAATATAATCCAAGCTTAGTTGATTTATACATTGTCCAAAATATATACTCAGTGTTGTGTGAAATTAATTCTATAAAAATAACATGAATTTGTGTGCAACACAATCCAAGAATAGTGTTGTGTATACTCCAAGCTAATACGATGTTTTATATAGTGCAAGCCAATATTGGTGTATTGTACAACACAAGACATCAAAAAATATATCTCATAAAATTTCTAGGTGTTACATTTTACCACCTGAAAATGAATTTATCTCTCGAAATTCATTGGGGTTATAAATGATTTACTAAATGAAAGTTTCTTTCATGGAAACCCACATTGTAAAAAGGAATACTAAAACTTAAATTTAAAAAGGAAAGTTAGAAACATAATGGTTATCAAAATTAACTCATCATATGGTTTCCATATATAAGAACATTAGAGGCAAGTGAAAACAAGGATATGGAAGGGAAATCTAACCATCAAGTTCTGATAGAGAGGGATAGAGAATAAGGTTTGTAGAAATTTTACTACCCGAAAGCCATAAATCTGGGTTGATTTAAGGTACCATTGATTCATAGGATTTTAAGGTACCATGACAATATTTTTGGTTTTTATGATCCTTTCCCTAAATATGAATAATTTTTTAGGAGAATAAATACTTACAGGATTTTGGTACAATCTCACCATTGTTCATGCCTCGAAGATTTTCCACTTCATCTCTTATTTATAGAAATGAAGTCAAATTTTTTTTCTTGAAGTGTTAGAAGATCATTCCATCTGTCTCTATCACAAAAATTCTAGCACAAGTTATTGAATATACATAAGTCCATCTATAGGGAGATTAATCGTATATGGTTCCAAAAATGGGATTATACTTCATATATCATTCTTTTTAATAAAATAAAACTAATTTCTACTAACTAGGGTCTTCTTGTTGGGATGTGGTAGGCGATAAAATCATGTAGCACATAGGTTATGGGTTCTATTCCACATCCATGTTTGAAGTGACGGGTTGTCTCTCGTCCTTCATGTTGTCCTTTTTCTAAAACTATACAATATTTACATTCCAGAAATAAAAAAATTTCTAGACATAAAAAATACTATCTGATGTCCATCTTAATCCATTCCAACCATTAGACTTATCTAAAATACTTCTATAAAATATCATAGTACGATGAAAATAATTACCAGAAAGGTCATATAACAAGCATGTGAATACCATCATTCATCCCCCATATATCATATGGTATATCATGTTGGTCTTATTCCAAACATTTTAATAACTTCATAATGAATTCTCTTGATTCATGGTAATAACCTAAATTACAATATATATTTATTGAAAATATGAATTTTCCATTATTCCAAAACTTATTGGATATATTCCTTAAGTCCTAAAATTTTATATACCTCATTTGTGACAACATAACCCACATTTCCACAAATCCTCAACCAGTTCCAAGGTAATTAATATCATCCAAAATATCTTTATACAAATACCGTTATCTCGACATCATGCTCCTATTAAGAGTTATCCTTCCCTTAATCGTGTGTTTCATTGGAATATCACCATTTCATTGAATAAATTTTCATATGCATTATAACTATTTAACATATTATTGAAAATACAAAGCTATAAACATAAACCAATAACTCTTATATAATTCACCATTAATCATTCATGGACTAAAATAGATAAATAATTCAATCCTTCTACTTTAATGGTATGAATGGAATGAGTCTTTCCTTTTCTTAGAAGTAGATCCTTAGGTCTAGGAACTGAGTTGGGTAATGCCCATGTTTTCCATAGATGAGACATTGGACTCTATAAAAATTCGTCACTCTATGACCCTTTTTCTGTAGAGATAACATATTGCAATCCATTTGAAGTATTCCTCAAGGTTATTCTTACCTTGTTATTGATATAGAGGAATCTAAATCTTATTTCCTCTATGTTCCTCACCATGGGATCATGCATCAAAGTCTATCTTCCTACTATTTGATAACTTAGGAATACAAGTAACGTTCACCTTTTTAATCATATACCTCGATTACTGATTTGGTATAATCACAATATCCTTCAATATAGTTATTACACAATTTCATTGATCATAGTCACCATTTTTTATTAATACTCATTTTTTACCAGATTCCTTCTGGTTCCCTCCATTGATTAAAACACAAATAGAATAGTATGAGAGGAAAAAATCATTCTAAGAAAACATCGTAATCAAGGGGGGTACATTCAATCTCTAACATCTTATATTTAATCCTAGTTTATTTATGATCGTTACCATAATTCTCAAAAGGTAACCTATAGTTATACTTAACCATTGTTACATCCATATACATACCTAAGAAATATCTATAGGGATCTCACTAAAGTTTTCAATCCTACTTTCCAAAGGTTGACTAATCCTTTTCTCTGATACTAACTGTAGATACCAAAGCTTGACGTATATGGAAATTGATTTTTTTTGCGGAATACTTAATACAACACATAATAAGTTTCCCAAACACCATATTAGTTTACTGTCTTCAGAAACATGGAACACAATCTTCTATCATTGGTAATGTTCTTCAACATCTCACATAAACATCTTCCCTATTTGTTTCCTACCTAAAACCTTTCTTTATATCCTGGGAAAAAGAAAAAAAAGGGGGAACTCAAATCCTCAGTATGGGTAAACTTTGAGAAAATTAAAAAAACTATAAACATTTGAATGTAAAAACATGAACATAATGATTAAACATCAAAATCAGGAGTCATGAAATAATTCGTGGAAGTACGTAAGGAATACATCATAAATTAAAATTAATAATGAATAAATAGAATGGGAATAAAACTTGGAATTGTGGTAAACTATTAAGCGTATAATATGATTTCAAAATTATCCATGGCACTGTTTCCAAGTCCATAATAATGGAGAATTTTTATTACTGAACATGGTTTACTTATCGTTCATACCATGTATTATTGAATCATATTTACCTATCATTCCAGTCATGTCTATCTCATGAAATATAAATTTTTACCCAATTAATTGGAGGGAGATATAGGTCCCACCTATCTCATAATGAATTCATTCTTACATGTTCGACAAAAACATAAATCATTCATCATAACTTTACCCGTGAAATAAAATGAGATTCTTAAACATCATGCCATCATAACATAATCCATATAATGTAAATGGACATCATAAAAATAATTCCATCATTAAAATAATAAAATAAAAGTAATAAAATGGATATAAACATAACCCTATGTCATCTTAGATGGAAAATAATAATAAGAAAACATTTGAACTTAATTCTGGAGTAAAATATCCTTTCTTCTTTAAAAATGATTTCTTTTATAAAAATGTTATTAAATTTTAAAAGAAAATAATTTATTTGAAAATAAACATGAAATTTTATAGAAGTAGATTCATGGAAATAATAAATTGAGAAGACATAAAAATACATTCATGTCTTATAAGTTAAAAAACATTATCCTCGTACTTTTACTGGAAAAGTCAAGAAGTACCTCGTATAGTATACAAAAGAAAGATTCCTTCCATACCATGTAGTAAAAGTAAAAAATGGGTAAAAATGAATTTAGAAATACATAGAAGAATAGTAAACATTTTATGAAAACATTTTTATAAATCACGGACATGGATTATGAATATATCTCCAAAAAATACTTACGTATAAACAATCTCAGATAAACATGTGATTGAAAAATTATCACTTACTAAAGGACCAATTTCATCTGTATGTGTCTGAAAGTCTTATATAGAGGGTTTAAACATATTAATAACTTGTAAAAGAGCTGTAATAATATTTATGATATCATATATGATTCACTTACGACTTCATATTACCCGTTCATTTGTCAATTCCATGTTAAAGCCACATTTTGGGTAATAATCATTTCATTTATCGTACGTTTTTTGACATGTTATTATTCATATGATTACATAGATCATGAATTACTTACTTCTAGAATGTATAAAATAATTTATTGAGATCTAATATATTCAATATATAAATAAATATATTTACATATATATATATAATATAGATAATAAAAATTAAATACATTGTTCATGGAGACAGTAGGACGTACGTACGCATGAACGCTGCTTTCGTTTTCTTATTAAATTTGTTGAAATTAAGTAAAATGAAATATATATATATATACATAAATCCAGTAGAATTATTATTTAATATATTTTATGATTGTCTATTATATATATTTTATAATCATTCTTGAATTGTTAAAATGGAAAATGAATCTCATCCCATCAGGGAGACGGTAAGCAGTACGTACGCACGGGCAATGCTATCGTTCCCATAATTGTTGAATGGTATTGAATTGGATGGTGTATAATATCTCAGAATTATTATCATGTTATAATAATCATATATAGTTATTATTTAAACCATTATACCCATCCATGTAAGGTGGTGGTGAAAAACATTTACACCACGACGTGGAGATGGTAAGTCGTACGTACACACATGCGGTGATTTTGTTTTTAATTGGATGGATAGAAGGTGAAATAGGGTTGTTTAATATTTATAATAACTTATAATTATATTATTGATACTGATTTTATTACTTTATAATGAAACAACTAAATATGAGGAAGTAGAAGAAGAAATAAATTTGAATTAATCGGTAGAAGAGATCACCTCTCCCTTGGCATGCCTTATTTAAATTTCCTCTTATGGCACTAGAGTTGGACTTTGGAGAAGACCCTCACCTCTAGAATGTAACTAGGGTTGTTGATAATATAAATGGGTAGGGATTGGATGAGGTTTAATGTTTAAAATGGTGTGATGAGAAGAGGGAGGAGGTTCCCTTTTATAAGAGTGAAGACATTAATTTTAGCAAACTCACAAAAAAATCATTTATAATAAAATAAAACCATACCCAAAATCTTAAAAGTGTCCCAAATTAAAAAATGAGACGATATGGGGTTTTAATATAATCAACCAATAAATTTTTGACAACATAGTTTTTAAATTTAAACCTTGTTTTTTAATTGAGACTATGTTATTCTTTTAATTTTTAATTTTGTTAACAAAATTCTAAATATTTTATGGTAATGAATATTTCCTTGTGTGGTGTTAATTGACCATAAATGGATACTTTATGAAATTTTTGACCTTATAATTATAACTTTGTGATTTTTTATTTTTTTTATAATTTTTAAATAATTTAATAAATTGTTATTTTTCTTAAAATTTCAATAATGTCAATTTTGACACTATTCATTTATTAGACTTTAAATAAAATCCTTCTAAAAGATATATTCAAACCAAAATATTTAATTCACACTTATAATGTCATTTTCACCTAGAAAATTCATGGATCACTTTAGTTAGTTCATATATTATTTTCGTAATTTTTTTAAAACCCTTTATTTGATATTTCTTATAACAAAATAATTTTTACTTCACTATTGTGTTGTCATTAATGATAATTAATTAATTTATAAAAATTATAAAAAAATTGAAATGATATATGGAATTTTATTATATTACCTGTGACTATTTAATTTACAACTTTTATGAAGTTTATCACTAAATTAAAATTATTTCACTTATAAGATATAAGAGAGTGACATGTTATCACTTTCTTTTGTTTTAATAATAATTACATCACTTTCATGGAAAAAATTTAATGAAATAAACCTATTACAAACCTTGGGGTATATGTGTAAAATTTCATTAGTTTAATTGAATTTTTTAGTGTGTTAGAGTAATTTTATAATATTATGTCAACCCTTAATTCCCCGATTTACCTTTAACTATGGTAATAAAAATAATTAACAAAGTAATTATTCATAATTCCCAAAAAATAAAAGTATCCCATTAACATAATTTGGACCTAATGATTCCAAATATGGAATCCATTTTTCAAAATTAAAAATAGATAAGTTTCTGTAGTTAATTTAAAATTAATCATGTTGTCGAAAAAGTGTGTTTTTGTTTAAAACATTACAAAAGATTGAAATGTTTCTACATATAAAGTCAATATAAAATTAATTAAAATGACTTAAATTTTATTAAACTATTAAAATATATTATATTTATAATTTCAAACAATTAAATAATATATTTTAACCTTATAAATTATTTCAATGAAAAAAGTTGTTTTCAATTAAAATTTAGTGTATTTTCACTATTCATCAAAATATGAAAGTTATTATAAAAATATCAAAATATTATCCAAAGTATATTATTAGGTCCCGATTCCAAAGAAGAAGTTTATCTTCTAAAATATTACATATAAAATTTTCAAAAACTAGATTTAAAATGGGTGTGCCATCAAAAGGTGGTAAAACTGTATTTTTGGGAAAATACATCTTTTATCCGAAAAAATGATTTTTTTCTCATATCATGTGTAAGATGAATGATAATGTTATATAAAAAAAGAAATTTAGCTAATAATATTGATAATATCTATTTTATATATTATTTTGATAATATATTATTGTTTAGTGAAACTCGGTATTGTGTACCACACAATTTATCGAGGAAGGTCCCTCTTGCATTTAACGCAAGAAATGTTAGTGTCACGTGTAGTGAAATATAAATTTTGTGTTTCATATAATATAATCCAAACATATTTCATTTATACATTGAACCAAATCTATCAAAAGAAATTGAAATTGTGTGTAATGTAATCCAAGAATAGTGTTGTGTATATTGCAAACTAATACGGTGTTGCATATAGCGCAAGCTAATCTTAGTGTAGTGAAGAACACAAGAAATCAAATAATATATCTCATAAAATCTCAAGGTGTTACATTAATCATAATTAATTAGATTTTATTGGGATTAATAAAAATATTTTTAACCCTTTTTCCATTCCCTATATATTTCAGATTAGGTAAATCACCGCTTTTTCCATTGTATCGATTTTTAGTTTCATTTTTCTTGATCCATCCATTACATTAAAATCAATTTTAGGGATGATAATACTTTAATTACTAAAGTTACAAAGGGAAAACTATGATCTTATAATAAATAATTCATAAATTATGTAAATATCCTAATTTATGAGTCTTTAGCTTCAATCTAGGTTATACATGGTTATTTTTAAATTATGTTCTCTAATTTAGTAAACGTGCATTTAATTTTGTGTTCAAATCATTACTAATGGGTTTTAAAGAAAATTATAATTAACATGGGAACATCACATGAGAGTGTCTGTCAAGGTGTGAAGTTAGGGCACATTCATCAAACACCATAATATTGTCCAAGATATACCTAACCAAATACATTCAAGGTTGTCATTCCAAGATTCCTAGATTCTAAAAAATCTATCTACCTTCGAATATACCTAGGTATTCCACTAGTGATCTCTTATCCTAATCTGCAACCTAAATATAATATTCAATAATAAAAACATAATGGTTTATCTGTATCTCTTAAAAAAAGATCATCCTTAATATTAAAACTTTTTATGTAAATTCTAGATCATAAATTTTCTTCAACTAATAACATCTTAACCTCTAAAGTTATCTAAACACTTCATTGATACCAGCTGTATCACCCTCAAACCCACACTCATAGATCCGGTGTTGAAAATAGAAAACTGTAAACATTATATTTGATACACATCTATCATTACCATATATGTCACACATTTTAAATCCATATACCTTTTAGTTGAGTGTTTTAGAGAATTAATATAGATAAATAGCTAATAAAACAAAAGTAATCTCAAAAAAATTGAAACATATTTTTCTCCATTATATAAGAAGGTAAAAATACATAATGATTCTTCAACGTGACCCATAAATTACCAACATAAGAAACTCTATTATCCTTATCATACTTAATTGTTTCTTTTATAACCTTGGGGAAAAGAAACAAAAGAATGTTGTGAGTATAAATGCTCAGTAAGGGTAAAAAAATTATAAAATGGGAGATGTGAGGCATAACCTAATTTTATAATAAATATGAAAATATAAATGGAATCTTAGAATAAAGAGATGATATCATGTAAAAATGGATTAAAAATAATCATAACATAAGAGTATAAAATCCAAGTAATTTGGAAAAAACATAAACACGCCCTCAAAAGCATGAGTCAAGGATCCCTAGCTTTTTAACATAACACAGTCAGTAAGGATAACTACCAATATACCATGGTTTTATAAGTTCTCTTCTCGTGCATCGTAGTTGGCAAGGCTCACTTCCCATCAACCATTATATCACATAATATAGAAACATTACCTAATGTATTGGAGGGATATATAATTTTTGGCCCCACATCACCAAATAAAAATCATACATATGTGTTCCACGATGTTTTAATCAGCATATTATAAAAACCTAATGAAATAGATTGAATTTTATATCCTTTACCATAGGTTCCTACAAGGAATCATTAATGATTTCATAAATAAACATGACATGAAAAAATCATGGAAAATAAATGGGTGTCAATTGACATTGAGTGTCATTACAGGTAAATACCAATAAATAAATATCATTGAGAACATAGTATTTACAATGTACAAGAATATGAAATATATTTTTAGACATTAATTTTTACATTTTAACGATGTATTGGGAATATAGGTGAATACCCATTAATAAAAGTAATAAAACATAGGCCATTTACAAAAGAAGTAATTAAATGATAATCATTGTTATACAAATGGATGATTATTAAAGACAAAAAAATGAAGGATCATCTAATGTATATAAAATAGAATTTCATAATCCATCCAAACAATTAAGGTGGAAGGTATTACTTTATGAATGCCCTTGATCAAGCATACGACATAGATGAGTAAAAATATTATATTCTTTAAGAAATTTTTCATTTGTGATTGGAATTTCCCTTATCATTTAAAAAAATCTAAAAAGGATTATTTTATTAAACCGTGAGAATAGTATTTTCTATTTTAGAAGACATAAAATCCTATAGAGGACATCTCTTAGAAAATAAAAAATATGAAAGGATTTTATATTCACATGGAAATGTGTAAAAGGGATTCCATTTTCAGAATGTTCGATGAGGAAATTTTGAAAACTATTATTTTTAAACAATTTAAAACAATTTTAATTTAGTTGCATATAAACGTAAAAAAATTTAGAAAAAAGGAATTTTAAAATATTACTTTATACTTTTTTGAATATTAAACATGTGGAAAAATAATTTAAATCGCATTAGAACAATTTATTTAATCCCACATAAAAAATGGATGATAAAACATTTTATTGTTAATAGTTTAAGATAATTAAGAAGTTTAGTTAAAAAATTATATAAAATAATTTTGATTGGTAAAACATGGATATAAAAGAAAATAAATCTTTTGGAATGTATATGAATTATTCTTCTCAATGTAATTATTTAATTTGTGGAAGCATTTAATAAAAGGGGAGGATATTAATGAATATAATTAATATCCCTAGATAAAACAAGAAAAATTACCATTTGAAACGAAAATGATTGTAAAAAGTGAATTGGAAGATCAAAATCAAGAAGATATTTCATGACTCATTGGAAAAAGGAATTGAGTCAAGAAAACAATTATTACTTTAGTAACATTTTAATCAATACTATTGTAGGAGAACGAGCTTAGAGTTGAACCTTATATACCATGAATAAAATAAATTTCAAAATAAAATAACATTTGGGATTCATATACACCATATAAAATAAAATCGGTGCATAAATTAAAACATGACTCAATGAAGGGGATTTGAGACAAATATTTATACCTTATTTCCCATTTTGTTTATCACACTCTAACAACATTGGGAAATTTTATTTTCCATATAATTATCCTTGGAAATGAAGGTTGTAAGCTAACATAGGTTAAGAAAATGATATTTTTCTAGGATAAGGCTCTAGGAGGAGTAAATGGTAGAGTTTTTTTATGAAACTGAATGAAATTTTTGTAACTTGAAGGTGGTTTAGTGAGTCATTTTTAGGTGAATAGAATGGTAGTTTTGAAAACAAAACTCCACATATTAAATTATTTCGTCACACCATTCAACATAAAAGACCTAAATATAAATAAATTTTGGATTATTGACCAATATATGGAAGAAATATCTCCCATCCACTAGATTTAGAGATACTTTTTTGTGATTTAGTGGTTTATACTTTTGTTTTTCGCTTTACGAGTGAGTAATTTTCCAAAGGTGGCTTTAAATACCCCCATGTAAATTAATTAAATATTTATTTATTAATATTGTTCTTAACACTTAATTTGAGTATTATATTCCTATATATGATATTAATTATATCAATTAAAAGTATTATGATTAAGAAAAATTATTTCTAAAACAAACACGCCTAATGATTAAAATTAGTGTCTAATATAATTACATTTTTATGTTTAAAACTTATGTCTATGATAAAATTATAAATATAAAAACAATTATAAGATAAATTAATTTTTTATAAATAAAATTAACTTTATGTGATATTAAAATTAAACCATGATGAAATTGTACCACAATATTGATTGATTGAAAAAAACACACAAAATTAATTCCGTTGGTAAAAGTTATTTTTTCTTTAGACATGAAATTATTGTTCATAGGGTCACTAAGTGAAAATAATATTTAAATCCATAATTTTACTATTTAATTTCATATTTTATCTCTTAATTATTTTTGGGACCTTTCAAGTCCTTTTTATATATTGATAATTTCCTACAAATTTTAATTTTTGTAAAACCCACATTTTCGACTAAAAACACTTTTTTTAGAAAATGATCAGAAAATAAAACTTATTGAATTTTGATTTTATAAATTAAAAAATAAAGTTAATTTTTTCAATTATATTTCTAACAGATATATATATAAATTTTAATACTAATCCCAAATATAATAACAAACCTCTTTTATTTTAAAAGACCTTCTTAAACATTAAGTGTTTCTAATATTATTTCGTAAAATTTTTCTAATTTAAATAATGTGATAATCATATTATATATATATATATATTATCATAATGATATTTAAATGATGATTATTTTAATTTACTAATTTATCCTGACATTTTTTAGTGTGTGTTAAGAAAGATATTAAACTCAATATAATTTGATGGAAAATTTATATATTGAAATCTTAGGATGGTATAACCATGACTTGTCACATGTTGAAAATTTATGTTTCCATGTTTATCATAAATTTAGAATCCCATTCAAATTATTCTCTTTTCCATTATTTCTCCATCAATCCTAGGAAAATAAAATGAGAATAATTAGATATATTAGAACAATATTTGGTATTATATTATTCGTTTCATTGTGGGATCATGTATCCTTCATCCTAAGTGATTTTACTTATCATTATCTTGATATAAATTTATTTCCATTTTCTAGTGAAGGACGTGGAAGTGGTTCAGATTGGGTTTTGTTTGCCTTTGGTTATGATTTCTATAGGAACTATTTTGATCATCATTGTCTGGGATTTCCTTAACATTTTAGCCTTCCGATAATCCTTCATTACTTGAAGTTTCACAATTGTTGGCTAAATTCCTAGTTGAGGAATGGGATTTGAGTCTTATCCCTATTATTTTTATACAATTATTGAATTATAATGAATTTGTTTTCTTTTGATTGATGGTAACTATTAACCTAAGGAATATAATAAATTTTCTAATGAAAATTGAAGGGAATGGGGTGAATCCCATATGTTTCCATTATTCTATAATACTACTTATAATTCATGGATTTTTTGATGTTTTTTTCCAAAAAAAAATTCTTATTTTTTTTAAATGTGTATTTCCATTTTATTTTAATTTTTTGAATTAGTTTTCATAAAAAGATAAATTATTTAAATTTGGTAGTAAAAAAATTCTTCCTAAATACTAAAATAATAAAATTATGTTTATTCTAAATTCAAATGATTTATATGAACATAATGAATAAAAATTTAATGATTGTTGTTTTATACCACTATGTTATTTTGAATGTTTGAAATTTCCTTTTTTTTTATTTTTATGGCCTTGATTGGGTATTATTGAGACCAGTTTAGGTTGTTATCATATATTGTATGGTGGGATCTAGGACTAGTTTTCTGTGGTTGGCATGAGGAGTTCCCATGGTTGATGTGGTAGTGGTGAGTGGGTAGTTCTGTGGTTTCTAAATGAGGAAGGATGTTATATATAATATTGGGTGGTGTGGAAAGGGAATGGTATTGTGATAGTTGGGGGGAATTTTGGAATGTGGTGTGTGGTGGTTTTTGTAGTGGTTGGTTGATTTTTATGGGGATGTATTATATTTCCACAATTATATAGAATGTGTTTGGTAATGTTGAATATCATAATTGGTGTGTGTTGTAATTGATTAAATTATAGTTTTTTATACATTTTTAATTATTAAAATGAATGGTTAATAGTTGAGGTGAACATGGTTGGTGAAAAATAAATGGAAATTTATGACATAATGAATGTAACGTGGCTGGTAAAATAGTTTTCCCGAAATTATTAAATTAATTAAAAAATAAAAATTAATTGAGGATTTTATGTCTATTTTGTAATGTCCTGGATTTTTTTCATGTGTTATTTTAATATTATATAGGAATTAATTTGAGACCAGGCTCTGAGACGGCGTGCAGTTCTGAGGCCCGGTGAGCCCGGAACAAATGTTTGAATTTAATTTAAAAATTAAATAACGTGAGCGTGCAGTTTTCTTGAAAAAGTGGGACAACTCTTGAACAGGTGCTCAGATCAGAAATCTAGGTCCACTGTTGTGTTCGGAACAATGATTTTACCTTAGGTAAGGCCAAACATCGATCGTCACAGGTTGGTGGTCAAATCTGGTTTTCGGATGCAACTGTAATAAAATATTTTATTTAAATATTTTATTTAAATCCTTGATGCAGCGAAATCTCTAATCTTTTTAAATAGAGATTCCACATGGGATTATGGTTACAATTTTCTATAACCCTGAATTTCCCTGGAGGCTCTAGAGGCGAAGATCTGGTCACCGCGTTGTCGTAGGATGTTTTTTTTATTTCGTTCCCTGCTTTTGGATTCCACGACGAACGCGGACTAATCCACGAACAGATTATCCCGCAGATTGATCATTCTTTCAGGACGGTTTTTTTCGGGGATTTTGAGGTTGTTTTGGTTTTGATCTAATAGCGACGAACCTGGATCATCACGAAAAATGATCGAGGTGTGTCCCTCTTGTTTGATTTTTGTCATTCTTTCCTCGCGTTCTTCGTGCGCGTTCATTGTTCTTCACGGGATAAGAACAATGACTGATTATGCCTCTGATCTATGTCATAATGATCCGAGATAATATATCTGACACTGGGATGAACTAATGGAGCTGTTATTGTGACGACAGCGGACGGATCTAAGCGATTCAAGATAAATCGCTCTTCGAGGGTATTTCTATTAGAAGATCATATGTTGTTCGTCGAGCTGATTCAAGGCCCAAAACCCTCATATTCGGCATCACAAAATCGAGGAAACCCTTGATCTTGAGTTTCACGGCAAACGGACCAGAGAAACGTGATCCGAAGAATCGTCCGAGGCTCGAGGAGGAAGACGAAACTTCTAGAAAAACCCCAACTACACATCATGTAGTATGGGCTACACGGCGTTTGTTCGTTGGTAGGTTTACCTGGCATGTACTCTGAGAGTACACGGAAACGGGTTGGGTACACGGCCAAGGACACGCAGTGTATACCCCTCTCCGGCCGGACCCGTCCAGATACATGGGATACCTTGTGTGCTGGTGCCCTGGCAGGCGACATAGACAGAGATCATGTAAGGTCATATGGCCAGCGTACACGGAGCGAGCCCCAGGTGCTCGAACACATCGTGTGATTCTTCTACACGCCATGTAGTTACTATCAATCCGACAAGACGAGTGACATGGGCCGTTTACACGGGCAGTACCCAGAGTGAAGGAACACGGCGTGTGATCCTTCTACACATTGTGTAGTCTAGTTTTACACAGACAGGACAGATGACATAGGCCGTTACAGGGGCAGTACCCTAGGTCAAGGAACATGGCATGTAACCATACAACACACCGTGTAACCAATTATTCATGGCTTTATCCACTTGTCTTCTGTGACTTGGACTAGTTTTCTTAGGGTTCGTCCCCTTGGTCTTTCTCCTGAAGGTTAACGGTATCATTTCCTACATATAAGTGTATGATCCCTTCAGTAGGACTTACTAAATAGAGTTATTGGAATCCCCTCTGTGAGACTTAGAGCCGGATCCTCAATTCATTCCTGTATCTCTAGGTAGAGTTCTTGGTATCGACGTGACCAACTTTACCTGGGCTCCAATCCTCTGCTTAGCTAACTAGCTCGGACTGAGTTGTCGGAATCACCCCATGACTTTGTTGTTATCCTCATCTAATCGTCATGTTCTCAATGAAATTTTGGAGTGTGTTCTCCCAGAATGAGTACTTTGTATCTCTCTCTTCAGACATAAGAGTGTGTTCTCTCGCTTGCATGCTTATTGGAATCTTCGAACTAGATCTCAGTGGTGGTTTCGCGATGGTCGATTGTGTATGAGTATTTCTAGATATTCATGTTATATGTTCTGTAGACATATACTGTGTGGAGCTCAATGTATCTTTCCTTTGTGTTATTTTTCCTTTCTTGTATTCTTTTGTGGTTTTGGGGTGTCCTACTGGGTATTGTTATACTCACCCATGCACGGGCTTTTCCCGCACGTGTCATGTCTTGTGCAGATGAGAGAGCCCTTGACAGGATTTTAGGTGGACCAGAACCGGATGGTACTTAGTGAGATCAGACAGGCCCAGGTGTGTTCCTACGGCTATAGACTACAGTCCCAGCACATTTCATTTTGTGGGCTTGTACTTTTGTCCCAAGGTTTTAAACTCTATGTACTTTACTTTACTTTCGTACTCTGTTGGTTGAGATTTTTAGTGTATGCATGCATTTCCATTTTTAATAGTTTTTACCTTTCATCTTTGTGGGCTTGGAGATGTGTGTGTGTGTGTACAAGATTATAGGCAATGCCTCCCATGTTAGTAGCATGCCTACTCGATGTTAGTCACCATCCCCTGGCCTATTGGAGGTGGGATTGGGGAGTTGCGGATCGGGCCCCACTGGGAAGGGTCATGAAAGAGAGGTATCAGAGGTGGTCGGTTCTACATTAGGACCGAGATTCTGTGAGTTGGTTTGGGGAAACAGTGTTAAGTGTTTCGAGTTCGGATTTCAGGCCAGGGACCCCAGTGTTGGTGCGGGTGGGCGACGTATCCATACACCAGGACTCTGATAACATTCTTTTCGACTCGGAACATGAGAACACTAATTTTAGGGGAAACCAATGGTACATACATCATATAGGAATGGGTTGTGGTTTCCATGTCCTTCTTGAGTCAGCTCTCCAGATATACTCACTGACTGGGATACATCTTGTTTCTTTACAGGATTCCACTGCGACGTGCACCCTCTAGGACCCAGTATCTCGATCATGAGGATGACCCCCATAGTGATGAAGCTTCGATACAGGGACTGGATCCCCCAGTTTTACCATCAGGTGGTGTGCCAGTTATCCCGCCACCTGTGGTGCAGTGTTTAGTGCCTGTTGTACTAGTGGAGGAGGAGCGCAGGCTGAGTGCACTCCACAAGTTTCAGAGACAGAGACCCCTCAGATTTCGAGGTCATCCTGACCCTCAGGCAGTAGAGGACTGGATTGAGGCAGTGGCCAGAGTTTTCCATTTGGTCAGGACCCCAACAGACTAGATGGTGATCCTGGCAGCAAGCCTTCTACAGGGCTCGGCAGAATGATTGTGGAGTTTGGTTATCCAGACTCACGACGAGGCGACTCTTGTGTGGTCGGAGTTTGAGCATCTCTTCATAGAGGAGTTTTCACCGGTTACCCTGAGATAAGTACGTATAAATAAGCTTCTTCAGCTCTAGCAGGGAACCATGTCGGTGGCTGATTATTCATCGAGGTTTACCAACCTCTCGAGGTACTCAATGGATATGGTCAGATATCAGTACTTCAAGGCTCGGACTTTTGAGTGGGGATTGAAAAGAGATATCCAAGCTAGAATCATCCCTATGAGCATTCCTACATATTCTTGGGTTCTCGAGCAGGCTTTGGTGGTAGAGAGCTTCTTGGCAGAGCATAGACAGCCGAAATTTGTCAGTAGTGGGTGAGCTGGAGTAGAGACCTCGGTAGTAGGGATCTGACGTCAGGGACCTAGGAATGGGATACATTTTCAGAGGAGATCCCAGGATAGGGGATCTACCGTACAGGGTTCATAGGGCGCATCTAGCCATCCTTGAGATAGGTGATGCTACTCATGTGATGGCAGAGGAAATATTGCTCTAGACTGTCTGACCCGATGTACTACTGACACAGGAGCAGTGGATAGACCACTAAGGAAAAGGAAACGGGTGGAGCAGATAGATCCGTGGGGCGGAGGACGCGGTATAGGAGCTGGGAGAGTAGTTTGAGGTGGTCAGCGTTTTGACCCTTTACAACCACCTCCACTAGGAGGTCCACCCCAGGCTCAGGGAGGTGGTGGACAGAGGCAGGGACAGCTGCAGGTGACAGATGCTTATGACCCAGGTACTCCCGGAATGATTAGAGGTACAATCTCTGTCTTTTATACATTTTATTCTGTACTAATAGACATAGGTTATAGTCATTCCTTTATGGCTTCTTATCTTGTTTGAGACCATGAGATTCCAATTGAGCCATTTACTCGACCCTTACGCTTAGAAACACCGACTGGAGAAGATTCAGAGATCACACACCTCTGTAGACAGTGCGACCTAAACCTTGGAGGCGAGAGTTTCGGTTGGAACCTCTTGGTTGTAGCATCGAGGCCTTAATATTTCATTCATGGTATGGATTGGCTATCCACAATTCATGCATAGATTGATTATTTTAGGTGAAAGGTGCGGTGTGTCTGCAGTGATGGAACGAGGTTCTCTTTTGTCAGTGAAAGACATACCCAGGCAGTGCAGGATGGACTCGTTCATAGGAAGGCACAACTGATATCCTATCAGTTGGCTAGACTAGCCATTGGCACAACAGATGTTACGAGTTTCCAGTTTCCAACTGTAGTGGCTGAGTACGAGGACTTCTTTCCGGAGGATGTCCCCGAACTGCCTCCACATTGGGAGATAGATTTCTGCATTGAGTTGCAACCTAGGAAGACGCCGTTATCAGCATCAGCATATCGGATGGCTCCTGTAGAGAATCGTGAATTGGGGGTGTAGTTGGACGACTTGCAGAAGAAGGGATTTGTGAGACCTAGCGTTTCACCATGGGCGGCCCCAGTGTTGTTTTCCAAAAAGGCAGATGAGATCTTGCGACTTTGTGTGGATTACCGGTGCTTGAATCAAGTGACTGTGAAGAACCGGTATCCACACCGAGGATCGATGAACTCTTTGACCAGTTGAGAGGGGCACGATGGTTCTCGAAGGTTGATCTACGATCAGGCTATCACCAGTTGCGAGTACGGGATGAGGATGTACCGAAGACAGATTTCAGATGTTGCTACGGTCACTCTGAGTACTTGGTGATGCCTTTCGGCGTGATGAACGCCACGGTAGTGTTCATGGGACTCATGAATCGGATCTTTCAGTCCTATCTAGATCGGTTCATAGTAGTCTTCATCAATGATATAATTGTGTACTATGCGTCTAAGGAGGAGCATGCAAGACACCTAAGGATGGTTCTAAACACACTCAGAGAGCACCGGTTTTATGAGAAACTCTCGAAGTGTCAGTTCTGCATAAGGAGTTCAACTTTCTAGGACAAGTTATCTCAGAAGATAGTGTAGTAGTGGAACCAGCCAAGGTGGAGGAAGTTCTATAATGGGAGCCACACTGTAGCGTGACGGAGGTGCGGAGTTTCCTTGTGTTGGTAGGCTACTATCAAAGATTCATTATTGATTGCTCCAGGATTTCAGCACCCATGACAGCTTTGACCTGAAAAGGGAAGCCTTTCGTGTGGACCAAGAGATGCCAGCAGGCTTTCCAGCAGTTGAGATAGAGCCTAACGAGTGCCCTAATCTTGAGATTACCGGAGGAGGGTGTCGAGTACGTAGTTCTCTATGACGCATCAGGAACTGGGCTTTGTTGTGTCCTGATGAAGAGGCAAGCGGTGATTTCCTATGGCTCACGTCAGTTGAGGTCACACGATCAGAACTACGCGACCCATGATCTTGAGTTGGCAGCGGTAGTCTTCGCGTTAAAGATTTGGTGGCACTACCTGATGGGCAAGCGGTTTATCATCTACTCTGATCACAAGAGTCTTAGATATATCTTTTCTCAGAAATGTCTGAATTTGAGACATAGGCGGTGGCTTGAGTTCCTCCAGGATTACAACTTTGAGATCATTTATACTTCTGGGAAGGGGAACGTTGTGGCATGTGCTCTCAGCAGGAAATCGAGTTCGCAGTTGTTGGATGAGGCAACGAGGCAGTTGGCCTCCTTACAGTTATCCTTCATGGATGCAGATGAGGGAGCCTACCTTCAATCGATGGTTGATACCCTTCAACTCTTTTAGCGAGTCAAGGAAGCACAACGTGAGGATGCTATCTGTGAGGCTCTACGTGCTCAGATATCCATAGGTGTTGTGGCTGATGGATATTCAGATAGTACAGATAATGTTTTTCTTTTCAAAGGGCATACAGTAGTACCATTGAAGTAGCGGGAGGATGTTCTATGGGAGTTCCATACATCCCCTTTGGCGGTGCATCCAGGCGTGGAATAGATGTATCAGGACCTCCGATGTCAGTTCTGGTGGCTAGGAATAAAGAAATTTGTGGCAGAGTTTGTTTCTCAGTGCCTTACTTGTCAACAAGTAACGGTTGAGCACCAGGTGCTAGCAGGCTTGACTCAGCCCCATGAAGTTCCGGAGTGGAAGTGGGACAGGATATCCATGGAATTTGTGACGTGTTTACCACGTACTTCCAGGGGACACGATGCCATCTGGGTTATTGAAAATCGACTCACCAAGTATGCCCACTTCCTAGTCGTACGGGAACAGAGTTCAGAAGAAAGCTTCGGACACCTCTACGTGAAGGAGATAGTTCGACTTCATGGAGTTCCATCCACTATCATCTCAGATCGTGATTCCCATTTCACATCATGGTTGTGGAAGGGATTGGAGGAAGCTTCTGGGACTCAGTTATGCTTGAGCACAGTGTTCCATCCTCAAACTGATGGCTAGACAGAGCGGACCATCCAGGTTCTGGAGGATATGCTTCGAGCTTGCATACATGACTTCGGTCATAGCTGGGAGGATCACCTACCACTAGTGGAATTCACTTATAACAACAGTTATCATTCCACTATTTGTATGGCACCATTCGAGGCTCTGTACGGGCGACCTTGAAGGTCACCACTTTGCTGGAATGGCCCAGGAGGGTCAGCACTCATGGGTCTAGAGATGGTGAGGGCTACTATAGAGAAGGTGCAGGTCATCCAGGAGAGAATGAAGATTGCACAGAGTCGGAAAAAGTCTTATGCCTACAGGAGGTGTAGGCCCTTGGAGTTCGAGGAGGGAGACAATTTGTTCCTTCAGGTCTCACCTCGACGGGGATTGCAGAGGTTTGGCCGAGGCTGCAAGCTATCTCTGAGGTTCATCAGCCCTTTTCAGATTCTGTGTAGAGTTGGCGAGGTGGTGTATCGCTTGGCTCTACCTCCTCAAATATACTGGGAACACAACGTCTTTCACGTGTCGCAGCTACGGAGGTACGTGCATGATCCATCGCATGTCATCAGCTGGGGCGAGCTGGACATCGATGATGGAGCGACATTTGCTGAGTATCCAGTGGAGATCGAGGATCGTCAGGAGAAGATCCTTAGTGGGTGAGCTATTCCCTTAGTGTTTGTACGATGGTAGCATGGGAATATCCAGGAGAGCACGTGGGAGTGGGAGGATCAGATTCGCGTGCAGTACCCACATCTTTTTGAGTATCCTTTGTTTTGGATTTTCGGGGATGTAAAATCCCTAATGTGGGTGTGATATAATGTCCCAGATTTTTTCCATGTATTATTTTAATTTTATATAGAAATTAATTTGAGACCAGGCTCTGAGACGGCGTGCAGTTCCGAGGCCTGGTGAGCCCGAAACAAATATTTGAATTTAATTTAATAATTAAATAACGTGTGCGTGCGGTTTTCCTGAAAATGTGGGATAACTCCTGAACGAGTGCTCGGATCAGAAATTTTAGGGCACCATTGCGTTCGGAACAACGATTTTACCTTAGGCGAGGCCTAACATCGGTCGGTGCAGGTCGGTGGTGAAATCTGGTTTTTGGACGCAACCGTAATAAAATATCTAATTAAAATATTTTATTTAAACCCTTGTTGCAGCGAAATATCTTATCTTTTTAAATAGATATTTCGCAAGGGATCAGGGTTACAATTTTCCATACCGCTGAATTTCCCTGGAGGCTCTGGAGGCTCTGGAGAAAACCTCCTAACACGGCGACGATATTCTTGATGAGCTTTGCCGGCAACGATGACGCAGTGACCGGATCTTCGCCAACGAACGTCGCGGATCCAGGTAGGATGTTTGTTTTTGATTTCCTTCCCTACTTTTGGATTCCATGAAGAACGCGGAATAATCCACGAATAGATTAGCCCAGGGATCAATCTTTCTTATCCCATGGGTTTTTTGGGGATTTTGAGGATGTTTTGGTTATGATCTAATGGAGACGAACTCGGATCGTCACTAACAACAATCGAGTTTCACCCCTCTTGTTCTATTTTTGCGATTCTTTCCTTGCATTCTTCGTTCATGTTCTTCATTCCTCACGGGATAAGAACAACGATCGCTTATGCCTATGATCTATGACATAACGATCTGAGATTATAGATCCGACACCAGGATGAACCAATGGAGCTGCGATTGTGATGACAGTGGACAGATCTAAGCGATTCAGGAGAAATCGCTCTTCGGGCATATTTCCATTGGAAGATCATATGTTGTTCGTCAAGCCGATTCAAGGACCAAAACCCTTGGATTCGGCATCATGATGTCGAGGAGACCCTTGCTCTTGAGTTTTGCGACAAACAGACTAGAGAAACGTGATTCGGAGAATCGGCCGAGGCACGAGGAGGAAGACGACGCTTCTCGAAAAATGCCGACTACATGCCGTGTAGTATGGGCTACATAGCCTGTGTTCGTCGGTGGGTTTACCTGGTGTGTACTCTAGGAGGACACGGACATGGGTTGGGTAGACGTCCAAGGACATGTCGAGTATACCCCTCCCCGGCCAGACCCTGCCAAATACACGGGATACCCCGTGTGCTGGTACACGGGCAGGCGATAGGGACAGAGACCGTGTACGGGCACATGGCCAGTGTACATGGAACAAGCCCCAGGTGCTTGGACATGGCGTGTGATTCTTCTACATGTTGGGTAGTTACTTTCCTTCTGACAAGCTAAGTGACACGGGCCGTTTACACGGGCAGTACCCGGAGTCAAGGAACATGGCGTGTGGTCCTTCTACACGTTGTGTAGTCTAGTTTTACACAGACTGGACAGATGACATGGGCCATTACACAGGTAGTACCCAGGGTCAAGGAACACAACGTGTAACCATACTACATGTCGTGTAACTAATTATTCATGGCTTGTGCCACTTATCTTCTGTGACTTGGACTAGTTTTCTTAGGGTTCGTCCCCTTGGTCTTTCTTCTGAATGTTCCCGGTATCATTTCCTACATATAGGAGCATGATTCCTTCAGCATGACTTCTTGAATAGAGTTGTTGGAATCCCCTCTATGAGACTTAGATCTGGATCCTCTATTCTTTCCTGGAACCCTAGGTAGCGTTCTTGGTATCAACGTGACCAACTTTACCCGGGCGTCGATCCTCTACTTAGCGGATTAGCTCAGGCTAAGTTGTCAGAATCATCTCATGACTTGGTTTTGAACCTCATCTGAGGATCATGTTTTCAAAGTACTTGTGGAGTGTGTTCTCCCAGAACGAGTACTTTGTATCTCTCTCTTTAGACCTAGGAGTGTGTTCTCCCAGTTGGATGCTTAGTGGAATCTTCCAGCTGGATCTTAGTGGTGGTTTCGCGATGGTCTATTGTGTATGAGTATATCTGGATATTCTTGTTATATTTTCTATAGACATATACTATGTGGAGCTGACTATATCTTTCCTTTGTGGTATTTTTCCTTGGTTTTATTCCTTTTTGGTTTCGGGGTGTCATACTAGGTATTGTTATACTCACCCCTGCACGAGATTTTCCCGCACGTGTCATGTCTTGTGCAGACGAGCAAGCCTTTGACAGGATTTTAGGCGGACCAGGACCGGACAGTACTCAGTGAGATCATATAGGCCGAGGTGTGTTCCTACGGATATAGACTGTAGTCCCAGCACCTTTCTTTACAGGATGGACTTTGTTACAGACTTTATTTTGGTGGGTTTGTACTTCTGTCCCAGGGTTTTACACTTGTTGTACATTACTTTCCTGTCATACTCTGTTGGTTGAGATTTTTAGTGTATGCATGCATCTCCATTTTTAGTAGTTTTTATTTTTTAGCTTTGTGGGCTTGGAGATGTGTGTGTGTGTGTGTAGGTTTATAGGCAATGCCTCCCATGTTAGTAGCATGCCTACTCGGTGCTAGTCAACATCCCCTAGCCTATTGGAGGCGGGCATGGGGAGTTGCGGCTCGAGCCCCACTGGGATGGTTCGTGACATATTTTGTGTCAAATGGAAGGTCTAGTTGGTGTTGTATAAATGGAAGTGGGTGTTAGTAAAATGTAGTGATATGATGATAATTTTTATGGAATTTGTTTTTTGAATTTAACCCTAGGGTGGGTTTTTTGTTTTTATATTTGTGTTATATTTTTCTAGTGATATCTTACCCACCCAGCCAATATTATATATCCTTATTAACACCAAATTTTCATGGGTTCTAGGGGTTTTAGCTAGACATTATGGTTGATGAGGAAATAGATGAATGAATACTCCATCTTCCCCACTTTCTCATCAAACATAGTAACTATTGTGATGGTCAAAATTTATAACGCATGGACTATGATTCTAGAAGTTGGAGTGAATTGATTTGATGTGATAGTAATGAGATATTAGACGTGATACATGGTAGGTGATAAGCATGGTAGGAGGGAGGTATGACTTTTATATCATTCATTTTCAAAATATCCTAATACAGTGAGTTTTTGGTATGTAGTTGTGATGTAGTGATGTGGTATGGTGCTATCATATTTTCTATAATTTGGTTTGTGGTATGTGGTGCTGGTGATGATTGTGTGGTTATGACAATGATATGGGATAGGGATATGTTGTTATATAAAAGGGATGTGATAACTATGTAATTTTTTGTTGGGGAATTATAGTTAAAATTTATATGTAATTTTTCATTGGGTTCCTTCTTGATATATCCTTTTGATACTGTATTATTATACATATATGTGATATTGGGGGAGAGAACCTTTTCGAAGTTGGGTGATATGTGACCTATTGTAGATTTGTGTTGGATTTTTTATTTATTAACTAATGTGTTAGTATGATTCTTACATATTTCCATGAGAGGCCTTGAAGATGTTCCTACTAAGTATACATGTATTCTCACCCCTATATATAAATATTTTTTCATGTTTACAAGAAGGATTTAGGGATATATATGGACATTAAATGTTCATGGCTTGGAGTTGTGACTATAGAAACTACCATAGGGATTTCTTTTTGATATTTTATTTTTGGAGAGACTACTCTATATAAAATAAAATAAATTATAGGACATCAGTTTTTCTTTTTATATTATGTCGATTTATTAGTGGTTTCATTTATATGTTCTTGATATTTATGATGGTAATTCCTCCCTTTTTTTGTATACCCTCATGATATTCACCAACGTGTGACCTATTGGAGGCAGTCTTTTGAAGTAAACCTCATCTTTATTATAGTCCCCAGAAGGGTTACCTATAGCAGTGGTTGATGATACTATACATTATTTTTCAATCCTTGTGTTTATAACATTATGTAACAACTATACATAAAACATTTTAATATTGTTTGGTTATCTCATACATTAATGATTCTCCAAAATAGATTAGCTACTTTGAATGAGTACATCACACGTCTTTCATCCAAGTACCTGAGCACATCACGTGTCACTCAACTAAACAAGAACATGAATTTCTTTGGTACAATTAATTCATTGGGCCATATGTATTTTGTCATTTTATGAGTATAAAAGTCCCATATTTGTTAGAATATAACTAATAAAATGATCAAAAAATACACCACAACCA
This sequence comes from Viscum album, assembly GCA_963277665.1. Taxonomy (NCBI): domain Eukaryota; kingdom Viridiplantae; phylum Streptophyta; class Magnoliopsida; order Santalales; family Viscaceae; genus Viscum; species Viscum album. The sequence continues at coordinate 222,288,664 of OY728147.1, forward strand.
CTTTATTAGTTAATCCTCAAGACTTTTGTAAGAAATATATCAATGTATGAAGGTTTTAATGCTATGTATCTATCTAACCTCATGTAATAGGGATTCATAATATGTATGTACCCCTATGTATATCAATGATCATATTAATTCCTTTAGATATAATCTAAAATGTCAGTATTGGATAATAAGACTCAATTTATTACCTCAAAAACTATTTTTCATATATAACATATGACCCATTGTATCACTTATGACTGATAATTTATTTATTATTTTATTATATGAATGATGTAAGATCACCCTTCCCCTAATACAAGCACTCAATGAGGACGAAATTGATGAATCCCAAGAGCGTCCCCAAGAACCAAATTGTTATATTCATGTGGTAACAACCCCAAACTAGAAAAAACCAAAAGGGGTTCCTCGGGAAAATCAACTCAAGACAGAGCGTTCACCACGAAGTTTCCCTCTCTCTAAATATTCTGAACTGAACATCCTATAGAAATCTCCAAGGTGCAACTACGTATAAGGTACATCACACTCCAGGGCGCCTCGACTTTCCCCTATAAGGCCCTGATCAGCACCTTAGAGTATGATTCCACTTCTGATTACCCCATTGAGAACCTATTTCACAACATTTAACTGGTGTGAAGGGCTCTTACTTCAACACCCACCGAACTCCATGGCCCATGAAAGCTACTAAAAGATAATAAAACTGAACCATTCTTGTCCCGGACAAGACCTCCCTCGTGCATCTGCCCACCCATCTATGATTTGTCAACATTAAGTTTAAAGCCATTCAAGGGGGGGGGGGGGTTCCATCATACCCAACAGCCCTGAGGTGTCAGACAGGTAACTTGGCTATTCGTGGTATTGCCGAATAGAAGATAGTGTTGACTCCCCTTCACTATCGATCACAGTTTAGGAAACAAATACTTCATATGCACTTGTAGCAGCAAGACCGATGGATGCGCCTCTGGTTTATCCTTATTCAAGGCCTCCCACAGAATCCAGAAAACTACAGTTACCATGATGCTTCTGCTTTTATTTTCCATGCCCTGATGATCCACTCCAATAAACAAGTTCGGATGAAACCCATGCTTGGACGAGCACTCTCCATCATATCTCCCCCATCTATCAATGATCAGCCATAGACAGGAAGCACATTCAATCCTAATAAAAAGGTGTACCACTATCTCCGCCTGCAGATTAGAACAACAGTAGCATAGGGATGCTAACTGGATTCCTTTCCTCTGTATATTGTCCTCCGTGTTTATTGCTTGTTGGAGAGCCCTCCATACGAGAAAGTACATCTTCATGGGGACCTCCTTACACCATAAATGTGCCCCCCATTCCTCCTACTCCCCTCCCCATCAGATCAAGCCCCGATAATCAGACCCATTAAAATAGCCTGAATTTGACTTGGTGAAATAGAATTTTCCCTCCTCCTCAGTAAACACAACTTCTTTGAAAAGTTCCATCTGATCTGGACTCAGAATAGCTTCCATTAACTTTGGATAATGACTGGCCTCCCTAACCGACTTGTCTGGTTTAGGACACACTGGCAAAAACAGCTTCCCCCAGCCCAGTTTTCACTCCATAAATTAACCTCACCTCATCCCATAATCCATAGAGAAGACTCCTAAAAAATTTCAAGATGATGCAACATATTCTTCCCCAATTTGTACAGCTTTCTGCTATCCCAATCTACCCAGTTTTTTTATATTTACTACTAAGAATTCTGGCCCACATTAATTTCCTAGCCAGGAAGTCCCATGCCAATCAGGCTTGCATGGTCTTCATGGAGACAACTATGTCCCTGAGGCTGATCCCTCCCGCCTCCACTGGTTTGGCCACTCGATACCAGGCGGTCCAATGAGCCCTACCTAATAAGTTGGAATCCCATAAAAACATGTTCATCTACTGATCCATAGAATAAATTATCCCTTTAGGTGGATTGATAAGAGGTATAACATGCATAGGAATAGACAAAACCACACTATTAATCAATGCCACTCAACCCCCAAATGAGAGAAACCTGTTTTCTAGTTCATAATCCTCCCAAGAATTCTGTTTATGATTCCCTCAAAGAAGAACTTCTTAACTCGACCAGTTGAAATGGGTGCCCCAAGATAAATCTTTGGAAACTGTATCGGCTGCATTCCAAGAATGTTTTTTATGACCCTACTCCTCCTTCTAGAACATCTGTTGGCTATAAAAACGTTTCTCCTCCTATCATTCATCTGTTGACCACTGAGTTCACGATATATCCTTATTAGGCACATAAAATTAACCAGAGACGATCTACTGCCATTAAAAAATGATGATATCATCCATAAACATAATATGTGAGAATGATCCATCAAAGACTTTGGAACTATAATGAAACATATCTTGGTCCCTCAAGCTTCTTTGAAGATTCGGTGAGAGAACTTTCTGATTAATAATAAAAATAACAGGGGACAATGGACCCCCCCTGGCGCACCCCCCCCCCCACATTCTTGAAAAATCCAAAACTTATCCCTAAGATAGAAATAATGATCCAAGGTGAGGAGTAACAATGGTATCACAGATCACAAACCCATTCTTGAAACCCTATCTTCCTCATTACCCGGATGATGAAGCTCTATTCTAATTTATCATATGACCTATCGATGTCTACCTGGATAATCACATTGGAACCAACCACTTTATTATTTAAGTCCACCAACATTTCTTGTGTGACTCCCACCGCCCCCTAGATACCCCTACCTTGGACAAATATGGGTTGCTCCTGTGAGATGACCCACAGGATCAATCTGCTGAGCCTCTTATCCAGAAAATTTACAACAATCTTTTATGAAATGTTGCACAGATTTATCAGCCTATAGTGATTAATGGAGGTAGGGTATTTAACTTTGGGTCATAGAACCACCCTGGAGGAACACACACTTCTATCAATAGAACCCCCCCCCCCCCCCACCCCCGAAAGAAATCATGTACATCTTCTATGACCACAGCACCCACGAATTCCCACGCTTCCATGTAAAAATAAGGTGGGAACCATCTGGGCTGGGATCACTCTTTCACGGCATACTGTGAACAACCGCCCAACCCTCATCGTCAGACTGTACAAAATGCAAAGAATCATTATCCTCATTATCCACCCTTCTATAAATACTATAGATGAATATCTAATGTTTGAGTTCTAAGTTTACCTCCCCTGAATACCCTGAATGACCACCTTTAATAAATGACTGAAAATGTTCCAAATCTATCTTACCAGCGACCTCAACATTAGAGGAAAATGACCCGTCCTCAAGAATAATGTTGATCTTCACGTTTTGTCTCTCCTTCAGGAATGCATGGAAAAAACCATTATTCGTGTCACCTTCCTTCAGCCACCTGGCCCAAGAACTTTGTTTGAAATCCCTCCCCGCCTCCAACAATAGTTGAGATAGTAACGAGCGTTTGTCACATAACAAAATGAAGGAAGAGTCGTCCCAACTCTGTTGAATCCTATCTTCCAACCTGTCAATTTCTTATTGAAGCACCTCCATAGACCATACCGTTACTATTTTATTCGCAACCCACTTGCTAATGTCACCCTTGATCCATTTGAGTCGCCTTGATAAAACAACCCAGGATCTACCATCCATCTCTTGCTCCTAGGAGTTCCTCATCATCTGCATGAACCCATCCATAGAGCTCCAATTAATCGAGTGTAGAAATGCCTTACTATTCAAAATCCCTTGCTTCAGCTCCACCAACAGAGGTTCATGATCCAAAAGACCTTGGGAAAAGTGAGTAACCGAGGTCCTAGAGATGGAATCTAAACCCTATATGTTAGAAAGGCATCTATCTAGTCTACTCCAGATACGATTACCGCCTCTCCTATTGTTACACTAGGTAAATTTTCTCCCACTGAAACCTAAATCCAGAAGTCTATTCCCGGTAATGAACTCATTAAAATCATGCATACTATTATTGCAACCTGTTGAACCACCTTTCTTATCTAAAACGTCAACAATAGCATTAAAATTTCTTCCTACAAACCATGGTAAACCAGACGCATTGAAATTGTCAAGGAACTCTCATGGATTTCTTCTTTCCACTACATCATTACTGGCCTAGATGAAGGAGACCAAGACTTCGGTACCACCAAACCTGAGCTTCACTGTGATACATTCCTCTTCCACCAGCACCATCTCCACCTGTAGAGAATTATTCTAAAAGACCCATATATTCTTATTAATCAGATGCCCATATAGATTGAAACCAAATCCTATCTTCCTAGAAGAACAATGATCTTTCCGCGATCCTTCTTCAGTTCTCAAATAACCACCATAGATGATCTACATCTCCTTGCCTCGGTATCCAAAAAAATAACGTTTTTCTTGAACCACCAAACCACGTGTGTTCTATATGATCAAAGTAGACATTAATGAATGGGACTTCCAACCCTTTGGGAATTTCTACCTGTTCTCGGAATGAACAACTCTTTACCAAAATCCTACCTAACCATCGAGGGTGTCACTGGTCTGGAAGAGCCTTCCAAGAAACACCCCTTGGCACTAGAACCCTCTTCTTCAAAGGACTGTCCAAATCCTCCGACATAGATAACATGTTCCCAATGAGACCATCATGGATGATGGAGTAATCTCATCTTGAAATGAAGAATCCATCATCAGCTAGGGCGGAGATTTTCGGGTTGTCGTGATCTCCCTCTCCACCTGATGTGGCAAAGAGAACTTCATAAAACTCAAGTGTGCAACCTTATCGAGTCCGAATGAACCCAACAGAGATAACATTAACACTTTCAAAGACATTCCAGAGGAAACACACACCTCTGAAACCAGGGGTGCTAAACCTCTTGGAATGCTTAGTATCAATGTAACATTGAACTGACTTTCCCCTTTGAATAGATTCCAAAGAGTAATTTTTTTTAAATAAGTTTTTTTTAAATATTTTTTAAAAACAGGATAGGTTAAAAAAATTTGAAAATATGCCGCAGTGGCGGCATCCACGATGCCGCCTTTGGGATCGGGTGAAAGGCGGCGTCCTAGAGGCTGCCTTTCCCCTAAAATAGAAAAAATTTAGATTTTTTTTATTTATATATATATATATATAAACAAAACAAAACAAAAAAACAAATATAAAATTTTCAGCAGAATTAATCCGCTTTTTAAAATCCAGTAGTACTGCCCTTACAGAAGTCTAGATTCTAAAAGAAGCTCTAACCCAGGGCTCCTTTTTATAAGAGAGTTTACCGTGGCAATCATTCTGCATTTTTGATGTGGGATTCTGGTTCTCCATTTCCTGCACATAACATTCTGCATTTCTGACGTGAGATTTTGTTTCAAGTACGTAACTTTGAAAGACTATAAATTATAAACTGTAAGGACAATATAAATGAAACTTAAAACATGGATTAAATATATAAAAAATAGTTGAAAACAAAAATAATTTCATAAAAAATGATGATAAAAAATAATTTATAAACTTTCAAACCCACTTACTTGTAACCTAAGAAGTTTCAAGTATGTGATTTTGAAAGCTTATAAAATATAAATTATAAGACAAATATAAATGAAACATAATACATGGATTAAACATAAACCAAATAGTTGAAAATAAAAATAATTTCATAAAAAATATTGATGGAAAATAATTTATAAGCGTTCCAAACAACCAACTTGAAACTCAAAAATGTTTCAAGCATGTGACTTTGAAAGACTATAAAATACAAACTATAAGACTGATATAAATGAAACATAAAACATGTATTAAACATATAAAAAATAGTCAAAAATAAAAAAAATCATAAAAAATGTTCATGAAAAATAATTTATAAGCTTTCAAAACCACCTACTTGAAACTTAAAAATGATTAAAGTATGTGGTATTGAAAGACTATAAAATATAAACTATAAGACGGATATAATTTAAAGTTAAAACATGAATTAAACATATAATAATTTATTTAATTATTAAATTAATATTATTAATAATTAATTAGTGAATTAAAAATTATTAATAATTAATTATATAATAATTAACCAATTAATTAATAATATAATTATTCAGTATATAATAGTTAATTAGTTAATTAGTAGTATAATTATAAATTATATTTATCCATTATAATTAATAATTAGAAATTATTAAAAATTATTATATAATATTTAATTAGTAAATTGGTAATATAATTATTAATTATATAATAGTTAATTAGTTAATTAGTAATATAATTCTAAATTAAAATTATTCCATATAATTATTAATTATAATTATTCATTATAATTAATAATTATAATTTGTCATTATAATTACTAATTATAATTATTAATTATTTATAATTAAATATTAATTTGTTAATTAATAATATAATTATTAATTATATAACAATTAATTGTATAATAATTAAATAGTTAATTAGTAAAAATTAATAATAAACTATATAATAAATTATTAGTTAATTACTAATATAATTAGTAAATTAGTTATATAATTATTAATTATTTAATAATTAATTAGTTACTTAGAAATATAATTATTAATTATATAATAATTAATTTGTTTATTAGTAATATAATTATTAACTACATAATTTGTAATTTGTTAATTATTGTATATTAATCATTAATTATATAATAACAAATTAGTTAATTAGTAATATAATTATTAATTATATAATAGTTATTTAGTTAATTTTTTGAGGAAGATAGAGTCGAGGCCCTTTTTATAATCAGTAAATTTGTAATATAATTATAAATTATCATTATTAATTATAATTATTAATTATTATTTACTAAAAATTACTATATAATAATTAATTAGTTAATTTGTAATTTAATTATTAATTATATAATAGTTAATTAGTTAATAAGTAATATAATTATTCATTATAATTATTAATTAGTAATTATTAAAAATTATTATATAATAATTAAGTAGTTAATTATTAATATAATTATTCATTATAATTATTCATTATAGTTATTCATTATAACTATTAATTATTAATTATTAATTATTAATTTTTAATTATATAATTCTTAATAAGTAATTATTGATTAATTATATAATTATTAAAAATATAATAAATAATTATTTATTAAGTAATATCATTATTAATTATATAATAATTAATTAGTTAATTATAAATATGATAATTAATTATAATAAGTAATTATAATTATTAATTATTAATTATTAAAAATTAAATATGTCATAATTAATTAGTTAATTAGTAATATTATCATTAATTATATAATAATTAATTAGTAATATAATTATTACATATATAATAATTATTTAGTTAATTAGAAATATAATTAATAATTATAACTAATTAATTAGTAATTAGTAATTATTAATTATTAATTAGTTAATTAGTAATATAAATATTAATTATAATTATTCATTATAATTAGTAATTAGTAATTAGTAATTAATAATTATTAATAAGTAATTTGTAATTATTAATTAGTTAATTAGTAATATAAATTTTAATTATAACTATTCATTAAATTACTAATTATTAATTATTAATTTTTACTCTTTAATTATTACTTATATAATAATTATTTAGTTAATTATTAATATAACTATTAATTATATAATAATTAATTAGTTAATTAGTAATATAATTATAATCATTCAAAGTCACGTACATGAAACATTTTTAAGTTTCAAGTAGGCAGTTTTGAAAGCTTATAAATTATTTTTCATTAATTTTTTTTTGGAAATTACTTTTGTTTTCAATAATTTCTTATATGTTTAATCGATGTTTAATGTTTCATTTATATTGTTCTTCTATTTTATGTTTTATGGTCTTTGCAATTCATGTATTTGAAAAATTTTAAGTTTCAACTAGCTGGTTTTGAAAGATTATAAATTTCTTTTCATCAACATTTTTTTGGAAATTCATTTTGTTTTCAACTATTTATTATATGTTTAATCAATGTTTAAAGTTTCAATTATATATTTTTTTAGTTTATATTTTATAGTCTTTCAAATTTAGGTACTAGAAACATTTTTATGTTTCAAGTAGGCAGTTTTGAAAGGTTATAGATTATTTTTCATCAACATTTTTGAGGAAACTCTTTTTTTCAACTATTTATTATATGTTTAATAAATTTTTAAAATTTCATTTATATTGGCCTTATAGTTTATATTTTATTTTATTTCAAAGTCACGTACTTGAAACAGAATCTCACATCGGAAATGCAGAATGTACTGCGTAGGAAAGAGAGAACATGAATCCCACATCGAAAATGAAGAATGATTTTTAGGGCAAGTCCTTTTATAAAAGGGAGGCTTGGGAAAGGGTTTTTGTCAGAATCCAGACTACTGTAATGGATGTAGTGCTGGATCTTTAATAGTAGAGAAATTCTGCTGAAATTTTTTGTTTTGTTTATATATATATATATATAAACAAAACAAAAAAAATTAAAATTAAAATTTTCAAAAAAAAAATTAGTGGAAAGGCGGCATCGCGGATGCCGCCTTGCACCCGAAATGAAAAGGCGGTATCCGCGATGCCGCCTTTCAGGTGCATGTTTAAAAATATTTTTTCTCTAACAGTTTTCTGGAAAATATTTTCTTTAAACGTAAAAAAATTAACTCGATTCCAAAACACCATCGATAAACCCTCGCAGTTGGGAAACCCTCCTCTTCTGCCAAAGGGATCCCCCAAAGAACCAATGGTGGATTTTCTAATCAATCAGAAACCCCTTCCAAAAAGCTGTCCTCCTATACCTTTTCAGAAAATGGTGATTCTCTTTAACACCCTGGATCCAGCATCATTTGAGTTTCCCAAGGACGTTGTCACATCATTGACTTTACCCGCCACCGATGAAGACACTGGATTACAAACCCTTTTTTTCATCGCCACAGTAGAACATACTTCCACCGCACCCATGTCCCCAGTTCCACTCACAGAATCGGACCCTCGAGTTTCCCTACTAGGTCCCTGCATAAAAGGGGCCCCTACTTAGAGCTCTACCCTTCCCACTTCAACAGAAATCCTCTGTGTGCCCATGGAACCCACACAAAGAACCAAACCTGGCTGGAGCTTGGTACACCTAATGTTGCCACCACCTAAAGCCCTCCGTCGAATAAATAAGAATATGTGACAGGAACATCACTGAGAGATCCATCTCAATGCAAAGATGTGGATTGGCTGCATCCAGCAACCCCTTCGCGCTCCCGTCCACACACAAAATCCCTCTAGAGCATCTCCCACCGCCTATAGAATCGAAAGATTATGAAAGGGTAATGGACGCCCTAGAAGTTTAATCTATACTGCACCCATACAAGATTCCTTTCCATAATGGAACTCCCAAGACTAATGGGAAAGAGTGAAACAATGAGAACCACACCGTCTACCCTCCCTCTCCCAAGCTCACACAAAGACTTACCTGCCGTCAAAATTAATAAAGAAGGAAAACCATGATAGCTCTGAGACCACCGTCAAATGATGAAGACCCCAAGAACCCACAAACTAATCAAACACTTCCAAAGGAGGCTTCAAAGGTCCAAACCTAGCCACCAGAATAATTTTATGAAACTCTGCAGCACAACTCATATCCTTCTCCACGATCACCACTACTAGGTCTTCGTCCATCTATTCTGGCTTACGGCAGTCCATCTGGACTGGCGGAATAAAAATCTGACCAAAAGAACTCTCTGACAAGTTCCAGCAGACCACTTCCTTGAAATGTTTTGCCTTGTAAAGTCATCCAACATTTCCCGCACCCACCTTTTCTATCACTAAATAAGCTATCAATTTTATGATCTCAATACTTGTATCACTTATAATATTCCACTCATGTTAATATAAACATATCATTACAAACAATAATACTATGTTATGATCATCAATTTTGGTAAAATCAATGTTGTACCTTTAGGGGTATTTTCATTCAATTCTCCATGTAATATAAATGGAACACATATGAATGAATGATAAATGGATATTATCATTATCATAAAACCATTATACATATTATAACCTTTATATCTAATCTCCCATGTATCTAACATAAATATATTCAACTTCTCCATCATGATTTTTTATGTCAATGGTTTTGTCAAATTATCTACTAAATTTTTATTTATAGAGACCACAAATATCTTTATATAAACCCTCTCAATGATATATCTAATTATATAGTACTTTCAAAAGATATTTTTTGTCCTTCAGTGAGGCTAGGGTTCTTTAGCTTGAGAAATATCAGTTTTTTTGTCCTAATAATACTCAACGTATCCCTCAATGCTTGAAACCATAGCATGTTCAATGATACACTAACTAATAAAAGCCACATCCTTTGTAGAATTTGATTTAATAATGTACTATTCCTTTATTATTGAATCTACTATGGTGGATTTTTTGAACTCTTCAAACTGATTACTACACTTTTTAATAAAAAAACAAAAGAAGATATAAATATTATAACATACTTGTTAGATTGAAACTATAATTAGTCTAACCCCTTCCAATGACCTCATCCTCACCTCTGATGACTAATACAAAATCCTTACTTCATCTTAAGTACATACAAGTATTCTTTATATTAGTCCACTAACTATCACCAAGATTGGATTTGTATAAACTTGTTATACTCAAATTCCAAATAAAATCAGGTGGAGTACATAACATGAATTACATGATATATCCTAGGTTAATTTATAGGGAATATTATCCATCCTTTTTAACTCATTTAAATGATTTTTAATCTTCTAAATATTTTTTTCTATGTAACACTAGTAAATACCACTTCTTGGAGTTTTTCCATAATAAATAGCTTCATCAATTGACCATTATCTATGTTTTTTCTCAGTCCAGTAAACTTATTTTATTTATATTTATATATATTTTTATAATCGGTATATATATATAAATACACACCAGTCTTCAATTGGAAAAAAATTCCAAACCACATCTTTATAAAATGTAAATTCAGTATATCATTTCAAATAATAATCATTTCATCTACATAAAATATTAGAGATACCACAACACTCCTATTAATTCTCTCTTATTTAAAATAACTATATGAATTCTTGATGTATCCAAACACATTAATTGCATAATAAAATTATATGTTCTATTTTTTGATAAGAATTGATTAATTCATAAATGAATTATTGAAAATTAAAAATCTTAACATACTCATTTGGAACATCAGAACTTCAAGTTTTATCATATACACACACTTGACTAAATTCCAAATTAGGAAATTAGTTTTGGATTTTGTTTTATATATCTCAAAAATATGATTAACTATTACGTATATAAATATCTACATTGAATATATCATTTAAAAAAGTTAAAATGTTTATTTATAGTCACTACCATGAATTGTTTTGGTAAACCTTTTCCACCAGAAGAATTTAAAGGTTTGCACACTAACATCTATGTTAGTTTTATTTTGGAAACCCCACTTACAACCTATAGGTTTCACCCCTCCATCTATATCCACAAATTTATAAGCATGGTTAGTATACATGGTTCTATCTCAAATTTGATTTCATTTAGCAATTTCTCAGAATTGGAAATATAAGTGGCCTCTCAATTGGTATAGGATTCCTTATATATGAACATCACCCTGTCATCATCTTACATATTAAATCCCTATCTATCAGGATCCCAATGAATCCTACCAAGAAATTGATGTTATCATGTAACATGATTTATTTATTAATCCATAACTATATTTAGAAACAACATAACTTATAACTCATGAAAACTTCCTATTTGTTGATCTTGAACTTCTCCCTGTTTAACAATACTAAAATTGGTTCCTCAAAAAATGTGTTCATTATCAATGAAAACACCTCATCATGAAACAAACACCTTGTATTTAGTAGCTTCATGAAAAGTAATATCCCACATAATTTTTGATATAACCAATAAAAATGAATTTATCTGATTCAGGGACAATTTTTTCATAAATAAAAACATTACATATATTTTCACAACCCTAAATAATCATTAAAGAAAAATGTACTTATTTTTCATACCATAAATTTTATTGTATCTTTATGTATTCCTTTGATTGAATATGGTTGAGAAAAAATGTAACATTTTATAGATAATATTCATGGAATAAAATTAGAAGGTCGGAGAAACTCATCATTAATTGAATCACATCTAATAGAATATGATTCATATTTTCAGAGAAACTATTCGATTTTTCTGTTATTGGGGTAGTTATTTCTGAAAAAATTCCACAATATATTATATTATCATTGAATACATGGATCAAGTATTCATCACCCTGATAAGATTTTAGAATCGTAATAATTTTCTATGGATGATTTTTTCTTCATTATAAGAATATTTAAAAAATTTGTCTCATTAGAAATACATACCATATGAGATAAAATCATTGTTAAATGTTACAAATTACATTAACCTACCACTTTATTGTGTACTTATTAATCCAAATATATAATTATGTATAATATTCAATAGAATACTAGTTCATTCACCTTTTCTAACAAAATGTGAATTTTTCATCATTGTTATTAAAAAATATTTGAATTTTTAAACTGATTCATAATTAAAAGAATAAAAAAGACAATCTCTATGGAGTCATTGAATGTGTTTCTAATTTCATATCCATGGAGAAAGTTCCAAAGATAAGTGGGGTTAGAATAAAACATTACCTTCTAATTCTTAATGTTATATGTTAGATTATATATTTCAAGAATGTATAGATCGTTCAAAATATTCTTAATATCCTAAAACATTTCATTCATGTAGTTTGACTAATATTTTTCTTAGTAATTAATTCCAATATCAGATTTTATAAATAGTATACGTAGAATAAAATTTATGGTTATTATGGGAACAAAATAACTGACTTCTTATCCAAAAATTAATCAAATTTTTAGAATTATATCATAATTTATCACCTCCAATACATCAATTTTTTCCTTATTTCTAACATGGAGATCTAATTAAAAAAATTTAACTCTATAATATTTTAAAATATGTGTTTATTTTCCAAAATGTGTGGTGCATTCTTAGTAAATAATACCCACAAGTTATAATTGGAGAAATTGATTTCTCTAACATTATCATACAAGTGATCAGAATGCTTCACTTTGAGAATAATTTTCAACCTTTGATAGTAGTATAAAATTATTTAATTGTTTATTGTTATAAGAAATCTTGGAATGATAAACGTGATGCATGTTATAATCTACATTAATGATATATCTATGGGTGAGTATCATGTTTTTTATCTTTACATTGAGAACTATTAATGAAATTACTACCTAAGTAAATGATGAACCCATACATCGTGTCAATTTATTAAACCAAGAACCATATTTAATCAAGATTTAAAAAAATTAAAATCATAAATAAGTAAAAAAATATTGGGTATCCAATTATTTCAATAATATCATATATTAGTCTTGTATGGTTGAATAGATAACTCTTAATCATAAAGTATCTTATGGATTCACTAAACTCTATTCTAATGGTATCCTAATAGATAGGGGTTCCAAGATTAGTGTAACCCAAGTATTTCATTATCTATATGCACCTTGTGATCAGGCTCCCTTATAATCTCCCTTCTATACATAGGAAGATTCATGGGAACCTAATGGATAAGGTCTCCCATATTGAATGATCATGGTCTTAACATGTTTTTTACTAGGAAATAATCTCACACATAATATTTGAGGAAATTTACTTTTAAATTATCAGTAATTTAATATATATCAAATTTATATAAAATCATTAACTTTCATATCATATGAAGTATTCATTATATCATGTTTTATTATTTTATTTATACATCCTTCTAATGATTTTGTTTTAGAATACCTATTGTATCCAAAAAAGTAATATGTTCAAACTGTATTAATGTGTAACTATTTTTTCAACTCAAAGTTTGTGTTACTCACCCAAAAATTGAAGTTAAGAATATTTACACATATCAAAATTTATCTCATGCATAAGGTACATGAACAATTTCATATAAAGGCCTATAATTTTATAAAACCAATAATCATCACAAGAGTAATCTTGGAGACACAAATAGAAAACTCCCACATTTCTAGACAATTCATTAACCTATAGAATAGTGATAAATCATGATAAAATTCTCTCTAATAAAATATTATGTACACAATAAGTATTTAAATACCATTTTAACTCTAACACCTAATATATTTAAATTATTATAACCACTAAATTCAAGATAAAAAATTTAATTGAAAACTAACGTTGTGGATGATAAAAATTAAATCTTATGTTATCATACGTAGAATAACATAGAAATATCATAAGAATCAATTTATTAGATAAATTTAATCATACATATTATTTATATAATTTAAAAAATTATAAATGTGAATATTTAAGGGAATGAATAAAGAAATAGATATCTAATTTATTTTTTTACATAAAATAAACAACTTTAGACAATTTAATTTATAAAAAATAATTTTTATATGGTTTAATGTCACATGGGGCATGTTCTATAGATAGTTTTTAAGAATTTTACCAAAAATATGATTTTCCTTAAAATTTCATTTAAAAAATTACCTAAAGATATAATACACATTACTTTGGAACTCTAAAAATATAATGTATAATACCTATTTAAAACCCATTTTAGATATCAAACCCATTTTGGGTATGGAATACTATATAGCTCATACTTTTTGGGAAATAACTTTTCAATTTTGACTATGTTGTGGTAATCCTCATTTTGGATCTTAACCACAAAACATATACAAACTGACTATAACGTAAAGCATCATTCAATGATTGTTTTTTTAATGATTTTTTGATGATAATTTAAATAGTTGTTTCATGTTCATCATACCATAGATAATAAAAAATACAAACTGAAAACCCTGTTTTAAGAAGGCCACACCATGGTCTGAAAACATCAAAAACCATTACAGATGTTTTGAAAGGGTTGTTCCATAGTGATTGTGAAGATAACATTTTACGAATACACTTTGGAATTGTATCATATCAATTCAACATCAATGGTTTTTTGATACCATATTTGTGATTTTATGAACATTTGTATTCTTATTTCTAGTTGAATAAAACATGAATTCTATTCCCCATGACACTACCGAGATAGAACAATATAATAAATGATCAAAAACATTAACCATGCATACCTCTCTCTCCAATATTTTTCTCTTTATTTTCTATGATTTTTTTGAAGTTACCTAATCAAAAACCAATGGGTTCTTTCCTATAATGGTATCCACCATCCACAAGAATCACTAAACACTTTAATAGGACCTCCTTTCATTGATATTTTTTCTTACACCCCTTCTATGTAAAATTTATAATCAAGTGTTTGGGAAAGTATTGGGTATGGGATAATAATAATTATTATTATACTCCTTCCTTATTTGATATCAATGAAGTGATAGAACTCTCTTTTAGTGGAATCATGTGTCAAATTCATACTCAAATTGGAGTTCATGATGTTCTAAATATCATGTAATGGTCAAACACTTTTGGCTCAACTTCATTAATCAATTTGAGTGTTTAAATTTTCAAATGTTTATTTTATGTCAACAAATAATTTCATAATGTGTTTCTAGATTACGATAATCACATAGGAATAATTTATCAAATGATATCTCATATCATTATTACATGTACCACAATGTGGTGTAAAACAACATGATCAAATATCAACAATGATGTCGTGACCATATCCATGCCATGATCTATGATTTAGGAAATATTTTCCAAAACTCCCCACCTCCCATGTGTAATACTAACTACCATTCAAACTCCATGAACGAAATTTTGGCATAGATGCATAATATTTTGGGCTTCTTTTTGAATGCCACATTTCAGTTGTAGGAGGAAAGATGTGTGATCATTTTGGTAAGGATCATTGGGTTGGTGTCATGGTGGTTACCGAACTACATGGATTAAGGATGAGTAGGAGAGCTGAATGATGATCACAATGGTAAGATATTTATAATTGTAGTAATTTTAAAATATGAATTATAATATAGATTTTTATTTATTATAGAACATTAAATTAATTAAGAAGTAACAAAGAACATTATGTTTTGATTGGAAGGTTTTTCAATCATTCAAAATAAATTAGAGGCTAACATAAAATAAATGGATATTAAAATATAAAATATATAAGAATATAAATAATTTTTAAATAAATAAAAGATCATTTTTTAATGGTAAAAGGGAATAATTTCTTAAAACATCTCTTTTGGTGGAGGAAAAACATAAAAAAGTGAAGAAAATGTTAAAAGGTATAGCAATAAAGCCAAAATGAAACACTTAATTTTAATTTGAGGAAACAAATGTTAGAAAAACAATTAGTACCAAACACATAATTTTTTATGGTTTGGAAAAACATGAAATATAGTATCAATTTAATGTAGACAATAAATTCAAGATCAAACTCAAGATTGAAGAATGGTTAAAGATGATTAAGGATATTACTATATATTTTTAAAAATACATAGGTAGTGGTTACTAATATGGGGATAAATGTGGATGGTAAGAAAATATATATTATAGATTGGTGAATTTTTAATTTTCGTAATTTCTATGATTATAAAGTTGAAAAAACTCTATTAAATCTTCAAAGAAGGTATATGAATATTTGAGTATGAAAATTTCGTTTTCAGTGGCTAAATTTAGTTTGGGGTATAAGTATGATTTTTTTGATACATAAGTTTAATTAATATGGTGATACATTATTTTTTAGATTAAATAAATAATAAATCATAATAATAAATTATTTTTTGTAATTATTTTAATATCTTTAAATAACTAAAATTGAATTGTTATACCTACAACTTTTTTAGGAAAATATTATAATGTGTATGTTCAATTCATGTGTCCATACCAAATGATTGGAAAGTTATGAAATTTATCTTTTTTTATATATCTTAATAGCTTATTTGACACCCAAAGATTATATGACATATTTATTTTTAGGTAAATTTAATCTCATCGATAGCTTGTGATACACAAAACCCCGAGTCTAGATAAACTATAATATGGTGTACTGTTACAACCCATCCATTAAATTAGTTGTATGAATAGGAATAAAATAATTTTTGAAAATAATGTATAATGGTTTTAGATAAATAATATATATTTTATTAGTATGGTCTTTATATGTTTCAGAAATATATTTTTTTGTTAAAATGAATTTTATTTCTCTTTCTGAGAAAACAATATAAATAACTTTTTGATAATTTTAAAAAAAATTATTCAAAAAATGAAATTATTTTTTTAAATAAAAACCATGAAATTATCCTATATGTAATTGTTTATAATTTTCTAAAAAGATTAATTTTATGATGAATTCTGAAAAATATTGATTTTTATTAAAATTGCAATTACGTTTAAAGAATTTATAGAGTTATATTTTTTTAAAAATGGTTTTCAAAAGTAAAATTACTTAAATTATATTATTATAATGTCAAATTTATTTCATTTTAATTAATTTTAGCTTATATTTTTGTAAAAATACATTTCTACATAAGAAACATTTTCAGAGGAAAAAATTTTATGGTGTTGGAATGTTTTGTATTAAATTAAATTGTACCACCAATATTTATTCAATTTGATAAAAAATATTACATATATTTAATAATTATAATTAATATTAATTAATATGGTAAAAATAATTTTTAGTCATACGAAATAGTAGAAAAATTAAAAACTTGTTACCACGGTTAAACTTAAAACTTGTTTAGGGAGGTTGATGTATAAAATATGAGTTAAAATGACCTAAAAACATTATATAACCCCATTTTTTATTTTATTTAGACCTTAAACTTATCTCCTTTTTATATGAAATATTTCATATCAATATTTTTAAAAAAGGGGCATGGCGTTATATTAAAACATTTAAAAATTATAATTGTTCCACTCACCTCAATTATAAAAGGAAACATCATGCCCTCAATTATTCACACATATTAAGACAATTAACTCAACAAAAAACTGACAAAAATAAACCCCCACAAAAGAATTATCAATTTTATAGATCTATAATTCTACCCAAAACACCAAACCAAGGTTCATTAATAAGAGATCTAAAAGAGTTTTTTCTAAGAAAAGGTGCTTATCTTCGCCATGATCATTATTATTATTTCTTCGTTAAAAATTAAATTATTTATTAATAATTCCAATATAATAAAAAAATATAACATATACTTATTTTTTATTAATTTATCCTATATTCATCTCTTCTTCAATAAGATTTGAAGTGAAACAATCAATCATTTGTATGATGGACTACCGCTACACTTACTGATGTAATTTATTTTCCATCACCACCTATCATGACTAGATATAATGATTAACAAAATTATATATATATATATATGATATTTATGACATAATTATACTTATATCATTATAATATCACATCTTCCCTATTACATTCCAATCTTTTGGAAAACGATAGTGTCACTCATCTGTACATGTGGACTACCCCCTCCACGAAGCGATGTGATTCATTTTTATTTTTATTTTAGCATTTATGAAAATAAGGGTATATTATATATATATATATATGATAAATATGATATAATAATTCTATAAATTTTATTTTCTACTTACCATTTTTTTCTATATGTTGATAAATGAAAACTACATTCATGTGAATGTATGCCCTACAGTCACCATGGATAGTGTAATTCATTTTAAAATATCTAAATTTAATAGAAGACTATAACTATTTATATGATGAATATATATGATATTTATATAATGATTAAAAATTTATGTGATTCAACCATTATCAAAGAGAAAGGACTGAAACTACTAAACTAGAACATACATAAAAGAAAAAAGTATTTATTACTTAGAGTAGTAATTTTAATAATGTTTTGTTAATAAATATGTGAAAAAAGATTACAAGTATATCATATATGGTATGATATATAATATTATTATTATGGAATATATTTATAATTTATATATATTTCATATAAATTATCTTTTGGCACATACAAAAGAAGTCAAACCAAAGTTAAGGGTTTATTTCAAAATATCATCATTATTTAAGAATTTTTATGTTCAAGTAAACAGTGGGACTATTATTTTATATTTCTATATTAATATAAATTTATCCTATTCACATGTGGTAATTTCTAAAAACTATAATTTTTCATTTTATTCTCCTCTCTGTAATTAATCAATATACTAAAATAATAATTTAAGGAAAAGTAAGCCTTTATTTTATACTCAGTCCATATTATTTCTCTCCAATGTCTATATTTTCCATAAAATATCTAAAATAATGGTTTTAATATACTATAATTATATATAAATGATATATTTACCCATGTTTTACTATATATAAAATGGTTTGAAATGAATCTTTTTGTCATATTCCAAACAATGTGTATTTTTTCCTTTTTTCAAAAGTGTGAAAGGAATGCTGTTTTAAATTATAAAGCATGAATAGAATTTTAAACCATTATAAAAACTAATTGATTTTATTCTTCCTTTAAAATTTAAAATTTTTCATTTAATGAAAAAAATTCCTTAATATTTTTAAAATACTTTTGACATTAAATAAGTGATTTTAAAATGAAAAGAGTGTTTTCCTCCTGTAAATTTTCAATGTTATTTTAATTTATTTTATTCTATTTAAACATCTAATATTTTATCTTATTTCGAAGATATACTCTAATGATACCATCTATCATATTTCTTTAGGTGTTTTATGATCTTTTTGATTGGGGAGTGTACTAATATTTTTTATTCAAGTTCTTCCAATATGGATATTTATTAATTTGTAAGGCTTGTTGATTAAGTTATATTGTTAATTCATATGAAGAATACATTGGAATTTTAATTATATAGGTGGGATTTTAATGACATATCCCCTTTATGAATCAGCAGGTCTCATGATAAAAACAATCTTTGGAATTTTTATGAGGCCTTTACCATTTATGTAAGATGTCTTGTAATAAGGCCTTGAGAATAAGTTTTAGATGTTCAGAATTATTAATTTCTTCATTATAAAATATATTTTTGTTGTCCAGGTGATTATTTGTTTATTTATGATATAAATGGATAAGCTTAAAACTTATTTTATTATTTAAATGTAATTATTTCATTATCATTTATTTCTTTTGTATTATCCATGTCGTGTTAGCTTCTATTATACACTAATCATTAACGATCATCTGAGATCACAAATTCCTTATGTTTACATTTCCCAGGATGAAATTAAGTGTATTGTGATTATTATGCAAGAATATTCTAAAGGTAGTAATGGTGTTCTTAATGAAAATACAATGTGTTATTATATTTTTTGAATGTAATGTTAGATTCATGTATGTATCTAGTTTCCCAATACTACTAAACTATTAAATCCTTTGGGATGTAATCAATTTTATATAGAATAATGTAATAAAATTACCACTAACTCTAGTATATGAGAGTTTGGTTATTTACATTTGGTATCAGAGAAATTTTGGTAGACACCTTGGAAACTGGGTTTAGAAAAACATAGATTAGGTACTACAATCTAATGACTATATTTTATGATAACTCTAAGTATATGGTAACATCATAAAGTATTTATATGGTATCTTTTATGTCATTTTCCTTGAAATAAATCCCAATTTGGATACTACAAGTGGATTTAGTTTTGGTATATATTCATCTAGGGTTAATAACCCCAAAAAGGTTCTATTTGAGTCTATCTCATCCATCTTTCTTGTTCACGGTGTGCGTGTCCTTACTTTATACATGGTTTCACACTCTTGGATGATATGTATGGGTTAATTCTATTGTTATTGAAAAATAATTATGAAGGATTTAAAAATATTTTTATGACCTGATAATATTCCAAAAGAAACTAAGTTTATGATTATGAGACTAGCCATAAAATATATTTTAAATTATTTTAAGTGTGTCATTAGTTTTGAAATTATAAGTTATGGTTTTTAGTATTATGATAAAACCTAATATATCCCATTTTTTGTAAATGGAACCTATTATAAGGAATTGAAAATATATGAATTCATGTTATTCAGGTATGGATTTCTCTTTACAGAAATATAGTGAAGCTAAAGCTAGAGCTTCTACTGGAGCAGAACAAATTATAACTATATTGGGGAAGTTTAATTATATTATAACACATAACCTTTCTGGTATAGAGAATCCAACTGATCTACAACATAGTGTAACAATGTTTGATAATTTCATGAATCAATAACCTCGATCATTCAATGTGACTATAAATCTATTTTTAATTGAACAATGGATAAGTTACATAGATAAGATATTTTTTACATTGGGAATTAATGGAAGGGAGATTGTTTTAATAGAAGTTTATCATCTCTCAGGGGATACAGATTAATATTTTTCATTGATTAAAAATGCTAAGGATGAGGTGAAAATTTATATCATGTAATTGATGGATTTTAAAAAACATTTCTTGGAAAAATATTTTATGCATGAACAACCATTAAATATGGAGAGAAAAATATTGAGTATGAGATAAAATAAAGAGAAAAATGTTGCTAAGTTTGAATCATACATTAAATGGATATTAATGCATGTTGTGGACTATATACACAATCAAAATAGAAATATTAATCATTTTTTTGATGGGATTAAACAAATCCATCAAAGGGAACTACTATCTCAAAAATTCTCATAATATGAGGATATATCATCATATGTTATCAAGACAGAGAACAAATTCTCCAGGTGTTATAGATTTTAATGAAATTAAGAGAATTATAGGATATAAACTAAAATTTTGGATAAGAGGGAAAATGAGAACGGATAATTCTCTCACATACAATACATGTGAAAATAAACACTTTGCTAAATGATAATGTAAAAAATGTGTTTTCTATAAGTGTAGAGAAAAAGGACATCTTGATCATGAATTCAATGGTAAGTGATAATCCATAAAAGTTCAATTCTTTAACTATAAAGTTATATTGAACTATTTCAACCAAATCCCCAAACAAGAATGGAAATTATTGAAAACTAATTCAATGGGACAAGGTCACGCTTATGCAATTGCTATAGCTGATGTGGATGTTCCTAGAGATGTGATGAAAGGTACAATTATCATCTACTCTAATATTGGGATGTTTTATTTTATTATTGTTCTACCCACCCTTTTATGTGTTATGAGTTTTATATAGTTATCACATCACCACCTCAATGATTATATATTTATTTGGAATTAAAAACTCCTAACTACATGATGACCACATCTTGATTTTATAACACCTCTCCAAAATAATTTTGTGAGATTTTTCTTTATAAGAGTCTTTTTATTATTCCTCTCGTTGAATTTAAATGAAATTTTGTGTTTGGATTATCTCTCTTAGTATAGATCCCATACTTTCTACCTAAGAATGGAAGTTACATTGGATATTATGAATCAACCTTCAATTGTATATCAGTGAGAGGATGAACCTAAACATCCAATGTAAATTTCTTATATTATATAGGGGTTTCTACCTATTCATAAGTTATATTAATCTCACATCATATAAAAGAAACTTAATATAGAAAATGTGTCTATTAGTCAGGAATATTATAATGTCTCTCCTAAGGACATGCCATGTCATCCCCTAAATCGTGAATTTGAACATTCAATAGAGCTCATACCAATATTTATGCCTACTTTAAAGACTCTATATTGATTATACCAAAATTAGTTGCAATAATTAAAGAAGAAAATCCAAGATAATATATATAAGTGATTTATTCAACATATTTTTTCTCCATGGGGTACACCTATTCTTTTTTTGAATAATTATTGGTCCATGAGTCTTTTAATTTATTATCGAGTAATTAATAATATATTTATTAAGAAAAATTATCCTCTACCTCATATCTATGATCTGTTTGGTCAACTCTGAGGATCCCTATATTATTAAAATATTGATAATCAATCTGGGTATCATAAAATAAGGTTAAAGAAGGAGGATATGCCAAATATATCCTTTATTGTGAGGTATGGTCATTATGAATTTTGAGTAATGTCATTTGTACTTGCAAATGATTCTACTATATTTTTAGATTTAAGAAATATAGACTTTAGATATTACCTTGATTAGTTTTTTGTAGTCTTTATAGATGGCATACTTATATATTCAAATAAAAAAGTAATAACATGAATAGCATTTTAGAATTTTGATAGAGACCCTGGGGTAGAAAAATTGTTTGATAAATCTACCAAATGAAAATTTTGGATTTATAAAGTTTCATTATTATGTCATATAATCTCAAGTTAGGGTATATCAGTGGATGCTTCAAATATGGATGGTCTTGAGAATTGTCCTTGACCAACCTTAGTAATAAAAATCCATAGTTTTTTAGAAGGATAAATATTAAAAGTTTTTTGTGAGATATTTCTCATCAATATCTAATACACCCACTAATTTGACTCATAATTGGGTTAATTTCTTATTGACATATGAATCTGAAGAGAGTTTAAAAGAACTGAAGAGGAGGTTTCTCTCTGTGTTTGTACATACAATACCCATTAATGGATAATGGATTGTAATTTATAATTATGTATCAAATAGGCATTGTTTTTTTATTCATTAGTAATTATACGGTGATAGGTTATTCCTCATGAAAATTGATTATTCATGTACAACATTAACCAACTAGGAATTTGGAGTTAGATGTAGTAATTTATTAATTGAAGATATGGAGGAATTAACTCTATGGTGAAAGGTGTGACATATATATGAATCATAAAATCGTTTATTATATATTTCTCTATATGGATTGAAAAAATTTCCAAATAAGACGGTTTTATTTTCGTAATTATTATGACTACATAATACATTACCACTCTGGGAAAGCAAAAAAGGTGGTCTATCATTTGAGTTGAAAGGATCATGCTACCTTATCTATGATGAGATTCATTAAAGATCCAATATTTATGGATTTTTAAAGGATGGATGTAGAAATCTTGGTAGAAGGAGATAAATATTATATTCATCAAATGATTGATCAACTATCTATCAATTTGAGGATTAAAGAGGTGTGAATGAAAAATGTGGAGCTTCAAAACAATGTGATGAATTTTCTTTAGTTTAACCATGATTGTGATGGAATAATAAGGTCTATGACCCGTGTATTTATTCCATCCATTCTATATTTGGGGAAGGAACTATTAGATGAGGCTCATATTTTAGAATTTAATATTTATCTATGAATTATGAAGATGTATAGAGATATGAAAAATAATTTTTGAAGGGAAAACAAGTGGAAAGATATTGATGAGTATATATTTTGATGTCTACTATATCTATAATCTATTATTGAGAGATTAAAATATAAGGGGATGTTACATCCATGACCTATAAAATTATTGAAATGGGAACACATCACTATTTATTTATTCATTAGACTCCCCAAAAATAAGGATATAATTTTATTTGTGTTATATCTAATCACCTTAGATAATCTAAACTCTTTATTTATATCAAGGACTTTTTCTCTCTTGATCATATTTCTAAAATATATATTAATGGGATGGTATGGTTTCATGGATAACCACATTTTATTATATATTATTTAGAACAAAGTTTGACCTAGAAGTTATTTATAAGCCTTTATAAGGCTCAAGATAGAGAGTTGAGTTTTATTATGGCATATCATTCCCAGAAATATGGTCCTACTAAGGAAACTATTCAAAATCTATAGGATATGCAAAGATCACATTCAATGAGTTTCAAAGGTAGTATTGATCAAATCCATCCTTTAGTTGAGTTTTCTTATGACATTATATTTCACCCAAGATTTACAATGGCTCTTTTTGAATACCACTGTGGAAATAATTGTAGAACTCCAAAAATTTGGGATGAATTTAGAGAAAGATAGCTATTGTGACCTCAACTAGATGAGGAAATGGTTTAGAAATTGAAAACCATTCAAAAAAATATCAATGTATCTTAGAGTTAATATAAAATTTATATCGATAACCCATGATAAGATTTGGAGTTCGGATTTAGTGAGAAGGTGAATCTGTGAATTTTTCCATGGAATATGGTTTGGTGATTCTTAAAGAAACATATTTGAACGCAAGATTTATTAACCCCGTCGATATTCGTTATCGAGTAAGGATGGTAACTTATCAATCAGAACTTCCACTAAACCTATCTCAGGTAAATGATTTGTTCTGTAAATCACTCAAGAGAAATTACATACCAGATTCGTAAAATGTACTAAAATCAGAGTTCATACCACTAGATCATGATTTTTACTATGATGAAAAACTATCATAAATCATGTATTGTAAAGATAATGTGCTATAGAATAAGAACACTCACTTTATTAATGTCCTCTTGAGTAATAAGAACTGTAAAAAAGATTCTTTGAAACCTAAGGATGTAATGAAACAGATATATCCTTTCTTATTTTATCAAAATATAAATATTTTGAGCTCAAAATGAATTTTAAGTTGATTATAATGTAACACCGTGATATTTTATTATATATTTTAAAACAAATTAATTTCTTTGACAACATGAAATAAACACAACCTCGAGTCTAGATAAATCATAATATAGTATACCTTTATAACTCATCCACTAAATTTAAGGTATTGATAGTAATAATAAAATTTCAAAAAAAAATCTAAAGTTATTATATAAAGAAAATAAAATTTTTAGTAAATTATTTATATGCTTTAAAAATACACTTCTTCCTTAAAATGTTTTTTACCATTTATAATAAAATAATTTAATTCATTTTTATTAATTTCAGAAAAATTATTTAGAAAAATTATCTTATTTTTTAAAATCAACATATCAAAATTAGAAAGTAAGGAATTTTCAAGAATTTTATAAAAACACTAATTTTTTTATGAATAGTAAAAAAATTTGATTTTAATTAAAAAATGTCATTATATTTAAAGAAGTCAAAAAGTTACATTAAAAAATAAGATCAAATAAAATATTAATACTGTAATTTTATTTATTTCAATCAATTTTATATTTATTTTTTATTTAAAGACTTTTTATACTTCAGGAAAACAATTCGTTTAGAAAACAACTTTTCGTCATATTTGTGAATTTATCTTTAAATTGAATTCACCCACTTGTATAAACTAACATTGATAAAACATTTACATATTTAGAATAAAAGTACATAATATTATTCAATATGTTCATCTTAATTTTTTGTCATAATGAATAGTAAAAATAATTAAATAATGTTACCATTATTAAATCTAAAACAGGTTTACTTGAGGGTAATTCTATAAAGATAATCAATAAAATGGCCTAAATATTTTCTAGTGTCATATATTTGGTTTTATTTTGAAATTAAACCTATAAAAATTTAATATTAGTTATTTTCTATATATTTTTCTAAGAATGTGACTTGAAATAGTTTTAAAACATTCCAAAATTATAAGTGTTCAACTCACCACAATTATAAAATGGAACCATCTTACCTCAATTTTTCACACATATTAAGTCATTTATATCGACTAAAACATATCTAAATCCCTCCCCAAAGTCCAAATTCACATTATATACTTATCTTCATCCCAAAAATACTAAACCTAGGGTCTCTAATAAGATATACAAATGAGGTTTTTCTAAGAGAATGTAATTGTCTTCACCAAGATTTTTATTTTTTACTTCTTATTTTAACAAATTCAATTATGTATTAATAATTAAAATATTATAACACCACTATCTAAATTACATTGATATATTATTATTTTAATGGACTAATCTATATCCATTTCAAGTTCTATCAAAATGGGAAACAAAACTGCTAATATTGTGTACGACGGACTACAACCTCGAGAACTGAAATAATTCATTTTCCATCACTACCTCTCTAGAATGATTATAATGATTAATTTAATGTATATATATGATATTTAAGACACAATTTTACATATTTAATTTGTATATAACATCTACCTTCTTTTCTTTCAATCTTTCTGAAAATGATAATGTCGATCATGCATACGTGTGGACTAACACCTCCACGAAGCGATGTGATTCATTTTTCATTTCATTTTGACATGGATGGTAATAAGGATAGATTTAATGAATATATTGGATATAAAATATTTAATAATTATTCTAGAAATATGAATTACTATTTTACTTTTGTTTCGTCCATCCAACTGAAATGATAACAATGTTCACGCATACACACGACCAACCATCTCCCTGAAAGATGTAATTCATTTTTATATATCTAAATTTTATGGATAACTCTAAATATGTATATAATGAATATATATGATTTTAATATAATTATTAAAATTATATATGTTTTGGAACAATAATCATTTCACAAGGACCGAATCTATCAAAACAAAACATACATGCAAGAATAAAGTAGTTATTACCTAGAAGAATAATTTTAACAATGAATTGCTAATAACGAGGTAATAAAATATTATAAGTAAATAAAATATTATAGGATATATATGATTAGGTTTCTATAATATATTTATAATAAATCTAAATTTTCTATACATGAGGTTAGTACATATATGAAGTACGTCAAACCAGATGTATTTGTTTATTTCACAATCTCATCATTATTCATAATTGTTTATGTTCAAGTCTCCACTTGGATTATTATTTGATATTTATATCTTAAATATAAATTATTTTATTCTAATTTTATTATTCCTAGAAATTTTATGTTTTAATTTTATTATTCTCTCTTTATGTACACAAGATATCAAATTAATGTTTTTAAGGAAAACTAATATGGTATTTTCTACTCTGTTGGGGATATTTCCCTTTTAGGTCCATATTTTCCCTAAAATTTATAAAAGAATGTTTCAAACATTATAAAATGATATATTTAATAAATATTTTACCATTTTACAACTTTTTATAAAAAATTAAAGGAAACCTCTTTTCTTTTTTTGAATGAGGTACTTTTTGACACATTTATAAAAGTCTGAAATTTATGTTTTTTAAATTATGTGGCATGAATTAAATTTTAAACCATCATAAACACTAATTAATTTGCCGTTTACTTTACAATTTTATACAGTTAATTTCAAAGACACTTTTTTTCTTAATATTTGGGAGATGTATTAAACTTAAAATAAGCGATTTCGAAGTGAAAATAGAATTTTCCTCACGAAATTTTCTAGTAATCTTTTTATTGTATTTTAATCTATATCAATATATTTTTTTATATTATACTGTGTATAAAGTATAATTAAACCATCCAAAATATTTATTTGGATGGATTATGATCAGTTTTACAAGGGAAAGACTTGATATTTTGCATCTTAGTTCTTACAATATAAATAGTTATTTTTAAGGAATTTTGAATGAATTATTTTAATTATTAAAATAAAGAATGCATTAGAATTATTATGTGATATGTGTGTCCCCAAATTACATATACCATCAAAGAATTAGTAGTACTATTTAGAAAAACTATATTTGGTATTTGGCCAAGGCCTTACCCATTTATGTTAGATGTCTTGGGTTGATATGTCTTCGGTAAGTTTCAGATGTCTCAAATTATGCATTCCATCATTATGAAATTAGTTTTAATTTCCATGTGATTTTTTTCTTAGTTATGATATCCATGTATAACTTCAAATATCATGTGATTATTTATATTTAATTATTTAATTATCATTTATTTCTTCTATATTATTCATTCCATATTTTCTTTCATTGTATGCTTACCATTACTAAGCATATGAACTCAAACCATTATTTTTTTTATTTTCCTATGTTTCCAGGAAGTGTATTATGATTTATATTCAGGAATATTCTAAAATGAATAATGGTGTTATCAAATAAAATGCTTTGTTTTATTTTATATTTTCAAATTTAATGTAAAATTCAAGTATGTTTCTAGTTTTCCAATACTAATAAACTATTTAATCATTAGGTATGTGATTTCTTCTATCCAGTACCAATTTAATAAATTCACCACCAACTCTGGGATACTATAGATGTGGTATTTACAACATATATTCTTCCTATACTTACAATTAAGATGAAATGATATTTTTCTTTTAGAAAATAAAAAAAATAGTTATGGGGGTAATTACAACTTTGGAATATTTTCTATTATTTTGAAACTTGATGAGTCTCTTAACAATAAATTTAAGATACCAATACTAAAAATATATAGAATGGGAAATGTTTTTTAGCCATAATTATATAAAAATTATTATTAAAACTATTTTTAAGGAGGATTATTAATATATTTGATGATATAAAATGTTTTTAGCATCAGTTATTCCTATAATGGATGGTAAAACCAATGGTTTAATATGGTTTAATATTATTTATAAAATAAACTATGTTTAAATTTTTTTAACAATGATTATTATATAACTGATGTTAAAAATTTGATATTTTAATGTCATTCACCTAATAATCGAAGTAAAAAAGGTGAGATTTAATGTCAGTTATTATATAACTATTATTAAAAACCTTTTAAAAATTAAAATGTTCTGTCTTTTTTATTTTCAACTCACCTTTTGATTCCTAGTTTTCTAAAACTCTAACCTTTGTGACTCCTAAATTCCCTCATTATTCTTCCTTCGGTCACATTCCACTATCATATTTTTAGTTCTCTAGTCAGGTTTGACCTCCCTTCCTCATGCTCAAATTCCCTTAGCCACATTCTGATACCCATATTTGTGTTGTACCACCCACTTTTACATTCCACCACCCACATCCACATTCCTCCTTTTTCAATTATGATCTACTAGAGACATCCCTATTATTTGTGAATTTTTAAATAATATTTTATTTGTTTAGATGTTTTATTTTTGTTAAATATAGATATAATTTGTTGAAATTATTGAATGTTATGAATAAATCTTTATGTGTTTATATATATGATAATATGTTTGGAAATATATTTGGAAATGTTCATATGGTCATATGTTTGTATATTTATATATGTTTATATATTTATATATGTTTATAAATGTCAAATGTCTATATATATATAGACATATATATGTTTATATGTTTTTAAAAAATACACAATGTACATTAATTTATATATATTATTTATTTAGTGTATATATATATATATTAAATTTATATATGTGTTAATATATAAATGTGTGTGTGTGTTTTAAATTTATAAATTTATATATTTATAATTTATATGTAATTAATTTATGTTTTTGTGTTTTTGTGTTTATTTTTAGGTATGTTTTCAATTTATATATTTTAAAGTAATATGGAAATATGTTTATAGGTTTATTCATTTTTATTTTAAGAATTTAAATGGTTTAAGAATAGAATTATGTTTATTTATATATATGATTATATTTACAAATTATATATTTGTATATGTCATATTAATAGCTTTATAAGATGATATTTTTTTATTTTATATATTTGGGTGTATACATTTAATCAATTACTTTTAAATTTATAAATTTAATTGTTTTAAATTGATATGTTTTTATGATTATATATTTATATATTTACATTTTTATAAGCTTCAATGCCATCTGGATATATATATGTGTGTTTAATTACTTATACATTTTAATATATTCTCATGTTATATTTTGGTTTTATATAATTAATGGATTGTAATTATATAACTACATAAAGAACGGGTGATGATTATGATAAAGTGGTTGGGGTTTTATCGGAATATTATGAACAAAAACTTGAAAATAAAGTCTGTGTTTTCTATCCATGTGTAAAGTTTTTGAATATATAAAATTGCATTCTAGATAAGTCAAACACCATATGATTTTTTATTTTTTTAATCATGATTATACACATTAGATCTTGCATGGTGAAATGAAAAAGAAGTCATGAACCAATGGTAATGAATATATTTAGTATAAGATAGAGGATCAAGTTAATGAATTAACTCATTATGTAAGCATTCAAACCATTGAATATTTGAAAGTGTTTAACAAATATATGAAGATATTGAAAAGCCATTATTCCTAGGTTGTACAAAATTTATATTTTTTAAATTATTTTTGAGGTTGATTTTCTTAAAAGTAATAAATGGTTGGATTAGTAAAAGTTTCATTGAATTTCATAAACTTTTGAAAGAGTTAAATTTCAAAGGGAATGAGCTTATAGATTCCCATTATGATGTAAAGGAAATATTATATTCAATTGGACTGGGATATAAGAAATTACATATGTTCCACACCAATTGTGCACTGTATAGAAAGTAATAAAAAAATTTAATTATAGTATCCTAAATATGTTATATAATGTTATAAAATTGATAGGAGATCATCCTATGATACATTATCAAGTACAGGCACCAATCCTCTAGCTTTGAAAATTTGGTATCCTTTAATAATTCTTCATTTGAATCATTTATTTTCAAATTCAAATAATGAAAGGTGGTTGAGATATAATATAGATGAGTAAATATATAATTTAAACCTACTTCACCCTATCAATTCACTATAATGGATGATATTTGATCCACAATTTCCTAATTTTGGAAATAAAGTTAGACATTTTAGAATGATAATTTTCACAAACAAGATAAATATGTATTAGATCCTCAGTAGCCAACATATTTCATAACTTATTATATTTATAGGTTATGAGACACCTTGAGACCTGTATACTAGGATCCAATTCTAAAAATCAAATATTTATAATTTTGGATTATTTCCAACTAAAATGAAAAAAAATAATTACCCATATTTACTAAATAATAATACAACACTAAGTCAGTAATATAGCCAATAAATTTAAGATTTTGAGTTTTACAGAATTTAGAAAATATCATCTTGTAAAAAACCCATGTCTTTCTCCTCAAATAATAACTTTTCCAATTATACAAATATTTTATTCTTCCTTTATAATACTTCAACAGCTCCCAAAAAATTCTCCTCATAAGGTACCCTTATTGGTATATCTTAAATAATATCAATATTTATTAATTTTAGAAGTGGAAACATAATAAAGAGTGTTCTTAGATTCACAATGTGTTTAAATATAGGAGATATCAAAAATTATCATATTTAATAATAATATAAGAATAAGGTTTTGAGAGAATAATAAATTTGTATGAGAATAAAAAAAATAATTCAAACCCATCAATACTAGGATCCTAATCATGATTAATGGACTAATGATTTGAAATTAGATAATATTTGTAAGAGTCAATGATCTTGAACAAATTGAAATCAACTTCATTCAAATGAACCATTAAAACTCATAATAATTATAGAGAGACCATGTTAGGATGATGGAGTATCATAATTTAATTATGGAATCACTTTTATAGGATAATTGTAGGATTATATTAGGAGTAATTTCCATCCAGTTAATTGTTTCATCATTTAAAAGTTTGATAGATTCAGTAAACATCATCCTCTATTAGGATTAAATTTTATCGAATTAACTCTATCACATTACCCAAATGCATTATAGAGATATATCAGGTTCATCCATCATAATGATCTATATTGCACTCACTAATCATTATCAACAATGTATAAGAACTATAACATAAATAATGTACTAATATCCTGAATTTAATCATAAAAATCATTATCATAAACTATCCAAAGAAATAACATGGTTGGTATCAAAAGATTATATTTCCAGTGAATCATAAAAACACATAAAGTATATTTACATGGATAAAATTTACCTTTAAAATAGTATTGGAACCTTTTATTGAAATTAGGTAAATTATAATTTTTATTCTATATCTTTAAAAAAAATAAAAAAAACCCCAAAATATTGAAAAAATTGTTATATTTGAAAATATCCCCAGAAACATTTAAAGTATGTTCCATATAAATTATTTTTCATGGTTACGGGAAAAGACCTTTGTGTGGTAAATGTTTTAAAAGCATCCTTTCAAATTTTTGGAAAAAAACCCATAAATAAGATTTTATGAAAAACATGGAAAAATAATTTCTAAAAAAATCAAAAAACAGAATATAATGGAACATTAATTTAAATAACCATTGTTCCATAGAAAATAAATATGTTTAAAACATTATAAATAACATGTACATGGACGAAAAAAAAATCAACCATATAGGAAATAAGGTAAAAAAATTAGAAATATTTTTTTAATAATTTTAAGTAGCAATAAGATTATAATGAAAGGAAAACATAAAAAACATATAAATTACAAGAGTATAATAAAATATATTTGTTTTAAAAGATAAATATTTTAAAATTTCAAAAAATGGAAATTTAAAATTTTAAATCTCAAAAAGAAATGAGATTGTAACAAAAAATCTTACCACTTTGGTAACATTTGAATCATAAACCTTGTGAAATAAATAACTTCTAATAAATCATTAAAGATAATTATTATAAATATATTTATGATATAACATATAAAATTTGAATTATATACACCGTATAAAAACAAATTGGTTCAAAGAATAAAAAATGTATCATCAGAACAATATTATGGTGAAGAAAAATTATAGCTTTAGTAATATCTAAATCAAAACCTCAAAAGAGATGCAACCTTATATTTTTTTTAATCTCAATAATATTCCAGAAAATAATTATAAAATATATTCAGGGAATGTATATACAATGCACAAAAGAAAAAAGTGTTTAATATTCCATATATTTCACTTGAATAAAAATGATACAAGAAACCCTTACATCATATTTTTTCATTCTTTGTATATGATATTAACCTCTATTATAATAAATTTGTACTTATTAAATATCTATAATGGAACATTTTTTACTTATCATACCATATATTTTTTAATTATAATATTTTATAACCTATTTATTAATAGTTCTTCATTGAAATCATTATTCCATGTCTTTATTTTTCAATTTTCCATGAATATCTTAGTACGGTGGTTTTGGTCCTTGCACCCTGGTGATGGTTTTATAATCTCAAAAATCATTATTATGTTATTATTATTATATTTATTCACTATAAAAACTTTTATAACAACTCATATAATGTGGTGATGAGAAATGAATAACATCACTTCATGGAGATTGTAGTCTATACATACGCACAAGTGATTCATTAAATTTTTCTAGATATAATGAAATAAATATAAACAGTAATTCATTTTTACATAGATATAATTATATCATACATATTAGTTTCATATATCCTTATAATACCACATAAACCATAAATGGAAAAATAGTTGCATTACCTCGTTGAGTTGGTAATTCAAGCATACACATGAGCAAAATTAACATATTTCAACAGATGGGAGGGTCAAAATATATACAATATTTACCTTTAAAGAATAATAATAATGTTATAAACAACATTAATTACAATTAAATCGATCTATATAACCTAATATTATAGGGAGTATAGAAAAATAAAATACACTAGTCATGGGGATGGTAGTTTGTATGTATGCATAATGACATTTTATTTTCCAATAGGGATAGTTTATAAATAGATAATGGATATTACATTAACATATTAACATTTAATTAATAAAATTTTACTGATTTATATTTTTAAATTTGTTTAAATAATAGTTTTAGGTGACAAAAGAATAAATAAATATAAAAGGATTCGATGAAGGTGATTAGATCTTCTTTGATAAACCTCTTTTCATCATCAACATTACCATTTTTATTCAATGAAACATGAAACCACACCACACAACACAAGACCAGGAACGACAAAGCTCAGGGAGGCCAGAAATAATGGAGACCGAGGGAATCCCCCCGGATCAAGTTCACCCCCTCAATTTTAAGTTAAGAAACATGGGAAATATATCGAAATGGGATACCTGGAGTCTTCAAAGAAGCCAAGTGGTCAGACAACTTATTCCCCTCCCTCCACATGTGGGTGATCTGAGTATTACCGGTGAGGAGAGCTCTGCATTTTTAAATTGTGTAAACAATGGACTAGGGAACAGTTCCATTTCCACGCAGTGCCTCGCAAATTAACATTGAGTCTGACTCCACTTTTGAGATGTGGAGCTCCCGTTGCCTACATAAAGAAATACCCAAAAGAACAGTCTGCACCTCCACCTGCAGGGAGTTACCGACACCATAATTCATCGTAAATGCTACAAACACGCTTCCCTTAGTGTCCTGGACAAATCCTTCACCACGCATGACTCCTATCACACATGACCCATCTGTATTCAGCTTGAGTCCATCAACAGGAGGCTGCCACCTCAGCTAGGAACCCTGTCGCTGAGTGTCCACCTACTGGACAGATGCCTGTAGCGCATACAGCCCACCCTACTACCGAATATCCACATGCTGGATAGATGCCTCCATCGCGTGCATCTTTCCCTGCTACTGATAAGAGTCTTGTAGTGTGTCTAGCCCATGCAGTGACTGTGTGTCCGACCAGTATCCCTCAAGACCGAACAGATCGAGCAGGCTGCATCTCGCGCTGGAAATAATTTTGAAACTCGTGGAACATACACCATCAAACCTAGCCCGGTTGTGTGCATTCCACAGTGCCCAGCAACCCGCGCTGAAAATGCAGGCACACGCCAAACCCTCCTTCACTTCCCCGGCCGCCCCCTAAAACCATCCCCCCAGAAATTCCCTGATGTTGGACGTCGATGAAGAGTAGCCCATCCAGCGCCCGAAGAAATCCCAGACCTTCCTGGCCCACACCCCATCGATGAAAATGTGCTCCGTAGCCTCCTCCCTTCTATTCTCACAATAGTGGCAGCCAGAATCCATGCTAATTCCAAGCCTTTTGATGTTGTCATCAGTTGGAAGGGCCCGATGTTGAATCCGCCACATTAAAAAATTCTATTTGGTCGGTATCTTCTTGCACCAAACCTGGCCAAACCAGCCTCCTTACTGCCCCTGGGTAGATCTGAGACTATGGAAATATTTTGTGTTAAAACGGGCCGGAGTGGAGGGAGTAAAAAAACATTGAACCAGAACCAAACTCAAGTTGATTGAGTCGATGATGATTTGTGTCCAGGATTTATCTAAAGAACTGGGGGTACTGACACGCCTCCCTGAATGAAATCAAGGGGCCTGGATAGCCCGCGTAGCCAAGGACACTCCATGCCCAATTATGCTTCCAGAATAGAACTTTTCCCTCCCAAATGATCCACTTCGATGAATTAACAAGGATCAGAAGCTTGCTACACACGGAGGTCCAAAGCAGAGACTCCCTCCCCAAAGAATTCTGGAAATTGGCACCAACATGAAGAGCCATCATCTTTCCCCACAGAGTATGATCTTCAATCACCTCCCAAGAGATCTTCGCATCCATTTAACTGATAGTACTCTCGAGACTTTTAATGTGGATCCCTCCCTCCGCAATGGGACGATCGATCTTCCCCCATGACACCCAATGCCTCTTCCCCTCCGAGGATGAATTCCAAATGAACCAGGCCAAGAGTTTATCTATAGCTCTCTTGACTCCCTTCGGCACATTTGTAACCAAAAGAGCATGCACGGGGATGGCTGAAAGAACACTATTCATGAGGGTAATCTGGCCACCAAAGGATAATATGTGTTTATTCCAATTAGGAATACGACCCGTGATCTTTCTCACCACACTATCAAAATTTCTTATACGCATACAGCCAGGGGAAACAGAAGTACCGAGATATTTCATTGGAAACAATCCATGACACATCCCCAAGCTACCCCCCAAAATTGCCACCCTGCTCGGATTACATGAGTCTTCCACATAGAAGTTACTCTTATCTTTGTTGATCTATTGGCCCCTCTAGTGGTAGTAATCATCTAGGATCTTGTACATGCCCTGCACGGAACATTTCCTCACATTAATGAGAATTAGGGTATCATCTGCAATCATCCATTCAATAATGTGTATGTGTAAGTTTATAATATTTTTGGGAAGGTTTTTGATAATAAAATTAGATCAAAATGTTATATATATAATAGGATATGGGGTTCTATTTTATAAGTGAGGTTGGTGGAAGCCTTGTGAATACATGGAATATTAATATATGATATGTGTCTCACTCTTGTAACTAAGGTGGGTGGAAATATTTCAACTAAATATCATCATCCATTTTCACCCAAAAACTCAAGAAACAAAAAATATATATCATAGAAATTAAATGGGATTTTAAATCCATCCATCTAGATAAAAATAAACCATAATAAATGAAATATGAATAAAAACTTAATAATTCCCCACCTGACTAACCAGGGTAACTCAAGGATCTAAAATGAAAGATTTATTCAGACTCACCTTATTCCTACCTATCATGTTACAAAATTATTATATTAAACATACCAGACTCTCCCCAATAGCAAGAGGAAACTCTAATACCATTTAATAATGAATCAACCCAGGTCAACCTACCACGTCACCCTGGTCAACCCAGCACATCTCATGAACCATGTTCTCGATCACTATAGGATAGTGGAAAACACCAAGGACTCAAAATAATAATCATTGATAATTATTGAACCCTAAAATGTAAATAAATAAGAAACTGAAACGATCTAATAATATAGGAGGTCATGTCATTATGTTCGACTTCCATGCACATGAAATATATATGTATAGATAGTAAACCCAACAAAACAGGGCATTATGAAAATAAATAATAAAACAAGTAATAATAAATATAATTAATCCAAATAATTTTATATTGCCAAAAAAATAAAAAAATAAATACATCACATTGTCCAAAATAAGAAAACCTTAATATAATGTACAACAAGACAAATTGGTTAAAACATAACATTTCTAAAAGATAGACAAAAATCTAAAAAATATTATAAGATCACCCATTTGTGACCCATGGTAGTTGACCAAATTCAAACTCTACCATCCTCTATTTAAATAAAATAACCACCAATATGATATCATAGACTAGGAACCTATATAAAAACATAAAAACTATATACACACATATAAGTGTTTATGAAGGGTGTTAATGATAAAGACATTGGGGGATTTCACAAAAGAGACAATGAAATTTGATTTATGGAAAATTTCATAAATGATATTTTAAGATAAAATTAAGAATGATGTTTCCTATATGATAAGTCATTAATAAAACTAAATATCCTACTTCAATCCATAAATAAAACCAAGTATCATACTTAAATCCACTAGTATTGTACCTAAAATATTTGAACTCTACAAATCTGAACTCCCAAAAATATAGAAATAACCAAAACTATATAATATTTAATGAAATATTGATATGAAGGTGTCACGATATCAATGTAACATTTGGGGAGATAATAACTTTGTGTTTTTAAATAAATACACGGAAGAGCTAATCCATTTTATTTTATATTCATTATTGAATCTTTTTGGAGTTTAAACATAAGATTAATGATATGAACGTTAAGAAAAAATATGTGGTCGTTTTATTAGAACTTTATTATATATAAAAGGATGAATGAAATATTTATTTCATTCAATATTTTATTTAATATATATTGGAATACAATTAGAGTTATCTCCCACCATGAAAGGATAAATGAACATATTTACCTTTATCTTTTCAAACATTAAGAAATATTGAAAATATGAATTTACATCAATGTCTACATGTTATTAAAGTGTTTAGTGGGAATTATAAAAATGTGAAAAAATTTGTTTTATTGAAGTATTTAAAGTTAATAATTATTAAATCTCATGTTTTTCATGTATTGATGGAACAACTACTACTAGTTTCACTCCATGAAATATTTCTCATGCCAGACTCAAATTATTTCATAAAGTTGTGCAGAATTTATTATTTCATTTACATGAAATTAATGTATCCAAATTTGATAAACATGTTAGATAATTAATTTTTTCTCATACTTTTTCAACTGGATATTTATTTTTACCTTCATTTTTTTTAAAATA
Source organism: Viscum album (assembly GCA_963277665.1). Taxonomy (NCBI): domain Eukaryota; kingdom Viridiplantae; phylum Streptophyta; class Magnoliopsida; order Santalales; family Viscaceae; genus Viscum; species Viscum album. The sequence continues at coordinate 222,327,397 of OY728147.1, forward strand.
GTTCACCTAATGATTCATTTGATGTGAAGGATAAGGATATTTGTGCCTTCAAATTTACAATGTACATATCCTCTTGAATGATATTTCAATATTTTAAAAGGATATGTTAAAAACATACATATAATAGGGGAAACTATTTTTCAAATATATATATATATCAAAGGAGGTGGTTATTTTCTGCACAAACTACTTGTATGAAGCATATCATATTGGTATCACGGTATCCTAGCGTATGACAGTCAATAGTGAAGGTAAGTTGGTCTGTGGATTAAAAGTAAGGTCAATTTCACATTATTTAGTGATGTGTGAAAATTTATAAATTCGGAACAACATAAGTGACCTTTAGCCATATTTTCCATCACTTGTTAATAGGTTGAAGGTACAATATCAAAAAATAATGAATAGTGGTCGATGGGGAAGAAATGCATTTTCAAGTGAAAAGGATAAAAAAATTATGTATAAATAAAATATTTTACAGTTATATATGATATGTTGAAAATTTATTATATCAAATTTTCAATACTTATTTGTAAGTGTAACATATTGTATTGTAGAATTGGTGTAAAACATAATGATTAGGGATTTACAATTGTTGATTTTAAAATATATAGATTCAAAAAGGAATCAATTATCATGGTGACATATGTAAAGTAGATAATTGATGTTATTTGACCATATAATGATTAATTATCCATCAATTTTCATGGTAAAAGTCATTTGGGTGATGGGGATGTTGATGATGGAGTAGACTTAAGTGATATTTCTTCATAAATTACACCATAACATGAGGATAACAATGATTATGATATAGATATAATCCATTCAATAAAAAATGATCACATAGAAAGGATATAGGAAAACACTTTGTCACCTTCCTAATTATTTTGGTAAATATCAATTTTTTTATTTTTATTTCTATTAAACATACAAATGTAAAAACACTATTTTTAACTCAAATATTTAAATCTATAGATGTTGATTTCTTCTTCCATTCTTATATTAATTTTTATATTCATTAATTTTAATTATACACTTTTTTATTGAATAAATGCTAGAATCATTTATTTTCTTTGACTATTTCATTATATTCATCATTTTAAGTTATTCACCTTTCTTTATCCCTATTTTTTTATAAAATAAATAAATATTTTTTTATTATTAAAAATTAAAATTTTACTTCTAACAAACATTTAAGCCTAATAAAATATATGTATAGAGAAATAAAAAAATTTATATGGTGATCATTTCTTCAATTTTTTGTATTATATTTTATTTTTAACTATTTAATAAAAAATTGTTGATCAAACTTGAAGTTATCGTTTTTCTATGAATATTTATTTTTATTGGTCATTTTCAGCATTCTCTTTTCATCACTTGAATTAGTTGACAGAATAAATATATTTTTCTTACTAATATGAATAATAAAAAAATTGACTTCTAATAATAATTTAATTCTAATAAAATATAGGTCCACAAAATTTTATTAAAGTATCATACAACCATTTAAATGAGGGATATTGAGGTACTTAGATATGTAAAAATTTATTCATATAAATATATCTATAATAATTTAAATATTTAATAATGTTAAATGTATGTTGATCGAAATTATTTTTATCTCTCCTTCTCTGGAGAAGATGATACCCAAACTTGGAAAATGTGAGAATACCTTTTTACCAAAACATTTACTTTCTAAGGGGGAGAAAGGTTTTTTATTTGAATTTGATGATAAAAATAACCCAACTACGCAAAATGTAAATCATTTGGGAATATTTATACCCATAAAGAGTCATTATAATATTATCATTTTATATCATGATTATAAGAGTTTTTAATAAATGGTAAAAAATAAATTATGGTAGTGTGTAATGAAAAAAATTCTGAACTGATTATTTATTTATTTTTATAATAGTTCAAATATTATATATTTTATATCACAGAAATTTTTTATATTCCTTTATATATGACATATAACTTTCTGTAAGAAATAAATTAAAAAGTAGTGGGTGATTTTTTGGTAATTAAATTGAGATATTTTCAATCAAAGTTGAATTTAGTATAAATTATCAGGAATAAATAGAATGAAATTCTATGCCTTAAATATGGGTTTTTATGTATAGAATCATGGTAGAAATTTATATCATCGAGAAGTAAAAAATATTTCTAGTATCAAATTTGTTTTTATAAATTCAACTTCTAAAGTTATTTATTAATTACTTGATGACATATTCTTTTCTTACTTATGTAATAGGAACCCAAGAGATCTCACTAGGAGATCCATTCATGGAATCTATACCTACAATTTCATGCTGATAGTATCCTTTAGTGGGAGGGGAAGTTCTTCACAAAATGTTTGATAGGTTAAGATCCAAATATAAAAGTGGATCCAAAGTATTTTAGTTCATCCCTCAATATCCCCCCACTATCCATGAGAAATGAGAATGTTTTAAAAAGATAGAAAGGGGAATATTTTGATTGATCCATCAAAACATGTAACAAGTAATATTATATGAAATTAGTGGTTATTTTTCATTGATGTTATTATTTTCTAAATTTGTCAAACTAATATTATATTTTTCCCATATCATTTCTTGTTTACATTTTTAAGCTATTGATGCAGCAAACCTTTATCCTTCAGGGTAAGATGGATATTCTTGTGACTTCATTAGGAAATAAAGAACATTCAGGCCACATAAGAGGATATAATGGGGTGTCACTATTGTAAATTTTTTTGACATCCTTGTATGACATTGAGGGGGTAGAATGCAAGGGTGAAATCACTTCCTTTAAGGATGAGCTTCATGAGATGAATTATTTGATGGAAGAGAAAATTAAATAAATTCTATAATTTATGTTTACATAATTATCAAGATTGACACAGTACCTATCTGAATCTTCTAACTCTATATTCATAACTGACAATGTACTATGAGTTGCATGTTGGGGATCTCCATGGGTAAGTTGAATCATATGAGGCCATATAAAGCCTATAGAAATATGTCCAACATCATCTTATCCAATTAGATCAAGTAAGAGTATTGGTACATGGTATTATTGATCCATCAAGTCCAATTTCTTTTCCTAACAAATAGGTTCCCATAGCTGGAGAGAGTATGGGTTATTTTTTTACTCTGACCATTTTTCCATACTCTTCATCTAACATATAAGGTATGTGTTGTTTTTCAATTTTTATGTACATTTTATTTAAAACTACTTATAATTTTTTCATATAATTATCTAATATAGAATTATTTGAAATATAATGAATCATTGAAAATGAAATAAATTTTTTGGGAACCGTTACCTTCATATACTTATCACGTTTCTCAAGGTCTAACCAAATTAGCAGTGGCTTATTTTTTGTTGGAATATTATTTTGAGTTTTCAATGACTACTAACATATGTGGGGGATACTATGTAATAAAAATATTTTAAAAATAAATCTTGTATTTTGTTATTTTTTATGATCTTTCAATACCCATGTTGTTGTTGTTTTCAATGTAATATAATTTAAATTTCATTTTTCATTTAATTATGTAAATATAATGTATATTGATTTAATTTATTATAAATTGAATTAGGTATCTTTAACAAAATAGCCCTACCATATAGCATAATCACATCTTCCATCCAATATATCCCTTGAGTAATTGTCTACTTAACACTATCAGTTTCCCAACAAACACATGTCATTATTTCTATTGTCCCGCCCACATACCTAAATGGTCACATATCATAATAGAGATTATCCCTATATATCATAAAATATTCTTTTAGTGTTATTTTTATTCACTCAAACACACCTTGAGAAACTTCCCTGGAGGTCACACATCTCGACACTACTCCAAGAAAAATATGTTCACTTTTGGATTTATAATCAGGTACACTCCCAAAAAGAAAGGCATGCCCTATTTTCAAGGGTATTGGTATTTAGTTTCAATTTCCCAGGGGTGATACAATCTCCCCACCACTAAATCATAGTTCCATCATTTCGGTTCTCATACGTTAGACCCATTAAGTGCCTCTATATTTCTAGTTGGGATTGTCTAGGATATTATTGGTAACGACCTATCCCTATAGACTGATATAGGTACCCCATCTATCGCATATAACCCTTATGTCATGGCTTTCCTATAAAAATATGTTTCCCAATAGACACATGTAATGACATCAATTGGGACTATCATGTGATGAATTTTCACCAAAAATACTATTGATTATCCCCCACAAAACAATAAAAATTATTTCACTATTCTTTTTTCACACTCATAAATACCCTGGAAAAAACTATAATATCCACAAACCCAAACTCAAAGATCATATGAAAAAAAACATAAACATTACATTTTTAGATTATATATGGATGAAGTGGGACCAATTTTCACCATCCAAAACATATAAAATTAAATATAAATATTTGATCACATACATAACAAATAACACATTAAATTTAAACTGTTATAGAATTTGGAAAACTCTTACATAAACAAAACCCATGTATTCATGTGAATATTTATCCCACTAAACTAGGATTTACTTATTTCACAATAGGTCATCCTCATTGTCTATACGATACCCTTCTAGACCAAATTCATTTAATATTATCCTTATTAACCTGTACAAGAGGAAACCTAAGAAGTGTGATATCAAATTATCATTAAGGGTAAAGAAAAGCATTAAAAATTGAATATAATCAGTGAGAAAAATAAGATCATAAAGAAATAATTACTTAATCAATGTGAGTGAGTATAACTAAATATTATTCACTCTCATTAATAATTGGATAATAAATCTTGAAAAACAGATTAAATATGTATCAATGAAAATATTCATAAGAATCAATAATCATTATCCATGTCATTTCAATATTGATCAAATAAATCATTAAAAACACATATAAAGATTAAAGAAATAATGTTGGTACCTTGTACATCCACTTCATTACCAATTTTAAACCCATTACTGATAAAACTAGAGACTCTTTGAATCCATAAGAGAAGCCCTTTGTTAACTCCCTCCTTATTCCTCTACAGACAAGGAACATTACCTAATGAATTGGAGTACTATTTTGGTACACCCATCATATAATATATATTGGGATCATCTAGTGATATCAAGGCACACTCAACATATAATTTATATCAATCTCACCCATAATCTATAACGGGGATCAAACCTTCAAATAAGTTGTATAAATATCACCCATTTATCATAAAAAATCTCCAAGTATTTTTCATGAATAAAACATTTCTAATCATTCACATTTCAACATAATAAATTATTGGTTTTTCATTTCTTGATTCTCTCATGGAAAAAAAATAGGTTCCATTTCAATATCATAGTCCATCTAGAGAAAGAATAAAGATGGTACCAATACTACAGATTCCATGTAGAGTGTATGTAACATCATGGTTTTTTTCATTTATTAATGTAAATACCATTAAAATATCATTAAAAAGGTTATTTAAGAAACTAATTTTATTACATTGAGTAATGTTAATGGATTCCATATTAGATGGAAAATGATTTTGAAAGATCCATTGTAAAATTTATTGAGGAAAATATCCTTCCAATTTTGAAAACAATTATTTAAAATATAAAACATTGATAAGTTTAATGAATTCATTTTCTTTGAAAATAACCTTTCAAATATAATAATTAATCTTTTAAAACATTGAGTGGTCTTGATAGTGGAAAATTATATTCATATCCAGTGTGTTAAAACAAATATTCCTTTCACATTTTTGGTAAATGTTAAAAGGTTCCTCATTTATAAAATGATAGGATTTTTATTTTTTAAAAAAATAAAAATCTAATTTTGGGTATAAATGAATTTAAAAAATCATATTAAAACAATTTTGAAAAAAAAATTAAAAACATGGATTTTGAAGTAATAAGATTTTATAAAGAAGATAGAAATGAATTAAAATTATCTTAAATAAATATGTAAATAATATTAAATAAAAAAGTGAGGAAAAGTTTACTATTACCTAAAAACATAATTAATAACCATAGGATAATAAAATTAAAAGTGTTTATTAGAAAATGATAAAATAATTTCCATCAATATAAATTCATGAATAAACAATCCCAATTAAAAATAGATTGTAATATAAAGCTTTTTACTCTTTGGTAACTCTTCGATAGTAGGATCCATTAATGAATAACTTTAAATGATACTTCTAATTTCATTAACATACGTTATTTCATGATATATCATTTCAATGGGGTAGTAAATATGCAACATGCATAGATTTAGTGAAAAAAATTTGTCAAATGAAATTAATCTTTTTGAGATCTTGTGTTACACACAAAACTAATTTTTTTTGTGTTACATGTAAAAATAAGTTTATCTTTCATTACACACAACACTCTGATTTTTATTTATTACACACAATTCTGGGTTTATCTTTTATTTCATGCAACATAGATTTTAAATGAAACATTACATACTATTAAAATATTATTATTTACTATAATAATTATCACATATTCGTTGGAATGGAGAGTATGAATATGATTAAATAATTTATAAAAATATGGTTTACACATGTGTATATAAAAAATTATTTGTTTACTAATTAATTAAAATGAATATAAATCCATTTTGAAAATAAAAATAATTCTTTTTATGGAAGACTATTTTTATGCACACAAGTGGGTTTTACATAAATAGATTAATCAAATTACCTTTTTCAATTATATAAATATTAAATATAATGTACAATATTCATATTATGTGTTTTATAGATAACATATAAGAATAAATCCACTTTTACACTTGAAATATTATTTTTCTAAAATATAGTTTCCTAGCCATTCGCATACTTATAATTAAATTAATTTTACCAACATTAGAAAATTTATTTTAAAAAATAAAATATTTTTTTCAATAATAGAGAAAAAATTATATTATGGGGAATTTTTTATATTTTTCTAGAAATATTTTTTTTAATGAATGGTGAAAAATACAAACTTTTAATTGAAAACTTACTTTTCATTTGACTTATTTATAAATTTAATTTTTAGTTCGAATTGTTTTTAAAGTAAGATTAATTGAGTTTAATATAAATTAAAAATATATAAGTCTTTAGAGTAATTTTAATATTGATTTTTTGTAAAACAACTTTGTGAACTTTTAAACATTTTCTCTTTAAAAATATGACTTCTCATCACGTTTACTGGATTAATTTTTAATAAAATTATGCCACATATGTGAATAGATTTTTGAAAAATGGATTAAATATTTTTAATTAGAATACTTTATATTACTAAAAATATTATCATAATTTTTTACCATAATATAGAGTGAAAACTATTAAAATTAATTATTGTTATTATGTTTAAAATGGGGTTTTCACGTTACATGAATTTCTAATAAAATTAATTGCACACACACATAATATTTTCATTTAATAATTTTATTTCATATTTAGAATATATAGGTATAAATTATATAATAAATTTAATTTTAATTTTAGTTTTAAAGATGAAATTATATAGGTTAACAAAAACATTCATGTTACCATGGTAAAAAAACTAAAAGGGTAAAATAAAGTAAACATAAAGACTAAGGAATAGAATGAAATTAAATGTGTTAATTTTTTGTTGTGGAGGTTTTTATTTACCATATAATGTATAAAATATATTATTGATCAATTTTGGAGGCACATGAGGTAAGAGTGACCTCCCAATAGTGAATACTTTTAGGTATTTACAATAATGTCCCTCCTCAGTTATAAAATGGAAATCACTCCCCTCACTTAATCACAAATATAATACCCTTTTTCTCAAAAAAAACATCTCAAATAACTTACAATTTTACCTCCTCTTATCATATAACACTTAGTTTGGATATAAATAAACCTAAGAAAGATTTTTGTGAAAACCTAAGGAGGATACCCAAAGAAGAGGTAAAATCCATAAACAAGAATTTTTCTTTTACATCATCTTTCACCTCCTTATATTATTTTATTCCATGATAATATGGTTACATAAGTATCTTACATATAATTATATTTTTTATTATAATTAAATTACAAAAAATCACCTTCACTTCCATCAAATGGGCAATGAAATCATTGTTCATGTGTACAGAGGGCTACCACCCCGCGAACCAATGTCAATAATTTTTACATACCGCCACAAAAGTTTGGATTTGATGATTGATCTAAATAATATATTATTATAATTTTTTTTTAAAAAAATTATAAATACGGATTCATTATATCATATTTATCTTTTTGTTAACTTTTAATTATGTAGGGTATACGATAATGTCGTTCTTGTGTATGGCGAACAACTGCCTCACAAAGTGATGTGATTCGTTTTTCAATAATTCTTTACCTGGAAGGTAATAAGGATATAGATAATGAATATATAAGATATATATATATATATTATTTATTTCACTTCATATTGATTCTAAAAGGGTGACATACTATTTACCTTTCTTATGTTATTTCAGTCGAGAAAATGGAAACAGTGTTCAGGCATACGTAAGATATTTCATCTCCATGAACGATGTAGTTCATTTATAAACTCTAATATTAGTTTATTAATATAAATACATATATAATGAATATATATTATTTTTATATCATGTTTAACAGTCTATAATTTATGGAACTAGGAACAAGGTAAAAATACAAAAAGTCCCAAACCAAAACATACGTGAAAAACGATGGAGTTATTACTCAAAACATAATTTCAACAATGAATTTTTAATAAATAGGGAATAAAATTTAATAACTAAATAATATATGGTATGATACATATTATTATGTTTTTTTAAAATATTTATAATAAACTGATACTTTTTATACAGGAGTTTTGAATGTGTACGAAGGAATTCAATACTTCAGGCAATAGATTTTCATCAAAGGTTTTACTTCAATGAGTCACATGTCATCTTCAACACATATTTCCTTCATGTGGTTTATATAATTACCATGAATGTATTTTATGTTTATTATCATAAAATTTATGTGGGTACACATTAATTTTTTATTATCTCCATTTCATGGGGTTTAAATTTCAAATTTTAACAAATCGATAATGGAGTTTTTTCTCAATTTTTCTTCCTTGGGAAATAAGTTATATTATATACCTATGTTATTCTATGAGGTGGATATACTTCTCATTTGAAATTTTATATCACGAATATACTTATTTTTATGATATTTTAGTTTTATATTATTTTATTCATCGATGGGTCTTACTATTCAATGTTACCAATGTGGTAAGAGTTTTATGTTGTGTTCTCGTCATTTTTAGGGATTGTTTAGGGTTTTAAAAATAATGATGAAATCTTATGATATATCTCTCAATAAAGTCATGAATTATCTTCCCCTTGGGATATTTCATAATAATAATTTTTCCCTATCATTTTTATCTCTTCATGTACTCAATATTTAAAAATAATGTTTTTAAGAAAATTTTTCATTTTGTTCGGAAACACTTTTTCTTCTAAAACAATGTTTTATAAAAATTATTTAAATTTTTTTTAAAAGGGTTTTTTTAACGGATATTTTCATAAATAAATGTTTTAAATTATTTTAAAATATCCAAATGTAATTTTAAATTTTTTTAAAAGAAAATTATTTTCAAAATGATTTATGTTTAAAGAAAAGTGTTTTTCAATGTGAAAAGATATTTTCTTCAAAAATGATTTAAATGATTTTCATAATTGCCTTTATAATTTTTCAAGTTTATTTTCAATGAAATGTATTTTTGATGTTTTATTTGTTTAAATAAATGTTTTTCCATGTTTAAAGGATATTTTATTCAAGAAAAGTTTTAAATGATTTTTAAATATTCCATTATAGTTTTTCAACTCTAATTTCAAATAAATAGATTTCCAAAATATTTTATATTTTAAAAAGTTACTTTAAAATAAAATTTATCTTCCTCAACAATTTTTCCATGTGATTTATATTTCAAACTAATTTTCTACCTAATATGATATCCATTGATGTAACTTATGATTTACTAGGGATATAAACCAACAATAACATTATTATTCCATCTCATAATGGATCACTATGATAATATGTTAATGAAACTTGTTTCTATTCCATGAGTTATATCATGATAAAATTATTATGATTCCTGATTCTTTTTCATTGAGTTATGATATAATGAAATGACGAAATTATTATGAAACCTATTTATTTTCCGCGTGTTATGTTATAATTAAATGCTTATGAAGCCAATTTATTTTCAAGGGTTATGATATGATTATTGTTTTTTGATCTTTTAGAAAAAATACATATAATTTTTCATATGTAAAGGGAGGTACCTTTATCTCCCTCTAATTCAATTGGTAAATATTTGTATCTCATGAGATAACAATGGGATAGAATACAATGGGGTTGATCCATTATGGGAAATAGGTGTTTCTTGATCTACTATGTGAAGAAAGTGTGCCTTGATCCACTATGAGAAACAAGTGTTCTTTGATGCACTGTGGGAATCATGTGTATACTGATCGACAATAAGAAATAGGTGATGAATCCTGATCCATTATGTTAATGTTCATGGTAGGTATCCTTGAAATATGAAATGGTTTTCTGAATTTTGGTTGTTACTGCACTTTTATTCTATGATATTGTGTTTCAATATTTATTTATGATGATTTATCCCCCTTATGGGCCATGTATTTTGGAAATGATAATTCTTTTATTCCCTGGATCATGTTTATGATCTATAAAAGGTTGGGTATAAACCTAGTAAGTAACATTCATGTTAAAATTCCCTTATTATTATCTTATTATTTCATATGATTATATATTAATATCTCTTATCTTTACCCTTAATAAGCATTTGATCACACCATTTCTTATTTTGACTTACCTAGGATATGAAGAAATGTGTAGCTAGGGATTTCCTAATAGGGGTTCTATGGGATAATGTATTTATGGTATATGATTAAGATCATTTATCAAATTAAAATATCGTGTACCTAGTATCCAAATACACTAAACTATTATGGTTATCATGCATGTGTCTTTGAAATGTATTGAATATTCATATAAAAATATATAATATCTATCTACGAAAATCCTAGGTCCCAATAGTTGGTATTAGAGGAATGGTTTATTCAAACATTAGAAACTATAATGGGAAAACTTTAGTGAGATTCCTATATATATTTATAAGGATATATTTAAGGATATCTCTAAGGATAAGTCTAAGGATGAGCCAAAGTATGGGAAATATCATGGAATTTTGGAAAATGATAGAACAAGTGGTTTATAAAAAATTAAATTGATTTCTATATACTATAACAAGATGTGGATTTGGAATATAGTTACCTATGGGTAATTACTCTGAAAATGGAACATTGAGTTAGACTCGATCGTCACCTAGTACACGAAAAATGGCCTTACCACACACATGTTTTAACACTCTCATGGGATATTATTTGACAATTCACAAACTCATTATGAATAATCCGGAAGGATTTAAATAGATGATTATTAATAATGAACATGGATAAACTTATGGTTTCATTGATTAAAAATAAGGTCCCATTATTTAAACATCCTATAAGTGATTTTTTCCATGCTCATGTGGTTTTTTTCTATGATTATTTTTTATCACATTTGGATTTTTGGATTTAGTCAATAGAGAGAACCAGAATGAATTGGGTTACCATTGAATGTGATGTATGATTTTTTTATGATAATAAAAAAGGGATGATAACTGGAGTAAATATTGTTGTGATTATTCCTAATCATTTTTAATGTAAAATGATCTTCAATGTACACGTTAATTGTCACGACCCCCTCCCTACAAAGTGTACCCCACTTGGACCAGCAATGTGAGAAGGGAGATACTGACCCCTGAGTCCTACCTCCAGTAGGCCCCAGGTTGGTGACTAGAACCGAGGGCATAGTAAACACACAAATGGGAGGCCTTACCCTTTAAGAGAACACATGCGAAAGAGAGACATAATATATAAATCAATTAACTCCAACTCAAAACTAGAATATAAAAGAAACCCATGTTCATAAATGAAATTCCATGAAAAAGAGCTACAACTGAAAGGGAAAAACTAAAAGTACCCAAAAAAAGGAAAAGACAACAGTAACTACAAGACCAAAAAGCTCCTACAACCAGAAGCTAGTAGTAACCAGCCTGATCTCCAACCTTCTCCAAGTGACCTGAAAAACAGTTTATATATACGTAGGTTGAGTATAACAGTATACTCAGTAGGATCTTCCCCAAAGCCTCTCATGCAAATGTAAAGAAAGCATACTAGAGCACAGTGAACAACAAGAGAAACAAACTTGTCACCTAAACAGGTATACAAAGTTCCCAACCTCACCATGGCTACTCTCACCAAGTAACGCATACAATAATATAGCATATAGTAAATAATATCAAGGGTACCTAGCTACTACTTCCCCACTGGTTTTCCGCTTTTCCCCAACGACATACGTCATGTGCATCTCTCTCCAAAGGCTTGCCCGTATACACCGGGGCTAAGCTCCACAATATGCACCTTGTGAACCACAAAGGCTTGCCCGTAGACACCTAGGCTAATCACCACACCATCCTCACAACCAAAAGCAACCAGGTAGTCTCTGGGAGCCACCACAGCTTGCATAATGTGTATCATACGTCGGTTATTATACCTCAAGCCATCACAGCCCATACGCCATGTAAGGATCCTCAAGACATCACATCATATACATGTTACACCTATAGTAGTCTATAGAATACTATATCCAGAATATATGTGTGTGAAATAACCACAAGCCATTTCAGCCCTCTACACACATATATGGGTAAAACTAATCACTATGCCAAAGGCACTAGTATCAACCAAGAGAAGAGAGTGGGGCTAAAGGGGGCAGTCATCCATTCAACCTCCCATCAGAATGTTGGGGAAAACACCCCCCCCCCCAAGGGCTCAGAATCCCTGGGGTATCAGTTTCCCTCACCGACAGGGTGGAGTAGCGTATAGAAACACAAAAATTACAGAATATATATAACTCACAACCACACTATGGTCATTAGCTAGTCTTAAAAACAACTACAGCTAACGTCTCTCAGACTCTGGTCTACTACTTCTAAGGCTAGGTATCCTATAAGCACACAACCATTTGAAGAGATTTATTAGATTACTTCATTACCTTTTTATCAGTTCCACTGTATGTCAATTAATTCTTTAAACATTAATTAACCATGAATAATTCCACATTAAACTGAATTGGAATCACATTCAAAATCAACTGCTCCGTTTAATATTCAACAACACCTTTAAAGTCCAGCATCTCCATCCCCGTGGATTATCACCATTTAATCAATCTTTCATTATAGAAATTACTTTCCCATATTCCCATGCATTCTAGAAAATCAACCTATGCTACTAAACACAAGGGTCTCAACATGGTGAGTAGATGTACTACATGTCGAATCTTTTTCATCTATGGTAAGAGTGTGGACCCATCCTCCCTTGATAGGCTAAACACAGAAAGCACGTGGCATACCCCTCTTGTCTTCACCTCCTATGGAAGGAGGGTAAGCAAGACCAGCTTCCTTGAGTAGTGGGGAAAAGTAAAGCAGATAAGAAACCAAGAATAAACAAACATCCAACAACCACATCCATCCCATACCATCATCCTTGGTGTCCTCCCCGACACCCACATTCAAAAACTGATGCATCTCGCCTCTCTTGGCGCCATCCGCTGCCACAACCACAGGGTCTCTCTGCCTCCACATATCACAACAACCATCCAGGCTCACATCACAGCACAAGGAGCAGGAATACAAATATCACATCAAATGGGCTCTTGGACCTTTAACAAGGCATCCAGTATTCATACATAATGAGCACTCATGGCTCTAAAGCATAAGGCACACGGCCTTACAAACAAGAGGGTAACTAAGAACCCTTCCCGGCGTTATATTTTATCAACCAAAAAAGTCTTCAATCCCTCTTTAATTAACAGATTCAATTTGTCGGTTCCAATTCTGGGAAACCTAATCAGTAAGCTATCACAAAAGATTTAACATGATTACTATTCCAATTTGATTAACATTAATTTAGAACAACTACAACAACAACAACAACCAGATTCATTTACATGCCTCTTTATCTTTAGAAAATTAATTATCAATTAATTATAACTTTACGTTCATTATCAATTTCCATTAATAATGAACAAATAATCAAAGCAAGCATATATATCACTATATCTATCAAACATGAGGCAAACCGTTATCACGGTACAAAGAAACAACATACGATCAAACCAATTCTTTTAATCCGATTCATGTATTTAATTAGGTCAATTTTATTGTGATCCAAATGGAAAAATCATGATAACTCTACAATTGCACATAAAAAATTATATAATCCATGAATCCCCTACCTTGAAGAGTTCTTGATGATCTTTATCCAGACAATGGGTCATGATCCTCCTCTCGCGACAACTGCATCCACCCGAGGATGCCACGATACATCCACACCAACCAAACCCCAAGAAAAACCCATTAGAAGCCTGAACATTACATACTATAATATGGAAAGGAGGACAGGAGAAGATGAACCCCAAAAGAACGACGATACAACATACCTTATATTGAAGATTTATCAATACATCTTGGTTGCATCAAAACAGATCAGAACCAATCCTAGGAGTAAAGTTTGATTGTGCAACTCCTACAGGAAGGATTGAAAGGTTAGAGCATCTCATAACCGATAACAAAGAGGAAGAACAAGGGATAATGATATCTCATTCCTTTTTGAATATTTAATGAGGCGACGGTTTAAGATCCAGTTAATTCTCCATTAAAAACGGATTGCATTAACCCACGCGGTTTGACTAAGTAAAAACATCCCGACCTTAGAAATAATTAATATAGGATTTATGGCCTTTCAATCGGCCTTAAGAGTCCTTAAAATAAGGATTTAAATGTATTTTACGTCAAAAGGGACAAAAATGTAGGAATCTGGAAACACTGTTCACCTACCGTTGTTGTACACCTACCGATCTGTGAAACCGATCTGTGAAACGGATCTGTGAAACCAATCGGTTAAAGTGATCTGTGAAACCGATCTTTGAAACCAATATGTGAAACGGATCTGTGAAACTGATCTGTGAAACCAATCTGTGAAACTAATCTGTGAAACCGATCTCTGAAACCGATCTGTGAAACCGATCTATGAAACCGATCTGCGAAACCGATCTCTGAAACCGATCTGTGAAGCTGATCTGTTACTGTTTATAAAACTAGAAACACTGTTCACATAACTGGAAAATTGGAAAAGTGTTGGGGATAAGTCATCTTGACCTCCCAGAACACCTCCAACACCACATTTTAACAAATTAATGGACCGAAGAGGTCCGAGCCTTTACATCAGATACCTCTCAAAACATTCTCTCCCTCGAGAATTTAAAACCAACCTAAGGAAAAGAGAGGTCCGAACAACCACCCCATTAGATACCTCTCAGGGGAAAACCACCCTCAGTTGTTCTAAAGCCGGGACAAAACCACGACATCTGAGAGCAAGGGAACAAACAATCCATATCCTAAAAATTCTAGAATAACATCACATCAAAGGTACATAAAAGAAAGGATCAAATAAAACTCATCACAACAACTTAAAATAGCTCTGGATACTGGACACACATCTGTGAATCATGTTTCCATGTACTCTCTTCCATGCCACTGTGTCGCCACAAGACACGAACTAAGGGGATAGAACACCCACACAACACCTTCTCCTTGCGGTCTTGGATCTACACATGTCGCTCCTTGAAGGATGCATCATCATCAATATTGATCTCTCCCCAATCGATGATGTGAGAGTTGTCATGAAGATAACGAAGGAGGTGTGATACATGGAAAAAATCATGTATCTGACTCATCTATGGGGGAATTGCTACTCGATATGCCACAGCTCCAACACGAACTAACACCTCGAAAGGCCCAACAAACCGTGGGGAAATCTTACTTCCACGACCAAAACTTCGCTAGCCACGACGGGGAGTCACCTTAAAAAACACATGATACCCAACATTAAACTCCAAGGGTCTCCTCCTTTGATAAGAATATGATTTCTGATGATCTTGTGATGTCTTCATCCTCTCACGAATCTCCTAAACCGTCTCTTTTGTATTCTGCACTAGTTCCGGTCCGAGAATTACTGAATCTCTGACCCCAATCCATCACAACGGAGAACGGAAAGGCCGACCATACAAGGCTTCAAACGGAACCATACCGATGGTGGAGTGAAAACTATTATTGTAAGAAAATTCAACCAAGGGTATGTGCCTCACCCATGAACCTCCAAAATCATGAACAGAAGATCGTAACATGACTTTGAGAGTTTGGATGGTTCACTCAATTTGACCATCTGTTGGAGGATGAAAAGAAGTGTTAAGGCATAGTTGAGAACCAAAATCTTGTTGGAGGCCTCTATACACCCTGGAGGTAAAATGAAGATCTAGATCAAAAATTATCATCCTAGGTACTCCATGAAGTCTCACCACCTCCTCTAGACACTTCTTCGATAATAATTCCATTGATCTTGACTCCTTGATCACTATGAAGTGGGACGATTTTGTTAGATGATCCACTTCCACCCATATAGCATTATGTCCTCCTAGAGATCGAAGTAAACCTATAACAAAGTCCATTGAGATTTCCTCCCACTTCCACTGAGGAATCTCTAATAGCTGGAGAAGACCACCTGGAACACGGTGTTCAGCCTTCACCTTCTGAAAGACTAAACATCGAGGCACAAACTCTGCAACCGCATACTTCAGCCCAAGCCACCAAAACTGACTTCTCAAGGATCGTTACATCTTTGTCACACTAGGATGTACTTATAAGGTCAAACTATGGAACTCTCGGAGAACCATCTCGCGCATCACCAAGGGAACGAAAATCCTACCATGATACAACACTCAGTGTTGTTCATCCTCTAACCAACCATCAGGTGCCTCACCAAAAAAAACTCGGTCCCTCCAGACCTCTACCTATAGATCCCCCAAGTAGGATTCTTCCACCATCTGCATCAGGGATGACTGTACCATCATCTGAAAAAGACACACTCTCCCTCCGACCTCTTACATATCAAGATGAAAAGTTGACAGATCCTCCATTACTCTCTAGGAATCACCGGATTCACGCACAACATCACTACGTGACTTTTGTCTCAGCTCATCAGCTGCAAAATTTCCTTTCCCAGGAGTATACGATATTTTGAAGTCGTATTCCTGTAATAACTCCATCCACCGATGCTATCGTAAGTTCAAGTCATGCTGGGAGAAAACATACCTCAAACTCTTATGATCAGTGAAAACCAAAAAGTGCTCACCAATGAGGTAATGTCTCCACAACTTCAAGTAAAACGCCACGGTTTCTAACTCAAGGTAACGGTTGGCATAGTTGCATTCATAGGGATGCAACTATCGATACCCATAAGAAACAAATGACCTCTGCTACATGAGGACACACCCTAAACCCAGATGTGATGAGTCGCAAAAAACATCAAACTGAACTCCCTCAGCTAGAAGACAAAGAACTGGAGCACTTACTAACTTCTCCTTTAGACACTAGAAAGCTTCTTGACACTGATCCTTCCATTAAAAGGCCTGATCCTTCATGTTCAGAGATTTTATAAGAGTCTCAACCCATGAGAAATTGGCTACGAACCTCCTATAATAGCCTGTGAGACCAAGGAAACTTCGCACCTCTGACACTACCTTGGGGGATTCCCAAGACACCACTGCTTCTATCTTCGATGGATCCACGACTACTCCCTGTTGAGAGACAACATTCCCCAATAAACGGACTCCTAAAGCCCAAATCTCACACTTCGAAAACTTCCCAAACATCTGATGTTGGTGAAGAACTCCCAAAACGGCTCGTAGATGCTCTGCATGCTCCTCTTCAGATGTGAATTACACAAGGATGTTGTCGATTAAAACCACCACAAACTTGTCCAAGAACTCACGGAACACAAAATTCATCAATACCATGAACACAGCTAGAGTATTAGTCACACCAAACGACATTACAACGAACTCATAATGCCCATGACGACAACGGAAAGCAGTCTTCGTAATATCCTCATCCTTCACCCGCATCTGATGATATCCTGACCGCAAGTCAATCTTTGAGAACCAACTTGCACCTTTCGGTTGATCAAATAATTCATCAATCTCTAGAAGAGGATAGTGGTTCTTTATTGTCACTTTGTTTAAGTGACAATAATAGACACACAATCGCAAACTACCATTGGCCTTCTTCACGAACAAGACTGGTGCACCCCATGGTGACACACTTGTCTGAACAAAACCACACTGCAATAGACCATCAAGCTGTAGACGTAGCTCTCGTAACTCAGAAGGGGCCATCTTATACGGAGACATAGATATTGGAGATGCTTCTGGATATAGTTCGATCCCAAACTCGATCTCTCATCGAGGGGGTAATGTTATGACCTCTTCTGGAAAGACATCAAGGTACACCTCCACGACCATAGGAAACGCCAACTACTGAACCTCTGAAGAACTCAGTATCAACTCAGCCATTAAGGATGATACGGATGGAACTCGTCTATTACCCATCCAAGGATCTCGCTCACCAACAAACACCGCTTTCTCTCTATCTGCATCAAGGAAAACAACCTTCTTCCTGTAGCAATCCACAATATCCTGCATCCAATGAAACTAATCCATGCCGAGGATGACGTCATATGGTTGTATTCGTAAGCATAGGAAATCTACCCGGTGTTTCCCCAACACTATCTCACAGTCTGTACATACTTCAAACAATTCATCTCGACCTCCAACTGTCGTAGTAAACACAAAGGGCACTAGAAGCCTCTCTACCTCAAGTCCCAAAGCATGGACAAGGGTAGGTGATATGAAGGAGTGCTTAGCTCCTGAATCAAATAGGGCATACACCAAGGTAGAAAACAAGAAAAGGGTACCTCGAATGACATATGGCTCACCTGGGGCTGGCATTTCTAAAGCATGAAGCTGACCACGACCTCCTCCATGGCCTTTCTGAACCTGATGATGACCACCACCGTGGTCGCGCTCTACTCTATGAGGACATGGAACGTCATTGGTCAGTCCCTTGCCTACCCCATCTACCCTCTGGTGATCTAAAGCTGGTGCAACCTGATGCTGCTGCCTCAACTAGAACTGCCTCAATGGAGGAACATGGAGTGGAGCACCCTGTGCATGATGACTACTCTGAAAAGTCAGGCACTCCCACTACAGATGACCATGACCACCACAAGAAAAACAAGCACCTGGTCCCTTGGCATAGGCCTGAGAGTTTCTACCTCTAGAGAAACAAGATGGAAAGGGATGGGACCAACCTCCAGGTGAACGGAAACTCTTCTTCCCTGAAAACCAGAAACCCCAGACCACAGCTCTACTTCGTGAGGAATCATGACGATTCCCATCTCGTGATGATCTGGTCCTGGCCAAATTCCTCTCATAAACCTCTTCCCTCACCAGCACCTAAAAATATGTCTTCAGCATAAATGGGGTGACCTGGAACTGGATCTCTGGATGCAAAACCTCCTCTAAATGCCTCGTCATGGCCTCCTCATCATGTAACAGGTCTGAATCATATCGTAGAAGGTTCCTAAAACGGATTCCAAACTCTCGAACATTAGTGCTCCCCTGTCGAAGGGTAAGAAGGTTCTGAAGACTAGACGCCTTCGCGATCGAGGAAAGGAACTCAACTCTAAACTTGTCTTGAAACTCCTCCCATGAGATTGCTGACTCCTCATGATCCCCAAGGAAAAAAGAGCCACCAATACCTTGCTGCTCCATGAACCATCGTCACAACCAAGGACACACAGTGTTCCTTATGAGCATGAATCAAACTGAAGCCGATATCGACCTCCTCTAACCAGTCATCCGTGACTGCATCTGAAAAAGAGCCCTCATACTTCTTCAGACTCTGGCGTTGAAACTCTTGAAGTGTCTTCCTCCAAGGGTCGTCATCGTCAAACTCTACCTGGCGGCAATCTGCTGGCACAACCTGCTGGACATCTTCTATGTGAGCCTGACGAGGACGTCGACCTGGATCCATTCTTGCAAAATAACAAACACTTAGAGATCCTAGGCCTGGAATATGGAAGACTCAACATTAATTAATTTATTGTTTTCTTTTGTTCATTTTAGGTTAACCTATCCCAGGGTCTACCCATTCAATCACAGGCGCAAAGAATAATGATGAATGATGCTTTCCTAGGTCTCTACCCTACAACCAGTATCACCTTGTTTAGTATCCATTGTAAACTTAATGGTCAATGAAACAGATCATAGGGGGGCCTAAAAGCCTATGTCTCTGCTGGTCTCCAGTGTTTACCCCACTTGCTAAACACAAATGACACTGTTTCCCTACCAACCCATGCAACCTCACCTGTTCCTAACTCCAATCTCCATCCTATCGCTCAACATGGATCCGATACAACTCTGTCATGACCCACTCCCCACAAAGTGTACCCCTCCTGGACCGACAATGTGATAAGAGAGATAATGAACCCCGAGTCCCGCCTCCAGTACGCCCTGGGTTGGCGACTAGCACCGAGGGTATAATAAACACACAAATGGGAGGCATTACCCTCTAAAAAACACATGCCAAAGACAGAGATAAGATATACATCAATTAACTCCAACTCAAAAGTGGAATATAATATAATCCCATGTTCATATATGACATTCCATGCAAAAGTGCTACAACTAAAAGGGGAAAACTACAAGTACCCAAATGAAAGGAAAAGACAACAGAAACTACAAGCACGAACAGCTCCTGCAACCACAAGCTAGTAGTAACCATCCTGATCTCCAACCTACTACAAGTGACCTGAAAACAGTTTATATATACGTAGGGTGAGTATAATAGTATACTCAGTATGATCCTCCCCAAATCCTCTCGTGCAAAAGTAAAGAAAGCATGCTAAAGCACAGTGAACAACAAGTGAAACTAACTCATCACCAAAACAGGTATACTAAGTTCCCAACCTCACCATGGCTACTCTCAGCAAGTAACGCATACAAGAATATATAATATAGTAAAGAATATCAAGGTTACCCTGCTACTACTTCCCCACTAGTTTTCCTCTTTTCCCCAACGACATACGTCCTGTCCATCTCTCTCTAAAGGCTTGCCCGTATACACCTGGGCTAAGCTCTACAATCTGCACCACGTGCACCACAAAGGCTTCCTTGCAGACACCTAGGCTAAGAACCACACCATCCTCACAAACAAAAGTAACCAGGTTGTTTTCAGAAGCCACCACGGCTCGCATATTGTGTATCATACGTCGGGTAATATACCTCAAGCCATCACAGCCCATACGCCGAGTAAGGATCCTCAATCCATCACAACCTATACACGTTACACCTATAGTAGTCCATAGAATACTATATACAAAATATATGTGTGTGAAATAACCACAAGTAATTACATCCCTCTACACACATATATGGGGAAAACTAACCATTTTCCCAAAGGCACTAGTATCTACCAAGAGAAGAGAGCGGGGTTAAAAGGGGTAGTCAGCCATTCATCCTCCCATCAGAATGTTGGGGAAAACACCTCCCAGGGCTCAGAATCCCCAGGGTGTCAGTTTCCCTTACCGACAGGGTGGAGTAGCAAATAGAAACACAAAAAGTACAGAATATATATATCTCACAACCACACTATGGGAATTACCTAGTCATAGACACAACTACAACCAACGTCTCTCAGACTCTGGGATGCCACTTCTAAGACTAGGTATCCTATAATCACACAATCATTTTAAGAGCTTTATTAGATTACTTCATTCCCTTTTTATTAGTTCCACTGTATGTTAATTAATTCTTTAAACATTAATTAACCATGAACAATTCCACATTAAACTAAATTGGTATCACATTCAAAATCAACTGCTCCTTTTAAGATTCAACATCACCTTTAAATTCCAATATCTACATCCCCCTGGATTATCACCATTTAATCAATCTTTGATTACAGAAATTACTTTCCCATATTCCTATGAATTCTAGAAAAGAGAAATATGCTACTAAACACAAGGTGCTCAACACGGTGAGTAGATGTACTACCCTTCGAGTCTTTTCCGCCTCTGTTAAGAGCGTAGACCCATCCTCCCTAGAGAGGCAAAACACGGAAATAACATGGAATACCCTACATGTCTTCGCCTCTTTCGGAAGGAGGGTATGCAAGACCAGCTTCCTTGAGCATTAGGGAAAACGAAAGTAGATAAGAAACCAAGAATAAAAAAACATCCAACAACCACATCCATCCCAATCCATCATCCATGGTGTCCTCCCTGACACCCACATGCATAAACCGATGCATCTTGCCACTCTAGGCGCCATCCGCTGCCACAACCACAAGACCTCCCTGCCGTCACATATCCAAACAGCCATCCAGGCTCACATCACAACACAAGAAGCAGGAAAACAAACATCACATCAAATGGGCTTTTCGCCCATTAACAAGGCATCTGAACTTCATACATAATGAGCACTCATGGCTCTAAAGCACAAGGCACTCGGCCTTACAAACAAAAGGGTAATTAAGAACACTACCTGGTGTTATCTTTTATTTAGCAACCAGTTCTTTAATCCCTCTTGAACTAACAGATTCAATTCATAGGTTCTAATTTCTGGAAACCTAATCAGTAAGCTATGACAAAAGACATAACATGTTTACTATGCCAATTTTATTAACATCAAATTATAACAACTACAACAACGACAAAAACCAAATTAATTTACATACCTCTTTATCTTTATCCAATTAATTATCAATTAATTCCAACTTTACGTTCTTTATCAATTTCCATCTATAATGAACAACTAATCAATGCAAGCATAGGTATCACTCTGTCTAGAAAACATGAGGAAAATCGTTATCATGGTACAAAGCAACAACATGAGATCAAACCAATTCTTTTAATCCGGTTCAAGTATTTAATTAGGTCAATTTCATTGTGATCCAAATGGATAAATCATGCTAACTCAATGATTGCACATAAAAAATTAGAGAAGCCACGAATCCCCTAACTTGAAGAGTTCTTGATGTTCTTTATCCACACAACGGGCCACGATCCTCCTCTCGCGACAACTGCATCCACCCGAGGATGCCACTGTACATCCGTACCAACCAAACCCTAAGAAAACCCCATTAGAGGACTGAATATTACATGCTATAATATGGAAAGGAAGACAAGAGAAGATGGACCCCAAAAGAACAACGATACAACATACCTTATATCGAAGATTGATCGATACAGCTTGGTTGCATCAAAACAGAGCAGAACCAATCCTACGAATAAAGTTTGATTGTGAAACTCCTACGGGAAGGATTAAAAGGTTCTATAATCTCATAACCGATAACAAAAGAGGATGAACAAGGGAGAATGATATATCATTCCTTTTTGAAGATTTAATGAGGCGACAGTTTAAGATCTGGTTAATTCTCCATTAAAAACGGATCACATTAACCCACACGTTTTGACTAAGTAAAAACATCCCGACCATAGGAATAATTAATATAGGATTTATGGCCTTTGAATCGGCCTTAAGAGTCTTTAAAATAAGGCTTTAAATTATTTTATGTCAAAGGAAATGTCAAAAGGGGAAAAAATGTAGGAATCTGGAAACACTGTTCACCTACCATTACTGTACACCTACCGAACTGTGAAACCGATCGGTGAAACCGATCTGTGAAACTGATCTGTGAAACTGATCTCTGAAACCGATCTGTGAAACCGATCTCTGAAACTGATATATGAAACTGATCTGTGTAACCGATCTGTGAAACCGATATGTAAAACTAATCTTTGAAACCGATCTGTGGAACTGATCTGTGAACCCAATATGTGAAACCGATCTGTGAAACCAATCTGTGAAACTGATCTGTTACTGTTCATAAAACTGGAAACACGGTTCACAGAACTGGAAAATTGGCAAAGTGTTGGGGATAAGTCATCTTGACCTCCTAGAACACCTCCAACACCACATTTTCACAAATTAATGGACCAGAGAGGTCCGGGCCATTACATTAACCAACTCTCAAACTCACCAAAAAAGATAAGGAAATATTTTTCTTACCGTTCGGGTAGTGGATACCATGGAAAAAAGAAGATTCAGTTTCATATGTGTCAAGATTGAGGGGAAGAAACACCCTTGGGGATGTCTTAGAGGAATAATAAGATTCTTTAATTGTTTAAAAGAAAGATATAATGTAATTAACTTAAAAGAAAAAATGACAAGTTCAATTAATACAATTTATGAAAATAATGGTCTCCCTATGATAAAATCAATAGATGAATCCTTTAAATGTGGAAATTATTGTAACAATGCAAATCGATTTCCTAAAGTGGTAGCTCAAGAATAAAATCAGTAAGGTTGCAAGAGTAAGGGTTTTGATGATAATGAATAATATGCCAGAAATTTTATATCAATAGAATGAGGTATTAAGTAATAAGATGATGAATTTATGTTAATGGTTTGAGAAATATTTTTGATGATTTAAAAATTAATGTATTGGAATTAAATTATTATGTTATATGAATATATATAAGGATTTTATTTTGAATATTTTCCATAAGTATTTTCAAGAATATGATAAATAGTAATGATGGACTAGAAAATTGAGTTAATATCAATGTAATATTTTGATTAATGTAGGATACCCCTTAATATTTTCTACATGTTGAGATGATGATGTTTGGATAAATATATATTGGATATGAATACAATAAATTAGATAGTACTTGTTACATTCGAACTGATTATTGATCTATTGATAAAGTGATTTGTTCTCTCTTGGATGGAGTTTACATCACATTTTGATTTAGGGAGTATATTCAATAATCTATTTTTTTATAAGAATTCAGGAATCATGTATGTTTTCAATATGGTTTTATAGTAATTCAGGTTGTTATCATATTTCAAAAGAAAACATGATGAAGGTATTCACATGTTTGGTATGTGATAATCAAGAGACACCTTATTATATGTAGAGGATTAATGTTATGTTTATTTTGAGATATTTAGTGACCTTCTTTCAAAAATTTAATTTTTCAAGGTTTATCAGGATAACCATTTATTGAATGGTTTATGTTGAACATTGGACGAGGCGTTAGGGATTAATATATTATTTCACCATATGAAGATATAGGAATATTGGATAACCTGTTCTAACCATGTTTTTGTGATTATAACTAAAGATAGATGGAATAAATTATCATTCAATTTATGGATCTTTTGGTGTTTAGTGCTTTAGGCAGACCAAATTCACCATAATTTTTGGGATTAAGAGATTAATTGTATGTTGATAAATGAACAACAAAAGGATAAAATTGTTTCTATCAAATAAAATTATATCAAGTAAGTACATCTTTAAATTTTCTTAGCTGAGATGGAAAACGGACCCCACCCAACATTAGGAAAAAGTTCTTGAAATAAAATTTTTTCCTACTATCATCATTTTTGACGATATCAATGAAATTTTTATTATAAATTAGGTATACGGATTTCTAATCCTTAAATTTATAATAGCCTTATTTTCTATCACTCTCCATAAATATTTGTCGATATTATTCTCTTATATGTTCATATTTTCACTTCCCACTTAATTTCTCTTATTTAGAAACCTAGAACGGGTTATTCTAAAAAATATTTCCACTTCCCCTTCATTTTCACAAGAAGATTTTTTATTAACCCTTTTTACAGTGTGGATTTCTATGAATTAATTTTCAAATTTTAATCCTCTGATGACCAAGATTAATTTCAAGGGAGAAATTCATTTTAAGGGGGGTGAATATAAAACCATGATATTTTAAGAAATATTTGTCTCAAATGAATTTAATCTTTTTAATATTTTTCATTACATGAAACACTGATTTTTTCTTGTGTTATACATAACATTAATTTTTTCTTTCATTACATGAGACACTGAGTTTGTATTTTTTTCACATAGTTCCATGTTTAGATTTCATTACATGGAGCACAAAGTTTCAAAAAAATATGTTGTACTATTAAAATATTATTATTTAATATAATAGTTATAATATATCCATTTGAATGGTAGTTATGAATATTAGTAACTAAATTATGAAAATATGGTTCACACATGTATATAAAATGAATTCTTTTCTGACCAATTAATTATAAATGAATATAAAACTATTTTGAAAAGAAAAAAAATAAAGAAAAATTTTATGAACATAAGTGTTTTCTACAATAATAGATTAAAAAAATCTATTTTTATTTATATTAATATTAAATATAATTTTTTATACACATATTATGTGTTTTCTAGGATAGAAATAAGAATAAATCCAATTTTATACTTCAAATTGAATTTTTCTAAAAAAACAGATTCATCTCCTTTAGCGCACTTATATTAAAACAATTTGTTTACCCTTATAGAAAATTTATTTTGAAAATGAATGTTAATTTATTAAATAATCATAAAAAATTACTCTTAAGGTGAATTTTTTGTTATTTTTCCACAAACATTCATTTTATGATGAATTGTGAAAAATATTGAATGTTAATTGAAACTGCATTTCCATTTAATTTTTTTATAAAGTTAAATTATATTTTGTAATGTTTTTAAATTTACATTAGTGAAATTTTATATTGATTAATTCTATTTATTTACCTAAAATCATTTTCATTTATAATTTTGTTATAAAAATTTTTGTTAATTTTTTAGCATTTTCATTTTAAAAACTATCTTTCTCACCATGTCTGTGGAGATTAATTTTAAATTAAATTCTTCCAATTATTTGAATGTGATTTGTAAAAATGGATTAATTTTTTTGAATCAGAATAATTTTAATTATCTAATATATTTTTCTTGATATTTTACTATACTGATTAGTGAAAAGAGTTAAAATTAACTACCATAGTTATGGTTAAAATGTGGTTTTCTGGATTACACGTATTTCTGTTAAAATTAATTTTACATGAATATAGGATTTATATTTAATGAATTGGATTTAATATATATATTAATTATGTATTAATTACCTAATAAATTTAATTTTATTCTTATTATTATTGGATAAATTGCTTAGGAAAATAAAAAGATACAAGTTACAATGGTAAAAAAACTCAAAGGGTGAAATTGGATAAAATTAAAAACTAAGAAATAACATGATAAAGAAGTGTTTATATTATGTTGTGGATTTTTTAATTTTCCATATCAACCCTCTAATCCATTATTGATCTATTTTTTAGGCACATGTGGTAAGAGTGACCTCCCAATAGTGAATAATTTTGGTTATTCAAAAGATTTCCACTCCTACTCAATTATAAAAGGGAACTCACTCCCCTTACATACTCACACATATCAAGACATTTATCACAACAAACCCTTCCAATATAACTTTAAAAAATACATTATATCATCCTATTACACTTATTTTGCAAATAAAATCTGACCTATGTCAGATTTTTTTGCAAACCAAAGGAGGATACTCAAAGAAGAGTTAACGTCCATCAATGGGCGTTTTCATTTTACCTCCTCCTAAAAATCCTAAAATTCTTATTATATAATGATGATGTGAAAAAATCAGTATATTATAAATACTTATATTTTTTTATGTTAATTTAATTACATAAAAGCATCTCCAGTTCCATTAAATGGTTTACGAATTCATCATTCTTGTGTATGGAGGACTACAGCCTCATGAACAGATGTCATTTGTTTTTCCATTACCACCTTATAGAGATGGATATAATGATAGATATAGAATATATATATATATATATATATTATTATAACATTATTATACCTTTTGAGTAATTATATCATATATACATTGTTTTCTTTCCAGTCCATAGGGGATATGATAATGTTGTTCTTTTGTATGGCTAACTACAGCCTCACGAAGCGATGTAATTCATTTATCACTATCATTTTTCATTGATGGTAATAATTACATAGTTAAGGAATATTATATATATTTATGTAATATATTTATTATATATAATATGTCTTAATAATTCTATAAGGGTTATATAATATTCACCTTTCTTATGTTTTGTCAGTCGAGAAAATGGAAACGGTGTTCATGTGTACGTACGGCCTACCATCTCCATGAATAGTGTAGTTAATTATATATCTATAACATTAATTAATTACTCTAAATAAATATATAATGATTATATTTTCAAATTTATATAATTATTCTGATTTTGGAAGTGATGGAACCATTATCAATGTAAAAAAGACCAAAAATACAAAACGGAATAATTTACGAATAATGACGTCGTTATTACCCAAAATGTAATTTTGACTATGAATTTTTAATAAACAGGTGATAAAATGTCATAATTAAATCATATATGGTATTATACATATGATTTTGGTTCTATAATATATTTATATTTAAATTATATTTATTATACATGAGGTTTGAATGTGAATGAATAAAGTCAAGGCTTAAGGTAAGGTTTTACTCCTGTGAGACACATTCCATATTCACCACATATTGATTTTATGTGGTGTATATAATGATATTTATTTTAAATATATGATTCCTCCCTTGTAAGGAACAAAATGTTTCAATGAGAACCGGTCATTCTATCATATTAAATAAATGAAGAAGATGTCATGGTTAAATTATTTTTTGTGGGGTTCACCACATTTTGTTCCATGGGAAGCTACTTCGGGTGTTCCCAATGACTAATTATGGGGTGGTTGGATGTGTATAAAAATTACTCAAGTGTGTCCCACCATTATTATTTTCATAGAAACACCCAATGGTTCCAACATCCATAAATGAGTATGGACCTACTTTCCAAAGGAAGGCAGGCCATTTGGGTTTCAAACCAAACAATGCTTAGAAAAACCCCATGGTCAAAAGGATAGAATGTAGAGCTCGTCACACCCTTTGGGGTGGGGGGGTATTGTTACCTAATTTGGGACTCTCTAATATATTTAATATATTTTCATAATTACTTAATAATCCCAATATGGGACAGGTTACTCTAACCAAATTATCATAGGTTAAATAATTTTATATGAATGGGGGAATCTATTAGTGAATCCATCTGTATGTATCTAAGGTTATTCAACCATTTCTTATTAAAGGGAAGCTACTTATATTTTAAACCCCTATAACTAAGAAATATTTAGTTTTTTTTCATATTGGGATGTGATTAATATTTTGATTATTGGATTTATCCATTATGAGGCATCCTAGGTATCCAAATTATACAAGGAATCAAAAAACAGATAGTTCTTTAAAACTATAAATTTTAACATAATATGGAAAGGACATAGATGAGGGAACTTAGGAACTATCTATTTAGCTCAATCATGAGGTAGGAGTCCTGTATATCCTGGTTATGGTAGTAATTAGAGTCGTCATAGTTCATTCATTCCCCTGGGACTTACCTCGATGTGAATACCCTTATATGGGGGGGGAGTTATATCATACCACTAATCCAGAATTACACACAGAGGTTACCCTAGTGGGTGGAGGCTCAGGATACAAATGATATGATTATTGAAACTCCCTAATCCCATCAGATCCATGTTTGGTGTGGGAAACACATGATAGCACGTATTGAATTTCACTTTTTATGGGTGAAGTACTTTTCTATTGGGACAACCCTTTGGATGTTTAACATTGATATTGGGACTAAGGAAGGAATCATATGTTTCAAAGTTATGGAATGAATCATATCCCTTGTAGTTCAGTTGATTACTTAGTCTATTGATGGATAAGGAAGAATGATCAACCCATGGGATTAATAGGGTCCCAATAGTTGAAATTTTAGAGATATGGTGGGGCTTACATGAAACAGATTCCCATTAAGTATAATGAATTTGAGTTGTTTATTATATATCTTGGTTAATAAAGTAATCGTATTTCACATGGTTTAGTTGATTCCTTAGTCTATTGATGGATGAGGAAGAATGATAAACCCATGGTAGTGATAGAGTCTCAATGGTTGAAATATAGGATACATGGTGGGGATTATATCGAAATAGATGACCATTAGATAATGTAACTCAAAGAGGCATACTTTGTATCCTATTTATGGTGGTAATTGGATTTCTCATAGTTTAGTTGATTCTTCAGTCCATTAAATTTTGAGGAAGAATGATCAACTCATGGTAGTGATGGAGTTCTAATGGTTGAAATGTTGAAGGAATGGTTGGGATTACAATGAAATATATTCCCATTAGATATTATCCCTCAGAAACGAGTCATATTTATCTTGGTTATGCCAGGAATCAGAGTTCTCATAGTTCAGTTTATTCCTCAGTCTTCTGATGGATGAGAAGGGATGATCAACCCATTAGAGTGATGGAGTCTTGATAGTTTAAATATCAATGACATACTGGGTCTTACATTGAAATAGAATCCCATTAAATCTCAGGCCTCGTAGAGGTATCCTATGTATCCTAGTTATGGGAGGACTCAATGTTCTTGAAGTTCAGTGGGGTCAGGGATTGCACAATGAGGTTTCCCTAATATATCAATTGGACATGGTCGACATTTCCCATGATGTCTTCTTGACATGTACTGATTTTCCATCTGATATATCCTAGTTTCATAGCTGATATGTCGAAATACAATCTCATGATCCAATTGACTTGTCTGAATGATGTCACATAACCTAAATTACATGTTTAGATATCATTCCACGATAAGGGTTGAGGTTTTCTAAGGAAGTTTCATAATCAAGTATGATATTTTAGGTGAATGTCACATGATCTATGTTGAAATGTCTAGAGGACTTCACATGATCAAATTTGACATGTCTGGAGGATGTCACATGATCAATGTTCACATATCTAGAGGGTGTCTCAAGACCTAGATAACTTTTCCAGAGGACATTGTATAATCCAGGATACCATGTCTTGGTGCATTACAAGACATAACTAGATTTTCCTAGTGTTATCGCGATACCTAGAAGCCTTATCCTAGTGTCACCACATGAAATGGGTTAAATGTTTGGATAATATCACATGATCTAGCTGGATAGTCCTGGGGACTTCGCAAGACTTGGGTAGTATGCCTGGAGGGAGATGTGTGACCTACTCAGATATGTCCAAAGGACTTCTTGTAATCTAAATAGTGTGTCAAGGGAGTGTCATGTGACTTCAATGGCATGTACCAGTGTTATCTCATGACCTTAGTGAGTCATGTGATGCGCATTAGGATTAGTGTATATTATTTTTATAAGTCTTATATTTTTTTGTCTTTTTTCTGACCATTGTTTAATACGTGCCTCAAGTTTTTCTACTGTTATATTATTCTAATGCATTGTGTGATCCACTTAGCATGCAAGAATACCTTGGAATAACTTGGATCAATAAGATAGAATTATTTCTTGTGATCTATGATTGATCATTTAAACCATGTATGCTTATCATGTTATACATAAGGTTCTTCCACAAATTTTTAACTTGAGGAAGACCTTGTGATCGCATGATTGGATACTCTAATAATTATTCTCATAATCTCTTATGTGTGAGGGATCATCGATGGATGCAATGTTTATACTAAGGGAGAGGGTTTTATATTCCCCTGCACAATTATTATACACATACTTATGTTTCATGTATCTCATATATTTGGGATGGAGTCATTGTAGGGACTTGGTGTCATGTTTTTTGAATTATCCTACCATAGGTCATCTCTAGGGGTGTCACATGATTTTTAGTGACCACAAGACCATCTCATCTGTAACCCATCAATTGGACTTTGGCCAACCAAATTGGTTTTACATAACCATGTTAACATTCCAAGGAGATTCTAAAAGGTTAGTAAAACATGTCTAGGGACCTTTTTGAGATCATGATTCCTATGGAAAAGCTTTTTCTAAGATCATGGTGAGTTTTTGGGGATATTTCACATGATAAAAGTGTCTTTCTAGGGGGACTTTGTGAGATCATGTTTTCATACTGAAGGGATTTTGTGAGGTCATGTTGGATTTTATAGGGTGTATCATGTGATACACAATGATTTCTTAGGACATATGAACCTTTTCACATGATGGATATCATATTCTCAATCCATAAGAATCTTTTTTTCCCCATTTATTTTATTCTTCATCTTACAAGGTCATAAGACCGCGCGCAGTTGTGTGAGTGTTTTCGAAAATAATAACTCTCCTTAATTGTGATGTGTCTCATGAACAATAATGGTTCTTATAGTTATGTGTGTGAATTTTCATTGATAGACCATTTTATTGTATATGAATCTGAAGGGGCAGTGCAAAATCGACTGGACACATCTAAAAGCCTTTGCATAAAAAAGGTGACATGCCAGTGACCTCTTGCACAATAAGGTGGGACTATCACTAAGTATTATATGGTGTCTTAGAAACCATGGGGGACTAGCATATGAAGATCAATGACCACAAGAGGATCCCATGTTATTCATATTTTTAATCCCTTATTTTAAAATTATTTTTGGATGTATGTTAGGAACGTACCAGCTATCAAGTCATGTAACATTATAGAGATTATTTGATATCCACTGCACAATTAGTAAGTGTATTAGATTCATTATTGTGAATAATGAGGCTTTTCAAATGGGATCTAAATGATCTCATATAGGTCATTCAATGTTCATGAATCCTTTTCATAATCTTCTGAAGGTCATGTGATTGCATGTATTTTGGAATATCATGAGATCTTCATTTTTCATCCACCTTCCCTTTGTTTTTCAAGAAAAAATAATACTCATACCTATAGTATTTCCTTAATTTTTTTATGATTACAATTTTTTGGAAATCAATAATCCCCCCACCCTCAGGTGAAATGTCTACGGGGACAAGGGTTATGTTTTGAAAAATGTAAATGAACATCTAAGTCTTGGAGATGTTGCCAATCTATGTCATGGGTGTTGTTTGGTCTTCCAATAGACCATTTGTATTTTAAAGAAAACCCTGTAAATAGGGTAATGGAGGGTTTATAATTAAACAGCTACACCTTCTATCCATATCTCTTGTGATCTACCTCTGCAACATGACCACTTCCCCAGACCATCCACACAAACTAATCATGAGACCTATTTGAAAGACCTTTTTACAAGAACAGCTCATAGGATCTAATTTACAAGGACACTTTTAAGGAACCATTTCATGAGATATATTTTCACCCAAAAATATATTTAACTAATAATGAATTATATTCCGATAATTTTTTAAACTTTTTCCATACAACTGTATAGTGATCGTTGTTGGTTTTATAGGATCTGCTGGATTGGTTGCATGATCATTCAACTATTATGTGGATCGTGTGACAATTTCAAGGTCACACGATCACAATTCTTATGACTGGTCGTGATGTTGAGATGTTCTAATAGTCATAAAATCCACAAGATCTTCATGGGGATGTTCAAAAGACCCATATTTATCCATGTGATCATGAATCCCCTTATGGTTCTGTAGATGTGCATAATACCACAGGAGTTATGTATTTATTTTCAAAAGATTTTGTTTTCATATGTATGACATATTTCACTTATTTTAATGTAGATGTATTCCATCTTCCATCGTGGTTCCTTCCATCTTTCAAAGAAATGATCTAAATCAGGGTTGGCTCATTGGAAGGTTATCATAGAATGTATGGCTCTTACCTGTTATCATGTTAGCGTGTCATCACAGATAAGTTTGATCAACCTGATGGGAGTAAACCTTCAAGAATATCATCCTTCATACTTCTTTCCTCTACATTAGTTTGGTCTTAAAAATTAAACTCTCATTCATTATCTGATTCCATTAAATTTACTCCCTTATATGATTTTAAAGACTCATAACACTTTTTGGGAGAACATATCCCATGTGGGAAATTTTACTTTTGAGGGGGAGCATATAGACAGACATATACTGGCATTTTTTTCCATGGACTACATTAGAAAAGTAACCAACCCAATTCAAAATTACTTCTATACCATTCAATAATTTGGAATTCTTCCACCAATCAGAATATTAGGTGGGTTCCCAATTGGGACTTTTGAATAGGGGTAGTTGTGGATTAGATTCGGGTTATCCCTTCTTATTGAAATTTATTTCTTCGGGTATTTTCAATAATCTAAAGATTTTTGGTATGTATGAGACTTTATGGATCTCACAAACATTTTCATACTATTAAAAATTCTTTATTTTGGACTTTTTTAGTCCCTAGATTCCTAATACAAACACCTTCCACTTAATGAATCGTGATGTGGGAATTAGTCTACGGGAATCCAACAAGATTTTTGGAGAACCCATATTGGGAGATATGTATGATGAGTTATTTTACTATAATCTATGTGGTATATTGTAGAGAGGACTCATACCCTTGCTCGAGAGCTGATTAATATATCAAAAAAGGCCCTCATAAAGTATCGACTCCATGGGGAAGATATGTCATTCAAGATATGGGTGAGAAACTTTATCAATAAATATCTTTAGGAGATGGATTCCAAGAGCCAGAGGAATAACCTAGGAAGGACTCAAATAGTGAAAAAAGAGTATATTTTCCTATAATTGAAAAGGGTAGATTCAATGAATAGGTATGGGGGGTTTTTTCCGATGTTGGGAAGACAATTCAGCAAGTTGGATTTCTTTCTATGTACCTAAGTGAGTACTTACTCCAAAAAAAAGAAAAAGAATTGATTCAGGGTTTCCAATTTGATGATGGAAAATTTTATGGTAGGTGAGAAGAATATCATGTTATACATCTCAGTGTTATTCAAACTTTATCATCTTCTATACCATATTTATGATGGATAATACCCTCATATAATATTTGTCCCCTTTCAAGTGTTATAGTGTTTGATGGGGGATTATCTAGGGGTTATGAATATCTAATAATATATATCATCCCTAATGTTCTTTTCAAACCATTTTTGTAGTGTATCACTGGGTTAATGCCTGTTATGCTAAAGGATATATAGGTTAGAGCCTTCATGAGTTGTTATAACTATTTATCCTTCAGAACCTAAAGGCCAGTTCCCACTGGTAGTATGTTTGATAATTGTGGGGACAACCTCAAGGCCTAGGCCTATATGACATCACTTCAGGGAGGGTGTAATTTCAGCCTATATTGATGGGAGTATCATCTATGAATGGTACACACCTTCCCATATTAGTCGTCAATTTCTATGTGTTTAGTCAATACGTCCTCCCCCCATTCATGTTCTGTTTGAGGAGCATCATATGGTGGATCAGCAATTTTGGTTGATGTTTACTAGGGAAGAGGATCAGGTTGAGATAATCATCCCTCCTCAATATTCAGATATTGATTTATATCAGCTCTATGTTGAGATTTGGTTCCACTTATATTCCAATGATAAATTATTCACACTAGTATGTGAAGCCACCCAATTACCACTGTATACTGAAGAAAATCCAAGGCCTGTAAAATATCTTGTTCTGAGATGACCAATATCCTTGGAAGCACCCTATAAAAAGGTGAGGTTCTTACCATCACTCTTGTTTCCAATAGAATCACCAAACAATGTTGTTGTAGTGTGTGTGGTTTTAGTGAGTGAAACTGTATCAACACTATTATTCCCTATTTCATTCTAATAATGGAAGTATTGGAGAACACTAAACTCAGTGGATGATTTTTGGGGAATATTATTCCAGGAAGAACTATATTTAGAAGGTTACTCTCACATTACCACCCCTCTGAGAAATACATTCAAATACTGAACTATAGAGGTTTAGGATTTCCTCTGAGACGTTTATGTGATGTTGGAAAGAATCAATAGTCGGGTTTCCTATTCACCACCAGTAAATCAAATTGTTGTTCATTGTACATTGGAGGCTATCATGAATGAATAGAGACAACATATTATTGAGGTAAAAGTAAGGAAAAAATTACTACTATGTTTAATGTCCCATGGTGTCATTTCAACCATACAGATATCCTTTTTTTATGTTGTGGATGAACATAGAATATCATTCAATCAGGTTTATCTCTATATATTCTCCTTTAGGTATGGTTGTTAGAGCTTGATATTGCAGTGACTGGGGGACTGATGATGAGGGTCCCTAGGTCAACTGCTTTATTGAGGTTCGTAATTTTCATCCTTGGTGTGATACCCTTAGAATCATCAGCTTTTGGGGGAATTCCATAATGTTTTTGGCACCATTACCTTCAGGATAACCTTCTCCATAAGGTCTATAGAAAAGGGATCATTCTGAATTTTTAGATCCCTCTCCAACATAATCCTCAAGTATGTGTGGTGTGTAACTCTTCTATGGTTTTGTATTATTCTAATTCCATATCCTGATTTAAAAAAATGTTTTGGTTCCCACTAATGCCCCATATAATATCATGTATGAACCCCTAGGGATGTGGGTGAGTATTTGGTTTCTTTAGAATAACCTTCATTGTCAGGCTCAACCCATTAAGTAGTAGATATGGCTGGGTTGTCTACTCAGTTGGGTATGTTTCCTACTGCAGATGTACCAGTAATTTTTCCATTTGATCTAGAATGTGTGAACTCACTTTTGGAAGATAATGATATAGGTATCTATTCTACTACAGATTTATCCTTGATGGATACATGATTCAGAGAAGGTGAATACTTCATTAGAAACTGGACACATTGTTCACTTTGTTTCATGTCACTTAATATTATCTTTTGTTCTTGCATCCCCCCAAGGGTGGCTAGAAATACACATATTTGAGGAAAGAAGGAGAGGTTCTAATAAGATTATCATCATAAGAGGGTGTTTCCTCTACAACTATGGATAGGGTTATGGTAGTGTATGTTTCTAGTGATACCACCAAAAGTTGTATGATTCCAAAACTAATCACATCTGTTGATTATTTGGTGATATCATTTGACATACTCAGTGTGTGATAAATCTATATACCCCTTGTTTTATTTCATTCTTCCCAAATCTCAATGGTCTAAGTCCATGAACCCTTGGGGATTCCTCTAACTGAGTCAACCTACATAGAGGTTAGATCCCTTCCTACTTCATGAAAGGCCATGAGCTAGACTCCTTCTCTTTTTGACCTAGTCTTGGAATATGTTCTTATTATTAGGATTGGAATAAATAAAGACCCATATTCTATGTAAGTTTACCTGTCAATGTGGTGAAAAATATGGATGGAGATCTGGACCTTAGTTTTGGGGTCCCTTTGGAAAGGCTGAAGGACTAGTTGTGTAACCTTTGATTAATGCTTACCTCTATTTGTTATGAGGGGTTTGACTATATTGAACACCCTTCCTGGGTAAAGAAGGTGAACTATCTATGAGTGAAGAAGATGGATTTTTAACTGGTGGTGGTATCCACTGATGCTTCCTCTTTAGTAATGGAAGTCTAGGATGAGGCCTTAAATGAAGCTTCCTAGACTGTGCGGGAGGCAGAAACTCTCCGGGATGTGTTAAGTGCTGGGAAGGTCCAAACTGACCATCTCTAGTAAGAAATTGGTTGTATCCAAGTATAGATATACCATATTCAACATGAACATAAGATATCAGATAAAATTATACTAGATTAACGTGTAATTCATTTCATGTAGAAGAATGATAGGCTTCATTCCATTTTTAGGGGAGGAGGAGTTGCAGCAAATTGTGGAGGTGGAAAATGAATTTGTTAATCAATTATGTGAATCTCTTACTTCCCAATAGTATATGTTTGTAGATCTTACGGACTCATCTGAGAAATTTTTGTGATAGGATTTTTAATTTGAAACTTTCACCTTTATCATATATTCATGGGAGAGACTCCGATATTTGGAGATTCCTCCTTCTTCATGATATCAATGAACCGATCTTCTAAACATTCTATATTTTTGTCCAGTCATCTTTTATTAATGATGTGCATGGTATTTTGTTGATCTGATGATACATGTATCATCAACGATACCCATCCTCTATATTATATCAAATAAACATGAATTCCTATATTATAATGTTTAAATCATAATATACTTTTGTCAAGAAATTCTCATGAATTCCCACAAAAATTAGATTCCCCGTTGATGTATTGACTTTAGTTATCTTGAGATTACATGATTCACACAAGGATAATTTTGGTAGAAAATATGTCTTAGAGGGATAGTTCCCTATCTTCATCTAAATTTAGTGGACTTATTGAGTATATCTTGATTTTTAATAAGGACTTTGGATGGGCCTTAAATGATTTATATCTTTTTTATTTACATCACTTTAATTTTTTCATAAGAATCATATAAGGGATGGCTTAGTGGGAAGAGACTCATATTTTGTCCAAGATTCCATTATCATGTTTTCATACTGACGTGTTTTGTTCCATTTTTTAGTCATGAAATATGAATTTTTGTTTTGATGTAGTTTAGGGTATTCTAGATTAGACCTTCTACTATTGTATGTTAGGATCTTTTATCTTGGACCTCCCATTATTGTAGTTTAGGTTCTTTTAGCTTGGACACTATATTGTGGGTAATATATCATTTTCAAAGACTCATTTTTTGTGCTGTTTAACACCATGCAATATAGACACCATCATTGCAGGTTGACCTCATGTGGTAAAGACTTAGATATGTTTTTTAGATAGAATCCTTGATTCCAAGACATTAAATATTGTGTAGTTTATAGTCATGTAGATAGGAAATAATTTTTGAATATGAAAATGGGATAGACATTCCAGGGTTGACCCAAAACACACTGGGGTGCTATGTTTTTTCATGCTATTTTTGGGGCTCGTGAGGATTACAAATAATTTACTAAAATGAAAAAATACTTCTGGTTATTAGTTTTAATCCATTATGCATCAGTATAATTATCAAATTAAAGTGTATCCACTATTTCCTAGGTGTCATAGAAGGTTTATGGATGTAATATTGTTTGAAGGTGGAATATTCGGAATGATAGGTCCACCTACAACGTTGAACATGGGTTGAGAAATTCATAACTAGAATGTTTGTGTTGGGGAATATGGAATCCGGAAGACATGAAGATGAGCCATAACACCCTAATGTGTTGGGTTCCTTTACGATGTTACTAGGGAACACAAGGATTGTAGTTCATTTCATACGAGGATAAAACACCCATGGTTAGTAATTTAGAGGCATTATTTATTAATATCATGGTCAAATAGAGGTTTCCCCACTATATTTCAAGGACTGTTAATGATTTGAGAAGACTCGAATTTTTTATCAATGAAGTCGTATGTGGAGAAAAAAGCTATCCAAAAAGGGTTCTGGAATCCTAGGGAAGATTAAAACTTAATTATAATGCATGGACCCTATGCCCTATGGTTTTGAGTCATAAATTTTGGACCTTTAAATTGTGTAGGAATATAGTGTCAAATTCCTGTTTTGAGAAAGGGTACAAAACACAATGAAGTAATGATAGGAATTTTGATTCTGTTTGAATAGCTGGTTATGAGGAATGTAAATCATAGTCCAAAGTGCTTGTATCACGATGATGTTATGGGAAAATCATGTTGGTAACGGATCATTACACTCTAACTTTATGAGTTCTACAATAGTGATGTCAGGCTCACAAGGATCGGAAATCTATTATTGCACGGCGAAACATTTATTTTTTGACCATAAAAACATATACAGGATCCATAAGCATAAATTCATAGTCAAATAAAGTGTCTCTTGAAGTTAGGTATCCTTTTAGATGGGCCATGTCAGGTTTATGGTGATATTTGGTGCTTAACTAATGACGTCTTATTTGTGGAAAGTGCAATATCAATGAAGGGTTTAACCAACCTAAAATTTGTGTTGCTCTTTATTTAACATGTTCTCATGGTGAGGAGATGGGATTAATCATCACTCAATTTTTTCTAGGACTAGGGGGTCCAGCGAGCATGGTTTGGTTTTTACTATGTTTAAAAAGTGGGCCTTATTATCTTTATTCATTATTTATTTTCACTAAAATTATTTCCTAAACTCTAGATATGAATAGTTTTGTGAGAGCATACTTGGATTTTTCTTTGGCTGTACTTTTTAGGATTTAGACCTAATAAGTTTTCTGTCTATTTACCTAGTATTTTAGGGTTTTGTGATTTGGACCAATATAGGATAAAATTTTAATTTTATAAATCTTTTAAAAAAGTAAAAATACTTTAAGTTCATGATTCACATAGACCTAATATTTGGGTAATGTTACAAAAGATCCAAATAAGGATACCCGGGATCAAGAGTAATCCAACATTTTTTGGGTGAGAGAGAAATATGTTGTAAATAATGGCTTGGGATTATCAGGTTATGTGTAATGTTTTGGGAAAATCGTGTAGGGGATGGAAAAGAGTACCCATAGGTGTTTAGTATTACTATAGTGGTGTCTGGATCACAAAGATCAAAAATCCCATCACATAGAGCTATGATATCTCTATTTTGTAGGTTTTATCTTTTATGCATTGATAACATGGTCAAGAGGGGAGATATATTTTTCCATTGCAACTTCCATGAAGGGTTTTAAACAACTCAAGGTTCTCAAGGAACAATGTTTGATTTATTGGATGAGGGGCGTAAAAGATGATAGAAGTAATCTATTCTATGATTGATTGGGGTAAGGCTCGTATGGTCCTTTGATAAGGGAATATGATGGGTGAGGTTCATCACCTTTTAAAATCTTGTAATAGGGATTTATTTTCTATGTTGTTTTAATGTGATGAGACTAGGAAATTTTCCTTGTTGTTTAACATCGTTTAGTGTGGCCTTTCATTTAATTACCTTGTAGTTTAATGTCATGTGGTGAGGATGTGGGAGCTGACATTAAAGATTATGAATGACATCCTTGGGGAAACATTTCACTTATCATGGGGAATTTTTATGCAAGGGTTTCCTTTTATCCATGAATATGATTATTGGTGGGTAGTTATATTCCATATTCCCTCTTGCATTGACATATCACATGTAAAAGCCATCCGTACAAAGATATGACTCATTTGTAGGAAAAATGAGCTTGTATGGATTAGCCCCTTCTTGAAAAGAGGTATATTCTGTTTTTTTCATCAAATTTAATATCTTATGTCTATGAAACTTTTATCACTTTCTATGTGATGATTGAACCAAGGATCAAAGATTTGTGTGTCACTACATCTCTTTTGATATCAAGAATCAATCCATATGTACCTCTTGTATGAAATTTCCCTACACTGGCTTGACCCATACACAAAGATGGGAGATATATATTCTTTTTAATGGATGGACCCAATAATCATAGATCCATGCATCACTATGTATTCTGTGATGATGGGAATCAGGACACATGTATTTCTTGAACGGGAAATTCTCTACACAGGTCTAACCCATACAAACAATGAGGAATTGTTCCCATTGGTTGTTGTAGGTAGACCTAGGATTAGATATCAGGATGTCACTACATATCCATTGATTATGGGAATCATTCCACATGTTTTTCATTAATGGAGGTGTGGTGGGAGATCAACACGATGGTAGTTGTCCTCTCAGGTGAGTTCCATAGAAATGTGCAGTTGTTTTCATGGAAGGGACATTAAATATGAAATTTAACATCATGTTGCAAGGACTCATGGTCTGAATTTTTAGGTCTTGTATCTTGGACCATGATAATCCTATCACACCATGATATTCCATTCATGTACACATAATCCATTACCAACATTCCGAATCTCATGTGAGCTATGCTCGGTGTGAGAAACAAGTAATGGAAAAGGTTACTCTCACCATGGAGATGTATTTAAGGAGACAACATAATAATTTTGTATTATGTAGTGGTTGGATCAAGCTATAGGATTGACTTATCCATATATATCTCAATAAAATTATAATAAAGCCACATGTAGTTCTGAAAACCTACATAGTTTAGTTTTATATGGAGAGGGACATCAAAAATGTAGTTTAATGCCATGTGGTGAGGATGAGTGACACCCGATGTGAAAGAAGATAAATATTGGGGATCTGTGCAGTTTTACATCATACTATGAGGATGTTTTCTGTGAAGTTTATTGTCATGTGTTTAGGACACAAGACATTGTGATGTTTAATTTATTGCTTCCTAGATGACTGATGTTGCATAGTTTTAAGTTTTTTTTTCATGGACTTCCTCCACACAGATTAACATCATGTGGCCAGGATGAAAAATTCTTAATGGAATCTATGCAATTTAAATAAGAAACCACACATTGGTGGGGGGTGTGACCCAATCCCCACTTACTGTGTCTAGTGATTAATCTACATTATTATAAAACTTATGTTCGATATAAGTCCCTTATCAATTGGGTTCTAACATTAGGGGATTATTTCTTGGTATCATTAGGATTGTAAGAGCCAATACTAGTTCTCCTTGAGGGAATGCGTAGAGGAAAACCTTTTTATTAAAGGCTTTGCAATCTAATATTGATGGGCATCAAGGTTGTGCAATGTGTGCAGCCTCTTATCATCAATCCTCTCTAACTCATCCAACCTATTTTGGGATTTATCTTTATCTAAGAGTGTACCAAAATATCTATTCACAGTGATTGAAAATGTACTTCTATAGGAAATACTACCTTAGTTCTGTACACCAGGGAAGAATGTGTTTTTGTATAGTAGTATGTGTGGTGGTACGCTATGTCCGTAAATCATTGCGGAGATTGGCCGCTAGGACTTCTTATCCTTATTCACCTTATTTTGGATAAATTTTAAATAGCCTTATTGAAAGACTCTATCTGTCCATTTTTCATCGCATGATAGTGGGATGAGTGATTGGACTCAATTTTGTACTCTTGGTATAATGTTTTCAAATCCATAGAACATAAGATTCTGTGATTGTCTATATTTATTGTGTGGGGGACTCTAAACATGGTAGTGGCATGGGAAATCACAAAGTTGATGATATTATACATCTTTACTTCCATGAAGGGTATTTCCTCATGCAATTTAGAAAATAAGTTAGTAGTAGTAAATATGTATTTGAACTACTTAGTGGTGGTCTGGGGATATAGCTCGACAACATCCATTCCCCATACTAAAAAATAATAAGAATAATTAGATGTATATTGAAATTATAATGGTTAGTGGACGAATTTTTCATGAATATGGTATGAATGATATTTCTTTCGGAATAAAACATAGTCTTATATCGTCTTTTCTTAATAATAATCTAACCTATTGAT
The DNA here is from genome assembly GCA_963277665.1 of Viscum album. NCBI lineage: Eukaryota > Viridiplantae > Streptophyta > Magnoliopsida > Santalales > Viscaceae > Viscum > Viscum album. The sequence goes on from OY728147.1 coordinate 222,370,467, forward strand.
ATAGTGGGAGAGCCTGATCCTAGACTGATGTGAATTGTAGGATCCTACATGGAATTCTTCCATGATGGTAATAATTTCTCTATTTTCATTTCATAAGAGGATGATTCCATTTAATCCTCTCCTTTAGTGGGATTTATGTTCATTTGGGCCATCTAACAGGGTGAAATTTTCATGCTTTCACTAAATTGGTTCACTTCTAACTTGGTTTATTGGTAGATTCCAATTTTGAAGATAACTAATTATAGGTTCTATCCATCCTGGGGTAGATATTGGTTCATCATGGTCAGGGGAGATCTTGAACTAATTTATTTCTTATATGTCATAGATGGTGATTGATGATACCATTCTCATTTGAGTGATACATACGATTTCTTCCTCTGGATAAGTGTCATCCAAGACTGTGGCTACATTAGCCAATGCGTTAGTATGAGCATTTTGTGATCAGGGGCTATGATGTAACATAAGGTAACTCTCCTATTAATTATATAACATATCCCATGACAGGATATTTTTATTCCTTTTTTATCGTATATTCTCTATTTGTCTACTTAATCATTATCTTTAATTCCCCTTTGATATTCAGGTATGGTATTTATAGTTCTACGGACATTTCTAATACAGTGATGAGGGCTTGGTGTTCTACCTCATTATTCATATATCCTTCAGATAGTGAGAATTAGTAGAGAAAATTTTCTTTTCCTATATAAACAAATGAAATCCCTAATCCAGTCTATTTGAGTTTTGGGTTTTCTAGTCACGTACTGATATGAATTTGGGGGATTCCATACAAAAACATCTCTCATATATGGGGAGTTTATGGGTGTATAAATGCTCTTCATCCTAAAGCTTGGTTTCCACTGGTGTATTTTCTAGACCGGGTGTGCTGCAAGAAAATTATTTGGGGCCTTCTCTTTCACAGGCATTTGTGACATGAATTGAATGTCGTACTAGTGAAGAATGACTACCCATCTATCCCAACACCCAATCTACATGGTACAACCAAGAATGTACTTTATAGGATTAAAATGAGAGACAAGGTAAAGCTCATGGTGCTGGATGTAATGCCTTATATTTTTACTGCAAAGATGAGTGTGAGACAATTCTTCTCAACATCAAAATACTAGGTCTCAGAACTTAGCATCATCTGGATGAGGTATTAGATACTTTTCTCACTCCCCATATCATTTTTCTATGTGAGGAGGGTTACAAATGATTCTTCCATAGAGTCCATATATAAGATGAGTGGATTTCCTCCCACCAGTGGAATCTGGATCGATGGTTGTAGCAGATACTGCTTGAAAATCCTGAAGGATTCATGGCAGTTGACATCCCATTGAAAGGTGATTCCCTTCTCTATTATCCTGGTGAAGGGGGGTGATTATCTGGCAAGGTTGACTGTGAAATAATGATTTTATCCAAGGTGTCATTGGATCCCCCTTAGTTCATTGAGATTATTATGGGGTGACATTGATAGGATTGCACTGGTACTTTTAGGGTAATCTCGAGTCCATGGTGGAATACCACAAATCTAAGTAACTTCCCTGATGTTACCTTAAAAGCACATTTTATAGAATTTTTCTTCATAATATGCTATCACATCTCGTCAAAGTCTTTTTTTAATATCCATGAATTAGTTCCCTCGATGTAAGTATTTCATCACCACATCTTCATCATATCACTTAGATGTTATTACTATGAATTTCTTGAAGATATGATGCATGGCACGTTAAAAAGTAGTTCCATCATTCTTCAATCCAATGGGAATGAATTAATAGAAAAATATTCCCTATGTTGATCTGAATTCAATGTATTCCTCATCTTCAAGGGACATAATTAGATGATTATTCAATGAGTAACCATCTATAATGGAAATGTCCTGGAAACCAGCAGTTTCATTTATTAATAGTTATGTGATAATAAATTTGAAATTTTTCCATGGGAAGTGTTGATTAAGGTATCTAAAATAGATACAAATCCTAATCTGTCCAATCTTTTTCATGACTGTGAGGATGTTACTGAATCATATTTGGTATTTCAATTCTCGAATGAAATTGGATTTGATTAATTTTTCAACTTCTAACTGTATATATGTACCATTATAGGGAAGAATCTACATGGATACCTACATGACAACTTGATGGTCATCGGGTAATTTAATATAGTGCGTAGACACATTAGGATTTAATTTGATAATTTCTATATAATTACATGAGAAAACATATCGATGATTCTTTAAAAATGTTATGTATATCTATTTCTCCTTAAGAGGCACAGGGAACTAATAAATGTAGGACAAGGGTCTTCTAATATTCTACAATGTATCTTCTTGAGCTCATCAAGGGTGGTGGATATGCCTTCCTTGAATGCCAGAGGGGTGTTCTTAAGTTCACCCTCTTCTTATTACTCCTTTGATCATGTGGAGGTATTTTCATATGAAGTTGGAAATATCATGAAATATTTGTCACTATCAAGGTGATAGAGTCCTTGGGAAGAGACATTATCATCCCTTACCTCTAAAGACATTGCGAATAGATTCTAGATATGTATTTCTTTTAAATTGGAATTGGGGATAGGGGATTGAACATATGGTATGAGTTCTATTACCTCAATCTGGGTTATAGGAAGAACAAATTTGATGTCGAGCATACTCTACTGATTTTAATGGGTGGTACCCAAGCCATTGGCTGCTTAAATTCATATATTTTCATCCACCATTGGTTGTTTTCCTTCCCTTTTATAGAAACTGACCTCATCATGTTTTTCATTTTATGTTTTGAAGGGGGTAGTATCACCATGTAGTATTTACAACTTTCCATCTAAGTGGTATTTCAAACACGGATGGGATGTTGAAGGTAACACCTCATGAATATAAAGCTAGGGCCTTCTAAGTAGAAAATTATATGTGGTTTCCTACAGGATAACCATAAACTCAACATTATATGTGAGATCCCCAAATATATCTTCGATATTGATCTTCTTAAGAGTTATTTTCTCATTATTATCATACCCTTGAATGGTCATCTTTGTGGAATATAGATCTCCTTTTCTATAACCCAAACATTAGAGGGTACGAATCAGGATGAGATTGATCTTAGAACCATTTTCAATTAGGGGCCTTAATATTTTAATTTCATAGAGACTACTTAAACATATAGGGTTAGGATATGTCCTTTGATGACCTCTTCTTGATCATGCTCTATTATTGACATGGAGATAGGGCATTTTGATGGCATGTTATCCACTCGGTAGACCTTTGTTGTAGTGTCCTCTATCTTAAACACTTATGGGATATAAATGAATTCAAATATTTCCTCCCTATGTTCTTTTGAATGATGGAGCGCATCAATAATTGAGTTATTGGTTGAGAAAAAAATCAGTTTTTTCATAAGGTCGTTCTTTTGTGCCAGAGGTCAGTGATTCCTCAGCTGGGGTTTCTCCTTATTATATGGTTCGAGAGTTGGGGTGTTTAATGAAAATGGGACTGGATCTTACACATAGGTTGGGGAAGCATCTTCTTATAGTGGAAAAATAATATCGACCTTCCCAATTGTTGGGAATAATCAGATCATCACACACCTGTGAAACGGTCATGTAAGAATACTGGATGCAATTGGCCTCTAGAGGGTTTTTAACACTTATATGTCAATGTGGAGCTTTATAGAGTGATTTTTTATGGTTATCAGCTAAATATATGTATTTATTAGGGATATGACATAAATATTTGGTCTATCCACACACATGTAGTCCCCATTATCGTTGGTTCCTACACATGTGGCCTCTTATTCCCCAATCAAGTTTGGATAAGTCATACTCGGGGGCATATTCATCATCATAGAAGGGGTATACCAAGTGTATCAGGTTAACATAACCAATTATGAGATATTTTTATAATGAGGGTTCCATTTAGTGGGGTGGTTCCCATGATTCATATGTTGAAAGGAAGAAATATACAAGATTCAATGATTCTATTGTCATAGAAAATGACTCTTCCTCCTACAGTTTTCCCATGGAAGATGCCTATGTACACCTTAGGGGGGAGTATTCAATGTCACCTCCCTCAAATATGGTTCCATTATGGGTTTGGGAAGTTGTACCCTTGGGATGGAATGAGATAAGTCAACTGTATTTTGATTTATCTAGTTGTAGAACTTCTATCCATGCCTGGTCGTAATATTTTTCCAATCAACTTCTTCTTCTAATTGGGAAATGGTTATACAGGCCACCTATACTGGGGTGTTATCCAACATCACATGTCTGGAATTAACCATGTGATGGAGGAAGTATTTGAAGATGAATCAATCCTGGATATTGTGACCTAGCCTTTTATAGAAAGGGTAGTAGTCTGGATGATTGGTGAGGTTGACCTTGTTGGAATTCCAAAGCAATGTCATCTTATGCTGGTTATTTTCCATGGCTACAAGGAAATAACTAGGGACTTATTCATTTCATAAGGACTATGTTTTATTCATCTATTCCCCAATTCATGGGTGACTCTAATCTCATTTGTCTCTTGGTCGAGGGTCATTTTTTTGTTTTTTTTTTCAATTGGTGGTTTGGGAACTACTTATAATCTTGGGCATGCAATGCTATCTCTTCGAGAGTAACAGTAGTAATCCCTACCTTTATGATCCTTTTCCCATATGCTAAAGGAACAATCCAAGATTTAGATTAGCTATGTTAAATGGAATCTTCCAAAAAAATTAGTTTCAGAAAAATCACATATCTCACCTGGATACTTCATTGAGATTAAGTGTTTCTATACCTTATCTTGTAGATTATTAGCACAGGTTTCCATTAATTTCTCCTATGAAATATGGATTCTAAGTGAATAGATTAAACCCTTCCATCTAGAAATGAATTCAGATACGCAGTCATTTTATCATTTCTTACAGTTTTTTAGGTCAATGATTTTCATTTTCCTCTTCATGGAGTCGAACTTTTAGAGTAATTGATGATGAAGGTCATCCCATTCTATAATGGATCTTACTAGAAGTCTATTATACAAAACATAGGTCTGACCTACCAAATTCTATACAAAATGCATCATCTTTTTCAACTCCTATTGATCTCGAGGGCCCATCACCAGACCACGTTAGGATATGAAGTAAATGACATTCTATTTGGGGTATCTCGCACCATAAAAGTTGAGAAGGTAGGATATATGAAATTAGGTCAGAAAAAAGTTCCATCCAACTATTTGAGATAGGGATTTTTCGTAGGATGCGTTGGTGCGCATCTCCCTTCCATATTTCATTCGAGTAGATAGGGACTCAATGGAATTGTGTATTTCTAAAGGTACGACATCTTGAGCCACCTCTCATCTGTAGGGAGTAGAGACTTGACAAGGTGGCCTCATTTTCAACTCCCATTGATTCTCATTTTGTGTGAAGACAAAATTATTATCCTATAGATGGAGAGGTTGTCTCTATTATAGAGGAAATTCATGGTCATTTTAAACTTCCTCTTTTATATAGACCAAATTCCTTGAATCAGGACAGGTCTGAGGCCCATATACTACCCTTGTAGATGTATCATCTCTTTACAAATGTATAGGAGGGGGTATATTTGTATCATCCTGAATATCATACCCAATGGGAATGTGTCCACTGAGTATCTCCTTGTTGATTTTTCAGATATTTTTTATATTATTCTCATATTGAGTCCTTCATTTCCCTATAGAAGAAATATCAACCCCTCTGGGTAGTTATTGAGATGTAGTCAAACATTTTCCTTTATCTTTGGTAGTGTTCCACCATAGATGATTCAAATCGATATTTAGAGGTTCTAGGTTTTGGATTATCCATTTATTTTTGGTGCATGCAGCCGTGGTTGGTACATCCAAATCACATTCCTCTTGGGGTATATTTTCTATGTTTTGGGCCTATGAATTTGTTTCTTTATCCACATTATATGTTTTCTATGGTTACTATATTAAAAAAGGACTATTGTGTAATAGTAGTCATCCCATTTATTTTAATGCAACTAGATGACTCTATAATTCTTTCATTTGGTTTGTTCTCTAACTCATGGCAATATTGGGCCATTTAGGAATGTGATCCCAGTGGTGTTTTATTTTATTCATCATTCACTCATACTATATAAGTCTATGAGAAGTTACGTTGAGGAAGTCTCCATTCTTGATTGTCGAACAGGCCCAGAATAACAAGTGTTTATCATGTGGCAGGAGGAACAGATGGGATACTGACCATCAATATTTACCTCCCAACCTAGAGAATACTAATTCCTTCTATGGTGATGATGATGATGACAAAAATTCCCCCCATCCCTACGTTTTGGGGACTATATTGGGCTTTAATTTTCAAAGGATAATCCTTTTTTTGAGGATATGGTGATTCTCATCCAAAATTTGATGATTATTTTCATGAATTTGATGATTCCAAGAACATACATTGAGATATAGATTCCCATATCCCAATAGACTGGGGTTGATCCAAAATGATCATTGATTTCCCAATACCCTCTCATGGGATGATGAACCTGTTGATGGTTATTTAGATAAAAATATATGCATCCCTAGTAGGTTGGGGTTGTTTTGTATCCACTACTAGTGTATTTTAAGTCCTATATATAGTTAATGATCCAAGGGGTGGAGGGGGTGGTAGATATTTTCCCAGCCTGGGGGACTATGTTTGATTCTAGTTAGCTGATATGGAAGCTACTATTGTGACTTTTTTGATGTGGTGTATCGGTGATAATGTCGGAGATGGGATAAAGGGTAGCCCATGACATGAGTCTGTTTCTATGGGAAGTCATCAAGTTAACTTCAACTTCATCTTTTGTGCTTGAAAGGCATTACTTTTGTTTCTAGGGGCCTAGTTAACAGATCATTGGGATGCCCCCTCCCTTCATTCATTATGTCTTGGCATTGTTTAAGAAGCAACATTTTTTTTGTAGTGACAAACTAGCTCTCACATTACCAGATCCCCTAATCACTCCATAATCTTTGATATTATAGGATTTCACATCTGAGGTGGTCTGATGTTCCAGTGTCATGGTGAAAGGAAATTCTCCATACATTAACCATCCTCAAATACAAATACATGATGAGTCTTCGAAGATTAGTTGCTGAAGAGTGGCAATGCAACAACATAAATCATGATTTAGATTTTCACTCTTCTTTTCTAGTTTTTGGTCCTTGACCATGGAGGTAACAGCTCGTCTAGATGACAATAGACCATCTTGATGGTCTAAATATGACCCTTGTATCATGGATAATTAGGTGTCTTGCCTTAATATTCTGATGATTTTCCCACCTATTTTGGCAGAGATAAGGCATGAAATGTTTTTCTAGCTCAACCAGTTTCTCATGGTCAGAATTGGGAAGGGGGAAAGAACATGTTGGGGAGGTTTTTCCATGTCAACTCTATTCATATGATTATGTTGGCCTCTACTTCATCATACTTTCACACCTCCAACTGGTTAGACCTCTAAAGGTGATTCTTCGGCTTGCCAACTGACCAGGGTGGAGTGTTGAAAGAATTTAATGGGGAACTATATTTTTTGGACCCTAATATTTTGATGCCCTCTATGTATGATGGAATATATGTTTTTTACATATCTCTATATGGAGGTGTTTTTGAAAGTGGAGTATTTCCTTGTTTGTGGGATATATCACCATAGGGAGGTTGACCACAGAAGATATCAGGAGTAGAGTCTTTTTTATCCATATTCATACTACCATGAGGAGGACTATCATCATAATGATCACATTCTAATTTAGTTAATGAGTAAACATACCCTTGGGGTGTGGATACTATGTCTAAAAAACCTCAAGGATGCTATGATTGAGTATATTTAGGGATATGATCCTCATTCTTCATCATAGATGGAATATGAGGACCTTCCTTTTGGGATTGTGAAGGGATATGATCCTGTTGTGTCATAGATATCGAACTTTTTTTATAATCATCTGGTGTCGTGGGAATATGAGCCCGCTGTTGAAAATATACTAAATTATTCCAATGATATAATTCATTTTTGGAATTAATATAATCCTACCCAAGGAATGTTTCTCCATTAATCAGTGATCCTAAACCAGAATGGGGATATGAGCTCAATCCTGGGCATTTGGAATAGACCGCAAGTCATTTTCAATGTGAATATGAGTTTGTCCTCAGGCATGTTCTATTCTAACTTGGTGATCCTCATCCAAAACAAGGATATGAGCCCGATCCTGAGACATTATAGTGTGTAGAAAGAATTTTTTCAATAGGAATATGATCCTATCGTGAAGAATTTTCTACTCTCACTTGGTGAGACATGACCAAAATGGGGATATGAGCCTAATCCTAGGCCTTTGAAATATTCTTCTGGTCTTTTTTGATAGGGTTGTTCCCCTATCCGGAGGCATGTTCTATTTTCACCTAGTGAGCTTTGGTTTGAATGGGAATATGAGGCCGGTCTACTGTATCATCCTATATCAAAATATACAGATAATCCTCATAGATGAGAACAAGAACATGTGCTTATTATAGATTATCCACTAGTTCATACTGATCAAAGTGTTGTACTAGCCTGTCTATAGGGATTTGAATATGCACCTATCCTGGTATCTAGACCAGTGCTGGAATATGTTCGCGGAATTCTTAAAATGTTTTTAAGATGTAATGGCGCTTTATAATCATGTGTGTGGGAATGTAAGCATGTAAATTTTCTGTCTCTACTATATACTAGAAGATGACTTCAATTGAAGTTGGGGTATGTTCCCACTTCTATCCTCTTTGTTCCATTGGAATATGTCATTGGGATTTATGAATGGGGGTATGCATATGTGCCTCCCTCCTGTCTATTTTAGGAACATTCCCATAGTCTTATTCTATGTGAGTAGGGATATGATCCTTCTTTCTGGTTACTTCCAAAATATATTGGATGTTATCATCAGTGGGATAGGGTATATGAGATGAATCATAATAATCCAAATCCTTATGCACTTGATATGTGTTCATTATTTCCCATGCATGGATATTAGAGGTGGTAGTTTGTCAGGTGGTATCATCGATGGATGACTGAAGGAAATCAGTGGGATGATGCTTGCAACAAAAGCTGATAGTATCCCTCATTGGAGACCCATGAACTAGAAGGGAGTCAAAGTTGACTCTTTAGTCTATATTCATTAGATAAAAAAGCTGGTGGTTATCTCTCTTTGATAATAAGATCTAGATGTTTTTTGCGGTGGCGATGAGTGCCACTAGCTTAATTGAAAATTTCTTGGGACAATGTGGACTCATCAGTTCTAGAACTTGGAGACCCCCATGGGAATCTTTAAGGGTCGGTAACATATCATGTTGATCATATTCATGGACCATTAGATTCACCACCCTACACTAAAGATGTTGAGCGGGTGAGGTCATTCTGAGACCGGTAGTGAGATGAAGACATTATCTCATATTAGGTATTTGTTTGCGAGATAAGTATCTATAGTCTTAAATACAACAAGGTATAATGTTTTCAATTAGTGAATCATCGTATGGATGATATGTGATCAGTAAAATATGCATGAGTAACATGATTTCCCTTTATTATCCCTTGTATATCCATCCAACTCACAAGGACTTTTAAAAGTGAGGTTGGACTTATTTCATGAGATCCCCAAATATATAGGATCATCCATTAATTTGAAAGATTCATGTCTGGTTCACTAGTTTTTTATATAGGATATACAAACAATATGGTGTGACACATGGTAAACTGATCAATATGTTTTTTGAGAGATTCACATCAAATTCACCATTTTTGTTTCATCAAAAAGATTTGTAGAAGGTCTTGGTAGAAACAAAATGTTTTGAAAAGAATTGTTGAGTCTATCCTTTTAGACATATAAAGAAGATTCCATGGTTAAATGATTTTATGTTGGGTTCACTACTTCATTTTTTGTGGGGAGATGCCCAAGGTTTTCCTAGTGATTCATTTGGGGGGTGAATGTGTTGCACAATCACTCACATGAGTTCAAACAGTCTTATCTTTCAATGAAATTCATAATGGTTCTGACATCCATAACCGAGTACATAATTACATTCCAAAGGCAGTCAGTCCTTCAGTTTTTCAAACCCAACGATTCTTAGGAACTAACATTGGTCGATAGGATGGTAGGTTGGGATCTTCCCACCCTTTTAGGGGGAACTATTACTTACTCCAACAATCTCTTATGGATTTAAGATATGTTCTAGAATCTCTTCTTCATCTTGAAATGAGACCAGTTACCCTAGCATAATGATCATAGGATAAATTATTTTATATGAAAAGTGGAATATATTAGTGAATCCATCTATATATATACAACATTCTTCATCCATTTCCTATTAATATTGAGATGATTATACTTTAAAACCATTTAATTAATAACTCCAAAGATTTTTTCCATCTAGGAAGGTGATTAATATATCAAGGATGTGATTGATCCTATATGATTCATCCTACATATCCTATTTATAGTAGGAATAAAAACCCTTATTATTTTTAAACATATTCTGTTTAGCATCATATGAAAAGGACATAGATGGGGAAACATATACACCATCCAATGAGATCGAGCCTCAGGGAGTTATCCTATGTATCCTGGTTATGGAAAGAATTAGATTCATCATAGTTCAATCACACCCATAGGACATACCCTTTGGTGGATTCCATTATATAGGGGGAACATATATCATGCCACTAATCGAAGCTTACACTCTGAGGTTTCCTTGGCTGGTGGGGACTCAAGATTCAAATTATTTGATCATTTACAGTACCTACTCCCATGTGATCCATGCTTGGTGTGAGAAACAAGGTATATAAGGTAAAACATTTCCCTGCATATGTGTGTGGGACTTATGTGTTGGACTTCCCTTTGGATGTTTAACATGTAACTCATACCTTAGTAAGGTGTCTTACATATCTTAGTTATGGAAGGAATTAGAGTCCTCATAGTTCAGTTGATTCCTTTTTTTTTTGCTGATGGATGAGGAAGAATGATCAACCCATGAGAGTGATGGTGTCCCAATGGTTGAATTGTAAGAGAGATATTGGGGATTACAAATAAATAGTTTCCCATTATATTTTAGGCATTAACAAAGCATCCTACATATCCTTGTTATGATAGTAATTATATTTCTCATAGTTTAGTTGATTACCTATTCTACTGAAGAATGAGGAAGAATGATCAACCAATTGGAGTGTTGGAGTCCCAATGGTTTAAATGTCGGAAACATGGTGTGTCTTATGTCATAGCAGATTCACATTAGATAACGATCCTCAAATTGGAATCCTACATATCCTGGTTATGGATGGAATATGAGATCTCATTATTTTGTAGATTCATCAAACCACTAATAAAAATTGGAAGAAAGATTCACTCATGGGAGTAATTCAGTCTCGATGGTTGAAATGTCACATAAATGGTGGGGAATACATCAAAATAGATTCCCATTAGGGATTGGGCCACAAAGAGGCACCCTACATATCATGGTTATGGAAAGAATCAAAGTTCTTTTAGTTTAGTTGATTCCCCAGTCTGTTGATAGATGAGGAAAGAAAACTCAACCCATGTGAGTAATGAAGTCTTGATGGTTTAAATGATGGAGTCATAGTAGATAATACATCGAAATAGATACCCTTTTTAGCTTGGGCCTCAGAGAGGAGTTCTTTTTATCTTGGTTAATACGGGTATTAGAGTTATCATAGTTCATTGGGGTTGGGATTACACACTAAGGTTTCCCAAATATGTCTATTAGACAAGGTTGTCAGGTCCCAGGATGTTTTCTTAACATGTCCTAATTGTCCGTTTAACATGTCATAGTTTCATAATAGACATGTCCAATGACAATCACATGATATATTTGATTATTCTAGAAGACATCTCATAACCTAAAGACATGTCGACAGAACATTCCAGGATCAAGACTGACTTGTTTGGAGGATTCCATGTAACATCCCAAGTAATTAATGAATAATAGATATTTTTATCTATGTCTATTAATGAATTAGATAGTGTTTTAGAGGCTTAAAATGAAAATAAATCCAATCTTACGCATGGAATACACTAATATTTTTCAAAGATTGTTTTACTGCCTTTTGATGGGAAACCATTTATAAATCTATCTTTTGACAATTTTATAAGCTACATTTTTCAAAATAAACTTATTCTTTATGATTGGGACATCAAAATTTTCTTTGTGTGAATTTTTTTTATTTTTCTGACAATGTTCATTTTTTTAATGAATAGTGAAAAATACTGCATTTTACATCAAAACTGCTTTTTTATCTAATCTATTTATATGATTAGATTATCTTTTTAATAGGTTTTAAAGTGAAATTAGAATATATTTTTATCATTTAATCCAATGGTGGTCATTAGGATTAATTTCACTTTGGAATTGGGCATAAACTAATGCCAAACTTTTCATAGATATTGTTTCAAAAAAACACGCTATTTGTTTTGACAACGGGAATTATTTTTAAATCAATTATTGCAATTTCTGTGTTTGTAATTTGGTAAAATGGATTAAATATTTGGAATCAGAAGGTCCAAATTATGTAATCAAGAATCTTTTGTTTTTGGACATTATGAATAGTAACGACAGTAATTATCTTTAATTATCTTGATTAATGAGTAATCGGGTAGCTAAGGATAAAAAAATAATATCATAATAATACAAAAATGACACCAACATGTGTCCTAATTCTACTGGTTGTCTCATTACCGACCATGGGATGCCTTGTGCCAAACTTGGGGGCCCCATGGAATCACTTTTGTTAGAAAGTGACTTTTTATCTTTTTATTTTTAAAGAATGTTAAATGTAACATAGAATGTATCACCTGATTAAAACATTTTTAATTTTGTCTACATAGATGATATTTTAGACTATAAATATTCATTTTAAATCTAAAAAAATTTCCTACATCATAGTATTTTTTCATAATTTTTAGACATTAAATAAATTACATTATTTATGATATCATGATGATGCAGCGATTACCTCATTAATAAAAGATTTAAATAAAATGAAAAGATAATGTAAAATATATGACCTACACATGTCCAAAACCTATTGTATGGGTGGATTTAGAACCCTTATTACCTTAACCTTGAATTATATCAATGTGGGACCTTTTGAATCCGAAAATCATTTTCAAATAAAGTATCATTTCCTTAATTTTCCAAGAGTGCCCCTCCTCTCCTCTTATAAAAGGCCCCCAACTCTACCTCCTTACCCACACTCCCAAAGCCTTTGTCTCGGCCAACCCCTTCCCATTATGTCTCTCCACATCTCTCTCTTACTCCTTGAAGCCTCACTTTGGGATGAAGTCTTCCCAAGGAAGCCTTTGAGCTCAAACCAAAGGGAGTTACCCGATTTCAAGGTAATGTCTTCACTTGAGTCCTTTTGTTTTATTTTGCTTCCCCAACCCCCTAAACTCTTTTTATTAATTTATTTTGTAACAACTATAGTATATTAAATATACTAGTATGTTGTTATAAGAAGTATTAGAGCTACACTTACACACAACTACATCTAATGGTTAAAGAACATGCTGTTTCTGTGGATGGTGAATTTATGCCTCCCGAAACGATGATTGTTCAACATACTTTTAACACCTTCAAAGGTGGCAATTAAGATGAAACTATATTTATATATGATATATAATATGTTTATGTTTTCCTTAAGCTTCTGTATTTTTCATTTTGGGCATACCATTATGGTTTCCATTATGGGTAAATGCGATATCTTCATTTAAGGAAGTGCGGACTACCGCCCCCTCAAAGTGATTTGATTCGTTAAATACCATATGTGGGACGTATAAAGGATGGATCTATGATATTATATATTATATTATACTGGAATTATAATATACCTTTATATAATTATTATTCCATTCTATAAAATACGAAATAGAAATGAAAGTAGCGTTCATGCGTACGTACGGCTTACTGTCTCCATGAACGGTGCATTTCATTTCTTACCTCTAAATGATTATGTAATATTATAAATTCATTTATATACTGGATATATATGATATATACATCATGATTATAGTTATGGATATAATGAATACATGAACAACTTGTAATTATAAAGGGTTTATTTTTGACTCAAGTACCAATGATCGTTAAAACAACTGTTATTAACTTAAATAGTTACATAGTGTTCATGACATGTAAATAAGTGTATAAAAGGATTAATGAACTTGAATAAGGTTCTTAAGCAAGTATATATTAACTCAAGTTTATTATTCAGGACATTAAAGAACGATCGAGTCAAGTCGGACCTGAGGTATGGGACTTCGTCTCAATCTCCTTTCATTGAGGCATACTTTGTTTTATACAGAACCTTCTTTTATATAGTGTATAAACCCCTTTGACTTTTACATTTATTCAAAAGTAATATTTTTATATGAATAATTTAATAAATGTAAAAAGGGAATGTTTTTGTCGTACGTATGCGGCGACAACGACTTCTCCGCTGCCGTGACCATTATTTGAGTTTCGGCTTCCTCTACAAGCCATACCTTTTTTTAAAAGAAAAAGTAAATACCATGTTTTAATTTTCATTTATTTTGGTATTGAAAATGTTTTTCATAATGTTTATATATCAATATGTTGTATTGATATCTTGTGATTGAAAGGTGGAAATGTTATGTTTCCTTTATGCATGTTTTATGTGATACGATTATGTTGAGTTTCTTGGGAATTATTATGATGATGGGTGGTTCTGTGATAAAATAAGGGCGGGTGAGCCCGATATAGCTCTCCAATGCATTGGTAAATGCGATGGAGTGAAACGTTAAGGTTTCTCCGAAAAGATTTAGGGAATATACTATGATGGGTATTCCAAATGTAACCAAGACGGTTACTCCCTACATAAGAATGTTATTAATGCCTCAAGTTACCTTTATGTCTTATGATTTCTATGATTTTTCATGATTTGATGAGGTATGTTAAAGTGATTATGTTTTATGGGTAAAGTATGATTTCATTCTTATGTATATATGTACCCATGTTTCCTTTCCATATTTTTATATCCCTTACTGAGATTTTTATGCTCATCCCAAGTTTTTTTGAAATGTTTTTCACAGGTCAAGGGGAAGGTACATGATATGATGATTGTGTCAAGGAAGTGTCAAGAAAGAATCCATGTTTTATTTTAAATATGTTTCTATTGATGGGAAAGAAGAATACTATCTTTATGTAACCACTTTGTTTATATGTGGACTGTAATGCAAGTGTTATGATCTAATTCTATAAAACTCTAAACCCGAAAAGATCCTCAATGTGTAATCTTGTAATAACTCATGATTAAGTATGGTTTAAGGCTGGGGCCTTATAGTTGGTATCAAAGGTTGGTTTAGATAACTTTAGGAGTTAGAATTATATTAAATGATTATCCAAAAATATTTTCTTTATGGTCAAATTGAAGTAATATAGCATTTGAAGATTACCATGTTGCTTCATCTAAGACATGTTTGTTCAGAATGGTTTTACGCAGAGGAAACAGGGAAGCAGTTCTAGGAAGGCATACAGAAGGAAATAACCTTCTGAATCATCATCTTGAGATGGTCAGAATTGGAACTGAATAGTTTGTTGCAGTAATGGCGCAATTGACTCAAGCGATAAATGGTGGTGGTATCCATGCACGAGATCAGCCAGATCAATCGCAGAGGAACATGTCAGTGGTGGAACATTTCATGAGGCAACATCCACAATCATTCAGAGGATCATCTGACCCTGTTCAAGCTAAAGGGTGGATTAAATCACTGGAGAAGATTTTCGATGTCATGGGGTTTTCAGACAATCAAAAGGTTAGTCTTGCTATTTACCATTTGGAGGGTGAAGCGGATCAGTGGTGGTCTATGGTTAAAAATATCAGGGACGCTAATGAGATTGATGCTCACGACTGGGAGGAATTCAAAGGTATGTTTCTTGAAAAGTATTTTCCTAAGGATGTTTCACTTAGGATGGAAAAACAATTCTTGGAATTGAGGAAAGAGGAAGACTCAGTGGCTACCTATTAAGAAAGGTTCACTCGATTGGCAAGGCATGCTCCAAATTTTATCCGAGACCTTGATAGTAAAATAAATCGTTTTTACTCAGGATTAAAGCCAAAATATCGAACGGCATTAGCTTCTCGTGAGTTTAAAAGTTATGAAAAGCTTGTTCGATGTGCTGAGAAGGTGGAAATGGAGTTTTCTGATGATCAAGTGTTCTATAACAACCAGTAGAAGAAGAGACTAAGGTGGCAGGAGAAAGGGAAGAATTCTTCAAAAAAGTTTGATGGTAAGAAATCTAAGTTTCCAGTTTGTGATAAATGTGTCAAAAGGCATGCTGGGGAATGTCTTCTGAATTCTGGAAAGTGCTACCGATTGGGTAAGATGGGACATAAGGCTCTTGATTGCACTGAAAAAGATCAAGGTGAAGATAAGACCAAATTTGATTTACAGTTAGTGAAATGTTTTAAGTGCAATGAGATGGGTCACTATGCAAATGAGTGTCCAAAAAAGAGCTTGAGTGATGGGAAGCAGTTAGACTACAAGAAGAAAGGGGTGGTGAAATCCTTTGCAACTACTTCAGCAGATGTCGGGAAATCATATGAAGTTATATCAGGTACTTTGTTTGTTTTTTCATATTATGCTAGTGTGTTGTTTGATTCGGGGTCCACACATTCTTTCATTTCTGAAACCTTTTCTAGTAAAATGGGACTACCATCTCAAGAAATGACTCCTGAACTTTTGGTAAAAACACCTGGGGGAAATGTTGAGGCAAAAAGAATTTATAAGAATCTTCCTATCCTTATATGTGGAAAGAACCTACTTGCAAACCTTATTGTTCTACCTCTAGTAGAGTTTGATGTTATCCTAGGTATGGATTGGCTCTCTATTTACCATGCTAAGATTGACTGTAGAGCTAAAGAAGTTTCTTTTCAGAAAGTCTTTTAGTTTGTGTACAAGAATGAACCCTTACCGTTGATAACTTATCAAGAGGCCAAGAAACATGTAAAAGATGGAAATGAATGTTACCTTACACACATCGTTGAAAATAAAGGAACTGTTCAGATTAATGATGTGCCAGTGGTAAATGAGTATCCTGATGTTTTTCCTGACGAGTTTCCTAGAATAATACCAGCTCGGGAAGTTGAGTTTACTGTTGACTTAGTTCCTGATGCTAATCCAATTTCAAAACCCCCTTATCGAATGGCTCAAATTGAAATTTTAGAGTTGAAGGAGAAATTGCAATATTTATTAGAGAAAGGTTTCATTCGACCTAGCACATCACCATGGGGTTCTCCTGTTTTATTTGTTAAAAAGAAATATGGTTCAATGAGACTTTACATTGATTATAGATCCTTGAATAACATCACTGTTAAGAACAAATATCCTTTGCCTCATATCGATGATTTGTTTGATCAGCTCCAGGGAGCTCAGTATTTTTCAAAGATTGACTTGAGATCAGGGTACCATCAGCTGAAGGTAAAGGAATAATATGTTCTAAAGACCGCGTTCCGTACAAGATATGGCCATTATGAATTTGTAGTAATGCCTTTTGGGAAATCCAATGCACCTGCTGTATTCATGGACTTAATGAATATAATTTTCCATGAGTTCTTGGATAAGTTTGTGGTGGTTTTCATTGATGATATTTTGGTGTTTTCTAAAATTAAAGAGGAGCATGAAAGACATTTGAGGGTTATCTTGCAAACCTTAAAAGAAAATAAACTGTATGGAAAATTCAGCAAGTGTGAGTTTTGGTTGAAAAAAATTTCTTTCCTTGGTCACATTGTTTCTAAAGATGGTATAACTGTTGATCCTGCAAAAACAAAAGTTATGGAAGACTGGACAAGACCCACAAATGTAACTGAGATTTGTAGCTTCCTTGTTTTGGCAGGCTGTTACCGAAGGTTTGTTAGAATTTTTTCACGGTTATCTAGTCCAGTGACTAAGCTAACTCGGAAGGGTGTTAAGTTTATCTGGAAAAAATAATGTGATGATTGTTTTCATGAATTGAAAAGAATATTGGTGAATTCTCCAGTTTTGGAACTACCTTTCAAAATGGTGAGTTTGTTATATACAGTGATGCTTCATTAAAAGGACTTGGCTGCGTCCTAATGCAGAATGATCAGGTAATTTCTTATTCTTCACGACAGTTGAAAACTCATGAGGTAAATTACCCTACACATGATTTGGAATTAGCTGTTGTTGTTTTCGCTTTAAAAATTTGGAGGCATCAATTTTATGGAGTAAAGTGTGAAATATATACTGATCACAAAAGTTTAAATTATATATTCACTCAGAAAGAGTTAAACATGAGACAGAGGAGATGGGTGGCATTAATCAAGGATTATGATTGTACAATTCATTACCATCCGGGAAAAGCAAATAAAGTGGATGATGCTTTGAGTCGAAAAAGTAATGCTTCATTAGCAATGTTGCGTTTGGAACGTGATCCTTTGGTTAAGGATTTGATGAACTTTGGCATAGAAGTTGTTGGTGCAGGATGTTCTTCTGTTTTGTTTCAGGTATCAGTGAAATCTTCCCTATCAGACAGAATCAAGCAAGCACAGAAGGAAGACAGTGAGTTGCAGAAAAAGGAAGAGCTGGTTCAGAAAGGTAAGTTGCCTAAATTCAACATTCATAATGATTGCGTTTTGAGATTTGGGAAGAGATTGTGTGTGCCTTGTGATTCAAAGTTTAAGAGAGAGTTGTTATGTGAAGCTCATAGTTCTCCATTTTCAGTTCATCCTGGCAGTACTAAGATGTACAGAGATCTGCGGGAGTATTACTGGTGGGATGGAATGAAAAGAGATATTTTTGATTTTACTGTGAAGTGTTTGACATGTCAACAGGTTAAATCAGAGTGGTAGTTACCAAAAGGGATGCTTCAGCCTTTACCAGTACCAGAGTGGAAATGGGAAAATATATCCATGGACTTTGTTGTGGGATTACTGGAGACATCTCGAGGTAATAATGAAATCTGGGTTATTGTTGGTCGCTTGACTAAATCTGATCATTTACTTTCTATACGAGATACTTTTTACCTAGATCAACTTTCATGTTTGTTTATTAAAGAGATAGTCAGGTTACATGGAGTTCCCCTCTCCATTTTATCTGATCGTGATCCCAGGTTCACTTCTAACTTTTGGAAAGGCCTTTAGAAGTCGTTGGGTACTGAATTAAATTTTAGTACAGCATTTCATCCTCAATCAGATGGGCAGTCAGAACGAACAATTCAGACCTTGGAGGATATGCTACGAGCTTGTTCGATGGATTATTAGGAAAGTTGGGACCAATATCTTTCTTTGGTTGAATTTTCATATAATAACAGTTTTCATTCCAGTATACAGATGGCACCATTTGAGGCGTTATATGGGAAGTGGTGTCGAACTCCAGCTTTCTGGGATGAAGTGGGTGAAAGGAAGTTGATGGGACCAGAATTGGTAGAAGAGATGGCAGAAAAAGTTCAGCTGATTCAGAAACACATGAGAACATCTCAGAGTAGGTAGAAGAGTTATGCAGACAACATGAGGAAGGATCTCTCTTTTGAGGTAGGTGATCATGTTTTTCTCAGGGTTTCTCCATGGAAAAGTGTGATGCGATTTGGTAAGAAAGGAAAGATGAGTCCAAGGATCATTGGACCATATGAAATTCTGGAGAGAGTTGGATTAGTTGCATACCAGGTGGATTTACCTCCGATTTTATCTCAGGTACACAATGTTTTTCACGTTTCGATGTTGACAAATTATATGCCAGATCCATCTCATGTTTTGAGTCCAGAGGTAGTTCAGCTGGAAGAGAACATATCTTTTGAGGAACAACCAGTCCAGATTCTTGACCACAGGGAGAAAGTGTTACGAAATAAGGTGATTAATCAGGTAAAGGTTTTGTGGAATAACCACATGATGGAAGAGGCAACATGGAAATCTGAAAATGCAATGAGGGATAAGTACCCCCATTTATTCGATAAGTAAATAAATTGCGGGGAAACAATTTTCTAAAGGGGGGAAGGATGTACCATCCCAATTAAGTAATGAATACTAGATATTTTTATCTATGTCGATTAATTAATTAGATAGTGTTTTAGAGGCTTAAAATGAAAATAAATCCAATCTTAAGCCTGGAATACACTAATATTTTTAAAAGATTGTTTTAATACCTTTTGATGGAAAACCATTTATAAATATATCTTTTGACAATTTTATAAGCTATTTTTTTTAAAATAAACATATTCTTTATGATTGGGACATCATAATTTACTTTGTGTGAATTTTTGGTATTTTTCTGACAACGTTCATTTTTTAATGAATAGTGAAAAATACTACATTTTACATCAAAATGGCTTTTTAATCTAATTTATTTATATGATTAGATTATCTTTTGAATTGGTTATAAACTGAAATTAGAATATATTTTTACCATTTAATCCAATGGTTGTCATTAGGATTAATTTCACTTTAGAATTGGGCATAAACTAATGCCAAACTTTTCATAGATAATGTTTCAAAAAAACCCGCTATTTGTTTCGACAATGGGAATTATTTTTAAATCAATTATTTCAATTTCTGTGTTTGTAATTTGGTAAAATGGATTACATATTTTTAATTAGAAGGTCCAAATTATGTAATCAAGACTCTTTTGTTTTTTGACATTATGAATAGTAACGACAGTAATTTTCTTTAATTATCTTGATTAATGAGTAATCGGGTAGTTAAGGATAATAAAATAATATCATAATAATACAAAATGACACCAACATGTGTCCTAATTCTACTGGTTGTCTCATTTCCGACCATGGGATGCCTTGTGCCAAACTTGGGGGCCCCACGGAATCACTTTTGTTAGAAAGTGACTTATTATCTTTTTATTTTTAAAGAATGTTAAATGTAACAATGAATGTATCACCTGATTAAAACATTTTTAATTTTTTCTACATAGATGATATTTTAGACTATAAATATTCATTGGAAATATAAAAATATTTCCTACATCATAGTATTTTTTTCATAATTTTTAGACATTAAATAAATTACATTATTTATGACATCATGATGATGCAGCGATTACCTCATTAATAAAAGATTTAAATAAAATGAAAAGATAATGTAAAATATATGACCTAAACATGTCCAAAACCTATTGGATGTGTGGATTTAGAACCCTTATCACCTTACCCTCGAATTATATCAATGTGGGACCTTTTGAAGCCGAAAATAATTTTCAAATAAAGTAACATTTCCTTACTTTCCAAGAGTGCCCCTCCTCTCCTCTTATAAAAGGCCCCCACCTCTACCTCCTTACCCACACTCCCAAAGCCTTTGGCTCGGCCAAACCCTGCCCATTTTATCTCTCAACATCCCTCTCTTACTCCTTGAATCCTCACTTTGGGCATAAGTCTTCCCAAGGAAGCCTTTGAGCTCAAACCAAGGAGAGTTACCCGATTTTAAGGTAATGTCTTCACTTGAGTCCTTTTGTTTTATTTTGCTTCTCCAACCCCCTAAACTATTTTTATTCATTTATTTTGTAACAACTCCAATATCTTAAATATACTAGTATTTTTTTATAAGAATTATTCGAGCTACACTTACACACACCTACATCTAATGGTTAAAGAACATATTGTTTCTGTGGATGGTGAATTTATGCCTCCTGAAACGATGATTGTTCAACATTCTTTTAACACCTTAAAAGGTGTCCATTAAGATGAAACTATATTTATATATGATATATAATATGCTTATGTTTTTCTTAAGATTATTTATTTTTCATTTTGGGCATACCTTTATGGTTTCCATTATAGGTAAACGCGATATCTTCATTTAAGGAAGTGCGGACTACCGCCCCCTCAAAGTGATTTGATTCCTTAAATACCATATGTGGGACATATAAAGGATGGAAATATGATATTATATATGATATTATACTGGAATTATAATATACCTTTATATCATTATGATTCCATTCTATAAAATACGAAATAGAAATGAAAGTAGCGTTCATGCGTACGTACGGCTTACCGTCTCCATGAACGGTGAATTTCATTTCTTACCTCTAAATGATTATGTAATATTATAAATTCATGTATATACTAGATATATATGATATATACATCATGATTATAATTCTGGATATAATGGATACATGAACAACTTATAATTATAAAGGGTTTATTTTTGACTCAAGTACCAATGATCGTTAAAACGACCGTTATTAACTTAAATAATTACATAGTGTTCATGAAATGGAAATAAGTGATATAAAAGGTATAATGATATTGAAAAAGGTTCTTAAGAAAGTAGAAAGTAACTAAAGTTTATTATTCAGAACATTAAAGAATGATCGAGTCAAGTCGGACACGAGGTATGGGACTTCGTCTCAATCTCCTTTCATTGAGGCATAATTTGTTTTATACAAAACCTTCTTTTATATGGTGTATAAAACCCTTTGAATTTTATGTTTATTCAAAAGGAATGTTTTTATACGAAGCGTTTACTAAACGACAAAAGGGAATGTTTTTGTCGTACGTGTGCGGCGACACCGACTTCTCCGCCGCCGTGACCATTATTTGAGTTTCGGCTTCCCCTACAAGCCATACCTTTTTTTAAAAGAAAAATAAATACCATGTTTTACTTTTATTTTATTTTGGTATTGAAAACGGTTTTCATAATTTTTTTATATCAATGTGCCGTATTTATATCTTGTGATTGGAAGGTGGAAATGTTATGTTTCTTTTGTGCATGTTTTATGTGATACGATTATGTTGAGGTTCTTAGGCATTATTATGAAGACGGGTGGTTTCGTGATAAACTAAGGGCGGGTGAGCCCAATATAGCTCTCCAATGCATTGGGTAATGCGAAGGAGTGAAACATTAAGGTTTTTCTGAAGAGATTTAGGGAATATACTGTGATGGGTATTCCAAATGTAACCAAGAGGGTTACTCCCTACGTAAGAATGTTATGAATGCATCAAGTTACCTTTATGTCTTATGATTTCTAAGATTTATTCATGATTTGATGAGGTGTGTTAAAGTGCTTATGTTTTATGGGTAAAGTATGATTTCATTCTTATGTATATATGTACCCATGTTTCCTTTCCATATTTTTATATCCTTTACTGAGCTTTTTATGCTCATCCAAATTTTTTTTGAAATGTTTTTCATAGGTCAAGGGAAAGGTACATGATATGATGATAGTGTCAAGGAAGTGTTAAGAAAGAATCCATGTTTTATTTTAAATATGTTTCCATTGATGGGAAAGAAGAATACTATCTTTATGTAACCACTTTGTTTATATGTGGAATGTAATGCAAGTTTTATGATCTAATTCTCTAAAACTCTAAACCCGAAAAGATCCTCAATGTGTAATCTTGTAATAACTCAAGATTAAGTAAGGTTTAAGGCTGGGGCCTTATATGCCACATGATCAAGGTTGACATATTTTGAGTATGTCACATGATCCAGGTTGAAATTTCTGAAGGACTTTGCATGAACCATGTTGAAATGTCTGGAGGACATCGCAAGATCTAGGTTGTCATGTGTACAGAGTGTTTCAAGCCCTGGATGAATTATCTAGTGGATGTCATATGATCCACGATACCATGTCTTTGTGTCATCGGGAGACCTGGATGACTTGTTCTAGCGTCATTGTGTGACCTAGATGACTTGTCCCAGTGTTTTCACATGACATGGGCAACATGTCTGGAGGACATCACATGATCTAGCATAAATGTTCTGGGGACTTTGGAAGATTTGGGTAGTATTCCTAAGGGTGAAATGTGACCCATTTATATATGTCCAAGGTACTTTGAATTATCCAAATAGTTTTTCATGGAAGTGTTACGTGACTTGAATGACATGTCCAGGGTTTTCCATGTGACCTTAGTGAGTCATGTTATGTTCAAGAAAATAATTTTATAATTTCTTTTCATTAGGTTCCAAAATTTTTAGTCTCTAATTTTGACTTTTTTTTATTTTTTCCTCATGTTTGTCAAGTATTAGCTTATTATTAGGTTTCCTGTGATCCAGTTGAAATGTAGGACTTCCGTCGGATAATCTATCTCGATACTGAATAATTCTAGAATGTGATCATTGAGTTATATTGAAAATCATGTATTCATGTCATGTGATCCTTCATGTCATTCCATATATTTTTATCTGGTAAAATACCATGTGATCATGTGATTGGACCTCTCTCAGAAGTCTACTCATACCTCCCATGTGTGAGGGATCATCGATTGATGCATTTTTTATATTGATGGGGATAGTTGTATAGGCTTTTCCACCCCAATTATAAACCCCATTACATGGAGTGTATCTCATAGATTTGTGTTGGAGATGGTGGAGGGTCTTAGAGCTATTTGTTTCACAGTATTCTTCGGCAGGTCATCCTGGGGGTGTTGCATGATTTTCAGGGACTACAAGATTATCTATTCAATACCCCATCTATTTTCCTTTGGCGAATCAAATGGTTCTTACCTAACTTTTTGGACATGACAAAGATATTCCACAAGTTTATTCTGACATGTAAAGAGTCCTTTTATAGATCTGGATACCAGTGGAAAGGCTTGTGTGTAATCAAAGGTGACTTGTATGGGATCTTTCATGAGGCAAAGGTGGATTTCAAGGGGGGTCCTTCTGGAGATTAGGCCATCATTCTGAATCGATTTTTCATGTTCATGCTAGTTGGTCGCGGTGGGTATCACATCATTGATGGCGATTGATCGTGACATATAAACTTCTTCACATGAAGTCCATTATATCCTCCTTCCAGAAGAAGACTCCACCTTTTCCCTATTTATTTATTTTTTCGTTTTACAAGGGTAGGATACCTCATGTAATTATGAGATTGTTATCAAACACAAACACTCTCTCTATTTGTGATGTGTCACATGACCAATAATGGGTCTTATAGTGATGTAGGATAATTTTCATGGAAAAACACCTTGATTGTCTATAAAGCCAAAGGGTCTGTAAAAAATCAACTTTAAATTTCTAAAACACTTCGCCTGATGAAGGTGACATGTCAATGAGCTCTTGTGAGACAAGGTGGGCATATCGCCATGGCTTTTAAAGTGTCTTTAAAACTATGGGGATGCAGTGTATGAAGATCAAAAACCATAAAGTTTTTTATATTTTGTATATTTTAACCCCTTATTTTAAAAGGATTTTTCAATGGTTGTTTGATGCCTACTGGATGACAAGTCACATGACTTCGGAGAGCATATCTGGTACCTATCACATAATTAGTGAGTGTCATAGATTCCTAGATGAGAAAAAGGAGGCTTGTTAAAGGGGATATTTATGAACATAGTTATGTCATATGCTACACAATAATCATTCAACTGACCTTATGAAGGTCATTCGATCATGTGTATTTTAGAAGATCACAAGTTCTATGTGTTTTAACCACCTTCCCTTCTTCCATTTTTTAATGAAAAATAATACCCATTATTTAGGTATATAATCTCTTTTGGATTTGTACATGCTCGTCTTGGAGGCACCAAAAAATGTCCATGAATGAATTTTATGATTCTTATCCTTAAAATTGTGGGGATTTAAATAAATTTTTTTGGATCTTTCTTTAATGGGTTTTACATTTTAAAAGATAATAAATCAAAAAGGGATTTTTGTCTCAAAGTTCATTATTTGGGTCGTAAGTATTGTTATGTACCTATCTTATTCTATGAGGTGTATATACTGCCCATTTGACATGTTATATCATCGAAAGATTTCTTTTAAAAAAAATTCATGTTTTATTTAATGATATACTTTTATATGGATTATGAATCATAGTTACCAATGTGGTAAGAGTTTCATGATACAATCTCATCATTTATTAAGATTGATTATGATTATGAATATGATACTGAAATTTTATGATCTATCTCTCAAGATACTCATTAATTTTATTAAACATGGGTTATTTAATGATAATACGTTTTACCTTTATTTCCGTATATTTATATATTTAAGATTTCAAAATAATTTTTCTAAGAAAAATCATATTTTTAGTAGAAAACCCTTTTTCCTCCAAAATATTTTTTTTCTGAAAATGAATTCAAATTTTTTTAAAAAAAATTATAGTGGAAAGGATATTTTCGATAAGAAATGTTTGAAATGATTTTCAAATATTCCATTATAATTTTTCAATGTTTTTTCAAATAAAATTATTTTTAAAATGTTTTATATGTAAGGAAAAGTTTTTTTCAAAGTAAAATGGATGTTTTCCTCATGAAATGTTTTAAATTATATTCATAGATTCATTTAAAATTTTAAAGGTTATTTTCAAATAAAATTATCTTTAAAATTTTTTGTTTTTAATGGAAAAAAATCAAAGTGGAAGTGATATTTTTCTCATGAAATGTAATAAATGATTTTCAAATATTTCTTTATATGTTTTCAGGTATATTTTAAAAGAAAATTATTTAAAAAATCTATTTAAAAAGTGATTTATGAATAAAATATTATATTTTTCAAGAAATAGTCAAAGTGATTTATAATTCAAAATCATGTTTTTGTCTAAGATGGCATTTTTTGATGTAACACATCATAATTGGGGTTTTGAACCAAGGATATCATTCTAATTCTTTCTCTAAATGGTGCACTATGAAAATAATTTTATGAAACATATTTTTATTTCTTATTTTATAACATGATAAAGTTATTATGAATCCCACTTCTTTTTTCATGATTTATTATATTATTAAATAATTAAGTGATTATGAAAACTATTTATTTTCAACAGGTTATGTTATGATGAAATGTTTGTGAAACCCATTTCTTTTTTATGGGGTTCGGATATGATTAATCTTTTATGATCCTATGGCACACATATATATTATCATTCATTATGTGATGGGTGGGATCTATATATCCCTATAATTCATTGATTAAATATTTATATCTCATGTGATAACAATGGAAAATAAGTCAATGGGCTTGATACACTGTGGTAAATAGGTGTATCTTGATCTGCTATGGGAAATAGGTGAATCCTAATCCACTATAGGAAATGGGTATGCCCGAATCCACTATTTGAAATAGGTGTGTCCTCAATCATAAAGTGAAATAGGTGATGAGTCTTGATCCACTATGTTGACGGTCCTTGAATTTAACCTTTATGTATGAAATTTTCTTAATATTTTGTTATGGTTCCACACTTTTATGAGATGATCTCATGGTTCATGATTAATTTATGATGATTTATTACCCTTATGGTCCATCGTTTCTGAAATGATATAGTTTTATTCCATGAATCATGTTTATGATATATGAATGGTTGGGTATGAACTTCATAAGTTATGATCATGATCAAAACCCCTTATTATTATCTTATGCTTGTATATAATCATAAATTGATATTTCTTATGTTTACCCTCACTGGGAATCTGATCTCACCATTTCATATTTTTCCATCCCTAGGTTAGGAAGAATGGTAAAGGTAGGTTTTTCCTAATATGAGTGCTATGTGAGAAGATATTTGTGGGATATGTTGAATATATTTCAAAAAAATAGAAGATTGTATACCATGTCTCCAATGACACTAAACTATTAAAGTTCTCAGGCATGTGTTTGTGCAATTTATTGAATATTCCTCGACAAAAATTTAAAATCTATGAATGAATATCCTAGATCTCTAAAAAATACACCTCATGAAATAATTTAGGTTTATAACATATCATATGTCTCATAGAAAACAATTTTAGACAAGAAACCCTTACATTCATCATAACATTTATGGGATAATTATTCCATATGTCAATTATGTGTATAAAAATTTATTAAATATATAATAATTATAAAAAAACATAAGATAATAAAAAGTCATTACACATATAATATATGATTATTAAATATAATTAATAAGTAATATAATTCAATGAAAATAAATTGAGTTATGAAGTTCTTTACCACTTGGTAACATTAATTTCAAAACGTCTTGGTTGAAATTATCACAATTGAAAATTAAAATTCCATTAGATAGGAATTATTCATTATATTACAAGTAAAATTGGTAGTATATACAACTTCTAAAGGAAATTAGGTTCATAACCTTAAAATATGACTCATTGAATGAAAAGTGAGACAAAGTCCCTTACCACCTTAGTATTATTTTGAATAAAATCTCATGAAATGGTAAACCTAAAATGGTTTTGTAAATACCAATAATTTTAATGAAAATAATCATAAAAATATTTCATGTTCATTATATACACCACATAATAAAAATAAGTGATGAATATGGAATATCTCTCTCATAAGTAAAAGTGATACAAGAAACCCTAACCTTGAGTCCAACTCGTGATGTATATTCTTTATATTCCTGAATAATAAACATATTTTAATTATTTACTTTAATAATAATATTTTTCATTTTTTTATTCTATTTATTTCACTTATTAATATTTTATATAAAATTAAATAATCAATTAAGTGTATGTGAGATATTTTGATGATATTTGACTTATGTGACCAAAATTACTTCAGTAGGTTGACCGTGGTCAAGGAGGTCACTTTTTCAAAATATACAAAATAATAATAAATAAATATTTATAATATCTATTCTAAAATTATAATTTTAAAACCAATCATGTAATATTCTTAACAAAATTAAACTATGTTTGGATCATAGAGACGGTAGGTCGTACGTACGCATGAGTAACATTTCAATTTTTCAATGATAATTATTAAAATAAAGAAATATTATATATTTAAATAATTAAATCATATAATAAATAACATATTATTTATATAAATATACTTATATATATCACAAATGGACTAAGTGATGAAAAAAAGTTGCATTGCTTTGTGGGGGTGGAAGTCCACATGTACACACTAATGATGTTATCTTTTAAACTATAAGAAATAAAATGATATATTATATTTTTAGAATTATAAATATGTCATTAATATTATAATTGTTTCATTTATATCACATATATATATTTATTTTATCATTATTACCTTCTATTTAAATAATTAGTGAAAAATGAATCACATTGCTTCGTGAGGCAGTAGTCCGTTATACAAATGAGAGATGTTATCATATCCTCGAATGAATATAATTTAATAATGTATATTTCATATAAAAACTCAATAAGTATATATATTTTTATAACATAATAAATATACATTATTTCCATCATTATAACCATCTGTGAGAGGTTTTGATGGAAAATGAATGACATCAATTCATGAGGCGATTGTGCGTCGTACACAAGAATAATGATTTTTTATCCCATTTGATGGAAGTGGAAATGGATTTTGGTCATGAAATTTAAATAATAAATGATAATTATATTATAGATACGTTTTTACTATATAATCATAATTGTATAAGATTTTAATGTTGTCGAAGAAGAAATAAAATAAAAATTATTGGTTGAGCAAGATACCCCTTCTTCGAACAACCTCCTGATATAATCAAAAGAATCATTCTTAGTATGCATTTTTTATAAATATAATGGTTATAATTCATGGGTTGGTACATAAGGAAGATATTTGTGTATGTATTGGTGCATAAAAATGGATTATAAGGAACAAAGATGAGAGGAGAGGGAATGACCATCTTTAAGTGAGGTGAGGGGCACACATGTAATTTTTTAAAATAAAAAAGTATATGCATGTTTTTCACATTCCAAAAGGCTAAAAAATAGATCTTTATCAATAAATATACCTTATAAGGTCTGAATAGGAACATAATATAGATTTTATAATGTTTTTAGGTCAATTTAACCCTTTCCTTTTAGTTTAACCCCGATAAATCTGTTTTTACCCTAACCGTGGTAATTATTTTTTACTACTTCATCTATTAATTATGATAAAAATTTAGGTTGAAATTAGATAATGTAAATTATTATTATTAAAAATATTCAATAAATTTTAACAAAAAAAATTCACAAAATTTATAGAATTTAATTTAAAATTAATCCTGATGGCGCGATAAAAAAGATGGTTTTCAATAGGTGTATTTTTTAAGAAAATGATTATTTTATATTTACTCAATGACCAGTATTAATCATTATATGAATTTAAATTAATATTTATAGATATATAATCTATAAATTAAATTTAAATAACTCCTCATTATTGTTTTTTAAATTAAATAAAATTAAGAAACCTTTTTCACTTCAAAACAATTTTCAGAAAAACCCCATTTTAAATCCAAAATTATTCTTATAATAAGATCCAATATAATTTTTATTCAAAATAAAATAGTTGGATTAAAACTAAATAAATAAAAATTATGTTACTTTAAATCATATTCAATAAAATTGTACATTTAAATTACTTAATCAATTGAAATTAAATGACATTTTTATAAAAATCAGTATTTTTCAATATTCACTTTAAAATAAATATTTTTTGAAAAAAACAAAAAATTTCACCTTAAGTATATTTTTATATAATAATATAAATAATTAATTCCAATTTATAAAATCCATTTTATAAAAGTTGAAAAAAATAATTTTAATTTATATGCGCAAAGTGATAAAAGAACCTTTCAGAAAAATTCATTTTTTCGTGAAACATTTTTTTATTAAAATGATTCTAATTTTATTTTATAATAAATATATTAATAATGAAATTATTTTATAAATTTTTAAATCATATGATTTAAATAATTTATTGAGTCTTATTTATACTTATCAATTTAGCGTGTAGCTTATAATGGTCATATTTAAAAAAATATTTTGTTATTCATTTAAGATCGGTCCTGCGTTTCTTTTACGCTAATAAGAATAGCTTAATTTTTATGTTCATTGGTTTTTAAATTAACCCCCCCCCCCCATTTAATAAATTTAATTCTCAGAATTTGAACATTATATTTTCAAAAAATGTCTGTACATTTTAAAATAAATTTTTTTGAATCACGTATCATAAAAAGGGATAATAAAAAATTATCTTAAAAGAGGGAAAGATAAATACACAATTCGTTAGGTTACTAGGTTTACCCATTGTAGAACATTAGCATAAAATGAATATATGTAAATATAATAAAATCATACATAATTTTGGGGTGTGATAGAGATCATTGTTCATAAGAAAATGAGTGATTAATAAAAAGTTAAGGACCTCAAAACCATAAACCAAAGAGGTGTGAAGAAAGATCATTAATGTCATCAGAAATGATGGGAATAATAAAACATTTTATATGAAGATCTTTTTTATAGAGTTGAATAATTATGTTACAATATATACTAAGATAATAATGAAATATAGTTACATTATTAGTATAATTTCATCCTTTAATCAATTTCTTCCACAATCTCATACATTTCTCCTAACAATTAGTATTCAAGATGAATTTTTATTCATACTGGAAGTACTAGGATTAGATTTTAAAGGACCACATAACCATAAAAGTGATAATAAATATATTTCACCTGTATTTAGATGTTATGAAAAAAATGGATATAATTTTTTCAGATGTTTCCCAAAATGAATAATATTTTATATGATGAAATAATGCATTATTCTTCAAAATTTAATAGTAATACCCAAAGTTCAAAAAAAAATCATTCCAGTAGTAAACAACCCTATATTCTAAATAACCTTGATATCCATCATCATATAAACCCTAAATTTAATAAATAAATTTAAAAAATTCCATAAAATATAAATTCATAATTTACATTAAACCAAAGATTCACATACACTTAAACCCAATAAACATTCTCTTAAAATGTAATTAATCACTTTAATATCTAATCAATTATAACACCAAAATGGTCTCCTAAGAATTTTTAACTTATTTTCAAACTTAATATTTTATATCTATTATGTTATCCATAAATCCCAAGATAAACTAACATGAAAAAATTATAATCTTTAGAGTTATATAAACCCTGCTCTGATACCAACTTTAACAGCCCCAAACACGCACTCCTGAATCCGGCGTAAAAAACCAGGACTTTAAATTTATAGATTTTATACAATTGAAGGTGACCCAATTTTTTCCATTGAAATTTTATATAGTCAACAGGAAATATTTTATCACTTACATACCCAAGGGCCTTTTAGGTTTAGAGTTTTATAGAATTTTGATAAACTCTTACAAAAACAAAACATATGTTTTCAAGTGATTATTTCTTCCACTAAACCAATATTTTCTTATTTCACAATATGTCATCATCATCATCCATATAAAATACTTCTATTAATAATTCATTTAAAATCATTCTTTATAACCAAGTAATGAAGAAACATAAGAAGTGTGAGCTCCAATTTTCAGTAATAGTAATCATAAGAATTAAAAATAGAATATCCTCAGTGAGCATAAGAATATCATGAGTGTATTATGACATAATCTAATTCCATGATAATAACATAATAATATTCATACCTATTAATACTTTTATAATTAATCATGAAACATGGAAGAAATCATAATTATATGAAAGATTCTTAAGAATAAAGAATCATGAGTTGTGTTATTTTAATCTTAATCAATGGAATCATTAGAAACCCATATCATGCTTAAATAAATTTTATTGGTATCATGGAACATAATTTATATCACTCATTTTAAATACATTTCATAAATAATTGGATCCTGATTAAGTTCATTGGATAAACCATTTGGTAACTTCCTTCTTCTGGGATCTAAAGACATAGAACGTTGCCTAATTAATTAGAGTGTTATCTTGGAACTTCTATTATATAATCTATATCAGGCTCACCCATTAGCTATAATGGGGCTAAAATCATTATATAATATAAATTTATTACAGCTTTTCATCATCAATAACTTCCATTATAGTTCATGAATAAATTTTTTTAAATCATTCAGTTTTTAAAAAAAATCATTGTTATTTAATTTTTTGATTCACCCATAGAAAAGAAACAAGTTCAAATTCAATCTTTTAATACATCTAGACAAATAATAATGATGGTCTCAATTACACATATTTTTAATAGTGTGTATGTAACACAAAGGATTATTTTAATTGATGAATGGAAATACCATTAAAATTTCACTAAAACCATTCTTGAGACAAATAACATTATCACTTTTAGTAAAATAATGAGATATAAAATTAGATGTATAATAAGTTTGAAATATCACTTGGAACATCTCTTGGATAAAATAAACTTTTCATTTTTAGAAAAAATTTAAAAATATTAAACATTAAAGAAATAATTTTCTTTCAAAATAACCATTGAATCATAAAAATTGTGATTTTAAAACATTATGTGGTCATGAAAAAAAATCTATTAAATGTGAGTGTAATAAAATAATTATTCCTTTATCATTTTCAGGTAAAATTGAAAAGGTGAATCATTTATAAAATTATAGAAAGATTCCCTTTAAAATAATTAAAACTCCAATTATGGGTAAAATTGAATTTAAAAAATATTTTTAAAACATTTTCAAAGACATTTTTAGTAAACATGGATTTAGAATAAAATGTATTTTTTATTGAAAATAGAAATTATGTGGGATTTTCTAAAAAAAAATTTCTTAAATAATTTTATTTGACAATGAGAGAAAAATGGAGTTACAACTTGAAATCATCATGAATAACCAGTGCAGAAGAAAATGAATTTGGATTATTTAAAAAATGATAAAATAATTTAATTCATTTTAAATTCATGTATAATTAATCTCGATTAAAAAATATTTTTTAAAATGGATTCTTTATCACTTTGGTAACTCTTTAATCATAATCCCCATAAAATAATAACATCAAATGATACATTAAATAGTCAGATTATTCTATTCTTTCTAGAATTTTTTGTTAAATATCATGAAAATTATTATTTTAATGATATAAAATTTCAAATTGGTGGTAATACTCCCCATAGAATAATTTTAGTGTATAACATAACACATGTCCCAAAGAACACAATTTGAGACAAGAAAACCTTACAATGATCATAATGTTGAAGTGAGAACTATTCAATGAATCGATTATGTGTATCGAATTTAAATCCAAATAAAACAAGTGTAAATAAGAAATAAGCTAATAAAAAGAAATTGCACGCGTAATCTTATAATATTAAATATAATGAGAAGTAATATAACAAAATAAAAATAAATTGAGTTATTTTCTTTTGTTAATTGGTATCTTTCAAGTCAAACCCCCTTGGATTAAATAATTGAAATTGAAACATAACATACCATTATGTATGAATTATTCATGTTATTGTTTGTAAAATGGGTATTCTATTCACTATATAAAATAAATTACGTACATAACCTAAAAATAAGCCTCAATAAATGAAATTGAGACGAAATAAAATACTGATTTGGTAATCTCTAGATCAAACCCCTATAAAAGGAATAACCTCATATGGATTTATAAATAAAACATATTTTTTATGAAAATAATCATAAAATACATTCATGGGAGGTATATAAATCACGCAATAAAAATAAGTGGTGAATATGGTATATGTAATATGGATGTAAATTCCAGATTAGAAACCCTTACCTTCAGTCTAACACGACATGTACATTCCTTATCATTACAAATAATAAACATATGTTAATTATTTAATTGATTATGAAAACTTTTCGTGTTTATTATTCCATTAATTTCACCTATTACCATGATATATACAATCACATAATCAATTAAGTTTGCATTGGATATTTTGATGATATTTGGCTTATATGTCTAAAATGATCTTGGTACGTTAAATGTGATCAAAGAGATAATTGTTTCAAAATATACATATTAATAATCAAGAAATTATTATAATATTTATTAATTATTTTTCCTTTTAAACCCAATTATTAATTATGGTAATGAAAAATGATATGCATTGCGATCATGGAGACGGTGGGCCATACGTACGCGTAAGTAATGTTTCTATTTTTTAATGGTCATTAAGGAAAGATGGTAAGTAGTCTTTTATCTTTATATAACTATTATAAAATCATAAATAACATATTATTTATTTAAATATACCTATATATATCAACCATGTAATTTACTGATGAAAAAATATTCACACCACTTTGTAGAGGTAGTGGACCACACATACACACGAATGATGTTATCATTTTTCGTGGTAAGAAATAAAATAAAAGATTATATTTTAATAATGGTAAATATTTCATTAATATAATAATTATTTCATTTACATCACATATATATATATTAAATTTATCCTTATTTCCTTCCATATAAATCATTAGTGAAGAAAACGCACCATATTGATTTGTGGGGCAGTAATCCACCGTACAAATGAGTAATATTATCGTATCCCCACAGAAAAAAAAGTAAAAAAACTTGTTTGTGATATAATAAATCCATGAGTATAAATATATTAAAAATACCATATATATACTATAAATATATCTTTATAACATGTTGTGAGAGGTGATGATGTAAAACAAATGACATCATTTTGTGAGGAGGTAGTCTTCCGTACACATGAATGATGATTTTGTTACCAATTTGACAGAAGAGTAGATTGATTTAATTTATTAAATTATCATAATAAGGTATCAGTAAATTTTATATGATATTTTATTATATAGTAATTATTGGAGAATATTTTAAGAAATACTATTATAAATTAAATAAAAATGAAAGGTAAATCATGATACATATTCTTTAGACAACCTCCTTAGGTAAGCACCAAATTCCTTCTAACCATGGATTTCTGATCAAAATAATGGCTTTAGGTAATGGGTAGGGGAGTAAGGAAGATAATTTGGTGGTTATTTACCAATAAAAAGGTATTTTAATGTGTGAATATGTGATGAGATGGGGTGTCTTTATAAGTGAGGTGAGTGGCACAATTTTAATTTTTGAAATGAAAAGGGTTTACCCACATTTTTTAGATTACAAAAGGATACAAAATGAACAATTATAAAGACATAGATATTATAAGTTCTAAATATTTCTGGACAATGTATTTTATACATGTTTTGATATCATTTATCTCTTATTCTTCTTTTTTGGTTTAACCCTCTGGTAAATTCGTTTTTACCTTAATCGCAATAATTAATTTTTACTATTTTCACAATTCATTGTGGTCAGAAATTAAGTATAAATTATTCGATAATATAAATTATGATGACTAAATATATTTAATAAATTTTATAAATTTTAATTAATTGATGTGGAATAATATAATTTAAAATTAAACACACATACGTGATGAAAAAGTGGGTTCCCAAGAAGTGAATTTTTTAGAAAAAAGATGGTTTAATATTAACTCTATGACTAGTATTAATCATTATATGAATTTAAATTCATATTTATAGTTATTATATATGTTTTTATTAAAATCACTCCTCATTAGTGGGTCTTTTCAGTTAATTAAAATGGAGAAACATTGTGCACTTTAAAATATTTTTTAGAAAAATCGTGTTTTTAAAATAAAAAATAAACTAATATTAAATACAACATAAAGTTGATTAAAAATAAATTAATAGGATTAAATATCACTAAAAACGACTTATGGTACTTTATATATTGTTAAAAATATAATGGTACTTTTAAATTACATCATCTATTGAAAAGAAATGACATTTTTTCAAAAAATCTGTTTTCTCACTAATCATTGAAAAATCAATATTTTGTGAAAAATGTAAAAACATAACCATAAGTAAATTTTGAAATTAATATTTTAAAAATTAATTCAATTTTTAAAAATAAATTTTAAAAAGTTGTAAAAAAAATTATTTTTAATGTATGTGTGCAATGCACAAAGAAACCGCCTTCTAGAAAATTATAGTTTTTTCCGAAAAAATTTCAACCTCTTTAAAATGATTCTTATTTTATTTTCTAATCATTAGATTACCGTTTAATTTATTTTATAAATTTTTAAACCATATTATTTTAAAAAATTAATTATTCATATTTATACCTTCCAATTTAATGAAAATGTAATAATAATCATATTTAAAATAATATTGTTTTCATGGTTTGTTTAAGCTCAGTGTTGTCTGTCTTATACACTATCGATCATAGATTTCTTTTCTAAAATCTCAAGGTGTTAAAAAATTCCATTTGGTTCACCCCAACTAACACTAATCTAGGATAATAAGTCTTAACTATGAATTTTTAATGAGTTATACAATTAAAAATAATGGTTTACCTTATTGACATGGGTTGTAACATTTTGTCTTTTGTGTCTCAATTTTCCATGTGTGTTACATATATCCACACTCTTTTCATACAAAATGAAGGTACATTAATTTATGGTTTTATGGATCCTTGATAATTTTAAAAAATATTAAAAAAATTAATATTGTTATTAGTGTTAAATATATATCTGAAATATTTGAAAACCCAAAGATTAAGTCTGGTTTCCACCAATCCATAAATGTACAAAGAAATGTATAATTTTAAAATATTATTCATTAAAATGAAATTCATGTGTATTTTTTTATATTTTTGGTGAAATTATATTGTATGCGAAAGAAATTGGTGAACCATCATATGTTCTAAAGTAGCTAAAGCAAACACAAAACACAACCTAATTTTTCACTATAGGTTGGAGTGGATAACTCAAGAGGGTTTGAATTGGGTTTTCAAATAAACAATTTTACATAAAAATGGTGTAAAAAAATCCACCAAATTAAAAAAATGTATAATTTAACTAAAATATTTTAAGTATATATTTTCATCTTTTAAAAAAATTCTTAGAAGTTTGATCACAACTTTAATGAAATGAGTTTAAAAACTACTAAAACATTTGAAACAAATTTAATTTTTAAAACACCATATATAAAATACTTATTAAATATAACTATCAAATTACAAATTTGTAAAATATTTTTGAAAATTTAAAATAGATAATTTTAAAAATAGAGAAAATAAAACAATAAAACACCGCATGAAATAAAATAAGAGTTTCAGTCTCAAGTCGAGACCTAGTCCTCTCTACTTAGAAATCACTTGCTTCAAAGTGGTTTATTAAAAAAATAAACTAATCCACAACATGGAATAATTTTTAAATAAAATAATAGTAGACATGTAGTATAGGATATGCACAACCTCTCATATGGTTCTATGTTAGATGAAAGATGTGAAATAATGAAAAAAAGAGCATTTACCACAATTTAATTCAATAGAGAAGAATATTTTGAAATATAAAATGATTATAATAAACATAGCTCAAAATTTATTCTAAAATATAGAGTTAAATTGATGAGAATATGAAATTTTTGAAGAATCTCAATATTCTCAGTTTTGGTTAATCAATCATCTTTAAAAATTTCCACTAAGAGCTTCAACTAAATTTACATATATAAATTAAGAAAACATGGTGTCATGGAATCATTGATAGTGTAAGTCCTCTATGTATTAGTGTGTCTCTCAAGAACACACATATTATCTATATTTTTGTATATGAGATAAACTACTTCATAAATATATATCATTATCCAACTATTCATTGAATGATATTCATAATTTAATCCCTATAATAGTTATAGTCTTAAAATTACTAGATCTTAAATTAAGGCTAAAAAATATAGCCATTCGATATTCGAAAATACACCACTGCTTAATTTAGACATGGTCACTTTGTCTTCAAATAACTCACAGTGACTTTGGTAACGGTTATTTCACACTGTCAGTTGGAATGGTAAATTTCCATTGTATATTTCCATGGTCACCTGGGATAGTCACTTGGCACAATAACATGACTTGATCATGTGGTAACTTATTTTCTTCATACAGTCACTTTCTTTCTTCATTGATTCACTTTTTTTCTTCATCTAATCACTTGAATTACTCATGTGATCACTTGTTTTGTTCCAGTGATAACTTCACATTTTATTTTTGTCACTTTCATTCTTTGTGTGGTCTCTTAATTTATACTTTCAGTCAATACATTACACACACATGGTCTGTTCAATACTTAGAGAAATTTTACTCACATATCACATGGTAACAAGGTTGTTCATGTGGTATGTTGATTCCTTCATAGAGTCACTAGACCTTTAATGTGTGGTAGGTTTAGTATACATTCGTACATATGAAATTCAACGCATGGTCAAAATTTTCTCATCTAACACATGGTGACTGGAAGGTACATGTGGTCACCTTTAGTTCAATTTGTAGTCTCTTCCACAAGGTCACTTGATCTTCATGATCACTCAAACTTATTCACATCGTAGATTGTCATGGTTACTTCAATACTTATAAATCCTAATAATTGTGGCCATAAAATAGCTGACTATCATGAAACATGAAATTCATTAGTGACCTAAGAAATTTGATTTGGGAGTTTTAAACTAATTTGGTTCTAGACTAATCCAACAATATCCACCTTTCTGATGATTACAAATCATGACATATAAAAATTTTAATTGTATACAACATAAAGATATTTTCAAAAAATTAAAACATAAATTTCAAAATTCCTCTAATTTTATCATATTTTACAATATATCCCAATTTTTGGATTATCAAAAAGGATACAAGAGGGAAAATAAAATAAAATAAATAGTATTAATATATTTAGAAAACATAATTAGAAATTTATAAATATAAATGAGGATAAATTTTTTTTTCATTAATTCATCAAATGATGAAAAAAATATTAAAATAAGTGTCCCTATCAAGAATTAAAATCAGAAATATAATTAGAAACATTATTTTTGTCACTAGGGAGTATAGGTTCATTTCCATTTGAGGTAGAGGTTGAGGCTGGTTGGATATATTGTGGTACAGAGGTAGAGGTAGGGTCTTAGAATACTACACACCTAGAAAACATATGTTGGTGTTGAAAATATTGTCTAAGATACAATAAAAATGGATTAATAGATTAGGTTTTAGTAGAATGAGGTTTGAAAGTAATGGGTAAGACAAGAGTATATAGAATGGTTTTGTTTGAAATGTACTAGTATGGTCCTAGAAACCTAGTAAAATCATTTACTGATCTTGATCCATGTACCATAGCTTGAAAATAGTCCTCATTGATCTTCATGAAGTCTTTAAGGACTAGAGTTAGAACTTTAAACTTCTCCACATGATACATAAATTCTTGATAAAAGTTAGGTATCCTCAAATCACTATCAGTAGATCTCAATTTATTTTTCAGGTTTTCATTAGTGAAGATCCTATTGAGATATAAGTCAATGGATTTTATAATCATATCTCAATCTCTTCTCAAAAGTTTTAAATCATTTATAACTTACTCTAATGTCTTAAAATAATTTTTAGAAAACCATAAAATACAACTTATCTTGTATTTTTAAACACATCAAAAACAACATTCAACCCATCCCTTGTGAGTTCTCTAATTCCTTCTTTATTCACAAAAAAAATACCCAAGAGGAGGAGGAGAAGTATATGTGGAATAAAAAACAATAAATTTATAAATCTATGGTCTAGCATCGACATCATATCTAAAATATCTATCAACAAAGAACCCACTTTTCCTTTTAAGTCCTCAATCCAATTTTTTATAAATCTATTTGGAGAAGGAATCCTTGTTGAAGATGAGAATTGACTAAAGTCAATGTTCTTTCTATATATTCTTATTAAATACACTCTATATAGTGCCTAAAACCAATGAACAATTATTTCATAACACCCATAAAATCTTATTTGAATTCTTACAAATAATGTTTTTTCATAAAAAGGGTGATGAAGGGGTAGAAGGATGTAAATGATTAGAAGAATCAAAAGTCAATTTCCTACCATCTAATTCATACTCAATATTTAGTGACTTAGCTACCAAATATTGGACTTCAACCACATCAAAATAATCCTTATAAGCCTCATGAACATATATACTGATATATATAATAGTTTTTGTTAAATTTGTTCGCTTGGGTTCCTCAGTAGCCTTGGTTAAAGTATGAACAAATATATATTTCATAGTTTAGTTTACTTAAGTTATTAGAGAATACACCTCAAATATTTCCTCAGATTCAATATAAACAATCAATGATCCTTCCAAACCACTATGATAAAAAGGTATGATAGATCCACCATCATATGTTGGGTTTCACTCATACTCATCATATTCATCAGTCTTAGAGTAATAAAGACCTCACATTATTGACCCTGGAAACTTCTCCCCCTTAGAAGGTGCATCTGGTACACTGGGCCAATGAGTGATTCCAATAATAGGGTACTTCTATGATAATTCACCATTCTCTTCATACTCACCTAATTCATACCATTTATGTTATTTAGAAAAACAATTATAGAAACATTAGTGACAACAATATCCTCATCTCATAACACATCTTTGTGAGATGTTACAATTAATGGAGATCCATGAGGTCCAAAACATACTTCTAGAAAAGATTTTATTTGATCCTCATAAGCTACCTTGGATCCATCATGAATTTATATCACTTTAGGTTCCTTTTATTTCACTTCCATAATAAAATCATCCTCATCAGAAGAAGAATATTCTCCAACAATATTTGGTGCAAGACATGGATTCAGTAGATCCTTGGTCTAACCAAATACTTTAAAGGATCAAACTATTCATACAAGTGTTTACTACTATCCATCCATTATTTTCTCTAGGGATTAAAATTTACACTCATATTTCTATAGATGTTATGAGTTAGGTATAAAACATCGACGGAATTATCATTTCATATCTATGATGCACTAATACCTTATAATCCAAAAAGATTGATATAAACTTTGGATATTTAAGGAAATTGAATTTTGAAAAATGATTGCATAGATCATTTATATGCCTCATCGTATTCTTTAACAAGTTTATCATGATCAATTATTCATCATTTATAAAAATAATAGATGCTAGTGATTTAGGATACAAACGTCTTATTTCCTAGGGTAGATCAAATGTTGAATAAACTTAACCAACAATAATCATTATCCACTACACTCAACTATGGTTAGTCTCCTAGGATTCCTATTCCTAGTCAATTCCTCAAGATAATTTTAAAATTTTAAATGGGAATGGTTTATTATATATTAAATCTTATAATATTTATGCTAACCATTATTAGGAACACTTAATCTATTTTCTGAATGTTTGGATGAAAAATAAAAAACATCTCTATTTAACATTCTTTGAATAGTGTCTATTTTATTTTTTAGGGATGAATTTCATATGACTGTAAAATAAGTTAAATGTATTTAGATATAATTTCTTACCATTTTCCATAATCCATTCACTCCATCCATGTTTCTGAATTGATTTCCATAATAGGTATTTATTGGACTGAATCCACTAAGCATCTACACCTTTTTTAATGTAGATGGGTTGATTGATCAAATGATGGTTTCATTAATTAACTGTAGATATATATCTACCATAATGCTTTTTTGTTATCATTGGAGGAAATAATTCAGTTGGAAATGATGCATTAGGATATCTTTTCATTATTAATATTTTGTGTTGTGATTCAATTTTTGGAGGTTAATGTTTGTGAGTGAGGGA
Organism: Viscum album; assembly: GCA_963277665.1. Classification (NCBI taxonomy): domain Eukaryota; kingdom Viridiplantae; phylum Streptophyta; class Magnoliopsida; order Santalales; family Viscaceae; genus Viscum; species Viscum album. The sequence goes on from OY728147.1 coordinate 222,412,800, forward strand.
GGGAAGGTGCATATTTAATAAGAAAGGAATTTTTATGCAATGGATGTGAGCTGATTAATACTCTAATTTTAATTTTAATTCATTAATTTTGGGATTAAAAAAATAAAAAAAAATAAAAAATCCCTCCAACACAACTTAGTAAAAATATCAAACACAAATATACATGATGGGTATATTGACATTGTATTAATCGAAAATAAGGTATAGTATGTATAATTAACAGACTAGTAAAATATCATGGTATGTATAGAGACCATGGATTCAGGGTACGTATAGTTACAATGTAAGTAAAGTCTCATGGAGGGGATAGTTACTGCATAATCAACCGGTCATGGTCACATAAATATCCATATGGATTAAACCTTATGGTTACATACCAATAAGTGCAGTGGGTTTTTTTAGAAAAATATCAAAATTATAAAAGATATTAATAAACATTGAAGTTAATATTTTATAAAAAAATTAAACAAAGATAAGAGTTTGAAATAAACTAAAATATTTGGGAATAGTTGATCATTCTTAACTCGTGTCTACTATAATTCAATCACTTGGTATTTAATATATTTGTAAATATGTCTGTAATATGATGTTATGTACCAATGAATTCAACAGTAATATATCCTTTTTGGAAATGGTCTCTCAAAAATTGATGTCACATATCAATATGTTTTGTCCTTGAGTGATATATAGAATTTTTATTAATATTTATTTCACTTGTATTATCATAGTTTATAAGGACATGTCAAAATTTGTTTCCTTATTATAGTAAATTTTATTTGATCCACAAAATCGTTACAAAAACAACTTCTTGTAGATATGTACAAATATTTAGTAGTGGATAATGTAATAGAAACTTTTTTCATATTACACCATGAAACTAGAGACTAGACTAAAAAGTGACATGTTCCAGTGGTACACTTTATGTCTAAATTAGAGCCACTAAAAATGGTATCTGAATGACTATGTCAAATTCCTATCCTCTAAAATAGAACCATCATAATTTTTTTGTACTTTTAATGAATTTAAAAATTATTTTTATAGAATTAAAATTTTATTCCTTTGGATATTCTTAGAAACATGCACACATTCACACACTAAATATAATATTAGATCAGATATAGGTTAATTATAGTAAACATCCAATCATACCTATATAGATGTGGTGATCAACTGGTTTCCCAGTTTTATTAAGACCCAACATACATATTTTACTCATGGGAATATCAACCTTTTATTTCTATCAATATCAACTAATTTTTGAATATTATTACTCTATTTACATTGATTTAAAATAATCCTTCCCTTATTTTGAAAAATATGAAAACCAATAATGATTTTTAACTCACCCATTAAACTCATTTTAAATTCATCTTGAATGATTTTATAAAATTCAATACATAAATAATTTCTTGAAGATCCAAATATAATACCATCAACATATATTTTAACTACCAAAACATATTTTGAAATTAATTTAATAAATAATATAGGACCATTAATACCTTTTTGAAAACCTTATGAAATAAAAAATGAATTGAGCATATCATCCCAAGATCTGGAATATTATTTTAAACTATAAAATAATTTTTTTATTTATAAACATGATTTGTAAAATTTAGGATTTGAAATACATGGGGTTTGTTCAAAAAAACACCCTTAACAATATATCCATTAATAAAAGAACTCTTGAAATCAATTTGATATAGTTTTAAATTAAAAAGTACTACATTAGAAAGAAACATTTTAATAGATTCAAAGTCCAACATTTCATGCAAAGTTTTATTCGTTGTTAAGACCTTCTTATTTATCATATCCTTTTGCAACTAGTAAATATTTATTTCTAAATATAGTTACAAAATAATCAACCTTATTTATAAAACCAACATAGAGAAAATGCTTATGATGTTTTCAGTTCTTTAAAATAGTTACCAAATTTTTTTATTCAAATTTATTCAACCCTTAATACATTTCCATTACCTATAATCCATTATATATAACATCAATGATATTTTCATGTTAAATCTGTTACAAAAAGGCTTGGAATTCAACCTTGTTTCAAATTAAAGTTACAGTCAGATTTCATCTATTCAAATCTAAAACTATATCATATAAAGGATGGCCTCTATGAGTAATAATTACTCTTCTAATAGAATTACTTTTTATTCCATATTCTTCTATGGGATTTGGTTCAAACAGTTCCTTTATACTGGGAGTTTTTCTACAAAAGGTTTTACAGAACCATCTTTTGGATTTGTTGAGGTATTGATATTCATGTTAGAAAGATCATACTTAAGGTTTCTAATGGGGGTTTAGACTCATGTAGATCATTCTCATAAAATTTTGCATGTATATATACTTCCACAATTTTGGTTCTTTTTTTAGACAGCATGCAAGATTTATTGGTGGATAAATAACCATGTAAGATTCCTTCATCCCTATTTGATGAAAACATGTCTAAATTATCCTTTGAATCACCAAACTCTAAAGTAATTAACCTTTAGTTTTCTTTCATTTCGAAAAACATATGAATTATTCTATATAAGTGATCTGATAAGAACCCTATTTATAATATAGAAAGTAATATTGATATCTTCTAACCCCAAAATAGGCATATATTTTATTCTCATTGATCGTAGGTTAGAAAATCTATTTAATATTCTTACTTATTATTTCTAAAACAACCTTATAATGGAGATTACTGAGAGAAAAAATTATGATTATAGCCATATAGTGAGTGTAATGTTTCAAATTCTTGATTTTCAAAAACACAGTCAAGATAACTACTTATGGTCTTAACAATAAGTCATTATGATTTAATACTTTTTAAAAAAATATAAAAATAAGAACAAGCTCCACGTTTGTGACCTATGAATAATACCAAAGTGTATCTAGAATAGTCTTGTACAAGGACATAGGAATAATTCTTCCCATTTAAGCTAGAAATGCTAAAAGATACAAAAAATCCCTAATGAACCAACTCTATGAGTTGATATGTTGAAACTTATTTCTTTATTATAAAATATATCTTATTATATTTCTTATTTTGATATGGGTTATAGAAAATGTATTTTAATAATTCTATATTATGAAGATCTGTAACTAAACCTTTCTTGGTTATATTTCTATGAGATTGAAGGTTGTGTCAGTCTCATATCCTATTATATGGTCGATATTCATTGTGAAAGACATTTAAAAATAAATAATTTGAGAGAATAAATAATCTAAATCAATTTCATAAACATTTTCATTACATAAATTACTAAGAACTAAATAAAAATTGGGATTTTAGATTCTGAAATCATTTTTTCCAAATTTAACATGATAACCATCATCACCTAATTATTTATTCTAATAATAATATACATTAAACCAAAAAAAATAAGAATTTTTAAATAAAAATAATAATTAAAGTTTCCATTTTGACTAATTCATGTTATTGTTCCTTCATGTTTTCACCAAAAGTGACATGTCCACCATCCACCTTTGTAAGGGATTAAAATATTGAGTAGTGTATAGTCATGTTTCTGGAGAATCCACTATCTGGATACAATAAATTATTACTATTAGTCTTCAAGAAGGTTTCTTGAAATGTTTTTTTCCTAAAACACATGTTTTCATTGTTTTCCTTACCTTCTCTAGTCAAGTAAAAATCACTAAAATTGTTCTTATAGGATATTTGGGTAACATTCATGGATTTATTTTTCCTTTTTCCTTTATCATCAAAATTTTTATTATACTTGAATTTTGTATATTTGTATTTGATATACCCTTTTATTTTTCATTCATAATTGGTCACTTCACCTAATTGATTTTCTAATTTCTAGTTCCCTCTTCTGTCATATTTTCTTTAATAATTTGATTTATTGAAGAATTTATTCTATATGTATACCTTATTAAATCATCTGGATAGATGTTCCATCTCCTCGTCACTATTAGAAATTGATTCATCCCCACTTTAACTATCTTATTTGATTTTATCCTTTAGCTATAAGTCATAACTATTGAAAGAAACTGATTTTTTCTTTGGTTTAACTTATTCATTACTCACTTTAAATTATTCATCATACATCATGAGTATTCCAATAATATCCTTCACTTATATTTTACTTATTTCACATGATTATTTAATGGAATCATAGGTTCCTATCCACTAATCTAATAAGAATCAAAGGAGTATCATCACTTTGTATTTCTCTTCAATTTTCTCTCCAAGTTCATTCATTACATTGAAAATTTCATTAGACCTCACATACATATCAAATATGTATTCATTGGGTTTAATAATAAATGTATCATATTTTATAGTGTTGATATTAAATATTATCTCTTAAACATTTTATGTTCCTTCATGATACACATAAAGTGTATCAAACATTTCCTAATCAGTAGATCAAGAATAAATTATATAAATATCATCTTCTATTAATCTATAGTATAAGGAATTCATATATTTCCTATCAAAGCCCTAGGGGGACTTAGTGGAATCACTCTAATTAGAAGAATAAGTTTTATTATATTTATTTTTTTCCTATATTACAATCTAAATATCAAATACCAAGCCCTCAATATGTGATTTCATTTTAATCATCCAATGAGCATAGTTGGTTCTTTGAAAATAAGAAGGCATATTAGTAGCTTTACCCTCAAGACGATTGTTATCCATAAAAGATATAAATTTAGAAATAATTTTTTTTTTGATCTTTTAGATATAAATATATTATAATTAAATGAAAGGTAAAGAAATAATTACTTATTTGTTACCAAATATTGGTCACAGTGGACAACTAAAGGGGCTGAATTGAGTTTCAAAACAATTTTTTTTAAATGATTTTAAAACTGAATCCCCCAGTTTTTAAAAATGTACTGAATAAATAATATAATAGAATTACATAATTTTATCTTCCAAAAAACATCTCATATGTTTCATCAAAACTAATTTAAAACATGTTTGAAATCACTTTCAACTTTTGAAACAATTTTACTTGTATCAAGCACGATATGTAAGACAATTATTGAAGATAGCTATCAATGTATTATTTTTCTATACAGTTTTGAAATATAAAACGAATATTTTTAAAAAATAGATAAATAAAAACAATAAAAACATAGTTTAATAAAATAATAGGTTTGGTCTCTAGTAGATACATAGTCCTCTCCACTTGGAAATCACTCACTAGTAAGTAGTTTATAAAACAAATAAAATGATCCACTCCCTTGATTGGTTTTTACATAAATCAATTTGTACAAAGGTTATACATTCTGCACACAGCCTCTTCTATAATTCTATATTGGATAATATATATAAAATAATGAATTAAATTGTTTCTATCTCACTTAAATAAAATACAGTAGCTTGTGTTAAATAATAAATACATTTGAAAAACACATCATGAAATCTAAGCTAAAACAGAGAGAGAAAGAAATGACAAGAGTGAATCTGTGAAGAATATTTGTTTGATTAGCTTTAATCAATAAATATTTTTTATATTTTTCATTTATTTGATTCCATTGAGTTTACACAATAAGTTTAGAAAAATAGTGTTTCATTGAAGGTTTTTCCATGTAATTCCTTAGTGTATGTGTGTTTCTCTTAAGCACACACATATTCTCTATATTTTTTAACATGAGATGATAAAATTATTAAATATATATCCCCCTCTAATTATCCAATAGATGATATTCATAATTTGACCCTTGTACTCATTAATGTATTAAATGTACTATCTTTATAATTAATCCACCAAAATATATCCATTGGATATCTAAAAATACCACATTTCTTGCGTTAGACATAGTCACATGGTATTCACTTAAAGCACAATTACTTTGGATCATGGTAACATCACATGGTAACTTAGAAAGGGAACCAGCCTTGGTGACTCACAACATTAACTTATTATGGTAACACTGAAGTATCTTGGAATGGATACATAACTTAATCATGTGATCACTTATTTTCTTCATGTGGTCCATTTATTTATTCATGAGATCACTTGATTTCTTCATATGGTCACCTAATTTCTTTTTATGGAAACTTATTTTATTTTTGTGGTCACTTAACTTTTTTTTCTAGTAACTGTATTTCCTCATGAATTCAATTAAATTTTTCTTGTATTCAGTACCTTTCAAACACACTATCGGGTTGAGAATTATATAAATTATACTCACCTATCACATTTTAGCTAGATTATATATATGGTAAGTTTAAACCATCATGAGATCAATCTAAGTTAAACATGTGGTAGGATCAATACACATGTCGTCACATTAAATTAAATTGACATAATGTTCATGACTCAAAAATATATCATCTGATGCACAATCACATGAGTGTACATGTAGTCACATTGAGATCAATATGTGGTCACTTACACATGGTCACTTGGTCATAACAGTGACTTAAACTTCTTCACAATACAGGTCTTCATGATTACTTCATGACTAAGAATTTTTTTTCATTTTGGCCAGAAAAATAGTTAACTATAATAAAACATGAAATTCATTTGAAAAATAAGAAAAATTATTTGGTATAATTAAAATAAGGAGGTTCTGGACTAATAAAAATCATTAAAAAAGAAAAAAACATGAATAATGAAGAGTATTAAATAAAAATAGCATACCTATAATTCTATTTTAGTGGCATCCATCTTTCTTATTACTTGGAGAATTCTTGATGAATATCACAGGGGGAAAAAGGGATTATTTCCTTTGATAGATTACTCCAACTAAAGGATCCATGACCATATTTTGTGGATTCCAACGTATCAATATGTGGGTTAGCACATTTATTGTATGTGATGAATGGTTACATGGGAGGGATATTTTTTTAGAAAAATAAATTTATGAATTTTATTATCATCAAAAAAATAATCCACACACCCCCTAATAATGGAACACTTTCCCTTTATATAGGTAGTGCGTTAATCTCCTCCATGAATGAAAAACACATTGGACGTGTCAGGTTTCCTCAAATTCCACCATTGAATTATTTATCCTTAATGAGAAAAGTGAACTCATTCCATTATTGTATAAAATCCAATAATCCATTCATAATTTATTAGAAACTAAAGGAAATCGCATGGGTGGGAAGTGAAAGGTACACGTTCTAAGAATACATCACATTAGATGCATTTTAATATTGATCTCAAACTCAAAGATACATTGGTTCCAAAATACTCTTAAGTCAAATGTATCATATAAATGTGTTGTAAGTGCATATCCAATATTATCTCACTTGAACTTAAAACCAAATAAGTACATAAAGAATAAATTCTCAACTACTTTTTGAATATATTCAAAACATCTTTTAGATACAGTTTCATCATGCTTTATTTATTTTGAAGCAAAAACGTTTTCTAAAACTAAATACTTATCCATGTTTCTAACTATGTGAAATTTTGGACCTTAGTAGTATTGAAAACAAATATGAAACCTATTTTTCTTATATGTAAGCAATTAGTGGACTCTATAAAAGAATCAGTGCTACTCAAGCTACTAAGGGGTCTAGTGTAATATCTATTGAACATAATCATAAGGTTGCATAAACATTTACACTATAAGATGTATCATATACATCCTATGTATACCTATATATTCCCAAATTCTATGAAATAATGTAACGAGCCATTATTTTATTAGTGAAATTTCCTTTCTTATAATTATGTTATAGAAGAAAATACATACATAACATAGAGAAATCACCAAAAAACATTATTCTCATAAATGAATAATAAAATAAGTTGTATTTATATAAATTAAGAAACCTATACCGATGGAATAGTAACTTGACCATTGGAATAGTAATGACCCCATTAGGAATAGTAATCTTATATTTAGAAAAGTAACCTCACCTTTGAAGGTGTAAATAAAATTTATATATCTTATAAATGAAAATCTGATATATTTATATATTGGAATAAATAAATAAATGTTTTAAAATTGAAAAATTTAGTGTTGGCATTTTTGTGAAATGTAAATATTTATTGACAATTTTATAATAATTATAATGATTTTAAAAAATTATTTTTCTAAAATAGATTCATAATGTAATAATTCGTTATCTTATGATTATATTATAATTTTATGATACCTTATTTAATTTTGAAAAGTGTCTTAAAATCATTAATAATTTTAAAATAATTATTTTTTGAATAAATTATTATTTTAATTAAAAATAAATTTCTCATATTTATAATAGGATTTCATAAAATGGAGTCCATTTTTCAATTATACACATAAAAAATTCAGGGTGAATTTTTAATTTTTTCTAAAATAGTTGAATGTTTTTTAAATAGTGAAATAAGGTAATTTACAATATTTAACAAATCAATGAATTATTGAGTCGGGGGTGGTATATGGATTATATAAGCTCCATAATCATGTAAAATAATTTTTTATATAATTTATTTAGTGATATTGTTAAATTCTATTGATATTATTGAGCTAAAATAATAAACTATTGAATATAATAATAAAAAATGCATATCTCCTCCCACTATAAATACCACCCCTCACCACCTCTACAACTCACACCATCAAATCCATGTATATTTATTATATTATACCTATTTACTATACCAAACATCTTCCCTAAATTATGTTATTTTTTCTCTCACCAAAATAAAAAACCTAAGTTACTTAAGGTGGTTATCAAGGAGACGCCAGTTAAGAAGTGAAACCCTCCCTCTTTCTCTTTTAATTTCATTTTTTTCTAATCCATATCTCACCTCCCCTATCCTAAGTAACATGATAAATCTAAAATCATATATATTATATAATTTTTTTAATTTAATATCCATAATCAAATCTCTTCACTTCTCTTTTTGTTCTAAAAATTGAAACATCATCCATCAGGTGTCGATTCACCACCTTTATGGACTTTGAGTTTTCATTTTCCATTACCACATTCAAGGCTAGTAATAAAACCATTATTATGGTTAAAATATTCTATAAAATTTATATTATATCTTGTTTAATTATCTATAACTAATATATATATATATATTATTAAATTATAAAAAACAAGTAGTTCATGATGACCGATGAACCGTCAAAATAAAGTAATCATTTTTCATTAACATTTCACCTAATAAATATTTATCATATCTAAAAAAAGATATATAGGGTCATTTAAACTTATAGTGGTGCCTAAATATCATATAATTCCACTTTTAATTTTCTCTTTACATTTGACAGGAACTCTCATTATTCAACATAAGGGAATCAATCATAAAATTGTGGAATGAACGCTCCCAAAACCAAGAAATTGAATCTTATAACTCGTAAAAAAGGACATAAATGACCCTAATAAAATAATAATAAACCAAATATAGGTATAATATGTTATTAGTTAAATAATTAATGTCCCTAATTTCATTATCACAAACATTAAGTGAATGTTCAAAAACACTTTCGTACATATACTATGGGATTCACTCCAAACCTCCATTTTTCCTTCAGGTTACACTTTCTCTATATTTATCCAAATTTATTTATTAATTATTCTTATATAATTATTATAAATTCATATAAAATGTTCTAAAATTATGAATTCTTATTAAGTCATCCTTATTTTGTGGGAAATACATTTTTTATAAGGTTCCCTTCCCAATTACTCCCAAAAAAAGATAGTCTGATTAAAAAACATCCCAGTTGCTTACAACTTTTCAAGTAAAATCCATAATCTATTTTAAGCCAAAAATATTTTTCAAAAATTACAATTTTTTTCATAAAAAAACTATACTGGTTCATTTCTACTTTTATGTGAACAATTATACATTTTCCCTCTTTAAAGAGTCCTAGATTTTCACTTAAACCGTACTGAGGTGGATCATTTCTAAAGTTTCTTAAAAAAATATTGTTACCATTTTTCACTTAAAATGGAAATAATTTATCCTGTACTATTCTTATTTTACCTTAAAAATTACCAAGTATTATTTAAATCCATTATTTCATGGGAACCATTATGTTACTCTTTTTGGTTATGCCTTAAGACATGATTTTGATACCCATTTATTTACGTGGGTAACCCTTATGTTTATTCACTATACATGATTATTTATGTGGAACATGTATGAATGAACATGTTGTGATGGGTTCTCCTAGATATTTCTCCAATGCATTTGGTAATGTTTAGTCTCATGAGATCTCATGTGGACATAGGGAGTAAACTTTATTCCTTTACCGAACTTTGTCCACCATGTTTTATATTCTTGGAATTCAGCCTTCAGTCATGTTTATGTCATGTTATATGTTTCTAAAACATTACTATGTTTCCATTATTACATGATCAGATTCTTATATATTTTTATTCATATTCGATGCCTTTTTATGTCATCATGTTATGTCCTTTAACCCATTTTCTCTGATTTATTTATATATTTATTCCTTTATTGGGGTTTTTAGCTCATCCCATTTTTCTATATATTCCCTAGGTTATCCTTTATAGTTTTAAGATCTAAAAGAATGTTGGGAGTTTATTATAAATGATTAATATAAATATTTATTATTCTATTTCCATGTTTTCAGTTTTTGTACCTAATATTTCGAAGACACTATACTTTACGATCCTTAGTTTATATCTGCTGATTAATTATTCTTAAAACCAAGTAATAATATGTCTAAAAGTATAAGTTTTCTCTAGTTGGTATCAGAGCATGATCTATTTATTTGTTTTATATTAGTATTATAAATCATTATTAATAACCATAGGGATAATTTTATCACCATGGATAACCTATATTGAAACATAGGGAATCACACGTTATAATGTGTTTTCATTTTCAAGTTTATCATTATATGTCAAAGTTTACTTTTTATATTATTATTATATAATTATTGAATCCTCCATAATTATACTATCTTTTTGTTTGTTAATGGATAGAAATATAAGAACTCGTTATAATAATCAATGTGATAGAAAATGAAATTATTTCCTTATTGAAATGCCAAATATGAGTAGAGCGATGGCTCAAAACATCATCACAATACTCAATCAACTGGCTTAATTTATTAATTATAACTATAATCATGTGAAACTATCTCCTTCTTTTAATAATTACCAACTTGTTGTTGAATCCTTTATGTGAAAAATTCCTCCTATATTTAGTGGATCTTCAGATCCCCTTATCATAGAACAACGTATTAACTCTATTGACAATATATTATTGGTCATTCAATTAGAAGAAGATGAGAAATTAATTCTACTGGTTTATCATTTTGATGTGAAAGTTGATCAGTGGTGGACACAGATCAGAAACACAAATTTTTAAGGAGAAAATTGAATCCATGGAATAGTAAGGATTCAAGGAAATATTTTTCAATAAATATTTTCCCCAAACTCTCCAAATTATAATGGAGAGGTGGTTCCTTAGACTGAAGAAAAAGGAAGATGAGTCAATTGAGAAAAATGAATACAACTTCACAATAAATTCACGACACACATATAGATTTTTCAGGAAAATATAAATCAAGGTGGATCACTTCATTACCAAACTAAAATAAAAGTCTACAAAAATCGTTGGTGATATGATATTTTGACAACTATGAGGATATTTTATTTCATTACCTTAAGGTTGAAATGGATATTGGAGACTCTTAGTGGTCTCGTGGCTTCGTAGATAAAAAGAAAAAAATAGAGTTTCATATGGGTGGATTAATAGATAAATCTCATGATGGAAAGAATCCCCAACATCCCACATGTGACAAGTGTGGGAACAAGCATCCTAGAAACTACCTAAAGGGGGATAGAAGATTCCTCAAATGTGGAAGAGAGGGGCATCATGATAATTATTTCCAAAGTGATATTAAGAATCATACAAATGTGTAAGAATAAAGTAAAGTTCAAATAAAAAATAGTCATGTGTTTTAGTTTTTCAACAACAAGGAACACAAAAATTATGTGATCCAATACCCTAAGCCAAGTTTTTACCATGGAAATCAACAACAACCTCCAAGACAATATGTAAGGGAATATGTTATCACTAAAACTGATAGGGAGCCTAAAATGATCCAGTGACATGTATGTTGATTATTCATTCAATAATAACGAATGTACTATTTGATTATGGTTCTATCAATTATTTTTTATCTTAAAATTTTAGTAGAAATATTGAATCACCACCTAAAGATATGGAGGTTGAGTTATTTATTAGAATATAAAATGGGTAAGTTAATGAATCCAAAGAATATAACTCCCCCTTGGTTAATGTTTGTGGACTGAGTCACCCATAAAATCTTTCTTTACTTCCTTTAGTGGTGTTTGATGCCTTAATGGGAATGGATTGTCTATATTTATATAAATAAAACATCATCTATCAGGAAAAATTGATCAAAATTCACATCCCAAGGAATCCTCCAATTATTTATAAGTGTAAGGATGAGTATGAATCTCCTTCAAAATCACCATCTCAATTGTGGAAATTATTTCCTTATGAACAAACATATCTAGCTCAAATTATTGAGAGAAAGGATAGAATCATGATCGAAGAGATACCCATTGTGAGGGACTACATGGATGTGTTCCCTGAAGAATTTTCAGGTCATCTTCCTAGCCAAGAGTTTGAGATCTAAATTGAACTTATTTATATATCTCTATGTATATCAAAGACACCTTAGAGAATGGTAACCATTGAGTTGGGGGAATTGAAGAATAGGATATAATTGAATTAAGAAATGTTTTTTATATGCCTGAGTTCGTTACCATGGGGTATGCCAGTCCTAATTTTCAATAATAAGGATGGACCGATATGCCTCTGCATTGGCTATCGTCAGAAGAAAAAAATAAAGATAAAGGAAAAATATCCCTTTCCATGGATTGATGACTTGATCGATCAACTACGAGGGGTCAAGGATTACTCTAAGGTTAAGCTTTGGTTGGGATAACACCAATTAAATGTGATGAATGATTATATTCCCAATACTGCCTTTTGACCAAGTTATGGACACTATGAGTTCTTAGGGATGCCCTTTAGACTCACTAATGCTCTATCAATTTTCATGGAAATAATTAATAGATTTTTTATAGATTACCTCAAAAAAAATTGGTATCCTTTATTGATGATATTCTGATATACTCCAAGAGAAATGTGGAACACGAGGAACATTTGAATATAGTTATAAAGACATTTAAAAGGGAGCAAATATATGAAAATTGTAGTAAATGTGAGCTCTCGATGGAGGAAGTGTCATCCATGGGACCTATTATCACCAAAAAATGAATATTTATGGACCCTTCTAAGATAAATTCAGTCGAAGTGTGGCCCAAGACAACATTTATAATGGTGATCTGTAGTTTCCTTGGTATATCTATTTTTCAAACCCACAAACCAAGATGGATCAGAAGGGTGTAAATCTTATAGGGTCTGGTGAATGTTAATACTATATCAAGTAGTTGAAAAATAGGTTTATCACTACACTAGTACTCACACTACCATCAATTAGAGTACTTTTTATGGTATAAGATGACTCTTAAAACAAAGAATTATGTTGTGTACTAATTTAAAATGATAACATGATATCTTACACCTCAAGATAGTTGAAATTTCATGAGGAAAACTATCACATGAATGATCTGGATTTGGTGGCTATGATCTCCACGTTGAAAATCTGACAGAATTATATCTATAGGGAGAACTGTGAGATATATACTGATTATAAGGGCCTAAAATATATATTCATATAGAATGGTATTGATATATTCCAAAAAAATGGTTAAATATTGTCAAGTATTATGATTTCCCAAACCAATACCATCCTTATAAAGAAAATAAAGGGGTGAATGTTCTAATTAGCAAGGATCTTGCGATATTAACAATGATTAGAGTTGAGAAAGATACAATCATCTATTATTTTTAAAGGAAGTACATGGGAATCATTAATGAAGTAACATCATTAATACATTATCAAATTATTTCTCAACTATCCCTCATGGAGAAAATAAAGGATACTTAAAGAAATTATGTGAAAATTTAGAAAAATGTTGATAATAACCGAATTGGGAAATCCAAAACGTTCAACAAAATTTAGGAGGGAGTCAAAATATTTGGTTCATATCTACGTGTACTATCCAATCTAGATATAAATAAAGATATTAAAAATGATTCATATAGCTCAACCTTTTCTATTCACCCAGGGAGAAAAAAAATTTATCGATACCTCTAAGATCGATATTGGTGGGATAATATGATGAAGTAGATCAATGAATATACGTCAAAGTTCTTGGTATGTCATAAAGTGAAGGATGAAGGGAAAAAATATAAGTTAATGATGCAACCATTACCCATACCAACTTGGAAATGGAAAAACATCACCATGGACTTTGTCACTAGAATTCTAAATACATCTAGAGTAAATAATGCTACATGGGTCATTTCGTATATTCGTACAAAGATAACTCAATTAATGATAATTTTATATGACTTCTCACTAGATCAACTTGTATAGATATACATCAGAGAAGTGGGGATCCTACATGGAATGCCACTTTCGATTATATCTGATAGAGATCTTAGATTTGCCTCTATTTTTTAGAAAGTCTCCAACACGATCTAAACACTTTGTTGAACTCTAGTATGGGTTATCATCCTAAAACTGATGTCCAATCTGAGCACAATATTCAGAGAGTATAAGACATGTTGGGAGAATTTTCTATGTACATTAAGGGATTATGGGACGAATATATACCTCTTGTTGAGTTCTCTTACAAAAAATAGTTTCCACTTGATCATCCAAAAGGATTCATATGAATCCCTTTCTAGTAAAACATGAAAATGAATGATATGCTAGGATAATGTTGATGAATTTAAGATATTGGGACATGAAATAATCAAATAAATTGTACAAAATGTGAAAAAAATTTAGTATCATATCAAGGTATCCAAAGTTGATAGAAGATCTTTGAAAAAATCATCGATAAGACATAGAGTTTAAGGTTGGATGCATGGTATTCCTCTGAATATCTCCATAGAAGATAGTCTTGAGATTTGGGAAGAAATGAATGGTAAGTCTCTAGTACATTAGGCCCTTATAGATTCTTGATCATGTTGGAACTATGGCCAATTGACGAGAACATCCACTAACCATGTCTCAAGTATATGATTTATTCCATGAATCCCTCTTGAGAAAGTGTATAACAGATCCCTCACATGTACTGAATTCATAAGTGGTGTAGTTCGACAATGATCTCTCTTATGAGGATCATCTGTGAAGATCCCAGATAGTTGATATAAATATTTATGAAACAAGACTACTCACCTGGTCAGAGTCCTATAGTGGAACCATAAGTATTAAGAGTCAACATGCGAAATGGAGGAAGCAATGAAGAATAATTATACTCACCTATTTTGACCTTAGTATGTAAATTTAAATTTTAGTTGGAAATTTGAAAATGGGGAAGAATATAATGACACAAAATTTTATAATTGGAATTTCCCTTCTTATAATTATGTAGTTGTATAAAACACATAAATCACACATAGAACCCAATAAAAAACCTTATTCTCGTAAATTAATAATAAAATAAGTGGTATTTATATAATTTAAAGCGACTATAACAATAGAATAGTAACATTCCCATTGGAATTGTAATGTTACTGTTAGGAATGGTAATTTTATCTTTAGAATAGTAACAAACCCAATGAAATTGAAAATAAAATTTGGTTACCTTATAAATGAAAATATGATATATTTATATCTTACAATAAGTAAATAAATATTTTAAAATGAAAAATTGAGTTTTGGTATTTTTTTGAAATGTAAATGTTTATTTAAAATATTATAATTAATATACTGATTTAAAAGATTCTTTTTCTTAAAAATTATTCATAAATTAATATATTGTTTCTTTATTATTATAATATAATTTTATGAGACATTAATTAACTTTTCAAAGTGTCATCAAATCAGTTATAATTCTAAAATATTTATTTTTTAAATGAATGTCAATTTTAATTAAAAGCTAAATTTCTAATATAGAAACTTATTTTCATAAAATGGAGTTCAATTTTGAAACCTACATTTAAAAAATGGTTAGGGTTAATTTTTGTGATTTTTAAAAAATATTTGAGTTTTTTATCTATTGTGAAATATATTAATTTATTGTATTTAACAAATACATGATTTATTGAGTCATGGATGATGTACGGATAATATAATGATCATAATCTATAATTATCCCTAATTATTAAATTTATTTAGTGATATGTTTCAATATTATTGATAGTCTTGATCCAAAATAATAAACCAATGAATATAATAACCAAAACACACCTCTCCTCCAACTATAAAAACCACCCCTTATTATCACACTATCTAAAAATTATATCTTGCTTATATTATAACCAATTACAGTATAAAACCTCTTCCCCATGTTATTTTCTTTCCAGTCTCACTGTAAGACCAAACCTATGTTCTTTAAGGAGGTTCTTGAGCAGATGAGACTCAAGAGGTAAAACCGTCCCTCTTTCTCTTTTTTAGTCTTTTCAAATCCTTCACTCACCTACCATATCCAAAGTAGCATTATAACTCCATTATCATATATAAACTATTATTCTATTTTTTAATGGAATATCAATCATCAAATCTCTTCCCCACTCTTTTTTTCTAAAAATTAAAACGCCACCCGTGAGGTGTCAATTCACCATCGATATGGACGATGAGTTTTCTTTTTCTATTATTACCTTCATAGTTTTTCATAAAAATATTTTTATGGTTAAACCAGATTGAAACATGTGTATTATATCTTGTTTCATGTTATATAACTAACATATATCCATAATATTAAATAATAATATAAAATTAGTTCGTGATGATTAAAGAACCACCAAAATAAACTAATTTTTTTCATTAATATTCCACCTAATGAATTTCCTTAATATCTAAAAATGGTATCTGTGACCATATAAATTTTTATAGGTACATAAATATCATATAATCCAACTTATGTATTTTCTTCTTCCATTTTATAAGAACTTCCTGAATTAATATCAAGGAAACCGATCATAATATAATGAAACAAACACTCTAATAATGACATAATTGAATCTTATAACTCATAAAAAATCAATAAATGGACTTAATAAGATTATAATAAATCAATAACATGTATAAAAATTTATAAATTAATTAATAAATGGATCTAATTTGATTGTCTTGGATACTATTTGTTTGTTAATAAGACATTCAGGTATGAGGTAAGGGATTCTCTTCGAACCTCATTTTTTTCCTCCGGGTTACACATTCCCTATATTTACCCCAATTTATTTCTTAATTGTAATTATATAATTATTTTTAATTCAGTTTAAATGTTTCAAAATTATTTATAAAGATCAATTCATCCTTATTTAATGGGTAAATACATATTTTATATGGTTCCCTTCTCAATTCCTCTCAAAAAGCAATCCCAATTAAAGGAAACTTTCTAATTGATTACCCATTTTCTAGTACACTACATAATATATTTTAATAAAAAAATATCTTTATAAAATTATTATTTTTATCATAAAAAACTATCTTAGTTCATTTCATGTTTTATTTAAACAATTATTCCTTCATCCACTTTAAAGAATCTTTTATATTCTACATTAAACTTCACTGAACTAGATCATTTATAATGTTTCTTAAAAACACTTTTTACATGTTTTCACATCATTTTCACATAATTTATTATGTTTTATTCCTATTTTACATTATAAATTTTCATTTCTGATTTAAATAAATTCTTTTATGGACACCATTATGATATTCCCTTTGGTTATTCCTTGTGACATAACTATGATACCCATTTATTTACCAGGGTAACCATTTTTCTATTCCCAATGTTTGATTATTTATGTGGAACACATATGAAATAATAATTTATGATGGGTATTCCTAGATAGAACTCTAATTCCCTAGTTAATGATTAGTATCATGGTATTTCATGTTGGGATAGGGAGTAAACCTAATTCCTTTAAGGGACTCTGTCCACCATGTGATATAGTCTTGTCAGTTATCCTTGACTCATGTTTATTCCATCATATATGTTTCTAACACATTATTATGTCTCCATGAATAAATAATCTCATGTTCTATATATTAATATTTCATATGTTTATTCATTTTCTATTCCTTTTTATGTCATCAAGTTATTCCTTCTAACCCAAGTGATATTCTTTATTTCTATTATTATTAATTTATTAGGAATTTTAGCTCAATACATTTTTCTATGTATTACACAGGTTATCTTATGAAGATATAAGAGATAAAAGGAATTTAGGATCTCATTATGGTTGATTAATATAAGGTGTTTTTATTCTATTTCCATGTTTTCATTTTTATGTACCTAATCTACTAAATAAGAAAGACTTAACAATCACTAGTTTTTATTTGATGGTTAATTATGATTAAAATCATGTAAAATGCTAGGGTATCTTTACATAAAGTTACCATTGGATATGAAATACTTTAATATAATATATTCTAACTCATTGTTTTCTAATTCTTTAAAAATATTAACCATATCGATTAATGTATCCCATATTATTCCTCTAGGAGATGAGTGCATAACATGTTCATCATCTAGGTAGTTGAGCATATCATCTATGAATGAACTAAGAATGTACTTGAATTTCCCTAATCTAATTCAATCTACAAATAGATGTATTTTATTTTAATATAATTGAAAAAAAATCATCTTGGTTATTTCCCAATCGATAACATGATTAGCAACATAACCAGCCACCCCTTGATTAGTTAAGTTTCTTTCGACTAGTGTAAGTATGGTGTCCAAGTAAGAAGGGACACATTCTAGGTATCCCACAAACCTCATGTAATATTAATTGATATTAAATATAAACCCCTATATATATCGATAACAATATGACATTATAAAACATATATTATGGCAGGTCAATCTGAGTAATAAGCGTCGACTTATTATCTCAGAAATTTATATTTTATATCTCATATACAACCCATTTTAATTAGTACAATATTATATTCATGATAATTTTATCATATCATCACAACCCATAAAACTCTATGGTGATCATTGATTATGTGAAACTTATAGTCTTGAATTGAGGGGATATTTATCATTTCACATTAAAAAGAATATGCATCCAACATAAAACAATAAAAAGCTTATATTACATTTCATAAAAAATGATAAAAAATTTACTCCTAAATATATTTTTAGAGCACTTATAAAGACCATACGTAAGTGTATTGATAACATTTCATATATTGTATATAACCAAATCTGCCTTATGGTGTAGAACTTTCATGGGTTAGACTAACACATTACATCTATACATATTTCCTCTCACATATATATATGAACAAATGATAAAAATATTCCACTAAACTCTTTATTGAGAATAAAATATGAAGAAATCTTGTTTTAATAATTTATAGATTTTGGATAAATATTACTAACGTTCAACTCCTTGAAAATATTTAAACTACCAAACTCCACAACATAAAATTTTATGAAGTTATCTTTATTATCTACTTAAAACTCATTATACATTTAATATAATTATCCTTGGAAACCTTATTACTTAAAATTTTTCATTTAAATAATGTAATTATTTTCATTATTATTTACCATTCCATGATTCTTACAATTGGTTATTATAAATTACTCTAAAAGTGAACTTGGGTAATCACTGATCTTAATGAAATCACAATAAGAGAAAAGGGAGACCTTTTTTAGAAATAGATATCACTCTTAGTGATATAGGTTTTCTTCCCTCTCAACTTCATATTCTTAACCATATATGGAACTTATGACCTTCATCTCTAATTCACTCCCTCATTATAGTTTAGGTTTTCTAGCTTCTTCTTGTTTCCTTCACATCCAATCATAGTGCTCCATCATTTCCAGTTTGTTGTCTCTCATGGAATTTATGAAGCTATTTTGGTTCTAATGGTTCCATTTTAGTTGTATTTCCCCTATTTGTTTCTCGACCTTATCCACTTCTACCACCTCTATTATTTCCTGAACCATTAGGATAAACACTATCTTGGTTTTTCACCAAGGAGAACTAGTGTTTTTTGGATTTTATTGGTATCTTTTCCCAATGGATCCTTTTTATTGTTGTGTTCCCCTCATTTTTTATTTTTACTTAATACATTTTCCTAGAACACTTATTAGGCTGGTATTAGTTTATTTTTAGGGGATTAGGATTAATTTTGGGGATATATTTTATGTCTAGTGTTTGTTTTAGCAGGTTTTGTCTATCGTTTCAATTTCCATTTGAATTGAATGGTCTGGTGGTGGTGTGATATTCTATCCTTGTCAATGTAATTTGATATCCATTCATTTTATTTATTTATTGTTATTAAATGTTGAAAAATACTTTATGAATTTTGGTGATGGTGAGGAGTTTCCTTATTTCTCACTATTTTCTATTTTTTTGCTCGATGGTTTATTTATTCTTGTTTTTGGTACTCAAGAAAGTGTTTAGTGGTCCATTTTATGTTATAACCCCTATATTAAGTCGATTATATCTTAAACTCCACTCTTTACTCTTATTATTTCACCCCCAATCCATCATTCTCTAGTATTTTGGTACTTGTGGAGGTTTTGGGATTGTGATATTTGAGAAGTAGTTGGTATTCCAAGAGTTGTAAACATAAATATGATGTTCTAGTTTGTCATGGATTAATGGATCTAGTTTATCACCAATGAAATTGCATTTGGTTTTAGTTTTCATGGTCAATGTCATGGAGATGGTGATTCTTGATGGTTGGGTATATCTAATGTTGGTTTTTTAGCACACAATGGTGATGGTGGTTTCTAGTGAATGTGTTTGGGGTGGATTTTGAGTTTTACATGTTTTATAGTTTTGTTAAATAATGTTGATG
Source organism: Viscum album (assembly GCA_963277665.1). NCBI lineage: Eukaryota > Viridiplantae > Streptophyta > Magnoliopsida > Santalales > Viscaceae > Viscum > Viscum album. The sequence goes on from OY728147.1 coordinate 222,433,647, forward strand.
TCCTTCATTATGGTCCTCACTAGAACTAGGGTATTGGTGAAGATGATTTTGACTTTTTTTTCAGGTTGTTTAGAATGAAGCATCTCTCAGTTAATGGTAATTATGTTTGCTATTTTTTAAATTTGAATATTATGGAGTGGTTTTTGTTTCCTAGTATTCTGTATTTTTTTTTTACTTTTTAGTGTTTTTTATATTTTTAGTTTTTTTCATTTTGGTATCCAATAATTGTTTAGGTTTTTACTCAACCATAAAAGTGGTTTATTTTAAAAAAATGATTTAAATGGATTTACTATACCATTATAAAGTTGTTTAGGATAAATAAACTCTTACTTTTTGTGTAAAAAATGTAACTCTTTACAATTTTTCTTACTATCACATTTATTAAACACTTTATGATATATGTAAAAATACTTTAATTTTAGACTTTTGTAATATTTTATTTATTAACACCAAACATCTTAAGTCCAAAAATACCCCTAATATCTTTTTAAACACTATATTCATTTTAAAATATCATGTTATGTAATATAAACTTCTTGTGTTAGTGGATAAATCTTGTTTCATTTTAGTTGTGATATCTAACTATTTTCATATCCAATATATTATTCTATGGTTTTGGAGAATTTTCCCCTCCAAAAAAATATTATTCAACAAAATGTTCCATAAATGGGTGGTAGGAATAAATTTTAACAAATATATATGTGAATAGAATCTCCTCATAAAATATTTATACCCTTATGTATTTTTTAATATATGTTATCAAATTTAATGAATCATAAACCATGTGTATATAATAATAATTTAATTTTATTCATAATTTTTTTTGTTAATAAATAAATTCCCTTATCACATTTTATAAATAAAATTAAGATATATATTCTTTTCATATCCATATTATCTTGAAAAAATATTTTATATTTAAATATTTGATGTATCAACTTTCTTACATCGTCGTTTGAATGGAATGTATAAGATCTGTCAATTATTCCCTTGATTTTGAACACTTGTGTATTTATAAAACTTATGAAATAAAAATTCAGTATCACATTCCATTTAAAACTAATGAATTCAATTATATAACACTAATACCGAATATATAAATTTAATGATGTTTTACAAACCTCTTTAACCTTCCTAAGAAATACCACCTTATGAAATCATTACCCATTCCTTCCTGATTTCACCTTTAGGTTTCAAAAAAGAATTTGGATACTTGAAGAAACCATTATTTGAATCTCTAACTAAATTTTCCTTATTATGGTATTACCTTTTTCCAAATTGTATTATATACACAGTACTATAATCTTGACATCAAATTCTTAGTTCATTTATCCTCATCACGTCATGAATATTGGGGAAAAATTTTTGAATCTATTCATCTTGTGGAAGAATTTCCATAGATGATGATGGGATGAATTATTTAACTAGAAAAAGCCTTAAAGTTACCTTTAGTATCAATAAATCACTAACATATCAAATAATATTAAATATATTAGTGGGTAAGAAAATTCCATAATTCATATTATATTTAATTCCTTGAAAACCTTAAGTGGATCATTTTTTTCTTCACATAGGAATACAAATTGACCTGCTGAACAACTTCAATAGTTTGGTTACTCAGAAAAGTATTTCTACAACACATAAAATTTCTTTTACATAAGAAATTTTTTTATGTTACTAGTCTCAGGAGTTCCTTACTATAATATTCTCCTATTCAAGGGTTAATCTCAAAGTTAAATTTGATGGTGATGAATTTATTTATCTAAAATTGAAACTTTTATCAAGTTTTTATAATGTTTTACATATTTTCACTGGGATATTTTTAAGGAAATTACTCCCAATAAAATAAATACATTGAACTTCATTAACATATAGTGATATAAGAACCATATTTTACTAATAAATGAGTCTTATTTTTCATTTATCTCACCATTAAGTTATTTACATAGGGAATCATCCCAATCATAATAGTTATGATTCGTGGATAGTTAAATGTATAGACTTCTTCATACAAATTAATTAAAGGGATATTTAAACTCTATTCTTATGTAATTCTTCCTAAGGGTTTCCCAACTAAGTGTAACATAATGAAAACATTAGTAATGGGATAAAAAAGTACAATCTATGGACACCAAACTTTGGCATGACCTACTTAAGGATGTTATAGTGTGATATATCACCTGATTTCTTTACATAATATAAGACTTGGTCACCAAAATTTTTCCTAACCAATGAGGTTGGATGATGAGATCATTATAAATGACACTTTTAATGGAATCTCACACTTAGTAATTGAGGGGTTATCCTTTTAAAAGTATCACTAACTTCGTATAAATCATATGCATATTAAATTAATAAATATTTAATTTTTTATTCCTTGGTGTATACATGATTCTAATGATTTAAATTTGGAATCTCTATTCCATAAACCGAATCAATTTGTCAACCTAAAATTTGGGTGAAAATATTTACACAACCCACAAGTATATTCTAATTACGCAAAAACATATTCCAAGTATACCCATATATATACAAATGCATCTCATTCAAAAGATACATTACCTTTTCATATAATGATGTTGATTTATATAAGATTGAAAATGTCTACATGAGAAATGTTGATGAGACATATAGTTAACCCATCACCTTTCTAGAACAATTCATAACCCTCTTGGAGAGTTACTCGTCCTACCCCAAGTCCCACTCTCTATGAATACTTTACTTAATTGGTAATTAAATTCCATATATCTCTAACATCTCATATATAAAAACTATATTCAATAACTACTTTCAAGATTATAAATTCAAAAACTAATTGAGGTAGAGGTAGTTGAAAACTAAATCTAATTATGTCACAAATATCATGAAATAAAAGTACATGTCTCTTAAAAGTAATTTATCCCATAAATAAATATTACACAAAAATAATAATCTATAAACTATTTATATCTATGAATAAATCTAGGAATATAATTTAAATAAATTTATATTTAAAATATTTAAACATGAAATAAATATTTCTTAACAATTTATAAATAAATATAACTATAAAAATTTTATAAATTGGATAATAGTAATGTACATTCCATGATGTTGAAGATAAATACTTTAGATTCACTTCAAAATATGAACTCTTTTATATTATATATCATTGTAAATTTGAGTTAAATATATGATATTTAATGAATTATAAACCATTTATCATCCAATTTTTATTATATAAATGTCCATATAATGTAAATATCATTATCATTATTTAAAAATTGATAAAATAAATCATCAATTTCTATTTGGATGTGGTTTATATAATTTCCAAAATCAACCCTTAATTTGAAAAATTGAAATTAAGTAATATGAGAAAGTTTTATAACTTAAAATATAAACCCTTTTATATTTGGGCTTATTTAGAAATTTTTAAACACTTTGTATCTAAACAATAATCCATTAAATATGAGTTTCACCAAATCAATATACATCGTAAGGAAATTAAATTCATTAGAGTTAAATATTCTGTAATATTAATGGTGTCATGTGTTATTAATGTATACATTTTTAACATTACATAAGTATAAACTTATCTATTAAGGAATACATAATAATAAAATTATATAAACAATTTAACTAAATGAATATCTAAAAATAATAAGAAAATTAATAGACATGAGAAATATATATAATTTTTTGTATTTAACATGAGCTAATAAAATAGGTTTTATTAAGAATAACACTTATCATTTATAACTTATTTATAATCTATAGATATTTTCAAATAAATAATCATTTTATTTATCCTGGGAAATAAATATGGATTTTTCATATTTAATCTTGGTCAGAAAATCAAATTTTATAAGGCCTAATACTTACAATTTATAAACAACGGGTTTTTTTATCGTGTGTTTATATGAGGTATAACAGATAGTGAAACAAAAATAACTATGAATTTTAAAAATATTAATTATTTGAGTTTTTTAGTAAAACCTAATCTTTTTTTGGATTAATTTTAAAAATTATATTTATTAATTTATTTTAATTTGTACTTCAAAATAGCTTAAAATTGTTGGCATGTTTAACAAAATTAAATATCCAAGCAATTAAAATATTTTAATTAAGGAAATAACATTAAAAAATTTTAAATTAAGTCATTACTCTTATAAATAAATACATGTTTCATAATTCATAATTTTTTCCTAAATAAAAGAATATATATAATGAGATCATGAAATGAAATTGAATTAGAGGAAAATTTGGAATTACAGTATCTTTATTAAAATACATGAGCTTTATGGGATACTAAATTGACATAATTTCAATATATGAGAGTAACTAGGAATTAATAGTAAGAAATTATTGATAAATACATGAGGGAAAATCGGTTTATTTACATTGAAATCCAAATCATTAGCTAAGTACTCAAATAGAATCTGTAATTGATGATAAATACTTGAGATATATTTAAATAATATACATCTATAGTTTCATAGAATTTTAAATTATATTAATTCAGTTCAATGTGGATATAACATGAAATTATGTGGGAGGAAATAGCTAATGGAAGGGAAAATTAGAAATTATATGAAAATGATATGTAATGTAGAACATGTAAATCATGCTTACGTGAATGACTACTCTTTTTTATTTAAGACTATGGTACCCACTTCATGATTATTCCTTCCAATTCTCATTGAATAAAGATTAAAATTATTACATGTGACTAAACCAAATATGACTTCAAATTTATTGAGGTTATTCAATGGATAATGGTACCTTCATGAATTATTGTCTTTGGAAACAACATGGGTAAAGAATGAGTGAGATTAATATCATGTTAATTATTCTATATTAATTTTATATAGTGTAAAATTAATAAACAATAAATAAATAAACATTCTCAATTAGGATAATTATAGATTAAATACATGACAATGTTAAATTTAAAATAATAAAATCATTATATCCAATGAATTTGACTATGTATGGATGATTATGATTCAAGGAAGTGGGAAAAAGTGGATCATATAATATAAATATGTGGTCATCTATGGTTACATTACCAGCTTTAACTAATTACATATCATGAAGTTTCATATAGTTTAACAATATAGATCGAATGTTGCTCGGGAAATGGAAACTTATTTTCTATCATCACATCAGATATATTTTCTTTATTAATTATTATTTGGTATCATCTTCTTAGTAATCCAATTCCTGATCCATAATATGTAAAATGTTCACCTAATTCCCAATTATAATGAATTAATGGAAATAGAAATTTAACCATTACAATGTAAACTGAGAAATTCCTTACATTAGTAGTTCTATCAATTTGATGTTTTCACTCTAGATTTTTGTTCATAAATAATGAAAAAATATTATAAAATGTATATAAAACATGATATTTGTGTATGATAGTTTTTTTATCAATAAATATAGCATTATGGTTGGTAATATCGAATCCCTTAGTCTAAAACTTTCCTTCAGGAACATTTAATTGATTCTATCCTTTACATGTAATTGACTTTAGATAGAAAATATCATTTTAGAAAGAATGATTGTTGAATAATAGCTAACTTAAATTCTAAGATGGTTATTTTTAGTCCTTAGTTTTGAAGGATTCTTATATGTAAAAATACTATTTATTCCACTAATAATATCAACAACATTTTTCATTAACAAGTAAAAAAATAGTATTGTATTCTAAAACGAAAATGAATGAAATTAAATACAAATAATAATATAAATAAATTGACTAAGACAAAAATTCATAAAAAAATATCATATAAACATTTTCAATTCATATATACCAAATTTTTCTCCACTAAAAACATTTATTAATATAGAAGAGTGTTAAAAGAAACTAAAAAATACATAGATATAGAAATGTATCAAAAAAATATGTGATTAGTAGTTTTAAATAATAAAAATATAGTGCAAGGAAGTACTATTGGTATTCTAATTGTAGAAAATGTGATGGTCAAGTAGGTTGTTTGAATATTCCAATATGAATTTCCACTATATCCAATTTATATAGTACTGAAAAAAATTAAAATTAAATATTAAGATATAAAAGGTAATATGATTATTATTATAAAGATGTTATTAATATAACATCTTCATGTATGCAGCTACATGTGTATTATAAATATTATATTTTTGGGTAATATTAATTTTTAATTATTTTATATTCAATATATGAAGTCCATATAAAAATCGTAATTTTTAAAATGGAATATGTAGTATGGTTCACACATTAAGGGAAGTAAAAAAATTTTATCATGGTAATCCATATTTTACAAAATGAGAATCCACAATTCATATTTAAAATTTGACATAAAGTTATAAAATCATAGATATTGTAAAATGAATTATCAAAATACATACCTTTATATCTAATAATTTATGGATGTGAACATTTTTAATTTTATATCCACCTGATGTAATTTTCTCTATTAAAAGATAAATATATTAGAAAGTAATATTAGTATTTAATAAAGTATGACCAGATAATGAGAGTTACTTTTTTTAGGTATATTAATAATAAAAATTATAATACAAATTACTAGAACAATTAATTAAATATTACTAAAAAATAGAATACGTATTTCAAAAATAGTCAAAACATTTACTCATTTTATCTAAAATGGCATAAGTGGACTATCATCAACATTATCCCCATTTCAAAGGGACAGAATATATTCATGTACGTTTTAAAATGTGACTAAATGATTCATGGATATATAGGATGGGATCAATGATATAATGAAGTATTCTAACAAAAAATGTATTATGCTTCATTGAAACATAACAACAAAATGAATATGTGAATCACTATCGAACCATAATGTAAAATAAAAATTTAAATATTTTAAATAGAATAGAAAAAAAATATGAAAATAAATTAAAGACTAACATGAATCAAAGTGTAAAAAATTACCATTTTTTCAATCTATCTAACTATTTAAGAAGCTACACTTATTGTCACACACGGTTTTTTTGTCTTTGTATTGATCTGGTCCATTGGAAATCCCAATCCTTTTCATGGGTATTTGGTGAGATGAATCCTGAGTTTTGAAGTGTCATATATGTCTTACCACCCTAATTTTGTATCCCCGTTGTTTGTCTAGTAGTTTTTGAAGAAAGGGTGGTTACTTCATGATTTGGGCCAACCAAGAGCCCCTTCCTAGTTTTAAAAACCGAATTTGTTTCTTTTATAACTCTTTTTATTCATCCTTTTTCACCCATTAAAAATCTCACTTGTCCTATACTGATATATTAAAACTTATTTATCCTTTTGGACCCATTATAAATTCATAAGCAGGGTGAATTTGGGTTACTTATTTAGGTCTTGGGCCAGCCCATGGGCTCATTTCCTGTTTTAAAAAAAATAATTAGTTTCTTTTATATCCTTTTAATTTTTTAATATTTTTCGGTGATTACACCTCCCCCTATAATAAAATAACCCTATACTAACCCTCATAGTCGATTTGACCTCTTTGGAGCTCATATGGGTCGCGGATTAGGGCGAAAATTCTCAGGATACCTTAAATCGTCCCAAATTGACAAGGTAAATTGTATCATTAATAACTCAATAAATTAGTACTCTTTTGGACACCAATATTCTTTCCATGGTTCTTCCAGACCTTAGTAGGGTCTCTGAGAAGTTTCAAGCCATTACCTTCTCTATAGGGTTGCATATCTAATGGAAGACGAAGAGTTTTCTAGGGTGAAAGGTGAGATTCCTTGTCCTTTCTCCTTCCTCCTCCCCCGCCATTCATTATTTATTGGATTTATATTATACCCTAGTATTGATCGACCTAGGGTTTTGTTATACCATGTTTTTGTTATGGGGTTTCTATTTTTTTAGGTCTGTTAATTATAGTTTTAGGGTTTATAAACCCGCGCCGATGATTTCGGGTGTGCGTTTCAATTACGCCAAGGATTTGAGGTCGGATATCCCTTTCACATGCCTTTATCATTAAAGTTTCATCATTTTAATATTCTCACAAACTGATATAAATGTTTATTATTGTTTTTAATCCTTTGTATAATTTTCTTGTTGTGCAAAGTTGTTGTTTAATCATTGTTTTGTGAAAGTTAGTGTTGTTTTTTCATGAAAGTGCTCAACAAGTGTTTGTTTAAATGTTCCGTTTTCTTTTGAAAATATTTTGTGAGGTTTATAATCTATTTTATGGTATTTTTAACATTTTTTAGTATCATAAATTAACATATGACATTAAGTTGGTGTTTTATTCCTTTTCACGTACTTAAAATAAATAGTTTTGATTAAAAAGGGCATGCCATGTGTTCGGTAAATTGCCTGGTTGGCTTTTATGTGTGATGTGTGATTTAAAAGTTATTTGTTTAGATTTATAAAGGAATTGGAAGAATTATAAATGGTATTTTTGGGTCCTTATGTGGATTTCCAATTTGGATTTTTTTTACAATCAAGTGGGTTTTTGGTTTACCACATATTTTGGCCTGAGTTTCCCAAAAATAGACTATTTCACATCCTTATTAAAATGGTTGTGTTTTGAATATGTAACCTGACTATTATAAGGAATTTATGAATGTATTTTTCTGATTTAAATGGTGTTTATAAACATCCTTAATAAAATTAAAATCCATACCTTCGTCAAACGTTAGTTTTGAGAAAATGTTTAAAGGCTCGTTTGGCATTTCCTGGAAATGAAGGAGTGCTTTACTTGTGTATACCAAGTTGTGCAATTGGGATTGTTTTATGGTCCATTAAATGATTTTATTAAATGTTTCTAGGGCTTCCAAATATGATTTGGTTTGGTTTTTATGTGTGTTTATAACTGAAAGAGTGTTTTTGAATGAGTTTTATTTTCAAAGCCTTAATACACTTCATGAAATTGTTTTACCAAAATATTTAGCGGTTTGTTGATTCATGTAAGAAATGTAAAGAATGATTATGGTTTGTTTGTGTTTTTATGGTTTGGGAATGGAATGTGGATGTGGAATGTGTATTTGATAATATGTGTAACTTGATTGAGCAGTAAAGGGAATCCCATGTATCTAGGTGGGTGGACGTGTACTAGTATGCTAGTGATTCTGTGGGGGATGGCCTCAATTTTATGTATCACGTTTGACAATGACAACACTAACTAAACTATGATGATTATGATAATTGGGGACCACTAGGTTATGGGTATGTTCCCTACTAGTGGCTCGTGCACGAGAATGGATATTTATTATGGTTACTTTCACCGAGATACGAGGTACCTGGGGCTCACAACTAACTAGTGCCTAGGGGTGTTCCCCTAACTAGTGCTCATTGGCTATTTTGTACTAACCGTTTGAATATGGTGTGTTTGGTTGGTAAATTCAGTAGTCTATGTTATTTATTTAAAAGTTAAAAATCTTTAAAGCATCCCTCTTAAAAACTATTTTCATTTTGAAGTTTCACCTCTTTGAAAAAAAATTGGTACTTGCATTTTTGTTTATTAAACATGCATGTTTTTGTCTGATAATTATTATAGCATGGAACCTCATTTGAAAACCATAATTTCTTATGTTTAATTTAAAACTATAAATTTCTGTTTATTTTATTTTAATGAAATGTTTATTGGGAATAGAATATCGGGATAACCTACTGAGTTTTAATACTCACGCCTATAGTCTTCTTTTTTTTAGCCCTTGTGTAGGTTTCATCTTTAGTTCGGTCACCTTGGGAGAAATTTGATCATTATTTTGGAGATTGACCAGAAGTGTCACATGGAGATATTTGGTCATCGGGATTGTTCAGTTGAGTTTTTGGTTTTGTTCTACTTTTAGTTTCTTGTACAAATAATATTTAGTTCAATTTTTATATAAATTCATTTTGGGATGTCCGTTTATTTTCGATGATTGTTTTATTTTTTATATATGGGTGAAATAGTTCCCTTGTGTACTCTATTGATGCCCTTGGTACTTGTCACCATCCCAGGAGGATCGGTAATGCCTCTCGGGACTTGTCGCGGGCTGGCCTGGGTGACCGGTTCAGGTTCAACTCGGGCTGGTTCGTGACAAAATGGTATCAAAGGAGGTCGGATCTTAGCAGACCTTTCCTTTTAGAGCACCCTTGTTATTTTTGGGATGTCAAGGTAGATGGAGTAGGATTTTTTGGACTTCAGGGGTAAGTTCATGAAGAGAGTCGCGAACTCTATCTTGTTCTAATCCTCGGGTTTCCATGGGAAGTCCGGTTTTATTAGTGTCATTTGTTCTGGTTGATTTTTTGGTGTTGGGATATGACAAGGGGAGTCTGAGTAATGGCCTCCGTGAGCTCACAGGGCCTGGAAAGCCATGTAGATCCAGGGAATGGTCCTAATAATTCTCTCTGTGTTGGTGTTGTGTTTGGCATATGGCCGCCAACCATATGGTCAAGTCACCCACCGACACTAGTTCCCTTTTTTTGGTCTCTTGAACCTTTCTTGAATTCTAAATTATTTTTTTTTAAATCCTTGTGTGAGAATTTTGTAAATGGGTTTTAAAGGAAGGATTTAATTTTTAAAAGAAAAAAAGGTTGTTTTTAAAAATTAAATATAAGAATGTTTTTGGAAGGTTTTGTTTTTGTAAAAAAATGGAGGGAAGTTGAAATGATTTAAAGGGATTGGATTATCCATAATCTAAACTTGTGGTTTGCTGAAATAAAATGTTTTGAAATTGTGAATCATTTTTAGGTGATATTGTATATTTGTTTTAAATGGGGTATTTTGGGATGTTAAAAAGTTTTTGAATCGGATAAATTAGTTTTGGAAATTGGTTTTGATCGGTTGGTGTTTTACTAGAAACGATATTGGTCTCAATGGACCTCGGATTATGAAAATATACCTTGCTGAATTTTTTTTAAAAAAATGGGAAGGGGATTCTTGGAGTGGATTGGTTATTTAAAAAGTTTTTAAAAATTAAAATGGGTAGTTTTTTAATAAAATGGTTCTTAATTAATTATGGTTTTATTTGTGAAATATGAAAAGGTTTTTTGACTTGGTGGTTGGTGTTCCTTATGAAGGTAATTTTTTTGGAATGATGTTGTTTTGTTTTCGCCTTTGGTGTTTTCATGGGTGCTCACATGCATGGTTTTATTTATCTCTAGAAGGATGGCTTATATGGTATGGTGGTTGGGTGCCTGGGGTGGCATGGAAATGTGCGTGTGGGTGAGACTTGATGAAACACAATTGGTGAATGTGGAAACCCACAAAGTTAGTTTGTTTTTTCAAAATTGTTTTGAACTGAAAATTGTGGCCTTTTTTTAAAACCAATGGTTATGTGGCTTGATTTGTCTATGTCTTAGAAGATTTTTTTACTTGGTTTGCTTCCATGTGATTTAGAATTCATACTCTTGTTCTATCTAGAGATGAGATCTTGTTGGTGGCTCAGTTTTGGAGTAATTTTCATTAGGTTTCTAAATATATGTTTAATGTTGTGTTGTGGCCATGGATAGTTATCCGTTGGAAATATTTCCTGCCGATCAACCTAATGATTCCTTTCAAATTTTAAATCCACCTATTTTGATGATGCCTCAACCTGTTAGTTGGAATAGATATCTGTTTGGGATCTATTAAAAGTGGTTCTAGGTCGTGATAATTCTTTTGGACAGAGCAGTTGTGTTCGGTGATGTTGATGTGTTTCGTCTTATTCCTTGTCCATTCTACCCCTCGTTTGGAGTGAGATAGAATTTTGATATATATCTATGAGTTCCTACTGATGAAGGTTTTTTTGGTGATCAAGTGAGGTTTTTTTGAGTGGTGTTATCCTTATCACCTGACCGCGGTGCAACAAATGCTTCATGAATCAGGGCTCCAGCCATAGGCCTCAGAGTGAAGCTTTTCACGCAGTTAGGAAATCGACAGAGGTGTGGAGTGATCGATTAGGATCCTTACCCCTCTGTTTTGGTAAGTTAGTTTCTATTTCAATGTTTTGGTTCCTCATTTATGTGAATTTCCCTTTGTCTCAACAAGCGTGGTGGACATAACCCCTCACCCAGTGTCTATGGTTATTCCTTCATGGATGTGGGTTTTCAATCAATGTCCTTGGGTGGGCCGCCTGTAAAAATAAGGTGTAGTCTTATTGTTACCTATTCATAGTTGGAGATTCATGGTTAGTTTCTTTGTTTCTTTTGTGGTTTCAGTGGCCAAATTATTGGGTCCCCTTCCCTCCCATCACCATGTGGCGGGGGGTCCATAACTGTGTTGAATGTGTTGGCCAAGTTCTTGTCCCCTCCATTCAGGATTGGGTGGTTTATATGTTCATTTTTTAACCCTATTAACTTGGTATAGTAGGATTTTTTAGGAGGGTTTTTTTGGCCTTATGTGAGTGAGGCCCAATTCTAGCTCATTTTGAATTCTTGTCTGTTCGTTGCTAGTTGGTTTCTAATGGTGGGGAGACCCACCATGGGTCTCCTGGATTTTAATCCTAAGAACATTTCTAGCGCTAGTTGATTCTTAATGGTGGGGAGTCCACTCTGGACTCCCCTGGAATATTTGGTCTTTGTGAGTTCTCTTTGGTTTGGGTGATGGTTGGGTTCATTGAGAGAAGGCCCAACAATCAGGTTCTTGTCTTGGTTGTGGAGGTGGTGGCTTCATCTTTCTGTTGATTCTCCAGACGTGGTTGTGAGTTGTGTTTTGTGTGGGCATGAGTATTAAGTTTCATTTTTGTTGATTGATATTTCCTTATCTTTAGAGGTTGGATTATGTTGTTATGGAATCCTTAGGTGTTGTTTTTTTTTCAGCCGAAAAGTGTTATGGATTTTCGGGGGCGGAAAGCTTTAATGGTCGGGAGAATTGTCACACACGATTTTTTTTTTGTCTTTGTATTGATCCGGTCCATTGGAAATCCCAATCCTTTTCATGGATATTTTGTGAGATGAATCCTGAGTTTTGAAGCTTCATATATGTCTAACCACCCTAATTTGGGATCCCCATTGTTTGTTTAGTATTTTTTTAAGAAAGGGTGGTTACTTCATGATTTGGGCCAACCAAGAGCCCATTCCCAGTTTTAAAAACCGATTTTGTTTCTTTTATAACTCTTTTTTTTTCTCATCCTTTTTCACCCATTAAACATCCCGCTTGTCCTATACTGATATATTAAAACTTATTTATCCTTTTTGACCCATTAGAAATTCATAAGCAGGGTGAATTTGGGTTACTTATTTAGGTATTGGGCCAGTCCATGGGCCCATTTCCTGTTTCAAAAAAATAATAATTCTTTTCTTTTATATATTTTTCATTTTTTAATATTTTTCAGTGATTATACCTCCCCCTATAATCCAATAACCCTATACTAACCCTCATAGTCTATTTAACCTCTTTGGAGCTCATATGGGTCGCGTATTACGGAGAAACTTCTTAGGATACCTAAAATCATCCCGAATTGACAGGGTAAATTGTATCATTCAAAAATAAATCAATTCATACTCTTTTGGACACAAATATTCTTTCAATGGTTCTTCCAGACATTAGGAGTGTCTCCAAGAAGTTTCAAGTCATTCCCTTTTCTATAGGGTTGCATATCTAATGGAAGACGAAGAGTTTTCTAGGTTGAAAGGTGAGATTCCTTCTCCTTTCTCCTTCCTCTTCCCAAGACTTTCATTATTTCTTGGATTTATATTGTCCCCTAGTATTGATCGACCTAGAGTTTTATTAGACCATGTTTTTTTTATAGGGATTCTGTTTTTTTAAGTCTGGTATTTATAGTTTTAGGGTTTATAAACCCGCAGCGGGTGATTTCGGGTGTGCGTTTCAATTACGCCAAGGATTTGAGGTAGGATATCCCTTGCACATGCCTTTATCATTCAAGTTTCATCATTTCAATATTCTCCTAAATTGATACAAATGTTTATTATTGTTTTTAATCCTTTGGATAATTTTCGTGGTGTGCAATGTGGTTGTTTAATCATTGTTTTTTGAAAGGTAGTGTTGTTTTGTCATGAAAGTGCTCAACAAGTGTTTGTTTAAATGTTCCGTTATCTTTTGAAAATATTTCATGAGGTTTATAATCTGGTTTATGGTATTTTTAACATTTTACAGTATCTTGAATGAAAATATGACATTCAATTGGTGTTTTATTCCTTTTAACATACTTAAAATAAATAGTTTTGTTTAAAAAGGGCATGACATGTGTTCGGTAAATTGCCCGGTTGGGTTTTATGTGTGATGTGTGATTTAAAAGTTATTTGTTTGGATTTATAAAGGAATTGTAAGAATGATAAATGGTATTTTTAGGTCCTTTTATGGATTTCCAATTTGTATTTGTTTTTACAATCAAGTGGGTTTTTGGTTTACAACATATTTTGGCCTGAGTTTCCCAAAAATGGACCGTTTCACATCTTTATGAAAATGGTTCGGTTTTGAATATGTAACCTAAGTATTATAAGGAATTTACGAATGTGGTTTTCGGCTGTAAATGGTGTTTATACACATCCTTAATAAAATTAAAATTCATACCTTCATCAAACATTAGTTTTGAGAAAATGTTTAAAGGCCCTTTTGGCATTTCCTATAAGTGAAGGAGTGCTTTACTTGTGTATACCAACTTGTGCAATTGGGATTGTTTTATGGTCCATTAAATGATTTTATTAAATGTTTCTAGGGCTTCCAAATTTGATTTGGTTTGGTTTTGATGTGTGTTTATAATTGAAAGAGTGTTTTTAAATGAGTTTTTTGTGCAAAGCTTTAATACACTCCATGAAATTGTTTTACCAAAATATTTAGCAGTTTGTTGATTCATGTAAGAAATGTGAAGAAAGATTATGGGTTGTTAGTGTTTTTATGGTTTGGGAATGAAATGTGTATGTGAAATGTGTATTTGATAAAATTTGTAACTTGATTGATCACTAAAGGGAATCTCAGGTATCTAGCTGGGAGGACGTGTACTAGTATGCTAGTGATTCTATGGGGGTTGGCATCTGTTTCATGTAGCAAGTTGGACGATGCCAAAACTAACTAAACTATGATGATGATGATAATTAGGGACCACTAGGTTATGGTTATGTTCCCTACTAGCGGCTCGTGCACGAGAACAGATATTTATTATGGTTACTTTCACCGAGATACGAGGTACCTAGGGCTCACAACTAACTAGTTCCTAGGGGTGTTCCCGTGACTAGTGCTCATTGGCTATTTTGTACTCATCATCTACATAAGGTGTGTTTGGTTGGTAAATTCAGTAGTATGTGTTATTTATTTAAAAGTTAAAATTATTTAAAGCAGCCCTCTTGAAAAATATTTTCATTTTGAAGTTTCACCTCTTTGAAAAAAAATTGTTACTTGCATTTTTGTTTATTAAACATGCATGTTTTTGTCTGATAATTATTATAGCATAGAACCTCATTTTAAAAACATACTTTCATGTGTTGAATTTAAAACTATAGATTGATGTTTATTTTATTTTAAAGGAATGTGCATTGGGAATAGAATATCGGGCTAACCTACCGAGTTTTAATACTCACTCCTATAGTCTTCTTCTTATTTTTTATCCCTAGTGCAGGTTTAATCTTTAGTTCGATCACCTTGGGAGACATTTGATCATTGTGTTGGAGATTTACCAGAAGTGTCACATGGAGTTATTTGGTCATCGGGATTGTTCAGTTGGGTTTTTGGTTTTGTTCTACTTTTAGTTTCTTGTACAAATAATATTTAGTTCAATTTTTATATAAATTCATTTTCGGCTGTCTGTTTATTTCTTCTGTTTGTTTGATTTTTTATATATGGATGAAATAGTTCCCTTGTGTAGTCTATTGATGCCCTTGGTACTTGTCACCATCCCTGGAGGATCGGTAATGCCTCTCGGGACTTGTCGCAGGCTGGCCTGGGTGACCGGTTCAGGTTCAACTCGGGCCGGTTCGTGACAAAATGGAATCAAAGGAGGTCAGATCTTAGCAAACCTTTCCTTTTAGAGCACCCTTGTTATTTTGGGGATGTCAAGGTAGATGGAGTAGGATTTTTTGGAATTGAGGGGTAAGTGCACGAAGAGTGTCGCGAACTCTGTCTTGTTCTAATCCTCGGGTTTCCAAGGGAAGTCCAGTTTTATTAGTGTCCTTTGTTCTGGTTGATTTTTTGGTGTTAGGATATGACAAGGGAGTCTGAGTAATGGCCTCCGTGAGCTCGCAGGGCCTGGAAAGCCATATAGATCTGGGGAATGGTCCTAATAAGTCTCTCTGTGTTGGTTTTGTATTTGGCATATGGCCGCCAACCATATGGTCAAGTCACCCACCGACACTAGTTCCCTTTTTTTGGTCTCTTGAACCTTTCTTGAATTCTGAATTTTTGTTTTTTAAATACTTGTGTGAGAATTTTGGAAATGGGTTTTAAAGGAAGGATTATATTTTTAAAAGTGAGAAATGTGGTTTTCAAAAATTAAATATAAGAATGTTT
The DNA here is from genome assembly GCA_963277665.1 of Viscum album. Lineage (NCBI taxonomy): Eukaryota > Viridiplantae > Streptophyta > Magnoliopsida > Santalales > Viscaceae > Viscum > Viscum album. The sequence continues at coordinate 222,450,014 of OY728147.1, forward strand.
TTGGAAGGTTTTATTTTTGTAAAAAAATGGAGGGAAGTTGAAATGATTTAAAGGGATTGGATTATCCATAATCTAAACTTGTGGTTTGCTGAAATAAAATGTTTTGAAATTGTGAATCATTTTAAGGTGATTTTGGATCTTTGTTTTAAATGGGGTATTTTGGTATGTTAAAAAGTTTTTGAATCAGATAAATTTGTTTTGGAAATTTGTTTTTATCAGTTGGTGTTTTACTAGAAACGATATTGGTCTCAATGGACCTCGGATTATGAAAATATACCTTGCTGAATTTTTTTTAAAAAAATGGGAAGGGGTTGCTTGGAGTGGCTTGGTTATTTTAAAAGTTTTTAAAAATTAAAAGGGGTAGGTTTTTTATAAAATGGTTCTTAATTAATTATGGTTTAATTTGTGAAATATGAAAAGGTTTTTTGACTTGGTGGTTGGTGTTCCTTATGAAGGTAATTTTTTTTTGGAATGATGTTGTTTTGTTTTCGCCTTTGGTGTTTTCATGGGTGCTCAAATGCATGGTTTTATTTATATCTGGAAGGATGGCCTATATGGTATGGTGGTTGGGTGCCTAGGGTGGAATGGAAATGTGCGTGTGGGTGAGAATTGATGAAACACAATTGGTGAATGTGGCAACCCACAAAGTTAGTTTGTTTTTTCAAAATTGTTTTGAACTGAAAATTGTGGCCCTTTTTTAAAACCAATGGTTATGTGGATTGATTTATCTATTTCTTAGAAGAGTTGTTCATTTGGTTATCTTCCATGTGATCTAGAATTCATACTCTTGTTCTATCTAGAGATGAGATCTTGTTGGTGTCTCAGTTTTGGAGTAATTTTCATTGGGTTTCTAAATATATGTTTGATGTTGTGTTGTGGCCATGGATAGTTCTCCGTTGGAAATATTTCTTTCCGATCAACCTAATGATTCCTTTGAAATTTTAAATCCACCTATTTTGATGATGCCTCAACCAGTTAGTTGGAATAGAGATCTGTTTGGGATCTATTAAAAGTGGTTCTAGGTCGTGATAATTCTTTTGGACAGAGCAGTTGTGTTCGGTGATGTTGATGAGTTACGTCTTATTCCTTGTACATTCTACCCCTCGTTTGGATTGAGATAGAATTTTGATATATATCTATGAGTTCCTACTGATGAAGGTTTTTTTGGTGATCAAGTGAGGTTTTTTTGAGTGGTGTTATCCTTATCACCTGACAGCAGTGCAACAAATGCTTCAAGAATCAGAGCTCCAGCCGTAGGCCTTAGAGTGAAGCTTTTCACGCAGTCAGGAAATTGACAGAGGTGTGGAGTGATCGATTAGGATCCTTACCCATCTTTTTTGGTAAGTTAGTTTCTATGTCAATGTTTTGGTTCCTCATTTCTGTGAATTTCCCTTTGTCTTAACAAGCGTGGTGGACATAACCCCTCACCTAGTGTCTATGGTTATTCCTTCATGGATGTGGGTTTTCAATCAATGTCCTTGGGTGGACCGCCTGTAAAATTAGGTGTAGTCTTAGTGTTACCTATTCATAGGTGGAGAGTTTTGGTTAGTTTCTTTGTTTCTTTTGTGGTTTTAGTGTCCAAATTATTGGGTCCCCTTCCCTCCCATCCCCAAGTTGCGGGGGTCCATAACTGTGCAGAATGTGTTGGCCATGTTCTTGTCCCCTCCATTCAGGAGTGGGTAATTTATATGTTCATTTTTTAAACCTATTAACATGGTATAGTAGGTTTTTTTAGTAGGGTTCTTTTGGTATTGTGTGAGTGAGGCCCAATTCTAGCTCATGTTGAATTCTTGTTTGTTCGTTGCTAGTTGGTTTCTAATGGTGGGGAGACCCACCATGGGTCTCCTGGATTTTAATCCTAAGAACATTTCTAGTGCTAGTTTATTCTTAATGGTGGGGAGTCCATTCTGGACACCCCTGGAATATTTGGTTTTTGTGAGTTCTCTTTGGTTTGGGTGATGGTTGGGTTCATTGAGAGAAGGCCCAACAATCGGATTCTTGGCTTGGTTGTGGAGGTGGTGGCTTCATCTTTCCATTGATTCTCCAGACGTGGTTGTGAGTTTTGTTTTGTGTGGGCATGAGTATTAAGTTTCATTTTTTGGTGATTGATATTTCCTTATCTTTAGAAGTTGTATTATGTTGTTATGGAATCCTTAGGGGTTTTTTTCAGCCGAAAAGTGTTATGGATTTTCGGGGGCGGAAAGCTTTAATGGTGGGGAGAATTGTCACACACAGTTTTTTTTGTCTTTGTATTGATCTGGTCCATTGGAAATACCGATCCTTTTCATGGATATTTTGTGAGATGAATATTGAGTTTTGAAGTTTCATATATGTCTAACCACCCTAATTTGGGATCCCCGTTGTTTGTTTAGTAGTTTTTGAAGAATGGGTGGTAACTTTATGATTTGGGCCAACCAAGAGCCCATTCCCAGTTTTAAGAACCGATTTTGTTTCTTTTATAACTCTTTTTTTTCTCATCCTTTTTCACCAATTCAACATCCCTCTTGTCCTATACTGATATATTAAAACTTATTTATCCTTTTTGACCCATTAAAAATTCATAAGCAGGGTGAATTTGGGTTACTTATTTAGGTATTGGGCCAGTCCATGGTCCCATTTTCTGTTTCAAAAAATAATAATTCGTTTCTTTTATATCTTTTTCATTTTTTAATATTTTTCAGTGATTATTCCTCCCCCTCTAATCCAATAACCCTATACTAACCCTCATAGTCTATTTTACCTCTTTGGATCTCATATGGGTCGCGTATTACGGCAAAACTTCTTAGGATACCTTAAATCGTCCCGAATTGACAAGGTAAATTGTATCATTCATAAATCAATAAATTCATACTCTTTTGGACACCAATATTCTTTCCATGGTTCTTACAGACCTTAGGAGTGTCTCCAAGATGTTTCAAGTCATTCCCTTCTCTATAGGGTTGCATATCTAATGGAAGACGAAGAGTTTTCTAGGTTGAAAGGTGAGATTCCTTCTCGTTTCTCCTTCCTCTTCCCCTGCCTTTCATTATTTCTTGGATTTATATTGTCCCCTAGTATTGATCGACCTAGGGTTTTATTAGACCATGTTTTTTTTATGTGGATTCTGTTTTTTTAGGTCTGTTCTTTATAGTTTTAGGGTTTATAAACCCACGGCGGGTGATTTCGGGTGTGCGTTTCAATTATGCCAAGGATTTGAGGTAGGATGTCCCTTGCACATGCCTTTATCATTCAAGTTTCATCATTTCAATATTCTCCTAATCTGATATAAATGTTTATTATTGTTTTTAATCCTTTGTATAATTTTCTTGGTGTGCAATGTGGTTGTTTAATCATTGTTTTGTGAAAGGTAGTGTTGTTTGGCATGAAAGTGCTCAACAAGTGTTTGTTTAAATGTTCCGTTATCTTTTGCAAATATTTCGTGAGGTTTATAATCTGGTTTATGGTATTTTTAACATTTTATAGTATCTTGAATGAAAATATGACATTCAATTGGTTTTTTATTCCTTTTCACATACTTAAAATAAATAGTTTTGTTTAAAAAGGGCATGACATGTGTTCGGTAAATTGCCCGGTTGGGTTTTATGTGTGATGTGTGATTTAAAAGTTTTTCTTTGGATTTATAAAGGAATTGTAAGAATGATAAATGGTATTTTTGGTTCCTTATATGTATTTCCAATTTGTATTTGTTTTTAAAATCAAGTGGGTTTTTGGTTTACAACATATTTTGGCATGAGTTTCCCAAAAATGGACCGTTTCACATCTTTATGAAAATGGTTTGGTTTTGAATATGTAACCTGAGTATTATAAGGAATTTATGAATGTGGTTTTCGGATGTAAATGGTGTTTATACACATCCTGAATAAAATTAAAATTCATACCTTCATCAAAAGTTAGTTTTTAGAAAATGTTTAATGTCCCTTTTGGCATTTCCTAGAAGTGAAGGAGTGCTTTACTTGTGTATACCAACTTGTGAAATTGGGATTGTTTTATGGTCCATTAAATGATTTTATTAAATGTTTCTAGGGCTTCCAAATATGATTTGGTTTGGTTTTTATGTGTGTTTATAATTGAAAGAGTGTTTTTGAATGAGTTTTATGTGAAAAGCCTTAATACACTCCATGAAATTGTTTTACCAAAATATTTAGCGGTTTGCAGATTCATGTAAGAAATGTGAAGAAAGATTATGGGTTGTTAGTGTTTTTATGGTTTGGGAATGAAATTTGGATGTGAAATGTGTATTTGATAATATGTGTAACTTGATTGAGCACTAAAGGTAATCCCGGGTATCTAGGTGGGCGGGCGTGTACTAGTATGCTAGTGATTCAATGGGGGTTGGCATCTGTTTCATGTAGCAAGTTGGACGATGACAAAACTAACTAAACTATGATGATGATGATAATTAGGGAACACTAGGTTATGGGTATGTTCCCTACTAGTATCTCATGCACGAGAAGAGATGTTTATTATGGTTACTTTCACCGAGATACGAGGTACCTGGGGCTCACAACTAACTAGTGCCTAGGGGTGTTCCCGTGACTAGTGCTCATTGGCTATTTTGTACTCATCGTCTTCATAAGGTGTGTTTGGTTGGTAAATTCAGTAGTATGTGTTATTTATTTAAAAGTTAAAATTATTTAAAGCAGCCCTCTTGAAAAATATTTTCATTTTTAGGTTTCACCTCTTTGAAAAAAAAATGTTACTTGCATTTTTGTTTATTAAACATGAATGTTTTTGTCTGATGATTATTATAGCATAGAACCTCATTTGAAAACCATACTTTCATATGTTGAATTTAAAACTATAGATTGATGTTTATTTTATTATAAAGTAATATGCATTGGGAATAGAATATCGGGCTAACCTACCGAGTTTTAATACTCACTCCTATAGTCTTCTTCTTATTTTTTATCCCTAGTGCATGTTTCATCTTTAGTTCGATCACCTTGGGCGACATTTGATCACTGTGTTGGAGAGTGACCATAAGTGTCACATGGAGTTAGTTGGTCATTGGGATTGTTCACTTGAGTTGTTGGTTTTGTTCTACTTTTAGTTTCTTGTACAAAGAATATTTAGTTCAATTTTTATATAAATTCATTTTGGGATGTCCGTTTATTTCCGATGATTTTTTGATTTTTTATATATGGGTGAAATCGTTCCCTTGTGTACTCTATTGATTCCATTGGTGTTTGTCACAATCCCGAGAGGATCGGGAACCCCTCTCGGGACTTGTCGCGGGCTGGCCTAGGTGACCAGTTCAGGGGCGACTCGAGCAGGTTCGTGAAACTTATAGATTCCAACGCCTATTAGGAAGCTATGTAAAATAATTCTGTAACCTCATATTATTAAAATAAAACATAGTTAAAACTAATGGAGAACAAACTAAAATTAGTGAATGAATATGATTCCATATATAATTAATAACTTCATAATGGAAAATTCATAGATTATAAAAATAAAATTTTATTTTATTTTATAATATAATTAATGTTGTAATAATGATATGGTGGGGTGGTTGACACAATAATCAATCCCATGTTCACATAATCCATTCTTCAAAAAAACATTGTTATATACAAATAGATTATCTATATGTGGAATGGATCTAGTGACTCTTCCCTAAAAAACATTCAATTTGAAGAATCGTAGTACATAATGAACATAAAATGATATATATAATAATGCATTTTATTTTAAACTATGACATTTCTTGTATTTGTAATTAAACTGAATGTTATTCGAACATATATTGAATAAAATATTATTCAGAAAAATCAATGGAAAATATTAATAAATTAGTTTTTATATTATACAAGGATTATATGTTAAATAGTGGTTTTGAGTATTTAAATAAAAAATTTCATTATGATAACAATAATATAGTCATTTTCAATGAAATTTGTTGAAGAAATGGGAAAAAAGTTAATATATCATGTTTTTGGCTGTGATAGAGTATACTATAATTCCAAATTATTTCTCCAATGGTATATTTGATATAAAATTAAATAACATGTATAGTAAAATATAACCATGTAATAATATATCTGATTATGATAAGTGGTTTGAAAATTGAATGGTTGTGCCACTATATGCACTGATATTCAATTCAATAATGTTTTTTTGGCTATTTGGAGGTAAACAATTTGAAAAAAATTTATTTCTAAAATTTAACAATGCATGTGAATGTATTAGAATAATTAATATTTATTTAATCTTATATTTAGAGATGTATTAAGACTTATGTGTCATTTTATGATAGTAAAACTAGTTAAATGATGAAATATTATTTGTTTCTTTTTGTAATACATAGAAAATATTTTTTTTAAATATGTAACATAACATTTAGAGAATTTTTTATTAGTATAATAAATTTTAATGTATTAATAAAATGATAATAAATATTTGATTTTATTTCATATAATTGAAACACATGCATCATTACATAGAAAATAGAATTAACACTTATATTGAAGTAGTTCATTGTAGAAACGGTTTGGATATAATCCAAGAAGTTCATATAAAATATTTCAAATTAAAGAAAACAATATTTAATTTAAGAAATTGAAATAAAATACAATTGTAAAAAGACAAATCATTTCGTTATCTTTATCCTCCACATCACATAAAAATTATTTAAATGAGTTAAATTTATTTTAGAATAATGGAATTTAGAAGGACACAAACACAACATGCATTATAACTATTTTAATAAGATTCCTAATAATGAACAGAGCACGGAAAATGGATATAAATAATAATTTTCAAAAAAACTAATTGAGTTATACAAAACAACATTAAGATTAATATTATAATAAATGAGTTATAAAGATAATACTAAAAATAGAAGATGAAACATTTGTGCCATGTTGTTTCATTAGTAAACATCAAAAAATAAGGTCAACAACCTATAGAAATTTTCCATGATTTATTTTTAATGCAAATGGGGATAGTGAGAACAAAAAATTATTATCATTATATGCTAGTAGAGGGACATGTTGGTTGTGAGACTCTAAAGCCCTGATAGTTTAGGACACCAAATGATGTTACATTGTCAGTGGTGGAGGCATAAAATCATGATTGTAATTTCCATAATATGGCTAACAAAGGGGATCCATGAATCTTTTATTACTACTACTATAGTGGATTATTATACACATTTAAAATTAAACACAGTACTGTTCAAAGAATACATTAATAAATGAAATATATGCTCTCAATTGCATTAATAATATTCTAAAATAACAAATATACAAAGTAATGACATAAAATTAATTTGGATTGGTCTACTAGGTAAAATTCACTGATAGGCAGGTGAATCAGGGTATGACAGATTAAAATTTCTTCCCTGTCAGATCTTGTTTCATCATTTAAAAAAACTATCTTCTCACTCATTCCCATTTCAAAGTATGAACAAAATTTAAATCATGCATGAAACTTAGAAATTTTTACTTGTTTCACCATCACTGAGCTACATCTAAGGAGTATACAATGGAGATGTGACAATGTATCTAATTCACAAAGGCTCACTGGGAATAATGATTTTAAGGTTTGGGCTAGATCTTCTATGCCCAGGCTCACTGCCTTTACAAGAATTAGGATCTGGTCACTGCATTCCAAAGCGTCACCCCCTATTCCTTTTTCTCTAGCTCAGTGCTAGTGGAAAAGTTCATCGTCTTCTTCTTCCTTATCTCATAACTCTTGGAAGGGATCCACTCACAATTTATAGACTTGTAGGTCAAATAGGGTTTATGGACTTGTAGGTTCTTTCATTTGTATTAATTCATGCATCCTAAACTTTAGATATATGGTCTACTGATGTTCATTTTTTACCCAGATATGAATTCCACTTTTCTACATCTGTTATGTTAATGAAAATTACTTTTTCAAACTGATTTTGGGCCTTTTCAAGCCTCCCAAAAAAAATATGAACCACATTGTTCCTATGTGTACTATGTAGTGGGTTTCTTACATAGATCGTCTCTTATGTGTACCACTACCTCTTCCGCAAACCACCTCCATCCACGGATTGTCTCTCCTACGGACTGCCTCTATTTGTGCTTCTGCATACCACCTCCACATACTACCTCTACACACCTCCTCTCTGAACTACTTTCGTGTACCGTGTATGCTTCTATATGTGAGTTCTTCCTCCATGGACCACCTTCCTTCCCTAGAACTTTCTTCATTTGTGGGTTTTAGTGCCTCATAAGAACTTTCACATAATTAATTCCATGAACTACTTCACCCTTTGTGGAATCACTTCCCGTGAACTAGTTCTCATTTTCAAAATCCCATGTGTACCACACCTTCTTCCTATTAGAACTGGATCCTTTGTGGGATATAATTTCCCAGAAAACCCGTTTGTGGAATTTATTCCATTCAAACAACTTTCAGAATTATATTAATTCCCAGAGAAGAAGGTGTTCTCTAATTAATATGTCTCACTATTCTAATCGTTGGGATTAGCTATCCATATATAGGAAAAGATATCCATAAAATCCACTAATGCATGATTTACCAAAGCTTCAACACAAAACCATCTTCACTTTGTACTGCTTCTCCTGTAGCGAATTTCAAGCCTTCCCATAAAAAATTTTTCATTACGGTCTATATATTGTGTCTCCTGCTACAGGGAGCACTATTTCACCAACCTCCATGTCTTCCTCGTACCGTGAATCCTTCCCCAAAAACCGTTTCATGTACCATTTTCACTACTTGGTATGCGGATACAAACCTTTATTGGACATCGTACACAGTCCATGTTTGGAGTGTCACGACCCGTCCTCGGGGCCCGTGCTGTGACTACCCCAAGCCCGCCTTCCATAGGCCAGGGGCTGGCAACTAGCACCAAGGCGTAAATCCCAACAAAAAGGGAAGGCATTGCCTTTGAAAAGTAAACAAGCACCACATAGTAAGCATGCGGAAAAGTAAACACAAAGTAAAAATGGTACAAGATGTGCTGAAAGTAAAAGGGGCCGGAAATACAAGCTCAACTGTAAAGTACAACTTAAAGGAAAAACAGCAACTGAAAGGAAAAACTGTAGCGTCGAGCCATCCTCTGGAAGTCCCACCTGAAGGGTGGGTACAGATAGCCTCCACTGCTCCTCGAGTCCACCTGACCGCTCCGAGTACGTCCCGCCCAGTTGTCCACCTCCAGGTACCGTCCTGCTCCGCACGCCTCCACCACGATCAGCGTTGTCCGTCGTCGGCAACCAACACAACGTAGTGCGGGCATATCCCGTGCATGGGTGAGTATAAGCTACTCAGTAGGGACCCCGAGACCCCGGAAGGTCTCCCGAAATCCACAAAGGATAATCCACAAAGGAAAGATACAATCACGATGTAACATCTGACACGGCTTAGGTATATTCCCATACATATACCTAAGTCATCAATTCCCGTTCGGCTCCAACGTCTGAGCCCAAGCACAACCCAGTCCACACAGGAAAGCAAACGTATACCCACACAGGATAGCACAACACAATCCACAAGGAGAGTAAACAGTAAATCCACACAGGATAGATCAACACAATCCACAAAGGAGAGTAAACAGTAAATCCACACAGGATAGCTCAACGCAATCCACAAAGGAGAGTAACACAAGATTCATCTCACACAAGTATACTTTTCGGATGACGATAAAGATGATCACTGATCCATCTAAGTCGTCGGACCCACAATGGATCGATAGGTAACTAACCCCCGTAATGACCCACACAGGATCGGGCCCACACAGGACCTGTAGGCGCTGGCTCACACAGAACCGCTGAGCGCGGACCCACACAGGATCGGACCCACACAGGATCAGGCCCACACAGGACCGGGCCCACATAGGACCTATAGCACTGATCCACGTAGGATCGCTGAGTGCAGAAGTCATCGCAGTCCACTGAGGATCTCTTCACAGTCATCACCGCAATCCACTGAGGATCTCTGCACGGTCGTCGTCGGAGTCCACTGAGGATCTCTGCACCGTCGTCGCTGTCGAAGAAGCAGTCGCAGCCAGCACTAGGGTTCCCGCACACAGCAAGCTCGTTCGGGAGGGTCCAGTCCACGAGCCGAGAGGCTGATACATCAACTGACACAAAGTCTGAAAGTGATGTATCCAAAAGTTCTGTATCGTCGACATGAACTCAACGTCGCAGACGGCGCGTCAATCGGACGCCCGGTCTGAGAGTTATTGGCTTTTTAGTCCCAGGGGCCCGGTTGGTTTTTAAGGAAAAACCAACCCGACCGTACTCCACCTGCATCCAAACCTCGGGCGGAGTGAGCCAAAAGATCCGTCTCACTTATAGGAATTCAACGAAGTTGACGGCACGTCAATCGGACGTTCGTAGCTCAAGATATGAGTGTTTCCGCTCCAAAGGCCCGATTGGTTTCGTGTACGAACCAATCCGGCCGAACTAAAAGTATTTCGAAACCTTGAGTGCGATATACCGAAACGATCACCTTGATCCAAGGATTCATTACCGCGGACGGCGAGTCGTTTGGAGGCTCGTAGCTGAAGATACGGCCATTTGAACGAAAACCGTCCGAAGATGGGGGGTCCGGGCCCGGGCCGCCCGGCCCGACCCGGTCGGACCGGTCTGGCTCGGCCAGCCCGGCCCGGCTCGGCCGCGCGGCCGACGCGGGGGGAGCCGCCGCCCCGCGTGACACCCCCGCAGCACCCGCGGGGTGTCGGCCAGACAGCCGGACGCGGCTGAAGCCGCATCCCGAGTGACGCGGGGGGGAGCCGCCGCCCCCGCGTGACACCCCCGCGACACCCGCAGGGTGTCTCCCTAGTGGCCGGATGCGGCTTCAGCCACGTCCCGCGAGCACCGCCGCCGCGGCCGGTGTCGCGGCAGTCTCGTCCGGCGGTGCTCCGGGCGCCGTCGCCGCCGGCTTCCGCGGGCCGCCGGAGTCGCTCCGGTGGCCCGTTTTTCCTCTTGTCTGCGCCGTTGCACCTCCTGGGACTCGCTCTTCACTACGGAACCATCACACTTCCGTTGCGGCACGTTCCATCGTCGCCCGTCAATTCCGCACAAAAACGAAGAACGGCGGAGGGTTGTCGGGCCGTGTTCGTTTGGCCCGCACCCTCCGCGTTAGATATAAACAACGGGAGAATTTTTATTCCACATAGGAAACAACAATTTTAATAAATTTAAAATTGTTCACAAATCTGGTTCTTTAACTTTTTAAAGAAACATTTACGGGAATAATAAAAAGGGGTAATTCCAAAAATAAAATCCCTACCTCGTAGTCATCGCGCGTGAGCGTTCTTCGCGGAATTGCTCGTTGCCGAAGGTGGAGATCATCGCGTCGTCGCGGAAGGGCGTCGCGTCATCGCAGAATCCGGCGTAGCGTCGATGAACTCGACGGACCAAGAAACAACAGATTTTAATTATAAATAATTAAATCCGTGTTTCGTTTTAAACCACAATGAACCTTTCGAAGAAACCCAAAATCACTCACCTCAAACGGTTGGTGATCAGATATCGGGGCGGGGAAGAATGTCTCGGATTGGAGCGTCGTCGATTTCCGCGGATGACGGCGTTCTTCGCGTTCTTCGCGTTCTTCTCGTTCTTCGCGAAGGAGAAAGAAGGTACAAGGATTCTGTCAAATCCTCTCGATGCGCAAACTTTCAAAAGACTGGTTGGTCTTATTTTATTATTATTCCAACACACGAAAAAGGGTATGTAACGACCCATCAATTCGTTGAATTAATTCAACGAAAGAAACAGCTCATTTAATTTACGAAATAAACTTCCCAATTAAATGGTCTGTTAAGAAATTAAGAAAACGCGTCAGTTGACTTTCATAATGACGGGTTTTCGCTGGTGCGTTACTTAGCGGAAAGAAACGGCGGGCTCGTGCGGGCCCCACCTCACAAATATCCTACCAAGGGGGTATGATATTTCTGGATAGCATCCTATCCGGATCAACTCAGTTTAAGCCGTCTTTAAGTGGCTTTAAGTGGCTTCCAAGTGCTTAAGTGAAATAAAATAAAGTTGAAGTAAAATTATTTTATTTCTTAACCTTAAGCCCGAAAATTAAAAACCACACCCGAGCAAACGCAACTCTGGAAGAGGGGTTTCTATGAAAATACCGGTGCTGCGATTTCATCGGTGCCCTCAGAATTTGATTCCGGGCACCGGTTCAAAAGTTAGAAAAACCCGCTCGTTCGTTCACTGAACGTACCCGAGCCAAACTTCGGAAAATGATTCCGGGCACACCGGGCCTCGGAATCAGGTGCCGTCAGAGACTGCGCTCTTGTAAAATTCCAATGAAAATTAAGAAAAAAAATTTCCTTAAAATTTACGGGTCTTTACATTACTCCCACCTCAGGGCTTTACGTCCCCGTAAAGAGACATCATAAACTACGGAAACAAATGTGGGTACTGAGCACGCATCTGAGCCTCCCGCTCCCAAGTTCTCTCTTGGAGGTTCCCGTGCTGCCATCTGATGCGCACAAGAGGAATCAATCACCCACGTAGGACCCGCTCCTGTCGATCCTCTATCTCCACCGGGACCTCCGCAAAAGTCGCCCCATCATCCACGTCTAGCTCCCCATAGTCAATGATGTGCGTCGTGTCGTGCACATATCTCCTCGGCTGGGATACGTGGAAGACGCCGTGCACCCAGTGCAACTGAGGTGGGAGAGACAGGCGATAATCCACCTCGCCAACCCTGCAGAGGACCTGGAAAGGCCCGATAAAGCGTGGAGACAACTTTCTGCCTCGGCTAAATGTTCACAAACCACGTCGAGGTGAGACCCGCAAGAAGACGTGGTCGCCATACTCGAACTCTAGTGGCCTCCGCCTCTTGTCATCATATGACTTCTGTCGGCTCTGTGTTGTCCTCATCCGCTCCTGGATGACCTGGAGCTTCTCTGTCGTGGCCCGGACCATCTATGGTCCCACAAGTGCTGACTCCCCAGGGTCTATCCAGCACAAAGTAGATCTTCAAGGCCTGCCGTGCAACGCCTCGTAGGGTTCCATCCCGATGGTGGAGTGGTAGCTATTGTTGTACGTGAACTCCACCAAGGGTAGGTGGTCCTCCCAGCTGCGACCAAAGTCGAGGACACATGTGCGGAGCATGTCCTCGAGAGTCTGAATGGTCCTCTCCGTCTGACCATCTGTCTGAGGGTGAAAGGCGGTGCTCAGACGTAGCCGCGTCCCGAACGCCTCCTGCAACCCCTTCCAAAGCCGGGAAGTAAAGCGAGCGTCCCGATCGGAGACGATAGTCAATGGCACACCGTGAAGCCGTATAATCTCCTGAACGTAGAGACGCCCCAAGCTCTCCACTGAGCCCTGCTCTTGGATGGGTAAGAAGTGTGCCGACTTGGTGAGTCGGTCAACAATCACCCAAATGGAGTCGTGACCTCTGGAAGTGCATGGAAGTCCAGTCACGAAGTCCATATATATCTTGTCCCACTTCCACTCCGGGACCTCCATGGGCTGTACCAAGCCCGCTGGTACCTGATGCTCTGCCTCCACCTGCTGGCAGGTGAGGCACCGTGAAACGAACTCTTCCACAGCCTTCTTCATGCCCAGCCACCAGTGCTGTCGTCTGAGATCCTGATACATCTTCGCCACTCCTAGATGTACCGCCAAAGGAGAAGTGTGAAACTCTCTCAGCACCTCCTCTCGTAAAGCGACTGGTACTAAGGTACGTCCTCTGAAAAGGACGTCGTGCTCTGCTCCAAGGGAGAAACCATCAGGTGCATGTCCCGAGGATATCTGTGCACACCGTGTCTCACAGTCAGCGTCCCCACGTTGTGCCTCTCTGACCCGCTGCAGTAGTGGAGGGGTGACTGTGAGAGACTGAAGGAAGGCTTCTTCGTCTCTATCCACGAAGTATATCTGCAAAGCGGCTAGCTGCTCTCTCGCCTCCCCAAGTAGCTGGATGCCCGTCCTCCTGTTGAGGGCATCGGCTACCACGTTCCCCTTCCTAAGAGTATAGACTATCTCAAAGTCATAGTCCTGGAAGAACGCAAGTCATCGCCGCTGTCTCAGGTTCAGGTCCTTCTGAGAGAAGATGTACCTGAGACTCTGGCGGTCAGAAAAGACTGTAAAGCGCTCACCCATCAGATAGTGCTGCCATGTCTTCAGGGCGAAGACCACTGCTGCTAACTCTAGGTCATGGGTAGCGTAGTTCTACTCATGCAGCCTCAACTGATGTGATCCATAGGCAATCACGGCCCGCTCCTGCATCAGGACACACTCGAGTCCGGTCCCTGATGCATCGCAGTACACTACGTATCCAACTCCCTCCTCAGGAAACCTCAAGATAGGTGCGCTGGTCAACCTCTGCCTCATCTCCTGGAAGCTCTGCTGACATCTTTCTGACCACACTAAGGGTTTCCCCTTCTTCGTCAATGCTGAGAGTGGGGCCGCAACTCTGTAGAATTCTGGCACAAATCTCTGATAGTATCCGGCTAGACCCAAGAAACTCCGCACCTCCGTCACGCTCTTGGGTGGCTCCCAAGCTAGCACTGCCTCGATCTTCGCGGGATCCACTGCAACTCCCGCCTCAGAAATGACATGCCCCAAGAAGTGGACCTCACGTAACCAGAACTGGCACTTCGAGAGCTTGCCATAAAGCTGGTGATCTCGGAGTGTGTCTAGTACAACCCGCAGGTGGTAGGCATGCTCCTCCCCCGTCGTTGAGTACACCAAAATGTCGTCGATGAAGACCACGACAAATCGATCGAGGTATGGCTGGAAGATCCTGTTCATAAAGCTCATGAACACTGCTGGAGCGTTGGTTACGCTGAAAGGAATAACCAAGAACTCATAGTGGCCATACCGACATCTGAAAGTCGTCTTCTGGACGTCCTCGTCTCGAACTCTGAGCTGATGATAGCCTGACTTGAGGTCTATCTTCGAGAACCACCGTGCTCCCTTGATCTGATCGAAGAGGTCATCAATCCTCGGTAGCGGATACTTGTTCCTCACTGTCACCTGGTTCAGGCGATTATAATCGACACACAGTCGCAAGATCCCGTCCTCCTTCTTGGCAAACAATATCGGGGAAGCCCAGGGTGAAACACTGGGTCGGATGAACCCCTTGCCCGGCAAGTCCTCCAACTGTACCTGTAGCTCTCGAAGCTCGACGGGGGCCATCAGATATACTGGAGTGGATATCAGGGCTGTCCCGGGGTACAGATCAAGATAAAAGTATACCTCTCTGCGAGGAGGTAGCCCTGTAACGTCGTCGGGGAAGACGTCCACATACTGATCCACCACTACAAGAAAAATAGGACTCCGCACGTCAACTGTTCCAAGGATGAGGCTAGCCAACTGATGAGTGACGGGCTGTCCTCTCCTCTGTGTGAGTCCATCCTGTGCTGCTAAGGCTCGCTTCTCGCCGGTGAAGGTGAACCTGCTCCCGTCGGTGCGCACACATCGCACCTTACGCCTAAAACAGTCAATCTGAGCATGGACTATAGATAACCAATCCATGCCCAAGATGACATCGTAAGGCCTCGACGCCGCTACAAGAAGATCCCAGCCGAAGCTCTCGCCTCCTAGAGTAAGCTCACACTGCCGGCACCAGTGCGTAATCGTCGAGTCTACTCCCGTAGGAGTCTCTAGCCGTAAGGATCGAGCCAACGGCTCTATCGGAATCTCTGAGCTCCGAACAAGGGCAGTGGATATGAAAGAGTGACTCGCCCCTGTGTCTATCAGAACTGCAGCAAGGGTGTAATAGACACAGATCGTACCTCGAATCATCTCTGGCGTGCCGTGGTCGTAGGCCTATGCTGCCTGGAGTTGTGCCTGTCTCTGCCCGCCAACTCCCTGTGGTCGGGGCGGGCCTCCTGGTGGTGGTGGTGGCAGAGCCTCAAAGCGTCGCCCACCACCTGCTGCTCGGCCAGCTCCTCTGCCTCGTTCGCCTTCTCCCTGCAGACCGCCACAGTCGACCCTCTGCCTCTTCCTGGGTGGCCCCTCCACCGTCTACTGCTCCTCGGTACGGCGGGTCGGGCAGTCACGAGCCATGTGGCCCTGCCCGCCGCACGAGTAGCACTGCCTGCCTCTTCTGGTGTCCTCACTAGCCTGAAAACTCGGACGACCGCCTCCAGCCAGTCCTCAGCTGCCTGGGGGTCCGTATCCCCACGGAACCTGGGTGGTCGCTGGCGCTGGAACTCGTGCAGAGCTCCGAGGCATCGTGCATCGTCAGCTTCCAGTGCTGGAAGCATCGGGGGCTCGGCGGGTAAAGGTATCGCCGGTGCCTCTGCTGTCAACGAGCCCTGTACCGAGGCCTCGTCACTCGGCGGGCTATCGTCGCGCTCTACTCTCGGAACCCTAGCTGGCTGCTGTCGTCGGGACATCCTGAAAAGGAAACAAGTGCGCCACGGTCAGAACAGTATACCTGGTGAGCTGACACAAGTAATCACAAAGAAAACTTGAAACACACATACAATCAATGTTTTCGTGCATCAAGTCGGAAATCAGAAGTCAGGGTCCTGGTGTACGGATACGTCGGCCGCCACACCAACACTGGACTCCCTGGACTGATAACCACACTCAATACGCTAAAAACTATTGCTTCACATAGAATAAAGATCAGAGTCTGCGGTATAACTGACCCCCTCTGATACCAATTTGTCACGACCCGTCCTCGGGGCCCGTGCCGTTACTACCCCAAGCCCGCCTTCCATAGGCCAGGGGCTGCAGACTAGCACGAAGGCATAAATCCCAACAAAAAGGGAAGGCATTTCCTTTAAAAAGTAAACAAGCACCACAGAGTAAGCAAGAGGAAAAATAAACACTAAGTAAAAACGGTACAAGCTATGCTGAAAGTAAAAGAGGCCGGAAATACAAGCCCAACTGTAAAGTACAACTGAAAGGAAAAACAGCAACTGAATGGAAAAACTGCAGCGTCGAGCCGTCCTCTGGAAGTCCCACCTGAAGGGTGGGTACAGATAGCCTCCACTACTCCTCGGGTCCACCTGACCGCTCCGAGTACGTCCCGCCCAGTGGTCCACCTCCAGGTACCGTCCTGCTCCGCACGCCTCCACCACGATCAGCGTTGTCCGTCGTCTGCAACCAACACAACGTAGTGCGGGCATAGCCCGTGCAGGGGTGAGTATAAGCTACTCAGTAGGGACCCCGAGACCCCCGAAGGTCTCCCGAAATCCACAAAGGATAATCCACAAAGGAAAGATACAATCACGAAGTAACATCTGACATGGCTTAGGTATATGCCCATACATATACCTAAGTCATCAATTCCCGTTCGGCTCCAACGTCCGAGCCCAAGCACAACCCAGTCCACACATGAAAACAAACGTATACCCACACAGGATAGCACAACACAATCCACAAGGAGAGTCAACAGTAAATCCACACAGGATAGCTCAACACAATCCACAAAGGAGAGTAACACAAGATTCAACTCACACAAGTATACTTCTTCGGATGACGATAAAGATGATCACTGATCCATCTAAGTCGTCGGACCCACAAAGGATCGATAGGTAACTAACCCCCGCAATGACCCACACAGGATCAGGCCCACACAGGACCTGTAGGCGCTGGCTCACACAGAACCGCCGAGCGCGGACCCACATAGGATCGGACGCACACA
The DNA here is from genome assembly GCA_963277665.1 of Viscum album. Lineage (NCBI taxonomy): Eukaryota > Viridiplantae > Streptophyta > Magnoliopsida > Santalales > Viscaceae > Viscum > Viscum album. Next base: position 222,467,579 of record OY728147.1, read on the forward strand.
GGATCGGGCCCACACAGGACCGGGCCCACACAGGACCTGTAGCACTGATCCACGTAGGATCGTTGAGTGCAGAAGTCATCGCAGTCCACTGAGGATCTCTGCACAGTCGTCGCCGAAGTCCACTGAGGATCTCTGCACGGTCGTCGTCGGAGTCCCCTGAGGATCTCTGCACCGTCGTCGCTGTCGAAGAAGCAGTCGCAGCCCGCACTAGGGTTCCCGCACACAGCAAGCTCGTTTGGGAGGGTCTGCTCCACGAGCCGAGAGTCTGATACATCAAATGACACAAATAACGAAGTTGATGTATCCAAAAGTTCCGTATCGTCGACAGGAACTCAACATCGCAGACGGCGCGTCAATCGGACGCCAGGTCTGAGAGTTATTGGCTTTTTCGTCCGAGGGGCCCGGTTGGTTTTTAAGGCAAAAACAACCCGACCGTACTCCACCTGCGTTCAAACCTCGGGCAGAGTGATCCAAAAGATCTGTCTCACTTAGAGGAATTCAACGAAGCTGACGGCACGTCAATCGGACGTCCATAGCTCAAGATATGAGTGTTTCCGCTCCGAAGGCCCGGTTGGTTTCGTGTACGAACCAACCCGGCCGAACTCAAAGTATTATGAAACCTTGAGTGCGATATACCAAAACGACCGTCTCAATCCAAGGATCGTGTTTCCGATTACGGCGAGTCGTTTGGAGGCTCGTAGCTCAATATACAGCTATTTGAACGAAACCCGTCCAAAGACGGGGGGGTCCGGGCCCGGGCCAACCCGACCCAACCCCCCTGGGTCGGACGAACCCAGTCCGACCCGGTACGACCCGGTCCGACCCAGTCGGACCGGTCTGGCTCGGCCAGCCCAGCCCGGCTCGAACGATTGGCCGAGCGGCCGACGCGGGGGGAGCCACCGCCCCGCGTGACACCCCCGCGGCACCCGCGGGGTGTCGGCCAGACAGCCGGACGCGGCTGAAGCCGCGTCCCGAGTGACGCGGGGGGGAGCCGCCGCCCCCGCGTGACACCCCCGCGACACCCACGGGGTTTCTCCCTGGTGGCTGGACACGGTTTCAGCCGCGTCCCGCGAGCACCGCCGCCGCGGCCGGTGCCTCGGCGGTCTCGTCCAGCTGCGCGTCGCCGCCCTAGTCGCTCCGGTGGCCCATTTTTCTTCCCGTCTGCGCCGTTGCACCTCCCGGGACTCGCTCTTCACGGAAAAACCATCACACTTCCATTGCGGCACGTTCCGTCGTCGCCCGTCAATTCCGCACAAAAACGAAGAACGGCGGTGGGTTGTCGGGCCGTGTTCGTTTGGCACGCACCCTCCGCGTTAGATATAAACAACGGCATAATTTTTATTCCACACAGGAAACAACAATTTTAATAAATTTAAAATTGTTCACAAACCCGGTTCTTTAACTTTTTAAATAAACATTTACGGGAATAATAAAAAGGGGTAATTCCAAAAATAAAATCCCTACCTCGTAGTCGTCGCGCGTGAGCATTCTTTGCGGAATTGCTCGTTGAAGAAGGTGGAGATCGTCGCGTCTTCGTGGAAGGGCATCGCGTCGTCGCATAATCCGGCGTAGCGTTGACGAACTCGACGGACCAAGAAACAACATATTTTAATTATAAATAATTAAATCCGTGTTTCATTTTAAACCATAAAGAACTTTTATAAGAAACCCAAAATCACTCACCTCAAACGGTTGGTGATCGGAGATCGGGGCGGGGAAGAACGTCTCGGATTGGAGCGTCGTCGATTTCCGCGGATGATGGCGTTCTTCGCGTTCTTCGCATTCTTCACGTTCTTCGTATTCTTCGCATTCTTTGCGAAGTAGAAAGAAGGTACAAGGATTCTGTCAAATCCTCTCGACGCGCAAACTTTCAAAAGACTTGTTGGTCTTATTTTATTATTATGCCAACACACGAAAAAGGGTAAGTAACGACCCATCAATTCGTTGAATTAATTAAACGAAAGAAAAAGCTCATTTAATTTATGAAATAAACCGCCCAATTAAATGGTCTATTAAGAAATTAAAAAAACGCATCAGTTGACTTTCATAATGACGGGTTTTCGCGGGTGCGTTACTTAGCGGAAAGAAACGGCGGGCTCGTGCGGGCCCCACCTCACAAATATCCTACCAAGGGGGTAGGATATTTCTGGATAGCATCCTATCCGGATCAACTCAGTTTAAATCATCTTTAAGTGGATTCAAGTGGCTTCCATGTTGCTTAAGTGAAATAAAATAAAGTTGACGTAAAATTATTTTATTTCTTAACCTTAAGCCTGAAAATTAAAAACCACACCCGAGCAAACACAACTCCGGAAGAGGCGTTTCTAAGAAAATACCAGAACTGCGACTTCATCGGTGCCCTCAGATTTCGATTCCGGGCACCGGTTCAAAAGTTAGAAAAACCCGCTCGTCCGTTCACGGAACGTACCCGTGCCAAACTTCGGAAAATGATTCCGGGCACACCGGGCCTCAGAATCAGGTTCCGTCAGAGACTGCGCTCTTTTAAAATTCCAAAGAAAATTATGAAAAAAACTTTCCTTGAAATTTACGGGTCTTTACATGGAGGTATGTGGTTCCCTTATTTTACCAATTTTCTCACAATTCCTCATACCATTCACTCCTATGATGAAATACTTCCATTTCCAAACAGAAATTCCCAATTTTGGAGCCCAAAAATTTGGAAAATAATGGGAAACTGTGTAACCTTAAAAACCTACTCTCTGCAAACACCAACCATACTCATTTGAGGTCATCTAGATTTATCAAAAAATATAATCACACCCAAAAAATATTGAGAGGACACCTTGAGGTATTTTTTCCTAACAATATCCCCCATCTGGTTTGTTGACAATACTTTTTTAATAATTCCTCTCATTCTAATAGATTTTTAAGGATTATTCCATCATCCACCAGTATTCACTTCTAGCAATCAATGATTTAGTCAACACATACTCTAAGCCCACATATGCAATGCTCAGTTTGAGAAACAATATTAGTATGAAAAGGTCATAAATAAATAACATTATTATTAACACCAATTCCTAAAACCAAATAACTACTTTTATAAAAAACCTCAGCTATCGTGATATGTAATCTTTGATCGATCACCAATTCATGAAACCAAACAACTTCTTTCATCACGAACCTTAGAAATCATGATATGTAATTATTGATTGATCACTTCTAACATCATCTGATTTAATACTCCCCTACATCACAACTTCATCTCAACTTCAACTTCAACTCACCCTATCTCTCTGGTCCACTTAATAGATTCTTCTTATATCTTTTCTCCCCCTCGAATAGTAACACTTTCTCCCCCTCTATCAATGAACTCGAAAGACACTCATGGTTGTTTTCAATAGGGTAAATAACACATATCAGTACATTATGAAAAAACACATGCTACCTCTAGTAGAGGGGGTCCCACATCCACATTTTTTTGAGTGCAAGGAGTTAACTGGACTCCCAGAGCCAGTCGATGCCTATAAAATTCTTCTTTGGGTATGTCCTTCATAAAAATAACTACAACTTGTTGTTTTGATGGAACATAATCCAACTTCACAAGCCATAGCTCCACCTTCATCATGATAAAAATGATATTTGATTTCAATGTGCTTTGTCTTTGAGTGATGGACTATATTTTTTATAATATTCATAGAACATGAATTATCACAAATAATTCCAATCAGAGATTTCACTGCAACTCTCATAACATCAAGTTTTTTCATCATCCACACTAACTGTGTACATGCTTGAGTAGCCTCAATATACTCATCTTCTATAGTGCTTAATGAAATGTAGTTTTGTTTATTGATATACCAAGAAATATACAATCTACCTAGATATAAATCACATCAAGATGTTGATTTCCTTTCATCTACTGAACTGAACCAATCTGCATCTATATATCCCAACAACTCTTATAGATATTGTTCATTTTACATTGAACCGAAATTGACTGTGACTTTGATATACTGAAGTATTATTTTCCCTACAAGCATGTGGATTTCTTAGGCATTTCTTTGATATCATTCTACTATTCATGTGGAAAAAAAATATCATGTTTTTATCAATCATATAGTATAAGATTCTAATAATTTTCCTATACTTTGTGATATTAACGGTCTCTCCATCATCATCCTTTGATAATTTCAGTCTAGTACCAACTTAAGACTTCATCTCCTTCAAAGTTTCTCTTCCAAATCTTCTCAAAACCCCATTGGAATATTTAAATTGTGAAATGAAAGTGTCATTACTTCTTTCTATCACCTATAAACCAATGAAAAATGTCATCTCACCAATCATTGACATTTTGAACTCGTTTTTCAAGAATTCTGAAAACTGTCTACATTATGCTTCATCTCTTCCTCCAAATATTATGTCATCGATATAAACCAGCACTATCATCCTTTTATTAATGTCATTATTGAAATAAAGGTTTTAATCAACTCCACAATGATGAAATCCATTCATCTTCAATTACTAATCAAGTCTATAATTCCATGATATCAGTGCATGATTCAACCCATATAGTTCCTTCTTCAACTAAGAAACTTGTTTCTCATCTTCATGAATGAGAAACCCATATAGTTTCTCAATATTGACTTCTTCATCTATAAATCCATTCAGAGATACCGACCTGAAATCCATCTGGAAAACCATGAAATTTTTTTGCACTGATATGTCCAAGATTAATCTAATTCTATCCATCCTTGTAATAGGTGCAAATGTCTCATCAACATCAATACCTTATATCTAGGAGTACCCTTTACACACAATTCATACTTTTTTCGAATCACAACACCATCCTCATTCATTTTTTTTAAATACCCATTTATTCCGGATGAAATTCGTTTCCACTAGTCTCAATACAATCTCCCATGATTTATTATTTTCAATTATGTCAGGATCTTCATTCAAATCTTGTACATAGTTCTCATCTCTAGCTGCTTCGTCAAAAAAATTAGGTTCCACCTGTGATAAGTATGATTCTTATTATAGGGTATGCATTCTCTTTCTATGAATTGGTGTTATCTGATCACCAATTATGTTCTTCCTGTCAATTTCAACACGTCTCACTAGTTTATCAGTAAACACTAATTTATTCTCTTCATTTGAGTATTCTTTTGAATCAACCTCTAGAGTTGGATCATCTCCTCACCTACTCATCTCTTCATCATTATCCTCCTGAGTCTGATCATGTATTTTTAGAAAACTCGGTTCATTCTCCCTATATTCACCTCATGACTTTAAACTATCTCTCATAAACACTAATTAAGGAATTCATACGATTTTATTTTCTTTGGGTAGCCAAAGAAATATCACTTTATCACCACATGATTCAAAATTCATGTGTTTCCCCTTATTAAGAATGAAACATTTATGTCCAAAGACTCAAAAATACTTCAATGACAACTTCTATCCATACCATAACTCATATAGAGTCTTCTTCTCTTTTGGAAAAAGTAAATATCTATTTGAAGTGTAGACTACTGTCATCGCTGCTTCTTTCCAAAATTTCTCTATAAGGACCTTCTCAATGCATATTTTTCTTTCCATATTATTGACAATCCAATTTATTCTCTCAACTTATCCATTCTACTATGGAGTTAATACCATAAAAACTTGATTTCTTATCCCATGTTTCTCGATATAATCCTTCACCGAGATATTTGTGAACTCTGTTCCATTATCTATCTGAATCTTCTGAATTTTATAACCTATAATCTTTTCACATTCTCTCCGATATCCTATAATGAAACTGAACACATTAGATTTTTCAATGAGGATTTAAACACATTCCATTATACTATAATAATAAATGAAGAGAATATAATATCTACTCTCATCAGTATCCTGTGGTGAAATTGGCTGACACACATCAATATGAACCCACTCAAGAAATATGTTTGACTTTTTCTCTTTTAGCTTATATTTATTTCAAATGATTTTGGTAATGTCCCAAAAATTCCATTTAATTTTTATTTTTAATTATATGGGATTATTTTGGGACTATTTGCTCAGACAACCCTTGATTTTGAGGCCCAGTGAGCCTAGAATAATGGTTTTGAATTTTTTTAAGTTTTTTTTGAATAGAACACATTAGTGGTTTTGGAAACTTCTACATGGGTAGCTAGATTAAAAATCGAAGGGAACCCTTGAATCCAGAACAATGGCTTTTTCTATAGAAATTAATAACCTTGATTAGCATGGGTTGAGGGAAAAAGTTAATTTTTGGACCTTTTAAGAAATTTTAATAAAATAATTTTCTTAAGGAAAAATAAAAATAAAATTTTTGTTTATTTTATTTTGAATTTTGAATTTCATTGCATCATAACAATGCTGCAACCCAAGCATAACATAAATGCTATTTCATTAATGAAACAGTGTAACGACGCTGCAACACAGCGTAAAAGAAATGATGAAACGCAATTTCCGCATTTAATGGGTTAATCGAATACAGGATCATTGGCACAATTTAGGATTTCTCTAAACCTATATATTTGGTGTTGGAAAGAAATGATCGAGGTATCATTGCGATGGAAAATTATTTTATTCTTCCCTTCCTCCTTTCCTCAATCCTTAGAAGGACCTCCAAAAAAGGCGGGTAACAGATCAAGGAATGATGAACGAAAATGGGGCGATCTTCACGGACGAATGATCCAACCTTAAGCTGGGGATTTTTATTTCAAGTGAATTTCATTTTCCTATTTAGGGAATTAAGTGATGAATGTGAGTTAACCCACATACAGTTGACCGCAGACCGATCGCTTATATAGGAGGGTTTTGATATTGGTGTTTTGAATCAGAGATATACATGTTAGATTATTAAATCTACATCCAACATGTGTTTAAATTCCAATGAAAGGGGATTGGGCCAACACAAACAGGGTATGGGTCCCTCTGTTGTGGGCGTTCTTATGTTCTTCATGCCTGAACCCCTAAATTGATGGCAAGACAACTTTGAGATCTTAGTAGTGATAGTGAAAATTTGGGGATCTTGAATGTGCTTGCCGAACAAAAAACGGACGACCAGAATGGATCTGGTGGCCCATGTAAGATATGGCTAGCGACAACCACATGTTGGAGGTGATGTGCCATGGTGGCGGATGTGGCCTACGACAACTACTGCGGGTAGAGGATTGGGGCCACCAGAAAAAGCTGGTCGTGACCCGTGATGCCCGTCGTGCCCTGGGCCGGGCCCAACCGGTCCAGGCAGGGCCCCACGGACCGGGTCGGACTCGAGTCGGGTCGGTCCGACCGGGTCTGATCGGACCCAGCCCCCACTGGCCCCTTTTTACAAAAACGTCCAGAACTTTCAAACCGTGCATCTGATTAATGAGTCATTTGTAGAGTTGGGACCCACACGATGAGACATTCCTTATAAAATACTCCAATTGAGTTTTAATGGATGTTTGGATATGAACCATGGATTGAGGATTAGATTCTTATGGAATAAAGTATGCTGCGAGCGGGAATCATTTTCTTGGCTGGGGCATGAAGGAAGTGACGAACAGACCTCAAGGACCCGATAGAAGAGCAGACCTCAGTGGCTCGATAGACAAGCCAAACTCAGTGGCTTGATAGATAATGGGACATCAATGGTCTAATAAATGATTCCACCATAGTGGCACAACAGATGAGTGGACCTCAGATGCCTAGCAGACGAGCAGACCTCACTGCCTCGATATATGATTGAACCTCAATGGCCTAATAGACAAGTGGACCTCAGTGGCCTAGCAGTGATGATCAGACCTTCATGTCCAATCATTCCTTAGTGACTCATTGAAGATGATTCCTGCAGTAGTACAAGATTTTTAGCATTATGACTGATAGTCTTTCTTTCTATACTTTAAATTATACTTGTGTGATCTATATGTTACATCGTGTTTACTTTTCATTGGGGTTTTGGGTCCCTAATAAGTATTGCATTACTCAACCATGCATGGGCTTCAACCGCACGTGTCGTTTCTTGTGCAGATGGTCGATGTTTTGACAGATACCTTGGGGGTCTAGGACCAAGTGATGCCTAGTGAGATCGGACAAGTGAGGTGTACTCCTACAGCTTCTGGTAGCTACTCTCCACCTCCCCTTTAGGTATGGTTTTCTATTCATGTATTATCAAAGACCTTTCACTCACTTGTTTACATCTTTTCTTCTTTGTGGGTTTGTATTCATTCCAATTTTACTTATAGCTTGAACCTCTACTCTTAGTGGTTGCTTTAGTGGTATGCATGTTTTCATTTTCAGTATTTTGGGTTGGAGTTGTGAGTGTGTGTGTGTAAAAGGTACTCAGCAAATGCCTCCCACTTGTTGTATAATGCCTTTTCCACTAGTTTCTAGCCCCAGGTGTTTGGGAGGTGGGCTTGGGTAGTCGCGGCATGGACCCTGGGGGACGGGTCATGACAAATTAGAATTATAGGAGGTCGGTTCTACCTTATGGACCGAGAGTTTGTGGATTTATTTTGGTGCAATAGTGTTGATTGTTTCGAGTTTGAAATTTATGCTTAGGGAGACCAGTGTTGGTGCAATGGCCGATGTATCCATAAAACAAGACCCTATATTTTTCTTTTTAGCTCGATACAAAAAAAACACAAGTTGCATACAACATATAGGAATTGAATGTTTCCTTATGTTCTTCTTGAGTTAGATTCAGCTTACCGGGTATAAACTATTAAATGTGGTTCATCTTGATCTATTTTAGGATGCCTCCATGTAGACTCCCAGTGATAATTCTAGTGTGTGACCATGAGGAAGGTACACCCAGCAATGAGGGATCAGTATAGGGACTGGTACTAAAGATTTCCCCACCTAGAGGTGCACCAGCATTTCCACCACCCATTGATCAATAGTTTCTTCTGGTACTACTAGTAAAGGATTCACGTAGGCTAATTCGCTTACACAAGTTCCATAGGAAAATAATTACTAGTTTCATTGTGGATATTTACCCCTAGGTGGTCGAGGTTAATCTCATGGAGGTTACATGATTCTTCCATCTAGTGAGGATGCCTCTCATCAAGATGGAAATCTTTTATGCGAGCATTGTTTAGAGCTCAATAGGGATATGGTTGATCTTGAAGATACAAACACATGATAAGGATACCTTCACTTGAAAATACATAGAGTACCTCTTTAGGGAGGAGTTCTTTCCAACGACATTGCACTCAGTACGCATATAGGAGCTACAATACCTGCAGTAGGGTAGCCTGATAGTAGTGGAGTACTCGGTGAGATTCACCTTCATTTCTTACTACTCCATGGACATGGTGTGAGACCTGTTTATCAGGGATTGATCCTTTGAGTAGGGACTACACCATGAGATCAGGGAATCCATGGAATTTCTTAGCATCCCTACATAGGCTGGGGTGCTGGAGCGATCCTTACTCATGGAGAGCTTCCTGTCGGGTCAAGTTCAAGCAGCATGAGCTACCGGTAGACATTGGGTGGAGAATTCTACATTTGTGGCTTGCAGGTAGTAGACACATGGGTCCAAGGGTGACGTACATTTTAGGTGATGACCCAAAGACACAGGATCGACAGTATAAGACCCCTAGGGAAGAGGGAGTCATTAGAGGAGAAGGGTGTGCTACTCATGCGGTGGGTAGGGGCACATGGCTCATGATTGCCTGAATTTCCATGGAGATGACTGACCAACGGTTCTGGGAACACCAAGGAAGAGGTAGAGGTTTGAGCTGGGTAGCCCATAGGGCAGCGGACGTGGAAGGGGAGCTAGTAGAGCAGCAGGCCGTGGGAGGAGGTTTTATTTTCTACCATAACCACCCCCAGGTGGTCCATTTCAAGCTTCGGGATCATATGGACAGGGTTGAGGCCATCTTCAGGCGATGGAGGCCTTTGACCATGGCACTTCAATGATGATTAGAGGTACACTATGTATCCTCTCCACTATAGTTGTAGTTCTTATAGACATAGGTTCTAGTCACTCTATCCTTTTGAGGTACCTTTTTCAGAGCTCGAAGATTCTGGTGGAGTCATTGGCTCAATCTTTGTGATTAGAGACTCCAACGAGATGAGATTCAATGATTATACAATGGTTTCAGTAGTGTGAGATTACTATTAGAGGCGAGAGATTCAATCTCCTTATAGAGGAATTGAGGCCTTAAGAATTCATCTTCGGTATAGACTGGTTATCCACAGTTCGTGCTCAGATCAACTATTTTAGGCATAGAGTGTGGTGTGTCTACAAATATGGGACCAGGATTTCCTTTACTGAGAAAATGTATCTCTTGCAGTAGAAGTTAGAATTTCTCAGAGGAGGGTGCAATTGATCACTCACCAGTTGTCTAACCTCACCCTCGGTGCAGTGGATGAGAAGATTCATCAATTTTTTATAGCGGTGGACGAGTACAAATACATCTTTCCAAAGGATGTTACAGGATTATCCTCTCATAGGGAGGTTGACTTCAGCATCGATCTGTACCTTGGGATGGCATAGATATCCGCAACATCATATCAGAATGCTCCTACAGAGCCTCTTGAGTTGAGGGTATAGCAGGAGGATTTTTAGAAGAAGGGATTCATGAGACCCAGTGTTTCACCATAGGTGTCCTCAGTATTGTTTTCCAAAGAGTCAGACGGGAGTTTGAGTTTGTGTGTGGACTTCTAGTGCTTGAATTAGGTGACTGTGAAGAAAACGTATCCACTAACAATGAGTGATGAACCATTCAATCAGCTCAAGGGATCAATATGGTTCTCGAACATATTCGTTATATTAGGCTATCATCAGCTTCATGTATGCGGTGAGGATGTACTAAAGATAGCCTTCATATGTCGGTATGGACACTATGAGTTCTTGATGATTTCTTTTGGGATGACCAATGCCCTAGAAGTTCTCATGGGACTCATGAATAGAATATTCTAGCATTACCTTGACCGGTTCATCGTGGTCTTCATTGATGACATCTCGGTGTAATCGAAGTCCAAGGAGGAGCATGAAACATATCTACAAATAGTCTTGGATACATTCTGAGAGTATAAACTTTATGGTAATCTCTTGAATTTTTAGTTCTGCATATGCGAGGACAAGTTTTTGTGACACGTCATTATGGAGGCTTGAGTTGTAGTAGATCCAGAAATGATAGAGGCGGTGCTTTCGTGGGAGCCACCCAAGAGTGTGACTAAGGTGCAGAGTTTCTTGGGTTTGGATGGATACTACTAGAGTTTAATTCCTAACTTCTCTAGGGTAGTATAACCCTTATCATATTTGACATTAAAGGGACAACCCTTCATGTGGAAAGAGAAGTGCCAGTAGAGTTTTTGAGGAGTAGAGGTAGATACTGAAGAGTGCCCCCATATTGAGACTACCATAGGAGGGAATTGTATATATAGTATTCTGTGATGCATTAGGGGCAGGACTGGGTTGTGTCCTGATGTAGGGGCAAGCATTGATTGCTTAAGGTTCATGGAATTTAAGGCAGCATGAAAATAATTATGCAACCCTTGACCTAGAGATAGCAGCAATGGTTATTTCATTGAATATTTGGCAGAACTAATTTTTGGGTGAGTGGTTTACCGTCTACTCTGAGAAAAAAAGTCTCAGGTATATCTTCTCCTCTAAGGACCAGAACATGAGGTAGTGACAATTCCTAGAGTTCCTCCAAGACTACGCCTTCTAAATAGTCTATACTCCTGATAAGGGGAATGTGATACTGGATGCACTCAGTAGGAGCTCAAGTTTGCAGTTGTTGAGTGAGGCATCAGAGCAGTTAGTCGCGATGCAGGTATCCTTCATGGATAGTAATGGGGTATCTTATCTTTTGTCAATGGTTGTCACTCCCCCACTCTTACAGTGTGTTAGGGAGGTACAACTTGTGGATGTCAACTGTGAGGCCTGATGTGCTCAGTTATTCTTAGGAAGGGATACTATCAGATATTAGATTAGTGGGGATCATGTTATTATTTTTAGAGGGCAGACTTTTGTGCCAATGTAATCCTGTGAAAAAATTATGAGGGAGTTCCAAACCTCACTATTGGAGGTATATTCAAGAGTGTAAAAGATGTACCAGGACCTCTGATGTATGTTCTAGTTGTTGGGGATGAAGAAGGTAGTAGTGGAGTTTGTTTCATGATGCCTCACTTGTCAATAACTGAAGGCAGAGCATCAGGTTCTGGAAGGTTTGACTCAGCTACTTGAAGTGCCATAGTGGAAGTGGGATGTTATCCTGATGGAATTATTGATGGTTTGAACCTGCATATCCCAAGGGAATGATACCATATGGGTGGTTATTGAAAGACTCACCAAGTCAGCATACTTCCTACACATCTAAGAGCAGGGTTCGGTTGAGAGATTGGGACGCCTCTACATGTAGGATATAGTTTGACTCCATGAAGTCCCATCGACAATAATCTTGGATCAAGACACACGCTTTAAATCCTAGTTGTGGAAGGGATTTCCAGAGGTGTTTGGGACTCAAAAGTGCTTGAGCATAGCTTTCCACACCCAGACAGATGGTCAGACAGATAGGACTATCCAGGTTTTATAGGACATGCCATGTTCTTTTGTCTTGGACTTCGGGCACAGTTGGGAGGATCACCAACCACTGGTGGAGTTTTTGTACAATAACATCTACCACTAAACCATTGGTACCTAACCATTTAAGGTGCTATATTGATGACCATAAAGGTCACCGTTATGCTGGAATGACCTAGGGGAGTCAGCACTCGTGTGTCCAGAGATGGTATGGGCTACCAGTGATAAGGTGAAAGTCATCCAAGAGTGGATGAGTACTACAAAGAGGAGGTATAAATATTATGCTAAAAAGAGACATATGACCTTGGATTATGAGGGGGGAGACCATGTGTTCCTTCGGGTCTCACCTCGATGGGGATTGCGAAGGTTTGGCTAGGGAAGAAATTTATGTTTGAGGTTCATCAAACAGTTTCTGATTCCGAGCAAAGTTGGCGAGGTGGTGTACCACCTAGCTCTCCCCCCACAGATGCACTGGGTGTAAAATATCTTCCATGTATCATAGAATAGGAGGTTGGTGCATTCTCCATTGCACGTCATCGACTGTGCAGATTTGGATATCGATGATGGAGTGATGTTTGAGAAGTTCCTCTTAGAGATTCAGGATTGACAGGACTGGGTACTTCATGGATGGTTTATTCCTATGGTGTGTGTTCTGCGGAAGCATGGGAATATCCAAGAGAGTACTTGGGAGTGAGAGGCTCAGATCTGATCTCAGTACCACCATTTGTTTGTTTAGCCCATGTTTTCTCCTATAATGATGTAAATCCCTTAATGTGGGGTTAATTTAATGTCTCATATATTCCATGTAATTTCTTTTAATTATCTGGGATTATTTTGAGACCAATCACTTATACAACAGTTGATCCTAAGGCCCAATGAGCCTTGAATAAGTGTTTGAACTTTTTTATGTTTATTTAAAATAGTACATGTGAGTGGTTTTGGAAAATTATAAATGGGTTACTGGATTAAAAATATGATGTAATTGATGCATATAGAATAACGACCTTACCTAAGGAAGGACCTAACCATGAATGAGATGGGTTAAGGGAAGAAATTAATTTTCTGAATTTTTAAGAAATTTTAATAAAATAATTTTCTAAAGGAAAAATTTAAATAAACTTTTATTTTATTTTATCTTGAATTTCAAATTTTGTTGCAGCCTAACGACGCTACAACCTGAACATAATAGGAACTATGTTTCATAAATGAAATAACATAAGGACGTTGTAGCATGGCATAACAAAAATGTTCAAATGTGTTTTCCTAATTTAATGGGTTAATTAAATATGGGATCATTTGCACAATCAATTATTTCTCTAAACATGAAGATTTGGAATTGGCAAGAAACAATCAATGGATCTCTATGAAGATGAACAGTTTTCTTCTTCCCTTACTCCATTCTTCAATCCTTGGAAGGATCTTCAACAAAAAAGGGGGGTTGCAGATCAAAGAACGACAAAAGATGGTGGTGTGATCTTAACCAAAAAACGATCCAACCTTATGGTATGGGTTTTTATTCCAAGTGAATTCCCATTCCCCATTCATGGAATTTTACAATGAATGTGGGCCAACCCCTGAATAGGTGACCCACTGATCGATCACTTATGTGGGAGGGTTTTGATCTCAGGGTTTTAAATCAGAGATACACATTTTAGATTCTTAAATCACCATCCAACTTGTGTTTAAATTCTAACACAGAGGGATCAAACTGACACGAACAAGGCTCGGATACCACTATTTGGGATGTTCTTGTGTTCTTCGTGAACAAACCCTTAGATTGATGAGAAGATAACTTTGATCCCATAACAGTAATGGTGACGATCTAAGGATCCTAAATGCACTTGAGGATCAGAAAACAAACAAAAGGAATGGATCTGGTGGCTTGACGAAGATACCACTAGCGCACCAGCGCATGCAGTGTGCTGCGGTGGCGAACGTGGCCCATGGAAACCATCGCGGCCAGAGGATCGAGCTTGTCAGAAATAGCTAGAGGTTGCGTGAGAAGATGCGGCGAGCCACACCACTTCATGAAGATGGAGGGTCGTGGTTGAGCTAGACCATGGAGGTGACCTGCAACAATTGTCGCAGTTGGGATGCGGTGCCAATCGTGTCCTGGTCGGACCGAACCAACCCGCCCAGTGGGACGGGATGCCCCAGCAGGCTGGACCCATTGCCCAGCCGGATCAGGCCAGGACCAATCGATCTGGGCTGGGGCTAGCAGACCGAGTCTTATCGGGGTCAGGTTAGACCCAGGTTCAGTTGATGGAACCCGATCCAGGTTGGGTTGGGTCGGGCCGACCGAGTCTAATCGGACCCAGACCCAACTAGACCCTTTTTTCTAAAACGCGCATAACCTATAAATCGTGCATCTGATTGACAATCTATTTGTGGATTTGGGATCCTCACGATGAGATAGTCCATTTAAATTACCCCAAGTGAGTTTTTGTGGAATTTCATTTAAGGACTATGGATTGAGGAGTAGATTCTCCCAAAATCATGTGCGCTACGAGTAGGAATCATGATGCTGGAAGTGATGTGAAGGATGTGACGAGTGGAACTCAGTGTCCCGGTAGATGAGAAGATCTTAGTGGCCCAATATATGAGTGGACCTCAGTGGACTGACAGATAAGTGGACCACTGGGACCTGATAGATGAGTAGAGCATAGTAGCTAGAGTGATGAGTGGACCTCTGTGGCCCAGTATACAAGTGGACCTCAGTGGCTTGGAAGATGACCAGACCTCGGTGTCACAATAGATGATTGGACCTCAGTGGCCTAGTAGAAGAGCGGACCTCACTGGCCTAGAAGAGATGAGAAGACCTCGGTTGCCCGGAAGACCTCAGTGACACATCAGGGATGAGTCCCTTGGCAGTACAAGATGTTCAGCATTACAATTGATAGTTTTTCTTTCTATACTTTAGTTTATAACTATGTGAGTCTTCCATTACTTTACTTTCACTTTTATTTGTGGTTTTGGGTCCCTACTATGTACTGCATTACTCACTACTACACATCATTCACCCACATGTGTCGTGTCTTGTGCAGACGACCGACGTTTTGAGAGAGACGGTGGTGGTCCAGGACCAGGCAATGCCCAGTGATATCAGAAAAGCAAGGCATACTCCTATGGCTTCTGGCACCTACTCTTCACCTATCCTTTACATAGGGTTTTCTATGGACGGATTATTAGAGACATTATACTCACTTTTTTACAGCTTCTCTTTTGTAGAGTTTTTTTTCTGGCACATTTTACTAACTGCTTGCACCTCTACTATCCTTTGTTGTTTTATTGGTATGAATTTTTTCCATTTTAGCATTGGGGGTTGGGGGTTGTGAGTGTGTGTATGTATAAGTACTCAAGAAAATTTCTCCCACATACAGGATAATGCCTTAAGTGCTTGTCGCTAGCCCCTGCACTTTGGGAGGCGGGCTTGGGGTAGTCACAACACGGGCCCCAAGGGATGGGTCGTGACAATATTCTCTTATTGGAATGAATCAAGAATTTTTATACGATCACATGATAATCTACATAGTTCTCAAGAAGAATAATATTTGACCAGATATTCTAAGGAAATTTGGCTCAAGTGGCCATGATACATATTCCAGAACTTAAATTCTTCTTCCATGGAAAAAAGCACATATCTTCTTCTACACTCACATAGTAGAGAATCCCTTTTGTACACATTCCCTGAAACCCAACAGCACCATATTTTTCCATGATGACACATAATTTCTTGGAAACTATTATGGAATTTGATGAGTCACACAATTGAGTTACACTTAATAAATTGTGACTAAGACCTTCAATATCAAAGGTATCTTCACGTCTCATGTCTTTTCCCGCAAAAATTTCTTTCTGAGAGACAATAATTTTCGAACCTTCATCATTTGCAAATCATACAATACCTTCTTTATCGTACCAAATTCCAGTCACCAGATCTATGTTTCCTATCAAATGGGAGGTGCATCCACTATCAATGATCCATATCCTATTGTGATCATATGCCTTGAATGCAATTTCTGTATCCAACGCCTGTTAAGATATTTTATTTTTGATCCATGTTTCTAATTTCATACATAGTATGGATTGAGACTCTTAAAATTCCTCAGAATACGACAAACCAGATTAATCTTGAAGAGTTGTAAATAATTTTTCACTTTCATCTCATTTGATGATACATGTGTCTTCTACTTATAAAAAACCTTAGTTTTCTCCAGAACATTCATCTATATTATTGATGAGTAATATGTTTCCATGTGTCTTAACTCTCCCCACCTGAAATAGTAACCATCAAATTATGACCTATAAAATTGAGCTCTATATGACCACTCATGTTGGTCTTTTTTCCTTCAGTACTTATTTTCTATGGAAAATACATTTTGAGATTGTCCCATATTACCAGAAATGTAACACCCCGTGTTTTTATGAAAAATATTCTTTTTAATGTCTTGTGTTGTACGCTACACCAAGTTTATCTTGTACTATACGCAACACCGTATTAGCTTGCAGTATACGCAATGCTATTCTTGGATCGTGTTACACACAATTTCATGTTCGTTTTATAATAGTCGTTCTACACAACACTGAGTGTGTATATATATATATATATTCAATGTATAAATGAAATATGGTTGGATTTTTTTAGACGAAACAATGAAGGATTCTTGCACAACACGCAACCCTGACTTGGCTTGAATTACACGCAATCGCGACCTTCCTCGATAGCGTGTGTCGTACGCAATACCGGGTTTTACTAAACAACGATATATTATTATAATATTATTATGAACTAGCCGTTATGAATAGTATTAACTAAATTTTGAATTTTATAACATTAATATTCATCTTACACATTTTCTATAACATGGTATAAGAACAAAATAAATTTTTCGGGTAAAATAAGTATTTTTCAAAAATTCAGTTTTGCCGTCTTTTGATGGCGCACCCACTTTAAATATAGCTTTTGACATGTTTATAAGTTCAATTTTACAAAATTAAATTATTATTTGGAATCAGGATATAAAATTTAACCTTGGATAAAATTTTCATATTATTCCGATAACATTCATATTTTAATGAATAGTAAAAACACGCTATATTTTAATTAAAAACAACTTTTTCATCGTAATAACTTATGTGGTTAAATAAAAATATTGAATGGTTTTAAAGTATAAATAGAATATATTTTTACAATTTAATATAATTTATGTCATTATCCTTGATTTTACATTTAATTCGTAGGTTAAATAAATTCAATCTTTTGCAATGTTTTAAACAAAAACCCGTTTTCTTTCGACAACGGGATTAATTTTAATTTAATTTCTAAAACTTCTGTGTATTGAATTTGGAAAAATGTATTCCTTATTTGGAATCAGTGGTTCCAAATTATATTAATATAACACTTTTTATTTTTTGGGCTTTATGAATAGTAACAACGGTAAATTTTATTTACCATAGTAAAAGGTAATTTGGGTAATTAAGGGTAAATATAATATTATACAATTATCCTAATACTTGTCTTAATACAATTGGATGATTATAATTTGTCCTAAGTCATATTTGGGTCGAAAAGGAATCCATTAGAACCCACTTGGAGGTGATTAAGACCTTTAGTTTATTTTATTTAAAGGAAAATGAAATATGTCTCAATCAACTTTAATAATTAAAGTATTTTTAATATAAGTTTATACAAAATATAAATTCGGTTATAAATACTAATTTGAAAGATAAAATGTTTTTATTTGTCATGGAAATTTATTTGTAATTATTAAGAGTTATTTAATTACCTTATTATCTTATACATTAATGATGCAGAAATTATTTATTTAGTGAAAAAATCAATAATATTGTTTTTATTGAAATATTAATACATATCAAAAGGCCCAAAATTCTGAATAAAACTTATTATTAGTGTATATATAAACTCTAATTATCCACCGGCCGAATTGTTGACCATTTGGATCCTTATTACGGTGATTATGACTCTTATATTATTTTATTTTAAATGATTCCAAAGTTGTCACCTTCATAATTTAATAAATATAACAATTTAAATATTGTGATTTTTAGATGATACATTCGAGTAAAAGTATTATTGTGAAAGGTAATAGATTTATCTTTATCGTATGATTTTATTTTTAATTTTTATGCAACAAATAAGTATATTAAATAATTATACAAAAATGATGTAGTAATTATTTTATTAAGAGATAACCAAATAAATGGTTTTAAAAATAATAAAATAAATATTATATGAACTATTTAATGTGATACACTAATTTTATAGATACATATTACCTTTTATGAATCTATTACAGCTTTTAGTTTGAACATATCTTTTGTATATATTTTATTTAAATTCAAATAAATGAATAGTGTCAAAATTTACACTATTGTTATTTTATAAAAATAACATATTATAAAATTGTTTAAAAATCACAAAAATATTTAAAAATTATAAATTTAATTTTATATGGTATAAAATGTTATAAATTATCCAATTATGGAAATTTCACAACAAATATGTAATTATTTATTATAATTTATAATTTATAATGTTATTACCACAAATAAAATTAAATTGATTAAATAAGGATAAATCAAGTTGATAATGTTTAAAATAAATTCCTAACATGTCTAAATTTTATTGGTTGATTATATTACAACGATATATCATATAATATTCTAATATGAGTAATTTTTAGTAGTTTTTATGTGGGGTTAGATTTATTATAAATTAATATTTTTATGATTTCCAAAGGTTCCCCTCTCTTCCCTTATAAAAGGGCACCTCCTCCCTCTCTTCCTCACACCAATTTGAGCCTTTTAGGTCGGTCAAAACCTACCCATTTACCTTATCAACTTCCATAGAAACATCCTAGAGGTCCTGGTATTCTTTGAAGACCAATTTTAGTACCCTAAGAGGAGGATTCAAAGAGACGTGTCAAAGAAGAGGTAATATCCGTTACCGATTCTTTCAATTTTCTTTCTTCTTCAACTTCTTCTTCTTTAGTTGTTTCATTATGAAGTAATAAAATCAGTATCACTCATATACTGATATGTTATTATAAATATGAAACAACCCTATTTCACCTTCTATCCATCCTACGGAAAACAAAATCACCACGCGTGCGTACATACGGACTACCGTCTCCACGCCGTGGTGTAATCTGTTTTTTCACCAACACCTTACATGGATGGGTATAATGGTGTAAAGAATAACTATATATGGTTATTATAACATTATAATTATTATGATATATTATAACATCCACTAAAATTCTATAATTATGGGAACGATATCATCTCTCATGTGTACGTACGGACTACCGTCTCCACGACGTGATGAGATTCATTCTCCATGATTAACCATACACGAATGATCATAAAGTTTATATAATAAATAATAATGAAATATATGAAATAATAATTCTACTGGATTTATGTACATATATATTTATGTCATCTATTTAGTTTCATTCAACTCAATAAGGAAACAAAAACAGCGTTCATGCGTACGTACGGCCTACCGTCTCCATGAACGGTATATTTCATTCCTTTTATCGATCTATAATATATATGTATATGACGAATATATATTATAAATAAATTATTTTTTGAATTCTGGAATTATGTAAATCAGGATATATGTAATAATATCAAGAAACGACAAGTCGAAACACATACGATAAATGAAATGATTTTACCCAAAACGCTACTTTAACATGGAATTTACAAAATAAAGGGTAATATAAAGTCATAAGTGAAATATATATGATATCATAACAATGAATATGATTATGTAATAATTCAATGAAATTATTTAAATCATTATACAGTAGTTTTGGATCCATATGAAGCATATCAGACCTAAGGTAAGGGATAATTGTGCAAATCTCATTTTTATCAGAGATTGCTTATTTGTAAATATTTACTAAGGTTATGGATATCATCCATGTCCATGTTTTATAAAAGTGTATTCATGTATGTTTAAAGTCCTTTTTACCCATTTTTTTACTTTTACTACATGGTATGTATGGAATCTTTCTTTTACGAGGTACTTTTTTGACTTTTCCGGCAAAAGTACGAGAACAATGTTTTTTTAACTTATACTGAAGGAACGGATTTTTATGGTTTCATAACGCCGCATTTTCATAAAGCATCCTCTACAAGTTTGCATGATTATTTTCAACAAAACCCTTTCCTTTTAAAAGTGTATGATATTTTTTGAAAATAAAATGATTTTGAAGAAGAAATGATAGTTTCCTCAAGAATTCATTTCAAGTATTTTATCGAAACCATTTTCCATCTCAGATGAAATTATTTCATATGTGTATGTTTAAAGTTTAATGACTCAATTATTTACATGGATTAAATTTTCTTATGATGAAATATCCATTTGTTTTATATGTATTATTTGACGATTGGATGATTTTTATGAAACCCATTTTATTCTTTGGGTTATGATGAATTATTTATGTTTATTTTGTGGCACAAGTAAGAATGATTTCATTATGAGATGGGTGGGACCTATATCTAACTCCAATGCATTGGGTAAAGATTTATATCTCATGAGATAGACATGGCTGGAATGGTAAGTTAATCTGGTTCAGTGTTACAGGACT
Source organism: Viscum album (assembly GCA_963277665.1). Classification (NCBI taxonomy): domain Eukaryota; kingdom Viridiplantae; phylum Streptophyta; class Magnoliopsida; order Santalales; family Viscaceae; genus Viscum; species Viscum album. Next base: position 222,488,693 of record OY728147.1, read on the forward strand.
GAAACGTGGAGTGAACTCGATTCAGAAAGAGACTTTGTGCACAAAGATGGTCTTGGCAGCAATGCCTTGGCTACTATGGAAATCATATCATGTGATTAATGGTTTCCACAATTACATGTTTTATTACCATTATATTTTATCATGGTTGATGTTCCATTATGATATATTCCTTACGTACTTCCACGATTTATATCTTTGCTCAATATTTTGATGTTTAAATTTCATGTTCAAGTTTTTTCTTTCAAATGTTTATGGATTTGTTTATGTTATCTATGTTTTCCCTTACTGAGCATTTGATCTCACCCTTTTTATGTTTTATTTTCCCCATGAAATAAAGAATGGTTTTAGGTAAATAAACAAAAAGGGGAAGATCTTTATGGGAGTTGTTGAAGATATTTCAACATGATTAGAAGTTTATATACCGAGTTTCCAAAGACACTAAACTATTACGGTCCTTGAGTTTTGAATTTTTTTATGTATTAAGTATTCCGAAAAATTAATGTGGTGTCCATGTACGTCAAGCTTCGGGCCTCTACAGTTGGTATCAGAGGAAAGGTTTAGTCAACCTTTGGAAACTAGGATGCGAAAACAGTAGTGAGGTCCCTAGAGATATTTCTAAGGTATGTCAAGGGATGTCCCTAAGGATAAGTATACGTATAGGATATAGTCCTAGAACTACGGCGACGATCTTAGAATTTAACCTAAGATGTTAGATATTGAGGGTACTCCCCCTTTACTATGTTGTTTTCCCTAGAAAGATTTTTTCCTCTCACACTATTCTTTTTGGGTTTTATAAAATGGTTGGGAACGTGAAGATTCACGATAATGGAGGATATGATAGACAATGGAATGATATTCTTTATGAGCAACCAAATGAGATTGGATCTGGAGGTCCACATATCGTTATTATTCCTAATGAGAAATCTCATAATATGATCAATAATCTTAACTTTGGTAAGTTTCCTTACTCGGCTAATAAAAGAAAGATGGAGTTTCATGATGATCATAGAGGAAAAAAAGTTCAATTTCCCTATGTAAATCATGTGGGAAGAGGCATCAAGGAGAATGTTTCAAAGGAATTGGAAGATGATTTGGGTGTGGAAAAGAAGGACACAAAGCCAGTAAGTGCAAAGGAAAAGGTTCAGTTAACACCATGGATGAGGATAATTGTATTGTTACGACATCAACAATGGTTAAATGTTTTAAATGTGGAATGTATGAGCATTATGCAAACCAATTCCCTAATGGAAAGTCTCATGAAGATAATCAGTATGGTCGTATGGGTAGTATTTATGTTGTTGATGATAAAGATACTACAAATGATATTTGAGATAAAAGAATTGTTCAAGCTCGTTCAATGGTTTAAGAAGGTAGTGGAATGATTACATGTTTATCAAGTGTAATGTTGTATAAGTAATCTCATGGTACTATGGAATAAAGAGACATATAAGGATTATTACACTGTTGTATTTCCTTGCGTTTTGAAAGTATATGATGAATGGTTCTAGTGACCATGAAAGGTTTTTCAGATATTTTTGGAAATTAGATGATATGCGCATAATGAAGGGATAAGGAGAAAATTAAATGTTTGATAGTATTCATGATCTCATGAATAATATAAAGAGAAGGTCCTGTCATGGTTTGAGTATATATAATTTTTGGGTTTTGGTATGTGGAAAGAGTTAAATTTTGACATCATTCATGTTTTCACTAAGGTTTAATGGGTATTCATTTTTCAAGAGAATACATGATTAAGGTATTCACATGATTGTAATGTGACGAACAAGATATATGGGGGATAAATGATGGTATTCACATTCTTGGCTGATGAAATTTCAAGTAATCATTTTCATTATACTTTGAGATTGGACATATGTATTTTGGATAAGCCTAGAGATTGGAATGAATTATGTTGGGCATAAGTTATTATTGTTTAAGGATATAACTTTTTTCGATATTATTGATGGGATGTTATAGTAATGTAGTTTTAGAAAAAGGACAACCTGAAGGACGGGCGACAACCCATCGCGTCGGACAAGGCTATGGGAATCGAACCCACAACCGAAGTGCAACTGGCCTTTATCTCCTACCACTGGCCTACAGGAAGTCCCTGGTTAGTAGAAACTAGTTTTATTTTATTAAGCGGTCTGATATATGAAGTATAAGTTCATTTTTGTAATTGTATATGATTAACCTCGCCATAGATGGACTTATGTATATTTGATAACATTTTCTAACCTTTTGTTTGAAACAGATGGAATGACCCATCATTCTACAACATGATCTATTAACACTTCACGAATAACAAATTCAATTTCATTTCTTTAAGAGATGAAGTGGAAATTGTTCAAAGCACGAACAATAGTGATATTGTACCAAAATCAAGAAAGTATTTCTTCTAATTCAAAATTTTCAACTTTAGGGAAATGATATTGAAAACCAAAAAAATGTTTTCCTAGTGCTCTTATATCTGATAAATTAGATTGTACCTTAGATCATCACAAATTTATGGCTTTGTGATTGATGGATTTTTCATAGCCATGTTCTCTACCACTCTCCATCAGAACATGATGGTTAGATTTCTTCTCCATATCCATATTTTCACCTATGTTCTCCTATGTGGAAACCCAGTGATGAGTTATTTGGGTATCTGTTATGTTTCTAATGTTCCTTATTTTAAAATGAAGTTGTAGTATTCCTTTTTATGATGTGGGTTTCTATGAAAGAAACTCTCGTGTAATAAACCATTTATAACCCCGAAAAATTTCGAGGGTGAAATTCATTTTAAGGGGGGTAGAATGTAACACCCCGAGATTTTATGAAAAATATTCTTTTTAATGTCTTGTGTTGTACGCTACACCAATTTTAGCTTGTACTATACGCAACACCGTATTATCTTGCAGTATACGCACCACTATTCTTGGATCGTGTTACACACAATGTCATGTTCGTTTTATAATAGTCATTCTACGAAACATTGAGTGTGTGTGTGTATATATATATTAAATGTATAAATGAAATATGGTTGGATTCTGTTATATGAAACAACGAAGGATTCTTGCACAACACGCAACACGGACTTGGCTTGCATTACACACAATCACGACCTTCCTCGATAGCGTGTGTTGTACGCAATACCGAGTTTTACTAAACAACGATATATTATTATAATATTATTATGAACTAGCCATTATGAATAGTATTAAATAAATTTTTAATTTTATAACATTATTATTCATCTTACACATTTCATAGAACATGGTATAAGAGCAAAATAAAATTTTCAGGTAAAATAAGTATTTTAAAAAAAATGCAGTTTTGCCGCCTTTTGATGGCGCACCCACTTTAAATCTAGTTTTTGACATGTTTATAAGTTCAATTTTACAAAATAAAATTATTATTTGGAATCAGAATATAAAATTCTACCTTGGATAAAATTTTCATATTATTCTGATAACTTTCCTATTTTAATGAATAGTAAAAACATGCTATATTTTAATTAAAAACAACTTTTTTCACTGTAATAACTTATGTGGTTAAATAATAATATTGAATGGTTTTAAAGTATAAATAGAATATATTTTTACCATTTAATATAATGTATGTAATTAGCCTTGATTTTACATTTAATTCATAGGTTAAATAAATTCAATCTTTTGCAATGTTTTAAACAAAAACACGTTTTCTTTCGACAACGGGATTAATATTAATTTAATTTTTGAAACTTCTGTGTATTGAATTTGGAAAAATGGATTCCATATTTGGAATCAGTGGGTCCAAATTATATTCATATACCACTTTTTATTTTTGGGTTTTATGAATAGTAACAACGGTAAATTTTATTTACCGTAGTAAAAGGTAAATTGGGTAATTAAGGGTAAATATAATATTATACAATTATAATAATACTTGTATTAATTCAATTGGATGATTATAATTTTTCCTAATTCATATTTGGGTCGAAAAGGAATACATTAGAACCCACTTGGAGGTGATTAAGACCTTTAGTTTATTTTATTTAAAGGAAAGTGAAATATGTCTCACTCCACTTTAATAATTAAAGTATTTTTAATATAAGTTAATACATAATATAAATTAGGTTATAAATACTCATTTGAAAGGTAAAATGTTTTTATTTGTCATGGTAATTTATTTTTTATTTTTAAGAGTTATTTAATTACCTTATTATCTTATACATTAATGATGGAGAAATTATTTATTTAGTGAATAAATCAATAATATAGTTTTTATTGAAATATTAATACATATAAAAAGGCCCAAAAATCTGCACAAAACTTATTATCAGTGTATATATTAACCCTAATCATCCACTGGCCGAATTTTTGACAATTTGGATCCTTTTTAAGGTGATTATGACACTTATATTATTTTATTTTAAATGATTCCAAAGTTGTCACCTTCATAATTTAATAAATATAACAATTTAAATATTGTGATTTTAAGATGATAAATTCGATTAAACATATTATTATGAAAGGTAATAGATTTATCTTCATCATAGGATTTTATTTTTAAATTTTATGCAACAAATATGTATATTAAATAATTATACAAAAATGATGTAGTAATTATTTTATTAAGAGATAAACCAAATAAATGGTTTTAAAAATAATCAAATAAATATTATATGAACTATTTAATATGATCCACTAATTTTATAGATACATATGACCTTTTATAAATCTATTAAAGCTTTTAGTTTGAACATATCTTTTGTATATATTTTATTTAAATTCAAATAAATGAATAGTGTCAAAATTGTCACTATTGTTATTTTATAAAAATAACATATTATAAAATTGTTTAAAAATCACATAAATATTTAAAAATTATAAATTTAAATTTATATGGTATAAAATGTTATAAAGTATCCAATTATGTACAATTCAAAACAAATAAGTAATTATTTCTTATAATTTAAAATTTAGAATGTTATTACCACAAATAAAATTAAATTGATTAAATAAGGATAAATCAAGTTGATAATGTTTAAAATAAATTCCTAACATGTCTAAATTTTAATGGTTGATGAGATTAAAATGATATATCATCTAATATTCTAATATTATTTATTTTTGGAAGTTTTTATGTGGGGTTAGATTTATTATAAATTAATATTTTTAAGATTTCCAAAGGTTCCCCTCTCTTCCCTTATAAAAGGGCATCTCCTCCCTCTCTTCCTCACACCAATTTGAGCCTTTAATCTCGGACACACCCTGACCATTTACCTTATAAAATTCCCTAGAAACATCCTATAGGTCCTGGTCTTCTTCAAAGGCCAATTTTAGTACCCTAAGAGGAGGATTCAAAGAGGCGTGTCAAAGAAGAGGTAATATCCATTACCGATTCTTTCAATTTTCATTCTTCTTCAACTTCTTCTTATTTAGTTGTTTCATTATGAAGTAATAACATCAGTATCCCTCATATACTGATATGTTATTATAAATATGAAACAACCATATTTCACCTTCTATCCATCCTATGGAAAACAAAATCACCGCGCATGCGTATGTACGGAATACCGTCTCCACGCCGTGGTGTAATCTATTTTTCCACCAACACCTTACATGGATGGGTATAATGGTGTAAGGAATAACTATATATGGTTATTATAACATTATAATGAATCTGATATATTATACCATCCACTACAATTCTATAATTATGGGAACGATATCATCGCTCGTGTGTACGTACGGACTACCGTCTCCACGACGCGATGAGATTCATTCTCCATGATTAACCATACATGAATGATCATAAAGTTTATATAATAAATAATAATGAAATATATGAAATAATAATGCTACAGGATTTATGTATATATATATATGTATGTCATCTATTTAGTTTCATTCAATTCAATAAGGAAACGAAAACAGCGTTCATGCGTACGTACGGCCTACCGTCTCCATGAACGGTGTATTCCATTCCTTTTATAGATCTATAATATATATGTATATTATGAATATATATTATATATAAATCATGTTTTGAATTTTGTAATTATTTAAATCAGGATATAAGTAATAATATCAAGAAACGACAAGTCGAAAGACCTACGATAAATGAAATGATTTTACCCAAAACGCTACTTTAACATGGAATTTACAAAAGAAAGGGTAATATAAAGTCATAAGTGAAACATATATCATATCATAAAAATCAATATGATTATGTAATAAGTCAATGACATTATTTAAATCATTATACAGGAGGTTCGGATCAATATGAAGCATATCAGACCTAAGGTAAGGGATAATTGTGCAAATCTCATTTGTATCTGAGATTGCTTATTCGTAAATATTTACTGAGGTTATTGCTATCATCCATGTCCATGTTTTATAAATGTGAATTAATCTTTGTTTAAAGTCATTTTTACCCATTTTTTTACTTTTACTACATGGTATGTATGGAATCTTTCTTTTATGATGTACTTTTTTGACATTTCCGGCAAAAGTACGAGAACAATGTTTTTTTAACTTATACGGAACGAATAGATTTTTATGGTTTCATAACGCCGCATTTTCATAAAGCTTACTCTACAAGTTTGAATGATTATTTTCAACAAAACCATTTCCTTTTAAAAGTTCATGACATTTTTTGAAAAGAATATGATTTTGAAGAAGAAAGGATATTTTTCTCAAGAATTCATTTCAAGTGTTTTATCAAAACCATTTTCCATCTAAGATGAAATTATTTCATATGTGTATGTTTCAAGTTTAATGCCTCTATTATTTACATGGTTTCAATTTTCTTATGATGAAATATCCATTTGTTTTATATTTATTATGTGATGATTGGATGATGTTTATGAAACCCATTTTATTCTTTGGGTTATGATGAATGATTTATGTTTATTTTATGGCACAAGTAAGAATGATTTCATTATGAGATGGTTGAGACCTATATCTCCCTCCAATGCTTTGGGTAAAGATTTATATCTCATGATATATACATGGATGGAACGGTAAGTTAATCTGGTTCAGTGTTACAGGACTGAAATGAGGAGTGAACTCGATTCAAAAAGGGACTTTGTCCACTAAGATGGTCTTGGCAGAAATGTCTTGGCTACTATGGAAATCATATCATGTGGTTAATGGTTTCCACAATTACATGTTTTATTCCGATTATATTTTATCATGGTTGATGTTCCATTATGATATATGCCTTACGTTCTTCCACGATTTATGTCTTTGATCAAGATTTTGATCTTTAAATTTCATGTTCAAGTTTTTGCTTTCAAATGTTTATGGATTGTTTTATGTTATCTATGTTTTCCCTTACTGAGAATTTGAGCTCACCATTTTTATGTTTTATTTTCCCCAGGAAATAAAGAAAGGTTTTAGGTAAGGAAACAAAAAGGGGAAGATCATTATGGGAGTTGTTGAAGATATTTCAACATGATTAGAAGTTTATATACCGAGTTTCCAAAGACACTAAACTATTACGGTCCTTGTGTGTCTGTTTTTTTTATGTATTAAGTATTCCGCAAAAGTAATGTAATGTCGATGTACGTCAAGATTTGGGTCTCTACAACAACAATAACAACTTATATGAGATATATTCCATTGTGATAATGATACACCACTAGTTGTACCTTAGTTTCTCTAAATATTCTAACTCTCCTTCATAACCAAATCAATATTCAATCTTGGAGTGGGCTCCTATGGTCTGACTTGAACCGTAACTACTTTCAATTTTAGATCATGACCCATACTAGCCTTATCATTTTGAGTTGATTATTACTTTTATTCTGTTAGACCGCTCTACTGAAATTTCATCTTCTATACTGGATGTATGATCTTATTTCCCCATGTCAAACAAAGATTCAATAATTTCTCCTAATCTTAAACTATTATTTGTAGACAAATGTATTCCACCTCTAGTTCTTTGATACTTTTGATTTGACATTTTCTAGTTTTAGTCAAACTATCGATTTATCTTTTCTGTTCTTCAGTTTTGATCTTGTACTCAACAACCACTTTTGAATTCTTTGTCATTAAAGACTTATGTTATTCGATTTTATCATTAATCAGATACTTCTCTTCTTCCTAATTCTATATTTATAGTTTGGCATCATGAAAAAATTTGATGGATTTCCTTGTTTTGGATCTCCAAACATCTATTTCCTTAAGAGTATCTTTAAGCTTGACCTGAAGGTCAACTCTTCCTTCAACTTCTCCTTCTTCATTGTCACTTTCTTCTTTTGTTTCATAATTTTCAAAAATATCTACCATATCCTCAACTCCATGATCCTTACAGTCCACAAATTCTTCTACCTCAGATTCTTCTGAACTATCTTCTTCTCTTGACAGTATATTCTTCTTTTTGAAGAAATTTTTCTTAATCATTTTCTTCCCTTTCAAGTAGGATTAATATTTTTTATTGGAATTTCATCTTCATCCTCATCATCTTCCCAAAGCTTCATGGGGCACCTTGATGTAAGATGCCTAACATTTCCACCTTAAAAGCATGTGAGTGGAAATTTTCCTTTCAAATTTCATTTTCTTCTTTGGAGGTTTGAGGAAAGGAATGACATCACTTCATCTGTCTCTTCATCTTCCTACCCATATTCAATGGTTATCTTCTTCATGGATCTGAATGAAACCTATTTGGTTTTCCCATTTTCCACAACATCATTATCATCATTTCTCATTTCATATTCTACAAGGGTACTATGTAAGTTATCCAAGGTCAGATCTTTCATATCCTTATCCTCCAATACTGGGAATTTGGGATTAAACCATGGGGGAAGTTTTTTCATGATATGCTTCACAATATTTATATTTTCAATAACTTCCACAAGAACACACATGTATTACACTACCATAATTACCCTATCAAATAATGCATCAACAGATTCATTTGGGTTCATTCTAAGATCCTCTTACTTATTCCACAAAACCTGCAGCTTCACCTCTCTATCTTTTGAGTGTCCCTCATAAATATTCAACAATTTTTCCAACGTAGATTGTGATGTTTTTCATTACATCACATTTATATAAATGAAATTTTATAGGGATCTCCATAAAGAATTGATCGCTTTATAATAAGAATCCAAATCCCTTCATTCAGTTTTTGATAAAGCTCCACTATTGATATTTTTTGATATTCTAGGCATAAATTTTGTGAAGATATCCATTCCTAATGATCAGAAGTATTACTGCATCCGATTCTTCCAAAGATGAAAAATATTTTTGGCGATGATCCAAATTGATTTTTGATTCACCACCTCCACTTCATTCACTAAGATAGAACCATTAACTTTCAAACTTTATCTATGATACCAATTTTAGGTCCACTAGGACAAATACCCTAATAGGGGGGGTGAATTAGGGTATGATAGATTAAAATTTCTTCCCCTTCAGATCTTGTTTCGTCATTAAACAAAACTCTCTTCTCCCTCATACCCATTGTAAAGTATGGATAGAATTGAAATCATGATCAAGAAATAGAAATTTTTAATTTGTTCAGCATCATTGCTCTATGACCAAAGAGCATTCAATGACGATGTGCTAAGGTACAAAATTCACTAAGGCTCACTACCAATAATGAGTACAAGGTTCAGGTGATATCTTCTATGCCTAAGTTCACAACCTTTATAATATCTAGGGTCTACTCACTGCATTCATAGGGGTCACTCCCTATGACTCCCTCTCTTGCTAACTACCAATGGAAAGGGTGATTATCTTCTTATTCCTTCGCTCACTCTTCTTGTAAGGGATCCACTCATAGTTTATAGAATTTTCAGTCCAACATATCTTATCGACATGTAGGTCCCTTAATTTACATGAATTCCTATATCCTAAACTTTAGGAAGATGCTCTATTGAAGTCATTTTTCACCCACTGATGAATTACACTTTTCTCACACTATTAAATTAGAATAAATTACTTTTGAAAACTTATTTAGGGCCTTTGAAAGACTCCTTAATGAAACTGTGAACCACCTTGTTCCTCCATGTGTCGTGCAGCAGGTTTCCTACATGGACCACCTCTTCTGCATACCGCTTCCTCCTCCTGGAACCACCTCCATCCATGGAATACCTCTCCAACCGACTACCTCCATTTGTGTTGTTACATATTGCCTCCATGTACCAACTCTATGCACCTCCTCTACGAACCGCTTTCGCTTACTGCCTATGCTTTTGTAGGTGAGTTCTTCCACCACAGACCACCTTACTTCCAAAGACCATTCTTCTTTTGCAGGCTTCAGTGCCTCACAAGAACTTTTACATAATTTATTTTGTGAACTACTTCACCCTTTTCAGAATCACTTCCCCCAAAAAAACATCTCATTTAGAGACTCCACTATGTATCACACCTTCTTTCTGCACACACCGCATCCTTTGTTGGATATAGTTTCCCACAATGGAATTTCATCCACACAAACCACTTATGTACATAGTTGAATTCTTAGAGAAAAATTTGTTCACAAATTAATATTTCCCTATCTTCTAATAAGTGGGATTATCTATCCTTATATAGGAAATTATATCCTCAAAGTCATCCAATCCAAGATTTACCAAATCTTTAATGCAACACCACCTTCGCCACGTACTGCTTCTCCTACCACAGACCATAATCGCTCCCACAAAACATTTTTTCTCATGGTCTATGTATAGCATCTCTTCCTAAATAGAACATTATTTTTCGAACCTACATTCCTTCCATGTATCGTAACCCCTTCGTTGCAAACCATTCCGCATACCGTTCCTACAACTCGGTACGCGGATGCGAGCTGTTCCCAGACATGGTATGCGGTCCATGTTTGGAGGTACGCGGTTCTCTTATTTTTCCAATTTTCTTCACAGTTCTTTATACCATTCAATCCTATGATGAAAACATTCCTTTACCAAACAAAAAGTCCCGATTTTGAAGCCCAAAAATTTGGCAAACACTAAGAAACTATACAACCTTCAAATCCTTCTATTGGAAAACACTATCCATACTCATTCACGGTTATTTGGATTTGTCTAAAAACACAACCACACCCAAAACATACCGATAGGACACCTTGAGGGATTTTTTTTCAAAAAATTTGATATTTTGGATCACTAATTTTCATATAGAATTATGTGTCAGGTAATATGATGTTATGAAATTTGTCTTTTCTAAATATAATAAATTTAGTTAGATAAAAAAATATGGCATAGATATAACTAATATGGAAAAAATATTTTTGAGACATGAAATGTTTATATTAAAAAAACATAATATAAAAACTATGTAGCATTAAAATTTTAAGACATTACAAAAAATAGATAAGCTATTATGCATTGGTTAGATAACTAAATTATAGAAACATTGTACCATATAATAAAAAACATTAGCAGAATAAGTTTTTATAGACATATTCTTATTTAAATTTCATATTTGATGATGTAAAAATATAATATAATGTATTTTGTTAGAAAACATTATAAATTTTTAGTGAATTTCTATTTAATTTGTAATATATGAGGGAATTTAGATGCATAATCAAATTTCATCACAAAAGATCAAATTGTGAAGACTTTTGTGAGATGATATAGAGCTCCTAGTTCTCAATAGCTAACATCTACGAGGTTATAGAAAAATAAATAAAATTTTTATAAGGATAAAGTAATAAAAAATACAGAAGAAATTTTAAATCATATAATCCTAATGGGAGTTTGAACATTATTAAAGGCATAATGAGTAATGCGTAGTTGGGTTTGACAAAATAAATATATAGAATATTAAAATAACCTAGGGAAAATAAATTATATAAAGAGGAAAATTTATAAAGGTTTGCAATAAATTTCTCTGATATTTTTTATTATATATTTTGAAAATATATTAACTAAAATCATCAATTAATAACTATATGAATAAAAAATTAGTGATCCATTTCCCAATGTATAAGGAAGAATGATGAAAATTTAGCGATTGGGGAGAAGTGTCAAAAAATGATAAGAATAAATAAATGTTGTTGGAATAGGATTGGGGAAGAATTGATGATTTAGGTTTTGAACTAGAAGATTCATTATAAGCATGGTGGAATATTAGGCCTGAAGGAAGAGGGGTAGGTAGAAGGACCTAGGAGAAAGGATCTATGAAGGTGGGGAGAGGGATTTTGGGGAGGTGGAGGTGGGGAGGCAGGGTTAGGGTATAGATGAGGAGGTATGGAGTGGGAGATTTTGGAAAGCAAGGAGGGATAGACTGCAATTTTGGGAATGGAGGAGTGGGAAAGATGAAATCAATCATAGATAGGGGGAGTGGGGTTTGGAGAGAAAATATGGAAGGTGGGGGTGACATGTAGAGGAGTTTTCCATAACAATTAATATATATATATATATATATTATAATAAAATTAAACAAAATATTAAATATTAGTTTCCCTTTTTTATAAATAAAACTTTTATTTTATATTTCTAAAAATTTGGCCAACCCTTTTCTAGACAGCCAGAGAAGTTATACATCTATAAGGAAAGGGGGAAAGATCAAAGGTAATCAGGTTTAGTGGGGTAAAAGAGGTGCGAACCAACATGGTTCAGTACAAGAATGGGGACAACAGGGTAGTGTAATGGTATAATCATGGTGTGGGGTGACATTTCATACTTTTAAAACAAGTCATCATTAATATATTTTAATGGGAATCATTATCATGTATAGGGTAATGAACTATCACCCTCTTAAAGTGAAGTCTAATGTGGAACACATTCAGTAGGGTATTGTCCATTCCATTACATGAATCATGTGATTTTTGGGCTTCATTCATGAATTGCATGTGTTAGTCATTCTTTACATGATCATGCCACCACAAAAATCCATACTTGAAACTCAAGACATCCCAATACTGAATTGATGCTAAATAAAATGTCTGGCATTGAAATATAATTATCTTCATTCCATGGCTTAAAAAACAAGTAATGTTATCTAATAATGAAACTACAATTTTCAATTCTATTCATGTTAATATATTAATTTATTTTTTTACACACTCTACATCAAGTTGTCACATAATGCAATAATAAATGGATTAAAACTAGTTTTGATGAAAATTATTTCTTCTTTATTTACAGTGAATGAAACCCATTGATATGTCAAATATGATGGATTCGATGCCAGTGATGGATATTAGGGAATTATTATATGATCCTAATCAATAGAATAAAACCCAAAACCTTTCTCAATCTATCCTCATATAATAAAACATGCATGAATAATAAGGATCACTAAAAAATAGAGCATACCTAGATTGTTAGTATAATTTAATCTATCATACTTCTTCCTAGGATAATGTTGGATAAAAATTAGTGTAGACAAAAACTAAGACTAGTTTCCATTGAGTGATTACACCGATCAAAGGATCTATAATCATTTTTTCATGATTCACGCATTCTGAGAGGGGTGAAATATCATTCACTATACGTAATGAATGATTCCATGGAAAGATGATATTTTCCAAAAAAATAACATTACATGAAATAGTTGATTAGAAACAACATAATACATAGATAACCCAATCAGGTAACACATTCCCTTTATATAATCAATTCTGTATTCTCCTCCCTAATTTAATAACATGTCGGGCATATTAGGTTTCATTAAATGACACCCTTGAATTACACCTCATTGATTAGTGAATTAATCATTTTAAATGAATGTTTCAAAATATATTGATCCATTTATAATGTATTATTAACTAAAGGAAACCTCCTGGGAGGTAGGTTATATGAACATTAACTCAACCCTCATTACTTTGGGCCAAACATAATAATAGGGTCAAGATTAATGATATGTTATAACCAATGCATCCTTAAGTCATATGTATCGTATAAATATGATTTATGTGTATAACCAACATTGTTAAAATTTTACCCATATCAATTCATAACATATTTTTTAGGCTCTTTATTAAGAAATGATCTTTAAAAATTTCAATATTTTTTCAATTTATAAGTTTAATTTAATTTCACTTGTTTTTTAATATTAAAATTTTCATGTTATATATGTTTTTCTTATTAATACATTTAAATAAAACGGATAATGGAAGATTTCTGATAGGTATAATTGTTGATAAAGAATCCAAATGAAATAAATTATGTTCAAGTGAAGGTATATAACTTTTATATTAGTTAATATTGTTTTTTCCTATATATATTGTGTTTCTTATTTTAAAAATGATGTTTCATAACCACATTGTCATCACCAAATAGGATGTGTTGCATGTTTTTATTATGTTTTATGATTCATTTTTATATTATGATGATGAAAATGATAATATACATTCAAATGGTTATATCTATTACAACTAATATTTTTTAAACCAATATGATGTATTGTTAGTTTTATTACATTTATTGCTTTTATATGTTTTTATAATGTTTTATCATATTTAAAAGATGACTTAAAACATATTTGAGAATTATTGGTAAATACTTTGTAGTTTTAATTAATATATATATATATATATAAGTTTCTTGTAACTATATTAAAACAATAAATAATGATGTAGCAATATTTTATTTGAGTTTGTTACTACTGTTTTTTGTTTTTTTTATTATTGAATTTTTGGTTGCATATCATGGTTTATTGTATTTTAATATACTTTAAAAAAATTTATCCATCAAAAATGATTTACATGAATAAAAAATTTTACATTCACACTATATATATTGAGTTAATATTTCAGCAGCATGTTTTAATTAAAATGATGTTGAAAGTGGTTTTCAACAACAGTTTTTTATAAAATTCTACATTCAAAGTCTATCTATATATATAATTTTTAATTATCTCAACATTGATTATTATAATAACTGATTTTGAATGTTTCATTAGATGTTTTTTTATGAAAATTGTGGTTGAAAGTATCTATGTATATATATTTAGTTAGGATTTCAACATCATTTTTCATAAAAGAAAGTGTTTAGAATCACTTTAACTAATGATTATTAAAAAAATGTGAAAAATATAATTTTAAAATTGATTTTATTCACATAAATTTTTAACTCAGGTAAAAAATTAAAAATAATCAATATTAAATAGTCACCTTCCAGTATTGTACTAGAATAGTTTATTCTACCTAGACACTAGAAAGTGGGTTTTCTTCTCCAAATGACAGAAAAATTATTGAAATTTTAATTTGGTTATATTCATTTACTTTGATCAATCATACTTAACACTCATTTATACTATAATCATTATCATATATTCTTCAAACATATATGTAAATAAAAAATAACCTAATAAATAGACTTATTAATGATAATTAATATAAATAAATCTTTAGATTAAGTAGAATTTTAAGGGATCATAATTTATTAATCATATGCTTAAAAAATAATCATAAAGGACAAAAATAAAATTTTAATTACATGAACTTTATTTTGGTTTATGATTTCTAAAAGGTTTTAAAGGAAACATGTCAAAAAATAGTTTACTTCAATAATGTATAAACTTGAATAATATATTTATTCATAACCCCTGTAAAGAAAACATGTAAATAATGTGTGATTCCACATTAATTTATTTTTTCCCTCATAAATGTTAAATTCATTTTAATATTACTCTGAATTTAAACATGTATTGAGATAAGAAATTATGATTTTTTAAAATTTATATCAATAATTTTTTAATTTTTCAACCTTGAGAATTTTAGGATTAACCATAATTTTTGTAAACTCAAGCTTGTATAGAGAATAGAAAAACATCTCACACTATAAAGTATATAATTTCAGGAAGAATCACCAAGGAACTTAAGTATTAATAATGAAATTTAATAGATCATAAAGAATTTTCACTTGGTCATTTTTTCCTCTAAAATTTAATTCACCACAACATTATAAATCCAAAATTGTTATTAGAAGCATCAAATGTAATGGATACAATAGATCTAGGCGTTAAAGAAAGATTCTTATCCAAAAAATTAGTTAAACCTAAGTTATAAAAATATAAATCTTATTATGATGATGATATAGTGAAAAAAATTATAATAGTGATTATTTAGTACATTAAATAGGGGAGGAACATTTTCTAATATGATTCTCATTCAATAAAAGATTATAGGAAATAAAATATATGGGTTTTAAATCATTAATAAACCTTGTTGATTGTGTTTAGAAGTAGCCAACACCTATATTCAAAAATTAAAAAAGAATTGAATATAATTATTAGATAACAGTGTAAACATATTTTCTTAAAATATAATCGAGAAGAAATTGTATTGAAAATTTTAAAATGAGTTATTTTTATTAAGAAATGGAAACCAATTTTTTATGTGTGTTGGTTGGATGTCATTTTCACCTAGTTTTGAAGGATCTAACAATTCTTGTTAAAAATAGTGGAAGAAATAATGAAACTCAACAAAATGTTGTACCATTCTAGATAAATTAAAACTTGTGTGAATAAGAAATTTGGAAAGTGGTATACCTTACATCATAAATGGTCATTGCATTTATTTTTATCCATGCTTGATGAATATCATAGTATAGATGTCTTAATGAAATCCCTCCTCTAGAGGTATCTGTGGGTTTCATATAATCTTTCATGGGATCAGTGGAATCCTATTTCTTCCATGGAATTATAGTTCCTAATCACATAAAGGAGGTAGGATAAGATAGATTTTGGATTATGGAGTTTCATTAGAGGATTTGGAAAACAAGATTGCACTAACCGTCTCATGGGGGGACTCTTTTATAATGACCTCAAGGACACTTCTTGAGTATGAATTCGTTGACTTGTATGTTATGATTCAATGCATGCATCGGCTATAAATTTCTACTAGTTAATGCATCTTTTTACTGAATATATCTAACTCTTTTATTATTAATATCATAAAAAAATTAAAGATAGATCACATAGAATATTATCTTGAATGATAATGACAATAATTCGGTCATCTATAATCAATTCAAAATAGTTTCACTATATCAAATTCCATGCCTTGTGATATGTTCAATCATATAGTACAACATTCATGGGTTGTGTCCATATGAATTTCTAAATTAAAAATATCATTATTACAAGATTTATGATATTCTAATATCATATAATATGACCGGGAAAATTTCATCACATGAAAAAGGGATTTAGGGTATATTTCGTTCAATCTACCACTTACACTAAAGTTTAATATAATTTGCTCTATTTCACCTCATATCTTACCTTATATAATAACGTATTAAAACATACCAAGAAAATTTTTGATATCTTCCTAAACACTTTTTGAAAATCTATCATAAAATTTATTGTCTATCACATCATATGAAATACCTTGGGAATAAAAATCCAAAACTATTTTGAGTTAACTCTAAAATACTTTTATAGCAACTCTATGAGTAATCATAAATCCCGATTTATCCAACCAAACAGTTTTTTCCCATAGGAATTTATAATATTGAAAAAATATCAATATTTGGATCCATAAATGTTGGCAAGGATATGCCTCTAGAAATGAATCAATGTTACCCAAGCTACAAAGGGGTCTAGTACGATCTACATCAAACACGTGTATATTTTTACCTATACTAACCTATCACATAACTTTATAGCATGAATTATCATTAATTACTTTTATATAAGACATCAAGTATGTAACACTCCAAGATTCCATGGTATGTTTCCCTTTGAATAATACAATAGCTTGCACTGTACACAACTTCGAGTTCTAACACACCACGACCAATCAAACTAACTGCTATGAATAGTAATATCAATTTTTGAAACATTTTAAATTTTATTTTTCAAAATGGACTTCATTTTTCAGATTCTGAATATCAAAATTATCTTAGGGTGAATTTTTTGTATTTTTTTGAAAACATTCAGTTTTTTGATGAATAGTGAAAAACACTGCGTTATTGTTTAAAACCGAATTTTTATTCAAATAATTATTTATTTTATTTAAATTTATATTAAGTAAAAATGGATATATAATACCAATATTATTTCAATATAATTCATTGGAGTAATTTTATAATTAAATTAGATAAATAAAATTTTATTGAACTTTTTACCGTCTTTTACCCACTTTCTAGGAACGTTAGAAAATTTGCATAAAACGTAATTTTACCGTATCTGTGAATTGAATTTCAAAAAATCTTAGACACACGTTTGATATCATAAAGTAAAATTTGGTTCAATAAGATGAAAATATTTTTTGGTGAATAGTAACTTTTGACTTTTATTTACCATAGTTAAAAGTAAACAGGCTAATTAAAGGTAAAAATGATATTATTATTACCCTAACACATGTCCCAATTCTATTGGATAATTTTATTTCGACCAAAAACAATATCAGTAATAAAATATTATCATTTTCGTCCACATGGATTACATTAGGACATTTATTAATATTTTTTTAAAAAAAGAGTTAAAAGTGTTAAATACAAAGTTTCAACACAAAAACATTTTTAATACAGGGTTAAACATAAGATAAATTCAAAAAGAAATATTAATTATAAGTTTAAAAAGATTTACTACATAATGGTATTTTATTTATAATTTTTATACATTAAAAAATTAGATTTTTTTATGACACAATGATGATGCAGTAATTACCTTGTTAATGAATGATTAAAATAATTGATATTATAAATATATAAATAAATGTAAATTGAAACTTTTTTTGAATTAAAAGAATTTTAGAGTTTAATATGAAATGTTTGGGTTGATTAAATGAATTGTTTAGAAGTAATCAAGTTGTTAGGACTTTAACAAAAATTTGATACTAAATAGTGTCCAAATTGACATAAATGAGTTTTTAAAACAAATACTATATTATTAAATGATATAATAATCCTAAAATCTAAATTTAGGTCAAAGAACTTATATAATAATAGATATTTCAATAATCAACCACTTGTGGTTTGATTGGTGTTTTATAGTATGTTTATTAACCATATATTATAAAAATACAAGGAGACATGGTAAATGTTAAACTATTTAACAAAGAGTTAAATCTAAAAGATAAGGTTAATATGGTGACCAAAACCTGTCTAAAACCTATTTTTTGAGAGTTTTCTGACCCATACCAACCTTATAAATGAAATAAATCCTTCTGGATCCATTATAAAACGAATATTATTGTATAAAAAAAATAATATTTCAAGGTTTTTCTAAAGTGACCCTCACCTCTCTTATAAAAGGGTAATTATCCTTCTCTTAATTTAACACCTCCAAATTCATTTGTCTTGGTCAAACCCTAATCCAATATCCTCCCAACTACCCTAATTTCTACATAGAGGCCTTAATTTGATCAAAACCCCAACTTAAGGATCCCCTTTGATCAACTCAAAAGGAATCACCAGAAGAAGAGGTAATAATTTCACCACCTCTTTCTAAGTTCTTTTCTTCTTCCACTTTCTCTTTATTTTTGGTTTCCATACCAAAATAATAAATAAATTACCTTATAAATACTGTGATTTTATTACAAATATGTTACAACCATATTCAATATTCTTTCCATCCAATGAATGACTAGTCACCATACATGCGGCTTACCATCTCGACGTCGTGGTGTAGTTTGTTATTCAAACACTTCATTATTTGGATTAGTATAATAATGAGTATAATTGATTTAAATAATAAATATAAAAAGATAATTATTCTGTATATATGATATTCCATCCAATTACTATGATTCCTCTATCAATATAATGGTATTGTCACTCGTCCGAACATACAGATTACCGTCTCCACGTACGCGATGAGATTCAATCCCCATCGTAACCATTCAAGAATAAATATAATTTTATGATGAAATAATAATTTTTAAGAACATAATATCATTATGGATATGAATAAAATACATCGTATCCATAAAAAACAAGAGTTACATAACAAAACTTATAGAGTACAATGAATCAGTTAACACCTGAAACGATGATACTACTGAAATATTATTAACAAAGCAATATTAGAAGATCATATATGATATCATATCTATGTATCTGGTTATTGTATAATTTAATAACAATAATTTATCTATTATATAGGAGGTTAATGTACCCTCGACCAAGGAAAAGTACAAGATAAGAGTTAATTATACAATCTCTTCATTATCCAATGATGTTTATACGTGAGTATCTACTATGTCCTATTTATCACCCACATCTGTGTTTCTTAAAAATGTATTTCAAAACATTTTTACTATTTCCTAGCCTATGTTTTAAAGTCATTTACACCCTTATTTGACTCTTTATAGAATTTTAATAAAGTAATCTTTCCATTATTTTCCAAATATGGTCCTTTACGACCTTTTAGACAAAATTAAGGAAATAATGTTTTTTAACTTATACGAAAAGTGCGAATATTTTCCATCATTATAACACCATTGACGCTTCCCTTACAATTTTATAATAATATTTTCAAAATAAATGTTATCTTTTATAATTATGTGACTTTTAATGATTTCATAATAGAAAGAGATATTTCCCCCAAATAGTTTTGATTTCATCTATCTCAATATCATTTGATGGATTTTACACTTGTTTGAAGTTGATTTATTATGATACAATCTGCAATGTTTTATTGAAGGTTATGTAATATGATTTACTGTGGATGTGTAATTTTTATACCAATCATGGTTTATGGTTAAAGTATTAACATTTCATATGCTAGTTTTAATTAGAATGTTTATGTTATGATTCAACCTCTTCATATGAAGAATGCATTGGACTTAGTAAATGATAGGTGGAGCCCGCTATAACTCCCCGATGCATCGGTAGGTCTCATAAGACAAACTAGTGTCTTGGCATAAGGCCTTGAAAAAATCTTATTTGTAGTCTTGGCATGAGGCCTTAACTATGTGGTTATGAAGTCTGGCATTATGAATTCCATCATTATGAAATTGGATATTGCTATTACATGTTATTATTCAACTAGTAGAATATCCCTGTGAATAATTGAAAGGAATTATTTGATTTATCTTTACCAAATTATGCTGAAGATTAATATTAAAAGGCATGTTTTTGAGTCGTATACATTTCCTTAAATGTTTATGATTATTTATGAATGTTTCTGTTATATTGTTATCCTTACTGAGAACCCGATCTCACCCCTTTCTATGTTTTATTTTTCCTCGGATGCGAATAATTATATTATGAATGACATGCAGGTATTGTTTAAGGGATATAAATGTGTTCAAGGAGACAATTTTGTTGTTGTTTTTAATTTTATAATGTAATGTAAAACTTATGTGTGTATCTAGTACTTCCAAGGATACTAAACTGAACATTATTTCAGGATTTGATCCCTTGTGACCATGCCAATGATATGCAATAATGCACTGACTCTGGGTAACTGGAGTAGGGGCATTAGAGTTGGTATCAAAGGAAGTTTAGTACAAAATATGGAAGCTAGATTTAGAAAAAATATGATTAGAGAACATTACCCTAAGATAGACTTCGTGGATTAGTATAGAAGAACTTCCTAGAATTTAAGAAATATAAAGATTTTGTGAGTTTCCCACGTAATACATCCCTGTCTGGATATGAGCATGTAGAGGCAGCTTTGTAAAAGATGTAACTAGAAGTGAAAACTATGACAATGAGTTTTGATCTTGACCTGGTGTATCCGGGTACATGACAATGGGCATTGCTGCACACATGGTTATGACACTCCCGGGGGATATGCTTAGGATAATTCACATTTTCTTTACAAACCATTATGAAAGATTTATGAGTATATACCTCCAAAAATAAAACATTTTTATGATTATGTAATATATCAACAAAATATTCAATTTATGTTA
Organism: Viscum album; assembly: GCA_963277665.1. NCBI lineage: Eukaryota > Viridiplantae > Streptophyta > Magnoliopsida > Santalales > Viscaceae > Viscum > Viscum album. The sequence continues at coordinate 222,510,431 of OY728147.1, forward strand.
AGTGTTTTATAAGTTTGGAATTATGTATTGTGATTCTTAAACTAATCCAGTGTAAGCCATTGTTCAGAAATGGTGCCTAGTGGAATATGTGGAAACCATATCAATGCACGTAATCCAAGTAGGAATTTCTCTACTACTCAAGATAATTATAGTGGATATGGTGATGCAATTGTTGCTGATAAGATTATCACCATCCTAGGACAACTCACTCAGGTTATGAATAATAACCTTACCTGTATAGAGCACCTTGATCCATTATGCGGAGGATCAGTAGACCGATTAATGAGGCAATAACCACCAATGTTCAATGAGACTATAAGTCAATTTGAAGCTGAGAAATGGATAAGTTCTTTAGAGAAAATATTCCATGCTTTGGGGAGTATCAAAAGAGAAAAACGTTTTCATGGTAGTTTATCGCCTCATGGGAGATGCAGATCAATGGTTGTCATTAATTCAAAACACAAAGGAGGATAAAGAAGTATTAAATATGGAATAGAGGGATTTTAAAGAGATTTTATTAGAAAAATACATTCCTTATGGACATCAATTAGTTATGGAAAGATAATTTCTGAGTCTGAGGAAAAAGGAGGATGGGAATGTCGCAAAGTATGAGGTTAACTTTACAAGGTTTATGAGGCATGCAGCAGATTATATATGTAACCCAAGGAGTAATATCGATCAATTGTTTTATGGGTTAAAACCATTTCTCTGTCGATAATTAGTCTCACAATCCTTCTCATTGTACAAAGAAGTTTCTCATGTTCTATAAAGATAGAATATTAATTCTATATGTCTTAAAAATTTAAAGCCAAGCAAGAGAATAAGAGATATGCTAAAAAATTTGAAAATGAAAATAAGGGGAATAAGGGAAAAGTTGAATATCCATCATGTGGTAAATATGGGAAGAAACACCACAGTACTTTATTGAATGGAATGGGAGTCTCTTACAAGTGTGGTGAAAAAGGCCACCAAGCTCGTGATTTCAAGGGAAAGAAAGAGTCTGTCAATGTTGAATGCTACAATTGTAGATAAATGTGTAATTATGTAAATTAATGTCCTAAACACTAAGGAAAACTACCTTAGAAATGGACAAGGGAGCAAGGACAAGATTATGTAATCACTACTACTAAGGTTGAAGCTCTAAAAGACATGGTGGTAGGTAAAGTAATGGTTTCCTCAAATTTATCCAATACTTTATTTGATTTCATAAAATTGCATTCTTTCATATCTTCCGGGTTTGATAAGAAAATTAGATATTTATAATTTGATTTAACAAGGTAGTTGTCCGTCAAAACTCCTAATGGAAGTATCATTGCAACAATGTTTTGTGAATCAGTTCCCATTAAGGAATATAAACGTTATTTATCTACTAATCTCATCATCATACCCATGTTTAAATTTGATAAAATCCTCTGTATGGATTGGCTTTCATACCATGAGGAAAAAAATTATTATAAGATAAAATAGGTTACAATTTTAAATAATGATAAGGAGTACCTTATCATTAGAGAATAAATTTCACCATATTATTCTTAATTAGATCCACCCCCAGTAGCTCTACTAAATTCAATTATTAGTGGGGAAGAGAGTGAAATAACAATGGGTGAGGAAAGGAATTTTCAAATAGAGGATGTACCTATTGTTCAATAATATTTTGATGTGTTTCTAGAGGATTTACCTGGACATCCTACAGAGTGAGAAATTGAGTTTTCCATTGATTTAATTCCTGGTCCAAATCCCATATCGAAGACCCCTTATAGAATGGCCACTACGGAATTAGTGGAACTAAAGAAACAACTAGAGGAATTGAGTAATAAGGGATTTATTCACCCTAGTGTCTCACAATGGGGATCCCCTGTTTTTTCGTTAAGAATAATGATGGATCTATGAGGTTGTTCATTAACTATAGAGAGATCAATGTTATAAAAATAAAGAAGAAGTATCCCCTACCTCACATTGATGATTTATTAGATCAACTTCATGGATATTTTTCAAATATTGACCTTCAATATGGATATCATTAGTTGTGTGTGAAGAAGTAAGATATTCCATAGATAGCATTCCATACCAGGTGTGGGCATTATGAGTTTACAGTAATGCCTTTTTTACTGACTAATGCACCCTCTATCTTCATGGATCTAATGAACAGTGTTTTAAAGGAATGTCTTCATAACTTTGTAGTGGTATTTACTGGTAATATCTTGGTATACACTAAAAGATAAAAATATCATGAAAATAACTTATGAACTATTCTAAAAACTCATATATGAAATGAAATATTTTTGATGTTCAGCAAGAGTAAATTCTAGCATCAGGAGATTTCATTTCGAGGACATATTGTCTCTAAGGATGGAATATCTGTTGATCCTTCAAAGACCAATTCAATACAAGAATTTCCATTACTGACATGTATAACTGAGGTACACAGTTTTATTAGTTTATTAGGTTATTATTGGCATTTTTTCCAAAATTTTCCTTGATTGGATAACCCATTAACCAAGCTCACACATAAAGGCATTAAATTTTTTTGAACAAAAGAGTGTGAAGAATGTTTTCAATAACTGAATATAAGATTATTCAATGATCCTATATTGGCTCTACCATCGGGGAATGATGGGTTTGTTATTTATAATGACGCTTCAAAGAAATGACTTGGTTGTGTCCTTATGCGGAATGATATAGTTATTTATTATGCCTCATGTCCGCTAAAAATTCATGAGAAAACCTATCCCACTCATGATCTAGAGTTAGAAGCTATAATATTTGATCTGAAAATATGGAGACAATATCTCTTTGGTAAAAAAATGTAATATTTATACTGATCACAAGTGTTTGAAATATATTTTCTCACAAAAAGAACTCAATAGGAGGCAAGGGTAATGGCTTGAACTACACAAGGATTATGATTTCACTATACACTACCACCCGAGGAAGGAAAATAATGTGGAAGATGATTTGAGTAGAAAAGATCATGGAGTTTTGAACAAGATGATAGTTGAAAGGGATCCTATTTTCATGGATCTAGTAATTATGGATATGGGAATAACCATGGAAGGTGAAACATAAATACTTTTTAAAATGGTTTCCAAAGCATCTTTACTAGAAAGGATAAAGAGTTTTCAGACGGATGATGAGGAGTTTTAAAAGAAGATTAAAGCTGTGAATGATGGGATATTGAGTGACTTCGTATATGAAGATGGAATTTGGAAATTTGGGAAGATACTTTGTGTTCCCGATATACCTGATCTAAAAAGTGAATTGTTGGATGATGCTCATAGATCCAATTTCTCTATACACTCTGGTAGCACTAAGATGTATATATATTTGAAGCAACATTTTGGGTGGGACAACATGAAGAGGGAGATTTTTGATTATGTGTCAAGATGTATGATTTGTCAATAGGTGAAGGCTGGAAGACAACATCCTAGAGGAGTCATGCAACCTCTTCCAATACCTGAGTGTAAATGGGATGATATTACGATGGACTTTGTCATGGGACTACCAAAGTCTCCTAGAAGGAATGATGTAATATGGGTCATTATTGATAGTCTTACCAAGTAAGAACATTTTCTTTCTATAAGAGAATATTTACCACTTGAACGTCTAGAAATACTATATATTAATGAAGTTGTAAGATGTCATGGTGTACCCCCTATTGATTGTTTCAGATCGTGATCCCCGTTTTACATCATGATTCTAGAAAATCCTTCAGAAGGCCCTGAATACTGAACATCATTTGAGCACTTCCTACCACCCTCAAACTGATGGAAAATGAGAATGGAATATTCAAACATTAGAATACATGTTGATATCTTTCTCACTTTATTTTCAAGATATGTGGGATCAATATTTACCTATATTAGAATTTTCCTATAATAATAGCTTCCATTCAAGTATTCAGATGGCACCATAAAAAGAGTTATATGGAAAGAGAAGTCGCACACCAACTTATTGGGATGATGTTGGTGAAATAAAACTCATAGGCCCAGAACATCTTGAAGAAACAATGAAAAATGGGAAGGTTATCCAAACCCAAATCAAAGAAGCTCCAAGTAGGAAAAAGAGCTATGCCAATAACCGAAGGAAGGATTTTGAATTTAAAGTAGGTGATCATGTTTTCTTGAAGGTTTTTCCATGGAAGGGTGTTATACGATTTGGTAAGATGGGTAAATTAAGTCCCATGTACATCGGGCCTTTCAAAACTCTAGAATGAATTGGAGTTGTAGCTTATCGTTTGGAAATTACGCCAAGTCTCTCCAAAGTTCATGATGTGTTCCACGTATCACTGTTGAAAAAATACATGCCTGGCCCAATGCATAGAATCACCTATGAGGAAATTAAACTGGAACCTGATTTGTTATATAGTGAAGAGCCTATAAAGATTCTTGATTAAAGAGAACAAGTTTTGAGAAACCGAATGAATCATCTGGTAAAAGTTCTATAGAGAAATCATAAGATGGAAGAGGCAACGTGGGAACCCAAGGAACCTATGATGAAAAACCAACTGAATCATTATATGTAGTAGTATTCTAGAAATTTCACAGATGAAATTATTTGATGGAGGGGAGAATGTAACACCCCAATCTTCCACAGTACGTTTCCCTTTGAATAATACAATAGCTTGCATTATACGCAAATTTGAGTTCTAGCACACCACGACCAATCAAACTAGCTGTTATGAATAGTAATACCCAATTTTTGAAACTTTATAACTTTTATTTTTTAAAATTGTCTTCATTTTTGGATTCATAGTATCAAAATTAGCTTAGGGTGAATTTTTGGTATTTTTCTGAAAGCATTCAATTTTTGATGAATAGTGAAAAACACTTATTATTTTTTAAAACCAACATTTTATTTAAAAAAAAATTAGTTTATTTAAATTTATTTTAATTAAAAAAAGATACATAATACCTATATAAGTTCAATTTAATTCATTAGAGTCGTTTTTAATAAAATTAGGTATATAAAATTTTATCGAACTTTTTACCGTCTTTTACCCACCTTCTAGGCACGTTAGAAAATTTTCATAAAACATAATTTTACTACTTCTGTGAATGGAATTTAAAAAATCCATGAGACACTGTTGATATTAGTAAGTAAAATTTGGTTCAATAAGATTAAAATATTTTTTCCTGAATGGTAACTTTTAACTTTTATTTACCACGGTTAAAAGTAACTATGGTAATTAAAGGTAAAAGTGATATTATTATAACCCTAAAACATGTCCAAATTATATTGGATAAGTGTATTTAGACCAAAAACAACCTTAGGAATAAAATATGATCATTTTGGTCCACTACGATTAGATTAGGACATTTATAATTATGTTATTTAAAGAAAAGTTAAAAGTGTTAAATTCAAAGTTTCATAACTAAAACATTTCTAATATAGGGTTACACATAATATAAATTCAACTATAAATATTAATTAGAAATATAAAAATACTTCCTAAATAATGGTATTTTATTTATAATTTTTAAACATTTAATTATTAAATTTATTTATGACACAATGATGATGTGCTAATTACCTTATTAATGAAAGATTACAATAATTGATATTATAAATATCCAAATAATTGTAAATTTAGACATTTGATGAATTCAAAGAATTTTATTGCCTAATATGACATTTTAGGGTTTATTAAATGAATTTTTTCGAGGTAATCAAGTTGTTATTACTTTAACAAAAAACATATACTAAATAGTGTCAAAATTGACATAAATGAGTTTTTAAAAAAATACTATATTATTAAATGATATAATAATCCTAAAAATCTAAGGTTCATCCAATGGACTTATATAATAATATATATGTAAATAATAAACCACTTTGGGTAATATTTTCATTTTATAGTAAGTTTATTAACCATATAATATAAAAATACAAGGAAACCTGGTAAATGTTAAACTATTTACCCAAGGTTAAATCTATAAGATAAGTTTAATATGGTGATCGAAACCTATCTAAAACCTATTTATTGAGAGTATTTAGACTCATAACCAACTTATCCTTGAAATTAATCATTTTTAATCCATTATAAACCTAATATTATTGAATAATAAAATAATATTTCAAGGTTTTCCTAAAGTGACCATCACCTCTCTTATAAAAGGGTACTTCCCCTTATCTTAATTTCACTCCTCCAAAGCCATTTGTCTCGGCCAACTCATGATCAAATATCCTCCCAACTACCGTCACTTCTACCTATAGGCCTTAGATTGATCAGAAATCCAACCTACAGATCCATTTTTATTAACTCAAAAGGAAACATCTCACGAAGGGGTAATAATTTCACCACCTCTTTCAAAGTTATTTTCTTCTTCCACTTCCTCTTTATTTGTTGTTTCCATACCAAAATAAAAAAATACAGTACCCTATATATACTGTGATGATATTATAAATATGGTACAACCATATTCATTATTTTATCCATCTTATAATGTACAAGTCACCATACATGCATATGTACGGTTTACCATCTCTACGTCGTGGTGTAGTTTGTTATTCAAACACTTCATTATTTGGATGGGTATAATAAGGAGTATAATTGATTAAAATAATAAATATGACATGATAATGATTCTGTATATATGATATACCATCCAATTATATACAACTCCACCATCAATAGAATGTTATTGTCACTCGTGAATATGTACGGATTACCGTCTCCACGGACGCGATGAGATTCATTCCCCATCGTAACCATTCAAGAACAAATATCATTTTATGATTAAAAATTAATTTTTAAGAACTTACTATCATTATAGATATGAATAAAATACATATTATCCATAAAAAACATGACTTACATAACAAAATATATAAAGGAAAATGAATCAGTTAACACCTGAAATGATGATACTACTGAAATATTTTTAACAAAGAAATATTAGAAGATTATATGTGATATCATATTTATGTATGTGGTTCTTGTATAATTTAATAACAATTATTTAACTATTATACAGGAGTTTAAAGTACCCTTGGCCAAGGAAAACTAAAAGTTAAGGGTTATTTCTGAAATCTCTTCATTTTCTGAGGTTGTTTATACCTGAATATCTAGTGGGACCTCATTATCATCAACATCCATGTTTATTAAAAATGTATTTCAAAACATTTTTACTATTTCATAGACTATGGGTTAAAGTCATTTACACCCTTTTTTGAATTTTTATTGAATTTTTATAAGGGAATCTATCCACCGTTTTCCAAACAAGGTCCTTTACAACCTTTTCAACAAAATTAAGGAAATAATGTTTTGTAACTTATACAGAGAGTGCAACTATTTTCCACCATTATAACACCTTCGAAGATTACTTTAAAATATTATAATAATATTCTAAAAATAGAAGTTTTCTTTTATAATTATGTGACTTTTAATTGATTTCAAAATAGAAAGATATATTTCTCTTAAATAGTTTTGATTTTATCTTTGTCAACATCCTTTGATAGATTTTACACATGTTTGAAGTTGATTTATTATGATACAACATTCCATACTGTATTGAAGGTTTTGTTATATTTTTGAATGTGGATGTGTTATTTTTATTCCATTCACGGTTTATGGTTAAAGTATTAACATTTTTTATGCTAGTTTTAATATTAATGCTTATGTTATGTTTCAACCTTTTCATATGAGGAATTCGTTGGACTTAGTAAGTGATAGATAGAGCTCTCTATAGCTCCTCGATGCATCGGTAGGTCTCATGATACAAACTAGTGTCTTGGAACAAGGCATTGAAAAAATATTATTTGTAGTCTTGGCATGAGGCCTTTACTATGTGGTTATGAAGTCTGGCATTATTCATTCCATTATTATGAAATTGGATATTGATATTACATGTGATTATTTGACTAGTAGAATATCCATGTGAATAAGAAAATGGAATTATTTTATTTATCTTGTCCATATTATGATGAATTTTAAGTTTAAAAGTCTAGTATTTTAGGCTTATACATTACCTTAAATGTTTATACGTATTTCTTAATGATTCTGCTATATTTTTATCCATACTGAGCACCTAAGCTCACCCATTTCTATGTTTTATTTTTCCCAGGATGCGAAGAAGTATATTATGACTGAATTTTAGGGATTGTATAAGGTATATGAATGTGTTCAAGGAGACCATTTTTTTATTTTTTTATTTTATAATGTAATTTAAAACTTATGTATGTATCTAGTACTTCGAAGGCTAGTAAATTTATCGGTCTTTCGAAATTTGATCCCTTTTGATCATGCCAATGATATGTAATAATGAATGGAATCTGGGTAATTGGGGTTGGGGAATTACAAATTCACCATGATACATGGAGTATACCAATCAAGTATAGTCAACTAATATGGTCTCGACTCTTCAGGTATAGTCTGACCATTTTGATGAATACATCACAAGTCATTCAACTTAATGTGTGTGAACATCACATTTCCCTCACTAGAATATATAAGTACATCATAGATTCTATATTTTTTTGGATAAAAAACTCCTTAATATATCTCAATTAAGGGCTTATATTTCATACTCATCATACAAGAGGGAAAATCCCATCTTAGTTGAGCTCTAACCAATGACATGATCACCAACGTACTGAAACAACCCCTGATTAACTATCCCTTAAGGATTGTACAAGAAAGGCATCAAATCATGAAAATTATAATGTTAGGTATCTCGCCAAAATCAGGTAAAATGGACTCTAAATATGTTATATACACCATTACTCTCATGAACTAACTCCAGGACACCACGGATCTGGGCACTCTGGCTAGTGTGTGATAAGGCCTGAGGGGCTTTTCTAATATCCCTGAGATGGTAGAAAGTTCCAGGTAATCCAAGTAAAACCATTGGGAACAATTTCATCCAAACAATAAAAAAATCAGAGAAATACAATCATTTTGAAAACACACATCTCATAGAATTACAATAAAAAAAGACCAAAATCATAGTAAACTAAAAAAATATCCATATAGGTGTATGGAAGTTGAGGTAGTTGATACATCGATCGTGATACCCAAGTAAAATAAGACCATACACCTAAATCCATATCCAATCACAATAAAAATATCCCCACTTTCTATTACCATCAGCCTGAACCAAGAACATGATATCAAACTACCACATCCCTATTGAACCTACTAGACCCGTACTATGATAGGCATAATAAAAATATGTCCAATAAGATCATACCCACATCCAGAGAACACACATTAAAAATGAAACAATTACATGCTAATTTAAATTTTATTTAGAAGATAATACTTGAATTTCCATTTTAAAATAAAAACCAAATCACATATCATTGAAAAACGTTTAGGGAATAATGTCTTAAAACACTTCTTTATAAAATTAAATGAAACAAAAAATTATGAATGTTTATTAACACACACTTATAGATAGTTCAAGGAATATCAGGTTTCCTATAAACCTAGATACCCTAAAGATCATCTGAACATGTCAAATATATCACTTTATATAATAAATTGATACCAAATAACAAATAATATTCTATAACACCTGGTATTTACCAACCTATACTACCCTAGGAGAAAATATCACAATTAGAATAGAATATATCACAGGTCCAATACTCAAAATAAGATACATATAAGTGAATCATGTTTTCATAGGTATCCCATTGGACTACCATAGATCCCCCTGATATATAAATGGATGTGAGAAAATAAATCACTGTATATAATATAAGTACATCAGAAAATAATAAATCTAAACTTCACCTATAAACATCCTTTTTGGAAATATCCCCATTTCGTAGATATAATAGAACAATATAAACTCCCACTAATAGTAAATCCATCATAACAACACTATTTCAATATTATTTTCCTTCCAAAACTGGTTGAATGTTCCAAAAGTATTTCCTTTTGAAAGGACATTTTTATAGGCACTAACCAGCTGTTATAATTATTTTAAAAACAAAGTTATAAAGTAGTCTTTCAAAAAAAACTCACAAACATAACAAAATATGTCATCCATTTGAGTGGTTTACACCCTACAATTAAAGACCAAGAACAATTAAAATTTCAAAGGAAATTTGATAAAACTAATTTAATATCCAAAACACCCTTATAAATAGAATAAATCCATTTAAAGATAAATATGGCCATTTCATCAAAAATTTGGTGTGTATGAAATTTTAGTATAGGTTTAATATTTTTATTTCAAAGTAAAACCACAATTTCATCTATTTCAAAAGAAATAGAAATCATTTTCCTTTAGAAATACCATCAATCACACATGATAGGTCTTATAAAAAATGAAAATATATATAATAAATCAAAAGAAGTCATGGTTATTAATTTAAAGGGTCGTGTAAGGGACCAACTACCATTAATGTCAATACTTTTATATAAATTGGTGTGTTAATCCACCTTAAAAAAATGCAAAGGTAGAGTAGGAATCCATGAGGAACCATAACGTCACAAAACCCCCAAAGAAAATTATTTTGTACCAAATTCCTAGGTCATTGAGGCCCCACTTGGTAAAGAAAACAAGAATGAAGGTTGAAAGAGGGGGAGAACGAAGAAATAGGGGGATCCTTGAAGATTTGGCCTTAAATCGTGAAGAGCATCAAGAAATAACCAATGGGATAGTAGAAATCAAATAGAGGAGCTCTTAGAAACGTATGTAGTGAATAAGATAGAAGAATGAGGGATTTTGAGTTGAAAATGTAGAAGGGGAGGGTAATTTTACATCTCTAATGACTTGGATGAGCTGTATGGATTGTATTCACAGCCTCATTAAACTCAAAGGATCTCCATTCAAGAATATGAAATTAAATCCATTATAATCAGTATAAAAATAATGAAATTATATGATACATTTAAAACAGTATCCAAAAGCATGATAAAACAAATTCCACATTTGTTACCCCCTGATTAAATGTGCTATTCTTAAAAGATATCCATTATGGATAGGATCTCTACATCAAGATAAAAAATGACCTTCTATTTTAAACTCCTATCCACAATAACATCAAATCATCAAATAAAAAACTCAGAAAGATGAAACTAATTCGATATTTATAGAAACTCAATAAAAATCATTTTAATTTTTCTACACCCAAATTCCCAAACAAGAATAAAGTTGAAGCAAAATAATTCTGATAAACCTAGAATAAAAATATTACATGCACTTAAAATCTCATATTGCATCATGGTTTGATTATAATATTATTTAGAAACTGAATAATATAAAATAATCATCCCATTTATATATTTATAATTATTTAAGATTGATAAAAACAATTATATTCTTCCTCAACCAATTATTCGTATCGATTTTCTTATTCTAGATGAAGTGAGGATCATGGATTATTTATTTTGAATAAATTAAAATTTAATTTTGATGTTTTATAGACAAATTTATTACTTTATAATCATTAGGTTTTACTTTCATCATAACATTAAATTCTAAAAACATTTATTTTTCCAATCTACAGAAATATCAAATTTTCACTAATGTATGAAGTCTTATATAACCTTCACAAGGTCATACATGATCCCCTAAAAGTATGATATTACCCATGATGTCTGATGAGGCGTATATAATCAATATAATAAAACTTATTATGTCTTATATGGAATATAAAAGTCTTATTCCAAGGAACCATAATGTCATATGCATTGACAGAAGTCACACACTATCTGTCAAAGACTTATAAGAGTGATACTAAAGTTTTATGAAGTATGACTTGGAAATATTTTAACAATCACTAAATTATTATGCGAGACACAAAATTCATACATGAAGATCATAAGTCTTACAGGATTCCTCTAAAGAAATATGCTCGATAATGAGGTTATACAAATGAACGCTAAGGTTATATAAAAAATACTTACCCATTTTTTAGTGATAGAGACAAAATTAAAAATTCTTTCATAAAATCATATAACATCTTCCATATCAATTCTATCTATCTAAAAACTTTTAAAAAAACTATTCAGGTTCAAACATATTTTCCCCAAATTCTCTTAGGAGGTTGTTAAAAAATTTAGTAACCATCAATAAGTCTAAGGGGAACATCAATATCCCCATTTGGATTTTGTTTTCAATCAAAATTAAACTATTTCCAAATTCTACTCAAACACATCACTAATAATATAAAATCAATAAATAAAAATTAAATTATGGCCTATCTCCAATGACATGTATCTTGATACCACACCACAAGATCATATTCTTCTTTTTTGAGAGAATGTTAACACTATTTGAAAAGAAAATTTTGTACAGGTGACTCAAATTATTTTTATAATACATTTTAATTAAACAAAAATTTGACCCCTTTTTTCAATAACCATAGACTTGGATAAAATATAAGTGAACACTCCTACTTTAAGAAACTCCCCCTCTTTGACGAATAAGTATTATTTTTATCAATTTTCTTCTCTACCTTTAAAAATATAATCCAAATCCTTATAACAGTTACTTCCATATTTTTTAAAGTGATATGTGAAATTTGAGCATAATGTTTTAGCATTATGATAGACAACCACTCCTTTAAAAATGATTTTGAACAAATATCCACAATTGGTTCTTTAGTTCCAACAAAATCAAGATTTGAATCACCTTATATAAAATTCTCCTTGATTAATTAATATCTAATAACCAATTTTCTCTTGTTGATAATTATTACCTATATTTTTTGATAGATTTATAGCACTTTGATATTCATAAGATATTTATAGTGGCATTTTATTATTAACTCCCAAATCAAATAATTGGACCTGTATCCAAATCATTTGTGTAAAAGTTTGTGTGGATTCTATGTATTAATCCTTCGATATGATAATTTATATCGAACTTTTCTAATTTTTGTATCATTTATCACAAAATTAAATAATAAATAATGTTTCACCTGAAGTTGAATTCCTATCATCCCAATATTATACTCATTTAGTATATTTATATCCCTATAAAGTCAAATATAAACTAGTTATATATAGCAAGCTGTAATTTTTTATTTCTGATTTATCTCAAGGTTCACATAGAAATTAATATATGAGATTACTTGGGATAACTATAAAATCTAGAACATAATTTTATATAAAATAAAATGGTAGTTTTTTAAGTTCGTTATTAGGTAAAGATGCCAATCAGTTTCCTATATTCCAATTGATTCACACAAATTCAAGATTTATCGTTGTTCGTTTTAGTTCTAACGAAAATAGAAGTATAAATTCCTTTGTAATATTTTATTAGAAACATTTTTAACAAATATATATATTATTTTAATATGTAAAAATTATGTGCTCCATATATACTATGATAATAAGAGTACTTGTGGATAACCCCTTCAGATAAAGATTACTATCAACTTCTCCCTTCGAAAATTTCAGGCCACTCAAGCATCCATATAGCTTACCATACCAGACTATAGGGACTGTTTTTGTTCTATATATAGATTTTTTAATCTAAAAAACATTTGGTTCATATTTATCAAAAAATAAAACCCTTGGGTATTTTAATAATTAATTCTTCTGAAAGTTCACCATTTAAAAAGTTAAATTTCACATCCATTTTTATGTTCTATAATTAATGTGAGGTTCCACTATTAATAATATTCTTGTTGTATCAAGTATTAATAATTGAAAAAACATTTCATCAAATTCAGATCCTTTCATTGAAGAATTTCTCTTTCGATATAGTCATACCTTATTCCTTATGACTTCTCTTTTCTCATTCAATTTATTTCTGAAAACCCACATTTCACCAATTATATTTTTTTCAAGTCTTGGAAGATTCTCCCAAGGGGATTTACTTTAAATTTGAACAAGTTCTTTATTCATGGAAGTAATTCATTTTTGATGATCAATTTCCTTAGAAACATTTTTATGTTTAACTTGAGAGATAAGTTCATTTTGGTCCTCAAGTCTTATCCTACTTCTTGTTTGGATAGAGGTACATTATTGGACAATAATATTTTTGGGATCAACATCTTTCTTCAATATTTCATGCCTTAAACTCTTATTTTTTGTACATTCTTCATCATTTTTTCTCATATGAGTCAATATCAACCACAAAATGATCATTTCTATCTTTCTCACCAATCAATTTTTTGGAATTATAAATATTTTTGAATCTAGTAGTTTCATCTTCTTGATTAATAAACACATCTATTTTGTATTTATTTTCAATTATTTTCACATATGAGTATTCTAGCTACCTATGATGATTTTATTTCTATAATTTGTATCCACTACCATTAGGAAGATATCCGATGAGTATCCCATCTTAAAAATTTTATTCAAACATAGTCGTATTTATATTCTTTATCTTCATTTAACAAGGGTTTTCAAATACATTGAAGTATTTTAAAATTGGTTTTATGATGTACCACATATCACATAGTGTCTTGCGAGTGCCATTCCTCAAAAATAACATACTCTAGATTTGAATAGTATTTCAATGTTATTCTCTCCAAAGGAACTTTCAAATTTTTTTTTATCTAAAATGGTTCACCTATCTCTAAAATGCATCTATTTTCCCTTTCAACCACACCATTTATTTGGGAGTGTATGGTGTGATATATTGATTTATTATCCCATTATTTTCTCAATAACTCTCATAATAATTGGATTTATAATCATTTCCATTACTATGCCACTCCTTTTTTATGTAGATACTAAAATCCATCTGAACATTTCTTCTAAATATTTTTAATATCTTAAAATCCACTAATTTATTATTCTTAAAGATAAAATTGTTCATATTGGTATTCTCATCAATGAATATAACAAATAAAGGTCACAATTGGTTAACTAAATTCTCATCGGACCACATGTATCTGAATCGAAGAGTTCCAATGATCTATTGAACAGAATACTCACCTTTTTGTGTATCCCTCATTCTATCTTCCCTTTTCAATTAGTTTTACAGAAAAATTATATTACCCTTTTATGTTTGGAGAGGACACATGGCCATTGATGTTTGTAAATATTACTCATGATTTTTGGCCTAGATGGCCAGGTCTTCTTTTCCATTGGGGTTTTCATCCATATCACTCAAGTAACATAATATGGATATACCACCAATTTGAAATAAGTTCACGCATATTTTTTCACCTATTGTAATAATTCATCCATCTTTGTAAATTTTGATGATACATGAATTCTTCTAAAAAACAACTTTACTTATTTTATCACATAATTTCCTAACACTATGAAAATTATATTTCAACCCTTCCATAAATAATACCTTTTTATATTTGGATCTATTTGACTCAATCTCAATAGTCCCACCTTCTTTTCTTAATGATCAATAATTTCTGAATATAACATCTCTTCCTTTATAATATTCCATTTTTTCAATATTTTCATGTCTCCAGTCATGTGTAAAGAACATACACTTTCAGAGATCTATAATCTTCCACTTTTAATTTCTTTCAATGCCACTTCCACTATGAATGAATTCTCTTCATGATTATTTTTTGAAAATATTTTCAAATTTTCTATATTGGAAAAAATCTTGGGATATTTTTAATACACTTATTATCATTGTTATCTAGTTTTTGACATCTACCGAAAACTTATTTCACACTTTCAAACCTATTTTAGGTGGTCAGAAATGAGGTACTTTTATTCAAACCCTTATTATTCTTTGGATATTCACCTGTTTTTACATTAATGCTACTCCAAATTGATTTTGTAATTCTTTCTCATAAATTAATTTTAATTAAAATGTGTAGTATTTTTAGTTGAATATCTTATAACACCAAAACTAAACACTGACTCTGAATCTTTTTTTATAGCTATAGTGTTATCTATAAAGCTACATTCCAGATTCTTTCCTTTTCTATAAAGATCATCCCTGGTCATTATTTTTCTTCAAGTTCGATTCTTTTTCTTAAAATTTTCACTCTTATTTATCTATAGAAGGGTTTTTATAAACATCTTTTATAGTCATAGATTTTCTATATTTTGGATTGTTTGGACCTAATGGAAATCTCAAGAGGAGAATAATTGAGCATTTAAGTTAAAAAGTTTTTATTTAAAAATTAAAACTTCAAATCCCCTCAATTTATAATACAAATCTTGTTTGAAAATATAGGGGGTATATATAATTTGGTGCTTTGAAATAGTTTCTGAAAGGATTGATCAAAACCCAGTTAAAATAATTCACAATTAATTTAACTTTTTAAATTGTTATTCTTACCCTAACCATGGTATATGTATCACCTGTAAATATTAACAATCATATAATATCTTTCATTCACTATTTTAAATAAAACTGACTAAATTTTTTTTTTATTAAATTTAAAATAGGTAAGGAAAATAAAATTTAAAACACACAATAGAATAAAATAATTGTTTTTCTCCAAGATAGAGCTTAGTCATGTCCAATTAAAAGTGATGCACTACAAATAACATTTATTAAAACCTAATAAATATATCCATAACATATATATAATTTTACAAAAACAAATAGACATAAGGTTGTACAATATTAACCAAGACACTTCTATAAATATACATGGGAAAAAATTAAAATAATATGAGTAGAGAGTTTTCTAGTAATATCTTTTATAATAAATGAGTGTGCTCAAAAAATATTAAATTAAACAATAATAACATGAAATGTAATATAAACAAAAATAGCAATGAATTTTGGGGAGTCTTATGTAGGTAAATATCTAATTAAGTTAGGTTGATAAGTAAGTTTCTCCTACTGATCATATTGTTTAGAGATATCAAGACTAAGTGTTGTTGAAAAATTATCCTTGTATGTTTTTTCAATTTCACCCAAAAATTATATATCCATAGTGTAGAATAAAATAAGCATAGAGATCATAGAAAACCTCCAAACCCATGCGCGTGAAAATATTCCTTGGTTTTATAGAATTTTCTTTTGAAACTATCAATTTAGGGATAACTATCCTTAGAATAAAAAGAACTATACATTTTGACATGTTTTATTCAATTTAAAAACTAACCACTAAATATCTTTACTTTAGGAACTACAGATATGTCACTCATAGTCAATGAAAACTCCTTTCATGTGGTATCACCATTATGTGGTCTCTAGGATTTTATGTATGGTAGCTCCATGACATAATGAAATTTCTAAACATGTTCAGTTTATTTTCTATTTTTAGTTTAATAAATTTTTTGGTTAATCATATATCGACATGTGATCGATCCATATGTTGGATAAATTATGATTTTTTCCATGGTTGATAAGCTTTCTTTGTTTGGTCGATGAGTTTCAAACTATAGTAGCATTAGAACGTAGAAAAATAACAAGTATTTGTTGGTTGGATTAATTTCTTCATATGGTATGTGAATACATTATACGGTTTCCCAATTTTCTTTTTGAGGTAGGTCCAACACTTATAAATATTTATATTCTCTTCCTCAAAATCTATTTTTTGGCTCACAGTAGCTTGGATTCAACATGTTATCACTTGAATATAACATGTCATTTCTTGAAAATTGGAAAAATTTCACCATGATTACATTTAATTCCTTATATTCAATTATCCATGGTCACTTTATCTACTATTTTTTATCTTCTTTTTTATGCATTCAATCCATCCTTGGCATATTTTTACAGAAAAATACATTTTTATCATAAAACACACAATTCATTAGAAGCATAAAAAATCCTGTTTCTGATCATTAAAATAAGGAATTATTCATATAATACAATAATATTTTATTATTTCATGATCAAAAATCATTGTCATATAACTTTCAAATTTTTTTAAAAAAAACTTACATTTTTTTATGTTAAAAAAATATATGATATAGATCATTTTTCAGTTATTGATAGGTTTATCTAGCATTTTTCATTACAAAAAATAAAAATAAAAGGTGGGAACATACATTGAAATGAATCAATAAAGGTAATATAACTTTATCTAATCAAGATATGAACAAAATAAATTTATGTAAATTTGGTTTAATAAAAATTAGAAAATACAATATATTCTTTTTTAGAGAGCCTAGTAAGAATTTAAATCACAATCTATCTATATCTATGGGATTTGAGATCAATAGATTTTGTCTCTTTCCATGATGTTAACAAGTGGGATAGAAAAGAGGAGTATGAGGATAACAAAAAAACTCCTTTAATAAGATGTATGATATGTTTCATAGCCTAAAAGTGGTTAAAGGTTAGAGTAACATAAGGTATAAGAATATTTGTAAGTACTAACATTGAATTATGAGCACTATATAGATATGGTTACATGATCTGAGTGAATTATTTTAAAGAACTGGAGCCTTAATATATAATAACATTAATTTTTCCTTATTGAACAGAAATAGATCCAAGATATGTTCTAACACCTTGGGATTATCGACATGATATTTGAAAGCTTGAGTGACTAGAGGAATCTTTAGTTCACCAAACAAGAATCTAAATAGTGACATCAAATCACTCTTTCTGAAGATCCTACTCAGGTAGAAATTCTTAGTATTCTTGTTTATTATTCGGTCTTTACCATCATTATGAGCATCTATTCTGAGTAACTCAAGTGTCTTAGTAGCTAGGGTCTGAAATTAAGGGAGAATAATCCCCTTCTTGTTCTCAAAACTATCAAATGTAAATTTTATTTCTTCTGATAAACTCTACATTAACAAAGAATCACCAATAGTAGCATGATCTTACGTAGAAGGGGTTATTATATTATGAAATGAAAAAACTTTTGAAAACAATCTAAGATATCTATGATCTAGATATAACTTCCTATCCTTAATATCATTATTAATAAATCAAACTTACTCTTGAAACCACTAAATATTCATTAATATATAATCAATCTTTCTAAACAGCTACGTTTGGAAGTTATTTAAAATTGAAGATATTTACAAAGATAGTAATTATTTCTTTGTAAAATTAAAACATGATCCAAAATCTAAAAATAAATCTTTTAACATGATCAAAAAAATACAACTTATATTATTTTATTTCATTCGGAGTCAAAAATATGCAGGTGGAGGAGCTAGGGGTATCATGCTCAAAAGGGTATTTTATACTAACTTCTTATTTTTCTTTCAATAAGGGTTCCCTTTCTCTTGGAATTGAGAAATCTAATAATTAACTGCCACTTCTAATCTCAAACATATCATTATGAATAGATAAAACAATTATACCCTATTTTAAACATTAGTAACTTTTATGGGTGTAGGTTCATACATTTCATCCAAAACTTATTCTACTATTTGGTTTCGCCTCTTTTCATGCTATAATCAGGGTCTTGGATAGGGTTTCTCAATCCTCTCTTCAACACTAAATCTTTTAACCAATAATCCTTCAACATGATTTGATGCAACATGAATAGAAAGTATAATAAAAATGGCATGTCCACCATGGTTAGTTGGACTACCTCTATCATGAGTTTTGTCACTATCATATTAAGAGTATTCCATTCCAATCAAAAATCTAGTGAACTTATCCCCCTTATACGATGGAGTTCCAAATTAGGTGAATCTTTCATTTTTTTCTTCCATTGAAGGGGTCCTTTTCTCATTGGACTCATTTTCTTTTTCAATTTCATCCTTTATTTTAGCTAATTGAATAAAATCATCACTAGGGTCATTATTATTATCCATGAACAATGAAAAAATGTATCCTTAAGGAATTTTTTTGGGATTCTGGGGTATCCAAGAAACTATCATCACTCGATTATTCTTTACAAGAGGGTAGAGATTAATAAGAATCAATAGGTCCATAAGAAACAATATGATCTCCAGTTATTATCATATATTTAGGTGGATAAATATCCACTAGCTTTGGAGTATGACTGTCCTCTTCCACATAATCTCTCACTACTTCTATATTCAATTCAATAACGACATCTTCAGAAACTTACTCAGCACTAGAGAGATCTCCTTATTCCCCAAGAACATGTATATCCCCATCCCTTTTCATAGATAATTTTTCCTCAGAAGAATAATCAAACAATTAATCAGGTTTTAAACCTAGAATAGTCTTATATTTTGGCCTCAAATGACATAAAATAGGATTTAATTTATCATAAATATTCTCAGGGTCGACCACCCATAGATTATTCCAAGGATTCTAATTAACCATCATTCTCTTATAAATAATTTAGTGTAAACATATCCCACAGGAATATATAGACTTTTCCTCCCCCTGATGCACAATCCTTTTGAACTCTAATAAAGTTGAAATAAATTTAAAAGACGTAAAAGAGTAAAACTGGGAGGATGTATTACAATGTTCTACCATACAACTCATGAGATATCCAGTCAGACTGGTTTTGATACAATTATTCATCAAATATAAAAATAATAGATCTTGGTGCCTTAGTATGTTAAATTACCCATTTCTAGGACAAATTAGATAATGGATAAACTATACTAGTAACTTACCATCACGATATAATTCTATTGAAATTGACCTCATAGATTTTCCATCTTCAGTAACCTCCATTAGTTCTTTCTCATGTACAAAGTTTGAATTTCCTAAAGGCTAGTAACTCCAAAAATACAAAGAATCGTCATTATGAGTCACTCTCAAACACATTCCCCGCTGACTAGATAAAAATAAAAGATACTTTCAATTGAAAAAGGTTAACCTGAAGTCCTTTCTCTCTTCAACTTCAAATTCCATATACATGAATAAATACTTTACTAACTTTAGATATATTAGCCTACCAAATTCACTAAACCATTTAGTTAAGCCCTAAATCTATACAGAGGTCCAAAAAAAATACAATATCAATTTTACCCTTTCAAGATTTCTCTCATTCTTAGGTACAACTAAATGATTGGAGAGGTGTGTGTTGCATGACTCACCCAAAACACTTGAGATTTATTTTATTTTCTTCAAATCTGGTTGATCATCATCACATGAAATAACTAATGGTTTATTAATACATACAATAATATCATGGAGTTTTTAAGCGGCTTTAAATTATTTATATCATGGGAGGGTTTGTTTTTGAGAGGTAGTAAGGGCTTTACAAGGTTCATACCATAGATAAATTAGTTCGAAATCTAATTTGGGTGTATTTAGATCATTATGATATTTAAATAGTAACACGTGGGAGATAAAAAATAAAATATATAACATAAATTTATATGTAATCTTGACTAATCATGATCCTTATAGTATCTTGAGACATAACAGTAACATGACTTATGGAATGAACAAAACTCAATGGAAGCCTACCATGGTGTGGTGAAGTTATAAGGTAGTTTGACCTATCACACATTCAAGTTCTCAAAATATTATCTCATGATATCAATATGGGAATAGGTTTTTGACATACCATAGGGATAACCTTCATTTTATCTTATACAGTCATGGTGGCTTGACCTGGTGCATGACTTTCCCTTATGGAAGATTAGGTCATATGGTCACTTGGAAGCATTATGAACAAAAACTAGAGAATTAATTTTTTTGAAAAGGTATGATGGAAGCCCCTCATTTAATTTTATTTAAATCAGACACCACCTCTTTTTTCTAGAATAGGAGAGATCCCGTTACATCAGCATCAATGACCAATGGTCCACTAAGACCTAGAAATTTCCCAAGGTTGAAGATGAATTAAGACCTCATATATTGGCCCTCAAGACGGCCTTGAACTGCCCAAATAAAATCCCTATGTCATGAAATTAACCCTTTATTGCAAGGAATGTTGACCACGTCATCATCCCCAACTGTGTGGTTACGCTTCGCTATACCGTGTCATCATCCTCCATCACCGACATCTTAAAGAAGAGGCATGTTGGTCGTGACCTCTACCTTAAAAACCCACTGACATCAAGACCCATCACTAGTATATGTCCACCAAGGATCCTCCTTCATTCCCCTACCATTATCCACAGATATTCATGCATCCACCATGATCGTCCACCTCACCCGTCGGACAGTCACCTCAGCTCCATGTCTCTTCCACCTGCCTGGAAACCGCACTGTCTTCCCATATCTCTATCAACGACATCCTTATGTAGAGGCATGTCGATCTTCACCTCCTCCCTCACAGTTCGCTTCCATTAAGACCCATTTCAGAAAGAGTCCACCCACGTATCATCCTTCATGCCCCCATTGATCACCGCTGGTCTTCACACCTCAACCACGACCATCCACCTAGCTTGCCAGAGGGTCTCCCCCACTCCCTATCACTTCCACCCACAAGTATTCCACACTAGTTTCCCACATTTCCCCCATGTCTCACCCAATGTATCCCCAAATATGGGGCTACTGGGTTTTGAACCTTGGTTTGATACAGGCTTATGAGGTATCCATTACCACCAGGCTAGGATCCCAACTGCAATATAAATCTAATATTTAATCACAAAATAATAGTCAAGAGTAATTAATCATTCCTAATTCATGTATGATATAATTTAATCTCCCTATATTAAAAAGATTTATGAAAATATCATCATGTTTTTCTCATTGCCATTGAATTCAAGTGTAATATCCCTCATTTTAAATTGGTCTCTCAAAAACTGATGTCTTCTATCAATATGATTTATCCTAGAATGAGATACACAATTCTTGGAGATTTTAATTTCACTTGAATTGTCAAAATTAATATGGAAATGTTTGAATTTATTACTAGAGTCTTGTAATGTGTGTTTTATCCATAGAATCTATAAACAGAAACTTCATGCAATAATGTACTCAACTTAAACAGTAGACAATGCAACATAATTCTGCATTTTCCAACACTATGACACTATAAACATTCTAAAAAGTAAAATGTGCTAAATGTTATTAATCTATATAACTGATATCCACAATAATTCTCATTAGAAAACATAAAAATTCAAAATAATTTCCATTAGAGTAAAACAAAAAAAATGTTTAGTATTTTTTTGGAATTTTAAAATGATTTTAAAATAATTTAAATCTGATTCCGCAGGGTTTTCATGAAAATGAGCACACATAAATACACTAAATATACTATCTAGTCTTCTATTAGTTATGTATTTT
This sequence comes from Viscum album, assembly GCA_963277665.1. Taxonomy (NCBI): domain Eukaryota; kingdom Viridiplantae; phylum Streptophyta; class Magnoliopsida; order Santalales; family Viscaceae; genus Viscum; species Viscum album. Next base: position 222,533,362 of record OY728147.1, read on the forward strand.
AAATTCACAATCATACCTTTATAAAAATTTTCGTCAATTAATTTCCCAGTTTCATCCAAATATAGTTTACATCTTGTACTCATTTGAGTACACTACCTTTACTGTTTTCTAATCCAACCTGTCTTAAAAGTTATTTTGTGTATTTAGATTGATTTAAAATAATTTTACATTTATTTTGGAAAATATTAATTCAAAGAAATAATTTTAACTCATCCATTAAACTTATTTCAAATTTATTTTATATTATTTTAGAAAATTCAATTCATATATAGTTTTTTGATGAACCAAAAATAATTTCATGAACATAGATTTGAGAAAGAAAAAATATTTTGATGTTTTATAAATATATAAGTTATGATTACCTATACATGTATAAAATCCATTTGGAATTAAAAAAAGATATTTTTTTACCATACAAAGATCTAGAAGCCTATTTTAATTCATAATGTGATTTTGAATGTTTGAAAATATGATTTGGGAAATGGGGGTCTGAAAATCTAGGGGTTTATTAAATAAAAAAATCCTCAAAAGTATATTCATTTATTTATTCACTCTTATAATCTATTTTATATAGTTTTAAATTAATATGTTTTGTATACTATAATTGTATTGTAATAGATTCAATTCTAGATACCGGTGTAAAGGCCTCTTCATAATCAATACCTTAATCTGGTCCATAACCTTGTGCAACCAACCTACATTTTTTCAGCTATCATTTCAGATGTATTAACATTGTTTCTATATAACTAGTTAGTTACAATATTCATATATTATTTAGGTCTTTCAACTAGTTCCCAAAATTCATTACAATAAAATTGATTTAATTATTCTTGTATAACCATTACTCAATATTATTCATTGATTTATTCATTATTGTTCTCAGGTTCTAGCTATGTCAAGAAGGATTGATGTTCAACCTATTTTCTAAGATAGGTGAAATTTTTAGTTTCATTATCAAGAACTCCAATAACATAATCTATAGGGTGATACTTATGGTTTCTAATGGTTTCAAGAACTGAAGTGCTTGGTTCTTCCAAGTAATCTTCAAGGTCGGGTAGATATGGATTTTCATTACCGATATATTTATCAAGTTATTTAGTAAAACGATCATAATTTTAAGTGGTATTATTTATATCCAAATATTAAATGTCTTATTCATGGTTTTATATAGATAGTTTAGGTTCATATGGGTTTTTCTCATAAATTTTGAAATGTATAGATTTTTTCATAATATTTTATTTCATTTTAAATACTCTATATACATTATGGTTGCTTGAGTAACCTATAAAAATTCCTAATTAACCTTTGGTATTCAACAATTTGATAATTCATAATGATTATTATTTAATATTGGTCTTATTAGAACCCTATTAATATAATAACAATATATATTCTCAACTTCAACCCAAAAGTAAATAGGTAAGTCATATTCACTAAGTATAGTCTAGAAAATTTATTGGTGTGTTATGTTTCTCCTTTAGACAACCCCATTTTGTTGAGGTTTTCTAGGGGTATATAAATAATTATTATATTCCTCATTTAAATAAAAATATTCAAAGTCTTAATTTTCAAATTCATAACAATGACTACTTCTCAAGGTTTTTATGGTAAGTATACAATAGTTTTCTATGTACTTTTAAAAATTATGATGTGGCTTCACTTTTTGGGAAAGTATAAATATCCATGTGAATATATAATAATAATGAACAATAACATAAGAATAATGCTTTCCACATTGACTTGAAACTATAGAAGGTCTAAAAAACCCATGTGAACCAATTATAGTGGTTAAAAGGTGGATATGAATTTCTTCAGTTGGAAATAAACTTTATTTTGTATTCCCTTTTATAGGGATTTCACACTTTTTATTTTGGGAGATTCACATAGGGTTAGAAACTTGACTAATCCTTAGCTAGATATATAAGTGAGTGTATATTACAGTGGCCTAGTATATTATGCCACAACCAAAATTCTGAATGAAATGTACTTAGGTAGTAAACATTTTGGACAAATAAATAATCTTAATTAATGGAATAAACATTAAAATTTCATAAAGTGGTAAAAAAATATTCTTGGAATTATAAATTTTACCAGAAATATTTAAAAATTTAACATTATAATCATCATCACTCAATTGATATATACTAAATGATTTATATTTTAAACCATCAAAAAATAAAACATTCAAAATTAATAGAGTTTCAAAGTCACTAAGTTGAATAAGGAAAATTATTTTTCCTTTTACATTGTCACTAAAAGTGATATTTCCATGATCCATGTTCACTATGTCCTTAAAAATTGAGTAGTCTCCATTCATATGTATAGAACATCCTCTATCCAGATGCCATAAGTTTTATTCTAATTCTTCAAGAACATCACTTAATGAAAAATTAATCAAGAAATGATTTTTGTATCCATATTTTCTTGAGTTCCGAATGTTTAGAAATTAAAGCTTTAAAAATCCATATTTATTTTATAGGTATATTAAATATAAAATAAATAGATTTTGATTAAAAGGACTATTTAGTCCCAAAATAATGAAATAGAAGCTTATTTATCATTATATATTTAATTATTATTCTTCAAACTTGAAAAAAGTAATATTTATATAGTTTCCTTTGTTTTATAGATTCATATCCAATACAAGTATTAAATTTTAGTGGTTCTTGACTTCCCAATATCATTTTTAGAGTATTAGTTCCATTTTTAAATTGTTCTATATACTTTATAAGTTGATCATATTCCAATTTTATATCATTATTATCTTTTAATAACTTTTCATTTTTCTATTTTTCAATGTTTATGAAACATTTAATATTTGAAGATAAAGCATACACCTTTTTTAGTTTTTTAAAATTATCCTTTAGTTCATTCATGGTATCTTCAATCATAGATAATTACTCAAATATTTCTACATATTTCATTTCCAATTAGTACAAAACATTTTTATAAAAGAAAAAAAAAGTAATAGTTTGCACCTTAGTTCCATTGGTCATGAAGCACATATTATCATTCTCACTTTCATCTACTTTCCTAGAGTTTTCCTATAAAGTGATCCAGGTTTCTTTAATCACTTTCTTTGGTTAATTCATCATATCATCATATTTCCTTTTATATTTAGTCATAAAATAATTATCCTTGAATTGTTGTTTCCTCTTACATTCATAACTATTAATTTCACCTGTAAAGACATCCTTTTTTATTCATTCTTCCAAATTAATTTCCAACCGTAATTTACTTTATAATTTAAATTTTTAAAAAACTTCTTATTTTTGAATAATTTTTAAAATCTTATTTCTTAATGATTCATATCTAAATCACTCTTTAAATATAATTTACTACCACTAGAATAATTATAGATCTCTTTTTTTATTTAGACTTATAAGTATTTAATGAAACAATTTTCATTTTTAGTTCAATATCTTCATTGTCTGATTTCATTTCCTCTTCATATATCATAAGATTTTTAATCAGTTATTTGAGTTTCAACATGATAATTTTATAGAATTATCTAATGGAAAAAAAAATTCTTCTCTACCTATTAGGAGAACATCACTATAGTCTTATAATTTTTTATTTTTATTATATAGGTTGTCCAAGTGAAATTATTATTTTTATGGTCTCGTTGAATCTGTAATAAATTTCAGAAATTGATTCATATGGTTTAATCTTAAAAGAATCAAATTTCATAGTCTATGTGTTCAATCATATTTCCTTAACATTGTAGGTTCCTTCATAATAAATAGCTCGAGTTTCCCAAATTTCATAAGTAGTAGCATAAGTAGATATTCTAATAAATTCATCTTCACCCAATGCACTGAATAATGAATTCATAGCTTTATAATTAAAATCATAAGTGTCTTTAGTTTGATCATCCCATTATCTTATAAAATTAATGGGCTCTTCATATTTATCTTCTATAGTTCCCCAAATATCGAATATCATGATTTCTAGATAGATTTTCACTTTAATTATTCATTGATCATGGTTAGTTCAATTAACGAATAAAGATTGATTGAAAGTATAACCATTAGTTTTGGCTTTCATAATTACATTGTATTAATATAAATTAATGATCTTACCCTAAGGACTTTTTCATGGTTAAAAGTAGATAAATTATAGTAAAAATATTTATAGAGAAAAAAATATTCAATACCAAATTTTGGTCCAAAGGGAATGCTCAAGAGGGGGTGAATTGAGCTTCCAAGATAAAAAAAATTAAAACTTAAAATCTAATCAATTGAAAATAGTGTTCATGTTAAAAAATATAGTATATATATATTATGGTACATTGAAAATTTTTATCAATGTATTGATTAAACACTAGTTTAAAAAAATTTAATTAATTTAACATTTGACATAATTTTACTCATACTAAAAAATTTATATAATTCATTTATAAATGTTAACTTTCATAGTATATCGTGTATCACATTTTTAAAAACACTAACTTAAAATAGGTTTTATGAATAAATTTAAAATAAAAAATTAATAAAAAATTTAAAATTCTTTGTATAATAAAATAAGAGTGTAGCTGTAATATGGTACTTAGTCCCCTCTACTTGATAGTAATACACTGTGAAAAAAAATTATTCAACCCTAATAAATAGATCCATAACCTAGATTAGATTTTACAAAAACAACCACACACAAGGTAGTTTATCTCAACTGGTCCTCTTCCACAGTTATTCATGGGAAAACATAATGAGAAGAAATAATAAAAGAGATTGTCCTAGAAATCTTATTTATTGTATAGAGGGGATGATAAAAATATATATAATTAAACAGGTACAACAAAAAAATTTAAAATAAACTGAGATAGTAAATAATTTGTAATAATTTTGAAGTAGTTCAGTCTTTGATGAATTTCATATGATCAGTATGGTTCTCATTTGTGTCAGATTTTCCATAGAGAAAAAGAGTGGGTGTCTTAGTATATATATCCTTATTTATGTACGTCCAATTTATCCTAGAAAATATAGTGTTATAGTATATAATAAAATAATCTAAATGATCATAAAAAATAAAAACACCCATGAAAGTGAAAGGATTACTCTATTTAGTAAAAACGCTTTCTGAAATTAGTAATTGAGGGATAATAATACTCAATATAAAAAACCTTAAACACTCTAAAAGGTATTAGTAAATGCCAAAACTAGTCATTGGAGATCTATAATCTAGGCATGATAGGTATATCACTCATAGTCAATTACAACTCCCATAATGTGAAAGAATCATCATGAATTAAATGGGAGTTAATGTGTGGTTGATTCATGAATTAACCATATTTTCAATCTTGGTTAGTTTACTGTCCATGGTATGTTTAATAAATTTTTTGTTTTTTCAAGGATCAATGTTCGGTCAATCTAGTAGTTTATGAAATTTTCACTATGTTCAGTGGTTGATTAACTTCCATTGTGTTTTCGATGATTTTCTTATTGAAATATCTTAATTACGTAGAGAATTCTCAAGTTTGACATGGATAGTTGAATTTATTCATATTTTTAGTGAGTTCATCACATGGTCATTATATTTTCATCATGAAATATACCCAACACTGGGATATAGTTTGGTTTTTTTCCTTGCATATGATTATCTATCACATGATATCTTAGATTCAATATGTGGTCACCTTACTATGACATGTGGTCACTTGACATGTAGAAAATTTTCTTCATAGTTAATAGGATATCTTTTTCTTTGATCAAATAAAGTCACATTCTCAATTATGTTTTAACTTCCTATTCATGAGGTTGATCCACAATTATCATATTTTTACTCAAAAAAATGATATCTATTATATAACAATCAATTCATTAAAATAAAAATATACATGATATTTTATCACTAGACCAAATAATTTCTTTTCTAATCCAATAGGATTATCAAATGTACTATTAAATAAACCATATTTGACATTGTGAAATATTCAGTTATAGTTTTAACCTTCATTTTTGTGAAAGAATTCTAAATTGATATATATTAGTCATTATTTACTTACAAATATATTTTTAAGTCTTCTCCCATCTTTTTCAAATTATTTTTTATATGTAACATATTTTTTATTCAATATTAATAAGTTATTACACTTTAAAAAATGATTTTCTTTAAGATATGTCATGATCTTTTCATACAAAATTGACTTCATCTTAAATTTTTTGAGTTATTTATTGAGTACAGTCTCCCTTATGATAAATTATCTATTATTTTCACCTTTCATCCCATTAACTTCCTTTAATAATTTTATCTCCATTTTTATATTTTTTTTTCTTGATACATTCTTCTAACTAAAATATAATAAATTGATTTATATAAGTCTCTTCACTGCCTTCCTCATCACTGATTGAGGAGGATTATTAGACTTATGTATGAGCCATAACTTTTATAAATTTTTTAAGTTATTCATCTTAAAATTTTCTATTATAGGAGGATTATTCAGATTTCTCATTTCCCATCAAGTTTCTCTATTTCCTTCTTAGAAATATTTTATTTCCAACACCAATCCTATTCAATAATTTAAATCATGTTTCTAACTTCTTATTTTTATTATTATTTCTAATTTCATTATATTCAGAGTCTATATTCTTTTTCCTAGTATAGTTAATAGAAAAGATTCATATAATACCACACCTAAAACATTTCAATGAAAATTATTCTTTATACTCTCTTTTTTTCCTTTCCTAAAATTTTTAAAGATGAGAGACAGGATTCTATCACAATCCATATCTATCTCATATTCATCATCAAATCCACTAAATTTTCTTAGTTATTATTTTGTCAACATCATCTTCATTATGTACTCAAAAGAATTTATTTTTTCACTTTATTTCTAAATGAATATATTTCCCATTTTATAATAAATGAGGAAATTATGAAGCTCAAAAAGGGAAATATCCTCCCTAACATCTAGAGTAGATATTTTCTCATCAAATTTTTTAGGAAAGTTAGTTTTTAGATACATCAAGAAAATAAAATCATCTAGTTTTTCACAAATTCCTTTTATGTTTATCACAAAAAAAGTGACTCTAGTGAAGTAGTCATAAATGGATTATTCCTTGGTTATATTTATATATTCAAACCTTATTCTTAAAATATATTTGTTTCCTATTTTACTTTAAAATGTCCTTCATAGATACTTTCAATACCATTAAATTATTCTTTATAAGTTTTTATTCCCTTAACTTTTGAAAACACCTTTTCTAGAAGGGAGATAAAAATTGAATTCATAGACTTGACATCAACATTAATATTTATTTTATCAAAAAATACATTTGGTCACCTATTTTAATGGGTGAAAATCCCACTATAGTGGAATCAATAACATCAATACCCAAGAACAACAAGTATGAAAGAATTCTATTTTTTTAACCATAGAAATTCTTTCCAGCAAATGTAAGAAATCAAAAACTATTGAAAGAATGTATATTGTACATATTTCTAAAAAAGATAGAATATAACTAAGAGACCCTTATACATTTATTCCAATTATAAGACCTTGTGGATATAATTTCGACACTGAGAGGGGGATGAATCAGTGTATCCTAACTTTTTAAATTTTTATTTATAATAGAAAATAACCCATTCAACATATTAGGATCATAATCCCTCACTCAAATAAGTACACTTATCCTTGACTGAAATTTAAAAAAAAATAAAGAGAAAAAGATACATGAAATGTTTTTATAAGTTTTGGCCCCAATGTGAAAATATAATTCTTGTGGCAGTTGGTTGTTTTCCGTGTCCAAAAAATTTCCACTAAAATATTGTTATCAACTACAGTTGGTTCAGTCATGTATCATCCTATAACACATGCTTCCATGAACAGAAAGATCATCCCATAGGTTTTACTATCTCTTGACAGTTATAATAAAATAATACACTAATATTTGACAAATACATTCATTCTGATTTAGGTTTCGTCACAAAAAAATATGAAATCCTTATCTTTGATCTAATACAAAAATATAGAATGAATATAGCTTACCCTTCAAAAACATCAACTAAATAAATTACCTAGAAAATAATAAATTTGTTTCTTAGTCTACTCTTACTCATTACAAAAAATCTCTTATATGGTTGATTATTCTTATCATCTATGAAAGATTCAAAGAGAATATCTTTATATAACATGCATCCAATACATTATAAAATCTTTATTTTTCTTATTTTTATACTCACATGCCAAAATTTCTTAATGTCCCCATATCTATATTTCTCAATAATAATATTTTACCCTTCTCCCACTTCCAATTTTCAGTAGCCTTAGTAAACTCAAAGGGTCCCCAACGAAGATCACTAAATAACACCCATCCTAATTAGTGTAAAAATATAGAAAATGGTGAGTTCTTTTAAGATTCCGTACAAAATAATGATGATAAAATAAAAAAATTAGTTCCCTAAGGTTAAATTGTTCACTTCTAAAAATGCATTCAACATGGACATGATCTTCACATAATGTTACAAAAATTACCTTCTATTTAAAAATCATCACCACATGAATTTAAAATCATTAAAAAACTCAACAAGATGAAATTAATTTGATCTTAATTACTCAATATAAATCATTTTTACTTTTGAATGAACAAATTATTAGACAAAACTTCATTTTTTGAACATTAATTTTTCCAAAATGGATATCAAATTATTAGACACTCTTGAAAAAATCAGCTGGAGTCATACATTGATTAGCACGTGATTTAGGAAATGAAGAATATAAAAAAAATTCTATTTATATTTTTATTACTCATGAAATATATAATAACTTTGAATTCCATTATTAACTATGTTTTCTCACCATTCTTCTTATTCTTCGTGATGTGAGGTAAATGGATTTTTTATATTTTTTGAATTATAAGTTAATTTTGATGTTTTAAACACTATATTTTGGATTTGGAATCAATAGGTTTTACTTTATTGAAAATCATAAATTCTATAAACCTTAATTTTTTCACTATATAAAAATCTAAATTTTTTACAAAGTTAAGAATTATTATCCAACCTTCACAAAATCATACTTGATCCCATGAAAGTATGAGATTGTCCTTGATGTCTCATGTAACACAAGGAAGTCATGTAGTGGGAATCATAAATTCTTATTGGAAATAGAAAATTCATACTCAAGGGAAACTCAAAGACTTATGCATATACATAAGTGATATGTGATCTATTAAATAATTATGGATGTATTACAAAATTAACATGAAGTAAGACTTAGCCAGATTTTATATGTTAGTAAAGTATTACTCTAGACATAGAATTTATACTCATATATTATAAGTCTTATGAATTCCCTCCAAATTCATAAGCCTGACCATGATTTCATACACTAGAACTCCAAATTAGACTTAGAAATATTTCAATTATAGACACATAATTCCAAAATTCTTCATAAAGTCATAGAATTTTTTTAAACTCAATTTCATCCATCTCAAAAATTAAAAAAAAACAAATCAACCATGTTCCAACATATTTTCAACAAATTCTCCCAAGAAGTTGACATTAAAAACAATAACCATAAAAAATTCCAATGATTACATCAAACTTCTATATTTTTAAAACCTTTTTCAAGTATACATTTCATATCACATACCTTTAAAAATAAAGAAATTTGTTTCTATAACAATAATGTCAAATATAAAAATTCCAAGGATCTTGAAAAACCCATTTAGGTGGATCAAAAACTCCTATCATATGGAATCACTACTCCTTCTAGATAACAACTCTATGTTTTAGATACCTTGGCTATCTATATGAATATAAATTTTCAGACTCTCCAACTAACTTTTATTATTTCGTTTTGAATTTTTACCCACTTTTACTATCAATATAGAACCATAACCTTGGAATCTTATGCCTAGTTCATCTATCCAAAAAAAATTAACATTTGGGTAAATTATTAATTAATAAATTCATATCATCATAATATTTTCATCAATGAAAATAACATAAATTCCTCAGAAAGGATAATACTTAAGAAAACATTAATTCTTAGAAGTCATATGTATACTCTATCATATTTAGTATCATTGACATACTCAATCATATTGTGAATATGATGCTAAAATTCCATATTTAATTTTAGATTTGATTCCTTTAGAACCTAAAGTCACTCATTTTATGCTTCAAATAAGTTTCTACATTCACCTATTGAACAAATTTAGCTATTGGTTTATTTAGGAAATTATTTCTCTAACACATATAATTTATATATAGTGAAGAACTTTTCTTAAGATTCCAGATGTTTTAGTTTCTTATATAAAGTTTCTATTTCAAAAGGATTAATATTGAAGTTATGTTTCATGATAATGATTAATTTGATCTAAATTTTTTTAAATTTTAGGTCTTATTTTCTTTCAAATTACCCCTAACTCAATAAAATCCCAGATAAAATTATCTTCTTATCAAAATTGATAATTTAGAACTTAATTATTAAAATTATTAATTAATGTTCTTTTATTTTATTCTTCATTGTAATTATATTAAAGAATCCATAAAAAATTTGAAATTTATTTTTTTAATTTGAAATAAAAATTTAAATATTCAATATGAAACATGGAATTAAACATTGAATTAAATGTATATATGAGATTAGTTTTAAATTGAATTTATTTAATTATTTATTTCAATTAAATGAATATGATTTTAAATTTTGAAATATATTTTTTGAAATGAAATTATTAATTGGTTGGTTTAAATGAATATGACATTTCTGGAATTCTTTGTTTGAAGGCTGCAAGTATGATTTAATTCATTTATCCTTTTGATATTTTAATCATCATATAATTTCATTTTTATTTTATTTTCAAAAACAACATCCAATTTTGAGGTTTAAGTGGGAATCCAAACAAAACCAACATCAAATTGAACATATCCAGAGAAAACATAGTGGGATAAGTGGTCCACTAGCACCAATCTTAGTGAACCAAAATTAGCTAAGGATAACCACAATAAACTTCCAGGATAGTTACCTAATGTCAATTATTGGAATTATCCTTATATATTATTCAATATTGAATGAAATTAATGTCAAGAACTTCTCCAAATAATCTAAGGAAAGTGAGACATGTCCTAGCTCCTCTAAAGTAAAAAAAGTTGAAATTTAAAACAGGTCAAGAGTTTTTAGAAAATCCTCTATAGAAATCTATCCTTATTCAATTTTTCCACATCCTTTAATGTCTTCCCATATTGTGATCTTAATAAAATTTCTTTTTAATCCATTACAAACCTATTACATATGAAGTTTCTTGTTCTAGATAAGTTTTAGGGGTTGAAGGTTGTCCCTTGAACTTTACCTGGATGGGGATCTTCCATCACCTTGGACCCTTCCTCTTGAATTAGAAATTCATGATTTTACTCCTACAAGGAAATTGTATCCTCAAGGTGTTTTCATGTTGAACTTTTATAGTTCAAGGTATTGAACTTTTCTCATTAAATTTTTGTATCCTCCTTCTTAGGCCTTTAGTTCAATAATATTGTTAGGGGCATTCAGATATGCCTCTTCCTCAGATCCCTTAGGAACTTTAGGTTGTAAAAAATCATGGACTCCAGATTCACACTTCTCTTTCACTCTCATATACAAAATAATTTCCACCAACCCCCATTCTACATAGGGAGTCACTGATTATCCTCAAGATCATGATATTCTTTTTATGATTCCAATCTCCTTGTAGTCCATGGTTTTCTCCACTAACCAATTCACCACAGGCTTAAGAAAATTTTTGTAATTTTTTCTTCATCTCATCCTCTTCCTAGGAATCAAAGTATAACCTTTATAATATGTGATGTCATTCTTCTGTTTTTTCATCCCATGGAAATATTCTCATGCTGGTCATTATGCCTTCCCTACGAATGAATCTGGAGTGCCTACATCAATTTCTATGACCTCATCGATGAATTTAGTACTAAAATCTCTCTATGAGTCATTTTTTTATGGTAGGATACCTCCAATATAGCATGAATGTGATATTTTTCTAGTGGGAATTTTTTTCGACCCCTCATCATCCTCATCAAGATTAAAACACTACAAAATATGAAATTGATTTTGAGTTTGTATCTGGGATGGGGACTTCGAATCTACCTTCTAATCACTAGCCTTACCTTACATGGGTGGGATAAAATATACATCCAAGGTTTTTAGGTCTTGATTAGGAAAAAATATACTTGAATTCTATCACCACCCCATTTTCTAGAATAATAGGATGCAAATTGTAGGAAAAAATCCCTCAAGGCAGCATTGAAACATTTTTAGGTTGGTTGTGTTTGTTGAAAAAGAGGGCCTCAGTGTTTTTCTTTTGAAAAGAAGAAACTATAAAAGGTAATGGATGATATTAAGGTGGTATAAAAAGATCTTATGCTAGGTGGCACTGTTTTCCAGTCCTTGCCAAATTTTTGGGCCTCAAAATCGACAACTAGATAAAATTGTTTTTGGAAAAGAAACTTGTGTGCCAGTTTATTGGAGGCTTGGAAAGTTACGTGCCATATGGTTTTCAAGATCAGAACATCAAAATATGGAAAAGGAAATAGGGTAGCCAATGTTTTGGTTTGGGAGTGCAAGGTGACTAGGGTGATAGAGGCTCAAGCGGCTAGAGTTGTGCGTCAGGAGGAAACTTGTGTGAGGCGCTCAGGGTGCCCAAATTGCTTATAAATAGAGTTATACCCCACCTCATTTTGTATGTAGCTCAACACTTAGAGATAATTTGATCTCAAATCAGACAAGTAGGTTTGGATGCGCAAGTCGTGGTTTGGGTGTTCAAGTATAAAGTTATTCATAATTTGTGCACCAGTTGATAGTTGAACACAAATATTGGTTTGGACGTAAAAGGGTGTGAGTCGCCCAAGTTCTACATTGGATAAGGGTGTGTTTTGATAGTGTTTGGAATGCACATGTGCTCTAGGCTTGGAGAGCCACACCAGCCTACCTAGGTTTTCATAAAAGTTGGAAGATTTCACGGTACACCCGTTGTAAAGTTGTATTCATCAGTGGATGAAAATTGGACTTCAAGAGAGCATCTACATAAAATGGATGATGCGTTAATTAGAGATAATGAAGGGAACTATAGGTCCATAAACTGTGAGTGGATTCTTTCTAGATCAGTGGGCAATGTAAGAGGAATAAGTTGATCATTTCTACCAGTAGTGATCCAGATAGAGAGGAATATGGAGTGACCCTTGGGAATGTAGTGAGTTAACCATAAACATTGTAAAGGAAGTGAGCATGGGCATAAAAGTGATCTAGCTCAAACATTATTTTTAGTGAGCATTAGTGGATTTGGCACCGCATCATATCACCATTGTATTCTCCTTGGATGTATCTTCGTGAGGTTGAACCATGTAAAAATCTATGTGTCTTCTTACTTGCTTCCCTGAATTACATCTAAAGAATCATCGTCAGATAAAGAATAAAATAAGTGATCATAATAAACACACAAGTGAAAATAAAGTTACCCTTGTGATAAAGAGGTCAAAATATAATGGGTTAGGAAGAATTTAGAAAATAATATACATACCATGATTCACCCCCCCCCCCTCAGGGTATATAGGCCCCTTTTGGTCCTAAAAATTGTAATTAGAGGGAATGTTTATTTTATCTGAATTGTTTTCACTAATGTGGATCAGTTTGTCATTAAAATTAATGATTTATTCTATTATTATCTTTGTTTTCCATGGGAAAGGGAACAACTTCAATGAAGAATAACAAGTCGTATAATGTTACTCTGAGTGGAAGTATCTATGGAATTATTATGATTCATTTAAAGGAATATATTAGTGAAAAGAATAATGATTTGGATAAATCATATAGTGAAAATACTTACACATTAAATTAAGTAGAAGGAATGAGTGTAGAACATGATATTCCAAGTGATGTGAGAACTAATGATGATGAAGAAACTCCTAGAAATAGAAAAGTGGATTTTTTCAATGAAACAAATAAATTGGATTAGAAGTTTTATGAGGGGATTAAATATAAATATATCTGGATCCAAGAATTGGTAATTGAGGTTAATAAGATAAGAGGACTAAACCAAAGGCTTATTGTAGTGTCCACTGATTTGAGGGAGAAGAATGATTCTCAAGCTGAAGAACTACAAAAAATATCTACAAAGAGAGAAAAACAAAAAAAATATTGACAAGGGGATGAATCAAAAGTCAGAAGAAATGAAGAATTTAAAATCTAGATATGATGATCTTGTGGTGAAGCTGTCTAAACTAGTTTAGAATAATCAAATACTACAACATGAGAATGAATTATGCTCTGATTTTATTGCTCAAGAAAAATTGATAATAAAGGAGAAAAGTGATATGGTTTATAATATCAAACATGAATTGGAAGATGAGATAAGTAGGGGTAAGGATCTCAATATAAAACATAATTATAAACTTGAATCAAGGTATAAAGTGATTCAATAATTCGTAAAAGTGGTAGAAATGACCAAGAAGGAAGTGGATAAATCTAATTCCAATAGAAATCCTAAATTAAAGGATTCCTTGCACTTAATATTTGATTATACTTCAGTAGTTAATGATGAAAATAAAAGTAAATATGCTATTCTTAAAGAGAAACAAGAACATATTTTTCCCATATCAAAGACCATACCTTTTTGGAAAATATGGTATCAGATATAATAAATACCCTCCCATGAATTATAAGAAGAGAGTCGGGAACAATTATAGAAATAGAAAAAGGATTACAGTTTCTAAATACAGACATAAAAGATATTTTACAAGATGTAATGATATAATGTTCCATTTCTATGGGATTTATGGTAATATATCAATATTTTGTTCAGAGTCTCAGGAATACATTTCATGCAATGAAGATAGAAATTTTTCTAAATCTGAGAATAAGAAGAAACATTGTGAGAAATCTCAAAGAAAAGTCTCTCAGAAGAAATTATCCATGAAGTGCTTATATTGTAGAAGAATAGGGCACACCATGAGTATGTGTCAGGAATATCAAGAGATCAATATTAGAAGAATAAATCAAGATGCATTAACATCTCAGCTGAGAAATGATGAGATGATATATGCCTTTAATGGAAGTTGTTTCATATATTCTGATCATTGAAATTTATAAAGACATTGTAGCAAGAATAATATAGGCAATGAAAAGGATTCTATAAGAAGATCCTCAGCATAGACATCATACAAAAAAGAATCCTATACTAGAAGACAACATGGTAAGACGAAAATTAGGTTTACAATCTTAGTGGAACTAAAAAGAACACAACGAAAGGTGTATCAAACACCTCCCCTGTTTCACTCACAAAAACTTCTCTAGAATGCATGTGGACAATCCTGGAAGAGAAAGGGAGGAGGTTACCCTAGTGTAATTAAGAAAAATGTATTTTTAGTGGAAGACTCAACTGTAATTAGTGAAACGACCTGAATTCGGAGCCCTTCCACTGGTGCCCCATACCCGGTTCGCCACATGACCTCAAGTGCATTTCCCCAAATGCCATAGGTTGCCGACTAGCAGTGAGGGCCTTGGTAAGTTATTGGGGAAACTGTGCCCTCATTTGGTAAGGTATACAAGGTAAGAAAACAACAGTCAATAGCGGAAGCAGTAAATAGCATACAAACACTGAAACTAAACAGCGGAAGTAATGAACATATAATGATAATGATAATGATGCGGTAGGTACAAGTATCTAAGGAAAGCAGAAAACAAAACAACGTGCTGAAATACAAATGAAAACAAAGTACGAAAGTAAACATCAACTCTAGTAGCATCGCAAGCCTAAGCTCGGTCATATGCTCTCCAGCTCCAACCAGCAATCATGTACCCGAAGTAGAAGAGCCACAATCCCTTTCCACACCTGCAACCATATAACCTGTTTGGGATGAAAAGAAGGACCCAAACAGGGTGTGAGACTAATCCCAGTAGGAAATCACCACGAGATCTGTGCCTTACTGTCAGTGATTAATATAGTAAAATTAAAGGAAATAAATTCAGCAGAGAAGAAGATGTACACTAATGTATGAAATCATACCAAACTCCATTCATAGTTATTTATTAGTTTAGTACAATCATTTATCTATCAACCATGGGACCTAGAAACATCTCTATACTCCCAATACAAGCATGTAATCACAACAGGTAACTCAGTAGTCCACCTAAACAGCAAGCAGTACAAACCCAAGATTGTTCTTTGGCTTGGTGGAATCGTCACAACCAACCAACAAATAAAGCACTGACTCTATGTGTGGATTCTACTAGAAAACCCCTCTAGTAAAGTAGATGTACAAAGGCACTGACACTCTGGGAAGCTCTCCCCGTCAATTACCCCATGGTCTTCAATGAAAGATATAGACTCTCTGAGGAAGCACATAGGTATAATTACCCCTATAGTCTCGCTATGTATCTAAGGACACACTGAGGAAGCACAAAGTCCCATTCCCTTAGGTCTTGCAATCGATACTAATTATAACATACTCTCTAGGGAAGCCCTAATCATCAATTCCCCCTTTAGTCTACCACACTAGTTTCACTCAGCCCTGAGCAATTTAGTCTTGCGTAATCGACTGTTAGCAGCCTAAGTATGTTCAGAAACTACTTGGCTAATAGCTAAAATGCATCCACAAGCATATAAACAACATGAAATACATGCAATCAAGTCAACAGGCATACTAGCAACGTGAAATAGGGTTTCCTTGTAGGAAAACCGTGCCCAACGGCAATCAACTGCCAAAACAAGGGGAAACACCCATGGGGTGATCCTCAGACATGCTAACAAGCAATTATTAATCATATAATAACCTCAAGCATACAATAAATCTAAGGTAGATAATGATATAGTATCAAAACCATAACCCGAGATACCTGATACATGGGTATTGAGCACTTTTGCACCAAAAAATCAAAGACATTCAATGTAGGGCAACAAACCACCTACCTCAATCCTAGGAGATTGATATTCTTGAACCTCGGCCTGAGAATCGGCCTAGAACGGAGTAAATCTGCAAAAACATCTAAAACTTTCATCCTCAAATAACTCTCACATGAGGAGGAATTAGGAAACATGGCCAAAGATGAACCGATAACTCACCGCTGCGATTCTATTGCACCCAACGGAGTTCGATTCGGAAAACTGGTGAAGGATCAGTGTCTCAGAGAAGAATCGGCCCTCTAGGTCGCTCTGGATGTAATTAGGCGGAGAAGAAGATGAAAACGGAGATTAGGCGCAACCCCGGTCCGATTAATAAAATAAAAAGAAAATTATACAGTGTGTACTCACCTTTTCCGTACATCGTATTAATCGGACTCCACATCATCGCTACACCCCATGTGACTGGCCCGGACATGGCCAGTGGATGGCCTCGAGTGGAAGAAAATTACATGGCATGTACCTATAAAGTACACTGTGTGTACTTACAAAATTTTCCAGATTCTTCTCTTTTTCTCAAAAACGACCAGAAAAGTAAAAAATACCTAAAACAGAAGGTTCGGGTTCTTACAAACTTCTCTCCTTAAATAAATTCGTCCCCGAATTTCCATAGAAAGGTGGCGAAGAAGAAACCTCGAACAACTCTATCCATTGTGATCTCTTATCGGCCTCCCTCTCCCAAGTCTCATCCTGCACATGGTGGTGCTGCCACAACACTCGTACCAGAGGAACAGACCGGCCACTGAGTACTTTTGCACTACGATCAACGATCCTGATAGGATGCTCCTCGAACGATGCATCCTTCTCCAGATCAACCTCCTCGGGTCGAAAAACATGAGACGGGTCTAAGAAATAGCATCGAAGCTGAGAAACATGGAAGACGTCGTGCATATCCTGATATCTCTGAGGTAAGTGCAACCTATAAGAAACTAGCCCGACTCTCTCCAGAACCTCTAACGGCCCGACGTATCTCGGTGAAATCTTACCCTATCTCTTGATCCTCTTGTGTCCCAACCTCGGGGAAACACATAGGATAACCTAGTCTCCGACCCCAAACTGCAGAGGTCACCTCCACTGGTCAGCATAAGATTTTTGACGAGACTGTGCAGTAGCCATCCTCTTCTGAATCAACTCTATCTGCTCTGAGGTCTCCTGGACGAGACGAGTTCCCAGCAAAGATGCATCTCCTGCCTCCAACCGATAAAAAGGTGATCAGCATGGCCTACCATACAAATCCTCGTAAGGTGCCATCTGAATAGTTTCCTGGAAATTGTTGTTATATGAAAAATACACGAGAGAAATATCCTTTTCCAAAGATCCAACAAAGTCTAGAATGCAAGATCGGAGCATATCCTCAAGCACCTAGATCGTGCACTCTAACTAACCATCTGTCTGAGGATGATATGTTGCACTCAGAAGCACCTGTGTACCCGAAGCTTTTTGTAGCCCCTGCTAGAAATGCGAAGTAAAGTGGGCCTCCCTATCTGAAATGATAGTACTCGGAACCCCATGAAAGTGTAAAATCTCACGGATGTACAACCGTCCAAGATCATCGACACTGAAGGCCTCCTTTATCGGAAAGAAGTGAGCAACCTTAGTAAGCCTGTCAACGATAACCCACACCGCATCGTTTCCTCTCGACGATCTCGGTAACCCTGTCACAAAGTCCATCGCGACATCGTTCCACTTACACTTTGGAATGGGTAGCTCCTATAAAAGCCCTGCTGGTCGTTGGTGCTCCACCTTCACCTGTTGACAGGTGGAACATCTCATGAAAAAACCAGCCACATCTCTCTTCATACCTGGCCACCAGTACTGGCGGTGTAAATCACGGTACATCTTGGTGACGCCAGGATGAACTGCCCAAACTGAAGAATGGAAGTCTCGCGTCATCTCCTTGAATATATCTGATGGCACCCATATGCGTCCCTATAAATGCAATATCTCATCCTCACCAACGGTCCACCCGGGAAGAGGGTCCTCTCCTAACATGCTTTCCCATAAGACTAGCCCTTCTGAATCTGCCAGCTGCCTCATTCAAACTCGGTCC
This sequence comes from Viscum album, assembly GCA_963277665.1. NCBI lineage: Eukaryota > Viridiplantae > Streptophyta > Magnoliopsida > Santalales > Viscaceae > Viscum > Viscum album. Next base: position 222,552,295 of record OY728147.1, read on the forward strand.
AGAAGTGCAGAGGTAACAACCATAGAAGATAGGAAAGTCTACCCCTGCATGTCGTGCACCTCCAAATGCATCTTCAGGAACAGAGCCATCAGTTTCCACTCACTGCTAGCCTCCTGAACTGCCTATATCTAATTTCTCCTGCTCAGTGCATCAGCCACTGCGTTGCCTTTCCCAGGAATATAGGCAAGCTCGAAATCGAAGGACTGAAGATACTCAACCCACCTCTACTGCCTCAGCTTCAGGTCACGCTGCGTGAAGAAGTACTTGAGACTCTTGTGGTCAGTGTATACCACAAAATGTTCTCCCAGAAGGTAGTTTCTCCAAAAATGTAAAGCATGAAATACCGCGGCCAACTCCGGGTCGTGCGTAGGATAATTCCTCTCATGAGTCCTTAGATGTTGAGATCCATACGCAACCACTCGATCCTCCTGCATAAGTACTACTCCAAGCCTGATGCTAGATGCATCACAGAAAACTATATAGCTCTTTCCCAGCTTCGGCAAAACTTGGATCGGTGCTGAAGTCAATCTCCCCTTCAGCTCCTGGAAGGCCGAGTCACAGGCTTCTGACCAAACAAACTTCACCCCCTTCTTAGTCAAGCCTGTTAGTGGCGATTCTAGGTGTGAGAAGTCCTGTATAAACCGCATGTAGTAACTAGCCAGCCCCAATAAGCTCCATACCTCGAAGACGTTCTTCGACTGCTCCCAGGTAACTACTGCTCTCACCTTCTCTGGGTCTATTGATACTCTTGTCTCTGAGATGACATGACCCAGGAAGTGAATCTCGTCCATCCAAAAGTGGCACTTTGAGAGTTTATCATAATGCTGATGCTCCCTCAGTGTACTCAAAACGATCTCAAGATGGGTTGCATGGTCCTGTCGAGTGTAAGAGTACACCAAGATATCGTCCACGAAGACCAAGATGAAGGAATCCAAGTAAGGATGGAACACTCGGTTCATCAGTTCCATGAAAACTATTGGCGCGTTCGTAAGACCGAACAACATAACCGTATACTCGTAAAGTCCATACCTGCTCTTGAAGGCTATCAGTGGTATATCTGAAGGTCTAATGCACAGCTGATGATAATCAGACGTCAAATAGATCTTCGAGAACACCTGATCTCCTCAAATCTGATCGAAGAGATCATCAATCCTCGACAAGGGATATCGGTTCTTGACCATCAACTGGTTCAACATCCGATAATCCATGCAAAGCCTAAGGGTACCGTCTGCCTTCTTCACGAACAGGACAGGTGAACCCCAAGGAGAAGTACGGGGTCTGATGAAACTCTTTTCCTGCAACTCCTCCAACTACTTCTTGAGCTCCTATAACTCAAGTGTAGTCATCCTATAAGGAGGAATGGACACCGGTGCTGCTACTGGCATGATCTCAATCAAGAAGACTACCTCACACGCTCTAGAGGCAAACCTGAAAAGTCTTATGGAAAGACATCTAGAAAGCGATCAACCACTGGAGGAAAATCTAACTGTGAAGTCCCCTGGTCATCCAGATAAATACTAGTAATCTGGGTCATAACTCCTCCTAGCCCATGATGCTCGAGTCCAGCACGACTGACCTGAACATCCCACTCGCCCTTATGAAGGAAAGATTCACACTCTGGTGATACGAAACTCACCCTGCGGCGATAGCAATCGATTACTGCCTGGAAGGGAACCAACTAGTCCATACCGAGAATGACGTCATATCCCGTCATCTCCAGGACATAGAGGTCCCATAAGAAATGATACCCTGCAACCTCAATATGGAACTCCTTGCACTGACATACGCTAGATGTCCTTGTTCCCAAGGGTGTGTCGACAGTTAACATGTCAGCAGACGAAAAGACACAGAGCTCAAGGCTTTCCACGACAGCAATAGAGATAAATCTATGTGAAGCACCAGTATCGAATAGGGATGAAGATAAAACTGAGGATACTAAGATCATACCTCAAACTGTAGAGGGTTCGGGATCCTGCTCCTGATGAATCTGCACTACAGCAAAAGTCTGGCATGTACCGCGGCCCTATGTAGCAGCCTGAAAACCCTGAGCTACTCCTCCCTGAGCCTGACCACTGCATCCATGACCTCTACCCTTACCTGAACGTCCTGCAGAACTCCAGTCCCCAGTCTTCTAGAGAGCTGGTAATCTTGCTCCTATACGCGGGGTCAAAACTGATCCTCCTTCACTGGCCGCTGGAAGGGGAACCTTGTAGAAACGTTGTAGGTGACCCATCTTGCCGCAGGATCAGCACTCCACTGGGTCCCTCGGGCACTGGGTATTCTTATGCATTTTCCTCCCACACTGATAACACACCACTTGGGTTCCAGAAGGGGCATCTCGTCTACCATAAGGAATACCTCACTTCCTCAGGTCGCCTCGGGTAGACTCTCAGTAGCGCTTCCTGGTGTCTATCTAGAGGGAATCAGCCTTGGATGTTGTACCGCCCTGGTCTACAACTCCAGTCTCCCTCAGTTTCCTCTCCGTGATGAGTTCATGTTTGACTATAAGAGTAATAGAAGTCAACTGAAAGACATTCACATGTGATCTAATCTCCGGTATGAGGCCTTCCTCAAACTTCATCGCTAGAAAAAGCTCATCATTCCCCAGGATGGGAGTGAATCACTGTAAACCAGTGAAGTGGGAGGAATACTCCATAACTGAGAGAGTGACCTGCTGCAGGCTCATGAACTTCCTGGCTCTGTCAGCCCTCTGTGTTGCTGGGTAGAAGTAGTAATAAAACATACGCTGAAACTCATCCCAGGCCATAGCCTACTGGCACCCCGACTGAGAGACTATGTCCCACTATCTCTTGGAGGAATCTCGCAGAATATACGTCACGAGCTTCACCCTACTCTCTAGAGGAGTCTCCAGATGATCGAAGATGGACATCATGGCTTCCAGCCATGACTCTGCAGCCTGAGTTCCTCCATCCCCTGTGAAAGTGGGAGGATGCTGCTCCTGGAAGACCCGTGTCAGCTCTACCATAGTCAGGGCAGGATGATGAACTCCCTGGAAGGTCTGCATGAATCGCATGAAACCCTCTCTAAACTGAGCATCGGCACCAGTTTTTGGAATCACTGCAGGTTCCATGTCCGGAATTATGGGTGGAACTACTGGCAGTCCCTGATCAGACGTATCAGGCGTACGATCACTGCCTGGTTCTTGGCGTGCAATGAGAGGATGTCTCGGTGCCATAGCTCTGAAAGACCAAAACACACCTTCATTAAAGATGAACACAATTGCAACATAGGATAGTAAAATGGAACAGGAGGTAAAATCATTTAAATCTGTAAAAACATGACTACATGGCGTCTAGTACCACTACACAGCGTGTTTCATAAAAGTTTACCCAGGGTGTGTATATTGGCCATACCTAGATGTGTGTGTAAAGACCCGGAAATTTAAAGGGAAATTTTTTATTAATTTCTTTGGAATTTTACGAGGACGTAGTTTCTGACGGCGCCTGATTCCGAGGCCCGGTGTGCCCAGAATCAATTTCCAAAGATTAGCTCGGGTACGTTCATGGAAACGAACGAGCGGGTTTTTCTAACTTTTAAACTGGTGCATGGAATTGAAATACGAGGGCACCAATGAACTCACAGCGCCGGTAATTGCTTAATAACACCTTTTCCGAAGGTGCGTTTTCTCGGGAGGAGTTGTTTAAAATTTGAGGTGTAAGTGAAGAATAAATAAATTTGTAATCCAGTTTTATTTTTCTTCTAAGTAGTTTTATCCTTTGTGTGGAAGTTGGGTTGGTAACTACCCTTGGGAGAATAAATGAGAGGTGGGTCCCACATGAGCCCCAACCTTTTCATATTCCTCATAACCCCTTGAAACCCCTCTTAATGTGAGACCACTCACCTCCCCCTCTCTCCTCATTATTCATGCCAACTCACTTTATTAATTTAAGTGTTTTGAGTTTTGAATTTTTTGAGTCTTTGTTGTGTGAATAAAAATAATAGCATGGGATATTATTTTATTTTGGGGAGCTTTTGGCGTGTTGGGAAAAACTTTGGGGGAGAGATCTTGAGTTTTTGAATAACATCGACTCTCTGACGAAGAACGGTCTTCCGACTCGGCAAAGAACGCTCCACGCTTCTCCAATCTTTATCTTTCTCCATGACAAGGGATGAGACTCAACCGCGGGAAACTCACCAACAATGACGATTCTTTTCCAGTGTTGACGGAGCGGCATCTCTTCCCATGTCTTCGACGAACAAACCATTTCCAAGGTAGGGGGATTAATTTGAAAATGGTATTTTTTTCCCTTGGTTGTTCCGTCTAAAACAAAGAACCCGGATCAACTCATCATTAAGTTGATCCGAAAATGTTTTATTTTGCGAGTTGGAAATATTGGTATGATTCTTTTTATTTAAGAGGGTGTAGGGGAATCTCTTTGGTATTATCTTTATCTTTGAGAAAAGAATTACGAGTGCGGACCAACCATTTCCAGGTTGATTCGCGGATCGTTCGTTCATGAGGGTTGATGTTGGGGTTAATTGTTTCCTTCCCGTACGTCGACTTCTTTTTGTTGGATGCTCGCTATCATTATAACAGGAGGAGGTCGGACCACAAAACCACGGCCGACCCTCCTCCTCCTTTTTGTTGATTATGTTGCGGCACGAACGAAGGTGGCGCGGTACAATGGAACCGCGCGCAAAAATGGATAATTACGGCAAGGATGTGCAGAACCATCGCGCCGCGCCGTTGAGACCGAGCAAAACCGTGACCAGAGTCGGGGTCGCGGAGGCGATTCAAAGACTCCGCTGGTTGAACGTTGTGCGTGGATTGATGGGTGACGACAAACAGGGCCGCAAAGTCATTTTGAAACCTCCACGGTGAAGGTCAGGTCTCGGGAGGACCATTGGTGAAGACGGCGAGCAAAACGGACCACCGGAGCGTGTCCGGTGGTCCGCGGAAGGCGGCGGCGGCGCGCCGCCGGAACACGAACCGTCGCGGCTAAGCCACGGTTGGGGGCCGAACCAGAATGTCTTAGCCATTTCTGAGGCCGAGGGGCGCAGCTTTAAGCCGCGCCGGTTCGTCGTCCGTGGGGGGTTATAACCCTCCCTCCCCTCCCCACCCCCACACCCGCTGGCCACGCGGGCGCCGCGCCCGCGCCAGCGCGGCAGGTTAACCGGCCGGGCCGGGTCGTGCCCAGGCCGAGCCGGGCCGCGCCCTTTTGGGTCAGACCCGTACCCGGGTCGGGTCGACCCGGTTCGGGCCGACCCAGGGGGGTCTCGAGCCGGGTCGGACCGGGCCCGAACCCCCTATTTTCGGGCAGTTTCCGTTCAAACGCCCATATCTTGGGCTACGGACCTCCGATCGACGCACCATCTATTGTGATTTGATCCTTGGATCGAGACGGTCGTTTAGGTATATTAGAATCAAGGTTTTGGAGAACTTTCAGTATGGCCAAGTTGGTTCGAACACGAGACCAACCGGGCCCTCGGAGCGGAAACACTTATCACTTGAGTTTCGGACGTCCGATTGACGTGCCTTCAACATTGTTGGATTCCTCTTCATGAGACAGAACTTTTGGCATACTTTGCCTGAGTTTTGGTTTCAGTTGGATAGTGGCCGGGTTGGATTGTACCCGAAATCCAACCGGGCCCCTGGAACGGAAAAGCTGATAACTTTAAAACTGGATGTCCGTTTGACGAACCGTCAGCGGCGTTGGTGATCACGTTGACAAACAGTCCCTATGAGTATACCATATGAGAGTCTGGGGTACAGTTGAGATACGTCCGGGTTGGTTTTCACACGAAACCAACCGGGCCCCTGGGACGAAAAGGCTAATAACTCACAGACTGGGCTTCCGATTGACGCGCCATCTTGAGACCCCTATAATGATGCGGTCCATTGAGATACTTCTTCGTGGGACTTTGAGATACTTAGAGTATCGAACTGTAGATTGTGGAGAAGACCCTCCCAGAGACGAGCGTACGGAGTACGGAGACCGTGTAACCAGCTGAGACCTAACGACTGCTTGACCGACTCGACTTGGAGTGAGTCGACTAGCCCAGTGGATGGAGCACTACTTTGTTTGGGTGCAGACCCATCGCGGACGGAGCACTACTGTGTGACAGTGCAGACCCGCAGTACTCGTCCGGAGAGTACCTCTGCAGGCTATTAGGGGGTGTGCACTACTGTGTTTGGGTGGTATACCCCGGCGGGAAGCACTACTGTGTTTGGGTGGTTGACCTGCGGTACTCGACAGGAGGAGTACCTCAGCATTCTTAGGTTAGTGAGAAGTACCTCGGAGTCGTGACAGGACCACTGTACACTCCAGAGACAGGGCTCTTCAGCAGTTACGGTTTCGATAATGAAAATCCTGGTTTGAGCTGAGTCTATGATCTTTGTGTTTACCTCATGATTGAGATGGGTCACTTGATGACTTAGGTATATGTATGGGAATATACCTGGGTAGTGGTTATCCGTTGATTTCATAATCTCTGTGTTTTCTCATGATTGAGATGGGTTACTTGATAACTTTGGTATAAGTATGGTCTTATACCTAATTAAAGGTTTTCTGTTGAGAACCTTCTTTGTGGTTATCCTTGTTGGATTTAGTGATACCTTGACGGTCTCGGGGTCCCTAGTGAGTATCTTATACTCACCCTTGCACAGGCTATGCCCGCACCTTGTTGTGTTGGTTGCAGACGATTGGCAGCGCTAGCAAAGGCTGAGTGTTCGAGGACTGGATGGTACCCGGAGGTGGACCACAAGACGAGTCAGTATCCAGAGGTGGACATCACATTGAGGCGACACACGGAGGAGGTTGATGGGAAAGAGCGTTGTGGAGGCTATCTTTACCTACCCTTCAGGTAGGATCTGTGTTAGATGATCTAGGAGAAGCACTATATGTACCTACCCTTCAGGTATGATCCGAGGAGGACGACCCATGAGCTGCTTCCCTCCTCCCAGCTATTTGGCTTTTTCTGTTTTACTTTCATTCAGTTGTAGCTATACTTTCAGTTGGGTTTGTATTATGGCCCATTTACTTTTCAGCACTTTCTTTTGTACTTAGTTTTTTACTTCCTCTTGTACTCTGTGGTGTTTTGTTTACTTTTATAAAGGCAATGCCTTCCGAGTTATCGGGATTTAGGCATTTGGTTCTAGTCGCCATTCCCTGGCCTATGGAAGGCGGGCTTAGGGTGGTCATGGCATGGGCCCCGAGGACGGGTCGTGACAAATTGGTATCAGAGGAGTTTGGTTCTACCACAGAAATCAGGACTCTGATCTTTTTCTATGTGAAGCAATAGTGTTAAGGGTACCGAGTGTGGTCTTCAGTTCAGGGAGTCCAGTGTTGGTGTGGCGGCCGACGTATTAATACACCAGGACCCTAACTACTGATTTCTGACTTTGTACACCAAAACACTGATTGAGTGTGTGTTTCCAAAAGTTTTAAAGTCAGCTCAAACCAGGTCAGCTCACCAGGTATAAATCGTTGACCGTGTCACATCTGTTCGGGATGTCTCCACGCAGACAGTTAGTTGGAGTTCCGAGAGAGTACTCGATGACGGCTCACTGAGCGACGAGGCTCTAGTGCGGGGCCCTTTTTACTATGTTGGCACCCTCGAGTGGTGTACCAGCAGCACCACCACCTATTGGGCAGCAGATTTCACTAACCTTACTAGAAAACTGTGCACACTGGCAGAGCGCATTGCATGAGTTCCAGCAGTAGATACCTCTGAGGTTACGAGGCGAGGCAGATTCCCAGACAGCAGAGGACTGGCTGGAGGCAATTACTAGAGTTTTCCACCTAGCTGAGACATCAGTAGAGTGGATGGTGGACTTGGATACTAGTGTTTTCCAGTGAGTGAACATGAGGATAGTTCGCATAGCGATGAGGCTTTGGTACGTGGACCGATGCCTGAGATAGTGCCTTCGGGTAGTGTATCATCTATACATCACTACCTGTTGGTCTGCAGTTACAACCGGCGGTACCGGTAGGCGACACATGTAGGCTTACTATCTTACACGTGTTCTAACATCAGATACCCTCGTGTTCTGAGGCAAGCCTGACTCGCAGACCGCTGAGGACTGGCTTGAGGAGGTGGCTGAATTTTTTCTTGAGCTTATACAGCTTCGGCAGGACGACGTGTCGGAAGCTGAGTATTCATCGAGGTATACCAAACATTCCAGGTACTCAATGAATACGATTCAATCAGTACTATAGAGATTGGAACTCTGAGCGAGGTGTGTATAAAGGATATCCGAGTAAGCACTCATTTCTCTACGCATTCCTACTTATGCTAGGGTGCTAGAAAGAACCCTTGTGGTTGAGAATTCTTTTGGTGAATGGATGCAGTCAGTGAAGGATAGTAGTTTGAAAGCTGGAAACTGGCGCCAGTCTCGGAGACTTGGGCGTGCGAATGTTTCAAAAAGAGGAAATGTAAAGGAAAGATGAATCTGTAGAGCAGTAGATGTGGAAGCAGAGCTAGGAGAGTAGCATGTGGTGGTGTACATTTCAACATGTTACAACCACCCGCCTTTGTTGTCCCCGCCAGGCTCAGGGAGCTGGATGGAAGGGGAAGAGAGTAGCTGCTTGCAGTCAAGGAGAGTGACCCAATGACTCGAAGAATGATTCGAGGGGCAGTCTGTGTCAACTATTATCTGCCGTAGTAACAGACGTTGATATGAATCAATCCTTCTTCCACGAATCTTGTCCAGGACCTAGAGTTTCCAGTAAGCTGTAGACTTGAATCTCACGTCTGGAGATACCTTGGGATGAGACTCGATAATAACACTTATGCTGACAGTGTGATCTTACCCACGAGGTGAGAGTTTTGGTTGGAATCTCTTGGTGGCAGTGTCGAGGCCTTATGACATTGATCTGAGTATGCATTGGATCCACTGTTCTTACACAAATTGACGGTATTAGGAAAATGTCGGGATGGGTTTTCCTTTGTCGGTGAAATGGAAACCCCAGGCAACACAGGATTAACTCTTTCAGAGGAAGGTGTAGCCGGTCACTCTTGAATCGACAACTTCACCCACGTGGCAGCATGAGTTTTGAGTTTCAGTTCTAATCATGAGAGGACTAGTTCCAGGAATAGAGGCCTTTGATCTTGGTGCTACCAGCTTCCTTGTTGTTGTTGTTGTTGTTGTTTTTGTTTGTGGTTGTTGTGTTTATTGTACTACGAGCTGCAGTAATAAAAGTCACTTATCTTTGTGACGTTTACATACCTTCCCTTTTTGGTTTGATTGATACTAAGAGGTTTCGGTTAAAAATTGTTGACTTGAACCTCACTTTTGAGATTCATACTAGAGGAGACCCAGTGACCACACACTGATGCCGACAGTCTGACTCAACCCTTGTAGGTGAGAGTAACAGTTGGATCTCTTGGTAGTAGCGTCGAGGCCTTACGATGTCATTCATGGAATAGATTAGTGCCATTCATGAAAAGATTGACTATTTTAGGAAAAGAACATGGTTCATCCAGGGGATGAGACCAGATTTCTCTTATCAGCAAAGAAGAAATCTTAGCATCTCTTGTGGGACCAGTGACGGTCCAGGCCACGACAGAGAAGGTCCAGGTCATCCAGGAGTGGATGAGGACAACTCCGAGCCAACAAGAAGTCTTATGTTGATAAGAGACAGAACCACTGGGATTTGAGGATGGCGACCACGTTTTCTTACGGGTCTCACCTCGACGAGGTCTATGGTGATGTGGTCGAGGCGACAAGTAATCTTCGAGGTTCAGCGGACCTTTTATGGTCCTCAGCAGGGTAGGCAAGGTGGTTTACCGATTGAACCATCCACCTCAGATGCACCAGGTACAGGATGACTTACATGTATCTCAACTAAGGAGATACGTGCACAATCCTTCGCTTATCATCGACCATGGGGAACTGGACTTTGGAGATGGGGTGACTTCTGCGGGGTTCTAGTAGAGGTTGAGGATCGGCAGGAGCAGATCCTACGAGGACGGTCGATTCCTTGGGTGCATTTTCACTGGCATTACGAGAACCTCCAGGTGAGCACATACGAGCGTAAGGCTCAGGTGCGTGCTCAGTACCACTTTTGTATCCCTAGTTTGAGTTAAATCTTTACGAGGATGTAAAGCCCTGAGGTGGGAGTAATGTAAAGACCCAGAAATTTCAAGGAAAATATTTTCTTAATTTCTTTGGAATTTTAAAAGTACGCAGTTTCTGAGGGCCCCTGATTCCGAGGCCCGGTGTGCCTGGAATCAATTTCCGACGTTTAGCTCGGGTGCTTTCAGTGAACGAACGAGCGGGTTTTTCTAACTTCTAAACCAGTGCTCAGAATTGAAATCTGAGAGCACCGATGAACTCGCAGCGCCGGTAGTTCCTTAATAAGACCTTTTTTGAATGTGTGTTTGCTCGGGAGGAGTTGTTTAAAATTTGAGGTGTAAGTGATGAATAAATAAATCTGTAATCCAATTTTATTTTTCTTCTAAGTAGTATTATCCTTTGTGTGGAAGTTGGGTTGGTAACTACCCTTGGGAGAATAAATGAGAGGTGGGGCCCACACGAGCCCCCACCTTTTCACATTCCCCATAACCCCTTGAAACTCCTCTTAATGTGAGACCACTCACCTACCCCTCTCACCTCATTATTCACGCCAACTCAATTTATTAATTTAAGTTGTTTGAGTTTTGAATTTTTTGAGTCTTTGTTGTGTGAATAAAAATAATAGCATGGTCTATTATTTTATTTTGGGGAGATTTTGGTGTGTTGGGAAAAACTTTGGGGGAGAGCTCTTGAGTTTTTGAAGAACGTCGACTCTCCGACGAAGAACGGCCTTCCGACATGGTGAAGAACGCTCGACGATTCTCCAATCCTTATCTTTCTCCACATCAAGGGATGAGAGTCAACTGAGAGAAACTCACCAACAATGACTGTTCTTTTCCTGTGTTGATGGAGCGACATCACTTCCCGCGTCTTCGACGAATGAACCATTTCCAAGGTAGGGGGATTAATTTGAGAATGGTATTTTTTTCCCTTGGTTGTTCCTTCTAAAAAAATGAACCTGGATCAGCTCATCATTAAGTTGATCCTTGAATGTTTAATTTTTCGGGTTGGAAATATTGGTATGATTCTTTTTATTTCATTGGTTGTAGGGGGATCTCTTTGGTATTCTTTTTATCTTTGAGAAAAGAATGACGAGCATGGACCCACCATTTCCAGGTTGATTCGCGGATCGTTCGTTCATGCGGGTTGATGTTGGGGTTAATTATTTCCTTGTCGTACGTCGACTTCTTTTTGTTGGCCGCTTGCTATCATTAAAACGGGAGGAGTTCGGACCGCACAAACACGGTCGAACCTCCTCCCCCTTGTTGTTGATTATGTTGTGGCACGAACGAAGGCGGAACGGTGCAACAGAACCATGCGGAAACATGGAGAATTACGGCAAGGATGTGTGGCACCATCGCGTCGTGCCGTTGAGACCGAGCAAAACCGCGGCCAGAGTCAGGGCCGTGGAGGCAATTCGAATACTCCACTGGTTTAACATTATGCGCGGATTGATGGGTGAGAACAAATGGGGCCGCAAAGTCATTTTGATGCCTCCGTAGTGAAGGTCGGGTCCCGGGAGGACCATTGGGGAAGACGACGAGCAAAACGGACCATTGGAGCGTGGCTGAGCCGCGGAACCGCCATGGCTGAGCCATGGCAGTAGGCCGAACCGGAACAGATTAGCCGTTCCGGAGGCCGAGGGGCGCGTCTTTAAGCCGTTCCGTTTCGTCATCCGCGGGGGGTTGTAACCCCCCCCCCCACATCCGCTGGCCACGCAGGCGCAGCGGCTGCGCCAGCGCGGCAGGCCAACCGGCCGGGCCAGGCTGAGCCGCACCCACCGGGCCGAGCCGTGCCCTTTTGGGCTGGACCCGGACCCGGGTCGGGTCGACCCGGTTCGGGCTGGGTCGGACCGGGCCCGAACCCCCTATTTTCGGGCAGTTTCTGTTCAAACGCCCATATCTTGGGCTACAGACCTCAGATCGACACACCGTTCATTGCGATGCGATCCTTGGATCGTGGCGGTCATTTCCGTATATTACACTCAAGGTTTCGGAGAACTTTGGGTACGGCTGAGTTGGTTCGAACACGAGACCAACCGGGCCCTCGGAGCGGAAACACTTATAACTTGAGCTCCAGACGTTCGATTGACGTGTCGTCGACTTTGTTGGATTCCTCTTTATGAGACGTAACTTTTGGCATAATTCTCCTGAGTTTTGGTTGCAGTTGGATAGTGGCTAGGTTGGATTGTACCTGAAATCCAATCGGGCCCCTGGAACGGAAAAGCTGATAACATTCAAACTGGACGTCCGTTTGACAAACCGTCAGCGGTGTTGGTGATCATGTTGAGAAACGGTCCCTATGAGTATACCCTATGAGAGTTCGGGGTACATTTGAGATATGGCCGGGTTGGATCGCACACGAAACCAACCGGGCCCCTGGGACGAAAAGGCTAATAACTCACAGACCGAGCGTCCGATTGATGCGTCGTCTGTTGCGTTGAGACCCCTATGAAGAGGTGGTCCTTTGAGATACTTCTTCGTGGGACTTTGAGATACTTGGAGTATTGACCTGTAGCTCATGTAGCGGACCTTCCCGGAGACTAGCGTACGGAGTACGGAGACCGTGTAGCCAGTTGAGACCTGATCACTGCTTGACTGACTCGACTTGGAGTGAGTCGACTAGCCCGGTGGACGGAGCACTACTTTGTTTGGGTGCAGACCCATGGCAGATGGAGCACTACTATGTGACAGTGCAGACCTACGGTACTCGTCCGGAGAGTACCTCTGCATGCAATTAGGGGGTGTTCACTACTGTGTTTGGGTGGCATACCCCGGTGGGAAGCACTACTGTGTTTGGGTGGCTAACCCGCAGTACTCGATAGGAGGAGTACCTCAGCAGTATTAGGTTAGTGAGCAGTACCTCGGAGTCGTGATAGGACCACTGTACACTCCAGAGACGGGGCTCTTCAGCAGTTACGGTTTCGATAATGAAAATCCTGGTTTGAGCTGAGCCTATGATCTTTGTGTTTACCTCAGGATTGAGATGGGTCACTTGATAACAAAGGTATATGAATGGGCATATACCTGGGTAGTGGTTATCCGTTGATTTCATAATCACTTTGTTTCTTCATGATTGAGATGGGTTACTTGATAACTTAGGTATAAGTATGGGATTATACCTAAGTAAAGGTTATCTGTTGAGATCCTTCTTTGTGGTTATCCTTGTTGGATTTAGTGAGACCTTGAGGGTCTCGGGGTCCCTACTGAGTATCGTATACTCACCACTGCACGGGCTATGCCCGCACCTCGTTGTGTTGGTTGCAGACGACGGGCAATGCTGACAGAGGCCGAGTGTTCAAGGACTGGACTGTACCCAGAGGTGGACCACACGACGAGTCAGTATCCAGAGGTGGACTTCACGGCGAGACGACACACGGAGGAGGTTGACGGGCGAGAGATTTGTGGATGCTATCTGTACCTACCCTTCAGGTAGGATCCATGGTGGACGATCCAAGAGCGGCACTATCTGTACCTACCCTTCAGGTAGGATTCGAGGAGGACGTACCAGGAGATGCTTCCTTTCTTCCAGCTGTTTGTCTTTTTCTGTTTTACTTTTGTTCAGTTGTAGCTGTACTTTCAGTTGGGTTTGTATTCTGGCCCATTTACTTTTCTGCACTTTCTTTTGTACTTAGTGTTTTACTTTCACTTGTACTCTGTGGTGTTTTTTTTACTTATATAAAAGCAATGCCTTCCCAGTTATCGAGATTTATGCCTTTGGTACTAGTCACCAGCCTCTGGCCTATGGAAGGCGGGCTTGGGGTAGTCACGGCACAGGCCCTGAGGATGGGTCGTGACAGTGTAAACTACCTAGCTACACTGCGTGTTCTTAAACTACATGGCATGTACTGACCCTTTTCTCCCTTCCTGGTTACTCCAACACGACTAAGTCACACGGACTATCCCAGCCAAAGACTACACGGCGTTTTTGAGGCAGACACGGCGTGTACTGGACATGCCTTACTTGGCCCGTGTTGTTAGCGATACGGCCTGACAAATGGTCGACACTACACGGCGTGTTCCTAAGAGACATGGTGTGAACTTGAAGGGAAACCTCGGCTCGTGATGTTTGTGACACATCCGGGTACTCGGATGATCCTTACATGGAGTGTTCCGAACAGACACGACGTGTATAAGAGAAGATAACACCGACCCGTGTTTTTTAAGACACGGTCGGGAACCTGGGAAAGGATACACAGTGTGTGCATACCGAACACAGCATGTACTAAACATGCATTAACTGGCCCGTGTTGCTAGTTAAACGGTCGGGCTCCCAGTTAACCTCTACACGGCGTGTACCTACCTTACACGGCGTGTTCCTAAAAACCATTTATAGCTCCATGTCCCTGTCCATACGGTCAGTGACATGACCAAAAACTACACGGTGTGTATCTACAAAGTACACGCCGTGTATTCTGGGTTTTTCCGGGCAGTAGCCTCAAAACTACACTGGAGCCCAGAAAACACAGAAAAACAAGGGTTAATGTGCCAAATTTCGATCTGTGGGGGTCCATACTCCCTGTGAATCAAAGCTTGGCATCATAACGATGCATAGAACAAGACACATTATAAGAACTCACGAACCACCAAATTCTGATCCTTGAGGGACCATAACACCTCTAAGATCAAAGTTTGGTGTCCGTGATAAGAAATATCCAAGAAAAGATACCCTATCAACATAGCAGGTATTCTATCACAGCACCTATCACAACAGCATGCATTGTCTATCACAAATCCGATCACAATAGCATGCAATATCTAATGCAACCTGGATGGCATTGAAAAAATGCATGGCATGTGATCTTCTAACATGTGCCTATATGATGCATGAGATGTCATACCCTCATCTCATTAGGTTGCAAAAAAATAGAACCGCAATCATATAAACAGTAACAACACAAAACAAGTGCATCACCCAACGGTGAAGTCAATTAAACTGTAACACTCGTAAAACTCAAAATTTTCAATATTGGAGGTAATCTGGCATTTTCCTTGTACACGGGTTATAGAACACCCGGGCATAGCTATTTACCATTTACCTATTCTGTTTTAACTTTATCTAATGTCTCTAAATAGTAAGTCAATAGAAAAAGGGAAGAACTCCTTTGATACCACTTTGTAATGACCCGAATCCAGAGCCCTTCCACTGGTGCCCCGTACCCAGTTTTCCACATGAACTCAAGTGTATTTCCCCAAATGATAGAGAATAATGACTAGAAGCGAGGGCCTTGGTAAGTTATTGGGGAAACTATGCCCTCATTTGGTAAGTTATACAAGGAAAGAAAACAACAGTCAATAGAGGAAGCAGTAAACAGCATACAAACACTAAAACTAAACAGCGGAAGAAATGAACATATAATGATAATGATAATGATGCAGATGGTGCAAGTATCTAAGGAAAGCAGCAAACAAAACAACATGCTAAAATACAACTGAAAACAAAGTACGAAAGTAAACAGCAACTCCAGCAGCATCACAAGCCTAAGTTCGGACCTATGCTCTCCAGCTCCAACCAGCAATCATGTACCCGAAGTAGAAGGGCCACAATCACTGTCCACACCTACAACCATATAACCTATTTGGGTTGAAAAGTAGGACCCAAACAGGGTGTGAGACTAATCACAGTAGGCAATCACTGTGAGATCCGTTCCCAACATTCAGTGAGTAATATATAAAAAGTAAAGGAAATAAATGCAGTAGAGAAGAAGATGTACACTAAAGTAAGAAATCATACCAAACTCCATTCATAGTTATTTATTAGTTCAGTACAATCATTTAGCTATCAACCATGGGACCTAGCAATAGCTCTATACTCCCAAGGAAAGTAAGTAATCACAACAGTTAACTCAAAATTCTACCTAAACAGCAAGCAGTACAAACCCAAACTTGTTCTTTGGGTTGGCGGACTCGTCACAACCAACCAACAAATAACGAACTGACTCTCTGGGTGGCTCCTACTAGAAAACCCCTCTAGTCAAGTACACATACAAAGGAATAGACACTCTAGGAAGATCTCACTGTCAATCCACATGTGTTATTGCAACGAAAGATATAGAACCTCTGAGGAAGAACTTACATCTAATTCCCCCTATAGTCTCGCTACGTAACTAAGGACACACTGAGGAAGCACAAAGTCCCATTCCCTTAGGTCATGCGATCGATAATAATTATAACAGACTCTCTAGGGATGCCCTAATTGTCAATTCCCCCTTTAGTCTACCACACCAAGTTCACTCAGCCCTGAGTAGTTTAGTCATGTGTAATCGACTGTTAGTAGCCTAAATAAGTTCAACAACTACTTGGATAATTTCTAAAATGCATCCAAGAGCATATAAATTTCAGGAAATACATGTAATCAGGTCAACAGGAATACTAGCAACGTGCAATAGGGTTGCCTCACAGGTAAACTGTGCCAAACGACAATCAATAGCCAAAACAAGGGGAAAACCCCATGGGGTGATCCTCAAACATGATAACAAGAAATTATTAATCATTTAATAACCTCAATCATACATGAAATCTAAGGCAGATAACAATACAAGATCAGAACCCTAACCCGAGATACCCGATACGTGGGTATCTGACACTTTTGCACCAAAAACTCAAAGACATTCAACATAGGGTAACAAACCACCTACCTCAATCGTAGGAGATTTTTATTCTTGATCCTCGGCCTGAGAATCGGCCAAGAATGGACTAAATCTGCAAAAACATCTAAAACTTTCAACCTCAGATAACTCTCACAAGAGGAGGAATCATGAAACATGGCCAAAGAAGAACCGAGAACTCACCGCTGTGATTCTATTGCACCCAACGACGTTCGATTTAGACAACCAGTGAAGGATCGGTGGATCGGAGAAGAATCGGACCTCTAGGTCGCTCGGGACATAATTAGGTGTAGAAGAAGATGAAAACGTGGATTAGGCACGACCCTAGTCCGATTAATGAAATAAAAAAAAAGTACACGGCGTGTACTTCATGAGTACACAGCGTGTACTTCTTGAGTACACGGCGTGTACTCACCTTTTCTGTACTCCATATTAATCGGACTCCACCTCATCACTACACCCCGTGTGACTGGCCCAGACATCGCCAGCAAACAGCCTCAAATGGAAGAAAATTACACATCCTGTACCTGTAAAGTACATAGCGTGTACTTAAAAAATTTCCAAATTCTCCTCTTTTTCTAAAAAACGGTTAGAAAAGGAAAACATACCTGAAAAAGAATGTCCGGGTTCTTACAATAAGAAATGGTGGCGTGAACCGAACAATTGATAAAAGAAATATGACTAAATAATGTCTTGGAAAATTCACATGTCATATCACATATCGAGAAGTGAAGTCAAGAGAAAGAATATTCCAATAGAGGAAGAAGCAAGAGAATATGACTAGTGGAAGGTTTCCTACTCAAATAAAGAGTAATGAAAAATGGAATATTGGTGGAGCATCAAAGAAGGAAATCTCTACTAATGGTATTAATAATATAATTGTTAAAAAGAAAAAGCATCTAGAATCTAAATATCAGAAGAAGAAACAAAATGTGGGTAATTAATTTCTGGTCATATGGCCTGAATAGTTGAAGTTGTCTAGGCAGATGAAGCAGGCAACAAAAGAGTGTGATGATTTGCAAGAAAGAAACAAAGGGTTGATCCATCTGGATCAACCGCAATTCTCTTATTGAATATTATAGAAATTCCCCTCTACCTATGTGTTTAAATTCTATTAACTAATATTTTAGTGTTTCGAGTTCAAGGGGACATATGGTCCAAGGGGAAGTTTCATTAAGACATGAAATATCGTGAAGTAAAGTTATCTAGAATTCCAACTGATTCAAATTAGTTTTCATAATTGAATATGAAAGGATTTAATGGTGTAAAATGGAGATTGATGGTGTTATTAACTCTATCTCTTATTTCCTACACCGAGTTCCAAACTCAATAGGCTTTGAGGGTTTGTTGATGGCTCATTTTTATTAGTTGAATTCACCCAATGAAGATCTCATTGATGTAATTGTGCTGCAGAACATTCTCAAACCTGTAATCACATGTAAAGAAATTATGCTGGAGAAGAAAAATATTTGTGGGTCTAAATAGTGGGACTAACTACAGAAAGTGTTGAGTAACATAGGGGGAGTATTCATTATCATAATTAGATTAAAGGGCTATCAATGAAATAATTGAATGACCTAATTCATGTTTTAGTTTTCCATCAAGAGAATAAATATTGTGGGAGAAGCAACAATTGTCATGTATTTCATGTTAATCTAATCTGTTCTAACATTATTGTATTATCTGACTATTTTTAGGATAACAAGAAGCTATGAGAGAATATCAACAATGTTTCAACAAGGAGCTAATAAAATTAGTTTAGAGAAATGATGTCACTATCATAGAAAATGAATAGAATCATCAAAAACACATTGAATAGCTTCCTGTTGAAATTGATGATGACTTAAGAGACTCAGTGGGAGTAGAAGTGACAAATGATGATTTAGAAGAAGATATTGATGATGAGCAGGAGGAAGTAAAATATGTATCCGTACAGAATTCAAAGATTCGAGATGAAATTAACAAGAAAAATATCATTGGCAGTCAGACAACACCTATCTAGATAATAAGAATGAATTCACTGCAGTAGGCGTCCTTCTTATCTCAGGTAGGTCCTAAATGTTTATTATTTTGAGGCCAGATGATAAGAATGTCATCGAAACTAAATGGGACTTTCACTGTAAGATGAATGAAGATGGAACAATAATTTGAAACAAATAACAACTAGTGTGCAATAGATATTTCTAGATAGAGGTTATAGATGTTTCTGAGACATTTTCACTTGTTGCAAGACTAGAGAAAATCATATTAATCATAGACATTAAAGTGCAACAAAAGTTTAAATTGTTCTATATGAACGTCAATTCTACAGTTCCAGGAATTTTTAGAATGGAAAATTCCAAGGAGATAAAGACTCTGGTTTTTACCCAGATGAAATTATCAAAATATGATTATTTAAAGGAAATTAATATCAAAGAGTACATGAAGATTATTGGAAGTTTACAGTACTTGATAGTGACAATACCTGCTACTGTTTTCTCCATATACCAAGAATCGAGATATCAAAGTAATCCCAATTAAATCCATATACTTGGGGTGAAAATAATACTTTAGTATATCAAGAGAATTTTTTATTTCAATTTAATGTATAGTGACAAATATCAATCAGATCTTTTGTGATATACAGATGTGTATTGGGACGGTTCAGCAGAGGAAAGGAAATCAATGTTTGTCAGTGATTTTTATCTTGATGAATTTTGTATTTCATGGTTGAGCAAGAAATGATGTTTCATTTATTTTATCATTGAAAAAGATGAGTATATTGCAACCATGAATGTGTGCATGTAGTTATTTTGGATGAACCAGTAGCGTGGTGACATGGGTGTGATATTTAAATCTCTAATCGGAATTCAGTTTGATAACTCAATTGATATAAATATTAGAAAAAATCATTCCCATCATTCGAGTACCAATAACATTGAAATAAAATATCATTTTATTAAGGATATAGTGGATCAAGGGTTAATGAAGTTGGAATATGTTCCTATAGAGCTATAGGTTACTGATATTCCGACGAAGGCCTTACCCAAGGAATCACTTGAGAGGTATCGATTGGATCTAGGAGTTCAGTCAACTCCCCATACT
Organism: Viscum album; assembly: GCA_963277665.1. Lineage (NCBI taxonomy): Eukaryota > Viridiplantae > Streptophyta > Magnoliopsida > Santalales > Viscaceae > Viscum > Viscum album. The sequence goes on from OY728147.1 coordinate 222,572,025, forward strand.
TAAAATAATGTGGATGTGGACCCCTCCCCCCCCCCTCCCTTAGGTATGGTGTGTTTTCACTAATGTATTGATTTGAGTTCTCTACTCTGTTGCAGACCAAAAATAAGTGACATTTGGGTTCGATAACAATGGGGGATAAAGTGTGCTATTCAAGGGGGAGAAAATGTATTTTTCAATGTCATTGGGAGAATCAAATAGGTGGAGCAGCAAGATAGGGGTGTTAATTTAGAAAGGTGTAGAAGCTGATAGAGAGAGAAACATGATGAGCATTCTTCAATGTTTGAAATGATCAGTAAGAGCATATCTTGGGAAACACAAGAACCCAATAAGTGAAGAAGGAAGGTATTAAATGTGACAATTATTGAAGTTATTGACCAAAGAATAGATATCACGACAGATAAGGATCATGATAAAATCATAAGGGTGGTGTTGGAATGGTTTTATAAAGTTTTCAACAATTGATATCATTTTGGTATTAGTAATTGGTGTTAGAAATGAAGTGATTCATTGAAGAATTTTTCATTTACTCTTGTTTCTCACACCGATCATTGTTAATGTGGTCTTGGAGTATGTGTTGAGTGAATCCTTGATCACTATTATAATCGCATATGGGGAATGGTGGCTGAAGCTTTAATGTGGTATCATTTTATGGAAGAACTGTTAACAAACCCAAAGGGAGATATTGTTGGGAATAAATCCCTCAAGGCAGTATTGAAGCATTTTTTGGTTTCTTGTGTTTGTTAATAATGTGGGAATAGATGTTTTTTTTTTGAAAATAAGAACCTAGAAAAAGGAATGGAATATCTGGAGGCATTATGAAAAGAAAAGATACTAGGTGGTGTTGTTTTCTAGTGTTTTTCAAATTTTTGGGCCTCAAAATCGACAAATAGATAAAAGTGTTTTTGGAAAAGGAACTTTTTCATAAGTTTCATAGAGGCTTTGAATGTTGAGATCTATATGTTTTTCAATATTATAAAATAAAAATATGGAAAAGGAATGATGGGCACCCAAGTTTTGGTTTGGGAATGCAACGTGACTAGGGCGACAGAGGCTCAGGCAACTAGACTTGCAAACTAGGAGGAAACTAGCATATGACGCTTATGGTGCCCAAAAGGCCTATAAATAGAGGGATAACCCTACTCATTTTGTATGCATCTAAACACTTAGAGATAATTTTAGCTCTAGACGTGAAATTAGGTGTGGTCACGCAAGTGGTGGTATTGGCACTCAAGTATAAAGTTATTCTTACGTTGCGTGCAATTGATAATTGTGTGCCAATATTGGTTTGAGTGTTAAAGAGTGTGGGTTTCCCAAGTTCTCAGTTGGAGAACAGTTTGTCATGAAAGTGGTTGTGCAGAACATGCATTCCCGGCTTGGTGAAGTTCACTAGTCTACCTAGAGTTGCATGAAAGTTGGAATATTTCCTGTTACACCCATGGTAAAGATGTATTCATCAGTGGATGAAAATTGGACTTCAAAAGAGCATCTACATACAGTGGATGATACATTTATTAGAGATAATAAAGAGACCTAAAATTCCATAAACTATGAGTGGATCCTTTCCAGAGAAGTGAGAAAATAAAGAGGAAGAAAGTGATCCTTTCCACCGGTAGTGAGCCAGAGAGAGAGGAACCGAGAGTGACCCTTGGGAAGCAGTGAGTTAACCCTAAACATTGTGAAGGCAGTGAGCCTGGGAATAGAATTGATCTATCCTGAAAATTATATTCAGTTAGGATTAGTGGATTTGGTATAACGGCACATCGCCATTGTATTTTCCATGGATGTATCCCAGTTAGGTTAAACCAAGTAAAAATCTATGTGTCTTACTACTTGCTTCCCCGCATTGAATCCAAATCATCATCATCAGATAAAGAAGAAAATAAGTGATCATAATAAACATACAAGTGAAAACAAAGTGACCCTTGTGATTAAGAGATCTAGATCTAGTGGGTAAGAAGAATTTTGAAAAGAATTTCCATACCCTGATTCACCCCCCTCTCAGGGTCTATAGGCCCCTTTTGGACCTAACACACCTAAAGAATAAGAAGAGGAAAGGGTGGGAATCCTATCACCATGAGAACATTCCAAGATTCTAATCAATGAGACAAGGCCTTTCTAAATTCCTGAGTTGACATCAATGGTACCCCCATGTTGCGCGATGATCTTCCACACCATATTATATTCAAGGGATGTATCGTCAAATTTTTGGAATTATCCATTTAAATTTTCCACAAGGACTGGCTCAAAAGTTGCAATTGCACCTTCAACACCCATTACATGACATCATTTTGGGGTATGATGACCTAAATAAGAGTAGTTAGAATAGTATTATATCTTTGATTCATAAACTACATCTTGCTTATGATGATACTCCCCTTCTATTTCAATCCATACAAAATTCAAAAGGACCTTCGAATAATCAACCTCTATATATATTTTAGGGGTAATTGGATGGAACATACCTTTTTTTCTTTGATCCACAAAAGGAAACACCCAAGAAAGCTTCCAATCATCCTAAGAATGGAGGGATTCTTAATGGGGAATGGTGAACTCAGGAGATGAACTGAAATCACTGAGGATGCCAGATCTCAGTTCAAATGGGAGTTGAACGACCACTTAAGAAGATAGAAATGGTAATCATTGAGGAATATAGGGGTGTTCAACCAACCAGATGCCATGTCATCTTCATCTTTGAAATGGATAAGGAAATGTCTTCGATCAAGTAAAAATTCCACCAACAGATGCTATAATCCCATGTTTTATTAATGAATCTATTGAAGGCACCAACCAGGGGGGATTTTGACTAAACTGATCCATCAAGGTATATTCAAGGAGGGAAGAAGCTTTTATGAACTCTGATAGAGAAGTAATCATGGAAGGATATCCTTCTTTGAAACCTAAAACCTTAGAGAATAGGGTAATTTTAGGAAGGTAAGGAATCTATCTTGGGTCAGGGGGAAGGATGATGCCCTGAGCAGGAGTAAAAGAGGAATAAATATTCCCCTCCCTAGGAGGGGGAGGGTCTAGAAATCATCCATAGATGACTAGGTCATCAGAGAGGGTAAAGATTCCAAGATAACATCACTCCATGAAACATTTCCCACCTTTCTATATTTTATTGTAAAAAAATCTTCACTGATAAAAAAGAATTAATTTTTAATTTTTGAAAAAAAAATGAAAAGGCCAGAATTGATCATTCCTTGAATGGTAAACATATTGACGTTGCACATAGACTTTGTGTACTAGTCATTCATGTAAAATAAATTGATCGTGTGACCTCCTCTCATGGTAGGTATACCTACCATGATCACCCTGTATACCTAATACAACCCCTCTTCATAGTCACATCGAAAATTGACTGTGTGTTTATACCGCAACCAAACATGCCTCTTCAGTTCTGCCTATCATGAGCCTCCACTCATAGTCACTTATCCTCTAATTCCAATATAACCTCCCGCACGTGTAAACTACCTTCCATGAAGAAAAATAGAACATGATCCATCACCAAATGGAGAAGGAAACTACCATCAGTCACCATCATTACCATGACTCTTGTAAAGTATCTAGGACTGATGGAATCCAAAGAATTACGTTAGAACTAACTTTACACCAAGAAGCATTAATCCAAAGCTAAAGATATGCATCGTCGATGCACACTTGAACACAATGTGCACTACCAGCTGGAGGTGTGACAAACTCGAAAGATGAGATCCTCTATCACCACACCAAATGGAAGCAGTCACTAGATCTCAATGGATAAGGAGAACATGAAACACATGAGCCGAATAGAGTATCCATTACCACCAAACCACCATCGGAGATTGATTGAATATTCCTCATCCACCGCTATAAAAACCTAAAACTAGATTTTCACTTCCAATGGAGAATAGGAACACCACAGATGAATAACCTACAAGCCGCACCACCCCTCACTGGTTTGAGGACAAATAGCAACCCCCTTGACTAGATGAAGCCAAAAAAATAATAAATTAAAAAAATTATATAAAAAATAAAAACTAAATATATAAGTATAATAAAATAAAATTAACAAAATAATAGTTGTATTTATATATTTTAGGTTTGGAGACCTAGTCCTAGCATTGAATCCTGAACTCAGGAAGAGGTCAGAATTGAAAATCATCATAATCCAAACTATAGTGACATTCAGTTCTAAGACTCATTTGCTCACTTTCAATCAACTAAAATCAAAATCATAATCTATTTTGTTCATCTTTATCCTTACAGTTTCTACTATGTTGTGAAACACTGAATTATTTCACTCTTATTTTTCGTGAGGAACTATGGATCTCGGTCACAGTAGGAACACAAATTAGTTATAAAATATTCTACTAATGATAACTGAATGTGGAAACATGTCAATCATCCAATGAGGAAGAATTCACTGGTGGATGATTGAATTGAGAAACATTATGAAGAACTATAGGATAATGAAGCCACTCATGTGGATAATTTCAAATATGAACAAGAATTGTCAAGTGTGTTCTATAGAAAAGGCACTATTCATGGTGTTGGGAAGTTGGATTCCCTCTTGGGTTCTCTCTAAAAGATCTTCTGTTGTTTCTCAAATTCTTTATTTCATTTTAATTTTTTTTAATAACTCCTAGGATGGAACACTAAGCTCTGAGTGGTTGTACTGAGGATACTCCGCATATCCCCTTATTAGTTAATTGTCTATTTTAACAATTCTAATATCTTATATTAAATTTTGGGATCATTTTGAAGTGAATTGACTATAGTATATTTCTTATTTCTTATACATTGAATTTATCTTTTCTTTTTCATTGGATTACACAAACAATCCACTTATGTGTTCTCCATTACTGATGATCATGGGATGTAGGTTGATTCAAGGTGAATTGAATATATCTGATAACTATGATAGGATAGATTAAATATTTCAGTGATATATTCACCCCTCAAATTGAATCAAAAATTCCAAGAGTGAGTAATCCAATGACATTTCACTGGATTACAGAAAAAATAGGATATTTAAATTTAATAATGGCTTAATAGGAAGGTAAGGGGATATCCTAGGCAAGGCCACATTTTCTTAAATTGATTTTATAACCAATTGAAATAAATCCTACAATACTATTTTCAGTAATTAAACCCACAAAAAACTGAAGCACCTCCATAGTTATGCCATATACAAGGAAAATACTAAGTCCCACTTATACTTCATTCAATTCAGGTTCAAGAATTTTTTTTGATGACTGCCACGTGATAGGTGCATCATCAAAATTAGTATCATTGTTAGAGAGTCTATATTTTTTGATTTATTTTGATTTAAAAATTATTTCAAATGAAAAAATCCAACTTATCTCACACAGTTGGTTTTGATCTTGATGTTGAGAAAACTACTCTAGATATATTACTAACTTTCAGAATCATTGAGGAAGTGGAAAGGGGTTTTTCACTATTCCACTGAATAAATCCTCATCCCCTTCTTCTTCTTCAAACACTAACACTTTAAGAAACAAAATCATGGAAAATAATCGAGCCCAATTGAATAGAACATTATGAGAATTGTATGAACCTAATTTTATTAACAATACCGAGATGCTAAAAATGAATGATCAAAAAAATTGTGAGCTTAAAACCAGAATGTTAACTCAGCAACCTAAGTTTCATGGTTTATGAGGAGAGGACCCCAAAATACACCTTTGATCATTTAGATAGATCTACAACGGATTCAAATATATAGGATCCACCATATCTCATATCAACTAGAAGGAATTTCCCCTCTCCCTTGAAGGATCTACCGAGGAGTGGTTGTACAACATTCAACTATGAGAGATCACCATATGGGATGAACTATGTTGTTCCTTAATACATAACTATTTCTTATCATAGAGGTGTGTCTAGTAGAGGAAGGATATTTATGAAATCAAAATAGCTAGTGGGGAGACATTGTATGTATATTAGGAGAGATTTAAATTAGTAAATTAATCTTATACACATAAAGCCTCTAAAGAAAATCATTTAATGGTATTCATTTACCAAGGATTCGTTGATAGTGACTAGAACCTTTTGGATACATCCTATGGAGGTGTAGTAGTCAAAAAATCATCTTTTGGAGTTAGACACCTCATTAAAATAATCTATAATAATTCTTCAAAATTTGGTATGAGAACTAACATAAGGGGAGTACATGAGTTGAATGGTTCTAAATCGCTCTATTTTGATAAAATTGATTAAATAATATCTATTTTGAAAAAATCTAGTTCTAGATAATGTGTAGGAAATAACATCCACTATACCCTCTCGATTAATCCAGCTCTATTTCTCTTATTAACACTTCACATATGGGTGTAATCATGTTCAAGAAAGATATGAAGTCGTGTACTATACACCATACCAGCAATATTCAAGATAAAATCAAGGAGTATGATATTACTCCAATATTCAAAATGGATCTAGAAACAAACAATTTCATGTAACACCCTTTCAATAAGTATTTCAAAAAAAATTCCAATCACCACAATTTCAAATACAAAATTCTCAAGATTTTATAAGCTACCAATTAAGGCAAGCTCAATAATCCTCACTGAAGGACCTGTTAAAAGAATTTGTGATGATTGTTGGATAGATCATATCTACCATCAATGAAATTAATTAATGAAACATAGGTAAGATTAATTAAAAATCTATTCCCAACCCTAGAGGAAATGTTATCACTGTTGCACGGAGGAAAAGAACGGATCTGGAAAGCAATGAAAATTAACCATCCCAAGAAGAAGACATAATTTGAAATCCCATTGAACCAAAACAAATTAAACCTACCAAATAAATAAAAGAATACGTTCTACAGGAAACACCCCTAATCTGGACTGGAAAATATAAGATGAAAGACCCACTTGAACCCCAACCACCCATCCCTATAAGAATGAAATAACCAAATAATATCTCTGAAGTGTGACTACAACATGATAAGCTATATTTGTTTAAGAAAGTGGAAATCAACAACCTCTACTAGATTCCATCAACCATATACCATGGTGTGAAAATTTTATTAAGGATATGTTGACTAGAATAAAAATATATGAGGTAATGAAATGGTAAGTAAAATTAAAAATGTTTCAACTATTTTAACCCCAAAAATATCCTAGAATTTCCAAGATATATAAATCATTTAAATCCCATACACCATTGATGATATTAAATTTTCCAATGCATTATATGATTTAGGAGAATTGATAAATGTTATTTCATACTCAGTCTACTCATATTTGTAGATATTAGAACTCAAACCCACCTGAGTGGTTTTACACCTTACCAGTATAGCCACTGCCTACCACATAGGTGTTTTAGAAGTTGTCATGGTAACTGTGAAAGGTTATCTATTCTTTGATGATTTCTACATCCTAGACATAAATAAAGAAAAAGGTAACAACATTTACCTAATCATCTTAGGAATTATATTTCCCCAAAATGATAAAACAATCATTAATGTTAATGAAGGAATAATCTCTATGACCATTTCTAAATAAAAAAAATATTTTAATTTACTAGTCTCAATGAAATACCCTCATGAGGAACAGACTAATTTCGTTTTAACCCATTTTTAAGTGTCATGTTTTTATAAAAATTATAATTAATGTTTGGATGATATTATTTTATTAAAAAATACTTTTGAAACTCGGTATATTTTATCCGAAATTATTTTTGAAAATAAGTTTTATTTGGATGATTTTTTAAGTACAAAATATTTTGATGGAATTAGTGATAAGTATTCAGATAATTCACTTGAATTTACTATGTTATCATCTATTTTACTTATATATGTTGCAAGAAATGATGAAATATCTATTGATTTATAGGAAATCGATGGTCAGTCTACTAAAAGAGTGTACCTGAGGTTTGGGAAAGAAATTGGTAATAGGAAGCTATATAATATAAATCTGAAGAAACAAGGCATGAAATCCCACTAGAACACCCTATAGTCCAAAATAATAACAAAATTTATCCATGAAAAAATCACTGAGAAAATAATCCTATAAATTGGGGGGAAAATACTATTTTACTCTTCAAGAATGAAGATAATTCTTGAAAAGAATCATTCCAAGAGTACTAAAACTTATACAATAACTAAAATTATTCCATATGGTGTAGTGAAAATCATGGGAGCTAATTCACAGAACCCATTTAATTTGAAGGGTAAAATGATGATGTATTTCAATGGAGATCCATGGAAGGATCCCATAGAGGAGTCGAAACTCTTCAATACTTCCATCAACTGAATGATGTCATATTTTCTCTTTCCTTCACACTATATAACATACTTTTTTGGAACTAAATTTTTTAAAAATATACAGGCTGCAATTAAATAGTATAGTTTATATTCTAAGCATGGGGTAAAGAGATAATGTAATTTTAAGATGTAACTATCATTTTTGTTTTTAATAAAAAAATAAAAAAATAAAAAAATTTAAAGACAAAACAAAAAAATTTCAATTCTTTTTTGGGAACCTGTACATAGCTCTATAAGATTTGTTATTAGATTTTATAGAACCTGAAGTGTAGATTAATAAATAAATAAATAATCTTCAAAATAAAATTTATAAAAATATATGCAACAAAAATCCCTATTTGTAAATGATGTACATGGATTTAATTTATTTATTTATTTTAAAAATTTCCTTAAGCTATATTGAAAAAATCATTGCGATTTTTGAACTCCAAGTGATTGTGAGGAAACTGATCCTATTGTTTAATCTTGAAAGATCAAATGATTGAAAAAATGTAATTGTTTTCTTCGGATTTGATTTTTAAATATTTTCATGATTTTTGATAGGAAATTGAAATTCAGAGCTACTAGGGACTGTCATAAATGTTTATTCCTATCCAAAGAGGATTTCAGCCATCTTGGCATCATATTTCTAATACGCTCACTTCTTGAGAGAATCTTGGTATTTGATTTATAAAATAGAACTTGTGTTTATTCTCTCTTAAATATTTGGAAATCATGTGGTTCCTTCAATATGGTTGTGGAATTCTATTATTATTACCCTCATTCTTCATTGAGACCTACCTTGAATATTTATCCTAGTTAAGCCCTTAGATAAGCAAGAATGTCCTTCTAGGTTTAATCCATATCAAAGTCTAAATTATCTTTACCTACCCTCACTCTAGAATATAATTTCATGATTCATTTGAGTTTAAATGTTGGGGAATTGGGTTTCCATGTGTTTTTCTTTAGGAATCATTGCCTATTAATGGGACTTTGAGAAGTATGAGTCTTCATTTTTGGGTATCTGAGAGATAGAAATGGGCATGAGTCACCTATTGTATGTTCTATTTTTCTAATAATATTCTCCTAAAAAATAATGTACAAAATGAAAAACAAAGGGAGTGAGTTATTAAAATTAATTATCCCTATTTGAATGATTTATGACCCTAATAAAAGAAAAGGGAATGATCATTATTCATTATATTGATATAGTTAGCTCATTCCCCTTTAAAAAAAATGAAAGTAAAAAAGGTACATAAAAAGAGGAGACTATGATGAAACATTTTTTTGGATTCATTTAATGACTTATTCCCAATGTACATAAGAGTATATTGGGGAGTATGTGTGTCACATATTTTATAGGTGGGTTTGATATAGGATTATTCCATGAATTTATTGATTAATCATGCTTTGTGTTTCAAGATTAAAACCTTCCTCTTTCTGCCGATGCATTTTTTAACGCTTTCCCACAAACCACAAATCCACTGAATAACCTTTTCAAATACCATATGATTGATTGTATTTTTTATGATTAAAAATGTGTAGAGATGAGAATTTTCCTAAGTATATATTAAATAATCATTTCCCATGTATGAGCATGACTCCATATACAACAATTCTCTTAACTGGAGAGTGGTAGTGTATGCAGGTGAGGTAGGTCGCAAAATGTTTTTGGTTGGATTTTCAAGGTTGGATATTTTATCAATAAGATAATTCCATTCCTTTTAAATAAATCACATTTATAAAGAAGGATGTATTTTGTTTTGAAATAAATAAAAAAATCATCGCATTCCTCTTGGATATTTAAAAAGTTTTTCTAGCACAACTTTTTATTTCATTGATTTATCTTCATTTTGAATTGAAATTTCATTGAAAATATATTTTTAAATGTGTAAATATGTAAATAATTGAATAAATTTAATTAATTGAAAAACAATTATCTTGATTGAAATAGTTCAAGTGTGGAGGAGTGATGTGAGCTGAAATATATTCTTAAAATTCTTTGTCTACTTTTCTTTAAAATTGCCCCCAAATTCAATCCAATTCCAAGTAAAATCAGTGTTTTTTATTTTAAAAATTTACAACATAGTTTTTAATCGAAAAATTATTTCTTTTTATTTATTTTATTTATCATTGTAATTAAATTTGGGAATCCATACAATTGATTTTGAAAATGTTTTTTTTAATTTGAGATAAAACTATAAATATTCAATATTGAACATAGAATTGAATTTATAATTAAAATTTTAAATGGGTTAATTTTTTAGCACAATTGATATAAATAATTTTTGAATTATATAAAATCTAGATTTTGGAATAAATGAATTTGATTTTAAATTTTAGAAACTGATTTTATTTTTGAAAAATCATATTATTAATTAGTTGATTTAAATGAATTTTATGTTTTTAGAGTTCAATATTATGAGGGTAAAAGTATGATTTTAATTTCTGTATCCTTTCTATATTTTATTGGGAAAAATTATACATTGATAATTATGAATTATTTTGTATAGGTTGAAAACAAATGCAAAGGCTAGAAGTGACCATGACTTGATTGTCCATCATACTGAGCAGCAGCATGTGTAAAATTAGTTGACTATACATGATTAGAAATTACATAAAGTTAATAATAAATTATCATATAATGAAAAATAAAACTTACAATGAAACCCCCTCTCATGGTATGTATACCTATCATGATAACCCAATGTACCTACCACAACCCCTCTGCACTGTCACCTAGAAAAATGATTGTATGCCTATACCCTAATCCACCATGCCTTTGCACTTCTTCCTACCATGAGCCTCCATCCATAGTCACTTCTCCTACACCACCACTGTAACCCACCATGCCTATACACTTCTTACCATGAAGAAGAACCAACCCTGAGGTCAAGGTTGACAAGGTCATCATGAAGAAAAAATGAACCAAATCTACCATCGAATCGAGATGGGGACCACCAGGAGTCACCACCACTGATATCCCTCCTATGAATTCACCCGGACCAATATAATCTCTAGGAATCAACCAGGACTACCTTACAACCATGAAAACTCATACCAAATCTTATGAACTATACCACTGAGACGCACTCAAACCCAATTTCCACTACCAGCTAGAGGTACAACAAACCTGGAAGCTGATATCTATCCCCACTACACCAAATGAAACTAGTCACCGGTGCTCGTCGAAGAAGGAAAATATTCACCTCCACTAGAGAAGAATAACTCATGAGATACACCACCCCTCTCTGAGCCGAGGTTGAAAATATTCCAACCCTGAGTTGATGAAACCACAAAACGGTGAAATAAAAAAATATAATAATAAAATTAAAATAAATAAAAAAGATATATATATATATATATATAGTTATAATAATATAAAATTTATATATTTATTGAATTATTTTTCTATTTGTAGGATTGGAGACCCGATCCTAGAATTAATGCCCGGTCTTAGGAGGAGCCCAAAATCGAAGACCATCTCAAGGCCAATTGTAGTAACATCCAAGACCGCGTATCAATGTGACATCGAACTAATTTATTTAGTCAGTTTTTGTCATTATACGAAAAATTTACACTATAATATTATCATCAATTATAAGTGGTTGGGTCAAGTATCATCCTATAACAAATCCTTCCTAACAAATTCACAATATTCATAAATTTCTATTATCTTCCAATAGTTATAATGAAAAAACGCCACTAGTTATGAAATAAATTCATTCAAATTTTGGTTACTTTAGAAATTAATAAGAAATCCATATCTTCAACCAGTAGAAAAATATATAGACAATATATCTCACTCATTAGGAATATATATCCCATAAATTACCCAGTGAATAATCATTGTGGTTCTAGGAATACTCTTACTCACTACATACAGACCCTTGTAGGTCATTTTATTCTTCTCAGCTCTGAAGGCTCAGGAATTCATTTTTTTAGATAATAAAACTCTACATCTTTAGGAACTATTTCTTCTTCCTTTTCTTCTTAAAATCATACACCACACCTTTCTCGATTTCCCTACTTCAATAATTCTCAATGATAATATTTTATCATCCCCATATTTCCAATTTTCAAAAGCCATCATTTACTCAAAGGATCTTCAGTCAAGAACACTAAATTATATCCATTATAATCAGTATAAAAATAATGAAAATATAATATAAATTTAATACAATATCCAAAATCATGATCATAAAATTTACACATATATTCCCCCCATGATAATGTGTTAGATTCTCAAAAGATATCCAACATGGATAAGACCTCTATATCGAGTTCAAAAATTACCATATATATCAAAATACCCACCACAAAAACTTCAAATCATAAAATAAAAAACTCATCAATATTAAACTAATTCGATCTTCATAGAAACACAATCGAGAAAATTTTAACTTTTGTATACAAAAACTCCCAAACTAGAAAATATTTAAAGCACAATAATTCTTATAAAAATAGAATAAAAATATTCCACACACTTGAAAATTATATTTCATCCTGGATTTATTAGAATATGTTTTAGAAACTGAATAATAGAAAATAATAATCCCATTTATATATTTATTGTTATTAAAAATAGATATAAATATTTTGATTTTTCTCCAACTATTCATTCTCAAATACTTTAATATTTTCTATCATGTGAGGATCATGGAATCTTAATTTTTCTTAAACAAAATTTTAATTTTTTTGTTTTTTTATAGTAAAGTATGACTTCACAATCACCAGGTTTAACTTTCCTCATAATATTATATTATAGGAACTTTTATTTTGTCAGTCTGTTTACTAGTGTATGAAGTCTTATGTGACCTTCAAAAAGTCATAAATGATCCCTTGAAAGTATGAAATTTCCCATGATGTCTCATGTGGAATATTGAATCCATGTGTTAGGAGTTGTGATGTCTTATAGGGAATATAAAAGTACAATGAAAATGAAGTATAAGTTCATACAAATTGATAGAAGTCATTCGTGATCAGTCAAAGATTTACAAGAGTGTTACTAATATATTATGAAGTAATACATTTCTAAATTTTAGCTATCCCTAAAGTATTATACTAAACTCAAAATAAAAAAATAAAAAAACATAAGGTTTACATACTTCCTCTAAATTCAAACATTCAATAATGAATTCTTTTAATAAAACTCAAAAGTCATAGGAAATAGAATTTTCCATTTTTTATTGATGGACACAAAATTCCCAAGGACTTCAAAAAATCATTGAACTTCCTCCAACTCAATTGTATATATTCCAAAACATTTTAAAAACAATCTAATCATGTTAAAACATATTTTCCAAAATTTCTCTCAAGAGGTTAATAATAAAAATAACAACCATCAATAAGCCTGTGGGGGACTTCATGATCCTTCTTTGGTTTTTTTTCAACCCAAATTCAACACCTTCTAAAAGCTACTTAGACACATTGCTAGTAATGTCAAACTCACTCCAGATAAATTAAATCATGTCCAATATCAAATAACATAAATATTTACACAACACCATAGGATAATATGAGATTTTAGAGAATTTTATCTTTAATTTAAAATAAAATTTTGGATAGGTTATTCAAATGATATTTTTATAGTCTCTTCTAACTCCTCAAAAATCATTCCCCTTTTTTCAATAACCATTGCTTTGGATAACCAAATATGTTCATACTCCTCCTTTGATAATATCCACCCTCTATAAAAAATAAGTAAGATTTATGGAACTTTTCTTCTCCACCTTCTAAAATATAATACAAATCCTTACTAAAGTTACTTCCATATGTTTTTAATTGAGAGGGGAAATATGATCCAAAAGTTTCATCCTTATGATATAAAACCACTCCTTTGGGAATTATTTGTTAAAAAAATCCACAACATGTTCCTTACTAAAAACAAACACAAGATTTGCATCACCTTCTATCAACTTCTTTTCAATAAACTAATATATGAGATAAATTTTCATTGATTGATTTTGTTGAACAATATTTTAAGAAATATCGATAGCACTTTTACAGTCACAAGAAATTTGGAGTGGCATCTCATCTTTAACTCTCAAATCAAATAGTTGGGCCCGTATATAGATTATGTGTGTACAAGTATGTTTGGATTATATGTACTCATCCTTTAATATGATAAATTTCACTAAATGTTTCTTCTTCATATAACAATCCACAAAACAATCACCATGAAATAATGTTACACATAAAGTTGAATTTTTGTCAACAAAATCCCCTACACATTCGGTATTTGTGAAGACTTGTAAAGTCAAATCAAAACTAGTTATGTTTAGTAGGTTTGAATTTTTTTTTGTATCTCAATATTAACTTAGATATTTTCATATGAAATTACTATGTATATATTTTAAATCTATCACATAATTTCATATAAAATAAAATGTTAGGTTTTGAAGTTGTTAAGTAGTGAAAGATTCCAATCAACTTCCTATATTTCATTTGATTCACTTAATTTTTAACTTCAAACATGGTTCTCTTAGTTATAATAATAATAGGAATATAAATTACTTTTAAATATTCTATTCCAAACCTTTTAAAAATATCTACAGTATTTTAGTATGTAAAATTTACATGTTCCATAAATACTATGATAATAATAGTACATGTGGATAACTCCTTCACAATGATATTGTTATCAACTTTTCCCTTTCAAAATTTCATACCTATCAAGCATAAATATAGATTAGAATACAGAGATATAAGGACTAGTTTTAGGCTATATTGAACTTTCATAATCCTTTACACATTTCTTTTATATTTTTCAAGAAGAAAACCCTTAAGTTTTCAATAAACCCCACTTCTTCAATATCACCATTTAAGAAGTTAAGTTTAACATTCATTTGATAAATTATATAATTTTTTTGGGTTACCAATTCTAATAATATGTAATTTTATATTAATTATTAATAATGGTTAATGAAATCATCAATCTATTCCATTTGAGAATCCCCCTTTTGATCCAGCCTTACTTTATTCCTTGTGATATCGCTTTTCCCATTAAGTTTTTTTATAAAAACCAACTTTGTCACAATTATATTTTTATCAAGTGTTGGAACTAACTCCCAGGTGTATTTTATTTCAATTTTATCAGGTTAATCATTCATTTTATTAATCCATTCTTTTTTCTCAACTACCTCATAAACATTTTAAAGTTTAACTTGATAAATAAGCGTAGTTTGGTTCTTGGGTACTAACCTCATTATACTTTGGACAGGTACATCTTTTTGTAATATAATATTTTTTGAATCAACATATTTCATAGATATTATATGCCTTAATATATAATTTTTAGTACCTTATTCATCATTGTTCTCATGTGAGTCAATATCAACCACAACCTGCCTATTTCTATCTTGCTCGACAATCTATTTTTTAGAATTATATATGTTTTTTTCTCTAGTATTTTCATATTCAAGATTAATAAACACATCTATTTTGTACTGATTTTCAATGAATTTTTCATATGAAAAATATAACTACCTATGTTTATTGTTTCTAAATAATCTATATCTTCTGACCTTAGAAATATTTCCCATGGATATCCATTCTTCTACTTTTTCTTCAAACATTCTCATATTTATATAATGTATCATCATCTAAAAATGGATTTCAAATACTTTAAAGTATTGTACAATTGGTTTTATATTATACCACAGCTCACATTATGTCTTCTAAGTCTCCTATATCAATAAGAAATCGTTCTGAATGTATATAGTAATGAAAAGATCTCATCTCCAAAAGAACATTGACCTTTTTTAGCTAACATGGTTATCATATCTCTAAAATGATTATTTTTTTTATGCGCACCATTTTTTTGGGGGGGTTGTGGTTTTATATATTGATTTCTTATCCCATTATTTTCTAAATAAATATAATAAGAATTGGATGTTTATTACTTTCTCTTAACAGGCCTCACCTTTTTTCTGTAGACACCAAACACTATCTCAAATTGTCCTCTAAATATTTGTAACATATGAAAAGCATCTGATTTATAATTAATAAAGATAAAATTATTAAAATAGGTATATTCATAAAATAATATAATAAATAAAGTGAACTCTTGGTTGAATTTCTTTTAATAGGGCCACATGTATCTGAATATAAGAGTTCCAATGGTCTATTAAAATAAATATTCAAATTTTTGTATATCCCTTGCACCATATTCTCTTTTCAATATGTGACACCCAAAAAATATTTCCCTTTTATTTTTTGGAAGGTCACTCATCACATGATGTCTATAAATATTACTCATGCACTTTTTTCATAGATGGCCAATTATTTTGTGCCATAGGTTGTTTTCATCCATGGCACTCAAATAACATGAGTTGTATAGATCAACAATTTGAAATAAGTTCTTGATTATTCTTTCATACATTTAATAAATCTTTTATATTTGGAAATTTTTATGACACATGACTTCTTAAAAAAATTAAAATTATTTATTTCATCACATAATTACCTAAAACTAAGAAAATTGGTTCTCAACCCTTTGACAAATAATACGTTTTTGAATTTGAGTATATTTGACTCTATCTCAATTGTGAGGAGTTTTTTGATTCACAATGAAAAATTATGTCCAAATATAAATACTTCTTATTCCTAATCTTCCATATTTTTAAATATTTAGGTGTCTCCATTCATGTGTAAAATAAAACCACTATCAAGGATCCATAATCTTCCTCTCTTACATTCCTTCAGTGCCACTTCAACTAAATGAATTCTCTTCATGATTTTTTTTTAACATAATTTCACATTTATCTATAGGATAATTGTCTACAGAAATTTTCCATCCAATCCATAGCATAATTCCCTAGTTTTTAAAATCTACCACAAACTTATTTCAAACTTTAAAACCTATTTTTGGTAGTCATGAATGAGAAAATTTTATTCACATCCTTATTCTTATTTATATATTCATCCATTTTCACTTCAAAACCATTCCAACATGAATCATGACTTATTACAGGTCAATACATATTAACTAAAATGTGTAGGATTTTTAGTTTAATATCCCATAACACAAACAATATCCACTAAATCTGAATATTTATTTATAGGTATAGGTATGAATTGGAAACTATATTCTAGATTCTTTCCTTTAATATCCAGATCTTCCCTGTCATGCTTCTACTTCATGGAGGTTTATTTTTCTTAAAATATCCACTCTTTTTTAGGTATGTAATAGTTTTTATCATAATATATTATAATATTAACTTGGAAATATTTTTGTTTTTTTCCTATGGAATACCCAAGAGGGGGTGAATTGAAAATCTAAGAAAAAATTCTATTTTGAAAATAAAAACCTCAAATCCTTTAAATTTTTAGTACCAATATAGTTAGAAAATATATTGGGTATATATAATTTGGTGCTTTGAAATAGTCTCAGAAAGGATTCATCAATACCGAGTTAAAATAGTTTGAAATTAATTTAACTTTTAAAATGATTTTACTCATAATAAGAAAGGTGTATATATCAATTATAAGTGTTAAGTATCAAATTATATCTTGCATTCATATTTTTAAAAACTCTAACTAAAAAAATTGAGTAAATTTAAAATAAGTTGGGAAAAAAATTTAAATCACACAGTGGAATTAAATAAGAGGTTAGCTACAAGGTAGGGCTTATTCCTATCCACCTGAAAGTGCGACATTACCCAGAAAATTTATTAAAACATAATAAACATATCCACAAAATGGATCGAATTTTTTAAAAACAACTACACATAAGGTTGTACAAGATTATCCAAGAAACTTTTGTAGTTATTCATGTGAAGAAATAATTAGGTTAAATATGAGTAGAGACTATCCTAGTATTATATTTTATAATACATGAGGATTTCTCAACAAATATTAATTAGAACAAGAAAATTTTAAAATTTAAAATAAATATTGAGGGTTAATAAATTGTGAGAAGTTCTAATTACTTAAATATCTGATTAAGTTAGGTTAATTAGTAATGTTCTCCTCCTTGTAATTTTGTTTAGAGATCTCAATATAGAGTATTATTGAAAATGTGGCTATCAAATAAGTTGGTTCAATTTCACCTAAAAAACAAATTGAAATAGTTTAAAAGAAAATAAGTATATAGATCGTGGAAAATCACCACACCCATGCACAAGCAAAGATTCATCAATTTTATTGATTTTCCTTCTCAAAGTATTCCTTGAGGTATAATTATACTCAAAATAACAAGCCTTAACCACTATAACATGTTTAATTAAATTATAAAAATTACCATCATGTATTTTTACGTTAAGAACTATATATATATCACTCACGGTTAATGAAAACTCTTTTCATGTGGTAGCACCATCATGCGGTCTCTATGAGTTAACATATAGTAGCTCTATGACATAACCCAATTTTTAACCATTGTTAGTTTAGTTTCTATATTTAGTTTAATAAAATGTGCAGTTAATCAATAATAAATGTGTGATTGATCTAAATGTTAGAGAAATTGCGATTTTATTCCATGGGCAATTAATATTCATTATGTGGTCGATGATTTTCTCATTGTAGTATCTTCAAAACATAGATAAATATCAATTCTATCATGGTCAGTTGAATTTATTCATATGGTAGTTCAATGCATTTTATATTTTCTCAATTTGAATTATGTGGTAGGTCCAAGACTTTTGATTATATTGGTTTTCTTCCTCATGATCGATATTATTTCATATGATTGCTTGGCTTCAACATGGAGTCACTTGAATTCAACATGCTATTTATTGAAACATAGAAACATTTTTTCACAATTTATTAGATTCACATATAGTCTATCATCAATTGAAACATGAATTACTATGTTCGGTCTTATTTTTTATATCGTTGATCCATACTGAGTATATTATTAACAAAAAAACTAATTTTTAACGTAAAACACAGAATTCATTTTAATCATGGAAAACATGTTTTTAATCATTAAAAAAATAAATTATTCATGTAATCCAACAATATTCCCTTATCTTATGACTAAAAATCATCATAACATAACATTCAAATTTAAAAAACATAAAAAAAATGTCATTTTGAAGTTCAAAACCAAAATTTTTGGATTATTCTTCAGTTACTGATATATTTATCTGCCTTTATGGATTATCATAAAGATAATAAATGATGAGAACATACATTGAAATGAATTAATAGAGGAAAATATCACATAATTTAATCAATATAAAAAAATTAATTTAATTTAAAATAGATTAAATAAAAATTAAAAAATAAAATTGGTTCCCCGTCAGAGATCCTAATCATAATATAAATCGTAATCTTTAATTATCTAGGGGATTTGACATCAAAATATTATTTTCCCTTTCCTTGAGGTTTAAGAGTGGGCTGGGAAAAAGAGTATGAGGATCACCAAAAACAATACCCTTAATAAGAGTTATAAGATGTTGTACAGCTTAAATAAGGGTGAAAGGTTAGAGGCACATAAGGTATAAGTAAGGTTGTTGGTACTACCAAGGAATTATGAGCACTATATAGAATGGGTTATATAAGCTAAGTTAACTCTTCTAAATATCTAGAGAGTTAATCTATAATATCTTTAAAGATTCCCTTATTCAGTGTAAATAGATCCAAGAGAGGTTCTAACCAATTGATCTTATATACCTGATCTTTAAAATACTAAATTACTGGAGGCATCTTTAGTTCACCATCTAAGCAACTAAAAAGTGACTTCAAATCACTCTTTCTGGAGATCCTACTCAGGTAGATATTTTTTGTATTCATTTTTATTATTATTTCTTTACTAGTTGTCTGAGCATCTATTTTGAGTAACCCAATTTTCTCAGAAACATGGTTTTGGAATTGACAGAGCATCATCTCCTTGTTATTTTGAAAACCATCCAACATGACTTTTATATATTTTAAAAAAAATAATTTAACAATGATTCATTAATAGTAGTATGTGCTGATGGAGAAAGGCGTATTGGAGTAGAAAATATAAAAACATGTGAAAACAAGATGAGATATCTATGATCTAGACATATCTTCATATCCACAATATCATCATTAATAACTCAAACTTACTATTGAAACCTTTAAATGTTGTTTGATGTATGATAAATATTTATAAATATCCAACGTTATATTTGATTTACAATGGATGATATTTAAAAATATAGATATTTTTTCTTAGAGGATTCAAAACATGATCCAAAATCTTAAAAAAATCTTTTAACATGATAAAAAAAATACACCTTAAATTCTTTTATTTCATTCTAAGTCAAAAATATAAAGAATGAGGAGGAAGAGGCAGGGTTATCATTCTTAGAATTGGAATTCATACCTGCTTCTTCCATTTCTTAAAAAAGGGTTCCCTTTATCTTATCATAGATAAATCTAATATTTAACGACCACTTATGAGATATAACATATCAACATGAATTTATAGACCAATTACAGCCGATTTTTCAACATCAGTAACTTTTATAGGAGTAGGTCCAATCATGTAATCTAAAATTTCTTCCACTATTTTGTGCATCCTCTGTTCATCCTATAAGTTGGGTATTAGAGAGTTTTTCTCATTCATCTAATCAAGATCCATTCTTTTAACCAATAATCCTTTAATAGTTTTTGGTGCAACATAAATGGAAGGTGTAAAAAGAATGTAATATCCACCATGGTCAGGTGTACTACCTCTCTCATGAGGGTCATCACCATAATAGGTCTATGTACTTTATAAAAATCATATATCTAGTGGAATTCTCCCACTAATATAGTTGAGTGATAAAAATAGTTGAATATCCCCCTTTTTCTTCCACTAAAGGGGTCCTTTTCTCATTGGACTCATTTTCTTCTTTACATTCTTCTTTTGATTCTAATAGGGGAATAAACACTTTTCTAGAGTCATTGTTATTATCTAAATACTGTGAAAAAATTTCACCTTAAGGATCTATCTAAGATTATTGAGTATCCTCAAAACTATCATCACTCAATTCATATTCATGAGAGGGTAGAAAATCATGAGACTCAAGAGGTCCATAATAAAAATAATAATCACTTGTTCTTAACATAGATTTAGTTGGATAAATATACACTTGATTGGGAGTATAACACTCCTCTTCCACATAAACTCTCGTTACTTTATTATTCAAATTAGAAATAGCTTCTTTGAAAACATTCTCAGCACAAGTAGTATCCATTTTTTCCCCAAACACATGTGTATCCCTATCCCTTTAAATGGATAATTATTCCTCATAAGAATACTTGTCTAATTAATTAGGTTATAAACCTACATTTTTTATCATTATGCCTCAAGTGATTTGAAACTGTATTAAATTTTTCATAAAGCTTCAAAGGTTCAATCACTCATATCTTCTTCCAAGGATTCCAGTTAACCTTCATTCTCTTATAAATAGTATGATGTAAAAATATCCCACAAGAATCTATACAGATATCTCCCTATGAGTAACAATTATTTTTAAATCCAACAAATATAAAATAAATTTTGGATAGGAAAAAGGGTTAAACAGAGAGGATGGATTACAAAGTTCTACGAAACACCTCATAAGTTATCTAGTAAAAATAATCTATACACCATTATACATCAAATATAAAACTAATAGAGCCTTCTACCTTAGTATAAAAAACTACCCATTTCCAGGGAAAATCTGATAATAGATAAGAAAAACTTGTAAGCTACACTCACCATCTAATTCTATAGAAATGGGACTCATGTGGTTTCTATCTTTAATCAGCTTCAGTATTTCTTTCTCATATACAATGTTTTCATGTCCTATAGGATAGTAACTCCATAAATCTTTAAAATCACCATTAAGAGTCACTTTAAAACACTTTTCCTATGTATTATATGTAAATAAAATCTCCTATCCATTGAAAAAGTTTTACATGAATTCCTTTCACTCTTCACCATCAAATTCCATATTCATATAGAAATACTTTAATAACCACGTATAGTATAGCCTACCAAATTCATTGAACCATTCATCCAAGAAATAAATCTATAAATCATTCCATTAAAAAGATATTATCAATTTTATCCTTTGATCATAGATCTCTTTATTAGGTATAACCAAATTATTGGAGAGTTGTAGAAAACATGACTCACCAGAAACACTTGAGACTTATTTTCTTTTCTTCAATGTGACTAATCATCATCAGATACAAGAACTAAAGCTTTCTTCAGACATACAAAAATTTCAAGGAGGCTATGGGATCCTTGAAAGTATTGAGATCAATGAGGGTTTTGTTTTTAAAGGATTTATGGGTTTGAGATGGTTCAAGCCTTAGAGAAATCAATTCAAATTCTAATTTGGGTGTGTTTATATAATTTAGAGATTTAAATAGTAAAGTGTGGGAAATATAAAATTATATATATAACATAAATTTATATGGTATCTTGGATAATCATGAGACTTTAAGCATCTTAAAATATTACAATATCATGAATTACCACGTGAACAAAACACAATGAAATCCTTACAAGGTAACATGAGTTTATACGGTATATTGACCTATCACACATTTAAATTCTAAAAGGATTATCACATGAGATTAATATGGGAATGGTTTACTGACATACCATATTTATAACCTTTAATTTTTTTAGATATTCATGGTAGCTTGACTTACAACATGCTGTTTCCATACCAAAGATTAGTCCATACAGTTACTTGGGAACTTTATGAAAAAAAAGTATATATCTAATATTTAAACAAAAAATAATAATCATGAGTAATTAATAATTCCAAATTCTTGTATGATATAATTTAATATCTCAATATTCAAAGGTTTTATGTAAATGTCATCAATTTTTCCTCAGTACCTATTAATTTAAGTTTAATATCCCTCTTTTTAAAATGGTCTCTCAAAATGTGATGGCTTATATCAATTTGTTTAGTATTTTAATGAGATACATGATTCTTGGAGATGTTTATAGAACTTTAATTATCAAAATTAATTGGGAAATGTTTGAATTGATAAGAATAGTCTCGTAATGTGTTTTTTATCAATAGAATCTTTGTATAGAAACTTCTGGTGGCCATGTACTCAGCTTAAAATAGGACAATGAAACAGAGTTCTTCATTTTACTACACCAAGACACTATAGACTTTCCAAAAAGTGACATATGATGAAGGTTCTTTTTCTCTCTAATTTACAGCCACAAAAATAGAATTAAAAATTACGAATTCAAATAGTGACCTCTAAGTAAAATAACCCTTTTTTTATTTTTTGTTATTTAAAAATAATTTTACAATAATTTAAATGTGATTCCCTAGGGTTTACTTAAAAATGATAAAACATAAATAAACTAAAAATAATACACATTTCTCTAGTAGTTAAGTTCATTAAACTCTCAATCATACCTCTATAAATAGTTTAGTCAATTGGTTTCCCAATTTCATCCAAATATATTTTACATCTTGTACTCATTAGAGTATCACTGCCTTTATTTCTATCTAAACCATCTTGTTTTAAAAGATCATTGGAGTATTCAAATTGATTTAGAGTAATTTCTTATTTATTTTAAAAAATATTAATTCCATGAATTAATCTGAAATCATCCATTAAACTCTTTTCAAATTAATTTTGTTTTAATTTATTTAATTAAATGTATAAAGAGTTTTTTGATAGATCAAAAATAATCTCGTGAATATAGATTTGAGTAACCAAAAATATGTTCATGTTCTATTAATAAATATATTAGGATAATATATACATTTTTAAAATCCATTTGAAATTAAAAAATATATCATCCAGTTATACCATGCTCTATGGGCCTACATTAAAGCATAAAGTTATTTTGAAAGATTAAAAACATGATCTGGTAAATGATTGTAATAAAATTTAGCGAGGGGTTTTGATAAAAACATCATCAATAATAAAACAATTTAATAATGAACACTTAAAATCTACTTGATATAGTGTGAAATTAATATGTTTCCTATATGTTAATAGTATTTTTCTAAAATTAGTAGTTTAGGGATAATAATCCTTAAGATAAAAACCTTTAAGCAGTCTAAATGGTATTAGTAGATAATGAAATTTATAATTGGTGTAACACCCTGATATTTTTACTAAATATATATTTTTTTAAATAAATTTATTTCTTGGATTTCTTGTGTTACACGTAACACCGGTTTATCTTTCGTTACAGACAACACTGAGTTTCTACGAAACATTATTTTTTATTGTAATTATTTAAACAAGACAGTTATAACCTAGACATTAGAATGGTGGGTATGAACATGATTAACTAAATTATGAAATTATTTTTTACACTTTTATATATAATTATTTGACCAATTAATTATAAATTAATATAAAACTCTTTTTAAAATAAAATAATTTTTTTTTCTTAGATACTATTTACATGTGCACAAGTGTGTTTTATACCAATAAATAAAAAAATAAATATTATTAGATTATATTAATGAAATACATATATGCTAAACTCAATATAATGTATAAAATTCTTCTTATGTGTTTTCCACACATGATTTGAGAAAAAAAATCCAATTTTACATATAAAAGAATTATTTTTCTAAAAAGGAAATTTTCCGGACTTTTGATGGCGCACTTTTTAAAAATATTTATTTTTATAATTATATAATTTATATTTTAAAAAATAAACCTATTATTTGAAATAATAAAATCAAAATATACTTTTGTTGAATTTTTGGGGTTTTCTAATAAGTTTCATGTTTTCAAGAATAGTGAAAAATACAGAATTTTAATTGAAAATATATTTTTCATCGGAATAATTTATTGTGTAAAAATATATTTTTTATTATTTTTATGGTATAATTAGGTCATGTTTTTTCAGTTAATATACTATAGGTCATTGGAATCAATTTCATATTGAATTTTTATATAAAAACATTTCAATCTTTTGAACGTGTTCACTTTCATAACTTGTTTCCATACCCTATCTACTGGATTAATTTTAAATTAATTTTATCCATTTATATTTTTTTTCTTTTTAAAAAAATTGATACCATAATTTTAATAAGAATATATAAATTTAGTAAATATTCTCTTTTTATTTTTGGAAAATAAAAATAGTAACATTTGTAATTTTTGTTACGTGGACAAAGGGAAAAATTATGAAATTTATATTAGAAATAAAGTGATAAGGATTATAAAATGATCCTAAAATTCTCCAAATGTTATTTGAATAATTTAATTCGACCCTTAACATATAATTTTATAAATTGAATAATTTAAGTGACGCTTTTTCATGAAAATGACTTGGATATTATTGAATTCAAAGAAAGTGACAAAATGTCATACTATTACATTTTATAAGTATACTATTTTTAATATGGAGTGAAATATAATATATGCTTCACTATATATATTATTATAAAATATAAAATTATTATATACATTATTAAAGTTTATTTTAATTTTTAGTTAATAAATGGTTATCATAAATAATTAGACAATGATGATGCAGTAATTTTTCAATTAATGAAAAACTCAATTAAGTTTTATTAAAATTATTAAATGAAATATAATTTGAATTATTTAGGTGATACAAGAATTTTATAGGTAAATATGTCATATTATGTTTTTATTAAATTATTTTTTTGATGTTATGTTACTTTATTTATTTTATTAATTTTAATTTCATAAATATTGTCAAAATTGACACTAATGATATTTTATGAAAAGAATATTGTTTTAAATTAGTAAAAAATTAAAAAATCATAAATGAGGACAGAGGGTTCTAATTGTGGTCTAAAATATCATAAATAAGTCATTTATGGTTCAATTGACACATTATAAGTAAAAATATCGATATTTTATTATTGAAGTTGTTGTTACTATAGTACAAATTAAAATAGGTCAACAAAGGGTTAATAAAAAAGATAAGGTTTAAAATTAAAAAACTCCAATATAAAACAAATTGGTAGATGGTATTACCATTATAATCTATATTATATATTAACAAATTTCCATTTTTTGGTATATTTATTGATATTTAATTTATTATAAATTTTTATTTTGAGAAATTCCAAAGGTGTCCATCCACTCTCTTATAAAAAGGAAACTCTTATTATCTTTTCTACACACTTCATAACCGATTTTTTGGCAAAAATATATCTAAATATCATAAAAACATACCTAAATATATACTAGAATCCTTTTTGGGCATAAATATAACCAAAGAAGTCATTTTGTGAAAATCAAAAGGAGCTACCCAAAGAAGTGGTATCATTCATCAATGAACGTTTTTTTATTATTTCTTCCTTGAACCCATTAAATTATTTTTATTTAATGTTTATATAATAAAATAATTACCCATAATATATTAATATTTTTTTATATTTATTTTTTTATCTACACTCAAACACATTTCCATCAAATGGGATACACAGTCATTGTTCATGTGTATGGAGGACTACCGCATCGCGAACTGATGGTGTTTGTTCTTCCATTGACACCTTTCAAGGTTGGGAATAATGAAGAAATTTATTTTTTTATATCATATGTGTGATGTTTATTTATTATTCAGGAATTATTATATAACATATTCTTTCATTCCTTCCATTTTGTTTGAATATGATAACTTCATTTGTGGATGTGTGGATTACTGCCTCCTCAAAGCTATTTGATTCGTTCACACTTTACATGGAATGTATTATGGGTGGGTTTAGTGAATGTATATGTTATATATATATATATGTGAAACAATAATTATAATTTAATGATATTATATATGTATACATATACTTAATTTAATTTCTTTCTTTCAATGTAATAAGAAAATGAAAATAGTGTTCAAGCGTACATACAGCCTACTATCTCAAAGAATGGTGTATTATATTTTCTATTTATATATTTTATAGATTATTATACATAAATATATACTTAATATAAATGAAATTGATACCATTTTTATCATTTTTTATAATTTGGAATCATGATATAAGTAAGAGGACCAAAAATATGACAAATCAAAACACATGTGAAAAAACAAGGTAGTTATTACCTGAAATGTGACTTTAACATGGAATTGTTAATATAAGGGTAATATAAGGCCATAAGTAAATAATATATGGTTTTATATTATTTAATATATATCTTTAATAGATTTATGTAATCTTATATTTATTATAAATTATTTTTTTATGAGTACGATGAGAGTCAAGACATTAGGTAAAGAGATTTCTAGTCTCACTTTTTATTTCTCTGAGACACATGCCATATTCAACAATAATTTATTTTTTGTGGTGTATATACTATCCAATAATGTAATATATGATCATTATCTTTAAATTTATGGGTATTTATGTATCCATTTGATGATATCTCATTCATGGAGTTTACAGCTCAAATTTCACCAAATCGCTAATGTAATTTTGTCTCAATTTTCCTTCTCTCAAAAATATTTCATGTTATGCACATATATTATTTTAAAGTTTTTTTATACATCACATTTACATGATTTATCATGGATATACTTATTTTAATGATATTTTATGATTTATGTATTGTTATTCTCTCTTAGGTTAGAAATCTATGTTTCTTTAAAAAACTCTATTTTTTTTAAAAGTGACTTGAATAATAATTTAAGAATTTTCAAGAAAATGGATTTCAATAATGTCTTAAATGGTTTCAAATATTCATTTATATGTTTTCAAGTATATTTTAAATAAAAAATGTTTTATAAATTTTTTATATTTTTAAATGCATTTTTCAAATATGAACGGATATTTTCATCAGAAAATGTTTTAAAAAAGATCTTTCAAAATTATTTTACATCTAAGATGAAATCCATTGGTGTTAATCATGCATTTATGGAGATAATATATATGGATACCATTCAAGAAAATAACTGAATAGGTTTTTAATGGAATTATTTATATGAATCCCTTTACTATTTAGTGATATATTCTATGTTGAAATATTTATGAAAATAATTTATTTTTATGATTTCAAACATGTTAAAATATTTAAAATCCTATAGTACATATCTGTATAGTGTTCCTCGGGTTTTCTTTTCCACCGTTTTCCCTTACCTACCTCTTACATCACCCCTAGTTTGCATGTGATCCCCCTTCCAATTCAGCATCAAGTCGGTGTATAACAATACAGGCTTAGCATACATGAGTATTACTTCATTCAATATGAATATTCAGTAAAATAAAAAAATACATGTCCAAGGATTATAATAGTTTAGTATCTTTCTAAACTAGGAAACAAATCTTATATCCTAGAAAAATATATCCAAAAACACCCATAAATATCTCCACCTTTAGTATTTCGACCTAAACCCTTTCTTTATAACCTGTTGAAAGGAAACATAAGAAAGGGGTGATCTCATATTCTTAGTAAGGGTAAATAAGGAAAATTCTTAATCATAACATGAACAATAGGTTATAGAACTTGATCATAAAGTTTTAAGATCATACCCTACATATTAGAGACTATAATAAAGATTAGTAGTTCTTAATACATGGATCGTAATATAATTAAGAGAATAATTCAGGAGAAAATAACATAGAAATAACAAATGGAATTTATGGCATGAACAATTATTTATAACGTTTTGAACATGTATAAGTAGAAATATGTCTACTCATTAAGTTAAGTACATTAAATAAAGCCCCCACATCAATTTACGAACATGCAACCAGGTCCACATAGAACATTGTGAATATGTAATCAAGTTCACGCATAACCTTACGTACATGAAACAAGGTCCATGTATAACATTGGGAACACGTAATCAGGTTAAAGTATAACATTGTGAACATTTAATCAGGTTAACACATAAACTTATGGACATTCAACTTGGTTCATTCATTATATTTTGAACACATAATATGGGTCACTCATAACATTGTGAACATGTAATCAGGTTCATAAATAAACTTATGGACATACAACTATGTCCATATATACCATTTTGAACATGTAATATGATCTATTCATAACTTTGTGAACAATAAATCAGGTACATGCATAACATATATACTCATGAGTCCCCCATAGTTACCTAATGCATTGGAGGGGGATATTGGTCTCAACCATCTCATAATAACATCATTTATACATGTTCCATAAAATAAAACATTTATCATATCATGACAAATAAAAATACATATGTTTTATAAAAATAAAATAATAAACCATGAAATTAAATGGGTATTATTAAAATTTCATTAAATCATAAACTATGAAAATCGATAAGATTCATAATCACTTCATGAAAGAATAACCCATGAAAATAAGTAGGTTTCAAAACCATATAGCTCGTGGAAGCTAAATGGGATTCATAAACATCATGACATAAAAGCATAAACAATTATTTGAAATAATACTAATAGAACCTTTATATCATTTCTTATAAATTCATGAAAAAAGTCAATAGATTTCATCATTGATGGGAAATAATTTTGAAATATCTTTTAAAAACATTTCTTGGGTAAAATAACTTTTCTCATTGAAAATGATTTTTTTTAATTGAACCTTTTTAAAACTATTTCCTAGAAAATAAAGTTAAAAATTATAAATAAATATTTTACATCATTTTTTACACCATTTTCTTTGAAAACTTATAAATAATTCTTGAAAATGTTTAATGTAATTCTTATACATAAAACATTATTGAAAAAAATATTTAAAAAAATATTTGAAATATTTTAAAGGAAATTTTGAAAACAATAAAACATTTATAAAATAAATTTATTCTAAAATTATCTTCAAGGATCATTTGAAAACATTTATTGAAAACACGGTTCAGAAATAAAACAGATTTCCTACAGAATAAGAAAATATTGTCAAATTTACTTAAAAACATTTTCTTAATTATCTTAAGTACGAAAGTGTGGAAATGGTGATAATAAAAATATATACCTAGAATAAATAGTTAATAATGAAACGTGTGAGTTTCCTTAAGATATGGCTCATAATATTTCATCAAGGAAACATAATCATTAACAATCTCAAAAAGAAATGAGATTGTTTCAATATAATCTTTTCACTTTTAACTTGGGTTCATACTCTCCATGTAAGAAAAGAAAATTACATGAAGCTTAAAATATCCTAAAAATAAATAGATTCATGAGATAACATGTAAAATATAAGTATATACACCTTGAAAAATAATATAGGTGCATAACCAAACAAGAGTCTCAAAGAAGGAAAATTGAGACAAAACTATTTTACTGATTTGGTTACTTTTTAAACATAAAACCCATGAAATAATGAACATATAATGGATATATAAATACCCATAAATTTAATTATAAGAATCATAGAATACATACATGTGTATTATACAGACCAAAAAATGAATGGGTGGTGAATAAAGCATGTATCTCATGGAAATAAAAAGTGATATGAAATCCCCTAACCTTGCATCTTGACTCTCTATGTACTATTACAAGCATCATCTTACTTGGGTAACTCCATTTGGTTTGTTCCAAAAGGATTCTGTCGATTTATTTATTCCCAGATATATGATTCAAGGAGTAAGGGAGTTATTTTGGGAATTTTATTGGGTCAATATTTTTTGAACCTAAGTGGTTTGAGAGGTGTAAAGAAGGGAGAGCTGGTGTCCTTTTATAGAGAAGGGAAAGGATACACTTGGATTTTTTAAAAACAAGTTAGGTAATACCCACGTTTTTACCTAAAACAAATCATACCAAACCAATCAAACTCAATAATGGAAGTTTCATGGCCAATTAATGGACAGGAAATGGGTGTTCCATAAGTTTATATGTTGTTTTGGGTCTTAAATTTATGGTTTTTTTCTTTATTAACCTAGTTTTTCTCTTAATCATTGTAATTAATTTTGATTACTTTCAGTAATATTTTTTCTCAAAAACTAATTTGGACTTATTTTCCATTATAAATTACTATTATTTTAAATATGGAATCCATTTTTCCAAATTATAACCACATAAGTGGTAGAAATTAATATAAAATTAATTCCACTAACGGGACAACACTGCAGGTTTTAAAGTAGAAACATCCAAAAGTTTTCTAAGTATTCAAACCCAATTTCAAAGTAAAATTTATTCAAATGGCCTAAATTAGATTAATTTATAAAATATTATCTAATTATGCTTTTAAACCAAATGAAAATATAATTTAACCATGTAAATAAATTAGATTAAAAAATAGTTTTGAATTAAAATCTAGTATTTTTCACTATTCATCAAAAAAGTAAGTTTCTTATAAAAATCCCAAAAATTCACCATTAAATAATTTATACATTATAAATTCTAAAATTAATATCATTTTATAAAATTAAATTTCTAAATGTGGTAAATTAATTTTATTATATTTCATAGGACATTAAAGGAAGTACATTTGAGAAAATAATATTTTTAAACATATAAGGACTTTAACAAAAATGATATCCTTCATTATTAATGTGTTTTATTTATATAAAAGAATTATAGAAAATATTTTAAAATTATTTACTTCTATTAATATTACTATGTGTAATGAATAGTTATGATTATATCATTTAAATAATTATAACAATAAAATGATGTTTTGTAGATACTCAGTGTTGCATGTAATATACGTTGGTGTTGTGTGCAACATACCCCAAGTCAGTGTATTGTGAAAGGAATGTTTTACTTAGTGATTTAACATAAAAATAATAATTTTAGTGTTGCATTAAATGAGAAATATCAAAATAATAAATTAATTCAAAAAATATATTTCACAAAATCTTGGGGTGTTAAATTCTTCCCCCCATAAAATGAATTTCATCCTCAAAATTTATTTATGTTGTTAACAGATTAATACAAGAATGTTTCCTTCATAGGACAACACATTATAAAAATTAATACTAAAACTTCCCTTAAAAGGGAGATATGGAATTATAACAGTTACCCAAAGTAACATATTACTGGGTTTCCATGTAGGAGAACATAGGTTGGGACTAAAAATTGGACATGGAAGAGAAATATAACTATCAAGTTCTGGAGGAGAGTGACAGAGCACTTGGTCCCGAGAATTTTAACAATCAAAAAGCCATAAATATTTGATTATCTAAGGGACCATTTCATTCATCAGAAAAGATGGAACTGGGATAACATTTTTGGTTTCCTAATTCTTTCTCTCGAGTTTAAGAATTTTCATGAGAAGTTCTACTCATTTGATTTTATTTCCATTCATATGCACAATCTCACCATTTTGTAATGACTTTATAGATTTCCACTTCATTGATTACCATAACAAATGAATGAGAATTTTTTTTTAATTCCTAAGTTACTAACAGATAATGAGATCCTTGATAAGTCATCCCATCAGTCATTAGTTACCATCAACACAAATAGGTTATCCAATATGCATGAGTCCTCATGTTGTGAGATAATACATTAATCTCAAAAACGTTATTCAATGTTTGACTTAAACATTCCTCAAATGGTTAACCTTATAACCAATCCAAAATATAATTCACCCTTTCTTCCATAAATATGATCTTATCTTATACCAAAAACATTTTTATTGGATACATGGGTTCATCCTAGAACCGATAGAACATTAAATGTGATTTTATTATTCCAAAATCCA
Source organism: Viscum album (assembly GCA_963277665.1). Taxonomy (NCBI): domain Eukaryota; kingdom Viridiplantae; phylum Streptophyta; class Magnoliopsida; order Santalales; family Viscaceae; genus Viscum; species Viscum album. The sequence goes on from OY728147.1 coordinate 222,604,795, forward strand.
TATATTGATATATAATCACATAAAAACACACTAACGGTTGAAGAACAATATTATCATAGGGATTTTTCATACAAAATAAAACATGAAATTCCCAACTAATGGTTTAAGAACAATATTATCATAGGAGATTTAAATTTTTTCTTCACTCCATGGTTTTTTTACTCCCATTTAAACTCTATCTTCCTATTCTTATTAAAACCATGAGATTGATATGTAACTTCATCCTACATTTCAACTTTTATTTCGCAATACACAATCACCTCATAGCTACAACAGTATCTTATGTTCAAATCCCTTCTAAGACTTGTCTTTAAGCCATAAAAAACCTATCATCTTTACTTTCATGTTGGACAATAATACCAGAAGTCTACATCGCAAGTCTTGTGAAATTAGCCTCCTAAGTATCAACAGATTCATCATCCTTTTTCTTTAACTCACAGAAATATTTTTACATCCACATAAGAAGAAAACAAGGAATGTACTTATTGAATAATACATTCTTGAAATCATTACAATACATGGATCCAATTTCATCTTAATTCCTTCTATTCTGGATTAGAGTCCACTACTAGTCTGCTCAACCATCTAATCAATAAACAACCAGAATGAATTTCTCATTATTCAAACACTAGAGAATGGATAATATCCTTTCAATGGTACCGATCCAGGGTTCAACAACAAGTGGATCAAAAGACATGCTAAAATATGGAGGACATTAATTCGGGAAATAATCTGTAGAACATTATTCCCTATTTTTCATGTTTGGAAACTCATCATGATTTGTAGCTTGAGAAAGATGTGAGAGTATATTAATGAGGTTTTGTATTCTATACCCTATAGAAAGTGGATCTTTAGGATAATAATTGATGCATTTTTCATTTCAATCACCATTAATTTCGTTCCTTTGGGTTTCATCCATTAACTAAAACCAAAATCATAGAGTAAGAAATAGTTATCCTAATTAAGAACAACATAATCATGAAAATTCACTTATAGGATATCTAAATTATGACACCTTGCTTAATATAAGACACCTTTGGTTTATCCAAGGATATTCATAGAAACATTATATTTAAATTATTCATGATGGTTCATGAAGGGTTTGTGAATTCCCAAAGTTTATCCCCCAGGAGTGTCAAACCAGGTGTGCAGTGAGACCCATTATTGTGTACCATATTTTCTTGAGTCAGGCCCAGAACATCTTGTCAGAGTTGTTACTCTGAGGTGCATCTCTTCCAGAGCTACATCCACTTGTAGTATCCAAATAGGGGTGTATTTCTAGGAAACCACTCACTCTATCCTTCACCAAAATTCAATTATATTTTTCCTAAATGTTAACTCATCCTTATACTAGACATGTCCTTTGAAATATACCTAGCGATCACATTAAATTTTACTCAACCTAGTTTTCAAGGGTTGACTAAGACTTTCCTTTGATATCAAATATAGAAACCCAGGATTAGCATACATGGATATTACATCATTTTAAATGAATATTAATTACATTACAAAAATACATGCCCGAGGACCGTAATATTTTATTATATTTGGAAACATGGAAACAAAATCTTTTATCTTTGTGAAATATCTTCAGAAAATCTCATAAATATCTCCACATTTAGTATTTCTAACTAAAAACTTTCTTCAAAACAAAGGTAAAGGAAACACAAGAAATGGGTTAGATCAAATGCTCTGTAAGGGTAAACAATGTAAATGTGTAAGAATAACATGAACAAAAGGTTATGGAACTTGAGTACAACATCTGAAGATCATACCCTGCATATTAGAGTTCATAATAAAGATTTAAAATTAATAAGATATGTATCATGAGAGAATTAAGAGAATAAGTCATGATGCAATAACATAAGATTAATACATGTAATTTGTGGGATGCACATTAGTTTATAATGTAGTGAACATGTATAAATAGAAACACGTTCACTCATTAAGTGAAAGACAATAAATCAGGCCCCCGAATAAACTTATGGACATGAAACCTCGTCCATGCATAACATTTTGAATATGTAATCAGGTTCACTCATAACCTTATGGACATGAAACCAGTTCCATGCATAATATTTTGAACATGTAATCAGGTTCATTCATAACATTGTGAATATGTAATCAGGTTCACACATAAACTTATGGATGTGAAACTAGTTCAATGCATAATATTTTGAACACAAAATAGTTTTCACTCATAACATTATGAACATGTAATCATATTCATGCATAAACTAGTGGACATAAAACCAGGTCCATGAATAACATTGTGAACATGTAATCAGGTGCACACGTAAAATTGAATACATGAAGTCAGGTTCATGCATAACATATATACACATGATTCCTCCATCATTACCCAATTCATTGGACGGTGATATAGGTCCCACCCATCTTAGAATAACATATTTCATACATGTGCCACAAAATAAAACATCCACCATATCATGACCCATAAAAGTAAATAGGTTTTATAAGAATCAAATCATAACCCATGAAATGAAATAGGTATCATTAAAATTTCATTAAATCATAAACTATGAAAAGATATAGTTTTCATAATCACCTCATGGAAGCACAACCCATGAAAATAAGTGGGGTTCAAAAGCATATAAATTGTGGAAGAGAAATGGGTTTCATAAATATAATGACATAAAAGAATAAACCATGCATATAAATAATATGAATGGAACCTTTAGATCACTTCATAGAAAGACACAAGTAACATTAATGGATGTCATCTTAGATTGAAAATAATTTTATAATATCTTTAAAAAACATTTATTGGGTAAAATATTGTTTCTTCTTGAAAATTTATTTTTTAAAAAATTAAAACATTTTGAAAACCATTTCTTTGAAAATAAATTTGAAAACTTGTACATAAATCTTTGAAATCATTTTGGAAACTTTTTTCCTAGAAAATTTTAAAAAAATCATGAAAACTTTTAATAAATTTTGTAAACATAAAACATTCTTTAAAAATGTTTTATTTGAATATAGATTTTAAATATTTTAAAGGAATATTTAAAAACAATAAATTATTTTTTAAAAAAATCCATTAAAATTTTCTTCAAGGATCATTTTAAAACATTTTTAAAAACATATTTTTTTAAATAAAATAGGTATTGGACCAAAGAGGGAAATATAATCAAATATCATTAAAAACATTTTATAAATTATCTTAAGTACTAATGAGTTGAAATGGTACTAATACAAAGAAATTTAATGAATATATAAAGGATAAAAAACTCATGTTTTTTCTCATATATAGATCACAGTATTTCATCAAAGAAGTATAGTCATTAACAATCAGAAAAAGTGATGACATTGTTTCAATAAAATCTTATCACTTGATAACTTGGGATCATACTCTACATGTAGGAAAAGGAAATTACATGAAGCTTAAAATATCATCAAAAGAGATAAATTTATTATTGAACGTTTAAAATGGTAGTATATAGACCTCAAAAAATAATTTAGGTTCATAACCAATCATGAGTCTCAAAGAACGCAAATCGAGACAAACTTATTTTATTCATTTGGTAACTTTTTAAACGTAAACCCCATGAAATAAAGAGCATAGAATGGATATGTGAATACCTATAAATTTAATTTTAATAATTATAGAATATATCCATGGGAAGTAAAAACACCACATAAAATTAATGAGTGCTGAATAGAGAATTTATTTCACCAAAATAAAAAGTGAGATAAAATCCCCTTGCCTTGTGTCTTAACTCTCTTCGTACTCGTACAAGCTTCCTCTTAATTGGGTAACTCCATTTGGTTTGTTCAAAAAGGCTTAATTCGATTGATTTCTTCCCAAAGGGAGGATTAAAGGAGGAAGGGAGGTATTTTGGGAAGTTTCTTGGGAAGATCTTGGCCGAACCTAAGTGGTTTGAGAGGTGTAAAAAAGAGGGAGAGGTGGAATCTTTTTATAGGGATGGGAAAGGAAACACTTGGAATTCATTAAAACAAGTTATGTGCACCCACATTTTTACATAAAAAAGTCATACTAAATAAAAAATCAATAATTAAAGGTTTGTGTACAATCAATGGCCATAAAATGGGTTTTGTACAAGTTTCTAGGTCTTTTTTGTCTTAAATTTAAGGTTTAGTACTTTATTAAGCTAATTTTTCTCTTAACCATAATAATTAATTTTAGTCACTTTCACTGATATTTTTTTGTTAAAAAATATGATGAAATTATTATAAAATATATTTTATTATGATTCAAAATATGGATTCCATTTTTCTAAATTCTAATCACATAAGTGGTAGAAATTAATTTAAAACTAATCTCGCTGATGAAAAGACACATCAAGTTTTTAATGTAATAACGTTCAGAAGTTTCCTAAGTTTTTATGCCCAATTTCAAAGTGAAATTTATTACAACGACCTACATTAGATTAATTGATAAAATTTTATCTAATTTAAAATTAAAAAAAATTAAATTATAATTTAACATTATAAATAATTTATATGTAAATTCTGTTTTGGATTAAAATCCGGTATTATTCACTATTCATCCAAAATGAAGATTCTTAGAAAAATATAAAACAAATTCCATAAGATAATTTCGACATTATAAATTCAAAAATTAAGATTATTTTATCAAATTATATTTCCAGATGTGTCTAAAAATAATTTTATTATTCTTCATAGATGGACATTAAAAGCAGTTCAGTTGAGAAAATTGCATTATTAAATATATATGGACTTTACCAAAAATGATATCCTTTGTTGTCAATATTTTTTATTTATTTAGAACCATTATGAAAAAATTTTAAAATTGGTTATTACTATTAATATTACTATGTTTATGGATATATTATAATTAGATCATTTAAATAATTATTCTATTAAAATGATCTTTCGAAGAAACTCAGTGTTGTGTGTAATGTATGCCAAGTCCATGTTATATGTAGTATATGTCAAGTAAGTTCCATGTGAGAGGAATGTTTTACATAGTGATATAATATAAAAAACTACTTTCATAGTTCTGTGAAATTAAAAATATTTTACAAAATCTCAGGGTGTTACACAGTGTCCTCTGGTTCACGGGATTAGTTCCTTGTGTTCATGGGTTGTCATGGTATGAGACCCTCACAGGCACATACATGATCGATGAAATTTGACCTAGGAACAGTTCTTGGTGCTGGTCAATGTCGAGGGTTTGATTTGGATTCCATGTTCGGTGATGACATGTTGGGCTCTATGAGTCATCACATAGCTTCCTTGTTGTATTTTGAATTTTTTGGTATGGGGTTATCACTATATTCGGGTAATTTAGTTTCATCAGAAAGAGGTAGGATTGTAATAATAAATTTCTGGGGCTATTACGCATATGTGGATGGAATATGAAAGAACACTTAGTGACAATGATTCCCTCTCCTCAAAATTTCACTACTCGATTCCCCTTTTATATTCATCATGATCTTATCCTATGATTCTTTGCTTCTTGGTTGTTATGATTGCAATGATTTTGTGCTTGATTGGTGTGTTCTTTTTGTTCTCACTAAACTATAAAGTGATTTTGGTGTGCTTTCTACATTTTACTCAAATTGGATTCAATGTGCTTGCAATGGGGGATCCCCTTGAGCACGCTGTATTGTCTCTTATATTGTTTAGTGTGTTATTGTGTGGTTCTCAATTAACCATAAAGTGATTTTGGTTTGTTTTCTCTATTTTACCTCAAAATATAATGCTCATTCCGGCAATAGTGGATCCCCTTGGTAACACTATATCATCTTTTGTTCTATGTTTTACATTACTTACTTAAATATAAAGTTATTTTATTTGGAAAATACAAAAAATAGTTTGGTGGTGTAGCAGATATATGTATGATTTTATTATGTGATGGGTGAGACCTATATCTCTCTCCAATTCATTTCGTGTTGATAAATGTTCTATGAGCTCAAAGGGTACATGGTAGTTTATCCTAATCTCGCTACAATAGGTTTCATGGGAGGTTATCCTAAGCAGGTAACAAGAGGGTACCCATGAATTTATCCTATGCCCGCAACAAGAGGGTATGTGGGAGTTCATCATAATCCAGAAACTAAAAGGTACATAAGAGGTCATCCCAATCCTAAACTAGGTTCATGGGTAATTATCCTAATTCTAACATACTATTAATGCCTTTGTAGTTAAAATTGACATAAGATATTCTATGCTTATGTTTATTCCACAAATTATATGTCTTATGCAATTTTTATACTCTCATGTCTCATGTTATTTGATTATATTATGATTCATGTCTTATAAACTACAAATATTTATTCCATGAATTATTTATATGAACTTTGATATGTATGGTATGATCTTAATGTATTATGATCATTTTTCATACCCTTATTCTCATGTTATGACTATTTATCTTCCATGTTTACCCTTATTGTGAATCTGAGCTCACCCTTTCTTATGTTTCCATTCATCGGGTTATAAATAATGGTTTTAAGAATAAGTACTAAAGGGGGATCTTTATAAGATATTTTGAAGATATTTCACCAAATTAGAAGAATGTTTTCAAAATTTCCAAAGGAACTAAAATGTTATGATCCTCAGGCATGTGTTTTTGTAATGTAATGATTATTCATCTAAAAATATTTAATATCCATGTTTGAAAATCTAGGTTCTACAAAATCCTCAATGGAAAAAGGAAAAAAGGAAAATCCAATGCTATCACAATGGATGAAGTGAGCCATGATAATTAAATAATACTTATCCTTATCTATTTATTTTGGAATTTCATGTTTGATTTTGTATAAATGGACCATATGAAAATATTATTATTCATATGTTTGTGAAATTTCATGTGATTATTTACGTGGATTCTAAAATAATGAAATAACATATTTTATTGGTACAAGGATGAGCCAAATCTTCCCATTATACTTTTTATAATAAAATATCTTATATAAGGAATGAAGAAGCATGTGTGTATTCAATATGGTTTTATAGAATACATGATGAATGTATTCACATGTTCGGTGTGGGACAAATAATATATAAATTATGATATATGGGGGATCAATGTAAAGCTATTTTTTTGATAAATGTGGTGACCTTATTTCCAATGTTTTGGAATTTCATCTTTTAGAATGGTTATAAGGTTAACCATTTAATGAATGGTTTATGTTAAACTTCAGAATAGGTTTTAAATTTTAAAGTATTATATCTCCATATGAGGATTTATGCATATTGGATAAATTGTGTTGACCTTGTTATTGTGATAAAGAGAGTTGAAATGGCCTATAATTATTTTTATGGATCTCATGATCCGCTAGAAATTCCTAAATAAAAAGTCACCTTTATTTCTTGGAATAAGAGATTAAGTGGAAATTGATCAAAGAAAAAAAGAGGGTGTTTCTATCCTAAAAACATGTAAGTATATATTATCATGAAAATTCATCAAAATTATGAAAAATGGTATTGAAATAAAATAGTTTCACATTATCATAATTTTTTATGTAATCAATGACCTTTTTCAATCCTCTTTGGGTTATGTCTTTATGATTGTTAACTATCTCCTAACCATGTTCTTTATCATTATCAATCAGAACTTGATAGTTAGAATTATCTTCCATGTCCATGTTTTCACTTTCCACTTATAATATTGTATGTGGAAACCTATTTATGAATTACTTTGGTAAATTATTATGTTTTCCACTTTATTTTTTTAAAGGGAGTATTATTATTCATTTTTACGAAGTGGGTTTCCCACAAATAAATACTCAACCATCCACCTTTAATTGTAGATGTTCAATTAAAAATTGTATGGATGGGATTTACTTTTAAAATTCTTGATTGTATATTAATTGTAGATTATCCATTAGAAATTACACCAAATATCTCTCAAGTTCATGATGTGTTCCACGTATCTCTTTTGAGGAAGTACATTCCTGGTTCTTCACATTTACTAAACTAAGAGGTCGTACCACTGGTGCAAGATATTTCTTATGAAGAGAACCCAGTAGAAGTTATGGATCATAGATATATAGTTATACAAAAAAAATATCACTCCCATGGTTATGTTTTTTAGAGAAACCACTCTTTTAAAGAGTTTATGTGGGAATTTGAGGATATGACAAGGCATAGGTATCCTCGTTTTCAGAAAAACTATTTAAAAGTGAACAATCATGTTTTATACCAATAAATAAATAAATAAATATTTTTAAACTATATTAATGATATATATATATATATATTTATTTATTTATAATATTCAATCTAATATAGAACCTCCATATTATGTGTTTTCTAGACATGATATAAGAACAAATCAAATTTTATTCATAAAAGAAGTATTTTTCCTAAAAAGATAGTTTTGCCTCCTTTTGATGTCACACTTGTAAAAAATATAGTTTTTCACACTTTTATATATTATATTAGAAAAAAAATTATTCTTTGAATTATAAATATCATAATTTAACTTGTTCAAATTTTTGGTAAATTTCTAATAACTAACATGTTTTAATAAATAGTGAAAAATTGTGAATTTTAATTGAAAAAAAAAATCCATTGAAATAATTTATAGTGTAAAATTATTTTTTGATTCTTTTAATGTATAATTATATTAATATTTTATAATTTAATACAATTTATTTCATTAAAATCAGTTTCATAGTAAATTTGTATATATAAAAAATTCAATATTTTGAACGTTTTCACTTTAAAAACTCATTTTCCCACCCCATCTATGGGATTAATTTTAAATTAGTTTTATCCCTTTATGTGTTTGGAATTTTTAAAAATTGATTCCATAATTATAATAAATAAGAAAAAATTTATTAAATAGTTCTATTTTATTTTTAGACAGCATGAATAATAACATTGGTAATTTTTGTTACCACAGTCAAGGGAAAAATTAAGTAATTTAGATTAAAAATAAATTGACATGGATGGTAAAATGACCCTAAAACATTACTAAATCTTATTTGATTAATTTATTTATATCTTTAACACGTAATTATATAAATTTAAAAAATTTAGTGGACAATTTTATTAGAATATTAATTGGATATTATTTATGTCAAAGAGAGTGAAAAAATGTCACACTCTAGATTTTAATAAGTTTAGTATTTTTAATAAGGAGATAAATAGAAGTTTTTCTAAAATATATTTATTATTTTAAAATATAAATGGTTTATATATATCATGTAAATTTATTTTTTATTTTTATTTAAGAAATATTTATCATAAATAATTACACATTGATGATGAAATAATTATTCAATTAATAAAATACTCAATTAATTGATAATAAAAACATTAAAATATATATAATATGAATTATTATGGTGATACAAAAATTTTATAGGTTAATATAATATATTATGGGTGTATTAAATGATTTTTTTCGAATTTATCTTATTGTATTGTTTTTATTAAAGTCAATTTAATGAATATTGTCAAAATTGACACTAATGATATTTTATAAAAATAATATTTTATTAAATTCATTAAAAATCATAAAAATACAAAATAATAACAAATTGGATATATTATGGTCTAAAATATCATAAATTAATCATTTATGGTCCAATTGAAACCTTATAAGAAAATATATCCAACTTTTACTATTGAAAATGTTGTTACCATAGGTAAAATTAAAAAAGATTAACTAAGGGTTAATCAAAAAGATAAGGTCTAAAAATAGAAAAAACCTTTCAAAATATATTATTTGATGGTATTTATATAAAATATCATATTATATAATAATAAATTACCATTTTTAGGAATTTCTATTGAGAGTTAATTTATTTTTAATTATTATTTTGAGAGATTTAAAAACTGTCTCTCCTCTCTCTTATAAAAGGAAAACTCTTCTTATCCTTTATACACACTTCATAACTTATTTTTTTCAGGAAAAATATAACCAAATATCCTCTCTAATTCCATCACTTTATCTTAGAATCCTTTATTTAAGTATAAGGCTAACCAAATATGTCGTTTTCTGCAAATCAAAAGAAGATACTCAATGAAGAGGTAACATTCATCAACAAACTTCTTTGTTTTTTTTCTTCCTTAAACCCATTAAATTATTCTTATTTAATGAATATATAATAAAATTATTATCCTAAATATACTTAGATGGTTTTATATTATGGTTTAAACCTACACTCAAACACATTACCATCAAATGGGAAACACAATCATCGTTCGTGTGTACATTGGACTACAACCTCGTGAACTGTTGTCGTTCATTATCTCATCGCCACCTTTAAAGGTTGGTAATAATGATGGAATGTATATTTTATATGAAACATTTGATATTTATTTATTGTTATGAAATTTTTATATAACACATAACCTCATGCTTTCCATTTTTTGTAAATATGATAACTTCGTTTGTGGAAACGTGGACTACCACCTTTTGAAAGCGATATGATTTGTTCACACATTATATGGAAGGAATTATAGATGGGTTACTGAAATTATATGTTATATAAGACATAGTAATTCAAATTTAATTTTATTATATATGTATATGTATATGTCATTTACTTTCTTTCTTTCAACACAACAAGAAAATTCAAACAGCATTCATGTGTTCGTATAGCCTACTGTCTCTATTATTGGTGTATTCCATTTTATATATCTATATTTTATAGATTATTATAAATACATATTTATTGAATAAATATTAAATTTATATCATTTTCACCATTATTAAAATTATTAAATCATGATATAAGTAAGAGGACAACAAATATTAAAAATCAAAACACATGCAAAAAACAAAGCAGTTATTACCCGAACTGTAACTTTAACATGGAATTATTAATAAATGGGTAATAGAAGGCCATGAGTAAATCATATATGGTATGATATAATTGAATATTTTTATTTAATATATATATTTATAACTTATATTTATTATATAGTATATTTTCAAGAGTACGGTGAGTGTCAATACATAAGGTAAGGGGATTTCTAGTCTCATTTTTATTTCTACGATACATATTTCATATTCACAACTCGTTTCTTTTTTGTGGTTTATAAACTATCCATTAATTTAATATACAATATTTATCCTTAAATATATTTTTATTTACATATCCATTTTATGATCTCTTTTTTCTGGGGTTTACGGTGCGGAAGTAACCAAATCGTTAATGTAATTTTGTCTCAATTTGCCTTACTTGAGACACATGTTATGTTATGAAGAAATATTATTTTATGAGGTGTATATACTTCCCTTTGACATATTATATAATGAATATAATTATTTTCATTATATTTTAATATTCATGTAATTTTATTCTCTCATAAATCAGAAATGAGTATTCCTTCAAAACAGTGTCATCTAAAAATGTTTTAAAAGTGTTTTAAATTATATTTTAAGAATTTTCAAGGAAATTTATTTCAAATATGTTTAAAATGATTTCAAATTTTTATTTATCACTTTTCAAGGTTATTTTCAATTAAAAATTTCTGATAAATGTTTAATTATTTTAAAATAATTTTTCAAATGGGAAAAGATATTTTACTCAATAAATGTTTTGAAAGGATCTTCCAAAACTATTTTCCACCTAAGATTACATCCATTGGGGTTACACATTCCTTACTAGGGATATGATCCAAGTATACCATTCATATTTTTTTCGGAATAGTTTATTTTTTGTGGAATAATTTATATAAATCCCATTACATTCCAATGAGATATGATATTTTTAAATGATTATGAAAACCATTTCATTTCATGATTTCCAATTTGATGAAAGATTTAAAATCAAGTGGCACATATATGAATGATTTAATTATTTGAAATGTGGGAAATATATCTCCCTCTAATTTATTGGGTAATAATAAATGTTCTATGATATTAACGTGTACATAAGAGTGCATCCCAAGACTTCAATAGCAGGGTACACAAGAGGTGATCCTAAGCCTGAAACTACAAGGTACACAAGAGGTCATCCTTAGCTCAAACTAGGTACATAATTAGTTTTCCCAAGAATAACATACTATTAATTTTTTGTTACATATCATTGACATAATATATTATAATATTATGTGTATTCCACAAATTCCATGTCTTATTCAGTTGTTATAATATCATGGACCATGTGATTTAATTATCATATTATTCATTTCTTAAGACTAGCTAATATTTATTCCATGACTCGTGTATATGATCTTTGATATGTAGGGTATGATCTTAAAATGTTATGCTCATATTTTCATACCCTAGTTCTCATGTTATGTTTATGTATCTTACATGTTTACCCTCAATATGCTTATAAGCTCACCCTTTATTATGTTTCTATTAATCAGGTTATATGGAAAGGTTTTAAGTAGGAGTACTAAAGGGGAAGATCAGTATGGGAGATGTTGAAGATCACTTTTTAAATTAGAATAATGTTTTCCATGTTTCAAAAGGCACTAAACTATTACGGTTCTCGGGAATGTTTTTTTATAATTTAATGAACATTCCTAAAAAAAGATCTAATATCATTGTTTGAAAATCATGAGTCATTATAAATGGTGATCTATAATTCAGTCATCATTGGTCTATCGCCCATAGTTAGTGAAAACTCCCTTCATGTGATTGCACCATTATGCAGTCAATGGGAGTTAATGGGTGGTAGATTCATAAATTAACTGGATTTTGAACCATGATTATTTGAGTGTCCATGATGGATTTAATACAATGTGTGTTTGTTCTGGGATCAATTTTTGGTCAATCAAATAGGTAAACCAATTTTTAATGTCTTCCAAGGGTGATTAACATTATTTTTATAGATGATGAGTTTTTTCGTGAAATTGATTCAACACTTAGATAAATATGAAGTCTAGTGTAAATAGTTGAATTTTCTCATATAGTGGGGGAGTTCATCATGGTGTGACTTGATTTTATTTTTTTGATATTCCAAATACTTGGAAAGAATTTGGTTGTCTTCCTTGTGGCTAATCATCTATAACATGATTGGTTGGATTCAACATGTGGTCACTCGACTATAACATGTGGTCACTTGAAACATAGGATAATTTCTTTATATTTTCTATGATTTAATTGTGGTTGATAAAAAAAATTCACTTTATCCATAATGGATGATCTTCTTGTTCAAGAGGTTGATCCATACTTAGCATATTTTTAACAAAGAACTTATTTCTATAATAAACCATACAATTCATTAGAATAATAAGAAACATGATTACAGATCATTAAAATAAAAAATTTCTTATCTAATACAATAGGATTACTACCTATAATATTAAACAAACCATATTTAATTGTTTGATATTTTTAGGTTTAGTTTTAACATATTTTTATGAAATAATTCTCAGATGATGAATATGATTCATCCTTGACATCAATAGATTTTTTTTAAGTATTCTCTCATTTTGTTAGTTCATTTTATGTTGAAAAATATTTTGATTCAATCTTACTTAGTTATTAATATTTAAACAAATTATTACCATTAAGATCACTCTTTATCTTTTCATGATCAACAACATTTAACATAAATTGTTTGAGTTCTTCAATGAGTTAAATCTCCATTTTTATAGATTCTCCCTTCTTTTCAACTTTCTTCCCATCAAGATTCTTTAAGAATTTAACCTCCATATGGATATTTTTTTCATGATACATTCTTCTAACTCATATATGATAAAATAATTTATACAAGTATTTTCACCACCTTCCACATCACTGATTGAGAAGGTTTCTATGTCTTCTATATGATCCATAAATTTTAGAACCTTTTTAAGTGATTCATCTTCAAATTAGATACTATTTTAGGAGTATTCAATTTCTTATTTTCTCATAAAGATTAATTGTTTCCTTCTAGAAAATATCTTATTATTAGTATATATCTTATTCACTATTTTAAATCATTTTCCTAACTAATTATTTTTATAAATCTTTATAATTTTATCATATTCATGATCAACAGTTTTCTTATTAGGAAAGTTAATGGGAAAGTTTCATATACCACCACACATCAAACACTTCAAAGGCATATTTTCTATATATTTTCCTTTTCCTTTCCTAATTTTTTTTGTAAATTAGAGACATGATTCTCTTACAATCCTCATATATCTCATCTTAATCTTTAAATCTACTAAATTTTTCAAGTTCTTATTTATTCAACTTCAACTTTCACGCAGACTAAAAAGAATTTCTCCTTTCACCTTATTTTTAAATATCAATGTTTTCTTGGTTTTATAATAAATTAAATCATTATGAAGCTCATCAAGTGGAATATTCTCTGTAACATCCAGAGTAAAAAAATTAGATCAAATTATTTAGAAAAGTTTATCTTTAGTTTCTTCAAAAAAAATAGAATCATTTAGTTTTTCACCAAAGACTCTTTTGTTTCTCACAATATAATTGACTCTAATGAAGTAGTCATCAATGGGTTATTACTTGGTCATTTTTATATCTTTAAATGTGATTATTAATATCTATTTTTCTGCTTATTTTACTTTAACATTTCCTTTATAGAAAAATTCATGTTAATCCAATACTTATTTAAAAGTTTTCATTCCAATAAATTTTTTAAAAACCTTTTAAAGAAGGGACATAAAAATGGAATTCCTAGCCTTGTCACCAACTTCAATAATTATTTTATCATAAAAATGCATTCGTTAAACACTTTGAATAAGTGTAAATCTCACTATATATGCATTGAGAACATCAATATCAAAGGGAAAAAAGTATGAAATATTTTTATTTTTTCAATAATCGAAATTATTTCCAACAAATGTAAGCAATCCTAAACTATTGAAAGAATGTATATTGTCTATATTTATAAACAAAGAGTGACTATAACAAAGGGAACCATCTACTCTTATACTAATTATAGGTTCTTATGGATCTAATGTTTGCATTGAGAGGGGGTGAATTAGTGTATCCTACATTTTTAAATTTTATTTTGAAATAGAAACTAACCCATTCAACCTGTTATGATTAGATTCTCTCACTTGAATAATTACAATTATCCTATAATTAAAATTCATAAAATAAATAAAAAAAGATATACACAATGTTTTTATAAGGTTTAGACTGAATGTGAATGTATACTATTTTTGGAAGTTAGTTGTTATCCAATTCCACAAATTTTTCACTAAAATATTATTATAAATTTCAGGTGGTTCAGTCATGTATCATACTATAACATATTATTCCCTAAACATGAACCACCTCCCATAGGTTCTATTGTATCCATGTAGTTATATTAAAAAAACACTAATATATGAGAAATACAATAATTCTAATTTAGGTTTCATCAGTATAAAATAATAAATCTGTTTCTTTTATCCAATAAAAAAAATATAGAGAATATAGCTCACCCTTCTAGAACATCAACCTAAGAAAGTACCTGGTAAATACAAAATGTGGTTGTCAATCCACTCATACTCATTACATACAAACCCTTAATGAATTTATTCTTCTTATAATCTCATAAGTCTTGATAATGAATATATTTATATAACATGTCTCCATGAAATTACAAAGTCTTTATTTTACTTATTATTACACTCACACACCACACTTTTCGCGATATACCCACTTATACATTTCTCATCATTAATATTTTACAATTCCCTCACTTCTAATTTTCAATAGCCTTAGTAAACTCAAAGGCTTTCAAAATAAGATCATTAAATATCACCCATCATAATTATCATAAAAATATAGAAAATATAGGAAAATTTTAATCTTTCATCCCAAATAATGAACATAAAGTAACCATACATAGTTCCCCGATGATAACGTACTCAATTCTAAAAAGGTATTCAACATGGGAAGGATTCCCACATCGAGTTACAAAAATTCCCTTCTATTTCAAACTCCTCACAAAATCTACTTCAAATCATAAAAAAACTCAACAAGATGAAATTAATTCAAACCTAAATTAGACTAAATAGAAAAAATTTTAACTTTTGAACGTAAAAATTCGTAAACAATACTATAGTTTTAGAACAACAATTCTTAGAAACTCAACATCATAATATTACACACTATTTAAATATCAGTTTGCATCATACCTTGATTAGAATGTGACTTAAGAATTGAAAATATAAAATAACCATCATATTTATATTTTCATTATTCTTGAAAATTGATAAAAACTTTTATGTTCTTTCTCAACCAGTTGCTCACAACTGTGTTCTTGTTCTTCATGATGTCAGGGACATAGATTCATTATTTTTCTTGAATTAAAAATTAATTTTGATGTTTTAAACCGAGAATTATATATTTGGAATAAACTATTTTTACTTTATTCAAAATAATAAATTATAGAAACCATTATTTTTTCAGTATATGGAAATATCACTTTTTCACTAAAAAATGAAGTCTTATTCAGAATTCACAAAATCATACTTAATCCCATGAAAGTATGAGATTGTCCCTGAAGTCTCATATAGCACATGGAAGTATTACACTAATAATTATGAAGTCCTAAGTGGAATAGAAAATTCATATTCTTGAGAAACTCAAATCCATACGTGTATACAGAACTCATATGAGATCCATTAAAGACTTATATAAGGGATAATAAAGTCAATTAATGTAATGCCTTGTCTATATTTACGATGTCACTAAAGTATTAATCAAGACTCGAAAGTCATACATGTAGGTTATAAGTCATAAAAACTTCCTCCAAAGTCATATGCCCAAAAATGAATCCATAATTTGGAAATCGAAGGTTATATGAAATGGACATAGAAATTTTTCAGTGACAGACATAGAATTACCAACTGCATCATAATTTCATATAAATTTTTTAAACTAAATTCCATAAATCTCTAAAATTCTCAAGAATAATTATACCATGTTCCAACTTATTTATATGTATTTTTTCAATAATTTGAAAAAAATTAAAATAACCATAAACAAGTAAAAGGGACACTTGAAACATAGTTATATTTACAACATTTGTAAAGTATAAATTTGGTTTCTCATACCCTTCAAAATAAAATAATTGATTTCTATAACACTAATACCAAAAATGGAAATTTCAAAGATTTTTCAAAAACCATCCAATTAGATTAAAAAAACTTATCATATTAAATCACTAATCCTTCTTTATAATAAAAATTTTAAGTTTAAATGACCTTAACTATATATTTGAATAAAAATTTATGGACTCCCCCATGAACTTTTCTTCTTCTGGTATGAATTTTTACCCACTTTTCTATTAACATAACACCATAACCTAGGCATGTCATTCTTAGTTCATCTATTCAAAACACTTTGTAAATTTAGGGGAATATATTATTGATTACATTGATATTGTTAGAACATTTTCATCAATGAAAATAGGTGGAATTCTTCAACCAATATAATTCTTAAAAAAACTTTTAGTCTCGATAAATCAGTTGAATACTCATTCATATTGATTATCATTTACATACTCAATGGTATTTAGAATATGAGGCTAAAATACTTTATGTCATTTTGGATCTAATTATTTTAAAAACCTAATTCAATCATTATATGCTACTCATAATTATCTAGATTCAAATCTTGGAAAAATTTAACCATTGGGTTATTTAGGAATGTATTACTCTAACATATATAATTTCTCCTTACTAAATAAATTTTCTTATGTTACTGGTCTTAAGAGTTTCTTATATTAATTTTCTCTTTTCTATAATATTGATCACAAAGTTATGTTTCATGATGATGACTAATGTTAGTAGAATTATTTGAAATTTTTTGTTCATTTCATTTAAAATTATTTATTAATTCAATAAAATCATAGGTAAAATCAATGTTTTTATTGATTTTAATAATTTTGAAATTAATTTTTAAATAGACCAATTATTGATTTCTACTAATTTTATTCATAATTGGATATAAATTCATCAATCTATATAATTGGTTTTGAAAATAATTTTTTTTTAAATTTGAAATAAAATTTTAAATATTCAATATGCAACACGGAATTGAACATGAAATTGACATTTTAAATGGGTTTAGTTATGATTTTAACATATTTTATAATTTTTTTAATTAAATAAAATCTAGATTTTTGAATTATGATTTGAAATTGTGGATTTTGTTTAGAAAATCCAGATTATTAATTGGTTGATTTAGATGAATCTAAAATTTCTGGTATTATTTGGTCATAGGTTGAAAGTATGATTTTAATTATTTTAACCTTTCTCTATTTTATTGTAAAAATGATATGTTGAAAAATGGGAATTATTCTCTGATTGTTATAAAAATGAAATGGATGAAAGTGACCGTGCATTGCACAGTCACAATACTGACTGTGTGTAGGGACCGTGTTTACTGTTCATGCATTTAAAATAAACTAACCATGAAACCTCTTTTCATGGTAGGTATACCTACCATGAGTACCCTATGTACCTTATATAAACCCTCTTCATGGACACTTGTACAACTGACTGTGTGGCTATACCCCAACTGATTGTACCTCTTTAGATCTACCTACCCTGATCCTCCACTTATATTCACTTCCCCTCCACCACCACAACAACCCCCTGCATTTGTACACTGCCTACCATGAAGAAGAACTGACCATGAGATCATGGCTGGTATGGTCACCGTGAAGAAAAACAGAACTAAATCTCTTGCTAACGAGAGAATGAGACCACCGCGAGTCACCACTGTCACCATACAACATTTAATGACCCTAGGACTAATCGAATCCCTGGGATGTCACTAACATTGGCTTGTCACCAGGGAGATTCAAACCAAATTTAAAGACTCGCACTACAAAGACATGCTGAAAATAAATTCATTCCACTAGTTGGAGGTGTGACGAACCTAGAATCCAAGATCCTACATTGCCACACCAAATGAAACTAGTCACTAGATCTCATCAAAGAATGCGAACCCTTAACACACAAACCAGTTGGATGATCTATTACTATCACATCGCCTTGAAGATTGATTGAATATTCCACCATTAAAACTCTAAAAATATGTAACCATATCCTTGACTTCACTAGAAAAGAAGACCAACGTGATTTAAGAACCTACAAACTGCATTTTCCCACACTGATTCGAGGCCAGATAGCTACCCACCTCAAGTATATGAATCCCCAAAAAGATAAAATAAAAAATATAGTAATTAAAAATTAAAATTAATAAAAAAATATAAATATATAAAGGTATAATAAAATAAAATTAACAAATTTATTGGTGTACTTTTCTGTTTATAGGTTCAGAACCCCAAGCCTAACATTAAACCCTAAACTCAGGTAGATCCCAAAATTGAAAACCAACTCAAGCCCAACTGTAATAATATCTAGGTCCAAGACTCATTTTCTCTCTTTAAATCCATTAAAATCCAACTATAACCTAAGTCTGTTGATTTTTTTATTTAGAGTTTCTACAAATACTGGGAATCATTTTTGTATTTCTCTCTTATTTTTCTAGAATAACTATAGAGTTCAATCATATGTGTAATGACATTCAGTTATAAAATATTCTGATAATGACAATCAGATGTAGACACATTCCAATAATCCAATGATGAAAAATTCATTGGAAACACAGAAATTTAGAATCATTCCTATTAAACTTGAAGATGATCATGCTGCTCATGTGGATAATCCAAAGTACACCAAGGACACTTGAGTATGTTCTATAAATAAGGCATTATTCATGCTGATGGGAGTGTGTATTCTCTCTTGTGCTCATTCTTAAAGATCATATATTTTTTATTACTTTATTTATTTAAATTTATTTATACTATAATAACTCCCAATATGGAACAATAATCCCTTAGTTGTTGTGCTAAGGAGACTCCCCCTATCCCCCTGTTAATGAATTCTATTTTTTAATTGTTCTAATCTATTCAGTTAAATTTCAATATTCATTCAATGTGCATCGAATATAAAAGATTTCTTATTTATTTCTCTTTGAATTTATCTTCTCTTCTTTAATGGATTGTAAAAATAATCCACTTAATTCTTCTCTATTACTCGTGATCATGATCAATAGGTGGATTTAAGGATAATCGGATATATCTTAATGTTGGGTTAGGCTAGATTAGGGATTGCAGTGATATTTTCTCTCCTCCAATTGAATTAAAAATTAAAATATAGATTAATCTAGTGAAATTTCACTAGATTAGAGAGAAAATAGGATATTAAAATTGAAAAATTATTTAACGGGATAGGTAAGGAGATATCCAAGGTTAGGGTACTTTTTTATAAATTGATTTTAAAACCAATAAAATTCAATTTTCACATAATTTTTCAAATATTTAACCCACAAAATAAAAGTGAAACATATTGGGTCAAAAGTTATAATTCTCAATTTTACATTCCTTTAGTTTTGGAAATAAAAAATTATTTTTTAAAACATGATAACTAACTTTTTATGTCCCAATTCTTTTATAATGTTTTTTATAAAACATAATATTTTACCATACATAGAATAAGTTCTAAATTACTATGAATATAAAAATATATTTATTCATTACAATAATCATAATGAGTATGGTTATAATACATCAGACTTAACTTTATTCACACTAGGATATATACTTTTGTCTTTTATATCGTACTGATAATATTCTTCCCCATTGGACTGATTATGGTACCGATACAATCAAACTACCTCATATTATGATAATCGTATTGAAAATTGTAATGAAACCCATCATATTTACTTATGTTTCTAAAAATAACATAGAAAACATATTTATATCATAATTAATGCCTTTAAAATTGTAATGGTGTTAATTAATATGATGTCAAAAATTTGGTTCTGATGTGCTTTCATGTTCCAGGTGTCTAAGGTCGTTGTAGCAAAAATGTAAATATGACCATTAGGAGATCACCAATAAATGCCCAATCATTTGAAGAGTTTGAAGATAATTGATTTTATGAGAGATTTGAAGCTCTGTTAGAGTAAACTACTTATTCTTATCCTTTGTAATCATATAGATAGTCTTCCTTCTAAAAGAATCCTTGTTAGTTTGTTTCCTTTAAAAACTTTTCAATAGTAATATGTGTTTGATCATTGTTAAGATAGAGGTATTATAGGGAAAAGAAGATGGTAAATCTGATCCATATAATCAAGGTAATGTAGTGATATTAATATAGATAAAATGATCATTGTATCGAGGGATTATCAGGATAAGAAGACTGAGCAAATATGGTCTTCGTATCGAGGGATTTCTTGGAAACGAAAGATAGACTTTACTATAAGTATAAAATAGTAGACACATTTAGTCATATTTATTAAATACATTTCACTTAAATTTAAAATAAGTTAATCTTTTTAATAGCTTGTAATTCATTATTATTATTGCTTTCTATTACTTGTTTTGAAAATTTTATTTTTCCATTGTGCATGTTAAAGAAAGATAGTCATCATACTCAAACTTTCTAATACAAATTTTTTGTTATTATCATAAAAAATATGCTAAATATACTCTCATTAATCAGATCCATAGTTATTGCTATATTTTAATTAGATATAATCAGATAGATCTAGATTCTAATTTTTTGACACTGATAGTTAGACTGATTCTAGGTCCGATAAACCAAATTAATAGTCTTTTTTAGGTTTAAATAATTTAATCTATGTTTTTAAAACTACAATTCACCCCACCCCACCCCCCTAAAGTAATTATTTCTATAACAAGAAGATATTATAATCCTAAAAATAGTATTAGAGTAGGTTCTAATACATATATTTTCTGAGTTTTTACTTATTTTGTCAATTGTACATTTTTATTATGTTTTGTAATAAAATTTTTGTTTATAAACTATTAAACACTAACATGTTTATGGAAAATAGTTTTTATATCTTTTGAGATGGAAGGTCTTAATATTGGTTCAATAGAAAATATAAATTTGAATAGCCCTCCTGTCATGAACCGAATCTGGTCGCCTTCAAAATCGGTACCCGATCCGGTCCATGGCATGACCCGAAGGGCGTTCCCGAACCCCATGGGCTGGCACAAGTGCCTGGGTATCATAAAATGATAATTGGGAACTATTTACCCGAGTTTGTAAACTTAAAACGTCAAAAGAGTCCAATAAAACAAATCTGGATTTTTCAACTAAAACCGTCTTTTACAAAATTTCAGAACTGAAAAACATAAGTTAAAACTATGTTTAAAGAACATTACAATGGTACATAACAAAATAAAGACAGACCAAGAAGCTCCACAAGGAAAGAGGCACCACCCTCAAGCTATCTCCACGACACTGTATCCCAATGGACAACTAAAAACTTGAATCAATGGCATAAATCCTGTACCCAAACCTGTGACATAAAAGAAGCAAATCTACTTACACCCAAAGGTGTAAGTAGGGTGTGAGAGAAAGCCCATTAGGATACCACCACTAATAGATTCCATGTGATAAACATTTAATGGCGAAAAGCATGCATGTTTTCAAAGACATGAGATGCTAGTTAAAATTTCTAAAAGATGCAACATTAAATAAAAACAGTTTTCAGGTGGGCTAATTTAAAGAATAAAAACATTTAAATTAAATACCATAGCTACTGAATTTTCTAGCCTCTCATACCGTATACCGACAGTAAGAACAAAGTATCCAGTGAGCACAATCAATGGGAAATTACCCCTAGGCACTAGCTAGCTGTGGGTCCCAGGTACCTCGTATCTCGGTGAGAGTAACCATCACAAATATCCATTCTCGTGCACGAGCCACTAGTAGGGAACATACCCATAACCTAGTGGTCCCCAATCATCATCATCATAGTTTAGTTAGAGTTGTAAGCATCAATCTTTCTAAGTTAAACTGAGGCCAAACCCCACGGATTCACTAGCATACTAGTACACGTCCACCCACCTAGATACTCGGGTTTTCCCTTTGTGCTCAAACAAGTTCAGCAATCCAAGAAGTATAGTTTTCACATGAAAATATCACTTCCACATCACAAATTAACCAAACAGCCCCATGTACATCACGCAAGTAAAAAATTCCACTTTTCATTCAAATGCATTTTGAAATCAAACTCACTCCAAATTGCCTACAACACTTTTCAAATTTCTTTAACACTTCCACAAATCCATTAAACAATTTTATAAAACCATTACAAGATATTCAACTCACATAACAGCCCACACACATGTCACACAATACCCTTCTCACCTTCACAATTCATTTTATAAATAAACTCACATGAAATATCCCACACCCGTGTTTCGCACACAAAACACAATTTAGTAAAACATTTAGACAATTTATAAAAAAAATTATAAAAATGTTTAACATCTCAAATCACCACTTTACCATTCAAAAACCCAAATTAGGTGAACACACTCACCCAAACAGTACATATACACCCTTTCCCAACTTTGTTTAACCAAATAAAACATTGGCAATTTTTATAAAACAAACCCAAGAGGTATAACCATTGTTTGCACACAAAACCCATTTCAAAACCCTCATTTAAAAGAAAAATCATACAAATACCAATCAAAAATATAATTTTTCAGCCCTAAAACAATTATTAAACCACCCCCAAATGTTATAAAAATACATCAAATAATACCACAAAGATACACATGAAAAACACACGTTTTCATAAATCACCTTCAAGAAGTACAACATGTTTTTAATCCTTAAACTCATTAAAAAAACCTACTTTCAAGGCCAACATGACAATAAGGAATTAACAAAACAGAATTGGCATCCCCTTTCAAGACTAATAAATCACTTTCATATGTTATAAACTAAACCCAAACATTACCCCAAGAGTCACACATGAAAAGTACCCAATTTCAAGCTATAATGCAACTAAAAATTAAATGTTCAACCAAATCCATCAAAACTGTTATCACAGCACATAAAACAGATTATAAACATGCTAAATTAATAATCCATGCAAGCTAACTCATCATAAAATGGCTACACATGGAATCACCTACCCTTTTGAGTCGAAACCCTCAAAACTTGGTGCGAAACCTTATGCGCACCACCGTCGCACCACAAGGAATATAAATCCATACCTAGACCACCAAAAATTGACCCAAAAGATACCAATTCAGACCTTAGTATCGAACCCTAACTTCTGTACATTTTATAACATAATGAAAGAGGGAGGAAACCCTAAGGAGAATGAAAAATTGAAGAGAGAAACACTTACTCAAAACAATCATGAATAAAAGGACCCAAAATCCACCAGATTCTGAATCTTAAAACATCCCACCATTCAAGGATGTTCGAACAAGGATTATGAGACCATGTAGGAATTTGAATGGGAAAAAGGAGTGAGAATTGAAGGATTTATGAAGGAAACAAAATACCTTTATTAATCTTCCTGAAATGTGAGTGCTTCAGAATTTTCGACCTAAACCGCGATGCCAATGAGCTGAAAAGAGTGTGGGAGGATATGGGACGTGCGGCTGGGTTCAAGGGGAGTGTTTGGGGATTGGAATCACCGAAAAATCCTTAATGTTGGATATATTATTAACTAAACAAAATTTATTTTTAAAACTGGAATTGGGATTTCAGGCAGGCCCAATCCCTTAAATAAAAACCCATATACAACTTGTTTACGGTTTTCTAAAGGCTCCAAACTACAATGGTGGTGTTTCTATATCAGGGTAGACCATTTAGGAACTTGAATGGGTGAAAAATATTAAAAATTGAAAAAGTTATAAAAGAATCAAAATTTATTTTTAAATCTGGAATTGGGCTCACGGTTTGGCCCAATTCATGAAAACTCACCCATTCCACCATAAAAGCTTGAAAAACCCCAAAAACAAATCATAAATGAAAATTAAATGAAATTAAACTTTAAAATAAGTCATTTATGTGACAATTCTCCCCACCATGAAAACTTTCCGTCCCCGTAAAGTGACCACAAGGCCAGATACCAAAACCATGCCCAACCGATAAACTAAGATGTAATTCTTTGCCAAGCTTTGCCCCCAAGGGTCAAAACACCTCCAGTGATCAATTAAGGAATGATTAATCTCACAACCCAAACTTACACCACATTTCTAAAATGATCAATCACATTCATACATTATTCCAAAATGAAACTCCTCGAACGCTATCCGAACAAGACTCAAGCAATTCACCCAAACGAACAACAACTTCAAACAAGGTTACACATACCTTTCTATAACTAAACCATTGGGCACTCTCCAATCTCAATGGTTACCGAAAGAAGATTTAGGTAGCTTGATAGATCCGAATGAGACTACCTACCAACAATCCTTGACCATGGATAAGACTAAGTTATTGGTACGGGGAAAAAAAATAGGCTCCCCACCATAAGAACCAACAATCTTAATCGACCAGCATGGGCCGGTACAGAAAGACCCCAAAATATAAAGTGTTGGGATGACCACATGGTGAGTCTGCACGGTTTGGGAAACCATGAACCAACAGTGGAGATTATTCTATCTACATGGTTTTTTTTTTGTTCATGGTTTGAACTAACCATGTGAAAACCGTGTGCTCAACTTTTCAAGTCAAATTTCCAACCATTCTCCAAAGACTCAATGGAAACCAAATGGGGAGGGAATAACATTGTGTGATGACATGGGTACAAAACCCTCCACCTATTTCCATAGAATGGGAACAATAGAAGAAATATGATGACACAATAGGTTTAAACTCTTCCTATCTTTCATACTGAGGATAGGACTTTGTACAAGGGTTTAAACGACACTGGGGTTTCCCCTGACTACACGCCAGCTTCTCTCCGGGACCTATGGATGGAACTCAAAATATTGAAGCATCTTCGGCCACGCAGTTTGGATGTTAAAACCCCTATGTGGAACTTCTTCTTTCGGTGCCACAAACAACTACACCGCATACCCTGATGGGTTCATCAAGACATAACACACTCCATAACTCACCTTACCAAAACCAGACATTTCACTGAAACAAGGGATCAGAATAAGAACACACATCACACCTTGTTTCTTTGGCTGAGAAACAACAGAAGGGCAAGACACGTATAAACATTGTCCTCTAAGATAGAGGATTTGATGTTTTTCCTGAGGGATGCATACTCCCAACATAACATATAACCTAAGAGGATAGTGTGACCTTGACCTTTATAGTCAAAAGAGAACACAACATCACAATGCATCACCGAACATGACCCTTGTGATTGATAGAAACAATACATGGAACATGACCATATTCCAAGTCCCTAAACAATAGACAAGTCCAAAAAGTGGACACAATATCCTATCAGGACCAAAATCTCAAAATTGGTGGTTTAATAATAACTATTGCTTCAAGGAAACTATGAAGAACCCAGAGGCCCTCTTAGACACCATCATGACACTCATCCACACTAACAACCAAAGAACACTTCCACCTTCGATGAATCATGAAAATTAGGAAACCAAGGCCTCTTTCAACCTTCCACAAGAACTATCCCACTACAAGAGGATCTACAAATCAACTAAATGAATGGTTGTAGACTCAATAAACAATGATTAATAAAATATTCCTTATATTGATCAACTGGAGGATTTTCTAATGGAGAAACAATACGGGTTTCACTTCATTTGTGCACTAACCCTAAATGGGGGCATACCTTATCCAATGGGAGAACCCAAATAACCAACCAAGATGGTTCATTGGTCAAAATATACCACAAACCAGATCCAAACACATGAAGGGAACCATCATAAAGGCGCCCCAAAACATTTTTCAAAAGAGACCACTAACTGTCCCTATAACACAACTTACTGACCAAACCCAAACCCAAAACACAGTTCAAACAGGAGGGGTTCTTGGACTCAAAACATCCCACAACATCAACATTTTCCAAAAACACATAATATAAACCATTTCATACAATTCATCAAGTCTTCATGTTTCTCTTTAAAAACAGTTCTTTAAAAACAAATGGTTCAGTGGTTAGTGCATCCACCAATGGTACCCCATGGGCCTTACACATGCATGTTTCTGTGCCACACTGGGCACCCTCCTCGTATCCATCTTGACACTCATCCAGTCATTTCATCAACCATCCATCTTCCCATATAATCTCATGCATGTGGTTGCTCACGAAAATACCAAAGGTTAAAACAAAAATTCTTTCCACTTTTCAAAACCAAAACGGTCAACCAACACATCCTTTTTTCTCAAAACTGCTAACCACGAGATCATAATCCCAACTCACATCTTACAAAAATTTTCAGAAAGTCACAAACATTTATAAAATAACTCACATTCAAGATATTCACATCAATTTCAAAACAACTCATCCCATTAAAACACACTCTGATTGTTTAGAAAACTCTATTGGAAAATCTTTTCAAAAACCAACTTCAATATAGTTCCTGCTTTCAAATAGGTGTAAGAACACCATTTTATATTTCAAAACAATTATGAAAATTCAGTTCCACCATTTCATAAACCAAACCATTCCCTCTTTATTTTGAAATAATTTCATAAAAACTTTACGCTTCTTAAAACCAAGTCACCTTAAAACCAAAGTGCTAAGATTTCAAAACTAAACCACAAAACAATACGAGAGGAAACTAGTTCCAGTGGGTGACTTGGAAATATGGTTGGCGGCCATATTCCAATCACTTAACTGTCACAGAGGGTGTTCTAGGGAATATCCTCGACTTCACATGGCTTTCCAGGCCCTGTGAGCTCACAGAGACCATTATCCCAACTCTCTTTTCATTTCCCCTAATCATCATCAAACCAAGAAAACCAAAGGAATCCGAAAGGTCCCGACTTCCCCTAGAGACATGAATCCCGTCATGAGGTGTGGTGATCATCCACACTACTAATAACCGAATTACATGTCCCAACAATCCCAACTCTAGACTATCCCGACTATTCCCCAAATAACATGACTCAAAGAAAGCGAACCTCCTTTGATACCATTTTTTCACGAACCGAATCTGGTCGCCTTCAAAATCGGCACCTGATCCGGTCCATGGCAAGACCCGAAGGGCGTTCCTGATCCCCACGGGCTGGCACAAGTGCCTGTATATCATAAAATGATAATTGGGAACGATTTACCCGAGTTTATAAACATAAAATGTCAAAAGAGTCCAATAAAACAAATCTGGATTTTTCAACTAAAACCGTCTTTTACAAAATTTCAGAACTGAAATACATAAGTTAAAACTATATTTAAAGAACATTACAATGGTACATAACAAAATAAAGACAGGCCAAGAAGCTCCACAAGGAAAGAGGCACCACCCTCAAGCTATCTCCACGACACTGTATCCCAATGGACAACTAAAAACCTGAATCAATGGCATAAATCCTGTACCCAAACCTGTGACATAAAAGAAGCAAATCTACTTACAACCAAAGGTGTAAGTAGGGTGTGAGAGAAATCCCAGTAGGATACCACCATTAATAGATTCCATGTGATAAACATTTAATGGCGAAAAGCATGCAAGTTTTCAAAGACATGAGATGCTAGTTAAAATTTCTAAAAGATGCAACATTAAATAAAAACAGTTTTCAGGTGGGCTAATTTAAAGAATAAAAAAATTTAAAATAAATACCATAGCTACTGAATTTTCCAGCCTCTCATACCGTATACCGACGGTAAGAACAAAGTATCCAGTGATCACAATCAATGGGAAATAACCCCTAGGCACTAGCTAGCTGTGGGTCCCAGGTACCTCGTATCTCGGTGAGAGTAACCATCACAAATATCCATTCTCGTGCACGAGCCACTAGTAGGGAACATACCCATAACCTAGTGGTCCCCAATCATCATCATCATTGTTTAGTTAGAGTTTTAAGCGTCAATCTTGCTAAGTGAAACTGAGGCCAAACCCCACGGATTCACTAGCATACTAGTACACGTCCACCCACCTAGATACCCGGGTTTTCCCTTTGTGCTCAAACACGTTTAGCAATCCAAGAAGTATATTTTTCACATGAAAATATCACTTCCACATCACAAAAATAACCAAACATCCCCATGTACATCACGCAAGTCAAAAATTCCACTTTTCATTCAAATGCATTTTGAAATCAAACTCACTCCAAATTGCCTACAACACTTTTCAAATTTCATTAACACTTACACAAATCCATTAAACAATTTTATAAAACCATTACAAGATATTCAACTCACATAACATCCCACACACATGTCACAAAATACCCTTCTCACCTTCACAATTCATTTTATAAATAAACTCACATGAAATATCCCACACCCGTGTTTCGTACACAAAACACAATTTAGTAAAACATTTCGACAATTTATATAAAAAATTATAAAAATGTTTAACATCTCAAATCACCACTTTACCATTCAAAAACCCACATTAGGTGAACACACTCACCCAAACAGTACATATACACCCTTTCCCAACTTTGTTTAACCAAATAAAACATTGGAAATTTTTATAAAACAAACCCAAGAGGTATAACCATTGTTTGCACACTAAACCCATTTCAAAACCATCATTTAAAATCAAAATCATACAAATACCAATCCAAAACAGAATTTTTTAGCCCTAAAACAATTATTAAACCACCCCCAAATGTTATAAAAATACATCAAATAATACCACAAAGATACACATGAAAAACACACGTTTTCATAAATCACCTTCAAGAAGTACAACATGTTTTTACTCCTTAAACTCATTAAAAAAACCTACTTTTAAGGCCAACATGACAATAAGGAATTAACAAACCAGAATTGGCATCCCCTTTCAAGACTAATAAATCACTTTCATATGTTATAAACTAAACCCAAACATTACCCCAAGAGTCACACATGAAAAGTACCCAATTTCAAGCTATAATGCAACTAAAAATTAAATGTTCAACCAAATCCATCAAAACTGTTTTCACAGAACATAAAACAGATTATAAACATGCTAAATTAATAATCCATGCAAGATAACTCATCATAAAATGGCTACACATGGAATCATCTACCCTTTTGAGTCGAAACCATCAAAACATGGTGCGAAACCATAAGCGCACCACCGCCGCACCACAATGAATATAAATCCATACCTATAGCACCAAAAATTGACCCAAAAGATACCAAATCATACCTTAGGATTGAACCCTAACTTCTGGAAATTTTAGAACATAATGAAAGAGGGAGGAAACCCTAAGGAGAATGAAAAATTGAAGAGAGAAACACTTACTCAAAACAATCATGAATAAAAGGACCCAAAATCCACCAGATTCTGAATCTTAAAACATACAACCATTCAAGGTATGCTCGAACAAGGATTATGAGACCATGTAGGAATTTGAATGGGGAAAAAAGAGTGAGAATTGAAGGATTTATGAAGGAAACAAATTACCTTTATTAATCTGCCCGAAATGTGAGTGCTTCAGAATTTTCGACCTAAACCGCGATGCAAATGAGATGCAAAGAGTGTGGGAGGATATGGGACGCGCGGCTGGGTTCAAGGGGAGTGTTTGGGGCTTTGAATCACCGAAACATCCTTAATATTGGATAAGTTATTAATTAAACACAATTTATTTTTAAAACTGGAATTGGGCTTTCGGGCAGGCCCAATCCCTTAAATAAAAACCCATATACAACTTGTTTATGGTTTTATAAAGGCTCCAAACTACAATGGTGGTGTTTATATATCAGGGTAGACCATTTAGGAACTTGAATGGGTGAAAAATATTAAAAATTGAAAATGTTATAAAAGAAACAAAATTTATTTTTAAATCTGGAATTGGGCTCACGGTTTGGCCCAATTCATGAAAACTCACCCATTCCACCATAAGAGCTTGACAAACCCCAAAAACAAATCATAAATGAAAATTAAATGAAATTAAACTTTAAAATAAGTCATGTATGTGACACCTCCTATCATTGATGGTGATGATTATGAGTACTAGAGATATGGGATGAAAACATTTGTTATCAATACTGGAGTTGGGAATTTTGTTATGCTTACTAAAGATTATAATATTTTCAATAGGGAATTCACTGCTTTTACTACTTAATAAAAATAATAGTATCAGTTAAACTACATAGTATAAAATACTTTGTTATATTCTATGACATGAATTATCTACAGTCAGATATCCTCATGTGACTCTACAAACAGTATATGGAACAATCTTGAAGTCACACACTTTGGAAATTCTAAATTTGATCAAATCAGAAGAGAAATGCTCAGAATAGATTATCAGGAATTTTATTTCTTACCTGGTGAATCGGTTACAAATATACACCATAACTTCATGAAAATTATAAATAGTTTATAAGTTTATACTGAAAAAGGTCTTGATGGTGAAATTATTGAGGAAAATATTATTGATATCATGCCCAATGAATGGAATCCAAAAGAATAGCTTTTGATGAGATAATAAAGTTAAATAATATTAACTTGGATAATCTCATTAGAACTATTATGAAATATTAAGGTATACTTAAGATAGATACTAAGAAAGAAAAAAATAAAAATAGAGGTATTTATTTTACTACAACTACCATTCCTACTAAAGCTCAAACTCTTAATAAAGTTGTTAAATCATAGAGAAAGAAGAAGGTTGTTATTCAATCTGATTCATGTATATCTGAATATTCTAAGAATTAATTGGCTAATCTCATTAGAAATATGAATAAGATATTTGGGATGAAAGATTTACAATACTGATATGAAAAAATTCCTAAGGAAAACTGTGACAATAAAGATAAAGTAACATGTTATGATGTAATTATGTTTTACATATCTGACTAGATTTTCCAAAGATGAAGAGGAAATATATGAAAGAAACAAAATTTGAATGAATTTGTATGAAGTATTAAAAATAAAAATTTAAGAGATCTATGAAAGCCTGAATCTCATAGAGTTCAAGTGGAGGTGATTATTCTAAAAGATCATCTGATAATGAAAATTATGGACTTATGAACATCAGTCTCTTTGGTAATGTACCGTTGGTAAATCAATGTCTAGTGGAATAGGTATGAATTGCTGAAAACCTTACAAAATTTAAGTTACAATTCCACTGATGAGATAAATTTTACATATTTGGATTAATAATCCTTCTCATCTAGTGAATATAATTATTTACCTTCTTATGATGAAGTTTTCTATTTAGAAAAAATTTCAGAAAAGAAGAATTTTATGATTCACAAAAAAAACATGATAACGCTAAGGAAAAACTTTCTAAGGTTGATTCGAGAATAAATTCATTGAAAAATGAAATATCAAATATTTCTAAATATCTTGGTCAAACTAATTTAAAAAATGATACTATTTCTAAATTTTTTTAAAAAGTAGTTTTTGATAAATATGGATTAAAGACTAGTTTTGATAAACGTATTTCCAAAACTATTACTAATGAGGATAAGAATTTAGTTGTAAAACTAAAGTCTGAAATTTTTTATTTGAAGAAACTTTAATCATAATTTACTATTGGTAAATATAATTTTGGTAAAATTTACAAACATATTAAACTTCATGTTAATAAAACAAGAATGGTTTATTCTTATAAAAATCTTGTTTTTAGTAACAATTACTTTGTTCCAAAAAGTGAAACTTATTGCACCAAATTCCAAAGTGGCGGTTACTAGAAAACGAATTGGTCCTTAAATAAATTTCAATCACTATGTTTTCATAAATCCTATTTTTCAAAAGAAATTACATCTTCCAAAAATAAAATCAGAAAGATTTCGCAACCAAATATTTTGTTTTCTAACAATATCGGTCTTAGGAAGGTTTGGGTGCCGAAAGTATAATGTTTTTGTTTTTAGGAAAACAAAGTAAAAACATTAAGAATACATAGTACGTGGATAGTGGAGTTTCTAGGAATATGACTAGTAATAAATAAGTTTTTGATAAGATTATCAAGATTAATGGTGGGAAATTCACATTTTTTGATAATGATCAAGGAGAGATTGTCAGAATTGGTAACATTGTACTTCTTGGTAAAGCTCTTATTTTAAATGTTTTAATTATTAAAATTCTTAAGCATAACCTTATAAGAATAATTTAGTTATGTGAGGGAGGATACCATGTGATCTTTAGGAATGAAAAATGTTTAGTACATAGTTTTAAGGATGAATTAATTCTTTCTACCATTCAGCATGAGAAATGTTATACACATAACTTATAAGACCTTGGGATCCAAGACATACCTTGCCTTAGTGCAATGGAATATCAATCATAGTTATAAAATAGATGGTTAGGGTACTTTAACATTAGAAAATTATCTAAGTTGACTAAGAAATGGATTTTTAAGGATATTCTAGAACTTAGTTTTGATACTTAAAAATAATCTGACCATTTTCAATATAGTAAGAAATATAAGTCATGTTTTAAATATATTAGTGAAGTCTCAAATTTTTATGATTTTCATTTTGTGCACATGGACTTATTTGGTCCCACCAAACTATGAGTATATGTGGAAAATAATTTGTATATGTATTAGTTTATGATTACACTAGATATAAATGAGTTTATTTTCTTACAATGAAATTTTAAGTCTCTTGTTAATTAAAACTTCTTTAGCCAAATTAAAAAATTAGAAAAACCTCTCCTTGATAACTATTCATAGTGATCATGTTGGAGAATTTGAAAATTATTATTTTGAAACTAATTATAGTAAGAAATTTATAGAACATAAATTTTTAGCACCTTTAACCACCAATAAAAATGGTTTAGTTGAAAGAATAAATTCACTTATTCAAGAAATAACAAGAACCATGTTTATTTAATACTCAGTTGCGTGAAATTTTTTAGTTGAATCTATTAGTACTATCTTCTATATTATAAATTGACTTTTAATTAGACCATTTCTTAATAAAACTCTTTATGAGTTGTGGAATGTAAGAAAACCAAATGTTTCTTACTTAAAGGTTTTTGTCTGAAAATTATTCATCCTGAATACTAAAGATAATTTATATAAATTTTCGTGAAAATATGATGAAGGAATATTTTTAGGTTATTATACTACTTCTAGGTCATATAGAGTTTTTAATAAAATATTGTGTACTTTTTAGGAAACAATACATATTAAGTTTGAGGAAACTAATCTTTTTTATTGAAATTACCCAAACATACTTCCACGTATGTTGTTTCCAAAATTGATTTTCAGAATTTGTCTGAAATTTATTCTAATAAGGAAAATATTCAATAATTAGTCTCTAAAGTTATTCCTATATAATATGTATTACCTTTTATTGATGAATAGTCTTTTCTTAACCCAATAAGACAGTTGTTTCATAGAAATCTTCCTAGTGAAAGTATCATTGGTGATGTAGATCAACCAGTTAGGACTAGAAGTTTCATTAGAAAAGAAATTGAACATCAAGTTTTCTTGTCCCAATTTGAACCTAATAATCCTAATGAGGATTTAGGAGATTTGGATTGGATTAAGTCAATGTAAGATGAACTCAGTGAATTTTAGAGGAAGAAAGTCTATAATTTAGTTGAATAACCTAGAGAAACATCAATAATTGGAGTAAAATGGGGTTTTCAGAACAAATTAGATTAAATTGGAATAATTATTAGAAATAAATTTATACTTGTTGCTAAGGTTTATAATACAAAAATAAGTTATACATTATAAATAATCCCTTCCATTGGTAGAAATTAATGAAGTTATTCAAATTTTTATATACTTTGCAGCATCATTTAATTTCAATCTTTTTCAAATGGATGTCAAGTGTGATTTTATTAATTGATATGTTTAGAAATAATTTTATGTTAAAACACTAGGTTTTGAAAATATAAAACATCCTAAATATTTTCATAAATATACAAAATCCTTATATTGACTTAAACAAGCCCCTATAGCCATGTATAATAAGTTAATAGGATTTTGGTTACAAAAAAAATTAAGGGAGATATAAATCCAACGATTTTTTATAAAAAAAAGGTAATAATATTATTATTATTGTAAAAATTTATGTCTTTGACTTTATATTTGTTTCAACTCAAAAAATGTTAATAGATTCTTTTGTGGTCTTTTTAAATCTGATTTTGAAATTATCATGATCGGTGAGTTAACATATTTATTTGTATTTTAAATTTCAAAAAAACCTGAATGTACTTTTATATCTCAGTATAAGTATATATAATATATTATTACAAATTTTGGATATGAAAATACTAAAATTATTAGTACTCCTATTGGAACCTCAAAAACTCTAGATCGTGATGAGGCTAGGCTACTATTTGATCAAAATATTTTTAGAGTTATGATAATAATTTTACATTTCTTAACTGCTAGTCATCAACATTTAATGTTTTCAGTATGCAAATTTAAAACATATCAATACAATAAAAAATAATATCATCCTAAACATGTAAAATTATTTTCTCATTATCTTCAGGGATCTATGGATATAGGAATTTTCTATTCTTCTACAAATGTTTTTGGACTAGGATATTGACATTGGTGGATGTAGAATGGATAGAAAAAACACATCATGAACTTTTATTTTCTTAGGAGAGTAATTAGTTTCTTGTTATTGTAAGAAAAAGCACTGAGTAGCACTTTCCACTAGTGAATTTGAATATATGGTATATAGAAGTTATTTTTCTCAAGTGTTGTAGATGAAACACAAACTCACTAACTATGTAATGATTTTTAATAAATCTAAAATACTTTGTGATAATAAAAGTTCTATTTCCTTAAGTAAAAACCTAGAACATCACTCACATTATAAACACATAGATATAATAAATCATTTACTTTGGGATCACACACTTAAAGAAGATATCATTTAACAATTCTTTTGAATGAAAGAACAACTTACTGTTATCTTTATATAACCCCTTACTTGTAATATATTTGAACACATTAAACAGAAGTTAAGAATTATCAATGTAAAGTAATCATTCAAAAATACTTATTTTTTAACCATATACTATATTAACTTACTCTTTTTCATGTGGAGATCATATATTATTGTTGTTTCAAAAAAATAGTTTTTCTTAAATTTATAGTTTTCTAAAAAAATTAGTTTCTCTAAATCTTTTATCATAATGAGTATTTATAGACTCGTACTTTTTATAAAATTTCCAAAGTTAAAATTCCCAAAAAAAATAATTGGGACACTAAAAATGTTATAAACTTTCCAAACTCAAAATTTTTAAAAAAATTGAAATTATTTGTTATTTCAAAATTATCATAATCAAAATATCGTATTCAATTTTTATTTTAAAACTATCTCAATTTGTTTAGTTTTCAGAAACCAAGAAGAATAGCTTATTCATACTGATTTATATTTCCACTCCAAAAGGTATTATTCTATTTTTTTCGTTTCTGTACTATTTCATTATGTTAGTTTTTTAATTATTTTTTTTATAATTTTAGTTTAATAAAGAAATTTTTTTTTTTTAATTTTTTAAAACTTTTTTAATCAAACTCATTCTAATTCCAATAAATGTATTAAAATTTTGAGAGTCTTTAAATATTTTCAAAAAACATTATTCAAAGAAATCCTAACCATCAGATTAGAAAGTTATTAATCTTGATAGTTGGTTATCTTATGGATGATGAATCATCACCCTTGATGCCTATATATAGAGGGACCCCCCCACCCCATGACCCACATTGGTTGGATAGAGATTTTCTCCCTACCTTACTACAACCCTTAATATCGTCTATTTAAAAAATCATTCCTTTTCATCTAATTATTAGTTCCAAATTCAAATATAATGGCACTATGGAGGATTTTTTGAAGTGGTTTGTATTCAGAGACAGTCTGGTAGATAGATCATGGTATGAAAATTATGGTTCAACTCTAAAGAAGATAATTTCTTTTCAAGTATGGGAATAAGTTTGTGTGGAAACCCCTGATAAATATATTGATATTTCTTACCCTGATGTTGATCAAGATTTTTACACATCTATTTATTTTCTTAAGAAATATGGTTAAAAAATATTTTACAATGTATGGGAAGAAATATAAGTTATCATATAACAAAGTGGTGGATTTAGTAGGATTACCACTCAAGGTGAATCGTGTTATCCTTCACACAAGTTTCCAAGAAATATTGGTATTTTTAATAAAACTATTCCTGAGGATTAATTTTTTTTAGAGTATGAAAATACTACAAAAGTATCACACGTAACACCATAAAATTGACTATTTTCACTATGGATGCGACAATTCTTAATTCTGAGAAAGGGGGACATAAAAAATTTAATTTATTCTGAGGTTTTCTTATTGTACATTGTGCTTAACATGGGGAATATAGATTGGGTTAGTTCATATTTATCACCATGGAAAACAAAAAAACAAGGTAAATAAAATCAAAGATCATTAAGTTTCAGTAATTTATAAGTAAATGGTTTTGGAATGTATGAATTTTTTCAAGGTTTTAAAAAAATTGTAACCAATGAGGTAAAATATTTATTTTATCAGTGATGATATAATGAATAGGATGAGATTTGTTTTTTATACAAAGACAAATAAGATTTTTGAGAAGATTGATGGCACTGTTTTAGAGACATAACCATCAAATAAGATAGATAATTATGAAAAGAAAAATAAGAGGAATTCATAGACTTATCATTATTAAATGAGTAATAAAAAAAATAAAGTACCATATGATTTTTTTAAAACTGGATAAAAGATAAGGTAGAGAAGAAGTTAAAAGATGTGGAAATTTTACTTGACCTGGTGGAGGAAAATGATTTGAGGTTCTAGATTACTAAAAAATTTGAATAAGAGTGTAATAAAAAGAATCAAAATAATATATTGTGAGAATATTTTCTTTGTGAAAATATTTTGAAAGGTGTATAAATAGATTTAGAGAATATATTCCGACCTAATTCCCACATAGATCATGTAAACATAGATATAGGGTTAATATTTTAAGAAATATTTTTGGTTCATGTTGAAATTCATTTAATTACTAATAATGGAAAGAAAAACGTTTTTGAGGAATAATCATTCCTAGTCATCCAACAGAAAGAATCAGAATTGGAGCCAGGTGGTAAGGGAGCTCTTAGAATGCAAAGGCATTTAGAAAAGGAGGTTGAAGAGGAAGTTGATAAAGAATTCAATGGAAAAGAAGAATATAAAAAATAAGGAAAATAAAGAGATGATAAAGAATAAGAAAAAAGAATAAAAATAAGTAGAAACTGAATTTGAAGAAGTGGTATACAAAGAAGAAAAATAAGAATAATATGGAAAATATTAAAATGATGATGAGGAAACTCAAATAGAAAAGGAATCATCAGATTCATCATCAGGATCATCATCATATCCACCCTCCAAGGATTAAAAATAAGAAAAATATACTAGTTATAAAAAATAAGCATCATTTTTTGAAGAAGATGGTTAATTATCATCAAAGGAAGATGAATATGGTCAACTTTCAAAGACAAAAGTTGATGATAAATCCAACACTGAAGATGTGGAAATAATGGAAATTTTTTATAACAAGATATTTTCCAGGAATGTTCAAAAAAAGATTAAAATATAGATAAGAATAAATGTAATGAAATGGAAGTTGTTATTATCTAAATAAAACCTCCGTAGCTTGACCCTGAACAATCATATTTTGATGGAACCATTTCTCAAAAAGGATTGTATTACATTGTTTATGTTTTGAGGAGATCGAAAGGTGTTATTCTATACTTTCCAAAGATTATAAAGCTCAGAGTTATCTTATCCAATAAATTATTAATCAAAAATCAGAGTCAATAAATTTTTTTATAGAATATATTTTCTAAATCAAAGTACAATTGAAGATTTTACAAGAAAGTTCCCAGAATCATAAAAATTCATGTAATCAAATGGTGAAATGGTCTAACCTAGTAGACTCAGATATTTGGGTGGATGAAAAAAATTATGATGAGATTTATAATCTTATGGTAGATTCATCAAGTTATTTAAATTATTTATCAAAATATATGGATGAAAACGTGATGTGTTCTGAATATTTCAGGGATGCGACTGATGAAATAACTGACGAAGTTAATGTTTTGAAGAAAATGATCCATGATATATAACTAGATTTGAGTAGGCTAAAGTATTTTGAGGATAAAGTTATCATAATGAGAAACCAAAAATAATAATTTTTTCTGGAATATTGTATTTAATAATAAAGGATAGTTAAGTTGGAGAAAGGCTGAAGGGAGGTCAAGAAGATGAAATTCTTTTTTAAGACGTTAATGAAGAAAAAATAATTTTTATTTTGAGCTCTTATTTTTATTCACTTTGTAATAAAAAAATTAATGGATGTTTATAAATTAATTACATTTTCATCCAAATTCATTTTTCTAAAAAAATTCCCATTCCAAAGGGTTTTATATTCTTTAATACTTATATGGATGACTAGTTAGATCGAAATTGTTTTGTATATTGTTTTTATAACCTTTCATGAAACATCAGATTCATTCCCATTTTTTTAAAATCAAAAGGATAGTATTTATAGAAAGGTGTAGAAATTATTATAAAAGCGGGAGATGTTTTTATAAAGGTGGAGTTTTTATATAGAGGGGGATATGTTTCACTAAGGTGGTAAGACTTTATTAAAAGGGAGAATATGATCCTTAGGGGGGAGAATTATCCTAAAGGGGAGTCTATTGTATTCAATATCATACTCACCATAATATTTAGAAGAGTTAAAAACTCAGGGGGAGTTATGTTTCAATGATTAAATTTGATATGAAATTATTAAAATAATAATAAGCTGTAAATTTTTCAAGTTATTTTCCATTTAAGTGTTGTGGTTTGGGCTTTCTAAAAAGGGGGATATTGTTGAGTCATAATTCCTACTTCTCTATTTTTAATTCCTTTAGTTTTTGAAATAAAAAACACGTTCTTAAAACATTATTACTAATTATTGATGTATTGAGTGATTTAGAATGTTTTTATAGAAAAAAATAATCTTTTACCATACATAAATAAGTTATAAAGTATTACAATTACAAAATTATATTTATTCACTATGATAATCATAAATAGTATGGGTATGATACATCATACGTAACTTTTATAAGGCTAGGAGATTTAATTTTGTCTTATATAATGTACTAACAATAGTCATTACCATCGGACTGATTATGGTGCTGATATAATCAGGCTCACTCATATTACGATAATCATATTAACAATTGTAAGGAAATCCATCGAATTAACCTATGTTTAGAATTATAATATAGAATACTTATTCATATCATTAGTAACACCTTTAACACTATAATTGTGTTAATTAATATGACATCAAACTTTCAGTTACAATGATCATTCATGTTTCATCTATCTGAGGCCATTGCGAAAAACATGGAAATATGACCATTGGGAGATCACCTATAAATATCAATTAATTTAAAGAGTTTGAAGCCGATTTATTTTTCAAGATATTTGATTAATTACTAGTTTTAACTACTCATTATTAGTCTTTGTAATTCTTTAGAGAGTCATCACTCTAAAGTAATCCTTTTTAGGTTGTTTCCTTAAAATCTTTTTCAACTGTAGTCCATGCCTGATCATTGTTACGGTTTAGGGATTCTGATGATAGGAAGATGTTGAATCCAACACATCAGATCAAGGGATTATGGGGCATTAATATATAGAATATTATCTTATTTATGGACTCTTAAGATGTTAAGAGAGAGAAAATCTAATCATCATGTCGCGGGTTTCCCTGTTAAGGAAAGATAGAATTTACTATAAGTATAAAATAGTGGATAACTTTAGTCAGGGTTATTGACTACCTTACTCTTAAGGATAAAAGTGGTTTATATTTTTAATATCTTTTAATTCAAAATTACTATTACTTAATATTACTTATTTTAATAAGTTTAGTTTTCTGTTGTGCTTGTTAAAGAAAGTTAGTCATCATACTCAAGATTTCTAATACAATTTGTTTTATCATTATCATTAAAAATATGATTAAAGTAATTTGATTAATCAGATCCATAGTGATTACTATATTGTAACTCTGATATAATATGACTGATCTAGATTCTGATTCTATGACTCTGATAATCGGGATGAGTCTAAGTCTAATAAAACTACTTAAGAGGCTTTGTGTTTTGTAAAGTATAAATCTTTTAAACTATGTTTTTAAACTATAATTCAACCCCATATTGTGATTATTTATATCATAATAAGATCTTATGATCCTAAAAAATAGACACATAGTTATATCCTCTCTGGATAAAACCTGAGTCCCACTACAATAGCATTTAATCTGGGTTCAAAAACCATTTTGATAACTGCCATGTGACAGGCACATCATCAAAATTGGAGACATTGCCAGGGAGTCCAAATTTTCTTTATTTATGTTTAAAAATTATTTCAAATGACCATATCTAATTCATATCAACTAGTTGGTTTTGATACTAAGGTTGATCGAGATCATTTGGCTAGACTAAGAACTTTGAGAATCACTATGGAAGTTGAAAGGGGGTTTTTCACTATACCATTAACAAACTCCTCATCCCCATTTTCTTCGTTAACCAAAGACACTTTAAGAAAAAACAAATAAAATAATAATGCCTAATTGAATAGAAAATTAATATTACTATATGAACCTAATTTCAATAACAACTATTGGTAGTTAAAAATGAATGATCAATAAAATGTTGGGCTTAAAACTAGAATGTTAACATGCCTACTTAAGTTTCATGGTTTTTGAAGAGAAGATTCCCACAAACACCTACTATGATTTAGAGAAATCTATAACGGATTCAAACCTATAGGATCCACTGAGTCATATATC
This sequence comes from Viscum album, assembly GCA_963277665.1. NCBI lineage: Eukaryota > Viridiplantae > Streptophyta > Magnoliopsida > Santalales > Viscaceae > Viscum > Viscum album. The sequence goes on from OY728147.1 coordinate 222,646,365, forward strand.
AGCTAGAAGGCATTTCACTTCTCCCTTGAATGGTCTACCAAGGAGTGCTTATACAACATCTAACTAGGAAATATCACAATAAGGGATGAAATGTGTCGAGCCTTCCTATATAAGTATTTGATTTTATTGAGTAGTTTCTAGTTGATGTAGAAGATTTATAAAATCAAAATTTCTAGTAGAGAGACCTTATATATGTATTGGGATAGATTTAAAGGGAAAGACAACACCTATCCACACCAAACCTATGAATATCATCATTAATTGGTATTATTTTTCCAAGAATTGATGGATAGTGATCAGAAAGTTTTGGATGTTTCCTCTATAGGAGAACTGATAAAAAATATCCTCCGAAATTCAAAGGCCTCACTGAAATAATATTTTAGAAATCTCGATAATTTAGTATCATAACTAACGTAAGGGGAGTACATGAGGTGAAAAGTTCTCCCTATTTTTTTATAAAATTGATGAACTAACCTCAATTATGAAAAATATAGTAGTAGAAAAGGTATTAGAAACACAACCCACTATACCCCCCTTGAGTTTTCAAGATCTATTTCTCTATATAACACTTCATATATTGGTGTCCTTGAGTTTAAGAAAACTATGAAGCCATGTACCAAAGACTATAAGAACAATATCCAAGCTACAGTAAAGGAGATAGAGAGTACTCCAACACTCAGAATGGAGTTGGAAACCAAAAATTCCAAAGACTAACATTTAAATAAGGATTTCAACAAATTTTCTAGACACCACCATTTCAAATAAAAAATTCTCGTGATTCTAAAAGATACAAATAGGGTAAAATTCAAGAATCCATATTTGTGGACCTATTAAAAGTATTTCTAAAGACCAAATTCCCGATCTTATCCAAAATCAATGAAATTAATATATTAAACTCATGTTATATTCCTACCCAATCTATTCCCAACCTTAGGTAAAATTTTAGCTCTATTACACTAAGTATTGGAAAGGAACTAGAAAGTAATGAAGATTCACCATCCCAAGAAGAATATTCAAGTGGACATCCCATTAAATCTAAAAACAATTTCCCTACCAATTAACCTGAGGAATAGTTCTACTAAAAACCCATTTTAGGAATGATAAAAGGAAATATAAGATGGAATACCCAATTGAACTCCAACCACCCTTCCTTGGAATAATGAAAGAACCCAATAAAACTAGTTAAGAGTCACTACCAAATGAGATGATGTATTTTTTTAATAAAATGGAAATCAACATCACACTACTAGATGTTATCTGCCAAATACTAAGTTATTAAAATTTTATTAATGATATTTTCACTAGAATAAGAATATTTTGAGGTAATGAAAAGTTAAGTCTCTATAAAAATGTTTCTACCCTTTTAACCCCACAAATCTTCTAGGAGTTACAAGATCTAGATATCTTTTTTATCCTCTTCACCAGTAGTGAGATCAATTTTTACATTAAATTAAGGGATTTGGGATCATTAATAAATTTTATGACTTGCTGATATTACACATATCTATAGATAAAAGAACTTAAACCCACATTACTGTTGTAAATATTTCCAATAGAGCCACTACCAACCCATTCGGTGTTTTAGTTGAAGTTCTAGTAACTGTACAAGGTTATCTTTTCCTTGCTGATTTCTATATCCTGAACATGGAGGAAGACAAAGATATTGATCTTTCCCACATCATCTTAGGAATTATATTTCTCAAAACAATCAAAACAATCATCATTGTTAATGAAGGAACACTTTCTAGGGTCTTTGGTGAATAAATTGTAGATTTTAATATACTAAATGTAATGAAATACACTGATGATGAAAAAACTTCTTTTATTTTGGACCATTTTTAAGTTTTATTTTATTCTAAAAATGATAATCAATGTTTGGATGATATTATTTTATTAAAAAATACTTTTTAATATCAATAATTTTCTACAGAAACTATTTTTGATAATAACTTTAATTTTTAATATTTTTTCAATACTAAATTGTTTGAATGAATTGGTGAGAAGTATTCAAAGAATTCACTTGAATTTTGTAATTTTGTATCTATATTACCCTTAGAGGTGGAAGGAACTGATGAACTGTATATTGGTCTGTAGGAAAATGACTACCGGGCTAAAAAAGGAGTGTACCTGAGGTTTGGGAAAGATTTAGGGAATATGAAGAAACATAATATAGAGCTAGAGAAACAAGTACCAGAATCCCCCCAGAACACCATACTATGAAATGAAAGAACCAAATATATCCATTACAAAAGAACCTAGAATAGAATGATAGAAAGTGGAGACAAAGTAATATTGTACTCTTCAATTAGGAAGATAATTCTTGGTAATAATCATTCACAGAGTACTAAGTTGTATAAAGTAACTAATATTCTTCCATAAGGAGTAGTGATGATCATGGGGGAAAATCCACAGAACCCCATTTAGGTGAAGGGTAAGAAGCTAAAGTATTTAAATGATGATCCATGGAATGATCCCATGTATGATTCCAAACTTCTATACACTTCCATCAACTGAATGAATTCAAGTTGTATCTTTCCTTTACACTAACTTAGATACTTTTATTTTGAAATGAAATTTGTTTGATACACTTAAATAGTATAGTATTTAGGATAAGAGTGGGGTAGAGGGAAAAATAGTTTTAGGATGTAAATATCATTGTTTTTTATTTTACTCTAAAAAATTAAAAAAATTAAAAAAACACAAAAACAATATACAAAAAAACAAAAATATCAATTCTATTTTGGGAACCTATGCATAGCTATGTAAGTTTATCTTTTAGATTTTACAGAACCTAATGTGTAGATAAATAAAATAAAAAATTGTTTTCAAAATAAAATTTAAAATAACATATAGAAAAACCCCATTTATATAAATGATGTACATATCTTTTGTGATGTTTTTTATTTTTTTCCAAAATTTCATTGAGTTATATTGGAAAAATCAATAGAATTTTTGAAATACATGTGATTATGAGTAGATTGATCATATTATTGAATCTTGAATGATCAAATTATTATTAAAATGTTTTTGTTTTATTGGGATATTATTTTCAAATGTTTTAATGATTTTTTACTGGAATTTGAAATTCAAAACCACAATTGAATTTCCTATATTTTTTTCATATCATGAGAGTTTTTTTATCTATTTTGACATCATCTTTATAAACCCCTGACTTCTTGAGAGAATCTTGGAATTTGTTTTATAAAATAGAACGTGTTTTATTCTCTCTCAAAACTTTGTAACCCATGACGTACTTTCATTATGATTGATTTATTCTATTGGAAATCCTCTCGTTCATCCTTGAGACCTACCTTGAACATTTATCCTTGTTAATCCCTTATATAATCATGAATGGACTTATAGGTTTAAACCACATTACAAGAAAAATTATCATTACCTACCCTCTCTCTATAATACTATATCATGATTAATATTAGTGTAAGTGTGGGGTATTGGGGATTCCATGTGTTTTTCTCTTGGAATAATTGAATACTAATGGGTTTGTGAGGGGTGTGAGTCTTCATTTTGGGGTATCTAAGAGAGATAAATGGGCATGAGTCACCTACTATACATTCCATTTTTATCATCTAATTATCCTATAAAAATTATGTAGAAAATGAAAAATAAAGGGGTAAGTTTTTAATATTCATTATCCATATTTGAATGATTTGTGACCCTAATCAAATAAGTTTTTTTTATCATTATTCATTATGCTGGTGATGAGAACTAATTCCTCTAAAATATAAGAAAAAAATGAATGAAAAAAATATACATAAAAAAGAATAGATTGAAACACTTTTTTGGATTAATTTCATGACTTATTCAAAGTGTACAAACGAGTATATTGGGGATTGTGTGTGTAACATCATGTATAGGTAGGATTCAGGGTGGATTCCTCCATGATTTTCCTAGTTAATCATTATTTTTGTTTCAATTATCAAACCATATTCTTCTAGAAAATGTGTTTTTTAACACTCTACCACCAAACTCAAAGCCACTGAATAACCTTTTAAATACCACATTATTGATTTTATTTTTCATGATTCATAATGTGGATATATGTGAGCATTTCAAAGTCTATGGTAAATAATAATTTACCTATTATGAACTTAACTCCATATAAAAACATTCTCTTGAGTGAAAAGTGTGAGTGTACTGTAGGTGAGGTCGATCACAAATTTTTTTTGGATGGATTTTGAATGCTGTATTTTTTATGAATAGAATAATTCTATTCCATTTAAATTAAAAATATATACGAATCTTGATGTATTTTTTTATGGAAGTAACTACAAAAGATTTCTTCTATTTTTTCTTAGTAGTTTGATTTATTTTGTGAACATACCTTTTTATTTCATTGATTTCATTTCATTTTAAATTAAAATTTTATTGAAAAATATGTTTTTAAATGTGGAAATCTATAAATAATTAAATAAATTTAATTCATTGACAAATTTTACAAGGAGTGTAATAGGTAAAGTGTGGGGGAGTGATTAAAGTTAAATTATTTGAAATTTTTTTTCTTCTTTTCTTTGAAATTATCCCTAATTCAATCAAATCCTAGGTGAAATTAATTTTTTTCTTGATTCTGAGAATTTAAAATTTAATTGTTAAATATCACAATTACAAATTTTTATTGCTTTTATTCATCATTAAAATTAAATTGAAGAATCCGTACAATTGATTTTGAAAATGATTTTTTTTTTAATTTCAAATAAAACTATAAATATTCAATATGGAATATGGAAATCAATTTGGAATTAAAATTTTAAATGGGTTTAGTTTTGAGTTTAATTGATTTAACAATATTTTAATTAAAAAATCTATATTTATTAATAAAATTAATATGCTTTTAATTTATGGAATTTTTTTTAAAAATCATTTTATTAATTGGTTGGTTTAACTAAATTTAAAATTTATAGAATTATTTATTTGAAGGCCGAAAGTATGATTTTTATTATTTTATCTTTTTTTTATGTTATTAGAAAGAATTATTCATTTAAAAATGTGAATTGTTTTATGTAGGTTGAAAAAATTAAAAGGATGGAAGTGATCGGGCCTTACATGGTCTCCATACTGACCATTCTCAGGGACCATGGGTATTGGAAGTGAGTGTAAAATCTGTTGATTGTGTGTGACCATAAATTCCATAAAAGGATAAAATAACTAAACACATGATGAAAAATAAAATTGACAATGAAACCTCCTATCATGGAGGGTATAACTACCATCATCACCCTATGTACCTACCTCAAACCATCTTCACATTCACTTGGACAATTGACCATGCAGCTATACCCCAATTGATCATCCCTCTGCACTTTTGCCTATCGTGAGACTCTACCCATGGTCACTTCTCCTCCACTAAAACTACAACCCCCTCTCCTGTACACTACCTACCACATAGAAGACTGGAAATGAGATCATGGTCGTCATAGTCCTTATGAAGAAAAAAAAGAACCAGGTCTACCATTGAATAGAGAATAAAACCACCATGAGTCACCACTACAAATGTGGTGCATGTGAAGTCACCGAGACCAATCAAATACATAGGTCAACACCAGAACTACTTTTCCACTAGTAATATTCAATCCAATGATGAATAAACATATCATCGAGTCACACTTGATCCTAATGTGAATCACCATCTATAGGTGAAACAAATATAGAAGTTGAGATCTTCTAGCGCTACACCAAATGAAACCAGTCATAGTTTCTCACTAAAGAAGGAGAACCCACAACACATTAGTTGAGAATAGAAGCTCTTTCTATCACTCTACCTTGGAAGATCTATTAAATACTCCTCCTCTTACTCTATAAAAACCGAAAACCATAATCTCACCTCCATTGGGGAAGAATACCACTGTGATTGAAGAACTTGCAATTTATGCCTCCCCTGTCTGAGCTAAGTCTGAAAATCTACCCACTACAAGTAGAAGAAGATAATAAAATTAAAATTAATAAAAAATAAAAAGATATATATATATATATAATAAAATTTTATTAAAAACTAATTTATGTAATTTTTTGATTTTAGGTTTTGAGACCGAAGCCTAGCATTGATGCCTGAACTCAGGTAGAGACCAAAATTGAAAACCATCTTAGGCCCAATTGTAGTAACATATTGGATAGAGCCTCAATGTCATATCTAACTCATTTCTACATTTAGTTTTCATCCTTTTCCACTAATTTTGTTATATAATATTTTTATTAATTACAAGTGGTTAAGTTAGTTATCATCCTATAACACATGCTTCCTAACACATTCACTACACCTTGTAGGGTCTACTATCTCCATATAGATATAATGATAAAAATATCACTACTTAAAAAATAGCTTAATTATAATTAGGGTTTCCATAGAAATAGATAATAAATACTTATCTTTGAGCCAGTAGAAAAATATATAGAAAATATTTCTCACTCTCCATGAATATAAATCCCATAAATTACTTTTTGAATAATCATTAGGGTTTGTAAAATAATCTTACTCACCACATACAGACCTCTGTAGGTAATATTCTTTTTCATAGAGAAGAAGGATTGGAAAAGAATATTGTTAGATAACACACATTTTCAGCTTTAGGAACTCATTCTTCTTTTTATTATTATTTTTCTTCTTTCACTCATTCACCCTGCTTTTCTTGACATCACCACTTCTATATTTCTCACCATTAGTATTTTATCATCCTCGCATTTCCAATTTTTAACAACCTTATTAAAATAAAAGGCACACGAGTCCATAATATTAAAAAAATTCATTATAATGAGTATAAAATAAGTAAAATACAAGATAAATTTAAAATAACATCCAAAATAATATTCCTAAAATTTCCACATTTGTTCCCCCAATAATAATGTATGCAATTATCAAAATATATCCAAAATGAATAGTATCTCTATATCAGTCTACCAAAATGAGCTTATTTTAAAATTCCTCACCATAGTAGCTTCAAATAATTAAACAAGAAAATTATAAATAAAAAATATAATTAGATCTTCATAGAAACTCAATAGAAATAATTTTAACTTTTTTATGCACAAATTTTCAAACTAGACTATAGGTGCAACACTTTTATTCTTGTAAACCTAGAATAAAAATATTCTACACACTTGAAATCTTAGATTTCATCACGGGTTGATTAGAATATGATTTATAAAACAAATCAAAGAAAAGAATCATCCTATTTATATTTATATTGGTCTTGAAAATATATTAAAACATTTAAATTCTTATTCAACCATTCATTCTCAACAATTTTATTATTCTTAATGATGTAAGTATCATGGATTACTTATTTAGCTTGAATAAAAATTTAAGTATGATGATTTATAAACTAAATTATGACTTTGGAATCATCAGGTTTTAATTTATTCATAATATTAAATTATAGAAACCTTTATTTTTTTCAATCTGTAGAAATCTCAAATTTTCACAAAGGTATGAAGTCATTTGTGACTTTCACAAAGTCAAACATGATCCCCTAAAAGTCTTAAATTTCCCCTAAAGTATCTTTTGGAATATAAAATCCATTTATTATGGATTTTAAAGTCTCATAGAGAATATAAAGTGCGTATTACAAGGAAACATAAAGTCATACGTGTTTGCCTCCGCTGGTTTTAATGCTCACAAATCATGCTTAATAATTTTTTTATTAAGTTACATCCTATTTAACCATGTTTACATTTAATCTTAACATGTATTGTTAGTATTTATATCATAAGACAGGTTACTAATATTTGTATAAGTATAATACATGGATAAGTATAAGTCCCTGATACCTGACCTACTGATAGGTTCTCATAATTTTCACTAAGGATGAATTACTGACAAAGTACCTACTGATAGAGTACATAATGATAGATTCTTAGAAACATCACTAAGGATGAGTCACAGAAAGAATTATGAGTTACCAATGGAATGATTCACTAAAATCTTGACCTATTGATAGAGAGACTGACCGATACTCAGAATTTTCACTAAGTATAATTTACTGAAAGCTGACTGACCGACTGACCTACCGATGCATCACTTACTGACACATCACCTACTGATAAATCACTTACCAACACATCACCTAAAAACACATCACCTAACCACATATCACCTATAGACATATTGATCTACCAAAGGAACAATCTACCGATCTTGAGACACCATCATTCTTTCCTTTTCTATTTAATTTTCAAATTACTTATAACGGTCATATTTGTGAAACTAAGCACTAGTTATTATATTAATGAGCATGTCTTCCTTTTGTAGATAAAATTTAATGGATTTCAGAGACTAGAATGAGGTACGAGGTACCAGATAACATGCTACTTGTCTGCTACACTATATAAAGAGAATATCTAGATCAATAAAAATATCATGATATGACGTGACTTGAGAAAATATATTGAGATGACCATGCAACTTAAAACAGTACAAGAACTACCAATTGTGTCGTGAAACCAAATAGAAGAACATCTATAACAACAATTAAATATTGGAGAAGATCACTATGAGAAAATATCTACATCACTAAGAATAGAAGATAGAAGGATTCCTGATGCTCAATTTTTTTTCCTATTTTCAGATGTTGACTCCATCTTCACTTCTTCCATCTCTAAAGAGTTCAGAAGTTTCAAATCACATCACACAAAGCCTTCTAAACCCTATTATCATCATATTTCTCTATATGTGTACATTATTTAAATGTTGAGAAGTGTGTGTTACTCTATTTTATAAACACACAATGTATCCTATGTATAACTAGAATATACATTGATATCTTCAAAAACTTATCTTTTTACACCATACACTCCCACGGATAATAGCGGAAGAGGTCCCTGTGTGGCCTGTTGTAATTTTCACCCCCATGAGAACTATGGAAAAGGTCGTGTTGTCATGGATAGTTTTGTATGCTATTTTTTACCCTGATCATTGTTGTGGATGAAATTTATTTATATATATTTCATGGTGGTAGATGATCACCGGGTGGAGAGGACTATGTCTCAGCTTGAGACTGAACCTCTTTTTTTAAATTCGTTATGTCTTTCAAAGATCTATTTTCACAATTTTATTTTAATCAAAAAACTTTACTTCACTTTAATAGTTAATCATAGATAGTTTTTATATTAGAATTTGGTTTTGTATATTGATTTAAAAAACTAAAATAATAATCTATATTGTTTTAACTAAGAACTAATAAATCTTTGAGAAGTCATTCAAAAGATCAAAACTTTTATAAATATACTACTTTGGTTAACTGGGTTGTTTTATATTTCAAATTGGGGAAGTTTTAAATAAGTATTTTAGACATAAAGTTTTATTGGAACTCAATTCACCCCCCCCCCTCTTGAGAATCCAACTTCGACCAATATTTGGTATCAAAAGAAATAAGCATTTATGTTTTCAATGTTTTTAACTCTTTTCAAATATGATTTTATTTGTTTTTTAAAGATATCTAAAATTATTTCAATTCAAAAAAAAATTCTTTAAAATATTTAAAATATGTTTTTAATGGACAATATATAGGAATGTTTTACTACCAACAAACCTCTCTAATTTAATGGCACAAATTATGATTAGTGGAAACTTAAAATGAAAATTCATTTAGAAAGCTTTGGTTTTGAAATCTGGTCTGCTATAGTTGATGAATATAAGATTCTTAATGCTACTAGAAAAAACATGTGATGATGCCACTAAGTAATCCCTCTACAATAATTTAAAATCTATGAATGCTCTATATTCTTCTTTGGGTGATGAAGAATTCAATAGGATTTCTGCATGTAAAATAGTCTATGAGATTTGGAATACTTTAGTTCTTTCACATGAAAGAACCACTAATGTTAAGGAAATGAGGCTTAACACATGTACTATTAAATATAACAACTTTAAAATGAAGCCTGATGATCATATTATTGAAATGTATCTTAGGTTCAATGAGATTGTGAATACAATGATCTCACTAGGAAAGGAAATCACTGCAAAGGAGAAAATTATGAGGATCTTGAGATGTCTTCCAGAATGATGGAGAGGGAAATCAGTATCAATTAGAGAATCTTATGACATAGATTCACTACCTATAAAGGATATGATAGGAAAGATGATGATGTATGAAGAATAATTTAAGGTTAACATAGAAGAAGATGATGGACCAAAGAGAAGTTCAGTGGGTTTCAAAACCACTACTTCTAAAGACAGTGAAAATAGAAAATGCAAGTTCATGATGAATATTCTAGCAATGAAGAATCACCAAGTGATAGTGATGAGTAAATGGATCAACTAGCCATAATATTCCAAAAGTTATATATAAAGAAGAAAGTCTTTAGAACTCATAGTTATAAAGGAAATTATGGAAACAAAGGTAATTAGAAAAATGACTAGAATAGAGATAAAATCACTGATGAAGTAGTATTCTATGAGTGAAAGAGATGAGGACATGTGAAAGATGAATATCCTAAGTTAAAGTTCAAAATAAAATATGAGTACAAATATAGAAATATAAGAAGTTAATAAAGGTCACCTGGAGTGCTCTTAAGGATCGCTCCAGTGAATCCGAATCATCACATGATGAGAAGGATAACAAAGAAAATATGTGTTTCATGACAAACACATACAAGGTAACTTTAGAATACTCTCTACATAATTATTATTATTCTGAATATGAATATGATTATGAAAATATGACAAATTAAGCGATGTTTGAATACTATAAAATTCTTGAAGATACATGAAATGAACTAAAGGATAAATATAAACCTCTCAAAAAAGAATACGATCTTTCAGTTTCTATTATGTCTAAACATACTATTGAAAAGGAAAAGAATGTTCAGTTTCTTAATGAAAATATTGAACATAAACTATCTAATGAGTAATTAAAGAAGGATTTAGGGAAATTAAAAAATCATAAAAATACTCTAACTAAAATTCTTGGTAAGAGAGTTTCTCTAAAATACACTACTAGTATAGATTATCAACCAAGGAAATGAAATTTTATTAAAAAAATTGTCTATCATAATCTGGAAAATTTGGTTTTGTGCCCATAGCTAACAAATCTACAATAAGTTCCAGCATTGGAAATGCCTTTTCTGCTTCTATTTTCTCTGGACCAAATAATTTTTCATTTTCTAAGACTTTAAAAACAATTTATAGGTAACTCATAATGAAAATTTGGGTTCCCAAAGCCTTCATTACTAATATCACTAGACCGAAGAAAATCTGGGTACCAAAGTCTGGTCTTGTTTGATCTATTTTTGTAGTAAAGTTGTTTGAAGAGTTCCTGTAATAGCTTGTGGAACATGGATAATGGGTGTTCAAGAAATAATATATGGGACTTCTATTTATTCAATAACCTCATAAAATTTGGTGGTTGGTGTGTCACCTTTGGTGAAATTATCAAAATAAAAATAATTGGCCTTGTTTAAATCGGTAACAGTAATTCAATTTTAATTTCAAAAGTTATTTTTTGATGGTCTTAAGTATAATCTGATTAGCATATCATAGATATGTGATGATGGATTTCATGTTAAATATTAAAATGATTCTTGAAATGTTTTAAATTCTAAAATTTATTTAGTATTTACTAATTTTATAAATTAAAATGTTTATGGTTTTAATTTAGATTCTTTATTTTATCAAAATGTTTCTTTCTTAAGTGATTTTCATAAAGAGTCTTAGCTCTAAGATAGGAAACTAGTTCACTATAATATTTACTCCCTTATAAAACTATCTTTAAAAGTAATAGTCATGGATCTACCTATACTTGAGTCTCCAAATGATGAAGTCATTAATCCTTGTTAAAAAGGATAACAACACAAAATATCTTTCAACCTAAAGAAAGAAGTTTCAACTTCTCTACCCCTTGATTTGGTTCACATGGATTTTTTTGGACCTTATAGAGTTTCTAGTCTAAATGGTAAGAACTATGTATATGTTATGGTAGATGAAAGTTCTAGATACACTCATACATTCTTCTTAGCTCACAAGAGTGAATCCAGCTCTTATTTAACCAAGTATTCTAGGTCAGTAGAAAACTTAAGTGGATATAGGATCAAAACCTTAAGAAGTGACCATGTTTGTGAGTTTTTAAATCAATAATTTGAATCTTTTTTCTCAAAAAATGGATATGGTCATAAATTCTCTGCTCCTAGGACACACCAGAGAATGGAATCATAGAAAGTATACATAGAACCTTAAAAGAAATAGCCCAAACTATGCTTAGTGAATAATATTTAGCTATATATTTTTTAGAAGAAGCTATGGATATATCTTGTTACATAATAAATAGAGTTTTAATTAGATCTATCCATATAAAAACTCCCTATGAGTTGTGGAATAATAGGAAACCCAAGGTTAATTACTTCAAAGATTTCGGTTGTAAAGTCTATATACTTAATACAAAATATTTTCTTCACAAATTTGCATCCAAAAGTGATGAAAGATTTTTCCTAGGTTATTCAACCTCTAGAAAAATCCTACGTGGTTTTTAATAAGAGAACCATGTGTGTGGAATAATTTGTACATATCAAATTTTATGAAACATACCCACATGAACCTAAAACCTCCCTATAAAATATTGAGAATAGTCTGTCAAATCTAGACCTAAATCCTAAAGTTTCTGATTCTGTTGTTAAAGAAGCAGAAAAATATAGCTCTAGAAACTCTCCAGATTCTAACCAAAAGGAACCCGAACCTATAGATAAACCCAAGATAACCAGCCCTTCTTTTTCTAGATCTTTTAAACCATTAAGAACCGTCACTTATATGATGTAGTTCGATAATTAGATAAAAGTACATGGACTAGAGCTTCTCTATGGAACTAGGTTGAACATCAATCATTTTTTCCATTTATTGAACCTAAGAACATCAATGATGTAATAAATGATAAATTTTGGGTGATTTCAATTCAAGAAGAATTAAATCAGTTTGAATGGAAAAATATTTTTAAAATTATTGATAGACCCAACGACACCTTGACAATAGTCACTAAGTGGGTGTTTATAAATAAATTAGATGAAGCTATTAAAATAGTAAAGAATAAAGCTATATTAGTTGCATAAGGTTATAGTCAAGAATAAAGAATTGACTATAAAGAAAAAATTTCACCTGTTTCTAGACTTGATGCCATTAGAATTATGTTAGCTTATACAGTACATCTGAATTTCAAACACTATCAAATGGATGTAAAAATTGTATTCCTAAATGGGTATATAGTTAAGTATGTTTTTGTAGAAAACCCCCATAATTTTACAAATCCTCATTTCCAAATCATGTTTTTAAATAAAAAAAAGTTGTGTATGGTTTTAAAAAGCACTAAGAGCTTAGTATGATAGGCTCAACACTTTTCTTATTTCCAACGGTTTTACAAAAGGGATATATGATCCTAATATTTTCAAAAATACAAATTATAAATATGGTTTAGTTTTTAAAATATATATTGATGATATTATTTTTTCATATTTTAAAAATTCTTTGTGTATTGATTCTTCAAAAATGATGCAAAATGAATTTGAAATGAGTTTAATGTGTGAACTCAAATTCTTTTTTCAATTTCAAATATTTAAAAATAAAGAATGTATTATTTTAAATCAAATTAAATATACTAAAATCCTTTTAAAACGTTTTGGATTTGATAGAACAAAAAGTAGTGACACTCTAATGAGTACCACCTGTAAATTGGATCTTGAAGAAGATGAAAAATAAATGAATTAGACCAATTATGGAATTATGATTATAAGTCATATTTACTTAACTCATATCCAACCTAATATTATGTTTAGTGTTTGTATGTTTACTCATTTTCAAGAAAATCCTAAAAAGTCACATCTACTTATTGTTAAAATAATTTTTAAATACCTCAAGTATACTACCATCTTAAGACTGTTATACACTAGAGGGAAACCATTTAACTTAGTTAGTTATTCTAATGCTGATTTGGGTGGTTTCAAGTTAGATAGAAAAAGCACCTCTGAAACATGTTACTTTTTTGGGAAAGTCTCTAGTTTCATGGTGTAGTAAAAAGAAAAATTATGTTTTATTATGTACTAACGAATCTGAATACATAGATGTTGGTAGTTGTTGTGGTATGATTATGTAGATGAAACACAATTTACTAGATTATGGATATCAACTTATACATATCCCTATAAACTGTGATAACACAAGTGCTATTAACATTTCTGAGAATCCAGTTTCTCATTCAAGAACAAACCATATTGATGCAAGATATCACTTTTTGAGAGATAGTTATAAAAAAGGTGATATAAATCTTGAATTTATTAGCACTAAACATCATCTTACTGACATTTTTACTTATCCATTAAATTCTGAGAGAATGAGTTACATCAGACATGAGATAGGAATGATCAACTTTGAATGACTAATTTTCAGATGTCTCACCAATGATGTTTCACCAATGATAAATCACCAATATGACTCATTGATGATGTCTCTCCAATGATGTATCACTAATGATGTCTCATTGATGGTGTCTCACTGATGATGAATCACTGACAAGACTCACCAATGATGACTCAACGATAGTGACTCACTGATAGGACTCACTAATTTGTCTCACCGGTCTATTTTTTCATTTTTTTCTAGAATATAATACATCACTATTTTAATTATTTTATTTTATTTTAATCCAGGTTTAGTATTTTAGGATTTTAAATCCATAAATGATAAAATTAAGAATTTATTCAACATTTTTTCTCACTCTCACACTCCTTCTTTAGGATTCTTAACTTTGAACCTTTCTCTCTCGAATTACTACCCTTCTCCCTCGAAGTAAAACCTTAGAATATCACTAATGGTTTAAGTAAAACTTCTTTATAAGAGTTATTTGGATGATTCTCATCTGTCTAAGAAGAAAATAGGTTAATCTAGTTAATTAAAACTGAAACTTATTCATCTGAAACATGAAAACTATATTGTCACTCCTCAGAAATAAGTGAACTTAGAATAGATGTTGACAAGTAAGTATCTCTTGTTAAATGTGTTTCAATCACAATGACGGTTTGAGTGGTTCTCCAATAATTAAGTATTATTTTATCCATGTCTTGTGCATGAATTCTATCTGTATTCCGAATTTCTTGTCAATGTCTCAGAGGTATTTTGGTTAAAATCTATAGTAGATGGAAAAAGAATTTCTTTTTCATCTAGAAATTGGGAACAATATTTAAGGGTACCACATGATGTTGTGTGTTATGATTATCATGGAATTGTACCTCTATCCAGGGATATATTCAATTTTGAGGAATCTTTGGCTGAGATTACTGGTAATAGAGATCATAGAAGGCCTATAGCAACAAAACATGATGGTTAATGAAGGTTATTGTTCAATTTTATTCAACATCAGCTATGTCCTAGGAAAAGGAACTTTCCCTCCCTAAAGTACAAAGATGTATATTTTATTTAACTATTGAAAAAGGGATATAAGGTTAACTTGTGAAGATATTTGATGATGCATATAAGTAAAATGATAAAACCATGCTGTAAAAAAATAATTGTTTTATCCCTCGATTATCACTATTATGTTGAAAGATAAAGGTTTAGTGGATGAGGGAGAAGAAACTGTTTTAGTATGTGATGATTACTATCTCAACAAATATATATGTAAGATATTTAGAATAAATTTGAATCCCTAGAAAAAGGTGTGGGTTGATGAAAATTGAAATCTGTGTAAGAATTTTAATCCTGTTGAGCATCCCTCAAGGCCTAGGAACATGGTTTACCCCGGTCTAGGACCAGATGAAGCTAGTTAGTATTCAAATGAGGAAGATGTAGTTGAAAACGATCATGGAAATGAGTAACTATTTTTTATATAAGTGACCCTGATATAGCTAAAAGTCCTGAAAGGATGACCTATGGTCCTGCTATCCCTCGTAGACCTCTTTTTACAAAGAAATCGCGTCTAGTTGAGGATGATTAAAAGGATACTAAAGAGTTATAGAATGTTGAGTATGTCTAGAGATCTGGTAGTGATTAGGAGTCAAATGGTGAAGAAGTAGAAAGTGGAAGTGAAGAAGAAAAAGATAATGGTGATAGAGATGATAAATAAAATGAAGAAAATGATGAGGAATCTGATAAAGAAGATACAAGTGATGATGAAGTAAAAGGAAGTAATGAATCTGATGGTGGGTTAGATCCTCCTAATGATGATCAAGGTCCTAATGTTGAACCTATTGATCTTACATTAGAACTTTCTGAGCATGAAATTATTATTGATACTTCTATAGTAGAACATGAATAGGAACCAGTTTTAGTATTCCATGATGCTCTTGAATTAGCTATGGTTGAGGAAAGCCCTCTTGATGTCCATATTCATGATGAAGTTCATACTGAAGAGAATTTTCAGTGGCTTCAATGAAAGAGTTGTTTTATTCTAGAAGTAAAGTATCTATTTAGGGGTAGAGAGTTCCTAAAAGGGTGAAAGTTGATGTTATTTCCCATTTTGTTGATATAGTTGTGATTGTGTGGAGAAAGGATCCGCGTTATGTGACTTTGGGTTTGGCGTACTCTGATTCAGAGCATTGGATAGCTTCTCCTTCTCCTACTCCTATAGTTGTACATGAGCCTTCAGATTATGTGACTAAGGCTGACTTCAATGCATTTAAGTAATAGTTTTTATCTATGGTTAGATCTTTCCCTTCACATCAACCAGCTCCTGTGGAAAGGATTAGTGAGACAGATATAGTTATGATTCTAGAGAGGGTGGTTTCTCAGGTAGAACCAAAGTTGATCTCACTTTTGGAAGCAATTGTAACAAAAAATCAAAATATGCATAATGAATTTTTTGTTAGGGTCTCTACCATTAACAAATTAACAATTGAATATAAAGAGTCTCTAGAAAATTTTCTAAAAACCCTTGGAGATACCTCTTCTGAGGATGATTATCCTCCTCCTCCAACTCTTGATCTAGCCTTTTTGAGGTCATTTGTAAGAGATATAGTGAATTATGCTTCAACTCTAGCTACTCCTCCACCTCCAGCCACTAATTTATATTAGTTGAGATCATTAGTTCAAAATGTAATTCAAGTTGCTTCAACCTTGGCTGCCCCAACTATTCACACTCCTGATGTTGAGATGATTAGAACTGTGATTATAGTGGAAATTCAAACTATGATGGGTGGAACAAATTAGTAAATCCCCTATAAGATCAATTAAAATTGTTACCATATCCATGACATGGTTATATTTTATACCAAGGGAGATACTAATTCTTAGTAAGAGATATCCAAGAAAGTAGACTTCTACTTTAAGAGGGTTTATTCAAAGCATCAACTGGATAGTCATTGAATTTTTTTGGTTAAGAATTTGAGACTGCCTCTTATAACTCAAGCCTTCAATGATCAAGTCAAACAGCTAAAGGATTTCACTCCTACCCTTCATAATTTTATTGAGAATAAGGAAAATATTGAAAAGTATATGGATTATGGTGGTTAGATCATCATGGACTTCATTAATCTACTAAAACTTTACCTGCATCATGACAGTACTACAATTGTTGCTCCAATAGCTTCTCCTCTTTGACATATCTTTCACCCTTAAACAAATTGTTATGTACCCTTTCCACCTTTATCCATGAATCCTTATCAATCAATAATTCAAATTAGACATTTCATTCATCATGAGCTTATAAGAACTCCACCCTCTTCTAGCTCAAGCCTTTCTCCTTTTGTCTTTACTGGAGTTCCTCTTCCATCCCTCAATACCCCTTTTTCCACTCCAACCACTAATTCTACACCTCCTTCTCCTACCATTGTTTCCTCAGATAATGGAAAACAAGTTTTGGACTCTTCTTTAGAGAAGAAGTGATCGGATGACTCTTTGAAAAGGCTATATTGTACTATTTTTGTTACCAGTTGTTCTCTTTGACTAATGGAATATATTCTATGTTTTCATTTCATTATCTGTTCTTTATTTTCATTCATTATTTCCATTTTGATAATCCCAAAAGGGGGATAAATAATATTTATGGCATATATATTTCTATTTGTATGGTATATATCTCAGGGATATCATAATATTAAAAAAAAATAGATTAAAATGAAAGCTTAATAAGTTCTTTGTATACTCTTTTTGTTTATCTTAACATTCCATCTCTTATGATTTTTATAATATGTTAAGAAGAACTTACTTTTATCATCAGAATTCATCTTTTTTGGTACACAATTCCATGATTTTTATCATCAAAAAGGGTGATATTGTTGGCCACCTCTAGTTTTAGTGCTCAAAAATCATGCTTAATCGTGTTTTGTTAAGTTATATCATTTTTAACCATGATTACCTTTATTCATAACCTCTATTTCTATTATTTACATCATAAGATAGGTTACCAAGATTTGGATAAGTATAAGTCACCGATAAGTATAGGTCACTGATACCTGACCTACCCATAACTTCTCAGAATTTTCACTAACAATGAGCTATCAACAAAGTACATACAAACAGAGTACCTACCTACAGATTCTCATAAACTTCACTAAGGATGAGTCACCAACATAATCTTGAGTTATCAATGTAATGATTCACTGACTTCTGGACCTACTGATAGAGTGACTTACTGATACTCATAATTTTCTCTAAGTATAAGATTCTAATAGTTGACTAACTAATCGACCTACTAATGCATCACTTAACAATGCATCACCTACTGATGCATCACCTACCAACGCATCACCTATTGACACATCACCTACTAACGCATCACCTACTAACGCATCACCTACCGATGCATCACCTACCAATAGAGTGATCTACCAATATACCGACCTACTGATCATGATACACCATCATTACTTCTATTTCCATTTAAATTTTAAATTTATTGTAACGGTCATATTTAGGAAACTTAGCACTACTTATTATATTAATGTTCTTGTCTATATTTTTTATACAACATTTAATGAATGTTAGATACCATTACAAGGTACAAGGTACCATAGAACATGATTCTTGTCATCTACATTATATAAAGGAAATATCTGGAACAATAAAAAGTGCATGAGATAACGTGACCAAAAAAAAATATAATGGGATGCTCGTGCAACTTAGAACAACACAAGAACTGCAAGTAGTGTTGTAAACCCAAATCAAAGAACTTATGTAGAAACAATTAAAGAGTGTACAAAAACACTTCGAGAAAATCTATACCTCACTAAGAATAAAAGACAGGAGGATTCACGATGATCTGTTTTATTGTGTGTTTTCAGAAGTTGACTCTATCAAACTTCTACCATCTATAAGGTGTTCAAAAGTTTCAAATCTCATCACACAAATCCCTATAAACCCTATTCTCATCATATTTACCTTCTTGTGTACATTATCTACGTTTCAAGTAGTGTGTCTGTATCTCTCTATTTTATAAACACACATTTTATTTTGTGCATAACTAGAAGATACATTGATATCATCAAACACTTATCTTTTTACAACTTACAATCCCATGGATAATAGTAGAAGAGGTCCTTTCAGGGCCTATTGTAATTTTAACTCCCATGAAAATTATGGAAGAGGTCTTGTTGACCTGGATAGATTTGTATGTTGTTGTCTACCCTAATCCAAGGTGTGGATCAAATTTATTTATTTATATTTCTCGGTGGAAGGTGACCACAAAGTGGAGAGTACTAAGTCTCATCTTGAGACTGAACCTCTTATTTTAAATCCTTTGTGTCTTTCAAATTTTGGTTTTTACTATTTTATTTGAATCAAGAAACTTTACTTCACTTTGGTAGTTAATCTAAGTTAATTTTTATATTAGAATTTGGTTTGGTATGTTGATTAGGAAAGAAAAGATAATAATATATATTGTTTTAACTGAGTACTAATCAATATTTGAGAACTCTTTAAAAAGGTCAAAAAATTTATTAATCTACTACTTTGGTTAACTGGGATATTTTACATTTCAAATTGAGGCAGTTTTATATCAGTATTTTAGATAGATATTTTTATAGGAACTCAATTCACCCCCTCTTGAGTGTCCTACTCCTACTAACAATATACATTAACATAAGTCATACATGATCCCTCGAAGATATACAAGAGTGCCACTAGAGTTTTATGAAGTGATACTTTGATAGATTTCAACCATCCCTAAAATATTTTTCTAGTCCTAATAGTCAAATATGAAAATAACAAGTATTACACACTTCCTCTAAATTTCTACACTCTATAAGGTAGTCGTATAATAGAACTCTAAAGTTATATGAAATAGACTTAGCCATTTTTTAATGATAGTGAAAAAATTCCTAATTCCTTTATAAAATCATTGAATATCCTCCAAATCAATTCCATCTATCTACAGACTTTTTAAAAAAATCGTCCTTATTTAAAAAAAATCAAAAATTATAACATGTGGTTGACAATAAATACAATTACCATCAATAATTACAAGGGGAACGTCAAGATCCCACGTCGGATTTGTTTTAAACCCAAATTAAACTCTCTGTAAAATCTACTAAAACACATCATTGATAATATCAAACTCACTCAAGAATAATTAAATCATGTCCTATCTCAAATGACATGAATCATGACACCACACCATAGGATAATGTGGTTTTATTGAGATAATTTTATCCCTATATGAAAATAAAATTTTGGAATGGTGATTCAAATTATTATTTTTATAATCTCTTTTAACTCATAAAAAATTCTTTCCCGTTTCTCAGAAACCATAGATTTGGAAAACAAAAGATGTGCAGAATCATCCTTTGAGAATCTCCTCCATATTTGAAAAATAAGTAAGGGTTGTGTCACATTTCTTCTCTACCTTTGAAAATATAATCTAAGTACTTATAAGATTTACTTCCATACATTTTTAAGTGAGAGGGTAAAGTTGAGTAGAAATTTTCGGCCTTATGATAGAGTACCACTCCTTTAGAAATAGTTTGGTAAAAATATCTTCAATTTGTTCCTTAGTGTTAACAATCTCAATCATTGCATCACCTTCTATCACTTTATCTTTGATAAATTAATATTTAAGTTCAGTATTCTTTGAACAAGATTGTTTAACCAGATTTTCATAAATTTCTTTATCACTTTGACAGTCATACAAAATTTGGCGTGTCTTCCCATCTTTAACTCTAGAATCAAATATTTTGACCTGCATCTTGATCATTTGTGTACAAGTATGTGTGGATGATATATAATCATCATTTGATATGATAAATTACAGTGAAATTTTATTATTTGTATACCATTCCAAACAAATTTCACCAAGAAAGAATATTTCAACTAATGTGGACTTCCTATCAACACAATCCCCTACCCATTCAGTATCTATAAATCCCTATAAAGTAAAATCCAAACTTGTTCTTTATAGAAGGCTGGAATCTATATTATTCTTGATGTATCTCTAGAATCACTTAGATATTAACATATGTGATTATGTGGGATGACTTTTAAATAAATAACATAACGTTACAAAAAATACAGTATTTGGTTTGGAAGTTGTTTAGTAGATAAATATGCTAATTAGTTTCTTATATTCCCTTTAATTCACACAATTTCCATCCTCATCCTTGATCTTCTTAGTTCCAAAAACTATAGGAATAGTAATTCCTTTGTAATATTCTACTAAATAATTTTGAACAAATATCTATATTGTTGTAATATATAAAAAAATGTGGTACACATATACTATGATAATAAGAGTACATGTGGATAACTTTTTGACATAGATATTACTATGAACTTTTTCCTTTAAAAATTTTATGCCCCTCAAGCATCCATAAAACTTGGAATACAAAGATATAAGGACTAGTTTAATTCTATATATAGAATTATTAATCCTACACACCTTGATTTCTTCTTTATCGAGATGAAAACCCTCATGTTGTTCAATAAATACCTCTTCTTCAAATCACTATTTATGAAGGAAGATTTCACATCCATTTGATAGTCTCTCTAATTATTCTATGATTCCACTATTAATAATATATTTGTGGTCACAGGTATTGATAATGGTAAAATTAATCAAATTGAGCTCTTTTAATTTGAGAATTATCATTTTAATCTAATATTACCTTATTGTTAGTGACTTCACTTTTCTCATTCAGTTTATTTCTGAAAATCCACTTTTCCCCAATTATTTTTTTTCCAAATCATTAAATCATCTCCCAAGGGGATTTCTTACAATTTTATCAGGTTAATTATTCATAGTATTATTCCATTATTGATGATCAACTACATTAAAAACATTTTGAAGTTTAACTTGAGAGATAAGGGAAGTTTGGTTCTCATGTATTAACATCCTTCTAGTTTGGATAGGTGCATCTTTTTAGACAACAATATTTTATGAATCAACATATTTAAGCACCACTCCAAATTTAAATTTTTATTAATCCATTTTGAGCAAAAATGGGAGACCAAAGTTCATAGAAAAGACCACTACATGCTAAAAGAGCTCACAAAATTATTAAACACGAGACTTAGATTACTCGAGTTAGCTACCCTATAAAGTTCCCAATGTAGTATACTAACCAATGTTTTTGGGTCCTCTCTAATTATCTCTTCAAGGTGGGTAAGCATCCTCTCCTTTGTCTGGATGAATTCCTCTGAGTTGATTATTCTCGGGTTGAAGCCCCGGGCCAGAATTTGGCCTTGTTTGTCTATCCACAACTCTTGCTTCTCATTGGCGTCAACTTGAAACCTTCTTTCGTAAATTATTTTGATCTCCTGTTCTGAGACATTGGGATGAACATCTTTGTCTAACATTTCTTTCTTGGAGTGTAGAATCAAATTCAAACACTCCGTAGGCTCTTCACTTTCCCCTTTCATTAGTGATTTTCTCCCATTGTTCTTCTCCTTCTTGGCCGACCTTGTCTCCATCGTCTTTAGAAAATGGGAGTAATCCTTGTGTCCCTTTGGTTTTTTATTTTTAACCACCTATGCATTTCCCAGAATCTCGAACTCCTTTTTTCCCTTTCTTCCTTCGAGGAATGTGAGGCCCTTTCCCTTGAATGCATTCCATGTTGTCCACCGAGTGTTGACTGTAGTTGTCACCTCCTGAAAATTCTTCCTCTTGAGTCAAGGGGGGTTCTTGAACCTCCAACCCTCAAAGCGGTTCCCTATCTTAATCCCTGACCCTACTTTGATTCCCCTCTACTTTCCCAGAGGCTCCCCCTTTCCTGCTTTGTTCCCCCATCCATTATTTTTACCCCCATTACCAGCCTTTGGAACCGAGTTCTCACCAAGTGTGTTAGGGTCTAAGGACCCAAAAATAGACACTCCATTCGGCCTTTTCTGTCCACTTTGAGTCCCTGATTTAACCAGCAAGCCAGTCTCCTGCACCATATCTGAACCATAGATATGATCATATCCTCATACCATGAACTTCGTGTGCTTGTTAGTGTCATCCCATCCCTGACCACGGGTGCCACCGGTAGCCTAGGCATCCCCTGCAGTCCCTTCCCTCTCACCGTTTGAATCTGGTATACCCACTTCCTTCGCATGAGTTCCACCTCCCTGCACAACCTCCTAGTCACCGTCTTGTATTGGAGTAATTCTCAAATCATCTTTGAGGTGGGCAAAAACATCTTCTACCTGCGGACCTACCAACTTCAACTTCACATGATTTTCTGTCTCCGAGGGAACCACAGACTGGTCCTCCTAGGAGCTAGAATCCACTCCTATACAAACCTATTGCAAGACTGATTCCACTACCTTTGAAGCAGCAATGCTCACCTCCTCATTCTCGCCCATGATAGTAAAAACCCGGGCCTATTGGCCTATGGGTTGCACCTGCAGTTAATTCCCCTCGTCTGGACTTACCAGTGGATGAGACTGGGGGTTCTGGTCCTCCCAGTTCTTGGCTGAGACACTGGACAGGGCCACCAACCTGGCAGAAGCAACCGTAGGGTGAAAATTCCTCACCACTACTTCATCTTAAAGTCCCTTACAAGTAGTTCCCAAGCCAATGGATGTCTAAACTACTTCAGCCTCATGATCCTACATGACACCAGGCTCCTCATCCTAGACAGGAGGAGCAGATAGAACCTCCCTGGACCCCTGTTTTCATGAGCCTTCTATAGGGAAAGCACCCCCACCCTCAACCTGGACGGTGGCACCTTCATCTGTCGCTGGACTTTCCACCGAAGCCATCGCCAGTGACCTCTTATGACACTCCTCGAAACAGTGACCCTTCCTATTGTAGAAGGAATAGAACGACAACCACGATTCATAGAGAATATTTTTAGCATACTTGTATTGTACCTCAACCACAATCCAAACCCTATCGGGAGGAGGCCAGGAGAGATCCATTTCGACGCAAATACGTGCCACAATCGGGTGAAGCATGGCATCAGTCCACCGATCAGCACAAATAAAACGGCCAATTGAATTACTTATTGAACGTAGGAGAGCCAGATTTTTGAAAGGCAGCGGTAAGCCTGGAATATGTATCCAGATTGCTGAAGAATAGGAGTCGTGATTCATGTGCACGTCAAACATCTAGTGATGTAAGTGGAACTGAAACCCTCTAAAGGATCTTCTTGCACGAGACCACGCCACAGCCAAATCGTCCTCTTCGGCGAGGCAAATTAAAAATTGACGTGGCCCAAGAATACTGACAACCGCACAATTCCCTAACCCCCATGCCTCATTAACGTACCTGTCGAACAATTCCACCGAAGGTCTTCGATGAACAAACTTAGCAATTAGAGCCGTGGAAAGAAGAAATGAAGCTTCGGAGAATTCCTGGGAAGAAACTGGAATCACCGGATGGCAGTTGAAGATTCCCGGGACCTTTAGAAAAACCACAATGCTGTGGAAGATAGAACGTCGCACTGGAGGAAAACCTGCATGCGAGAGATCCTCCCCCTCCCCCTAAGGAGGCGGGGTCATCGCCGCCGCCCTGAAACCTAGGGCATCGCCCCTCGAGAGGGTTTCCTTCAAGAGCTCCCCCCTATGCTAAACCCATTAAACAACCTAATCATTTATATCTTATAGACAATCTTTTTTTCTGATTTATATACATTTTTTGGACCCTGTATTTTAATCTTCATGATAAATAAACACAACTATTTTTTATTTATTTTCAATGATTTTTACATATAACCATTATATCTACCTATGTTTATTTTTTCTCTTGAATTTATATCCACTTACATTAGAAATATATTCCATGAATATCCCTTATTCTATTTTTTCTTCAAACTTACCCATATTTTTATTCTTTATATTCATGTAATAGGGGTTTCAAGTACTTTGAATCACAATAAAGTTGTTTTTATATTGTACCAATTCTCAAATTTTTTTATGAGTTTCATGTCTCAGAAATCACCCACTATGATTATTCATAGTAGTGAAAAGAGATTTTCTCCATAAGAACATTGGCATTTTGTTTTTCAGCTAACAAGGTTCTCCTATCTCCACAATGAGTCCATTTTTCCTTTCAGGAACCCCATATTGTTGGGGGCGTATGTTGTGCTATATTTATGTATTATCCAATTCTTTTCTAAATAAATATCAAAATAGTTGTATGTGTATTTATTTTCATTACCAGGCCTCACCTTTTATAAATAGGCACCAAAATCCATCTCTAGTTGTCTTATAAATATTTTTAACATAAAAATATCCTCTTATTTATGATTCTTAAAGAGAAAAAGGTCATCTAGGTATAGTAATCAATGAATATATTAAATAAAGGTCACCCTTGGTTGAATGTTTTTTCATAGGATCACATGTATCTGAATATAATTGTTTCAATGGTGTATTGAACAAAATATTCACTTTTTGGTGAATCCCCCACACCATCTTCCCTTTTCAATATTTTTCAATATATATATATATATATATAATTACCCTTTAGTTTTGACGAGTTCACTTTGCACTTGATTTTTGGAAATCTTACTCATTATATTTTTTCCTAGATGGAAAAGTACTATTTTCTATACATTGTTGTCATCCATGGCACTCAAGTAACATGGGTTTGATGGATCACCAATTTCAAATGAGTTCCTTATTATTCCTTCACCTCTGGTAAAAAATATTCCATTTTGAAACTTTTTATGATACATGAGTTCTTATTAAAATAACTTTATTTATTTCATCACATAATTTCCTAACACTAAGAAGATTAGGTTTCAACCCTTTTGAAAATAATACCTTTTTTGATTTAAGACTATTTGACTCAATCTCAATAGTTAAAACATATTATATTCTTAATGATCCATCATTTTTTAATATAACTACTACTCCTTCATGATATTCCATATTTTTCATGATTTTGGTGTCTCCAGTCATGTGTAAATAAAACCCACTCTAAAGGATCCATAATCTTCCTCTCTAACTTTACTTCAATACCACTTCCACTATGAATGATTTATCTTCATGATTATTTTTTTGAACTTATTTTCACATTTTCTCTATAGGAGAATTGTCTAGGGAATTTTTTATCCACTAATTAGCATAATGATCTACTTTATAACATCTACTAAAAACTTATTGAAAAATTTTAAGCATTTTTTAGGTAGTCAGACTTGAGATGATTTTATTTAACACCTTATTAATCATTGTATATTTATCCATTTTCACTTGAAAACTATTCCAACTTGATTTATGACTTTTTCTATGTAAATAAATATTAACCTGCTTGGGTAGGATTTGTCACTAAATATCCCACAACACCAAAAAAAATATCCATTGAATCAATATATTTTTTATATATATAGTTATGACTTGAAAAATACATTCTAGAATCTTTTATTTGTTATCCAGATCTACCCTGATCATGCATGTTATTCAAGGAGGTTTATTTATCTTGGAATATTCTCTCTTATTTAGTTATGAAATATTTTTTATCATTATCTTTTATAGCACTAACTTTTATTGATTTTGGATTTTTTGGTCCTATTAGAATGCTCAATAGGGGTGAATTTATCTTCTAAGATAAAAAATTATGTTTTGTAAAATAAAATTTCAAGTCCCCTTAATTTATATTATCAGTTCAGTTAGAAAATATTGTGGGTATATATATTTTTATTCTTTGAAATAGTTTATAAAAGGATTTATCAAAACCTAGTTAAAATAATTTAAAACTAATTTAAAATTTTAAATAAATTTACTCAAACCAAGACAGGTATATATCACTTATCAATGTTAACTATCAAATTACATATTTCATTCATAGTTTTAAAAACACTGACTAAAAAACAAAACGTTTTTTTATTAAATTTAAAATAATTAGGTAAAATAAAATTTAAAACAACAATGGAATTAAAAATGAGGTTAGATCCAAGACAGAGCTCAGTCCTCTCCACTTTAAAGTGATACACTTCTAAGAACCTTTTTTAAAACCTAATAAATTATTCCACAACATGGGTTGAATTTTATAAAAAATACACATAAGGTTTTACAAGATTAACCAATAAAATTTTATAGTTATTCATGGGAAAAAATAATGAGAATAAATACATGGAGAGATTAACTTAGTACTCTATTTTATAGTACATAAAGTGTTCTCAAGAAATATGAAATTAAACAAGAACACCTAGAAATTTAAAATAAAAAATGATAGTAAACAATTTTTTAGAAGTTTTATGTAGCTCAGTATTTGATTAATTTTCATTGATCAGTAATTTTCTTCTCTATTTCATATTGTTTACAGAGCTCAAGACAAAGTGTTGTAGAAAATTTGGCCTTCTTGTTTGCTTTTTTAATTTCACCTAAAAAATGATCATCACATTGTAGAATGAAATAAGCATTGAGATCAAATAAAAGTACCACATCCATGCACGTGCAGGTATTCATCAGTTTTATATAATTTCCCTCTCAAAGTATCCATTAATGAATAATTATCATCAGAATAACAAGCCATAACAACGTTGAATTGTTTTATTAAACTTGAAAAGTAACCATTGGATATATGTACTTCAATAATAGTAGGTATTTCACTCATGGTCAATAAAAACTTCTTTCACATGGTAGCACCATCATGTGGTTTTTTGGAGTTAATGTATAGTAGATCCATGAATTAACCAAATTTTTAATCATGTTCAGTTGAGTTTCTATGTTTATTTAAATATAATGTGTTGTTAATAAATTATGAACATAAAATCAATCCAAAATTTAGTGAAATTATAACTTTCTACCATGTTTTATTACCTTTCTTCATAAGGTCGATGAGTTTCTTAGTTTAATAGCTTCATAACATAGAGAAATATCAAGTACGACGTGGTCAGTTGAATTTCATCATTTGTTAGGTGAAGACATTATATGATTACTGAATTTTCATTATGTGGTGGGTCCAAAAATTTAAAATATTTTGGTTTTATTCCTCATGTTTGATTATCTGTCACAAGATAGTTTGGCTTCAATATATGGTAACTTGAATATAACATGTGGTATCTTGAAACTTAAAAAATTTTCTTCATGATTTCTTGGATTTCTTTATAGATGATCATAAATTTTCACATTCTCTGTTATGGTTAATCTGGATTTCTATATGTTCAATCGATAATTATCATATTTTTACCAAAAAACATATTTTTATCATAGAAAACAAAATTCATTCGAATCATGAAAAACATGTTTTGTTCATTAAAAAAAGATTTATTTTTTTAAACCAATAATCTCTACCTCATTAAGGATCCAAAATCATGGTAGGATAAATTTAAAATTTAAACAAAAACATAAAAACATTCTATTTTTAAGTTTAAAAGCATGTAGTTTGGATCATTTTTCGTTTATTGATAGAATTATCAACCTTTTGGATTATTGGAATAATAATAAAAGATGATAAAATTTATTTAAATGAATTAATTGAGGTAATAGAACATAGTTTAATCAATATAATAATATATTAAATGTATGGAAGAGTGGGTTAATACAAATTAGAAAATACAAAACGTTCCTTATCATAGATCCAAATCAAAATATATATCAAAATCTATATCTGTCTATGTGATTCGAGATCAATTAGTTATTTTTTCCTTTCCATGAGGCTCAAGATTGACTTGGGAAATAGAAATAGGTGTACCACCAAAACTATTTCCCTTAATAAGAGGTCTGAGATGTTTCTCAACCTGAATATGGGTGAATGGTTGGAGTCACATACGGTATATCTAGGTTTGTAGGTACTACCAAGGAATTATGATCACTAGATAGATAGGCTTACATGATCTGAGTGAAGCCTTTTAAATATCTAGAACTTTACTCTATAATATCTTTAATTTTTTCCTTATTCAGTAGAAATAGATCCACGAGAGGTTATAACACCTTGGTCTTATCTACCTGATCTTTTAAAGATAGATTGAATGAAGGAATATTCATATCACCAGCCAAGGATTCAAATAGTGACTTCAAATCACTCTTTCTGAAGATACTACATAGGTATAACATTATGGTATTCTTTTTTATTATTCATTCTTTACTAGATTGCTAAGAATCTCTTCTGAGTAACTCATGTGACTTAACAACATTGGATTGGAATTTATATAGAATCATCCCCATGATATTTTCAAAACATCTAAAATAACATTGATTTCATCCTAAAATTTTTATTGTAACAACGATTCATCAATATTAGCATGATCTGATGGAGTATGGGGTATTAGAGTAGAAAAATTTAAAAACTTTTTGAAATAATATAAGATCTAAATGAGATAAATAAATCTTTATATCCTAAATATTGGCCTTAATAACTCAAAAATACTATTGAAACTTCTAAATCATTATTCATATTTGCTCAATTTTTCTAAATAAACTAGAGATATATGTGATTTACAATGGAAGATATTTCCATAGAGAGAAATTTTTCCTTATTGGATTCAAAACATGAGCCAAAGTCTAAAAAAAATCTTCTAAAATGATCAAAAAAATCTACCATTAATTATTTTAGTTTATCCTAATCAAAAATATGAAAGGAAGAGGACGAGGTAGTGGTACCATGATCATAAGGGGATTTCATATGAGACTCTTCCATTTCCTCTAATAAGGTTTCCATTTATCTTAGAATATAGAAATAATATATTGAACAACCACTTCTAATATCAAACATATCAACAAGAATGGATAGACCAATTTTAGCCTATTTTCAAATACGATAACTTTTAAAAGTGCAGGTCACAAAATTTCATCCAAATATTTTTCCATTATTTGGTTTATTCATTGCTAATAATATAAGTTGGGTCTGGGATAGGCTTTCTCAATCCTCTCTTCAAGATATAATATTTTAACCAATAATACTTCAACAGGTTTTTGTGAAACATGGATACAAGGTATAACATTAATGGAATGTTCACAATGGTTAGATGGACTACCTCCATCATGAAGGTCATCACCATAATAGTCAGAATACTCGATACCAATTAGAGATCTGAGGGACTTCTCCCCCTTATATAGTTGTGTGCCAAAAATATGTGAAACTCCCACTTTTTCTTCCACTAAAGGGGTAATTTTCCCATTTCAAACATTTTTTTCTTCAATTTATTCCATTATTTAAACTAAGGGAATATATTCTTCACTAGAGTCATTATTAATATCCACAGACACTGAAAATATTTCTCCATAATGATATTTCTAATATTATTGAGTATTATCAAAACTATCATTGCTCAATTATTATTCATGAAAGGGAGGAGAATCCTGAGACTCAAGAGGTCCATAAAAAATATTCTAATCTATTTTTCTTAGCAATAATTTAGGTGGATAAATATCCTATAGCTTGGGAGTATCCCTATCCTCTTCAATATAATCTCTCATTACTTATTTATTTAAATTAGCAACATCTTCTCTAGAAACATTCTATGTACTAGTAGCATCCAATTCTTCCTCATAAACAAGTATATCCCCATCCTTTTACACAGCTAATTGTTCCTCATTAAACTTTTCAACCAATTAATCAGGTTTAAAACTTGGATTAGTTTTTTCTTTCATCCACAAATGATGTGAAACTGGATTAATTTTTTTGATAAATATTCTTAGATTAAATCACCCATAGCTTATTAAAAGTCATCCAATTAACCTTAATTCTATTAAAAATAGATTGATGTAAGCATATCCCATAAGAATCTATAGACTTTTCCTCCCCCTGAGGAATAAGACTTTTGAACTCCAAAATAGTTGAAATAAATTTAGGATAGGGAAAAGAGTTAAACTGAGAGGATGGAATAAAAAAGTTCTACCATACACCTTAGGAGGTATCTAGTCAAACTGATCTATAAAAAAATTCTTCATCAAATATAAAAATAATAGATCATGGTGCCATAGTATGATAAAGTCCTCATTTCCAAGACAAATTAGATAATGGGTAAACATGACCAATAACCTACACTCACCATATAACTCTCTAGAAATTTCCATCCCATGGTTTCCATCTTCAGTTAGATCTAGTAGTGTTTTCTCATATACAGAGGTTACATGTATTATAGGATAGTACCTCTATAAATCCTAAAAATCACCATTATGAGTCACTTTAAAAAACGTTTCCCATTGATTTTATGAATATACAAGCTCCACTCTATTCAAAAACCCCTACATGAAGTATTTTCTCTCTAGAAATTCAAATTATATATTCATGCAGAAATCCGTTATCAACCTTGGATATAATGGACTACCAAATTCACTAAACTATTTGGTCTATCCCAGACTCTATATTTAAATCGATACCAAATAATTTATCAATTTTATCCTTTCAATATCAATCTCTTTCAAAGTTACAACCAAATGATTGGAGAGGTGTGGGTTGCATGAATCACCCAAAACACTTGAGATTGCTTTGTTTTCTTCAAATGAAGTTGCTCATCATCGGATGAATAAAATAAAGGTTTCTTCACACATACCATAATTTAAAGGAGGTTCTGAGAGGCTTTAGAGGATTAATATCAAAGAAGGGTTTTATTTTTGTGATGTATTAAGGGATTGAGAAGGTTCAAGCCTTAGAGTAATCGATTCAAATTATAATTTGGATGTGTTTAGATCATTTAAAGATTTAAATAGTAACATGTGGGGAATATAAAATAAAATATATAAATTTAATTTATATAGTATATTAACTAATCATAATCCTTACAATATCTTAAGACACCACAGTAGCGTGAATTACCATATGAAAAAATCTCAATGGCAGCCTACTATGGTAACTTGAGGTTCTATGGTAGATTGAACTATCGTACATTTAAACTCTTAGAATATTATCACATGATATCAATATGGGATTAATTTTTTGAAATACCATATGGATAACCATATTTATAGATAAAATAGTCACCGTAGCTTGATCTATTTCAGGAATTTTCCTTATGGATTCTTAGGCCATATGGTCACTTTGGGACTTTATGATTAAAAAATATAACTCTAAGATTTAAATAAAAAAAAATTATAAAGAGTATTTTATCACTCCTAATTCATGTATGATATAATTTAATATCTATATATTCAAAAGTTTTATAAAAATATCATGAATTTGATCCTTAGTACCTATAAATTCAAGTGTAATATCCCTTTTTAAAAAATGGTCTCTCAAAAAATGATGTCTTATATCAATATGTTTAGTCATGGAATGAGAAACATGATTCTTTGAGATGTTAATAACACTTTCATTATCAAAATTTGTAGGTATATATTCTAATTGATAACCGTAGTCTTTTAATGTGTGATTTACCCATGGAATCTACGTACAACAACTACTTATAGCCATGTACTCAACTTCAACAGTAGAAAATGAAACATAGTTTTGCATTTTAAATCACCATGAAACTATATAATTTATAAAATGTGCATGTGATAAGGTTTATTTTTTTATCTAAATTACATACACAAAAATTAGTATGAAAATATTGACTAATTCAAAACCATGTCTTCTAGAATAAAGAAATCTACATTTTTTGGTATTTAAAAATTCTTTTAAAATAATTTAAATGTGATTCCCTAGGGTTTTCTTTAAAATGAGAACATGTACGTATACTAAACATAATATATAGTAGTCTAGTAGTTAAGTACATTAAAATCTCAATCATTCCAATATATATAGTTCAGTCAATTGGTTTCCAAGTTTCATCCAAATCTAGTTACATCTTTTACTCATTAGGGTGTCACTACCTTTAGATCATTCTAAACCAACTTGTTTTAAAATAAATTTTGTTTATTTTTATTGATTTAAAGTAATTTTATATTTATTTTTGGAGATATAAATATCAATAACGAGTTTTAACTCATCCATTAAACTCTTTTCAAATTCATTTTTTAAAAATTTAGAAAATTTATTGCATAAATAGTTCTTTGATGAACTAAAAATAATTTCATGAACATATATTTGAGAGACCAAACATATTTATAATTTATATTAATAAATAAGTAAAGATCAAATATACATTTTGAAAATACATTTGAAATTAAATAAGATAATATCCTACCATAATAAACACTTAGAGCCCTTTTTAAACCATAAAGTGATTTTGAATGTTTAAAAACTTGATTTTGTAAATGAGGTCTGAAAATTCAGGGGGTGTTTAATAAAAGGATCCTCAATAATATAAAAATTTATGAATATACCCTTGAAATCCATTTGATATAGTTTAAAATTAATATGTGTTGTATATTCTAACAGTATTATAATTGCTTCTATTCTAGATACTGGTGCAAATGCCTCTTCATAATCAATACTTTACACTTGACTATAACCTTGTCCAACCAACCGAGATTTTTCTCTAACTATTGTTTCAAATTAATCAAAATTGTTTCTATATACCAATTTAGTTCCAATATTCATGTATTCTTTAGATTTTTTAACTAGTTCCAAGAATTTATTTCATTCAAATTGATTCAATTCTTCTTTCATAACAATTTCGTAGTATTGATCATTGATTTATTCATTAATGTTCTTAGGTTTTATATAAGTTAATAATGATTTATTTTTAACCTAGATTATAATAAAGGATCTAGTTTGAGTTTCTTTACAAATATATCATATAACATCATCTATAAGGTTATACTTATGGAACCAAATGGTTCGAGGAATTAAAGTGTTTGGTTTTTCCAAGTCTTCTTCAAGGTCATATTGTTTTGGATGGTCTTTACTGACAAATTTATCAAGTAATTAAAATAAATGGTCATATTTTTAAGACTTATTATTGATATCCAAAGTTTACATGTGATCCTAAAGGTTTTCTATAGATATTTTATGTTTATATGGATCTTTCTCAAAAAATTTGAAATGTATATACTTTTTCATAGTATTTGTCTATTTATTAAATAACCTATATGATTTACTAGTGCCTAAAAAACCTATAAAAATTCCTTCATAACTCGTTGGCTAAAATTTTCTAGACTTTATTTTTTATATAGGATATATACATCACAAATAAACACTTTAAAGTAATTAATCTTTTTTTAACCATTCCATAATTCATAAGGATTCCTATTTAAGATATGTCTTATTAGAACCATATTAATAACATAACAATCTATATTCACATCTTCAACCCAAAATTAAATAGGTAATTCATATTCACTAAGTATATTATAGTTAATTTCTCGATGAGTTATGTTTATCCTTTAAACAAAATCATTTTGTTAATGTTTTAAAGGTATGGGGAAATAATGATTATATTCAGGGTTTGAATATATATATTCAAAGTATTAATTAGTGAATCCATGACAATAATCTCTTTTTAAGGTTTTTATGGTAATTCAACTATGGTTTTCTTTATAATTTGAATATTTTTCAAAATTTGAAAGGGATTCACTTTTTTGAACAAGAAAAGATAACTATGTGAATCTTACATAATTATCAACAGTTACATAAGAATAATTATTTACACCAAGATTGGAAACTCAAGAATTTAAAAACAAACCCATGTGAAGAAATTCTAATTGTTGATGGTTAGACACCTCTTTCATTGGTTTGAAATAAATTTTATATTTTTTCTATTTTGATTGGGATTTTATAGTTTTTATTTTTCTAATTTTAGTTTTGGTATATCCTTTACTAGTCCTTAGATAGATTTTTAGGTGAATGTATATTACAGTGGCCTAGTAAGCTATTATAAAACCAAGATTCTATATGAAATGAACTTAGGTATAAATTTTTTTTTAAAAACAAAGAATGTAAATTAATGGCATAAACATTTTAATTTTATAAAGTAGTAAAAAATAAATTATTCTTGGAATCATAAATTTTACAAGAATATTTTTGAAATTTAATATTATAACAATTATCAAAAAATTGATATAAACTGACCATAAACAAATAAAACATTATAAAATAATATAGTTTTGGAGTTACTAAGTTGAGCATGGCTGGTTATTTTTTCATTTGTATTTTCACCAAAATTGATATATCCACCATCCACTTTCACCAAGATCCTGAAACTTGAGTAGTCTCTAGTCATATTTCTAGAACATCCACTTAATAGATTCCATAAGTTTTACTAGAACACTTCAATCACTTTACCTATACAAAATTAATCAAGAAATGGTTTTGGTGCCTAGATTTTCTTGGGTCCTGAATGTTTAACAATTAAAGCTGTAAGAATCCATATTTTTTATATGTTTATTAATTATATAATTAATTGATTTTGATAAAATTGACTATTTAGGCCTAAACTAATTAGAATTATTTTATTAACTAGAAAATACCTTATATTTATATATTAAATTCATATTCTATGAACATGGAATAAAGTAATTATTATACAGCTTTCTTTGCTATCTAGATTGGTATCCAATACCTATATTAAATATGGTAGGTTTCTGACATCCTAATATCTTTTATAGACTATTAGTTCCATTTTGAAACTATTATACATTGTTCTTAAGTTGATAATTTTCCAATTCTATATCATTATCCTTTTTTAATAATTTTCCATTTTTCTATTTTTCTACGGTTGGATAACTTTTAATATATGAAGATAAATCATACACCTTTGTCACTTTCTTATAATTATAAATTTGTTCTTTCATGTTATTTTGGATCATATGTAATTACTCAAATAGTTATTCATTTTAAATTTTAGATTCTTTGAAAACATCATTACCAAAGAAACTAGAAGTAACAGTGTGAACCTTAGATCCAGTGGTCATAAGTCACATATTATCTTTCTCACTTGTATCCTATTTTCTAGAGTTAGAATAACTAAATATATCCTCTCAAGTGATCCATGTTCCTTTTATCACTTTATTTAGTTTATTCTTCCTATCATCATATTTATTTTTATATGTAATCTTTGGATAATTTGCATTTATTTTTCATTTCCTCTTATATTCATAACTTGTAATGTCACCAATGAAGTCATCCTTTTTCTATTATACCCAAAAATTTCCTTTACTATCATAATTTCCTTTATAATTTGAATTTCATAAAAACCTTTAATTTTTGTAGAATTTTTTGAATCTTATGGCTTGATGGTCCATCTCCTCATCACTCTTAGAATCTAATTCACTGCCACTTGAATCATATTAAATCAATTATCTTCATTTAGATTTTGAAGTATTGAATGAAACAATTTTATTTTTATATTAAATATCATAATTATCATCTTTCAGTTCCACTTCATACATCATCAACTTGTCAATAAATTATTTGACTTTCAAAAAGCTAATTTCATGGGATTCTGTAATAGACACAACTATTTTTATCCTTTTATCAAGTGAACATCTGAGTTGTATTAGCATTTTTTATTGGTCTTCCGTAGGTTTTCCAAGTGAATTTATAGTTTTAATGGTCTCATTGAATCTAAATTAAATTTTAGAAATGGACTCATTAGGATTCATTATAAAATAGTCATATTTCATTGTATATGTATTTAATCACATTTCTTTAACATTAGTGTTTCCTTTATGATAAATGGTTATAGTGTCCCATATTTCATATGTAATGGATTAAGAATATTTATAATAAATTCATCTTCAACCAATGAATAGAATAATGCATTCATAGCTTTATAGTTATAATCATAATTTGATTTAGTTAGAGAATAACATTATCTTCTTAAATCTATGAGTTTTTCATATTTATCTTCTATAGTTATCCATATATCAAATCTCATCCTTTTTAGATATATTTTAAATTTAAATTTCCATTGAACATAGTTAGTTCTATTAACAAATAGAGGTCTATATATTGTATAACCCTAAAGTTTAGAATCTATAATTACTTAGTATTAAAAAAATATCTTCCCCTTGGGACTTCATCAAGGTTAAAATTAAATAAATAATAGTAAAAACAGAGAGTTATGAATAAAAATAAATTCTTCAATACAAAATTTCGGTCCCATTGGAATGCATAAGAGCTGGTAAATTGGGCCACAATGATAAAAAAAATTGGAAATTAAAACTGAAAATATCCTCAATTAAAAACATTTTACAAGTTAGAAAATAGATTTGGTAAATATAATATGGTACATTTAAATACTTTTAAAAAAGGATTGAAAAATCCTAGTCAAAATAATTTGAAATTACTTTATCTTTTGAAATTATTTTACTCACAGCAAACATATTATATACATTATTTATAAATTTCAACTGTCAAATTATATCTTATATTAAAATTTTTTAAAACAATTACTAAAAAACAAAAGGTTTTTGGAGTAAATTTAAAACAAGTGGTAAAAAAATTAAAACACACAACATAATAAAATAAGAGGTTAGCTACAATATAGAGCTTATTCCTCTCCACTTTGTAGTAATACACTACCAAACATTTTTATTCGCGCCTAATAAATAGATCTACAACCTAGATTGTGTTTTACAAAAATAATTGCACCATAGGTAGTCCATCTCAACTACGCCTCTTCCATAATTATTAATGAAAAAACTTAATGAGAAGTAATAATAATAGATATTATCATAGTACTCTTATTTATTGTATTGGATGAATTCTCAAAAATATGCCATAAAACAAGAAAAACTATAAATTAAAAAATATAGATAGAGAAAATAATTTGTATGAAGTTTGAATCATCTCAATCTGTGATCAAGTTTGGATGATAAGCAAGGTTCTCCTGCTTGTCATATTTTATGAAAATCACAAGAGCAAGTTTTTTAGTAAATTCATCCATCTTGTATGTTGGTTCAATTTATCCTAGAAAATAGAGTGTCATAGTATAGAATAAAATAATCACAAAGATCATAGAAAATAAAAAAACCATGAAGATGCAAGGATAACTCTATTTTGTAGAATTTATTTTTAAAATTAGTAATTATGGTATAATAATCCTCAGGATAACAAGCCTTAACCACTCTAACATGTCTCAATAAATTGAAAAACTATTCATTACAGATCTATAATTTTTTAATGATAGGTCAGTCACTTATAGTCAGTGCAAACTCCCTTCATGTGATAGCAACATCAGCCAGTCAATGGGAGTTAATGTGCAGTAGGTTCGTGACATAACTGAATTTCCACCACAATCTATTGTGTATCTCTACCCATTTGAATACAATATTTATTTCTTCATATATCAATGTTTGGTAAATTGAATAGTTAAATAAATCATGACTATATGTCATGGTTTTGACTGTGTTCCACGGTCAATTAACTTACATTGTTTGGTTGATGGGTTTCTTACTGAAATGGATTCATCACTAAGATAAATCTCAAATATGGAATGAAAAGTTTAATTTCTTGATACATTAGGTGATTTCATCCTTTGTTCACTTCATTTTCTTTATGTGGCATGCCCTAAACATGGAAATATTTTGGTTGTCTTTCTCATGTTTGATCGGTTGTAACATGATAGCTTGGATTCAATATGTGCTAACCTAACTAAAATATGTGTTCTCTTGAAACATAGAAAAATTTATTCATAGTTACTTGTATTTATTTACAGTCAATCATCCAAAGTCAATTTTTGGGTTACAGTCGATCTTCTTGTTCCTGTAGTTGATCCATACGTAGCATATTTTTACCAAAAAAATAGATTTCTATCATGTAACAATCAATTAATTTGAATCTTAATAAACATGATTTCTGATCATTAAAATAATAAATTTATTATCTCAACCAATTGGATTATCACCAACACTATTAAACAAACTATATTCATAGTTTGATATTTTTTATATATAGTTTTAACCTAATTTTTTTTGCAATCATTCTCGTCAAATGTATATGATTATTACTTGAAATCAATAGAGGTTTTTAAGTATTATATCATATTTTTCAAATAATCTTTATCTATAACATGTTTTGATTCCATCTTAATCAATTTTTCCTCTTTAAATATATGATTTTTTTAAGCCCTCCCTTGATATTTTCATGACCAACAAACTTCAACGTAAATTTCATAATTTCTTCAATGAGTACATTCTTTATTTTGAGAGACTATACAATCTTTTCAACTTTCTTACCATCACCTTTCTTTAATAATTTGATCTCTATGTTGATATTCTTTATTGATACATTATAATAACTCATATTTGAGAAAATTATTTATATAAGTCTCTCCACCACCTTCCTTGTCACTGATTGAGGATTTTTATTTTTATTCCATATGAGTCATAAATTTAAAATCATTTTTATGTGATTCATATTCAAATCAGATACTAAAGGAGGATTATTCCTCTTATTATATGCCTGTCAAGCATCTTTATTTCCTTCTTGTAAATATCAACTTTTCAAAACCTATCATGTTCATTAATTTAAAAGATTTTTCCTACTGCTTCTTTTTATACTTATTTCCACGTTTATTAGATACATAATCAAGATTAATCTTCTCAAGATAGTTAATAGAAAATTGTTATGTACCTCCACACTTGAAACATTTCAATGGAATATTATCTCTATATTTTTTTCCTTTCCTAAAATTTTTAGAGATGAGAGACATAATTCTATTACAATCATCATCAATCCCATCTTCATCATCTAATCAACTAAATGTTTCTAGTTATTATTTTTTCAACTTCGTCCTCTTAATGGACTCAAAAGAATTTATTCTATCATATTATTTTTAAATGTAGGTGTTTTATAATTTTATAATAAATAAGTACATTATAATGATCATCAAGTGAAATATCCTCCCTAACATCTAGATTAGAAAACTTTTTGATCAAATTGGTCAAAAAAGTTTTTTGTTAGTTTCTTCACAAAAACCAAATCACCTAGGTTTTTACAAAAGACTCTTAAGTTTCTTAAAATCTAATTGACTCTAGTTAAGTATTCATTAATTAATTCTTCCTAGTTCATATTTATATCTTAAAACCTAATTCTTGAAATCTATTTTTGTGCCTATTTTACTTCAAAGGTTCCTTCACCACTACTTTTAATTTCATTCAATACTTCTTTTGAAGTTTACAAACCCGTAACTTTTGTAAACACATTTTCAAGAATGGGAAGAAAAATGGCATTAATAACCCTATCATAAACATAAATATTTATTTTATCAGAAAAGGGCATGTGTTCACCTCTTTGAATAATTGGAAGTCTCACTATAGCTTCATCAAGAACTTTAAGACACTAAGAAAACAAGTATGAAAGAATTCTATTTTTTCAATAATTGAAATTATTTCCATAAAATTTAAGCACTACTAAACTATTAAAAAATGTATATTTTCCATATTTCTGAATAAAGAGAGGCTATGAAAAATTGAAAATTACACTATGATAATAATTATTAATCCTTGTGCATCTAATTTATACATGGATATGGTGGTGAATCAGTGTATCCTACCATTTCAAATTTTCTTTTAAAATATAAATTATCCCATTTGACCTATTAGGATCAAATTCTCTCAATTAAACAATTACACTCATCCATGAATGAAAATGAAAAAATAAGGTGAATAATACATACATAATGTTTTTCTCAGGTTTGGACTCAATTTGAAAGTATGCTCCTTTTATCATCCAATTGTCATCCAATTCCACAAATGTTCCACCAAAATATTTTTATCAATAGTGTTTCAGTTAGGTATCATCCTATAACCCATGCTTCCCAAAACATGCACTGCCTCTCATAGGTTTTATTGTTTCCTAATAGTTATAATGAACAAAACACTACTGCTTGATAAATACCTTCATTCTGATTTAGATTTCTTAAGTAACAAATAATAATTTCTTATCTTTGATCCAATAAAAAAGTAAATAAAGAAAATATCGCTCCCTTCAAGAATATAAACTTAAGAAATTACCTGTTAAATAATCATTGTGTTTATTGATCAACTCATACTCATTGTATACAAACCCTTATAGGGTTTCTTCATCTTATCAACTCTCAAGGATTAGCAAAGTAGTTTTTATATAACATTCCTCCATAACCTCATGAAATTTTTATTTTTTCTTCTTCTTATACTCACACACCAAACATTCCCCTATGTACCCGAATGGCCCGAAGGCCTTCATTTTTTTATTTATTATGGATAATCCCCATTTTAAGGGTTGAAGGGGAACCTGTACATGACCCATAGGCCCAAGGCATAAGGCCCGACTGATTCGAAATACATAACATGAAGGCCCGGAGGCATACCATGCCCAATACATGACCCGTAGGCCCAGCCCACTTGAACTACCCCTCCCCAGCTTCTGCGTCATTGATCACCTATCTCCCCACCTTACATTGCTGATCGGATAGAATTTACCTGTACAAAGATGCACAGTGCATGGTCCTGATGGCGACTGTCATACCCTCTCATTCTTCCAATCCGGTTAGCTCTACATCTGGTAGATGCTACTCTTGTTGCCATGATCCTTTTTTGGGTCCTGTTTCTATGTGATCTGGGCTACTCCATGGTCTTTTGTGGCCCGAAGGCCCTGTGGCCCGAAGGCCTTTGATGACCTAAAGGCCCTTGAGACCCGTAGGCCCAAACTGGTGGCCCTAAGGCCCAAATCAGGTGAATAGTTCCGGCTACTACAGTACCGAATAGTAACTTCTATAGTACTGCTACAATAACTGCTATATTAACTGCTGCAGTACTCCTACAGTACCCTAGAAATTCACCTCCACCTAGTTTTGAACCTGGGTCTCTTAGATGCCAAGCAGGATCCCTTACCACTCGAGTACGGGCTCATTGTCCTTTCCTTGATATACCCACTTCTATATTTATCATCAATAATATTTTATCCTTCCCTCACTTCCAATTCTCAATTGCCTCAGTAAACTCAAAGGTTCTCTAACTAAGATCACTAAATAACACCAATCATAATTTGCATAAAAATATAGAAATCATAGGATAATTTTGAGATTTATTCCAAAATGATGAGCATAAAATAACCAAATTCATTTCCCCCATAATAATGTTTTCACTTCTCCAAAGGTATCCAATATGGACATGATCTCCACATCAAGTTACAAAAATGAATGTATATTTAAAACTCATCATCACATTAACTCTAAATCATAAAAAAACTCAATGAGATGAAATTAATTTGAGAATCATAGAAACTCAGTATAAATCATTTTAACTTTTGAATACATAAATTCTTAGAAAAGATTGTAGTTTTAGCATATCAATTCTTACAATCTTGACCTAAAAATATTCCACACTCTTGAAATAAAAACTTTCTTCATACCTTGATTATCATGTGATTCAGAAATTAAAGAATATAAGATCTTCATCTTATTTATATTTTCATTATTCTTATAAGTATATAAAACATTTATATTCTTTCTCAACCACATGTTCTCAATAGTGTTCATGTTCGTCATGTTGTCTGTGACATGGATTATTTATTTATTTTGAATTGTATATTAATTTTGACATTTTAAACACTGGATTTTAGATTTAGAATCAACATGTTTTACATTATTTAAAATATTAAATTTTGGAAACCTTTATTGTTTCAATCTGAAAAAATATAAAATTTTCACTAAGGCATGAATTCTTATGAAACTTTTAAAAATCATACTTGGTCCCTTAAAAGTATGATATTTCCCCTAAAGTTTCATATATTACTTTGAAGAAATATAGTAGGAATTATGAAGTTTTATGGGGAATAGAAAATTATTACACTATGGAAACTCAAAGCCATAAACGTATAATAAATTCATATGTGATCCATCAAAGACTTATGGAAGACGTAAGACTTATCCAGATTTTTAAATATCACTAAATTCATACTCTATACACATAAGTAATACACATAGATTATAAGTCTTATGAACTACATCCAAATTCATATTCCCAATAAGGAAGTTATACACTAGAACTCTTAAGTCACCCGAAACATAATTATAAATTTTTTAGTGATAAAAACAGAATTAAAAACACCTTTATAAAT
Source organism: Viscum album (assembly GCA_963277665.1). Lineage (NCBI taxonomy): Eukaryota > Viridiplantae > Streptophyta > Magnoliopsida > Santalales > Viscaceae > Viscum > Viscum album. The sequence continues at coordinate 222,689,507 of OY728147.1, forward strand.
TCATAAAAAAATTTCAAACTCAATTCCATTCATCTATGGAATTATCAAAAACAAATCAACCATGTTCTAAAATATTTTCCATAACCTTTGTTCAGAATTTGATAGCAAATACAATAACCATTAATAAGTACAAGGAGAACTTCAAGCTTCTATATTTTTATAACACTTGTAAAGTAAAAATTTAGTATCACATGCGTTTCAAAATAAAAAACTATTTCTATGAAATTCGTATTAAACATGGAAATTCCAAGGAGTTTTCAAAACCAATCCAAGCAGATTGTAAAATCCCATCATATTGAATCACTACCCCTTATTCTAAATTACAACTTTTTGTTTCAATGATCTTGGATATATAGTTGAATAAAAAATTACTATCACATTAACATTTCTTATTATGGTTTTAATTTTTACCCACTTTTACTATCAACATAGCACCATAACCTAGGATATTATGGAATGTTTGTCTATTCTAAAAACTTTAAAAATATTGGGTAAACTTTTCTTGGATAAATTCATATTGTTAGAATATTTTCATCAATGAAAATATGATGTGTACCTCAACCAAGATAATCATTATGGAAACCTATAATCTTAATAAGTCATTTTTATCCTCAATAATATTGAGTATCATTTACATAATCAATCATCTAGATAATATGAAGCTAAAATTAATTATGTCATTTTGGATCAAATGCCTTTGAAACCCTAATTGAATCAATATATGCTTCTCATAAGTATCTAGATTCACCTATTGAATGAATTTAACTATTAGTTTTTTCAGGAATTAATTACTCTAACCCATAGAATTTATCCTTATGGAAGAAATTTTCTTAAGTTTCCAGTCTTAGGAGTTTCTTATATTTAGTTTCTCTTTTTTATAAGGTTGAACTCAAAGTTATATTTCATGGTGATAAATGATGTGAGTTGAAATTTTAGAATTTCATTGATTTCTTTTCATTGAAATTACTCCCTAATTTAATAAAATCTTGGGTAAAATCAATGTTTTTGTTGATTTTGAGAGTTTGGAACTTAATAGTTAAATAAATCAATTATTAATTTTTTTTTGATTTTGAAGTGCCCAGATTAGTGTGAGTCACTGAGAGGGGGGGTGAATCAGTGATCCCTTTAAATATTTTTTTCTAGTTGATCCTTTTCAACTAAACCTCTATGGATAGTTAAAACCTAGATCCACTTTTCTTGTGTCTCTCAGCCTTACATTGAATGGTGTAGTAAATGTAAAGGCACTGAACACAAGGATTTACAAGGTTCGGTTCAAAGACCTACTCTTTACTGTGTTGTTTATTCTCCCCAACATACATTCTCCACTATAATTAGATGAATAATTATAATGGTCGATACATAGTCACATTGTATCTCTCTTGAGTCCCATAGGAGGTTCTTTATACTGCTTCACACAGTGTTACCTAAGTCTCATTGGCCTGCTTTAGAGTCCCACCGAAGACTTCTTCCTCCTGGATTTCACAAGAGATGATTCTTGATTAACTGTGGATTAATCTTTGGTTCTTACCTCCCAAGCTTGCTAAATCACACTTGCTAGTGAATCTCTTCAAGAATCTTCTACTGCCTTTGGTAAGGTCTGTTGGCCTTGCTCAAAAACTTTGATCACTTTTTTGGATCATTCCTCAGTCTCAACAATGATCAGGAAATTCTTTATTCTTTTAATGAAGACCCATCCACACTAAGATTTATTCTAATTATTAACAAAACCTCTCCAAGAATATTAATATGCAAGAGTGATCTTTCAAAATATCATCATTTTCTATCTTATTGTATTCTCAAACACTAAAAACTCAGATATAAGATCTTCTTTAACTCTGTCTGGTTTTAGTCTCATATATCATTCACTTCATGCATGGGCTTCATGTCATTCAATACCTCTTGTCTTGGGTATCTCAATGGACTTCACATGTACTTGTGATTATTCATGATTTCATGAACTTATTATATCTTTCTTTTCAACCTGAGCACACAATTTTCACTTGTATCAATGTGTTAGGTTCAATGTGTGTGGGTTAGGAATTTAAACAGACATTTTCCACTCAATTTATTATATCTCAATATTCTCAAAAAATTTCTTCTAAAGTTCGTTTTCACAGGCACACTTTTTCCTTTTGATTTGGGTTCAAAGTTTTCACTACCTTCTTTATGTGTTCATCTCACTTATTTGTGTTTATGTACACGATATTCCTCTTCTTCTTTCTCTCTTTTTAGCACACACACTTGTTCCTTTGAGTTCAATAAAGTGTGGTTATTTCAAACCTTAATAAGTGTATTATTTTATGTGTGTACTTATTCTTTCTTTCTTCCTCCATCAAATGTGCACACACAATACTTTCTTGATTGGTGCTCCTTTTCAAACAATAATGGGTGTGTTCAATGTATGGATAGTTATTTCACACTTGGGTGTCTTAATTCATGTATATGCATGCATATGCACTATACATTTATTATCCCCTATTCCCAATAAAAACATAAAGCCTTGGGTTTTTTCTTCTTTAATTAAAGCATAAATAAACTTTATCCTTTATTCAATCACATTCTTCTTCAAAAACAAACCCCTGTAAAATAGTATAAATAAAAGGTGCAAGTAAGAGGGTTTTCTTATTCTTCGTGCAAACCAAAGGGAACATGAGGTATTATTCATCACCCAAAGTGTTCTCGTGGATCTTATTCATAGAACCAACAAATTGTTGTGATTTTTTCTTTACAAAGGTACAACAAGGGTGTTAAGCACTAATGGTGTACCCACAAGAATACCTCCACAAAGCTTGACAAGAGCTTATAAAAACCAATTGTCTGTCTGTGGTTTTCTTTGCACAGTGGTGTGGTTCTTCTTTGCAAGGAGGGTTCAAGAGTGAGTAGCACTTATTGAACTCCTATGGGTCTTATTATTCGCGTAGCAGGGCTTCGCAGAAACTCTTAGTGCTTTGTTTTTTGTAAAACATGAGCTTTCTTAATATGTTCAACAACTGAGCCTCAGTTGAGGTCTCTCTTATTTATAGGCGAGGATAGACACTAATCCGCATTCAAATATCGTGAGATGTGTCAAGAGGATCGTATGAGATCTTAGGCTTTGAATATTTTCAAATGTGGAATAAGATTTCTAGAATCTCTTGGTTTGTTTTTGTTCAATGCGGATTCCTTATTTCTCGGTGGAATACTCACGTGAATGCATTTTAGAATGCATGAAAATAATCTTCTTGAAGGCTTCATGTATCATGAAGTGGCATCACAACTCTAACTTCTTTGACCATATACTATCTTTTTATTTTTGTGCATGCATACAAATGAAATTTCATGGATTTATTCTTTTCATCTGGAAGATCTTCATAGATAGTGTTAAATCATTAGCAGTGGCCAGGAGCTCGATCATGGAGGTTTTGTGGATTAATTGGTGGAATGGATCACGTTGGGTGGCTGGAGGATAAAGATAACGCGAGGATGGATAATGGATGGTTTTTTATCAATCCCAAATTGTGGAGATCAAATAGATGGCTCGGATGCGCACGATCGATCTCAGAATTGATCAGACGGTAGACTGTATGTCTTTGATGCATCAGATGACTGAGATTTCTTCCCAATAATTTTTTTCCATCCGACATTGAAATGAACACATGGGATACGTTCAATTTATCAATAAACCCTTGCCACCCTAATTCCAGATTACTCCACTTCCCCTCATGGTACCACCTCGTACCGCGTTCACCCTACGGGCATGCCTCTACGCCCACTCTATACCCCTCAGGCCCGCTCCAAGAACCCACTATGCATCCTTTCTCCATGGGTTGATCACCATGTGTGCACCTGTGGACATATACATAGCCTTCATGGCTACCACATCTTTTAGGGCTGGACTTGAGGCTTCCCTCAAGCGTAGTTGACCCACGGGTCCTGCATGTGCCTGAGGTTGAGGTCCTCGAATTGCCTTGCATGGTTGGCCTATTTTTTATGTAAGGCCCCATATAAAAAAGTCTTCAAATTAAAAAATGACCACCATATCAATTCAATCATAGACACGACTCTTCAACTGTGACATCCTTTCTTTCTCTTTTACTCTTCTTCGTTTTTTTATTCAACTCCTCGTGCATTAAGAACAAAATGCATGGAAACATTGTAGCAAACAATGTATTCTCCATAACACATGTCTTGGTATTTTAAGATAATCCCAAATTATCATCTTATTTAATTCAAAACCATCAACCAATTAGAATTCATTGGATGGATCTTCCACTTTTATCATGTTATTAAGTACTGCATGGCCTTCTTACAATGTTGTAACAAACTTTTAATATTGTAACAAAGTGTCTTCTAGTGACACATGTCTTGGAACTTAGGATCTGTTCTAAAATTTTCTGAATTAATATGGATAATTTCCCAGAATGACATCCAATGTCATTTCATAATAATTATCCAAGGGACATAAGCTTTGGAATGACTTCTCTTCTTCAATGAACATCATCACTTCATCACTATCTTTCCATACACATATTGGCACCTAATTAACAATTGACTCTTTATTGACATATTATTGACAAAAAATGAAACACCATGCCCAAAAATCTCCCCTTTGTATTTTTTGTCAATATTACTTAAGAACACTTTGAATGGGTCAATATGTGTGACAATATTTTCACCCCCTTATTGGAAATCAAATGCAAAGGTGTAGTGGGGTCTGTTTAAAAAATGTTCTCTGCCATTTGAATAATATCTTCTTGAATATTTCTAAGAGAGGGATGACGTTACATGGTTAAAATAGCAATGTTTCTTTTGTAAGTCAACTCTAAGTCTACTTTGGTCTAACCCAGTGTTGAAAATAAAAGAGATATGACCAAGTTTTTCAATGCTGCCTATAAACAACCATACATGTGAAATCATGCTCAAAATGTATCAACTCTTATCCCAGGGGTTTGAAATTGTCATATTTACCAATTAAATTCTAAATCCTACACATACTTCACCAAACATATTAAAAAGTTCACGTGAAAATATAAATATCCCCCTTTCATCCCATCTTGTCATCAATCTAGAACTCCCCCTTAATTGACATGATAAATACAATTAAGAATAAGGGATAAAAGTGTGATTGGAATACCTCAAGTTTCATCTTCTTAAGATGATATGAATTTCAAGTTTTTTAATGACATAATCCTCGATATCATCCCCTTAAGGTTTTCTCTCCCTCAAGGGGTAAACTCCCTTTTATTTACCATGGTGAAGAATATCATCAAATAATCTTGAAGATATGCATGTTGATAATCTTCCACTATAGATCACTTCAAGTAATTATCAAATCATGAATGATTTGTCCAACATGTTTTTATCTACTTTGATCTTCCAATTATCATATTGATAATGACCTTCACATTCAATTCCCTAAAATATAAGCACACATATATGACAAAAATATAAGGGAATAATATGGAATGCATGTGAGCTTCTTAATAGAAGAAACAATGATGAGAATTTCCTCTCAACCCAAGAAATCATTTCCTTGTAGCTCTAATGTGTATTGTACACTTCATGTCGGGGTCTTCTCTCCATTTGTCATTATAATCTTTCATTTTCAGCATAGAACCTTTATTTCCATTCACCTTCAAATTCAGTGAATTTTTTTTTGCTTATTCCAGTAGTGAAGTAGCTTCCACTGGTGCATTTTTTTCAATTTTCAACATCTCAAGCTAGCCTGGTAAAATAGATATACATTTATTTGCATGATTTCCAAAATTCTTACACCATCCAAACAGTAGTTTTAAGATTCGTGGTTTATCATGTGCGCAAAAACTCTCTTGAAATTAGAATTTTCCTTCATTTGGAATGACATATTTCCCCTTTTCCTTAGCTTTAGCTAGTACTTCATTTTCAGATCATTGTAGTTCTCTGTAAATTTACACTTAATTAGGACAGATAACTAAACACTCCTTATTATTATCTGGCTTGGAGCATCCACATGGATTCTTCATTGTCTTCAAGTTTCCTTTCTTGGAAAACATATTAAGATTATCTTCTAGAATGTAATCATTCAATCCCATATTCTTCTGGATTGATTATCCTTTTGTTTTTAGATTTCATACATTCATTTTCATGGATTGTTTATAGTGATCCATGGTAGGAACTTTCATTCCATATTAGAAATATCTTTTCTTGTTTGAGATTACATTCTTTGAATATGGATTAAACATACTATTGGGAATAATTTCTTTCATTGGTTTCTTGACTTTATTGTTTTGTATATTCCCAAAGGAAGGCTTTTCACCTCTCTTTTTTTCTCTTGCCTTTGTTTTGTTCTATAATTATTATAAACATATTCATGAGGAAAGGTAGGACTAAACCAGCACTAATCATAATTGTGACCACTTCTGTTTCAATTATCACATAAGTCTTAAATATTATCAAATCTTTTCTTGATAGACAAATTATTCTCTATCTATGGTTTATGCCTTTGATTTGTAGGATGCTTCATTTGTTCACATCTACTTTCCCTAAATGTAGGCCTTTTTCAATAAATCTCCTTCTTTTTCTTGTATTATTTGTCTGGCTAGATCCAATGCATTGTTGTTTCTGGAATTTTCATTATTTCTTTGGAGCATCCATTTGATAATTTTTCTTTTTAATCATCCTAGTATCCATATTTGAAATCTTGATGCATGTATTATAATTTTAATCAATGCACGCCTTCCCAACTTTTAGCTTTGAACCGGTACTTGAAGATGGAAATGTATTAGTAGAAACAGAAATAACTGGGTTATGGGATACCTTCTTCTTGGAGGATGTTGCCATTGGATTAGAGGATGATCTGATGTTCCTTTTGGAATCATATTCCTCAATTAAAACTTGAGTGGATTCATCTCTTCTTTTAGCTATTTGGGAAGTTCCAGCTTGGAGTGATTGATGATTCTTCAATTTCACCTCTAACTCTAAATACTTCACGTTGAGGGACTTATTATCATCCTTAACTGATCTTAGTTTAATTTCCCAATTCTCCTTCAGCTTTATCATTTTATCTTCAATCATATTCCTTAATTATTGTAGTGATATGTCAGGCTCTTTTAACTTTTTATATTTTTCTTCTAGTTGAGAAGCTTTGGAAACCATAGAAATTTTTTGAAACTTTTCAAATGCATCGAAAGCTTCTAAAAATACAATCTCAAATAATGATTTCTCAAAAATACTTCCCCATAATTATTCAGTAATGTGAGCATGAATTTCATTGAAAATAGAATTTTTTTTTTCTTCACATGTTTTTTGAGAGTGTTGGATATTCCAACCCTTTTATCCAATGCCTCTTACATGGAATCAACTTCTTCTTTTAGTTGTAATTTTTTATCTTGAAGAGCACTAATTCTTACAGAAATATGCCTTGCCATTTCATTGGAAACATTCTTTATATGATCTTTGAGTACAGAATGAATATCACTAATTGATATATTATCATCACATCTTGATTGGGCTTCATCATAATAGTCATAATAATAAAAATAATTATCAAATGGTGTACATTTTAGATTACCTTTATTATAACGTGTATGCCCAATAATAGTAAGATTTTTCTTCATCTTCTTTGACTATTTCTTCTTTATATTTTTCTGAGTCTTGGTTGATATCTCAATTTTAGGTTTCTCACTCATTTTCTCAAATATTCACTTCATAAAGACTCCATTGGATCTTCTTGAGGAAACCTCCTTTTGATACCAATTTAAGTGTCCGGATATGTGTGAATCACTAAGAGGGAGAGGGGGTGAATCATTGATCCCTTTAAATATTTTTACTAATTTATTCTTTTCAATTAAACTTTATGGATGATTAAATCCTAGATCTACTCTTCTTAAGTCTCTCAGCCTCACCTTGAATGGTGTATCTAATGTAAAGGCATTGAACATAAGAATTTACAAGGTTCAATTCAAAGACCTACTCCTTGTTGTGTTGGTTATTCTCCCCAACACAGATTCTCCACTATAATCAGACGAGTAATTACAATGGTTGATACAGAGTCACATTGTATCTCTCTTAAGTCCCAAATGAGGTTCTTTATACTACTTAACATAGTTTTACCAGAGTCCTACTGGCCTGCTTCAGAGTCCCACTGAAGACTTCTTCCTCTTTTCATTCATGAGAGATGCTTCATGACTCACTTTATATGGATCTTCTAATATTCCCTCGTGATCTTGCTAAAACACACATTCTCATGAATCTCTTCTAGAATATTAAACGGCCTTTGGTAAGGTCTGTTGGCCTTGTTCAATAACTCTGATCACTTTTGTTGATTATTCCTCAATCTCAACAATTCTTGAGAAATTATTTCTTCTTCTAATGAATACTCGGCCTCACTAAGATGTGTGGAAATGGTTCACACAATCCCTTCAATAATATTAATATGCAATAGTGATCTTGCACAATATTAGTGTTGTCTATCTTCTTGGATTCTCAAAACACTGTCAACTCAAATATAATATCTTCTTTCACTCTGTCTAGATTCTGTCTCAAATCTCATTCACTTCATGCATGGGTTCCATGGGATTCAATACATCTTGTCTTGGGTATCCAAAAAGACTTCACATGTACATGTGATTATGCTTGATTGCATGCAGGTATAATGTCTCTCTTGTCAACTTGAGAACACACTTTTCACTTGTATCAATGTGTGTGGTTCATACAATTAAATATGAACTGTCCAATCAATTTCATCTTTCTCAATATGCACACAATTATTTATTATATAGTTCTTTTGCATACACACACTTGTTCCTTTTGATTTGGGTTCAAAGTTTTCACTACCTTCTTTATGTGTGCATCTCAATTATTTTTGTTTATCTACAAAATATACCTCTTCGTCTTTCTCTCTTTTTAGCACACGTACTTGTTCATTTAAGTTCAATTATGTGTTGTTATTTTAAACCCAAATAGTTGTATTCTTCTATGTGTGTACTTATTCTTTCTTTCTTCCTCCTTCAAATGTGCACACACAATACTTTCTTGATTTTTGTTTTCTTTCAAACAAGAATGGGTGGGTTCAACGTATGGCTTGTTATTGCACACTTGGGTGTCTCAATTCATTCATATTCATGCATATGAACTATTCATGTATTCTCCTCTCTTCCCTATGAAATCATGAATCCCAGGGTTTCTTCTTATTCAATTAAATCAAAAATAAACTTAGGCCTTCATGCAATCACCTTCTTCTTCAAAAAAAACCTGCAAAATAGTACAGATAAAAGGTGCAAGCAAGAGGGTGTTCTTATTCTTCATGAAAACTGGAGGGAACACGGGGTATTCTTCTTCCCCCAAAAATTTTGCATGGATCTCCTTCACAGAACCAACAAAGGTTTGTGATTCTGTCTTTGCAAAGGTACAATAAGGGTGTAAAGCACCAATGGTGTACCTGTGAGAATACCTCCACGAAGCATGATGAGGGTTTATAAAAACCTATTTCATGTCCATGATTTTTTACACATAGAGATGAATTTATTCTTTATAAGGTGGGTTCAAGAGTGTGTACCACTTGTTCAACTTCTATGGGTCTTCGTCTTCACATAGTAGGGCTATGCAGAAACTCTCGGTAATCTATTTTTTGGAAAGCAGTAGATTTCTCAATATGTTCAACAATATATCCTCAGTTGAGAGATCAATTATTTATAGGCGAGGATAGACACTACTCCACATTCAAATCCTATGAGATATGTTGAGAGGATTGTACGAGATCTTTGGCTTTGAATATTTTCAAATACGGGAAAAGATTTCCTAAATCACTTGGTTTGTTTCTGTTCAACATGGGTTCCTTATTTCTCAGTGTAATCCTCATTTACATTCATTTTCAAACCAATGAAAATCATATTCCCAAAGGATTCGAGCTCTATGACATGTCCTTTCAACTCCATCTTCTTCGGCAATGTACTATCTCGTTATTTCAGTGCATGCATGCAAATGAAATTGGATGCATGTATTTTTTTTGTCCGGGTGACCATCATGGATAGTGTTTGATCATTAATAGTGTCTAGAAGCTAGATCATGGAGGTTTGGTGGCTTCTCTGGTGGACTGGTTCGCATCGGTTGGATGGAGGTTGAAGACGACACGGTGAAGGAGATCCAAAGGTCGTGGATCAATCCCAAACCATGGAGATCAGATAGATGGCTTGGATGTGTGCGATCGATATCACGATTGATTGGATGGTAGACAGTGATTTTATGATGCATCAGACTACTGAGATTGCTTCCTGATAAATTTTTTCCATCCCACATCAAAACAAACACACGGGATGAATTCAGTTTATCAATCAACTCTTTTCACCCTAATTCTAGATTACTCCTCCCCTCACAGTACCTCCTTGTACTATATTTACCCTGCAGGCAAGCTTCCGGGTCCACTCTCTTCTCCTCAGGTGCACTCCTAGCACCCACTATGCATCCTTATCACATGGGTTGATCTCTATGCACGCACCTGTAGGCTTATACACGGCTCTCATTCCCTTCACCTCTTTTGCGTCTGGCCTTGAAGATTCCCTCAGGCGTGGTTAACCCACAGTTCCCGCATGTGCCTCAGGTTTATGTCCTCAGCTGGACTTGCATCGTTAACCTATATTTTTAATTTATGACCCTACTTGGTTAAAAACCAAGTGTATAAGAGTGCATGGACACCTTCTTCCTACTAATCCCATGCATGGGAAATTCACTTAGTAGATTCCATACTAAGACCTTCCTCCTATCTTCTTCATATTCAAATATCATCCTTCTTTTCTTTTTGGAATTAAAAATCCAATATCTTAAACATTACTTTAATCCAATCATGGCTGATTCATTGATCATTAATAGTGGACGGGAGCTTGATCATGGAGGTTCGGTGGCTTCTCCGGTGGACAGGTTCGTGTCGGGTGGTCGGAGGTTGAAGACGACGTGGTGAAGGAGATCGAATGGCAGTGGATCAATCCCAAACTACAAATATTAGATAGATGGTTTGGAGGCATTTGATTGATCTCACGATTGATCATACTATAGACCACATGTCTACGATGCACTGGATTGTTGGGATTTCTTGTTGAGAATTTTTGGTCATCCCACAACGAAATGAACATACGGGATGCATTTGGTTTATCAATCAACTCTCACCACCCTGATGCCAGATTACTCCTCCTCCCCTCATGGTACCTCCCAATATTGTGTTCACCCTGCGGGCGCGCTTCTTCACCCACTCCCTACTCCTCGGGTGCACTCCTAGCACCCACTATTAATCCTTTCCACATAGCATGATCACTGTGTGCGTACCTATGGGCTTATACACAGCCCACATGCCCTGCGCCTCTTGCAGGGTTTTCCTTGAGGCTTCCCTCAGGTGAGTTTGACCCACGAGTCCTATATGTGCCTGAGGTTGAGGTCCTCGACTAGCCTTGCATGGTTGTCCTATTGTTTATGTAAGGCCCCATATAAAAAAGTCTTCTAAGTACAAAATTACCACCATACTAATTCAAGCATGGCCACCTCCCTTCAAATGCAACATCATTTCTTTCTCTTTTCCTCTTCTTCATTTTCTATTCTTCAAATCCTCATGCATTAAAACACAATTCATGGAAAATTTTAGAAAAAAAGGTATTCTCCTTAACACATGTCTTTATCTTTGATGATCAGCATAAATAATCCTCTGATTTGATTCACAACCTTCATCTAATTAGACTTTATTGGATGGATCTTCCCCTTTCATCAAGCAATTATGTATTTCTTGGGCTTCTTGAAATGTTGTAAAAAACTTCCAATGTTGTAACAAAGTGTCCTCCAGTGAAACATGTCTTGGAACAAAGGATCAGTTCTACAATTGTCAAAATTAATATGGATAATGTCCAAGAATGACATCCAATGTCATTTTGTACTAATTCTCCAAGGGACATAAGATTTGGAATAAGTTCTCTGCATCAATGGACATCATCACTTCATCACAATCCTTCCACACACATATTGACACCTGGTTAACAATTGAATCCTTATATACATCTTATTAACAAAAAATTAAACACCATTCCCAACATATTTTATTCATCATTATAATTAAATTGAAGAAGACTTACAATTGGTTTTAAAAATGATTTTTTACAAAAAATGAAATAAAACTATAAAGATTCAATCTAGAACTTAGAATTCAATTTGGAATTAAAATTTTAAATGGGTTTAGTTTTGATTTTAATTGATTTAATAATTTTTTTAAATTAAATTAAATATAGATTTTGGAGTTAAGTGAATATGATTTTAAATTGTGGAAAATGATTTTTTTTTTGAAAAATAAGATTATTGATTGGTTGATTTAAATAAATTTAAAGTTTCGGTATTTATTTGTACTAAGGATGAATCTTTGACTTTAATTATTTTATATTTTATTTATTTTATTATCAATTAATGGATTGAAAAATGTGAATTGTTTTGTTCTTGTTAAAAAAAATTAAAATTTTGAAAGTTATTGTGCCTTGCACGGTCACCATACTAACCATGCATCGAGACCGTGTGTACTGGTCACACATGTAAAATCAACTAACCCTGAAACCTTATCTCATGGTAGGTATACCTACTATTATTACCCTATGTACCTACATAAAACCCTCTTAATGGTCACTTAGAAAACCGATCGTGCGAGTATACCGCACACGATCATTCTGCTGCGATTTTACCTACCATGAGACTCCACCCACAATAAATTCTCATACACCACCACTAAAACCCCCCACACTTGTACACTACCTATAATAAAGAGTAAATTCCATTGAGATCATTGTAGGTATGGTTTTCATGAATAAAAAAGAACCAAATATTTCATAAAATGGAGAAGGCGACCACCACAAGTCACCACCTTCTCCATGACGCCTATAAAGTTGCTAGGACTGATTGAATCCTAGGCTACTTCTACCACTAACTTGCCACAAGGAAGCTTCAATCCAATGTTGAAGACCTGTACCACTGATACATAGTCAAACCCAATGAAAAATTCCATCTAGTGGTGTGAAGAACCTGTAAATTGATATCTTTCATCACCACACCAAATGGAACCAGTCACTAAGGATAATCGCAGAAGGAGAACTTACAACACACAAGCTAATCGAAGGATCTATTTCCACTTCACCACCATGTAAGATTGATTTAATATTCTATTGCCACTATTTTAAAAAATTGAAACAAGATCCATTCTTCCATTGGAGAAGAATACCTCCACGGTTGAAGAACTTCTGAACCACACCACCCCTCTCTGAGATGATGCCGAACAGCTTCCCACACTAATTAGAAGAAGCCAAAAAATGTGAAATAAAAAAATTATATAATAATAAAATTTAAATAAATAAAAAATAAAAAGATAAATATAAATATAGGTATAATAAAATTTAATTAACAAATAAATTGATGTATTTTTATTTTTACAGGTTTGGAGACCTGAGCCTGGAATTGATACCTGAAATCGATCAGAGACCAAAATTGAAAACCATATCAAGCCCAAAAATAGTAATAGTTAGTTCCATGCCTCATTTTCTCTCTTTCAATTCACTAAAATCCAAATCTAACCCTAATTTGTTCATATTCTTCTTTGGAGTGTATGCTTTGATGTGAATCGTTGATGAAATTCGCTCTAATTGTTCTTGAAGAACAATTGAGCACGATCATAGGAGGACCCCTAATTAGTTATAAAAGATTATGATAATTACAATCAGATGTGGACAGATGCCAATCATCCAACAGTGAATAAGTTATTGGTTAATACTAAAATTGAGAAACATTCCATAATAACTTGAGGATAATCATTCTTCTCACATGGATAATTTCAAAGTGCACCAAAGATACTTGAGTGTCTTCTATATATAAGGCACTATCCATGGTGTTGGGATATTGGACGCTCTCTTCTGCTTACTCTCAATGATCATTTGTTGTTTCAAACTTTCTTTATTTATGTTTATTCATGTTTTAATAACTCTCATGGTAGTACATTAAGCCTATGGTGGTTGTGCCTAGGAGACTCACCTTATCCCCCTATTAATGAATTCTATGCTTTAACTATTGTAATATCTTCTATTAAATTTATGGTTTGATTTGATATTCATATACTATAGGATATTTATTATTTCTTTCACATTGAATTTATCTTATCTTCATCACTAGATTACATAAACAAGCCACTTATTTCTTCTCCATCTCTCATGATAATGAATGGTATGTTGATTTAATAGTAATCAAAGATCTTTGATTATCGGGATAGGATAGATTGGAGGATGTAGTGATATTTTCAACTCACTAATTGAATTGAAAATTACAAGAGAGATTCATCCACTGATATTTCACTTGATTAGAGATAAAATAAGAGATTGAAATTGAATAATAATTTAACAATATAGGTATGGGGATATACAATTAAAGACCACATTTTCTTAAATTGATTTTAAAATCATTTGAATTAAATCTTTCAATATTATTTTCTACAATTGAACAAACAAAAAAAATTGAAACATGCCCGCATCTCTATCCACTCTGGAGAAAAATCTAATTCTTATTATTAATACATTTACTTTGGGTTTAAAAAATCATGATCGACATACGATAGGAACATATCAAAATCGGAATCATTATCAAAAAGGACAGAGTTTTAGTTTTATTTCTATTTAAAAATGATTTCAAATTAACAGATCCAACTAATCTCACCTAGTTAGTTTTGATGCTGAGGATGAGAAAACTCTTCTGAGTAGATTAAGAACTTTGAGAATCACTAAGGAAGATGAAATGGGGGTTTTTGCTATTCTATTAATTGACTATTCATCTAAATATTTTGATTCAACCATATATACTTCAAGAAAAAAACATGGAAAATAATAAATCCCAATTGAATATAACTTAAAGATAAATTTATGTGCCTAATTTCAATAACAATAATAAGAAGTTACAAATTAATGATCAATAAGATTGTGACCTTAAAACTAGAATATTAACACAACTATCTAAGTTTTATGGTTTTTTAGGAGAATACCCCAATAGAAACCTTTGATAATTTTGAGAAATATATAATGGACTCAAACCTATAGGATGTAATGCCCCGACCCTAGATACCGAGATTCGGTGCATTATTTTAATACATTGGCATGATTACAAGGAATCAAGTCCCAAAGGACCGATCGGTTTAGCAGTATTGGAAAATAGATTACATACATGAATGTTACATTACATACAAAACAACATAAATAATCCTTTATGAACGCCATTATTCCCTTGTCTTAACCCTACATATCAATCACAATACACTTCTTGGAATCCTGGGAAAATAAAACATAGAAAGGGGTGAGCTCAAATGCTCAGTAAGGGTAAGAAATACAGTGGAAACTTTCATAAATAAGAAAAAACATTTAAGGCAATGTATAAAACTCAAATAAAATCCTTTTAAACTTAAACTTCAGCCCAATATGGAAAAAATAAAATGAAATAATTCCATTTATTTATTCATATGGATATTCTACTAATCGAATAATCACAAGAAATATCAATAACCACTTTCATAATGATGGAATTCATAATGACAAACTTTAATTTCTGTGTCAAGGACTCGTGCCAAGACCTAAGGGATAACTATAACCAGAACCTATCCCGGAGAGCCTCTGTAACCGGACTCCAACTCAGAGTGTCTCTAATAACTAGACACCAACCCGGAGTGCCTCTAATAATTAGACACCAACCTGGAGTGCCTCTAATAATCGAACACCAACCCGGAGTGCCTCTAATAACCGAGAACTAACCCGGAGTGCCTCTAATAACTGGACACCAACCCAGAGGGCTTAATTTTACCGGTCCCCAACCCGGAACATACTAGTCCAACACATTCATCTAAATAAAAGGTTGAGATATAACATAACCTTTCGTATTAAAACTAACTTATGAAATGATAATACCTTAAACATAAACCATGAATGACATAAAAATAACTCATCCAAAGTCAAACATATCACAAAACCTTCAATAAAATATGGAAGTTTTGTATCATAATAAATCAACTTAAAATATGCTTAAAATCCATCGAAGGATGTTGACATAGATGAAATCAAAACTATTTGAGAGAAATATCTCTTTTTTGAAATCATTTAAAAATAATATAATTATATGGAAAACCATTATTTTGAAAATATCCTTATAATATTTTAAGGGAATCTTAAAAGGTTTAATAACTATGGAGAATAATTGCACCCGCTGTATAAGTTAAAAAAACATTCTTACCATAATTCTGTCAAAAAGGTTATAAAGTACCTTGTTTGGAAAACGAGGGAAAGATTCCTTTCAAAACATTTTTTAAAAAGTAAAACAAGGTTATAAATGACATTAACCCATTTTCTAGTAAATAGTAAAAAAAATTGAAATACCTTTTTAAGAAACATGGATGTGGATGATAAAGATGTCCCTGTAGATAATTACGTATAAACAACCTCATATTATGAAGAGACTGTGAAATAAACCCTTACCAATTTAGTAACTTACGAAACATACACCCCATGAAAGAGGTATCATAAAATTAATATGTAGATACACATAAATTAAAGTTTATTACACAAAGAATACAATTATGGTCAGTACAAACACAACACAAAAGGTAATAGTTGCAATATGGTACGAATCTCACAGGAATAAGGAGTGAGATGAAAACCCCTTACCAATTTGGTAACATACAAAACATACACCCCATGAAAGATGTACCATACAGTGAATATGTAAATACACATAAATAAAAGTTTATTACACAAATAATACAATTATGGTCAGTACATACACCACACAAATGGTAATAGTGGCAATATGGCATTAATCTCACATAATTAAAAGTGAGGTAAGAAACCTCTTACCAATTTTGTAACATATGAAACATACACCCCATGAAAGAAGTATCATACAATTAATATGTAAATACACATAAATTAAATTGTATTACACAATGAAAACAATTATGGTTAGTACATACACCACACAAAAGGTAATAGTGGCAATATGGAATGAATCTCACAGAATTAAAAGTGAGATAAGAAACCTCTTACCTTGCACTTTCCTTTAGTCGAGGGTAAGTTTAGCCTCCTTTATGAAGACTATTGTATTTTATTAAATTATACCATAACCATATTAATATTTATGATATCATAAATTATTCATTTATGACTATAGACTACCCATTTAACAATAATTTCCATGTTATATTAATATTTCGGGTAATAATCGCTTTCTTTATCGTACGTGTTTTAACATGTTACTATTGATTGTATCACTTAGATAATGATTTAAATACTTCTAGAATATAAAACATGATTTATTTATCATATATATTTATAATATAAAAATTTATAATAGACGTATAAATGAAATGGAAAACACCGTTTATGGAGACAGTAGTTCGTACGTACGCATAAACGTTGTTTCTATTTTTATATAGTATTGAATGGAAGTAAGTGAATAAGATATATGTAAGTAAATAAATAATTTTATATATAAATATATATATCTCCATTATAATTATTATTTCATATATTACATACTTATTAGTAATATATAATGTAATAATCGTCGATGAATGGTGAACTTGTAAATGAATCTCATCGTGTTGTGGAGACGGTAATCCGTACGTACGCACGAGTGAAAATATCATTCTTCTAATATTAATATAAAATATAATATGATGATATATAATATATAAATAATCCTTATCATGTTATATTTATTATTTACATCAAATACACATCATTAGTATACCCATCCAAATAATAATGTATTGAATAACAATTACACCACGACGTAGAGACAATAAGTCGTACGTACACACATATGATGACATGTCATTAAAAGGGTGGATAGAATAATGAATTTGTTTGTACCATAATTATAATAACATCAAAGTATATATAATATACTCGAGTTCTTATTTTATAATGGAAACAACAAAGAAAAGGGAAGTGGAAGAAGAAAGGAACTTGAAAGAGGGTGGTGAAATCATTACCTCTTCTTCAGGTTCTTCCTTTTGATTTGATCAAAAGGGATCCATAGGATGGATTTATGATCAAACTATGGCCTATATGTTTAATTGAGGTATGTTGAGAGAGTATTAGGTCAGGGTTTGTCCAAAATAAAAGGCTTTTAAGGGGTGAATAATTGGTTAGAATTTGTGTCCTTTTATAAGGGGGAGGAGGGGCTCTTTAGGAAAAACTTAAAGTATTAATTTATTATAAATTAATATTCGGTTTCTAATGGCTCCAATGTAGATTATTAAACATATAAGGTGGGTATGGGTCGCAATCCTTTCAACCAATAGAATTTAGACAGGTTTGGGTCATTATATTAACCTTATCCTTTAGTTTTAACTCTTAGTTAATTAGATTGACATTTACCATGTCACTTTGTATTTTTAAATTATATAGTTAATAAACATACCATATACATCCAAGAAACCCCCAAGTGGTCCATTAATGATACACATATCATGATATAAGTCTCCTGGACTAACTTTAGGTTTTTATTAAATGAATATCAATTAATAATATAATATTTTTTTTAAAAACTCTTTTATGTCAATTTTGACACTATTGGGTATTTTGTTTTTGATAAATTCATAACAGAATTATTGCTTTGAAAAAAAATTTATAAACAATAATAATATTTCATATTAACCTAGAAAATTATTTTAATTTATAAAAAGTCTCAAATTTCATTTATTTGGGTATTTATAATATCAATTATCTTAATATTTCATTAATACGGTAATTACTACATCATCATTGTGTCATAAATAAATTAAATTACTTAATGTATAAGAATTATAAATAAAATACCATTATGTAATAAATCTATTTATCTTTCTAATGAATATTTATAGTTGAAAATACAACCTATATAACCTTATGTAAAAAAATTTTTTCTAAAAGATATATGCTTATGTCATTTTTGTATTTACTTTAACTTAATTAATATAAAGTGTCCCTATCACCTACAAGTGGCTCCATGGGGTCCCCAAATAGACCCAAAGATGCCCATGGTCAGAAATTTATCCACCAATAAGTTTTGGACACATTTTAGGGTAATTTATTATTATTATAATATTATTTTGTTACCCTTATTTACTGGATTTACCCTTTAACCATGGTAAATAAAATATTTACTGAAATAATTGTTCAAAATGTCTAAAAATAAAAGTTGCCTTTTTCCAAAATTTGGACATCCTGATTCCAAATATGGAATTCATTTTTCCAAATTAAAAACACAGAAGTGGAAGAAATTAATTTAAAATTAATTCTCATTGTTAAAACAAAAACTGTTTTTTTAGAGATAATAACTATCAAAAGATTGACAGTTGTTTATGTCCGGTTTAAATGGAAAATTATGTACAATGACAAACATTGTTTAAAATTGTAAAAATATATTCTAAATATACATTAAAACCACTCAAATTCATAATTTATCTCTATTAGTTATTTTGATTAAAAAAAGTTGTTTTTAATTAAAAAGTATTAATTTTCACTATTCATCAAAATATGAAAGTTATCAGAAAAGTACCAAAAATTCATTATAAGATAATTTCAATATTCTGAATCAAAAAATGAAGTCCATTTTGAAATATAATATGTTTAAAATTTCAAAAACTTGGTATTACTATTCATAACGGCTAGTTTGATTAGTTGTGGTGTGTGTTATAACTTGAAGTTGCATACAACGCATGCTACTGTATTATTCAAAGAGAAGTGTACCATGGAAGTTTGGGGTGTTAAATTCTCCCCTCCTTTAATAAATTTCTCCCTTGCAATTTATGTTCTATATTGGAAACTTGGGGTTTACATTTCAAAATATCGTAGTCGAAATCCCACAGCAAAAAATGGATTAATGAGGCCTCTATTTAAAATATAGAGTGGTAAGTATGAAAGTTACCGAAAATAAAACATACTAGGGTTCCATGTAGGAATATATGGATATGGAAGTGAAATATAACCATCAATATCTGATGGAGAGTGGTAGAGAACATGGCTATGAAAAGGCCAATAATTCCAAAGCCGTAATTTTGTGATGATCTAAGGTACCATCTAGGACATCATTTTTGTTCTAAGTTCCTTTTCTTAATGTTGAGGAATTTATTTATGATATTGGATAAGATCATAAGGAGATATACTTACTTTATAATTAGAGTTTTATCCATTAATAAATTTCTACCACAAACTCATCTTTCACTACAAAACATAATACAACTCAAAAATACTCTATTTATCCTAATTGTATAGGGTTCCAAATATAATGAATGTATAATTCACATATCAGACCAATTAAAAAAAGAAACTACAATATACAATCTAGGGACTTCATGTAGTCGAGTGGTAGGTGATAAATCCCAATCGCACTATGGTTGTGGGTTCGATTCCCGTAGCTTTGTCCGACGCGACGAGTTGTCACACGGTCTGCGTGTTGTCCTTTTATAAAAATCCAAAAATATCCTTTCAAACTTAATAGATTCCAACCTTTAGACTTATCTAAAATACTACTATCCAAAATCACAGTCCAAAATTTATAAGGAATTTAAACACAATTTAGATCCTTTTTGGCCATGTAATAACATGTGAACGCCTTCACCATGTATTATTTTAAAACATGGTAACATCTTGAATTACCATAAAACCTTATTGATTACATTCATGCTCCCATATTCTTTATAGAATACTAGATATACTCCTTCTATCAAAAATTTTGTCAACTCCAATGATGAAAAATCATTAATCAGTTTCAAGGTATTCAAGAATATCCAATATAATTTTCCCAAATCAACCATATCTTATTCCAAAATCAGTACCTCGATATTAGGACCATATTAAGGTTTATCATTCCTTCAACCATGTAATTTCCAAAAAGTTTAACTCGTTGTAGAGTCACTTTTATTAGTACCATAAAATCTCAAATCCTTAATGAAATAGTACTACAGTACAATAGTTATTTATTTCCAGAACATCATTGATACAACACTTAAATGAAAAAAATTCCAAAATAACAACATAAGAACACTATTAATTCCTCTTCATTTTTGGTAGTATCATAACATGATTATTATCCAATAGCATCGTTTGTGGCATAGTCTGATGACTGGGACATTGGTTCGCATAGTGTCCAAACTCCTTGCAGATGAAGCATTGTACATTTGAAACCTTTTTCTTACACTTACAGTCACGTACTTGGTGTCCTTTTTCTCCACACTTATAACATACTCTCATTCCCTTAAAGAATTTTCCAAGGTGATTCTTTCCACAGTTATCAAAAATTGAAAAATACTTCTTTACCTTCTTCCCGTCATATATCCTTCTCTCTACCATCCTTTTTCTTCTCTGGCTTCCCTTCAAATCCAAAGGACTCTGATAATTATTTTCTTATCTTATCAACACATAATACTATTTCTTTATATGAGGATAATATGTGGGAGATAATTTCCCTTCTAAATTCTGGCTTAGGACCATGAAATATATGATCATTCTTACTCTTTGGATCATATGTATTGCTGGAGTTCTCATTCCTTCTACTGGGCTCCATTTCTAAACAATGGCACACACTAGATTAGTTTATGAATAGAAATTCCTAATCCTGAACTTGTAAAACACTTAACAGAAATTAAACAGTTTATGGATATAATCCATAATCATAAAAATGTTTTCTTTGAGTAAGTATATACTCATAATCCCTTCATAATTGTTTGTAAAGAAAATGAGAATTATCCTAAGCATATCCCCCAGGAGTGTCATAACCAAGAGTGCAGCAAGGCCCATTGTCGTGCACTAGTTCCCGTTCGAGTCTAGCTCAAAGCGGTGTTTTCGGGTTTTACCCCTAGGTACATATGTTCCAGAGCCACCTCTACCTGCTCGTATCTAGAAAGGGATGTATTTCTTGGAAAACTCACAAAATCTCTACAATACCAAAATTTTAGAAAGTTCTTCTATACTAATCCTAAAAGTGTATCTTAGGGCGATGTTCTCTAATCAGAGTTTATCTAAATATAGTTTCCAAGGATATTTCTAAACTTCCTCTGATACCAACTGTAACGCCCTGACCCCAGTTACCCAGAGTCGGTGCGTTATTTTAATACATTGGCATGATTACAGGGAATCAAGTTCCGAAGGACCGGTCGGTTTAGCAGTCTTGGAAAATAGATTACATACAGGAATGTTACATTACATACAAAACAACATAAATAATCCTTTCTGAATGCCATTATTCCCTTTTCTTAACCCTACAAATCAATCACAATACATTTCTTGGAATCCTGGGAAAATAAAACACAGAAATGGGTGAGCTCAAATGCTCAGTAAGGGTAAGAAATACATCGGAAACTTTCATAAATAAGCAAAAACATTTAAGGCAATGTATAAAACTAAAATAAAAGCCTTTTAAACTTGAACTTCAGCATAATATGGAAAAAATAAAATTAAATAATGCCATTTAATTATTCACATGGATATTCTACTAATCAAATAATCACATAAAACATCAATAACCACTTTCATAACGATGGAATGCATAATGAAAAACTTTAATTTCTTTGTCAATGCCTCGTGCAAAGACCTAAGGGATAACTGTAACCGAAACTCATCCCGGAGAGCCTTTGTAACCGGACTCCAACCCGGAGTGCCTATAATAACCGGACACCAACTCGGAGTGCCTCTAATAACCGGACACCAACCCGGAGTTCCTCTAATAACCAGACACCAACCCGGAGTGCCTCTAATAACCGGACACCAACCCGGAGAGCCTTTAATAACCGGACACCAATCCGGAGGTCTTACTTTTACCGATCCCCAACCCGGAACATACTATTCCAACACATTCATCTTAAGAAAAGGTTTAGATATAACATAAACTATCATATTAAAACTAACTTACGAAATGTCAATACTTTAAACATAAAACATGAATGACATAAAAATAACTCATCCACAGTCAAACATATCACAAAACCTTCAATACAATATGGAAGTTTTGTATCATAATAAATCAACTTCAAATAATCTTAAAATCCATCGAAAGATGTTGACATAGGTGAAATCAAAACTATTTGAGAGAAATATCTCTTTTTTGAAATCATTTAAAAATCATATAATTATATAGAAAACCATTATTTTGAAAATATCCTTATAAGAATGTAAGAGAAGCTTCAAAGTTGTAATAATGGTGGAGAATAACCACACCCACCGTATAAGTTAAAAAAAACATTCTTACCTTGATTTTTGTTGAAAAGGTTATAAAGTACCTTGTTTGGAAAACAATGGAAAGATTCCTTTCAAAACATTTTTTAAAAAGTCAAAAAAGAGTATAAATGAAATTAACCCATTTTATAGTAAAAAGTAAAAATGTTTTGAAATTCACTTTTAAGAAACATGGATGTGGATGTTAAATATGTCCCGGTAGATAATTACGTATAAAAAACCTCGGATGATGAAGAGACTGTGAAATAAACCCTTACCAATTTGGTAACTTACGAAACATACACCCCATGAAAGAGGTATCATACAATCAATATGTAGATGCACATAAATTAAAGTTTATTACACAAAGAATACAATTATATTCAGTACATACACCACACAAAAGGTAATAGTTTCAATATTGTACGAATCTCACGGGAATAAGGAGTGAGATGAAAACCCCTTATCAAATTGGTAACATAGGAAACATACACCCCATGAAATAAGTATCATACAATGAATATGTAAATACATTTAAATTAAAGTTTATTACTAAAGAATACAATTATAGTCAGTACATACACCACACAAAAGGTAATAGTGGCAATATGGCATGAATCATATGAAATTAAAAGTGAGATAAGAAACCCCTTACCAATTTGGTAACATACGAAACATGCACCCCATGAAATAAGTATCATACAATGAATATGAAAATACACATAAATTAAAGTTTATTACACAAAGAATACAATTATGGTAAGTACATACACCACACAAAAGGTAATAGTTGCAATATGGTATGAATCTCACGGAATTAAAAGTGAGATAAGAAGCCTCTTACCTTGCACTTTCCTTTAGTCGAGGGTACGTTTAGCCTCCTGTATGAAGACTATAGTATGATATTAAATTATACCGGAACCATATTAATATTTATGATTTCATACATTATTCATTTATGACTTTAGACTACCTATTTAATAATAATTTCCATGATATATTAATATTTCGGGTAATAATCACTTTCTTTATCATACGTGTTTTAACCTGTTACTCTTGATTGTATCACATAGATCATGATTTAAATACTTCCAGAATGTAAAAAATTAATTATTTATCATATATATTTAGAATATAAAAATTTATAATAGACGTATATATGAAATGGAAAACATCATTTATGGAGATGGTAGTCTGTACGTACGCATAAACGTTGTTTCTGTTTTCATATAGTATTGAATGAAAGTAAGTGAATAAGATATATGTAAGTACATAAAAACTTATATATATATATATATATATATCCAGTAGAATTATTATGTCATATATTACATACTTATTAGTAATATATATTTTTATAATTGTCGATGAATGGTGAACTTGGAAATGAATCTAATCGCGTCGTGGAGACGGTAATTCGTACATACGCACGAGCAAAAATATCATTCTTTTTATATTAATATAAAATATAATTGGATGGTATATAATATATAAATAATCCGTATCATGTTATATTAATTATTTACATCAAATACAAATCATTATTTTACCCATCCAAATAATAATGTATTGAATAACAATTACACCACGACGTGGAGACGGTAAGCCGTACGTATGCACGTATGGTGACATGTCATTCAAAGGGTAGAAAGAATGATGAATTTTGTTGTAAAATAATTATAATAACCTCACATTATATATAATATACTTGATTTGTTATTTTATAATGGAAACAACAAAGAAAAGGGAAGTGGAAGAAGAAAGGAACTTGAAAGAGGGTGGTGAAATCATTACCTCTTCTCCGGGTTCTTCATTTTTATTTGATCAAAAGGGCTCTTTAGGTTGGATTTCCGGTCAAACTATGGCCTCTAGGTTGAAGTGAGGGATGTTTAGAGATAATTTGGGCATGCTTTGGCCGAACCAAAAGTTTTTGAATGTGCGAATAATTGGTTAGAAGTTGTGTCCTTTTATAAGGGACAGGAGGGGTTCTTTAGGATAAACTTAAAGTATTAAATTATAATAAATAAATATTTGGATTCTAATGGATCCAATGTATATTATTCAAAGTATAAGGTGGTAATTGTTCTAAATCCTTTCAACCAATAGAATTTAGACAGGTTTGGGTCATTATATTAACCTTATCTTTTATTTTTAACTCTTAGTTAATTAGATTGACATTTACCATGTCACTTTGTATTTTTATATTATATACTTAATAAACTTACCATATATATCCAAGAGATCCCCAAGTGATCCATTAATGATACATGTATCATGATATAAGTCTCTTGGATGAACCTTATATTTTTAGGAATTGAATATCAATTAATAATATAATATTTGTTTTAAAAACTCTTTTATGTCAATTTTTACAGTAGTGGGTATTTTGTTTTTGATAAATTCATAACAGCATTTTTAATTCGAAAAAAATTTATATAAACAATAATAATATGTCATATTAACCTAAAAAATTATTTTAATTTATAAAAATTCTCAAATTACATTTATTTGGCTATTTATAATTTCAATTATCTTAATCTTTCATTAATACGATAAATACTGCATCATCATTGTGTTATAAATAAATTAAATTATTTAATGTATAATAATTAAAAATAAAATACCATTATTTAGGAAATAGTTTTATATTTCTAATGAATATTTATAGTCGAAAATATAACATATATAACCCTGTGTAAAAAGTGTTTTTCTAAAAGATATATGCTTATGTCATTTTTTTATTTACTTTAACTTAATTAATATAAAGTGTCCCTATCACCTACAAGGGGCTCCATGGGGTCCCAAAATCGACCCAAATATGCCCATGGTTGGACATGAATCCACCAATAAGGTTTGGACACGTTTTAGGATAATTTATTATTATTATAATATTATTATTTTACCCTTTATTTACCAGATTTACCCTTTAACCATGGTAAAGAATATATTTACTGAAGTAGTTATTCAAAATGTCTAAAAATAAAATTTACCTATTTAAAAAATTTGGACATCTTAATTCCAAATATGGAATTCATTTTTCCAAATATAAAACACAGAAGTTCTAGAAATTGATTTAAAATTAATTACCATTGTTAAAACAAAAAGCGTTTTTAAGAGATAATAACTATCAAAAGATTGACAGTGGTTTATGTCTGGTTTAAATGTGAAATTATGTCCAATGAACAAAATAGTTTAAAATGGTAAAAATATATTCTAAATATACTTTAAAACCACTCAAATTCATAATTTATCACTATTAATTATTTCGATTAAAAAAGTTGTTTTTAATTAAAATTTAGTAATTTTCACTATTCATCAAAATATGAAAGTTATCTTAAAAGTACCAAAAATTCATCCTAAGATAATTTCGATATTCCGAATCCAAAAATGAAGTCCATTTTTAATGATATGATGTATAAAATTTCAAAACGTGGGTATTATTATTCATAATAGCTAGTTCGATTGGTTGTGGTGAGTGTTAGAACTCGAAGTTGTGTACAACGCATGTTACAGTATTATTCAAAGAGAAGTGTACCATGGAAGCTTGGGATGTTACATAGGATCCACTGAGGCTCAAAATTAGATGGGAGTAATTTCTCTACTCCCATGAAGGATCTTCTAATAAGTGGTTGTACAACATCTAACTATGAGAGATCACCACATGGGATGAACTATGTTTTTCCTTCCTCCATGAGTATTTCCTTTCATTGAGGAGTGCCTAGTTGAGGAAGAAGATTTACATAATCAAACTATCTAGTTTATAGACATTTTACAATTATTGGGAGAGATTTAATGGACTAACCAACTACTACCCACAAAAATCCTGTGAAGAGCATCATTTATTGGTATTATTTTACCAAGGACTAATGGATAGTGACTAGAACCTTTTGGATTATTCCTTTAGAGGAGCATTGATAAACAAATAACCTACTAATATTAGATATCTCATTTAAATAATCTCCCAAAATTTTCAAAAAAATTGTATGAGAACTAACAAAACGGGAGTACATTAGGTGAATGGTTCTAACTCTCTATTTTCTAATAAAATTGATGAAATAACCTTTATTTTGAAAAATATATCTATGGAAAAAAGTTTAGAAAACACCACCTACCATCCCCCCTTGATTATTCCAGATCTATTTATCATAGGAACACTTTACGGATCGGTGTCCTCAAGTTTAAGAAAACTGTGAAGTCGTGCAGTAAGGACTATACCAGTAATAGGCAAGATAAAATCAATGATGAAGATAGTACTCCAACACTCAAAATGGAGATGGGAACCAACAATTCCAGATACCACCATTCAATAATTAATTATACAATATTTATATCCACTACCATTACAAATACAAAATTCTTAAACTTCTATAAGCGACCAACCAAGGCGACCTCAAGAATCCTCGCTGGAGGACTTTTTAAAAGAAGTTGTGATGATCAATGGATAGATCTTATCCCCCATCAATGAAATGAATAACCAACACTCATTTAAGATTCCTTACCAATCTATTACCATCCCTATAGGAAATGTTATCTCTATTAAAATAAAAAGTGGAAAGGAGTTAGAAAGAAATAAAGAATCGACATCCCAAGAAGAATATAAAAGTGGACAGCCCACTGAATATGAAAAACATTCCTCTACCAAAAAACTTAATGAATAAGTTCTTATGTAAAAACCCTTATTATGAATTATAAATGGAAATCTAAAATGGAAGGACCACTTTAAACCCAACCACCCATCCATAAAAGAATGTAAGAACCCAAGAAAACCAGTGAAGATTCACTACAACATGAGATGCTAGATTTGTCTAAGAAAGTGGAAATCAACATATCCCTAGTAGATTCCAGCCATCAAATACCATGGTATGAAAAGTTTATTAATGATATGTTCACTATAAGAAGAATATTGTGAGGTAATGAAAAGGTAAGACAAAGTAAAAATGTTTCTACCCTTGTAGCACCACAAATCCCAAAGAAGTCTCAAGATCTAATTATTGTTTCTATCCCCTAAACCATTGGTGAGAATAAATTTTCCAATGCATTATGTTATTTAAGAGCATAAATAAATCTTATTCTTTACTCAGTTTACTCATCTCTAAAGATATGATAACTCAAACCCACCTGAGTGGTTTTACACCTTTCAAACAGAGCCATAACCTATCCATTAATTGTTTTAGAATATGTTCTATAAGGTTTATAAGGTTATCAATTCCTTAATGATTTATACATCTTGAACATGGAAGAAGATAAAAGGTAGAAAACTTTCCCCCATTATCTTAGGAATTCTATTTCTCAAAAATGCCAAAATAATCATCAATGTAAATGAAGGAACACTTTATATGACATTGAGTGAAGAAATTATAGAAATTAATATATTGGACACAATGAAGTACCATCATTAAGAACAAAAAACTTTCATTATAACCCATTTTGAAGTGTTATGTTTTTATAAAAAATATAATGAAATTTTGGATGATGGTATTTTATTAAAAAATTCTTTGGAAATCATGATCTTACTGCTAAATCTATTCTTGAAAATAAGTTTAATCTAGAATATGTTTTAAGATCAGCATAATTTGAATGAATGAGATATAATTATTTAGATAATTAACTTGAATGTGACACTATCACATCTATCTAACATGTTCAGGTTGTAGTAACTGATAAACTGTCAATTGATAGGTAGGAAAAATGTTATCAGGATACTAAAGGAGTGTTCTTGAGGTTTGGGAAAGATGGATGGAATAAGAACCTCATAATATAGAGCTAGGAAAACATGGACCATAATCCCACTAGAGAACCCTTCTATGAAAATAAAGATCCAAATATATCCATGACAAAATCATTGAGAAAGGAATCCTATAAATTGGAGATAATGTACTATTGTATTGATCAATAATGAAGATAATTCTTTCTAAGAACCATTCCAAGAGTTAAAAACCTTATATAGTAACTAACATTCTTTCATATGGTGTAGTGAAGGTCATTGGATCTGATTCACAAAATCCCCTTAGGTTAAAGGGTAAGAATATGAAGTATTTCAATGATGATTCATGGAAATATCCCATGGAGGAGTACAAACTCCTCTTACTATCATCAACTGATGGAAGTCATGTTGTCTCCTTCCTTCACACTATCTTAGATACTTTTATATTGAAAAAACTTTTCAAAAACAATATTCATGTTTAACTTATATAGTATAGTGTATAGACTGAGTGTGGTGTAGAGGAACAATGTAGTTTTAGGATGTGAATATCATTGTTTTTGTTTTAATCTAAAAAAATATAAAAATAGAACACAAAAAAAATATATAAAAAAAATAAACAAATTTAAATTCTATTTTGGGAACCTATACATAGCTCTGTAGGATTCTATTCTTGATTTTATAGAACCAGAAGTGTAGATAAAAAAATCAAAAAATGTGTCCAAAATATAATGTAAAAAAATATATACAAAAAAATACCCAATTTTAAAATGACGTACATAGATTTTTTTGTTGTTTTTTATTTTTTCAAACATTATTTGAGAAAAATAGGGAGAATCAATTAAATTTTTTAACTCCATGTGATTTTGAAGATATTGATCATATTATTGAAGCTTGAATGATCAAATGATTATTGAAATATATTTGTTTTCTTGTGCTATTATTTTCATATATTTTCATGATTTTTGACTAGAAATTTAAATTCATAACCACTAGAGAATATATTAAATTTTTATTCCTATCATGAGAGGGTTTAGATCCATTTTGACAACATATTTATAATAGCCTCACTTCTAGAGAGAATCTTGGGATTTTCTTATACACTATAACTTGTGCTTTTTCTCTCTGAGGCCTTTGAATATCATGAGGTTCCTTAAATATTATTAAGAGATTTTATTGGTAATACCCTCATTCAACATTGAGACTTACCTTGAAAATTTATCCTAGTTAATCTCTTAGATAACCATGAATTTCTATATAGGTGTAATCTATATTGAAAAACGAATTATCCTTACCTACCCTCACTCTAAAATAAAATTGCATGATTAATTTCAGTGCAAGGGTGGGGTAATGGGGCTTCGATGTGTTTTTCTATAGGAATAATTGCATGATAATTGGTTTGTGAAAGGTGTGAGTCATCATTTTAGGGTATCTAAGAGAGATAAATAAACATGATTCACATATTTCATATTCCATTTTTATCATCCTATTCTCCAAAAAAGTTGTGTAAAAATGAAAAAGGAAGGGGGTGGGTTTATTATATTCATTGTCCTTATTTGAGTGATTCATGACCCTAATAAAATAAAATGGCATGATCAATATTCATTGTGACGATTTTGACAACTCATTCTCCTCGAAAAAAAGAAAAAAATGAAAGAAAAAAATTTATATAAAAAATAGTAGATTAGGATGAAACACTTTTTTGGATTTATTTCATGACTTATTCAGAGTGCATTGAACAGTATATTTGGGAGAGTGTGTGTTTTATATTTTATATGAGGGATTAAAAGACTATTATTCCATACTTTTATTTATTATTAAAGCTTTGTATTTCAAGATTCAAACCTTCCTCTTTCGGCCGATGCATCTTTGAACACTTTTCCACCAACCTCAAATCCATTGAATATCCTTTTTAAATACCTCATGATTTTTTTTATCTTTCATGATTCACAATGTGTAGAGATGAGAATTTTTCCAAGTCTATGGAAAATAATCGTTCCCAAAGTATTAGAATAACTCCATATAAAAACATTCTCTTGAGTAAAGAGTGGTAGTGTACTATAAGTGAGGTAGATCACGAAATTTTTTTGGATTGATTTTGAAGGTTGGAGTTTTTAATAATAGGATAATTCCATGAATTTAAAATTAGGAACATTTATGAAGCATGTTTTAATTTTTTCTAGAAAGAACTGAAAAGTTTCTCCTCCCTTCATGATATTTTGAACTTTTTTGCGAGGAAACCTTTTCACTTCGTTTATTTATTTTCATTTTGAATTGGTATTTCATTGAAAAAACTATTTTTAAATGTGGAAATATGTAGATACTATAATAAATTGAATTCATCGAAAAACATTTCCTGGAGTGAAATATTTTTTGTTTGGGGGAGTGATGTCAGATTGAATTTTTGAATTTTTTGTCAGATTTTCTTTGAAATTACCCTCGGTTGATTCAAATCTTTGTTAAAAATGGTTTTTTTTATTTCTGGAATTTGGAACATAATTGTTAAATTGAAAAAATAATAATTATTATTTATTTTATTCATCAATGGGATTAAATTGAAGAATATAATTTATTTTGAAAGTTTTTTTTAAATTTGAAATAAAACTGTAAATTTTCAATCTGGAACTTGGAAGTAAATTTGGAATTAAAATTTTAAATGGTTTTAGTTTTGAGATAAATTTATTTAATCATTTTTTGAAATAAATGAATGCTAGAATTTAGAATAAAATTAATAGGATTTTAAATTGTGGAAATTGATTTTGATTTTGAAAAAACAGATTATTAATTGGTTGATTTAAATGAATTTGAAATTTATGGAATTATTTATTGGAAGGCTAAAATTATGATTTTAATTATTTTATCCTTTTTGTAGTTTATGGGGGAAAATCATTGAAAAATGAGAATTATTTTGTGGAGAGGGTGGTCACCATGAGTCACCATCACCATCATGATTCCTATGAAGTCAGTAAGACCGATCGAAGCCCTAGGCCCCCGCCACCACTACCTTTCCACCAGGAATATTCAATCCAAATCTAAATATCTATTCCACTGAGATAGACTCAAACACAAATCTGGAAGATCGATTGAATATAACACCTATTCCAATATAAAAACCCAAAACTGGATCCTTACCTCCACTAGACAAGAAGACCACTGCGTTCAAGAACCCGCGATTCACACCGCCCCTCTCTGAGCCGAGGCGAAGATGCCCACCCTAATTAGAAGAAGCCTCAAAATGATGAAATAAAAAATATATTATAATAAAATTAATATTAATAATATATATATATATAATAAAATTAACAAATTAATATAAGTATTTTTCTATTTGCAAGTTCTAACATGAGTCTAGCATTGATGCTAGAACTCGAGTGGATCCCAAAATTGAAAACTATCTCAAGTCTAATTGTAGTAAATTCCAGGCATGAGCCTCATCTACTCTTTCAATAAACTAAAATAAAAATCCAATCCTAGTTCATTCTTCTTCTTCCTTGGAGTGTCAACTATGTTGCAAAGCACTAAAGTATTTTGCCTTGATTGTTCTCTAAGAACTACGGAGCTCAATCACCAATCAGTTATAAAATATTATGATAAGTCCAATTGGAGGTGGACACATTTTGATCATGCAATGGTGAAGAATTCACCTCTCGATGTTGAGATTGAGGAATATTCCCAAAGAGGATAATTTCAAAGTACACCAAGGACTCTTGAGCATATTCTCTAGATAAAGCGCTATTCATGGCACTAGGAAGATGGACACTAGCTTGCGGTCACTCTTGAAGATCATATTCTATCTATAAGTTTATCCTTATTTATTTCAATTATAATAAATCCCAATATGGAACACTAATACCTTAGTCGTTTCACTGAGAAGACTCCTTTTATCCCTCTTCTAATGAATACTTTATTTTAACTGTTCTAATATCTTCTATTAAATTTCAGGATTCATTCTATGTGCATCAATAATAATAGATTTCTTATTTCCTTCACTTTGAATTTATCTTCTCTTCTTCACTGGATTTCACAGACAAGCCACTTATGTCTTCTCCATTGCTTGTGGCCAAGAAAAGTGCATTGATTTAACGGTAATCAGCGATATTTTATTACTGGTATAGGTTAGATTAGAGGTTGTAGTGATATTCCAAAACCTCTAATTGAACCTAAAATTCTACAAGAGAGTAATCCAGTGAGATTTCATGGGATTAGAGAGAAAATATGTGATTGAAATTGAGTAATAATTTAATAGGATAAGTAAGAGGATATCAAAGTCCTTACCACTTTTTCTTAAATTTATTTTAAAACCAATCAAATTTAATCTTCCAATACGATTTTCAATGATTGAACCAATAAAACAAAATTGAAACGTGGCCATAGTTTTTTCCTCTCTAGAGAAAAATCCGAGTCCCTCTACTATAACATTTAATTTGGGTTCAAAACGTGTTTTTTTTGACTTCCCCACAATATTCGTATCATCAATGATGTTATTTACCTATGAAAAAAATATTTTTGTCTATTGTGAATCATATATTATATGTATTTAATAAAGAATTTTATAAAATGGGATCTCATTAAAATGATGACCTATTTTAAACTCATCGTATCCATTAGTGTATTAATGTTTCATTATTATTTTATATGATCTCCAAATCTTTTATTTGGAATTATAATGTTTTTTTTGATAATTTTTTTAAATTGAAGATATTTTGAGGTTTGTTCATTTCATAATGAAAATATAATTCTTTAAATATTTGAATGACGATGTTAATTTTTGGTGACAATTTTATTATATTTTTTTGGTCTTAATTTTCATATATTTTAAGAACAAAAGTTTTGAATGATTTTAGTGAAATTTTAAAGGAAATAATTTTTTGAATTTTTTCTCAAAGGAATCCTATTCTTGAAACTAATTATTTATAATTTAAAATTTTTATCTTGAATATAAATTATTGGAATACATTTTTAATATTTATCTTTAAACTCTAGAATAACTTTGTCTAATTATGTTTGAAGTTTAATTTCATTTTTTGAATTTATTATTTTCATAAAGACTTTTACTTTATCCTGTGTGTAGTTACTGTAGGGATAACTCATCCCGTTGGAATAGTTTATCCTATAAAGATAAGTCACTCATATAAGAATCATGTTCCACCCATTACCATAAGGATGAAATACCACCACTATAAGAATCATTCTACTCTTGCATAAATATTAAATGTAAATCTATGTAATCCTGAAATGAAACTACCATTAAGATCATTTTCAAAACTCTATAAGAATCAATTTTCAGCCTCATCCCCATTCTCATAAGAGTCACCCACTTGGTAACATGGATTGTCATAACCTGACCCATCAAGCCCCACTTCGATGGTGGTATACTGAGTGTGACACCTCAAGCCCACCTCCAATAGGCCAAGGGTTGATGACTAGTGTCGAGTGGGTATAACACACACATGGGAAGCCTTATCCTAAGGTACTTGTATATGTGCACACATCCCCAAGCACCAATATAATACAAAAAAAGTAGGATACAACTTATGAAAAAAATGCATGAATACAATTATATCCCACGTCAGAGTACAACACAATTACAGGAAAGTATAAAGGGCCAAATACAATCCCATCAAAACTATAATAGAGTCCATCCTACTGGCAAAGAGGGAACTGACACTACAAAAAAATTTCCATTTATTAGTGGTTTAAACCACCACTAAAATTGGTGTCGGCAATCAACACGCGACGACCCCTTCCATTTAGTGGTGGTTTCTAGAAAGTGTCATAGAACACATATTTAGTGGCAGCTTTTTTAGTTTTAGTTGTGGTTTTGTCTTAAAAAAATTAATGTGATCTACCGACGGTTAAAACCCACCACTAAATTATGAACTTTTTTACAAAAAAACTGCTACTAAAATGGATAAAATCACCTCTAAGTAAAAAAATTCATATTTATTAGTGGTTTTAACCGCTGCCCTAAAAAATACCATAATATAGTAGTGGTTTAAACAACTGCAAATAAAACCTATATATATTGGTGGTTTAAACCACCACTAGATGGTTCTATTATAGTTTCAAAAAACTGCTGTTAAAATTGGTATTGGCATTCAACATGTTGTGGTTCCTTCCATTTAGCGGCATTTTCTGAAAAGTATTTTAGGACACGTATTTCGTAGAGGTTTTTGCTTTAAATAAATAATTGCGATATATCGGCAGTTTTTAACTGCCACTAAATTATGAAATTTTTTTCTAAACAATCCACCACTAAAATGGATAAAACCACCACTGAGTAAAATTTCGTCATATTTAGTGGTGGTTTTAACCACCACCCTAAAAAAAATACCATAATATTGTGGTGTTTTAAACCACCACGAAAAAAACTATATATATTGGCGGTTTAAACCGCCATTAAATCCCAAATTATAAAAAAAAGTTGTAGGTTCAGTAGCCCTAGAACCTTCAGTTGGAACAACATACAATAACATTGAAAATTTTACAAGATCATCAAATATATCATCAATGTACAAGGAATACAACACATGTTAAATCTAAAAAATCAATGTAGGTTGATTCTCACCAAAACATAAAGAATCAACACATTGACCAAGGATAAAAACACATTAAGAGAAATAATACATTTCTCAATGCATTGAAAGAATCAAACAAGACACAACACATTAAAAAAATCAATAATACCTAAATGCATTGACTGAATAAACACATTGGAAGAATTAATAGTACATTTCTCAATACATAGAAATAATCAATACATTTCTCATTGAAATTATGTTGGTTATTTAAACTATTACACAACACATTTATAAGGAAAACATAAATTTAATACACTTAAAACTAGATATAAAGAATCAATGTACTTACATTAAAATGAGGCTTCACATGTTAAAACAAAATCCACAAAAATTACAAAAAAGATAAATTAATTTAATTATAAAGAAATAATTTTCTATATGAAACCATCCGTCATGAATACCATTTTCATCAAAAGGTTTATTAATGATTCAAAACCAATAACCAATGCTTATCTGAAAGAGAAATCACCCTAAATATCCACAAATGATCTAAACGTCCACAAGTGATGATTAAAATTGACTTGGATTTATACAACGGGTAAATAATTTATGTAATCCTAGTACATCCAACACTGATCCCACCCCTTGATGAGATCATGAAAAACAAAATAGATGCCTCTATGTGCCAAGTTCAACAAGAATTCATATAGTCCAAGTTACCCAATTACATCCCCATGACCTATCCAAGACCAACAAGACAAATCTCAATGAATATGGTACATGCACAAATAGATCACAAAAATCTCCCAAAAGAGAGATCACCCAACACATCAAGATTGAGCTCTAACCAAGAAGGTGAAAACAAGAGTATACTAATAGAATAGAGGGTCTGAGAGATAGGGGTTACCCTATATGTTATAAGCTTTAGATATAATTATATGGATACGTGATATAGGACCTTAGTTTGGTGAGAGATAACACAGAACAATCCTTTTTCAGTAGGAATGGGTCGTGATGTGAGATTTGGAAGAGGGTATAGACTTTTCTAAAATGGTTGGGTTTAGATAGATATTATGGTCTTGGAGAAAACCATGGGGTTTTGGGTCATGACATGACCTATAGGGACCCTATTTGGGACAATAGTATCCTAAGAGTGACACCACATGTTTAACTCCAATAGATGAAGGGCTAGCGATAAGCATAGAGTAAGAATATCGCTAAAGTTGGAGTCTTTGTCCTATTGTACATGAACACACACACACTCAATGATACCATTTAATTTTGACTTGTTTAGCTGAAATCTATGAGATCCATCAAGAATTCTTCGATCACACAAGAAGCACCATTTTCAACTGTGAGGTAGCCATTCAGACTCAAAATCGACGTTACAAATAGGACAATACAAACCCATTTAAGTGTTCTAACCAACTAAATTCCCAAGTCCAGGGAAGTCACTAATGGTCCACATTAGAGAAACTTTCATTTTGAACATTTTTCTCAAAGATGCATCATATGTCTCAACACCGTTGCTCCATAACTCCTGTAATTATTCAATTGAAGGCTTCAAGTATGCATCAATATCATTTCCAAGCCTTTGTTTTTAAGGAATGATCATCGAAATGATAAAAGACTTTTTTTACATACACATCCATGGAGGTAGATTGTAAGGGACCAAAACAACTGGCCAAATGCTATAACTGGTACTCAAAGTCCCAAATGGGTTGAATCAATCAGCAACCAATCCCAATAAAACATTACTATGATCAGATGAGAAATATGGATGTCATAAATCAAATTTATTCCATTATTGGGAATCTCTTGGACTTCACATTAACCCATCATTGTTATTATCCACAGAATTCCACTTCATGTGTTCGGCGGTTTTCAATGACATGAATAATCTTTGTAATCAATGCTTTAAAGGAAAGTAACACAAAACCATTGCAGGTGTGTTTATTTTCTTCTTCTTCATGGTAGTATGTTGATTCAAACATCCAACATCACCCATATACTATCATATAGAAGAAGAATTTTTTTCAATCATGTCTACTTGAATCCTCTCCCTAATAAATCATATAATTGTTGGGACACACATGAATTTTTGTATAATTCTGACCAAGATTGTTAAAAACATTTTTAAAAATCATAAAAAGAATTAGGGATATTTTCTTTAGGAAGTGAATCACACAACAATTCCAATATCATGGACATCGCCTTATTTGTAATTCCACATAAGCATTTGATGGTAAAACTTCAACAGAAAAGATAGTTTTGAATATTTCTAACATCTAGTGTACAACCCTTGATTTCCATCATCAACATACCAATGAAACACTTCTATCTACTTCTTTAAATTTTCTCTAATATTAGACTCCGCATAATCAAGATGAGGATCCAATGATATGTTACAATCTTGATCTGGGTGTCCTACAATCTCAAAAACATCACTAGTCATGTTGTTATTTATAGCACCCACAACCAGTTTTTATGATATGTTTTGATGTTGGTGTTGGTGTCTTTCAATAAAAAATGCATCGTTTATAAGGTTTTTCGTATCATTTTCCATTGTCAACAAATTTGGGAGCTCATTCTATGGATTGAAATCAGTGCTCAGCCTTTTTGTAACATTAGATTCTCCAAGACAAATCCAATAAAAATATTGATCAGGGAACTACTTCAATATCAAGTGTTCATAAACTTCATATCTCTTCAAAAATCTTCTAAAATTACATTTAGGACATGGACACCTTATTCTCCCATCAACGGATCGATTGGAAGTTGCAAAATCTAGAAACTCTTCCAAACTCTTAGCATACTGTGGTGTGTTCCTCGGTAATGTGATATAGATTTTATCCATATATATCACAATGTGCCTACACGTTATTAAAAAAATTAAAAAACATAAATATTACAAAATGGGAAAATATATTCATATATACTATTTGAAAAAAAATTGAATACGTTAAATAAGGTTTTCCTATATAAATAAACAAGAAGGGATGAAGAATCAATTGTGATGACTCTTCATGTTCAATCACCAAAATTATAAATAATTATGTTTATGAATGGATCAATAATGTAACATAAATTCATTGAGGTTAAATACTTTTGAATATAAAATGTTAACATAGTTGAAATCATAAAAGAACAATTTGAAATCATTTTCAAAATTGGCTTCAAATAATGGTAGAATATTTGTTTTATAGGATTAGGCTCAACCTAGTCTATTACAGGACATAACTGGCCTTTTTTTGAAGAATCAAGAAAAAACCCAAGCTTTTCTAAGGTGAATACCTAACCTATCACTCAGTATTTTGTAGGTGTAGATAGAACCTAGTCTATTCTACAAGATAGAAAAAACCTTTGTTATTACCTTTTGATCATGTAATAATAACCATACACTACCTTTTAAATGTACTTATAACCACATGTGAACTAAAGAATTACAGACACTTCTGAAAAATAATAAAACTATTTGGACTATTAGAATATGTCAATGAAGAAACTGGTGTAGAGTAGTGAACTTAGACCCTTCTTTAATTGATACAGAACAAGGAAGTATAGGGAAACTAAAAATACCTCAAAAAATTAGTATAATGAATCCATGAAGTTTTAAATATCTTTCTTATTATTTATCCACTTCTTTCCTTGGCTTCTATATATAGACAAAACACAAATGGATAACATTCTTTTGAAATCCACTGAATCATCTACACATGGGTGTTTCCTAATTCTTCATCATACATTTAAAACCCAACATTTTGAAATTAAAATATAAACATATTACTGTTTAAATTATCACACTCAAATTAAAAAATACTCAATGTATTTCATTCCTGGTATCACTGTCCAGTGACTGAGGCTTTCTTCCATTGAAATAGATGATATATTCACCTACTTAAATATAATAGGGAAATTTTATACCTATATAGCCTATGTAAGGGTAAAATAATTTTTTCATAGGCTGTATAAGGGTGACTCATAATTTTTATAATCTATATAATGGTAACCTTTAAAATATAAACCTTACATAAAGATAATATGAATTTTACACATGTTATATATAGTTAAATTGTAATGCTATGTAAGGGTAAGAACAAATTATAAGTGTTGCATAAGGGTAACGAGTAAAGTTGTGTAATTATGATATTTTACTTAAACTGGTCATGTAAATTTAACTAGAAAATTTGTATAAAGGAACTCAGAAGTTACATAGGGGTAATAATCATTTTCAAAAGCACACGTAAAGGAAAACATAAAATTCCATACACAATTTAAAGGTAGTTAGATCACTACACAAGGGTAACTTACATTTTTTTCATGCGACTTAACGGTAGCTTAGAACTTTCATAAAAGTAATAAAAACATGCATAAATGTTTGAAACACTTATGCAAAGGTATTAATCACTTTAATAAAGTTAAGAAACACTTTTTTAAATGTAAGTAGAGCTTATGTAAGGGTAAAAATGAGAATAAAAACTTGCATAAGGGTACAAAGGTACATATGTAAAGGTAACACAGAAACTATAAATGCTATGTAAGGGTAAGAAAAATAGTTATGTAAGGGTAAATAGAACATTAAACTAAATATTTAAAGGTAAAATAATGTTTTTGTAAGGGTACACAAAATTTATATAAGGGTAACATGAACTTTGTAAGGCTTTCATAAAGGTAAAAATAATCTTTAGAAATTTAAATTTTCATATGTTTCAAACAAAAATAATTATGAAGAATAATAAAAATAATATGAATAAATGGTGAACAATTAAATAAGAATTAAATTCAGAACATTATCATAAAACCCATGCTTAAAAAAATTAAATTTCAATGACACAAATAAACCACTTTCAATTGATAAAAACAATTTTCATTAAAATGTAATTTAATTAAAATATCAAATTTATAATAAACCAAATAAAGAGGTGGATATTAAAATTAGAATTATTCAAATAAAGTAAAGCTTTAATTCTCATAATCATTCATGATGGGATTTTGGGGAATGAAAACTTACTCAACAAACCAAGAGATAGACTCCATCATTGAATAACATCCCTACTCAAACTTCTAGGAGGTATTATCTATAAACTTCAAACATATAATTCGATACATAAATAATTCAATCTGGATAACACATAAAAGGATACCAATTACTTGTCATAGTTGTAAATCACATCCAACCATATCAAAAAAATCCAAGAAGAAAACTCCATTAAATATTTAATTCCAAAACACCCATGGTGAATCAATTTTTTATACAGTAAAGAGCTAGACAGAAACTCCCTTTCACTTACCACTCGACCTTTGAGGGGAGGAAAGGTGGGGGTAGGGATTGGTGAAGACGGTTGGTGAGGCATAGAGAGGGATGGTTAGGTGAGCCATGGTGAGGGACAAAGAGGTGAGGCGTGGTGGGGGCTGGCAAGGAACGGTGAGGCGAGGCGCAGTGAGTTGTGGTGAGGGCTGGTGAGTGGAAGAAATTGGCGACGACGAGGCTTGGGCATCGGTGAGTCGGTGCGGTAGAGGGATTGGGAGTGTTGGTGTAGGGGGAAAGTTTCATGTTTGTAACTATATTTAATTATTTAGAATATGTTTATAAAAATACACCATGAAATTATTTAAAAAAATAGTCGCGGTTTAGTAAACCGCCACTAAATGCTCAGTTTGGTATAGTGTGCTATCAAATGAAACACATGGAACTAACTGTGGTCCATCTAGTTTAACTATTATACACTTTCTCCTAGTCCACATCTAGGTCCATCAAAAAAATTTTCATCTTCATAATACATGGCACATGGGGGTAGAGCCTATGCAGCGGTGAGTATACACAACTAGTAGGACACCCCAAAATCATAAAAAATAGATCACCAAGAGAGTCAGATAATAAGAAAGGATAAAATAAAGCTAGATATATTCAATATAGAAAATTAGTCTTAAAGAAATTCCCAAACACACTATTAGACTAGGATTATACTCGGGGATTCAATGTAACGATCATCTATTATGACTCACTCATCGGGTCTTTAAAACATTGATTGTGATCATCTGAGAGGTCATTATCATCAAGACTCACCATGAATAAGTACACACTAGAATACAAAATAAGTTTATACACCAATAGATTATCACACATAGATCCTATGGGGTATACCTATCCCTATTTGGACTAACTGTCTAGGATGGGGATCACATACCCCCATAGTTAATAACAGGATTCCTGACCCAACCTAGGGATAGATGATAGAGGATCACACCTTGGTCCACAGGGAGGGATACCTGAATCTATCTAGAAGTAACCCATGGAGGGAATAATTAATCTTATTCTCATGTTGGGATTCCCCATTGTACCCTAATAGGGATGATCCAAGGGAATGAACCCTTCTAAAAGTCTTATAGAATGAAGAGAATGAGGCCCCCAACAAACTGTAGAAGTGGTACATAGTGTATATATAGAGAACTCGACTTATCCCACTAAGCCAGCACCTTCTTGAGACCATTATCATTTTATTCATCCTATGCTCATCTACACTAGTATTTCATTTTTACATTGTCCATTTTCATTTTCCTTGCCATGTCAAAGTGCTCTGATCATGCCCACATGGTTTAGTCATTCCAATGTACCAGGTCATGCCTTTATACCTGGATGTGTATGTTCCCATGTACACCAGTAGTAAATATTGGGTTTCTAGAATCATTCCACATGGAATGTGATATTTATCTCCATGTATAACCCAATCCACCATATAATGGTGTCCATACAGTGTGTGTTCATATGAACTACATGTCATGTAACTCAGTTTTTTGTATAAAGTCAAAATATCTCACGCGTATTCACCCACACTATTGGGGCCTCTAATTTCACCGTATAAAACTAAAATTTGGGGTTGGCTAAACCTAAATCATCCCTAGTGCGTAGATTCTAGCCACCCAATCTGGTCACTGATCATTCTCATCGAACTGCATCACTAAAATGACAATTCTTATGAACCAAAGTTCTTTGATCCATGTACTCTATCCCATCACACCATATCACACCATAATAAATATCACAATCACTAATAGTAACCCAAAAAAAGGATATATTGTAATAAATATCAACTACATAATGATCGATTTTTGGCTACTTTCAAACTTCCATCCAAATGAAAATATCGATAATTAACACTTGAAGAATGGTTGTAGAAAATAAAGGGCCACACAAGAGAGAAATGGATTTTTATTCATTGTTTGATTTGGACGCAATCTATTAATAGAGAAAATGATAATCACATAAGATTAAAAAAGGATAATTAGAACATTAGTAATTCCTAATCATATGAAGATAAAAATCAACTTCAAATAAAAACATTGACATATGAATTAATCTTTTAAAGGGATTAATTTGATTTTGATATGAGATTATCACAATGGGGAATAATACAGAAAAAACAATAAACCCAACTTGATATTGGATTGGTTTCTAATGATGAATGAATCATGTATTATTTTCATTAGTGAGATGCAAAAACTTCATTGTTTAAGAAAAAATCATTGCCAACAGATCATTGATCCATGATCTTGTAGTCGCCTAAAAAGCTCTCCACCATGGTCCTCCAAAATATCTAGGATTACACAACTAACCTTATTATTTTATTATAATAAGTTTTAAATAATAATAAATTAGGTTTGTTCCATTTTATAAAAAATTATTTATTTATTTGTCAATTAATCTTCCCAAGACTAATCTTAAACCAAACACCTGAACCACACAAAGGTTATATCATGCCTAGGGTAAAATCTGCATTCTAAATTTAATTTCGGTCTCATATTTACCATCCAATTTATTATTTAGGAGTTATTTTATTATTTTAGAAAAAATTTATGGGCATGATATAATATTTTTAATATTTTTATTGTATCAACATCAAGGCTTCCCATGCCTCATAATTTCACGTCAACTCCACTCATAGCTCTGAAAATATTATTTAAAATATTATAATGTTTTATAAGGAAAAATAAAGTCATTATATTCCCCTAGACTTGTGTATTTCCATCTTGAAAAATAAAAAATCCTACTAAAAATATGAGGATACT
The DNA here is from genome assembly GCA_963277665.1 of Viscum album. NCBI lineage: Eukaryota > Viridiplantae > Streptophyta > Magnoliopsida > Santalales > Viscaceae > Viscum > Viscum album. The sequence continues at coordinate 222,732,988 of OY728147.1, forward strand.
GAGATTGAATATGTTCTTCCCGCTCTGAGGTTATCTATGAAAGATTCTTGTATTGTCATCGAACATGCACTAAGGGAATTGGTTTCACATTGAGGATATTCTATGGATGATCCTCAATCCCTATCGGGTAATCTATAAAGGTATCACCATCCTTGAAACCCAGATTTCCCCAATCAATAACATGTGATAGGTCGTGCACATAACCTCTCAGCTGCAACACATGGAACACATCGTGTACCTAGTCTAACAATAGAGGTAGATCTAAGTAGTATTCCACCTCTCCAGCCCTATGTAGTATCTATAAATGTCCAATGAATCTCCTAGATAAATTACCACTTCCACTAGGTAAAGACTATATTTTTTCTTTATAAAGCATTAGAATGTTTTAAGGAATATTTTCAGATTCACACGCGAAGTTAGCATGGGATTTTGGGGCCTGAGCATCCTCGGTGTTCATATAATCAAAATATTAAATATATTATATTATAGATGTATAGTTTTTTTTAAATAATGGAATAACAACTGAATTAAGTCTCATATGGTAAATCTAATACCACCATTAAATATTTAAAGTTGGTTTTGACCTCAATGCTATATAACCTTCATACGGGTTGGATGTTTGGTTTAAGATCAATCCTAGACAGACTAATAAATGAATGAATGAATGAATAAATTTTTTATTTAATGTCCTATACCTAATACTCTAAATTTAAATATAGAAATGGATGAATCCTAGGGTTATCCACATAACTCAAGAGATTTTACAAGACCATATAGGATGGAATTGACAAAAAACAATGAGATCATGAATCAATGATTAGTTCTTAAGGAGTTCATTTTCAAAAAAGGGGTTTATGAATCTCCCCAATAAAAACAATGTAGTATCCATTATTCATTATAAATCTATCCAATATTGATGTTGGAATTTTTTTGGTTTAATACCTGGTTTTATAATACCATGTCAAACATGAATCAATTCTATTATCAATTTGATTCATGGGTCAATTATTGATTTATCTTCCTAGAATTAATAATTGTTATTACTTTGGTTAATACTTGATTTTACCTTTCATAACACATTTTATCTATTAAAGGGTTGATTTCAACCCAAACAATGTTCAATGTTCGTCCCTCACTATTTTGGTTTGTTATTTTCTCCCTAAGTTCTTCAAGTGTTCATTGTTGGTATTTATGTTTGACTGGTGGTTCAATAATACCAAAAAACCAATCGGTTCATAGCCATTAATTTTCATAATTGATCATTTCTATGGGTTCAAATTTAGGATTTACAGAAAAATTGTGTCATGATGTGGCCCGATAGAAGATTAGACAAGTATCAGAGATCTTTTATTCACGAGATATGTTTTTAGTGACATTATGGGGATGATCTGTGAGAAGATTGGGTGGTCATAATATATCCATTGGTGATGATTTAGGTTTATTCAACCCAATATTAATTTTCTATAGAACATTCCAACAAAGAATCAGAGGTGGTGATATATCGGGTGAAGACACGTGAGAGATTATGGCTTTCTTTGAAAAACTGAGTTACACGGCATGTGGTTTGGATGAACACAATCTATGTGGAACATTTTTCGTAGATGATAGGCATATTCATAGAAATAAATTTTACACACAATCTTTCTATACCACACTCCATGTGGCCTAATGTTAGTGACCTGGTGTATTCCCTTGGGCTATAAAGGCTCAAACACGGCCAGGTACTTAGACACGATAAAGTAAATAGGGATGTCTAGGCACACAAGCTTGACAAAGATGAGGGCATGGCCAAGATGCAGGAACGGCCAGGTACACAATCATTTTCTGTGTACTTGAGCATGGATAGAGTACATGGGAATTAGTATATGGACTCGAGTATAGACCTGAGAAGTTCTGGACTTAGAAAGACATGCCATGTACTCCATGAACACACCATATACCCCTTAAAGACTGGGTTATATTACACATTCTCCTCAGTCTAACTAAGAATCAGTAGGGTGAATTCCCATGGTTCATCTCTATGTGGGTTAAAATGTGACATCTCATCTTGAGAATAAGTTGATTGATTCCCTCTATGGGTTAGTCTTAGATAGAGTTAAGTATCCCTTTATATATCCCTGGGTGTGATCTTATGTCATGTTTCCATAAGTTGGTCTAGTTCTCTTATTATGATCAATCCAATCATCAATACCGATCCTAGAAAGTTAATCTAGATAGGTTTGGGTTTACCCCATTTCCCTTGGGTTTTATCCCCTATTTGTGTATTGATATCTTTTAAGTTACAACAATTGCCTTTTCATGACAAGGCTCAATAACCATGACCTCTCAGATGAGCACCATTAGTGTTAGAACGAATCAAGGAGTGAGATCTCCCGAATGAGCATTATATTGAAGCCTCAAGTGGAATCATAGGCTAACAATATGGTTGTGACCTCACTTTGAGACTTGGTTTTTATCTTGAGTATATCTAGGTTGATGTTATCCTTACTTATAAACTAACTCTCTCTCTCTCTCTCTCTCTATTTGATTATTTATTTTCTGTGATTTTAGGGTGTCCTAATGTGTATGATTATATTCACCCCTACATGGGCTCTTACCATATGTCTTCTGTCTTATGTAGACAACATGCCTTATGATTGAGTCCTAGGTGCACTAGGAGCATGTAGAGAATAGATGATCTAGATGGAATGCAGTCATTTTTAGGAGTTTGATTTGATAGAATTTCCCTCCTTACTAGTAGCTTAAACTCTTTTAAAATTTTGGTGGTCTTGTATTTGTCCCTTTACTCTTTCCCATACTTGTCTCACACTATGATGGGGGATTTAGTTGTATGAATTCATCTTGGTATTAGTTTATCTTTCCTTTATTCATTATATTGGTGCTTTGAGATGTGTCTGTGTGTACTAGTATCTTAGGATAAGGCCTACCATGTGTGCTTTATTCATACTAAGTGCTAGTCACCAACCCCTGGCCTATTAGAGGTGGTTTTGGGGTGTCACACTCGACTTACCACTAGCAAGGCATACCTCGGTGGGCTGAGCATGATAGAGTTGTATAAAAGAAGATTCATCTTAGGACTGGAGTTAGAATATTGTCTAGTTGTGAGGCTTGGTCTAAGAACTAGGGAAACAATACTAAAGTGTCTTGAGTTCGACTCTTGGGACAAGAAACCCAGTTGTGGTGCATCAGTTGATGTATCCATTCACTAAGACTCTGACAACCTACTTATCGACTCAATAATGTAGGGACTAGTTGTAGGGAAAAATCATGACTTAAATCATATAGAAATGGATTGTGTTTCCATTTCCTTCTTGATTTATCTCCCTTGATATACTATTTGATTCATTTATGTATTGTCTATTATAGGATGACTCCACAATAATAGCCATCTTGGATTCCACATTGGGATAATGATTATGATCCTCTAAGTGATGAGCCTTTATTTTGGGGGGTTGTACTGGAGGTGGCACCTCAAGGTGGATTGTTGATCTTACCTCTATCCATTGAGCATTTGGTTTTCTCAGCAATAAAGGAAGATGATGTGCATGGGTTGAGTATTCTTAATGAGTTATAGAGATAGATACCCCTTGGTTTTAAGGATGATCTATAACCCTAGGTAGTAGAGGATTAGCTCTAGGATATTGGTAAAGTTTTCTACCATATTAGGACCCCTCTTGTGTGGATGGTGGTCTTAGTGATGATATTTCTTCATGGATCTATAGGGAGATGGGGGAGGATAGTGACTGAAACACACGATGAGAATAATTTTTCTTGGATAGAGTTCAAGAATCTCTTCAAAGAGGAGGTCTACCATACTATATTATGAGTAGTGCATGTCCAAGAGCTTCTCGAAATCTAGTTAGAAATAATGATAGTTGAAGGGTTTGCATTGATGTTCACTAATGTATCATGGTACTCCATCTATTTAGTTTTTGATGTGCACTTTTGATAATAGAATTTCTATCATGGAATTCACTGATACATCTAGGCTTCTGTGGTATCTATTTTTATTCCTTCTTATATTGGAGTACTAGAGAATTCCTTATTTGTGGAGAGAAACATATCTGAGCATACCCTAAAAGGTCATGTTGGTAGTAGGATCTCTGGAATTGAGACTTCCATAGTAGGTAGTCGATAATATAATTGGGGATCCAAGCATGCAAGGATTTTTTGGAGGTGGTATTAGGATAGAGGTTCTTCAATTTAGGTCTCTTAGGATGGTTCTAGTCATTTGAGGGAGAGTCAATGTTACTCTTATAATGGGTGAGGAAATATCAAGTGGGATTGCCTAACCCGAAGAGCGGCTAACATGGAGGTAATTGTTAGACCGCCTTGATAGAGATATCAGCTAGAGTGGGAAGGTCCGTATGGTGGTTGATGTGGAAGAGGAGTTGGGAGATTAGTAGTAGGTCAATGATGATTTGATATTTTACCACCACCAACCGCAGGTGGTGCACGCTAGGGTCAGGGGCTTAGTGGTCAGAAATGAGGCTAGCTGCAAGAAGTGGGTGATTATGACCAAGAGGCTTCAGGTATGATTTTAGGTATAATCTATGACTTATCTATTTTAGATACATTATTGATAGACACAGGCATGAACCATTATTTTCTTGACACATGTCTTATTTGAGATCTATAGATTCCATTGGAGCCTTCGGCTTGACCTTTGTGTTTTGAGACTCATACTGGGAGAGATTTAGGGATCACACGCTTTTTACGATATTTTGGCCTGACTATTGGAGAAGAGAGTTTCATTTGGGGTCTTATCATGTCCCTAATGAGTCTATAAGACATCATTCTAGGTATATATTGACTCTCCAAAGTTCATTCATAGATTAACTACTTCAGGAAGAGTATGTTGTGTGTCCATGTTATGGAATGAGGCTTTCCTTCATCAATAATAATAAATTATAGTCAAATAAGGAAGGGATCATGCATAGGAGGATACAACCGATGACTCATTGATTAGTTAGTATTATCCTTCTACTAGAATATTTTATGAGCCTTCATCTTCATACACTGGTGATAGACTATGTGGACATTTTCCCTAATAATTTTATGGTCTTACCTCCCCACTCATATATTGACTTATGAATAGACTTGTACCTTGGGACTAACCAGATATCCCCACCAATATATTGAATGGATCCTATAGATATTGGATAGATGGAGGTGTAGTTGGAGGATTTTCATAAGAATTTATTTTCCTAACTCAGTGTGTACCCCTAGGTAGCCCTAGAGTTGTTCAAGAAGAAGGAAGACGACAACTTGAGGTTATCTATGGATTAATTTCACCTAAATGAGGTGACCATTAAGAATAAGTATCCACATTATAGGATTGATGACCTCGTAGGATAGTTGAAAGGAGTTAGGTGGTATTCAAATATTGACCTTTGGTCATGTTATCTCCATCTCTGAGTTTGAGATGAGGATATACAAAAGATGGAATTATGATGTCACTATGTTCACTATGTGTACTTGGTGATTCCCTTTTAGATGATGAACTATCTATCAGAGTTCATGGGACTTATGAACTGGATATTTTAGAACTTTTTGGACCAGTTTGTAGTAGTCTTCATTGATGAAATCCTTTTGTACTTAAACTCAGAAGATAATAGGCCCACTAGGTCAAATACCCTGAGGGGGTGAATGATGTTATGATATATTAAAACTACTTCCCCTTAGGATCTTGTTTCATCATTAAACAAAACACACTTGTCTCTTTATCCCATAGTAATTTATGAATAGAAATGAAATCATGAATAGGACACAAAAATTTTACTTGGTTCACCCACACTAGGCTATGTCCAATGAGCATACAACGGTGACGTGATGATGTACCAAATCCACTAAATCTCACTACTATTTACATGGTTCGGGATAGATATTCTATGTCTAGGCTCTCTGACTTTACAATGATTAGGGTCTGCTCATTGCATTACCAAAGGTCACTCCCTATGTCTCTTCCTCTAGGTCACTACCTGTGGGAAGTATCGTCGTCTTCCTCTTCCTTCACTCACTTCTCTTGGAAGGGATCCACACTTATTTTATGGAGTTCTAGGTACCTTCATTTTCATGAAATCACCCACCCTAAATTTTAAATGGATTTTCTGTTGAAGTATAATTTTCAACCGCATAAGAAATCTAGTTTTCCAAGTATTGTTAGGTTAGGGGAAATTGTTATCATGAATTTTTTTAGTGCCCTTTCAAGATTCTTTGAGTCCTCTATAAACCGTCAACCTTCCTCTGAAAACTGCGTAGTGGGTATGCTACACAGATTTCCTCTTCTACGTATTACCTCCACTTTTTCATATCACCTCAACATACCACTTATAGATCCTACATAATATCTTTTCTTCTGACGGAATTGCTTCCGCATGAACCACTTCACCCTTCACGGAATTCTTCCTCATGAACCACTTTCAAACTTAGCTAAATTTTTAGAGAAAAAATTTTCGCTAATGGAATTAACTCTATCTTAATGATGGTATTATCACTCCATATATAAGAAAATATATTCACAAAATACTCTAATATGAGATTTACCAACTCTTCAATGTGGTATCGCCTTTACAGTGTACCTCTTCTCCCGCGAACCATTCTTCTCTATGCGATCTGCAAACTATCACTCTTCCTACATGGTAGCCCAGATCACAAACATATTTTCACAAATGATTCCATTTGAAAATTCTCAAATCACCACCTCATTTTTTAAAATGGAAATCCATCCCACATATCACAATCCTTTCGCGTATTTAAATTCTTCACATTCAACTACAATCCTTCATCACGAACAATTTTTCTTTCCGCAAACCATTTCTGTCTTGCAAACTATTTTCCATACGTGGTATGCATACCATGATTCATGTTCCATGTACCATCCTTCATTGTCCACAAATAGTGCTCTTCTTTTCTGAAAAAAATCCTTTTCCAAAATCAAATTCACAATTTTGAGGACCAATAATTTGGCGAACACTGGGAAACTGCGTCACCTTAAATACCTTCTTCAACAAACACCATCCATATTCATTTGCAATAATCTGGTTTAGTCAACAAACAAAAGACACCTAAAACATACTGAGAGGACACCTAGAGGGATTTTTTCCGAAAATCTACCCCTTTGGGTTTGTTGACAACACTTACATAATTTGATATCTCATTAAAGCTTCTTCCAACTTCTGCCAGCAATCATTTCTTGTGATCCCGATAGAAATTAAGGATTTACTCAATAAATAATCTAAGCCCACATGAGTCATTCTTGGTATGAGAAACAATATTATAATGAAAATTTCATCAATGAATCACTTCATTCCATTCCAAAAACATTTTTTGATTTCATCATGCTCCTCAAATGTCGTGGTATGTACCCTTTGATTGATCATATCTAGCATCATCAGATTTAATACTCCCCCTACATCACTGATCCTCCAAAAAGCATTAGCTCATATTAGCTTTAACTCCCCTTATCTCACTACTCCACCAAAAATATTATCCTCATGCCTTGAACAAGATATTTTATCCCTTTGAACAACCAAAATTTCTCCACCTTTCTCAACAAACCCGAAGTCCATTCCCTTTTGGGTCTGAAACAGGGTAAATAACACATATGAGCACATTAGAGAAAAACATACCATATCTTAGGGAGAGGGGGTCCCACGTCCACACTTTTTCAAGTATGGGGAGTCCACTGAACTCTTAGACCTAGTTGATGCCTTCCAAATGCTTCTTTGGGTGAGGCCTTTGTCATAATATCTGCAACTTGTTGTAATGTAGTCACATACTCCAACTTCACAAGCCCTTGCTGAACCTTCTCTGTCATAAAATGATATTTGATTTCAATGTGATTTTTCCTTGAGTGATGGACTGGATTTTTGCTAATATTTATAGCACTTGAATTATTGCAATTACTTCCAATCGAAGACTTCACTTCAACCCCCATATCCTCAAGCTGCTACTTCATCAACATTAAATGTGTGCTTGCTTGAGTGGCTACAATATACTCAGCTTCTATAGTGATTAATGAAATGAAATATTATTTCTTGACTAGACAAAAAATACACAATCCTCCAAAATAAAAAGAACCTTCTGATGATGATTTCCTTTCATCTACTAATCCAACCCAATCTGAATATATATATCCCAATAACTCTGGTTGAGATTTTTCATTATAAATCAAACTGAAATTTATTGTTCCTTTGATATAGAGAAGTATTATTTTTTTACTATAAGAAATTATCTTTATTTAGGATTACTTTGATACTGTTCTACTTGAAACGTGGAAAAAAACAATATCAAGTCTTGTCACTATCAAATATAGTAGACTACCAATGATTTCTCTATACTCTATAACATTAACTGCATTTCCTTCATCATCCATTAACAGTTTCATCTGGGTAACCACCAGAGTCTTTATCTTTTTGGAATTATCCATTCTAAATCTTCTCACAACTTCCTTTCCATATTTGTATTGAGAAATGATTGTGCAATTCTTTCCTTATGTAACCTGTAAACCAAGGGAAAATGTCATTTCACCAATCATTGACATTTTGAACTCACTTTTCATGAATTTTTAAAACTATCTAAATTGTGAATCATATGATCCTATAAAGATTATGTCATCAACATATACCAACACCGCCATCCTTTGATTATTTTCATTATTGATATAGAGATTGTAATAAACTCCACCACGCTTAAAATTGAGTTTTTTTAGAAACTAATATATCCATGAATACCATGCTCTTAGTGGTTGCTTCAAACCATATAAATCCTTCTTCAAATGAAAAATATTTTTTCATCATCATGAATGGTAAAATTAATCTATTTATTAAATGTAAACATATTCTTCCAGAACTCCATTTAGAAATACTGACTTGGACATCCTTCTGGAATACTTTGAATTTTTTTTTGCACTTCTATGACCAAGAATAATCTAATTGTCTCTAGCCTTGGAACAGGTGAAAATGTTTCATTGACATTGATACCCTCTATCTAGGAGTAACCTTTTCACATTATTTGTTCTTTTCACTACTATGAACAAGAATAATCTAATTGTCTGTTGGACTCGGAACAATCTCCCATGTCTGATTTTTCTCAATTTGGTCAATCTCTTCATTTATACCTTAAATCCAATTACTACCACTAGCTGCTTCATAAAAACATTTATGCTCAACCAATGATAGATATAATTCTTGTTGTAGAGTCTTCATCCTCCTTATCTAAACTGGAGATATCTAATCACCAGTTATGTTTTGTCTATCAATTTCAGCTCTTCTCTTCTATATTTGTGGGGATACTGAATTATGCGCCTCTTTCTCATTATCTGAGTATTCTTATGAATCAGCCTCTAGAACTAGAGCATCCCCTGATCTAATTATTTTTCGATCACTATCCTCCTAATACTGAATATGTATTTACTAAAGGTTATGTTCATTATATACTATGGGTACATCATGGCTTTCAATAATCTTTCATGGGCTCTTGTTGAAGCATTTATATGCTTTTCTTTTCTTTGAGTAGCCAAGAAATATCCATTCACCTCCACAAGATTCAAACTTCATGTGTTTCTCTCTTTTGAGAATGAAACACTTCCTTCTGAATATTCAAAAGTACTTCAATGATGGATTATTTCCATACCATAGCTCATATGGAGTCCTTTACTCTTTCATACATAGTAATTCTCTATTTGAAGTATAGACTGCTAACATCACTACTTCTTTCCAAAACTTCTTTGGAAGGTACTTCTCAAGGATCATTATTCTGGCCATGTTATTAATAATATGATTTCTCCTCTAAACTACTTCATTCTATTGTAGAGTTCTTACTGTTGAAACATGATGCCTTATCTGGTGTTTCTTGAGATAATCCTCCACTTGGATACTTGTGAACTATGTTCCATTACATATTCGAGTCTTTTCTATTTTCTAACCTAGCATCTTTTCAACTTCCCGTTGATATCTTGTAATGAAACTATACACATCAGACATGTGGGTAATGATTGATACTCATTACATTATGTTATAATCATCAATTAAGAGAACATAGTATCTCCTCCCATCAGGAGATCTTGGTGAAATTGGTTTACACACATCAATATGAACCAACTCAATAAATCTTGTTGACCTTTTCTCTTTTTCTTTATATGTATTTCGAATAATATTCCATTTTTGGGAGGCATCGCACGTATGTGTAAAATCACATGACATTATAGGTAGATATCGAGCATCGTCAAATTTATCATACAAGGAAGTTTGGAACACGTGGACAAGGCATTTATACCACAACTTATTTTCTTCTTCTTTGGACATAAATCACATAACTTCTTCTCAACTCACAAGGTAGAGATTTACTTTTGTACACTTTACTTGATATACAAGAACACCATATTTTTCCTTGATAACACATGATTTCTTGAAAAATCTTATAGAATATCCCTAGTCACACAATTGACTTATGATTCATAATTTGGGACTAAGACCTTCAACAATCAAGACATCTACACGTCTCATGTCTTTTATCCCAAACATTTTTTTCCCAAAGACAACAATTTTCAACCCTTAATCATTGAAAAATCATATGATACCTTATTTATCATAGATGATTCCCATCACTAGATCCTTATTTCTTATCATGTGAGAGGTGCATACAATTTCAATGATCCATATCCCAATGGGATCTAATTCATTGAACACAATTTCTGCAACCACCACCTACTCAGATCTTTTATTTTTGATCCATTTTTATGAATTATACCCAGTATGGATTGATACTCTTGAAATTCCTCAGAATATGATGGATCAACATCATCTTGAAGAGATGAAAATTGATTTTATTTTCAACTCATTTGAAGATACATTTGTCTACTTTTTATGACCAACCTTGGTCTTCTTTGGAACATTTTTCTATATTGTTGAATAGAAATATCTTTCCTTGTGTCTGAATCCTCCACACCTGAAACAATGACCATCAAATGATTCCCTAGAAAAATGAATTCTGAATGACTGCCTCTGTTAGTCCTATTCCCTTCGTTATCCCTTTATTATGGAAAAAATGTGTTTCCTATATTTCTACAATAATAGAATCCTATATGAGGCATATTACCAAATAGAAATATTTCACGACTGGTTCTCCCTTGGGTTCTCTAAATGTTTTTATTATGCTTCATACCTAAATCAATCTTCAATCTTGGAGTAGATTCTTGTGGTCTAACTTCAACTTTTAATGCTTTCTGTTCCTGATTAAGCCCTATACCAGCCTTATCATTTGAATTTGACTAGTTCTTTTGTTCTGTAGGAAAACCATGCTCTACATTCATCTTTTCTATTGTCTGTGTTATCTATTTTCCCGATGTTATTCTATGGGTCAACAATTTTTCTTGATTATTAACACTTCTTCATAGACCTATGACTTCCTCTTAAAGTTCTTCAATATGTTTGATTTTTTTTCTAGTTTCATTAAAACTATCAATCTTATTTTTCTGTTCTTCAATTTTGAGTTTTTACTCAACCACCTTTTCTGACATTTCTAGCATTGAAGACTTCAGTTTTTCAATTTATTTATTCAACTCATACATCTATTCTTTATGCTAATACATTTAGAGTTGGGCATCACAAACCACTTTGTTATATTTCTTTGTTTTCGATCTCTAAATATCTATCCCTTCAAGATCCACTTCTAATTCATCCTGAGGATCAATTCTTCCTTCTACTTCTTCCACATCACTATAACTTTCTTATTTTGTTAAACCTACACCAAGGTTACATTTCATGATTCCTATAGTCCTACAACTCTTCTTCCTCATACTCTTCTTAAATTTCATCTTCTTTTGAAATCAAATTATTCTTTTTGAAGAATTTATTCTTATTACTTATCATACCTTTCACAGTGGAAAAATACTTCTTGAGGATTTTCATCATTTTTATCATTATCATATTAAATCTTCTTAGGACACTTTTCTACCAAATGATCAATATTTCCACAATGAAAGCCCAAAAATGGAAGTTTACCTTTGAAATTTCCTTATCCTCTTGGAAGATTCGAGGAGAAAAATGACATGAAATCATCCAAATTGTCTTCCTCATGACTATCTTAAAAAGATAGATTCTTCCCAGCCTTGAAAGGCACTTCTCTAGAATTCCCCTTTTCCACTGCATCATTATCATCATTTATCATTTCATATGAAAGGAGAGTACTATGAAAGTTATCCAGTGTCACCTCCTTTGGATTTTTTTCTTCCAATACATAAACCTTTAGATTAAACGAAGATGGAAGTTTTATCAAGATGTGCTTGAAAATATTTATATCTTTAATAATTTCTATGAGACCGAACATGTCTTCCACATAAACATTCACCCTATCACGGAATATATCAATAGATTCATTTGGGTTCATTATCATATCTTCATAATTTTTCACCAAATCTATATATTTGCATCTCTTACCTTTGAATCTTCATCATAGATATTCAAAATATTTTCCCACATATCATGTGATATTTTAGATGACAACACCTTTGTATAAATTTCATTTGATAGGACCCCCCTATAACATTAATCCCTTTAGCATCGACATCCAGTAATCTTCTTCCAGCTTCTTATAAAGAACCACTATTGATATCGGCTAATATTACATGCATAGATTCTAGGAAGACATCCATTCCTAATGATTAGAAGTATTGTTGCATCCTATTTTTCCATAATTGAAAATGGTTTCCATCGAAGATCATAATTCCTTTGTGATTGACCACCTCTATTTATTCTATTGAGAGAGAAGCACTGACTTTTAACCTTTCTCTTTAATACCAATTGTTATTCCCACTAGGTCAAATACCCTTAGAGGGGGTGAATCAGGGTATGACATATTAAAACTGCTACCCCTTCAGATGTTGTTTAATCATTAAACAAAACACGCTTCTCTCTTTCTCTTGTATTAATGTATGAACAAAAATGAAATCATGCACATGAAACAACAATTTTACTTGGTTCACCCTCACTGGGCTACGTCCAAGGAGCATACAACAGCAATGTGTCGATGTATCAAATCAACTAAATCCCACTACTATTTACAAGGTTTGGGATAGATGTTATATGCTCAGGCTCACTGCCTTTATAATGTTTAGGGTCTTATCACTGAATTCCCAAGGGTCACTCTTTATGTCTCTTCCCCTGGATCACTACCGATGGTAAGGATCACCTTCTTCATTTTCCTTCACTCACAACTCTTTTAAGGGATCCACATACATTTTATGGACATGTAGTTCCCTTCATTTTCATGAATGCATGAATCCTCAATTTTAAACGTATGCTCTATTGATGTAGATTTTTCACCTACAGATGAAATCCACTTTTCTATATACTCTTAGGTTAGAAAAAATTACTTTTTCAAACTTTTCTAGTCATTTTTAAATATTCTTTGATTTAAACTCAAACCTTATGCGTTCCTCTATGAATTGTGTAGAGGGTATGCTATGCAGATTGCCTCTTCTGCGTACGACCTCTCCTTCCACGTACCACCTCTGCATACCAGTTCCATCTCCCACATACCTTCTTTTCTTCTATGTACCAGATCTTCCTCCTTCACAAACTGCATATTCCTCCTCCATGTACCACTTCCTTTGTGGGATAAAGTTCCCTACAAAATCCATCGATGGAATTTCTTCTGCACAAACCACTTCACCCTTCACAAAATTCTTCCTCGCGAACCACTTTCGCACTTAGCCAAATTCCCTGAGAGATGATTTTCTCTAATGGAATTTTCTCTATCTTAATTATGGTATTGGGATGCCCTACATAGGATAATAGATCCTCTAATCCGAGATTTACCGAATCTTTAATGTTGTATTGCCTTCATTGCATACCGCTTCTCTCATGAAATGTTCTTCCCTACGTGGTCCAAGTACTGACACTCTTCCTATGTGATGTACCAAATCACCATCATATTTTCCTGAATGTCTTGATTCATGGATTCTCAATTCACCGCCTAGTTTCTATGAACAAAAATCCATCATGCATACCTCAGGCCTTTCGCATACCACAAGTATGCACCGTGAACTGCATGCCTTCATCGCAAACCATTTTTCATTCTGTGAACCATTTATTCCCCATAAACCATTTCTCGTACATGATCTACATATTGTGCTTCGTCTCTATGTATTTTATTTCATGGTCCATGAACAATGCTCTCCTTCATTGAAAATATTTCTTTACCAAAGTCAAATTCCTGATTTTGAGGCCCAAAAATTTGGAAAACCCTTGGAAACTATGTCACCTTAAACACCTACTTCAGTAAAAACCACCCATACTCATTTGTAGTCTTCTGACATTGTCAACAAACACAAACACACCCAAAAAAATACCAAGAAGAAAACTTGAGGTATTTTTATCCAACATAATAAGAGCACATGAGACATTATAGTATGTTCCTCAACATAATCTATGTGCATTAGATTTATGGGAAACTATAAAAGTTTTAGTTTTGGATTTAATAGGTCCACTTAATGGGACGCATCATCTCCAAGGAAGGTGTATTAGACCCTGTAAAGGTTGAAGCAATTCTACCTTGGGAGCCGCCCAAGGGTATGTCATAGGTGTAGATATTCCTTGGGTTAGTAGGATAACATTATATATTCATGAATGATTACTCTAGATTTTTTTCACCCTTGAATAGTTTGACCTAAATGAGTGGCATTTCATATGGATAGAGAAGTTACAATAGGATTTATAGGACATGTGGTAGAGGCTAACGAGAACCCCCATATTGAAACTTGGAGATGAGGGTGTTGAGTATGTAGTGTTATGTGGTGCCTCTAAAACTAATCTTGGATGTGTTTTGATATAGAGGTAGGTGGATATTACCTAGAGCTGGTAGTAATGGTCTTCACCTTGAAGATGTGGAAGCACTACCATATGGTAGAGTGGTTCATCATCTATTCTGACTGCAAGATTTTGGATTATATCTTTTTGTAGAAAGACCTTAACTTGATACATGAGTGGTAGCTAGAGTCTCTCTTAGATTATGACTTCAGTGTAGTCTATACTCCCGAAAAGGGGAACATCATGAAATATGATCTCAGTAGAAGATTTAGTTTTTAGTTTTCAAGAAGGGAGTCAGAGAAGTTGGATTCATTATAGTTATCCTTAGTGGATTAGGATGGTGCATCTTACCATAAGTTGAATTTTTTTACCCCTCTGTTATCTATGGTGTTTGGGAGGATCATCTTGGTGATTTTTATTTTGAATAATTTCATGGACAAATATACATTAGATGTTCTCCCGATGGATTTTATGATGGTGGGGATCACATCATACTTTTATAAGGATATATAGTGGTACCAATGACAGTGTGAGAGGAGGCACTAAAGGATTTTCATACACCCCACTTCATGATGCTATTTGGGTGAACATAGACCACCTCACCAAGTCAGTACAATTCCTATCCATCTTAGATTAGAGTTTAGTGGATATTTTTAGATGCATGTATGTGTAGGAGATAGTAGAGCTCCATAGAGTTACCTCGATGATTATTTCAAGCCAAGATTTTGTCTTCACATCATGATTATAAAAATTATTATAGGATTCCATTGGGATACAATTCTGGTTGAGCATGGTGGTTCACCACCAAATAGATGACATGACTGAGTAGACTATTCAGGTTATAGAGGAATTTGATTGGGCTTCCATGTTGGACTATATCCGTAGTTGGGGGGATCACCTACCATTGGTGTAGTTTTCATATAATAATAGTTACCACTACACCATTATTATGTAACCATTTGAGTCACTGTATTGGAGACCTAGCAAGTCACCACTATTTTGGACAGATCTAAAGAAGTAATCACTCATGGGATTGAGTTGGTGTGAACGATGACAGTGAAGGTGTAGATCATCAAGGAGTAGATGAGTAATTCCTAGATCCATCATAAGTCTTATGCAAACTGAAGAAAAATTCCTTTGGAGTTCTATGAGAGAAACCATATATTCCTAAAGGTCTCTCCTTAGTGGGGGATGAAGGGAATTGGCCAGGGTGGAAAGTTACCTCTCAGTTTCATTAGACCTTTTTAGACACTGTGTAGGATTGGGGTGGTGGAATACCTCTTATCCCTATTACCATAGTCAGATTGGGTACATGATTTCTTAAATTTGTCACAGATGAGGAGGCATGTGAATGACCCATCACATGTTATTGAGTAGGGTGAGATAGACATCAAGTATGGATCTATATTCACAAAGCACCGAGTATAGGTTTAGAATTGGTAGGAGAAGATCCTTCATGGGTGAGTGATTCCATTTATGTGTTCCTAATTGAAGCATATAAATATTCAAGAGATCACCTGGGAGAAGCAGAACCTAGTGTAGGCTCATTATCCTCCTCTTTTTTAGTAGATTCTTTACTTTTTGGAAGAAAAATATCTAAGAAGTGAAGAATTTAATGACTCTATTTTTACTTTTAAAAACATTAGTGTATTTTAATGAATATTTTCAGATTATGTGTGGGAGTCCAGGGCTCGGGTATCCTAGGTGTTGATATAATAAACATATTAAATATATTATATCTTGTGTTCATAGTTTTCCTAAAAAAATGGAATAAATCTTGAATGGAGTCTTGGATTGGAAATCCTAGACTGTTATAAAATCCATAATGTGGTTTTTATCCTAGTCATGATATAACCTTCATGTGAATCGGGTGTTGGTTTAAGAGCAGTCATGGGCGGATTAAGAAAAAAATAAAATAATTAATTGATTAATTGACTATTTAATAGACTAGACCTAATCATCTATATTAATACCCAATTATAGAAAAATACTAGGGTTATTTGAAAACCCCTAGATATTTGAGAAGACCATGGAGAAGGGAATTAATGAATGATAACAAGATCATGGATCGATGATCAGTTTGTCACGGAGTTCATTTTCAACAAAGTATTTCATGGATATATCCAAGAGAAATGATGAATATTCCTTATTTATCATTGATTGATCCAATATTGAGGTAGGACTTTGGTTTGTGTTGGTTTAATCCTTGATTTATTTATCCCGTTTTGAACATGAATCAATTCTTCTATCAAATTGATTAGTGGTATGATTATTGATTTATCATCCTAGAATTGTGAATTGATATTTATTTGGTTAATACTCAATTTTCCCTTATGTTTGAAATTTTATCGATCAAGAGATTTAGGCTATCCTAAAAAATGTCCAACGCGTGTTCCTCACTTTTGTGGTTCGTTATTTTCTCCCTTCATTCATTGAGTGTTCATCGTTGGTAATTCCATTTGACTAGTGGTTCGACAATACCCAACAAGTTATCACTATATAGTTGATATTTGATGTAATGGATCATTTCTATATGTTTATATTTTGGATTGAGAGAATGACTGAGTCATGATATAGTGTGATGAGAGATTGAATATGGATCAAATATCTTCATTTAATGGTATTTGGTGTTTTGGTGATGCGGTTCGACAAGGATGATCTGTGAGTAGATTAGGTAACTATAATATAGACAAAAATAATTATTTGGGTTTGGTAAACCCCAAATCTAAGTTATATGGTAAATTCCATGGTGGAATCAAAGTTTTTAATGATGTGGGAAAATATGTGTGAGAGCTTCTAAATTTCTACAAAAAAAACAAGTTACACGGCGTGTAATTTGGATGAAAACAAACCATGTGGACCCATTTTCTTGATGTTTAGGGTTATGAATATAGATAAATATCAAACATATTTTGTTCATACCACACGCCATGTGACTAAATTTTGGATACCCAGTATATTCCCCTGGTGTAAACGAGCTTGAACATGGCCAATTACTCAGATGCGACTAGGTACACTAACACATCTAGGTACATGGGCACGACTAGAGTAATCAAACATGGACTTGTAAATAGAAATTTCTAGTGTATTTGGTAAAGTATAGAGTAAACAAGCATTGGAAGATGAAAACGGACACATACTCTGGAAGGTTCAGACTTAGAGGGACACATCGTGTACTCCATGTACATGTTGTAAATCCCTTCAAAAGTGGGTTAGATCCCATATCCTCGTTAGTCTAAATAAGTATCAATAGGTTTAATTACCTTGGATTATCAATATGATGGTACATTTAGGCATACTATTATAGGCATAGGATTACTAATCCCTTATAAGGGTTGGTCCTGGATAGAGTTTGGTATCACTCTGTGTGTTATGGGTTGTGATCTTATATCATTAATCCTTGTGTTGGATCAAGTATCTCATTTATGAATATCAGATTATGTGATCCCCATCCTATAAAACATTCATTTAGTTTCAATAAATCAAGTAATTTAAAAGACGCATTATTTTTTTAATATGATTTAGATTATCATATGTGTTTTGTTATTATATTTAACCCACCTAGTTTCATTTTAATCATCTTTATATTGTATTTTTGTAAAGACCTAGCCTTTAACATAACTTATTCTAGTTATTTTAAAACTAGAAATAATTTTATTTTCCTAAATATATTTTAGGTTCATATTTTTATAGAATTAGGAAAAACAATTAAATAGTAAACTCATACATTACAAGTGGACACTTAGAGTCATTACCCATTTTTTCATGAAATAAAAATCATTAAAATAAAACATTATTTCTTATGCTGATATATCTTCACAATTTTCCTTTGATCTAATGCTTTTCCCAATTCTTCCTCAAACCCTATCAAAAAAATTAAAACTTGGGATGAGCATGATAGATTAGTAAGTGACTTAAAAGAAATTAAATCATCCGTCCACTGAAAACCCATAAAAAATTTTCTAAAAAATATATCATTTAACCTTGAAAAGGGGATCATCATTTCAAAAAGTTCATTATCTTACCTTTTGTAAAAACCAATTATTTTAATTAAAAAGTCATAAGAAATCATATTGAAGATAAGTAGGTAACTTGGGAAAAAATTATTTTCAATTTTAATAACCATTTTTTCGACTTCCATACATGTCACTCTTACAAATAGAATAATCATACGATCGACTTCCATACCCAATGCATTAGAGGTTATAACATATCCACCCATCATGGTTTATCACACAACCACCCATTATTGGTTTATCATGTAACCACCCTTCAAATTTCCATGTACCGTTATATAATAACAACCCATAAAAGCATTCAATTTTCAACATGTAACTCATGAAATTTCATTTTCACTCATAATAAAATATTTCCAGTTATTGAAGTAATCAATCCATTTTAAAAACCCATTTTTAATATCAAAATACCCAAAAATAAAAATAGGGGTTTATTTATCTTTTGATAACAAGAAGTCTTGTAGAGGAATCCAAATATAAAATAATGTTCATGGTGGTAGAGAAGTTATAGTCATTATTTACGTTACAAAGAACATTTCTTTTTTCATTTGTAAAGAAAGACAAACATTCCATACAGAAAACATAAAAAGGTTACCCTTTGAAAACATTTTAATGAAATTAAAGAATAGACATAAAATTTAATTTATAATTCCTTTATTAAAAAAACATAAAAAATAATATCAATAATACTGACATGGGTGAAAAAAAATTTATATTAAGTATTTAAACATTTAAAAGAATATTTTTTAAATCCAAGTGTCTCATACCACTTTGAATCATAAGTACAATGAAATAATAACATCAAAAAAACATTAAATATAAAGATAATAAATAAATTCATTAAATTTCAAAGGGCCTTATATACACTTCCTAAAATAATGTGGGTGTAATACATCAAAATATGTCTCAATGAAAAGGGGATTGAGACGAAGTCCCTTAACTTCTGTCTGATTCATCATGTATGATTTATATATTCTTGAATAATAAACCAATGTTATTTTTCACTTGTATTAGAACATTATTTTCATGATTATTATTCCTTTTATATCACTTATTACCATGTTATAACAATTATTTAATAATTTAAGTTCACATTGTATGTTTTGATGACATTCAGTACATGAGTCCAAAATGACATCAGTAAGTCAAATACGGTCAAAGAGATCCTCATTACATCATCTCTAGAATAATATTAATGAAATAATTATCATTTTTATACATAAATTATACTTTTAAATCAAACCAATATGTATGGTTAAGAAAAATGAACTACGTTATAATCATGGAGATGGTAGGTCATACGTACGCATGGGTAATGTTTCCATTTTTCATTGAAAATTATGGAACAAGGATAAGTATTATTTTATATTTTTAAAATGATAATAATATTATTAAAATCATACTAATAATTTAAATATACTTATAAATATCAGCTATGTGATGTTGTGATGAAAAATGAATCACATTGCTTCGTGGAGGTGATTGTTAACACATACGCATGGATGACATTATCATTTTTATGTGCATAAAAAGGTAAGAAAGTAAATGATATATTATTATTTAATAATAATAAATATTTCATAAATCACATATATAAACATTAATTATATCATTATAACCAATCTTGAGAGACGATGATGGAAAATTAATTATATCGGTTTGTGAGGTTGTAGTCTTCCGTAGGCAAAAACAATTAATTGTTTTCCCATTTGATGAAAGTATAGATATATTTTGGTGATTATATTAGCATAAAAAATCTCAAAATATTTATGATAATGTATTTATTATCTCATCATAGATGAAGAATATTTTATGGAAGTGGAATAAGAAATAAAATAGAAATACTTGATTAAAATAATACCATTTCTTCGAACGATTTCCTTTTCTTGATGCATTATGACCACTAAGGGTGGTTTTATACCTAAAATAATAGATATAAAATGTGGTTAAGGATTATAGTATGGTATTTGGGTATATATTGGCTAAAATAAATATGTTTTTATGTGTGGGTAATAGAGAAGAAGATGTTCTCTTTTATAAGAGAGGGGAGGGGAACTCCTAGAAATCTTCAAAATATTAAATTAATATAATTTAATTTTATAATGAAAATGGATAAAAACATGAAAATTTAGAATATAGGATGACTTTGGGTCAAAATACACTCATCCAATAAAAATTATACGGGTATTTACTATTTTTTAATCAATATCATTTTTAACCCTTATTTAACCTTTTTAATTTTTACCATAATATCATGTAATTTACACTTTTAGGTTTAATATAATTACTATGAAACTATAAAATACCAATAAATGAATCATTTATTAAATTTTGATACGTATTCCAATCATTTTTAATAATTTATATTTTTATAAATCTTATATAATTTAATAAAATGATATTTATTTTAAAATATCCTTAATGTCAATTTTGACACTATTTGTTACTTGAATTATTAAAAATATAATAAAAACATGATATATTTAAACCAACTATTTTAACTCTTAAAAAACATATCAAATTCATATTTAACATTCATGGATGATATTAATTTTAACAGTTCATGATTTTTCGGTCTGTTACATTGTCAGTTTAGGTTGTTGGAGGTGTTCAGGGGAGGTTCTGGGAGTTTTCAGTGGAGGATGTAGGTGTAGTAAAACTACTGAAGGAATTAAAAATCATATAAGTGGATTTCATGATGTGAAATTCATTTTCATGTATTTCCTACGGCCAGTTCAAAACATGTAGTTTATGGGGTTAAATAATTAAAAAGTGACTCATTTTTTAGTAGAACTGAACCCCAAGGATTACATGGCATGAAAGGGTTTTACACGTCATGTAACACCACAATCTAATGTATTTTTAAATTATTTTATGATTGAACCCTCATTAATTCGGTCATGGTTCCTTTTACCTCTTATTTTGGGTGAACTCTAGGTGCCCTAATGAGAACATCAATCCCTCTTCATCCGTCCTTGATTCATTGATCTTAGGGGTCATTTGTTGGTGATATATGGTTGATATGTGGTTGATTTATGGTGAGTTATTTCCCCTTTATCAGTTTTTTTTTCTTCCATTCTTCTCCAGGGAATCCGCTACATTGGTTTTTCTTTGGTTGGTGTACGTTTCAGTTTCATTTTTTACCACCATTTTGTGTGACGTAGGTTTATCTGCAAGTCTCTTGTGTGGTTGTGGTTTTCAGGTGGTTTCTTCTTCGCCTTGTGGTGCATAGTAAGTCGAAAAGCTTTTCTGGGGTAGGATTACCTTCATTTACGTTTATTTTTTTATCATACAGAAGCGGTTTTCTTTTGTTTACCTATAAATTATGGTTGTGCTAGACAAATTTAAAGATAAATAATTGGTTAAATTGAATTGAAAAGGGTAAATTGGGTTTGATTTGCATCCTTTTACAACTTTGATATTATTTTTGATATTGTGATTTGTATAGGAATGATACCCCACTAAAAATTGGGGTCATTAGGGGATTTTTTGGTGTTCAATATATGTTTTTTTTGTTTGTTATTTTTTTTTGGTTGTGAATATTTGGTATCACCCTAAAATGGAAATTAGTTAATTACATACACTTTTCTAGAGAAATGGTTACCCCAATATTTTGGTTTGTGTGATAAAACTGCTAAATTAATGTGGAATGTGATAAAATCCCATTATAAATCTCTCAAAATGGATCTTGACGCATTGTGATGTGTGGTATTTATTATGGGATGGCAGTGTGTGGTTTTAATGGGGTGTGGGTAAATTTTTTGGTCATGCTTTGGGGCGGCAGGGTGATGGTATAATGGGGATGTTGAGATTTTTGTGGTATGTGGTTTCTTTATGCAAGATGCATGAGTAGTGATGGGAAAAATAAATGAATAGTTGTTTAATAATTTTTGGAATGGCACAGGTTGATTTGGTTAATGGAATGTAAATTTTTAATGAAACATTAAATGGTGGGTTGTGTGGTTAAATGTGGATGATAAATAAAAAAATGAATGGGTCTTAATTGTGTAGGAAATGTTAAGTCGCATTAGTTTATCAGGTCTCTTCACCTTCTGAAATGACTTTTATAGATACTAATAATTTCATTTATAGGTAGAATTATAGGTGACAGTGTTGTGATTTGGTTGTTTTTTTTAAGAACCCATAGGATGGGCTTGAGTGTTTTGTATAATATACATATACTTGTATTTTCCTTGTTATTTATATACACACCTCAACCATGTTGAGTACTATGTGTTGAACATCCCTATTGTCACATAGTGGGTTTCTTTATCAACATCTTAGTGGGTGGATGGATTGATGTCCACCCTCTCTTCCCTTCTCCCTCTTCTAGGAAAGGTAGGTATTGCAAAGGCTATGAAGGTTGGAGGCATGTTAGTGCACTAGATGGTGGTTGAGATGTGGTATCCCAGTTCTCTTCATGATGAGTTGAGATGTGGTTTCTTAGGTGTCTTTGGGATGAGTTGTGATGTGATGTACCAAGTGTCTTTGGGGATACATTTTATGTGTCGTGATGCTAAGGTGTGTGTGGGAGAGATGTATCGTGAGGCCCAAATGTTTACAGGTGGGATGTGATGTGGTATATTCAGAAGAGGTGTGAGTGTTAGGATGTTTTTCATTGGGGAGAGAGAATCTATTCAGTGGAAAATTGGTACGGGGTACCCTATCATCTATGTGATTTACATTATATTATATTAAATGGCTTGTGTTATTTTTTTATTATACCTTGGTGAGGTTGGGATGGTTAGCATACCTATTTAGGTGTTGTTTGGTTCTGCAATTTTCTCAAAGGTGAATTAGTATTCTTCTTCCCCATGTTCATGAGAGACATTGGTTTTCCCACTGAGTATACTTATATGCTCACCCTACGTATATAAAACTATTTTTAGGTTTCCAATAGGATTTCATAGACCATGCTCGACCTTACTATATTGGATCCTTGACAGTTGATATTTCATTGTTTTGGATTTCCTTTTTGGGTATTTACTTTGTAGACCTTATAGTATTTGTACCATTTCTTTTTATGAATTCATGTGGGGTGGTTTGTGGATTTCTTTTCATATTATGTATGGGGTTATTATGGATGATTCATTCTATCTCCTGATCTCTTTTTCTTAAAAAGGGTAATGCCTCCCATTTTGTGATATTTATACACCGTTGGATTTAGTTTCCAACCTCGGTCCTATTGGAGGTGGGACTTGGGGTATCATTATCTCTTTTTCTTCATTTCCATCCTAGAAGGGGTATATTTGGATGTAGGGGTCATGAAAGGGGGGTATCAGAGCTGATGGTTGAGAGATAGGATAGAATTTGGAGATAGGAACAATGAATATTACATGGGGTGGTTTGTAAATAGTTCTATTTTACCTTGGTGTGTGAAATATCCATGGGAAACTAGTTTTGCAACAGGGTTTTAGGGCCCCCATGATCTGGTAACTAGGCTATGTGCTTATTGAATGACCATGTGAGATGGGCCTACTTGTAGGGTAGAGATCTCAGAAAGGTACATGAATTATAGTGACTTGTGTTGTTGTTTGAATTGGGATTTTTTGGGGAGGTTAAATTGAATAAAATAAATTAAAATAAATCTTAATAAAATTACATACTACTCGGGCTTAGGAAATCCTTGTTTTCCTTTTATCTATGGATCTCGATCATTTTTTGCATGTGGCTCGGTCAGTGGAGGTTTAGCATATTGATATGATTGATCATTTTAGGGTTGATCTGGTTGAGGAGGATGATCAGTGGAAAAGGATGTTGTGTATTTCCTAGTGGCATGATTTGGGGAAGTATTAGGTTAGTTTTTTAGATGTGGAGATAGAGAGCAGGCTGGAGGAACTCAAGATCACTTTTACATTGATCTGGGACACAATGGAGTATTGGGTCCCTTTGGCATTCAGTCAGATACTGGGAGCTGCAAATCAGTGGTGAATATTGTATCTAGGAGTGTGGAAGGAGGTTTATTTTTTATAGGTCAGCTTCTATAAGGAGTTTCATGTAGAGTTCCTATCATCAACCATGAAAGAATTAAAGTGGTAGAAGATTATTTCTTTTCAGTAGTGGATCATGTCATTATAGGGGTTGGGAATCAAGTTCAAGGTCATTTTTTGTTTTTTCCATATCTTTTTCCAGATGATGAGTCTCTTGTTGGATGTCTTTAGTAGGCACTTCTTCCTCCAATAAAGTATGTAGTAACTCATTTTACATTGCTAATGTATCTGGAGGTTCAGAATAAGTTATATGTGATCAAGAAGATTCACTAATGAAGAGGTTTACCATGAGAGGGGATCTATTAGAGTTCTTAGAGGGGTATAGTTGTCAGCAAAAGGTCTCAGGCTCCAAGACCTTTGAGGTTTTACTAGAAGGGATTTAAACTCAACATCTTCCTTCATGGCCTTCTGGTGCTAGTGGTTTCCATGCCTTTTCTAGGGTCTTTGTGCTAGTGTTTCTTGGTTGGGGGGTTCATGGCCATCACCAGAGCCTATTCGCAATGGTTCCCTGAGCTCAGTTTGGTGAAGGTGGATAGGTTCAATGCCAACCTCAATAGTAGTTACCAGTGAGACCATTTTAGCAGTAGGGGCAGCAGGTTTTTACTTCACAAAAGGGAGACGGATCAGGCAGAGGAAGACCTCAGGATATTCTTCCTATTCAAGGAATATGACCTGAGCATTGTTATAGAGGTGTTCGTTAGCATATATGTTGGGGATTTGGGCCTAGTTAGTTTCACACATTAAAGAAAACAATTCTAGAGGATCCATATATCATCAAAGGAGGTTTTTTAATACCCCTATTTAGTAATTGCTTATTTTAGGATATTTTGAATCCTTTTTTCACCTGTACTATAACATGTTATGGGACTAGATGTAGAGAGTCTTCAGATTCCCTTTTTGTTTAATATGTTAGCTGAAGGCCAAACCAGCTTGTTTGATGTGTTCCGGGAGTGTATACTGATGATCGGGCCACATCAATCCCATGGGGATATTTTCTTACTATAGATGGAGCCATACAATTTCATCATCAGCATTTAATGGTTATATTCCTTATGTATTTTATCGAATACTTATGAATGAGAGTCATGTTTTTGTATGTGGATAGACAACGAGTGGTTTTCCTTGGTGAGTGGGGCTGTTAAGTTGGAAATTGGTGTATAGATACCCTTTTTTGTAGAGATGTTAGTGGTATCTGTGGATGTTGTGATAGTGGAGGTTCCTAGAGTTGTTATAGATTTCCTTGATGTTTTCCTGAGGATTTCGTAATGTCACACCCTCAACGTGATGTTGAGTTTGGTATAGACTTTCAGCATGGTGCTTCTCCAATTTTAATGGATATTTATTGGATGAAACCTTATGAGTTGTGGGAATTGAGGATTTAGATAGATGATATGATACAAAAGGGTTTTATCTGACTTAGTGTGTCATAGTGGGGTTCTCTAGTGTTGTTTACAAAGAACATGGATGGTGGTCTAAGATTGTGCATAGACTACAGAAGTATGAATCAATTGATAGTCAAAAACCATTACCCTCTTCTAGGGATATATTATCTTTTTGACTAGCTTGGAGGGGAAATTTGGTTCTCTAATATTGATCTATGGTCTGGATATCACCAGTTGAGGGTGAGGAAGGGTGATATCCCAAAAATAGCCTTCATATGTAGGTATGGTTACTTCAACTTTGTATTCATGCCATTTAGTGTTACAAATGCACCGACCATATTCATGGGGATTATGAACTTCATGTTCTGTGAGTTTTAGGATCGTTTCTTCATTGTATTTATTGATGTTGTCTTCGTCTACATGAAGTTAGAGGAGGAGCATGCCAAACATATCAAAAAAAATTCATGTTCTTCAATGCCACCATCTCTTTGGAAATTTTTCCAATTATATATTCTAGAAATGATAGGTTCATTTCCTCAAGAATTTGGTGTCTCAATATGGTGTGAAAGTAGACCCATTAAAGGTTGGAGAAGCTGTTTCATGAAAATTTCCTAACAATGTGATAGAGTTTTGCAGCTTTCTTGGTCTCGTAGGCTATTATCAAAGGTTTGTGCCCGATTTCTCTCAAGTTTCATCCCCATTAATATATTTAACTAGAAAGTACCAATATTTTATGTGGATTAAAAAATACTATAAAGCATTCGGTCACCTAAAGGGGAATTTGGTTAGTTCTCCAGTTCTTCAGCTTCTAGAGGAGGGTTTGATGTTTGTGGTGTTTTGCGATGCTTCTTGTATGGGATTAGGGTGAATCTTGATGAAAAAGAAGGAAGTGATGTCTTATGTTTCTAGGTAGTTATTTCCTCACAAACGTAACTACTCCACCCATGATATGGAGCAATCATTGGTTGTGTTTATGTGGAAGTTGTGGAATTAATATGTCATTGGGTAGAACTTTGTAGTCTCCACAGATCACAAGATTTTAGGTATATCTTTTCCCAGTGTGATTTGAACTTGTGACAGTACAGGTGGATGGAGTTTCTTCAGGATTATGATTTAGAGATCTCCTTCACCTCAAGAAAGGGGAATATTGTGGTTAATTCTCTAAGAAGGAATCTATGTAAGGGTGTTGTTTGGGAATTTGAGGATGCTTAGAGAGAAATTGAGGAGTTGGAAGACTTGTACTTAGATGAAAGAGAGGACGGTGGCAGAGGATGTTTGTTTCAAATTATGGTGAAATCCTCTATAATGAAGTAGGTGGAGGAGTATTAGTTTGGAAACTTAGAGGTAGATGTGATACATAATCATGTTGACCATAGCGATGCTTTGGAGTGATGGTACGAGGATGGTCAAAACCAGATGCTATTTTATGGAAGGTTTTTCATTCCAATATCGATGTGCAATGGAGTCCTTTGTGAGTTTTATAGTTCACCTTTTTTGGAACACCAAAAAGTTTCCAAGATGTATCATGGCTGGAGGATACATATTTAGTGTCCTGAGATCAAACAGTCAATGGTAGAGTTTGTGAAAAAATTCTTGGTTTTTCATCAGGTAAAGGTAGAGCATCATGTTCCTATTAATTTATTACATCCCTTAGACATACCAAAGTGGAAATAGGATGAAAATATAATGGATTTTGTCACAGTATTACCCAAGTATCATGGAGGTTGTGATTTTATTTGGGTGTCATGGATAGGTTCATTAAATTGGCTCACTTATTAGTGATTAAGGTGTTTATCACAGTATATGCCTTTGCAAAGATGTATGTGAATGGGGTGGTTCGGTTGCATGGAGTTCTGACGTCCATTGTCTCAGATTGAGATGAATAGTTTTTCTCATGAATATGGAGGGGACTGAAACATTCTTATGGCACTTATTTATGCCTCAATACTACTTTCCACCCTTAAAAATGGGCAAATAGAGCTAACTATCTAGGTGTTGGAGGATATGTTGCGGGAACGGTTCTTGGACTTTGTTGAGTCTTGGGTATGACACATTCCCTTGGTAGATTTTCTTTATATAAATAGATTTCACTCTTCTATTGGAATTTCCCCATTTGAGGCTTTTTATGGGAGACATTGTCATTCTCTATTATTCTGGACGGAGGTTGGGGAGTTAGTTGTTCTTAGTCCCAATGAGGTTCAGAGCATGACATATAAAGTTCATCTTTTTCGTGAAAGGATGAAAGCAGCAAAGGACCAAAAGAAGTCTTATTTCAATCGTATAAGGATACCCTTAGAGTTTGAGTTTGGGAACCATGTTTTCTTGAACTTTACCCCTCGATGTGGTAAATGGAGTTTTAATAGAGGGAGTAAGATTTCTCCCAGGTTTGTTGGATCCTTTGAGGTGTTGGGGAAAGTTGGAAAAGTGGGGTATCAGTTGTAATTGCTACCACGGTTGGAGAGGATCCACAAAATCATTCATATCTCTCATCTTCTTAGGTACCTTCATGATGACTCAAATGTCTTTGACCAAGAAGAGTTGGATATCAAGGGTGAAGCGATGTTTCTGGAGTTAGTGATCCGGGATCATCAAGAGAAGGCATTGCGTGAACAAACCATTCCTTTGGTTTGTGTGTTATTGAGGGATGGTGGTTAGTAGAAGAGTACTCGGTAGTGAGATATGAAAATTCATTCCTAGTACCCAGAGTTTTTTTTAGGTTTTTCTTTGATATTTTTTTCTTTTTTGATGTGATGTTTGAACCTTGTTATAGGAAATGATCTATTTTCTTTGGTTTGTGATTTGAGTGGTGTAATGTGTGATAATGTCTTGATATATGAAAAAGGGAGGACCATATTCCTAATAAAGAGGCCATTACTTTGATGCAATTAAAATCATGCGGGTGAGTCAGTGCTTCCCAGAATAGATAGTAGCTTGACATGGAGGATGAAATTACCTGAATAATGTGTTTGTGAGAGTGTGATTCGTCAGTTGTAGCAGTTTTTTTTGGGTTGAGTGGAGTTTGATATAATAGTGAAGTGGTGATGTGGCAGTTTAGTTATATGAGAGGATGTATCTTGTGGTTGTGTAGATATTTATGTGGTCATTTGGGTTGGTTTGTTTAGTTGGGGGTAGCATTTGAAGTATGATGAGATGCTTAATAGGTATCTCGTGGGGTGGCTGTTTGGACCACCTTTTCTCTTGGGCTTGGTTTTGGATTCTTGACAGAGAGAATCATTTTAGAGGAATATTATGTAATGTTTAGCACCTTCCCATTCCATTACTTTGTCGGTTTTGGTTGTTGGTGGTGTTGAGGGGAGGTTCTGGGAGTTTTTGGTGGAGGCTGGAGGTGCAGTAGAAATGTTGCATGAATTACATGTCGTTTAAGTGGATTGCATGACATGAAAGTAGGTTTTATGACTTTCCCAAGGCTAGTTCACAATATTTAGTTTTTTAGTGTTAAATAATAAAAAGTTGATGTGTTTTTTAGTGTAAATTAACTGTAAGGATTACATGACGTGAAAGGGGGTTACATGTTGTGTAATACCCCAATCCAGTGCAGTTTTAAAATTCTCTTTCAGTCAAACCCTCATTCATTAGGTCATGGTTCCTTTTTCCTCTTATTTTGGAAGAACCCTAGGAATATAAAGGTGTTATTAAATCCCTCTTCATCCCTCCATGATCCATTTATCTTAGTGGTTGATCTTCGGTGATCTGTGGTCGATATGTGGTGAGTTCTTCCCCATATATTTGTTGTTTTTCTTCTTTTCTCCTCCCAAGGATCCACTGAAGTTTCATTTCCTTGGTTTGGGGGGAATTTTTCTTATGTTTTTTACCACCCTTTTGTGTGGTGTATGTTAATCTGTATGTCTCTTATGTTTTTGTGGTTTCTGGACAATTTTTTCTTCTCTCTATGGTGCGCAGCAAGTCAAAAAGATTATTTAAGGTAGGATTCGCTTCATTTATCTTTATTTTTGTATTATACATGAGGGGTATTATTTTGTTTACCTATGGATTATAGTAGTTCTAGATTAATTTCAAGATAAATAAATTGTTAAATTTAATTTAAAAAGGAAAATGGGGTTTGATTCGCATTCTTTTATAGCTTTGATATTATTTGTGATATTGTGATTTGTATGGGCTTGATGCCCCACTTAAAATTTTGGTCATTGGGGGATTTGTTTGTGCTTGATATATTTATTGTTTGTTATTATATTTGTATTTGTTGTGATTGTTTGGTATCACCCAAAAATTGAAATTGGTTAAATACTTACACTTGGATAAAGAGATGATTGCCTTGGGATTTTAGTTTGTTTGATAACACCCCTAAATTAATGTAGAATGTGAAAACAAATACCCTTGTAAATTTTTAAAAATGTATCTTGATGCATTGTGATGTGTGTTCATTCTTTTTATATGGAGTTTTGTGGTTATAATGGGATGTGGGATATATGTGGTTGTTTGGCTATGATTTTGGGATGGCTCGGTGATGATACAATGGAGATGTTGAGGTGTTTGTGGTATGTAGTTTCATTGTGCTAGATGAATGAGTAGTAAAGGGATAAATAAATTAATAATTGTTTAATAATGTTTGGAATGGAATGGGTTGGTTTGGTTAAAGTAATGAAAATGGTTAATGAAATATAAAATGGTTGGTTGTGTAGTTAAATGTGGTTGATGCTAAATAATGAAATGAATGGGTGTTAAATGTGGAGGTTATGTGAATCCACATTAGTTTATCATATCTATTCACCTTATGAAATGACTGTTACATATATTAATAATTTCATTTAGAGATAGCAGTAAATGTGACATTGGCGTGAGTTGGTTGTTTTTATGAGAACCCACAGGTTGGAATTTAGTGTTTGGTATCATGTATATATACTTGTATTTTATTTTTGATTTATATATGCACCCAACCCGTGTTGAGGAATATTTGGAGAACACCCACATCATCATGTGGGGGGTGTCTTTCCCAACATCATGGTGGGAGTATGGATGGCTGGATGCTCGCTCTTCTCTAATCCCTCTTCTAGGAAAGGTAGGTATTGAACAAATTGTGATGATTGGAGGTATGTTAGTTCATTAGATGGTGGTTGAGATGTGGTATCCTAGGTGTCTTCAGGATGAGTTGAGATGTGGTATCCTAGGATTCATTAGGATGTTTTGTGATGCAATGTCCCTAGTGTCCTCAGGATGAGTTGTAATGTGTTGTCCCAAGTGTCTTCAGGATGAGATGAGATGTATTCTAAGGCTCATGTGTATGTGGGTGGGATGTTTTTTGGGGACCAAATGTGTATGGGTGGGATGTGTTGTAAGGCCCTGGGGTGTTCGGGCGTGATGTGTTGTGAGGCCCAAGTGTGTGAAGGTGGGATGTGATGTGGTAAATTTGGAATATGTAGGAGCACCATGACATTCATCATTGGGGAGAGGGCTGATAATCAGTGGAAAAGTGGTGCAAGGTACCCTATCATCAATGTTCATTCGTTTATATTATATTATTTGTTTTTCTTTTTTTGGTGAGTGTGCATTGGTGAGTTTGGTATGGTTAGTATACCTATTTAGGTGTTTTTTGGTTCTGTTGTTTTCTCACAGGTGCATTTGTATGCTTCTTTGACATCTTTATGAGATACTTTGGTTTTCTTATTTAGTATACTTGTATGCTCACCCTATTTATATAAAACAATTTTCAGGTTTCCAAGAGGATTTCATAGACCATGTTGGACCTTACTTGCTCGGATCCTTGACAATTGTTGTGTCACTGCTTTAGCTTTCTTTTTTGGGTATTTACATTGAATATATTATTATATTTTCACCAGTTCTATTTATGCATGAATGTGGGATGGTTTTTGGATTTCTTTTTATATTATGTCTTGGGGTTATTGTGGGTGATTCATTCTATATCCTGATATTATTTCTTATAAAGTATAGTGCCTCCCATATTGTGATATTTATACACCCTTAGTGCTAGTCGCCAACCCAGTGCCTACTGAAGGCAGTACTCGGGGGTTATTATCTCCCTTTCTTCATTTCCATCACGGGAGGGGTATTTTTGGAGGGATGGTTTCAATAAATTAATTATAAAAAATCATATTTATTTTAATATATTTAATATCATTTATTTTATATTTCTATTAATTAAATAATTACTGCATCATCTTTGTGTAAGCCTTTAAGGAAATTATTTATTTCATAAATATTAAAATTAAATTACCTTGATGAATATAAACATATTATCTTTTAAATTGTTATTTATTGTTGAAAATATACCATATATAAACCCATATTAAATAAATTAGTTATGAAAAACATTAGTATGACATCTTTGATTATTCATTAAATATAATATTATAAATTTTATACTCTCATCCAAGTGGATTCCAAAGATTATTATTGACACATGTTTGATTTTATTGGACACCCACTCATCCAATCAAATTAGAACATGTTTTAGGTTAATTTTATAATATTTATAATATTATTTTTACCCTTAATTACCTAATTTACCTTTAACCGTGTTAATAGAAAAAATTACTAAAGTTACTATTCATAACGTACAAAAATAAAAGAGACCTATTTAATAAATTTTAAACTAATTATTCCAAATATTAAATCGATTTTTCAAAATTAATAACAAAAAAAATCAAAAATTAATTAAAAATTAATCTAATTGACGGAATGATAAAATGGGTTTTTTAAATAAAAACCTGCAAAATGTTGAAAAGTTTTTATATCAAAATTAATTTGAAATTTATTCCAATGACCTACATTGGATTAACTGATAAAAAATTGGTCTAATTTTAATTTAAAACCATTCAAAAATAAAATTTAAAACTATAAATAAATTTGATGAAAAATCATTTTTCCATTAAAATGCAGTATTTTCACTATTTAATAAAAATGAAACTTATCAAAAAAATACCAAAAATTAAACCAAAGTAAAATTTAAAATTAATATTTCAAATAAGAATTTAATTTTTTCAAATATAACTTATAAATTTTTTAAAATCTAGATTTAAAACAACATCTCCATCAAAAGGCCGTAAAACTGTCTTTTTTGAAAAATACTTCTTTTATGCGTACAAATTGGTTTTTTTCTTATAATATGACTAGAAAATGCATAATATGGATTTTAATAATTATATTTAATATAATATATATATATATATATCATTAATATAATACAAAAAGATTTATTCTTTTATTTATTATTATAAAACACACTTGTTCACATTTAAATAGTTTTTCAGAAAATCTTTTCTTTTTGTTTTAAAACAGTTTTACATTAATTTATAATTATTTGGTTAAATAATTAATTGTATTTATATGTGTAAACCATACTTTCATAATTTAATTAATAATGTTCATTATCACCATTCTAATGACTATGTTATTATGTTAACATTTAAATAATAATATTTAGTTGTTTGTTTAAGCTCGAAGTGGTGTATCATGAATGATATCGAACATGGTATTTTTTCCTTGGGATGTTACATTATCCTAACTTTTGGAAACATAATCCTATTAATTTTAAATTTGTTCATGGTAACCTAAGGTTTGACCTTTCAAATAACCTTTATTTAAATCCAACATCATAAAAAGGATTGATAAAAATTTGACTTTAAAAGAATGAAAGAGAAGTAAAATGGTCACTTTAGATAATAAAATCTAGGGTTCTATATAGGAAAACATGGACTTATAATAGAAAAATAAATTTCAAGTTCTAATGGATAATGATAGAGAACATGGTCATAAGAAAGTTAACAATCTCAAAACCATAAGTCTATGATGGGTTAAAAGTTTACTGTTTTCTTAGTAAGAAAAGTAAATAGATAACATTTTTGTTATAAGATCATTTTCATAGGCTTGAGAAATTATTTTAATTCTTCGAATAAGAACATAATGAAACATACTTAAATGAAAAGTATAGATTCATCTCTTAATCAATTTCCACTGAAAACTCATCTTTTTTCCCAAATGATGAGTATTCAAGATGAATGTTTCACACCTGAAGCACTAGAATCAACTTCTAGAGAATCACCTAACAAAAAATATTAACTATATATTTCTAATATCTTTAAAAAATAACCAAAACCAAAATTTTTACTATAGGATAAGATAATTCTCCAAAAATAATAAATCTTATATGATGAAAAACTACTTCAATATCTAAAATTCAATAGTAATACCCAAAGCTCAACAAAGACCATTCAAATAATAATTATCCATAAAATTCAAAAAAATAATACAAAAATAAAATTGAAACCAAAAATTCAGAAGGATTTGATAAAATATTCTTCCAATAGATTTTTAACAGTTATCTCTAAATAACATTAATTACCCTTAATGTCTCATACTGAAATGTAATTTTCTAAATCACATAATATCCAAGATATTATAATTATTTCCATAAATATACCAAATCACTATAAATCCACAATAATATCATTTATTAATAAAAAATATAATTCAACCTTTTCTTATCAAATAAAATTTCTTAGTATTCTATTTACCTTAATCATATATGGTTCCAAAAACAGTGAATGTATTCCGAAATATAATTAATCACTAAATCACCAAATCATTTTCCAATCCCATGTTAATCTATTAGATAAAATATCAATTCTCAAAATAAAACTATTCTTCATCCATAAAATAATTTAACTAAAAAAATAATCATACTTAATGGGACTTCACGTAAGCCAGTGGTAGGTGATTCACCCTTCTCACACTTCAGTTGTGGATTCAATTGTGACAGCCTTATCAGACGTGATGGGTTGTCACCCATCCTATGGGTTATAATTTTTATAAAAATATATATTTCTTATAATGTTCCCAAAAAATTATAAATTTCTCAAAAAGAACTATAACATGTTTTATGCTCAAAGTTTATCTTATACCTTCTATTTTGTATCCCAAAGGGTAAAAACTCATAATTATCTCAAAAATATATGACTTCAAAAATATAGTTATTCACCTTAAAATTTCATAATTTAATGCCTAAAAAATGGGTTTATAAAAAAATGAACTTCTGATCAAGCTTAAAATTATAAACCCCTGATTATATATCTAAATTTTATGAAAACATCCTAATCTCCAAAGTTTTCTAAACCCTACTCTTATACCAACTATCAGGACTCAACCTTTAATAAAACTTATTCTGATTATTGTAAAACTAGAAATAATTTTCTTTCCCTAAATATATTCTAGTTTTATAATTTTATATAATTATGAAAATATCTTAAATATTAAACCCATACATTATAAGTTAACACTTATATTCAGTATCCATTTGTTTATAAAACAAAAATATTTAAAATAAAAAATGATTTTTAATGCTCATATATCTTCACAATTTTCCATTGATATCATACTTGTTACAATTATTCCTTAAACCCTATGACAAAATAATTAAAACTTTTTATGATCACAATATCTTAGTAAGGGACATAAAATAAAGGAAATTATTATTCTTGTGAAAACCCATAAAACATTTCCTTAAAAAATATATTTTTACCCTAAAAGTGGATCATCATTTCCAAAAGATCATACATACCTTTTAAAAATCCAAAATATTTCTTCAAAACTCATAATAAAGTATATAAATGATAATTAGGTAACTTTGGATATATTTATACTCAAATGGAATAACCATGAAGTTGACTTCCTTACATGTCACTTTTGTAAATGGAATAACCATACAGTCAGCCCATACTCAATGCATCAAAGGTTATAACATAACCACCCATCCTTGGTTTATCATGGAACCAACCATAATTTGTTTATCACATTACCACTCTTAAAATTTCCATTTACCACTATATAATCATAAGATATAAAATCCTTCAATTTTCAACACATGACTCATAAAATTTAATTTTCACTCATAATAAAATATTTCAAGTTATATAAATAATCAATCCATTTTCAAAACCCATTTTAAATATCAAAAAACAAAAAAGTTAAATTAGTTTTTATTTTTATTCTAAAAAAATAAAGGATTGTATTGGAATCCAAATATCAAATAATGTTCATGGCGGTAGAGAATTTGTAGTAATATTATATATTAAAAAGAACATTCCTTTTGTTGTTTGTAAAGAAAGAGGAACGATCCATACATAAAACATAAAAAGATTCCTTTTGGAAAAAATTTTAATTAAATTAAAAAATAGACATAAAATTTCCTTCATAATTATTTTATTAAATAAAAATATAAAATAATACCAAGAATACTGACATAGAGGAAAATATTTTGAAATTAAATCTTTAAACATTTAAAAGAATATTTCTAAATCAATATGTCCCATACCATTTTGAATCATTTGAATCATAATACCTATGAAATAATAAAATCCAATGCATCATTAAATAAAAATTTAATAAATAAATTCATGAATTTCTAAAGGACCATATATACACCTCATAAAAGAAGGTGGGTGTAAAATGTAAAAATATGTCTCAATGAAAAGGGGATTGGGATGAAGTCCATTACTTTCAGTCTGGTTCATCACATATATTGTTTATCTTATTTGATAATAAACTTATGTTAATATTTAATTTATTGAGAAAAAAATTCATGTTTATTATTCCTTTTATATCACTTATTACCAGGTTATAAAAATTACTTAATTATTTATGTTCACCTCAGATGTTTTTGACAATATTCTATACATGAGTCCAAAATGACATCGGTAAGTCGAATATAGTCAAAGAGGTCATCATTCCCTCATATCCAAAATAATATTCATGACATGGTTATAATTTTTATACAAAAATTATACTTCTAAATCAATCCATTATGTATGGTTATGAAAAATGAACTATGTTATAACCATAGAGATGATAGGTCGTACATATGTATAAGTAACATTTCCATTTTTCAATGATTATTATGTAAAGAAGGAAAGTATTATTTTATATTTATAGAATGATCAAATTTATTACTAAAATAACATTAATCATTTAAATATACTTATTAATATCATCTATGTTATGTGGTGATAAAAAAAGAATCACATCGCTTCGTGAAGGTGATAGTTCACACGTACGCACGAATGATGTTATCATTTTAATGTGCATGGAAAGGTAAGGAATTAAATGATATATTATTATTTATTAATTATAAATATTTCATTAATATCATATATAAATATTAATTCCATAATTATAAATATTCTTGGGAGATGGTGATGGAAAATGAATTATATCGGCATGTGAGGTGGTAGTCTGTTGTACGCACGAAAGATTAATTCTTTTCCCATTTGATAGAAGTGGAGATGGATTTTTATGGTTATATTTTTATTATAAAATTTAATTATTTTAGGATATTTTAGTTATTATATCATCATTTTTGAATAATATTTCAATTAAATTAATGAATAAATAAAATAGAAATATTTGATTAAAATAATACCTCTTCTTCAGATGATCTCCTTTTCTTGGCGCCTTAAGAGCACTAAGGGTGGTGTTATGCCTAAAATAAGATCACTAGAATGTGGTTAGGGATTATAGAAACGTATATGGGTAGATATTGGCCAAAAAAATAGGTTTTTAATTGTTATTAATAGTGAAGAAGATGTGCCCTTTTATAAGAGAGGGAAGGGTTACTCTTGGAAATGTTCAAAATATTAAATTATTATAAATTAATTTTATTATTAAAATGCATATGAACATATTAATTTTGAATATAGGATGGGTTCTCGTCTGAATACACATATTCAATGATAATTAGACATGTTTTTACTATTTTTTTTAACCCTTATCATTTTTTAACCCTTATTTAACCCTTTTAATTTTTATCGTGATATCATGTAATTTACACTTTGAGGGTTAATATAATTACTATAAAATGAAAAGTGATAAAAAAATGGGTAATTTATGAAATTTTAATAATTATCACAATTATTTTTATGAATTTTAGTTTTTAATTAATTTTATATTATTTAATAAAATATTATTTATTTTAAAATATCATTAAATTTTGACATTATTCATTACTTAACTTTTTAAAAATATCACAACATGATAACTAAAAAAAATTATTTTAACTCATAAATAACATGTCAAGTTCATCTTAAAAATTTGTGTGTTACATTAATTATAAAAAATTATATTTATTTTAATATTTTTAATATCATTTATTTGATATTTCTATTAATTAAAAAATTATTGCATCATCATAATGTAAGCCTTTAAGGTAATTATTTATTTCCTAAAAGTTGAAAATAAATTACCATGATGAAGATAAAAATATTATATTTAAAATTAACATTTATATTCTAAAATTTCTCCTATATAACCCCATATTAAAATGTTATAGTTATGGAAAACATGAGTATGGAATCTTTGATTTTTCTTTAAATAAAATATTATAAATGTCATACTCTCATAGAAGTGGATTATAAAGGTTATAATTTCATCTCAAAAATTCTTTTGTTCTACACAGAATCATACAATGAAATTATGACAACTTTTAGTATAATTTTATAATATTTATAATATTATTTTTACCCTTAATTACTTGATTTACCTTTAACCGTGTTAATAAAAAAATTGCTAAAGTTACTATCTATAATGTACAAAAATAAAATGGACCTATTTAATAAATTTATACCTTATTATTATAAATATTAAAAAAATTTAAAATTCAAAACATTCAAATTCAGAAATTAATTAAAAAATGAAGTCATTGGCAGAACGAGAAAAATGGTTTTTAAAGCAAAAACCTTCAAAAGATTGAACTATTTTTAAATCCAAATTCAATGTGAAATTTATTCCAATTTTCATAATTATATTATATTTTTAAAAATTTATCTAATAATTCTTTAAAATCACTCAAAAATGTAATTCAATACTATAAATAAATTCGATGAAAAAATAATTTCAATTAAAATGCAGTAATTTTACCTATTCATCAAAAATTGAAACTTATCAAAAAATAATAATTATACCAAAGTAAATTTTGATATTATTATTTCAAATAAGAATTTTATTTTTTCAAATAGAATTTATAAAAGTGTTGAAAATTAGATTTAAAAAAAGTGCACCATTTAAAGGCGGTAAAATGTCCTTTTTAGAAAAATACTTCTTTACGTGTAAAATTTGGAATTGTTATTATATCATGACTATAAATCACATAAGATTAATTTGAAACATTATGTTGAATATTATATATATATATATATATATATATTTCATTTATATAATCCAACAAGAGTGATTTGATTGTTTATTAGTACAAAACACACATGTGTACATTTAAATAGTTTTTTTAAAAACATTTCCTTTTATTTTATAAATAGTTTTATATTCATTTATAATTAATTGGTCAAATAATTAATTATATATTTCTTTGTAAATCATATTTTTGCAATTCAATTAATAATGCTCATTCCTGTCATTCTAACGGTTAGGTTATAATGGTAACATGTAAATAAAAATATTTAGTTGTTTGCTTAAGCTCTGTGATGTATCATATATTATATCAAACATAGTATTTATTTTTCTAAAAACTCATTATATTACAATTTTATTATACATAATTTTTTTTGTTTTAAAATTGGGTTAATCTAAAAATTGTTTTAAAGAGCATAATACTTCTCTATATTAATTAATTAAAAAGAACTATTGAGAAACATTTTAAATGAAAGTTATTGATTATATATCAATAAATATTAATTGAGATTCATTAAATTGTTATTATTACCAGTAACATTAATATGAAATCATGTTTTTCTTAAAAAATACACCTCTCAAAAACCCACTTTCTCTTCACGTCTTCAGGTTTAATTTTAAATTATATTTTTCCACTTCTATGAATTAAATTTGTTAAAATGGATTACATATATTGAATCAGTGTAATTTATATTATATAATAATCTCAACTTAATTTTTTATCATAATGAATACCGAAAATAGAAAAATTAATTATCACAATTAAGGTAAAATGGGTTTATCAGGGTTAAACTTAGAAGATAAGGATACTTTTTCCAATTAATCAAGTCAAAAACCTATTGGATATAAATATTTCGATATTATACTTCCCAATTTCTAATATATGGTCATATTTAAGCTTTTTTCATGGAAATTACTTTATAAATTTGGATTCTTTTTGGAAATTTAAAAGTAGTTTCCATGTGGGTTCCTTTCCCCGATTATAAAAAGTCACCCCTCTTCTACCCTATTCACACATTCAAATCCATTTTTCTAGGAAAATGCCTCCCCAAATGCATTCCTAAATTCCCTCCCCATTAAATAGAGAACGTATTTTGATCATAAATCCATCACAAGAAAGATTTTGGTTCTAAACTAAGGAGGTAGTCCAAAGAAGAGGCATTGTACTTAAATGTGCATTTTTATTTTATTTATCATTCAACCTCCTTAAAATATTATTCAATTATTCTTATATAATAAATTAGTATCTCCAATATACATAGAAGTTACTATCTTAATTCCATAACCTAAATCCATTCTATCTTCTATCAAATGGGATATTAAATCATTATTAGTGGGTACAATATACTACTGCTTCATGAACCGATGTCATTTTTTTTTCATCATCGCTTCACACAGCTTGTTTTAATGATGCGTTTAAAGTGTGTTTATATATATATATGTGTGTGTGTGTGTTTGTGTGTGTTTGTGTGTGTTTTTATGATATTCATATCATATTTATAATTATGGAGTTATGATATCTTATATACCTTCTTACTTTCCATTTCGTGAGGGATATGATAACGTCGCTTGTGTGTACGACAGACTACCGCCTCACGAAGCAATGTGATTCGTTACTCGCTAACATTTTACATGGAAGGAAATA
Organism: Viscum album; assembly: GCA_963277665.1. NCBI lineage: Eukaryota > Viridiplantae > Streptophyta > Magnoliopsida > Santalales > Viscaceae > Viscum > Viscum album. The sequence continues at coordinate 222,774,001 of OY728147.1, forward strand.
ATTATAATTTTAAAAAATAAATGTTATATAAATGAAATAATTTCTAAATCCATGAAATATTTATCATTCCAAAAAGATAATATATCATTTTTTTCTAACACTAAAAAATTTTAATGTCATTCATGTGTACGTGTGGACTACCACCTCTATAAAGCGAAGTGACTATTTTTTCATCACTAAATAGTATGTATGATGTATATAAGTATATTTAAAGAAATTATGTTGTGTTTATGAAATTATTTTCACTATTTAAATATAAAATAATACATACCTTCTTTCTATAATGATCATTGAAAAATAGAGACTTTACTTATACGTGTGTTTGGCCATTCGTCTCCATGATCGTATCATAGTTCATTTTTCATAATTGTGTTTAATTATTGTATTTAAAAGTATAATTTATGAAGAAATTTTATATTTATTTCATGATTATTATTCTGGATATGTTGAAATTATGACATGTTTGACAAAGGTCAATACACCAAATCTGTTTTGAAACCATGAACCGAACATGCTCAAAACACCTGACATAGACTTAACTAATTAAGTATTTAAATATGTTATTAAAATAAAAAATGATTTAATTATAAGGTATTAAACTTTTAAAATGTTATTAATAAATTAAATAATTTATATAATCATATTATGTTGGAGTTAACGTACACACATAAAAAGTATGGACTCGATCTAAGGGTTTTCTCATCTCACTTTTTTATTTCTGTGAGACATATGCCATATTAACCACTTATTTTTATTGTGTGGTGTATATAATAACCAAGAATGTATTATATTTTTATTTTTATGAAATTATTTTTATTTCAAAATCTATATGATTTTCTATCTTTCACGGGGTCTTGATTCTAAGATTACCAAGGCCGTAAGGTTTTTCGTCTCAATTTTGTTCATTGAGGCATATTTTATTGTTGTGCACATAAGTAATTTATATGGTGTATATAATTCCCCTTGTATATTAAATATCATGAATCCTTTATAAATTATTTTATTTTAAGTTTCTATTCAAAATATTTCATCAAATGGGATTTGAAATGGAAGTCACCAAGTGGTAAAGAATTTAGTAACTCAATTTCTTTTCAATGGGTTATATTACTTCTCTATTGTATTTTATATTCTAATATTATTTGTTTAATGACTTTTTAATATATTATGTTGTGTTTCAAAAAAATTATGTGTATTTAAAATAGATACACATAATCTATTCATTGATTAATTATCAAATTCGATTGCATGATTTTTTTATTTTTATTCATCTAGAATTATCTTTCTTTGAGACATATGTTAATGATATACACCTATATGCATTTTTAAGGTGTATATACTGACATTTTGAAATTTTATTTAATGAATATAATTAATTTCTTGATATTTATAGTTTGATTTCAAGTTATTACTTCATGGGGCTTACAATTGAAGAGTTACCAAAGTGAAAAATGTTTTACATTACAAACTCTTTCTTTTAAGGCTGTTTATGTTCAAGGTTTGTTTGGAGGAAATCATATGTTCTTTTTTTATTAAACCATATATATTTAATAACTATTGGTCATGAATATTTTTAACATGATTTATTCCCATTTATTTTCTTATTTATTATAGTGACATTGATAAAGTCATTTTTAAGTGATAACGATCTTGTATTTTCTTTTAGATCGGTTATCTTTCTTTTCCATATCCATGTTTTCTAAAAAAATCAAAAAAAAATTTCCCTTAAAATAAAAGATTTTAATTTAATTTTGCATGATATTTAACCTTATTTTAAAATATTTTAAAAGTAAATTTCTTAATTTTTTTTAAATGGGTCACTTTTTGACTCCCTTTTAAAAAAATGTTTTGAAAAGAATGTTTTTTAACATTTATGACATGAAAAAAATTTCTCGCCATCATGTACATTATTTTTATTTAAGTTTATTTTACATATTTCTAAAGTTTTCTTAAAATAAAACTATTTTTTCAATATTTTATGAATTTTTAATTTATAAAACTGATTTCCAAAATGAAAATATTATTTTCCTCAAAAATGATTTTAATGATATTTTAATGGTATTTCCATTCATCAACATCAATAACCCATTTTTACCTATGATCCAATGAAGATATTTTGTAATGATACTATCATAATTCTTTATTTGTATGTATTTTGATTATTTCAATGATATTTTCATGTAACCCATTTCTTTTCCATGGGTTAATCATATTTCCAAGTGACTGTTATATAACCCATTCTTTTTTGACAGGTTAATCACGTTTCAAATAGATTGTTTTGAAAACCATTTATTTTCCATGGTTTAATCATGTTTCAAATAGAGTTTTTTTAACCGATTTGTTTTCCATGATTTAATCATGTTTCAAAGATATTTTTATATAACTCATTTCTTTTCTATAGGTTAATAAAGTTTTTAAAAGAATGAAGGTTGTTTATTTGATTTTATAATGAAATGTAAGCTATATGTAATTTATTCAAGTTTTTGTTCTTAAATATTATATAATATGGGTGAAAAGATGTAGAACCTAGTAAAATAGATATATATTATATGATGGGTTCACCCAGATAGCATCGGGTGAGCCCGATATAGCTTATATGATGGGTGTGCCTAGATAGCATCGGGTGATCCCGATATAGCTTATATAGTAGGTGATTCTATATAGTGATCCAATGAATTAGGTAATTATTATGTTATATAGGGAATTATATTGGAAGTTTTTCATATTTTTATTCTAATTGTAAGAGTTTTATAAGTGTGATATGATAATAATTTTCCAAGATAACACTATATTTTATCGATGCTTTTTATAGGTTTTTAATGTTTCTTATGATCAAGATTGATATCACATGTATCATGATTATTAATTTTGATAATTATTTCCTTTATTAAAGACTTATTACATGTGTTCATGTTTTATGATCTAGGTAATTATGGGTATGAATATTCTTATGTTTTTCTCATGCACTCTGATTGTGTCACCATACCCTTATGCTCTTCGTATGCTCACTAATGGAATTAAATTATTAATGCATATGTTTACCCTTAATAAGAATTTTATCTAAACCATATTATGTTTCATTTTCCCTTGGTAACTAATAATTATGGTAAATAAATTATGGATAAAATGGATTTCATTTGGATGATTATGATGACTTAATGTGAAATAAGAAAAGCTAGATTAAGTGGGATAAATGCTCATTTAAAGAAAAGGGTGTTGTGTATGTAAGAGTTTTTCACAATTATTCAAAAATATAAACCTAAAATATCTTTGAGAATGTATGTTATAAAATATTTAATTTTTATATTGTAATTTTGGGATGGAAATAACTATGTCACATTTAGAAATATAAATTTCATGTTTTTAGCACTAGATTCAGGAGTGCGAGTTCATGGATATTATGGTTTCTTTCAAAGGTGGATTTAAATAAATTTGGATATTTTGATGGTTTAATGTGATTATTTTATGTGAGTTTATCTTCATATTTATGGATACCATCATTGGTCTATAATATTTAGAATGATCATAAGTTTAAAGTCTTAGACACCCCCGTGAGGTTTCAATAAATGAGATCATAATGTGATTAATGACATTTTAGGAGACATTTTATTTGGTTTAAGTATGTTTAAATATTTGGATTAACATAAAGAATTAATTTAATTTTTTGGGATATTTGTTTTAAGGTTTTGATAACTTTTATGTCTTATATGATCTTGGATATTGAGGTAATTATGGGAACATAAGTTTTATCATATAGATAACCAAGTGATTGGTAAAAGATTTGGTGACTAAGTGATTAATGATATTTCAAAAAGATATATCTATATCTTTGGATATGAAATTTGAAAGGTATGAGATATAATTTTAGGTTATAACACTCTTTAATTTTAAGGTTAATTAGGAATTATTTACTTTGAACAATGGTTATTACTATTGAATTTTGGATATTAATATATTATATCATTATATTAAGGTATACTCTTTTTGGGAATTATCTTAACATGTTATAACCATTTTGGTAAATTTATAAAGATGGGTGGAATATATGTTTATCCCTTTTAGGATTATATGATTGTATAAAAGTTATTTCTTAATGCTTTAGGAATAAAAAATAAAATTCATCTTGAATAGTCATTATTTAGAGAAAAAGATAATATTGTGGTGGAGAATCATTAAATAAATAAATTTCAACTTATCAATTAAGTATATTTCATTTTTTCCTTCTTGTAGTTCATAAAGAATTCCTAAACCCTGTGAAAATGATCTTTAAATAAAATGTTGTCATATTAATATCATTTCTGAGGATATTAATGACCATGTTCACACCTCTTTAGTTAATGGTTATGAGTTCCTTAATTTTCTATTGATCATTTTCTTTCATATGATCAATTATATTTATCAATATCCATAATTATTTATGCTTTTATTCCATGTCCAAATATTCACTTCCCACCTATATTATCTGACTTGTTAACCTAGTATGTGTTATTCCAGATAACCCTCATACTTTCCTTTCTCACTTATCAAACAGATGTTTTATCAAATCTTTTTATGATGTGGGTTTCGAACACAGGTATATTTTTTAAAAATTTAAAACTTTTTATTACCTAGTTCAAGATCAAATTATTAGGACACAATTTATTAAAGGGGTGAGGATGTCACACCAAAAGATTTTAAAAGAAGAAAATTATCTTCAATATCATATATGATATGAAACACTGATCTTAGATGAGAATGAAACACCCAAATACATTATTATATATTTATTGTTAAATAAATTTAATCTATTTGATATCTTTTGGTACATGCAACACTAGGATTTTTGTGTTTGATAGCGTATACAACTCTCAACACCAAGCTTAAAATACCTAAGAAATATATAACTTTTATAACATGGACATTAAATTTTGAAGTATAAATAGTGTTAACAAAATTATGGAACATATATATACATATATATTTCCTAATAAATATAAACAATTTATAAATTCTTAGAAAATAATCAATCAATTTTTAGTAAAGTAATTTTATTCTTCAAAAAAATGTTTTCCTCAAAATGTTTTTTATTTATTTTCATGAACCAAATATTATAATTAATTTTTAAAACATTCTAAAAAAATTATTTTATAACATTAAATTTATTTTTAAAATCATCATTTTTAAAAAACATGGGGTGGAGTTTTGGGTTTTTTTAGAAAATATTTGTTTTTTAGTGAATATTGAAAAATACTAATTTTTTGTAAAACTACCATTTATTTTCAATAAATCAAGAAACTTAAAAGTACCATTATATTTTAAATATTATTTAAAGTAATATAAGTATTATCTAGTAATATTTAATCCACCAAATTAAATTTGAATCATCATTATAATGGATTTAGGAATAAGTAAATTTTAATGTTTAAAACAGTTTTGTCTGAAAATTGTTTTAAAGTGCATAATGTTACTCCATTTTCATTAATTAAAAAATCCTGATGAGGAAATTTTTAGATTAAATTTATATATTATATACCAATAAATATTAATTTATATTAATTATATGATTATTATTAGTCATAGAGTTAATATAAACTCATTTTTTCTAGAAAAAAATATATATTATGTGTTTTGGGGTACAATTACATTAAACTCCCACACACTACACACACAGGCAGGAAAGGTAGGAAATATCCTCTAAGGGATATCCTAATCATCAAAAAATTATTTATTCATTACATTTTTTTAATTCCTATTGGGAATGAACATCAATACGTGGCCCAAAGGCCCAGTGTAGGGTCATGCCTGCATCATACTGCTTGAGTCATCAGGCCTGTGTCACCGCCTGCATCAGCACATGTGTCACCACCTGCCTCCGAAAATTTAATCCCACAAGGATTTGAACCTAGGTATGATGTAGGATTACAGGGAACCTTTATCACTTGAACAATCCCCCAACTTCTTTTCTTGAAAAATACACTTCTTGAAAATCGGTTTTTTCTTCACGTCTACGACTTTAATTTCAAATTATAATTTTTCACTTATATGAATATATTTTTTGTAAAATAGATTAAATATTTAGAATAGTTATAATTTATATTATTTAATAAGTTCAATTTAATTATTTAACATAATGAATACTAAAAACACTAAAAAATAATTACCGTAGTTAAGCTAAAAATGGGTTTACTAGGGGTTAAACTAAAAATATAAGTGTATGTTTTCCAATTAAACATATAAAATACTATTTTATGGAAATATCTCAATATTATCCATACCAAGATATAATATATGGTCATTTTGGATAATTTTTCTTTGGAATTACATTATCATTTAGTATTCTTTTGGGAAATTTCTAAATAGTTTCCATGTGGGTTCATTTCCTCGCTTATAAAAGGTCGACCCATATCCTCTTCTATTCATGCCTTAATGGACCTTTTTATTGGATAATGCCTACCCAAATTTCTTCCTAATTTATTTATCTATGAATTATATCCCTTATATTAATCATAAATATATTTTAATATTGATTTTGGTGCTAAACTAATGAGGTTGTCTAAAGAAGAGGTATCATGCTTAAACGTGAATTTTTATTTCATTTATTCCTCCAAATTATTAAAATATTAATAAATTATTATGTTATAATAAAAACTTTATATCCTATTAACTAGGATTTTATTATGTTAATTTTATATACTAAATATATCTTCTCTTACATAAAATGAGATATGAAATCATTATTTGTGTATACGTGGTACTACCACCTCCCGAACCGATGTCATTCATTTTTCATCATCGCCTCTCGAAAATTTTTATAATGATGGATTTAAAGTATATATATATGATATTTGTAACATATTTATACTCATGGAGTTATTATATTACATATAACTTCATAATTTCCATTTCGTGATGGATACGATATGGTTGCCCATGTGTATAGTGAACTACCACCTCGCAAAGCGATTTGACTCGTTATTCAATAACAATTTACATGGAAGGTAATAAGGATAATGTTAATGAATATATGTTATATACATGAAATAATTATCATATTTATGACATATTTACCATTATTAAAAAATAATATATCATTTTATTTCTTATACTGAAAAATGATAATGTCGTTCGTGCTTACGCGTCGACTACCACGTCCACAAGGAGATGTGACTCTTTTTTCATCACTAAATTACATAGAATATTTATATATGTATATTTATAGAATTAATATGGTATTTATGATAATAATATCATTATTTAAATATAAAATATTACATACCTTATTTTTATAATGATCATTGAAAAATGGAAATGTGACTCATGCATACGTACGATCTACCATCTCCATGATCGTAACATAGTTCATTTTTCATAACCATAATTAATGATTGGTTTTAAAAGTATAATTGATTAATAATTTTGATAATAATTTCATTATTATTATTCTTTAGATGCTTAAATAATGACCTCTTTGACCATGTTCAACACACAAAATCCATTTTGAAACAATGAACAGAACATACTCAAAACACCTAACATGAACTTTAAGTGATAAAATACTTAAATATGTTACTAAAATAAAAAAAATTATGACCAAGTTTTTTATTGGTTTTCTATGAATAAAATGTGAGTTAATATGAAGTATTGATAAATATGACAATTTTTGAAGTTCTCTTAAATGTTTAACACATTCCCAAGGAATTTTCATGTTGCTACAATAAGTAGAAGACCATTAAATTACTTATTTTTTATAAAGTGGAATATGAATTATTTAAAGAAGAAGGAAATTAAAAAATATGAGTTCATATATATTTTTCATGAATATTTTGTGAAGATGATTCATGGGTTGGCATTTTTTTCATTGGGAAATTCTTTGAAATATATTTTAAACTTATAATTCTTCTAAGTATTTTTGGTATAAACTTATATTGAAAAGATAGCCAGCCTACAATCTAACCTAGGCTTGGATCGACCAAGGTCACATGTGGTATAAGAGTCTTCCACACTCAAGGGAACCATCCTAGGTCATCATATAGGTGGTAGAGGAGTGGGACCATGTGTAAGGCTTTTAGAAGAAAATGGGAGAGAGGCGGCACCACTGTGCGGATCAGCACACTGACAAAGAAAGCTAGTTTAGGGAGGAGCCGATGGGGTTTGGGAATAGAACCCATTACCTGGTTCTAGAGAGTTTATGTCATGAATTTAGTAATGAATTGTGTCATTAACCAATATATAATTATATGTGGGATTTGGGGATTCTTCATCACTGTTTATCTATCTTAAAAAAGACAAACATAATTAGGGATATTTGATCCGCTCGATCATTCCAATCTAGACTTTCTGATCAAGACATATGTTTTCTTCCCCCTCCAATGGTCCAATAATCTAAATATCATGGATCTTACACCATTTTTGAGCCACAAATATCATGTCCAAATTTCCATGAGTCAAATAGATAGCCATGACGAAATCTTAAATTCTATATGAGTATGAAACATTTATTGAAAAGAAAATTCATCCAATTCTATAAATAAAAAGATGGATTATAAATCCATAATTATTTATTGATAAATTAGAGTGGTTTATTAATGTAAATTACGGGTTTAAAGAAAATGTGTTATTGAAATTTGGCATGGATACAACTCCACATTTCATGAATGAAAATATAATGAAGTGGCTGCGTGAATGAGATGTGTGCTATGGGTATTCAAAATGAATATTTCATGGTATATTTTTTAACCGTGTGAACAATGGTTATGTATGAGTCTTTAATAATTTTATTTCCTTTATGAAGAAAGAGGAAACCTGAGCTTTAGGTTGATGATAATATTCCATGGGTATTCTGAAATAAATTTACCACATGGAGGAGTTAAGTTTGATATTCTTTTGGTATTTGAAATGCATGAATGCATGCATCAGGTGTGAGATGAAAGAATAAAAACCTCAATCCTTTGTGTGTTCAAAGATAGAAGCTACTCCATGTGAATAATGAGTTGTAGTATTTGTTTTTATAGCCTGTCAAGAATATATTTATATATTTATTGATCCTGTAGGTATTTGAGAAGAACCACATGATTTATAAAGTCTCACTACCTCCGTGAATTAAGGAAATTAGTATTTTACACATTGAATTTTGTGCATGAATTCATGAAAAGGGTTATCTGTGGCCTTAAAAAAGTCACATTAGAAGAAGATAACCTCTTAGTTTGATATTGTGTATGTAGTATAATATAAACCTTAGGTATACATTTCATGAAGAATGAATACCCCACAAGGGTATTCAAATAAGCATGAAATAAATACCCACTAACTCATTCGGGTATTTCAAATAAGTATTAATGAATAAATACATAATCATTATTTATTGGGGTATTTAAATTGAGCACAAAATATAATACCCAACAATTTTCCTTCAGGTATTATTGTTTGAAGGAATAAATGAAATTAAATGCTTTTAATTAATAGAATATTTAATTGAGTATTTAAATGGAGAATTTAAATCATGGAATAATAGATATTCCTTGCACCACAATTATTTTTTATAAATATTTTCATGCAAGGGATTTGAAAAATTTATGTAATTTCAATATCCTTTGAGATCCAAATACATTTTTGGTATCTAAGATAGAAATATTTTGAAGTCCGGAGCCTTTATGGAAAAAGTACCAAGAGTTCCTGAACATTAAAAGATTAATGAGAATCCAGATTGCACCAAATAAATAAGGAGTCTCAAGACCATCATTTTAGAGACCTGGTTTTCTCCTTGTAATACTTTGGAATATTTCTATATATATTTCTAGAGCTAGGCATTGAGATGGAGTGCAATTACAAGGACTGGTGTTCCTGAAATAAATTTTATAAAAATATTAAGTATTTTTATACCATTTATTCAATGGAAATAGAATAACTCTCAAACAGTAGCTTGGATCAGATATTCGAGGTCACAGTTGAGTCTGAAACATGATGTTTACCCTAGGCATGGTATAATTGAGAGGGTGTAGGAATTTCAGGTTCCGTGATGAGCGGAGCTCCTATAAAATGAAATTTAGGGATTTAAAATTAGGTTTATCCCTAATCACTTATCTCTCTAAATAATCTCTCTATTATATTTTCCCTCCTCTCTCAACCATTTATCCTCTATTCTTCAATGAATCATGAGAGACCTCAATGAAACTCTGACAGATCGCAACGAAAGTGATAAGAATGCGTTTTAGAATTGTAACATAAAAAATCTACGTATGATTATTCCATTTTAGCTTCTGATTAATGTTTGTTGATTGAAAATTATTCATTGGATAATTGTATCATCTATTTGATTATCTTCATCGATGGTCACACTAACACATCCATCAATCCATGTTGGAAATCTATTTGTTCATTGTGCTCTTGGCCCGTTCTTTGGGTTCTTCAATGTTTATTCTTGGACATTCCAAATATTCAATGGATCATTCAGAAAAGCTGAATTCTATGAAGAGGTTGACCCAAGGATCATAGAACTGGTCTTAAAATAACTTTCATACATTTGGTGGAGTCGCGGTGGTCCGTGGAAGGGACCACAGGAGGGCTTCCGACCGGCGGCAGTGTATAGCGGCGGCGGGCTGTGTGGAGGCGGCGGATGGAGGTGGGGCTGACAAGTGGGTTGGTGATCAAGGCAGTTGAGACTTGACCAATATGGTGGCATCGAAGCAGTGGTGGACTAGGTGGAGAATGGATGGGCATGTGTTGTCTGTCAGGATGATGATCTGGAGTGCAAGGTCAATGAGCACAGGAGGTTGGGTGGCAGGCGGTCTCACGGGGTGATCAAAGCAGGGAGCACAAGATAGGAAATGTGGGGGACTGCATTGACGAGGGGGTTTTTGGTCAACAGGCCAGCGAGGTGAGGGGAGTGGGCGAGCAAAACAGACCGCACCAGCCCTGGCGGGTGGGTCCGACTAGAATGGGCCAAATTGGTTTGAGTTGGACCCATACGACTTTAAAAAGTTGTATCTTCTAATTTGGGGGGTCCAATTAACATGCCATCAGCGGCCATGCATTTCTCTCGTTGAGAAAAATATTTTTAGAGAATTTAGGGACTTGTAAGACTCGCTCTCTAGGTTCGGTTTCATGAAACACCTAATTTTAATAATAATAATATAGTTTTTATTATTTGGGGCTCTTATATAGGACCTATCCTCTAAACGGGAAGTCCATTTGATTTGCGATCAGCAGCGGTGCGATCCTAGTTTTTGTGTATAATTTTCAAGACCACTTCCAAGTGTCTAGACCAAACTTGAGGTGTGGGACCCACGAGGCCCAGTTCTAATGTATTGTAGTGAAATTCTGCTTTATCTACAGGTACCCGTTTTGGTTGAATGAGTAAATGATCTCATGTGTTTTTTCTATAAGGATCGCAATATCGAAATACATATAATTGCTTCAGGATAGAGGTGTGGGCCCCATGAAACTTCATTCCATCATAATGTAGCGATGTGGAATGTTTCCATATGATGTCCATTTGAGGTGAATGAATATTTTATCTTTCATGTTTTTCTGAAAGAATCACAACCGTGTGATCCTTTTTGATGTGCAGAGCCATATTCGTGATCATATTAATTGTGAAAAAGTGAAAAGAATCTCGATGGAAGATCCTTCTGTTGTGTTTGAAGAGAACCCATATCTTAGGTCAATATTGAATCTTATGAGAGTGGACAAGATGTATAAAAATATGTGGTCACATGTTTTGGGGCCGTTTGATGAGGCGTGTTAGTAATTTACTTTTTTGGCCCCTAGGATCAAAAATGAGAATCGTGGTCTCACCGGCCTTTTGACTAGATGTTCCATGTACTATGGTAGTACAATGGCATACCTAGGGGTAGTTGTTCATAATTTAGTACCCAATAATGGCTAGGTACATGGCCAGGTGGTGAGGAGGGGTCTCACGTCATATAGGCCCCAGACACACCATGTACCACTTTATGAATATTATATCTCTCATATATCCTTCTTCTAGACTCAAATTATGGCCCATGAGTAGCATATATTGTGTGTCTTTCCACGTATAATGTGATGGTTCCTTCCATAGTGGCTTTGAAGATGCGATGTGAGATGCTCTAGTTGTGATGCCTACCCAGGGTGGTACCCGTTGATTGTGGAGTCGTTTTTACAATAGGCACCATTCAATAGGGATGGCCAATGTGGTTACTTGGTGCTTTTTAAGGGGTTTCCATCCAACATGGATTGCCATTGTGGTTCCTCGGTGCTTTCTGATAGGTTACCAACTAGAAGGGATGTCCAGTGTGGTTCTTCGATGCTTTCTAAGAGGTTACCATCCAATAGGGATGGCTAGTGTGGTTTTTGGATTACCTGTAATTGGGTTGGTTAGTGGTCATCAATGGTAGTTCTGTGGCTTACCTATAGTTGGGATAGGTAGTAGTCCCTAATGGTAGTTTCCGAGCTTACCTCCAATTAGGATGGGCAGTGGTCATTGATAGTAGTTTCTAGGCTTACCTCCAGCTAGGTTAGGTAGTGGTCCCTGATGGTAGTTTTTGGGCTTACCTCTAGATGGGCTGGGAAGTGGTCCCCAATGGCACTTTTCAGGCTTACCTCCAACCGGGCTAGGTAGTAGTCCCTGATGCCACTTCCTAGCTTACCCTCTAGTTGGATAATATCAAGGTGCGGTGATTGAGTCCCTTTGAATTGTAGTTCAGAGAAGATGTATGGGATGCTGTGCATTGATGGTGGTTACTTCTAGAACTATTGTATACTAAATTTATTAGGCTGAGCTATGAGATGGAGATCTCATTACTCTCTCATTTGGGTTTCTTTGACTAATCATCTATATAAACATATATATTCTTTTTCTAGTGGTCACTCATTGGGTTTTGGTTACTCTCCTTCTAGGAGAGCTAAAGACTCATGGGGTATTCCACGTACTTTCTATTTCTAGCTTCTCATAGTAATATGAGTTTATTATCCAATTATAGGAAGTGAAGATTCGATGAGAATTTCATATTGTCATCATTTATAGCTCCTTGTATTTGGATGATCTTACTTCACTCTCTTGTTGGGTTGATCTATACTCATTTTACTGTACCTTTTCCTATCTACCACTTCCTTTTTTCTGAGTATCTCTTACAGCTTTCCCTTCACCCTTTCGGGGCATCCTACTATGTGTTTTTATTCTCATCCATGTATGGGCTTTTCCTTCATGTGACATTCCTTATTTATATGGTGGACATGTTGAGCACGATTTTAGGGGAGCATAGGGATAAAGGTGCTTTGATCCCATATAGTGGTCGTAGCTTGGGATTTAGGGGCAGGTATCCCTCAGCAATTTTACCTTTTCAGTTACTTCTAGGTTGTGGCACTTTTCTAGATGGGTGTCTTTTCTACCTTTTTTCCTTTCAGTTTACTATATCAGACTTGTACTATTTAGTGTTTCATGCATTTTGGTTTATTTATAGCAATATTGTATCTTTTGTTCCTTTCCATATACACTTTATCATTCATTTGTATATGTGTGTGTGTATAGATTCTTAGGAAAATGCCTCCCAAAGTTTGTTGTGCCTTCAGCACTTATCACCACCCCTTGCTATGGAGATGGGCTTAAGGTAGTTGCAGCTCAAGCCCCATCATGGTTCGGGTTGTGAAAAAGTGGTATCATAGGTGGTTCGACCCTTAGGATGTTGTCTAGACATTTCCCTAAAATTGTTTTGGATAGGTTTAGAGAAAAAATGTTGAAGTGTCTTGAGGGTGGCTCTCAGTCTAGGGAGTCCATTGATGGTATGGGTGGATGATGTATCCATTCACCAGGACTATGATTACCCGCTTATCAAATCAGCACCATGAGATACTTGTTGTAGGGAACAATGGTGCATGCATCATATATGATAGAGTCTTTCACTGTCCATACTGATTCATCTCCCCATGGTTGTTGATATATATATATATATATATATATGGTCATCTGATTACAGTACTCCTTAATAACATTCAGGATGTCTCTACGATGATAGTCAATCAAGATACCACCACTGGTTCATGAAGATGACCCTGTGAGAAAAAAGGACTCGGTTTAGGACCAATCATGCAATCCCCTTCCTCGAAGTGGGTAGGTAGCAGCACCTCCACCTGTTGAGCAGCAAGAAGCCCCTATAGAGAAGGATGAATACGTACACAGGCTGAGCGCACTTCGTGAGTTCCAATGCTAGAGAATGTTGAGGTTTGATGGTGATCCAGACCCTCAGGCATAATATTTTCGGCTAGAGTTAATGGTCTACCTTTTCACGCTTATACAGACACTGACATATTATATGGTGTCTTTGGTAGTGAATCCTTTTCCATAGAGCAGCTGGGCATTGGTGGATCTTGGTTACTCAGATACCCAATGAGACGATGCTCTCATGGGATTAATTCCAATTACTATTTCGTGAGGAGTACTACCCTTCCATCTTGTGCTCCATCTGGGTTTGAGAGATTCTAGATCACCTAGTGTGGGAAGTTTGAGAGCAGTTAACTTCCTTATCACTTTCCTTGTTAGAGAAAGAGGGTACAGTTTTCTTCAGTCGATGGTCTTGACCCCTTCACTTCTTGAGCATGTAATAGAGTCTCAGTTGTGAGACATCAACTGTGAAATCTTATGTGACCAAATATTCTTAGGTGTTTCACCAGATGGATATTCTGAAGGAGAGAATCACGAAACCCTATTCTAGAGACAAATAGTGATTTTGATCGTGACGTGGGATGTAGAGGTTCGTTCAGGGAGGAGAACTATCCCCCTAGTTTCTTCAGTCCATTCAGGACCATGCAAAGAGATGATGAGGTTTCCAACCGCCTTGACCTACCCCCAATAGATGGAGTGGGTGAATAACATCTCCCATGTGTATTATCTGAGGAGATAAATGCATATTCTTACACACGTCATCAATTGGAGAGAACCATATGAGGTCGGACCATCCCTTTGTTTCATGTGTTGTGGCAGCATGAAAACGTGCAGGTTTCCTGGGAGTGGAAGAGCTAGGTGATGGCTCAGTATCACAAGTTTTTTCCCTAGTTATTCTTTTCATGGATGAAAATATTGAAGGAGGGGATGTTATAGAGACCTTTTTCTCTTGTAATACTTTGGAATATTTATAAATATATTTCTAGAGCTAGGTGCTGAGACGGCGTGCAATTATGAGGCCTAGTGTGCCCGAAATAAATTTTATAAAAATATTAAGTATTTTTATACTATGCATGCAATGGAAACGAGATAACTCTCAAATGGTATCTCAGATTAGAAATAAAATTCCACGGTTGAGTCTAGAATTGGCATTTACCATAGGCAGGTCATAATTGATAGGGATTGGGAATTTGGAATTCTGCACTGAGCGAAGCTCCTATAAATAGAAATTTAGGGATTTTGAATTAGGTTTATCCATAATCCCTTCTCTCTATAAATAATCTCTATCTCTCTCTCAACCACTCATCCTCTGTTCTTCAAAAAATCAAGAGGTACCTCGACAAAACTCCAAAGTATAACAGAAGAAGAAAGGCAAACACATTGGCGACGCTTAGCAGATCAAATCGAGGTAATCTTATTCCATTTTAGATTATGATTAAAGTTTATTAATGGAAAATCCCTTATTGACTATTTGTATCATCATTTTGATCATTATAAACGATGGCCTCACTAACACGACTATCAATCCATGATGTAAATTTTTTTATTCATCTTTTTCTTCGCATGTTCTTTGGGTTCCTCAATATTAATTATTGGACACATCAAATCTTCAATGGATCGTCGAGAAAAGCTTGAGTCTGTGAAGAGATCGACCTGAGGATCACAAAACTGGTCTCTGAATAATTTTTAGACTTCCTATGGATTCATGGTGGTATGAATATGGGACCACTAGAGGTCTTCCGACCATTGGAGGACTAAAACGGCGCATGGTGGTGGCGGGCCATGTGGAGATGGTGGTTAGAGGTGAGGCCGACTACTGGGATGGCAAGCAGGGAAATCGAGAGTCGATGGGGATGGTGGCATCAAGGTGGTGGTGTGCTGGGTGGAGCAAGGCTAATCATGCAATTTGGATTGGTATGGTGAGCAGGAATGCAAGGTCGGTAAGTGGAGTAGTTTGGGCGACAAGTATATGGCGGTCATGCGGGGTGATCGAGGTAGAGAGCACATGTTGGGTGATGCGGGGGACCGCGTTGATGAGGTAGCTGGCTGTCAGCTAGCCAGCGAGGCAAGGGGATCGGGTTGGGCCTAATACAAGCAGGTCGGGCCATGTGGCCAGGCCATGGGCTAGAAAAATAGAGTGGGTTGGCTCGGGCAGGTGGGCCCGACCAAAATGGGTCGGACCAGTTCGAATTGGTCTATACATATTTAAAAAGATGTATCTTCTAATATGGGTGTCGGATTGATGTTTCGTTTATGTCCATGTGTTCCTATCATTGAGAAGAATATTTTTAGACCATTTCGGGGATTTTAAGACTCGTTCTCAATGTTTTTTTGATCAAAACACCTAAGTTTAATAATTATAATATAATTATTATTATTCGTGGTTCGTTTATGATCCCTAACTTCTTAAACAATATGTTTGTTTGGCGTGCCATCAATGGCTATATGACTCTGGTCTTTGTGTGGAATTTTCAAGAAAAATTCTAATTGTTTAAACTAAAGTCAAGGTGTCAACCCCCTAAATCCTGGTTGGCACATATTGTAGTGAAATGCATCTTTCTAATCGGGTATCTATTTTAAATAAACGAGTAGATGACCCCATGTGTTGTTTCTATGAGGATCACAATAGTGAGATCCATATAATTAGTTTGGTATCAAGGAATGGGCCCAATGGGATGTCATTCCAACATAATATGGTGATGTACAACTTTTCCATGTAATGTATGTTTGAGGTGAATTAATGGTTATCTTGCGTGTTTTCCCACAATGATCAAAACAACGTGCTCTGTTTAGATGTGTGGATCTTTATTTGTGATCTCATTAATTGTGGAAACATAAAAGGAATCTTGATGGAAGATTATTCTACTATGTTTGAAGAGAACCCATTACTTGGGCCAGCATTGACTCTTGTGAGAGTGGAGAAGATGTATTAAGAGATGTGGTAAAAAATTTTGGGGTCGTTTGAGGAGGTGTGTCAGTAATTTACATTTTTTCTCTTTGGATAAATGATGAGAATTATGAACTCGTTGGCCTTATGAATAGATATTCCCTGTACTTTGGGAGTACCATGGCACACCAAGTGGTACTTGTTTTCAATTTAGTACCCAAGAATGTCTACATACAAATCTAGGTGGTAAGGCAGGGTCACATGTCGTGTGGTCCCCACATGCACCATGTACCATTTTATGAATCTTTTATCTCTCATGCCTTCTTCTTATGAACTCAGATTTTGGCCTAAGAGTAGCCTATCCTGAGTTTCTTTTTGTGTATAATGCGATGGTGCCCACCATAATGGCTTCAGAGATGCGATATGAGATGTTATGGAAGTGACACCTACCCAAGGTGGCACTCGATGACTATAGTGATGTTTTTTTGAGAGGCACCATCCAAGAGGGATGGACAATGTGGTTCCTCAGTGCTTTTCAAGAGATTACCATCCATTAGTGATGGCCAGTGTGGTTTCTCGGTGCTTTCTCAGAGGTTACTTCCCAACAGGTATGTCTAGTGTGGTTCATTAGTGCTTTCTAAGAGGTTCACATCCAATAGGGATGGATAGTGTGGTTCTGGGATTACCGATAGCAAGTATGGATAGTGTTCCACAATGGAAGTTTTGGGTCTTACCTCTAGTTGGGCTGGGTAGTGATCCCTAATGGAATTTTTTGTTCTTACCTTCAGTTGAGCTGGGCAGTGGTCGTCGATGGCAGTTTCTAGGATTACCTCTAGTTGGGTTGGGAAGTGGTCCCTGATGGAGGTTTATGGGCTTACCTATAGCTGGGCTATGTTTTGGTCCCCAATGGAAGTTCTGGTCTTACACTCTAGCTGGGCTAGGCAGTGGGTCCCCATTATCTTGTGACACAAACTCTCGACTGTGTGACAGTGATGAGGCATGCCTTGACATGACTTTGGACTCTCTAGAAAGAAGGATGCTTTTACCACTTAGATGCATCCTTGTGGCATGACCTAAAACCATGAGTGATAGATAGTTCTTCCCAAAGTGGATAGTATTAAAGTGTGGGGATTGAGTTCTTTTGACTTGTAGTTCAGAGTAGGTGTCTAGGATGCTAGGCATCGATGGTGGTTACTTCTGGTACTGTTGTCTAGTCACTTTTATATGCTGATCTGTGAGATGGATATCCCCTTACTCTCTCATTTTTATTTCTTTGAATGAGTGTATATATATATATATATTCCTTTTCTAGTACCCACTCCTTGGGTTTTGGTTTCTCTATTTTTAGAAGAAGTGAATATGCATGGGGTATTCCATGTGCTTTCTGTGTCTAGCTTCTTATGGTTGGATGAGTTTACTCTCCTACTATTTGTAGTAAAGACTCAATGAGAATTTCAACTTCTCACCATTTCTAGTTCCTTGTGTTTGGATGAGATCACATCACTATATTGTTGGGTTGAACTACACTCCTTTTTATATACCTTTTCCTACCTACTACTTTCTTTTTTTCTGAGTATCTATTATGTCTTCCCCTTATCCTTTTTGGGGAATCCTACTAGTTATTTTTATACTCACCCCTTTATGGGATTTGTTTGCACATGTAGTGCCATATGAAGGCGACTGAGAGGTTGATCATGACTTCAGATAAGCATACGGATATGGGTGCTCAGACCGTGTATGGTGGTCATAGCTTAGGATTCAAGAGTGGGGCTCTCTCAGCTATTTTACGTTTTTATTTACTGCCAGGTTGTAGAACATTTCTAGTTGGGAATGTATTTTTCCTCTTTTTTCCTTTTTGTTTATTTTACCATACTTGTACTATTTAGTGGTTCATGCATGTTTTGTTTGTTTATAGTAGTGTTTCATCTTTTTTTCCTTTACCTCTACACTTTTTCATTGAGTTGGCTATGTGTGTGTGTATAGGTTATTAGGAAAAGTCCTCCCCAATTTTTTTGTTCCTTAAACTCTTGTCGCCACCCCTATCCTATGAAGATGGACTTGGGGTAGTTTTTGCTCAATCCCCAGCATGGTTCGGGTCATGAAAAGCATTGCTTAAGTACTTGAGTGTGTCAATGATAATGTAAGATCCTATAAACTCCTGGAGGAAGATTAAATATCATCCTTCAGAGGATAAATTCCTTCAACAAATGTGAATACTTCTTGTTGATTCCAGGAGCAGTTAAATTATTCTGTTTTGGCCTTGGAGAAGATGGATTCTCTCAGTTATAATCAGAGTAAGAAGTCTTTTGGATAGAGCCAAATAAAAATAGAGTCTCATGGTTAGAGTTGGAACATATTTCTCTTATTTGGAGCTCGGATAATTTTTATTCACTTGTTTTATAATGAAGATTCCATGTTGGGGCATTTAACCAATATGGAAAGAAGTAATGCTTCCATTGTCTAACATTTTAATTATTGTGTTATTACCTTTAATTTTATTTTTGCACACAAATTAATATTGAGATATATTATAGAGTGAATCGAGAACCTTAACAATTTTAGGAGGTTGAATTCAAAGTAAAATGAATTTTTAGAATATGAGTATATCACTAATTAAACCCCTCCCAGTGGCACCTAATATGTCCTAAGGCTCTACAAGTGGTATCAAAGGATAGGTTCCCTCTAAATATAAAAAAGTTTTTATTGATTATTTTTATTATTATTTATAAAGTTTAGATTTTAGGAAATTTTTGAGTCACCTCACATAGAGAAAAATGAATTCACTCTTTAGGGTGAAAATCTAGGGAGTTCTGTAAATACTCAGAAAACCTAGAAGAGGAGAGTGGTAAAAAAAGTTAAAGAATAATCTAACATTTAATGGAAAAACACCACTAACTGAAGGTATTCATAGTAGAACAAATTGTAATTTTTCTTTTAATTATGATTCTTATAATGAATCCTTCTAAATATATGATGACGACATATCATTTAGTGATATTTTTTCTGAATTCAATTAATATCTAAAATTGTTACAAAAGAAGTTGTAAGTTATATAATTGGAATTTTCAAGGGAATTTTAGATAAGAAATCACACCATAAAATAAGAATAAAATGCTATAGAAGAATCATTAATTAAGATGTCTATAAAATCCAACACTCTCACAAAAAAATTTGAAATCAAAGGATGAAACAATTTAACTATGAAATAAAAGATATGATAATGTTTTAAAATAATTATATAGAAATTTTTTTTGATAAATAATAAATTGATATTTTTATTGTGGAAGATTTCCATGCATTTGAAAAAATTTTCCAAAATTTATATAGTTGTAAAAAGTTCTCAATTGGAATATAAAGATAACAGGATAAAGAATCTTGAAAATTCTTTGAAAGAGTCAAGAAATAATCATGAAGAAAAAATTAAGAAATTTAAGGAGGATTGGGAAGGCTAGATGATATCAGTTTATAATTATAATAACTCTCTCAACATGAAGTGTTTAGAGTAGGAGGTGAGATTGAATAATCATGAATCACAACAGGATGAAAATTTACATAGTAATGAAAGAATAAATATTTCCACTCAAATTTTTATTGAGTATCATTATTACATAAATAACATTAGATCATCCTATAATATAATGGATTCATCCTCTAAGAAAAAGGTATCCCATAACCCAAAAACTATTTTATGTACAAAGGGTGTTTCAAGTAGTCGTACATGTTTTGAACCAATCTATAGGAATGTATAGATAATAAAAAATATTATTAAATACACCACATCAAATGATGATGTGAAAATTAGTATAAATAACTATTCCCTAAGAAGTTCCCCAAAGAGTGATGATACCACTCAAAAAAACAAGTTTCACAATCTATGAAAACTATGAAAATTTCACCACAAAAGAAGAGAAGAATTATCATAGTCTATTTTTGGTGTTTCTGGAGATTTGATCATAAGGCATTAGAGTGTTGGAACAACATTTCAATTCATTAAAATAATAAAAATCCTCAATAAAGGTGGTTAAAATATAAATAAATGGGAAACAAAATAAAAATGAGATACCATCTCCTAGATCAAAATGATATTATAAAATTGAGTTGGAAAAATTTATTCCACCTAAAGATGGTTACTTGTGTGTTAGGTATGATAAATATGGAAAAGCTACACACTACTATATAGAGATTCTCCCTAATCAGTGGGAGCTATTTAAAATGAAATAACCAGAGATCTCATGTACTCAAATGAAAATAATGGAAAAGGATACTTCACATAAATGAAAGACTAATATTTGGAGAAATGAATGGTCTTTGTTGAGAGATAGTTGTCAGCCTGAATGTTACACCTAATGAATGAAAAAGTTCCTCCTAATTCGTTGTCATTTAATGTGTGTTAAGCTAACATGTAGGGAATTGAAGGAGATATTTGAGGTTTTCACTAATGGAAAGTATGAAGAGATACTACTTTATGAAGTCTATTGACCTTCATTAATTGGAAATGTGCATCCATTAAGGGGGAGAAACCATGACAATGAATCTAAAAACCATGGTATAGATTCAAAGCTTAAGATCAAGGTGTTACAATCACACATTTATCCCTTATTCTTAATTTTATTATCCTATAAATTAGGGGGAGTTCATGGTTTATTTAGAAAAAGGTACAAAGGGGGATATATATCTTTTTCACATGAACTTTCTGATGTGTTTGTTGAATTATGTGAAAAAATTAGCATTTTATATATATATCTAATTTATTTCAATCCCTAAATTTAGAATTGAGAAATTTATGATATTGATATCACATGTGATTATGTTTTATGGATATATTAGTAAACCATTGTTATTTCACTCTTGTTTTCTATACTAGGTTATCCCATGTAGACTTAGAGTGGATTATCCATTGGATCTTTTCTAAGAATCAAGTAATATCATCCGTTTCTTTTAAAATAAGCGAATATTTTTTTAAGAAATATGCGATGACAAAGAACCCAAATTAACCATTTCATTTGATTTTAAATAAGGGGGAGAATCATTAAAGTTTCCATGTATTAATGACTTGAGTGATTATTAACAATAAAAGACAAAGGTGTAGATTATTATGACCAAGTGTTGCATTTGTTTTCCACAAGTCAGTATGTGAGTGAAGATGAATTGGTAATAAACCTGATGTTTTTTTAAGTGATATTAAATTCTTAACTCTTGAGATAAGTAATTTTCACATTTCTACATCAAGTGTAAGACCATATAAATACTTATTTACATGAAGTGAAATATGAATCAATTGAAGAATAAGGACATAAAAAAATATGAGTTCATATATATTTTTCACAATGATTTTGTAAAGATGAGTTATGTGTTGGAATTTTATATGTAAGGAAAGGGAATGAAATATATTCTATAATTAGAATACTTTTTAGTATTTTTGGTAAGGCCTTATATAAAAAAGATGCCCAGCCTACAAGCCCGCCTAGTCCAGGATTGACTAAGGGTACATGTCGGACCAGAGTCAATCATGCCCAAGGGAACCATCTCAGGCTAGCCCATGGGTGGTAGAGGAGTGGGAACATGGGTAAGGCCTGTTGGAGCGCATGGGAGAAGAGGAGGCACCACTATGCAGGGTGGTATAGTGATAGAGAGATTTATCATGTGGTGATGCTGGCAGGGTTTGGGAGTAGACCCTAGTACTCACTTCTAGTGAGCTGATGGCATGTGTTGAGTAATAAAATATGACCTTAATCAGAATATAATTTGATGTGTTACATGAGTATTTTTTGTCACTATTCATCCATCTTAAAAAGATATACATAACATGGGATGTCCAATCCACTTTATCATGCTGATCTATACCATATGATTGAACTAGTGGTTATCTTCCTCCTCTAATGATCCATGAATCTATAGATCCGGCATCTTATGCCATTATTTAGCCATGAAGATCATGTATAAATGTACACGAGTCAAACAGATGGACATAATGAAATCATGAATTCAAGGTGAGTCTGAAAATTGTATTTTCATCAAAATCCATACACCACAATGCATAAATAGATAGATCATAAATCCATGATTATCTCCTAATGAATCATAGAGTCTAAATGATGTAAATTCGGAGTTTAAATCATAGTTATGATCTAAATGATGCATGCATGTAGTTCTACATTTCATGCATGAAAACTGAATAAACAGGCCTCAATAATGAGATGTATGCTATGTGTATTCAAAATGAATATGTTGAGGTATATTTTTTAATTGTTGGAAGAATGGTTATGTTTGAGTCTTCAAGCATTTTTATACATGCATGAAGAAGTAGGGAAATCGTGATTTTGGCTGATGCTCATAAGCCACAAGTATTCTAAAATGGATATACTATGTGGGGGAGTTAATCCCGATAATCTTCACATATTTGAGATGTATGAATTCATGAAGTGGGTGTGCATATAAAGAAGAAACAATTGAATCTTTCAGATGTTTAAAGATAGAATATACACTACATAAATAATGAGACAAGGTATTTGTTATCATACCATATGGAGAATATATTTATAGAGTGACTAATCCTTAGGGTATTTGAGATGTGATGTGTGATGAAAAAAGTCTCATTACCTCCATGAATGAAGGTAATGAGTATTTGAGGAATTTCATATTGTGCATTCATGCATGAAAATAGTATGTTGTATATTAAACAAAGTCACATGAGAAGAATAAAACACCATGTTTAGATGTTGTGAATGCAGTACAGTATACCCCTTGGGTATACATTGCATGAAGAAGGAATGCCCAATAAGAGTATTCCAATGAGCATGAAATAAATTTCCACCTTCTCATTTGTGTATTTAAAATAAGTATTCATGAAAAAATAAATTCCCATTTTTTATTTGGGTATTTAAATTGAGAAAAAAATATAATACCCAACTATTTTCATTTGGGTGTTAATCTTTTAAGGAAAATAGGAAATTAAATATTTTCTAAGTCTTAACAAATTTAATTGAGGATTTAAATGGATAATTTGAATCGTGTAATAATTGATATCCCATACACTAAAATTGTGTTGTATAAATATATGCATGATGGAGATGATAAAAATGTATGGAATTGAAATATCCTTTTATATCCAAATACATTGTTGTATCGGATAGAGAATTATTTTGAAATCTGGAGCTTGTGATAAAGAAGAAACAAGAGTTCCTGAGTATTCAAAGAATTTGGAGAATCCAAATTTCCCAAAATCAGGAAGGAGTTTCGAGGATAATATTTATGAAGTTATTTAGTGAGTACATGATCATGTCATATCCTACAACCTCATTGTGGAAAATCAAAGATCAACCTACTTTGGATAAAATCCTTCAACATTGGTGAAGCCTTCCAGTTGGTATCAAGACCCATTGAAGTCTTCTGGTTTGATCCAGGAGAAGAATGATTTTCTTGATTAGAGCTAGAGTAATAATTATTTTTTTAGATCCAAATAAAATTAGATTATCTTGATTGGATTTGGATAATAAGTCTCTCATTTGGACTGGGGAGCCTTTGTATTCACTTTTTTGATAGTGAAAAAGTTATGTTGGGTATATAAGCAACAAGGAAAGGAGTGGGGATTTAATTTCCAAACCTTTTAGATACTATCTTCTTCCCTATCTTATTTTATTACTATAGAAAAAGTTAAATTTAAATATATTATAGAGTGGATCAATAACCTTAAAAAGTTTAAGATATTGAATTCAAAATAAAAAAGAATTTGTAAAAGATGAGTGTACCACTGATTCACCCCCTCTTAGTGGCACCTAATCTAGCATGGGGATATATAAAAATAATTTATTTAATTGTAATGTATTAAACCAATAAAAGGTTCTTAAAAATTAAATAATTTATTTAATCTTATTATACATGATTCAAAGGACACACATGGAAATTTTCGACTCAAGGTAAGGGTTCTCTCGTATCCCTTATTATTTTTGTGAGATATATTCCATATTCACCACTTGTTTTTTTTGTGGTGTATATATTTCCCATGAATTTATTTTGTGTTTATACTCATTAAAATTATTAATAATTAAAAATCCATATGAGGTTCTCTTTTTCATGGGGATTTGATCCATAGATTACCAAAGCTATAATGGATTTCATCGCAATTTACTTTCATTGAGGAAAATTTTATTATTATGAACCAAATTTATTTTATATAGTGGAAATACTACCCCTTATACATGTAATATCATGAATCATTCATATATAATGGTATTTAAAGTTTTATTTTGAAATATTCTATCCAAGGGGATTTCAATTGAAAGTTACCAAGTGGTAAAGAAGTTTGTAACTCAATTTCTTTTCATGGGGTTATATTACTTCTTTATTGTATTTTACATTCATAGATTATTTGAGTAATTAATTTTTATTATCTTATATATTATTTCCTATTTTTATATGGATTTAAAAATATAATAAATTAATTTATTAATTTTGAAATTCAATGGTATAATTTTTATAGTGATTATTCATCTCAAGGTTACTTTCTTTGAGATGTATGTTAATGATATGCACCTATATTAATTTTTAGGTGTATATAATCCCCTTTTGACATATTATATCATGTATATACTTATTTTCATGATATTTAAAATTTCATTTGATTTTATTCTTTCCTGGGGATTAAGATTGAAGAGTTACTCCGAAGTGGAAAAGGCATTATGCTACAATCTCCTCTATTTTAGGATTGTTAATGTTAAAGGTTTATTTGGAAGAAATAATATGATATTATTTTATTAAACCACATATCCTTCTTATACACTATTTAGGAATGTGTTTAACATTTTTTATTCTCATTTTCTAACATATTTATTAATGAAACATGGAGAAAGTCATTTGGTAGTGATATTGATCTTGTATTTTATTTTAAATTGACTATCTATCTCTTCCATATCCATGCTCTATTAAATTTTTTCAAAAAATATTCTATTATAAAAATAAATTATTTCTTAAAGTCATTTTAAATTATATTTTACCTTATATTAAATGGGTTTGAAATGATATTTCTTAATGTTTTCCAAATGTATCACTTTTGACACCCTTTTACAAAATGTTTGGAAATGAATGTTTTTTTAATATTTATGACATGAATGGATTTTCCGGCCATCATTTACATTATTTTACTTTAAGTTTAGATTATATATTTAAAAGGTTTTTTTTCAAAGAAAAATTTTTTTTGAAATATTTTATGAATTTTTAGTTTTTAAAAGTGATTTTCAAAATGAAAATGTTATTTTCCTAAAAAAATGTTTTTAATGATCTTTTAATGGTATTTTCATTAAAAATAAATCAATAAACCTTATTATTACTTATTCTCTATTGGTGATATTTTTTAATGATAATACCCTCATTCTTTCTCTGGATGGATTATTATTGTTTCAACAATATTGTTATGGAACTTGATTCTTTTCCATTGGTTGACCATGTTTTAAAGAGATTGTTATGGAACTCATTTCTTTTATATGGGTAAATCGTGTTTCAAAGAGATTGTTGTGGAACCGATTTATTTTACATGGGTTAATCATGTTTCAATGTGATTTTTATGGAACCCATTTATTTTCCATTAGTTAATCATGTTTCAAATATATTTTTTGGAACCTTTTTCTTTTCTATGATTTAATCAAGTTCTACAAATAATAAATGTTGTTTCTACGAGTTTATTATGAAATGTAATCTATTTGTGATTTATTCATGTTGTGGATATTATAAATTATATATGATGGGTGTGTCTAGATAGTGCTAGGTGATCCTGATATAGCTTATACATTGGGTGTGCCCGGATATGTAACAACCCGATCATTTATGAATAAAATTCCCTTTCCTTTAATGTATTATGAATATAGAAAACACATTCACTCTTTTCTTGTTATTGGGTTTAATTAATCATGAAGTATTATTACCGTTGATAATATAGCCATTTAACAATGGTCATACAACTAATATAAATATAAGGTTTTAACAAATCCTTTTAACACAGACAAAGGAGACAATGGCCTCATCCAATAGACTCAGGCCATACGAAGATCATTTATCAGAGCTCAGAAAGGAGGTAGTGTTACTGGGATTCACTCATGACCAAGCCCAAGCTAATCTTCAACATGTTAAGCTTAAACAGAATTGCCTACGGGAGAAGTTCAAGTTAATAGTGATTACCACCCTGGTAATATTATATGAGCTGCCCCAAGAGTCTATCACCACCGCACACCTTACCCATAGGTATTATGAGGGTTTTATAAGGGTTTATGTAATAAGGTTTTAGTTACTTATTGTGTAATCCCTTTCTATAAATAAAAGTCTTATTCCATAAATTCCTTTATGGGAGTAGTCTTTCTTAAAAAATGATGAATTTGAAAAATCAATTTTTTGGGTAAAAATGATAGTTTCAAAAAATATATGCATTATTATATTAAACTATGTTTTTATTAATAATATTATAATAATAATTATTATAAATGAGGATTATATCATTTCCTTATATATAAATGATTAGGTAATCATTTTGATAAGAGTTATATTTTTATATAATAAAACAAAAAGTGTTTTTTTAAATAATTAATGAATTTTTGAAATAATTAATATTTTAATAAAATATTATTATAAAATTAATTTTATTAGTAATAAATTAGTATATAATTTTTATAAAGTTAAATTTAATTTTTTATTATGGTTTAAAAACTTTTATTGTCAAAACCCATCAATTTCCAATAAATATCGGTTCTCATTTTAAAAGTGAAAATTCACATATTTAGAAATTTATTTAGATAAAAATAATATTATTTTTTGAATATTGAAGTTGAAATTATCCAATGGTGAATTTTTCAAAATTTTATGAGACGGTCAAATTTTTAGGTTAAAATTAAATAATATATAAGTATATAGTGTGTTTTATGACATCGTAATGACCCAATACTGATATAATAAATACCATAAAAGGTATATTTAACCAAATATATGTTTTAAATTTAAAATAATGTGATTTTAGATTTATTTTACTTATTTTATAATGCATTAGTGAGTCCTCTAAAATATATAACATATTTTATGATTTTAAGTTCATTTCTTTAATAATGTGACTAACATCTACATAAGAAAGTATAATATTTTAATATCTTCATCCCATGGCCTTATAAAATAATTTTTTCCACTCTTATTTGGAAAAAAAACATGGGAAAAACCCATTGTAAGGTTTGTCATTTTGAATATTTAATTATATAGATTCCAAAACCTAAGTTTGTGAAATATTAAAGAAGTCCCCTCTCATTTCCTATATAAACCCACCCATGCTCCTACTTACCTTCACTAAAAATCCTTTTATAATTTCCCTAATCTATCCTACCCTCTCTATCATCCTCCCAAGGTTCCCCAATCTCTTGGTAAGCCCCTCTTCAAGCTTTGGAAGTCACACACTCAAGTAACGGTTTCCTTCATTTCTCAGTTTTATCCAAGTTTCATTATATTTTTACACCCTTTTATTTTCAATTAAAAATGATGGGGTATTCTTTCTAACCTCCCATGTATTGTCCTTATTACGTTTTAATAATTATATACCCCTTTCTCTATCATTAATCCCTCCCATGTACACCTGTTACCATGCCAAAATTTTGTAAGAGTTATTTCATTCCTCCTCTTTCTTCAAGTTTCTTTGTCATGTTGCACCTTCTATTTACAAATTCCTTATGTTGGAAAATGTGTTTTTATGACCCTATTACTGCCCATTTCATTTATATATTATTAGATACCCCTTTCTCTCTCATCAACTCTTTTAATGAATTTTATGTCATGCCATTATGCTGCCAAAATTGCACTGTGATTTTCCATGCCAAAATCGCCATGTAGTGAATACCATACCCATTCATCTATCAAGGATTTTTTACCTTTATGAACATATGCCTTTTTCATTGAGAACTTACATGTATTTATACCACACCCTTTGATCATTTAATTAATTAAGATGAAGAATGAATCCATGTTTTATGATCTATGTGGCACACTTAAGCAGCAGAATGAAGTGAAAGAGATGGGTGCACCCAGAATTATATAGCACTATAATGCATTGGGTAATGTTTAGTATCAGGATACATCATGTTAGGAAATGAGTTTACCCGATTCCTTTTAGGACATTTTTCCACCATGTTGGGGTAGGGTTTACCTAGTTCCTTTATGTTTATGATGAAGTGTTGTAAGTTCTTTCCACATTTCCATGTTATGATGACCATGTTATATCATGCCTTTATGTTCATGTTTCTATTATGCTCCATTGATATGTATATTTAATAACATGTATTGTATTCTTTATGTTATACCTTTTTTACTCCCTTACCGGGCTTTATATCTCACCATTTTTTTATGTATGTCATCAGGTTATCCCATGAAATGCTAAGTATGAAGGAATATTATGGTCATGTAAAAGAAGTTTTAAATAAAGATGTTGTATTTTTATGTATTAAGTTTTCATTTAATGTTCCTAATCCTCAAATACACTATACCTCTTGATCTGCTAGGTTTTATTATGTTCAAGTTTATGTAATAAATCATGTATAAATATGAAATAAAGTACATTGTTGTTATAAGATAGAATCGGGAGATCCTGGTATATCTTATATGATGGGAGTACCCTGATAGAGCGCAAATTCATTGGGTAATTATTATAATATATAGATAATTATATTGGTATTCATTCATACGGTTATTCCAATTGTAAGGGTTTTGTAAGAGTGATATGATGAAAATGTTCGAAGATATCAATACATTTTATCTATGCTTTGTATGGGTTTATAATGTTTCTTATGATCGAGATTTATATCACATGCCTTGTGATTATTGATTTTGATGACTCTTGTCTTTGTTAAAGCCTTATTAAATGTTTTAATGTTTGATGATAGAAGTATTTATGGGTATGAATTTTCTTATGTTATGCTCATGCACTCTTATTATGTCATCATTCCCTTATTCTCTTATTTTTTCACTAATGACATTCAATTGTTGATGAATATGTTTACCCTTACTAAGAATTTGAGCTTACCCTTATTATGTTTACTTTTCCCTAGTTTAACAAGAATTATGTTGAATGAATTATGACTACAAAGGACTCTGTATGGATGATGATGACTTAATATAAAATAAGAAAAACTTGGTTTAGTTGGAGAAATGATTATTTAAATACAAATATATTATTTATATAAGAGTTTGTAATAAGTATATAAAACTATAAACCTAAAATTTCCTTGATAATTTAAGTGATCCTATATTTCCTTTTTCTGTTTTAAGGTTTGGATGGAAAAAATTGGGTTACATTTGTCAGTAAAAAATCTGAATACATAAAGTTCAAGTTTTTAGCACTAGATATGGGAGTGTGGGTTTAGGGATGTTATAAATAACCTCCCAGATGAGTGTCATCAATGTAATAAAGACACAAAGAGTGAGTTCTCCTAGATTAGAGTTACCTTATCTCATTGAGCATAATCCTAGTCTTATAGTACGGTTCTGACATTACTTTGAGACTTGGTGTCTATGTTGAGTATAATTTAGTTAATGTTATTCTTTCTTATGAGATAGCTATATATATATATTGTGATTTATGTTTATTTATTTTGGGGTGTCTAACTAGGTATGATCATACTCACCCCTCCATGAGATCTTCCAACATGTGTCGCATCTTGTAAATATGATGAGCCTTATGATGGAGTCCTAGGTAGACTAGGAGTAGGAAGAATATAGTTGAGTTAGATAGACTGTAGTCAGTTTTAGTATTTTCATTTGAAAATATTCCCCTCCTTACTAGAGGTTTGGACTCTTTAACAGATTTAGTGGTCTTTTATTTATCCATTTATGCTTTCTCAAACTTTTCCTACTCTAATGGTGGATTTAGTCACATATATGCTTCTTGGTAATAGTTGTATCTTTCCTTTCTATATTATATTGGTTCTTAGGCATGTGTTTGTATTTAAAATTATCATAGGCTAAGGCCTACTATGTGTGTGTTATACCTACTTGATTCTAGTTGCAAACCCCTTTCCAATTGAAGGTATGCTTGGGGTGTGTCACTTAGCTTACCACCAGTAAGGAGGGCCCTGATAGGTTGGGAAATGACATGCCAAATCTCTATAAAAATCAATGAGGCAATATTTTTAGGAACACATATTCACCCTCATTAAACTAAAAAGTCTTCCATCA
The DNA here is from genome assembly GCA_963277665.1 of Viscum album. Lineage (NCBI taxonomy): Eukaryota > Viridiplantae > Streptophyta > Magnoliopsida > Santalales > Viscaceae > Viscum > Viscum album. The sequence goes on from OY728147.1 coordinate 222,805,191, forward strand.
TCAGTTCTCATAAGACTTCTAATATCATTGGGTAGTCTTTGTCTACTCCAAGATAATATGCACCTTCTTTGTTGTCAGCCGTACAAACTTTGATCCCATGAGTGTTGGCTCCCCTGGATCCATCAAGAAAAGTGGTGACCTTAAAGGACTCATGTAAAAGACCTAGAATGGATCCATACCAATGGTGGAGTGTTAAATTTTATTATATGAGAACTCATAAAAGACTTGGTGATCCTCCAAACTACAACCAAAGTCCAACATGCAAGCCTGAAGCATGTAATCCAAAACCTAAATGGTCTACTCAGTCTTGGCATCTATTTAGGGGTGAAACGTCATATTTGATTGAAATTGAGTCCTAAATACCTCCTATAATCCTCTCCATAATAATGGTTTGAATAAATAATATGGTATGAAATGATCATCAAGGTAACTCTATGAATATGGACTACCTCTTTTATGTAAATTCATCTCAAACTCTCTACTAAACTCTATTCTCAGATGACTAGGAAGTGGATCAACTTGGTTATTTGGTCTACGATCACCTAGATAGTTTCATGTACTTTATATAATCATGGATTCCCCCTCATTAACTCTATAACAGCATCATCCTTCTTCTAATTGGGCACCTCATGGGGTTGATCCAAACATGTTGGAACCTAGTTCTCGGTATTTACTTGCTAACAAGTAAGGCATCGAGATAGAAACTTAGATATATACCTATTTATCCCTTGATACTAAAACTGATGTTGAAGTTCCAAATACATATTCACCACTCCTAGATGTACTGCTAAGGGGGATTTAAGAAGCTCATATAGTTCATACTCTCGAACCATCACTGGTACCATCATTACCTTTGGAAAAGGATGACATACTCTCCACCTTCTAAAAATACATCAAGAGAACATCCAATGGATATCTGGACATGTAAATACTCACAATAGATATTTTACAAGTTGAGTCTCCCAAAAAAATTAATAATTATAGGGGTAATAACCATCAACTGGAGGTATGTTTCTCCATCCTCATCCACTAAGGATAACTACAATTAGTTCAACTGCTCTAACACCTCACTCAACAAATATGAACAATATCTCTTAATAAGATTATATTCCACCAAATTCACATTTTTAGTAGTATAGAATATCTCAAATTCATAATCATATAAGAACTCTAGTCACTAACTTTGTATCAAGTTAACATATTTCAATGAAAAGTAATAATTGATACTCTTATAGTCAAAATATATTATAAATTTCTCACCCATAAGGTAGTTTCATCACATATTTTGGGTGAACACTACTACTACTTTCTATAGATCATGTGTTGCATTGTTCACTTCATGGGGTCTCATCTTCCAAGACCCATAGGCAATCATTTCCATCCTTTTCATCAGAACACAACCAATCCTAGTTTTGGAGGCATGAAACAACACCACATACTCAATACCCTCATCTAGATGACTCAAGATTGGGGTGCTCATCAAAATTCACCAAACCCCCTAAAAAGTCTACTTTTACCTCTCTATACACATTAAAGGTTTCATATTTTAATTCAAAATAATCAAGGGTTATGAAATCCTAGAGAAAAGGTCAATTAATCTCTAGTTGTATCCTACCAGTCCAAGGATGCTCTACACCTCAAACACACTCTTGGGTGTCTCTCAATCTAGCACAACCTCATCCTTTTTCAGGTCCACCATTATAATATCTTCTGAGATTACATGTCTTAGGAAGTGAACCTATTAAAACTAGAACGTTTACTTCAAGATCTTCCCATAAAACTGGTACTCTCAGAGTATGTCTAGGATTATTCTCAAATGTCTTTTGTGGTCCTCCTCGGATGCCGAGAACACAAGGATTTCATCAACAAAGGATACCATGAACTGGTCCAAGAAATAATTAAAGATCTGGTTAATAATTCCCATGAACACTTCTAGATAATTCATCACATTGAAGGGAATCACCAAGTACACAAAGTGGTCATAGTGACATCAAAATGTTATCTTTGATATATCCTCATCTCAAACTTAGGACTCGTGATAGCTCGACCCGATGTCAGTCTTTGATAACCACATCACCCCTATAAACAAATAAAAGAGATCATAATTTCTAAAAATTGGATATTTATCAGTGATTCCCACCTATTTTAGTCAATGGTGATCCACAAATAACCTCAATCTCCCATCTACCTTCATGGTGAACAACAATGGGGCTGCCCATAGGGACATGTTGGGTTTGAAAAAGTCATTCCTTTGAAAATATTCCAACTAAAACTTTGACTCTTGAATATATATGGGGATCATTTGATATGTTGGCATAGATAAAATGGTATTCCCTAGTTTCAAGTCTATGGATAATTTTATTTCTCAGTGGGGAGGTATGTCTGGGACTTTTTTATGGAAGACATCCCCATACTCAACCACAACTGTAGGAAGCTAAAAGCTTATAAACTCTACTACACCAAGGGTAATACTAGACACCTAATGAGTAATAGTCTATATCCTTATATATATGGGCCAATATATCTCCACCTAGGTTTCCTTCTTATTGATGAAGTAAAACCTCTTCCCCTCAACTCAAACACCTTGCATCCTTCGCCTGAAATTTCCAATATGTTCATGAACTATAGATAATCATTCCATACCCAGAATAACATCAAGAGATCTCATTTTATCATTTAAAATATCTCATAGTAGTATCTATCCTCTATGTGTTAGGTTATAATGTTAGTAGAAGTGTGTGATCAATGAACCTCCCTGGGTAGGAATCCCCAAATGTAATGGTCAAGGAAAAGGATCCACTTGAATCTTAATATTTTGAATAAGGGATGTGTCAATAATAGATTGGATCACTTCTGTGTCAATAAAAAAATGTAGATAAATTAAATAATATATATATCATACCTTGAATCATCCATAAGTCCTCTTGTTCATAAGAATATACTGTCTACTGCTTCCCACATCCCTAACCACCAGCTCTCTGAGTCTGACGTGGACATCCTATAGGTGGTGGTAGAAACAATTCAAAATGCCATCCCCCACATGCTACTCTTGTAGCTCCTATACCACATATTCTACCATAGGGGTCTCCCTACTCTAGCTTATATCTTTACCTAGTTGATCCATAAACCATCTATTTTTCTGTTAAATGGAATATCAGACAATCCCACATGATATTCCCCTACGAATCATAGGAGTAACATTGCCTCTCCCTTAGTTGATTGGAACTTTCCTGAGAGACCTGAACTACATACCCTCTTTCCTAATACTATCTTCAAAAAAAAGTATCACATAACAAGATCCCTCAGTCTATATTGGCTACTAGTTGTCGAAGTCCCATCTTCATGGTTACCACTACCAGCACCAGTTTTTAATGTCTTCTCAGTTAGAAATATCTCAAATAGGAAGGCATGATCTAGTATACGAGTATAACAATAAAAAATATATACGACACCATCCAAGATATCTCAATAAAAGACATTCTTGAAGGTCCATAATCATAATTAATCTTCAAAAACAATTTCCATGGAGTATCATGAGTGGTTTGTGAACCTTGATGAATACTATGCAACTTTCATGGTGCCCTACCGAAGCTCCAGAATATCCAAGATGCATACTGCTCATAGTGTCACCAGGTAGAATACATCTCTAAATAAATTATCTAACTATATCCAAGTGATAGTAACCCCATCAGGCATCTTGGTCACCAGACTCGGTCAACTCCCTATAGAGTCATGGATAATTCTCACCGTTAAGACTACCATCTAATCAAGAGGGGTCTAAACAAGGAGGAAAAATCACTAAGAATCCCAAATCCAATATTACGTTGTTGGAGGTCTGGGTCACCATGAAACTTAAGGATTATCTATATATGAAACTCATGAAGTTTACCTATCCTATACACTTCATATGTTCATACTTCTGTGACAACCTGCTTCCCACCTAGTGGAGTTTAGACCGAAAAAACACTCAGAGGTTCCACCTTCTTTATAGGACCATGAACTAAAGCCTCATCAATATGTTGATCATTATCATGATCCAGATATATAATCTTAGTTCGATGTAATTATATAATCATCCAATAGAATTCAAGACACTCCAAATTCAAAGAGAATATCTATAGAACTGACTCAATAAGGACATGGAAACCACAACCAATTCCTATATAATTCATGTTTAAATTTTTTCACTAAAATCAGTTCTTATATGTACCAAGTAAATAAGAAGGTTATTAAAGTATTAGTGAATGGATACGTTGATTGAGATTCCATCATTGGGTTCCCTAGTGTGACATAAAAACTCAACACTTTAACATTTATTCTTTACTTCCCAAACCAAACCTCAGAACTAGATAATCTCTAAATTCTGATCCTAAGTTGAACCTCCTATGATACCACTCTATCATTACCCGGTCTAATGGGGACTACCTGGTTAGCAGTATTCCAAGTGTGAATCCTCAATCCCACCTCCAATAGGCTAGGAGCTATAAATTGGCATCAATTAGGCATAACACACACATGGTATGCCTTATTCTAAGGTACATGTACCCACATAAACATCCCCAAGAACAAATATAATGAATAAAGGAAATATACAACTGATACTAGAATGCATATATACAACTTTATCTGAAATTAAATCATGAAATAAGTATGGGATATCATAAAGGGATAAATAAAATCCCCCCAAAAATAGTAAAATAATATAACCTAATAGAAACAAGGGGAATATTATCCAATGTAACACCTAAAACCAATTGTGGTATACCTAGCTCAACTATGCTTTAACTACTCCTAATCCACCAAGTAATTCATCTAAAGGAATTTCTTCTCAAAAATACATGACATGTGTTGCAATATCCCATGTAGAGGTGAGTATAAACATACCCAGTTGGACACCCTAAAATCACCAAACATAGAACACCAAAAGATCCATCCCTTTAGAAAAGTTAACATCAAGAAAGATATACTCAAGATAGATAATAAGTGTCAAATAATGTCCCAACCACACTACCAACCTAGGATTATTCTTTAGGCTTAAATTTAATTCTCATATAAGAAAACTCACTCCATGGGTCTTGTTAACACTGATAGATCTCATCCACGAGGTTCTGGTTGTTAGGCCTCAATGTGAATAAGTACACACTAGAAATTAGAGGATTTTGATACACATATAAGGGATCACACCCATGTTCTATTAGGGATACCTAACCATAATTAGATTAACCCGTTGGTATGGGGATCACATGCCCTAATAGTTGTTAATGGGATTCCAAACCCAACCTTAGGATGGATGATAGATGATCACACCCCAAACCACTTATAGCAATGCATGAATCTATCTTGGACTAACCTTAAGAGAGGATCACTCATCCTATTCTTAGTATGGGAAACCTCATTGTACCCTCATAGGGATGAACCAAGGGAATTCACCCTTTTGAAACTCATCCATACTGAGGAGAATGAGGTCTCTAGCTAACTATAGAAGGGGTATACATAATGTTTATGTAGTTCATGGTGTGTACCACTAATCTTGTACTTTCCCAATTTTGTGCTTGTATTATTCAACCTTTTCTTGTGTACTCCAGTGACGCTCAGGTATGATTCTCAATCCCATGTACCTGCCCATGTCTGAGTATTATGTTTTTCGCCTACGTGGTGTAGCTATTCTCATATACCTAGCCATGCTTCTGTACCTGGCTGTGTCCATTACCATGTACCTTAGGGGTCCAAATCAGGTCACTATCAACATTTCATAAAGTGTATGGTCTATCCCCATAGCGTGTGATATCTATCTTTGCATGTAACCCTATAGGACATACAAAAGGATCCACATGGTATGTATTAATCCAAAATACATGCTCTATAACTAATTTTTTCATATAAATTCAGAATCTCTCATGCATATTCATCTATGTCATATCTGTCTTAGATTCCTCCATGGAATCTACTATAGAAATCATATATGGTGTTAAATAGATTTGAATCATCACCACTGGATGGATTCCAACCACCCAATCTTCTCATGGACTATTCCAGCCGAATCACATCATTGAAACACTAAATCCCATGAACTAAAGGTCTTGAATTAATTTCCACTACCTTATCACACTACATCATTCCTTAATCATGCTCGTGATCTTGAATTAAAACCCATGTAAATGATCTATTGTGCCAAGTATTGACTGAACAATAATCAGTTTCTAGGTACTTTTTAACCACTAACCAATTGAAAATACAGAAAATGAACACTCAAAGTACAAGGGGAGAAAAGATAAAACCCCAAAAATGAGTAATGAACATTGTCTAATGTTTGGTTTAGACTCAATATAATAGTTTAGGTAACAAAGATCATAGAATATTAAACAATTTTCATTAGAACATTTTCATTTCATAATTCTAGAAAGATAAAAATATACTACAAATCAAGACATCTATTTGTGAATTAATAAGCTAAAGGGATTAATTTGAATTTGAGATGAGATAATCTAAATGAGGATTAATAAATAAAAAAACATATTATTAAGGGATGTTATTGATCACTGAGGAATAATGAATCATGCATCATTATCATTGGTGAGATCAAAAAAAATGAAGACAAACTCCTTGGAAACTAATTTTCGGTCCATGATCCTACTGTCACTTGAAAATCTCTTCTTCAAGATCCTCTCATATATCAAGGATTATGTAGCTAACCCTATGATTTTTCTATAACCATGTTTAAATAAGGATAAATTAGGTTTGGGCCATTTACTAAAAAATAAATAAATTTGTTTGTTTGTTTGTTTATTAATCCTCCCACGATTTCTCTTAAACTAAACACTCTACCCACATGAAGGTTATATAACACCTAGGGTAAAACCAGCATTTTAGATTTAATTAAGGTCTTTTATTTCTCATCAAAGACTCCATTAAGGTGTTAGTTCTTTATTTCCAAATAAACTTCATACACATTATATAATATATTTAATGTTTTTATTATATTAACACCAAGGCTCCCTGAGCCCCATAATCCCACACTAACTCTATGCCTATATTTGAAAATATTCTTTAAAACATAGTAATGTTTTACATGGAAAAAATAGATATGTTACATGGATGAAGAAGTGATGATCCAGATATTGATAAAAGATCACTAATCGATAGTCATTATCGAGGATGAGACTGATTTATAGATTTTCCCAATTATGGAATTTGTTATTGAAATTGGGGACAAAACCCATGGTCAAAAACCATTGAAACTAATGGAGATTCCCAGTGGAATAAGTCCAATGTAGATATGACAACCAAAATTGAGACCAAAATAGGGAATCTTGAACAACTTTTAGTTAATCCAGTTGGGGAAGGTAATTAAAGCTGAAGAACTGGTGAAAAGTTATTTTTTTCATTTTAATGTCATCTAATAAGAATGGGTCTATCTAAGAAATAATAATTGTGATATGTAGACGAAATAATAAACTCAATTTATGTTGATGATCGATTAAAATATTGAATTATATTGACCATGCCTGAAATAATGATGATTATTGATGATTTGAGTCATGCCTACACTGATAGAGATCTCTCATAAAGTGTCAAAATTTTATTTTCACTATTTTGTTCCCCATTGAAGGTTCTTTAAATAATAAACTAGAAGTGGCCTTAATTCTTCCAAGTTCTATGACTGTGAGTGTAAAGATTAATGCATACTAATATATCAACCATTTTCTAGTGAGAATCTGAAGTCACTTGCATTCAGGGGTTCATTATCACTAATCCATTAAATAATGGGTTCTCTTGAGTTTAATTCATCTATTTTTATTCAATGATGAAGAGAAACACAAAAAATGGTCAATTGTATTAAACTAATGCTGAGATGAGCTCGGCTGTTGAATATAATGAAGCTCTTGTGCTTAATGATGACCAATGAGCTTAAAAGTTCAGTCCTATGTGGTTATCATAGACTAGAAGCTTTGATATGTTAATTGAAATGTGAAAATATGTTAGATTCAATGTTTGAGTAAGAATTTAAAATGAATATGTAAAACCAATTTTATGTATGATTTGATGAAGTATGAATTTAGGGTTGGCTGGTTCCTAGTAAATAAATTTTTTAAAGTGTCGATTGATTCCATGTTTGGTGAAGAATTATTGCCAGGTGTCCTATTGAAACTAGATAAAAAAATGAAGCCAGAGACCAAAATATGGCCAATTCATTTCAGAGGGTATAGTGATGTTGATTTTATTCTAATGAAGTTAAAAGATAGAGAAATTAATATATTTTCTAATAAGAAAACTGGTTAGAAAAAAACTGATAGAAGGACAAATTATAATCTCCCTATTTTTATGTGATGAATTGAGATGGTGGAAATTGAAATTAAGTCAATGGAAAGATTTATAAAAAGGGGAGCACAAGAATTTAAAGGGTGTTTAACATTGGAAAATTAGCTAATTCTAGGGATACCAATTTTTATAGTAGTGGCACATGATTTCAGAGGCATGAATCATGATTTAAGAAGGAAGAATTTAGAAAATAAATGGGGGATTGGAGTTCTAACTATGATGAAGAAGTATCCTTGTCCTCTATCCATTATTTTCTTTTTTTCTAAATTTCTAATATTTTTCTCATGTTTTCAAACATGTATTTTTTATAAATTCATTAGGGGATTATATTGATATAATTTTTTTATTTATTCATGTTCTTGATTTTTTCCTTAAAGGCTCACTACTTCAGATAGTGCTTTTAAAATCACTAGAAAATGCTTTTAACATTGCTATAAAATCATAGTTAATATCACCGAAGATAAAGGGGGTCCCCTTTAACAGTGCTAAAAAGGGCATCCTTTATCCATGCTAAAAAAGCATTGATAAAGGCCCCCCTTTATCAGGGCTATTTTAGCAGGGATAAAGGACAGTTTTTATTAATGGTATTTTTAGCATTGATGAAGGACCACTTTATCAGTTCTCTAATTAGAGCTGATAAAGGGGGCCCTGTTCAACGCTCAAAATATCACTGATAAAGTGGACCTTTATCAGTGCTCTAAATAGCACTCATAAAGGGGGCCTTTATCAGTGCTCTAAATAGCACTGATAAGGTCCTAGCTATCTGGGATGTGTTGTTTATATAATAGCACACCCACTAGCACCTGCACAACAAACACACACACCACATGCACAGTGTACACAAGAACAAAGAATTGCACACAACAGTTCACAAAAGAGAAAAGAAGCGCACACAAGGGTTTGGAAAACAATTCTATATAAATTTCAAAGAATATTTTTTATCATTACATTTACAATTAACCAATAAAAAATTAAAAACATTAATTTTTTGTCCTTTGACATCTATGATCCCCTCTCAAAAATGGCCTTCCATGGTATTAGATATAGAACAAATCATCCCAAATCAAGAAAAAGTTTCCACCTATATATGAAAACAAATATTATGTTAGTAATTTTATAAAAAATAAATTAAACATTAATATGAAAGAATACATTAATAAAATGTCATTTTTTAATAAAAAAGACACATTTGGAGTTATATGGGTCACACCATACATCATATTGAGGTGGGGTTGATTCCTACACATCACAAATGAGTTATGAATTATTGTCTTAAAATATCAAAACAATTTGAATAGGTTTTCTTGGTTTTGAGTATGTCCCTCATTTTTTACTAAAATTAATATCAAATTTAAATGACATATTTTTATTAATATTGGTCACATCGTTCATCATATTGAGGTTTGGTTGATTCCTACATGCCAAAAATGACTAATGGATCATTTTTCTAAAGTATCAACACAATCTGAATGGGTTTTCTCAGTCTTCAAAATAACACTTGTGTTTTTCACTAAAATATCATTTCAAACTGGAAACAACCATTTTGACTCATACCGGTCACATCATGTGTCAGTTTTAGGTGAGACTACATTATACACATCACAATGTTATTACAAATTTCTCTCCTAAATTATAAATAAAATCAGAGAGCGTTTTCTTGGATTTCAGTGAGTGAAACGTTTTGAGCTAAAATGTCAATTTTAAACTGATAGAAGACACTTTTAGTCATACTAGTCAAACCATGCATTGGATTGAGGTGTGGTTGATTCTTACACATCAAAAATGACTCATGGATCATTGTCTTAAAGTATCAAAACAATCTGAATGTGTTTTCTTAGTTTTCAGTATGTCATTTGTTCTTTTTACTTAAATTAATATCAATTTTAAATAAAAACACATTTTTATTTATACCGGTCATATAGTTAATCGGATTGATGTGTGATTTACTTCTACTCACAAAAATGACTCATGGATCATTGTACTAAGGTATCAAAATAATCCAAATGAATTTTCTTAGTTTTCATTGTGTCAGTTGTGTTTTTTACAAAAATATCATTTCAAATGGAAAACATTCTTTTTGAGTTATACTGGTCACATTGTGTTTCGATTTGATACAAGGATACTTCATACACGTCAGAAAGGACTTAAGAATCACTTCCCTAAATTAGGAATACAATAAAAAATATTTTTTTTACTTTTTATTGAGTGACACATTTTGAGTTAAAATGTAAATTTTAAATTGATTATATAAATGTTTAGTCATACTGGCCACATCATGCATCGGATTGAGGTGTGATTGATTCATACACGTCACAAATAACTCATGGATTATTTTTCTAAAGCATCAAAACAATCTAAATATGTTTTCTCAGTTTTCAGTATTTCATTTGTTCTTTTTACTTAAATTAATGTCAATTTGAATAAAAATACACATTTGGATTTATACCAGTCACATCATGCATTGTATTGAGTCAGTGTTTATTCCTACATGTCACAAATGACTCATATATATTTTTCCTAAATTATCAAAATAATTCGAATCTGTTTGCTCAGTTTTCAGTATGCTAGTTGTTTTTTTACTAAAATTAATGTCACTTTTAAATAAAAAGAGACACTTTGAGTCATACCGGTCTCACCGTGCATCAGATTGAGATTCGATTGATTCATACACATCAAAAATGACTTATAGATCATTTTCATTATGTATCAAAACAATTTAAATGTGTTTTATCAGTTTTTAGTATGTTAGTTGTGTTTTTTACTAAAATATCATTTCAAACTAGAAACACACATTTTGAGTCATACCGGTTGTATCATGTGTCGTTTTGACATGACACTGCTTCATACACATCAAAAATAACTTATAAATCATTTTCCAAAATTATAATAAAAATCAGAGAGAGATTTCTTGGTTTTCAGTGAGTGGCATATTTTGAACTAAAATGTCATTTTTAAAAAGATAACAGACACTTTTAGTCATATTGTTCACACTGTTCATAGGATTGAGGTGTGGTTTATTCCTACACATCACAAATGACTAATAAATTGTTTTTCTGAAGTATCAAAACAATCCAAATGCATTTTATCATTTTTCAGTATGTCAATTGTTTTTTTCTAAATTTATTGTTAATTTAATATAAAAATACACACTTAAACTCATAACATTCACACCATGTGTCGTATTTAGGTTAAGTTAATTCCTAAACATAAAAAATTACTTATGGATCATTTTCCTAAAGTATAAAATCATTATTAATGTGTTTTCTTAGTTTTTAGTATGTTACTTGTTTTTTTACTAAAAATAATCACAATTTTAAATAAAAACAGACACTTCGAGTCATATCGGTCGCATCTTCATGATATTTGTGTATATTATTCCATCATGTATGCTTACCATTAATTTATAAATTAATATATATCATCTTGTGAATATGATTATTTTTTATAATCATGTTAGTACTAAAAAAAATATAAATACACAAAAGATAAATAAATATTTAAAATGAAATAGTAATTATTTTCAAAAATACCTCTTAATGGATGTTGGTTTTGTCATGTAATACAATCTATTTCATAAATTTACAAACATAATAGCCAAAATCTTTATCGTTTGTTTGTTTTGGACAATGCATAAACATTGAGAGAAATAAGTAATTTTTTTATATGTGTTTATATAATGAAATATTATTATATATACCCTGATTTGTATCCAGTCTTAGTACTTGTGATGTTTCTTATCCTTTTTCGCTATCCCCATTCCATGATGTAGATGATATTCATGCACCACCCTATAATAACAGAATACTCATTACAAGATAATATAAATTATATAACTAGATGTTTAATTCTAAAATGTTGGATGTGGTTTATTACAAATTGAAAAATTCCATCATGTGTGGGTAGTTTTTTTTGATATCCATGCATTGAATCCAGGAAATAAATATTTGGTGTATCCAAATTGACTACAATGAGAATCTAATGTTTCCTAAGGACACAAAAATGAATAAGTAATGAAAGAAGTTAAAATATATTTAATATGATTAAATTTTAGATTTTTACCCCTGCATAATTGGTATTAAGAATAGTCTATCATCTTTATTTTTTCTATTAAATGATTTGATTAGGCTTACCACTATTTCATCCTCTTTCTGGGATCCTATTTTTATTTCTTCTATAGAGGTGACGTCAGGACTAACGAGTCCAAATTTTTTTTATGAAGAAATCCCTTCAAAAAAAATTCATATATACACCTGTGAAAATATGAAATGTATTTAGTCATAATTATCATAGTATATCATCTTTTGGAAAATCAAATCATGAAAGTATACCTCATGTATACATTTACAACTGAGGTACCTAACCAATAATACTCCAGGTTTTAACTTACATTGTCAACACTAATGAAATCTAGATCTTCCCCTTTTTACATATTTTATTCAAAAATAATTGTGTGAGTTCCACCATCTTTCAACTTCTAATTCACATGATTCTATAATGATAATAAATGTGGATATAGAATGGGTGGTTTTAAGGTGATTTTGGTAGATCGTTTTAATCAGTTGGTTGATCTTTGAGATGGTTTTGAGTCGTTATTTCATTTCACCCGCTTCCCTATGTCCTTCTACAATAACATTCAATGCTTCAGACCGTTTTCATTAAATGTTAATGGTTTATCTTGAAAAATAAATTTGAAATCAATACCTCCTTGTCGACATGTTTTTTTACAAGGTTTGGTGGACATGTGATGAATGTTCCCAGATCATGTTCAAATTTATGAATATCTTCATCATCAATTGGAACAAGTAGATCAGTGCTCATCTAATGGGCTATGTTAATCAACACTTTGACATGACCTGTTGGAAGTGGTCTATTGTGTAGTATGACAATCTGGATATTGAACACTGTAGCCCTCGCTACAAGGTGATGGGAGGGTGTTGATAGATATAAATCACTGTGATTTTCACACAATACAATATTAGTTCATGAAAGGTATGAATGTCTATCTGATTCAAAATTAATAGAAACAATTATTAGAACATTTATTACCTTAACTAAGACATGTTTTTAGGGTAATGGATCACCTCAATTCTAGTGGGGGGTGGGGGGATCTTCACACGCTAGTTGTTCTTGAGTTATTTCTTTTATCCCCCTTCCATCAATTTTGTCATGAACTCTCTCTAAAATTTCATATGTTCTTCAAGGATATATATTCTTTCTCTCATCATTTTTATTTCTTCAATTTGATCCTCCTCTTGTTTTTTTCTCAAAAAATATTTGCGGTGTCACCTAAAACCAGCACCTCTAAAGTAGTCATACTTTTTTAGATGCTTCAAGGCCACTGAAAGTATTTCTGCATTTGGTTTGGATGTTTCTAATTCATATGACTATGTTAGATAGAAAATATAGGAAAATAAGTAATCATTGTTATGTAATATCGATTTAAATAAAAACAAATATTTATTATATCATACTTACACATGTTTCCTACACTTATTGTATGTTTTCATTTATTAGTATCCCATATTTATTTACACGCGACTCCTTCCATATCACATGGCATGGGATGGAAGTGACTTTGTATTTGGATTCATTAGTATTCATATAAACAAAGAAACATGGTTATGGTGTTGTTTTATGTCACATAAAAGTATTACGGTATATTTAAAATACGCACCAATTTTTTTTCAAGTGAATCATACCCCATTCTTTATTTACGTTATGGGTACTATGGTTTTGTTACTCATTCCTTATTTTCAGTACTCAACTGTTGTTTAATAAATAAAAAACTATCGATCAAAGTGATGAATACACATATCTTAAAAAAATTATTACCAAGAATAGTGTATCTGAAAAGAATGCTCCGCACGATAGCTATTAAACGCATCTCATGATCCTTAGGTTATCAGGTGTGCATAAATAGAAGGCTGGTGAGGATTTATTTTCCCTTCAATGTATTTAAGATAACATCTTGTTAAAATTGTGTAAAAGCATGAGTGAATCCTTCCAGAAACCCTTAATACATATTCCTTGGGTGAGTCATCCACTATAAATGCACTCTACAAGGGATGATGAAGAGTAAGTCAATGTTTCATTATTTTATTTTATTTTAATCAAAGAAATGATATCATAATGCTATCATAATATCTCCCCACATCAGTTTCATAAGCTTAGTGAAAACATGGTTCCACGACTGTACATCAATAGGCACACATTTCCAAGTGATGATTCCAATGTAACTAGTGGGTTAACATGCTGGCCCTACTTATTCCATCCATCCTCATATTTGATGGCTTTCACTTTTTCCATAAGGATTTTTGCTAACACCATCAAAGTACGACGCTATTGTTTTTTCTACATCTTGAGTGTTTTGTTGCCTACCATTTCCTTGGTTTCAACATCATAAATATGATTCTCTAGAGTGCTAGAATTTGCATGTGAAGATGGTGGTTGTACCTCTGCACTAGGATCAGTAGCAGCAATAGGTTGAGATACATATTGGTCCTCTGCAGTGTGAGTAGTAGCAGGTTGAGAGACATGTTGTTCCTCTACACTATAAGTAGTATCAGGCTAAGAGAATTGTTATGCCTCGTGTCACGACCCGCCCTCGGGGTCCGTGCCGTGACTACCCCAAGCCCGCCTTCCATAGGCCAGGGGCTGGCGACTAGCACCAAGGCGTATATCCCAGTAAAAAGGGAAGGCATTGCCTTTGAAAAGTAAGCACACACCACAGAGTAAACAAGCGGAAGTAAACACTAAACAAGCAGAGTACAACTGAAAGTGCGGAAAAGTAAATGGGCCAGAATACAAACCCAAACTGAAAGTAAAGTACAACTCAAAAAGGGAAAAACAGCAACTGTAAAGTAAAGGCCGCTACTCCGAGCTGTCCACCGGAAATCCCACCTGAAGGGTGGGTACAGATAGCTCCTCTGCTCCACGGGTCCCACCGTCCGCTCCGTGCTCGTCCCGCCCAGTGGTCCACCTCCGGGTACCGTCCCGCTCCGCAAACCTCAGCTAAGGTCAACGCTGTCCGTCGTCTGCAACCAACACAACGTAGTGCGGGCGAAGCCCGTGCAGGGGTGAGTATAAGCTACTCAGTAGGGACCCCGAGACCCCTGAAGGTCTCTCAAAATCCACAAAGGATAAACCACGAAACAAAGTACAATCACGAAGTAACAACCAACACTGCTTAGGTATATGCCCATACATATACCTAAGTCATCAATTCAGATACGCTCCAACCTCCGAGCCCAAGTATAACTCAGTCCACGCAGGAAAGTATACGTATTCCACAAAGGAAAGTAACAGGATTCAGCTCACACAGGTATACTTCTTCAAGGACGATAAAGATGATCACTGATCCATCTAAGTCGTCGGACCCACGAAGGATCGATAGGTAACTAACCCCCGCAGAAGACCCACACAGGATCGGGCTCACACAGAACCTGTAGGCGCTGGCTCACACAGAACCGCTGAGCGCAAGGACCCACACAGGATCGGGCTCACACAGAACCTGTAGCACTGATCCTCGTAGGATCGCTGAGTGCTGTAGTCGTCGTCGTCGAATCCACACAGGATCTCTGTACTGTCGTCGTCGAATCCACACAGGATCTCTGTACTGTCGTCGTCGCAGTCACAGTAGCAGTCGTAGCAGTAGAACAGTCGCAGCCAGCACTAGGGTTCCCGCACACAGCAAGCTCGTACGGAGGGTCCGCTCCACGAGCCGAGAGGCTGATACATCAACTGTCACGAAGACCGAAGTTGATGTATCCAAAAGTTCCGTATCGTCAACAGGAACTCAACGCAACAGACGGCGTGTCGATCGGACGCCCGGTCTGAGAGTTATAGGCATTTTCGTCTCCGGGGCCCGGTTGGTTTTTAAGGCAAAACCAACCCGACCGTACTCCACCTGCGTCCGAACCTCGGGCGGAGTATGCCAAAAGATCCGTCTCAATAAGAGGAACACTACGCGACTGACGGCACGTCAATCGGACGTCCGTAGCTCAAGATATGAGCGTTTCCGCTCCGAAGGCCCGGTTGGTTTCGTGAACGAACCAACCCGGCCGAACTCAAAGTAATCCGAAACCTTGAGTGCGATATACCGAAACGACCGTCTCGATCCAAGGATCGCGTTGCCGCAGACGGTTCGTCATTCGGAGGTCCGAGGCTCAAGTTATGAGCCAAGAACCGAATCTGGTCCGAAACGGGGGGTCCGGGTCCGGGCCGACCCGGCCCGACCCCCCCCCTCTGGACGGCGCGGCGGCCGGCGGCGGCGGACGGCGGCGGCGGACGGCGGCGGACGGCGGCGGCGGCTGGCCGCGTGGCGGCGGCGGCGGGCCGCGTGGCGGCGGGCGGCGGCGCGGCGGCGGGCCGCGTGGCGGCGGCGGCGGGCCGCGTGGCGGCGGCGGGCCGCGTGGCGGCGGCGGAAGGCACGCGGGGCTGAGCCCCGCGTTTCACAAAACGGCACGGCTTTAAGCCGTGCCTTGCTAAGAAACGGCCCCCGCAAGTGGGGGCCGGCTGAAGAAAACCGGGGGGCTTTGCCCCCCCCTTCTTAAATGAACCGCCCCCCTCATTAAGAGGGGGGTCTTGATGGACCGGCCGGGGGTTTAATCCCCCGGTTTTTATGACATCCGGCCGGCCGCTGGCCGGCCGGTTTTTACCAACGGGACCGGAATTTCCGGTCCCGCCCTCGACTCCCGACGCCGGCGGCACGGCCGCCGGTCTTTCCTTCCGCCGCGGCCCGGAACCGGCCGCGGTCTCCTCGTCTCACCGCGGCCCGGAACCGGCCGCGGTGTTCGTCGTCCGGCGCGGTGCGACGGCACCGCGCCCCTTTCGCCGTGCCATGAATCCTCCCAACGCGGCGCGACGGCGTCGCGTTCTTGAAATCTCTCCTTGGCGAAGCGCGACGGGTTGCGGAAAATTATAAGCATGTTCATCCGCGTGGTGCGACGGCACCACGCCTCTTGCTTCCACCCGCATGAATAAAACGAGAACTAAGGAGGGGGGGTTCGGCCGTGTTCTTGCAGTCCGACCCCCCTCACGTTAAATAATAACATAACTAAAGAATAACCGAAAGCCACACATTTAGTCATGCTAAAAATCCATGATTCAAGAATGGAATAAAAATAAACAATAAATAACATCCCCTACCTCTGGATTCAAGAACGATGAAAGTCAACGACCCGCGGAAGACGCGTCGCGGTGGTCGGCGTCACGGAAGAAGAACGTCGATGTAGTGAAGCGAGGATTCGAAGTTCTTTGACGACGATTTCGTCGTGGGAAATCGTCGCGGAAGAGATGACGCGGAAGAAGACGTCGTCGGTGTCGCGGGTATGGCGTCGCGAAAGACGATTCCCGAGAACGTGGCGTTCTTCGTCGATTTCTTCGCGTTCTTCGTCAAAGCTTGAAGAAGAAGAAGATGAAGGCTCCAAATTCTCTCAAGGTGGCTAGAGAATTCTAACCCAAATAAAATAAGCTAAAGACTTATTTTATTCACACAATTATCAATTTGAATTTCAAAGGTTTGAAATTCAAACAATTCAAACAATTCAACTCCATTAATTAACAAAGTTGTCATGTTATTAAAAGAGGAGTTTAAGGGGGAAGTTGAGAGGTTATAAAAGATTTAGGGGTTCGTGTGGGCCCCACCACACTTAATCCTCCCAAGGGAGGTTAAGTGGGTGTGGGTCCCACTTCCAACCCCCTTAGGTAGGTTTTTTTTTAATAAGTTTAAATAAAATTTGTTTTACACAAATTTATTTAACTTAACTGAAAAACCCCAAAACGTAACTTTCAACCCGCAACAAACGCAACTCCCGAAAAGGTTTCATTAAGCGAATATCGGCGCTGCGAGTTCATCGGTGCCCTCGGATTTCAATTCCGAGCACCGGATCAAAAGTTAGGAATTCCCGCTCGTTCGTTCACTGAACGTACCCGAGCCAAACTTCGGAAATTGATTCCGGGCACTCCGGGCCTCGGAATCAGGTGCCGTCTGAAACCGCGCTCTTGTAAAAATCCAAAGAAAATTAAGAAAAAAAAAAAAATTCCCTTGAATTTTACGGTCTTTACATTACTCCCACCTCAGGGCTTTACGTCCCCGTAAAGATACAACGAAAACTAGGGGAACAAATGAGGGTACTGAGCACGCATCTGAGCCTCTCGCTCCCATGTGCTCTCCTGGAGATTCCCGTGCTGCCATCTGATGCGCACAAGAGGAATCGATCGCCCACGTAGGACCCGCTCCTGTCGATCCTCTATCTCCACCGGGACCTCTGTAAAAGTCGCCCCATCGTCAACGTCAAGCTCCCCATGGTCAATGATGTGCGTCGGGTCGTGCACGTATCTCCTCAGCTGGGATACGTGAAAGACGTCGTGCACCCGGTGTAACTGAGGTGGTAGAGCCAGGCGGTAAGCCACCTCGCCAATCCTGCTGAGAATCTGAAAAGGTCCGATGAAGCGCGGAGATAACTTGCCGCCTCGGCCAAATCTCCGAATACCACGTCGAGGTGAGACCCGCAAGAAGACGTGGTCGCCATCCTCGAACTCTAGTGGTCTCCGCCTCCTGTCAGCGTATGACTTCTGCCGGCTCTGAGCTGTCCTCATCCGCTCCTGGATGACCTGGACCTTCTCTGTCGTGGCCTGGACCATCTCCGGTCCCACCAGTGCTGACTCCCCAGGGTCTGTCCAGCACAAAGGAGATCTACATGGTCGGCCGTACAACGCCTCGTACGGTGCCATCCCGATGGTGGAGTGGTAGCTGTTGTTGTACGCGAATTCCACCAAAGGTAGGTGGTCCTCCCAGCTACGACCAAAGTCAAGGACACATGCACGGAGCATGTCCTCGAGAGTCTGGATGGTCCTCTCCGTCTGACCATCCGTCTGAGGGTGAAAAGCTGTGCTAAGACGTAGCTGCGTCCCGAACGCCTCCTGCAACCCCTTCCAAAGCCGGGAAGTAAAGCGGGCATCACGATCGGAAACGATAGATGATGGTACGCCGTGGAGCCGCACAATCTCCTGAACGTAGAGACGTCCCAAGCTCTCCACCGAGCCCTGCTCTCTGATGGGTAAGAAGTGTGCCGACTTGGTGAGTCGGTCAACAATCACCCAGATGGAGTCGTGACCTCTGGAAGTGCGTGGAAGTCCAGTCACGAAGTCCATAGATATGCCGTCCCACTTCCACTCCGGAACCTCCAAGGGCTGTACCAAGCCTGCTGGTACCTGATGCTCTGCCTTCACCTGCTGACAGGTAAGGCATCGAGAAACGAACTCTGCTACAGCTTTCTTCATGCCCGGCCACCAGTGCTGTCGTCTGAGGTCCTGGTACATCTTCGCCACTCCAGGATGTACCGCTAAAGGAGAAGTGTGAAACTCCCTCAGCACTTCCTCTCGCAATGTGACTGGTACCAAGGCACGTCCTCTGAAAAGGATGTCGTGCTCTGCTCCAAGGGAGAAACCATCAGGTGCCTGTCCCGAGGATATCTGTGCACGCTGTGTCTCACAGTCAGCGTCCCCGCGCTGTGCCTCCCTGACTCGCTGCAGTAGTGGAGGAGTGACTGTGAGAGACTGAAGAAAGGCTGCTCCATCTCTATCCACGAAGGATATCTGCAAAGAGGCTAGCTGCTCCGTCGCCTCCTCGAGTAGCTGAATGCCCGTCCTCCTGCTGAGGGCATCGGCTACTACGTTCCCCTTCCCTGGAGTATAGACTATCTCAAAGTCATAGTCCTGGAGGAACTCGAGCCATCGTCGTTGTCTCAGATTCAGATCCTTCTGCGAGAAGATATACCTGAGACTCTGATGATCGGAAAAGACTGTAAAGCGCTCGCCCATCAGATAATGTCGCCATGTCTTCAGAGCGAAGACCACTGCTGCTAACTCCAGGTCATGGGTAGCGTAGTTCAGCTCATGCGGCCTCAACTGTCGTGATCCATAGGCGATCACTGCCCGCTCCTGCATTAGAACACATCCGAGTCCGGTTCCTGATGCATCGCAGTAGACTACGTACCCTACTCCCTCCTCAGGCAACCTCAAGATAGGTGCGCTAGTCAATCTCTGCCTCAGCTCCTCGAAGCTCTGCTGACAACTGTCTGACCACACGAAGGGTTTCCCCTTCTTCGTCAAAGCTGTGAGTGTTGCCGCAACTCTGGAGAAGTTCGGCACAAACCTCCGATAGTATCCAGCTAGTCCCAAGAAACTCCGAACCTCAGTCACGCTCCTGGGTGGCTCCCATGCTAACACAGCCTCAATCTTCGCGGGATCCACTGCAACTCCTGCCTCAGAGATAACGTGTCCCAAAAAGTGGACCTCACGTATCCAGAACTGGCACTTCGAGAGCTTACCATAAAGCTGGTGCTCTCGGAGTGTGTCAAGAACAACTCGCAAGTGATAGGCGTGCTCCTCCTCTGTCGAAGAGTAAATCAGAATGTCGTCGATGAAGACCACGACAAACCGATCGAGGTATGGCTGAAAGATCCTGTTCATGAGAGCCATGAACACTGCTGGAGCATTGGTTACACCGAAAGGCATAACCAAGAACTCATAGTGGCCATACCGACATCTGAAGGCCGTCTTCTGTACATCCTCGTCTCTGACTCTGAGCTGATGATAGCCTGACCTGAGGTCTATCTTTGAGAACCACCGTGCTCCCTTGAGCTGATCAAAGAGGTCATCAATCCTCGGTAGCGGATACTTGTTCCTCACTGTCACCTGGTTCAGGCGACGATAGTCAACACAAAGTCGCAAGCTCCCGTCCGCCTTCTTGGCGAACAATATCGGGGAAGCCCAGGGTGAAACACTGGGTCGGATGAATCCCTTGCCCTGCAAGTCCTCCAACTGTACCCGTAGCTCTCGAAGCTCGGCGGGGGCCATCCGATATGCTGGAGTGGATATCGGGGCTGTCCCGGGGTACAAGTCAATATAAAAGTCTACCTCTCTGCGAGGAGGTAGCCCTGGAACATCGTCGGGAAAAACGTCCGCAAACTGATCCACCACTGCAGGAAAACCAGGACTCCGCACGTCAACTGCTCCAAGGATAAGGCTAGCCAACTGATGAGTGATGGGCTGTCCTCTCCTCCGCGGAAGTCCATCCTGTGCTGCTAAGGCTCCCTTCTCGCCGGTGAAGGTGAACCTGCTCCCGTCGGTGCGTACACATCGCACCTTGCGCCTAAAACAGTCAATCTGTGCATGGACCGTAGACAGCCAATCCATGCCCAAGATGACGTCGTAAGGCCTCGACGCTGCTACAAGAAGATCCCAGCCGAAGCTCTCGCCTCCTAGAGTAAGCTCACACTGCCGGCACCAGTGCGTAATCGTCGAGTCTGCTCCCGTAGGAGTCTCTAGCCGTAAGGATCGAGCCAACGGCTCTGTCGGAATCTCCGAGCTCCGAACAAGGGCAGCGGCTATGAAAGAGTGACTCGCTCCTGTGTCTATAAGAACTGCAGCAAGGGTGGAAAAGACACAGATAGTACCTCGAATCATCTCAGGTGCGCCGTGGTCGTAGGCCTCTGCTGCCTGGAGCTGTGCCTGTCGCTGCCCGCCAGCTCCCTGTGGTCGGGGTGGACCTCCTGGTGGTGGTGGTGGTAGAGCCTCAAAGCGTCGGCCACCACCAGCTGCTCGTCCAGCTCCTCTGCCTCGTCCGCCTCCTCCCTGCGGACCGCCACGGTCGACCCTCTGCCTCTGCCTCGGTGGTCCATCAACTGACTGCTGCTCCTCGGCACGGCGGGTCGGGCAGTCGCGAGCCATGTGGCCCTGCCCGCCGCACGAGTAGCACTGCCTGCCTCTCGGAAGACTGGCTCCGCGCTGTGTGCCCCGCACTGCTGAGCCAGTGCCCTGAGATCGTCGGCCTGAAGGTCTGGTCTGTCTGGACCCCTGAGTCATCCGTCGACTGCCTGCTGCAGATGACTCTGCCACGTGCCGCCCTGCGGTGGGTCGCTGTGCTGGTGTAGACTCAGCAAGGAAGCTCTCGATCAGAAGTGCCCGCTCCAGTACTCCTGTCTGAGTCGGTAAGCTGAGGGAGATCAGCGATGCCCTGATCTCGTGTCTCAAACCCTGCTCGAAGGTCCGGGCCCGGAAGAATGGATCCCGTACCATGTCGGTCGAGTAGCGCGAGAGATCGGTAAACCTCGCCGAGTACTGGGCGACCGTCATGCTGCCCTGCCGCAGCTGTAGAAGCTCCTGGATGCGCACCGCTCGAAGGGTGGCCGGGACGAACTCAGAGCGGAAGAGGCTCTCGAAGTCCGTCCAGAGTAGAGATGCCTCATCGTGCACCTGGAGCATCAAGCTCCACCATCGTCCAGCTGCTGCGTGTAGTAGGCTCGCAGCGAGGATCACCATGAGGTCTGCTGGTGTCCTCACTAGCCTAAACACTCGAACCACTGCCTCCAGCCAGTCCTCTGTTGCCTGGGGATCCGTCTCCCCGCGAAACCTGGGCGGTCGCTGGTGCTGAAACTCATGCAGTGCGCTGAGGCGACGTGCATCGTCAGCGGCTGCTGCTGGAAGCATCGGGGGCTCGGCGGGTAAAGCTACCGCCGGTGCCACTACTGGAAAAGGGCCCTGCACCGAGGCCTCGTCGCTCGGGGGGCTGTCGTCTCGCTCGACTCTCGGAACCCTAGCTGGCTGCCGTCGTGGGGCCATCCTGAAAAGGAAACAGGTGCGCCACGGTTAGAACAGTATACCTGGTGAGCTGAAACAAGTAATCACAAAGAAAACTTTGAAACACACACGCAATCAATGTTTTCGTGCATTAAGTCGGAAATCAGAAGTCAGGGTCCTGGTGTACGGATACGTCGGCCGCCGCACCAACACTGGACTCCCTGGACTGATAACCACACTCAATACGCTAAACATTATTGCTTCACATAGAAAAGATCAGAGTTCGTGGTAGAACCGAACTCCTCTGATACCAATTTGTCACGACCCGCCCTCGGGGTCCGTGCCGTGACTACCCCAAGCCCGCCTTCCATAGGCCAGGGGCTGGCGACTAGCACCAAGGCGTATATCCCAGTAAAAAGGGAAGGCATTGCCTTTGAAAAGTAAGCACACACCACAGAGTAAACAAGCGGAAGTAAACACTAAACAAGCAGAGTACAACTGAAAGTGCGGAAAAGTAAATGGGCCAGAATACAAACCCAAACTGAAAGTAAAGTACAACTCAAAAAGGGAAAAACAGCAACTGTAAAGTAAAGGCCGCTACTCCGAGCTGTCCACCGGAAATCCCACCTGAAGGGTGGGTACAGATAGCTCCTCTGCTCCACGGGTCCCACCGTCCGCTCCGTGCTCGTCCCGCCCAGTGGTCCACCTCCGGGTACCGTCCCGCTCCGCAAACCTCAGCTAAGGTCAACGCTGTCCGTCGTCTGCAACCAACACAACGTAGTGCGGGCGAAGCCCGTGCAGGGGTGAGTATAAGCTACTCAGTAGGGACCCCGAGACCCCTGAAGGTCTCTCAAAATCCACAAAGGATAAACCACGAAACAAAGTACAATCACGAAGTAACAACCAACACTGCTTAGGTATATGCCCATACATATACCTAAGTCATCAATTCAGATACGCTCCAACCTCCGAGCCCAAGTATAACTCAGTCCACGCAGGAAAGTATACGTATTCCACAAAGGAAAGTAACAGGATTCAGCTCACACAGGTATACTTCTTCAAGGACGATAAAGATGATCACTGATCCATCTAAGTCGTCGGACCCACGAAGGATCGATAGGTAACTAACCCCCGCAGAAGACCCACACAGGATCGGGCTCACACAGAACCTGTAGGCGCTGGCTCACACAGAACCGCTGAGCGCAAGGACCCACACAGGATCGGGCTCACACAGAACCTGTAGCACTGATCCTCGTAGGATCGCTGAGTGCTGTAGTCGTCGTCGTCGAATCCACACAGGATCTCTGTACTGTCGTCGTCGAATCCACACAGGATCTCTGTACTGTCGTCGTCGCAGTCACAGTAGCAGTCGTAGCAGTAGAACAGTCGCAGCCAGCACTAGGGTTCCCGCACACAGCAAGCTCGTACGGAGGGTCCGCTCCACGAGCCGAGAGGCTGATACATCAACTGTCACGAAGACCGAAGTTGATGTATCCAAAAGTTCCGTATCGTCAACAGGAACTCAACGCAACAGACGGCGTGTCGATCGGACGCCCGGTCTGAGAGTTATAGGCATTTTCGTCTCCGGGGCCCGGTTGGTTTTTAAGGCAAAACCAACCCGACCGTACTCCACCTGCGTCCGAACCTCGGGCGGAGTATGCCAAAAGATCCGTCTCAATAAGAGGAACACTACGCGACTGACGGCACGTCAATCGGACGTCCGTAGCTCAAGATATGAGCGTTTCCGCTCCGAAGGCCCGGTTGGTTTCGTGAACGAACCAACCCGGCCGAACTCAAAGTAATCCGAAACCTTGAGTGCGATATACCGAAACGACCGTCTCGATCCAAGGATCGCGTTGCCGCAGACGGTTCGTCATTCGGAGGTCCGAGGCTCAAGTTATGAGCCAAGAACCGAATCTGGTCCGAAACGGGGGGTCCGGGTCCGGGCCGACCCGGCCCGACCCCCCCCCTCTGGACGGCGCGGCGGCCGGCGGCGGCGGACGGCGGCGGCGGACGGCGGCGGACGGCGGCGGCGGCTGGCCGCGTGGCGGCGGCGGCGGGCCGCGTGGCGGCGGGCGGCGGCGCGGCGGCGGGCCGCGTGGCGGCGGCGGCGGGCCGCGTGGCGGCGGCGGGCCGCGTGGCGGCGGCGGAAGGCACGCGGGGCTGAGCCCCGCGTTTCACAAAACGGCACGGCTTTAAGCCGTGCCTTGCTAAGAAACGGCCCCCGCAAGTGGGGGCCGGCTGAAGAAAACCGGGGGGCTTTGCCCCCCCCTTCTTAAATGAACCGCCCCCCTCATTAAGAGGGGGGTCTTGATGGACCGGCCGGGGGTTTAATCCCCCGGTTTTTATGACATCCGGCCGGCCGCTGGCCGGCCGGTTTTTACCAACGGGACCGGAATTTCCGGTCCCGCCCTCGACTCCCGACGCCGGCGGCACGGCCGCCGGTCTTTCCTTCCGCCGCGGCCCGGAACCGGCCGCGGTCTCCTCGTCTCACCGCGGCCCGGAACCGGCCGCGGTGTTCGTCGTCCGGCGCGGTGCGACGGCACCGCGCCCCTTTCGCCGTGCCATGAATCCTCCCAACGCGGCGCGACGGCGTCGCGTTCTTGAAATCTCTCCTTGGCGAAGCGTGACGGGTTGCGGAAAATTATAAGCATGTTCATCCGCGTGGTGCGACGGCACCACGCCTCTTGCTTCCACCCGCATGAATAAAACGAGAACTAAGGAGGGGGGGTTCGGCCGTGTTCTTGCAGTCCGACCCCCCTCACGTTAAATAATAACATAACTAAAGAATAACCGAAAGCCACACATTTAGTCATGCTAAAAATCCATGATTCAAGAATGGAATAAAAATAAACAATAAATAACATCCCCTACCTCTGGATTCAAGAACGATGAAAGTCAACGACCCGCGGAAGACGCGTCGCGGTGGTCGGCGTCACGGAAGAAGAACGTCGATGTAGTGAAGCGAGGATTCGAAGTTCTTTGACGACGATTTCGTCGTGGGAAATCGTCGCGGAAGAGATGACGCGGAAGAAGACGTCGTCGGTGTCGCGGGTATGGCGTCGCGAAAGACGATTCCCGAGAACGTGGCGTTCTTCGTCGATTTCTTCGCGTTCTTCGTCAAAGCTTGAAGAAGAAGAAGATGAAGGCTCCAAATTCTCTCAAGGTGGCTAGAGAATTCTAACCCAAATAAAATAAGCTAAAGACTTATTTTATTCACACAATTATCAATTTGAATTTCAAAGGTTTGAAATTCAAACAATTCAAACAATTCAACTCCATTAATTAACAAAGTTGTCATGTTATTAAAAGAGGAGTTTAAGGGGGAAGTTGAGAGGTTATAAAAGATTTAGGGGTTCGTGTGGGCCCCACCACACTTAATCCTCCCAAGGGAGGTTAAGTGGGTGTGGGTCCCACTTCCAACCCCCTTAGGTAGGTTTTTTTTTAATAAGTTTAAATAAAATTTGTTTTACACAAATTTATTTAACTTAACTGAAAAACCCCAAAACGTAACTTTCAACCCGCAACAAACGCAACTCCCGAAAAGGTTTCATTAAGCGAATATCGGCGCTGCGAGTTCATCGGTGCCCTCGGATTTCAATTCCGAGCACCGGATCAAAAGTTAGGAATTCCCGCTCGTTCGTTCACTGAACGTACCCGAGCCAAACTTCGGAAATTGATTCCGGGCACTCCGGGCCTCGGAATCAGGTGCCGTCTGAAACCGCGCTCTTGTAAAAATCCAAAGAAAATTAAGAAAAAAAAAAAAAAATCCCTTGAATTTTACGGTCTTTACACCTCGGGATTGGGAGAATCATCACGTTCAGAAGCTATCATCTAAATAATTAATTTAACATTTAATTTAGATTACATAAAAGCTATAGTGGACAGATAATAACATAATGTAACATGATGTATATTACAAACAAAATATAACCAGATTATTGAAATATTTTTTTAAAGGATGAAGGGATTTAACCCTTCTATTGACTATCCAAATCCCTTCATTATGGTCTCCTCTAACATACAAAATTTCTTCTACATTGGGACCACTTCAAAATGATTGCGACATCCCAAGGAAAGGTTCATCCTCCATTTAATTTGAATCTGATCCTTCAATGATTTTGGTTGATAATAGAAAAATTGACCACTTTCGGTTTGTTGGATCTATGACATAAAATAATTGTATTGCCTGTAATTATATTATAAATGGTTCATATTTGTACCCTTCCTTATAAAAATAAACTTTTATGAATCCCAACTCATCTATTTTAATAGCACTCCAATTATCAACCCTCTTGAATTGAAAATTCAGCACTTGGATGTTCATATAATCCAACTCCCATATTTGTTTGATGATTTGAAAGTATGACATATTCATATAAATTGGATTTATGCCCTTAGCACCGGAAACATAATTCACTTCAACCACCAGTGTAACTCCATTGTTCTTCATGGTACCATCTTTATCATGTTTTTTAGTATAGAATGTATAACCATTAATTACATGAGCATTATAAGATAAAACATACTAACCTGGTCCTCTGGCTAGCCATCAAAGTCGTTCTGAAAACGAGTCCAGATTTTCTTATGAATCCTTAAATATATGGTATTGAAAGCATCCTATAAACTTTCAATCATTTTATTTGATATCAATTTTTCATCCCTTGAATGATTCAAATGCCTAAGAATTTATTTTTGGGTTTCGAGATTTGGGTCAACCTCCAAATTGTTATAAAAAAACATAAAGAAGGTCATGTTCTCGATCTGTAATATTGATTGTGACAACCTCTTCCAAAAAATTACTTCACTCATAATCCACCCAATGTTATGCGATTTTAGTAGACCAATGCTTTCCAAAAAAGATAGGTACTCAATAAATAATTCAATGGATTCCTTAACAATATATCACTCCACAATACAACCCTCTGGATGATGTCTATTTTTTATATAATCTTTCAAAATATTCATAAACCATTCAATGGGATACATACATCTATAGTGTATAGGACCACATAGTCGAATATCTCTCACCAAGTGAAACATCTAGTGAACCATAATATCAAAGAATTTCGGTGGCAAGAACATTTCCAATTCACTTAATATGACGACAATTTCTCTTTCCAAACTCAGAAATTTTGTCGGGTCTATAACTTTGATGCATATAGCTTTGAAGAAGAAAGAGAGATTTATTAATTTATAACATACATTCTTGGGAAAAAATGAAATATAATTCTATATTAATTATATCTTTCATAAAAAAGTGGCAGTCATGTTATTTAAGACCCTTTAACTTTTAATCGGTCATTGACACAATGTTATTGATATTCTATGAATTTCTCTATGCATCCTTTATATCATTCAAGAAGTTGAAAAATTGACATATCTCCTACTTGGAAAGAGTATAAGTAGATGGAGGAAGAAAAGTTCATTTTTCACCCTTTATTAGTGCCAACTCTTCTTGTATTCCCATGTCAACCATGTTCAACCTAGCGTTAATTCCATCTTTGTTTTTAGGGTGAATTTAGAAACATGCTGATGAAACTACCACATATATTTTTTTCAACATGCATAATTTCAATAAAGTGTATGACATACAGACAATTCTATTATAGTAATTCAAAAAAACTAATCTCTTCTTGCAACTGGTTTTTGTATGGTTTTTCAAAAAAGTTTTACCAAAAGCAGTGTCCACATCTTTTAATTTCTCAAACAGTTGATCACCGATTAGTAGAGACAGTGTTGTACATTATTATAAACTTCCATCAAAAGATGTTTTACAAGATCGGTACTTATGTCATCAGGGTAGAAATCTATTATTTCTTTGAAATATGATTTTTTATGAATGTTTCAACCTAATTGATTGTGTACTGTGTTCACAGATGGGACACCCGCGACTTATTTTAATTCTATATCCTAACAAATTCCCATAAGCCAAAAAGTCATTTATTGTTCTGTACAACATGGATCTCAGTGTGAAATCTTAATTTCTATAAACATTATACAACATAACACCCGAATCCCAATATTATTTCAAATCCTCAATCAATGGAGAAAAAAACATCAATATCATTACCCATTTGGTTTGATCCTGATATAAGCATAAATATCATGATGTATTTTTATTTCATGCATTAACACGGTGGAAATTTATAATTTACCAATGTAATCAGTCATGTATTGTGAGGGCTGATTTAAAAACCAAAATTATTCACTCACTCTGTAGATAACACAAGATAGAAGTTTCTCAACTTATTTCCAAAATCAAGATACTCATGATTGATTCTCTTCCACTAAGGAGAGTCTTCTACGTGACTTAGTTTCCCATCTTTATTTATTATGTCTATGTGCCACGTTAATTACCTTGTGGTCTTATCACTTCCATATAGGTGTCTAAACCTTGGAATTATTTAAAATTCACATAAAATTTTCATAGGACTGGATTCATGTTTCTTGTATCAATAATCGCCACACTTTGGGTATTCTCTAAGTGATTTTTGGTTCTTTCAAAATAGTATAAAATTATTAAGTCATGTGTTTATTCATTCAGAGATCACACCCATTGAACATAGCATTCGTTTGGTGTTATATGTTCGGATCTGGAGCTCATTATCTTCTGGAATCATGTCATTAAAGGGAGAAAGTAATTCTATAAAACTGGTGACACTCCATCTATTTCCTGCTTTCAAATATACAGCTTCAGTAATACTAAAAATGTTTTATATTTATTGCAACCACCATACAAAGGCATCTTGGCACAACTCTTTGACTACTCAAACAATTTTTGGAAATCATTAAGTTTATCATCAACTATCATTGTCATTTCCTCAATACGATCTTCCTCATAATTCACATATGTAATCAAATCCTCAATGTGGTCTTATTCATTTTCCACACTTGTAATCATATCAAATGGTTCATAAAACACACTGTTATCCCAACCACTAGCTGTATTATCTTTTTCCACATGTTTATTCCAATATTTATTACTCCAATCTATTCTGTAACATATCAATTGTTCTTCCAACTCCTCTAGACTAACTTGTCTTTAATAAAAACAACGTAAACATAGAAAAAGGATTTGAGAAGGTTCATATGCATGATCTTTTTCAAACTTGATGAACTATTTCACTCCATATTTATACTCTCTTCTTAAACAATTGGAATCCATCCATTATTTATTCAAATTAAACCTATTTGATTCAGTGATATTAGTATTTAACAAAATAAATACACAAAATATTAAAATAATGTAATGGTTTTCCTAATTCTATAAAAATAAAAACATAAAATATTATGAAAAAACTACAGTTCAAATGTACTTTTAAAACTATTTAAAAAAAATCATACTTGAAATCCCATTAAAAAAACCACAATTTACACAAATTCCTCTTTAAAATAATAAACCATTTTTAAAATAAATCAATCGGTTCCAAAGACCCTTTCACAAAACCACAATTCCTTTTTTTAAAATCATTCAAGGAAACTTCATTACCTAATAATATTAATCATTTAAAATGACCTACATCCCTCTATGAAACATTTAAAAACACTTGAATTATTTTAAAAGAGTCACTTAGGAATTTTCACAAAGACATAGATCCTAATAGAGACACTTTATAAAAGATAAATTGAAAACACCTTGATTTATCCCAAATCAATTTGTGTTGTATGATTCCACCACATTATTCGAAAGTTAGGTGTAATAATAATAATTTCCATAAGAATTTGATATTGTTCTCTCTGGCATTGGATTTCCCTTATCCATACTTCCACTATCCAGCTATGTAAATTATCCTTCACCACAACACCAGAGTCCCAACGGATATGTTCCATAGTCAGTTACCACACTCACAACCATGAAACACTCATGTTTTAGTTTACTACAAACACCGCATTATCCCAATGATCCTTAGCTCATACCAAATCAATTGGTTATACACCCCCAAGAACAATGTATATGTCTCTCACATGAAGTAATATTGGTTCCTTACTTTATAAATACACCTAATAAAATCTATAAGAAAGAACCCATTACATAATCAGAAAATTATCAAGTGTCATTCCTTTCACACAAAGAATTTCCCTATGTCACTCATCGCTAGAAGAAACTATGTTTCTTTCCCAATACTTTTAAGTACATCATGTTTCAAGTTAAAATTAGAAAATAACTATGGAAATAAAATAATAGATGGTATGATTTTCCTTAGTCTATATTCTAAAATCTTCAAAAAGACTTTATAAATGACATTAAAAATAAAATTCATTCTAAAATTCTTAACTGGACTCATATTAGTAACCTCTAGAATCAAAGTGATGAGAGTATCATTATAAGGCTCAAGATAATTCTTACCTCTCAAAAACTCATTCATGAGGTTAACAAAATCATGTCCCAAAATAGTCTATAACCATTTAAATAATATTTCATAAAGAAAATCTAGGTTTGGTACCTTTCATGGATGCATCAACCTAAATGTCACGACAACTTCATAACATTGAATATCAATAGTTAATAATTCATTCATATAATTTGTTAAAGTTGTAATAAAATAATAATTTATATATTTAGATGTAAACATTTTCTAAGAATAAAATATGATTTGATAATCACTTGAATTGTATCATTCGTCCCTTTGAGGGGATTCAACATAAAGTGCTTGTGGGTAGAAGGATTTATTACATGTGTTGTTATGGTTATTTGACATGGGTGTCCAGAAAGTGTCTCATGTAGCTTTGGATAGGTATGGATAACAAAAGATATGTTTCCCTTAAAACTCAATTTATCCCTTAATAAAAATATCAATTTATTCCCCTATGATATAGTATTGTCATCCAAACAACATAAATTTCTTGTGGTGTGCTTATTCCATTTATGTCATGCATTTATCCTTTATTACTCATTTTCCACTAGGGGGGGGTATTTTCAATGCCATGAGGTTACTAGAACTAGAAGTTAGTGCTCTGATGTAGCGACTTAGCTGTAGCTTTTCTTATATGTTATGGTATATCAGGTTTGGGTATTTGTTTCAATTTAGGTATGTTTTGGAAATTCTTCCACAATCTACAAGTTTCAGGGGTTGAATATATGTTTTAGGGGTTTAACATTAGGATTGTTGATTTGTACCAAATACAACTAGTGGTGTAAACTTTTTTTCTTATTCTACCATCAGTTACCAAAAAGTGGTATTAAATCTTGGTCACATAACATATTGTGATTATTTTATTAGGACTTGATATAAATTCTTGGTTTCAATACTACTAGGTTTCCTCTTGTGAAGTGGTTTTCGAACATTTAGTAGAATTGCACTAGTAACAAAGTGGTGGTTCCATTGAAATGGGTAAGTTTTCGATTGATATTAAATGGTGGAGGATTTAGAATTTTGGGGAAAATGGCTTTCCTAATCAAGGAGAGTTCAAAAGTTACATTGATTTTGAATTATTTAGAAGTGAGGTGTTTAGTAGAATTGGAAACCATGAGATGAAAGCATTAGAAATTTTTTTAAAAGGTGTGTCCAAAAGAATCTAGATCCAAGAGGGAAGAAGTACTTTCCTCAATGATGTTGAGCATTAAAGGTGGATGTGTATTAGAGGGAGGGATCAAGGAGTATTATTGGCCAAGGTTTTGGTGCAACAGTGGTTCTCAGTGAGAATGTATCAATTCCTTGAAAGTGAAGCGTTTTGATCCATATAAAGGGAGATCATATTGATCACTAGTAAGTGTAGAAATGTAATCCCATAATATAGAGAGAATATCGATGTCTAGAAAATACATTTCCTAGGTCCCACATAAGTAAGTGGGGTGCTCATGATAAATGAAATGGAGGAGATAAAAATCAATTATGAAGTCAATCACATAAAATCTGAATGACATAAAAAAACTATTCATCTCACCTCTAAACACCCTTCACTAAAACAAACCCTTTTTACCCATGTATAACACATTCCAAAAGAAATTCAACCCAGTTTATATGACCATCAAAATAAAAATATAAGATACTAAAAAAATTTCTAATACAAAAACACTTTTTATAATGTTCCAACCAGGCCTTTGAGAATTTAATGATAACCAAAACATGAAAAAAAAATTAAGATTTTTTCAATCAAAAATTAAATATTTCACCCAATTTGAACACATAAAATTCTTTTTTGGAGACCAAACATGATTCAAAACAAAATAAACCACTCCTTTAAATGATAAATGAATGAAATTCCAACACAAATATATCAAAAATACATAACGGGGTGTCAAGAAACCATATAATATATCATTAGATATTACTAAATCAAATTAATATATATGATTCATAAAATTATAAAAAAAGAACAGCAAGGTTAAACAACAATCAAATCCCCTTCAAAAAGTG
This sequence comes from Viscum album, assembly GCA_963277665.1. Lineage (NCBI taxonomy): Eukaryota > Viridiplantae > Streptophyta > Magnoliopsida > Santalales > Viscaceae > Viscum > Viscum album. The sequence goes on from OY728147.1 coordinate 222,838,454, forward strand.
ACATTTAATTCAGAAAAAAAAAGTATAATTCTTAATTTATTACTTATAGAAAATGTTTCAAGGTCATTAGGTTTCTTAAATAATTGTTTAAAATAATTAATGTATGAAAAGGGACTATAGTGAATTTACACAAACACATAGAGTGAATTAGGAAGTGGTTCTAAAAATATATGGATAAATTAACTTTGGAAAACCCATTTAAGTTAAATTGAAGGTCACCTTGATAAGGAATCATTATGTCATCATCCAAACTAGCTTAATTCGATATACATTAGATAAAGAAGGGGTTTAAAATAATCAAGCACCCAAATCATGTCAATTAAAAATATTTTCATACAAAAAACTACCTAAACAAATTTCAAATGATAAGAAACATTTTAGGAAGTGAGGAGTGTGTAATTATTATGGATATCTTATAATAAATAAAACAAATGATTGGAAAACGTTTAAAAACATTATAAAAAGGTTTAAGTGAAAACCATATAATAAACCCATAAACATGATCATTACAATACATTCATACTTGGAATAACATTTCTCATGTTCACTCACACACACATTTAGGGTATACGATCATGTTTCACTAGAGTACCACCAATTTCTTTACAAAAACCAACCAACATGCAATTCATTTAGTACGCAAACAAGGACCACCAATGACCACAATTTTAAAAAAGGCATTTAGCCCATATAATTCACAGCATCACTATAAAATAAAGATAAAGAGGATAAAACTCACCATGATGGTGTTTTTCAGTGCGCGGTGGAGGTGTGTTTGTGGTGGAGGAGAGGCACGCAGTGGAGAAGTCCTCTATAAAAGGAGAACTGCCCGATAGAGGAGAGGTGTGCGATAGAGGAGAGGCGCACAACGAAAGTGTGGTACACATTAGAGGTGTGGCCAGTGAAGGAGGTGTGACATGTAGCGGAGGAGAGGTGCATGATGGTTTGGTTCGAGGCTAAGGATATTTTCCTGGCATAGGTGTTGTTTGCAACAAAGGAGAGGCAACAAGAGAGGAGGAGGAGGAGGAGGAGGAGGGGTGGTCGTAGCGATCGTATTCTGCAAGTGCATGAGGGTGTGAGGAATGGGGAGAAAGTTAGTCTTTTTATAAAACCAGTGAACATTTTATCAGCGCTATCTAAAAAGAACTGATAAAGGTGGGTTTTATCAATGCTAAAACAGAAGGTGCTGGTAAAACATGCCTTTATCAGTGCTCTTTAGCATTGATAAAGATATAATGTAAATAATTTATTTCTATTATTATATATATTTATAAAATTATATACATGTTAAATATTTATTAATATTTATATAATTATAATTTAAATAATTAAAAAATTATAAGAAATATACTTATTATATTTATAATCTTAGAAATTTATATAATAAATATATTAATTATATATATTTATAAGATTATAGATGTGTATAACTATATTTTTGGTAATTTTATAATTATTTATAATTATAATTATAAATGAATATATATATATATATAATTATAATATTATAAAATTTTAATATTTCTAATATTTATAATTTTATTAATAATTATATTTATTATATTTATTATAATTTTATAATTATTTAAATATATATTTATTTATTTATAACTATAAATATAAATATTTTTATTTATTTCTGAATATTTTTATATATTTATTTAATTGTATATAACATTATATATAAAAATAATAAATATTTTTTTTATGAATTAATAATTATTTAAATAAAGATATATTTATTTATATTTATAACTAATAAATATATATATGTGTGTGTATTTGGAATTAAAAATTATAATAAATAAATTATTTATAGTTGTAATTATAAATAAATACATATATACATATATATAATTATAAAATTATAACAAATATATTTATAATTAATATATTTATTATAATTTTTTGATTATTTAAATATATCTACATTTATTTAGAATTATATTTATAACTATTTGTATATATTTAAAGATATTTGTATATAAATATATATTATTAATATATTTATTATAGTTTTATAATTATTTAAATATATCTATATTTATTTAGGAATTATCATTATAAATATTTGTATTTATTTATAAATATTTGTATATATTTATAAATATATTTACTTAATTAAATATTTATAACATTATAAGTAGTATAATAAATATATTTAATATAATATTATAATTATATATTTATAGATATAATTATAACTATAAATAAATATTGTTATAAATATTTTTATATATTTATATATATATATAGTTATAATATATGTATTTATTGAAATTTTATAATTATGTAAATATATATATAGTTATAACTATAATTGCAAATAAAGATATTTAAAAAGTATTTATATATACTTAAAATTTAATAATTATAAATATAATAAATATATTTATTCTTTAAATATATTTAATGTAATTTTATAAGTATTGAGAACATAATATAGTATATATATGGGTAGCATGAATTAATCATATACACCTAGTAAAATATACATAATAAAAAATAAGTCGTCAATATACAACATGAATAATAAGAAGAGTGTAATGTATAAATGAACATTCATGATGATACATAATATATATGCATGCATGATCAATATATTAATTGACCAAATTCAATGGAAAAACATATATATTTAATTATAATCATATAACTATTTAAAAACATTATATATATATTTGAATTATTAAAAAAAATATTAATTATAAACATGTGTTTTTTATTTAATATATAAAAATATAAATTATTTTTGAATATAAATATAATAATTGTATATAAATTATTATTAAAAACATTTATCACTGCTAAAACTAGCGCTGATAAAGGGTACACCTTTATCATCACTTTTTTAGCATTGATAAAGGAACCCCCTTTTTCAGTGCTTTCTACTTAGCACTGATAAAATGAGACGCCTCCCTTGCCCCATTTTATGGTAGTGGCGACTATCCATTATTCTTCCCATTCTCAGATTTAACTCAATTATTTTATTTTTCTTTAAGTTTCGACAATAGAAAATCAATTCCATAATCACTTTGAACTATTTTACTCACTAAAATAAATAAATATATTTTTTATGATTAAAAGAATAAAAATTCATTGATAAATAATAGTTTATGTTGTTAATATCTTCCATAGTTTGTAGTTATTGTTGAATTAATTTTAAAAATCATTATAATTTATCATGTTTCTTTATTTATAACTCCCTTGATACCTTTTTCATGACTCCGTACATAACCATAGCTTAAGGTCCAACTTTACTAACATTATTAACTTCCCTCTCATTTAAACTTTTCATCCACACTCCCTCTTCCATTTAGAAACATTCCTTCACTATTTATAGGGGTTTTAAATTAAATAAATCTCACCTTTCCATTGGTTCAAACCTTCACTACTATACTAGGGTAGGGTTGAAAATGATATTTTTACAATCATGATGACCACCGGTCTATGTAAAATTTGGCATCATTATCGAGGGAGGGCGGCGTTGAGTGTCTTATGGCATAAAATTAAAACCATATAAAAATCAAATAATCAAATAATAAACATAAAATCAAGAAAAAAAATTATAAAAAATTATTGATGCCAATATGTTTCTTAAGGCTAAATGTTACCAATATTCTACTTTTTTAGTGTGTGTGTGTGTGTGTGTGTTTAAGCTTGTAATCACTATTATTTATGGTTATTTTGATTGATTTTATTGCTAAAACAGAATTTTTATGTTGTATGGTGGTTTTAAATAGGATTATTTGAGTGTTGGAATAAACATAATAAAAAAATTGTTTTTTGTGGTTATTAACTAGTGTACCTACAATTAGGCATGTCATCCCCAACACTTTTAAGAAAACCAATACCATTATAAGACAAGACATAAAAATGAATCACACTTAAAACAAATGTTAACAGAGATTAATTCTATGTAACACCCTAACTCCACTAACCTTGAGAATTTGGTTATTTTAATACATTGACACAAGATATAGCAGATCGCATCCCGAAGGATCGAATAGTTTAGTAGTCTTAGAAAACTAGATACATGCTTTAATCTTACTATACATTTGAAAACATAAAATAAAACATAGTATTTTATTTGAGAACATGATTATCCACTATATAATATCCTCACATATCAATCATAATTCAATTCCTGTAATCATAGGGAAATAAACCAAAATAAAAGGGTGAGTTCAGATTCTCGGTAAGGGAATGGGTACAATGAAAAGTATCATAGAATAATTAAGGTATGAATAATATGGAAGGAAAATATAATGATAAAATAATTCCATATAAATAATCACATGATCTTAAAACTTATCCATATATATCATAACTATTTGAATAATCACAAGAACGTCAATAAATATTTTCATAATTATGGAAGGCATAATGTTAGACATCTTAAAATTAACGGCAAGGCCTTGTCCAAATACATCATACATAAATGGGTACGACATATGACAAATACCCATATTTTTTTGTCTCATGATACCTACCAATTAATTTATGGGCTATGTAATTCCATGTACCACCATTAACTTAATAATTCAAATGCATTCATCATATGAATAAATAATATAACAAAATCAACATGCCTTAATGATCTATAACTATCTATATTTAAAGAACTAGCATACAGAATTTCAATATTTTTCCAAGTCAAAATAATCATAATCAATACATAGAAATATGGTGGATGTTATCACTATATAATATCCTCAATAAATAATAATATTCTTCAAAGGATGTTAACATATATTAAAATACATCTAAAATATCATTAGAAAATTTCATGAGGAAAATACCGTTTTCATTTTGAAATCACTTATATAAAATCTAAAAAATTCCTGAATATTATGAAAAAAATTAAATTAAGATAAACATGGAAAATTTTAAGTTAATATTCTAGGAAAATAATTGTCATGATATTTTGAAAATTCATCCGTGTGGACTGTATTAAAACAACATTTTATTTACACATTTGGTAAAAAGTACCTCCTTCAAAAAATGACAAGAATATTCCTTTTAACCATATTTATAGAAAGTATAAGATGAGTAAAAATGGCTTTAAAAATTATTGGATAATATTAAAAACATTATTTAAAACATTTTAAATAAAATATGGATATTGAAGAAAATATTCTTGATGGAATAAAAAGATAATGTCAGTTTTCCTTAAAAAAAATATTTCCTAATTTTGTGTACCTAAAGATAGGAAAATGAAATGAAAATTTATAATTTATATAAATAACCATAGTTGAAGAAAATATATTGGTTTTATGATAGAAATATAATATAATTACCCAAAATTAAACTTAAACATAAATAATCCTGAATAAGGATGAGATCTTGAAATAAAGCCCTACACTTTGGTAACTTTTAAATCATGACTCCCTTGAAAAAAATAAAATTAAAAATAAAATTCCATGAATATAAACATATTCATGATATAAACTATCAAAGGTTTGATATAAATACAACACAAAATAATCAAGGGGTGGATATGGCATATGTCTTAGAGAAACAAAAGTGAGATGAGAAACCTTTACAAAGATCATAACATTGAAGTGGGTGATTATAGGTAAAAATGTAAATACATATAAAACTTGTTTGTATACAACATAAAATAATCATATATTATTAGGAACATAATATTGTTATAACATAGACAATTAGTAATTAACATCACCCAATGAAAATAAATTGATTTAAGAAACTCCTTACCTCGAGTTTGACTCACCACATATGTACTATATCTACTGAATAATAAACTTATATTAATTTTAAAATTACTTGAGAATTTTTTTAGATATATCACCTTATTATTATACCTTTTATTTCATTTATTATTATTCCTTTTATATTTATTAAATCTTTTAAGTTTATGTTGGTTGTTTTGAGGACGTTCGGTTCATAATCGCAAAACAACTTCAGCGGGTTGAACATGGTTTAAGTGAAAATGGTTATATCATATTAAGAACATTAATCATGAAATAATTATAATAATTATAATTATTATAAATTAAATAAATTTTTTTAATTTTTTATGAAGTAAATACATGAAAAATATACATCTCTTTATAGAGGTGGTAGTCAACACATACGCCTGAGCAACATTATCATTTTATTAATAGGTGGAAGGGTAAGAAGATAAATGATATATTATATATAAAGAATCATTATTATGTAATAAATATCATATATATGATATTATTTAATTTTTTATCCATAATTATGACCAAATATAATAGACGGTAATGAAAAATGAAATATATCACCTTCGTGAGGCAGTAGTCCGCATGTATGCAAGAAATGTGTTTTCATTTTCCATTAGATTGATAAGTAGATTAAAAATGGATATAACATAAACATAATAACATTTAATTATATAAAAAATATTTATTTTATTATATCACAGTGTTTATGATATTTTTGAATGAGTTAAAATAATAAACAAAAATAAAACACTAAGCTAAGAACTATACCACTTCTTCGGACAACCTCCCTATGTTTTTACCTAAAGCCTTATTAGAATGGTATTATGATCACAAATGAACCTATAGGACTTGAGGAGGCATGTTAGGAAATTATTTTTATAGGTAATTTATAATATAATAGGATTTATAAGTGTTTATAATGGGGGATGGGTGGTGTCCTTTTATTAGTGAAGGAGAGGACATTCTTGGAATTCTTCAAACAATTAAAATATATTAATGTCTTACTCAAGAAAAATAGATCCAAAACGACTCTTATTTGAAAAATAGATAATATATGGTGTAAATATGACCATAAAATAGTATTTAGACAAGTATTTAGGTCATTTTAACCCTTATAATTTTATTCTTAACTCATTTTAACACTTACCATGGTAACTGACCTTTTACCGAAGTTACTAGTCATAATGACCAAAAATGAAAGTTTAATAATTAAAAAAATTGAAAATTATTATTAAAAATATATATTATATTTTTTCAAATTAAATAACTATAATTTACATAAAAAAATATTTTAAAATAAACCCGCAAAACATGACGAAAAAAACGGTTTCTCACATAAATTCACATTAAGTATAAAAATGTTTTTATATCAAAATTCAGCCTAATATAGAATTTAATAATATTAATTGGATTATTTTTAATCAAAATTAATTAATTAAGTTTTAAAACTAATCTAAAATAGAATGGGGATTTGTAAATACTTGAAAAGAAAAGGCACTTTCCTATAAAATTAGTATTTTTCACTTTTCACTGAAAAAGCAATCTTTTCAGAAAAATTTCAAAATTTAACCCTAAGATAATTATGATATTATAATTTAAAAAATGGTATCATTTTTTCAAATAAAATTTATAAAATTGACAAATATTAATTATAATATTCTCTCCCAAAAAGAAAAAACCCCATTTTTTAAGAAAAAATGTTTTTGAATCATAAAATGAATTTACTAAAAATTGAGCACTTGTTTCATAAGACTTAATAAATACATTTTTATTCATTATTAAGATTTTATCTATATATATATATATAATGTGTTTACTTTTATTCATACCTGGTAATTCAAGGTCTATGTTATAACGATCATATATAAATAATATTATTTCATAGTTTGGTTAATCTTAGTCTTGCATGTCCTATAATTTATCGAATTTAGTGATATTTTTAAAATAAAATATTGGGGTATTAAATTTTCCCATACTTACATAAATTTAGTCCTCATAATTCTTACTCTTTTCTTCTAAACTAAATATAATATAGTAATAAAATCTTATTTAGATTTTATCATGAAATTTAATTTCTAGGTTATGATCAGGATCCCTATTAAGTATATATATTTATAAGACTCGTACATGAAAATGGGTTTCTAAAAATGTACCTTGTCAGTTGAGGGTAACATTACACATAAGACACAACATTTTTATCTTTATTTTTATTGAGTTTGGTAAATTCATTTACCAATTGGATAAAATATTTGATAAGATCTACTTATATGATTTATCCTCATTTTATAAGTATAGTTTCATCCTTTTATTTGAATCATCATGATAATGATTAATTTTTCAATCTTAAAGCACTAAAATCAACTTTTAATTAACTATAATAACTATAAAACAAGGAAAAGTTATTCCTCTTGTCTAAAACTGAAATGGATCGCACAAGTTAAAATAATAACCAATATTAATAAACATTTATATGATGAGATAATAAATTAATATCCAAAGACACAAAAATAATATCCAAAGTTCATATTAAATAATTCCATAAGTATCTAACCATAAAACTCTTCAAAAATATTCTTGACTAAGTTCAAAACCCTATCATCAAAAACATTTGATATCATATTATTTCGATATAAATTTAACATTAATCTCCAATCAACATTAATCACTCATGAAATAATATACCAAAAATGTATCTTCATGATCATATTATATAAAAAATATGTTAATCATTCCTATAAATAACTTGAATAACCATAAATACACAATAAAATAATATTTCTTCCAAACTATAACTACACCTTTATTCTTAAAATAAAATCCCATCTTATCCAAAAAATATTCCCATTTACCTAAATAATATAATGATCCCAATATAGTGAACTTCTTCAAAAATTACATTAATCACTTAGTCAATAAATTACTTTTTAATCTCATGGTTACTTATTTGATAAAACATATGTTCCCAAAATATAATAACCCTTTTATCCCAATTAACCATATTGACATCAAATATCAAATTAAACCTCAAGGTTATCAGTACCTTTGAACTTATGTCAACAAAATATAGAATAATTCATCCTAAAATAACCTTTTCACTAAAACACATAATCAACCAAAGTGTTGTATTACCGTAAATGTATTCAAAAATATCCTTAATCATCTTAAACTCCCATCACATAAAACATAAAAATGGGTATAAATTCCTTTAAACTTATGCTCAAGATTAGACTCAGAAACCCATGAAACTTTAGGTTTACCCCATATCACTATGTAATATCATAGTTTTAAATAGCTTTTATACTATCATTCATCATAATGGTATATAAATAAAATTTTAATTAACCCAAATATATCCCCTAGGAGTGTCTTGTCAAGTGTGTAGTCTTTGTCCCGCTCATCATAAACTAGGGACGATTGAGTTAATACCCAATCTACCCCTTTCATAATTGTTACCCCAAGGTGTATATATGCCACATATGTATCCATGTTCCAATATATATGAAAGTATGTATTTATAAAGAAAACCAAACAATATCTACTTTACCAAAGCTTTATGATATTACCCTATACTTAAACATATCCCTAAAATTTATCATAGCGTTATGTTTTCTAACTATGTTTTCCTAGATCTAGTTCCCAAGAGTCTTACTAATCTTGCTTTGATACAAACTATAAAAATATAACTCCATAAACCTTGATTCAATGGTTATATTACTATATTGGCACATGATACAAGGGATTTCACCCCGATGGGTCAACTAGCTTAGTAGTCTTGGAAAACTGGATACATGTTTGAATCTCACTTTAAATTTGAAAACATAAAAAACTACATTGTGTTTTCTTTAATAAAAATATTATTCCCTATAGAATATCTTTACATATCAATTATAGTAAACTTCTTTGAGTCCTAGGAAAATTAAACAAAATGAAAGGGTAAGGTCAAATGATCTGTAAGGGAATGCATACAGTGGAAACTATCATAGAATAAATAAATCATGAATAATATGGATGGAATAATTGATTATCAAAATATGATATATAAGTAATCACATGAGCTCGAAAATTATCCATATGGATATCATAACTATTTGAATAATCACATGGACATCAATGACTAATTTCATACTGATAGAATTCATAATTTTGGACATATTAAAATTAACATACAGGCCTCATTCCAAGACATCATACATAAATGGGTAAGGCATATTCCAAATACCCAATTGATTTTGTTTAATTAAACCAGCCGATGCATCAAGGGTATATGTAATTTTTTCCCCAACCATCACTTAATAAGTCCAACGTATTCATCATATGAATAAAAAATACAACTTAATGAACATTCCTTGATAATCAATAATTATCCATATTAAGAAAAACTAGCATACGGAATATCAATACTTTCCCTGATAAAAATAATCATAATCCTTCCACAAAAATATGGTGAATTTTATCATTTTAATATATCCCCAATAAATGATAATATTTATCAAATTATATTCACATAGATGAAGTAATTTTAAAAGATCATCAGAATATGTTTTTTAAAATACCCATTTCATTTTAAATCAATTATTTAAAATCTAAAAATTTCTAGAATATTAGGGAAAAAATTATTTTAAAATAAACATGAAAAATTTTAAATTAATCTTCAAATTGAATAATATTCATGATGGTTAGAAATTAGTTCATGTATAAAGTGTTAAAAAAATATCTCATTCACAACTTTGGTAAAAATTTCCTCGTTTAGAAAAAAAAGAATCATTTTAAAATTTTTTATAGAATATAAAACATGGTCAAGAATGAATTTAATGAATAATTAGATAATATTAAAAACATTCTATAATTTTTTTAAAGAAAATATAGACATGGAAGAAAAGGATTCCCTTCATAATAGAAAGGCAAATTCGATTTTCCATAAAATATGTTTTTTGAAATTTGGAGTACATAGAAAGAGGATAATGAAAGGAAATACTGAAATTTCTATAAATAACCATTTTAGAAGAAAATATATGTGGTTTAAGATAAAAATAACATATAATTTCCCTTATGAAAATTTAAAGATAGATAATACCAAATAAGAATGAGATTGTGAAATAAACCCTTACCACTTTGGTAACTTTTGAATCATAAAACACCTAAAATAAATAACTTCAAATGAAACATTAATATAAACATATTAATGATATAAAATATAAAAGGATTAGTATAAAAACAAAATAAATAAAAAATTGCTGAATATGGAATATGTATCACAGAAACAAAAGTGGGATGAGAAACATTTACAAAGATCATAAAATTAAAGTGAGAATGAATCAATGAAGTGATTATGTGTAACAAATTTAAATCCACATAAAATAATTTTAAATATAATAAAAATAATAATAGTTCATTACACACATAATATTTTCATAATATAGATAATGAATAAGTAATATAACCCAATCAAAATAATTTGATTTGAGAAACCCCTTATCTCGAGTCTGACTCACCCTGTACGTACTTTATCTCATGTATAATAAATGTATGTTAATTTTATACATAATTAAGAAATTTTTTTAATTTATATTGCCTTATTATTTTTCCTTTTAATTCATATATTACCATTTATTGTATATTTATTAAATCAGTTGAGTTCATGTTATATATTTTGAGGACATTCGGTTCATAATTGCAGAACAACTTCGATATGTTGACCATGGTTAAAGGGGTTATGGTTACATCATGTTTGGAATTTTAATCCTGAAATAATTACAATTTTTAAACATTAAATACTATTTTTTAATCATATATTAAAGGTTTTCATGAAAAAGGAATTGTATCACCTCATGTAGGTGTTAGTTCACACATACACCCGAGTAACATATTAATGGTTGGAAGGGTAAATGGTAAATGATATATTATATTTCAAGAATAATTTTTATGTTCAAATTAAATATATATAATATTGTTTCATTTATATCTATCATTATTACCAATTATAAGATATGATAATGAAAAATGAAATACATCAACTTCGTGATGTGGTAGTCCGCACATATACACCAAATATGTTTTCATTTTTCATTAGATGGATAAGTATATGAAAACTGGTTATACCATAAAAATAATAAAAGAATATATAAAAAAACACTCAATTGAGAATTATACATTTTCTTCAAAAAAACATCCTTAAGTTTATACCTGAATCCTTATTAGGATGGTATTATAATCAAACTATGACCTATATAAAATGTATTGGTATGTTAGAAAATTATTTGGTTAGGTATATTCTGAGATAAGAGGCTCTTGAACTGTTGATAACAAAGTATAGTTAGTGTACTTTTATAAGTGAGTGAGAGTACACACTTGGAATTTCTCAAAGGATTAAAATATACTAAAGTATTGCTCAAGAAAAATACTTCCAAAATGACTCATATTAAAATAGGGTATTACATAGGTATAATATTTTTTTGAAAAAAATTTAGGTTACTTGAAAACTTATCATTTTAGTTTTAACTCTTTTAACTTGTTTTAACTTACCATGGTAACAGGATTTTTACTAAAGTTACTATTCATAATGAGTAAAAATTAAAGTGGACTCATTACCAAATTTGGACATGGTGATTTAAAATATGTATTCTATTTTACAAAATTACATTTCTATAAGTTAAATAAATTACTTTTAAGATAAACCTACAAAATGTGATGAAAAAAATGGCTTTTAAAAAAATGCATTTTAAGTATAAAAATGTTTTTTATGTCATAATTAATCATAATATTGATTCAAATAACATTAATTGCATTGTTTTAAATCAAGAAGTATTAATAAAATTTTAAAAATAATTCAAAATATAAAGTTAATTTGTAAATAATTGAAAAGAAAATAATTTTTTCTATAAAATTGATATTCTTCATTATTATCTAAAAAATATTTTTTTCAGAAAAATAAAAAAAATCACCATATTTTAATTTTGATATGATTATTTCAAAAATGATATACTTTTTATAAAGTAAAATTTATAAAAGTGGAAGAAATTAATTATAATATTCTTTCACAAAAATACAAGGAAAATTATTTTTGAAGAAAATGTATTTTCAAATGATAAAATGACTTTACTAAAAATTGATTGTTTATTTCCTAAGAATTAAAAAATACATTTGTATTGATTAGGAACATTATATATATATATTGAAATGTTGAAACTCCTATTCATACCCTCCAATTCAAAATCTAGATTATAGTGGTCATATTTGAATAATATTATTTCATGGTTTGTTTAAGCTTAGTGTTGCGTGTTCTACATACTCTCAAAATTAGGGTTCTTTATAAAAGAAAATATAAACAAAAATATTTTGATATTACATTCTAGGATTAACCAAGGACATAAAGTTCAAATTAAAATTTTTCAAGAATAATAACAAAAACTTTAAAGGTTAGGAAATATGATCTCGGAATTACAAGAAATGGTTAAAAATCAAGAATAAATTGAAATGATTAATGATGAAAATGGATTTTCGGACTTTGAGGAAGATAATTTATTATATGGTTGGTCAAAAATTAATGAAAATCACATTGCTTTAGAATAGAATTATTGTTAAATTTATGAAGAATAAGTTTTCATGTTAATCAACTCGCTAAATGAACAAACCAACTCTCGTCAATGTGACCAGACCCTAGAGGATGGTAATGGAGAGATTATGAGAAATAATAAAAACTATAAGGGAAAAATACTGTTGTTTTAGTACAATATAATCCTAATAAAATATTATGTTATAGGATTTTTTATGTATTAATATCTTGGGTTTAGTAAAAACCTAAAAATATTGATTTGAATTTTGAAAACCCTTCAATTTATTTTTCTAAAATATTGGGCAATGAATTAGAGCTTGGAGATTGGGAACTGGTAGAAGAAAACACTAAATTATAAAAAATGATTTCTAAAAAATGAACTTGACTAGAAAATTTATATTCCCTATTTTAATAGTTTGAACCTAAAAAAATTTCTCTTGGATATTGATGTTGAGAATGAGGAGGTCCACTTTGACAAAAGATTAATAATTGAACAATCATTTCTTGGTCCTACTACCTTTTTATTTCTCTAAATCCGTACTCAAAGACATCAAAATCAGTGTAGATCTTATTGTATATCTATTTTTCTAAAATGATCACAAACACCTATTATTTATCTAACCATTTTATTTTATGAAATTTCAATATTTATGTTTTGGTGTACAATTAGGTTGTTGATGGATAAAATGAATGCATAAAAATAATTTTGTATGATGGATTAGAAGACCTTCACTAGTTGGGAATAATGGGTTTCCATAGTAGAGCCACCAACCAGTTAGTCACGTAACTAGTGATAGCTGGCCACTGCTAGGCCCACTAGCTACCTAATGGAGGAGCATCATCCAGCCAATTACTATAGAAATAGATCTACAACATTGGAAGCTCCACCCACCATCAAATGGACACAAATATATATCTAGTGTTCATATAGTTTATCGGGTGGGATTATTAAGTTATCTAATAGAGATAATCTATAAAGTCAATATCAACCATTAAAAGTGGACCATTCCACATTGAATTGACTTATAGTGGATATATTGAATCATTTACTCTATGAAGACCACCAAGGGAGATATGGAACCTATAAATAGACCCCATAGAGGCTTGTAAATTTAAAATAAAATTTGATCAATCATTAGATTCAAATATTCCAATATTTCACCTTACTATGAGATATTCTTTATGTTATACCTTTTCTCTCTTTCTCTTTCCTCTCACTTTCTCTCATATTTTCATTTATCTATTATTGAGAATTGAGAGTGTTATTTAAAGGTTTTTCCTCTAATAATAACCCCATATATTTCTATTATTCTCATGGGTTCTCACTATAATTAAAGTTGTGGATTTGGGTTTATTTCAAAAACCACCTAAAAAGAAAGTGTATATTATTTGTATTATGTTTCCTAATAAAACCAATTTAAAAAATAAGTGCATTATTTCTCAGGTGTCATGGATATCACTAAATCTATGGGAATTTCTTCTAAGTTTTCTTGACTACCATTATAGTCAAAGGATTGATCTAAAACCTCTCAAGTTATTGAGGGGAGGATATTTGAGGACTTATCTTGTATTATTTACAAACTACTTTATCGAATTTGGTTGCCTTTACTATTTTATTTTTCACTATTCTTACCCTTTTAATTCATATATATTGTGATTTTTTATTTTAATGTGTCACTTAATTGCATAATTGTATCACATTATTTAGTTTTAATTATTAAAATGTAACTCACCCCCTCTTTCTATCATACATCAATAAATAATTTGTGTCATAGGATACCTTTATTTTCAAAAAAATCTTAATTATTTTTAAGGAACAAACTTTAAAAGTTAGATTCTACCTCTAACACCCAAGTTGATCCCAAAGTAAACTTAATGGGTAGATCCCCTTTATTTGATGTAACAAAATATAGTTATTTCAAAACTCACATTCCTACTTTTCTTAGAAGCATTGGATATCCCATTTATAAAATTATCATGAATGGTTATACACCCTCTCAAGAAAAAGAGGACAAATCGACTCCTGGAAAAATTTTAACCTTTTAACCTGATATAAAATCCATGAATGATCTTTATTTTGGTTTAATTATTAATGAATTTAATCATGTTTTCACATTTAAAAAAACTCATGAAATCTAGAAATTTCTTAAGGAAACTCATGAATCCACAAATAAAGTCAACGATACTGGACATGATATGTATCATATTACTTTTGAATGTTTTGTCAAGCATTATAATGATTCAATTTCTAATACATTTATTAGTTTTATTAACATTTTCAAGAGAATAAAATCTCTTGGTGATGATTTTTGATGTCTCACCACCCCGATTCACTTTGAATACAAACTATATCAGTGATCACCATGTGCTTTTAGGAGCGCATCCCCATACTCCAAAGGCTACAGACTAGAAGTGAGAGTATATTAGATAATAATGGATACTCTATACCCTCTAGTGATAATAATAATACTAAAAAGTGATAAATCAAACACAGTGGAAGAAATTTTAGAAAATGAAAATAATGAGCCAAAAATATACCTCTTATATATCAGATAATATTTACATTTCATGCCAATCATATAAAAGTAAATAGGATCTCCCATGGATTGATTATACATATATATGAACAAATATCACCATCCCGACAACAAGGAACTACCTAACCCTTCATCCCTAAATGATGCCATCAAGCTTATGCACTATCTGCACACCCATGCTCGCTAAGATCTTGATCATAATCTTAATCCCTTTCTTATACTCAAAACCATAAATTATGAATGTGTCCTAAAGGTCCCATGCAAGGTATGAGTATTAACTCAGCAGGTCACCACCATAACTATCCCTAGTTTATATAAATATATATTTCAAGGCATTAAAAACCATAAATAAATCGAAATCAAAACATATCACATAACCCACTCCACTTGTGCTCAGTAACCGCAAGAGAGCCTTACACTTTCATAACAAAGTAGTAGTGGAATGATACATCCTTGGTATATCACACTAGAATATCCCTTAACCTTCCAACCATTTTTATATCACATAGCATCGCATTCCAACACAATCACATACACTACATGGCACCACCTTCCATCATTCCCACATAATCAGTTTGATTCTACCTAACATTCCAAAGGCACTCCCATAAGATATATCATAATTTTGACAAAAATATACTTCAACCAACCACTGACTCACATACCTATGAACCCAGGACATGGTAATACATATCATTCTATAATTTTGTCCCAACAACCCCAATATAAATAGTGATCCCCAAGTAACATATTATGGTTTCTTACACCATCAATCATGTCATTCTATAGTGATTTCCACCTCCATAATAATTATCAATTTCATCCCTTAAACCCTTTAATAAATGGAGGCTTCTATCCATAATGATTGGCCAACACCACCACACTGGGTCTTATTTGATATACACACAACCCCGATGGCACCGCTAGCCAACCACAGCGAGTGAAATCACCAAAAATAATAGGGGACAGATCTAATGAACCTATGTATCCACCTATGAACTATATATCCCAACCAAAAAAATGGTCAACATCATATACCCCATCCTAGAAAATCATGTCTCCATACATCTAGTGATTAGAATCACACATAGTCACATAGGTTATGCCAAATGAATTCTCATGGAACTATCACATCAAGATATAATTTCTATACTAGACATCATCATGAATAACTAACCATGGAGTCATAAATTTCACATGTGATTCCATACCAAGCACAAATTTACTCTTTACTATACAAGACTACCCACCAGTATCTCATTGGAACCAAAAATACTAAAATCAATACATAATCACTTCCACCCAGACCACCCCATCACACCCATTTATCACACATCACATAACACTAAAATAAATTTAGAATAAAGTTAGGCGTAAATACCTCGACCCAATATCCAAAATTTGGTGTCTAATTTACTAATTTGGAATAAGATACAAGGAATCACATCCTAAAGTATTGAATAGTTTAGTAGTCATTGTGACCAAGATAAATACATGATTCCCATATTACATTTTAATACGAAAATTAATGCATTTTTTTAATAATATCATTACTCCCTATAGAATATCCTTACATAGATTTCATTGTACACTTCCTGGATTCATGATAAATAAAAAAAATAAGGGTGAGATCAAATGATTAGTATGGGTTAAGTACAGTGGAAGCAATCAAGAATAAATACGCCTAATTAACAATGAAAGGTAAATAAATGAACACACATTCCATTTAAATAATTTGACTATAATTATTAGATAAGGTATAATCAATATGGAAAGGAAAAAAACTAAACAAACAATACATTTAAATAACTTTTTCTACCAGGAATAGATAAGTAATAATAAATATGGAAAGGTAAATAACTAAACATCCATTCCATTTAAATAACTTTACTATTATGAATAGATAATTCATAATCAACATGGAAAGGTAAATAACTAAAAAACCATTCTATTTAATCAATAACTTAGAATGAAAGATTTCCATAGCTAATATCATTATGAGGATATCATGTATAATAATAACTAAATTATTAATTAATTAAATTCTTAACTATTGGATTTCATGATCACAGGCATCATGATATCTCTACTATCATTACCTTTCATAAGAAAGTTTAAAAGCATGGGTAAAAACCCATTTAATCTTACCTTACTTATTCACCACATGAGACTATCGATGCATTGAGGGGATAAATAATTTTGGGCCCCACCCATAATTACATGTCCAAATAATTCCTCATATAATTAATAATCTATTTAATTCATGAACAACGTGTCTCATCATCAAATATCTATATTGAGTAAAGGATAAAAAATTATCAATATTTCTCCAGATAAACAAATAGAATTAAATATATAACATCATATGTATAAATGATATATGGTTTAAGAAATAAACTTATCCAGGATAAATAATATGGATATTTATAGTAAATTTAATGTCCAATGATCATAAGAAAGTGAATATTTCAAGGGAAATTCAACAGCTATAAAAATGAATCAATAAATTAAATTTCAATACTGTCCGAGGTAAAAATGATCATAAATCATCCATAGAATGAATAAGTATGATATCAATGAAACATATCCCTAGTGGATTATAAGTAAAATAAAGGTTTGTTGTCATTGATGAGTATAAATACAATAAAAATTTCATTAGAAATATTCTTGAGGAAAATATACTTTTTTATTTTGAAAGTATTTTTAAAACTAGAAGCACAAAAAATATTTAAAAAATACTTTTATTTTAAAATAAACTTTTAAACATAAAAATTAATATATAAAAATTTGATTGTTCATGATAGCAGGAAATTATGTACATGTCGTACATGTTAAAATGAATATTCCTTTCACACTTTCAGTAAAATAAAAATATGCCTTGTTTGGAAAACAACATGAATATTCCATTAAAAAAATTTAAAATTCAAACATGGGTAAAAATTTTATTTAATAAATCGTAAATATAATTTTAGAAACATTTTTGAAAAAAATATAAATCATGGTTTTGGAAGAAAAATTATTTTCGATTAAAGAGAGAAATGAAGTCTGGTTTCATTAAAAACATTGTCTCAGTAATTTTAATTACCAAAGAGTATAAAATTGGTAATATTACTTTAAAAATTAATGAATAAATATATAAGAATAAAATTAAATTGTTTTATTACACACTGATCAAATTATTTCATTTAATGTAAATTCAAGCATAAACAGCCCTGGTTAAAATGAGATTGTGAAATAATATCCTTACAAAGATCATAACTTTGAAGTGAGAATTAGTCAATGAATTGATTCTATTTATCAAATGTAAATAAACATAAAAAAATTATATACAAAATAATATTGTAAAATTTTAATACACACATAGTTTTATAATAGCAAAGATAAGGAAGAAGTAATATAACCCAATGAAAAGAAATTGAGTTATGAAATTGTTTACCACTTGGTAATTTTCAATTCAAATTCCTTTAGATGACATAATTAAAATTGAAACTTAAAATACCATGAATTATAAATGAATCATTATATTACATGTCAAATGTGAATTATATACACCATTTAAAAGAAATAAGGTGCATAACATTAATATATGCCTCAATGAATGGAAGTTGTGACGAAGTCCCTTACCTCACGCTTTCTTTTGGTTGAATATGATTTAACCTATTCTATAATGGTTTTAATAATGTTATTAATTTATAACAAAATAATATCCATATTTATAATTTCATATATGGTCCCCTTGTAACATTTTATCACCTATTTTTTAATAATATTTCATTATTTTCATTGCTTCTGATGTTAATTGCCTTGTTTTCTCACAAGTGTTTTATCATGAAAGTTTTAGTTATTGCACATATTAGAAAGATACATGATTTAAATAATTATATTAATGTTATAAATTTTATTATTTCATTATATACATTTTTATAATCATTATTTAAATTTGAACATAGAGAATGGATCAGATCGCTTTGTGGAGATGGTAGGTTGTATGTACACACGCGGGATGTTATTATTTCCTTAATGAATGAAAGGGTAATTTTTTTTGATATATTAATTTTACATAATAAATATAATTTTATATATATAATATACATTCAATAAATTTATCCTTATAACATTCCTTGTAAATTGTAACTTAAAAATGAATCACATCGCTTTGTGAGGTGGTAATCTACCGTACACACGAGCGATGTTATCGTAATTTAAAAGGAATAAAACATAAGAAGGTATATATGATATTAAAATTTAAAATTTATAATAATATCATAAATATAATATACATGTGTTAAATCCATCATTATATCCATCCTTGAAATGTGGTGGTGTGAAATGAATTACATCGTTTCGTGAGACGATAGTCCATCGTACACACGATCAACTATTTCATTTCCCATTTTATGGAAGAGGAGATGGATATAAGTCATTGACTTAACATAATAACATCTAAGTATATTTAATATAATTAGTTTGTTATATGATCATTGTTTAATAATATTTTCATTAGGTTGAATAAGAAACAAATTAAAAACGCTCATTTAAGAATGTTACCTCTTCTTTGTACAACTTTTGAATTGCGCCAAAATCCTTCCTAAGATGGATTTATGATAAAAAGGATTTATTATATTTTTTGGGGATTAAGGAAGTTATTTTTTCTGTTATTGGCCAAAAAAAATGGATTTATATGTGTGAATATGTGGGGAGAGGTGTGGCCTTTTATATGTGGGGGAGATGACACACCTGGAATTTTTGAATAGAATCAATTACACCCACATTATTATCTTTAAAAAAGCCTCCAAAATGGGACAGTATTGAAAATTATAAGTTATAGGTTTTATACATGTCCATAAAATGGTTTTTGGACAAGTTTTTAGATCATTTTAACCCATATATTTTTAGTTTAACCCCCGATAAATCAGTTTTTACCTTAACCACGATAATTAATTTTTACAGGTTTTACTATTTATGATGGTAAAAAATTAAGTTTTCATTAATATGTAATATAAATTATTCTGATTCAAAATTTATAATATATTTTCCCAAATTAAATTCTTAGAAGTGGAATACTCAAATTTAAAATTATACATGCAGATGTGATGAAAAGGTGGGTTTCCAAAGAGAAAATTATCTTAAGTATATATGGTTTTAATTTCACGATTTAATATGAAATTGATTACAGTGACATAAATTAGTTAAATTTTAATATAGTTGAACTAATTTTACCTTTAAAATAATTTGAAATATAATTTAACCTTGTAAATTATTTAAACTAAAAGACAGTTAATAAAAATCATTATTTTTCACTATTCATCAAAAAATGAAACATTTTATAAAAATACCAAAAAAATCAACCTAAGATAATTTCAATAATTTTATTTCAAAAAAGAGTTTATTTTTCAAAATAAATTTTATAAAATTTATAAACATTAATTTTACATTATGTACGCAAATTGTGACTAAACCATTTTTCAGAAAAGTAACATTTTTCAAAACATATTTCTTTTTATTTAAAATGATTCTTATTTTATTCCTAATAAATATACAACCAATTATTTTTTTATACATGTGAAAAACATATACTTTTAATAATTTAGTTATTTTTATTCTTACCCTTCAATTTAATGGTTAGGTTATAATGGTATACTATATTACAATTCATTTAGACTTGAGGTTTCATGTTGCACAAGCTATCAAAGAGAATAAATTAATTTAAAATAATTATATCATAAATTATTGAGGTGTTAAATTCCCATATAATCTTAGTTTTGTGTTTTATATATTTCATTGAACCCAATTTTATTCTTTTAAATTCTCAGGGTTTTATATTCTCCCAACCTTTAATAAATTGTCTCATTGCAATTTAAACATGATCTCAGTAATCAAGGGATTGAAATTTGAAAACACCATTGTTAAAAACCCCACATTTTAAAAGGGTTAATAAAACATCCTCTTGATTATATATAAATGTAAATACAAATATAATTAAAAAATAACACATAATTATGCTTCCAAGTAGGATAACGTTGGTGGAAAGTGAAGATATGGACATGGTAGAAAAGCATAAATAGTTATACAGAGTGGTATAGGTCATTGATCATAAGATAGAGAATGATTAGTTGATAGTTAAGAAACTCAAAACTATAAATATATGATGATTTAAAATATCATTTTATTCATTAGATATGAATCTAATATGATAGTTTTTTTATTTCAATATTCTTTTGTTAAATTGGAGGATGAAATATACCTACTTGATATATTTCTATTTCATAAGCACAATTTCATCCATTGGTTATTCCTTGATCAATTTTAAATTCACCACTTAATCCAAGAAATGAATATCCAAAAATTAATTTTTATGTCTAAGGCACAAAAAACACTTCTAACATATCTTAATATCCATCAAAGAGTGACCAGTTTTTTCAACTATATCTAACGATTTTCCAAAACCAATATGGTTAGTACAAGTTGTCCAATGTAATATTTTAACCTCTAAACCTAAATAGTAACACCACTGGTTCATCATTAATATTAATTCATAAAATTGTTTAAGTAAAAAAAATAAAATATTAACCAGAACATCATGTAAGAAAGTTTTAGGCATTAAACCCTTATCGCCCTTCAGTTATGGATTCAAACCCCACAACCTTACCAGATGTGACATATTGTCACATAGAATTTTGGTTATCCTATTTCTAAAACCATATTAATATAATTCTTATAACATTTCCAAATTTTAAAAAAACATAATTACCTCAACTTCAAAGATAAGATAATCTCTATTGGTTACCAATACCTTTAAACTTATACCAAAAAATTTAAGGTAATTCATCCTTAAATAAAATTTCCACTAAAACATATACTATACCAATGGTTTTTATTTCTATAAATAACTCCCAAAATATCCTTAATCATAATATATTACCACCTCATAAAACCTAAAAAGGGGTGTTTAATACATTAAACTTATGATAAATATTAAACTTATAAACCTATGATGGTATCCATAATTCTTAAGTTAATGAATGTATATGTGCTTATAAAATTTAACACAATAATTAGATGTTTCCTGATTCTTATAACCAAAATAGTATTGGTAAAAATACTTCTCCAATATAATTCTAGAATCTCAATACATGAATTCTTCAACCATTTTATTTTTACATAGGTCTTTACTTAGACTAGGGGTTGACATTTAAAAGAGGGAATTGAAATGGACAATTGTTAGGTTCCCAAAATTTTTGATAACAAACTGTAAATGGGTCCCTAGGATGAAATTTATTCCCTTTCATTACACTCTTTATTTTTTATTGACAATTTATTGCATTATTATCTTATTTTCCACACATAAAACATTTTCACAGTTCTTTGAGACACATTGTTAGGTTTCTATTTTAACATTTATAACATGAAATAAACCAATCCTTCTTCCCACCATGGTCTCCATAACTAAATCTTATACATAACACCATCCTTATCTTATTTTGTGATTCCAAAAGTTGTTTAAAGTATATTTAGAGATTCTATTTTTTACCTGAAATACTTTTAAATATATATAGAAATATTTTCAGAGCCATCTATTGAGACAAAGTGAAATTCCAAGGCCTGTCATTCCCAAAATTAATTTTATAAAGCTATTAAATATATTTTATATTGTGTGTAAAAGGTTTTTCAAGAAAAATGGGATAAATATTAGATATATTCACAGATCAAAAATCAGATATCATAGTTCAATTTGAAATGTGAGGTTTATCCTAGATATGACCAAAAGTGTGTCAGTGTAGGGAGTTCGGATATAGAAATCATTGGTGGGTGTGTTTAAATTAAGTTAGTTGATTAATTTAATTATTTAATTTAAATGACCTAATTCTAAAACCTCTATAAATAATCTATTATGGATGATTTCCACAGTTAGACACATAAACCTAGGATAATTAAGAGGTGAGTTCCACCACCTTTCATCGGTGAATTAAGATCATACCACAATGAGATATTGGATCAAGTAAAATCAAAGTGCGATGAAGGCAACATATCTTATTATGTTTTGGTGATCATGTTCTTCATCATAAAATGGTTCAATATTGAGGTAGGAATCATCATATGTGGATTTACACCTTTATGATTAAATGTCTAAGCATGGTCAATTTCTTTCCTTTGATCTATGTTCATTGGAGCCTTTGCATGCACACACAAATAGAATTTAATATATTTATTCAATTAATCCTTATTTTTTCATTTTTATTACCTTGTATATCCCAAATTTTTATCCATTATCCCAAAAATCTTGGCAAAAAATCATTGTGCCATTGTTTCATATGATTTTATTCCACCATTCTTCACATTCTTGATCACTGGACCATAGTGTCATAATTAGACTATAGTTGGGTTGGACCAAGCTTGATAATACCCTTGGATTCACGAAAACATCACATGAGACAAATGGATCAGTGATATGAGGACATATTAGGAATTTTGTGGGATTCAGGTGATTCTACTATGTATTCAGAGATCTGTTATGGCATTTGGAAGTGCCAAGAGTGATTGTGGTGCATGCAGATTTAAACGATGTCCTGGATATCTGATTCGAGACCACTAGAGGGTTGAAAATGATGGTTGGAAGAGGTTACCACCAATCCTAAGTGGTAAAATAGTAGTATTTGTAGTTTAGGAGGTAGATTTTGATCCTATAGAACATATCGAGATTTTAATAAAAAAACCTGACTACATGTTGTGTAGTTTGAGTTGCACATGGCGTGTAGGACCCTTTCTATAGAGGTTAGGGTTTCCAGGTGAGTTAAATATCCCACGCTATGTGTGACCCCACACACCATTTAAACTGGTGATGGAAACTCATTATGTATTCTTGGAGTACATAGACATGGGAAGGGCTAGGAACACAACCAGTGTACGTGGACATGGTCAAGGTACATGTCCCAAGTACACGATCAAGTTACACAAACATGGGTAAGTTACACGAACATGACCAGGAGAACGAGAAGGACCTTAAGTGGATGGGATGTGTCATTTAGTCCCCTTACATGAAATGTATATTTACATGAGTAGTGAACCATATACTTTCTAGGATAGGGTTAGGTGGTAGGGCAGGACCACAAGCTGTGTGGCTCCCCTTACATGTCGTGTACCCTCCTTTTATATAAAAATAAAAAATCTATTATCTTATTTGTTTGGACTCATATTTTGGATCATGAATAGTCTATCTTGATATTTTTTCTATATAAAACATGATGGTGGTATTCCTATTATATTTTGAGATATGATGAGAGATGTTTCAAGTGTGATGCTTCTTTAGGAAACACTCGATGATGGTAGTGATCAGATAGGATCATCAGAGTGGAACCCTCCTGCTAGGACATGACATGAACCCTCTGCCTATAGAGTGGAAGTCTCCTACAAATTCAGGTTATAGGTCCTATATCTATCCATATTTAGAGTGGAAACCTCATACTGTTTATGGTCACGGGTTCTCAACCATTATAGTGGAACCCTCCTACGGTGTGAGGGCATGGGTCCTCTACTACTAGAGTGGAACCATCCTGTGGTGTCGAGGCATGGGTCCTCTACTACTATAGTGGAACCCTCATATAGTGTTAGGGAATTATTACACTACCACTAGAGAGGAAACATTGTGCGGTGTTATGGAATGGGTCCTCTACCACTAGAGTAGAACCCTCCTACAGTGTAGTTTCAAGGAATGGGTCCTCCGCCACTAGAGTGAAACCCTCTTATAGAGTCATTGCATGGGTCCTCAACCTATAAAGTGGGACCCTTTTGTTGGTAAATGGAATGGGTCCATATATTTACTGAGTGGAACCCCACTGTCGTACTAGGGCATGGGTTCTCAACTTTGAGATTGTGGCCCCTTGAATATATGGCATATTGATTAAGCATGGCTCTACGTGGATGCTTCTTTGGACAGACACGTGAGATACTGGGCATCATTGTTGGACCCTTGGAACTGATGGAAAACTCTTTTCCTAGGCTCGGTTGTGAGATAGATATCTTCATTATCTCTCATTTGGTTTTTTTTGTGATAATATATATATTTATATCCTTATTATTATACTTGTTTATCTATTACTATGGGCTGAACTATCTATTCATATTGTGTCTCTTACCTCTCCCACTTTAGTAATCGTGCAATCCTACTATGTATGTATATAAGCACCCATGCATGGTCTTTTCCCACATGTTTCATGTCTTATGCAGATGATGAATAGGTCAATGGTGATTACAGAGGATCATAGGAATACTCTACTAAATTTGACCGTATATGGTGGTCGGTCTTGGATATCTACAACTAAGATCTATCAATATTTAATTTTATGGTTCTTTCAAGTTGGGAAATCTTACTGGTTGGTTGTTTATTTTTTCCCTTTTATTTTTTAGTTTACACTATCGTACTCTTTTACTCCCTAGAGGTTTTACATGCATGGTTTATTATCTAAATATTTAATATTTTATTATTATTCCTCTACACTTATTCATGGATATGGTCGGGTATGTTTGTACATGTATATTAGGCAAAGGACTCCCATATTAGTTATGCATTTTGATCAATATTTTTCGCCACCCCTTGGCCTATGGAGGTGGGATTGGGGCAGTTTTGGCTCGAGCCCCATTTTGTTGGGTCATGACATATTGGTATCAGAGATGGTTCTTTCCTTGGGATGGTGTTTTGAGTAGTAACCTTACAAGGATTTGGTTGGGATTTAGGGAATGTATATTAAAGGGTCTCGAGTGTGTCTTTCAAGCTAGGGAACCCACTTTTAGTGTGGTGTTACATGTATCCATTCAAAAGGACTCTAAATACCAGCTTGTCGACTCGGCATACCAAGACATTGGTTGTAGGGATCAATGCTACATTCATCATATATGATTGATTATTTTGACTATCCTTATAAATTCATCCCTCCATGTATATATATATGTCCATCTGACCATGGTATATCTTGATTAAATTTTCTGGATGCCTCCAGGAAGACAACCATCTAGGTTACCTATTATGGATCATGACAAAAATCTGATGAGTGATGAGGCCTTGGTTTAGGGTTCATCCCATGAGATCCTTCCTCTAGGTGGATAGGTATTGGTACCCCCAACATTCCAACAAAATATTATACGAGTAGATTAGGTTTAGGATATATACAGTCTTAGCACACTCTATGATATCTATCACCAAAGGCTGATGAGGTTTCATTGTGAGCTGGATCCCCAAGAAGTATAGGATTGGCTAGAGTTAGTGATCCGAGCTTTCAGGATTATCTATACATCGACTAATTAGGTGGTTTCACTGGCAGTTGGTCTTTTCTATAAAGTATCTAGGTGATAGTGGAGTCTAGTCATACATATTCATGAGGAGTCAATGGTCTCATATATAGACTTCCAGTAGCTGTTTCATGAGGATTACTACCCCTGATGCTTGCACTCAGTTCAGATTTATGAGATTTAGGAGATGTTGTGGGTATGGATGAAAATTTTTGTGTATTTCATGAGGCTCACCAAGCTTATGTGGTTTTTCATCGACATAATTCAAGATTGATACCTCCAAGCATATAAGTTTGAGTAGGGAATCCACAGAGATATATGTGCCTTTGTAGTACCCCTATGCTTTCCCAATTATGGTGTAGTATTGGAGTGGGAACTATTTATGGAGAGTTTCTTGTTATAGGGACACCATGAGGTTGGATCAGGTAGTGGGTCTCATAGTGCCGACTCATCTATAGTATCTAGTAGGTGCCAGTTGGTAAGATCTCAAAATAGGAGATCATTTCATGAACAAACTCAAACACATGGTTATTTGGAACAGGAATTGTATAGGGGAATAGGGTAGCCCAAAGAGGGGTAGTGTTATGCATATGATGGGTGAGGTTACATTGCATGTGATTTCCAGACCTAACATGCTAAGGAGGATAGAAAGAAGGAAGATGGACCATGATAGAAAAGGAAGTGACATGAGTAAAGATCTTCTAGGTGAGGGTAGTGTGGTCCCAAAGGAGGTGGAGCTGGCTGAGGAATAAGAGGGAATCTAGGAAGAGTATCTATGGGTGGTGGGTGATGTTATATTCTCTCTTAACCACCACCACTAGGAAGCCCATGTTAGGTTTAGGGAGCTATCAGTCGGGGATGAAGACAATTGTAGACTATGGATGTGTATGACCTAGAAGCACATGAGATGATTAGAGGTATGATCTGTGTTTAATCTACTATTTATTCAGTATTAGTAGACACATGTATGAGTCATTAATTTATCTCTTTGCTATTAATGAGAGATCTAGAGAACCCAGTTGAGGCTTTATCCCAACAACATTGTCTTGAGGTTCCCATGCAGAACAATTCTTCTATATCTTTTATCTACACATAGTGTGATATATTTATTCGTGGAGAGAGTTCCTCATGGGATATTTTGGTCATCATGATGAGACCTTATGAAGTCATCTGGGGTAAGGATTGGTTGTTTGCGATTTGAGACGAAATTTATTGTCACTTTAAACAAGTTAGATGCCTTCACATTGATGGGAAAAGATTATCCTTTATGGGATAGAGAGATCTCATGGTGGGACAAGTAGGTTTTTG
This sequence comes from Viscum album, assembly GCA_963277665.1. Classification (NCBI taxonomy): domain Eukaryota; kingdom Viridiplantae; phylum Streptophyta; class Magnoliopsida; order Santalales; family Viscaceae; genus Viscum; species Viscum album. Next base: position 222,866,848 of record OY728147.1, read on the forward strand.
GAGTATGAGGTTGTAGTCCATTACCCATTAGTTGGCATATGTATCCCTTGGTGTAGAAGGATCATCGGGAATTTGGATTCCTTCAGTCGTGGATAATTTTATGGATGAATTACTTGAGGACATTTTGAGACAACCTCTAAGAAAGGATATGGAGTTTTGTATCGACTTATACCTTAGGACTTCTCTAAGATCTTCTATAGAATATTTAATGGCCCCTATCGAGCTCTATGAGTATAATTTTCTATTGTAGAACCTTAGAGAGAAGGGTTTTATAATACCTAGTGTATCCCCTGGGCATCTCTGGTGTTGTTCATGAAAATGGAGGATGGTAGATTTTGGATTTGTATAGATTATAATCACCTAAACCAAGACATGATAAAGAACAAGTACCTCTTGCTAAGGATTTATGACCACTTTAATTAGTTGTAAGGTGAATGTTTCGTCTCAAAGATCAATATCTGGTTTGGCTACCACCAATTGATATTTCACGAGGTTAATATTCGAAATATGGAATTATGATTTCACTACAGACACTATGAGTTTTTGGAGATACCATTTGGTGTGATGAATTCCCCCATTGTGTTTATAGATTTTATGAACTAGATCTTCTAGTTGTTCTTTAACCAATTTTTGGGTTTCTTCATTGATTACATACTCATATACTTTTCCTCATAGGGGGAGAATACATATCACTTAAGGATTTTCCTAGATTTTCTTCAGGATCCCTAGCTTTATGGTAAGCTCTCGAAGTGTTAGTTCTAGATCCATGAGGTTCACTTTTTTGTATCATTTCATTTCTAAACATAGAATAACTATAGAATCGATGAATATCATTGTAGTTATTTCTTGGAAACCACCTAAGAGCATGTCCGTTGTGGTGTTTCTTATCTTGGTGGGGTACTACCAGAGGTTTTTAGATGACTTCTCCAGGATGACAACCCCTTTTACCACTCTGACATAGAAAGGGAATCCCATTACCTAGACTGAGTAGTTCTAGAGAGCCTTCAAGGATTTGAGTTTAAGTTTGACAAGTGCTCCTATTTTAAGACCACTAGAGGATGGTGTGGAGTATGTAGTATATTGTGATGCCTCTAAAGCTGGGATCATTTGTTTGTTGATGCATAGGTAAGAAGTTATCATATATGGATTGAGGTATTTTGACCCCACAATCATAACTACATGACTCATGACCTAGAGCTAGTAATAGTAGTCTTTGCTATGAGGATGTGGAGGCACTATCTTTTGGGATAGTGCTTTATTGTTTACTCAGACCATCATATTATCAGTTATTTCTTCACACAGATGTCTGGTTGGAATCCCTATAGGACTTTGAATTTGAGATATTCTATACATCAAGGAAGGGAAATGTGGTGGAAAATTCCCTTAGTTGGAAGTCCTAGCCTCGTTTGGTGTAGGAGACATCTGATTAATTGGCTTCCTTGTAGATATCCCTAGTTGAGGAGGTTACATCTTGTCTTTAGTCAACGGTGTTGAATCTTCTACTCCTCCAATGTGTAATAGAGTACTAGTTGGGATACATCGACTTTGAGCTCTTAAATGACCAAATATCCTTAAGAGATTCACCAGATGGATTTTTTAAAGGAGGGAATCATGTAATTTTTCCAAGGAAGTACAGTGGTCCCAATCGTGATGTGGGAGGAGGTGATGAAATAGTTTCAAACATCTCATTTAGTTGTACATCTCAGTGTGGGTAATATGTATAAAGACCTTTAGTGGTAGTTTTAGTGGTATGGAATGAGGAAAAGTGTGGCTAAGTTTATCTCATGGTGCCTCACCTATCAGCAAGTGAAGGCTGAGTGCCATGTTCTAGAAGGTTTGTTGTAGCTTATTGAGGTCCCGAAGTGTAAATGGCATGGGATATCTATCAAATATATGATAGGGATTCTAGAGATAGAAATAGGACATGAGACCATCTGGGTGATAGTTTATTGACTAACAAAGTCAGAACATTTCCTTGATATCAAGGAGTATAATTTGGTGGAGACTTTAGGGATGTTATATGTATGGGAGATCATTCTCCTTCATGGAGTTCCCTTGATGATTATATTTAACTGTGATGTGTGGTTTACATAATGGTTGTGAAGAGACCTGTAGGAGGCATTGGGGACCCAAATATGGATGAGTACATCCTTTCACCCTAAGATAGATGGTTAGACTAAGCACACCATCCTGGTACTAGAGGATATGTCAAGGTCTTGTGTGTTAGACTTTATCCCAAGATGGGATGATCACTTTACATTTGTATAGTTTGTGTAAAATAATATCTACCACTCCAAAATCAACATGGAACCTTTTAAGGCCTTGTATAGAAGACCCTACAGGTCACCCTTATCCTAGACTAAGATCAGCAAGGCATCTCTTATTGAGTCATAGATGGTGCAACCAATGAAAGAGAAGGTCCAGGTCATCTATAAGTGTGTGAGGACCTCTCATAGTTGGAAAAAATATTATGAAGATCTACTTTATAGGCATTTGTATTTGAATAGTGATACCATGTTTTTTAGAGTCTCTCCATGATGAGGATTGAGAATATTCAATAGGGAAGGAAAGATATCCCCGAGGTTCATGGGATATTCAAGATCTTGCATAAGGTTGGTGAGGTTTCTTACTACCTCGCCTTATCTCCACATTTGGAATAAGTGTACAACATATTCCATGTGTCATAGCTAAGGAGATATGTGCATGACCCCACACATGTTATTGACTGGGGTGAGCTGGACATTGAGAATGGATCCACTTTCATGGAGCACCCATTAGAGATCAAGGATTGGTAATATAGGACCTAGCATGGATAAATAGTCCACTTTGTTCATGTGTTGTGGAAACATAGGAGTATACATGAGAGATCCTCAGAGAAGGAGAGGAAAATGGAGGCTTAGTATCCCAATCTTTTTTCTTTTTTTAGGATTAAAATATTAAAGGAGATAAGAATTTAAATACCCTAATTTTTCCTTGTAATACATTAAAATATATATATAAATATTTTCAATGATAAGTGCTGAAATGACGCAGATTCCAAGGTCCGATGTGCCCAGAATTAATTTTACAGAAATATTAAATTTATTTTATATTACACAAAAATTGTTTTTAAATAAAATTGGGATAACTCTTAAACATATCCTCATATTGAAAATATTATATCATGGTTGAATCTAGAACATGATTTTTACCTTTGGCATGACCTAAAGTTGGTTATCACAGAGCTTTTGGATATATCGACCATTGACGGGTGCATTTAAATTAAATTAATTAATTAGTTTAATTATTTAATTTCAATGAAATAATTTTAAAACCTATATAAATAATATATTATGTAGAATTTACAAGGTTATCCATATAACACTAGGATAATTTAGAGTATAATTTCACCACCCATCATTGGAGAATCAAGATCTGATGATAACAAGCAATTGGATAAAGGATAATCGAAGTGTGGAAAATGAAACAAATCTTCCTCCTTCATTGTAGAGTGTGATATTCATTAAAAACAATGTTATTTTGAGGTAGGGCTCATCATATGTGAATTTATACCCTTATGATTGATTTTTTTATCATGATCAATTTCTTCCTTCTGATCTTCATTCATTGGATCCTTAGTATGCACCAATAAATCAAATTTAATATATTTATTCGATTAATTCCCATTGTGCAAGTTTCTCACCTATGATATCCTTAATTTTATTTTTTGGTGAAGAAATCTTAGACAAAGATTTATTTACCCTCTTTACTTGTACTTTTTCCCCATCGTTCTTCCAGTTTATCATCATTAGACCATGGGGTCATGATTCGACTATTTCTAGGCAGGAACAAGAATGATTGGACCACCATATATGTGGAATATTCCCATGAAATGACTGGATCAATGATTTAAGGATGGATCAGGGAGTTTTTCAGGTTTTGATTGGTTCTAATATGGATTTGGATATCTTGTATGGTAGTGGGATTCACCACATTTGATGGTGGTGCATGAAGATTTGAACAAAAAACTGAAATCTGATTTCTGGCGACAAGAGGGCCATAAATAATGGATAGAGGAGGTTTCCACTATTCTCAGGTGGTGAAATTTTGGTATTTTTGGTTGAAGAGTTATATTTGGATAATAATGAAGAGATCTAGATTTTTGTAAAAGAAACATGACTACACGTTGTATTGTATGAAGAACACATGGCTTGTAGGCCCCGAGATGTGGCTTCTAGAGTTTCTAAGTTAGTTAAATATCACACACCATGTGGGACCCCCAAAAAACATGTTGGACCCCACACACCATGTGACCTGATGTTGTTGACTTAGAATTTAATTTGGTTGTACATAGACATGGGAATATCTAGGAACACTGCCATTGTACAGGGACATGGCCAAGGTACATGGCTCGAGTATAAGGACAAGGTACATAGACATATCTATGAGAAAAAGAAGGACCCCGTGTGGTTGAGGCATCATATGTAGTCCACTTATGGGTAGTATAGGGATACATGGGAATTGAATCATGTACCTTAAAAGACATGACTGGGTAGAATTGTGGGACCACACGATGTGTGGGTCGCCTTACATGCTGTGTACCCTCCTTTTTTAAGAAACGTCTACCTCCCGTATCTTATTAATTTAAACTCATATTTTAGACCATCAATATCTTATCCTAAGTTTTTTTATTCATATAATATGATGGTATCATTATTAGTTTATTTTGAGAAATGATGTGAGAATTTATAAGTGTGAGGCTTCTTTAGGTGATACTCGATGACGGAAATGATCAGACATGATCATCATAGTGGAACCATCCTACTTGGATATGTAATGTGTCCCCTGCCTATAGAGTGTAACCCTCCTACAAATTTAGGTAATGGATCCTCTATATATCCATCTTTAGAGTGGAACCCTTCTATGGTGTTAGAGCATGGGCCTCTATCACTAAAGTGGAACCCTCCTGTGATGTCAGGGCGTGGGTCCTCAACCACTAGTGTGGAACCCTCCTTAGGTGTGAGGGAATGGGTCCTCTACCACTACAGTAGAACCCTCTTGTGGTGTAATTTTATGGTTCATATACCACTAGATTGGAACCCTCTAGTGATTTCATGGCATGGGTCCTCTACCATTACAGTAGAACCCTCCTGTAGATTCAGGTCATGGATCATCTACCTATCGAGTGGAACCCTCCAGTTGGGACAATTCATGGGTCTTATATCTATCTATCGGGTGGAAACCTCTTGTTGTACTAGGGAATGGGTCTTCTATCTATAGATTATGTCCCCTCAACTGTACGTTACAATGGTGAGGTGTGCCTCCACATTGATGTTTCATTGGGAAAACATATGATATGTTTACCATCATTGATAGGCCCTTAGAACATATAGAAGACTCTTTATCTTGGTAGGGATATGAGATAGAGATCCCTTTTCTCTCACATTTGGGATTATTTTTAGAGAATATAAATATATATATCCTTGTTATTGGATTTCATTTTTCTCTTACTATGGGTTGATATATCTATTCATATCATGCCTCTTACTTCTCCCCTTCAAATTTTGAGGCATCCTACTAGGTATTTATATACTCATCTTGGTATGGGATTTTCCCACACATGTCATGTCTTATGCAGACAACATATAAGTTAGTGGTAGTTATAGAGGAGCATAGGGATACCCTATTTCATTTGACAGTGTATAATGGTCGGGCTTGGAGATCTGTAGTTGGGCCTTCTCAGCATTTACTTTTCTAGTTTTTTCAATTTGGGACATATTTCTAGTTGGGTGTGTATTTTTTCCTTTTACATTTTAGATTACACTATCATACTCTTGTATTCCCTAGAGGTTTTAAATTCATGGTCTATTCTCTAGATGTTAAAATTTTTTATTATTATTCCTATGCACTTCTTTATGATATGGTTGGTTTCATGTGTAAAAGTATATTAGTAAAAGGCCTCTAATATTTTTTATGCCTTTCAGTTCTTGTTGCCAGCCCCTTTCTTATAGATGCAATCTTGGGGTAGTTGTGGCCCGATCCCCATTGGGTAGGATCATGATAGTATAGGTTGTTAATCATATTTTGAGAAAACTTATTAGGAATAATCATGATATATTTCACTTTCGTCATCATCCCATTTTTTATCATAGTCACCACATTGTCTTTTATATTCAATGTTAACACAATTCCTCCAGGTTCTAGTTATTCACTAAAATCAACAAACATATCATAAGAAAAAATAATCAGAGTGAGAAAACCATATAAACATTTATATTATGTCTAAATCATGACACCTTCTTTTTAATCTAACACACCTTAGGTTTAACCTAGGTAATTCAATCTAATCATCTATTCATATCCTTCATAATGGTTTGTAATGAAAATCTGCATTATCAAAATCATATCCCTCAGTAGTGGAAAACCAGGTGTGTAGTAAGGATCATTTTAGTATACCAGGTAACTCTTGATTTAATCCTAACATGCCCTTTTGGGATTTGTTACCCCTATGTATATTTGTTCCAAAACCATTTTCACATGTAGTATCCTAACAAGGATGTGTTTCCAAGAAAAACCACACAATCTCTACCTTACTATAACATTAGGATCTTCTCCTACACTTATCCTTGAAATCTATTATAGAGATATGTTCCCTAATCTAAGTTTTCCTAAATCTAGTTCTCAAGGTTTATACTAAACTTCATGTAATACCAATTGTAACAACCCCAACCCCAATATCTCATAGTTATTGTATACTTTACTAATTATTTATGAGATATAGTGAATCACATCCCGAAGAAATGAATAGTTTAGTATTCTTTCTAAAATAAATATATACATGATTCCCATATTATATTTAAGTATACAAATTAAAACATTTTATTATAAATTAATTTTCCCTATAGTGTATCCTAGAATATCATTCATAGTACACTTCTTGGATTCCAGGGAAAGGAAACAAAATAAGGGTGAGATCAAATTATTAGTAAGGGTTAAGTATAGTGAAAGTTATCATGAATCAGTAAGCATAATCAACATGGAAAGTTAAATAATTGAACACACATTCCATTTAAATCAATTGACTATAATGATTAGATAAGTCATGATCAATATGGAAAGTAAAATAACTAAACATACATTCCATTTAAATAACTTTACTATCATGAAAATTATAAGTAATAATAAACATGGAAAGGAAAATAACTAAGAACACATGCCACTTAAATAACTTTACTGTCATGAATAGATGAGGCATAGTCAATATGGTAAGGTAAATAACTAAAAACACATGCAAATTTAATTAATAAAAAAGAATGAAATTCATCTAGAGATAATATCATTACAAAAACATCATTGATAATAATAAGTAAATTTGTAATGAAGGAAATTCTTAATTATTAGATGTCATGATCATAGGAATCATGAGTCCTCTATTTTCAAGAACTTTCACATGAAAATTTATAACTATGGATAAAAACTCATTTAACACTAGCATGCTAATTTTCCTCATGATAATACTAATTCATTGAAGGGATATATCATTTCAGTTCCCACCAATCACTATATGTCCAAATCATTCCTCATGTATCAAATAATCGATTTAATTCAAGAATATGTTCCTTATCATCAAATATCTATATTAATTAAAGGATATGAATTTATCAATATTTCCCTAGATAAACAAATAACTTTAAATATATAAAACCTTATATATAAAAGATATATAGTTTAATAAATAATCATATCCATGATAAATAATACTTATATTTAGGGGAAATTTAATGTCTAATGATCATAGGAATGTGAATATTTCAAGGTAAAGTCAATGACTACAAAAATGAATCAATAAAGTGAATATTAATACCATAATTGGTCAAAATGATCATAAACCTTTTTTATAATGAACAATTTTGGAATCAATACAACATATACCCAATGGATTATAAGTAAAACAAAGGGTTATTGTGGATGATGAAAAGAAATACCATAAAAATGTCATTAAAAATATTCTTGAGGAAAACATCCTTTTTTTACATTGAAAATATTTTCAAAACTAAAAGTTCACAGAATATTTGGAAAATAATTTTTTTTGAAAATAACCTTTGAAATTTTTAAAGTAATATTTAAAACATTTAGTGGTTATAATGGTATGGAATTCCACACATTCCTTATACATTAAAACATATATTACTTTCACATTTTTGGTAAAAGCCAAGAGAGCCTTGTTTGGAAAATGACATGAAGAGTCTTTTAATGTACCAAACAGAGGGAAAATGGTACTATTAATTGAAAACATAATGAATATCCTGTGTATATGAAAATGAAATGGTTTTATTAGACAATGATAAAATAATTTCCTTCAATGGAAATTCAAGCATAAATAATCCCGATTAAAATGAGATTGTAAAGTAATAATCTTACAACGATCATAACGTTGAAGTGAGAATTAACCAGTGGATAAATTATGTGTATAAAATTTAAATCCACATAAAACAATTGGATACACAACATAATATATTCAAAATTAAATACAAACATAATCATATAATATCAATGATAGTGAAAATGTAATATAACCCGATGAAAAGAAATTGAGTTATGAAATTCTTTACCACTTGGTAATTTTCAAGTCAAATCCCCTAGGATTAAATAATTCAAATCAAAAATTAAAATAACATTAATTATTAATGAATCATTATAGTACATGTAAAATGGGAATTATATACACCGTATAAAATTAATTATGTGCATAACATTACAATATTCTTCAATGAAGAGAATTTGAGATGGAGTCCCTTACCTCACACTTACTTTTGGTTGAACATGATATAATCCCCTTTATAATGGTTTTAATCATGTTATTAATTTATACCATAACCAAATACATATTTATAATATTATATATTATCCCTTTAAAATATTTTACCACTCATTTGTTAATAATATATCATTACTTTTATTCTTTCAAGTGTTAATTACCGTGTTCTCTCACATGTTTTTTATCATGAAAGTTATGATTATTTCATATATTATATAGTTACAGCATCTCCAAAACTATTTTAATGTTATAAATATTTTTCCCTTATATACATTGTAAGGGCTCGGATCTGTTTCAATTGACCCTTTGCACGCTTCTGAAGACTGAGGTGCTCGGAGGAAGTCCAGAGGGACTCAGCTGCTAAAATCTGGAAGTAGGGAGATTTAGAACCATGTAAAGTTACATGAAATGAAATTGGGTTTTGTGACGTTTAATGAATTAGGGTTTTAAAAATAAAAAGGTGATGCTTTTTTCTGGGTAAACCGAACCCTAAGGATTAGATGACGTGAAATGGGATTACACGTCATGTAAATCCTTGATGTTATATGTTTTAAAAAAAATCAATTTCTTGGGTTTGTCAAACCCTATAACTGTAGCACCTATCTCCTAATTACAAGTGACTCAGTAGCACATTCTTCTATGTTTTGGGGATTCATTTATAGAAGATTTATTTCTAGCTTCCCTCATTCGATCTGTAGTGATCCGTCTTTTATCCAAGGTATGTTGTACCACCGTTATTTCGGTTTCTTCAATCCATTTCCTCCTTTCCATGTGATGGATCTTGATCTACATGTTTCTAAAGGAGTATTTTTGGTTATTTTTTGGCATGATTGTGCAACGACATCCTTGGGTGGATGCAGTTCTTTTAGGAGAGGTGACAAGGATCCACAATGTTGGTTTGTTCTCATGTGAAGAACATTGACACACTTTTTGAGGTAAGGGATTCATTTATTCTCTATTTATTTACCCGAAATAGTATATTTATCATGATTTATCCCCTTGGATCATAATGAAATTAACCTAATAGTTACTTGAATCAGATTAAATAATTGATAACGATCGTATGGTGATGTTTTTATTTTGTACCATGATAACAATTTGCCTCTTTTTTTCTAGTTAGTGTAGTGTCTATACTATGCTTTTTATTCTTGTATTAGCATATAGAATGGTTAAATAACATAAAGCTATAATTAATTATTATTTAATTAGATCAAAGATTAAAGATGCATGTTTAATGATTCTGGCGTTTTGTAGTTTTAATGCTTTGGGAATGTTTAAATGAATTGATTTTCCATGTGTTAATGGAATTTAATAATGGTGTAAATAATGTTAATTCTTGTTTTTAAAATAATTAAAGTCATGATAAATTAATTTTTTAATTAATTTATGACATCTTGTGTTATCTTGCAACTTAGGTTTCTCGTAGTTGAAACCTATGAATAATTAATTTTTTAATTCAAGAAATAATAAGAATAAGTTCTATAATAAAATATAATGCCTTGTAGGGCTTGAGTTTCCTGCTTGATTTTAAAGGGTGGTTTACATGTGTTTTGGAGTTGTGAGAGCTCATTATGTGTGATGGATAGATGCCTTTATTTAGGACCAAGAGCCCAGTTACTATGTTTGTTTCCTGTTACATGTGATGTGACATGATCCTGGTATAGATGAGCCTAGAGGGATAATGTGGTATATGGTGTGGGGAGGCCCGGATGTAATGTGACCCTTGTATGGATGATCTTGGAAGGATTTTGTGGTATATGGTCTGAGGAGGCCTAATGTTTTTCAAGTAATTGATTCTTATGATGGAAGGATGCATTGGGATAAGCATGTGGGTGTCGGGGAGGACACCATGGATGACAGAATGGGTTGAAGCTAGGCTTACCCATTAATATGAACCTTGGATTCTTAATTGAATATGTTTTTTAGCTAATGGCCAGGTTGTTTGTTTATCTTCTTTCCTTTCCCCACTACTTGAGGAAGATATATTTTCTTGGTTATATACCTTTTTTGTCATCCTATGATGTTTTTCTAGAGTACCTTGTAATATGAAAAGAAATTTTGTTAATAAATGAATAAATTTTTAACCCGTGGGTTTGGAACTTTCTGGGATGCAATGATAAGGTTATAATTATGAGAAGCTATGGACTCAGTTTTCTTATGCCTAGAGAGCATGTAAATTTTTTGTAATGGTAATGAAATGTAGTGTGGGAAATTATAATGTTTAATAAATGGTTAAATAATTAATTAACATAAAGTAAATTTTATGAAAATGGATAAAATAATTTAATGTAGCTCTTTAAATGGTTGTGTGGTAGTTGGATATCTGGTCTTAGCAGTGGAAACTGGGAGTCTAAGAGAATTTATCTCCAGTTGAATATAAGACTCGGTTATTCCCATAGTATGCTTGTGAGATATATTATATCATGAATTTTTTTATATGCTAATCCACCCTATCAGTTAGGGAAAATGACACCCCAGGGATTTAGAGCCCTAGGGGGTATTTTCCTCAACATCCCGGTGGGAGGATATATGTATGACTATCCCCTTTATCCCCAATCTCTTCTCTTAATAGTTACTTGTGCATTCATGGTAGTTATTTATCCCCATATATGTGTGTAGAAGGTTGTAATGTCTTGTGGTTATTTCACACACTTGTATTTTGGATATAATTTCCAAAGGACTACTATAGGTATAATGTGTATAAGTTGTGATGGCTTGAGGTTCCTTACTCTATGTTTGGGCTGTGATAGCTTATGGTATAATACCCAACTTATGATACATGTTACACTGTCTATGGTGGCTCTCGGAAAATACCTAGTTACTTTTGGTTATGTGGACATTGTGGTGTGTTTCATGATGTTCATTTTGCGGTGATTCACCTAGGTTTTTGCAGGCTAGAATATTTAGAGAGATATTCGCAAGACATGCATTGTTAGGGAAGATCAGAAAACTAGTGTGGAAGTGGTTATCAGTGGAGAGAGTCCTCAGCCTTTCTAAGTAGTCGGTGTGTGTTAGTTGTTCTGCATCGGGCTCCTACACTAAAGCAGTTCTAGTCGAGGAAAAAGTAGTAGATTCCTCTAGTTTAGGATCAGTAGAGAGTAGATGGGGTAGATAGAGGACAACCCGGGGATGATCCCCATCCTCAGAGAGTAAATCACAACTATATAGGTGGTATTCAGTATGGTCATAGAGACCATGGAGTTGGTTTTGGTTAGCTTCATGCTTTAGTTTTGATAGTTCCAAGTGATTCAGACATCGTTTAAGGTACCCTTTTTGTAGATACCCAAAGGATGAAATACAGAGACATTACACTACTTTTGTGGAATACTTAATACATGACAAAAATAGATGCCCAAATACCATATTAGTTTATTTTCTTTGGAAACTCAGAACATAATCTTCTAATCGTGTTGAAAGATATTCAACATCTCCCATAAAGATCTTCCCCTTTGGTTTTCTTACCTAAAACTTTTCTTTATATCCTGGGGAAAAAACATAAAAAGGGTGAGATAAAATGCTCAGTAAGGGTAAACATTGAGAACATAAAACAATCCCTAAACATTTGAATGTAAGAACATGAACATAAAACATCAAAATCATGATTAATGATATAAATCTTGGCAATGCGTAAGGCGTAGATCATAAAGGAACATTAACCATGATAAAATAGCATGGGAATAAAACATGTAATTTTGGAAAACCATTAAGTACATGATATGATTTCCATAGTAGCCATGGAATTTCTGCCAAGACCATCATAGTGGAAAATGCCCATTACTAAACTGAGTTTACTTGTCGTTCCAGCCCTGTTTTACTGAACTGAATTTATTTTTCATTCAATCCATGTCTATCTCATGAGATATAAATCTTTACCCAATACATTGGAGGGAGATATAGGTCCCACACATCTCATAATGAAATCATTCTTACTTGTTCCACAAAATAAACATAAATCATTCATCATAACCCAAATAATAAATTGGGTTTCATAAACATCATCCTATCATAAAATAATCCATATAAAACAAATGGATATCATTTCATCATAAGAAGAATAAAACCATGAAAATAATAGAGAAATTATACTTGAAACATAAACATGCTAAATAACTTCATCTTAGATGGAAAATAGTTTTGATAAAACACTTGAAATGAATTCTTGAGGAAAATATCCTTTCTTCTTCAAAATAATTTTATTTTCACAAAATGTCATGAAATTTTAAAATAAAAGGATTTTATTGAAAATAATCATGAAATATTGTAGAGTAAGCTTCATGAAAATTATGCATTATGAAACTGTAAAAAACTGTTCATGCCGTATAAGTTAAAAAAACATTCTCCTTGTACTTTATCCAGAAAAGTCAAAAAAATCCTTGTATAGTAAACAAAAGAAAGATTCATTCCATAACACAATGTACAAGTCAAAGAGGGGTAAACATGACTTTAAACATACATTAAATAATATTAAACGCTTTATGAAAAACATTTTTATGGACATGGATTAAAAATATAACCCCAGTAAATACTTACGTATAAGAAATCTCAGATAAAAATGAGATTTGCAAAATTATCCCTTACCTTATGTCCAATTTCTTCTGTATGTGTTCGAGACTCCTGTATAGTGGGTTTAAACATATTATTAACTTGTAACAGAACCATAATAATATTTATGATATCATATATGATTCACTTGAGACTTTCTATTACCCGTTCATTTGTCAATTCCATGTTAAAGGAGCGTTTGTGGTAAAATCATTTCATTTATCATCCATGTTTTGACTTGTAATTATTCATACGATTAACTAGATCATGAATACTTAATTCTAGAATGTAAAACATGATTTATATATAATATATATTCAGAATATACATATATATAATAGATCGATAAATGTAATGAAATACACCGTTCATGGAGACAGTAGGTCGTACGTACGCATGAATGGTGTTTTCATTTCCTTATTAAATTGAATGGAAGTAAGTAAATAACATATACATAAATCCAGTATCATTAATATGTCATATATTTCATGATTATTTAATATATATACTTTATAATCATTTTTTAATGGTTAACTTGGAGAATAAATTTCATCGTGTCGTGGAGACGGTAATCTGTATGTACGCACGAGCGATGATATCATTCCCAAAATTATTGAATGGAATTAGAGTGGATGATATAATATCTCATAATTAGTATCAAGTTATAATAACCATATATAGTTATTATTTACACCATTATACCCATCCAAGTAAGGTGGTGGTGGAAAAACAAATTACACCACGGCGTGGAGACGGTATTCCGTACGTACGCACGCACGGTGATTTCATTTTTCGTAGGATGAATAGAAGGTGAAATAGTTTTTGTTAATATTTATAATAATATATCTGTATATTATTGATACTGATGTTATTACTTTATTTTTAAAGAACAAAAGAGGAGGAAGTAGAATAAGAAATGAACTTGAAAAAATCGGTAAAGGATATTACCTCTTCTTCGATGCGCCTCTTCTAAACCTCCTCTTAGGGCACTAAAGTTGGTCTTTGAAGATGATCAGGACCTCTAGTATGTTTCTATGGAAGTGTAGAAGATAAATGGTCAGGTTTGTTTGGAGCATGAAGTCTCAATGTGGTGTGAGGAGGATAGGGAGGAGGTACCCTTTTATAAGAGAGGAGAGGGGCAGTTTTGGAAACCTCTAAAATTTTAATTTATAATAAACTCAAAATCCACTTAAAAACCACCAAAAATGACTCCAGTACAAAGATTAGATGTTATAGAGTTGTAATCTCATCAACCAATGAAATTTAGACATTTTGGAAAATTATTTTAAACCTTATCAACTTGATTTATCCTTATTTAATATATTTAATTTTATTTGTGGTAATAATATTCTAAATTTTAAATTGTTATAAATATTTCCTTATGTGTTGTGAATTGTCCATAATTGTATACTTTATGAAATTTTAGACCATATAAATTTCACTTTGTAATTTTTAAATATTTTTGTGATTTTTAAACAGTTTTATAATATGTTATTTTTATAAAATAACAATAGTTTCAATTTTGACACTATTTATTTATTTGAATTTAAATAAAATCCACACAGAAGAAATGTTAGAAATACAAGAATTAATAGATTCATAACATGTGATATTGGTCTAGAAAATTCATTTAGAACATTAAATAGTTCTAATAATATTTATTTTAATATTTTTAAAACCATTTATTTGATATTTCAATCAATAAAATAATTTCAACATCACTATTGTGTCATAATTAATGATACTTATTTAATCCCTAAAAATTCAAAATAAATTCACATGATTTATATAATTTTATTATATTTCTGGAGACTATTAATTTTTTAAGTTTTATGAATTTTATCACTAAATTAAATTATTACACTTATAAGATATAAGAGAGAGACATGTTGTCACTTTCTTTGGTTTTAATAATAATTATATTTTTTTAGGGTCCAAAGTCCATGAAATGAATCTATTCCGACCCTTAGGTGATATGGGTTGACTTTTACTCATCAAATAGAATTTTTTTAGGTGTTAGGGTAATTTTATAATCTTATTTTTACCCTTAATTACCCGATTTACCTTTAACTGTAGTAAATAAAAATTATCATAGTTACTATTCATAATATCAAAAAAAATAAAAGTAACCTATTAACATAATTTGGACCCACTTAATCCAAATATGAAATCCATTTTTCAAAATTCCAAACACATAAGTTTCATTAATTAATTTAAAATTAATCCCGTTGTTAAGATAACAGGTTTTAAAAGTTAAAACATTGTCAAAGATTGAAATGTTTTTACCTGTGAATTCAATATAAAATTAATGATAATGACTTAAATTATATTAAATGGTAAAAATATATTATATTTATACTTTAAAACCATTCCATATTATAATTTAACCATATAAATTATCTCGATGAAAAAAAATTGTTTTTAATTAAAATTTAGCGTATTTTTACTATTCATCAAAATATGAATTTAACAAAAAAATAATAAAAAATTATCCAAAGTAAATTTTTATATCCTTATTGAAATAAATAATTTTATTTAATCAAATTGAACTTATAAATGTGTCAAAAAATAGATTTAAAGTGGGTACGCTATCAAAAGGTGGCAAAACTGCATTTTTTGAAAAATACTTATTTTACCCGAAAAAATTATGTTGTTCTCATACCATGTTCTAGATAATGTGTAAGATGAATTATAATGTTATAAAATTCAAAATTTGGTTAATACTATTCATAACAACTAGTTCATAATAATATTATAAAAATATATCGTTGTTTAGTGAAACTCGGTATTGTGTACAACACACCCTATTGAGGAAGGTCACTCTTGCGTGCAACACAAGACAAGAATAGTGTTTGAATATACGATAAGCTAATACGGTGTAGCATATATTAAAAGCTAATTTTGGTGTAGCGTACAACACGAGACATCAAAAAAATTAAAATGAATCTTTCTTATAAAATTTCGGGGTGTTACATTCTACGCCCTTAAAATGAATTTCGCCCTCAAAATTCGTCAGGGTTATAAATGGTTTACTAATTGAAAGTTTCTTTTATAGAAACCCACATCATAAAAAGGAATACCAAAACTTAATTTTAAAAACTAATGTATGAAACGTAACGGTTACCCAAATTAACTCATCAATGGGTTCCACATAAGAGATCATATGTGAAAATATGGATATAGAAGAGAAATCTAACCATAAAGTTCTAATGAAGAGTGGTAGAAACATGGCTATGAAAAATCCAACAATTAAAAATCCATAAATTTTTAATGTTATAAGTTACCATCTTATTCATCATATATGAGGGTACTAGGACAACATTTTTGGTTTTCAAGATCATTTACCTAATGTTGAAGAAGTTTTCAATTAAAATAAATACTTACATGATTTTGGTACAATCTCATTGTTTTTTATGCCTTGAACAATTTCCACTTCATCTCTTAAAGAAATAAAGTTTAATTTGTCTCCCGTGAAGTGTTAACAGATCATGTCATAGAATGATAGGTCATTCCATCTGTCTCAAACATAAGGTTAGCAAAATTTATATACAGAAGTCCATCTTATGGTGAGATTAATCGTATATGGCTCCAAAAATGGACTTATACTTCATCTATCATACCAAGTAATAAAATAAAACTAATTTCTACAAACTAGGGACTTTCTGTAGGCCAGTGGTAGGCGATAAAGGCATGTCTCACTTCATTTGTGGGTTTGATTCCTGTATCCTTGTCTGATGCGATGGGTTGTCGCATGTCTTATAGGTTTTCCTTTTTCTAAAAATATACTATTATAACATTTCAGAAATAATATCGAAAAAAAAGTTATATCCTTAAACAATATTATCTTATGTCTAACATAATCCATTTCAAATCTTTAAGCTTATCCAAAATACTTCAATCCAAACTCATAGTATAAAGAAAATGATTACTAGAAATGTCATCAACCAAGCATGTGAATACTATCATTTATCCCCCATATATCATAAGATATATCTTGTTGATCAAATTCCAAACATGTGAATACCTTAATCTTGTATTCTCTTGCAACATGAATTACCATATAACCTTGTTTTAAACATAAATGTTGTCAAAATTTAACTCTTTCCACATACCAAAATCCCAAAAATTCTTTATACTCAAACCATGATGTCACTTTTTCCTTATATTAGGCATGAGCTCATTAATAATATCAAACATATTATTTTCTCCTTATCCCTTCACTATGCGCATATCATCTGCTTTCCAAAAATATTTCAATCACTTTTCATGGTTACCGGTACCATAAAATTATTGAAAACCACAATAAAACAACACATAGATATTCTAATATCCATGATACTAAAAATGAGATTCCACAACACTATTTTGGAATCCTGTTATATAAACACTTAATCATTCCACCACATAATTTTCATACTCAAAATCACCAATAGTGATAGCATGTGACTTCCCTTTTTCCTTTTCCTTAAGAGGTTGTTGATGTCGATCGTCATTAACCCTTGGATTAGGGAATTGGTTAGCATAATGCCCCATTTCCCTCCACTTGTAGCATTGAAGTGTTGGTGGTGAGTTCTCTGTAGTCTTTTCTCCATTCACATCATTAGCTACCTTTTTCCCATTACTTTGGCACTCAGCTGCTCGATGACCTTCTTTTCCATACTTAAAACATTTTCTAGTCCCTTTAATACAATCTCCACCATGCTTATTTCCACACTTTGATAATAACGAAACATTTGTCTTCTTTTCACCATAGTTTTGAGATTTTTCCTTGAACTCCATCTTTCATTTCTTGTCAAAACCATGAGATGGATATGTAACAAAAACTTCTAATTCTACCTTGATATCACAACGCCAAATTTCTTCATAGGTACTGAAGTATCTTATAGCTATTTCCCATCAAAGACTTGGTTTTAATCCACTAAAGAATCGATCAACTTTACTCTCAGGTATGATGATAAAGCTAGATGCATACCTTGAAAGCCTTGTAAAATACACCTCGTATATACCAACAGATTCATTATCATTTTGCTTAATCTCAAGGAACTCCTTCTCCATCTTTGTTTGAATAATACAAGGGAAGAACTTACTGAAAAATAAGTTCTTGAACTCATCCCATACCATGGATTCAATTTCATCTTGGGACCTCATATTCTTAATTTGAGTCCAGCACTAGTCTGCTTCACCATCTAAATAGTAAATATCTAAAATGAATTTTTCTTGTTCCGAACAGTGAAGTATGGAAGATATATTTTCAATGGTACTGATCCATTGCTCAGCAATAAGTGGATCAAAAGACCCATTGAAATAAGTTGTGTGTTGCCTCATGAAGGACTCAATAGAATATGGTTCCTTTCTTTTCTCATTTGGATGTCCAGAATGATTCATAACTTGTGTAAGTATAGAAATAATATTTTTCACTCCATCTCCCATAACATTGGTTTTTTCAGAAGGACAATCATTGAATTGTCCATTACATTGATCAAAACAGTTCCTTCGGGTTCCAGCCATCGTCTAAAACCCAAAAAGAATAGTGTGAGAGGAAAAAATCATGCAAGGAAAACAACATAATAAAGGGGGAGTACCTTCAATATATAACATCTTAGGTTTAATTTTATGATCATTACCATAATTCTATGACTATAAACTATACTTATTCTTAACCTTAGAGACATCCCTAGACATACCATAGAAATATTTCTAGGGATCTCACTAATGTTTTCACATCCTAGTTTCCAAAGGTTGACTAAACCTTCGCTCTTATACCAATTGTAGATACCCAAAACTTGATGTACATAGACATTAAATTACTTTTGTGGAATACTTAATACAAGAAAAAACAGACGCCCAAATACCGTATTAGTTTAGTGTCTTTGGAAACTCGGAACATAATCTTATAATCATGGTGAAAGATATTCAACATCTCCCATAAAGATATTCCCCTTTGGTTTTCTTACCTAAAACCTTTATTTATATCCTTGGGAAAAGAAAACATAAAAAGGGTGACCTCAAATGCTCAGTAAGGGTAAACATGGAGAACATAAAACAATCCCTAAACATTTGAACGTAAGAACATGAACATAAAACATAAAAATCAGGAGTAATGACATAAATCTTGGCAGTGAGTAAGGCATAGATCATAAAGGAACATTAACCATGATAAAATATCATTGGAATAAAACAAGTAATTGTGGAAAACCATTAAGCACAAGATATTATTTCCATAGTAGCCATAGCATTTCTTCCAAGACCATCATATTGGACAATGTCCATTACTGAACCGGGTTTACTTACCGTTCCAGCCCTGTATTACTGAACCATATTTACTTTCCATTCCAACCATATCTATCTCATGAGATATAAATCTTTACCCAATGCATTAGAGGGAGATATATGTCACACCCATCTCATAATGAAATAAATCTTACTTGTGCCACAAAATAAACATAAATCATTCATCATAACCCAAAGAATAAAATGGGTTTCATAAACATCATCCCATCATAACATAATCCATATAAAACAAATGGATATCATTTCATCATAATAAGAATCAAACCATTCAAATAATATAGGCGTTATACTTGAAACATAAACATGCTAAATAATGTCATCTTATATGGAAAATAGTTTTGATAAAACACTTGAAATGAATTCTTGAGGAAAATATCCTTTCTTCTTCAAAATTATTTTCGTATCATAAAATGCCACGCAATTTTAAAAGTAAAGGATTTTTTTGAAAATAATCATGAAATATTGTAGAGGAATATTCATGAAAATTAGGCATTATGAAACCGTAAAAAAAATTTCATGCTGTATAAGTTAAAAAAACATTCTCCTCATACTTTTGCCGGAAAAGTCAAAAAGTTTCTCCTATGGTAAACAAAAGAAAGATTCCTTCCATAACAAAATGTAAAAGTCAAATAAGGATAAACATGAATTTAAAAATTCATGTAAGAATATTAAAAACTTTATGAAAAACATTTTTATGTACATGGATGAAAAATATAACCCCAGTAAATAGTTACATATAAGCAATCTCGGATAAAAATGAGATTTGTAAAATTATCCCTTACCTTATGTCCAATTTTTTCTGTATGTGTCCAAGACTCTTTTATAGTGGGGTTAAACATATTATTAACCTGTAATAGAACCATAATAATATTTATTATATCATATATGATTCACTTGAGACTTTATATTACCCGTTTATTTGTCAATTCCATGTTAAAGTAGTGTTCGGGGTAAAATCGTTTCATTTATCATCCGTGTTTTGACTTGTAATTATTCATACGATTACATAGATCATGATTACTTACTTCCAGAATTTAAAACATGATTTATATATAATATATATTCAGAATATACATATATATAATATATTGATAAATGGAATGAAATACACCGTTCATGGAGACGGTAGGTCGTACGTACGCATGAATAGTGTTTTTGTTTCCTTATTAAATTGAATGGAAGTAAGTAAATAACATATACATAGACCTAGTATCATTAATATGTCATATATTTCATGATTATTTAATATATATACTTTATAATCATTATTGAATGGTTAACTTGGAGAATGACTCTCTTCATGTTGTGGAGACGGTAATTCGTACGTACGCACGGGCGATGATATCATTCCCATAATTATTGAATTGAATTATAATGGATGATATAATATCTCAGAATTAGTATCATGTTATAATAACCATATATAGTTATTCTTTACACCATTATACCCATCCAAGTAAGGTGGTGGTGGAAAAACAGATTACACCATGGTGTGGAGACGGTATTCCGTATGTACGCATGCGTGGTGATTTCGTTTTCTGTAGGATGGATAGAAGGTGAAATAAGGTTGGTTCATATTTATAATTATATATAATTATATGAGTGATACTGATGTTATTAATTTATTATGAAACAAAAAAAAATAAGAGTAAGTAGACGAAGAAATGAACTTGAAAAAATTGGTAAAGGATATTACCTCTTCTTCAATGCGCCTCTTCTAAACCTCCTCTTAGGGCACTAAAGTTGGTCTTTGAAGAAGACCATGACCTCTAGTATGTTTCTAGGAAAGTTAATAAGAGAAATTGGGTGGGTTTTTCTAAGCATGAAGGCTCAAAGAGGTGTGAGGAGGAGAGGAAGGAGGTTCCCGTTTATAAGAGAGGAGAGGGGCACTTTTGGAAACCTATAAAATATTAATTTATAATAAACGCAAACCCCACTTAAAAACCACCAAAAATGACTCAAATAAAAATATTAAATGAGAAAGGGTTGTAATATCATCATCCAATAAAATTTAGAAATGTTGGGAAATTATTTTAAACCTTATCAACTTGATTTATCCTTATTTAATATATTTAATTTTATTTGTGGTAATAATATTCTAAATTTTAAATTGTTATAAATATTTACTTATATATTGTGAATTATCCATAATTGTATACTTTATGACATTTTAGACCATATAAATTTCATTTTATAATTTTTAAATTTTTTTGTGATTTTTAAAGAATTTTATAATATGTTATTTTTATAAAATAACAATAGTGTCAATTTTGACACTATTCATTTATTTGAATTTAAATAAAATACAAACAAAATATATGTTCAAAATAAAAGATTTAATAGATTTATAACATGTCATATTTATCTAGAAAATTCATGGAGCACATTAAATAGTTCATATAATATTTATTTTAATATTTTTAAAACCATTTATTTGATATTTCTATCAATAAAATAATTTCAACATCAATATTGTGTCATAACTAATGATAATTATTTAATCTCTAAAAATTATAAATAAATTCACATGATGTAGATAATTTTATTATATTTCTGGATAATATTTATTTTCGATGTTTTATGAAGTTTATCACTAAATTAAAATTATTACACTTATAAGATATAAGAGAGTGACATGTTGTCACTTTCTTTGGTTTTAATAATAATTATATAATTTTCAGGGTCCAAAGTCCATGAAATGAATCTATTCTGACCCTTAGGTGATATGGGTCGACTTTTATTCATCCAATAGAATTTTGGCAGGTGTTAGGGTAATTTTATAATCTTATTTTTACCCTTAATTACCCGTTTTACCTTTAACTGTAGTAAATAAAAACTACCGTAGTTACTATTCATAATATCAAAAAAATAAAAGTAACCTATTAACAGGATTTGTACCCACTAAATCCAAATATTGGATCCATTTTTAAAAATTCAAAATACCGAAGTTGTAGTGATTAATTTAAAATTAATCACGTTGTTAAGAAAACAGGTTTTAAAAGTTAAAACATTGTCACAGATTGAAATGTTTTACCTATGAATTCAATGTAAAATTAATGCTAATGACTTAAATTATATTAAATGGTAAAAATATATTCTATTTATACTTTAAAGCTATTAAATATTATAATTTAACAATATAAATTTTCTCTATGTAAAAAATTTGTTTTTAATTAAAATTTCGCGTATTTTAAATATTCATCAAAATATGAAAGTTAACAGAAAAAATTATCCAAAGTAAATTTGTATATCCTTATTGAAATAAATAATTTTATATTGTAAAATTGAACTTATAAATGTGTTAAAAACAATATTTAAAGTGGGTGCTCTATCAAAAGACGGCAAAACTACATTTTTGAAAAATACTTATTTTACTCGAAAAATTTATTTTATTCTCATACTAGGTTCTAGATAATGTGTAAGATGAATGATAATGTTATAAAATTAAAAATTTGGTTAATACTATTCACAATGTTTAGTTCATAATAATATTATAAAAATATATCATTGTTTAGTGAAACTCGGTATTGTGTACAACACACCCTATTGAGGAAGGTCACTCTTGCATGCAACAAAGGCCAAGAATAGTGTTTGTGTATACTAAAATATAATACACTGTAGCATATAGTGAAATCTAATCTTGGTGTAGCGTAAAACACAAGAAATCAAAGATATTAAACTGAATCTTTCTCATAAAATTTCTGGGTGTTACATTCTACCCCCCTTAAAATGAATTTTGCCCTCGAAATTCATCAGGGTTATAAATGGTTTACTACTTGAAAGTTTCTTTCATAGAAACCCACATCGTAAAAAGGAATACCAAAACATAATTTTAAAAACTAAAGTATGAAATGTAACTGTTACCCAAATTAACTCATCACTGGGTTTCCACATAAGATAACATATGTGAAAATATGGATATGGAAGAGAAATATAACCATAAAGTTCTGATGGATAGTGGTAGAGAACATGGCTATGAAAAGGCCAACAATTACAAAGCCATAAATTTGTGATGATCTAAGGTACCATCTGATTCATCAGATATGAGGGAACTAGGACAACATTTTTGGTTATCAAGATCACTTCCCTAATGTTAAAGAATATTTGAATTAAAATAAATACTTACTTGATTTTGGTACAATATCACTATTGTTTGTGCCTTGAACAATTTCCACTTTATCTCTTAAATAAATAAAGTTGAATCTTTCCCCCATGAAGTGTTAGCAGATCATGAGATAGAATGATAGGTCATTCCATCTATCTCAAACAAAAGGTTAGCAAAAGTTATATAAATAAGCCCATCTTATGGTGAGATTAATCGTATATGGTTCCAAAAATGGACTTATACTTCATCTATAATACCACTTAATAAAATAAAACTAATTTCTACAAACCAGGGACTTCCTATAGGCCAGTGGTAGGTGATAAAGGCATGTCGCACTTTAGTTGTGGGTTCTATTCCCGCAACCTTGTCCGATGCGATGGGTTGTCGCCTATCCTATGGGTTGTCCTTTTTCTAAAAATATACTATTATAACATTTCATAAATAATATCGAAAAAACTTTTCTATACTTAAACAATATTATCTTATGTCTAACATAATCCAATTAAAATCTTTAGGCTTATCCAAGATACTTCTATCCAAGCTCATAGTATAAAGAAAATGATTACTATAAATGTCATCAACAAAGCATGTGAATACCATCATTTATCCCCCATATATAATAAGATATATCTTATTGATCACATTCCAAACAACTGAATACCTTAATCTTGTATTCGCTTGAAACATGAATTACCATAGAACTTTATTGAAGACATAAATGCTGTCAAAAGTTAACTCTTTCCACATACCAAAATCCCAAAAATTCTTTATACTCAAACCATGATGTCACTTTGTCCTTATATCAGTCATGAGCTCATTAATAATATCAAACATATTATTTTCTCCTTATCCCTTCATTATGTGCATATCATCTACTTTACAAAAATATTTCAATCACTTTTCATGGTTACAGGTACCATACAATTATTGAAAACCACAATAAACCAATACATAGATATTCCAATATTCCATGATACTAAAAATGAGATTCCACAACACTATTTTGGAATCCCGTTACATATACACTTAATCATTCCACCGCATCGTTTTCATACTCAAAATCACCAATAGTGATCGCATGTGACTTCCCTTTTTCCTTTTCTTTAAGAGGTTGTTGATGTCGATCCTCATTAACCCTTGGATTAGGGAATTGGTTAGCATAATGCCCCATTTCCCTTCACTTGTAGCATTGAAGTGTTGTTGGTGTGTTCTCTACATTCTTTTCTCCATTCACATCATTAGCTACCTTTTTCCCATTACTTACGAACTCAGCTGCTTGATGACCTTCTTTTCCACACTTAAAACATTTTCTAGTCCCTTTAAGATAATATCCACCATGCTTCTTTCCACACTTTGAGCATAACGAAACATTTGTCTTCTTTTCACCATAGTTTTGAGATTTTTCATTGAACTCCATCTTTTGTTTCTTATCAAAACCATGAGATGGATATGTAACACCAACTTTTAGTTCTACCTTGATAGCACAACACACAATTTCTTCATAGGTACTGAAGTATTTTATAGCTAATTCCCATCGAAAACTTGGTTTTAATCCACTGAAGAATCGATCAACTTTACTCTCAGGATGGATGATAAAGCAAGATGCATACCTTGCAAGCCTTGTAAAATTCACCTCGTATATACCAACAGATTCGTCATCCTTTTTCTTAAGCTCAAGGAACTCCTTCTCCACCTTTGTTTGAAGAATACGAGGGAAGTGCTTATTGAAAAATAAGTTCTTGAACTCATCCCATTCCATGGATTCAATTTCATCTTGGGGCCTCGTATGCTTAATTAGAGTCCACCACTGGTCTGCTTCACCTTCTAAATGGTAAACAGCTAAAATGAATTTTTATTGTTCTGAATAGTGAAGTATGGAAAATATCTTTTCAATGGTACCGGTCCATTGCTCAGCAACAAGTGGATCAGAAGACCCATTGAAAGAAGGTGGACGTTGCCTCATGAAGGACTCAATATAATATTGTTCCTTTCTCTACTCATTTTTATGTCTATAATGATTCACATCTTGTGTGAGTATAAAAATAATATTTTTCACTCCGTCTCCCATAAAATTGGTTTGTTCAGAAATAAAATCATTGCATTTTCCATTACATTGATCAACATAGTTCCTTCGGGCTCCATTCATCGTCTAAAACCCAAAAAGAATAGTGTGGGAGGAAAAAATCATGCTAGGAAAACAGCATAATAAAGGGGGAGTAACTTCAATATATAAAATCTTAGGTTTAATTTTAAGATCATTACCGTAATTCTAGGACTATAACCTATACTTATTCTTAACCTTAGAGACATCCCTAGACATACCATAGAAATATTTCTAAGGATCTCACTAAAGTTTTCGCATCCTATTTTCCAAAGGTTGACTAAACCTTCGCTCTGATACCAACTGTTGAGATCCAAATCATAACGTACATATACATTACATTACTTTTGCGGAATACTTAATACATGAAAATAACAGACGCCCAAATACCGTATTAGTTTAGTGTCCTGAGAAACTCGGAACATAATCTTCTAATCATGGTGAAAGATCTTCAACATCTCCTATAAAGATCTTCCCATTTGGTTTTCTTACTAAGAACCTTTCTTTATATCCTAGGAAAAAGAAAACATAAAAAGGGTGTGCTAAAATTCTCAGCAAGGGTAAACATGGAGAACATAAAACAATCCCTAAACATTTGAACGTAATAACATAAACATAAAACATCAAAATCATGAGTAATGACATAAATCTTGGTAGTGCATAAGGCATAGATCATAATGGAACATTAACCATGATAAAATAGCATGGGAATAAAACATGTAATTATGGAAAACCATTAATCACATGATATAATTTCCATAGTAGCCATGGCATTTCTTCCAAGACCATCATAGTGGACAATGTCCATTACTGAACCGGGTTTACTTACCGTTCCAGCCCTGTATTACTGAACCGGATTTAATTTCCATTCCATACATGTCTATCTCACGAGATATAAATCTTTACCCAATGAATTATAGGGAGATATAGGTCTCACTCATATCATAATGAAATCATTCTTACTTGTGCCACAAAATAAACATAAATCATTCATCATAACCCAAAGAATAAAATGGGCTTTATAAACACCATTGCATCATAACATAATCCATATAAAACAAATGGATATCATTTAATCATAAGAAGAATAAAACCATTCAAATAATAGATACAGTATACTTGAAACAGAAACATGCTAAATAACATCATCTTAGACGGAAAATAATTTTGATAAAACACTTGAAATGAATTCTTAAGGAAAATATACTTTCTTCTTCAAAATAATTTTCTTTTCACAAAATGCCATGCAATTTTAAAAGAAAAGAATTTTGTTGAAAATAATCCTAAAATATTTTAGAGTAAGATTCATGAAAATTAGGCATTATGAAACCGTCAAAATCTGTTCATGTCGTATAAGTTAAAAAAATTTCTCCTCGTACTTTTGCTGGAAAAGTCAAAAAGTTCCTCATATGGTAAACAAAAGAAATATTCCTTCCATAACACAATGTAAAATTAAATGAGGGGTAAAAATGACTTTAAACATACATGGAATAATATTAAACACTTTATGAAAAACATTTTTATGGAAATGGATGAAAAATATAACCCCAGTAAATATTTACGTATAAGCAATCTCGGATAAAAATGAGATTTGAAAAATTATCACTTACCTTATGTACAATTTCTTCCATATGTGTTCGAGACTCCTTTATAGTGGGATAAAACATATTATTAACTTGTAATAGAACCATAATAATATTTATGATATCATATATGATTCACTTAAGACTTTATATTACCCGTTCATTTGTCAATTCCATGTTAAAGCAGCGTTTTGGGTAAAATCATTTCATTTATCATCCGTGTTTTGACTTGTAATTATTCATACAATTACATAGATCATGATTACTTACTTAGAGAATGTAAAACATGATTTATATATAATATATATTCAGAATATACATATATATAATATATCGATAAATGGAATGAAATACACCGTTCATGGTGACGGTAGGCCGTACGTACGCATGAATATTGTTTTCGTTTCTCTATTAAATTGAATGGAAGTAAGTAAATAACATATAAATAAATCCAGTATCATTAATATATCATATATTTCATGATTATTTAATATATATACTTTATAATCATTTTTGAATGGTTAACTTGGAGATTTAATCTCATCGCGTTGTGGAAACGGTAATCCGTACATACGCACGAGCGATGATATCATTCCCATAATTATTGAATGAAATTAGAGGGAATGATATAATATATCAGAATTATTATCATGTTATAATAACCATATATAATTATTCTTTACACAATTATACCCATCCAAGTAAGGTGGTGTTGGAAAAACAGATTACACCACGGCGTGGAGACGGTATTCCGTACGTACGCATGCGCGGTGATTTCATTTTCCGTTGGATGGATAGAAGGTGAAATAGGGTTGGTTAATATTTATAATGACATATCAGTATATGATTGATACTTATGTTATTAATTTATTATGAAACAAAAAAAGAAGAGGAAGTAGAAGAAGAAATGAACTTGAAAAAAATGGTAAAGGATATTATCTCTTCTTCAATACGCCTCTTCTAAACCTTCTCTTAGGGCACTAAAGTTGGTATTTGAAGAAGACCAGGACCTCTAGTATGTTTCTAGGAAAGTGTAGAAGTGAAATGGGCTTTTTTTTCCGATATTGAAGGCTCAAGTTGGTGTGAGGAGGAGAGGGAGGAGGTTCCCTTTTATAAGAGAGGAGAGGGGCACTTTTGGAAACCTCTAAAATATTAATTTATAATAAACTCAAACCCCATTTAGAAACCTCCAAAAATGACTCAAATACAAATATTAGATGATATAGGGTTGTAACATCATCAACCAATGAAATTTTGACATGTTGGGAAATTATTTAAAACCTTCTCAACATGATTTATTCTTATTTAATATATTTAATTTTATTTGTGGTAACAATATTCTAAATTTTAAATTGTTATAAATATTTACTTATGTGTTGTGAATTGTCCATAATTGTATAATTTATGAAATTTTCGACCATATAAATTTCAATTTATATTTTTTAAATATTTTTGTGATTTTTAAACAATTTTATAATATGTTATTTTTATAAAATAACAATAGTGTCAATTTTGACACTATTAATTTATTTGAATTTAAATAAAATACAAATAGAAGATATGTTCAAACTAAAAGATTTAATAGATTAATAACATGTAATATTTATCTATAAAATTCATGGAGCACATTAAATAGTTCATATAATATTTATTTTAATATTTTTAAAACCATTTATTTTATATTTCAATCAATAAAATAATTTCAACATCACTGTTGTGTCATAATTAATGATAATTATTTAATCCCTAAAAATTATAAATAAATTCACATGATGTAGAAAATTTTATTATATTTATGTAGACTATTCATGTTCAATTTTTTATGAAGTTTATCACGAAATTAAAATTATTACACTTATAAGATATAAGAGAGTGACATGTTGTCACTTTCTTTGGTTTTAATAATAATTATATAATTTTCATGGTCCAAAGTCCATGAAATGAATCTACTCTGACCCTTAAGTGATATGGGTCGACTTTTATTCATCCAATATAATTTTGGAAGGTGTTAGGGAAATTTTATAATCTTATTTTTACCCTTAATTACTCGATTTACCATTAACTGTTACAAATAAAAATTACCGTAGTTACTATTCATTATATCAAAAAAATAAGAGTAACATATTAACATAATTTGAACCCACTGAATCCAAATTTTGAATCCATTTTTCAAAATTCAAAATGCAGAATTTGCATTAATTAATTTAAAATTAATCTCGTTGTTAAGAAAATGAGTTATAAAAGTTAAAACATTGTCAAATATTGAAATGTTTTTACCAATAAAATTAATTATAATGAATTAAATTATATTAAATGGTAAAAATATATTCTATCTATACTTTAAAACCATTCAATATTATAATTTAACCATATAAATTTTCTCAATGAAAAAAGTTGTTTTTAATTAAAATTTGGTGTATTTTTACTATTCATCAAAATATGAAAGTTAACAGAAAAATAATAAAAAACTATCCAAAGTAAATTTTTATATCATTATTGAAATAAATAATTTTATTTCGTAAAATTGAACTTATAAATGTGTCAAAAACTATATTTATAGTGGGTGGGCTATCAAAAGGCCGCAAAACTGCATTTTTTGAAAAATACTTATTTTACCCGAAAAATTTATTTTGTTCTCATAAAATGTTCTTGATAATGTGTAAGATGAATGATAATGTTATAAAATTCAAAATTTGGTTAATACTATTCATAATAATATTATAAAAATATATCATTTTTTGGTGAAACTCGATATTGTGTATAACACATGCTATTGAGGAAGGTCGCTCTTGCATGCAACACAAGCCAAGAATAGTGTTTTCATATACTAAAAGATAATGCGGTGTTGCATATAGAGAAATCTAATATTGGTGAAGTGTACAACACAAGGCATCAATGAAATTAAAAAGAATCTTTCTCATAAAATTTTGGGGTGTTACACTTTTCTTGTTTTCAACTTTAGTGCATGCCTTGTTTGATCTGGGAGGGACACGCTCCTTCATATCACATGACCTTGTCTATGATTTGAGACTTGAGGTAGAGATACTTCTGGTTCAATTGGAGTTGACTATGCCAATTAGAGGTCAAGATGACTTGTTTGATGTATATAGATATTGTGAGATAGTGCTGGGGTAGCACCACTCTTGGGGAGATTTCCTATGTTTACGTATAAAACCATATGAAATCATCCTTAGAAAGTATTGGTAGTATTATATGCAAGATATAATGGATTGCTTCAGGAACCATGTTGTGTTCTTCAATGCAGATGAAGAGCCAACAGTGTTTTTTGGTGAGTGAGACCCTTGGATGGGTCAGTGGTGTGTTTCATCCTTATCATCCTTGATGGAAAATCATATTCTGAATTCCTTGTAGGTTTTGTAATTGGAATTTCCTAGGGTGGTATAAGAGTACCTTGATGTCTATATAGAGGAGTTTGTAGCATTACATCTTGATGAGATATCAAGTTTGGGATCGAACTACAACCAAGTGTGTATCCTATATCGATGTATCTATATAGGATGGTGCCTTCTGATTTGCAAGAGCTGCATATACAGCTTGATGGTCTATTGCAGTTTGGTTTTGTTTGGCTGAGTTTATCACTATGGGGTGCAATAGTTTTTTTTGTGAAGAAGTCTGATAGAATTTGGTGGTTTTTTATCAATTATCATCGCTTGAACCAAATGATAGTGAAGAAGCACTATCATCTTTCATGGATTGGTGATTTATTCAATAAAATAAAGGGTGCAATTTGGTTCTTGAAGATTGATTTTCAGTCAGGATATCATCATATGCATGTGAAGGGTGAGGATATCCCGAAGACTGCTTTCTATTGTCTTCATGGGAATTATAAGTTTTTTGTGATGTCGTTTGGTGGGAAGAATGTTTTAGCTGTGTTCATGGGTTAATGAATGTCGTGTTCCATGAGTTCCTAGATAATTTTATGGTGGTTTTCATCAATGACATCCTTATGTACTTCGTATCTAAGTAAGATCATGTAGAGCATCTGTATGTTGTTTTTGGAATTCTTCATCATGATCAGTTTTTGGGGAAGTTACCAAAGTGTGGGTTTTGGGATCGAGTATTTTGTTTCTTGGGGAAATTTGTATCCCAGTATAGAGTATATGTGGATCCATAGAAGATATTATAAGTTGTGTCTTGGGAATCACCCAAGATAGTGGAAGAGGTGTGAAGTTTTCTTAGTCTACCAGGCTATTCCAAGAGGTTCATAGATGATTTATCTCAGGTTGTAAATCCTCTGACAGCATTGACCAAAAGGAATCATGCATTCTTATGGACTGATCAGTGTGAGATAGCTTTTTAGTATCGAAAGGAGACGTTTTTTAGTACTCTTGTTCTTTATCTACCAATATATGGATTTCAGTTTGAGGTTTTTTGTGATGCTTTGATCCTTGGGTTGGGTTTTGTTATGATGCATTAGATATTTTTCATTTCTTGTGGGTATTGGTAGTTACGTCCCCATGAGAGTTACTATTCCACCCACAATCTAGAGTTTTAATTGTTAGTTTTTTCTCTAATGTTTTTGAGACATTACCTCATTGGAGATCGTTTTGTGGTCTTCACCGATCATAATATCTATAGATATGTTTTCTCTCAATCTGACTTGAACTTACGCTAGTGTTAGTGGATGGAGTTATTGCAGGACTATGACTTTTAGATTTTATATGCACCTATAAAGGGTATTTTTATAGCTAATGTGCTAAGTAGTAATTCACGTAGTGATATAGTGCATGAATCAGGCGATTCCTAGAGAGTGATGGAATAAATTTCAATATTGCATCTAGATATGAGAGAATTTTATGTAAGAGTTTTTATTTTTCAAATGATGGTGTTTTCATCTCTGGTGAAATAGGTGGAAGTGTCTTAGTTTGGGGATAATGAGGTGGAGTTCTTGAGAGACTGAGTTGTTTTTGGCGAGGCCTCTGATGGTTGTTTTGAGGATAAAAAGAATTGAGTATTGTTTTAGGGAAGTTTTTTCATTCCTTTGTAAATGCATAAGATAGTTCTTAGAGAGTTTCATAGTTCACCTTTGGAAGTACATCTTATCGTGAAAAATATGTCTCAATATTTGTGGGGTCATTTTTGGTGGCTTCGCATGAATTTTGTTGTTGTAGAGTTTTTGTCTTGATGTTTGGTCTTCCATAAGGTGAAGGTCGGGCACTATTTTCCTAGTGTTTTTCTCTATCCATTAGATGTTCCTCAGTAGAAGTAGGAGGAAATAATGATGGGCTTTTTTTATCAGTTTACCTAGATATTAGGGAGTTTATGACACTATATGGGTGGTATTGTATCGTTTGAAAAAACCAGACCACTTTTATAGAGATCAAGGAGTCGAGATCAATGGAGGTTTTGTCAAGGAAGTATCTGGAGGAGGTGGTGAGAATTCACAGGGTTTTGAGGATGATAATTTTTTATCAAGATCCTCATTTTACCACCAAGATGTTGAGAGGTCTCCATCATGCTTTTGGTTCTTAGCTATTTCGTAGCACTGCTTTTCATCCATAAACAAATGGTCAGATATAGTGGACCATCCAAACTCTTGAAGACATGTTGCGCTCTTGTGTTCAAGATTTTAGAGGTTCATGGATAAGGAACCTACTCTTGGTAGAATTCTATTACAAAAATAGTTTTCACTACACCATCAGTATGGCTCTGTTTGAAGCCTTGTATACCCAACCTTGTTGTTCTCCATTATGATAGATCAGGGTTGGAGAGTAAAAAAATCTTGTTCTAGAAATGGTACAGAATACAACAGAGATGGTTAAAGTGATCCATGATAGTATTAAAGTAATTTTGGACCATCATAAATCCTATGTTGATTATAGGAGGGGACCTCTATAGTTTGATGTTGGGGATCATGTGTTCCTGAAGGTGAATCTCTGTCATGGGCAGTGACAGTTTGATCATCATAATAAGCTTTCTCCCTAGTTTTTTGGGCCTATTGATGTGATATCTCATGTTGGATTTATGGAATATCAAATAGTGATTCCCCCATATATGATTCAGATACATGATTTTTTTCATGTGTCATAGCCCTATAATTATCTTCATGGTTACTATCAAACTATCGATTGGGTAAATATCGATGTTGACAATGATGAGACCTTAGAGGAGCAGCGTGTAGAAATCCCGGACCGCCAAGAGAAGTTGTTTCATGGGTATGATATCTCCTTGGTTCTTGTCTTGTGAAAACATGATGTAATGGAGGAAATTACCTGGGAACGTGATTTGAAGATACATGCTCAGTACCCTGAGATATTTGACATTTTTATCTTCTCTTGTAATGTAGTTCATTTTGTAGTGGTAGACATTTTCTATTTTATGATATGGATTTCTCCTATTTCTTGTTGTGGATTAATCTCTTTGAGAGGTATCTCCCCTAAAAGAGTGGTTAGGAGTTGGTTGTGTTTGTTTCATGGTTTCATGTTATTATCTTGGTGAGGTGTTTGGGCTCTTGTGGTGGTGAGATCCTTGAGATGTATCTTGCAAGGGGGGTGTTTGGGTGACCCTTTTAAGTTACCTCTATCAGTTGGTTTTTGATTATTGATGATGATAATTTTATGATAGGTATAAAATGAAAGGGCCCTATAAGAACTTGGATCTTCTTTTCTGGTATTTTTTTTCCTTTTCTAGTTGTTTTTTAGAAAAATAGAAAATTCTGGAAATTTTTGAAATACACGCCATTTAATTTATGAGTACACACCACGTAGCGGTCATGCACATGGCCATGTGGGGGTGACCTGGAGTCCACCTAAAGAGGGGTATAGAAATGGAGAGTACACACCATGTACTTCAAAATTACACGCCGTGTACTATCTTTTTTTTCATTAAACGTATCGGGGTTTCGTCTAAATGCCAGAACCATATTATTCTAGGTTTTATTCATCCGAGAGAACCCATACAGCTATGATCCTTCTTTGATCCCCTGATCCTCCATCTGATCTCTGATTCGACCGTCGTCAATTGCATTAGTATCACCTCGGTAAGGTCTCTCTTCTGTTTGAGCTTCGTTTCATGATCCCCCTTCTTCCTCATGATATCCTTTATTGAATGTTTTAGACGTTTTTGTAGATCTACTGCATTCTAGGTCGATCCAAGGGCCGATGCCAGAGTATATCAATCTCACAATGCCAATTTTGGTGGTTTGTACCTTTCTATTGAAATTCTTTGAGTATTATTTGCAATTTTGACCAATACCCTTGAACAGGGTATTGCATGTTTACCATTTTACCAATGTTGATTGGATTTCATTCTTGTGTGCTTGTGTAGAGGTTAATTGGAAATAAATAGGGTTGATTTCCATGCTTTGGATGTTTTACCCATGCTTGATCTGCTTACGACCGTTTGGTCCTGCTTAGCCTTTTGGCCACCTTTCCTGTTTTCCATGCCTATTTTTGTAGGGTGGAGAGTTTGTATTCTTACATGCTTGATATGTTGTAGATTGGTTAGCCAAGTAGTTTTGTAGGTTTACTTTGTTCATATTTCATTGCTATGCTCGTTGACCTGCATAGGGTCGTGAGAACCTAGTGTAGTAGACTATAAGGGGAATTGACTGAGGGAGATTCCTGAGAGATTCCTTGAGAACATTAGGCTATAAGGTGGATTGACTGAGTGAACTTACTCAGAGAGCCTAGGACCACTTAGGGCTATACGGGTAATTGACCGAGTGAGCTTCCTCAAAGAGTCCTTGACTGCTTTAGACTATAAGGGGAATTGACCGAGTGAGCTTCCTCATAGAGTCTTTGAATTACTTGAATGACTTTGGGATATGAGGGGAATTGACCAAGTGAGCTTCCTCATAGAGTCCTTGACCTTGGGGATATAAGAGTAATTGACCATGTGAGCTTCCTCAGTGATTCCTTGGCTATCTTAGAATATAAGAGGGATTTGACTGAGTGAGCTTCCTCAGAGAGTCTTGTTTTACCTTTGACTATAAGGATAATTGACTGTGAGCGCTTCCTCAGATAGTATTTATATATTTTTAAAACTGAACCAGAGGGGATAGGATGTGTGCACTTATTAGAGGGTTACTGTGGTTGATTAGTTGTTTTTGGAATTGTGGATTGTGTACTACTGAGTACCTTCCTGTTTACCGCTTTCTATACTTTTACCTGCCATATATTCACTGACTGTTAGGCATAGATCTTTGGGTGGTTTCCTACTGGGATTTAGTCTCACACCCTATTTGAGCCATTCTTTTGGGCCCAAAAAGATTATATTGTTGTAGGTATAGACAAGGGAAAGTTCCCTTCTACTTCAGGTTCTTGATTGACTAAGGAGCTGGAGAGCATGGGACCAAGCTGAGGCTTGTGATGCTGAGAAGCTATTATCCATTTTCCTTTTGTACTTTGGTTTAGTACTATTTTTATTCCAGCATTTTTATTTGTTTGGATGCTTTCCTAGACACATGTTACCATGAATCATTTATATATGTGCTTCAGTTTTTTGTTATTCCAGTCTCCCGTTATTACTATTGTTGGTATATTTTCTAATTCTTCTAATGTGTATTTGTTTCCCTTCCACTATGTTACTCTGCCAATGAGGGCATAGTTTCACCACTATCACACCCAAGGCCCTCACTGCTAGTCGGTAGCCTCCGGAATTTGGGGAAATTCTCTTGAGGTCAAGTGACCAACTAGGTATAGGGTGCCTCTAGGTGGCTTCCAGAACCAGGACATTACATGCCAAGATTCATGTGGATTGACCCTTTGCATGTTTCCAAAGACCGAGGTGCTCAGTAGAGGATCAAAGGAAGCTTAGAGGGAATCAACTACTAAAATATGGAAGAAGAAATATTTCACACTGTGTAAATTTACACAACATGAAAGTGGATTTTGTGACATGTAATTATTTAGGGTTTTTAAAAAAAAATTATGTGTTTTTCAGTGGAAACCAAACCCTATGGATTATATGACATAAAAAGGGATTAAGCATCATGTAAATCCCCTATGTTGTATGTTTTCAACATTTTCAGCCACTTGGGTTTGTCAAACCCTATGGCTGCAGAACCTCTCTTTTAATTATAGGTGACCTGAAAAGCCCTTCTTCAATGTTTTAGTGATTCCTTTGTTGTGGATTGATCTCTAGATTTCTTCCTTCGATCCATAGCGATATAACTTCAATACAAGGTACGTTCTACCTCCATTAATGTAGTTTATTAAATATTTTTCCTACTGTTCCTCTTTTCCCTACTATAGAACTTGATCTATGTTTCTATAAGAGTTTTTTGGGATTTTTGGTTCAGTTATGGTGTAGGATCCTCAAGTTGATGCAGTTCTTGCAGGAGAGGTGATCGGGATCTGTAGAGTTGATCCATTCTCATGAAAATAATGTGGAATCCCTTTTTAAGGTATGGGGGTCGTTTCTTATCTATTTATTTACATGAAATCATAGATCTAGCATGATTTAGCCCCTTGGATTGTAATGAAATTAACCCAACAATTACTTAAACCAAATTAAAGAATTGATAATGATCACATGGAAATGTTTTTGTTTGGTACCATGATAACGGTTTTCCTCTTGTTTTTTTAGATAGTGCGGTATCTATGTTGTTGTTGTTATGATTGGATTATCATGTGTAATTCGTAAATAACATAAATCTAGAATTAATTGTCAATTAATTTAATTAAATATTAAGGATATGTGTTTAGTGAATTTTGGTGTGTTTATTTTTAATTATATGAGCATGTTTAAATGAATTGATCTTCCATGTGTTAATGGAATTAAATAAATCTGTAAATTGTGTTAATACTTGTTGGTAAAATATTTTAAATTAATTTTTTAATTAATTTTTGATAGCTTGTGATGGCCTTCTATTTTGGTTGAATGTAGTTGGAACTTGTGAATAATGAATTGGTTAATTTAATATGGAATAAGAATCATTTGTATGATAAAAGATAATGCCTTGTAGGCCTGATTTTCCTGCTTTCCGGTAAAGTAAGTGTTCCTTGTGATATGGATTCATGAGATCTCATTGTGTGTGAAGGCTAGATGTCGTGATTTAGGGCCAAGAACCTAGTTGCTATGTTTTTTTCCTACTACTTGTGATGTGACGTGAAGTTAAGATTTATGATCTTGGCGAGATGTTTTGGTATATGGGGTGGGGAGGCCCATATGTGATGTGAGCATGGGACGGATGATCTTGGAGGGATGTTGTGGTATATGGGGGAGAAAGTCCTGATTATTTTGGCAGAAGTTGACGCCTGTGAGGTGGGATGCATTGAGATATGCATGTGGGTGTTCGGGTGGACACTGGGGATGATAAAATGGGTTGAAGCTAGGCATACATGTTGATATGAAAGTTGGATACTTATTTGAATTTTTCGTTTGGATGATAGCCAACTTTTTTGTTTATCTTCTTTCCATTCTCCACTTCTTAGGCCATATGAATGTGCTTGGTTGTATACCTTTCTTGGTATATTAGGATGTTTTCCTAGAGTACCTAGTAATATGGAAATTAATGTTGTTAAAAAATGAATAAATGTTTAACCCATGGGTTGGAACTTACTGGGATGCAATGCTTAGGCTATAATTCTGGGAAGTCATGGACTTAGTTTGCTTATACATAGAGGGCATGGAACTTTGTTTTAATGGTAATGAAATATAATGTGTAAAATATTAATGGTTAATTAATGGTTAAATAATTAATTAACATAAATTGAAATTGATGAAAAGGGATAAAATAATTTAATTTAGCTCTTTAAATGGTTGTGTTCTTATTGTATATCTGGTCTTAGCTATCGTAGTTGGGATTCTGAGAGGAGTTTTCTATATTTGAGTCTAAGACAAGGTTATTCCCATAGTGTGTTTATGACCTATATTATATCATATAATTTTTGGGATTTTATATGCTACTCTACCCTATAAATTAGGGAAAATGATATCTTGGGGATTATGAGCCATGTGGGGTGTGTTTTCTCTGATATCCTGATGGGAGGATGGATGGTTGACTACCCCTTTTGGACTTTTTGTCTTCTCTTAGTAGTTACTTATGATGGTATGAACATAATTTTGTTTTCCCCATATATTTTTGTAGAGATATGTAATTTCTTGTGGTTATTTCACACAAATGTATTCTGGATATAGTTTCCCAAGGACTACTATAGGTATAACATGTATATGGTGTGATGTCTTGAAGTTCCTTACTCGATGTATGGGATGTGATGACTTGATGTATAATACCCCATGTATGATACACATTACACGAGATGTGGTGGCTCCAAAAAACTACCTCATTACTTTTGGTTATGTGTATGTGGTGTTATATTACATGAGGTTCACATTGTGGTGTTTTTTCCAGGTGTCGATAATCTAGCCTTTTTGGAGAGAGATTCCTAGGACGTTCAATGTTGCGATAGAGTGCCAAACTAGTGGGGAAATAGTAGCAAGGTGACCTTGATATTCTTTATTATATTATATTCTCTTGTATGCAATATTTGGTGATATTATACATGGTGAGTCTGGGAACATAGTATACCTATTTAGGTGATGAGTTAGTTTCACTTGTTGTTCATTGTGCTTTAACATGCTTTATTTACTTTTTTAATGAGTGGATCTAGAGAGGATCGCACTGAGTATACTATTATACTCACCCTACATATATATAAACTATTTTTATGTTAGTTGGAATAGGTTGGAGATCAGGTCGGTTACTACTAGCTTGGGTTTTAGCAGGAGTTGTTTGGGCTTCATGGTCACTGTCGTCCTTACTTTTATTTTGGTAATTGTGGTTTTTTCATTTAGTTTTAGTAGTTCTTACATTTCATTACATATGTGAAATTTTTATTTTCTTTTATATTGGTGTTTGAACATGATTTTTTTGGTTTCTTTCTTATCTCTCTCTTTCACATGTGTTCTCTTAGATGGTAATTCCTCCCATCTATATATTTTTGTACCCTTAGTGCTAGTCATCAATCAAGGGCCTACTAGAGGTGAGACTCAGGTGTCACTATCTCTCTTCTCCCATTGACATCCCAAGAATGTTACACCTTTTGGGGAGTGTCGTGACATACATTTTTAGAATCATTATTAAAATTTTATCCTATATAATGGATCACATCGCTTCATAGAGATAGAAGCTCGTATTTATGCATAAGCGATGTTATCATTTCCATAATAGTTGAAAGGGTAAGGAAGTGTGTGATATATTAATTTTAAAGAATAAATATAATTTCATATATATCACATATATTTACTACATTTATCTTTATTACATTCAATGTAAATCATAAGTGAAAAACGAATCACATTGCTTCGTGGGGCAGTGTCCACCGTACACATGAGTGATGTTATCATAATTTAAAATTATTAGAGCGTAAGAAGATATATGAGATATTTAAAATTAAATAAGTATAATAATATCATATAAATCATATAAATTTTTTAAATCCAACATTATATATATCTTTGAAATGTGTTTATGGGAAACGAATTATATCAATTCCTGAGGCAATAGTCCACTTAACACAAGATCGAAACCTTCGATTCTAATTTGATGGATGAGGAAATGGATAAAGGTAATTCCATTAACATAATAGAATATAAGTATATGTTAGATACTGAGGTTATTATATTATCATGGATTAATAATATTTGAATGAGGTGGAAGAAGAAACAAAATAAAAAGTCACGTTTAAGAAGGTTACCTCTTCTTCGGACAACTTCTTTAGGTTTACACAAAAATACCTACTAAGATGGATTTATTATAAAAACATGGGATTTGGAATTTTGGGAGGGTATTAAGTAAGTGATTTGGGTAGTTTTTTTCTGAAAAAAATGACTTTGTAATTTTGAAGAGGGGAGGATAGGGGTAGCCTTTTATAAGTGGGGGAGAGGACACATGAGGATTTTTTTAAAAGAATCAATTACAACCTTGTTTTTATCATACCAAAAACCTATAAAATGGGTAAATATTGTCCTTTATAGGTTATAAGATCTAAATATGGCCATAAAATGTATTTTTGAAAAGTATTTAGGTCATTTTAACCCTTATCATTTTAGTTTAACCCATAGTAAATCAGTTTTTACCTAAACAACAATAATTAATTTTTAATGTTTTCACAATTCATAATGGTAAAAAATTTAGTTAAAAATTATTAGATAATACAAAATATGATGATTAAAAATATAGAATCCATTTTTGTAAATTTAATTTCTAAAATTTATATAATCCAATTTAAAATTATACCCACAACTGTGATAAAAATATGGGTTTCCAAAGAGAAAATTCTCATAAGTATAAAAGGTTTTGATATCAAAATTTAATATGAAAATAATTATAATAAACTAAATTAGTTAAATTTAAATATAATTGAACTAATTTTACCTTGAATAATTAAATATAATTTAACCTTATAAATTATTTAAACTCAAAGGGAGTTTTCAATAAAAAACAATATTTTTCACTATTTATCGAAAAGTGAAACTTTTCATAAAAATCCCAAAAAAATTACCATAAGATAATTTCAATATTATGATTTAAAAAATTAAGTTAATTTTTTAAAATAAATTCTCTAAAATATCTAAAAATTATTTTTAAATTATGTTCGTAAATTGTGACTAATCCATTATTTTAGAAAAATATAGTTTTTTCATAAAAAAAATTTATCTCTTTCAAATGATTCTTATTTATTCATTATAAATAGTTAACTAATGAATTTGTTTATAAAATTGTAAACCATTTACATTTTATAATTTATTTAGTACTATTCATACCCTCCAATTTAGCGTATATGTTATAATGGTATACTATATTACAATTTATTTAAACTCGGGGTAGCGTCTTTTGAAAGCTATCAAAGAGAACAAATTTATTTAAAATAAATATATCATAAAGTCTAAAGGTGTTACATTCTCATAAAACCTTGGTGTTTCATTTCATATATTCTATTAAACCTAGTTTTTTTCATTTAAAATCTCAGTGTGTTACATTAGGCACCTCCTACCATATTATCATAGAATCCCACTTATCAAAAATTAACCTCTAATTCAAAATCAAAAAATAGGAATCGTAAAAGTAGATAAAAAATCTAAAAAAGGGAAATAATATCCATAAAAAGTACTATAAATCAATTCAACGATATAAATCAAATAATAAAGGACATTGAGTGTTTTACTTACCCTATGATGCCTCATGTGATGAACAACACCAATATCTGAAAAGAAATGATAGAGATCCCTCACTTTGAACCTAAGAACAAGAGGAAGGGGTGTGTTCACTGATCCTGGTTGAAATGGCCTCCTTATTCCCCATTTATCTTTACATTTTAAAACAAAATAACCTATTTTACTTTTTTATTGCCTATAAAGGTTTTCAACATGAACTGTATGTTCATGTTGTGACATATTAGGATAAAGGACCCCCCCCCCCTTTGTTTAGATCTTTCACACCATAACACTTAGTGTCACAGTGTGAATGGCTATAGTCTGCAGAAATTTTAGCTTCAACCCTACCAAATTTACCAAAAACACTTCCTGAGTAACTCTTGACCCAAAAACTACTTAAAACCAAGTAATATACATGAGTTTCAGAAAATTTTAAAAATATTTATACCTTATAAGAGTCCTAGGGTTTTATAACCTACCTACCATATAATAGATCATCCACAATTTATCCATCCATACACCAACCCAAACTCTCATCCATCTCAATAATCCCAATATCTACATTTCAAGCACTTAGATGAAAATGAACACATTAATGTCATTACCATATACCCAGACTACCCCATCTACTCATTCAGTAGACCAATTCCTTTCATGGGAACTCCCCACCATAGGAATCTCCTATCTTGTCACTTCCCAACCTATGAACTCAATATCCTAAAGGTTCCACCCCAACCACTATTAGGGAACACCCATGATACAACCATAATACATTGTCATTTTTTATCCAATCAGTTTTTCATTTCATTGTATCATCATACATGATAGACATAAAGTTCTACATCACTCTCGATACTCCCACAAAACCGACATCTCAACCGACACCCACAAAATTTTTACATCGCACCTGATTCCCATATATTAACCACATAGGGCTAATTAACTTATCACACATTAACCTCTTGAAGAAATATTCATTATACAAAAACAAAAAACATTCTAACACTCATAATTTACAAATAAATATTGTTTAACTCTCCAGCATGCTCTGAATATTTCTGTTCAACCGCATACAACTGGATCAAAACCTAACTACCTGAGTCTACCCTCCCTGTAGAGTTTTACTCACTACTGGACCTCACCCTCACTAATAGGTACATTTATCCCTTACATGTCCTAAATGAGTGGTTTTATCTTAACTATCAACTCCTAGTACCTCTCTCAGTCCTACCTTAGATACCTAATTTTGACATGGCCCATAAATCCCATATGTTTATGGGGTTTTCTAAAAAAACTCTCCAAATGCCTCATATGGATACACACTCAACACTCCTTTAGTGGTTTATCACACTAGTACTAAATGTTTCCTGTATTCCCACACATGAAACATATCACCAACAATCCGCTTTGTGGTGGCATCCACGAGTCTCTCATCTGACCACCCTGCTGGATCTCCTCACAGTCCCACTTCCAACTACACAGAGCTACAATTCTTATCTCACTTAACACCACTATCTATATTAGTATAGCCTTGTCCTTTATGTTATTCTTTTTATTTAAGTACCTGGTTTAACACCTTTAAAAATTAATTCAACCTGAATATTTTTACCTTCACCATGATATCATGTTGTA
This sequence comes from Viscum album, assembly GCA_963277665.1. Lineage (NCBI taxonomy): Eukaryota > Viridiplantae > Streptophyta > Magnoliopsida > Santalales > Viscaceae > Viscum > Viscum album. The sequence continues at coordinate 222,910,020 of OY728147.1, forward strand.
ATCTATCATCAAACAGTTACACCATGGTGACGTTATCTCCTTCCATAGTCTATGTGAAAAACAAAAAGTTTGTGAACCACCTAGTATAATAAATTACTAAGGAATTTTCTACTAAAATTGAATGAACTTGTGGTCTCTATCCTCTCTCAAAGTCTTATAAATGAATTATGTGAAGAACACAGACTCAAAGCCCTTCCACATCAACCCTTTATGTATCTCTACCTGTACCTGTACATCCCACCAGTGTTTCATTGGTCCCATGAGAATATATTTGTATAACTTTACCCTCCTCCCTAGGGGTGTCTTAATATGATAAAAAATATTATGCATGGACTCAATCCAATAATCCTATGTTGGTGATCCACACTCTCCATAAAATAAGGATGGGTTCAGTGACTAAAAATTCCATGTAAAATTTTTCATGGATGGATCAACTCCCAAGGATCCCCACATAACATGAAAAGGAACCTAAGACAATAGTTTGAAACTGTGGAGGTTGGCCTAAATAACATGGATATAGGTTATAGCCATGGTTTTATTGTCAGTGGTTATTACATCCATTACGGTGTGATATTTTCAATAGCCATGCTTTAAATCATGGACATATTATATTTATAGACAAGGTTTTATCCATGGAATTATTAGTATAAATCCATGCCTATAATCAAGGTAATCAGCCTCTAAAATCATGGTTTAAATAGTGGAAATAGCTAAACTCATATCAGAAACCAAATTCACTAGAATGAAGTGTACCATTCATTGATTTTCACCAAAATTTGGGCTAAAAACAAACACCAAATAGTAAACTAATAAAAAATTACACATATAAAATTATCATTTTATATTCAATAAAAAATAGATATGTAAAAATATATAATATCAATAATTTCATTCAATAATAGTCTCATATGAATCCTTATCAATGAAATAAATTTCAAAACTGATATCAATAGTGTTACCATAAAATCGGCACATGTGCCGCTAACACCATCATCATAACCATGAACATTCTCATCATCATCTTAATCCTATCCACTATCATTAGAAATAGCAACTACGTAATCATAACCATCCTCATAAATCAATTTCAGACTTGATAAACAGCCATCCACTACCACTACACCCTATGGAGGAATTGAATAGAATATAGATAATATTACTTTGAACAATTGGTCTTATTTTGCTTCTATTAAGACTCTTGTCAAACCTATTTCTTTTCTATCTAGATGGTATCATTTAACTATTTCTGGTTAACTAGAAATTTAGTGTTGTTGGTGTTGGGTACTGGGATGGCACAACAGAATCTGGTGGGCTGGGAATTTAAAATTTTCTGCATCACCGAAGTGACATAACCCTGTGAACTCCGGTGATCTTGTCTTGGTTTGGTCCGAAGATCTCTCAAGGTTTAAACAAAACACAAACATTAAACTAAACATGTACCTTGTTCGGAATTGACGTGTGCAAGTCTATCGCAGGATGCCGATGATCATTACTCAAAGACTCTGACTTCAAAGCCCTCTAGATCGTCCACACACGCCTCAAGAATCTGCTCGCGCACCATTCATCATGATGTGGGTGCTAGCGCGGATCTTCGATGCTCACTTCAGTGCAGCGACGATCACCGCAAAGGAAGAAGCTTCAATCTGAGATGGAAGATCTTGAATACCTTTCATTGCTTGAGAGACTCTCTCTCTAAATTCTAGGAGGAGAGAGAAGCTATCAATCTTAAGACATGAATAGTTTCCATGGGAGAGCCTCTCTCTCACTTATATAAGGAGTGTTTAAAACACACGGTATGGATTCTCAGCCCCCATGTAATAGACATATTCTATATAAGTTATATAAATAATTATTTATAAGAAATAAAATTATGTCATAAATAATATTTTTAATTTATCACTTAATTGTAATATATAAATATATTACGTAACAAATTTGAGTCTTTAACTCGACTCATACCTCCTACTAATATTAAACGAACCTAGGATATTAAAATCCATTCGAATAATATTAATACTTGACTTTACTATATAACTTGTAAATACATGTTATAAATAAATTCAACGAGTTATTCTAAACTTGAATAATTAGTGAATTTATTTATTCTTTAGTGATCTATAGAACTTGGATAGTGGTTAGACCCTTTGGCGGGGCCCACCAAGTTCTATATTCCCATGACCATAATAGGGTAGATTCTCAAGGTGCTATTATGTGTGACCCCCTAGGCCCTTACCTCCAAAGAAGTGAATAATATACACCGACTTAGAGCAGGGTCTAGCAACTCATCGAGGCCCCTATAGAGATAAGGCAAAGTCAAGTCAACAACTGCCTTCCTACGAACACAGTCTGTGTAATATAATCTCTTCATCATCGATATCTCAAAAAAGCATAATTCACACTAGGGCCATCATTCTTTATTTGCTTTATTTTGTTTGTTGATTTGTCCGGAAGGTCTTACCTTCCACTGCCATGGCCATGGATTTAATAAAGGTTCAACCATCCTAATCAATCAGGCCCAAGATATCTCTTCCTGAACTCGGAAGTGACAAATCCTTTCTTTATCATTCAATCAATTTCATACCATTAATGACGTACCTAATACAAACTATTTCGCCACGACTTTGTCTCCATGGTTTTCACCTTGAATCAAATTTACGTAATTAAATGACATCCATTGACAATGATCTCAAGTCTAAAGACCATTACACTTGTCTATAGATATAAATGACCAATGACACCTAAAACATGTGGTGTTCCTATTATGTGGGTTTGTCCTCATGATCTCAACTACTAGAGATCATTAAGTGAGAACTTTATGAGAAGAAGTATCAATGCTTATGGGCCCCCAGCACCTGATGGTCACACATCATCTATTTCCTTGTCAGAATGATGGAACTGGACCATAGGACGTTACTTTAAGATTATTTTCATGGAATCTCAGGGTTCTCATTATAGCATGGGATCTACTATAACCCTTTGATGTGATAGGTAATCTAAGGAAATTTCCATAAAAAAAGTGGATGCAGAAGTATCTACACTATTATGGAAAGATAAACACATGTATTATAACAAAATGAATACATGTAGTGGTAATCAAAAAACAAGTTGGGTCTTGAGCACCCACCTTCAACACTCCCACTTTCACTAGATCCAACTGCTAACAGGTTTCAATCTGCTAGCTATCACATGTTTATTATGATTCTGCTGAGAAATGGCTTTAGTTAGGGGGTCTGCCACGTTGTCCTCTGTGGCTACTCTATTAACTGTCACTTCACCTCTTTGAGTAAAATCCCTCAAGATATGAAACTTCCGAATAATATGCTTTGTTCTTTGGTGAGAACTGGTCTCCTTAGCAATCACCACTACAGTAGTATTATCACAATATACTATTACATGGTCTACACTGCTAGGTACAACACCAATGTCTGAGATAAAGCTATGTATCCAGATTTCTTCCTTTGCTGCATCGGAAGCTGTAATATATTCAGAATTTGCTATAGAATCAGCAACCACAGCTTTCTTCTAGCTTCTCCAGCTCACTGCACCACCATTCAGGCAAAATATGTAGCCTGACTGCGATTTCATATCATCATGATCTGTCTAGAAACTAGCATCAGTGTATCCCCTCACAACTAGTTCCTCATCTCCTCCATACACCAGGAACATGTCCTTAGTATGCCTCAATTACTTTAGGATAGTTTTAACATTTGTCCAATGTAGCTCTTCTAGATTGTCTTGATACCTACCCACCATGCTTAAAGAAAAGGTGACATCAAACCTAGTACATAGCACAGAATACATGATAGAACCTACTACTAAAGAATAAGGGACTCTACTCATTCTGTCAATCTCCTCCTGTGTTTGTGGACACATTTTCTTTGAGAGATTTACACCATCTGACACAGGTAACAATCCTCTCTTGGATTGTTCCATACTATACCTTTTGAGTACCTTGTCAATATATGTACTTTGACTTATCCCAAGCATCCTTTGAGATCTATCTCAATAGATCTTGATCCCTAGAATATAGGTTTCTTCACCTAATTCTTTCATGGAGAAGCATTCATTTAACCAAGTATTAATTGAATGTAAGGCTTTCACCTCGTTTCCCATAATTAATATGTCATCAACATATAATACTAGGAAAACGATGGCATTCCCTTCAACCTTTTTATAGACACAAGGCTCGCTTTCATTTTTGATAAAACCAATATCTCTTACGGACTCTTCAAAATGAACATTCCATGATCTTGATGTCTGCTTAAATCCATAAATGGATCTCTGCAGCTTTCATACTTTATTGTAATTCTTTGACTTGACAAACCCTTCGGGTTGAGTCATATAGACATCTTCAACCAACTTCCAATTTAGAAAAGTAGTTTTGACATCCATTTTCCAAATTTCATAATCATGAAAGGCTACTATTGCAAGTAATATTCTGATGGATTTAAGCATTGCTACTAGTGAGAAGGCTTCATCATAGTCAATGCCTTGATGTTTCCATAAACCCTTTGCAACCAGTCTTTCTTTAAAGGTATTAACCTCACCATCCATGTCCAGATTCTTCTTGAATACCCATCTGCATCCAATGGGCTTTACATTAGCTGGAGGGTCTACCAAAATCCAAACTTGATTTTGGTACATGGACTCCATCTCAGAATTCATGGCTTCTTTCCATTTAGCAGCTCCTTTGCCTTCTACTGCTTCATTGTAGGTTAGAGGTTCATCATCCTAAAGGACTAATGTGTCACCTGACTCGGTGACAAGAAAACCATAACTCTATGGTTCTCTAACCTCTCACGTAGACCTACACAGTATCTCTTTCTCAGGAATAACTTCTTCTTCCACTTGTTCTTATGGAGATTGTTCCTCTACCAAATCTTGTGCATCTGAAGCATTAACTTCATCTAATTCAATCCTACTCCTACTATTTCCAATAGAAATGTGTTACCTTTCTATAAATGTGGCATATCTTTCCACAATGACTTTTCTATTTAAAGGGTTATATAGGTAATATCCTCTAGTTTCCTTAGGATAACCTATAAAGATGCACTTAGTGCTTCTGGATGCTAATTTGTCACTTGGTATAGTCCTGACAAATGCCTCGCACACCCATACACTCATGTGTGTCAGGTTGGGTTTCTTTCCATACCATAACTGATATGGAATCCAATTTGCAGCTTTAATTAGTACTCGGTTAAGGGTTTATACTGCTGTCTGCAAGGCGTATCCCCAAAAGCATATTTGAAGGGTTGCATGACTCATCATTGATCTGACCATGTCAATAAAGTTCATATTCCCCTATTCACTAACACCATTCCATTGTGGTGTATAAGGAAGAGTGAGTTGGTACACTATCCCACACTCCTTCAAGTGATCAATGAAATATTGGTAAAGATATTCTCTGCCTCGGTCTGAGCGAAGTGATTTTATCTTCATACCAAGTTTGTTTTCTACTTCATTTTGGTATTCCTTAAATATCCAAAAGGAATCTAACTTATACCACATTAAGTAGATATAGCCATACCTACTATAGTCATCGTTAAAAGTAATGAAGTATAGAAAACCACCCCTTTCCTCTACTAGAAATGGAAAAAATACATCAGTATGTATTAATTCCATCATTGCATTGGATCTTTCTCCCTTTCCTGAGAAAGGTGCTTTGGTCATCTTTCCTTGTAAACAAGCTTTACATACATCTAAGGGTTCTAACTATACTAAGTCTAGATACCCTTCTTGATTAAATATTCATAATCGCTTCTCGTTTACATTACCAAGAATCAAGTTCCATAGGCGGGTGTTATTTGAGTCATGTTGGTTGTTTTTGTCACTGATTTCCATTACTAAGTTTTCTAGTTCCAACATATATAAAACATTGTTAAGATGTGCCATACCATAACATATGTTATCACTATAAAAGAGACAACATTTATTTCCAAAATTGAAATAAAAACCCATAGTTTATAGACTTGACACAGAGATAATGTTTCTGGTAATATAAGGTACATAATTGCAATTTTTTAAAACTAGAACCAAACCAGTTGGCAAGGTTAAGTGATAGTCTCCCACTGCCAAGGATTCCAGACTTGCACCATTTGCATCTCGGAGATCCACTTGGCCTTTTTCAACCTTCTTAAACCCACCTGGTTCTTGTATATGAATAAAAATGTGTGAGTAACATGCCATATCCAATAATAAACTTGTATATAAAGATAGATTGCATTCAATGACAAAAATACCTAAATTAGAAGCATCAATTTGCATCTTCTTCCCAACTCTGCAATTCTTCTTCCAATGGCCTTTCTTGCCACATCCAAAGAAGACAACTTCCTGCTCATTACTTTGCCTATGAATCATTGGCTTCTTTGCAGGACGATGCATTGGTGTCTTTGGCCATGACTTGGCCTTAGACCCCTTTGCCTTGCCCTTGTTCTTCTTGTTCACCATAAGGACAGATGAATTGGTATTTTTCATATCCTTATCAGCTTGGAGAACTAAATCCAAAAGGTCCGGGAGTGACTTTGTCATATCATTCATATTATAATTGACAATAAAAGTCGAGAAGTTTGATTTAAAGAGGAAAGAATGATATTTTACTACTAGTTATTGGTTCAGTTTGAACACAAGGGCTTCAAGCCTCTCAATATACCCAATCATCTTGAGTATGTGAGGACCGAATTGGTGCCCTTCTTCTAGCCTTCACTTATAAAGCACACTTGAGATATCATACTTTTCTTGCCTGGCCCTCTTCTCATAAAGTTCTTGTAGATGTGAAAGCATCTTCTAGGCATCCTCATCCTCGTGCATTTTCAGCAATTGGCTGGAAATGGATGACAACATGATGCATTTTACATCAAGTGCATCGTCTACATGCTTTCTCCATTTATCTTTTTTCGCCTTACTTTCTCCCGGAGGAGGCTCAGTAGGAATTGGGGATTCTAGCACATATAACTTCCTTTCTTGGGGTAGTACTATGCGCAAGCTCCAGTACCACTCCTGGAAGTTATTACCAGTCATGATATTTTCTTTATCTAAGATCGATCGCAGTGATAAAGTACTTGTGGTGTTGGTGATTGAAATTTTGAATCTACATCAGATAAACATTTAGAAGTTAGTACTTTGTCTTGATTAACTTTTCACATTTAGGATTAATAAATTATTATATCATTTTAATGCCTCCCACTATTTTATAAAACCTTAATATCCCTCTCTATTAGATTAGGAATGATCTATCGCTTGAGTATTCTAGTGGAAAAGATCCTTTAAACCTCCCTCATAGTCTACAAGGTAGGGCTACACCACTACATGGAGAGTTTCAAGGTAGGCACTAGACTGGCCAACTACTTGTTCTTGTGGTTCCTTGTGTTGTTGAGTAAAGTCCTAGCTTTTGAAATTTGTACTTTATTCTCTCAACATCTTACCTCTAAAGTAATAGAAAGTTAGATAAGGCTAATCCTTGACTACTCACTTAAGTTAACTCGACCCATTTCCCTTATGAAAACGCCTCGATAGTAAGATTCACTCTCAAATAAGGCTGACGAGCACCCCAAACACCTAGTTTTGTTTAGATGGGAGAAATATAAGGCTTTTATACTTAATATATCTTTGAGGGATTTTTATATTTATTGACGAATATAATCATTTTCTATTTATTATGTTCAAACTGGGTTTTCAGGCTCACAATTGAACATGCAATAGAATATAATTCATCACATCTTTATACATTTAATCTTGTTTACTATTCTATGTGATCATGCAATAATCATGGAGATGCATAAAATAATAAACTATGCATTTAGTAAATCTTGCGATCTGATCGGTCTTGAGCATTCTATAAAGACCGATCCATAAGGGATCAATCTTGACATAGGGGCATCCATACCTGAGTCGCGACTTGACTCACGTCGTAGCTTGCCTAGTGTAAAGCGCTTGGCTCCCGTCTGGTTTACCGCCTCGTCTTGGTAGGGTCTGCATCTCGGATCATCATTTAATTTCAAATGTACTTGCACACAAGTGAGGGGGTCTAGGGGTACAAATTATATCTCGTGCAAATGGCCACGCAGGCCCTTATACATATTTGAATTAAAATAGATGATTTGCAGAACGTAAATTATCTAATTAATTATCACAATCATTGTACGCATTGAATAAATAATTAAATAAATAAATAAGTACTAGACATACACAGTTCAGTCACTTACTTAAGACCAGTCGGGATAAAATATGCGTAAGAAAATTAAATTGCAATAAATTTAAATAGTGTGATGGTGTTCTAATAAAATAAATGAATTTAATGAAATTAAAATAATTTATTTAATTGGATCCATTTGTTTAATTTAATTTTAATTCTAAAAATTAAATTAAACCATTAAATTAATTTTAATATTAAATTAAATTAATATTTTGGATTAAAATAATTTAAACCCCCAAATTAATTCTAATTAATTTAATTTAAAAACTAAATTAATTTAAATTAATCTAAAGCAGGGTTACCTCTAGCCAGGGAGGATTCCGGCAGGACTGCGAACCGTCGCGGGGTGTTGCCCTGGAGCAGGGCCAATTACGGCATTACCGTGGCATGACTGTGGCATGACCGTGGCATGACTGTGGCGTGACTACTCGGTCCAGCGACTCTCGCGGCGGCAGTAACTTTTGGCAAGGTCCTAAGGGAGCAGGAGGAGGCCGGGAATCAAACTAGCCAACCGCATGGCCAACAGCCCGTTGCTCCGGTGAGCTGGCGAGGCGACAGCCTGTTCTGGCATGGCCTGGACCGGCGCAGTCGGTGTGGTTCTCAGCCGGTGCAAGTATGAGGTCTGACCAGGGGCAGCGCGGTGCGACCAGGGGTCCAGGCTCTGGCCAGGGGCGGCGATTCAAGGCAGCACGACGCGACGGTCCAATGGGCTCGAGGCGAGGTGGTCCGTCGGGCTCGGGGTTTCAGGAGCGGCATGACACGTCCGGAGTGGGGACGACGTGACGGTCCGGTCGGCAGCAGCCCGAGGTGGCGCAGTGCGGTCCGGGTGGGAGTAGTGCGGCTCGGGGAAGAGGTCCGGCGGGATGCGGCGGTCCGGCGTGAAGGGGATCGGCGGGAGGCGGCGCGAGGAGGCAGCACAGCGGGGGCGGTGGTCAGGCGCACAGAGGGGATGCCCGATGGGTGGCGGCTAGTGTTTCTCCCTCAAAGGGGAGCCGCCTCTTATGTGTGCCACATGAGATAAGAGAAGAACCACTTGGGTCTTCTTTTTCTTTTAACAAAAATCCTATCCTTAGACAAAAAATGTCATCCCCTTTCCCCTTTTTTTAAATAAAGGGAAGAAGAACCCATATTGGGGTCTTGGTCTTCCCTTAAATTTTTTTTAAAAAAATGCAAGAAGACCCCATTTTGGTATCTTGGTCTCCCTCCCCTTTCCCTTTTTTTTATTATCAAAAATATTTTCCACACAAATTTTTGGAAAATATTTTATAATAAAATATTATATTATATTTTATAATAATAAAATATTACATTTAACTTTATCTCAATTATGATTGAGATTAACATTAAATGAACGAAAAAAAACCACGACGTCGATCCGATTAAAATTTTTAAATGATTGTAGCTTGATCATTTGAAAACAAAACGACACGCGGTTGGATCCGAATGAACCCTTTTAACACCCTGCACTTAAATTTAATGCATCTTAATTTTATTGACTCAGAAAAATCTTGCAAACTACCTCTGATACCACTGTTGGGTATCGGGAGGGCGCAACGGAAACCGATGGGCTAGGAATTTAAAATTTTCTGCATCACCGGAGTGACATAACCCAGTCAACTCTGGTGATCTTGTCCCTCTTTGGTCTGAGGATCTCTCAAGGTTTAAACAGAGCACAAAAATTAAACAGAACATGTACTTTGTTCGGAATTGACGTGTGCAAGTCTTCCACTGGACTCCGGCGATCGTTGCACGAAGACTCCGACGTCGAAGCCCTATAGATCATCCACATACGCCTCATTAATCTGCTCGCACACCGTTCATCAAGATCCGGTTTCTATCCTAGATCTTCAATGCTCACTTCAGCGTTGCGACGATCACCACAAAGGAAGGAGATTCAATCTGATATGGATGATCTTGAAGATCTTCCTTTTCTTGAGAGACTCTCTCTCTAGATTCCAGGAAGAGAGAGAAGCTCTCAATCTCAACACCTGATTATTTCCCATGGGAGAGTATCTCTCTCACTTATATAGGGAGTGTTTAAAACATGTGGTATGGATTCCTGGCCCCCGTGTAATAGACGTCATCTATATAAGTGATATAAATAATTATTTATGACAAATAAAATTATTCCATAAATTATATTTATAATTTATCACTTACTTGTAATATATAAATATATTACGTGATAAATTTGAGTCTTTAACTTGACTCATACCTCTTGATAATATTAAACGAAACCTAAGATATTAAAATCCATTCTAATAATATTAATACTATATTTACTATATAACTTGTAAATACATGTTATAAATAAATTCAACTAATCATTATAAACTTGAATAATTAATGAATTTATTTATTCATTAGTGATCCATAGAACTTGGATAGTGCTCGAAACCTTTGGTGGGTCCCACCAAGTTCAATATCCATATTCCCAGAATAGGGCAGATTCTCAAGGCGTTATTGTGTGTGACCCTTTAGGCCCTTACCTCAATAGCAGTGAATAATATCCATTGACCTAGAGTGGGGTATAGTAACCCATCAAGGCCCCTATAGAGATAAGTCAAAGTCAAAGCAATGACTGCCTTCCTATGAACACAGTCCGTGTAATATAATCTCTTCATCATTGATATCCCAATAAAGAAGAATGCAAACTAGTGTCATCATTCTTTATTTTCTTTATTATGTTTGTTGATTTGTCCTGATAGTATTAACTTCCACTACCATGGCCATGGATTTAATGAAGGTGCAACCATTCTAATTAACCAGACCCAAGATATCTCTTCCTGAACTCATAAGTGAAAAATCCATTCTTGATCATTCAATCAATGTCAGACCATTAATGACATACCCGGTACAAACTCCCTCGCCACAACTTTGTCGTCATGGTTTTTGCCTTTCATCAAATGTACGCAATTAAATGACATCCATTGACAATGATATCAAGTCTAAATACCATTACACATGTCCATGGATAGGAACGCCCAATGACACTTAAAACATGTGGTGATCCTATTATGCGGGTTTGTCCTCATGATCTCAACTACTAGAGATCATCATGTGCAAATTTCTTGAGAAGAATTCTCAATGCTTATGAGCCCCCAACACCTGATGGTCACACATCATCTGTGTCCTTTTCATAATTATGTAACTGGACCATAGGACGTTACTTTAAGATTACTGTCATGGCATCTCAGGGTTATCATTATAGCATGGGATCTACTATAACCCTTTGATGCGACAGGTAACCTAAGGAAATTTCCATAAAAAAAGTTGATTCAGAAGTATCTACATTATTATGGAAAGATAAACACATGTATTATAACAAAATGAATACATGTAGTGGCAATAAAAAAACAAGTTGGGTCTAGGGCACCCACTTTCAATAGCTGGAAGATTCAATACTCAAAGACCAATAACTAGATAACATGATTTTCTTTCCAAGTTTACAACGAACTATACCACCATGATCTTCACCTAAGACCAGATGTAAATAATAATTTGGTCCAAATATCCCTAGTTTATTCTTTGATTTAGCTTATAGATAATCTTATAAAAGGGTGTCACCATTTTAGTATATAATAAAAAAGATAAAATAAAATTAAACATGAATATAACTTAGGGAATATAAACAAACAAAAAATTTAAAAATTACATTACAATTTTATCCTCTATTTCCAAAATCATAATGATTCCATCATTCTTGTTTCTACAGGTACGAAATAATGTTTATCTAGGAACACATCCATTTATATTCAATGCATATTATTCATGAAAATTAAGAATAATTCGATGATGAAATAAATAAATATATATATATATATATATTCAATTTTAAATTATATGTTACCTATGATAGTTCATCATCTAGCATTGAAGTTCACCCAAAGTATGAATAAATTTCTCAGTGGTTTTATTTTTTGTGTTCCTTCTAGATGATTCCAATAATAATAAAAATATAATGTAATTTTAATAAGTTATAATGGATAAAACACCTCCATTTCAACTTAATAATTCATTTAGTTCGACACATAACTAAACTTACCGAGTTTTTCAAATTTCATAAAACCAAACACACCCATAATATCCAAATTCAAATTTAATTAAAAAACCTACTAATTAATTCTAATCTACTATGAAATTAATATCTTTGATTCTATCAATCAAAAAGGTCAGCACCAACCAATGGAAAAAATAATAAGAAAACATTATGTTTATACCATAATTAAAAAATAATTTAATATATTTAAGAAATATATTTTAAAAAATAAAATCTAACAATTGAGATCTATCTAGGTACATTTAAGATATTTCAATTCAATTCAATATAGTTCTATTTGTTTTGGTTTTTTTAATACCAATTTTTTTGATTTGATTTCAATAAATGAGATATTATTTTTAGTTTTGAGTATTATGATCTATATATTTGGGTTTGTTTAATAATGAAGATATTATTATTTTTAAATAAAAGATATATTATATGTATGAGTATGTATTTTTTATTTTCATACAACATAATCATGTCTTATCTATTCTTTTAGTTGTTTAACGTATGTTGAGTAGCATAAACTATAATTTTATATTTAATATAAGGGAGATATTTAATATATTGTTTAATTTTTTTAAACATTTTTTTTCAATTAATATTGATTTGTTACAAAAAAAATTAAAATTTATTTTTAATCGAAATCATGTAGTTTTTACTATATGTTTATCTCATTGGGAAGGTATCACACATGTATCATGGTGAATGAAAAATTAACCCATATTATGCTACCAATTAACATATCTAGGTGAAGATATAATACTATAATTTTAATTTTAGTCCATGAAAGATACTTTAATGTCTCCATTATAAATGTATTTAACTGGATAAAATGTTAATGGATTTTATTTTTTGGTTCCAAGTGTTAGATTTGGGAGTTGGATATGTGGTGTGTTGCGATGCATCCTGTTTTAGGATGGTAAGTTTCTTTAAATTTGATGGAAAATTACAATTATATTGATAATTCCTAGTATAATAGTCTATATAATTAAGGCCACCTGATAATAATTCTCTTAACCATGACATTGACTTGGTAGTATTAGTACATTCTCTCAAATTTTGGACACATTACCTTCTCCCTAAAAAATTGGGGGTGTACTGAGATCATAAGTGATAAAAATATATCTATACCCATTATAGTAATAACATGAGATAACATTTATTGGTTGGATATGTTCTATATTTTGATTTTTAACTTTTATATAAATTGGGAAAAGGGACTACCCTCACTTTTGGTCTAAGTAGGAGACCTCAAAGCAAAGTTTTAAAGGAGGCTCAGAGAAAGATATTATTGATGGTATTTCTAATCGAGTTTCACATGGAGGTTAGAGAGTCGCAAGGTGGTGTGATTAATTCTACACATAATGTGATGTTTGATCTAGTGGAGTGGACTAAATATGGGAAATTATATAATGCATACTATTAGAGGATAATATACAACCATGATGTTTGGGAGACAATAAAAGGATAGTCCATTTCTATGTATTCAGACCTCCATTTCATAGGATCAATGGTGGTTCCAAAATAACCAAGATATGATTTAATAATGAATTACAATCATTCAATAATGGTGGTACGAAGAGGGAATACCTGAATGTATCATGAAATTCGTCCTATATTCTTTTTATCATTAAGGAAGAGAGATTTATGTTAGTTTGTTTAAAAAAATTATCATGTCAGTAGTTAAAGGCATAGCATAAATTACCGGTGAGGTTATTTTCACATTTATCAGTAATATCCTAGAATTCAAAGCATATATCAATAGAAATCAATCTGTATATTTGGTGTTTATCTAGTTATATAGTTTCTATGGATTTTTTGTGATGATGGGGGATATTAATGGGATTAATTGAGGCATATTGGACACATTTTTACTTAATAAGGGGTGCCATGCTACAACTTCTGAGGATGAGGACTTTGATTTATTGTCTAAAATAGACCCCCCCCCCCCCCCATTAATAAAATTGGTTACATTATGAATAATTACTGGGATTTTTTGAGGGGGTTCCATTTAAAGGTAGCTATTGTATCAAGGGGGTAACTACAATATATTTGACAGCATTACACCATGACATTCTTCTCATTTTTTTGTGTATGTTTGAAATACAGTAGTGTAAGCATTGCACTACAAACCATTGGTTTATGTCAGGGTATTCCCTTATATAAAGGATTTTTTTAACGAGTTTGAAAATGAAAATTGATCATCAAAAAACTCTTCTATGTTCCCTACTTAATAGGGATATGATAATACTATTATTATATAGTCAATATTTTTTATCTCTAAAAATTATCATATGAATTTTAGTAAATAAAATGAGGATAGATTGTCTTGTATGAATTTGATGTGGGGGTATTAGCATGAAATTATAGAAATGGGTATCTTTATGAAGGAAAAATTAATATGTTTATTTGACCACCTTCTTGATTTTTCCATGAAAGTCGTCAATGAATATAAATTTGAGCCTAATGAGGACATCCTTTTTAGATGGTAGTGAGAAATTTCATTTTTAATAGAAATTTATATATATTTATATTAATAGAGTTTCCTATAAATTTTATATACATTCATATATTATTATGGGAAAGGATCTAAGAGAATATTTTCTATATATTCATCCCAAACTAAATACTTAAATACTTGAGAAAGAAGATCTATTAATTGATTAATGTCTTAGGATAAAAATTTTATAAGAACTAAGAGTGATTTGTGATGCTTCTGTACAAATTACCACATCTAATAATTAAGGAACATGACATTCATGTATTTTTCTATCCAAGAACACAAAAAACATGTATTTTTCATTGATTTATATATATTATAGTTAAGAAAAAATCAATATATTTTTTATTAGATAAAAAATTAAAATACCCAAGACTGGTTATAAGAAAACTACAGTTTCAATATAAAAAATATTATATTTAATAAATAGTTATTGAATCTTGATAGAAAAAAAAATTAAATGTATAATTTTTGAAATTACCTTAAAATCATAACTTCCCCAGTATATAATTAGATATTTGTATTGTGTAAGTTGATATTCATTGAAGATTGGCATATTTTCAAGATCGATACCTCTTCTGTTTTTTAATCTAATGTACAATTTATACTTTTAGTCCCTCTATATCTCTCCCAATTTCATTAACCTAGTTTTATTTTCTTATAATCCATCATGGAAGTTCTATCGAAGTTTTATATTAGAAAAAAACTGTTAATAATACATTATAAATAAATTTATAGTTTATTTAAAAATATATTACTCATATTTTTTCCAAATCCTTTTCTTTTATTTATTTTTTAATTTTTTCTATAATATTTATTAAAATAGAATGATATTTATTTATTTTATAAGTTTCCCTATGAAACTTTGCAATTATTTTCCATTTTTTCCAATTATTTTCATGACATCATTATACTCAGCCATGATTTGCGTGTGCCTATTCCACACTATATGCATTTTTTGTATTGCCATGTCTTTTACTAGAAAGTGATCTAGAATAAATAAAGGCATATTAAGTATATATATAACTGAAATTGGATAGAAATGTATTAAATTCATTATTTTCTTAACATCTATTAGAAGCACTATTTTTTGGCTATATATCATGTACACATGTGTTGGGGTTGGAAAATAGAGGGGTATCCTCAGTAGTAGACTGTGGATGTTGAAGTTCGGAAGGAGGGTATGAGAATATAGGAGTCATAAATAGTTGATAAGTTCCCTATAAATATGAAGTTGGATAAAGGTAAAAAGGATTAGGATGGAAGTCAGACTACCCTATATGTTAGTATAAAGAAATTGATAAAAATGATGAATTATCATATACAAGTAAGGAATATAAGTAGGAGGAATTATGGGGGGGGAAATGTCCCATTGACTACAGATCCATGGGTTGTGAGGAGCTACATGTAGGGGCACTATGTGCTGGGGTGGTCCTATACATTGGATTACCAGACTTATCCTCATTGAATGAAAGTTTCTTCCTTGATGATTCCTTTTTAATATTAAATATTATTTTTTTAATGTTCATACATAGTTGATAAATAAATAAGGTAATCACTATAATAATAATATTTTCATCCCTACTTCTATAAATTGGTTAAAAATATCTCTATTTTTTTATGAGCCTCTTCATAAGACATAATAACATGAAAATAATGGAAGTGATATGAAAATTTTGAAAATATAGTAAAACATTAAATAACTATAAATATTACAATAAAATTCATATTATTTTCTAAACATTTACCTCTTCCAATATGTTTATTGTCATTATTTTGTTTACTCACAAAATAAAAACATTACACTACAATATAAGCTATTATTTTAAAATCTAAACTGAGATAAATAATTGTTTTCAGCTACTATTTCTTAAATGGTTTTCACCTATTATGTAAATTTCAAATGCTACAATACTAATGTGACCCCTAATATAAATAGGATTGAAACCTTCATAAGTTGATTTTGATTCAATTAAAAGTTCTTTAGTTTTATCAAGTGTATATTTATTTAATGATTATATTACTCACTTTATAGATCTGTGAATTCAATCAGTTCTTTAATGAAAACATTCAATTGTATGTAGGAATTTTATTCTTAGTTTACCATAAAAACAAAATGATATTATATTTCTTTCTATTACCTTAAACTCTATATTAAGTAAAAGTTTTGAGGATATGGTAGGCATGTTAAAATACAAAAAAAATCCAAAAACAATATTTTATCCATATGAATAATTCCTTATATCGTTGATTTAACCTTTCTTATCAATTATTACATCCATTTCAAAAATATTAACTCTAATAAAGTATAAAGGACCAAATAATTGACACTTTTGGAAGACATTTTTGGAATGTAACACTATAATAAATATCATATAATAGATAGTTTTTGAATTAAAACATTTTTCAATCATGTATAAAACATATAAAAATATGAAACTAAAAAATTAGTATAATATACTTACAAAAATTTATTATGTACCATGTATAAAAGTTTAAAAAATATTTACCATGTTAGAATAATATAATATAAATACTTCCAAACATGATAATTTTATGCATGCTCTGTTACAATTTTTAGTTCACAGTCTATTCTAACAATTGAATTATTTGTGCCATCGAATGAAACATTTGATTTAATACCAACAGGTTCATCCAAAACAAAATTATCATCCATTTATTAAACAAATATATGTCATACAATAACATCAATAATAACTCTAAATTTTGGTTTCATAGGGTTATTTACATAAAACACATGTCTAGTTTGTGATGCAATAATGTAAGAAAAATTTTTATACAGTTGACATTTCATATCAATCACTCTAAATCCAAAAATATATATATACATTCTTTTTCATGTTAGTGAATAAAGCCACTTCAATTTCGTCAGTGCTACATGACCATGTGTTTAGTAATCTAATAAAAATATTCTATCAACAACCCCATAATACGATATATTTTCAGACCAAGGTTTCCTATCTAATGCGCTAGCATAACAATCTATTGTCATGTTTATCATGACACCATCAAGATGTGTTTTTATTTTTGTTGAAAAATTATTTATAATAAATTTAAATTCATTGAAAACCATTTATTTATAATCACATTACACATTGTTTAGAACAAATGACAATGACTTCATTTTTACAGATACATCATCCATAGGAAAAATTTAAGCCTAAAATATGTCAACATTGAATATTAAATAAGTGCCAACAATTTAGTTATATAAAAAAATAAATTCATTACCATTTACTTCAACTAAGAAGGAAATAATTTACTATTAAATTTATTTATCCTCTTAATAGGTAAAGAATAATTTGTTCTTTTTATAATTTTACTATGTTCACTAAAATATAATAATTTTATGATGTCAAGAGCTATGAATAAAATACTAAAAAAATATTTATAATTTTATAATTTTACTTACTTTATGTAATCATAAACCATGACACAATTGAAAAATACTATATAAATATCAATTTCTCACTCATCCATATTAAAATTATACTTCATGTATGATCCATATATCCCCTTATTTAGGTCAGTGATGAAATATAGGATTAATGGGATCATATTGTTTATCTTCATTTCTCATTGGCTAATTAGATCTCATAGAGACATTAGCCAAGTACATTGAATAGAAATCCAGGCATTCCTGTCCTAAATAACCATTCACAAAAAATCCTTTAGTATGATTCTTATTTATCACATAATATTTCATTGTAAACATTATTCCTTCTGTTGGATACATTTTGTGACTATAAATGGGAACACCTAAAATAAATTTTGTTGGAATATTCATAGTCAAATGTAACATACATGTGAAAAATAATGGAGGGAAAAAATTTCCAAGTCACAAAGAATGACCTGTTTGTCTTTCTACAGTTTTTAAAAAAACTTTTTTTTAGTATTTTAAAACAAAGGTCTTGATAAAAGTTACATAATCTAATCACAATGGCACTTACATTATGTGATAGTAAATACCAAATTGAAATAGGAATCAACTCATTAAATAGGACATGGTAGTCATGGGTTTTAAGTGATTTTAGATTCACATAGCATGTATTTTCCAATTTTGAAATATTACTTGAATAACTTTATGGAACATTAGAACTTTACAAGACTTAAATAATTTGTTTCTCTACATTTTTCATAAAAAAACGAAAAAAGGACTTTACACTAATTCTTACTAACTAACTCAGGATGAAGTCTTAGATTTATACCTCAATCCATTAAATCATGATGTGGTTTTGAATCATAGTTTTTTTCCTTTACTTTTAAAATAATTGGGAGTAATATTTCGCACAAATGTTTTTCAATATGCATTATGTCAAAGTAGTGACTTGGGAAATTCAATAACTAGTACATTAACTCAAGGAATATACTTTTCTTTATCTAATTGTTGTTAGAATTTGAAGAAAAATTATTTCACATTATAAAATCCTACTAACTCTTTCTAAGAACATAATTCATAATATCAAGTTATTTAAGGATATCCCCCATGACATTCATTGAGGTAATTCATCTATCTCTATGTAATTATCAAATTGTCTTTGATTTTTCCTGTATGGAGGATCCGTTTTTAGAAATAATTCATACTCTATGAAGTTGAAAGTTTGTTGAAACTTTAATCTCCTAAAACATGTATTTTCATACAAATAGTGTAGTATAATATCCACTTTATAGTCCAAAAAATATCATTCCATAATAAGGGAAATAATTTATTACCCATAATAATGTTGCATGACGCATAAAGTAATCGTTTCTAAACACATCATCTGTATACACCCCAATAGTTTAAAGCTCCTTTAACTCATCCATTAATGGTTACATGTATATGTCAATATCATTTCTTGGATCATTAGGTCTTTAAATAAATATAATCAAGATAATAAATTGATTTTTCATACACATACATGATGGAAAATTATAAATATGAATAAAAACAGGAAAATACTATATGCGGTATGCATCTAGAAAAATGAGTTGAAACCATCACATTATAACCCCAATATAATATTCTATGGGTAAAATATAAAATTAGGATATAACCTATAAAATTTATGTCATTATAACCCATGTTTAGGATGAACTATATCATCATTATCCTTATTTATTTCATTTTCATTCCATCTTATATTCTTTACAATTTTTCTGATATAAAAATTTGTATAAGTCTAGTAATAAAAGTAAAGTGCCATATCACTTTATCAGGTACATGGGATTGAGTTCCAACTATATTATCCTTCTATATTGATGTACCACATTGTTTTCACTCATTTAACTTTGAATTTTCCTTTTAGAATTGACAAAAATCATTAGAACACACATGGATATTAACACTTGAAATTCAAAATTTATCAACCAACATTGATGACATATAATAATTTTAAATAATACTTGAATAATCAGGTAGTAGGTCATTAAAAATGGTAATAATACAGTCAATAACATTAATACTAAATCTATACATTGTTTTACCATGATACAATCACATTAAAAACTTAAGTTTGGTTATTCTTCCACATGACTTGTATATTGGGGTATTTGTACCATCAATCATTTTTATAACATGATCAAAATCATCATTTTGATCATCAAATAAAAAATGTGTTCCTATATTTATTTCCTCTTGTATTGGTCTATATAATGTTTTAGATTGAGAAACAAATAGAAATAGTTCAAAAATAAAATTTTCCATTTTGATCCTTTCATTTAAATCAATTTCATTCTCTGCATGAATGTTTTCTCCTTTGTGATACCAAAAAATGATATTATTTTTGAAAACCATTTTTAGTGATATATAAAATCACTTACTCGTTTGTTAAACATGATCACCCAGTGAAATTAAAACATGGTCATTTAATTACTCTTCCATCTGAATAATTATTGAATGAAAAATCCAAAAAAATATTCCAACTCCTTCTAAAACACATTGATGATCTAATCAATGTTATACATACAACTTAAACCCATTTTAATATGAATAAAAAAATTGTTAGTAAAGTTTTTAATTATTAAAAACAACATTATAAACCATTCAATATTGAGATAAGTACTATATAAACTCATTAATTTATTATCCTAATTATTAATAAATTCAAAATTATGAAACATTTGTTATGAAATAGATAAAATTATTTTCATTTCCTAATTCACAAATTTTTAAGACATATAATTAATTAAAATATTAGAAAAAACTTATAAAAAACTAAATATGTTCAACTAATTTAATGAAAAAACTATACTCCATTTCTCCAAGAACCCTTTTAGATCATCTCATATAGATTGCAGCAATCTCATGGGTTTTAAAAATACCATAAATATTATATTTTCCTTTATAAAAGTAAGAACATTAAAAACAAAATGATAAAATTCGTCTACTGAAATTAATTCATTTATCCCAAACAAGTAAAAAATAAATTTAAACCAATCATGATTATACTTTCCTTTTTAGAATAATTATTGACATAAAATCTTCAAAAAACCTTATTTTCAAAATAAATCTAATAAAAACCTTCAAAAATAAAACATGTTAGAAAAAAACACACAACCTATGAAGTGCATTAACAATTCTCAAGTATAAAAATGGAGGTTAAACTACCATAATATAGTCTAGTGGTGTGTCATACCAAGCATTGTCCATTGAGTAGATAACAATCATTAGTTCAGTAATATCTAGAAAAACAATTCTTTCATAATCTCATGGACAATAAATAGTGTTCAATAAAATAATATAGGTAAAGATTATATATAGTATCATTCATAACCAATTAACACTTATTTTAAAAAAAATAGAGACTAATATGTGGCCCAAAGATTAATTAAAATACAAAGTTAAAATTAATCCTTATCTATAAACAATTTTCTCATATTTAAAATGTCATTTATTGAAAACACCAATTTAACCAAAAACTAATCATTGTTATGGAATTTTTTCATTTAACTCATTTACCATTTAAAAATAATTATAGTAGGTTTACATTAAAATTGATACATGAATTAAACATAGTAAATTCTATAATTATTCCTTAGAATATAATTAATCCTATCAAACATGTAATATACACCTCCTCCCATTTTAAATTTTTGAACCATTAGAGGGTGTGGAACCATTGTTCATTTACCACTTATACTGGCTTAAACCCCATTTTTATATACATATAGACCAATCAATGCCTTCATAAATAACACACACTAGAAAAAACACACTACCTATAGCAGTACTATAGCGTGCTGTAGTGGCGGCAGTCACTATAGTGGCGGCAGGTCACTGGAGCAGTGGCAGGTATTGTGTGGTACTGTAGCAGGTGGTACTGTAGCAGTACTATTCACAGAATGGGCTTTGGGCCAAACATTTGGGCCTATGGGCCATGTAATTGGATAAATTCCCACTGGGCCTTTGGGTTATGTAATGGGTCTCCCTCTACCAAGTTAAAAGAGGTCTTTGCTTTGCTTTAATAATAAATTATTCTTTAGCCCCAACCTTTTAAAAAATCTTAAAGATTAAAAGTAACATAATATCAAATTTTAAAGAAACACAAAAAATATTCAAATAACCAGCATTATTGAATAATATATGATAACAAGGATTTTATATCCAATACCAAAATTAATTAAATAATCAATTTATTTAATTATAGATAAATTTTAATTAGGTATTATATTAAAATAAATATGATTATTGACACATAAACTTGAATAAATCACTTGATTTTAATTGTGAAGAGCCTTTTTGGAAAAAGGAATCATCGTGAGGGAATATTTCCACTGTGTTAGGAAAGTTTATTTTTAGAGCCACTAGTTCGGTTAATTACACCAATAGAGGAAGCAATGATCAGATTGAAATAGGTTGGAGTAGGGGTTGGTTGATCATGAGGGGAATAATGGGGCAAGAAAAATTCTAGAGCCATGAATTTGGTCGATCACATGAGGAGGGGAAGCATCAGGGAGCATATTTGCAGAGGTTGGGGTTGTTTTATCACATGAGGGGAATGAATCAGGTGGGAATCTGAGGAAATATAAGGAAATATATTATCACAATCAATAATGACCATATATTTAGATAACATATTGCTATAGTTTTTAATAAAATGTGGAAATAAATGTGTGGTAATAGGGAATTTTTATAGTTGTTTCAGTCAATGTTTTGAATGGCCTATACCAATATCTCCCTAATCTATGAATTTATCCATATCCCAAAATCCTCTAATTTTTTTGGCCTAAAATTCTATGCCCATTGTGGTTGTCATGCCAAGATGAGTGCCTCTGCTTGTGGGTCATGATCACCCCTACCCTAAAGGGCCTCATCCTGTATAGACCATGGAAGAACCATATCTCAACCCTCATGATGCTCCAATAGAGGTCATCTAGGTTGCATCACACTGAGAACAAAGTACTATGATCAAAATAAATACAGTAGTCTAAATATCAAAAATAGGAAAGGTTGTAATAGGCAGTGTATCTCACTACCCTTAAACTTCCCTACTACTCCCATATCATATATCATCCATCCTCATGGACTTGTACCTATCCATTTCAATGTTAAGAACCATATATACAATATACCCAAAGTATCAAACACTCATCACATTAGGAATCACATGCTTGGGATGGTAGAGTAGAATCCCACCAATAGACTATGTAGGAAAATAATTTTTAGTTTTTTGTTTGAACTTTAAATTTCACATCCCCTTTAATTCCAAGAATCAATACCTTTCTCAAAGGTATTTGACTTTAATTATACCAATAAACTATTTATTAAAATAATATTTAGTCTATTTATGATGATTTAATCGACTCATCCATTTCTTTTTTCTTTTTTTCTGGGTTTCAAGAAAAAATCAGAAGAGCACACATTTTCATGTGAACCCAAAGTGTCTATAATGAGGCATGAGTATTCCCTCTTTCCTCTTAGGATAAGATCCCAGATAAAAAGTTAATAACATCAAATACCAATCATTATGGATAAAATAACTTAAAGGTAACCACAAAATCAAAAACAAAAATCTCATTCCCTTGGTATCTTAGATTTTAGTTCATGTAGGTGATGGATATAAACTCAACATAAAATCTATCCCAAGTTCCAACACAAAATTAGTCTCTAGTCTACAATAACCAAAATAAGAATCTACTTTTTAATAACCCACCTTTTATACCACTTTGTGATGTACCAATACCCTAATTCACTTGGAACAGTATCCAGATAGGTGGTCTCCATGCAACCTTAGGTGCGCCTCCATGTAAGCCAAAGGCTTCTGACTTGAAGAAGGGGTTTATTAATGGATACTAGGGAGACTATAATCACTTGTTATAATAATAATAATAATAATATCATGGAAATTATAAGTAAAACATAGTATAATAAATTTTAGATAATGAAAATAAAGAGCCGAAACAACACCAATTTTATACCAAATAAATTTTCATGTTAAGATGGTCATACAAAAGTAAACAAGGTCGGTTTTGGGAAGATCATATATGTACATGAATAAAAATAAACAAAAAAAATTAATATCCTGGAACTTAGAAACCACCTAGTATATCTTCCAAAATTCATTCCATTGTGCTTATATACTCTTTGAAAACCCCTGCTCACTATACTTCAGATCTTGAGCCTAATCCATTTCATTTACTAAAAAACATACAGTCTACACATGCCCTGAAGGGCCCATGTAGGGTGTGAGTATGAACTTAGTAGGCCCCTACCAACAATTTCCCTATCTTACATACATACATATACCATTGTATGCAAAAATTTAAATAAAATGAAATCAACACAAATCACATAACCCACTAAACCTATGATTGATAGCTATAAGAGAGCCTTTACCTACATCATCCAATGTTAGAGTAAAACAAAACATCCATGGACTTTCATATTGGAATAAACCTAACCTTCCAACCATTTTCATATCACATGGTGTCACATAGTGTCATATGCAAACAAAATCTCATAAATTATATAACACCACCTGGTAATATTCCTATATAATCCTTTTGAGTCAACCCAATATCCAAAAGATGGACCCATAAGAAATATCACAAGTCTCACAGACCACTACTTCCTTCAACCAACTTTGGACTCAACATCCTAAAAAACCCAAGACACGTTGATTCTCATCCTTCCATAATTTAGACTCAATGAACCCAATATAAACATCGA
The DNA here is from genome assembly GCA_963277665.1 of Viscum album. NCBI lineage: Eukaryota > Viridiplantae > Streptophyta > Magnoliopsida > Santalales > Viscaceae > Viscum > Viscum album. Next base: position 222,934,927 of record OY728147.1, read on the forward strand.
GCCTCAGCTCCCATCTAATAGTCTATGGAACCATCATTCATTACCTTCTATGGTGAGAAATCCCTTTATACTAATGATCAGCTCCATCCCCTATAATTCTTAATCTATAGAGGCCTTCTCCCATAACGATTGGTCAACACTACCTCACTAGGTTATTTCCTGTGTAAACATGACCCCAACTGTTCCATCAACTAACCATAATGAGTGGAATCACCAATAATCCTAGATCCACACATTCGAAAATTCTTCATCACCACCAGAGAACCACATAACCTAACCACGAAAATATTAATCACCATCCACCTCATCCTGATGAATCATGTCACCTCACTTATAGTTATCAACATCACCCATAGTCACATAGGTTATGCCCAATGTGTTCTCATAGAACTATCTTAGTCACCGCATCATGATAAAATTTCCATACCTAGTGTCATTATTACCAACTAACCATAGAGTCACAAATCACACTTTTAATTCCATACTAGGACCAACCATACTATTTCATGCATGATATTACCCACCGGTATCTTCTAGGAACCAAAAATACTAAAATCAATACATAACTGGTCTCACCCCGACCACCCCACTCATTCCTATTTATCACACTTTACATAACACTCATATAACTTTAAGAGAAATCTCTTAACCACCTACCACATGATTGTAGATTCCTACTCATAGAAAATTGGCCTCTAATTCAATCTTAAATTTATGGAATCATAAAATCATATGAAACCCCCCATAAATAGAAAATTATTGACATAAATGGAATAACACCTCAAGTCAAGGATAGAAATAAAAAAATAAAGGACACAAAATTTTATCCTTACACTGGGATACCTCCTGTGAAAAAAAACACCAAGATATAGCAAGAAATAAGGGATATTCCTCACTTAGAACCCAAGAAAAAGAGGGAGGGGTGTGTTCATTACTCAAAGATAAAATATTCTCCCCCTTTCCTCGTTACATTTTGAAACAAAATAACACCCCCTAGTTTTTATCATGTGGAAAGGTTCACGGTATGAACTTCATATTCACATAGTAAAATATTGAGATGGGGGAACCCTCTTTGTCTATATCTTTCATGTCATTACACCTAGTTCTATGGCATGAATGGTTGTAGTCTATATCCATTTTAGTTATAGACCAACCTAATTCACCTGAAACACTTCTTGGGTCACTCTTGACCCATGAAACACTTAAAATAGGTAAAATATGCAAGTTTAAACAAATTTTAAAACAATTCATACCTTATATTAATCTCAAGTTTTTACATAATCTTTCCATGTAAATGATTATAAAGAAGAAACTTTGGGTTTTTTAAAGATCATGGGAACCTAAGGTAACAATGATTCAAGAATCAAAGGACATAAAAAATATATTGGTTAATGGAATTATTGGATCTCTCATGACCTATGAGATTACCATGAAATAACCAGCTAAAAAGGAATCCAAGTAATTCAAGTAAAAAAATAATATTTCCATTAAGAAAATAAATAATGATTCTTCTTATTATGAAGAAAATATTTCAAACCTAGCCAATAAAATGAATAAATTTATCAAAAGGAATAAATATTACCATCGTAAAAAAAAGGAAAATGAATGGGAAGAAGAAGAAGTAACTAGTTTTGAATGAAAAAATAATGGACATATAAAACTAGAGTTCCCCCAAATTAAAAAAGTGGATGAAAGAGAAAAACGAAATCAGGAAATACTTTAAGGTTTCTATATGGAGTGCATGTGATGATTACCTCTCCTCAACAGAGTATATTTATGATGATGTAAAATGTATCGTGGCCGAAATTGAGGGAAAACGTCACATATAAAATCCCAAGGAGATACATAGTATATGGATATCGGGTGCTCAAGACACAATTTTAGTGACTAATATGATTTCAACCATATTGAAAAGATTGATTGAGGTTACATCACTTTTAGTGATGACTCAAGGAGTAAGATCATCAGTATATGTACATTTAGTGATAACTCAAGGAGTAATATAATTTGTATTGGTATTTGTTTTTCAAAATTCTACAGTTATGAAATATGATCTAATCATTGATGTTTTAAAAAATAATTTTATTATTATTAGTCAATTATGTGACTGTAGTTTTAAAGTATCTTTTGAAAATTATTTTTTAAATTCTTTTATTCCTAAGGAAATATTTTATTTTCAGTATCTATTTTTAAAAATGTTTATATTATTGATCTAAAATCACTTTCAGGTAAAAATGTTAAATGTTTGAGTGTGAAATATAGTGACTAACATTGGTAAAGATTCATTGGTCATTGTAGCACACACACACTTGTCAAATTCAACCAAAATCTTATGGTATGAGATTTATCTAAATTTTATTTCTAAAATAACATTGTCTGTGAACCTTTCCAACTCAATAAGAAAAAACACTTCCTTTAAATCTAAAAAAAGTGTCCACTTATAAGTCTCTTGAGCTTATTCATCTTGATATTTTTAGACCAACCCAAGTTGTAAGTATATGAGTTAAATGGTACACTTTTTTAATTATCAATGATTATACAAAATTTAAATGGTTTTATTTATTGGATCTTAAAAATGTGGCTTATAAATTCTTTATTAAATATAAAAAGAAGGTTAAAAATTAAAAGGCCTATAAGATTATATCCATTCAAAGTGATCATGGGGAGAATTTGATAATTAATATTTTGATGAAATTTGTACTTCACAAGGTTATAATCATTTTGTTTCCACTCTAAGGATTCCACAATGATATAGGGTTATTAAAAGATATAATTGAACTATTCAAGAGATTACAAGAACTATTAAAAATGAATTCAAAATCCTACAATATTTTTAGTTTAAGGTAATAAATACTACTTTTTATAACTTGAACTATGTTCTCATAATATCCTTCTTTAAAAATACCGCCTATGAATTTTGGAAAGGAAAAATTCATAATTTTGGATATTTAAAAGTTTTTGTATATAAATTTTATATTCTTAACACCAAATAAATCCTATGAAATTTTGAACCAAAATCCAGTGAAGGTATTTTTATTGGGTATTCTAAATCAAGTAATGCATACTAAGTCTTTAATAAAAGTACCCAAACCTAATCAATTCAAATAAAATTTTATGATAAATTTCTTAAAACTCATTCCTGAATAAATAAAATTGAATTTGACCAAGATTATTTGACATTAAATAATTCACATCCTTCTAATTAAATTAAATTTTTAGAAAAACCACACTCTAGACCTTTACCCAAGGCATGGGTGAAATCCAATGTCTAACCCATAAAAATTGTTATCGGTGATTGGAAAGCTAGTACTAATAATAAAAGTTTGGTTTTAAATCAGGTTAAAAATCATGCTTTTGTATCACACCTAGAACACCAAAATATTTATTATTCCATTAATTATGAAAATTGGGTACTTTCAATGAAAGAATAATTAAACCAATTCACAAGGAATAATTTTTGTACTCTTGCAAAAAGACTCAATGATCCTCCCATTATTGGTAATAAATGGGTTTTTTAAAATAAGTTACATGAGTAAGGTAGAATCACTTATAAGAAATATAGACTTGTATATAAAGAATATAATCAAGAAGAAGGTATTGATTATGGTGAGATATTTTCACCTATCACTAGTATTTAATCCATTATAATCTTATTAGCATTCACTGCTCATTTAAATTTAAGTTTTTTCAAATAGATGTTAAAGGTTATTTTTTGAATGGTTTTTTTCAAAAAAAAAATTATAAAAAACTTCATGTTTTTAAGATTTAAAACTTCCAAATCAAGATTAATGTTAAATAATGAACATTGTGGTTTAAAATAAACCCCTCGGGCATGGTATAAAAGGTTAACCAAATTTATTTTAGAAACTAATTTTTAAATGGGAAAAAAATTATTCAACATTATTTTTAAAATCTATTTCAAATGAATTATTAATTATTAAAATTTATTTCAATGGTTTTATTTTTAGTTCTAAAAAATAATCTATTTTTCAATGAATTTTTAAACTTAATGATAAAATAATTTAAAATTATTTTAATGGCTCAGTTATTTTTTTTCTTAGTTTTCAAAATTCTCAAAACAATGAATATATTTTTCTAAATATTAGAAAATATACTAAGTAGATTTTAAAACATATTGGAATGGATCAAGTAAAATAAATAAGTATTTATTTGAGAATTTATTTTAAGTTAACATTGGATTAAGTTGGTAAATTAGTTGATAGTAAGCTTTATAGAGGTATGATTGGGAACTTCTTTGCCTTACTACGATACAGGTGATCATCAGGTTTAGTGTTTTTGTGCTCATTTTAATTCCAATAAAAATGAATCAAATTAAAAATATCTTAAAATAATTTTTATATATTTAAAATTTGATAAAAATATTGGTCTATTTTATCAAAATGACTCATCTTATAAACTTAAAAGTTTTTTCAATGTTAATTTAATAGGATTCCAATTAGATAGGAAAATTACAAGTGGTAATTTCACCAAATTAGAAAATCCCTAGTCTATTAGAGTAGTAAGAAGTAAAACTCCATTGCTCTTTCTATAGATGAAGTGAAATATACATCCTTGGGGATTTTTTCCCAAATTATATGGAAAAAAACACACTCTTATACTATGGGATAACATATGATCATGTTCCTATTAATTATGATAATACTTGTGCCATTATTATTTATAGAAATCCAATTCAACACTCATTAACTAAGAACATTGACCTTAAGAACCACTTTTTGAGAGGCTGATTTCAAAAATTTGACATCGTGTAAGCGTTTTTTTATATAAAACTTCAATTGGATAATATTTTCATGAACCCACTTACTCTAGAACTTTTTAATTTTATTAAGGGGGGTTGAGAATGGTTTTCTTGTAAACTTTAAGATTAAAATTTTTAATTTCCTATTTCTTTTTAAAATAAATTTATTTCAAATTGCTTAAATTATGCTTATTTTTTAAATTATATTTCAATATTTTAAGGTTTTAATATTTTTTTAAATTGATCTATTTAATTTGTTTAAAATTAATTTCTTGTTTATAATTTTTTTATAATCACAAAGGGGAGAAATGTTTCATTATTGTTTAATATATTTTTAATAATAAAGGTGAATACATGTTTCAGTATTGTTTAATAATTTGAAAATCACAAAGTGGGATAAATGTATCAATTCTTTAATATTTATTTTATTATCAAGGGGGAGAAATGTACCAATTATTTAATATCTATTTTAATATCCAATGGGGAAATGTATCATACGATTTTATTAAAGTAAAGTTAGTATGAGGTTCCTATGAAAATATATCATTGTCTAGATACAAACAAGTGGATGTGGTTTTGGTTTAGATGCACCAAGAGGTAATAACCTCAAAAAGGGATAGTAGGGTATTAACCTAATCTTCACCCTGGACATGAGTAGTGGGACTTTACCATACACCTAATTTGACACTCTAGGGGGATATAATTTGGAAAATATGCATTACCTTTACAAGCCATTATATATGTATTGGAATTATCTTTGTTGAAAATTTCTTCAAAATATCATTTTTTAAATTTTATTATGAAATATTTAAATTCTTTTAGAAATTACTTTAGAAATATATTTTATTAAAGTTATTCATATGACTTTATCTCTTTATCTTATCTTTTTATTGTAAGTGTGTGATAATCAAAAAGGGGGAGATTGTTGTACCTCACATTTTTTTAAATGATAAAAAACACCTATTATTGATCTAACCATTTCATTTCATGATATTTTAGTATTTATATTAGGGAACGACGTTAGTTTTTTGATAGATTAGTTGAATGTGTCAAAATAAGTGTGGAGTGATGATTAAAATTCCCTCACTGGTTATCACTAGTGTATAGCTAGAGTAGAGCCACCATCCAGGCAATGGAATGACTAGAGGTACCTGGCCACAACTAGGACCACTAGCTACTTGGTGGAGGAGAACTAGTTATTTGGTGGCTACAACAGAGGAGTTGTATCACTATAATCTCTACCATATTTCCAGTGGCCACCCAACGGCCATCCGAGGTCCTAAAATCTAGATAGTGGAATCATTTATCTATATGGTAGAGATGATCTAAAAAGTCTAAGTTGAATATTAAAAGTGGACCCCACCTCCTTGACTCAGCTCCCAATGGATATATTGAATCATTTACACACCAAATACTATCAACATATATCTAAATATTATAAATATACCCCCATGATCTTGTAAATATACATTCAACTTCAATAAATCATTGGAATCAAATCAACCAACATTTCACCTTCCCAAGAGATATTATTAGTGTTATACCTTTTTTGTCTTATTCTATCCTCTCGCTTTCTCTTATCTTTTATATTATTTATGGTTGAGAATTTTGAGTGTTCTTCCAAGGTTTTTCTTTAAGAAAACATTTTTCTCTTCTTATTCTTCATTTATTGGGTTATCACTACCATTAATGTGAGGGATTTGGGTTTTTTCTAAATCCACCTTAAAATAAAGTGGCTCTCATTTGTATTGGGTTTCTTGCTACAACCAATTGAAAAGAAATTATATTCTTTCTTAGGTGTCTTAGATACCACTAAAGCTGAGGGACATTCTTCTTGGGTTTCTTGAATATCTTTAAAGTTAATCGGTTAATCTAAAATCTTTCAAGATATTAAGGGGATTATTTGTACGGACTCATCTTGAGTTATTTCTAAACCCCTTTATCAAATTATATTGCCTTTAATTTTTATTTTCTACTACGGTTACTCTTTTAATTCATATATATTGTTCTTAAATTTTTTATTTTAACTTATCTATTAATTTAATAATTTTATTACACTATTTAGTTTTAATTATTAAAAGTAAATTCACCCCTCCCGCTCTTTCCATCTTACTTTGACCAATAGATCCTTTAAGGGGGAACAGATTTAATCAAAAATCACTTGAATCTAAATTTCATAGAATTGAACAGAAATATTTCTCCCAAAAAATTAATTTAACCACTCAATTGATCTTATTATTGTTTTGGAGAATGGATATTTGGAAATTGAACTTGATGAAGGTGTTGAAAACACACCGGTTTGTTTGAATGGAAATGAATTTTTGAAAGCATTTATTAATGATGGTCTATTTTCAAATGATGATATTTTGATAAAAAATCGAAATTTGGTTAAACCTAGATTTAAAGAGGAACAAAAATAAATGATTTCATGATATTTAATACATTCAAAAACTAATTTAGGTTCCAAAATTATGTTAGGAGTTGAGATTAATTTGTAAGAGGGTTTATTTTTTATTATAAATGATTTAAAAGTTGTTCAAGGCATCATTGAAAAGACACTTCCAAAATATGTTTTTTAAAACTCAGTCATGTACACCTTTCTTTTTGAGAACATAGATATATATAATTAAGTGTAGAGTTCTAAGGATCATGTTACACTTTTAGTAACACATTGCATATTTTTTTCAATCAGGAATGATTGAAATTCATCAAATCTAGAAAAATTATGGAAGAGGATAATTAAATTCCAAAACTAAAAAAGGGGTGTTATCTTTCAAGAGGTTTGATTGCTTCATAAAATATTATGAAACCCATAGAACTCATATTTTAATTAAAAATTAATGGGAAACATACTTTTGGTCTTTCATAACTAGAAAACTGCACCCTCCAAGTGACTATGGATACATTCTCTAGGTTATTTTGGCTAGGTACATAAAACCTAATGTTGCATGGGAAGCAACCAATAGTTTAATAAAACATAGTTTTATTTTTTTATTCGAATAAAACATCACTCATCCTTATTTTTATGAAACCTCACCTTCTCAACACCCTTTATCACTTTCTAATTGATCTAGAATTTTAAAAAATGGGTAACAACACTGTGAATTTATCTTTATTTGAAAATACATTGCCTCATCCTCTAACATTTTCACTTGGGTTAACATTTTTTATCTTAACATTTTGGATCTAATGATTAATTTTTTTCTTTGGTTAATACTTTAAATAAAGTGACTAAGAGGAGAATAAAGTGACATGAAGGGGTATGATTTTTTAATTTGAACATGAATGAAAAATATTGATGTCATAGGAATCTTTGTTCACTTTTTATATCCATTTTACTCCCTTATTTACTCTAAATTATTTCCATTTTTATAAATTAAATGATAAAAATTTATTCTAGAAATACATTTTCATGATGAAATCACTTGGTAAAACCTTTTGTTTGCTTCTTCTATTTTGATAACCTTTCTTATTTGAATCATGTTCTTACATGTCTTTTTTTTGTTTTATTGAAAATAATTTTTTGAGTTCAAAGTGTAAACATTCACTTTTATATGAAATTAAAATTTCAGTTTGTAACTAGTTGTAAATGTTTTTTCATGTTAAATATTTTATACTAAAGGTTTTTTCGGTGGAAAATATGATTTTAAACTTTATTGTGACCCTTAAAATTTATTTATAACTTATAAAATAAAACATTTTTGAACTAAACTGTTTAATTATTTATCCCAATTTATATTTCAGCATTGGGGATAATGTTTAGTTTTAAGCATGGGGTAGGGGTATCTTTTTTGTGTTAAACTACATTTCATTGAAAAAATATCAAAATTAAATTAAAAGTTTTCTAAATTTACAATCTTTGAGTTTCAATTAGAATTTTCAGCAATTATAATTTTTTCTTCAATTTGAGGATAATTTTCCCTCTTTGAGTGATTAATCATTTATATTTCCATATATATTAAATCTTAAAAAAATCATTTTCATTTCTCCATTTAATAAAATTATTTTGGTCAAATTTTATGATTAAAACTACTACAAAACGGGTTAAGGGAAGCACCTTGTTTTATTCACGCTAAGTAGAATGTGCTGATAGAAGGGGGCCTTTATCAGCGCTACCTAAAAGAACTGATAAATGTATCCTTTATTAGGGCTAAAAACACACTGATAAAGGGTACACATTTATCAATGCATTTATTAGCACTAATAAAGGATACAGTTATCAGTGCTTTAATTAGCCCTAATAAAGGATATATTTATCAACGCTATTTTTAGCGCTGATAAAAGTTTTTAACAATAATTTATATATAATTATTATATTTAAATTCGAAAATAATGTTTATTTGTATATATTAAATAAAAAAAATCATGTTTATAATTAATATATATTTTTAATCATTCAAAAATATATATAAGGTTTAAAAAAAGTATTTCTAAAATTATAATTAAATTTATATTTGTTTCCAATGAATTTGGTTAATAAATATATTGATCATGCATGTATATATGTTATGTATCATCATGAATGTTCATTTATACATTACACTCTTCTTATTATCCATGTTGTCCATTGACGGATCGTTTCTTATTATGTATCTTTTACTAGGTGTATATGATTAATTCATGCATGCTACCCATATATATACTATATTATGCTCTTAATACTTATAAAATTACATTAAATATATTTAAAGAATAAATATATTTATTATATTTATAGTTACTAAATTTTATTTATATATATATACACTTTAAATATATTTAATTGTAATTATAATTATAACTATATATATATAAGTAATTAAAAATTTATAATAAATATATACATATATTATAATTTTATATATGTATATATATATAAATATATTTATAATTATATAAAAATATTTATAAAAATATTTATTTATAGTTATAATTATAACTATAAATAAATATATATTTAAATAATTATAAAATTAGAATAAATATATTATTATATTACTTATAAAGTTATAAAAATACAATTAAATAAATATATACAAATATTTATGATTATAATTCCTAAATAAACGTAGATATAATTAAATAATTAAATAATTATAATAAATATATTAATTATATATATTTATATACAAATATCTATAAATAAATACAAATAGTTATAAATATAATTCTAAATAAATGTAGATATAGTTAAATAATTAAAAAAATTATAATAAATATATTAATTATATATATTTATAAAATTATAAATATATTTGTTATAATTTTATAATTATTTATATATATATATATATTTATAATTAGAACTATAAATAATTTATTTATTATAATTTTTAATTACAAATAAATATTTATTTATTTATTAGATATAAAACTAAATAATTATTAATTCATAAAAAAATTATTATTTTTATATATAATGTTATATATAATTAAATAAATATATTTCTAAATATATTTACAAATATATAGAAATATTGAGAAATAAATAAAAATATTTATAGTTATTGTTATTGTTGGACTCCTCTTGTTTTAATGCTCACAAATCATGTTTAACTCTTGTAAATCTTCCTTAATCTTATTTTATAATGTTTCATTATGCTCATATTTAATCTTAATACATTCTGTGAGTATTATTTCTTAAGACGGATTGCAAATATTTGGTAGTATGAATCACCATTAAGGTAAACTCACAGTCATCGCTGCTTTAACCAAACAGTCTAACCGTTTAGTCTGAAAATCAATAAGTATGAGTCACTGTTACAAAGACACTTTTGTATCAAGCTAGTGGTTCCAGAACTTACAAAGGACCAGACACCATTTCAAAGACATCTTTGTATCAAGCAACCTGTTCTAGAACTCGCAAAGGACCAAGCACTGTTTCAATGACAGTGCTATATCATGATTCCAGTTCAAAATTTTCACAAATGACCAGACACTATTTCAATGATACTATTTCCAGTGACATTATTTATCACAAAGTACCTGATATCATTGTTGCAACACCATTTCATCACCTAACTGATCCAAATTTTCAAAAAGTATGAGACACAGGTATGGAGGCACCACTTAGAAGTTAAGGTGGAGTCACAGCTGACTGTGGAATCGCTCCTGACTCACTTTTCCTATGTCACTATAGACTATGACATCGTTACATACTTATCCATTTTTTCCTTATTTCAATTAAATTCAAAATTATTTATAACAGTCATATTTGATTAATTTAATGATACTGAAATTATTAATGATTATTGCAGACATATCAGTAGATAGTACGAGGTATGAGGTGTGGAGATCATGCTCCCTGTCGGCCAAAACACAAATACCCGAGGATTAATATATTATGGCACGCGAGATGAAGAAGATAAGAAAGAGACACACACCAAACCATGTATAAGAGAAACAATAATCCATCTTTCTTTCTTTGAACCAAAGAAGAACTTGTTGTGAACCATCCTAGGAACATCCTTGCAGAAACAAAAAGTCAAAGAAGAAGAAGTGCTACGAAGAACATCTCATTTAACTAAAAACAAGAACACATAAGTCACGACACTCGGTTTTTGAGTCTATTTCAAGAAGATGACCTGATCTTCGAATTTTCTACATTCAAAGAGTCCAAAATTGCATAGAACAGCACTCAGAGCATCTCTAATTCATTATTACTATTTTCTACTCTGTTGTGTACTGTTTTATTATTTCTTTGAGTAGTATGTGTATCTGTATTAAAAACACACAGTGTATCCTATTCTAAACTAGAGGATACAAGATATACTCTCACTACTAGTCTCTTACACCATTTTACTCCCATGTATAACTATGGAAGAGGTCTCTGGGTGACCTAGTTATATTTTGTTCAAACTTAAAACTATGGTAGAGGTCTGGTTAACCTGGAAATCTTGTATGCTATTGTAAACCCTAATCTAGGGTGTGGATCAATATTTTTAATATATATTTTTCTTGGTTGTAGGTGATCACCAAGTGGAAAGGACTTAGTCTTTTCCTGAGACTGAACATCTTATTTTATCTGTTGTGTTCAAGTTCTTTTTTCTTGCTTATGTTTGTTTACTCAAACCATAAAACATCACTTTTCTTTGATAGTTAATCTTAGATAGTGTTTTTTTGATAATTTGTTTTAGTATACTGATTTCAAGAGTTGAAGTAACTTTATACATTTCTTTAAATGATAATTAATCAATATTTGAGAAATCTTTCAAACAAGAAAATTTTTACAAATCTGCTACTTTGATTAACGGGCATGTTTTATTTTTAAATTGGGGGACTTTCAAATAAATAATTTTTAACAGAAATTTTTATAGGAACTCAATTCACCCCTTATTGAGTGTCTTACTCTGATCAAAATTTGTTTTCATAGGTTGTTTTTAATCTTCTAGTTTCAATGTTTTCAAAGGTTTTCAAATCTTTTCAACTGTGATTTTTTTTGTGTTTTAAATATCTCTAAATTTCTGTTAGTTATAAATTTTTAGCTCTTTAAAAATATATTCTTTATTCTTTAATATAGATAATATATTGGAAGGTGATTCTACCAATAAACCTCTATCTTTTAATTTAACTAATTATACTTAGTGGAAAATTAAGATGAAAATTCATTTATAAAGAATGGGTTTTGAAATTGGTTCTTCCACTGTATATGAATATAAGATACCTGCTACTTCCAAAAAATACTTGGGATGACCCAAATAAGATTTCTTATAATAATAATTGCAAAGATATGAATACCTTATATTTTTCTTTAGGAGATGAAGAATTTAATAGGATTTCTTTCTATAAATCGGCCAATGAAATTTTGGGTACTCTAGTTGTTTCACATGAAGGATCCACTAATGTTAAGGAAATGAGACTTAATCCATATACCATTAAATATGATAACTTTAAGATAAATCCTGATGAAACCATTTCTGATATGTATCTCAGGTTTAATGAGATTTTTAGCACTATGGTCTCTCTATGAAAGGATGTTACAACTAAGGAGAAAATAATGAGAATTCTCAAATGTCTACCAGACAAATGAAGGGGAAACTCAGTGATAATAAGAGAATCCAGTTATATCAGTATGATTCCAGTCAAGGAGATGATATGAAATCCAATTATGTATGATGAATAATTAAAGGTCAACAAAGAAGATTATGATGAACCAAAGAGAAATTCAGTGGCTTTAAAAACCACTACTTCTAAAAATAAAGAAAAGTAAATGACACAAACTCATTCTAATAGTTCAAGTAATGAAAATTCACAATCAGATAGTGATGAGGAAATGTCTCAATTATCCAGAAGTTTTACAAAATTCTATAAAAATAAGAAGTTTTTTAGGAAGTGAAACTACAAAGGAAAATATGACAATAAGAGAAACTGGAAAGAGGGATGGAAGAAAAATTAAAATATAAATGAGATATTCTTCTATGAATGTAATATAAAAGGACATGTAAAGGTTGAATTTCCTAAGTTAAATTATAATAAGAAGTATAAGGACAAAGATAAAAGGTAAAAAAACGAAATGAAGTCCACCTAGAGTGCTTATGAGGATAGCTCTAGTGAGTCAGAATAATCACATGATGAGAAAGGTGACAAGGAAAACATGTGTTTCATGACAAACACATCTAAGGTAACACGAGAATCTCCGGCACATAATTCTTACTATTTTGGAGATGAATTTGATTTTGAAAACATGACCCATAAAGAAATGTTTGAGTACTTCCAAATGATTAAAGACACATGTAATGAGTTATAAAATAAATATAAAATTTTGAAGAAACAACATTCTCTCACCTCTACTACCAAATCTGAACTTACTATAGAAAAATAAAATAATGCTCAATTGCTTAAAGAGGACAATGAACTTAAATTTTCTAATGAGAAATTTAAAAAGGAATTAGAAAATTTTACCAATGGAAAGAATACTAATATTCAAATTCTTGGTAAACAAGTAGCTCCAAGATATACTACTGGCATAGGATACCAACCTAGATATAGGAACATAACTAAAAATCATTTTTTCACCAAATATGGAAAATCGGTTTTTATGCCCAGAACTGATAATTTTTCTACTTGCTCTAAAACCGGATAACCTTCTACTACCTGTAGTTTTTCTTGACCAAATAAAGTTTATTTTTCCAATACTTTAAAAAATGTTTTTAGGAAATCCATGAAACAAATATGGGTTCCCAAAGAATTATTTTCTAATAATACAGGACCCAAGCATGTCTGGGTACCAAAATATTTTCTTGTTTGAATTGTCTTTGTAGCAAAGATATTTGAAGAGATCGTGTAGAAGTATATGGTACTTAGACAATGGATGTTCAAGACACATGACAGGGGACTACTCAAGTTTCAAAAATATTATCAATATTGATGGTGGCCATGTCACTTTTGGTGAAAATGCAAAAGGAAAAATAATTGGCCTCGGTCCGATTGGTAACTCTAATTCTGTTATAATTTCCAAAGTACTTTTTTTATAGTTTAAAGTATAATCTTTTTAGAATCTCTTAGATATGTGATGATGGTTTCGATGTTAAATTTGAAAATGATGAATTTAAAGTGTTTAATTCTAAAAATGATTTAGTTTTTACTACTTTTAAAAATAAAAATGTTTATGTTGTTAATTTAGATTCTTTAATTTCTCAAAATTCTTCTTGCTTAAGTGCTTTTCATAAAGATTCTTGGCTCTAGAATAGGAGACCATGACATTATAATATTCACTAACTTAGTAATCTTACAAGGAAAGGGTTAGTCAAGGATCTACCCAAACTATATTTTTTAAATGATAAAGTCTTTAATCCATATCAAAAGGGTAAACAACATAAAATCAGTTTCAAACCAAAGAAAGAAGTTTCAACTTCTCAACCTCTTGAGTTGGTTCACATGGATTTGTTTGGACCATCTATAATTTCAAGTCTCAATGGGAATCACTATGTTTATGTTTTTTTATATGACTACTCTTGATATACTTGGACATTATTTCTTGCTTAAAAAAGTGAAGCTTGCTCTCATTTCACTAAGTATGATAGAACATTATAAAACCTAAGTGGTATTAAGATTAAAACCTTACAGAGTAACCATGTCTGTGAGTTTCAAAACCAATATTTTTAATCTTTTTTCTCACAAAATGGCTATAGTCATAACTTATCATCTCTTAAGACACCCCAAAAGAATAGAGTTGTAGATAGAATAAATATAACCTTACAAGAAATTTCATGAACTATGCTTAATGAATATGGTTTACCTATTTAATTTTGGGTTGAAGCTATCAATACAACTTGTTAAATAATTGAAAGAGTCTTAATCAGACCTATTTTTAAGAAAAACACATATGAGTTTTGAAACAATAGGAAACTAAAAGTTATCTACTTTAATGTTTTTGGTTTCAATGTATATATTCTTAATAATAATTATAATCTTGATAAATTTTCATCAAAAAGTGATGAAGGAATATTTCTAGGTTATTCAATCTCTCAAAAATCCTATATAGTCTTTAATAAAAGAACCAAATATTTGGAAGAATCTGTGAACGTCAAATTTGATGAAACAGATCCACATGAACCCAAGACCTCCCTAGAGAATATTGAAGATGATCTATCTAATCTAGACATAAATTCCAAATCTTATGATCCTGCTATTAAGAAACCTATAAAATCATCTTGTTCTAGAAATTATCTAGATTCTAGTTACAATGAACCTGAACCTATTGAAGAAACTAAAATTACTAGCCCTTCTTTTTATATACCTATTATAACTCTTAAAAACCATCCTTTAAATTCTATAGTTGGAGACTTAGAAAAAGTAACTCAAACTGGAGCTTCTGTTAGAAACCAGGTTAAACATCAAGCCTTTTTGTCACATCTTGAACTTAAGAACTTCAATGATGCAATCAATGATGAAATTTGGTTAGTGGCTATAAAAAAAATAATTGAATCAATTTGAAAGAAATAAATTTTGGAAACTAGTGGATAGACCTAAAGACACCTTGACTATAGACACTAAGTGGGTGTTTAGAAATAAAGTAGATGAAGTGGGTACTATTGAAAGAAATAAAGCTAAATTGGTTTCACAAGGTTATAGTCAAGAATAAGTAATTGACTATGAAGAAACTTTTTCACCAGTTTCTAGACTTGAAGCTATTAAAATCCACCTACAATATTCAACACATTTAAAGATATATCAAATGGATGTTAAGAGTGCATTCCTAAATGGGTATATAGTTGAGGATGTTCTTATTAAATAGTCCCAAGTTTTACGAATCCTTATTTTCCAAATCATGTATTTAAATTAACAAAATATTTATTTGGTTTAAAATAGGATCCAAGAGCTTAGTATGATATACTAAGTACTTTTCTTATTTCTAAATGATTTACAAATGCAAAATTAATTTGAAACGAGTTTAATGGGTGAACTAAAATTCTTTCTTGGATTTAAAATCTTTCAAAATAAGGAAGTTATCATTTTAAATTAGAGTAAATATACTAAAGATATTATAAATTTTTTTGGTTTGGATAGCATTAAAAGTAGTGATACTCCTATGAGTACCACCTTTAAGTTGAACCATGATGAAAATGGGAAATCTGTTGATCAAACCAATTATAAAGGAATGATCAGAAGTCTGTTATACTTGACTACTAGTCGACCTAATATAATGTTTAGTGTATGTATGTGTGATCATTTTCAAGAAAATCCCAAAGATTCACATCTTCTTGTTGTTAAAATAATTTTCAAATATCTCAAACATACTACCAAATTAGGACTGTTTTATCCTAGAGGACAATCATTTGAATTAGTTTGTTATTCTAATTTTTATTTTGGTGGTATTAAGTTAGATAGAAAAATCACCTCTAGAACATTTAAATTTTTGGGAAAGTCACTAGTGTCATGGTGTAGTAAAAAGAAAATTTTTGTTGCATTACCTACTGATGAAGGTAAATATATAGCTTATGGTAGTTGTTGTGCTCAGATTTTGTGGATGAAACACACTTTTATCAATTATGGATATTAATTTAGACATGTCCCTATAAACCATGATAAAAAAAGTTCTATTAAAATCTATAAGAATCGATTTTCTCATTCAATAATAAAACATATTGATGTAAGGTATCACTTTTTGAGAGACCATTATCAAAAAAGTGATATTACTTTATAATCCATAGGCACAAATCATCAGCTTGATGATATTTTTACTAAGGCATTAAATTTTGAAAGAATGAGGTACATCATACATGAATTGGGAATGATCAACCTTGAGTGACCATTTACTCTCTCACCATTTACTATCTCACCATTTACTATCTCACTGTTTACTATCTCACAGTTTGTTGTCTCAATAAATTCTATCTAACTAACCATAGTCACACCATTATGTTTCAATAATGACTGCACATTTTGGTCTCACCATGATGACTCATCTTTCTATATTTAGTAATCTTTCCCACATATTTTTTTAAATTATGATATTTCACTTTATCTTTTAATTATTGACTTTTTAAATCCCTAAATGATAAAAACCCATCACTATACTTTTCTCCTCACTCATGGTCTCTACTGATGAAAATGAAACCCTTCTCTCTCAAACTCCTTGCTCTCCTTCAAACCCTCTCTACATGTCAGAAATTCCAAGGATGAAGTTTACATCATCCTTGACTCTAGAGAAGAACAAGTCATCAATGAAAGTGAAATGATCTCTAATCACAAACCCTGAGGAACCGTTGAACCCTGACCGTACAGATCGTGTAGTCGTTCCAGAAAAAAAGTGTGCAAAAAATGGATTCTCTTTAATAAGTCACGTGTTCTTAGAGTTTTGGTAGAATAGGGATGTTTAAAATTGTTTACAAATGAAAAGAGACCCATATACCCTAAACTAGTTCTTGAGTTCTATTAGTATGTCTAGTTACGTTCAATGGATAACTTTGTGGTTAGAAGTTGGGTAAATGGAAAAAGGTGTCATTTTTATTCATGGTTGTGGGATACATGTTTTTGAGTACCTCGTGAAGGTATCTTCGAGGATCATTAAAGAAACCTACCTCCTCCATGTGACATATCTATCCTAGAATAGGCTTTGGGTGACTTGTCTAGAGATGGAAAAAGGATAAGGCATGCAACTGCTGAAATAGATGGAAAGTCTAGATTGCTATTCAAATTTATTAAACACTTGATATATCCAAGGAAAGGTGACTTTTATAATCTGAAATATCAAGATATATTATTGTTTCATCTCTTTAAGAATGTTCACAAGATAAATCTTTACAAGTACCATATCCTTCACATGTGTGATATGATCAAGAAAACTTCAAAATCAACCTCCTTATTATATTCAAGATTCATTTCTGCTATGCTTAAATCCAAGGGTTTGGTAGGGAAGGATGAAGAATTTTTTGAAGATTATGAGTTTTTTCTATCTAAAGATATATGCAGGAGAATAAAAATTAGTTGGAATCCATGGAATAAATTATGGTTTGAAGATAATGAAAGGTTGTATGAGGATTTAAATCCTATTGAGAACCCTTCAAGACCTAAGGATATCACTAATCCTAGTTTGGAACCAGATGAGTTTTTGGAATATTTAGATGAACGAAGGTAAGTTTATGTTCTTAGAGATGAAGCTGGAGTTGCATCTGAAATTAGTGATCCATACATTTTTAAAAGGACTGAAGATCCTCCTCATGCATCTCTTGAACCATCTCAAGTCATTACCCCTAGAGATTCTCTTCTCTATAAAGGTATTAAAGGTGAAAGTGAAGAAAATAAAACCAAGGATAAAGATTCTGGTTAATTTTAAGAAACTATGGAAGCACATGTTTCTAATAAACAACACATAGAAGAAGAATCTATAAAAATAGAAGTCGTTTGTTTCCTCTGGAATTGGGGATGATCTCATTGATTTAATATTCAAACATTCCAAGTGGTTTCTAACAGGTTTGTTCGTAGAACCAAAAACATCCAATGATTCCATATCCATTTTAACCTACTTTCCAAAGGTAGGAACTCATTAGTTGTGGACTGATGAGGCTTAGGAATTTGCATTAGTCGAGAGGATGGGAGGTCGAACTCATCACACCTTTTTGAGGGGAATTATTGTCTACTCCAGGACTCTCTTTATATATTTAAGTTATTTTCGTGAATCCTTATTAAATTACCAAGTATAAAATGAGATTTCCTTTAGATATGACAATCAATGATTAAATATATAGGAAATTTAGAGAATCTTTTATATGTATTCGAGGTTCTTTATCGATAGAGAATCATTTTTATTTATTAGATATTCTTGGTCAATGGTATCCTTAAATACATAAAAGTCACTTGGTCATTATGATGACCATACTAGTTTTAAAGTCACTCAGTGGGGCACTTGAAGTTTATTTTCATTCAGAAGGACATGGATTATTTCACACTTTGGATCGTACCCACAGATGAGGTACCTACGTATCCTTTATTTAGAAAAGGAATCAGAACCCACGTAGTTTGAGTAAAGGAGTATGATGTTTATGATTGATGGTTCAAAGAAAGATTTCATAATTACTTTTACACTCTAAGCTCACGTGAGTCATGCTCGGTGTGAGAAACAAGAGGTATTGGTAAAACCAGACAATTGTGCCATGAAATATGCAATCATAAGAAATGATGTGGGGATTATGTATATATGACTGCCCAAATAGATGAATATTAAGATTTAATTTAGGGAAGAAATCCAAAAACAGGGTCCATAAAGTTATATATACTTTATGGAGATTTGGATACTCTAATTTTGGGGCTTACTCCTAAGGAAGATGCCCAAGTTAGGAGGGGACTTATGATTGGGTTTTACTCTTGATAAGGAAGCCCAGATCAAAAGTAAATTAAGACTGGTTAAGAGAAATTAAGACTGGGGCTTACTCCCGAGAAGGAGGCCCATTTTAAGGGACTTGAAAAATTAAGGGACTTGGGGCTTACTCCTAAAGAGGATGCCCATATTTGAGACTAGGGCTTACTCCTGAAAAGGAATCCCATGTTAAGAGAATTATGGTTGTGGCTTACTCCTGAGGAGGATGCCCATATTTGGGAACTTTAAGACTGGGGATTACTCCTAAGGAGGATGCCCAGATTAGGGTACTTGGGGCTTACTCCTGAGGAAGATGCCCAAATTAATGAGGACTTGGGCCTTACTCCCAAGTAGGATGCCCAAATTAATGAGAATTTGGATTGGGGATTACTCTTAAAAAGGAGGCCCAGGTTAAGGGAAATTATGACTGGGGCTTACTCCCAAGAAGGAGGCCCATTTTAAGGGACTTGAAAAATTAGGGGACTTGGGGCTTACTCCTAAAGAGGATGTCCATATTTGAGACTAGGGCTTACTCCTGAAAAGGAATCCCAGGTTAAGAGAATTATGGTTGGGGCTTACTCCTGAGAAGGATTCCCATATTTGGGAACTTTAATACTGGGGCTTACTTCTAAGGAGGATGACCAGATTAGGGGACTTGGGGCTTACTCCTGAGGAAGATGCCCAAATTAATGAGGACTTGGGGCTTACTCCTAATGAGGATTCCCAGATTAATGAGAATTTGGACTGGGGATTACTCCTGAAAAGGAGGCCCAGTTTAAGGGAAATTATGACTGGGACTTACTCCTTAAAAGGAGGCCCATGAATAGGGTTCTCTCATCTTAAATGATGTGGTTGAATGAATGAAATCTCTAACTTTAGTGACATAAAGATGTGTAAATCACTAGGTTTTGAGAGATGTTCCCCGAAATTCTTTTCAAATAAGGAAGTCAATCAAGAAAACATGCCATAAATGGATTTGAAGAGTGTCTTGAAGACTGAATCTTGAATAGGAAAGGTAGAATGGCATAAGAGAGGTAAAATGGGTAGGAAGGGCACCCAAAATTGGAAGGGCGCGCAAGTCCTGGGGGGTCTCGCAAGTACTGCATGGGCGCGCAAGTCTTGGTCGCGCAAGTATACTTGCACGACACATATATACTTGGTCGATCCTTGACCAGTAGAGTAATACTTGGGAGATCCTTGACCAAAGCCTTTAGAATTATCCCAAGGTACTTCCAGAAGAGTGGCGAACAAGTTTCAATGAGTAGGTAAGGAGGTGCGCAAGTGTGTCCATTTTTCTTAAGGTTAAAACACTTAGGCGTGCAAGTGTTAGTGAATTCTAACACTTAGACCTTATTCCTCTTGTTTAGACCTTCCATTCTAAGTAAATAATTACCTTATAAGTGTTCGGAAGACTTGAAGAAGAGACTTGGGCATTCAGAGCTCTATATTTGAATTCTGGAAAAATATCCTCCTCAAATGGGGAGCCCACCGGGGGTATTTATAGGCTGGAGAAGACCCTGGGAGATTTTCAAGGAGGGAGCGCAAGTCACCTGTGCAACCATTTGGGCGGCGCGCAAGTATACTTGCACGACCATGCTGGAACTTGCGCGACCTATGGTCAATGTTCTCCTTGTTCATCCCTTTCTCTTTTTTGGAGGTTTATTCAAAGGACGAATATTCTTTGTTTGAGGTATTTCCCTTTTCATTTCATTTAGACTCTGTGACAAAAAAGGAGCATCAACAAAAGTCCCCCCTTGGAGTTGGATCCAAAAAGGAATGAGGATTTGACTATGAGGAAAACGAGAAACAAAAGGAAATTAGGGCGCGTAGGGTATGGCGTGCAAATGGGATTCGGGCGCACAGGGGTACAACCTAGTCTATAAATAGATGTCCTCAATTTGCGCAAATCACCCAACTCTTGCTTGTTTTGTTTTGCTCTTGGCGTGCAAGTGGACTCCCGGATTTCGCTCGACCGCGCTTCTTGTTTCTTGCGTCGCGCTTCTGTTAAGGTATTTGGACTTGTGTGGTGATACCTGCGCGCCCAATACTTGCGCGATCAAAAGAGACTTGCGCGCCAACTATGGGACTTGCGACCCTAAATTCCTTAGCCAATTTTTTAAATTCCTTCACAAATTTTATGAAAAAATAACTTACTTTAAGAGTTAATTATTCAACTTTTGTGCAGATTCAATGGCTCCCAAGAGAATCGGAATGGCTGATGAACTGGAAAGAAAAATAATTGATGATATGATGGACATCGTTGGCCATGATTACTATTCCATCTGTGAAAGTACTCTCCCAGAATTAGTCAAGTACTTGAATAAGCGTCATATTAATTTCCAGCACAGCATCTATCTGCCTCTGTATGGCCATGGTCATCTGCAAGAAGTCAATATTCCAGAGGCAAAGAACTATCTCCTGCATTCCTGGTTTTAGTCATATACCAACTTTTCTTCAGCAAATGTCTCAATCACAGGAACATTTTCAAATGCTAGAACAGTAAATAAAGCCTATATAATTCATCATACCTCATGTGCACCAGATCTGAAACCTCACAAACCTGAGCTGTAACCACATTTTTATCCCTTAATCTTTCTAAATTCTCAGATGGATCAATCGAAAGGCTGGAAGGAGAAATGAGAATTCTGTTCTAGAGGAGGGGTGAATCCAACTTGGATGTGGGATTATTGGGTGCGACAAACTTGTGAAGAGTTTGTCGAGGATCTGAAGGGAGCCGCAATTTATGAAGTTGTCTGGGCTGGGCAGACGTATGTTTATAGGAATGATAATTTTTCACGGGATTTTCTTATCCGCTGGAGCCCAGAAACTAATTCTTTCCATCTGACCCATGGAGAAGTAGGCATTAGTTTGTGGGATGTCTAAAAGATCTCAGGGGTTCCAATTTTGGGTGATATTTATGACGAATTCATCCCTCCAAATGGAACCTTGAATGTTCCAGAGAAGACTCCGGATTTGGTTCGAGAGTTATTGAAGATTTATCATAATCTCAAAATCTCAAAGACTTCAAAGACTCATTCTAGAAGGGATGTTCATCTAGAGGAATGGATGGATGTGTTTCTCAAGAAGAAGATGGAAAAGGGGCACTCATGTACTCGTCCTACTAGTTGCCCTAGAGAGGATAAGAGAGGTGCTCCTGGCACATTCTGGTCGACTCTGGAAGAAGGAGATTTTGAGAAATGGGGGTATGAAGTGAATCATAAAATCCCAGAGAAGACCCATATTGAAGGATTTTTAGCCTTATGGCTCAGTGTCTATCTTTTTCCAGTCAGAGATTCGAAGGGAGGCGTCAGGACAGGGACCTTAGTTATTGCAGCCAAGTTGGCTGAGAGAAAGATAGTGGGGTTGGATACCCCAATTTTGGAAAATATTCACAGAAGATTACTCCATGTCTATATGTTTAAGTCTCCTTTGAGATTAGTGGGACCATTCCATGTTTTATGGGGATGGATCGCCACTCACTTCTAGACATATGTTGTTCAGAACGGAATACAGATTCCTGGAAGTTCTTTCAGGCCATCTGTTCAGGCCTTTTCTGGAGTTTTTCCTTTGTCCCTCAATGCCTATGATATTAGGCCATGGTTGGGTATGCATAAGGATTTCCACTTCTTTCCCTATGGAAATCTGTCGACAGGGCGATTTGTTGATGATGGATCAGCTAGCTTGGAACAGAGGTCTTACATGATGGCCTATATAGATGGTGTACTGGCCACCAGAATTGATGGGGAAATTATATGTGAGGCCTATGATCCATATCGATTTGCACGCCAATTCAAGTGTCTCCAGACAACTGTTGTATCTCCTCCAGTGCATGTCAGGTCAGAGAAGCATCCAATAGTTGCTCGACAACTATGCTTGCTAATGGATATGGAAAGGACTGGGGCAGTTTTTGACTTACCAGATGTTGAAGCGGTAAGCAATTTGGCCATATGGTATGCTGAAAACTGGGTAGCATCATATCTTGAGGCAATATTGAATAAACATGTTTATCGGGTGGAGAAGAAGAAGAGAACCATTAAGAAAGAAACAATTCAGGTGGCAGGTGATTCTTCCACTCCTGAAGCTGGTTCACCGAGTTCTTCAACTGAGGCTGATTCATCAGATTATCAGAAGATACAACATGTGCCAAAGTGGCCACATGCCGTATATAATCCTCCTATCAGGATCAAGAGAGCCACTCCATCAACTCCGGGCGAGTTACTTTATTGAGGCAATTTAATTGCTAGCAACTTTATATAGTAACAAGTTTTCATTCTCTTTTTATAATAGCAGGAGCTAGAAAGAAATTAAAATCCAAAGTTGTAGGACCCTCTTCTCAGCCTTCTAGTACACCTGCATATCTATGACCTGAGGCCATCCAGACATGGCGGGATGTATACTGCGATACTAAAACTATCTGGTTGGATCTATGTGAAGGGCTACATCTTCCTGGAATAGGGACTCTTCAGGCTCCTGTAAATATTCATTTCCAGGATAACCCTGATGAAGTAAGAGCCTATGTCAAAGAGTTGAGGACCTATATACATGCCACCAATGATTCTATCCCTATCACCAAGAGGGTGAAGGAAATGATGGATCACGGTGCCACTGATGAGGAGTGGCATGAGTACGTGGCTCCTAAAGATGTAAGTTTTCTTTACTTATTTACTATGCAACTAGATTTCAGTCAAAGCTTTGTTACTCAAGGAAATTAATTTCTTTATCCTACATCTTGAAAAGAAAGGAACTACTGAAGTTCCTTCACCACAGTATAGCCCTGGTGGTACTGCCATCGGGGCTGCTGCTGAATCTTCTCATGATTCGGGCGAGATATCTCCAGGCCAGCAGGCCATGGATGAGAAGTTGGATGTGGCTTTCCATTATCTGATTCAGGTACCTATAAGGGAGACTTCCGAAACTCCCCAAAATTCAAAGGGACAAAGGTGTCGGAGGAAGAAGTCCACAACTAAATGCTTCATCAGTAGTGGTAAGTCCTTCAGATAATCATGAGTCTTAAACCATGAAAAGATTTCTCATTTTCCTTGGGATTGCAGGGGATTATTCAATTTCCCCTCTGAGGGAGAGTATTGATCCTCCTTTGAGGACTACATAGGGTTCTGTGGGACAAAGGCAAATTCAGGCTGACTTGACTACTTCTGAAAAAGAGCCAACATCTATTCCCAATACTACTTCTGCTGCTGCTACAAGTAGAGAAGAACCTGCTTCGGGTAATTTAATAATGCTTCATTAAATGTTGAATGAAAACATCAACTAACTTCTATTATGTGATATTTTAGGTATAACACCTGCACCAGAATCATTGTCGGTAGTGGAAACTGAATCTGCCATCCTTCCTGAAGAATCTATCTAGGGTCAAGGGCCGCAGAATGAGGGTCACCAAGAAGACACATCAAATGCTCCCACTGGTGAGACTAACCAGGATTCTGAAATATCATTGGATGAAATGATGAATCATGGCATGTATTTCGAAGAATTTTTTGATCATGCTAAGTTATTGTGTGATTTAAAAGATCTTGGATGTGAGTGTTATCCTTTGTCCGGTAAATTTTCTTATAATTTACACTTCTAATCATGACTAAAAATAATATGCAGTTCCATCCAAAGAAGCTACTGAACTACCAATGCCTGAAGAGGGTGTGTACATTGATGTCAACCCTACCATTGTAGAAACATTAGCTCAAGTGGAGATAAACCTAGTAAACCCTCCTGAGACCCATCTTAAAGATCCCGTTGAAACTAGGAAAGATGGGGAGGAGTCTTCTCAAGCTGTTGATCTACTATTAGGTAATGATTGTACTGAGTTTTCAAGATAGACAACCAACTTTAATTGTTCTATGAAACTAACCATACTTTTAATTGATCAAACAGGGCTATCAACTTCAATGGCTAGATCTGGAGGTGAAGTCTCAACTTCCGCCCAAATAGTAGTAGAAGGAGAAGCAACCAGGGTCAGGGGGGAAGGAGCAGAACATGGAACTTCCTTAAGTGAATTAACCCCAGATTACATGCCCCCCTGTGATGATGATGTTGAATCAAACCCGGAGGTACTTAAGGCGCTCAGCTTTTCACGATGCAAGGTATGGAACAACATATGGAAAATCATATCTGAAGTGCCTCTTGAAGAGATTTCATCACATATTTCCCGATTGTAGTCCATGTTCATCATGCTAGGACTTGGAAGTTTTGGATATCAAGAGATCCATACCGCGGTGAAACAGGCCATCTTAATAAGGGAGCAGGAGAAAAAAGTGTCGTGAAGATCTGGCTAGGGTGAAGCTGTCAGTCAATATTAGTGAATTTGAGGTTGTGGTATCCCGAGATGAGGATGATTATGCTGCCAAGATGAAGGAGCTGAAGCATAAGATCAAAGATAAAGTCATCCAGTAGATGCACCTTCAGCAATAGTTAGATACTGTTCCTGGGGAACTTGACCAACTCAATAATTCGCTGGAGGGAGCTCAAACGAATGGTATGAAAGCCATCGTAGATTCCAAGAAAGCACTCCATCAGGCAGAAAAGAGTGAAGTTGGTCAGGTGCATGAGCTTCAAGTAGCTGCTGATGAAGATCGGGATGTTGTTCATCAAGTGAAGATTATGTTGGCAGCCTTTTGTAATTTCTTGGAAAAGAGAAGAGACTCCAATATGTGGACATCCTTCTAATCTCTTGTACACCAAATGAAAAACTTTTTCATCTACAATCATTTGTGCGTGTATTTTCCTGCTCCCTGCTTTAAATGTTTACCTAAGCCAATGGGCCTAGTAAGCATAGTTTTATTTTTACTAGGATTATTATAAATAACCCTACAAACTTTTAATATTTTAATTTCTCAATATTACCTAAATCATACAAAATGTATGTTTAGTGAGCTAGAACTTGACTTTTATTCAGAGTTCCCTTGTCTTTTGGGGGAAGTTTAAAGTCATTTACATCGGACATAAATAGGATTATGTTTAAGGTAGAAATAGCTTTGACCGAATGGGTTAAAATTGACTCAATTCCTTGACAACTAATTTGAAAACATTTTATCACACTCAAGTATGAAGGAAAACATTTAAACAATGACTTAAGAAATTTCTAATCTGAGGAATGATACGAAAAAGGGCTAAAAGGCATTAGAAGAAGTAGTTCCCAAGAATGAAGTTACCATTATTTAACAAACCCTTTAGGGGGTTGAATTATGCAGGTCCGCCTAAGGGCATTGGCTTCATAGTCAAATAATAGTATCTTTTGGATGAAAAGTATGTTATGTAGATTGTTTATGCAAGGCCGCCTAAGGGCACGTGCTTCATAGTCAGGCAAAAGAACTCTCAGAAATTTAATTCTTCTATTTCTAAAAAACCAGTGGAAGTATATGGAGATTCAAATTTTCCAAAGCATAGAGTTTGTTGTATGAAGAGAGGTACTTGAATATGGAGAAGATATTTCCAAACAATATTGTTTAAGAACTGGATGAATGTCACTCCTACGAAGGTCTGACCCAAGCGTGGAGAAGGGAAAATATAAACCATAGACTTGAATATTTTCAGATCATGAATGATTAATATGGGACAAATATGTTAAGGATGACTATTTTTGCGGATCCATACATATTTTCATTAAGACAAATAAGGAAAAAAAGGTTTTCCTCCCAAGAATGAAGTTGCTGCTATTTAAAAAACCCATTAGGGGGTTGAATTATGCATGGCTACCTAAAGGAATTGGCTGCATAGTCAAATAATAGCATCTTTTGGCTGACAGGTCCATTATGTAGACTACTTATGCAAGGTCGCCTAAGGGAGTGTGCTACATAGTTATACAAAAGAACTATCATTAATTGGACATTTTTTTACTAGAATTCAAGAAAAGGGTTTTGATGATCTGAAAATATTTAAGGTTAGGATTATGACACATAAAAAATGGGTATTGTCCAATGTATATAGAGATACACAGATCAATACTAACCATAATCATGTTGTGGCTGGGTATTGAATTGAAATATTAGACTTCACTACGTATCCCATAAGGATGGGAATCAAGCCATACGTAGTTCTTGAAATATAATTTAATGTCGTATGGGACAAAAGTATGAGAGATCTTAATTTAGGGTCATAGAGCTCGGACCATTATAAAAAAATACACAGTGTGTGTTTTCATGGAGACTTTTCAGCCAGGGGACTGAAAGTGGAATTTGGGGTTAGGCCCAAAAGACTTGGGGCTGGATTCGAGGGACACTTGAACGTTCCTACGTATCCCATAAGGATGGGAATCAAGCCCACGTAGTACTAGAAATACCCTCTGTACAGATTTGGTTCGTACAAGTGAAGGGTGAAAGGGGACTTTAATGAAATGATGGTTTGACCCAAAATAAAAGGTACGAGAATTTCCATGTATGCATGTAGTCTTTGGAATAAAACATGATTGAAAATCAATGTAAATGATGATTCCATCTCAGGTGAGGGTATCAAAGAATATTGTAGTTTGTTTTCATACAAGATAGAAAAGTTGTACAGTTTAACGTCGTATAGCAAGGATGAATGTGAACCAATGTAAATATATTGATTTTGGGGGCGGTTTCACGAATCAATATCGTATGATATAGAGGTGAACCGATGTGAAGAAATTGGTTTTGGGCTTAAACCTTGGTAGGTTGCCTACGTACCCAGCCTGGAAGGCAAGGATCAAAGTCCGCGTAGTTAAATTAAAGAATGAATTAGTGATCAAGTTTTTTTTAGGGACAACGACCTAAAAAATTATGTTGGGACTTACGCATGGTTAGTGGCCCAGAGAGGGTGTTATGGTTGAAGTTTTCTCTAATCTCACGTGAGTCATACTTGGTGTGAGAAACAAGAGGTAACAACAACCTTAACGATGCACAGTTTAATGTCATGTAGGACATATGAAGGGACTGTGCAGTTTAAAGTCTTGTAGTTAGGACTATTGGTGCTACACAGTTTAGTGTAATGTAGCAGGGACAAAATACAGTTTAACGTCATGTAGGACGTATTAAGGGATTTCTATACAGTTTAGCATCATGTAGTTAGGATGATGGGGACAATACAGTTTAATGTCATGTTGGACAAAAAGAGGACTGTGCAGTTTAATTTCATACAGTAAGGACAAAATAGGACACATTTTAACATCATGTTGGATGTATTAGGGAATTTTTCACAGTTTAACGTCATGTTGGACGAAAAAAGGATGATATAGTTTAGCGTCATGTTGGAAGAAAGTGCGAATAGTTTAAGGTCATATGCATGGACTGTTGGTTATACAGTTTAACGTCTTGCTGGACGTAAGGGACTTCTGTAAAGTTTAGCGTCATGTAGTCTGGACGTCACTGTTTAACATCATGTTGGACGTAAGTGGCAATAGTTTAAATTCATATGCATGGACCCTTTATGGTGTAGTTTAACGTCGTGCTGGACATAAGGGACATGAAAATAGTTTAAGGTCATATGCATGGACCGTTGATGGTGTATTTTGTGTTTATACAAAATACTTCTTCAGAAATATGGCATTGGTTGAATTAGTGATGAGTTCTCCATCCATTGAGATTAATGAATATGATCCATTGGAATAGACCATATGTATTGAATAAAGTACTTCCCATTTTGGTTCAAGCTTAGGAGGTTTCTTTCCTGGTATCATTAGAGTTCGGAGAACTAATACCAATTCTCCCTGAAAGAATGAACGAAGATGAAATTTTTTGCTGAAAGATCGTGCTATTCGATTCTGATAAACTTCCAAGTGGTGTAGTGTGCACAATATTTTCTCATCTAATTGTTCCAATTCATCCAATCACTTTTGAGATTGTTCATCTGTATATGACAAATCACAAATGGCTACTCTGAGTGAAGGTAATTGAATCTCAATTGGTGAGACTGCTTTCATTCCATATACCAATGAATATAGAGTTGATTGTGTTGTAGTGCGGGTGGTAGTTCGATAAGCCCATAAAGCATGAAAGAGTTTATCAAGCCATGACTTCTTATCTTTATCCACCATCTTTTGTAGTATGTTTGAAAGAGTCTTCTTTAAGGCTTCTATCTGGCCATTGGCCGCTGCATGATACCTAGATGAATGATTAGATTTGATGTTGTATTCTTGATACAACTTCTTCACCTCAGATGAACAGAAGTTGGTGACATTGTCCATCAATATGGTATGAGGGACACCAAATCTGGTAATGATGTTATACTTTATGAAGCTAGCAATGCTTTTAGAACTAACTTCTTTGAGAGGTATTGCCTCTGCCCATTTGGAAAAGAAGTCAGTAGTAGTAAGAATATACTTAAACTTCTTGGTCGTAGCTGAAGGGTAAGGTCCCACCACATCCATTCCCCATGTGGAAAATGGCCACGATTATTTATCTGTATGAAGCAACCTTGGAAGTTGATGCATTGGAAGTTGATGCATCTTGTATTGGGATAGGAGTTGGAAATATTCCTGGCTTTGGAAGATTAGACCGATTAGATCCATTTAATTGTTGAGAGGATGAATATGGAACCCCCAACTGATACTCTAGAATAACTATGCCAGGACTGCATTTTCTATTGGTGGAATAACTTTCTTGTTCTTATTGAGATTGTTGAAGGGCTCTTCCACGAGTTTCAACTGCATACACAGTTCTAGCAGGGGTAGAATTGGAATAGTGGCTTCTAAAAGATCCACATCTTCCCCTGTATCCTAAGCCTCTGGAAATTCCTCTGATTCCTCTATTCGATATAGGGAATTAGGGCTCATCAAAATCGAAACTGCGACTGGCATATGGATCTATTAATTGAATCATATTAACAGAACCGAAAATCAACTCTTCATCCGATGAAGACTCTTCCTGATTAGCATGTTTAGGCTGTGCCATTTGGTGGGGCGGTGCCCATTGCTTTGAAGTATATGGCATGAAATCTACCAGAGTTAAAGACAACGTAGGCTTTGACACAATTTCATCTTCCTCTTATTGCTTTTCTTTCTTTGAACTATGCCTCCCTTTTAAGGATTTACCCTCTGAAGAGGATTTTGTTGTGGCATACATAGCAGAAGATGCAATTGGTTTCTTCAATTGTGTTTGAAAATTGGCATGAGTTCGGTTGATCATTTTCCTGACCATCCAATCATCATATTTCTGCGCATTTTTTCTTTTGACTTCTTTCCATTTTCCTTCTTCCTCTGGAACTGTAGCAGTAACACATGCTACTTGGGATGAAGAGCCTTTTAGTTTGACTTATCCTGAGTCGACCATCTTTTGCAGGAGGTCTTTGAAGAAAAAACACTTCTGGATGGGATGCCCCAACATTTGATGAAAGGGGAAATAATTGGGACGGTCTTCATCTCCTTCCTTGTTTGGCCTTTTGGGCCTTGGCAACTGAACCAAATTATTTTCCAGAGCCGAAATGAAGTATCCAGGAACTTGTTCATTTCGAAAGGAGTAAACTTTGCTCTTAATATCCTCAAATTGTTTCCATCTTTGATCTCTTTGATCATATTAACGAAACAGCCTTTTTTATTGGCACTCAGGAGGTGGAGCCCTTTGAGAAGATGAAGGTTTTGAAGTAGAAGCAGGTACAAGTGCTTGTTTAAGCATAATTGTAGTAGTTTCTGCTTTACCCATTCTCCTTCCTGGAGCTGATTGAATTATACGAGCTTTAGCCTTAGTATGTATAAGGGAATATTCAATCTAATGAGTGATTTAAGTAAGGTCTCGAAACCCTCATGTGTATTTTATAGGGATCAACGGCGTGCGTAATTCATCACATAGATTTTCCACACATATTGGAAACAGTTCTTCTTGAGGGAGTGATAAGCTTAGGGAATATGTTAATCCCTTAGAGCGAGAAATGAAATTTGAAACCCTTTCATTCTCCCTTTGCTTATAGTTTTTAAGATCAAAAACTGTTGTCTTTGGAAAATTTGAGTTGAACTGAAGAAGGAATTGTTGACGGAGATCTTCCCATCCGGTAATTGACCGGGATTGCAAGCTTGTATACCAAACAAAAGCTCGTCCTTGAAAGGTTTTCATGAAGCATATGAGTTTCACTGCTTCTTACTATTCTGGAGTTCCCATCATAGGATCACAACAAGACATGTAATGCGTCAAATGCTGTTCAGGATCACCTGATCCATTGAAAATAGGGAATACAGGGTTCCCAAAACTTGATGGGGGATGGATTGAATCTACCCATTCAGGGTAAGATCTCTTTTCTGGTTGAACCTGTGCACGCTTCCCTTTCATAGTATCTAACTGAGCTGTTAATGACTCAATGGTAGTTATTAACTTTTGAGAAATGTCTGGTTGAACTTGGACTTGGGAAGGTGCAATAATTGGAGTCTGGACAGGTATGGTGGCTGGTATTGCAACTGATGGTATTACCACCGATTGTTGTTGCACTTGGCCCATAGGATTGGACCTGTGAGGGTGTACTGATAGAGGAGGATATTATTGATCCATCTCAGTAACTGCAACAAACTCCCTTGGTTGACTGACTCCAGCATGCTTAGGAAGAAGACTACCCGTAAGTAGTTCTGCATTCATCTTCCTTAACTCATTCATTTCTTCCTCTTGTCGCACAAATCTTTGATCCAGTGAGAGCGATTGGCCTTCTCCAGAGGAAGGATATGTAACCTGATTCTTTCCCCTCCCTTTGTTGGATCCCTTTCAGAGAGGGGGAAGTGGGTTACTTGAAGGATTACCTAGGTTATGATTAATCCTTTGATTTTGTGTATGCACACCTTCTTCATTTGTGTCTATGCGTACAACTTCTTGAGTATGAACCTCTTCATCTGAGTCTCCTGAGTGAGCCTCATGTTCTGGAGGATCAACAACAATGAAATTAATGACATTAATTGATGCATAATGCATCACATCCCTTCTATCAACATTTCTGTGATATTGTCTTCTTCCATGTCTTTCATGAGACATTGCTTTTTGTTGATTCGATCCCTCAGGAACTTCTTGACGAACTGTAATTTGGAGGGAATATTTTGATAATTTGTATCTTCGTTCCTCTTGAGGCTTCTTCCCCAATCGAGAGAAGACCGACTTTCTCTGAGGGAGGGATTGAGGATTTAAAAAAGTCCCATGTCTGGTGGACTGGGATTGTTCTTGCTGTATTTTCTCAACTCCTCAAATCCTATTTGTTGATTTTGAGGGTTGAGTTGAAAGAGTCCCCAGTCTGGAAAGCTGAGGTGGCTCTTGACATGCTATATCTGAGACTTTTTTTTAAAGCTCTCCTGATCTTGCGGACCTTAGTCCAGAAATTAGCTGGATGCATCAACCTGCATCCACTTTTATCACTAGGCTCAAAAGACCATTGTATGATTTCTGACACTTTTTTCACATGGTGATGTGCTTTCTCCAAATGATAGGATTGTTCAATATTCTCGTTTGCTTGATGCATGAGTAATTAAACAAATTTTTCTCTATATTCTTGATTTTGAGAAGAAATAGTTGAGGCCGGTTCTTGGGAAAGCTTTTGATTACAAGCAAAACCCATTGACTGTGGCCGGCCACAGGCAATAACATTGCATGAGACTATTTTCGGCGGGCTTTGCTGACTAGAGAGCACAGAGAAATGTAGATCTCCATGAACACCCCATCCTCTGACATGAATACCAGATGGGGCATTGGAAATTAATTGGCACAATCTTTTTAGTGCGCCAAGGCATGAATGTTGAAGGGATCTCTGCTGCTTTTCAGCCTTTGTATATCGAGAGACTGATAGAGATTCCAAATCAATCTGACGTTGTAACCCTTCTATTATCTTAACATGATTTTCATATTCATCATAAGATAATACTTTCTTTTTCAACTGAAAAAGAGTTTTATATATGTTGAGATGAATATCATGAATTCTATCTTCCGTCAACATCTCTGGAATGTCATACTGAGAGTCATCGAGAGGCCAAAACATGACTGGCACTTCACCTTTCACCAGTTTTTTTCTCATGTTCAGCATTTCCTCTTTATCATTTAATGAAGATTATTCTACATGTTTATACTAGAGCTGGTTCTTTCTAGTTGCTTCATTGGATTCAACAAGAATAATAGAGAATCCATTTATCAAACTGGAAGATGAATGACCCAGGGGTGGTTCGGAGAATGACCTACACCCTGGGCTATCTTTTGATTGAGAAAGTATTTCACCTACTGAGGGTAAAGCATCAGACAAGACTGGCTTTACTTTTTCAAGTGCCTCAAGATAAGAGGGCTTTCTCTTTACTGCATTGTCTTCTGAATAATTTTCCAGACAATGCAAATTACTACTACGGAGAGGACTTTCGCAGCTAAATTCATCATCATGGGGAGGACCACCATGGTGGGTTACAGAAAAAGATGAAACACTTTTCTCCTTGGTCTTCTGACCACACAGAGGGTTCTTGTGGCTATCATATGAATATGAAACTTCAAGATTGACCAAATTGTCACGAAGCAAGCCTTCGTGAGAAAGTGTATGGTGCAGACCTTAAGAATTAATGTTCCCACTATTGGGAACTGAGAGTGCAGAATCTTGAGTTGCAAAAGATAGTTGTCTGAGTGCATCAAGAGCTCCAGCATAGAGTAAGACCTTGTTACAGATTGGCCCTTGATTTCTTGATTGTGCTGGGTGGGTCTTCTTCTTAGATTCCTTCTTACTCAATTTGGTAGGTGTGTGTGCCTACTCAGGAGAAATGATCAAGTTAGTCTGATTATCTCCGCTCAAATTAGGTGTATGTGCCTGACTTGGTTGTCCATATGATATGGGGGAATACGTCCCACAACCCTCTTGGACTAGAACAGATGTGTGTGTCTGTTCCGAAGTGAACTTTTTATGTGTCACTCCACTGGTAGGGATAGATTTATGTGTCTTTCCCTGAGATGTTGCTGAAGCTGTTATAATATCCTAGCAGGCATCCAGAATATGAGCAGGGATTTTCTTCTGCTCTTTCACCATTGATGGAATATGCTTGGTGACTTCATCTACCGGAACGGGGATATACGTCCATTTCGTGCTTGGAGTAGGTGTGTGTTTCTGCTCCTGTCCTCCTTTTCATGTCAATGAATCCTAATAGTACTCAAGTGTGGGGGCAGAGAGTTGAGTCCACCTCCTGTTTTTTTCCGGAGCTTTCCGACTGACTTCTCCGAATGCTTCCAAACGAGACTGTTGGTAGGCTTGATCAATACTAGTAGGTGTATGTGCTTGCTGATTGCACTTCACCGAACATGGTTGACGAGCTCCATAATATTTAGTCAGACGAGCCTACTAACTAGATGATTATTTATAAACAGGTGTATGCTCTTGTCTATAAAACTCCATCGGAATTTCCTAGCGGGGTTGGCGTGCTGCTGCCAGACGAGTCTGCTGGACAATGGAATTAAAATGGATGGGTGTATGTGCCCGCTCATTTCTTACCACCAAGTTAGGTTGGTGGACTTCTCCAGAGATGGCAGAGATGAGAACCTACTCACTATTGACCAGATTTTGCCTCTGGCGATTCGTCTTGCCTTCTCGGGTTCGAGGAACCTGAGCCGAATGCCTGGACTTGATATCCTCATCATGTTGAGGGCGCACTGCCACACGAGTCTGGCGACGATTGTTCATGGGAGCCCTCGAGAAGGACTCATGTCTCCTTGAATTAAGGCCCTGAGGGACCTGCTCATTCACCTCCTCAGAATATGGGAGTGAATGTTGATTGTGTTCCGGGGATAACGACCCGAAACGGTTGGAGACGATGGTTAGCACCGCCTGATTCTTGATCGCTGGTCGTCGCTATCCGGACGACCAGGTTGAATTGTTCACTTGGAGGGCTTGTCGAGCAGCTTCCAGAGTTGGAATGGTATCGTGTTGACGGTACTCCTTAACCAGCTCATTTGATACCCAGTGTTGAAGACGCTGAGTAGGTGATGTAATCCTTAGAGTGGATGACGATCCAGCAAGAGTAGAAGCAGTGGAATTTGCAGTATAAGTTTTCACAGCAGACGTATTCACGGGTGTGAACTTAAGAGAATCAATTTTGGAAATGCAGAAGATCTTGAAAACGAGTGCATGTTTGATATAACATACATAATCAAGATAAGTTTAGCCACTACATCTTTTGGATGAGCAAATATTTTATTGATTGCTTTGTTGGACCTCTCATTGATTTTAAATAGGGGCCTAACAAATAAGCAAAGCATCATTTTAACTTGGTTAAGGATTCACGTCGGGTTCACCATTTTTTGTTTCCTCAAGAATTGGGGATGATCTCATTGATTTAATATTCAAACATTACAAGAGGTTTCTAATGGGTTTGTTCATAGAACCAGAAACATCCAATGATTCTATATCCATTTTAACCTACTTTCCAATGGTAGGCGCTCATTAGTTGTGGACTGATGAGGCTTAGAAATTTTCATTCGTCGAGAGTATGGGAGGTCGGACTCATCACACCTTTATTAGGGGAACTATTGTCTACTCCGGGACTCTCTTTATAGATTTAAGTTAAGTTCGTGAATCCTTATTACAATACCAGGTATAAAATGAGCTTTCCTTTAGATCTGAAAATCAATGATTAAATATGTAAGAAATTTAGAGAATCTTTTGTATGTATTCGAGGTTCTTCATAGATAGAGAATCATCTGTATTTGTTAGAGATTCTTAGTCAATGGTACCCTAAAATACATAAAATTCTCTTGGTCATTATGATGACCATACTGGTTTTAAATCCACTCAGTGGGGCACTTGAAATTTATTGTCATTCAAAAGGAAATGAATTATTTCAAAGTTGGGATCGTACCCACAGATGGGCTACCTACGTATCCTTTTTTTAGAAAAGGAATCAGAACCCACGTAGTTCGAGTAAGGGAGTATGAATTTTATTATTTATGGCTCAAAAAAAGATATCATAATTACTTTTACACTCTAAGCTCACGTGATTCATGCTCAGTGTGAGAAACAAGAGGTATTGGTAAAACCAGACAATTGTTCCATGAAAGATGTAATCATAAGAAATGATGTGGGGCTTATGTATGTATAGATGCCCAAATAGATGAAGATTAAGATTTAATTCAGGGAAGAAATCCAAGAACAGGGTCCATAAAGGTATATGTACTTTATGGAGATTTGGATACTCTAATCTTGGAGCTTACTCCTAAGGAAGATTCCCAAGTTAGGAGGGGACCTATGATTGGGTTTTACACCTGATAAGGAAGCCCAGATCAAAAGTAAATTAAGACTGGTTAAGAGAAATTAAGACTGGGGATTACCCTCGAGAACGAGGCCCAGTTTAAGGGACTTGAAAAATTAAGGGACTTGGGGCTTACTCCTAAAGAGGATGCCCATATTTGAGATTGGGGATTACTCCTGAAAAGGAAACCCAGGTTAAGAGAATTATGGTTGGGGCTTACTCATGAGGAGGATTCCCATATTTGTGAACTTTAAGACTGGGGATTACTCCTAAGGAGGATGCCCAGATTAGGGGACTTGGGGCTTACTCCTGAGGAAGATTCCCAAATTAATGAGGACTTGGGGCTTACTCCTAAGTAGGATACCCAAATTAATAAGAATTTGGACTGGGGCTTACTCCTGAAAAGGGGGCCCAGGTTAAGGGAAATTATGACTGGTGCTTACTCCCGAGAAGGAGGCCCAGTTTAAGGGACTTGAAAAATTAAGGGTCTTGGGGCTTACTCCTAAAGAGGATTCCCATATTTGAGACTGGGGCTTACTTTTGAAAAGGAATCCTAGGTTAAGAGAATTATGATTGGGGCTTACTCTTGAGAAGGATGCCCATATTTGGGAACTTTAAGACTGGGGCTTACTCCCAAGGAGGATTCCCATATTAGCGTACTTGGGGATTACTCCTGAGGAAGATGCCCAAATTAATGAGTACATGGGGCTTACTCCTAAGGAGGATGCCCAAATTAATGAGAATTTGGACTGGGGCTTACTCCTGAAAAGGAGGCCCATGAATAGGGTTCTCTCATATTAAAGGATGAGGTTGAATGAATGAAATCTCTATCTTTAGTGACATAAAGATGTGTAAATCACTAGGTTTTGAGAGATGTTCCACGGAATTCTTTTCAGATAAGGAATTCAATCAAGAAAACATGCCATAAATGGATTTGAAGAGTGTCTTGAAGACTAAATCTTGAATAGGAAAGGTGGAATGGAATAAGAAAGGTGAAATGGGCAGGAAGGGCACCCAAAAATAGAAGGGCGCGCAAGTCCTGGGGGGTCGCGCAAGAACTGCATGGGCACGCAAGTCTTGGTCACTCAAGTATACTTGCACGACACATATATACTTGGGCGATCCTTGACCAGAAGAGTAATACTTGGAGATCCTTCACCAAATCCTTTAGAATTATCCCGAGGTACTTCCAGAAGAGTGGTGTGCAAGTTGAAATTTGTAGGTAAGGAGGCGTGCAAGTGTTTCCATTTCTCTTAAGGGTAAAACACTTCAGCGCTCAAGTGTTAGTGAATTATAACACTTAGACCTTATTAATCTTGTTTAGACCTTCCATTCTAAGTAATGAATTACCTTATAAGTGTTCGGAAGACTTGAAGAAGAGACTTGGGCATTCAGATATCTGTATCTGAATTCTGGAAAATATCCTCCTCAAGTGGGGGCCCACTTGGGGTACTTATAGGCTGGAGAAGACCCTGGTCGATTTTCAAATAGGGCACGCAAGTCATCTGCATGACCATTTGGGAGGCGCACAGGTATACTTGTGTGACCATGCTGGAACTTGCGTGACCTATGGGAAATGTTTTCCTTGTTCATCCCTTTCTCTTTTTTTGATGTTTATTCAAAGGAAGAATCTTCTTTTTTTGAGGTATTTACCTTTTCATTTCGTTTAGACTCTGTGATGAAAAGGGAGCATCAACATTGTTTTATCTGCTAAAGTAAGGATGGATCAAGATTTTTTGTTAAAAAGAAGTGTGGTTGAGACTGAGATATACCAACAAATAATAGAAGTTGTGGAAATATTTAACATGATAGAGTCACTCAATTCTCTAATGGAAGCATCAGTTGAGGTGAAGAAGAACCCTAGTTTGGAAAGGATTGAAGTACATAATCCTGCAGATTCATGTTCAGTGGATTCCTAGTACAGGTTTCCCAGCTATTTTGATGTTGATGATGCTCAGAAGCCCTTAGTGAAATAAATGGACCTTTCAAATGAGATTCAACTAAAACCAATCATAGCTAAAGAAGTTATATCTACTAAGGATTTAGAACCTATCTCTATTCCTAGATTCGATCAAGTAACCCCCAGTTATGTAATCCATGATGATCTGAAAGTTTTTAGAGAAAATATCTTGCTTGGATTTGGAAAGCTCATAAAGTCACAGCCTACCCCTGTGACTAACCTTAGTGAAAGACATGCTTCACTTATTTTATAAAATTTGATATGGCAGACTCAACCTAATATGCTTCATGATATTTAATAATCCAAAATTGAAAACAAATAGTTAAGTGATGAGGTTAAAGATTTAAAATATTTGGTTGAAGAACTGAAGCTAAATGTCCAAGATTCTCCTGCCTTAGATTAGGTAGTTAGTTTGGGTGAAGATGATGTATCCATGATTTCAAAAAGGGTTATAGTTGATATTAAACCTAATTTTATTTCAGTAGTTGAAGAAATTTTCAATAACAAAACCGAGATAGAAAATCAAATGCGTGGACTTGTGGATGAAATTAATCAACTGGCATATGAGTATAAAGGATCTTTAGAAATTGTTCTTAAAAGTCTTAATGGTCTGTCCTCGGCTTCTCAGGATCCATCTATTTCTACTCATCCATCTGAACCTTTGGATAGTGAAATGATGAAATCAGTAATTCAATAATAACTTTATTCTTTGAACAGTGGAACTGATCAAGAGAGTCTCTCAAAAGTTGTGAATAATAGTGATCATGTGCATGACATGGTAAGGATTTATTCTAAGGAAGCATAAAATTATCAAGAAGAAATCTATTGAAATTGGATTATTTCTTTAAGAGGATCTATTCTAAGCATGATTTGACATGTTATTTCAAATATTTAGTGGAGAATTTGAAGCTACCTCTAGTGACTCAAGATTTTAAGGACAAAGTTCAGAAGTTAAAGGAATTCGCACCTACTCTTGAAAATTTTATGTAAAATAATGATGATTTTGAGAAGGCTTTGGAGTATGGTGGTGAAATCATCAAGGATTTCATAAACCTGTTGAATCCTTACTTTCATGTTCATAGCACATCCATCATTTCTCCTACAACTCCTTCTCTGAGAGATGTCCTATATTCTTCTAACACTCCTTCTTCCTCTATCTCTTTTGCACCTATAACCATGACCCCTGCTTAGGATCTAAGCCAGATCAGACCAATCATTACTAATCATCCTTTATATCATTCTCCATCCAAACCAAGCCTTGTACCTTCTAATTTTATGATATGCCTCTCCCTTCCCTCTCTCTTGTATTTGTCTCTTCCACAACTACCACTTCTATACCTACTTCCTCTCCTCCTACTGTCTCTGACAAGGATAAAGGGAAGGATGCAGAATCTGAAGAGAATTGAAGAATGATTTTTGATAGGGCTATGATGTATTTTCTTTTTTCTGATTGTACTGTATTGATGTATTCAATGACTTGTACTCTCACTTTTATTCAATGAAATATGTTATCTCTTTTATTCAATTATTGATTTCATTTAGTGAATTTTTTTCTTACTTTATTTTTTATAATTCCAAAAGGGTGAGAAGAACTATCATTTATGCTATTTTTATATATATTCTCAAATATTATAATGTATTGCCTTTATTTTATGTCTTAATCTCATACAATTTGTTTGATATGTTAAGAAAACTATTTATTACTTTCTAAAGTGCATGGATTGTAAATTCCATGATTTATGATCAACAAAAAGGGGAAGATTATTAGACTCCTCACTATTAGAAATTCAGGCTATAGACACGGTTTAAAACTGTGGCTATAGGTCCTCAAACCATGGCTATAGTTAATAGCCGCAGTTTGAGAAACGGTGGCTACGTTTGGCATGGATATAGGCCTAGACTTATAGCCACGGTTTTGAACTGTGGCTATAGGTCTAGAGCCACGGTTCAAACTGTGGATATAGTTATACAGCCAGGGTTAAAACTGTGGTAATATCTCTATAGAAACGGTTTAGAACCGTTGTTATACTAGAGGCGCGACATAATTTATTGCCATGGTTAGAAACTGTGAAATTAGACCTATAGACATGGTTTCTAACCATGGATATAGGGTCTAAAAAACCATAAAAAATATCCCCCACCCCCTGCACATCCCCCCTACAATAGCCCCCCCCCCCCCCCTTCAGACCCCTCCCTCCTGGACACTGGACAACCCCACTCTACATAACCCCCCCTCCCTTGGACAACCCCCTCCCCCTGGACAGTCCCCCTGGATAGCCCCCTGGACAGCCCCCCTGAAAATCCCCCCTCCTGGATAGACCCTAGACACCCCCCCCAGACAGACCCTAGACACCTCCCCTTAGACCCTGTACACCCCCCAGACAGACCTTGGACACCCCCCAGACAGACCCTGGACACCCCCCGGACAGACCCTGGACACCCCCCCCCCTCGGATAGACCCTGGACACCCCCCCAAAAAGACCCAAGACACCCCCCTCCCCCCCCCCAGACCCTTGACAGATCCCCCTGGACAGCCACCCCCCCACCCTCCTAGACAGACCCTGGAACCCCCCCCCCCCCCCAGACCCTGGACACCCCCCCCAAACCCTGGACAAATCCCACTGGACAGCCTAGACCTCCACTCCCCTAGATAGCCACCCCCACCCTCCTGGACAGACCCTGGAACCCCCCCCCCAGAACCTAGACACCCCCCAAACCCCCCAGTCGTTCCCCCCCCCCACCTGTTTCCCCTCCCCCTGCCCCTGCTAGCCCCCACTTGCACCCCCCTACCAACCCCCACTTGCACCCCCTACCAGCCCCCACTTGCACCCCGCTACCAGTCCCCTCCCCCTGCAAGTTTCCCCCTGCCCCCTTTCAGTCCCCTCCAAATTAAATTATACATGAAATATACTTACATAATAAGAATTAAACAAATCCAAATATAAAAAAACGCATAACTTCACTTACACGAGTCTCCTTATAAGACAAACTATCAAAGAAGTCTGGAACTAGCTCAAAAGTACCTACAACACAAGGTAGAACATAGTAGTTCTCATCCCCTAAAATTATGGTAAAATAAAACATCTTATAATATTCACAAAGAATATAACTCAATTAACAAGAATAGTGTATCCCCCTACTGGACCCCCCTGGATAGCACCCCCCCCCCCTACTGGACCCCCCTTGCACCACCCCTGTTGGACACCCCCCCACCCCACCCTTGCACCAATGCTGGACACCCCCCCCCTTCCACCCCTTCTGGACACCCCCCCTTTCACCCCTGGACAACATCCACCCCCCCCCCACACACACACACACACACTCACACACATCCCTTGAACCCCTTGCACACACACCCTTGCACCCCCCCCCCCCCCTTCAAACCCCTTTCCCCCTGCTGGACCCCCTAGATAGAATCCCCCCACCCCCTGCTGGACCCCCCCTGGATAGCATCCCCAGCCCCCTGGATTGAAACCCCCCTGCACATCCCTTGCACATATCCTAAGGGATCCTTAGTTAAGCAGATTGACCAAGCAGGTGAGCTTCAGGCTTTTTCCTTAGATGTACCTACCAAATCATAACCTGTAGAGGATGATTTACCTAGTGTTGAGAGATTTGTTTCTCTAGTGTCTTCATATTTTTTTATCCATATTATATTTATAATATTTTATAGAAATACTTCTTTTAGATTCTAGTGGAATTTTGAGTTATCAAGAACCTCCTATTGTTGCATCTTCATCTAGTGCTCCACCTCCCTCAGCTATATTTAATGCTGATTTGATCTAGTATATAGTCAAATAGTATCTCCATGTTATTATAGGTGATGTGCATTCATCTCATCATGATTAATTGATTCAGATTCTGTAGAATGGGTTTTCAAGGAATAGGTTGACTAGTTTAAAGTGATGAAAAATCTACTCAAGCTATTCATAGAGGAGAATATTTCTTTAGTAGTATGGAGATATGAGGAAATATTATTATAGACTTTTTCAATATTATGAATCATTTCTTATATATATCCAATACTCTAGTGGCTTCCGGATGGAAGTCAAAAGTGCAACTGTAAAGTGGAATCCAAATTCTGCACTGCTATAGGGGTCAAAGTTGATATAGTTTTTGAAAATTCGGATCGGGGGCCTTCGGCCCCCAAACCCCCAGCGTAGGGGCGCTTTTCCCCTATAACCCCCAACAAACTCACCACGGAGCTCGACCCGCAACAGTTGTGGGCCACAAGCATTCAGCCCAACCAGATCAGG
Organism: Viscum album; assembly: GCA_963277665.1. NCBI lineage: Eukaryota > Viridiplantae > Streptophyta > Magnoliopsida > Santalales > Viscaceae > Viscum > Viscum album. The sequence continues at coordinate 222,977,815 of OY728147.1, forward strand.
CTATACCAGTCCAACAAATCTCCCTTTTTTCATCCCTTGATGAGAAGGAGGTTAAGAGTTCCCTATTTTCTCTAAATCTTGAGAGTGTGGTTGGTTCTGATGGGTTTAAAAATTAATTCTTTATGTTCTACTAGGACATAGTTCATGATGAGCTCCTTAACGCTATGAGGGAGTTCTTTAACCATTCCTCAATGCCCTATGGAATCAACTCCAATTTTATTGCCTTGATCCCAAATAAGGAAAATGTTGTGGATGGAAAGGATTTCAGACCTATTGCTACTGGCAGTACCTTTCCAAAAATCATTAGCAAAATTATTTCTATGAGGTTAGGTCCCATTTCTCGTGGGTTTATCTCTTCAAATAATCCCCCCGAACAGCCCTTGGACACCCCCTAGATATCCCCCATAGACACCCCACATGCACCATGCCCCCTGCCCTATAGACCCCCACAACCCCCCCCCCCCAGACATCCCTTGGACACCCCACCTTCACCCTGCCCTGTAGACCCCCTCCCCCCCGGACATCCCTTAGACACTCCCCCTGGAAAACCTATCCTAGACACCGCACCTTCACCCTCCCCCTTCCTTGCAGACCCCCCCCCCCCCCCCCAGCACCCCCCTGGACTGCCCTTGGACACCCCACCTAGATAACCCCTCCTAGATAATTCTATATCCATCAGTACCTTCACTTCATTATGAAAGAATTCTAAATGAACAATGCCTTGAAACTTTTCCAAGAATAGTCTTTGTCTGGCTTAGTCTGAATAATAGACTTCCAACGCTTATAACTCAGACCCTCTAGTAGGATAGTTACAAAAATAACCTTAAGAGACTCATAAATCTAAAGCTGGATAAAAATATCCTCAAACTTCCATACCAAAACCAATTCCTCCTAAGAATCTTGTTACCCAAGAATTATTGTGGGGATACCATCTTGATTCTCGGGTTCCTAGGTGTGCCTTCAAGATCGATTTATTCAAGGATTTTGATTCGGTCAGGTGGGAATTCTTATGGGATGCTTTGGATCTGCTCGGCTTTCTGACTAGGTTCTTGTCTTGGGTTAAAAGATGCATCTCTACCCCAATGTTCTCTGTGAACATTAATGGCAGTTTACATGGCTACTTTTCGGGGGAAAAGAGGGCTCAGGAAAGGGGATTCTCTTTCACCTTTCCTTTATGTGATTTTCATGGAGGTTTTCTCACTCATCCTAGAATGAAGGAGGTTGGGGGCTGGTGTAGTGGCTGTTGCAGCCTTGAGTGGCTAGTGCGGTCGGGAAGGCAGGCAGCTGGGGGATGGAAGGGGGCTGGTGTGGGCTGGTATAGGTGGCAGGGGGCTAGTGTGGGCTGGATTGTAGGTGGCTGGGGACTGTTGGGCATGTGGTAGGGGCTGGTGTGGGTTGGTATGTAGGAGGCTGGGGGATGGTGAGGGCTGGAACTGGTGGATGGGGTTGTTTTGCAGGTGGTAGAGGGCTGGCATGATTGTTTTGTAGGAGACTGAGGGTGGTGGCTGGTGCGGGGTGGATTGTAGGTGGAAGGTGGTTGGAATGCTGGTAGAAGGGGGCTAGTTGCAGGTGCTGGGGGGATGGTGTGGGCTGATTCAAAGGTGGAAGGGGGGGCTGTTGCGGGCTGGAATTCTTGTGGCAGGGGATTAAATAAAGGTGGAAGGGGGTTCATGTGGGATGGATGTGGCTGGAGCAGGGACAAATCACGACATTACCGTGGCGTGACCGCAGCGTGACCGCGGTGTGTTGGACCGGTCCAGTGACATCTGCGAGGTAGCATCTTCCGGACAGGAGCGAAAGGAGCGGGAAGAGGTGGGGCAACATTCAAGTCGTCGCCCCACCGGCAGAAATTGTGATTATTCAGTCTCAACATTGATCACAAGACTCATGGAATACTATCACTGTGAACCATCATGGGGTGTCGTCCTGAAGCAGGGAAAAATCATGGAATTACCGCGGTGTGATCGAGGCATGACCGTGGCGTGTTGGCCTGGTCCAACGACATCCACGGGGCTACATATTCCGGCTAGGAGCAAAGGGAACAGAAGAAGATAGGGCAACATTCCGTTCGTCGCCCCGCCGGCAGAAATTGTGATTAGTCAGTCTCAACTTTGATCACAAGACTCATTGAATACTATCACTATTAACTAACATGGGGTGTCATCCTGGAGCAGGGCCAAATCATGGTGTGACCATGGTGTGATCGCGGTGTGACAGCGACGTGACCGCGGCGTGACCGCGGTGTGTTGGCTCGGTCCGGCAACATCTATGGGGAAGCATCTTCCGGCCAGGAGCGAAGGGAGCGGGAGGAGGCAGGGCAACATTCTGATCATCGCCCCACTGGAAAAAATTGTGATTAGTTAGTCTCAACATTGATCACAAGACTCATGGAATACTATCACTGCGAACCTCCGCGGGGTGTCATCCTGGAGCAGGGCCAAGTCACGGCATTACCGCAGCGTGACGGCAGCTTGATTACGGCGTGACCGCGACGTGTTGGCCCAGTCCAGTGACATCCACGGGGTAGCATCTTTCATTCTAGAGTGAAGGGAGCGGGAGGAGGCGGGGAAACATTCTGGTTGTCGTCCCGCCAGCAGAAATTGTGATTAGTCAGTCTCAACATTGATCACAAGACTCATGGAATACTATCATTGTGAACTGTCGTGGGGTGTCATCCGGGAGCAGGGCCAAATCACGGCAAGACCGCGGTGTGACCGCGTCGTGAGTGTGGCGTGACCGTGGTGTGACTGTGGCATGACCGCGGCATGACTGCGGCATGTTGGCCCAGTCCAGTGACATCTGCAGGGAAGCATCTTCCAGCCAGAAGCGAAGGGAGCGGGAGGAGGTGGGGCAACATTCCAGTCATCGCCCCATGTAGAAATTGTGATTAGTTAGTTTCAACATTGATCACAAGACTCATGGAATACTATCATTTTGAACCTCCATGGGGTTTCATCCTGGACCAGGGCCAAATCATGGCATTACCGTGGTGTGAACACGACTTGACCACGGTGTGACTGCGGCATGACCACGACGTGACTGTGGCATGACCGTGACGTGACTGCGGCGTGATCGCGGCATGAACGAGGTGTGATCACGGCATGACCACGGCGTGACTAAGGCATGACCGTAGCGTGACCATGTCATGTTGGCCCGATCCAGCGACATCTGTGGGGTAGCATCTTCCGACCAGGAGCATAGGGAGCGAGAAGAGGCAGGGCAACATTCCGACTGTCGCCCCGCTGGAAGATGATAGAACAGATCAACTATTTAATATGCTATAACAAGGGATCGCCAGAGAAGGTTGTAGTGAGCGGCACAATGACGCAACGTCTAAAGGGCAAAAAAATGATGGAAAAGAATCATACACCCTACACAAACCATTTACAAATTCATTCACTTTGCCTAAACATGGAAATTCTATTTATAATATTCAAAGCGTGAAAAGGAAATTGTCATGGTCAAGGAATATGCCTACTCGGGCAATGTCATTTGAGTTAAACGAGTATGATAAGCCAATTTATATTATTCAAAGAAAACAAAAACTAACTTGCCACAAAACAAACACCAACAAGAGGCATATGAAAGACTCAAACCAAATCTATACATGATACAAATAACTATCACTAATCTTTGGTTTAGAAGATAGCACACCTCTTTTGGAGGGGTTTTATTACAAAATAATTGCATTGCTTTATCACACAATTCATTTAATTATATTTAAAATTTATTATAAAACCCATTCATCACAAATCAAATGCAATAATTTAAGCAATTAGATCAACATTACTATCACTGTGAGTTTTCACAGACAGCACACCTCCGTTGGAGGGGTTTTATTATAAAAACATGACTTTATTTATCAAATTAAATAATTATATTAAAGAACACTTATTCAAGATATGAAATTCAATATAATTAATTAGAATTAAGAAAGAATATAAATTCAATTTAAAGAATTCTTGAATTAAAAAGGCTAGAAGAGGGATCCTACCTCAAGGTGGAACCAAACCATCCACTTCGGCTCTTGGAGCTTTCTAACTAAAAGTTGTGGCTCCCCCACTGGGTATATGCACCTTCACACACATGCAAGGACATCTAGACCCTATGCACACACCCACATAGCCATGAGCATGTGAAAGGGGATCCTTACACATATGCTTATATGCATATACCAGTCTCCACTCACCTGCATATGCATTTATATATATATACGTGGGCACACATATCCCCATACGTGCATAATCACTACTATGGTTGACTATACACGTAACAGGGGAACCCACATATATATACTTTCTTACCTATGCACACGCAGGCGAGTTTCCCTTAACTTGGATACTCGAAACCAATGAGCAGGGATCAATGCACTACATAAACAATATTAGAAACATTAAAACACATAAAGAATGCTACATAACCAGTGAGAAACCAACCAATGACATTAAACCCTTACCTCGATTGGGAGAACCAAATCCACCTAAACCAACACAAAATGATCCAACGCCCTACTGAAAACATAATATAGAGTCAAAAACACTGAAATCCCCAAATACATGAGGTGCGAGAACATATTAAAACAGTATGCATTAGATAACACTTTATAGTTTAATAAAATATGGTTACCCATTAAACTGTATGTGAATCCAAAAAGAACAGCACATTTATACATAAACCAATTTCCCTTCACATGCATCATGAACATATTAAAACAGTTTGCATTAGATAACATTTTTCATTTGAAAATTATAACACTCCATTCACATGACAACTGCATCCACAAAGCATCAATGGTATGAATAATTCTACACATAAAATATTCTTAGCATTTTTATGAGGTCCAAATGATTTCACATAGAATATGATATTCTTTATGAAACTAGAAACACATCATATATTTTTCACCTAAATTGCAATGAAATAATTTTCTCGTGGTATCTTCTATGTGAACGTCCAATGATTTATATCTACAAACAGTACAATGATAACTATTTTTATGTTTTGAGAAAACCAAAATCAATCATATATCACAGTATGATATCAATTTTTATGAATTGTTATTTGGGGGGGGGGGTTCCCTATGGTTTCTAAAAACCAGAGGAAAATATTGTCTAATGTAATCTATTCTCAATGGTTTAATGAAACCGTTGGAAAAACACATCAAATTATTACATAAACCAACGGTTTTTTCAAACCGTTGGTATGCAGGTGTTGTTATAAGTGGGATTTACAACAGTGAATGTAATTTAAAATAACATATTGAATCTAGCTATGTACAGGTAAATTCATGCCATGTGGTAGTGGAATCAACCCACCAAAAGGACGACAGATTGCAGAATCCAAATCTATCTTTATAAGCTATAATTTAAAAAAGTGGACATAATGGCTTGGATTTTTAAAAGAAAATGTGCTAAATCCACACCAATAACAACTAGTGGTATCATACAAAATCTGATTTGTTGCAACTAATATCAAACCATGATTTAGTGAAAGCAATCTGTTGTAAATAGAAGGTCATATTTGGAGAAACCTAATCATAAAGAAATGGGGGAGTTAGAGATGGATTATAATGGTTATTCAACCTTATCTAAGATTAAAGAAACCTATAGAGACTAACTACACCCCCTACCCCACCCTCCTTTCCCCACTACCCCACTACCCCACCCCCGTTCCCTTGCACTGCAGACCCCCTGCAGACCACCCCCTGCCCCCTGCCCTGCAGACCTCCCCACTCCACCCTTCCCCCTCCACCCACCCCCCCCCCTCCCCCTACCCTGCAGACCTCCCCCTTGCCCTACAAACCTCTCCCTCCCCCTGCCTTGCAGACATCCCCCCTTCCCCATGCCCCCCTCCACCCTACCCCCTGCCCAATTCCCCCTACCCCCCTCTACCCTACCCCCTGCCCCCCTCCACCCACCCCCTGCACCCTGCCCCCCTCCACCCTCTCCCCTACCCTCTGCCCCCTACCCCCTCTCCCCTCCCCCTGCCCCCTGCCCCCTTCCCCCTGCCCCCTGCCCCCTCCACCCAGCCCCCTAGCCTGCATAGCCCCTCAACACCCCCCAACCCCCTAGCCTGCACACCCCCATGTGAGTCAAAAAATATTTGGAGATTCCCATGGAGTCTCAAATGAGAGTAGTAAGGATTAAAATGGAAAACATAAATGAAATAATTTCAAACAATATATATAATCATAAACTAACACAAGAGGATCCTTATATATATGCTCACATGTATAAGCATGGGCTATGTTTTGTTGCTGGTTCTCTGCATAGCATGCATCCCTATCCACAGACACATCCTATCATGTGAAAGCATACACACAAGAAATCAAGTTCTTGTGAAGAAATTGAGACAAATAAAACCTCATAAAGATATATTTGGAATGAGTTATACTAATAAAATGGATGAGAAGAATTCTTGGGAAGGAATCTATTTCAAAAGGACCATCAGCGTTTGAGAAATAATATTGGAAAAACAAGGTCCAATGGAAATGTACTCCAAAATCCTATACTAAAAAGAACAACACAATGGTTATCGAATGAAAGGGACAAAAGTATTATTGCGTTGAAATTGATTGTAATTACCTCTCAATGACATTAAGGATTATGATGCTTAATTGTGACTTATAGGCATCCTCAAATACCTGAAAAGAACAGGTGAAATAAATGACTAAGAGTATTCAATATACAAGTTGAAAATTCAATAAGCATAAAAAAATGGATACCTAGTTTATTTTAAACCTTGAAAATCTGTGCAAATTTACTGGCCTCACTCACCCCAATCATTGATTCAGCTAAAACCTATCCATATAAAACCCAACAAAAGTTGAAAACATAAATAGATGAAAGTGAATGCATGTGAGAATGAATGGAAACAATGAGAATTATTAAAATTAACTTACAATCTTAGCATATGTGAAATCACTTTCAATACCAATGGTGCATGCACAGCCCTTTCCCCCTTGCACACCCCCCCCCCCTGTCCCCCACTTCCCCCTTGCACACCACCCCCTACCCCCTGCCCCCCTCCACCCTACCCCTTGCCCCTGCCCCCTTCCCCTTCACCCTACCATCTTCTCAAGCCAGGAATAAACCTTCCATGGTCCTAGAGCAGCCTGTATACTATCACCATGTTAAAAAGAAAATCTCACATGAGGGAAGAAAGAAATCCATGCTGCCCAAGGCTGCTTAAAAATCCAGAAGTGCATGCATGAAGAGTCCATCCAAACTTGGAGCTAAATTGGAAAGGACAACCTGGTTGAGAAAATTTTCTAAACCTAATAGCTCACATTGATGAGAAAGGACATCCACCTTATTACCTAATTATTTTTGTGTTATTAGTGTTCCAAACAATGCAGGGAATTGAAGGTGAAACTAGTTCTCAAGAGGGGAGAAAATGAAGGGAAGTAAGCTGAAATAACTATTCCAGATCTGAAAAAAAAATCACCATATTGGTATGATTTATCAAATGGTATTCCAGAGAACATCAGAAGGAAAGATCTGCCTTGATTTAGTGAAGATAGTGTGTCTTCTCTATGGGAAGATGAGTGGATAAGACCCTTGAGAAGCTTCCAGACTTATTTTTTCCATGCAAATATGAAATTTCTAGAAAGTTCTTGAAAAAGTCATTGATGAGGTATGCATTTCTCTCATCCCTATTAATGACTGAATAAAGTATGATATTTAGGGGGAGAAATTGAATTAATCAATGACAATAATTTGAGGAAATTTGAGGTCTCAAGGATGATTTCTAAAACCTGCTACATGTAATTGAATGTTTTCAACATGTGTATTGAGATGAGTGCAAGATCTCAGGTTGTAATTCTAAAAAGAATGAAGATATCAATTGGAATAATTAGGCTTCAATTTTAGGATATATTAAGAGTCCCTAAATGAGTCATGGGGATTAGAATCAGTTGGTATCATGTTCACTTTTTTAATGGGACAGATTTTTTTCTAAATCAAACCCTCGTATTTTCTACACCAAACATGGATCACATGGACTTTGAATAGAATGAATGATGGAAAATTGTTTAATAATGAATTGATACCCTCCTCTTTCATGAAAGTTGTATTTATTGTCAATAATGGGAGAAAATAAAATGAGAAAAGTCAATGTGAAAAAGATGAGAGAAGAAAATTAAAGAACATCTTGACATACCAATTGATATATTGGTATTGATAATAAACACAAAGTGAAAGATTGTTAAATCCACATTTTTTGTGTCAGAGTTGTTGTCAATGAGGAAGAAAAGTTGTTTCAAGCCAATATGAAGATGATAAATGGCTTGCAAGTTAGTTTAAGTACCCAAGCATATTGATGAGATAATTGGGAGCTGGACAGCTTAGAAGGGAGTTGGAAGTTCTCAAGCTTGTTGAGAAGGAATATGAAGTTCCCAAGAAAAGGTGTTAGTATGTGAATCTTATATGAGTCTTGAATAATTATCCTGAAGCTTAGAAGTGATGTAAACCACCACCACTTATTATGTCACAAAGAAATGAACAAAATAAGGAAGTTTTGCCAGTCCCCCCTGCCACCCCCCCCCAGCAAACCCTTCTAGACACCCTCCCCTGTCAGTTCCCCCTCCAGTCTATATTTCTCTTATATAATTAACACATGCCCATTAATCTTGTTCTTGATTCCATCTCCATGTGTAAATTAGTTAATAATGTAACTTGCTTCCTTATCAAGGTAACAACCTAATGATCAAAGTTTACTAGAATTTCATTTACGTTGTATATTTAGACAATACCATAAATATATTTCTCATTTCTAGAAGTGAGGGAATATTATGATTTCCACATATAAATAAAGGATGGATCTTCAGTTATTATATGGGCAGGAAAGTTGTTATATATTCTTCTATCAAGACATATAGACATGTTAGGCTCATAATCTAAGGAATACTATTCTCATCACCTATATAATCCTAGCTTCATCACCAAAGTCATCATAGTCTAGTCACCTGTGGTATTTTAGGCTCATCACCTAATGAAATCTAGGCTCATCACCTAAGAAATTCCATGCTCATCACCTAAGGAATTCCATGCTCATTGCATGAGGAAGGATGGGATTATGATGAATTAGGAAAGGTGAATCATCCTATTCTTATCACATAATAAATCTTATACTTTTCATATATGGAAAGGTAGGGTCCTCTTATGATCATCACAAAATTCTAGTCCTGATTGTAGGTCTAGTGGGGAATAGTCCCCTTATTCTCATTGCATAAGTTTGGTCACAATTTAAATTCCAGTGGGGACTAATCCTCTTATACTCCTCACATAATACAAATAATGGCAGAATTGTCTATAATATCATCATATAACCTATTCAAAATATTATGGTGACCAACCACTCATAGAAGGTCCATATCATATTCCAATACATTCTGAATTCCAACCCATAATAAAAAACATTGATTCACGTACTTTTTAAATATAAGTTAATAAAAAACTATAAATAAAAGCATACAATGATGATCCTCAATGAAAATAAATGTAAATACAATCTTTTATCATTTTTATACTCTCACTAGTGATTCCAAAAAAACCCATGATATTGGATGATTTCCACCATAATCTAGTGGAAATCATCTCCAACTCCATTCTCATTTTCACTAAATTAGTTATAAGATAAATAGGAAACTAGAATGAAAGGAGGATGAGATCACACATTGAATCAACATGGAGGTCCATAAAAACGACCACATTTAAAGGTGAAATTGAAGTTGAATAGGGGATGAAGCTCGCTCAACCTCCCCTGATTCGCTCACATGTGTGGGAGGAAGAGGGGATGGGTGAGTTGTTTAAAAACTCAAAGTGGATAAATGTTTATTTACCTTTCTTTGAGTGAGCCTCCATCCTCATCATTTCAGCATCCATTAAAATATTCATTTTGTTGTGGTGGTGCTCTCCATTTCTTAGGGGGAATCCTCATAAGTACCCAACAAACAAAACATAGTTTTATTCCTCTATGATTTCATGGACCTATCCAATGAAACCCACAAGCCCTATACACACTAAGGACCATACAAATCCCTCAACCCTTTCTAATCATTTTTCAAATGATAACTAATGAAACCCCTCATCTATAACTCTTTAAAAAATTCCCAACTATAAGGTGTTATATCATGGTTGTATTTCCCAAGAGGCACCATTATCACCTAAATTTCCAATATAGTTAATTTTGAATCGATGTTTCCATAGGTGTGAATATAGGGCACCATATCTAGCCAATCATAGTATAAATGGGCACCAAAAATAGACATCTCAACCATCACAATTTTCTACCATGACAAACCAATAAAAAATGGTAATTTTCTTTCTTTTTTCAATAGGGATAATCCCATGGGATAGTCCCTCCAAAACACTTGACCAACTCACCCAAGAAGAGACAAAACTACCAAAAACATGGCCATGGTAAACTGGTATTTTACTATAGGGAGACAAGTAAAACCAAATTTCCCAACAATAGGGAAAAGGTCACTCCACCTGGGTATTTTCCCTCCAACACATGGAGCTCTACTCCATGGAGGCTCTATGGTGAAAACCCTAAAGCTTAAAATGGTTACAGGTCCACTCGTCTATGCTCAAACACACACCTGAGATCCTATATCACCCTCAGGCCTCAATTCACATAATTGAAAATCTTATTGAGAATTTCCAAATATATATTCTTTAACCAAATAATGGTTTTAAAAATTACCTCATCCTGGGAAAACCAAAATTCATACTTGTTAATAATTTATCAACCAGTATTGGCATGAATCTTTAAATTTATCTCAACCATGAGTCATGGATCATGGGGAAACTTCCAAAGTTATAAGGAACACTGCGTTTACTCATTAGACTAGGACCAAAAATGCAAACAGCAGCCACATAATATAATTATGTAAATTAGTTGGTCCAATGCACTGTATGGAGGAAGAAGGCCAGAAGAAGGGTATGGAGGAACCCTTCTGCCGATGCACCGAATGGAGGAGGAACGCCCAAAGAATGGTATGGAAGAAGGGAGTACCGCTCGAGGGATGGATAAACCCCAAATGGAGAAGCCGAGCTGCGATTGGAGAATCCGCGCCGTGAATGAAGGAACCGCGACGAGGGATGGAGGAACTGAAGCTGGTGAGGACGAGCGATAGAGGACAATAGCAAGGGGGGATAGGAAAGCCGTGAGGGAAGAGAGGAGGGCGCTGTGAGAGAGGTCTTCAGGGTGGAGGAGAGGTCGTTGGGGGAGGAGGGAATCGCGGTGAGAGGGTCTCATATCAGGGATGGAGGAGGAGCCTGACTGGAATTGAAAAAAAGTGGGATGCATATCTGGGATGGAGGTGGAGCCCGATGGGAATCGAAAAAAGAAGGGGGACGAAATTGGGTAGCCACGGATTAAAAATTAAACCATGGCTATAAACAAGCTATAGCCACATACCTATAAAATTTTGGCTATAGGTCCGTGGCTATAGCTTAAATTTCTAGTAGTGCCTCTTATTTTAATTCATAGAAATCATGTTTTACTCTTGTATATCATGTTTAATATTTTTCTATAATTTTTTATTATGATCTTGTTTAATATTAATCTATTCTATGATTATTACTTCTTAACACAGATTTGAAGATATTTTTTAAAGTATGAGTCACTCTTAAGTTGAACTCATAGTCACCGCTATTGTGACCAAACGGTCTCACCCTTTATCCTGAAAATCGGTAAAGTATGAGTCACCGTTAGAAAGACATTTTTGTATCATGCTTCCGGTTCCAGAACTCGTGAAGGAATAGACACCATTTAAAAGACACTATTGTATCATGCTACCAGTTTCAGAACTCACAAAGGACCAGAAACTGTTTCAATGACATCATTGTATCACGCTACCTGTTCAGACTTTTTGCAAAGGACCGAACACCATTTCAATTATACCATTTCCAGTGACATTGTTTCTCACAAAGGACCTAACACCTTTACTTCAACATTGTTTCATAATCTAACTGATTCAAAATTTTCACAAAGATTGAGACACCGGTATGGAGGCACTGCTTAGAAGTAAAGGATGAGTCACCACTGACTGTGGTACCGCTCCTGACTCACTGTTCCTATGTCACCTCTGACTATGACATCATTCAATACTTATCCATTTCTGAATTATTTCAATTAAATAAAAAATTATTTCTAATATTCATATTTGAGTTATTTAATGATAATGATATTATTAATGATTCTTGCAGACATGTTAGTAGACAGTACGAGGTACAAGGTGTGGAGATGATACTCCTAGTTGGCCAAAACACAAACACCCAAGGATTAATATATTATAGAATATGAGATGAAGAAGATAAGAGAGTGGAACACACCAAACCATGCATAAGATCCATGATAATCCATATTGATTACTGTGAACTAAATAAGAACTTACTCAAAACCATTCTACGAACATCCTTTCCATAGTATCAACTCAAATAAGAAGAAGAAGAGCTTTGAAGAACATCTCATTGAACTAAAAACCAGAAAAAATAACTCGTAACATTCTATTTCTATGTCTATTTCTAGAATAGGACGTAAGCTTAAAAACTACTACATTCAAAGAGTCCAAAACTACATAAAACAACACTCAGAGCATCTCTAATTCCTTCTTATTATATTCTACTTTGTTATGTACTATTTTATTATTTCTTTGAGTAGTGTGTGTGTGTCTGTATTAAAAACACACATTGTCTCTTATACTAAAATAGAGGATACAAGATATCCTCTCACTACTACTCTCTTAGACCATTTTACTCCCATGCATAACTACGAAAGAGTTCTCTATGTGACCTAGTTATATTTTTTCCTACGTAAAACTATGGTAGAGGTCTAGTTGACCTGGATAGATTGTATGTTATTGTAAACCCAAATCTAGGGTGTGGATCAATCTTGTTTATATATATTTTTCTAGGTGGTAGTTGATAAACAAGTGGAGAGGACTAAGTCTCATCTTGATAATGATCCTCTTGTTTTTTCCATTGTGTTCAAGTTTTGTTTTCTTTCTTATGTTTGTTTACTCAAACCAAAAAGCATCACTTTGATTTTATAGTTAATCTTAGATAGTGATTGTTCAAGAATTTGTTTTAGTAAACTAATTTCAAAAGTTGAAGTAACTTAAAAAATTTCTTTAACTGATAATTAATCAATCTTTGAGAAATATTTCAAACAAGAAAATATTTTTCAAATCTACTACTTTGATTAATTGGCGTGTTTGATTTTAAAATTGGGGGAATTTAAAATAAATAATTTTTAATAAAAATTTTTATAGGAACTCAATTCACCTCCACCCCCCCTCTTGAGTGTCCTACTCTGACCAACAGTTATAAATAAATACAAATATATTTAAATAATTATAAAATTATAATAAATATCTTAAATATATATTAAATAAAATTTTAAATATTAGAAATATTAATTTTTTATAATTTTATAATTATTTAAATATATATATATATACACATTCATTTATAATTATAATTATAAGTAAATATATATTCATATAAATAATTAAAAAATTAGAAGAAATATAGTTATATACAACTATAATATTATAAATATATATAATTAATATATAATATATTATATTTCTAATATTATAAATATAATAAGTTTATTTTTTTATAATTTTATAATTATTTAAATTATAATTTTATTAATATAAATATATATTTATCATGTATATAATTTTATTAATATATATAAGAATATAAATTAATTATTAACATTATATCATTATCAGTGCTTTTTTAGTGCTGATAAAAGCCTATCTTTATCTATGCTAAAAAACACTAATAAAATGTGTCTTTATTAGCACATTATTTTTAGCGCTGATAAAAGGTTCACCGGGTTTTATAAAGAAACCATAACTTTTCCTCCTTCCTTGCACCCCTCAAGCTCTCGCATAAGCTGATCCCTGCTACCGCCGCCACCTCATCCTCATACTCTCCTACTGACTCCTCCACCTTGAACCCACATTCCCCACTCGCCTCTCCTTTGTTGTGTGTCTCTCCTCTGTAGTGCAACTCTTCTCTGCCACGCAACTCTCCTCTACCGAGCTCCTCTCCTCTTTCGTAGCATCATGTGCCTCTCCTCCACCACTAACTCCTTCACCTCTGTAATTATGTCCACTACAAACCCATATTACCTATTTGAATCTCCTCCACCATTCTCTTCTCCTATGCTTGAGGACTCCTCTACCACACGCCTCTCCTCTGCCGGAGGAATTCTCCACCGTATGCCTCTCCTCTGCCACGAACGCACCTCTGCCCTGTGTTGAAACACACCTCTGTAGTGAGTTTTCTCCTCTTTCTCATCCATTTTTCTTGTTATTATAGTTTGATATTAATGGTGATCTTGTGAATTGTATATGCTAAATTCCATACTGAGAATCATAGTCATGGGTGGTCCTTATTTGCGCACTAAATGAATTTCATGTTGGTTGTCCTTATTTCCACTATTACTGCACTATGATCCAATTAAATATTATCTCCACCATATTCTTTTTATTCCCTCACAACTAGTTGGTAGCCTCTGACATACGAGAATGGTTTCTATAGGTTTTATCTCCTTCTAGATTGGGTGATAGGTGAGGTAAACCCATTATGGTTCATGAAAAAATCGTATCAATGCCTATATTTTATATGAGTTGTATAATTATTAGTTAATAGGATTAGGGACGTGTCATATCATATGACATACCTCACACTCGTTCATCATGAATAACTTTTTCGATGGGAAGTCCAAGTTACCAGGGTGATGGGATTGTTTCTATTTGATTCAATTTTTACTATTGTATGATTTCATCTTGGATCATACATTTGAGTTTGAATATTATGATTTAAGGGTTTTGGATCTTGGATTATTGGTAAGAGGCCCATTCCCATGAATCATTCTAGGCATGTAGGATTAACATGACATATGATTTTATATGTGTTATTCCACAGAAAATGAAGGCTTAGTTGTATGAAGTATATGAAATAACATTTTTTAGCTCCATACATCTTTTTAACCCACTTATTTATTAACTAATGTTTCTACATAAAATAATTTTCCAATCACAGTAGTATCCCCAAGTACTTGTAATCTATATTCTCCCTACTCATCTACTTTGTTATCTATATTTTTTATTGTCTGATGGATATTGAATGTCTTCTCTACTTCACTTACTCTAAATAATAACTCCACACCTTGAACTTATATCAATTACCTACCATTTATGGGTATGGTCCTCACAATATTTTAAGAACCTTGTCTTTTTCCATGTCCATCAAAAGAAAGTCCATTGGGAATTTTAACTTGTCCACCTTGAAAATAAAATCCTTAAGAAAACCCAATGGATGCCAGAATGTTGTATTTACAAGTTAAATCATAACTCAAGTTGGATTAATCTATCTCAATCCCCATATTTTAAATATAAAGTAAGACATTACATTCATGCTATTTCATAATCCACTCAAAGCATGACCAAACTCATTATACCCAATATTAATCAACATTAAAAAGTTAACGATATCACATTACTTATTCAATAGGATTCTTCATACAACAATAGAACAAAACCCCATCAATGTTATAGTACCCAATTCCATTGGCTTTATCTTTTCATAAACCATTTCATTCATAAATTTTGTATAGGTAGACATGTTCACTATAGCCTCAGCAAATGCTATGTTAATTTATTATTTCTTAATCAACTCTAAAAATTTCACTCATTTTTCATTCTACTATCATGTCCTTTTACTCCCTTGAAAGGGTAGTAGTGGTTGATATTTTAGTGTTTTTTCCTCACTAAGCAACCACTCATCTTCTATTTATTTTCCATTCTTCATTGATATTCATACCTTTCTTTATAAAATGTTTCCTCATCCTACTTTAGGCTCCTTTTAGTTGATATCTTCTAATAACTTTACCAATTTTCAGCACTATCATAGGTTTTTTTACACTATTCAAGGTTTAAGTTTCTGGGAAGGTGTTCCAAACCCCCATAGGGGAGAAGGGGAAATTCTTACCATGTGTTATCTATCAGGTCTTATAGTGGGAGATGGGGGATTACTATTTTTTAGGGGCTTGGATAGGTGTGTCTGATCTTCCAATTCATGAGTACTATAGGGGTCTTCTATCACCAAGATATAATTATATAAAAATACACCTCTGTGGGTAGGCATGTGGATGCATTGGACTTGAGAAGTGGAGTATTGGGAGCACTGTAAATCTTGTAGTTGGGTTCATGATTATAGATTTTCTTAAGTGTATTTATAAAAGAAGAAACCAATAGTACTTCATGTGAGAGACATATACATTATTCTTGGGGTGTAAAACCAATTGATTTGGTGTGAGCTAATGATCATTGAGATATTGTGGTGTTTTTAGTAAACTGGAACACGAGTGTTTCATGGTTGTGAGTGTGGTCACTGACTTTGGAACATATCTATTGGTACTCTAGTGTTGTGGTAAAGGATAATTGATATAACTAGACAATGGAAGCATGGATAAGGGATATCCAATAGTGGGGAGGATAATATCAAATGCTTATGGAAATTATTATCATTACACCAACCTTTGGAATAATGGGATGGAATAATACATCACTGATTGATTTGCGATGAATTATGGTGTTTTCTATGTATATTTATAAAGTTCCTCTCTTGGGATCTATGTCTTTCTGAAAATTCCTAATTGGGTCTATTAAAACAATTCAAGTGTTTTGAAATGTTTCTAATAGGATTGTCTCTAATTTTAAATGATTAAGATTGTTGGGTCATGAAGTATCCTTGAATTTAAAAAAAATGAATTTTGGTTTTGTTAAAGAGAGTTTGGAGCTGATTTATTTATTTTAAAAAGGGTGTGTTATTTTAAAGAGGATTTTTTGTAAATGGTTGGTTTTTTTAATTGTATTTCAAGTGTGATTTTTTAAATAGTTTTCAAAGGACATTTGAACTGTAGTTTTTTCATAATCTTTTAAGTTCATATTTTTATAGAATTATGAAAACCATTACATTATATCAATGTTTTTTGTATTTATTTTTTCAAATACTAATATCATCGAATAAAATAGTATGGATATGAATAAATAATGGATGGATGCTAATCGTTTGACAAGAGAGTATAGAGATGGAGTGAAAGAGTTCATCAAGTTTGAAAAAGATCATGCATATGACACTTCTCAAATCCTTTGTCTGTGGTTATGTTGTTTTTATTCAAGACAATTTATTCAATAGGAGTTGGAAGAACACTTGATCTATCACGGAATAGATTGAAGTTATAAATTTTGGAATAAACATAAGGAAAAAGAGAATTTATCCAGTGGCTGGGATAACAATGTGTTTTATGGATCATCTGATATGATTAAAAGTGTGGATAATGAAGAAGATTGTATCAAGGATGTGATTATAGATTTGAATGATAATGAAGATCATATTTAGGAAATGAAAAGGACAGTTAAAGATGAACTTCATTATTTCCCAAAATTGTTTGAGAAGTTAAAGAGTTTTGCAAAGATGCCTTTGTATGGTGGTTTTTCTAAATTTACTGCATTGCCATCCATACTGAAGCTATATAATTTGAAATAAGGAAATGGATAGAGTGATTCCAGTTTTTCATAATTAATTTCTCTCATGAATGACATTTTTAAAGAATATAATGAGTTCATGAGCCGAATTTACGATTCCAAATGAATTCTACATTTGATGGGTATGATCTCTGAAAGAATACATGCATACCCGAATGACTGTATACTGTTTTTCAAGGACAAAAATCACTTAGAGAGTTCCCAAAGTGTGGTGATTCTTGATATAAGAAAGATGAATCCGGTCCTATGAAATTTTTATGGTACTTTCCAATCATTACAAGGTTTACTCGCCTATATCGAAGTGAGGAGAATGCAGGGCAATTGACATGGTATACATACCGAAGAAATAAATATGGGAAACTACATCACCCAACAATCTCTCCTCAGTGAAAGAGAATCGATCATGAGTATTGTAACACCCTGACCCCAGTTACCCAGAGTTGGTGCATTATTACATAACATTGGCATGATATAAGGAATCGTGTCCTGAAAGACTGATCAGTTTAGTAGCCTTGGAAGTACTAGATACATTCATAAGTTTTACATTACATCATGAAATAAAAACATCAACAGCTTTTTGTCCCCTTTTGAACACACTTATATCATTAGCCTATCCCTGCAGGTCAACTATAAAATACTTCTTCATATCCTGGTAAAAATAAAACATAGAAAGGGGTGATCTCAGATTCTCAGAAAGGATAACAATATAGCAAAAACTTTCATAAATAAGAATAAACATTTAAGACAATGTAATATACTAAATCAAAATCCTTTTAAACTTAAAATCCAGCATAATATGGAAAAGATAAAATCAAATAATTCCATTTACTTATTCACATGGATATTCTACTAGTCGAATAATCACATGCAATATCAATAGCCACTTTCATAATGATGGAATGCATAATGCCAGACTTCAAAACCACATAGTAGAGGCCATGTGCCAAGACTACAAATAAGATTTTGTCAAGGCCTTGTGCCAAGACACTAGTTTGTCTCATGAGACCTACCGATGCATCGATGAGCTATAGCGGGCTCCACCCATCACTTACTAAGTCCAATTCATTCCTCATATGAAAAGGTTTAAATATAACATAAACATTTATATTAAAACTAGCATACGAAATGTCAATGCTTTATCCATAAACCATGAATGGTATAAGAATAATACATACATAGTCAAACATATCACAAAACCTTCAATAAAAAATGGCAGATTTGTATCATAATAAATCAACTTCAAACAAACTTAAAATCCATCAAAAGGATGTTGACCTAGATTAAATCAAAACTTTTTTTAGAGAAATATATCTTTCTATTTTGAAATAATTTAAAAGTCATGAAATTATAAAAGAAATAATTTATTTTGAGAATATTCTTATAATATTGTAAGGGAATTTTTGACGTGGTTATAATGGCAGAAAATAGCCACACTCACCGTATAAGTTAAAAAACCATTCTTACCTTAATTTTGTTGAAAAGGCCATAATGTACCTTGTTTAGAAAATGACGGAAAGATTAATTTCAAAACATATAATTTCAAATATGGGTATAAATGAATTTAACCCATTGTCTAGTAAATATTAAAAAAAATTTGAAATACATTTTTAATAAAACACTAATGTGGATGATAAAGAGGTCCCAATAGATACTTACGTAAAAACAATCATGAAAAATAAAGAGATTGTGGAATTAACCATTACCTTGTACTTTTCCTTAGTCGAGGGTACATTAACCTCCACTATAGTAGTTAAATAATTTTTACTAAATTATAAAATAACTATATACATAAATATGATATCATATATGATCCTCTAATATTTCTTTCTTAATAATATTTTAGTAGTATCATCGTTTTGGGTGTTAATAGATATGTTTTCCTTTATATGCTCGATTACGTAAGCCATGTTTTTTAAGTAAAGGATGTATTTTATTCATATCCATAATTATATTAAGTTCTTAGACATTATTTTTAATCATAAAATGAAAATTATTCTTGAATGATTGCAATGGGGAATTAATCTCATCGCATTCGTGGAGACGACAATCCGTACATACGCATGAGCGACAATATCATTATATTGAAGGTAAAATCATATGTAATTGGATGGTATACCATATATAAATAATAATTAACATTTTATGTTTATTATTTACATCAGTTATACGCATTATTATACTCATCCAAATAATTAAGTGTTTGAATAACAAACTACACCATAACGTGGAGATGGTAAGCTGTACGTACGCACATATGGTGACTTTGTCATTCATATGATGGACAGAATAATGAATATGATTGTACCATTTTAATAAAATAACATTATATAGAATATACTGGAGTTATAATCTTAGAATGGATACAACAAATAAAGAGGAAGTGGAACAAGAAAAGAACTTGAAAGAGGTGATGAAATATTTACCTCTTCTTCAGGTTCTTCCTTTTGATTTGATCAAAAGGTCTCCTTAGGTTGGATTTATGATAAAATTAAGGCTTCTAGGTTGAAGGGAGGATAGTTAATAGTATATTTGGGTAGTTTTTGTTTGGGATAAAAGGCTTTGGAGGTGTGAAATTAAGAGAAGGGGTAGTGGCCTTTTATAAGAGAGGTGAGGGTCACTTTAGGAAAATCTTGAAACATTATTTTCTAATAAAATCATTTTCAGTTTATAATGGATCCAAAATAAATTATTTATAGGATAAGGTAGGGAGGGGTCTAAAAAAATATCAACAAATAGGTTTTAGATATGTTTAGGTCATCATATTAACCTTATCTTTTAGATTTAACTCTTAGTTAAATAGTTTGACATTTACCATGTCTCTTTGTATTTTTATATTATATGTTTAATAAACTTACTATAACAAGTCAAGAGAACCCCATGTGGTTCATTATTAATATATATAACCTTATATAAGTTCTTTTTCCAAACCTTAAATTTTTAGGAATATTATATCAATTAATAATATAGTATTCGTTTTAAAAACTCAATTATGTCAATTTTGATACTATTTAGTATTTGGTTTTAGTGAAAATTATAACAGCATGATTAATTTTAAAAAGAACTATTTAATCAACCCTAACATGTTATATTAACCTAGAAAATATTTTAATTCATCAAAAGTTTCAAATTTTATTTATTTAGATATTTATAATATCAATTATTTTAATCTTTCATTAATAAGGTAATTACTACATCATCATTATGTCATAAAAAAATTAAATTATTTAATATATAAAAATTATAAATAAAATACTATTATGTAGGAAATATTTTTATCTTTCTAATGAATATTTATAATAGAATTTACCTTATTTATAAACCTATATTAAAAAAAATTAGTTATTAAACTTTTAATTTACCTCTTTTAACTCTTCTTTAAATAAAATAATAATAAATGTCATAATCTAATCCAAGTGGACCGAAGAAGATGATATTTTATTCCTAAGGTTGTTTTCGGTCGAATTATACTTATCCAATAGAATTAGTACATGTGTTAGAGTAATTATGATATCATTTTTACCCTTAATTACCCTATTTACTTTTAACCGTGGTAAATAAAAGTCAAAAATTACTATTCACCAAAAATTATTGTCATCTTATTTAACCACATTTTAATTAATAATATTAACTGTGTCTCTCAGATTTTTGAAATTCAACTCACAGTAGCAGTAAAATTATGTTTTATGCAAATTTGCGAATGCTCCTAGGAGGTGGGTAAAAGACGGTAAAAAGTTCAATAACATTTTTATATATATAAACTTATTATAAAATGACTTCAATGAATTAAATTGAACTTATATATGTAATATGTATCTATTTTTACCTAAAATAAATTTTAATAAAATAAATAATTATTTAAATAAAAATTCGGTTTTAACCAATAACGTAGTGTTTTTCACTATTCATAAAAAATTGAATGTTTTCAGAAAAATATCAAAAATTCACCCTAAGATGATTTTGATATTAAAAATTCAAAAATGAAGTCCATTTTGAAAAATAAAATTTATAAAATTTCAAAAAGTGGGTATTACTATTTATAATGGCTAGTTTTATTGGTCGCGGTGTGTTAGAATCTCGAAGTTGTGTACAATGCAAGCTATTACATTATTCAAATGGAAACATACTGTGGAAGTTTGGAGTGTTACATTCTTCCCTCATTCAAATAATTTTGTCCTCAAAATTTCTATAATACTACCGCACAAAAAGATTTGGGTGGTTCTTCATCATACGTTCCTCTAGTTCCCACGTTGCCTCTTCCATCTTACGGTTTCTCCATAGAAATCTTACAAGGCAAGTCATCTGGTTTCTCAGCACTTGTTCTCTTATATCAATAATTTTGACAGGCTCTTCACAATAATACATATCAGGTTCCAGTTCAATTTCCTCATAGGTGAGTACATGCATTGGGTCAGGCGTGTATTTTCTAAATAGTGATACGTGGAACACATCATGAACTTTGGAGAGACTTGGAGGCATTCCCAAATGATAAGCTACAACTCCAATTCATTCTAAAATTTCGAAAGGTCCGATGTACCTGGGAATCAATTTACCCTTCTTACCGAAACGTATAAAACCCTTCCATGGAGATTAATTCAAGAAAACATGATGTCCTACCTGAAATTCCAAATCCTTCCTTCGGTTATCGATATAGCTCTTTTTCATACTTTGAGCTTCTTTGATGTGGGTTTGGATAACCTTCACCTTTTCCATCATTTCCTCAACAAGTTCTGGGCCTGTGAGTTTTCTTTCACCAACATCATCCCAACAAGTTGGTGTGCGACATCTCTTTCCATATAACGCTTTATATGGTGCAATTTGAATACTTGAATGGAAGCTATTGTTATAGGAAAATTCTATGAGAGGTAAATATTGATCCCACATACCTTGAAAGTCAAGTGAGAAAGATCTCAACATGTCTTCTAAGGTTTGAATATTCAATTCTAATTGTCCATCAGTTTGAGGGTGGTAGGCAGTACTCAAAAGAAGTTCAGTATCTGGGGCCTTCTGAAGACTTGTCCATAATCTTGATGTAAAATGGGGATCACGATCAGAAAAAATTGATAGGGGTACACCATGGAGTCTTACAACTTCATTAATATATAGTCTTTCTAGACGTTCAAGTGGTAAATCTTCTCTTATAGCAAGAAAATGTGAAGACTTGGTAAGACGAACAACAATGACCCAGATTGCATCATTTGTTCTAGGAGTCTTTGGTAGCCCCATGAAAAAGTTCATCATAATATTATCCCATTTCCACTCAGGTATGGGAAGAGGATGAATGAATCCTTTAGGCTATTTCCTTCCAGCTTTCACTTGTTGAAAAACTATACATCTTGACACAAAATTGGCAATCTCCCTCTTCATGTTGTCCCACCAAAAATGTTCTTTCAAATCTCTATACATATTAGTGCTACCATGTTGTATAGAGAAATTGGAGTTATGATCATCATCCAACAATTCCTTTTTTAGATGAGGTATATTTGGAACACAAAGTCTCTTACCAAATTTAAAATTTTCATCTTTATATACGAATTTGATCAATCTCCCATCGTTCACAGCTTTAATTTTCTTTTGAAATTCCTCATCATCAGTTTGAGAAATTTTTAACCTTTCTAGAAAAGATGGTTTTTATACCATTTGAAAATGTATTGATGTTTCACCTTCCATGGTTATTCCCATATCTATCTTTACTAGATCTATGAAAATAGGATCCATTTCAACTTTCATCTGGTTCAAAAATCCATGATCCTTTCTACTCAAAGAATCTTCCTCCTTATTTTACTTCCCTGGGTGGTAGGGTATTGTGCAATAATAATACTTGAGTAGTTCAAGACATCTCCATTGCCTCATGTTTAGTTATTTTTGTGAGAAAATATACTTAAAACTCTTCTGATCAATATAAATCTCACATTTTTTACCATAAAGATAGTGTCTCCGTATTTTAAGATCAAATATTACAGCTTCTAACTCAAGATCATGAGTGGGATAGTTTTTCTCATGAATATTTAGCTATCGTGATGCATAGTTAATAACTCTATCATTCTGCATAAGGACACAACCAAGTCCTTTCTTTGAAGCATCACTATAAATAAAAAACCCCTCATTCCCCGATGGTAGAGTCAAGATAGGATCATTAACTAATATTCTCTTCAGTTTTTCAAAAAATTATTCACACTCTTTTTTCCAAACAAATTTAACCCCTTTACGAGTGAGCTTGGTTAATGGGTTAGCCAGTCGGGCAAAATTCTGGACAAAATGCCAATAATATTCTGCTAAACCAATAAAACTGTGCACCTCAGTTATACTCATTGGTGCTAGACATTCTTGGATTTCCTTGGTCTTTGAAGGATCAATATAAATTCTATCCTTGTAGAAAATATGTCCAAGAAAAGAAATCTCCTGAAGCCAGAATTCACACTTTCTAAACTCCCCATATAATTCATTTCTTATAAGAGTATTTAGAATAATGCACAAGTTATTATCATGATCTTCGTAGCTTTTGTAGTATACCAAGATATAATCAATAAATACCACTAAAAATTCATCATGATATTCATTGAAAAATCTATTCATTAGATCCATGAATACAGAGGGTGCATTAGTCAATCCAAAAGGCATTACTGTAAACTCATAATGCATGTACCTGGTTCTAAATGTTGTTTCCAGAATGTCTTCCTTCTTCACACATAACTGATGATATCTAGATAGAAGGTTAATATTTGAAAAATATTGATCTCCATGGAGTTGGTCGAATAAATTATCAATGCGAGGTAGGCGATACTTGTTCTTTATTGTTATAGCATTGATCTCCCAATAGTCAATATACAACCTATAGATCCATCTTTCTTCTTAACAAAAAGGATAGGGGATCCCCATGGAGAAACACTGGGGAGAATAAATCCCTTATTACTCAATTCCTCTAGTTGTTTCTTTAGTTCCACTAATTCCATAGTTGCCATTATATAAGGGGTCTTTGATATCGTCCTTGAACCAGGAATTAAATCAATGGAAAACTCAATTTCTCATTCTGGAGGATGTTTAGGTAAATCCTCTAGAAACACATCAATATATTCTTACACAATAGGTACATCCTTTATTCGAACATTATTTTCCTCACCCATAATTATTTAATTCTCATCCTTCCCAATAATTGAATTTAGTAGAGCTACTGGGGGTGGATCTAGATAAGAATTATATGGTGACGTTTCTGCTCTAAAAATAAGGTACTCCTTATCATCATCGAGAATTGTAACCTCCTTCTTACAATAAATTTTCGCATCATGGTCCAAAAGCCAATCAATACAAAGGATTATATCAAATTAAATCATGGGTATGACAATGAGATCAGAAAATAAAGAACATTTATATACCCTAATGGGAAATAATTCACAAAACTTTGTTGCAATGATACTTCCCTTAGGTGTTTTGACTGACAACTCCCTTGTTAAATAAAATTGGAAATATCTAATTTTCTTAGAAAACTAGGAAGATATGAAATAATGTAATGATCCAGAATCAAATAAATCATTGCCTAAACTTGAGGAAACCATTAAATTACCTGCCACCATGTCTTTCGGAGATTCAACCTCAGTAGTAGTTATCGCATAATCTTGGCCTTTATCACTTGGCCTTTTATTAGGTAAGTTCCCTTGGATCTTAGGAAATTGATTTGAATATTTCCCCTTTTCTCTAAAATTGTATCATTCAACATTGATAGCCTCTTTCTTTCCCTTACAATCACGAGCTTGGTGGCCTTTTTCATCACATTTGTAACAGACTCTCATTCCCTTCAGGAAAGTACTGGGGTGTTTCTTCCCACATTTACTGTAGGATGGATATTCAACTTTTCCCTTATTACCCTTACTTCCATTTATAGAGTTTTTAGTAGATCTCTTCTTCTCTTTCTTTTCTTTGAAGTCATAAGACTTAGATAATTCTTTTTCTGTCTTGATAGTGCATGAGACAGTATCTTCGTATGATGAGAAGGATTGTGAGACTAATTATCGATGGAGAAATGACTTTAACCCCTCAAATAATCGATCAATATTACTCCTTGGGTTACATATATATTCTATTGCATGCCTTTATAACCTTGTATAGTTAGCCTCATACTTTGCGACATTTTTATCCTCTTTCTGCCTCAGACTCAAAAATTGTCTTTCCATATCCGCTCGATGGTCATGAGGAAAGTATTTTCCTAATAAAATCTCTTTAAACTCCCTTCATTACATGTTTAATACTTCTTCATTTTACTTTGTGTTTTGAATCAATGACCACCATTTATTTGTATCTCCCGTGAGGCCATAAACTGCCATGACAACTTTTTCCCTTTCGCTACTCCCCAAATCATAAAATATTTTCTCTAATGAACTTATCCATTGCTCAGCTACTAATGGATTTGTACTCCCGTTTAATTTTGGTGTTTTTTTCCTCATGAAGTGTTCTAACATTGATCCTCCACATTGAGGATTAGGGTGATCTATATGGGTAAACTTATTATTCATCACCTGAGTGAGTTGACCCAGTATTGTGATAAGCTGGTCAGCACTAGTTGCATCACCAGCTCCACTATAATTATCTTGAGTAGGAGGGAAATCCATACATGGATTACATGCATTGATATAGTTTTCATTCCTTCCACTATGTTCCATTTATAAATAATGGAATATAGTAGATTAGTTTATGAATTCCAATACATAATTACAAACTTGTAAAACACTTAACATAAATTAAACAATTTATGGATATAATCCATAATCATAAAAATATTTTCTTTGAGGAGGTATATACTCATAAACCCTTTATAATTGTTTGTAAAGAAAATGAGAATTATCCTAAGCATATCCCCCAGGAGTTTTGTAACCAAGAGTACAACAAGGCCTATTGTCGTGCACCAGTTCCCATTTGAGTCTATCTCAAAGTGGTATTTTTGGGTTTTACCCCTAGGTACATCTGTGCCAGAGCCACCTATACCTGCTCGTATCTGGATAGGGATGTATTTTTTGAAAATTTACAAAATATCTATGGCACCAAAATTCAAGGAAACTCTTATATACTAATGCTCAAAGTCTATCTTAGGGTAGTGTTCTCTAATCAGAGTTTTTCTAAATCTAGTTTCCAAGGATTGTAATGAACTTCCTCTGATACAAACTATAACGCCCTGACCCCAGTTACCCAGAGTAGGTGAATTAATACATAACATTGGCATGATACAAGGAATTATGTCCCGAAAGACCGATCAGTTTAGTATCCTTGGAAGTACTAGATACATTCATAAGTTTTACATTACATTATGAAATAAAAACATCAACAACATTTTGTCCCCTTTTGAACACACTTATATCCTTATCATATCCCTTTAGATCAACAATAAAATACTTATTCACATCCTGGGAAAAATAAAACATAGAAAGTGGTGAGATCAGATGCTCAGTAAGGATAACAATATAGAGGAAACTTTCATAAATAAGAATAAAAATTTAAGGTAATGTATTAGAATAAAACAAAAGCCTTTTAAACTTAAACTTTAGAATAATATGGAAAAGATAAAATCAAATAATTCCATTTACTTATTAACATGGATATACTACTAGTCAAATAATCACATGCAATATCAATAGCCACTTTCATAATGATGGAATGCATAATTCCAGACTTCATAACCACATAGTCAAGGCCTTGTGCCAAGACTAAAAATAAGATTTTGTCAAGGCCTTGTCCCAAGACACTATTTTGTCTCATGATAACTACTGATGTATCTAGGAGATATAGCAAGCTCCACTCATCACATACTAATCCCAATGCATTACTCATATGAAAAGGTTTAAACATAACATAAGCATTCATATTAAAACTAGCATATGAAATGTCAATAATTTATCCATAAACCATGAATGGTATAATAATAACACATCCACGATCAAAAATATCACAAAACATTCAATAAAATATGGAATATTTGTATCATAATATATCAAATTCAAACAAGCTTAAAATCCATCAAAATAATGTTGACATAGATGAAATCAAAACCTTTTTTAGAGAAATATCTCTTTCTATTTTGAAATCATTTAAAAGTCATAAAATTATAAAAGAAAACATTTATTTTGAAAATATTATTATAATATTTTAAGGGAATCTTTGACGATGTTATAATGATATAAAATAGATGCACTCACTGTATAAGTTAAAAACATTCTTACATTAATTTTGTTGAAAAGGCCATAAAGTACCTTGTTTGGAAAATGACAGAAAGATTCATTTCAAAACATATAAGGTAAAATAAGGGTATAAATGACTTTAACCCATTTTCTAGTAAATAGTAAAATTGTTTTGAAATACATTTTTAAGAAAACACGGATGTGGATGATAAAGAGGTCCCTGTAGATACTTATGTAAAAACAACCTCGGATAATAAAGAGATTGTGGAATTAACCCTTACCTTGTACTTTTCCTTGGTAGAGGGTATGTTAACCTCTTGAATAATAGTTAAATCATTGTTTTTAAATTATACAAGAACTATATACATAAATATGATATCATATATGATCCTATAATATTTCATTGTTAATAATATTTTAGTAGTATCATCGTTTCAGTTGTTAACTGATCTGTTTTCCTTTATATGCTCGATTAGGTAACCCATGGTTTTTACGGATAGGTTGTATTTCATTCATATACATAATTATATTATGTTCTTATACATTACTTTTAATCATAAAATGAAATTTATTCTTGAATGATTACGATGGAGAATGAATCTCATCACGTTCGTGGAGACGGTAATCCGTACGTATTCACGAGAGACAATATCATTATATTGGTGGTGAAATCATATGTAATTGGATGTTATATCATATATACAGAATCATTAAAATGTTATATTTATTATTTACATCATTTATACTCGTTATTATACTCATCTAAATAATGAAGTGTTTGAATAACAAACTACACCACGACGTGGAGATGGTAAGCCGTACGTACCCACGTATGGTGACTTTGTCATTCATATGATGGATAGAATAATGAATATGGTTGTACCATTTTAATAAAATCAAAATATATATAATATACTGTATTTATTATTTTAGAATGGAAACAACAAATAAAGAGTAAGTGGAAGAAGAAAAGCACTTGAAAGAGGGGAAGAAATATTTACCACTTCTTCGGGTTCTTTCTTTTGATTTGATCAAAAGGGCTCCTTAGGTAGGCTTTATGATCAAAGTAAGGCCTCTAGGTTGAATTTAGGATAGTTGAGAGGATATTTGGTCAGGTTTTGGTGGATCTAAAAGGCTTTGGAGGTGTGAAATTAAGAGAAGGGGAAGTGGCCTTTTATAAGAGAGGTGAGGGTAACTTTAGGAAAAGCTTGAAATATTATTTTATAATGAAATAATTTTCGGTTTATAATGGCTTAAAAATGAATTATTTCGAGTATAAGGTGGTTATGGTTAGAAAACCTCTCAACCAATAGGTTTTATACTGGTTTAGGTCATCATATTAACCTTATCTTTTATATATAACTCTTAGTTAAATAGTTTTACATTTACCATGTCTCTTTGTATTTTTATATTATATGGTTAATAAACTTACTATAACAAGCCAAGAGAACCCCATGTGGTTAATTATTAATATATATAACCTTATATAAGTCATTTTTCTGAAAATTATATTTTTAGAAATATTATATTAATTAATAATATAGTATTTCTTTTAAAACTCAATTATGTCAATTTTGACAATATTTAGTATTTGGTTTTTGTGAAAATCATAATAGCATGATTAATTCGAAATAAAAATACTTAATCAACCCTAAAATGTCATATTAACCTATAAAATTATTGTAATTCATCAAAAGTCTCAAATTACATTTATTTGTATATTTATAATATCAATTATTTTAATATTTCATTAATAAGGTAATTACTACATCATCATTGTGTCATAAATAAATTAAATTATTTAATGTCTCAAAATTATAAATAAAATACCATTATGTAGTAAATATTTTTATATTTATAATGAATATTTATAGTCTAATTTATCTTATGTTTAACCCTATATTAAAAATGGTTTAGTTATTAAACGTTGAATTTAACTCTTTTAACTATTCTTTAAATAAAATAATAATAAATGTCTTAATCTAATACAAGTGGACCAAATAGGATCATATTTTATTCATAAGGTTTTTTTTGGTCGAATTATACTTATACAATAGAATTAGGACATGTGTTAAGGTAATTATGATATCATTTTTACCCTTAATTACCATATTTACTTTTAACTGTGGTAAATAAAAGTCAAAAGTTACTATTCACCAAAAATTATTTTCATCTTATTGAACCAAATTTTATTTACTAATATTTACCATTTCTCTCAGATTTTTGAAATTCAACTCACAGAAGCAGTAAAATTATGTTTTATGCAAATTTGTAAATGCTCCAAGAAGGTGGGTACGGTAAAAAGTTCAATAAAATTTTTATATATCTAAACTTATTATAAAATGACTCCAATGAATTAAATTGAACTTATATAGGTATTATGTATCTATTTTAACCTAAAATAAATTTAAATAAAATAAATATTTATTTAAATAAAAATTTGGTTTTAACCAATAACGCAGTGTTTTTCACTATTCATCAAAAATTGAAAGTTTTCAGAAAAATACCAAAAATTCACCCTAATCTAATTTCCATATTCTAAATTCAAAAATGAAGTCTGTTTTAAAAAATAAAATTTATAAAATGTCAAAAAGTGGTTATTACTATTTATAATGGTTAGTTTGATTGGTCGTGGTGTGTTAGAATCTCGAAGTTGCATGCAATGCAAGCTATTGCATTATTCAAATGGAAATGTACCATGGAAGCTTGGGGTGTTACAAGTATCTTGATTTTGGAAATGATCTGAGAAACCTTCATCTTGTGTTATCTAAAGGAGTGAATCCTCTTGGTTTTCAAAGCATCGCTCACAGTATATGGCCGATTATGTTGGTAAATTATAACTTTCCACTATGTTTATGCAAGAAATGAAAATACATCATGCTATATATGCTTATATCAAGACTAAAACAACCGGGTAATGATATTAATGTTTATTTGGATCTATTGATCGAGGTTTTGAAATTATTGTGGGATATAGGTGTTACATTGTATGATGCTTACAGAAATGAATATTTAACATTGAGAGCTATGTTGTATGGGATGATAAATGACTTTCCTATTTATAGAATTTTTTTGAGATATAGCATTAAAGGAACTCATGGGTTTCCCATCTACGAACAAGGTACATAGTCAATTAGGTTGAAACATTCATCAACAACTGTGATTCTAGGATATTGCAGATTTCTACCCCGATGACAAAAGTACCAATCTTGGAGGACACCATTCGATGGAAGTTCAGAAGAACATACAACACCATCTCCACAAAAAGGTGATCAACTGTTTCATAAAGAAAACTATTTGGACACTTCTTTTGGTAAACCATTTTTGAAACACCATATGAAAACCAGTTAGAAGAAGATATCAGTTTTTTTAATTACCATACTTCAATTATCTGTATGTTAGAAACTTTCTTGATGTTATTCATGTTGAAAAAATGTATGTGATAGTGTCATCGACATAATGGTAAATAAACCCAACAAAAAAATCATTGAATTAAGGCTAGGAAGGACATGTTTGACATGGTAATACAAGAATATTTGGCACCAGTGAAGGGTGAAAAATGAACTTTTCTTCCTCCAACTGCTTATACTCTTTCCAGGTATGAGAGATATCAATTTTGAAACTTCTTGAATGATATAAAGGATCTCTATGGAAAATCATAGAATATAAAGAACATCGTGTCAATGACCGATTTAATGTTAAAGGTTCTGAAATGAACTTCTAATCATGTTTGAGTTTTTTTATTCTTTAATCTAAAACTATTGGATGGATTAATTATAATTTTTTTTATTTATTTAACTCTCTCATTCATTTAACTATGTTTAATTATTTTTTGTGTCAAAATATGTGTGTCCATTCATTATGGATAAAAATATAAATTTGAAGGAATAATTGAATAAAAAGTTAAGTAATCTTATAACCTTTCAAAATTGTGAAATTAAATATTTTTTATAAAACTAGAAACATCCTTTTTCCCAAACACTTTATTTTTTCGAAGACAAATCATTGATTTTTACCTGATATATTCCATTGGGATTTTTTTTTTGAAAATAACTTCTTATCTCACATTATAAATATTTCATTTTTATGATGAATTTGATTTCATTAAAATTAATGAATTTATGCCTAATCACAAGAAATACTTTAATTATTGTGGAATATGATGTGTGTTGTATATTTTCTTTGTAATTATGATGTTTTTTTATAAAATTTATTTTATTTTATGAAATTTTGAGTTTTGATAATTTCAAAATGAAAATATAATTATTTTAATATTTGAATGAAAATGTGAATTTTTTTCAATAAATTGATTACATTTTTTGGTCTTAATTTTCATATATTTTAAGAACAAAATTTGTGAATGATTTTAGTAAAACTTTTATAGAAATAATATTTTGAAGTTTGTCTAAAAGATATTCTATTCTAGGAATTAATTATTTCTGATCTCTATGTTTTTATCTTGAATATAAATCATTGGAATAAATTTTTAATCTTATATTTTAAGTTTTAAATCTCTTTTTATAATTCTGTTTGAAGTTTAATTTCACATTTTGAATTGATTATTTTCAAAAAGTATTTGATTTTTTCCTATAAGTAATTCCTTTAAAGATAACTCATCCAATAAGCATGGTTTATCCCTTAAATATAAGTCAACCTCATAAGAATAATTTTCCACCCATTCCTGTAAGGATGAAATATCACCCTCATGAACATCATCCAACCCACACATAAGGATAAAATTAAAATCTCCACAATAATGACATGTAACTCTGATACGTATCATTTTAAAATCTTTGTAAGCATAAATTCTATGCCTCCCCATAAGAATCACCCCCATTACCATAAAGATCATCCTCTAAATATATTTAATGTATAATATCTAAGACCGAGCTCGACCTAAGTTCACTAACTAAGAGACTCCATTGAGACCGAGACTAATATGTAGTTTTTCCCAATCATAGAAGTCCAAATTGATCTTGGGATAGATGAACCATGAATGAAAATAATTAAATTTACTTAAGATTAACCTTAAAATAATTACAACTATGAGATCTTTAATGAAACTAAGTCCAAATAAAATAATCTCAAACAAATTTGATTTGATCCAATTAAGGAAGACAACTCAATAATAAGAACCATTATGAGGTCAGTTTTCCACATCATCAACTTCTAATGAAAATGGGTCTGTTAAATAATGATGAAATGTGTTGTGTAAACTAATTAAGAAGACTATATTAAAGATTATGATCTATTTTAATCTTGAATGATATCAATTGGTCCTGAAATAATAAAGATTATTGTGGACCTAAGTCATGTATATGGTGTTAAAGATCCATGATCGAGTGAAAAAGACATGTTTTTCACTGGTGTGTTCCCAATTATGGGTATAATGAAGAAGAAATTGCGGGGGTATTGATGCTTATAAGTAATATATATGTGAGGATGAAGAAAAATTCATACCAAGTGATCAACCATTTTCCTATAAGAATCTAAATTTTCCTACACTAATGGGTTTGTCGCATGTTGGGTTCATTATCATTGAGCCATTGAAAAATGAGGGTTTATTGAGTTCGATTCACTGAGTTTTTAGTCAATGATGAATATAAATATTGACCTTGGCCAATTTAATTGAACTATAGTAAAGATGAACTCAAATATTAAATATAATGAGTCTTTTGTTCATAATGAGATCCAACATGCTCAGAAGCCTAATCATTATTGGTATTCAAATCCCAGAAGCTTCAATATATGTTTTCCAAATGTTTGAAGTTGATTTATCCAATATTCATGTTTAAATTACAAAATAATAGGTTAAACCAATTAGCATGATGAGTTGATGAAGAATTTAGTGATGGGGAGTGTTTTTACACTGATTGAAGTTTTCAAAATACTAGTTGTGTTTGATCTTGATGAATAATCCATACATGTCGGCCTGATAAAACTAGTACGACAAGGAAGGAGACTGAAGAAATTATTGATTTAGGAGGGTACAATGATGATGATTTCATATTGATAAATTGGATAGTTATAGAAATTAATTTCTTGTTCAAGAATTAGAAGTGGTAGGGAAATAAGTGACAAAAGGGAAAATTATATTCTCAATATTTAGATATAATAAATTGAGGTGGTGGAAATCAAAAGTAATTTGATGCAATGATATAATTAAAAGGGGGAAATATAATTTTAAGGGGTGTGCATTAGGAAATAAACTAATTTTGAAACCTAATTCTAGGGAGACTGACTATAAGAGTAGAGGGATAGGAGAAGGGAGGAATGATTCAGGCATCAAGAATGAAAAATTTATTGAATATATGGAAGTGTTTAGTTACCACTTCTATATAAAAGGATCATTCCCCTTCATAACTTATTTTATTTTGGATGAATTACAATTATTTTTTCTTGTGTTATCCAATACTCTTTTGAACATGTGTTGTTTATAAATTTATTATGGGAATTCTATTGATGTAGTTTGTTTATTCATTCATGTTATTTCTTATTTTCTTTTCAGTTTTTATCCATTATTCTTATAATTATTAGCTTTAACATAATTATTGTATTTTTATTCAAGTTTTGATATAATAAAATCAATTTCATCACCACTTTAAACTATTACACCCATTTCAATAATTCAACAAATTTTTTCTTTGAACTAGAATAATAGACATTCAAAGATAAACAATAATTTATCCTATGAATTTATTCCTTAGTTTATAGGCCTTATTGAATTCATTTCAAAATAATTATAATTTCCTCAAGTTAATTCATTCATAATTCACTTGATACCTTTTTAATGTCTCATGACATAACCCATAGCGTAAGGTATGACTCTACAAACATTTCACACTTCCCTCTCATTTTAATTTCATATACACACTCTCTCTTACATTTATCCACTTTCCTTCATTGTTTTAGTAGTTTAAAGTAAATAAATCCCATCAGACACTCAAACACCTTCCCTTTCATTCGACCCATTGTTGTTATGCTATTGTAGGAGTTATAAATGATATTTTTATTTCCATGATGACCTCCAACCCACTAAGATCCATATATCACTAATCAAAGAGTCATCCATATCATTCATATCACTAATTAGTTATTTAGGTAGGACATCATGACAATCATATTGATGTGACCTTAAATTCATGTATTTTGTTGCATCACTTTTTTGTTTAAATAATGTTTTTAATGTTGAAATATGACATAATTTGATTAATTTATGTTTTTAGGTTATTTTTCAATTAACATGTCAAATTAATGAAATTGATGTTTATTTTATGATTTTATGTTTTATTTTTAATATGTGTCGATATACATACAGATGTTTCTTTTAATACTATAATTTTAATTATCATTATTTAATTTAGTGATTCAGTTTTTCAATTTCATTATTTTTTTTTACTTTTAAAAAATAATCAGTTAATTGAAATTTAATTTATAATTTAGTGAATTTAATGAATTAATAATAATTTTTTAACTTTGATTTATAGTTTAATTCATTATTAATTTTAATCATCATTTATTTTTAATTTATTATTTTATTATTTAACGTAAATTAGATTAATTCAAGTTTATTTTGTGTTTTAAAATTAGTCATTTTAAGAATTATAATATATATGTATATATTATTTATTTATTTATATTTATTTTTGATGGATTAATTTTTATTGATTATTTTAATGAATTATTTGAATAAAGTAGTAGTTTTATTCTAAACATTTACGTATTCAGTTTTCTAAGATTCCACATAAGGGATTTACTGAAGTGGCTACATAGCTGTTTTTTTAGGAGGAGACCATATATCCAAATTTTAAAGGGTCCTTATTTGGAGGCCCATGTATCGTAATTTCAAATCCCTCTCTTTATGTATTTGAATCCACTAAGGAGGATGAACAACCGTCTAACATCCCGGGTCCGGATGCCACTTGACAGTGCTAAGAGCCCGGTTGGCCACATGGCCTCAAGCGCATCTCCCCAAATTTCATGGGTTGTCGACTAGTAGCAAGGGCATAGGTGATGATCGTGGGGAAACTATTCCCTCATTGGAAGAGTATAACACAATGGAAATAATAAATAGATATCCAAAGTAGTAATACCATACAATAGAAGTAAATAGCATAAGATTGATAATATAAATAACCATATGTCATAGTATACAAATATGATGATGCGTGTTACATGTTTTAGGAAAATAGCCAAAATAGGTTACATTGTGGTAATACAAAATATAAGTACTAACAGTACAAAAAGGAACAAAAGAAACTCAGAAGCATCATAATCCTCGGCTTGTTCCCACGCTCTCATACTCCTAAACAACAATCAAGTAACTATATAAGGGTTCTTACCCTTATCGACACCTGCAAAAAAACTTTATTTGGGAAAAAACATGACACAAACAGGGTGTGAGGCTAAATCCCAGTAGGCAACCACCCTAGGTTTGTTCCAATCTATCAGTGAATATATATAATAGGAAATGTGCAATGGAGAATGTAGTAAGCTAAGAAGTAATCAAAAGTAAATAGACCTAAAAGTACTGGTTTCCATTTACATTCATTTTATGTTCATTATAAATTCAATTACATTGAATTACATAAGTCTCAGGATCTGGCCTAGGCTTTAAAATCCCCATAAAAAAGTAAGCCCAACTGATGTCTCAAAAGACCATATAAACATGTATAAGTGAAGAACGAATCCAATAATGTTATTTGGCTTGGAAAATGCATCACAAGTCATTCCATTTGATGTTAAAATTATAAGTAAATTTAAACTCATGACATATAAGCAACTGCCAATAAAGCTTTTCTTTGTAATCCCTCATTGGATTCAAGGTTCGTTCGGCATTTATATAAAGTCTATTTGCGCCTGAAAACTACATCTGTGGATTGCTCATGACTTAACATGATAATACCCTCTTTGAGTCTTTCCACGGTCTTTTAAACAAGGCCATGGTTAACGCAAAGTATAAGGTGAAATATTCATATGATCCTGACCTTTCCTTTTAACGTGAGGCTATAGCCCACCCGTTGCTATTTTCCCCTCTATCATTTCACATAAGAGGCAACACATGTAAATTAAACTATTATATGGATTCAACATTTCTAACTTACGTGGGAATATATCATATATCAAGAAACACATGTAAATTAAATTATTACATGGTTCAACATTAATCAACTCACATGGGAGTTTCATATAACAAGAATATCATGTAATTTAAACTATTACATGGATTTATCATTAAATAACTCACATGGGAACATTTCATATAACAAACCTATTGTGTAATCTAAACCATTACAAGGCCTTAACATAACCAAACTCACATTGGAAGGTTCACAATTGGATAAAAACATTCCAATCATGCTTAAACAAGCATAGGCATAACATGGGGAAAAGGGAAAAATCACTAATCTCAAAAACCATAGTCAAAAAAATTATAATTTAACACAATTTTAATTCTATATAATAACCAAAACCATTTTTAACAACCCAAGAATGGAAAAAAAAGGCATGCCTCATAGGTAACCTAGGTCAAAAGACCATAAACAATCATTGAAGGGTAACACACCCATGGAGTGGCCCTAATTCAAGGTTAAAAACTTAATTAATGAATGAGAACACATTTTTAATTACCTAAACATCAATAATAAATAACATAGGCCAATTATCAATTCAGGAGACACCCTAAAATGGGAGCACAGCACTCCGACATATATAATCAACTTGACCATTCACAAAATGCATGAGACCACCTAACTCGTACTCGTACGACTCTCCTTGTCCAGCGTTAACCTATAATTCGAGCTAGAATGGATTATATCTACAAAATGATCATAAATGATCAGGCCTCAATAACTAGGCTGAGAGAATAAATCACAAAGAATAGCTCAAGTGGAATCAAGGTCTCACCAAGCGGATTCCAACGCATCCAATGGCGTTTGAATCAGGGATCAAAGGATGAAACGGGAGACAACCCTATCCTCGGATAGCCTGGGCACATTGTTCGTCGAACAAAGGGATAAGTTTCTATACATATAAGAAATAAAACTCTACTATCTTATTTAACACAAAGAAATAAAAAAGTGCATGATGTGTACTTGAAACTAAACACCTTGTAGTGCCTGTTTCCACATGGGTCCTTGATTGACCACTAAATGGTGTGTAATGGGATTATACCATGTGTAACCCTAGTAAAACGACGTGCACTAGGGTTACATGGTGTTTAACCCTCTCTTTCCTCCACTTACTTAAGCACAACTTAAAAAGATAAGATTTATACCTCAATAGAAGAACTTGGTTCCTACAGAATTCCCCCCTTAAAGAAATTCATCCATAAATTTCCCTTACAAGGGTGGTGAAGAAGCACCTAAGAATAAATCTGACCATTGATCATGTACATTGGCCTCCCGCTCCTAGGTCTCGTCTTGTGAACGACCGTGTTTCCATAGCACCCATACTAAAATAACTAGCCAGCCTCGAAGAACCTTCATGCTCCTGTCAACTATACGTATCAGATGCTTCTCAAATTCTGCATCAACTTGAAGTTCAACCTCCTCAAGATGAAAAACATGATATGGGTCCAGGTTGTAGGTGTGCAGCTATTATACGTGGAAGATTTCATGCATGTACTAGTTCCTCTGAGGCAACTACAACCGATAGGTAACTAACTTGACTCTCTCTAGAATCTCAAACCTCCCGACATATCTTAGTGAAAGCTTCCATGTCTTCTAATTTGCCTGTGTCCCAACCTTGGTGAAACATGAAATAAAACCCGATCCCTAACCTAAAACTCTAGATGTCATCTACGAAGATCATAGTATGATTTCTGGTGATACTGTGTGGTAGCCATCCACTTCTGAATCAATCGAACTTTCTCAGAAGTCTCCTGCATGAGATGCGGTCCCAGTAAAGCTATCTCACCTACCTCCAACCAACATAGGGGATAAGGACATGTCCTACTATAAAAATCCTCATATTGAACCATCTGAAAAGTATCCTAAAATATATTATTATAGGTGAACTCAACCATGGGTATTTTTTTCTCCTAATAACCCCTAAAATCTAGAACGCATACCCGAATCATTTCCTCTGGCACCTGAATTGTGCGATCTGACTGGCCATTTGTATAGGGGTGGTAAGTTTTGCTCAAAAGCACATGTGTACCTAGTGACCTCTATATCCCTTTATAGAAATGAGAAGTAAACTTGGAATCCCTATCTAAAAAGATAGATTATGCGACCTCATGCAGTCGTACAACCTCACAGATGTACAACCTCACAGATGTACAACCTCCAAAGATCATCAACACTAAAGGTTTCTTTAATCAGTAAGAAAAGTGAGACCGTCATGATCTTTTCAAGAAAACTCAAACGACATCATTACCACGACACCTCCAACATCATAGAAACCCCAAAAAGGATGACCTTGAACATTCTAGTGATGCTACTAACATTATTTCTCTTTAACTAGGAAAACCCGAATACAACTGAGGTCATACGAGTGACTTCACATCAAAGGAAGGTCAAACCCCGATCAACCTCATCAAAACTTTTCACACAATCGTCCCTTAAAAGACATTTCGGACATTCACACCATGCCCACCTTAAATTGTCGGAGTTTTCAAAATGTTTCATTCAAACCATACATGAGGAATAATAAGTTTAACAAGTAAAACCATCCCATGATCATTTAATAAGAAAATGCCATAGCACGAACAAAAGTGTAATCCATAACTATCCCACTAGAATCATTAACCTTTTCAATGAATTGCATCTGATCCTGACTATACATCCTAGATAACCTCAGATTCATCAACCCAGAGTCTAAGTAACTCACCAAGATGGTCCATACTCTCCTTTATAAGTGATATTTTGGTACAAGGTCAAAAGTACCCATAAGAATGATGACTGAATCTAGAGTGGCATCCACCTGGTGATCATGTCAAGGAAAACGACAGGCATCTAGATTCCTTCCAAGGCGTTCCTACATGGGAACCTAGATATCACTCAATATTAACTAAGACTCATTTAAAACCATGCATCCAACACACAACACTAAAACATATTACGAACTTTCCCAATGGATTTCAACTATAATGTGGCGTATAACCGATGCTCTCTTAGTGAATCCAGTATGACATCAAGATAGGGGACATGATTTTCACTTAAGGTAGATCACACTAAAAGGATTTTAAGGATCACCAAAAAAATGATATATGAACCACTACTAGTTGACCTCTTGAAATAAACTCATCTTTCTTTGTCGGAGCATCATCATTTAACTAACCACAATGCCTTTATCCCAACACATTCCTGTGATAGTGCACGCTTAACCACCGAGATCCATCCATGATCATCGGTGCTTCACAAGGATTGTGCACACAACAAACTGCAACAACGTTGTGTGCCAAGCGAGAATCAACATGAGACAATACTCAAAATCCTAAAAGGTATTCAAGTATAATTGACCATTTATGAATGGTCCTTGATTATGATCCTTATACATGGAAGGACACACTTAAATAGAACCGATGTGACTCTCCCTACCTAGGAAGGTCCTAGATTTAGAAAAGAAGTACTAGATTCTCTCAAATGCACTAGTTCATAACTAACTTAAGTGTACGTTTTTTCATTCCATGAACCAAGATCATCACATGACATCACTTGGAAAGAAAGACAAAAATAAACTGACTATCATGTCAAAACACCCATGTCCTAGAAAGTACTCCCGAGTAGTGAGATGAACTTGATTCCATAACACTCAGGTTAATATACTCTGGAGATAACCTGAGAAAATATCCAACAACTCAACGCTCAAAAACTTTACCAACTCAATGGATAGTTTTAATAGTTAACACTCGATGGGTACTGTGTATTTCAACATATACTACCCCATGTTTAAAATAGAAAAACGATTATTCTTAGTACAATTCATTGGTTATCCACCCTATACACCCTAGTACCAGATGGATCATGTAGGAATTATCTCAAAAGATCATCATATACAAAACCATTTACATGGATGGTGATGTACTAAGTCACCCATAATTTTAGGAAAGAGAGGTTCACACGACCTCCTAAGCAGCTCAGCATGCCTGAGGAATGTCTAACCTGCTGAACCGATCATTACACAATGCTCATTCCCACATTAAAAGTCAAGATACCATGATCAATCGTCCATACAAGAGTGTCATATTTAAAACCCAGATTTCATACTAGGGACAATGGCACCTGGGTGGTACCAATGTCAGCAAACTCATAGCGGAAAACAAGACAACAAGATCTAAGGGTGCTACCTACCACGAGCTAGCCCCTTATGAAGAATAAGCATCGACCTGCATCACTAAGTCATGTGGAAATATATTTATTAGGATCAAAATCACTAAAAATTTGAATAGATTTTAGCAACACTTCATGCAGAATTCAACAAAATAAGGAACTTGGAAACTACTTTAGCTAACAGCTCAAATTAAAATAGGCAAGTCTCATCAACTTCTTTTTAAAACATTTAACAACTTTGAAATTCCATCACAAATGGAAATTTAGAATGTAAGTTCCTTTTTAACAAACAAGGAGACCTTTGAGGGTCTTATTAAACCAACCTAGGTCCTTAAAAATGCAACCCAGTAGTTGTTGTTTAACCATGAGAAGCCTGAACACATTATCAGAAGAATCCTATAAGGGATCCTCGAATATTAAACAATAGAGGCATCCTAAAACAGGGATCCTCTAAATGATACACAAGTAAGAGATCCTACTAAGAACTACCTAGATCAACATTTAAGAGAAGTCATCCCACAGGGGATCCTTGGTAGCTGGATAAGAGATAGATGCATCCTACTCTAGAACCTCAAGGTTAAAACATAAGTAGAGGAATACTACAAGGGATCCTTGATAACAACCAGTATCACAACCTCATAGGACATAAGGAAACATCTTACATGGAAGCATCCTCAAAGAATATGTCACGAGAGATAGTTCATAGCTCATCTCAGATCATAGGTCTCAACTAGGCTGGTCCGAACACCAAACTGATCATTCACACTCTAGTCTCACACTCAGTAGACCACTAAAATAATAACTAGAGGAAGAACCTCTCCATTTAGATAAAAAAGAACCAAAACACCCATTAGGAGTCCTGAAACTCTCCACGGGTTTCACCATCGCGATATCTGTGGAAAACTACTCACTAATGACTACTCTCAAGTCCAAAACTAACAAAGGTGAAAAAAATAAGAAAATACCCTAAAAGGGTACCAAAAGAGGTATACATAGCATGTAGACACCATACACGACGTGTAGCCTTAATCTCTCACATGGGCATGTAGCTCTGCTGGCCTGGGCATGTAAACACCCCAGGTACACAGCGTGCAAGTAGGATACACTGAGTGTACACAAGTCTCCCCTCCTAGCCATGTACTTTTACACATCCAAATTCCCATGGGGTCTACCTGTGTAATAATACACATTGTGTACCAAAAGTACATGACCATGTACTTTTCCAAGATCATTATTTTGCATTATTATTCAAATAGTTGGAAACATGATCAGCTACCACATGACATGTACTCAAAGTAAACGATGTGTACATAAAAAAATATTTTTTCCCGAACAAAAGAACACATGGCATGTGTTCACAACATCACACGTTGTATTGTATGGGTTTCCGAGTAGTAAACCTTTAAAACTTCCCCTGAACCCCCATTTTTGAAAACTAATCCAAAGGTATACCAATTTACGATCCATGGGGGCCCATACTCCCTATGAATAAAATCCAGGCATCAATATATAATGCATTATAACACAATTAAAGTTAAAGACAAGAACATTATCCACCAAATTCTGATCAAAGAGGGAACATACGCCTCAAGGACCAAATTTTGGCATCCATACAATTCAAACCATAGCATGTACCGATACACCTATCACATTAATAGTCTTATCTATCTCAGTATCTATCACAACAGCATGCAATCAGTAATGATCACTAAATGGCATTTCAAGAATGCATGGCATGTTATTTCTAACAAGTTTCTATATGATGCATGAGATGGAATACCCTCATCTCATTGTGTTGTAACAAAAATAGAACCAAAATAATATCAATAATAATAGTACAATACAAGTGCAACACCCAACGGTGAAATTGAATCAATTTTGATGGCTCAAAATCCAAAAAATCACAATTTAATTCAAGGTAATTTGGATTTTCCCTATACGTGGGGTAACTACTCTCAGGCACAACTTATTACCAAAATCCATTTTCTTTCTATCCCTATCAAATTTCTCTAAATAGTAAGAAAAATCATAAAATACTCCTTTGATACCACTTTATAATGTCCTAAGTCTGGATGCCACCTAACAGTGCTCTAATCACGATTAAACACATGGAATCAAGTGCATCTCCCTAAACGCCAAAGGTTACTGACTAGCAGTGAGGGCCTAGGTGATGATCATGGTGAGACTATTCCCTCACTGGCAGAGTATAACATAGTGGAAATAATAAACAAATAGTGGAAGCAGTAGTACCATAAAATTGAAGTAAACAATAGAATATTG
The DNA here is from genome assembly GCA_963277665.1 of Viscum album. Taxonomy (NCBI): domain Eukaryota; kingdom Viridiplantae; phylum Streptophyta; class Magnoliopsida; order Santalales; family Viscaceae; genus Viscum; species Viscum album. Next base: position 223,021,107 of record OY728147.1, read on the forward strand.
ATAATATAAATAACCAGATGTCATAGCATACAAATATTATGTTTCATGTTACATGTTCTAGGAAAATATCCAAAACAGGTTACACTCTAGTAATAAAAAATATAAGTACCAGCTGTATAAAAAGGTAAAAAAACTCAGAAGCATCACAAACCTTAGCTTGGTCCCATACTCTCATGATCCTAAACATCAATCAAGTACCTGTAGAAGGGTTCTTAACCTAATCAACACATGCAACAACATAATCTGTTTGGGCCCAAAAACATGACCCAAATAGGGTATGAAACAAAATCCCAATAGGCAACCACCCAAGGTCTGTTCCAATCTGTCAGTGAATATATATAACAAGTAGTGTGAAAAAGGAAAAGTTGTTAACTAGGAAGTACTTAGAAGTAAACAACCCTACAAGTACTGGTTTCCTTTTACATTCACTTTATTTTCATTAGAAATTCAATTACATTGAATTATATAAGTCTTGGGATCTGGCCTAGTCCCGATGATCCCCATACCAAAGTAAGCCCAATAGATGTCTCAAAAGACCATATAAATAATTATAAGTGAATACCAAATCCAATCTTGTGCTTTGTCTTGTAAAATTAATCATAATTCATACCATTCGATATTCAAATTATAAGTAAATGTCAACTCATGACATATAAACAGATTCTAATAGAGCTCGTCCTTAGAATCCCTCATTCGATTCAAGGTTCTCTCGGAATTTATATAAAGTTTCCATGAGCCTGACCACTACATCCATGGATCCCTCATGATTTAACATGATAATACACTCTTTGAGTCCTTACATGGTCTTTCAACCAAGCCCATGGTTCACCCAAGGTATAAGTTGCAATAGTTATATGAGGTCGACCTTGCCTTTTAACCTGAGGCTATGGATCACCCATTGCTATTTACCCCTCTATCATTTGACATAAGAAGCAACACATGTAAATTAATCTATTACATGGATTTAAAATTTATAACTCATGTGGTCATATATCATATATCAAGTAACACATGTAAATTAAACTATTATATGGTTCAACATTAATCAACTCATGTGAGTGTTTCATATAACAAGAATATCATTTAATCTAAACTATTACACGACTTTATCATTAAATAACTCACTTGGTCACATTTCATATGACAATCCTATCATGTAATATAAACCATTACAAGGCATTAACCTAACCAAACTCACATGGTCAGGTTCATAATTGGAGAAAAACATTCCAAGAATGATTAAACAAGCATAGGCATAACAAGGGGAAAAGGGAACAATCACTAATCCAAAACCCTTAGTCAAAACAATTATAATTTAACACAATTTAAATTCTATTTAATAACCAAAACCATTTTCAACAACCCAATAAGGTAAAATAAGGAATTACTCATAAGAAACCTATGTCAAATGACCATAAACAGTTATTGAAGGGAAACACACCCATAGAGTGGCCCTAATTCAAGTTAAACAACCTAATTCATGAATGAGAACACATTTTCAATTAACTAAACATCAATAGGAAATAAAATAGGACAATTATTAATTAAGGAGACACCCTCAAATGGTAACGCGGAACTCTGGCGCATATAATCAATTTGACAATTCACAAAAGGCATGTGACCACCTACCTCGTACTCGTACGACTCTCCTAATCCAATGTCGTCCTCTAATTTAAGCTAGAATTAAGTATATCTAAAAAATGAGAATAAATTCTCAAGCCTCAATAACTATTTTGAGATAATAAATCATGAATAACGGATTAAGTGGAATTGTGAACTCACCAAGGGGATTCCAACGCATCTTATGGTGTTCAAATCAGAGATCAAATGATGAACTGGGGGGAAACCCTATCCTCGGATCACCTGGGCACGTTGTTCATCAAACAAAGAGGTGATTTTATGTTCATCTAAGAAAAATGATGCTATTTACTGATTTAACACAAAAAAAAGTACATGGTGTGTACTTGAAACTACACATCGTGTAGAGCCTATTTCTGTATGGGTCCAAGCCAGACCACTACATGGTGTGTACTTGGATTATAGGGCAAGTAACCCTAGTTACATGACGTTCACTTGGGTTACATGGTTTGTAACCCTATATTTCTTCCACTTACTTAAGAAAAACCTAAAAATATAAGATCCATACCTCAAAGGAAGAACCGTGTTCTTAAAAACCGTTTGTTCTCAATTCTTTCCAAGCTCTCTATTTGAAGGAAGTTCCTTCTCTACTCTGATTATTTCTGATCAAAGTCGAATACCGATCTACCTCTGACAGTTAAAATGATCACTAATAAACAAAAAATGGATAAGGATAATCTAAGGAATATAGGCCAACCAACTCTGTGCCCACTAAAGAAGATGAGACACAATCTCCTTTGAGCAGGGTGGACAAGGTCAAGCTACTACCAGAGAAGGTGACCATCGTACCTGTGTGGATTCATTCTATTGAAGAAGATGAGATAATCAATTTGGAAGTGTGACCCAGTTTTTCGATGCACCTTCCAAAGTTGGACTCATTAAATATTATGAATCACTATTCGAATCATAGTTCATTTTATTGCAAATTCAAACCATTCATCTTCCCCATGTGGATGGATCTTCCCTCTATATTTTCTCTCTCTTCCCCAAGAGTTTTTTTTCATTCCATATGCAATTCATTTAATGTTTCTTTGTTTTTTTTCACCAAAAAAAATTTATGTGGATTTCATGTTTTGGAGTCTTTTAATTTAATGGGAGAAGTATATAAATAAGTTGCAAATGTAGTCCATATGTTGTGTGCAATACAAGCTTGAAAGTAGTGTTTTGTGGTGTTCCATTTTTCTTATCTCATGTCCAGGCTTGTAGAGCTAGCAACCAATGCATCCTCTAATTTCTGAATATGGCCACCACAATCCAACCATAAGTTCCTACGTTGTCATGAAAACAATTAAAGGTGGTTAATCTCAATGAAGGCATTGTTTAGGTCACAATAACTATGGGATATTATCACTGATGTTTATATAGTACCCACTATGTAGGAACCAGATGCATTCACAAATGAAGAAAACATTTCCCTAAAAAATCAAAGGAATGAAGATAATAAGGTGTTGTTCATACCCTGTCAATGGTTGGATGACTCAACCTTTGAAAAAATTTTATAAGAAACATCTAATTAGTAGGATTGGGATACACTTAGAACCATTTTCAAGGGTGTTGATCGAGTGAAGTAGGTTTGAATTCAGACAATAAGAGTTATGTTTGAAGTGGAATACATGAAGGAAGGTGAGAGTATCTTTGACTAATTATCATTTTTAATTGTTATTATTAACAATTTGAAAAGAAATTTTGAAAAAGTGTAAGATATTCATGTCATTGAAAAAAAAATATGATCTCTCACAAACAAGTTTGAGCATGCTGTTGTGGAAATAAAATAATCAAAGGACTTGGAAAAACTATCCATTAAAGAATTGATGGGATCATTGTAAGTGCATGAGGAATGAATGAAAAACAATGCAGGATCAAAAGCTGAGAATACCTTAGAGTCTAAGATAACTCTACAAGAATAAAACAATATCCATACACAATGATGTGGTCATGGAACTAGTAATCGAGCAAGAGGAAGAGGGCATGGATATCTTCCATGAAATCAATAAAAACAACAAACTTTTACCATATTATGTGGAAGATTAAATGATGGAGGCTAATTCACATGTGGTTGTGGAAACACAAAGAACATTAAATGCCACAATTTCAAGAAGTCCATCCATTATTCCTCTGATTGTTGGAGCAAGATGGATCCATATGAACTATACAACTATGATTAAGCATATCACCATGAAAAAGAAGTCACCACACTCCTCCCTACACAAGAAAGGGCATGTTAATGGATAGATGTGTGGTATCTTGACACAGGTGCAAGAATCCATATGAGTGGTAACAAAGAACTGTTCAAGGAACTCATACAAGAAGTTTGTGGTGATGTGAGATTTGGTGACTCATCAAAAATACCTATGATTGGAAAAGGTAAAATTAAAATATATAAAAATAATAGTGAGCTTAATTATATCTCTAATGTTTATTAGTACCAAACATGGAAAATAATATCCTCAGTATCAGCCAACTCCTTGAGAAGGGGTATGTCATACACCTGGAGAACTCTTCTCTCTCTATAATAGATGCTCACATTAGACTTTTTTCTCTTGTCAAAATGGAAAATAATTGCATGTTTATACTGTATATTAACATAGTGTCTAAGAAGTGTCTCTTTGGGATCATGAAGAATGAATCATAGAGATGGAATCTTCAATTTGGTAATATCTATTTTAGTGGCATTAAACTCTTATCCTCATCAATCATGGTGCATGTTTTTCCAAAAATTAAAGTTCCAAATCATATGTGTGAGGTGTGTACACTTAGTAAGTAATAAAATAATTACTTCCAAAGTGGATTATCTAGAAGATCAAAGGAAACACTTTAGTTGGTTCATACTGATATTTTTGGACTACTTGAAACACCCTCATTTGGAGTTAATAAGTACTTTGTTACCCTTATTTATTATTTTAGTAGAAAAATATGGGTGTATTGCATCAAAGAAAAACATTCTGCTTTTACTATCATTAAAATTTTCAAAGCCCATGTTCAAGAATAATTTGGTCACAAAATTAATGTACTCGTATCTGACAGAGGTGGAGAATACACTTTAAATGCATTTCAATATTTTTGCAAGGAACAAGGCATCAAGAAAAAATACAACACACACTACACACCATAGTAGAATGGAATTACAAAAAAAAAAGAACTGCACCATCCTCAAAATGATGAGGACTATGCTAAAGGATAAGGTCCTACCAAAGAGCTTCTGGGAAGAGGCAGTTGCATGTACTACCTACCTGCTCAATCGGATTCTAAGAAAGAGTATTAGAAATTTGAAATCACGAGGGGAATGGAGTTGCTAAAAACTGATTGTAGAACACCTAATAATCTTTGGGTGTGTTTCCTACACTAAAGTTCTAGAAGCACGAAGAAGGAATCTTGATGATCATGGAAAAAAGTATATCTTCATCAACTATAGTGAAGTATCTAAAGCTTACAACCTCTATAATCTACTAACCAATAAAGTAGTAGTGAGTAGAGATATGATATTTAGTGAGGAAGAATCTTTGAAATGGAATGATGAACAATCAAACAAAGATATTCCAATAAAAATAGAAGATATTGGAGAAAGGTATGATAATCAGGAGCAAACACTGGTAACACCTTCCTCAGGTGCATCACCAGTACATAGAAGTACAGGAGTATATTCCATTACTCCTGAAATCACTCCATCAAGTCAAAAAAATTCCATCACGTCCTCACCCATGGTGTATATAAAAATTAAAATCTTAAGAGACATCTATGAGAAAACCAAAGTGGTAAATATTTTATACCTATATGAATATCATGAGCCTCTAACGTTTCAGGAATCCATTAAAGAAGAATGTTGGAGAATCACTATAAAAGAAGAAATTCATTTTATAGTGAAAAATGACACATCATAGTTGACTACACTTCCTAATAGCCAAAATACCATTAATGCTAAATGGGTGTACAAGTGAAATTATGATGGCGAGATCGACTACTAAAAGGTAAAACTCATAGAAAAGGGCTATAAATAGAAGTACATGGTGGAATATGAAGGATTTTTTTCTCATGTTTCTATCTTTGATACTATGGGGATGATTATATACCTTAAATTCCATCACAGGTGGATGATCTTCCAACTGGATGTGAAATCTACATTTCTGAATGGAATTTTAGAAGAAGAGGTCTATTTTGACCAGACTAAAGTATTTGTTATGAAAGGAGAGGAAAACAAGGTGTATCAACTAAAGAAATCTCTATATGGGTTGAATCAATATCTATTTTCTTGGAATGAATGCATAGACAACTACCTTCAAGAGAATTGCTTCACCCAATGTCAATATGAGCATTCAATTTACATCAAGAAGAATTTTTGTGGCGATATTCTTATATCATTTCTGTATGTTGATGATTCTTTGTTTACAGGGAATAGCTGACTGACGTTCGATGAATTCAAGAAGTCCATGTTTAAGGAGTTATAGATGACTGACATTGGTCTCATGTACTTTTTTCTAGGAAAATAAGTAAAGAAAAAACGTGGTGGCATATATATATCTCAAGATAAGTATGCCAAGGAATTGCTTGGAAAATTCAAGACGGCCAATTACAATGATGTAAACACATCTTTAGAAATAATCTTAAAACTGAAAAAATATGGAGAAGGCATAAGTTTTGACTCAAATTTTTCAAGATTATTATTGGAAGCCTAAGGTATACCACAATCACAAGTCCAAATATTTTCTACAGTGTTGGGCTTCTAAGAGGGTACATGGAAGCACCAAAATAATCACACTGGATAGCCGCAAAAAAGAATCCTAAAGTACATCAAATGAATAATGTATTTTGGTCTTTTTTATCCATACAATGATGAATCAAATATATATGGATACTTAGACATTTATTGGGGAGGTGATCAAGATGAAAGAAAAAGCACCACTGGATATGTATTCTTTTTTGGAATGATTCCTTTCACATGGAATTCAAGTAAGAAGGGTATGGTTTCCCTATCCACATGTGAATCAGAGTATGTAGAGAATCGTCCACTATTTGTAAAAGAATTTGGTTGAGAAATATTCTAAAGGATATTAAGCATACGCTAGATGGACCCATATTCATATATGTGTATAATAAGTTGGTAATCAAACTAGCCAAAAATCAGGTTCAATATGGAAGAAGAAAACACATTGATACCCGATATCATTTTTTGAGAGATAATGTGAAGAAGAAAATAATAAAATTGGAGTATTTTCATAATATGAAACAAGTGTAGGATATTTTCAAAAAGTAATTACTGGTAGATGAATTCAAACAACAAAGAATGATACTCAGAATGAATCCAGTTTTGGTTTGAAGGGGAGTGTTGGAAATGAAAACCATGTGTTTTCCCCATGTGGTTGGATCTTCTCCATGTGTTTTCTTATCGCTTCCCCGTGATTCTATTTCATTCCCTATGCAAGTCATTTAATGTTGTTTTGTTTTTTGTTATTTCAATAAATTTTATGTGTCTATCATGTTTGGGAGTCTTTTCATTTAATGGGAAAATTCTATAAATAGGGTGAAAATGTAATATGTATGTTGTGTGAAATACAAGCTTAAAAGTAGTGTTTTGTGGTGTTTCGTTTTTCTTCTATCATGTCTACGCTTGTAGATCCTACAAATATGAGGTTGTGTTTTTTAGTTAATTGAACCTGTGGTCAATATTGATTTCCTATCAAGATCTGGGGATTTGGTTGAAGATAGAAATTTGTGAAGATGTTTTTCTAGATTTTATTTAGTTTGAAGGTTTTTAATTAGAATCCATGGTAGGGGAACTTGTGTTCTCCAGTTTCATAGTGGTTCTATTCCATCTAGGTTCACACATGGTGCTTGAAAAAATGACACAATCAAAGTTACTGGGAAACACAATGTTTTTGAGCGATGGTTTTTTCATTCCAGGTAACAATGGATTGCCCTCTGTTAAAGAAGATGATGGATGGTTTTGGTGTCATAGTTTCTCATCTAGAGTTATTGAATCATTATGAAGTACTTTGTGTCTCACAGAATTACCATAGATCGATAAAAAACCAAGGTATAGGGTTGTTTGGTCGAAGATGACATTAATTTAAACCTGAGTTTAATGATCAAGTATTGAAATCATTCGAACATGAGATGGGTTTTTTAAGTTTTAAACTGCAGCCATCAAATAGAGAAAATATTACCTCATGGAATGGAATTGGACTACCAGTAACATGCCAAATGTTTTAGTACTATAAATAAAATTAATTTTAAAATAGTCATTTTTATTATTTAAGTAAAATGGAAGAAAGCTATAGGAGTTTTGGGAATATTCTGGGGGTTTTAAGAAAGATGTTAGAGGCTTTATTAAACCTAGAGATGCATCCAGGTTATTTTTCTTGGAAGTGAAACAATAATATTGATGAGATAAGTGAAATTTTCCAAGGAAGTTTATTTCACACTACTTGGGGATAATGGTACATAGTTAAGGATGCCACATGGAGAGTTATAAATGTCTGATTGTTTTGCTAATGTTTTTTTTATTTTCAGCTTTTAATAAATCCTAAAACCCCCGTCATTCTGCATTTTTTCTATTTTTTCTCTCTCTCATATCTTTTATATTCTCTCTCTTCTATAATTTTCTCATTTGGTAAATAAATTTTTTTTCATTATTATGCTCGGTTTATGATCTCTAGCCTTCAAAAAATGGAGGACTAATCTATAGACCTGGTTCTTAGAGGGGATGATCAATGATTCCAAGAGACCAAATATCTTTTATATCATCGACATCATCCTCACTTTTGAAAATTTTCAATCATGGATTGAGGTGATGCAACCTCTTACTTTCTCATAGAAACACTTTTCTACTCTCAACTCCTTTTTTATCTTTTTCTCTTATCTATTCAACCAACTTTTTTAGGAGAGGTCATGTGATTTGTCAACCTAACAATGATCACTTTTTCATGAAAGAGATTCTGTGCAATAATGATTTGACTTAGAGTAAATATTCACAGTTCATAGAGCACTCATGTACATGAGGCAATCTTATATATGATTGTTCATTTTTTGAGAATGAGATATGCATGTATCTAGAGATTGAGCATGTGTTGTGTGAGTTTTTTCTTGGTGATTTAATCTTTACCAATCGGTGATGGGAAAAAGAGAGAAAATATTTCTAGAGATAGTTCTTATTATTAGGAACTTTACTTTCTCTATTTTTTCTTTCTTTTTATATTTTCTCTTTTTTCACATTTTAACTTCAATGTTTCTTGTTTTCTTATTTTGATTTCAAAATAAATAAATAAACACAAAAAAAAAATTTAATATTCACTTAGATGAACACATAGCCTCCTTGAAACAGACCCATGGGTTAGACACTAAGCATTATCTAAGAAAATATAAATGTATCTTTAATATTTTAAATAACAAGATATAAATAAAATGGCATCATTTATAGGGAGAAATTTTTTTTTTTTGTGACTCTTCATTTTCAATTTCAGAACTTAAAAAAATAAAAAATTTAAAAAATTTAAAAAATGAATCCAACTCAACAATCAAAAGACATTGTAACATTTATTAAATATAAAGTTAGGTAAATTTTTGAAATTTTAAGTGAAGAACATTTCATTGAACTTATTGAATATTTTAAAGAGTTTAGGAAAAATACTGTGGAAGCCTTATCTAAAGAACTAAAATAATTTTCACAGCTTTTCCCTGAGTTTTAGCTAAAAAGGTTCACCAAGAAGAACACATCCTACCATCATTTGATGAGTAGATTTATGAGGTAGAAGCAAGGATGAGATATAAAATCCTCATGCTTATAATTTTTTCAATGGATGTTAGGAGAAGGATTATGTAGAAATTATAGTAGTTGGAATTTTTTTTGAGAAATAGTCATTTTCTGATTTTCACTCTGATGTTTTATATTTCATGGGCCCATCTACTAATTTTTCTGTTATAGAACAGGTTGAACCAACATAATTAATCCTCTCCTTTTCTATGAATACACCATGTATGAGGTATTTATTTTTAAATAGAGGATATAGGAGGCTAACAACCTCACTACTTACCTAGAAACTCTCCCATGAGCACTTTTTGGTTACAAAAAAGAATAAGTTTCGCACATTTAGGGGGATGGAAATTTTATGGAAAAAGATGAATGTTTTATTAACATTAAATTTTTTTATCTTGGCCTTGATTTTGCTTCTTCCCTAGTATATTTTAAAGAGGCAGATCAAATTTATTATTTCCTAGAGAGTAATGAAGAATTAAATATGTCACCTAAAGAGGAGGTTTTAGAGCTCCCAATGTTTATTGAAAATCTATGTATACGAGGAACTAAGAAAAAGAGGTTTATGTGATATAAAATGGTGAAATAATGGATGATGATACATCTATGATTTTTAATAATGAACTTTTATAGGATATTGAACCAGAAGAAAAACCACATCCAAGAATTTAATTTGTACAACCTGTGCACACCATTTCTCAAGATGAAGAATAAGGAATGTACTCATTCATTTTTCCCCTCCATTAATATACAAGTGGTATACTACTAAGGAGTGGGATTGGGTTGAAGCTTTAAATGGGTTATTTGATAAGATATATAACTTAAAAGACACTAAAACTTATAAGAAGCACATTTGGTGTTTTCTAAGTAAGAAACCACACCCACTAAGTGATAGATGATGAACCAAAGGTTTACCAGCTGTGGAAAGTCTAAATATATAACCAATTGGGGGTTAAACCCAAGATTATCTTATTAATATGTTTTTAGTTCTTTTCAAATTTTTTCTTTATTTATTTTATGTTTGTAGTATCTATTTTAGGAAAATAATAAGATGGTAGTTCATTCTATCATGCGGAAATCCATCCTGAGTAACATCTTTCTTATCAACCAAGATTCCAAGTTTTGTTGTTCCAACCTATTTTTTAAAAGATTTTAATTTCCTAATACACATTTTAAATAAATTATGGGGGACAGTATACATTTTTTTCTTGAATTTAATATTGATGAAATAAATGTCAAACATGCTACAAAACTGAATTTTTTTTAAAATATTTTATGTTGTCCAAAAAAATAATGCATGCACACTATAAAGTATGTTTTGTAAGTGTTGAGTTAAGAAGAATTTTACATATTTTTTAATTAGAAATTAATTTTTTTTCAAATATCAACTGTATATTCTAGTTATAGAAACATTAATATAACTCCCATAACATTTACGCAAGTTTTAGCATGTTTTAACTTTAAAATTTTGGTATTTAATTCTTATTTTTTCCATTTATATGAGATGGAAATTTTAAACCTGAGGAACTTACTCAAAAGTTAAGGGACTAAAATTATTTTACTTCAAGTGTTAATGATTCTAACTAGGGGAGTAATAGTTTGAATTATGAAACTTTTATTCTTTTTTCGGTCAAAAATCTTCTAATTGTTGCTGGGGAGTAAAAAATTATGAAAATTTTGATATTTAAGTTCTTTTTCATGTTGAATGTCTCATGTTAGACCATATCGTAATTTCTACTATTTTTATTCCCTATGTTCCCATATTGGTGATTTAATGATTACCTTTTTGAAATTCAATGTGTAGCATGAATCTTCTCTAAAATATTGTCATTATGCTTGACTTGTTAAGTATTAATCGGTAGGTTTTCTTTTGTATAATTGAGAAATATTTTGTGTGGAAAAGTAATATTTCAAATTTCTTATGACCCTTTACATGAATGATTCACTATTGAATTTAAAATATTTTTTAAACATTACTGTCAAATTATTTCTTCCACCTTGGTATTCAACAATGGGGGAATTATTGGTTTTTAAGTGTGTGGTAAGGGTAATAATTTATAATAAACTATGTTCCAATGTAATCCCATAAAAAATTCTTAAATTTTTTTGAAATTATAGTTTTTTTAAGAATCACTTAGTAATTTTCACTGGATGAAAGTCTTTCTCAAATTTTAGGTTTTTGATGCCCCTTTGAGGAAGTTAATCTCTAATACCTCTTTGAATTAATTGAGTAAATCATGTTTCTTATCCTCTTTAAAAATGGATTTTGATAAAATTTTACAATAATGTCATATGATTATTATTTACTTTATACTTTTTAATCTGAATTTAATCCATAATATATGAATCCAAATGGATTATGAAATAAAAAATCCAAATCCATGTTGAACTCATTTTTTCATTTATTTATTATTTATTCATCAACTCTTAGATGTTTTATGTATTCCACCAAAAAAATTTACTTCACCTAATCCAATGGATAGTATATTTATTATGGATTCTTAAATTATATGAGTCTATTCACTTGGATTTAAAGAGAAGTTTGGAATTTTATTTTGAGGAAAATTAATGTTTGTTAAATTCTATTTAAAATTTTCAATTTAAGTCATTTTTTTTAAAACATTAACCAATTTTTCATTGATGAAAGTAAATTTGAGAGGGAATTAAAATTTTTATACTTGAAAGAATCCATGTTGGGAAATCAATTTGAGAATTAATTCTTAGTGGTATTTCATATTTTCCATTATCAGTTTTAATTTCTACCACTAAATGTGTCTAAGTGGTTGCATGAGGATAGAAAATATCTTATGTGTGGGGGAATTTGATATGGCCTTAATTTCATATATTTTTTTCACATCAATTTCTTGGTTTAATTATGTTTTTAATATTAAAATATGCCTTATTTCAGTTAATTTATGTGTTTAGGTTAATTTTCAAATAACTTGTAAAATTAATGAAATTGATGTTTATTTTATGATTTTATGTTTTATTTTTAATATGTGTTGATTTATGTATATATTATTTAATAATATTTTTTTTTTAATATTATATTTTTATTTATCATTATTTAATTTAGCAATTCATTTTTTTCATTTTTAGTATTTTTTTAATAAATTAAATAGTTAATTGAAATTTGATTTATAATTTAATCAATTTAATGAATTAATAATTTTTAACATTAATTTGAAGTTTAACTCATTGTTAATCTTAATAATCATTTTTTTAATTAATTATTTAATTATTTAAAGTAACTAATATTTATTCAATTTTATTTTGTATTTGAAAATTAGTCATTTTGAGACTTTGAATATATATATATATATGTATGTATATATGTATTCATTTATTTATTTTTAATGGATTAATTTTTATTGAGTGTTTTTATGAATTATTTGAATATAGTAGTAGATTTATTTTGGAAATATATAATTTTCATGTAATCGATTTTGTGTCTAATCATGTATTCAATTTTATAGGCATCCATGTAAGGGATTTCCTATAGTGTCTACATAGCCATTTTTTTTGGAGGAGACCACATATCCAAATTAGAAAGGGTCCAACATAATCAATTCTTTGGGGGTCCACGTATTAGAATTTCAGATCCCTCTCTTCATGTATTTGTATCCACTAAGGAGGATAAAAAACCATGTGTTCTCAATCCTTACCAAGCTCACCTTTTTAAGGGAGTTCCTTCTCTACACTGGTGATTTCTGATTGAAACCAAATGTTGAGATCTCACTAATGATTAAAATAACCATCATTGAACCAAAATTATATGGGGATAATTTAGGGAACTCATGGATGAGTGAATCTATGATCACTAAAGAAGATGAGACATGATAACCTTAAAGTAAGGTGGAAAAGGTTGAGATACTATTAGAGAAGGTGACCATCGGACCTGCATGGATTCATTCTAGCTAAGAAGATGAGCCGACCAATTCTGGAGTGCGACTGAGTTCATTGATGTGCCTACTAAAGTCAGACTCATTAAAGAGGATGAATCATTTTTCGAATCATAGTATATCTGAGGATATGTTTTTAGTTAATGGAACTAGTGTTCTATCTCGATTCCCTATCAATTTCTGGGCATTCAAATGAAGATGAGAATTTGTAAATATGTTTTACTATATTTTATTTGGTTTTTAGGTTTTTTATTCGAAGGCAAGGTAAGGGATCTTGAGTTCTCCAATGTTGCAGCGGTTCTGTTGAATCTTGGAACACACATGGTCCTAGATTAAATGCCACAATCTAAGTTCCAAGGTATCCTAATATTGTTGAGTGATGGTTGTTACCTTCCAAATGACAAAGGATTAGGCTTGGTTGAAGAATATGATGGCTAGTTCGAGTGTCTCGGTTTCTCATCCAGAGTTGTTGAATCAGTATTAAGTAGGACGTGTCTTGTAGCATTATCGGGGCTTGAAGAAAAACCAAGGTCGAACACATTTTTGGTCGAAGATGAAAAACAGCTCGAACCTGAGTTGAATGATCAAGTATTGAAGTCATTTGAATTTAAGATAAATTTTTAAAGATTTAAACTACATCCATAAAACAAATAAAATATTGACTCATAAAATGTAATTTTACTATAATTAAATTTAGAACATCTAGAACTACCATGTTCCCATTTCTAAATACTATAAATAAAATGAATTTTAAAATATTAATTTTTATTATTGAAGTAAAATGGAAGTGATCCAGAGGAGTTTTGGGAAGCTTCTGAGATTTTTTAGAAATATTTTAGAGGCAATATTAGACTAAGAGACATGTCCAGGTTATTTTTCCTGGATGTAAAGAAAAAAAATTTGCAGGAGTAGAAAAATTTTCAGAGGAAGTTCATCTTATTCCACCTGGGGATAATGGTACACAGTGAAGGATTCCACATGGAGAGTTTTGACTATCTGTTTGTTTTTGTAATGTTTTCTTATTTTCATCTTTTAATAGATCCCAAACCCACATTGTTTTTAATTTTTCTATTTTCTATCTCTACCTTATCTCTCTCTCTCATTTTCTCTCTATTTTTTAATTTTATTACCTTGTAAATAAATTTTTTACTTTTTTCTTCTGCTCAGTTTGTGATCTCTAACCTCTAGAAATGAAGAACTAGTTTGAGGGACTAGTTCCAAGAAGGGAATTTCAAATCTTCAAAGAGACTGAATATCTTTTCCATAATCTATATTTTATTCTCTCTTGTAAAATTGTGATCATGAATTAAGGTTATGTGACCATATACTTTCTCAAATGTATTATTTTATACTCTCTAATTCTTTTCTTTTTTCCTCTTCTTCTCTTGTCTACTCAACCATGTTTTTTAGGAGAGGTCATGTGATTTTTTAACCTAGAAACAATCAATTTTTCATGAAATATATTCTATAAATAATTTATTTGACTTATATTTACTTTTTATATTTTTGAGATGGCTCATGTAAAGGAGTAAATATTTTTTTGTTCATTCATTTTTTGGAAAGTGATTGGTGCGTGTATCAAGAGATCAAGTATTCACTATGTGATATTTTTCTTGGTGGTTTAATCTTTACTTATCAGTGATAGATAGTAAATAGTAAATATTTCTAGAGATATTTTATGTTCTTGCTAAATTTATTTTCTAGGTTTATTATTTATTCTTATATTTTATCTTCTTTCACATTTCATCTTCATAGTTTCTTATTATCTTCTTCTTATTTAAAAATAAATAAATAAAAAAATATATTTTAGAATATTCACTTATATGAACACACTGCCTCCTTGATACCGACCCCTAGGTTAGACACTAAGCTATATATAAGGAAATATAAATTTATCTTTTATGGTTAAAATGATAGTCTATAAAATATCATAAATGAATCTTGGATGGTTGAGTGGACAACCCTTTTTCCAATCTATTATATGGATAAACCTAACTATATTCCACTAGTATTATAACTGTTAGGGTATCCTAGTTAAGTGTATCCCAAATAAAACACCAAGAACAATTAATATAACTATTATGGTTACCTCATTACCTTATTACCAAATACAAAATAATCTGGGGGCACCCAAAAACAAGGAATCTAACTTCTGTAGAAGGAATCTAACACTTAATATTTTAAAGGGTATTTAATCTCACCATATTATCTCATGTTATTACCTTTATGTATTCATACTTATAGCCATTTATTTCGGAATCATATTCCTTCCACAAAATTAATATGTTCAAAACACATTTATATATAACTCTTTACATAACTCATAGTTTGTGTTAATCACCCAAAAATAGAATCAAAATATATTTACACACAACCAAATGCTTCCCATACATAGGTTATATGAACCTATTATGTAAAGGTTTATAATTATATGAAATAGATAATTTATACAAGAGTAATCCTGGAGACAAAAATATCCAACCCCCTCCTTTATAGAATAAGGAATAAGCCTTCATGCCAGTGGAAAGTCTGGCCTAAATTCCCTCTCCCTAGGGATGTTTTTTTCAAGATATATTCTAATTCATTATAACTCTAACACTTAATATTTATAAACTATATTTAACAACTAAATTAAAGCTAATAAATTTAATTAAACATTAAATTCAAGGTAGATGAAAACTAAATCCATTAAAATACCTAGCATGCAACTCCTAAGATTCATGTATGAGAACATAGAATTAGTTTAACAACTTTAAAATAAATCATACACAAGTTCAAAATATAAATAATTTGTATCTATAAATAATAAACAAGGGGATAAATTTTAAATAAATTAAAAATTCATATATAAAATATGAGATAAAAATTTATAGACAATTCATAAACAAAAAAATTATAAACACTTTACAAATTTATTTATTCATTATGGAAATTCCGTAATCTTGAAAATAAGAAATTTATATTTATTCCATAATATGAACTCCATAAAATTATTCATTATATGAAATTTCACTTTAAATATATGATATTATATGAAATATATATTATATATTTCAATTTTTATCATGTATACTATTTATATAATCTAAATATTCCATACATAATGATGGGTTTAGGGAGATCATATAATGATTGAACATGGTAAAAGAAACCCATGTAAACCCTTATCTATCTTCAGCAAACACAATATGTTATAAAATGAGGAACAAAAAACCATGTGTGCATATACTTACAAGTAATAAAAAATTTACACTTCAGCATATGTTTGATAGAGACCACCTATAATAGCAGCCAAATTTCTCTTTCCCCTGAATGTGGTACGTCGATCAGTGGATCCCCATTCGTAATGATAGGATATTTAATCGTCGAAGGGGTATTAGGACCTTCTTCTCAATAAACATGGTGATAAAAGATCAAAGAGGTATTCATACATATTTTCATCTATCAAGTGTTACCCAATAATAGGGATCATGTACATTTTATAGACACTCTTTAATAAATAAATAACGCCTGAGCATCATCTTCCATCGCAGAGAAGACAAGCGTTATTGCCTGTTAGTGTAACATTCATTTAACACTTCAATGAATGTTTAAATTCATTAATAAATATTTCTCATTTATTTATAAATCATTAAATTATATAAGAGTTAATGGAACTATATAATTCATTTAAATTGACACACTCATCACAAAATGTAAAAAAATGATATTTGTTTTCCTAGTGAGGGATAGTGGTAGACCATAGTCATCTCTCTTGAGGATCCTTTACATTCAATCACTCATTATTCAAATTTTCTTTATTATATATTTTATATTATATATTTTGTTAAAATAAAAGATAAATGGGGTTTTTGGTTGTGGTGAATTTAAAAAAACATAAACTAAATAAAAAAACACATAAAGAGTCAATGGGAAAGAAAGTGAATACAGAGTTTGGATAAATGGGATCCTTAATTTATTATTTTAATATTCCATAATTAATTTGATAGTTCATATCATCATACATGTGATTCCACCATCTAAATATGTTTCGAGACCTCATACACCTATTATATCTCTTCAACACACTAAACTCACCCTCTTAAAAAGTAAATAATGATTACTGAATTTTGGTCAGGAATTCATGACCATCTTAAATCCTGATCCATCATATATCATTTCCCTTAACCAATCAAACTCAATAATATGAAGGGATTTCCTGAGAGAACTGGCATAATGAATTTTAGGTAGATAATGGAACAAAGTAGTAGATAATACCATGGAAAGATGAACAAACACCACATTAATAGTTAGAACACATAATGACTTATTAAAAATTAATTAAAAATTATAAAATGAAGAACAGGGATCCAAAAACACCATTAGAACCACCCTCAAGATCACTCCTCAAATTAGCTACTTGACATCATGTCTATTAGAGAGGTATGGTGGAAAAAACAAGAGAAACAACAAAAAATATAGAATGAGAAAATAATTCTATTGAAATTCATAAAAACATACATAATGAAATAAAAATAGTAGAAAATTCTCATCTAATTTTTTCTATAATGAAATACAGTGATCAAAATCTATCCTTCACTTCTAAAAAATGTCTAACTTTTGAATATAAGTGATTGAAATCTCTCACTTACCTTTAATTCGATTATCTAAATGAGTATGTATGTTTGGACCATTAAATGGTTGAATCTATAAAATTAATATTACAGGATGTTTTTTATCTTTATCTAAAATATACATACACAAAATTTCATCATTATTGGATATTTTTCACAAACTTTAGGTCTGTATTAATAAAGAATATTTTTTTTGTCCCTATAGACTCTTCAAATTTCCATGATCCTGTTTTCCTTACATTTACAGCCCTAAAAATAGTTGAATATTGAGAAGAAATAGTTAAAAAAATTATTCCTTGTAATATTATTTATCTCTATACAAAATTTGATCTTTTCTATATTATAAAATTTTGATATAAGGGCCCAATATTAGAAGTCATGCCAATATAGGACAGATTTCTTATCCCCACTTGTAGGCTTTATTTAGACCTCCTATGGTTGGATTCCTAAATTGGTCAACTTGAATTAAATGAAGAAAAATAACCATAAAAAAATTTCTAAATTTGAATCAATGTAGTGAATGTTATAACAAAAATAACAAACTTGTTTTTTTAGGAAAATATCATAAATAATGAAATTTCACTTTTTAAATGTATTTTTATTTGATGAATGAAAAATGAATAAATTATGGGATATTAGACACACACAAAAATATAATTCATAAATTTAACAATGAAAATAATTAATAATTCATTATGTGATCATAGATCACATATTTTAATCCATATCGTACTCTACAATTGAGGAAAACAAAAGCATCCAATAATTCTTATGATATAAGAATATCATAGCCTAAAAAATACATTAGATGCATATTTTTTCTTATAATATAGGATATATTACAAAATATGATATAACTATTTAATTAATTTCCAAATATATACCACTTTCACTAAAATCCTATTAGGAAATTATATAAAACATCATAACTCTTTGTGAATCCATCCCAAACTCTTTTTGATACGGTTCATCAAACTCTCTTGGTTTTGGAATAAAAAATTTTTACAAAAATTAATAATTTTCTAAAGTACTAATTGTGTGACCCTACAAGCCTTATTGTCATTCACAAAAAATATGAAATTCTAACTTCATAGGTATAAGCAAAGAGTGACCTCTAGTAAAGAATCAATGCTACTCAAGCTACTAAGGCGTTTAGTGTGATCTCGATCAAACATAATCATATCTCCATATGAAAATTTACATCACAAGATATATCATATATATCACATGTATACCTATATAATCCCTTTTTTGTGACATTTAGTGACCACTATAAATGGAACAATTTCAATCTAGTATAGGTTATCCCAAACATTCTTTATTCTCTGAAAAAGACTAACCATGTGGATGAATACATCACATGTCATTCATCTATCGAATGATCACATCGCATATACCTCATCCAAGAATATGAAAACATCATATGTAAATCAACTAAGCATGATCGTGTATTTCCTTAGTCTAATTCAATTAAATACCTGATTTTTTCCTCATCAGACAAGTAGACAAATTTCATCATGGTAGGGCTCCAACCAATGACATGATCAGAAATATACCCAACCACCACATGATTATTTATACATCAAGGATTTTGTTAGGAAGGTATAAAATTATGCAGGTTATCATTCTAGGTATCTCTCCAAACTCAAGTAAAAGGATTGATAATAATTATATGCCCCTAAGTATATCGATGATTATATAACATTCCATGGGATATACTTTTGTGAGTTTGTCCAAATAATAAGTATCCTCTTATTATCACATGAATTCACTACTCATAATAATATTAATATATCATAAAAACCCAAAATCCATCACGATGATCATTGATTAGGTAAAACTCAAATTCATAATGTAAGTAGATATTATCATTCCACAATTCATACAAAATAAATTGTAGTACCCTTGAATGAATGATAAATAGAGATTTTCATTTATTATAAAACCATGATAAATTATTTAATCATTGAATCAATATTTTATGTATCGTATACTAAGATATTTAACACGACCCTCATACTTATGTTGCACTATTTTTTTAAATGGATCCAATATATTATCCTTTCTAGCTACCCAACTGATCAAAATGTCACCACTCTCAATGATCTATCATATGAGATGGTATTGGTGAAGGATGTGTTTATTCCTTTACTGAGACCAAGGTTACTAAGCCCAAGAAATGGATTCATTATTATCATATTAAATTTCAATTTCTCCATTTATTCTAAGTTCCACCTCAAGATCATACATTAACTTCCTAGTCCAAACAAATTTCTTTGCATCATCTGATGTAGCAATGTAATTTTCATTTATTGTCAAGTCCACCATGGTATCTTGTTTTAAACTCTTTTAATTAATAACTACACTATTAAATAATATGCATAACTAAATTTAGATCTCATGTCATCTCAATTGTATTGGGAATATACATCTCTGTAACCCTTTACACAGAGCTCTTTATCTTCTCAGAGTCCAATGACATATCCTTAGTCCTTTTAAAGTACTTAATGATGTTATTAATAAAAATCCAGTGACTCTCACCAAGGTGATTTGGTATCTATAAGTGACTCTAAGATTATAGGTGACATCAGATCAACTAAAAAACATGGAATACATGGTAGATACTATGGTGGATGCATAGGGACGTTTATCTATCCATTTTAACTCTTTAGAATGATCCTAGATATTTTTAAGGTTTATTCCATGTAACACTAGTAAATACAAAGTTTTGGAGTTATCCATGCTTAACTACTTTATTACTTTAACAATGAATGTTTCCTAACTCAGTCCAAGAAAATTATTAGATTTATTTATATACTTATTCATCACCAATATGTAAGTTGTTTCACCCATGTATTTCATAAAGAATAATTTACCCAACCACATATTTAAAAAACATAAATTCATAATATCATTTTTGATAATAATTATTCCATACACATACAATATCAAAAACACTATAACACTTCCACTAATCCAATTATATACACAATAATCATCTATATTCTTAGTGGAATGAATCTCTTTTATTTCATTATCAAATTAGATATTATAACTCTAAGAAGCTTGCTTCAATCGATAAATAGTTTTTTTGTAATATGCATACCTTAGTAGACTCATTAAGAACTTTAAATTTTTTGGGTTGTATCATGTATGAATCTGTAGATAAATTCTAATTAAATAAAGTGGTTTTAAATCCATTTCATATATCTCATAATCAAAATGAGATGTTGTGGAAAACAATATCCAAATGGAATTTATCATTACAATAAGTGAAAATATTTCTTCATTGTAAATACCATAAATTTTATTCTAATCCTTTTTCACTAGGTATGATTTATAGGTTTACATGATACCATCCATATAATTTTCTTATAAAAAACCTACTTGCACCATTTGGGTCTCACCCCTTCAATTGAATCCACCAAGTTATACACTTGGTTAATGTATATGGATCCTATTTAAGATTCCATGGATTCTAACCATTTTTTAGAATGTAAACACTCAATGGAACCCTGGTAAGTAGTGGGTTCATCTCTTATGAACATTACTTCATTATAATTTTCCATAAGAAATCCATATTACTTAGGATCTTAATGAATCATACCAGGAATTTATGGTTCTTGTGTAACTTGAGTATTTTTTTCTTCCATAACTCTTTATAAAACTAACTAAACTTATATCTTAGGAACACATCCTAATTTTTTTTTAACTTCTCTAAGTTCAACTTTATTACCATATACTCTTCGAATTAGGTGATCCTTATAAAAGAAAACACCACATTCATCCATAAACACTTTGTGTTCAGTGGGATTATAAAAGTAATATACTATAGTCTCTATAGGATAACTAACAAATAAGAATTTATCATATTGAGGTTTGAGTTTATTATAACAAAAATATAATGTATATGATTTACAAGCCCAAATTTTTATAAAATATATATTGGGATGTTTCCCATACAATATCATATATGGTGTCTTTATAGATGATTTATATGGAATACAGTGTAGTAGGAAAAAATTAGTCTCTAGAAACTAACCCTAGAATAAAATAGAAATTTCACACTGACCCATTATTGATCGAACCACATACAATAGGGTATGATTACTCCTCTAAAATTCACCATTCAACTATGGTGTTCTAGGAGGAGTGAGTTTTAGAAAAATTCCACAATCTCTTAAATGTGTAGTGAATTCCCAAATTAAGTATTCACCTCCCTAATCCAATTAGAGAATCTTAATAATTTTTTCTAGTTGATTCTGTACTTTTTTTAGAAACTATTTGAACTTTTCAAAATTTTCATAATTATTTATTATTAGAAACACATAACCATATTGACTAAATTCATTTGTAAAGGTAAATAATTACCTAAAACCACCACCTTCTAGAGTACTCTGACAAACTAAAAATTGAATTTTTATTATTCATAAAGGAATTGAAGGGGGGGAAGATTCAATGTGGTCTGAAATAGTGAAGACCTAGGGAATCCCCTTAGAGGATATGAATATAGTACAAAGTTAATGAACTTAAATATAAAAAAACTTTCTAGTATCATATCTTTATTACCTTTATAAACAAAGATATCCATAGTAGTTTTACCCCTATGTCAATCATGAAGGGTCTAAACTTTTGGATGAAACAAGATTCAATATTTCTTTATGGTTTATATGATTCTATGGTGACATGAAAATTGGTCCAAAATGGATTTGACAAGCAAGGAAGAATTAGACTAAACTGATGATAGATTGAAGTATTAATACCTAAAAATTTTGATGTTGGTGAGAATGGAATGGGATTCAGATTAAATATAGGATCCCTCACCATATAAATCCAAGAAATCCATCAGAATCAGGCCTCTATAATCCTAAACCAAGCCACCCCCTCACATAACACCATGAATGAATGAAACATCAGTGTTGATTTTGAGACTCTATCTAGGGGCCTTCCAACAAACCCACATGTTACTATATCTTGGAATTTTAGAGAGAAAGAAGGTTGGGGAAAAGGAAAATTGGATCTTTACATACTATGATAGTTTTTCCTCTTTAAAAAATGATATGAGCATGTGAACTTGTAGAAGAATTCTATAATTTAGATACCCATTTCTATGGGTGAGGCTATGATGAAGAGCAACATTTTTGGTGTCCCAGTTCATAGAGTAGCTAGACACAATAAAAATTAATCAGCTTTGAGTATTCAGGTCACTTTCTATGTGTATGATGAAACTAGAAACAAGAAACCAGTCCATCAACTCATAAAAATAATCTATCCCCCAAATAGTATCCTAAGTGAAGTGATCTTAGTTATCGTAAAAAAACAAATTTAACACTGAATTGATGTTGTTATTTTTCCAAAAATATCATTTAAAGGCAATTTTAATGCCCTTTCTCTAAATATCAAAATTCATGGGGAGGTTATGGTTGTGGAGGTGCGACACCAGGAAATTAAATTTTATGGGTATATTCTTGCACTAGATATTAATTCCTAGTTTTTCATAAGATTGAGGAACATGGATCAACTCATGATCATATGTATAAGTTAAGGCTACTGAGATAGAGGGAGTAGAGGTGTATTGATCCGTAGAATCAATCAGTTGAATACCATTAAATAGTTATTTATGGCCATAATTCAAAATTGAATCTAGTAGTTGAGGAAAGGAAGAATATTCTTTAAAGGTGGGGTCTAGTGTAGGCCATCTGGGAAAATATTATAGAGATCCAACCCAGTTATCATTCAAAAATTCTATGTCTCCTATACCAATGATCTAGCGATCATTGTCAATAATGATTCTAATTCATTCTTTTAGAACATGATAGAGGTGGGATCCTATGTTTCCCTCAATCCAGTACATTGGGAAACTTCTATTTTTTTATAATGAACTTATCCCAAATTGAACGGCCTGAAATTTCCTCTAAAGAATTCTTGGATTTCATGCATGTGATGATTTTATTGATAATTTTGAGATTGAAAAACCATTCATTAATTGGTTTTTTCAGTCTATTCTAATTGGACCAATGAAGGTAACCTTCATGATGATAGTCCTAAATGAAGTTGTTAATAGCATGTTCAATATTTTTAATAATAGTCTTTTGGGCCTTTTAAAATAAAAAAAATGTATTCTAATAGAAAAAATAACACTCTTATACATAGTAATATATCCTCCAAATAAGAGTAATATAATTTTATAGTTATTAATAATTCCCATGATTTTGTTTAAAATACCATCAAAATGATGAATTTGAATTCTCTCATTAGATAGTGGGGCACTAAGATAGTCCATTATAAAATTAATTTTACGGATGTCAATCTTATCCTTAATAATACAAGAATGACCGATTGACTAAGTTTTAGAGATGATGACATTGATTTTGTTTGTTTTGATATGCTTACTACTCCTATTATTATAATAATTCAAGATCAACTTGAAATTATAAATAGATTTTCTTCTACCATTGATAAATAAACTCATGTCATAATTGAATAATAAGTGATATATGCCTTTAAATCTATACCATCCTTTATAAGGATGCACCATCCTAAATTAAGATTTTTTTTCTATGAATATTTTGTGAAATAATGAAAAGGATTGGGGAAAGAGGATTAATTAACAAAGGAACCTCAAGGATTTGAAAAAACTGAATATCATACCCATTAAGGATACTGAAAACCATGGAGAGGAAAATAAATGAAAGAGGAGGTCATAAACCCACTAAGAGAAGTCACATTTCCCCATCCCCTTAATATTTAAGATTCATTCCATCCTATCATAGGCCTTTTAAATATAAATTTTGATCATAATGTTAAACTTAACCACTCATTTATCCATATCATAGATCATTTCATGTGCCAGACCAATGGCTACTTGAATTCTTCTTCCTTTGATAAATACATGTTGTTAATTGGATATGAGATAATCCAAATGTCTATAAATACTTTTGTTGAGGATAATAACAATCACTTTGTATGAAAAAATTTAATAATATAATGGGATAAAAATGTTCAAAACCATTGGTGTTGGTAACCTTAGGAATGAGAAATAGAACTGTGGATAAAGAAACTCTAAAAAGATTCCTCTATTTAAATAAATCTTTGGATTACATACATAACTTTAGATTTGATCAATCCCAAGTTTCCACATAAAATAAACCAATAAATCCATTGAATCCTAGATAAATATCAATATTAATACTTTTAACTACTTCCTTCATCTCCTCCTCCTTTGAAAGTACACTCATCAAGTTGTTTTTTGTACTCTTAATATATATAAAAATTTTCCTAAAAATGAAATCATCATATCCAATAAGGTTATAATCCACTCATTATAATTGCCTCAAAATAGAAATAAGATATGAGAAATGGGAGGCCATAGAGGTCCAGTGACATTGGAATCGCTGGAATGGGACCCATCCTCAAGTATCATATTAATTTTTCAAATAAATTTATTCTCCCAAATATATACATGATAATATGTTGGGTTCTTATCACCCTCCCTAATCAAGTTTTAACCTTTTTCTTTCCTCGACCAACCATTATTCTTCTAGAAGTATTTATTATAATAGATTGTGTTTTTGAGAGATAATGACAAAGGTGATATCATTCTAATGATATTTTAAGATATTTTAAGATATATAGTTTCCTCTTAAAGACCTTGGATATTTAAATCATGATTTTTTTTCATATTTCTCCATTTGATAATATCCCCCTTCAACATATGAAGTTTATTTTGGAGAATAAACCAAGGGTACCTCTATACTAGGGATATTTAGGAATATTTAAGAATCACTTTGAAGTTATTATCCTCTATCCATATATTTATGTAAAATAATATTTTTTTTATTCTGATACCATAGATTATATTTTAAAAATTAGAGGTAAATTTATGAGAGAGTTTGAGTCAAGTGTTTGACACTCGAGTTGGAGAAGGTTGAAGTGGAATTAAGATTTCCTAAACATCTATTAAATCCACTTTAAATTATTCTAATACCACATTTGTTATTTAACCACAAGAATTTTTTCCCAGATAATTCAAGATCAAGAAGTTTATTTTGGGCTAGAAAAAAACAAAATCCACCCATATCTCTACTCAAGTAAAGGCAACCTCCGCTCTTTTTGTTCTAGTCTACACATATTACTATATATGTGATCCAAAAATACATTATCCCTTTTACCTTTTCCACTAAAAGGTGATTTGGTCATTTTTTCTAATAAATAAGATTTATATATATCAAATGATTCATAATCGAATGAGTCTGAAAATACTTATATATGGAGTCTTTAGATGCATTTCCCATTTACATGTCCAAGGAGACAATTCCAATAGTAAGTATGATTAGAATATACCATGTTTTTCTTATTATTAATATTATAGATATGATTATAAATATCTATAATTTTTAAACCATTTAACACATTATAAATACCAAAAAATATTTCATTCTTATATATATAACAAATTTTCTTCTTAATAATGAGTGAAAATCCCATCTTGTCCAAAAAAGATATTGAAATCAAATTTTTGTTTATAGCAGGTACATAATAATAGTTTTAAAATTTTAGAACTAATCCACTAGGTAAATTCATATCATAAGTTATTACTTTTAATGCATCAACTCTTTCTCTATTACGGACATGAAGATATACTTCACCCTTTTTCAATTCCCACATATCTCTAGGTATATATTTATTAGGAAAAATGTGTGATTCACACTTGGTATCCAATACTCATGAGTAAAAGTTTTTGAAATTTCTCTCTATTTAATTTACATTTAGATGCTCATAATTATTTTCTTTGAAAACACTTCTCAAACTTATACACAAAGAAATAATTTCTTTATAGGTAATACCTATAAGAGATCTAAAAATGATTAACATATTGTAAGCCACAATCTACAAAAATACATACCTATGGATGAGTATCATGTTTTATAATTTTTATCAAAGAATTTTAATAAAACTACTCACACTAAAAAGGATAAAATCATAAATCATATCAATTTATTTATCAAAGACCCAAATTTTATCATGACTTAAACCAAGTATGATGTAAATAAGTCATGATTATATCTTGTAAATTGTTATTTTCAATCATATGACATGTTATTATTGGATAAATGAGTAGATAACTCTTTATCCCAATCCATAATATGGATACACTAAAATATATTCCTATGGTATCTAAATGGTTAGGGTTTCCCAACTAAGTGTAACCCATATAAAAAACCAATAATAGGACACCTAATGATTAGTTTCACCTCATAACTTTCTTATCTTACACAATATAATCCATAGTCATCCATACTTAATGATTTAGGTCTTGACAAGTGTCACTTTAGAAGGAATCTCATAGTTAGTATTTGAGAAATTTTCTTTTAAAATTTTCAATAACTTAATATACATCACATGAATATTGAACTCATAATTATTTCCTTCTCATGTTGTATTCCTTTGTGTATGAATTATTCCAATGATTTAGTTTTGGAATCAATATTTCATCCACTAAATTAATGCATTAACACCACATTAATGTATAACTCCTTATACAACCCACAATTTTGTGTTACTCACCTAAAAGTAAAAGCTAAATATATTTATATATATCTAAATGCATCTCATTAATATGGTATATGAACTATTATTGTAAATTATTGGAGTTATATGAGATTTAAAATATCCATATTACTAAGTTTGAATCCATGTATAACAAACCCTCACCTTTTTAGAACAATTTATAAGCCTCTAGTCCAATGGGAAGTATGACTCAAATTCCATCTGGCCAATGATTCTTTAAT
Organism: Viscum album; assembly: GCA_963277665.1. NCBI lineage: Eukaryota > Viridiplantae > Streptophyta > Magnoliopsida > Santalales > Viscaceae > Viscum > Viscum album. The sequence goes on from OY728147.1 coordinate 223,048,795, forward strand.
CAAGGGGGAATCCAATTCATTATAACTCTAATACTGAATATGCACAAACTATATTTAATAACTATATTCAAGATCAAATCTTCAATTATAAAGTTATTTCATGGTAGATGAAAAATAAATCTTATATTGTTATACCTAGCATGTATTACATGGAATAAAAATACTCTATATTCAATTTATCACTTAAGTTTTGTATACATGATATTCATATTTCATAAATATTTTATAAAAATTAATATTATAAAGGAATACAAAAAATAATTTATTTATTTATTTATTTATTTATTTTCTATAACATGAGATACAAATATGAAGTTTTTATATTTAATTTAGGCATGTAAAATCTCATTTTATAATACCAAACACTTATAATTTGTAAACTTTTTATAAACCATATAAAAATATTAATTTATTTAATATTTTGATTTATATAATATTTTATGACTGATAAAAAGAATTATTATTCATAAATTATGATTGATATATAATAGTAACAATATGTATTAATCATATTTTATGATATAAAATAAATCATACACTACTATTGATATCACTACTTATAACTAGTGATATCATATGGATTCTACCATATTTTATGATATTGTTGATATAAAAATATGACGTGATTATCTATATTCATTAAACATAGGATTAAGTCATACTTTATGATATCTCATATCATTTCCTATGGCTCAATTCATACATATTGTAACTTACGATATATGGTTATCATATTCTATGATTAAACCAAACAGAAGGATTTAAAAGTATCGTATTTTTATGATATGACTCTAAATGTCATTAAATAAAATGTACATAAAAAATCTAAAGGGTTAACACATTTATTTTTAAAATAAAAATTCTCTAATACTATTTATGGGTTCAGATAGATTGAATAATGATAAAACGTAGTAGAAAAAACCCATAAAAACCTTGATCTTTCTTCAACAGATGCAACATGCTATATAACAAATAACAAAAAAATCTGGAGTACTTGTACTACCATGTAATCAATATTTTACTCTAATATTTATTCTTGATTAATATCACCTACAGAATTATCCAAATTCCTAGTGCTTCTGATACAGGTACATCGACTAGTGGATGCTCATTCATAATGAGATAATTCTGAATCATTGAAGGGGTTCGAGAACCTTCTTATCAAAATAAATAGTGATAGGAGATTAAGAGAGTTTTGGACATATTTTAATGTATTTAGTTTTCCCCAACATGAGGGATCACATACCATTTATATCAACTCTTTAATAAATGAAGAGTAACTAAGTTCCTAAGTGTAAGCTGTTATTTCCTGGAAGTCGAGTGTTATTTTTCATTGGTTTAACATTTATTGAATTCATAAATGAATTTTAAAAGACATTAATTAATTAATATCATTCATTTATATCTAATAAAACCATGCGAGATAATGTATAATTATAATGTACACTCGGATCACTTGTCATAATCCCTATCATACTCTATAATTGAGGCAAATAGAAGCACATAATGATTCATATGGTATAAGATTCATAGGCTAAAACATGTATCATATGCATGTTTCTACTTATGATATAGTATATATCATAAAATATGATATGCCATTTTAGTGAATATCCAACACTTAACACTATTTAAACCTTGATCAAATCAATCATAAAAACTCTTTTAATGTGGTCTAAATAATATCCTAGATAAGGCCCTTGATTTGAACAATTTAAATTAATAATTTTGATCAATTCATAATCTTAAAATATAAACACATTATATTCAGCCTCATTTTTTAATTTATAATCACTTTATAAATTACCCTTATGATTTCCTAAAGAAACACTTTATTTTTAACTTATAATGCATTCCATATAATTCGGTAAAATGTATTTTAATATTAATAATTAATATTATTGAATATGTATTAAAAAAATTTCTTTAACATCTAAATAATTAATTAAAAAAATTATAATTTAATAATTTATAAAATATTATAAATTAATAAATATAAAAAATACCTTTTATAATTATTTATAAATATTTTATATACCATATAAATCGATTCATAATTGAATTTAAAAAGAATAATTTTTTCCTTTACCAATCGTATTTAACAATTCAAGTTATGTTGTAGATTATAGTTGATAGTTATATTTAATAATCCATGGAAATAATAATATATGATTGATTTACCGTAAATGAATAAACATTTTAACATTATCCATTTAATTCTATGACTAAGAGTGTGTTTGTCTCTGACAATATCATATATTGTATTTTACGATTCACGGAGATATCGTAAAGTCAATACAACGATCTATTTTGAAACCATAGTGTATGTTATCATTCAATATGATAGTTTGATATTGTAGGTTATGACTAATACAAAACCTATCATTTTTTATTGATTTACTACTTACAATATCCTATATCATAATCTATGACTCAACTGGGAAAAAAACTTGAATCGTGTTTTATGATGGGGAATATGATTGTAAAATTTTAATTCCTCTATACAATTTCAGGAATCTAAAGGAATGGTAAGACTTTGATACAACTATTATGCTTTTAAGGACCTAAAAACTCTTATTAAACATAATTAAATCAATAAATAAACCTGATGCAAGAGGGAACAATGATGGATAAATCAAAACATTTGTAAAATGTAGATGAAAAAACTTGTGTACCTTATGTCATATATGTTCATTTCATTTATATTCACCAATTATTGATAAATATCATAGTAGAGGTAGTCTAAATACATCCCTATATTGGAGGTATCCATGAGTTGAGCTATATCACTCATCGTAAAAGAGAGATCCTCCACCCTCTATGGAATGTTGGTGCCTCATTTTGTAGAGGTAAGAGAAGAGAGATTCAATATGAGGGAGTTTTGGTCAAGGATCAGTCAAACATGCTTACACTCATCATCTCATAGATAGAACCTTTTATGAATTCTATGAGGATTATCCTTGGGTAAGCATAAATTTTCTCATAAATTACAAGTTAATACATAAATTAGATATAAATTTCAATGAGTTTGTGAAATTCTTTCATAAATGTATATAACTCCCATACATTCCATTTTATTAAATAGTTCATAATAATATCATGCATGGAAGATATTCTTAAATGATAATTGTTATCATTTAGCCACCCATAGTTGATCAAAGATACTAGAATTTTCATTGAATTCCATGAATTATGATATGGACAGTCATAATGTAAAACTTTCGTGGGTAATTCCTTTAACACCCAATATTATACAATAATAGGTAAACCCTAAATTCCTATACTATAACACAATGTACATTCTATTATCTCATCATTATAGTACAATAAAAATAGATTTATACAAGATTTTGTTTAGAATAAATAATCCAAAATTTTATAGTTTGAATTTGATTATATGGATATCATTATTTGATTAATTGTGTAAAAAATAGGTTAGGAGGCCTTTTTATAATTTTTTTGAAATGGTTGATTTTTAGGTGAATGGTAAAATACCATTTTTATAAATACTATAACTATTATGAAATCATTCTGATATAGTCTTATCTTAAAAATATATGAAAACTTTCACTCTATAAAAATATTATTTAAGGAGTAAAATCGATACATTTAAAATTAATATTTTTGAATTAAGAAATATCTTCTTTCCTTTTTACAAGCTAAGTTATATTTTATTCTAATAAATAACTTTTTTGGTCATTTTCTTTTAATTAAGTATTCATAAGGTTCCATTTTGTTTTGAATTAATTTGAGAGTCAAAAAATTATTATTATTTTAATCATAAACAAAAAAATTTCATAAGAATCAATATTATACATGATTTTTGGGTAAATTCATTTTTATTCTTAAAAATGAACTTTTCTAAAAAAACTTCTTTCTTTTTTACATTTTTTCGTTAATCATACTTTTATTAAAATTAATTTTTCAAATTCAAGAGATTTAATCTTGTAAATTTTCTTTAATATTTATAATAATAATATTAAAATTTGGTAATAATTTAAATTTTATTTTTTTCATAAAAATGAGTTACCATGGTAAAATTTTGTCACCACAGTAAATGTTAAAAGGGTTAAAGAGGGGTTAAACTAAGGGATAAGGCTTCAAATGTCACAAATTCTTATCCCCAATTTATTGGCTAAGTGTATTCTCAAAATTCCTTATCATATATTCTAAATTTGGATAATTTGGTGTCTCTTTCTTTAAAAATGAAATTTATTTTATTTTAATATTAAGAGTGTTTATAAAAGTGTTAGCACTCTCAATTATAAAGGGAGCCCCTCACCACCTCATTTCTTCACACACTTTGAGTATATTAGCTCAAAAAATCCATATAAAAATACCTCTAAAACTCTATTTCTCATTTAATATAGTTTTTTTCTCTCACCAAAATACTAATATAAGAAGTCTTAGGGAGATATCCAAAGGATGATATCTAAGAAGAGGTGTTTGTTTTAACCAATTTCTTTTAAGTTTCATTCTTATTCCAACTCTTTAAAATCTATTTTAATCACACCAGTATAATAAAATAAGTATCATTATTATACTATATTTTTATTATGTTAATTGAATCACCATTATCTAAATTCCCTTCCATCCATTAGAAAAATGTAAATGTTGTCATGTTGCATATGGAATACCACCTCCATAAATGGCATATTTCATTTTTCATCATCACCTTACATGGATGTTTCTAAAAATGGATCTAGTGAATAAATATGATATTTATAACATTATTATGATGTTTTGATAATTCTATAATGGTAATATATCTATATATATTTTGTAATAAAATATATTCTTTTTAAGAAATCAAAATTTACAAAAAAAATATTTTTAATCATTCCATGAAAACTGTCAACATAAGTTTCATAAAATGGATACGAGTCTTAAGAATTATATCAAACACATACACTAAACCTTCATGAAATTTTTTTATATGATGAAAACATGACCAATGTACATGGATCGGAACAACCAAACTAAAAACCTGTGTGGAAAATAGAGTATTTGACACAAAAATATTGATTTTAACAAAGAATTATTAATTAATGGGAAATGAGAAATTATAAGTGAATAGTATCTAGTAATATAAATAAAAATATTTTTTTATATAGATATAAAATAAAAATAAATCTATTATATAATATTTTAGAGCATATTCAACTAAGTGGAAGTCCAAGGCAAGGGTTATCTTTCTAGTGTCACTTTGAATTTAAAATTTTTTATATTTCAATTTACATTAGGGAATTTTTATGCTAATTATATCTTAAAAAAAATATTTTATTATTTTATGGTTATTACTAGTTTTTTAAATATTATTTTCATTTTCCCTCACTTTATTACTCAAATCAACTAAAGCAATGTTTATAAGAAAAGTTACCTTTATTTTTAATTTTTTGGTAGGGAATCAGTATCCTATATATCTATATTATTTATATAGTTTTAAGAATATTATTATATAAAGTTAAATGATTTTTAAACGTCATTTTCTATTAACTTTTACTTTCTATTCAAATTTTTACAAAGTAATCTTTGTAAAATTTTCTGTAAAAATCATTTTTTACACTATTTTCTAAAATGTGAAAAAATATGTTTTTTAACATTTAATGAATGATCACCTTTTTCAATAATCCTGATCATTATCTGTTATCAAAATTTATTTTTTATGTTTCCATGGTTTTTTAAATAGAATATTATTCCCATTTTTTTGTAAAATTTTCATTTTAAAAAGTTACCAAAAGAAAATGGTATTTCTTTTTTTATTTCAGAGAAATTTTATATTATCTTTATAAAGGTGTTTTTCAACCATGTCACCATCCATTAAAGTTTCTTATACTTCACCAAGGATATACTCTAATATTACAATCCATTATCTTTCTCAAGATAACTTATGATCAATTTATTCCATTTATTGTGTGGGGAATATTGACATTATAAATACTTAATTCAATATAGAAATTTATTGATTAATAAATCATATTCATTATGTATTTTATTATTCATTAGATATATAAATAATTTATTTTCTATAGAAGTGGATTCACCGGATTCAGATGTGGCTTATCGGTGATGTTGTGCAGCTTTATCGACTTCATCTATGGATTATGAGGATCCTTCGGCTTCATTTGCGGCTTGGATTGTGTGTGGAGTCATTTTTGGATTCCAGTGGGCAGTTCTCAATGTTCCATTTAGCTTCGGTAGTGTCATGGGTTTCCTAACCCTTCGCCATGTCAGTTTTTCTTCCCTAGGTTTCACACTTCCTCGCCCTGTTTTCTTCAATGTGTTATACTTTTGGTGGATCTTCCATTGGTTTTCCCAGCATGGTTGTCATTGTTTGGTGGTTTTAATTGTATATCCCTACCCTAGCCTCTCCATTCCACGATGGCTTTCCCAGTCGTATTTCCTGCAATTGTTCCATTGAGGCCTTGGGAGGTGTGGAAAAGTGGTCATCGATGTCTTGATGCTTCCTGAGTTATAAATCTCTGGTTTGAAATATTTCTAGGTTTTTTTGTTGTTTCTCCATGATGGTGGCTTTTATCTGTGAAGAGTTGGGTGTTATGATGCTATTTGGAGGCAATGTGACTCGCCCTTTTTTTGGTTTGATTTTAGTGGTGACCATCGTCATTGGGGGGGCCATGGAGTCAAGATCCATCAATTACATTAGTTGATCACTTCTCTTATCTTTCTCTAAGATTCTTCCACTCTCTCTTAGGAAGATCTGATTGGTGGTCTTCATAGTGCTTTGGGATATGAGGGTGAGTGATTTCTAGCTCCTTGTGGTGGTTTTGTCTCTATTGGATCCTAGAGGTTGATGATGTCACGGATTTTCTATGATGGATTTGATAGATTCTGATGTTTGAATGCATTTTTTCATGGTTTTTCGACTTCATGTTGGTTTTTGGTGTTTGGAATGTGAAAGAACCTAGATACACTACAAGGAACAACCCCATATGAGGATTCAAAGTTGGAAGTTTTCACCAGCGCTTAGCCATTTGAATTTGGAAGATCAGGAGGGTATGGATTTTTCCATTGATACCAGGACCGTGAAACCCTGCTTGGGAAAGCTATCCAAGCATTCTTGTGAAGGTGGAGACTTGACATAACAATGTAGCCACTAGGGAGGGACAGTTCTTGTATATACCTATAATGACTTTCCTTTTTATGTTTTTTAATTGGTTGAAGTTATTTTTTATCACACTTACCCTTTAAAAGTTTCATTTAAAAATACAAACAAAAATGGATTCATAGTATGAAAAAAAGATATACTTCATACTCAATTTATTGATTAAATGACATATTTATTAATTATTCTCTTTACCATGTTTTTTATGCCTTATGTATTCATGACAGCTTCTACAGTATGCAACCCCTTACTAGGAATCTGAGATCACCCTTTATTTTGTTTTATTTTTCATAGGGTGCCAAGAAGGGATATTTGAGTTCATTTAAGGATGTACTAAAGGGAATAATAATTCTTTTGTGATGTTTATAAGATTTATTTTAAGTTTTCAATGCAATATTAAAATTATGTGTGTATATAGTCCCCCAAGACCATTAAACTGTTTGATCATATGTGATGTGATCTCTTATATATTATACCAATATAAAATATTAGTCTCTGGCTCTGGGTTACTAGAGTCAAGGTTGTTAAAATTAGTATTATATTAATTTTAGTAGGAACCTTGGGAACTAGATTTTATAATAATATAGATAGCATGAGCATCACGATAAACCCTTATAATTTTCAAGATCTTGTACCAACATAAGAATTTTTATGTTATGGATCAATATCCATAAAGTTATAATATAATTAAAGGTATGTAATTATTTATATATGGAACCTAGCGGAAGGAATGGAAAATTTTTCAACACCCAAAATCAATTTAGGGATTTCCATCCTGAGAATTTCAACATGACTAGTGTTGGAGCTAAGTATATTATGGCTACATTAAGGAAGTTAACGTAGGTTATAACCAATAACCATGCCCGTGTAGAAAATATTGCTACTTTATAGCATGTTTTAATGTTGTTGGACCACTTTATATTGAATAAACCTCCATCCTTTAATATAACTACTAATCCATTGGTAGTTTAACAATGGATCAAGTCCCTAAAAAAGATATTTCTATATTTGAGGAGTATGAAAGAGAGAAGTTTATTTTGGTAGTGTATTGGTAAAAGGGATATATTGATCAATAGTGTCCATTGATTCAAAATACTAAGGAGTAGGAGATATAAAGTAGTGAATGAAATAATTTTAAGGTGATATTATTTGGGAAATAAATTCCTTGAGAAAAATATGTTGATATGGAAAGTAAATTTCTTAATTTAAATCATAAGAAAGAGGAAATTGTTGATGAGTATGAGCCTAAATTAATGAGATTAGAAATTCATATTGTGGACTATGTTCATAATATTGAAATCAAGATGAACAGGTTCTTTGATGGGATTAATTCATGCCTCTAAGTAGCACTAATCTCTCAAAACTTTTCATCAAATGATGATATGGTATCAAGATAAATAAAGATAGATAAATAATTCTTAAAGTCTTATATTTCCAAGGGAAATCAGGAGATGAAGAGGGTAGCTGGTCACCAAGGAAAAAATAAATGTGGAAAAGAAGAAAAATGGAAGGGTGGAATTTCCAACATGTGTTAATTGTGGAAGGAAACAACTTGGTACTTTCTTAAAAGGAATAGTAATATGTTTCAAGTATAGAGATAAAGGCCATAAGGCTCATGAATGGAAGGGAAATAAATAAGCTACCAATATCAGGTCATTAAAATGTTAGGATATGGGGAACTATTCAAATAAATTCCCTAAGATTCAAGGTAATTTACCTCAGAAGAGGCCAAGGGAGTAAGGTCAAGATTATGTAATTACTATAAATGAGGTTGAAGTTCTGAATGTCATGACAGTAGATACTTTGACCATAAAATCAATGTTAGAAAATTATTTATTTGATTTTAGATCTATACGCTCTTAAATATCCTACGTATGAACATTAGATCATCCCCTGACACTCTGAGAAAGGAGTTTCCAATCAAGATTCCTAGTGGAAATATTACTGTAATAGAAATATATTAGGTGGTCTCTATTAAGATATATAGATATTCCATGGTTGAAAAAATAATTTTTATACCAATGATGGACTTTTCATAATGCTTTTTATGTATTGGCACTCAAAGTATAACCAAAGAATTTATTTCCAAGAGAAGGAGATTATAGTTTGTGAAGGAGGCATAAACTCAATTATTTTTAAAGGGGAGAATTCATTATTTGAGTTTTTCCTAGATCCACCTCTAGTATCTCATCTTAGTGAAATTTGGGGAGAAGTGGAAGAGGAAACACAATCTATGTATAGGAAATAAATCCTAAGAATGGAGTATATACCTATTTTATAGGAATATATTGATGTATTTTCAGAAGAATTACCCTGACATCCACTTAAGTGTGAAGTGGATTTTTTCATTGAAATCATCCCTGATGAAAAACCTATATCTAAGAATCCTTATAAAATAGCCCTAGTGTAATTACTAGATCTTAAGAAACAAAAGAATGATTTGAGTTATAAGGGATTCATATTCCCTAGTGTTTCACTTTGGGAAACCCCCACTCTTTTTTTAAGAAGATGGATGGTCCAATAAGGTTGTGAATCTATTATAGGGAGGTCAATTTCATTAATATAAATAATAATTATCCTATGTAATGAATTGATGACTTGTTTGATCAAATTCAAGGAGATAAATATTTTCTAAAGATTAATATTTTCTCTTGTTGTCAACAATTAATAGTGAAGAAGGATGATATCACAAAGAAAACATTTAGTATGAGATGTGGATATTATGAGTTTATAGTAATGAAATTTGGATTGACTAATGTACACTCTATTTTTATGGATCTAATATACATAGTATTCAAGGATTATATTGATTTTTTTTTGTGTTATTAATTGATAATATCATCATATACTTTGAAATATATGAAGATCATAAGAATCATTTATGAATTATTCTTGATACTCTTATAAGAAAGGATTTATGTTTGAAATTTAGTAAGTGTGAATTTTGGATTTAGTAATTTTATTTTCTTTTCCATATTTTCAACATTGATAGAAAAAAATTGATCCTTTAAAGACAAAGGTAGTAAAAGAATATCCCATGCTGATAGATATAATTAGTATACTTAGTTTTCTTATATTATAAGGTTACTATAAGTTATTTGTTCAAAATTTTATCTGATTGGATTACCCATTAACCAAGTTGACATGTAAATGTATCAAGTTCTCATGTTTAAAGGAATATAAATAATGTTTTAGGAGATAAAGGGGATATTTATTAACGCACTATTATTGAATTTACCACCATGTATGGAATTATTTGTTATATATTGTGATGCATCGAAGAAAGGACTGGGTTGTGTCATTATAAAAAATGATATAGTGGTTGCTTATATTTCAAGGAAATTGATGATCCATGAATAAAACTATAAAACTCATGAAATTGAGATATAGGTTATAATATTTTCTTTAATTATATGTATGCACTACCTCTATTATGAAAGATATGACATATATATGAACCATAAAAGTTTGTAGTATATATTCTCATAGAAAGAGATTAACATGTGGCAAAATTGATTACTAGAACTGATCAAGTACTATGATTTATTGATACACTACCACTATGGGAAGGAAAACAAGGAGGACGATTCATTAAGTAGAAAGGAAAATTATGAGGATAATCAAGGATCCTATATTCATGGATTTAGTAAATTTAGATATGGTAATTATTAGGAAAGGGGAATCCTATCACAGTGCTCTAATAATTTTTTTTGTAAAACTCATGGAATATAGAACAATGGATGAATATTTTCATCTCTAAAGAATTTAGGCATAGAAACTCACCATCCTAGTACTTATGATTATTTTTTTCTATTTTTATATTTTCAAATTAGATGAGGGATGGGGTTTAATGTATTCAATTAGAAAGATAATTAAAATTAAGAATATAATAAATGAATTAAAGGAGAAACCTTTGGATTAAGCCTTAGTGGTCCTTCATTGTCTCACAAATTGGACTCTATATACAAATATGTGTTTGTTCTAACTAACTAAACATAGCCTCACTACATCAATGGTGTGAATAGACTTCTGACTCAAGAAGTATCCCCATGTTGGTCATCCTATCACTCTCTCTAATGGGACACAACCATGAGTCCATACACTACTCAAACCGTTGATCTCATCATATATATATGATCTAAATAGTTAAATATGAAATGATATTATTAGTGAAAAGGGAACTAGGGAAGAGAGGATCATGATGTATAATCGTCTCTTCATCCCTTCACTCTCCCAAAATCCCTAGAATAAAATATAATGAAAAAAATCTAGGTGTGTGGAATTTGGTTCATTATTTTTCATCCAATGGGTTATCCTGAAGTTAGCCTCTCATCATGTATTAGAGATTGAGAATATCCAGAATATCATAGTGGGAGAAACAATAAGAAAATAGGGCAGATCACAATATAGCACAGACAGATGAACAAATAGAATGAATTAGATTCAAAAGTATAAATAAATATAAAATAATAGCTAATAAATACAAGGATAAAGGATAAGGATCAAACACTTTAAAAAATTTGGAGAGTAAAACATTTATAGGAAATATAGCATCTTATTCCTCCTCCTTGCATCCAGTGTCATGAGCAGTGAGTTCTTCTTCTTCTTCAAATGTCTTCCACATGTCCAAACCAAGGTTGTGGATTTATTTAGGTGGTAATCACTCAAGTTTTCTTATTAAAAAATTACCTTCACGTTATCTTATTATTTTATATCTCATTGGATGATCATTACATGTATTTAATGAATAATTTATCATTTTGTGAAAAAATAAGAAAGGGGTTTCATTTTCAGTAGAGCCTGATTGTTTTTGGGAAATTTAGTGTTTAATCTAATCACAATAAATCAATGATCGTCATGTAGCTACTATTTCATAAAGATGAACCTTACATAGTCCTTAGACCCTCAATGGTACCCTTACATGAGTATCTTGTTACCTTTAAGTTCTTGTTACCCTTACATAAATTCTTAATGAATTTTATATCAACTTGGAAAATTGAAGTTACCTTTATGTATTTTATTGGCTACCCTTACATAGAGGTTTTACATGTGTTGACCTTTAAACACTGGTCTAAATACTCTAACATGGAATATTTTTGACTTTGATTTAGTGGAGGCACCATAGGATGACCTTTATGTATCTTTCAAAACCACATAAGGACCTTTATGTAGCTCCCTGAATGGAATATGTGAATGACCTTTACACATCTCATTGAAAACTAAGTTTACCCTTATGTAACATGAATCCAACCATTATATAGCCTATTGATTAATAAATTCATATGATCCTACCAAAAGTAATATTCTCAAACAAATTCATATGAAATATTGGATGTCATACGCTCATGTCTTAACCATTTTTTAGCTAACTCCAAAGTCATATGAAATGACTTAGAGATTCATATGATCCACTAAAAAGTCATGTGATGGGACAAATAAATCCATATAATCTTTATTTTATCATTTTCAAACATGTGGTCATGAAAATAATTTACACAATTTAGTATTTATCTAAATCCATTATTAAAAAATTGAATCAACTAAAAACCATAAAAATCATTTTGTTAATAGTTAAAGCAAAAATGCCAAAAAACAATGTATGGATTTAAATTAATTCCAACAAAAAAAATAATATATTAAAACTCAAGATTTTTCCCCTTTAGTAATTAAAATCAAGATTCAAAAAAGTCTAAAAAATTAATAAATTACTCAGGTACTAGATCAATTAGGTAGTTAATAATTAATGAAAATTAGTTAAAATTTTGGGAAATATTATCTCTCATCACTCACCCACACTTACACTATTAAAATATTAGGAAATAAAAATAATTAAACCTATTAAAAATATCTTTCATGATTAGGTTCAAACACACATGATTGAAAATAGGGAATACAAAATTTTATCCATTATTGAAAATATTGTTCCTCCTCTATGAATTAATCATATCTCCTTACTTCAATCAAAGTCAAATTTCTAGCTCCAAAAGTGAAACAAATCGGTCTTTAGTGGAATTAAAATTTTAACCAGTGGAAATTTCAATTATCACTCTTCTCCTAGGTTCCTTATACCCAAGTTTCATTTTTCACATCCTTGATGAAACTCAAATGAAACTCTTATAAGACAGTTTCCCCCTTATTCATTTGAGTTCAATATTACCCCCACATAAATCCATTCATTTTTTATAATTAGAAAATTATTGAATTTATCTAAATCAGGTATTTTGAAAATTAATTAATGATGTACATTGGAATTTATTAATCACACACCCAGTTCCTAACTATCTTAGAACTTCATTATGAGATCTCAATTTCCCATTTTACTCTGTTTTAAAGGATATGTATGACTTTCTTTTGAGTTATCTCCATGAGGTTTTATTTTTTACAAAGGTTAATTTATTTAATATTAAGTTCAAAAATCTAGTTTCATAATGATATAATTTTGATTCCACTTAATATTTTCTATCACACTTATTTATTTAATTCTAAAACATGAATTTCCATGAAAATAGTGAAAAAAAATAACTTAGCAATCATCTATTTTCATCATTTTCAAAACTACTAAAATCCTTAAAACTAGAATAAATTCATCGCTAGGAAGGATAATAATTAAAGATTAATTTTCTTAAACTAAAAACAAACTAAAAATATAAAAAGAAAAATTTTGGTGAAATTTTATTTATAGATTCTAAAAAAATATCCTAAAAATATTTTAAACTAACTTTAAATAGTTTCTAAACCTCCCCAGTACTTATTCATCATTTCCCACGAAATATTATAAAAATGAATGCAAATTGATGTAGTAAAAAAGAAAATGAAAAATGAAAAACACAACCTAAGTATTTTTTTCTAATAGGCTTGAATTAATCTCTCCCATAGATGCTCTATAGACAACCTTGATATCCTCCTAGGTGATTTCCACTTAAAATCATATAGAAAACAAAATTAAACATAATAAATTTCATTAAAAATAGTAAATAAATCTTGGTCTGACCCCCCAATTAGGTACTAGGTATTTTACTTACCCTAGTAGGAAGTACTAGTTATTAACCCCAATGAGAGGGTGGGTTTGATTTCTTTAATAGAAACCACCAAAGAATTTCCAATGTCTTTGAGTGGACACTATTCTTGGAGAAACCCATGAATAAAGTGAAGCATTACCTCCCACAAAAGAAAATATCATAAATGATAAATAGGTGTAGAAATAAGTAAAGAGGCCTCCTTGTTAGAAGTTATAACCTCAACCTATTTTTTTCCATGGTGATTTTTATGAGGTAATGACTTCTCTATAGGTCCCAAAGCTTCAACTTTATAGTCATCCACTTATTGGGTGGTCTTTTGTTCTTTTTCTAGGGCTAATTTCATCATTTTTCATCAAACTGGTCAGTCTTTAGTTCTATTCCAACTTGTTTAAACACTAGTATTTCCTCATCTTTGAATTATTATAGAGTTGATTTCAAAGTATTTTCAAGGTGATATTTATCCAACTCCTCTTATTCATGTTGGAAAACTACTTCTTGAAATTATAAATTTGGATTTTCTTATATGGTGGCTACCTAAGGTTCCTCTTCATTGTCTAAAGATGAATTCTACTCATACAAACCTATAAATACAATGAAAATTGAATTAGATTTTAATTTAAACTATGTAAAATCAAATGAAATTTAATCTTGGTAATTCTCTACTCCCTTGGGTATCTCATAAATAAGATATAGGTCTTGAATGAATTACTTTGAACTAGTTTTTACAGGATAGGGAAGTGGATCCATCAATTTTTCTTAAAAGGACAATATCTCATTTTTCATCTTCTTCTTTTAAGGTATACTCAATTAGTGTTGAAAATGAATTTTAAAAACAAAGAGGGTTATTTTTAAATAAATTTTAGAATAAATAAAAACAAGTGAGTTCAAGGTTTTCTTATCACCCTTTATTGTTTTTTCAATAAGTATTTTTTTCTCCATGAGTGCCTCAGGTAAGTACTAAAAAATGTGAGGGGGAGAAGGTTCTTCAAGTTTTTCTTCCACCACTTAGAAGTCTTCTTGAGCAACAACAAAATTTATTTTTTCTTATTCTTATTATTCTTTTTCTTGATATATTAGTTCTTATAGGGTGGTGTCCATTATAGTAATCATTCCCTTCAATTCTACCATTTAAACTTGTTTCTCTTTCAAATATTGGTCAATAAAAAAAGATTTAGTGATGTATTCTTGAATATTCTCTGGTGTTGGTTCATCTTAATTATGATGGTGTTAGGGCATATGATGTTTATGTTGGTTGGGTTTTTTAGTGTGGTGGGATCCATCCTCACACTCATTGGCATGAACCAAATGTTACTCCTATTACTTAATAATGTTGTTCCTTGGGATCTTTTGGGAAGAGAGGTTTATTATTATTAAATAGTTTGGTGAGGTGTGTTTTCATGAACTCATTGGTGAATTTATAAATCTCATTAAACCAAGAATATAGTTGGTGATCCATTATTAAATAATGTTTTCATGAACCAACCTAGATAACCTATCAATCTAGGTTTGAAACTAATTTTCAATAAGACTTGAATGGTGTTCCCAATCCCTATGGACTGGTGATAAGAACTCAGGCATCAAAAAACCCTTTGGGAACAATTTCACTTAACCAAATACAAAAACCAGCATGAAATATAAGATAATAATGGTTAAACATTCCTTAATAGATTAAAATAGTGTAAAAAAGATATATAACTAAAAAATCATACTCAAGGCCAAGTATACAATCTAGGAGTAACCAAAGTACAAAAGATAATGACCATTATCTCCATGTGTCAAATGGGAAACATCCCACCAACTCAATACTAGAGTCCCAAAACCAGCTAACTCAAATACATGCCAACTCACTATGGTGCCTTTCTCTTTCCTGCATCAGATAAAACAAGGTCTAAACACACCCAAAAGTGTGTACAGGGTGTAAGAAAAACAAGCTCAATGGGATCTATTAAAGTTTCCCATAAGAAGTCTTTGTAAAATAACCCAAATATTCTCATTTTAAAATAAAAAAAATCACAATACACAATTTTACACAATTCAATATAAAACATAGAAATTCACTATTTTAAATAGTTTGTAAAATATTTCATATAAAATAGTTTCCAAAGAACATTAAAGAAATTTATTTATCATTTTTAAAGAATTCAACAAAAACTGCATCAAATAAAAACAAAATTGAATGTATCCCTAGTATAATATAGGTCATAGATAGCTAGATTTCTCATAAAATGATCAATGATGACTAGTTCTCACTAAACTTTTCCATATAATGACAACCAAAGGAGTATAAAAATACCTTGATGTGTAATTACCCCTATGATATCTGGTAAAATAGTCCTTGGAATGATGACCAACTGGGTAGATGAATACCATGATGTTTCATTTCCCCTTAAAAATCATGGAAATAGGTCCTTACATTACCCTTCACCTATGTACCCTAGTCTCCCATGTTCTAAACATTTAAAATCATTTTTAAAAGGCTTATCAAATTCCAAAAATCAATCCAAAAACACTTTTTTACACTAAAACCATTCTTTGAAATCCACTTTTCATAAACCTGTAAATGGTTCTTTGAAATCAAACTTTCCTTATCAAATAAAAATTGGAAAACCACTTTATATCAATATAAATCATATATAAATTTAAATAAATCATATATCATTCCATTAACTATTTATAAATCAAGTCTAGAAATGATAAATCATGTGTAGTTCATTAAAAAAAGTTCATATAAAACCACCCACCTTAACCACTTATTATTCCAACAATTCCATAGGATCTGCACACTAAAGGAGAATAGAAATCTAGACACCAAGATAAGATATTAAACCATGAATTACCAATTAACAATCTCCAATTCATCAATTTCTATAATAAAGGAATTTAGATAAATCACTTACCACAATGATTCCTAGAGAATACACAATAATAAATGAAGATTTGGATGATAATTACTAATTCCATAATAAATCTATAAGAAACCTAATTTTATCATGTCAAAACCCTTAGATATAGCCTCAACATCCATGGTATAAGGTTTAATTTAAATAGAAAACAATATATCTATAAGAACCAAAAATAATTGACTCATGCCTTTGAAAAATCTAGATCTAACACCCATGTATCCATTGAAATCGATCACCAGGAAGAAAGGATTATCTAAAATATACAAGAGGAGTCTCAAATGTCACGAATTGGCTCAATGGTTCCTAAACCATGACATCCCCAAGACCTCCTCCAATAGGCCATGGGCTGGTGATGTAACATCTTATCACTGGTTTTCAGGTACTTCTCAACCCTAATTTTTAGTTATACTTTGGTTAGGGTTTTTCTTAGGTTGTTTTAGGTCGAAAGTTGAAATTTTTATATGTTTCTAGGTTGTGAACAATTGGTGCATCGTTTTCCAAAACCATGTATCCACCTAGTGAAAACTCTGTAACCCTAGATAGTGGGTATTTCCACGATTGACACAAGGTTTGAAAAATTGTGCACCCACTGCGTAGAAACCTTACACCCCAGTAAAGGGGAACTCTATTAGGGTGCACAGTTTTTTTAACCATGTGGGCCTGCCCAGCTAACCATACATGTGGTAATTTTAATTCTGAAAAATTATTTTAAAAATACTTAAACCCCTTGTTAACTTCCCACTAAACCCTAACTCAAGATATCTCGAATTCCTAGGTCTTGGATACTCCCAATAAACCATTTTGGATCCTCTAAACCCATTCCTATATGGATAGAATCATGAAATATCTCATTCAATCCCTCTATAATAAGTGATTCTTCTCTCATTCCTTCCTTCCTGCTCTCTCTTTCTTTCCTCAATAGGGTTTTTTAGATTATCACATGTTTTATGGATCTAAACTCCATTTTTTATCTTGATTCTAGGTTTATTTTTGAGATCTACATTATCATCATTCTTTGTTGTAAAATATGACTCCAGGTGTTGAGATTTGATATCATGATTTAAGGTAGGTGGTTCCATATTAGATTGTGCGACATAATTTAACCTTTATTTGATTGATTTGATTTAAATTGCTTTTCATTGGTTTATGAAAACCCAATTTGAGGTGAATTGGAATTGAAATTGATTTTTCATTGAATTTTTGAAAAACCCTCCAATCCTAATGGAATTTAAATTTAGGGCATGATTTGAAATAGATGGAATTTTTTAATTGATTTGAGTATTGATTTTGAGAAAAATGGATTAAATTAAAATTGATAAAAACTTATGATTGGTTTTGTTTTGAAAATGAATTAATTTATGAATAACCCATGTTTTGGTTCTAAAAGTGAATTGGCATTTTGAACAGGAAAAGTGGGAAATTTAAATGTGAATAATGATTGATTTGAAATGAAATGATTTTCCCTTTATAATTGATTGATTTATTGAGAACATACAAATCTGGGTAGTTAATGTGTTATTTGGGACAAGCACACGTGGATGGTAATTCCCTAGTAACAGATTGATAAAGAAAACTCTAAAAATCTAGTTTGGCATATCATATTCTTGATGGAATATTGATGAGTCTTATCCAACCTGAGCCTGAGGGATGTGTGTTCACATATTTCATGCTTACTAATATGAGAGTATGAGGATCCTATAACTAGAAACTATTGTAACATATGGTAGATGACCATGGTGATTGTTGTGATTGTTTTGATTATAAATTCCATTGATCTAAAACTATTTTACTCATGTATAGGGATTTATATAAACTGTTTTATATAAATTATTTATTTAATCAATTTTTGAAATGTATTCTATCACTTGAAATGAAGTCATGTTTTGTTTTAAATAGGGAAATGTATTGCTTTTCCTATTTTGATTAAAATTAGAAGCATTATTTGGTTTATTATTATGGAATTTTTTTATGGAACACTTGGTGAGACCCTACTGGGATTTTAGATCACACCCTACCTTTACCTTTGAGTGTTTTTATATTTTCTTTTTCCAGGACTGAGTAAAGGAAAAACACATTTTGGATGAGGTGGGTGTTCTTGATCCTTTGGGGCTTATAGTGATTTCTCATTTGGAACATTGGGTTATCTTGTTTGTTTTTTGTACTTTGATGATGTACTATTTGGGTTTTGATATACCTATTTGGTTTCTGTTACTGTATCCCATTGGAGTTTTAAGTACACTAACATGTATCTTTTCCTTCATCTATTTATATGGTAAATTCATATTTCATGATGTCAAGTTCTAGTTGTCATCAAGAATTCCCTTCAATCCATGTTCATGTCAGATTCAATATTAGATTACCAGGGTATCCAGGATGGTTCGTGAAAAATTGGTATCATAGGTGTGGGTTTTTCATATTTCCATGATGTTAGTATGCAATTTGAGATCAAATCGAGACTTAGGAGGTAGTTGCAAGTGAGTGTCTAGCCAACTCTCATCATAATGAGTCGTAAGTCACCACGAACGGTTTAGGAAAGGTGTATTGAGTATTAATTCTATTATTTTCCTTGATTTAGATTTTTATAGGTAGAAATCCAAATCTTGGTTTCTTATTTGATGGGTTTAATTTTCCTATTGCTCTTGTTTGAGTGTTTATGTGAGTAATCTTATGATGTATTCAATGTTGTTTTCTGATGTTGTATAGAATCATACCTACAATAATATGTATAAATAGGATCTAGGAGGAATATGTTGATGAACCAAAGTAAAAAAAAATCCCCCACATACTAGAATCTAGTTGTGGTTGTTATGTGTGCTATCTAAGCTCTAGTGTAGGCACCTGCACCCATTCCCATTCAGGCTCCAGTTGTGGAACCACAGAGGGATGAATTTCAGATTTTTTCTCTGGAGTTTCTTCAATAAAATTCACCAGAATTATAAGGTTCTAATGATACTCAATGGGCTAAGGATTGGTTAAGAAAGATAGAGTTTTTTTTGAATTCCTCAAAACACATGATTCAATCAAGATAAAATGTGTCATCTTCAAGTTAGAGGGACCTAAAAAGATATTGTGGGACTCGATGGTGACGGAGAAGGAGCATAAGGGTTTTGAGTGGAAGGACTTTGAAGTAACTTTCACTGATCAGTTCTATCCAGATTCTATGGTGATAGCTAATATTATTGATTTTTTCAAACTCAAACAGGCTGATAGGACCATGAAAGAATATGTAACATTATTTTTCGATCTTATGAAGTTTTCACCTAAGATTGTATCAAATGAGAAGATTAAGACTTGATAGTTCTATATAAGACTTCAATATGGTATTTTTCTCAGTTTTTTTATAGAATCTATCTTCTTATACTGACATGCTTGATAGGGAATTGATGGTAGAACTTGATCTGGCAGGTAATTCAAAGTTGATGGGAGTTCCTTTTTCTCCTAGTGGTAGTTATGTGAGTTCCCATAAATGTAATAGAAAGTTTGATGAGTCTAATAGTTTATCTCAATATAAGGATTCTTCTAGACCTCCTATAGTGCTTGGAAAAGTCCCTTTTACTTGATTCTAGTGTGGCAAGTCTAGGCATTTGAAACGGTATTTCACTAAGGCACCCATGATTTGCAAATCAAGTGGATGATTATGAAACTTGAATAATTTATTCTATATATTCTTTCCCACATAGTGTAATGGAATCATAAACACTAAAACATAGTATTATGAAATCATATTCTTCAATATCTAAGGGTTTCTAGCCATAGACATCTGGAATGGGTCTTCTTCACACAGTGGAAGAGTCTCTAGAGGAAGTAGATACGATTCCAGTGACTGTGATAGTTACCATCACTATATATTCATCTCTAGTGATATATTTGTTTGATATCGGTGCATCTCATTCATTAATATTGACTCATATTTTGAACCTACTAAATCTTATTGTGAAAATTGTATCTTATGTGATAGATATTACTACACCACTCAAAACGAAGAGAGAGAAGGGTCTTCTTTGTCCTTCTTGTATTTTCTGTTTATCAGAGATTGATATTACTTGGTATTTTCTGGTTCTTAACATTAAACCACTTTATTACATTTTTGATATGGATCGGAACATTGCTAATAAATCTTGAATTTATTTTTATCTTTTATGGATCACCTTTGTTACACCTGATAGGGTGTTCCATATCTTTCATGGAGAATAGGACTCAAGGTGAACTAGAGTTGTACATTCTATTCCAAAGTTAGGGAAAGTAATATTGGTATTCTCTTTTGATCTGGATCATAAATCTTTGATAAATGATATCCCTCCAGTTTTCATTGAGTTTCTTGATGTTTTCCCCTATGATTTATCTAGTTTTCCACTACTAAGAGAGGCAGAGTTTTCTATTTATTTAGCATCTGGTACTCAACCGGTGTCTATTCCTTTTTACCACATGACACCAACTAAAATGAAATATTTGAATAATAATTTAGAATATCTTTTATATAAGGTATTTATATGACTGAGTGTGTCACGTTGGGCAGCGCCTGTTATCTTTTCTAAGAAAGTATATGGAACACTTCACCTATGTGTTGATTACTGAAAACTCAACTGAGTAATGGTAAATAAAAAGTATCTATTTCCACATATTGATGATCATTTTTGACTAATTGAAAGGGTATAAGTGGTTCTAGAAGATTAATCTTTACTCTGGTTATCACCAGTTGAGAATAAAAAAATTGGCAATTAAAAAATCACATTCTGAAGTAGGTATGTCCATTATGAGTATCTTTTCATTCTATTTGGTATGACCAATGCTCCTGTAATGTTTATGGATTTTATAAACAGGATCTTCCACAAGTATCTTGATATTATCATGGTGGTATTTGTGTATTAAATCCTAGTTTATTATAAATATAAGTAGAATCATGTGCATCATTTGAGATCATTTCTAGAATTATTGATAAATCACCAACTTTATTCCAAGATATCTAAATGTGATTTCTAGATTCAAGAAGTGAAATTATTGAGACATGTGTTCTCAGAACATGTTATTTTAGTTGATCATGAGAAGGTGAAATATATTATGACATTGGAGAAACCATGTAATGTTTTCAAGATTCAAAGATTCTTGTGTTTAGCTGGGTATTATCATTGATTTGTAAAGGTTGTTTCAAAATTAGCTTCTATGATGACCACTCTCACTCAGAAGGGAGTGAAGTTTTCTTTGGATGATAAATGTCAAAGTTCTTTTGTTGAGATAAATTTATTTTTGACTTATATGATAGTGTTGACTCTTCCAGAGTCTGAGTTGGGCTACATGGTCTTTTATGATGCATCAGGTTCATGTTTAGGTTATGTTTTTATGTAGGGTGTTCTTATCATTTCCAATAGATCTCAGTAGCTTAGGCCACATAAGAAGAATTATCCAACCCATGATCTTGAACTCGTGGTTGTGATGAATGTGCTTAATACTTGCCATAATTACCATTTCAGAGAAAGTTTTACCATGTATTCCAACCACAATAGATCGAGTTTTATATTCTCTCAAAAATATCTTAATCTTCACCAGAGGTGTTGGGTGGAGTACCTGTAATATTTTTATTTTGAAATCGCCTATACCCTGGGGAAATGGAATGTCATAGGACATTAAATAATTGTTAGGTCCACCAGGTTAGATACCCTGAGAGGGGGGGTGAATCAGGGTATGACATATTAAAACAACTTCCCTTATTGATCTTGTTTTTCTATTAAGAAAAACTCTATTCTCTCTATTTCTTGTAGAAAATTATAAACAAAATATAAATCATGCATAGGACACATCGATTTTTACTTGGTTCAACCACACTGAGATACATCTAAGGAACATACACCAATGATCTGCTGATCTACCAAATCCACTAAAAGCACACTTTTGTTTTCAAAGTTTGAAGTGGAATAACTATCCCTTCTGGTTTACAACCAATCATGAAGTGAAAGCTCATTTCTCTCTCAACTGAAGTGTGCTCACTGCTTCTTTAGAATATCCCCTCACAGTTTATAGACCTGTAGGTCTATTAATTATCTCTAATGAAATTTTCATCCTTAACTATTGATAGATGCTCTATTGATGTCCAAATTTCATCCAAAGATGAATCTCCCTTTGCACTGGGTGTACCGAGAAACCCTAATTTTTACGTGAAGCCTTTACTAGGCCTTGTGTGTAATTCCCTTCTTTTGCGTAAAATCCAATTTTCACACAACACCTCTTTTACACATAACCAATTCTTTTATGTGCAACAGCCTTCTTTTATGCGCAATCTTTTCTTTATGCGCAAACACTTCTTTTACGCACAACAACTATATTTTACGCGCACCCTTTGCTTTATGCACAAACAATTATTTTACGCGTAATGACTATCTTTTATGTGCACCCTTTGCTTTATTCATACACAATTATTTTATGTGAAAACTTGTCATTTACGCACAACTCCCTTGCCTATTCCAATTTCGTGCGCCATAGCTCAGATTCTCTCTAAGTCTTGAGCTATCTTTAATGAGGGGGTCACTTAATATTTATAGGAAAAATTGACCACTACACGAAAAACCCTCCGTGTTCATGTAATCTTCTTTGAGCGTGAAAAACACATCTCCCGCGCAAAACCACATTTCACGTGAAAAATGCATCGATTCTGATGTCTAAATATGAGATAGGGAATTACTGATTTTTTCTCTCATTTTTTTACTTTCCAACATGATAAGGATGAGCACTATTCTCAAGATTATTCTTTAGAAACATTATATTGATGATGAATTTTTTTTTCAATAGAAACTCTCTTTATAGTGGGGAGACCATTTCTATGTGGGTGTTCTCTATAGAGGATATTCTATGTTTTTGGAAACATTTTTTGTGTAGTTTCCCATCAATAAATCTATTTTGTGGGATTTACATAATTCCCAGTGGGTTGTGCACCCAATAACCACAAAAATGTTCTATAATATGTGACTTATATTCTGGTGTCTAGGTATGAGATGGGGCATTACTATATTTTTATCTCATTGTTATACTTTCCAACAGGTTAAGGGTGAGCATCATAGGTCTTCCTGTTTGCTTCACCCACTTCCAGTTCAAACTTTGGAAGTGTGATGGGGTTTCTATGGAATTTTTTTTGGGGTTATTTCATACCCAGAGAAATAAGAATGTGATATGAGTTTTTCTTGATAGGCTGGCCAAATCAGATCACTTTATACCCATTTTTGATACAACAAAAGTTTAGGAACTGGGAAATCTCTATGTGAGATAGATTGTTCATTTTCATAGAGTTTTATTTGTTGTAGTCTCTAATAGATATCCCCATTTTACTTCTCGATTTTAGACAGCCCTCTAGGAGGCACTGAGATATTAGGTTCTTTTTTAGTACGACATACCATCCACTAATAGAGAGCCAAGCAAAGAGAGATATACAGATTCTTTAGGATATACTTTTTTCATACGTTCTTGATTTTCGTGGATCTTAGGATGAACATTTGGGACTAGTTGAGTTATCTTATAATAATATTTACTTGTCCAAAATTAGAATGGATCATTTTGAGGCCTTGTATGGATATCCTTGTATAAATCTATTATGTTGGTCAGATATTGGTTAAATTTTCTTGTGGGATTGAGCTTGGTTCAAGAGATAACCACAAAGATTCAATTGATTCATCAGATAATGTTGATGGCACAAATCTGGTATAACTCTTATGTTGATCATCATCGTAGACCATTGGATTTTTCAATTGGTGATCAGGTGTTCTTGAAAGTTTCATCCTGTTTGGGTCATCGATGGCTTGGGAGGCAATGTAAGATTTCTCCTCATTTTGTGGGGCCTTTTGAGTTTGTTGAGCAGGTGGGGAAAGTGTCTTACCATTGATCACTTCCACCATAGTTGACATTGATACATAACATGTTCCATGTATTGCAACTATGAGATTATCTTTCTGATCCATATCATGTTTTGAGATAGAGTTAAGGTTTAATTATGTCCTGATGGCCTGACCTGAAAGCCTGAGCGGCCCAGCACAGCAAATCTCGAGCCAAGCCGAGCCAAGATCGGGTGGATGGTTTGCCGGGCCAAGCCTGGGCCTATGCAAGTAGGCCTTTGGGCCAGGTTGGTTCGTCCTATAAAAGCTCGACCCAAGGGCCCATATGAAGCCTAACCCATAAAATCCCACCCTCTAAAAAAATTCTAGGAAATTATTTGTAGGGAAACTCAAACCTCATACCACATGTTTCCAAGGATGCACCTGGAACAACTGGTCCAGGTGGTGTTCCTGGTTTACAATTTACAAACTATATATATATATATATCATTATATATCATTTTATTAATAATATATATAATTATATGTCAATAATTTAACATAATTTATATATAATAACTCATTATATATTAACAAAAAACACTCACCAACCAACGCACCCCCTCCCACCTTATTGTTTTTTTAAGTATGTTGCAACTTGCATATATTATATATATTATATATACATATATAAATCTATTTAGAAAAAAAATTAACTCGACCACTACTACGCACCCCTTAGTAATTTTATTTTATAACTTGAACATTATATATATATATATATATATTCACAAGTGTAAATCTATTTAGAAAACAAATTAACACACCCACTCGCTCCTTCACACCCCTAACCCCTTGTTAATTGTTTTTACAACTTGCACATATTATATATATAAATCCCTTTTTAAAAAATCAAACCATTTAAAAGAAACATTTTAAAATAAATGATTTTACATTATATATATAATAACTCATTATATATTAATAAAAAAACACACCCACCCATTGATGTTTTCTTACACCCACCCCCTCCTACATTATTATTTTTTTATGTATGTTACAACTTGCATATATTATATATACATAGATAAATCAATTTTGAAAAAAAAATTAATTCACCCACTACTGTGCACCCCTTATTAATTTTTTTTACAACTTTCACATATTATATATATATATATATATATATATATTCACATATATAAATCTATTTAGAAAAAAAATTAACACACCCACCCAATGTTGTGAACACCCCAACCTCTCGTTAATTTTTTTACAACTTGCACATATTATATATATATATATATATATATATATATTAAAATATATAAATCTATTTAAAAAAATAAAACATTAAAATATATTATAAAAAATTGTTTAAAAAAAGTTAAAAAACATTTTTAAATAAACATTTAATATAAAATTTTAAAAATTAATGTTTAGAAAAAAATTGATTTAAAAAAAACGTGTAGGACAAACATAAATATATTTAAAAAAAATTAACATGCCCACCCACTTCTGCGCACACCCCAACTCCTCATTAGTTTTTTTTACAATATGCACATATTATATTTATATATATATATATATATATATTAACATATATAAATCTATTTAGAAAAAAAATTAGCACACCCCCAACCCCTCATTAATTATCCTTTTCCAACTTGCACATATTATTATGAATGTTTTTTATTATGATGATTGATATTTATTAAAACATGAAAATCACTATAGATTCATTTTTTTATCTGGAATTTTCAAATAAATCATTTATACTTTAATTATTTTTTGAATTGGTCTATATTTTATATTTTTATTAAATTAAAGAAAATATGACAATTATAATAGACAT
Organism: Viscum album; assembly: GCA_963277665.1. Taxonomy (NCBI): domain Eukaryota; kingdom Viridiplantae; phylum Streptophyta; class Magnoliopsida; order Santalales; family Viscaceae; genus Viscum; species Viscum album. The sequence continues at coordinate 223,075,488 of OY728147.1, forward strand.
GGGAAGTTAGGGTTGAGGGTTTTTGTGTAAGGCGTGAAGTGAGAAATTTAAAACATGTTAAATGATTGAAAATTAAATTAAAAACATTTTAATTGTAAAATATAACTACTGATAAAAAATAAAATAATTTTTTTAAAATGTTAAACATTTTAAAAACCTTAAAAATGTTTAAAAATTTTGTTATAAGAATACATATCAAAAAATTGTTAAAAATTGTTTTAAAAAATATTTTAAATGAAATATTAAAAAAGACATTTAAAAATGTTTAAAAAATATGTTTAAAAAAATAAGTTTTAAAAAATTTGTTTAAAAAACATTTTAAAAAGACTTTTAAAAAATATTTGAAAATTAACTTATAAAAATTAACATTTAGAAAAAAAAACATTTAAAAACGTTAAAAAACATTTTTAATATGTTGTATATTTTATTTTAAAAATAATAAAAGGTTGGCCCATGGCCCGGCCCATGGCCCAGCCTGAGGCCAGCCTCGGGCCCCTTATGGGGTTATTCAGACCAGTCTGAACCGGACCGAATAGTGGTTTACAGCCTAGTTTTTTGGAGGGTAGGCCCGGACCAACCCGACCCAGTCTAGGCAGGGCCAAAATTACACCCATAACTAGAGTGACATTGATGTTGAACCTGATTTATCCATAACTGAGAAACCAGTTAGGATATTTGATTTTGAAACCAACATACTTCATGGGATGATGATATCTTTGGTTCATGTGCTTTTGAAGTAGGATTATAATTCATATGATACTTGGGAGAGGGAGGCACTTATGAGAGAGTAGTGGCCTCATCTTTTCTATATGGAAACTTCTTGATAGAATTTTTGGGGGGGAAAATTTATGGTTAGGAGGTTGTAACATCCTTTTACTATTTTTCAATTACTCCTCAACCCTCCTTTTTTATCATGCTTTGGTTGGAGGTTTTCTCGGGTCGTTTCTGGTGGAAATTTGAATTTTTTTTGAAGCATTTGGGTTGTGCATGATTGGTGCATAGTTTTCCCAAACTATATGTCTACCCAATGCAAATTGTGAAACCCCGTATAGTGGGGGTTTGCATAGTTGGTGCATGGTTTGACAAACCATGTGCCCACTTAGTAGAAAATGTGAACTCTAACATAGGGGTTCACAGTTTGTCCAATCATGTGGCCCTTCCCAGCTAACCGTGCACATAGTAATTTTAATTTTGGAAAATTATTTTAAAAAAACCCGAACACCTGTTTAACCTAATGCTTGACCATAACTCAAGGTATCTCAAATGTATATGTCTTGGAGGCTCCCAAAACCCCTTCTTGGATTCTTCAAACCCATTAATAGGTGGATCAAATCATGGTGGATCTTTTTAAATCCCTCTCCAATAATTTATTCTTCTCCCCTTCCTTCTTACTCCCTCTCCCTTTCTTTCCTTCGAATGGTTTGTTAGATCACCGCGTTTTTTATGGATCTAAACTCCATTTTTTTGGATCTTGATTATAGGTTTTTTTATATCTCTATTTTCTTCATTCATCATTTGAAAATCCTATTGCGGGTGTTGAGTTTTGATATCATGATTAAAGATAGGTATTTACATAATAGACAGTTCTATATAATTTAACTGTAATTTGATTTATTTGATTTAAATTTCTTTCAATTAATTTATGAAAACCCAATTTTATGTGAACTGTAATTGAAATTTATTTGTCATGGAATTTTCAGAACCCCCCCCCCCCCAATTCAATAGAATTGGAATTTGGGGCATGATTTGAAATTGATGGAATTTGAAAATTGATTTGAGAATTGATTTTCCAAAAAATTTCTTAAATTGAATTGACAAAAACCTATGATTGATTTTGTTTTGAAATGGCATGAAATGATGAAAAACTCATGTTTTGGTTTTGAAAGTGAATTGGAATTTTGAAAAGGAAAAGTGGGAAATTGAACAGTGAATGATGATTGATTTGAAATGAAATGATTTACCCTTTTTCAATTGATTGATTGATTAAGAACATGCGTGCTTGGGTAGTTAGTGGGATATTTGGGATAAGAATGCTAGGATGGAAATTTCCTAGAAACGTATTGATGGTGAAAACTAAAAAAAAATATCTAGTTAAGCATATCATATTTCTAATGGAACTTTGATGATTCATATTCAGCTTGATCCTGAGGGAGGTGTGTACACATATGTCGTGATCACTGATATCAGAGTGTTAGGATCATATAACTAGAAACAATAATACCATAAAGAAGATGAACATGGTGATTGTTTTGATTATTTTGATTATAAATTCTATTTATATAGAACTATTTTACTCATTCCTAGTGATTTATATTAATTATTTTATATAAATTGTTTATTTAATCTATGTTTGAAATGTTTTCCATCACTTGAAATGAATGTGTGTTTTGTTTAAAATATGAAAATGTACTTCCATGTCTGTTTTGATTAAAATTTTAAGAATTATTTGGTTTATTATTATGGTATTCTTTTATGGAGCACTTGGTGAGACCCTACTAGGATTTTAGCTCACATCCTACCTTTTCCTTCAAGAATTTGTAGATTTTCTTCTGTTGGGTCTAAGAAAAGGAAAAGTGACTCTTTGAGGAGGTTGATGTTCTTGATTCTTTGGGGCTTGGAGTGATGTGTACTTTGGGATGTTGGGTTATCTTGTCTATTTCTGGTACTTTGATAATGTATTGTTTGGGTTTGTATATACCTGTTAGGTTTTGGGTACTGTCTCCCTTTGGATTTTTGGGCACACTAACATGTATCTTTTCATTCCACTATTTATGTGTAAAATTCATTCCCACTTTTATATCTCATGATGCTAGGTTATAGTCACCAACCTGTGGGGATTAGGAACACCCTTTGGCCATGTCAGTTCCAACTCAAGTATCAGAGTACCAGGGTATATGGGATAGTTTTTTATAAGCGACCAGAACCAAGTAGTCATATCACACACATGGGAGGCCTTAGCCTAATTTACATGTACACACGCACCCATATACAAGCCCATAAAATGTTGAAAAGTTAAAAAACCAATAACCATGCATGAATACATCTAAAAAATCCTACCCTTCAGAGTATAAAAACAAAGTACTGAAAATCAAGGTCCAAATATAATCCCACTAAAAGAAACCAAAAATAATTCCAACATGTGAAATGGGTGAGGACTACTATTAATATAACCATAAGAACACACATCAGTCAGTCCATCTCACTAAATCCACCTGATCCTTGTCCCTTTAGAACTCCTTCAAAAGGTTATTCATCTTCATAAGACATAAAACGTGTGGGAAAATCCCATGTTGGGTTGAGTATAAGAATACTCAGTAGGACACCCCTAAATCACTAAGAATATAGCATTAGGAATAATAGTCATCCCATCACAAGTATATTTCAATGGAATATATAGAAAGAATATTCAAATATACTCATAGTAGACACATGGTCTCAAATAATATCACAACTGTATTGTTAGCCTAGGATTCCTCCTTGAAGGCTATGCATAGCACTCATCTAGGAGAACATACTCCATGAGTCAGATAACATTGATGGTGTTCATCCAATATGTCGTTCTTGTCGATTCCCACCATAAGAAGTACACATTGGAAGTCTAAATAGATTGATACATAGATGGGGATCACACCCAAGGCCATGTGGTATACTAATATCCCACTCTGGATTGACCCACTAAGTATGGGATCGATGCTCATATAGTGTTGGTCATGATGATAAAAATAACCCCACCTAGAGAAATGATGATGGTGGAGGATCTCACTCAGGGAATCAGGGAAGGATTCCAACAACTCTATCAAAGACTAACATTTCTTAGAGGTGATCGCCATCCTATTACATAAGATCTGACTCCATACTAAACCCTCTAGGAAAGGATCAAGGGAATGTACCCTAAAAAAACTTTTCAGAGCTGAAGAGGAAAAGTACACTAATCCATATTTGAAGAAGTACAAGGCATGTATTAGAAGTGCACAACATGTTTCTTCGGTATTGGGTTTTGATCTTGTATCATGGAAAATGCCCATGTCCATGTCTGAGTACACATAATTTCCATACCCATGTGCTTTTGGCTAGGTATGTGTCCAACTAGACATGTTTATGTTTGAGTACATGGAATTTCTATTCCCATGTACTCTTATCCATGTTCGTGTACCTCCCTAGGTACACGCCAAGCTGTCAGGTAAGGGTCACATGCCGTGTGACAAGGGTCACATATCTTGTGATATTTTTCTTATCATAGAAACCATAATGTCATATAGGGGGTCCCACACTATGTGTAATTCTAGATTAAATTTCATGTAACCAAGAATTTCACAAAACCTGTAGGTTTTTCCTCGACATATTCAAATATTTTCATCGCCTTCATTTCTTCCACCAATCTCACCCAAAGATCACAGATCTCTAAAATCACTAACCATATACCATAAAGAGTAATATTCAGCTCATCATAGGTATATTACAATGACATATATAACAATAATATATATATATATATACTTATAGAAGACACATAGTCTCAATTAAGATCACAACTGTATTGTCAGCCTAGCATTCTTGCTTGAAGGCTCTACATAGTACTCATCCAGGAGAACACACTCCATGAGTTAGATAGAACTGATTGTGTGCATACAATATGCTGTTCTTGTTGGGTATAATAAAAATAAGTACATGTTGGAAGTCTAAAGAGATCAATACACAAATGGGGATCATGCCCAAGGCCATGGCATATACCGAAAACCCAATCCAGATTGACCCACTAAGTATGGGATTGATTCCTGCATAGTGTTGGTCACGAAAATAACAATAACTCCACCTATAGAAATTATAATGGTAGTGGATCTCACTCAGGGCATCATGGAAGGATTCCAAAAACTCTATCCAAGACTAAAGTTCCTTAATGTGGATCACCATCCCATTATATAAGATGGGACTCTATACTAAACCCTCTGGGAAAGGATCAATGGAATGTACCCTAAAAAATTTGTCGAAGTTGAAGATAATAATAGATATAATCAATCATTGAAGAATTTCATGGCATGTATTGGAAGTTCACAACACGTTTATTCAAAATCAGGTTCTACTCGTGTATCATGTCTCATGGTTGTGTCTATGTCTAAGTACACAGTGTGCCTGTGCCCATGAACTCCGAGTTGGGTCCATGTCCAACTGGCCCTATCTGTGTTCGAGTACATAGAATTTTCATTCACATGTACTCCTGTCCATGTCCATATACCTCTCTAGGTACATGCCAATCCCCCAGGTAAGGGTCACGTGTCATGCGATAGGGGTAACATGTCGTGTGATATTTTTCTAATCACAGAAACCGAAGTGCCGCATTGGGAAATCACACATGGTGTTTGATTCCAGATTAAATGTCACATAACCTAGAATTTTACATAACCCATAGGTTTTTCCTAGAAATAATACCATATTGTCCTCACCTTTAGTTCTTCCACTGATCTCACCCATAGATCATAGATCTGGTCCGACCGAGCCTCATCATCTCCTTCTCACCGGATACCATGCCATGGTCTGCTCGGAAAACATACGTCGAGATGCACCATCATCGCACATAAAATATAAAAATAATGGGTATCCCTAAATCCATTTTAAATCTATCATCCATCAGTATATATTTATTATACCATCCATACAAACCCAAATCAACAGTATCAATCCATTGCATCAAGAAATGGGTGTGCAATGATTGATTTCTGGGTATTCGTTGAACCACTAGTCAAATGAAACATCAGTGATGAGTAAATGAAAATAGGTGGGAGAAAAAAAATAAAAAAAGAGTAATGAACCTCAAATGTGTTTGGGTTGTCCTCTATTCATTTCCATTAGAATGAATAGTTAATATCCAAAACAAATAAAAAAGTTATCCCAAATTCCCTATAAATAATCTTGTACCCACAATATGATTGATCCGAAAATCAATTCATTAGTTGATTGATTTGAATTCATCATAGGAATAAAATAAATGGGATAAATCCAGATAAAAAACCAACCTTGAGATGGATTTATCACTAATGAAGAATGAATCTATGTCATTGTCATTGGTGAGATCCTTAAATTCTAATGGTGTAATGATTCTCGATTCTGATCCAATCTGATTTCATCCCCCAAGAATGATATCCTCTAATGCTCTCTCTTAATTTGAAGGGTTATGTGGAAAACCCTTAAAATTGGTCATAATAGAACATTTATAGACCATTCTAGGTTTTGGTGAATAAATGAAATAATTTATTTTATTTATTTCATAAACCACCTGTAATTGTGATCAACCTAAATGTCTAACAAGCTCCAAGGTTAAGTCACGCCTAGGGTAAAACTCACACTTGTAACACAACAATGACCTTATATTTCTAATATTATCATTTTTTAAGAGTTATTACACTTTTTTAGGAATACTATACATGCATGATATTTAATATATTTAATATATTTCAAAAATTAATTCTGGACCCACTAAGCCTTAGAATCTCATTCCATCTCAGCACATTTCTCTAAAAATAATCCATAAAATATAATGAAGTAATATATGGAAAACTAGAGTTTTTAAATTCTCCCCCAATTGGGGATTTATATCTTTGAAATCCAAAACAAAAGGCTACACAAAGAGAAGTGGGTACTGAGCACACATCTGGGTCACCTACTCTCAGGTACTATCATGAAGATTCTTCTGTTTCCACCAAACACACACTAAAGGAATCGCTTACCCATATAGCATCTTCTCCTTATAATCCTCAATCTCTACTAGGTACTAATCAAAGGTATATCCATCCTTGATTCCCATATCACCCCAATCAATAACATGTGATGGTTCATGCATGTACCTCCTAAATTGTGACACATGGAAGACATCATGCACCTGCTCTAACTATGGTGGTAGAGATAAGTGGTAAGTTACCTTGAAATATTTTTGCATTATCTAGAAAGTCCCAATGAATCTTGAAGATAGATTATCGTCTCATCCAAATATTTGCAACCTGCATCGAGGTGAGACCCTCAAGAACACATGGTGTCCCTCCTCAAACTCCAAAGGCCTCTATAATTGGTTTGCATATGACTTTTGATGATTTTTTGAAATTATCATCCCCTACTAGATTATTTTAACCTTCTTTTTCATGTATAACACCAAATCTGAGCCCATAAGTGTAGACTCACCTAGGTCGGCCTAGCATAGTGGTGACCTGTGGGGTCGGCTGTACAAGACCTCAAATGGTGTCATAATAATGGTTCAATGGTATCTATTATTATATGAAAAATCCACCAATATTAGGTGATCCTCCCAAATATGTCCAAAGTTTAACATGAAAGCTTGCAACATGTCCTCCAAGACCTAAATGGTCCACTCAGTTTCATCGTCAGTCTATGGGTGAAATTTCATGATCAAATGAAATTAAGTCATAAAGTCCTCTTGTAATCCCTTCTATAACCAATATGTGAAGAAAACACCAAAGTCAGAAATGATAATCGAGGAAAATACATAGATCCATACTATCTCCTACGTGTATAGGATCCCAAGATCTCTTTCAAAATCTACTCTCGAAAAGCTAGCAAGTGGGCCGACTTGGTGAGTCAGTCTATGATCACCCAAATGGCATTGTATCCCCTAGACATACATGGTAAACCCATCACAAAGTCCATGGATATCCCATATCACTTCCACTATGGCACCTCAAGGGGTTGAGCTAAACCTGATAGAATTTGGTGCTCAACCTTCACTTGCTAAAAAGTGAGGCATCAAGAGACAAACTCTAAAAATTTCTTTTGTATCCCTATCCACAAAAACTGACATCAGAGGTCCTTGTACATCTTCACCACACCTGGATGTACCCCAAAGGGATATGTATGAAACTCCCTCAGATCCTCCTCACGCAACTTCATTAGTATAATCACTCGTTTTCTAAAAGGAACAACATACTCCCCACCTTTAGAAAATCTATCAATAGCATGTCTAGTGGATATCTGAGTATATAGGGTCTCATAGTTTGTATCCCCAAGATATACCTCCCTGACTCACTATAAAAGTGGAGGGGTAACAACCATCAACTAAAGATAAACTTCTCCATCCCCACCCGTAAAGGATAACTGTAATGAGGCCAACTGCTTCGATGCCTCACTCAGTAACTGTATACAAGATCTCTTACTAAGAGCATATTCTACCATGTTCTCCTTAATGAGAGTATAGACAATCTTGATTTCATAATCCTAGAGGAACTCTAAACATATCCTCTATCTCAAATTAAGATTCTTTTAAGAAAAGATATACTTGAGACTCTTGTAGTTATAATTTATGATAAATCACTCACCCATAAGGTAGTGTTTCCACATATTCAGTACAAAAAAAATATTGATAGCTCAATATCATGGGTTTCATAGTTATACTCATTTGGTCTCAACTAATGTGAACTATAGGCAATCACCGCCTACCTCTACATTAGAACACAACCAAGATTGGTCCTGTATGCATCACAGAACACTATGTACTCGACACCCTCCTATAGAAATCTCAAGATGAGAGTTTACATCAATATCTACCTCAACTCTAAGAAAACCTACTCGAACCTTTCTATCCCCACAAAAGGATTCCCCTTTCAGGACAAAGCTATCAAGGGAGGTGATATCTGAGAGAAATCAGGTACAAATCTTTGATAGTAGCATGCCAACCCAAGGAATATCCACACCTCTATCACACTCTTGGGTGGATCTCAAGATAACACTGCCTTGACCATTGTTGGGTCCACTGCCACACCATCTTCTAAGATAACATTTCTTAGGAAGTGGACCTTGTGAATCTAGAATAGACACTTTGTGAGATTCTCATTAATCCAATGCTCTTAGAGTACATCCAGAACCATCCACATGTCTCGTGTGATCATCCTAAAACACTGATTAAATTAAAATATCATTAATAAATAATACCACATAATGGTCTACTAAATGATAAAATATCCAGTTCATGAGTCCCATGAACACTATTGGGATGTATATCACACCAAATGGCATCACCAAGTATACATTGTGATTGTAACTACATCAAAAATTTATCTTCAGTATATTCTCATCTTGTAATCACAAATGGTGATAGCCTAACCTGAATCCAATCTTTGAGAATCTTCATACCCCTCTCAACTAATCAAATAGGTCATAGATCCTCGATATTGGATAAATTTTCTTTATGATCAATTGATTTAGGAGATGATAATCCACACACAACCTCAAGATCTTATCCACCTTCTTGGAAAACAATACTGGGGCTACCCAGGGTGAGACATTGAGTCTGACAAATCCCTTCCTTTGGAAGTCCTCCAACTACACCCTCATTTCACAATGATCTACGAGAGCCATATGATTTTCTAGTGTAGATATCGGTTCCATCCTCGGGTGTATGTTAATGCATAAGTCTATCTCTCATTAGGGAGGAAATCCTATAACATCCTCATACTCTACCACCACTGAAGGAAATTGGAAACTTATAGAATACGCTACACCAAGGTTCATTCTATACAACTGATGAGTGATATACTACATCCTTATATATATGACTCCATCCTACTCTACCTAGGTTTACTTTTCACCCACAAAGGAAAATCATGTTCCATCACTTTGGACACACCACATCCTCTTCCTGAAATAGTCTATATGGGAATGAGTTGTAGATAACCATTCCATACCTAAGATGATTTTGTAAGGCCTCATCACTACTACAAAGATATCCCAAAAAATATTTACTCCAAGAGTCATATCACACCATCGATAATAGTGTGTGATCACTAATTCACCTCTATGTGGGAGTCGCCAAGTGCAAGGGTTAAGACAAAGGCTCAACCAGAATCTCTAAGTTTCAAACTAGATAAGTGGAAAGAAAAGAATGACTTACACCAATGTCTATAAATAATTTAGATAAATTACAGAAGAAATTGATCATACCTTGTATCATAACTAGTGCCTCTGGGTCATAAGCCTCAACCACCAGAAGCTACCCTTGCCTATATCCTTCATCAACCTAAGCCTGGAACAGACCACCTAGGGTTGGTGTTAGCAACAAGTCATAACATATTCCAACTCTTACTGCTCTCCCAAATACTCTACCCTATCCACCTCCTTATAGACCTACATTCTCTTACTGCTACCTCTTCCTAAGAATCGCATCCACTGTCTCCTTAACATCCACAAGTCAAGTTAGACAATATCATGTAATATTTCCCTGACCATCACAAGAGTAGCCCCACCTCTCTCTAGGATAATTAGATCCATCCTATGAGGACTAAACTATAGAACCTATATCCTTGGATTTCACCCTAAAACATCTCACACATCCAGACCCATGTTTCTATCATCGGCTCCCTACTGCCAAATTCTCAACTCCCATGTGCCCATTTTCGAGACAAACCGGATGTGTCTGCTTGACCAGGAAACTCTCAACTACCAAAGCACATTCTAACACCCCCATCATAGTTAGTAATTCATAGAGGTATTATGTTGGATCATATGTCTTTTTGTATTCCTCGATTGAATGTTTGAGCCCTAAATAACTGATCATACACCATATTTATTTAGTATCAAGAGATGTTGGTGAACTGCAAAGAATACTCATCCATGGTTGTACTACCCTACTGAAGATTTAGAAGCTCCTAGATGTGAACATACCTCAACATAGTTGGAGAGAACTCCTCCATGAAAAGGTTCTTAAACTCTAACCATGAAAGAGTTGCCTCATCATGCGATTGGGTCACTAAACCCCGCTATCATCCTATAGAGCCATAGAGAATGCTTGATGATAGGACCACCATTTGGTCTACAAGTGTCCTAAAAAGATGAAAGATTCACATAAATACCTCAAGATAGTCCTCATCCACCTGGGGGTCAGAATAACCTTGGAACCTAAGGGGTTTTTGTCACTGGAACTCATGAAGAACACTCAACCTACGCACTTCGTTATCAATTACCGCTGGTACCATCTATTTTGATACAGGTGGTGGTAAGACTAGTGCACCACCTGGAGGTAACACCTCTTAGATAGGTCCAAGTATCGAAGCCTCATCACTGAGGGGATCATCCTCATGATCTTTACTCTCTCCCATGAACATTTCTCTCCTTCCCTAGCTTCCTCCCCCGGCGTTGGAGTTATCTTCCAACCTCATATCTCCCAATGAGCTCCCTAGAGTGTTCTCCTTCCTTCTTCCTAGGGTTCCATCCCCCGATTTCATTTATTTTTTCTAGGGTTTCATTCCCTTTCTTGATTCCTTTTTTAGGGTTTCATCTTGGTTTTCATTTAGGGTTTCAGTCTCGTGTTCATTTAGGGTTTCATACCATTTTCTTTTTTTCTTTATCCTTCCAGGGTGGTTATGTGTTGTGGTTCTATTATTGTTAGGGATTTTAAATGGTTTGGTGGTATATGTTTTGATAATGAAGGTAAATTATTTCTATTTTTCAAATGAGTGTGTTGGTGCTTGCCCAATCATGGCATGTTTTGGAGGTTTTTCCCACTTGTGATCCTCTCTGTCCTCTAGGTCCATCGTTCTCTTCCAGGTCGGTTGGGTGTGTTGGATTACAAGTGGCTTTGGGTTGGGTTGGGCATTCCGGTGGGGAGTTTCAGGTGGCTCAGCCTACATTCAGGTGATTGTGGGGTGTCATTTTGGTTGGGAATTTTTAGAAATGATCACGTCTCTCTGTGAAGGCTTCTTTCTACTCTTACTCTACTCTAGCTTTGTATGCCATATCTCCTCCTCGGGTCAGTCTGGCGAGGTGGTGTTCACCAAAGCTTTGGTAGGTTTTTTTCAAGGGGATTTTTTAATTTCAGGAGTCATAATCCTTGCTTGATATTGTTTGAATGGAAATGATGTTGGTGATTTTGGTTTGGTTTTGATAGTAGTCTGGTTGTGGGAGGTGACGACAGTAACGATGTAGTTTGGTTTCTATGGTGGACATCAGAGAAGGCCGATGGTGATGAGAAGATAAGGGTGACCCTGGTGACGTGACGATGTGTTGGCGGTGACAATGATTTGTTGGTTATGTAATGATGGTGGTGTTGTGGTCCTCAATGGTAGGTTTGTCGAGCGGCGCAGTTTCCTTGGTCGGCTGTAGGATTTTCGATATTTGGTGTGATGATGGTTTATTTAAAATTTTGAATTAGGGAGATTTTGAGTCTCGGCACGGTGTATAGATCTGTTGTTGTTTTTTTTTTTTTGAAATTTGAACTCTATAAATGTGTTTGATGTGGGTGTGACTTGATTATAGAAGAAAATATATAGGTTCTCACTTACCCTCAAAGTATCTCTTCAATAAAATAAAATAAAATGGATTATGGTAATCCTCATGATCTTGCTGCTTAATCCTAGCTACAAAACATCGTGAAGGAATCCTAAAATAAACAATATGTACCATGGTCAATGATTATATCTAGATAGATAACTCAAGAAGGATATGAAATCCACAAACCATTCCTATATGATACATGTACAATTTTGTTCCTATAGTAGTGTCCACATGTACCGAGTCAAAAGGTGGGTGGTCAAAGTTCTGGTGTATGGATACGGCAATCGCCACACCAACATTTGATTCCCTCACCTAGAAGATGAACTCAAAACACTTAACATTGTTGCCTCAAAACAATATCATAGTCTTTGATCCTAAGGTAGAGATGACTCCTTTGATACCACTCTTAATTTCATGACCTGGCCCAATAGGGCTTGAATCGTGACTTCCCCAAGCCCTTCTCCAATAGGCCAGGGGATGGTGACCAGTGTTGACTAGGTATATCACACACATGGGATGACATATCCTAATGTACCTATACACACACACCCATCTCCAAACCCATACAATTTTGAAAATTAAAACAATTGATAACCATGCATTCATACATCTAAAAAACCCACCATTAGAGTATGAAAATAAAGTGCTAGAAATAAAGGTTCAAATACAATCCCACCAAAATAAACTGAAAATAAGTCCATCCTATGAAGTGGGTGAGGAATTCTATCAATGTAACCATAGGAAAACACCTCAGTCATTCTAGATCATAAAGATCCACCGGATCTTAGTCCCTCCAAGACTCCATCAAAAGTTCATTCATCTACATAAGACATGACATGTGTGGGAAAATCCTATATAGGTGTGAGTATAATAATACCCAATAGGACACCCTGAAATCACTAAGAATATAACATCAAGAATAATAGTCAGATCATCCCAGGTATATTCCAATGGAATATATAACAAGAATACCCAGATTTACTTATGGTAAACACATAGTCTCAAGTAAGATCATAACTGTATTTCCATTCTAGGATTCATTCTTAAAGGTTCCACATAGAACTCATTTGGGATAACACACTCCATGATCTAGATACAATTAATGAAATCCTTTAGAGATTTCATGATCATCGGGTCTCTACATAAGATGTACACGATGGAAGTCTAAAGAGATCAATACACAAATAGGGATCACACCCAAGTACATGGGGTATACCATCAACCCAATATGGATTAACACTCTAAGTAGGGGATCGAAACCCATGTAGTGTTGGTCACAATGATACCAATAACCCCACCTAGGGAAATAATGATGATAGAGAATCCCACTCTGGGTCTCACAAAGGATTCTAATAACTCTATAAAATACTAAAGTTCCTTAGAGGGGATCACTATTCTATTAAATAGGATGTGACTCCATACTAAACCCTTAGGGAAAGGATAAAGGGAAGGTACCCTAATGAAACTTTTCCAACCTGAAGAGGACAAGGGATATAATACATCTTTGAAGAAGTACACAGTGTATACTAGAAGTGCACAATGTGTTTCTTCAGAACCAGGTTCTACCCATGTATCACAGCTCATGCCTATGTCTGTTTTTGTATACATTTTATGTCTATGCCTGTGTACTCCTAGTCGGTTGCATGTATGACAGGCCATGTCCATGTCAGAATACATGATGTGTCTTTTCCTATGTACTTATGGCCATGTCTGTGTACCTCCCTGGGTACACATTGATCCTCCATGTAAGGGTCGCATATTGTGTAATAGTGGTCACACACTGTGTGATATTTTTCTTCTCATGAAAACCCTAGTGCCACATAGAGGTCCCACATGAAGTGTAATTTCATATTACACGCCATGTATCCTAGAATTTAATATAACCCATAGGTTCTTCCTCCACATACACCCATTCCACCACCACCTCCATTTCTTCTATCAATCTCACTCAAAGATCGTGAATTTGGTCTGACCAAGCCTCACCACTACTGTCTCACTAGAGATCATGCTTCAATATTTTTAAAAACCATCCATCAAGCCATATTTTCATCGCACTATGAAGATAAAAAGGATGAGTATTCCTAAATCCATCTTTGATCGATCATCCATCGTCATAGCTTGATTCCATCATCAATCCAAACTCAGATCTATGGTATCAATCCATTACACTAAGAAATGGGTGCACAATGATTAATATCTGAGTATTCATTAAACCACCAATCAAATGAAAGACTGGTGATTAATACATGAAGAACGGTGGGAGAAAACCAAGAAATAAAAAAATTTGAATGAACCTCATCTGTTTTTTTGTTGTTCTCGATTAATCATTGTTATAATGATTAAAGAATGTGCAAAATAAAAAAATAATTTCTCCCAAATTTCCAAAAAATAATCTCATACCCGTAATACGATCAATCTGTGAATAAGTTCACTAGTTGATTGATTCTTATTCATCATAGGAATAAATGAATAAGGATAAATATAAATAAAACAATATCCTACCTCAATATGGATCGATCACTAATGAATAATGAATCTATTTCTTTCTTCTTTTTTTTTCAAGATCCTTGAATTCTAATGGCATAACGATTCTCGATCCTGATCCGATCTGATGTCGTCCGCCAAGAACTCTTTTTTCCGAGTATCTCTATTAATTCAAATGGTTATACATGTAACATTGCAAATTGGTCATAATAGAACATTTATAGAATATTCTAGGTCATGGAGAATAAATAAAATAAAATAAATTATTTATTTTATTTTATTCATAATCTGCCCACAATTGCGCTCAACCTGAATGTCTGATGCGCTCCAAGGTTAAGTCGCGCCTAGGGTAAAACCCATGATCTAAACTCAACGGAGGCCTCATATTTTTTATCCAAGACTATTTTAAAGATTTATTCAAATTTTTAAGAAACAATTCACATGTTTTATATTTAATATATTTAATATATTTTAAAAAATAATTTTGGGTCCACCAGGCCTCAGAATCTCACGTCATCTTAACGCCTTTCTCCAAAAATAATCTATACAATATTTTAAAGTAATATATGGAAAAATCAGATTTTTTACATACTGGATTGATATCCTAGTACACTAGAAGAATAATTAATCCAATCAAAAGTGTTTTGGGTCTTAAAATAAGAATTAAGATTAATTAATTAACAATGCATAGTTTTGACACATGGTTTGGAAAAATGTGTTCGAACTATGAACCCCTTTTGGGGATACTGAATAATTTGTATGGTTTAGCCACATGGTTTTAAAAAATATGTTCCAACCATGTGAAATTCTTTTTTCCCATGTTCCATGGTTTGATGATAAGACCACACAATTTTTTCCTAACTATACGCCAACTGTACACCCTACTCTAAAACTCTAAAAAAGTTGTACATTTTCTTAGGATGACCCGCATGGTTTTTCCTAACTGTGTGCCAACCATGAAGAGGACCATAAACCCCTAAAACTCTAAAATTTCACTTGAAATAACCTAATAAAAACTTGAATCGTTATATGATCAAAAAAAGATATTTATACCTAAAATTAATATTGGGATGTGACAATTCTCCCCACCATATCACTTTTCCTCCAAAAAGTCTATTCACAGAAGGTTTATCCAAAATGGTATGGGGCCATTACTACCCCATCAATGATTTCCACTCCCAAGTCTCATGAGAATCCACTTTGTAAATCCATAGCCCTCAGATCAAAATAATTTACTTTCTACTTAATAATTTATCTTGAGAGTCAATAATCTATATTGGTTCCTCAACCATAGACACATCTGGTTCTAGAGAAATATCCTCCCAATTAAATACATGAGAAGTATTGGGATAGTATTTCTTGAGCTAAGATATATGGAATACATCATAAATAATATTTAATTGAGACAGTATTGCCAACTGATAGGACACTTTCCCAATCCGCTCAATGATCTCAAATGATCAAATATATATTAGGAGAAACTTACCCTACTTACCAAGTTGATGGTGACCCAACTAAGGAAATATTTTCAAAAAAACTTGGACACTAACTGATAATTATAAATGATGAAATCTATGGTCATCATAATACTTATGTCAAATTTGGACTGTAACTAATCATTATCATATAACATGAATCTTCTTCAAAATCTCTTAGAAAATTCTAGGTCCCACAAGACAATACTCACCCACCTTTGATGAAAAAAGAGTATATTTATAAGGGTTAACATAAAAATCCTAAAAAGGAGTCATTTTGAAAAATGACTAGTAACTATTATTATAATAAAACTCAACTAGTCCCATATAGTTATCCCAAGATCCTTTGAAATTCATAATACAAGTACAAAGCATATCCTCCTAGATATAAATAGCATACTCTATCTGGCCATCCATATAAGGATGTTAATCCATACTCAATATAACCTAAGTCTCCATATCCTCCTGGAGACACATATAAAACCAAGAGGTAAACTTGGGATCACTATTAGATATAATAGAATAAAGCACCCCATGAAACCTCATAATCTTCTATATATACAGCTTCCCCAAATCCTCAACCTTAGTGGTGTCATGAATCAGAATGAAGTGCACTAATTTAGTCAACTGATCAATCACCACCAAGATAAAATTATTCCCTCAAGAATTTGATGGTAATAAAATGAAAAAATACATGGATACCTCATCCCATTTTCAAATTGGCATGATAACAGGCTAAAGTAAACCAGAAGGATTTTAGTGATCAACCTTGATATGTTGTTGTTTATAACAATGGGACACAAATTAAACTATGTCACACTTCATTCTTGGACATTCAAAATAACACCTCATTTCATAATACATCTTCATAATGACAGGGTAAACATACCATGAGGAACTATAAAAATCCATAATCATGGTCACCCTAATGGATACTGGGATGAGAATAGATTTCAAAAGAAAATAATCCCTTTTAAAGATAGAGAGCAGTCGAAAATAGTTTCCCCACAAAATAAGGATTCTATGGTTTCCCTAAACTCATAATCCTATAGCTTCTCCTAAATAATCTAATCAAGGAGAGATAACATAAACTAAGACCTGGCCAAAATCATACATATCTCATACTTCCTCTCCTTTAGATGCATCTGGGAAAAGAGTCTTGTGATATTATACTCCTCCTTAGATTCCAAGATGTCCCAAGAGGGTAACTTCATACTAAGGGTGTCATCAATAAAATTCCTCTTTTCAGAGGTGTAGGTTATGTCAAATTAAAACATCTAAAGGTACTCCACCCATCACCTTTTCTTAATATTCAAGTCTTTATGTGAGGATATAGCTTAGAATCTTATGATTAGAATACACAGTGAACCTATCCTCAAAAATGTATTACCACCAACACTTGAGAGCATGAATAACTATGGTGTGTTCAATATCATGAGTGGGATAGTTCTTTTTGTGTGTACAAAGATGACGAGAGTCATATGCCACTACATGATCTCCCTACATAAGCACATAGGCCAGAACTGAACCTGAAGCATCACAATATGTCACATATCCATGAACATATTTTTTTAAAATCAATATAGGATCCATAACATCCTTTTACCTTGATTGGGTATGTTTTTTCCTCCCTCCAAGTTTCCTTTTTAGTGTGGAGTTTTAAGTATTGATTTTTGGATTTTTTTTTTTTGTAGGATGCAACACACTGTGTAACTAGGTTACACGATGTGTAATGGTTACTGGGTTCATTTCATGTGAAGGATTCATGTTGTGAAAGGTTACACAATCTGACAAGTTTTTAGAGGTCTTGAGTTAATTAAAGATCAGATTTTAATCCTAGGTGATGGGTTTTTTGGTGTATTTGGATATCATGGAAATTAACGACATGTAAAGTAATTACACATCATGCAATTCCTTGAGTAGGGATTCTTGGGGCATCGTACGGGTTTGAGTGCCCATTTTGGCTGCAAGTTCTCCTTTTCTACCAACCAAGGGTTCCTCTCTAGTAATTTTGGGAGACTTAATTCCTTCCCAATCAATCCGTTCGATGTTCAATATTCATTATGGTTGTGGTGCATCTCTCCAGGTGAGTGACATTTTTTCTTCTTCATTACCATTGATCATGATAGCACCCTTGAATTGAATTTTTGGATTCATTGGTCTGAAACATTGTTTCTTCTTTTCTTCTTCTATATCCATTGTGTGATCTCATTCTGGAGGTCATTCCTTAGTTGTTTGTGGTGTGGTGGGTGTTCGTTCTTGAGGTATGTGGAATTCCCTCTTCGCTATCAACCCTATTTCTTAATTGGATCAATTCTAAGATGTGTGTACAAGGATATAGGGCCTTTATTGACATCATTGAGTCTTTGGTGTTGTTTGATCCCATTGTAGGTGTGTGTGACCAGAGTTTCAAGGTAGGTGGTTCCATCTCTAGACTATTTTGATGAACCTTATTATTATTATTTTATAAACTGGTTTATTCATGGAATTAGCATGACTATTTTGTGTGTGTTGAAAAGAGTTTTTAAAGAAAAATGGTTTTTCCCTGGTTGTTGATAAATGGAAAGAAAAAGGGTATTTTCAAATCCTTGAAATGGATTATGGAATGGTTTTGAATTGGGTTTCAAACATTGAAATGAATTGTGAAAAAACAATCACATGGGTTACCTTGGGTTCTTATGTGGAAGGTTTATCTTGGTTCCATTTTCCATTTTTTTATGATTATCGGGAGGTTTGCTAATGGGGCTTTCCTCTATTTTCTAGGTTCGTTGTTCTAAGGGACTGATATTGACTTGTTAAGGGGGTTTACTCATGGGATATTCCTCTATTTTCTAGACCTTTTGTTCTAGGGGACTGATATTGACATTGTTAGGGGGTTTACTCATGGGGTATTTCTCTTCTTCCTAGGCATGTGTTATAGGAACCAGATTATGCACATTATTGATCATGGTATGATTATTTTTCTGGTATTACCTATAGTGATAATTGGTGTTGATACATGTGCTTCTAGTTTTTGTTGCATGGATTTTTTGTTTTATCCTTGATATGAATGTTTATAATTATGAAAGATGATATGGGAAATGTGATTTGAAATTGATATACCTTCATCTGTTTTAGAACTATGAAAAATGGAATTGTTTACCATGTTTTCTATAAAACTGTTTTACTTCTTATCATGCCATGTTTTATTTGAAATGAGAAAATAGGCATCATTATACAGATACTTGTTATGGAACACCTAGGAGGGATCCTATTAATCCTGTTAGATCACACCCTACACGCCCCTTTTGGGGTGTAAAAACCTATGTATGTCTTATAATGTAGGGAAAGGAAAGGCACCATAGTGAGGTGGTGAGGTTTTGTGTTAGTTGAGTTGGGTAGATGGTGGTTATATGTTGGGATCTCTCAAATTCCAAAACATGGAGTACATATTTGGTTTGGTCCTTTATAGTTGTAATTTCTAATTGGATATTTTGACTACCTTTATAGTTTTTTTCCACTGCCTTCTTAGATTTATTGCATAAATTTATTAGATTCCCATTGTTCCTTCATGATCTCTATGTGTATATGTATATATTCCATTTTTTTGTTCACATTGGGTGAAATCATTCCCTTTGGTTTATTGTTTGATATCCAGCTATTTGTGGTCAGCTCGTGGGGATTGGTAATGCCCTTTGGGTATGTGATGAAATGATTCGTGTGCTAGGTTTGAGGGTAAATCAGGTTGGTTTGTTACAAAATGATATAAAACAGGGTTTTACCCCAAGACTCCTTGTATTTGGATGTCTATTAGACTAAATATAATATTGTTGGGACTTGAGATGTATGTTAAGATAAGTGTATGGCCAGCTCTTTTCATGACAAGACTCGAGTTTCCATGGGAAGTTGGATATGTGTATCTAGTGTTAGGTTTTGTTTTTAAATCTTAGTTTTTACTTATGGGTTTTCTGGTTTGAACTGAGATTTATTCTGTTTTCTAGTCATTCTTATGTTTCATTTCACGTCAGTATGCCTATGAGATGTCTTCTAGGATTTCCTCAAGAGGGTTCCACTGATGATCCTCAAGGAAATCCACCAATAGATCAGAATCTCATCGAGACTGTCATATGGGAAATTCATGCTATTGATCAGAACATACCATGAGTTCATAACGCAATTGTTGAGGTACAACCAAGAGCTGGAGGAGAGATAGATTGGTCAAGGGAATTCTTATATGATAATTCATCGTCCTTTAAAGGAACGAATGATCCTAAATAGGCGGAGGACTGGCTAGATAGGATCAATCAAATCTTCAACTTCCTGGTGACACTTGAGAATATCAAGGTGAATTGTGCAGTGTTTAGGCTCAAGGGTTTTGGTAAGCGATGGTGGAATTCCATATTCTATGAAGATAAACACATGGGAATGGATTATAATGTTTTCAAAACCCTATTCTTCTTGCAGTTTTTTCAGATTTCTTGATGTTGTTAAAGTCTCTAGAGTTCCTATCTTTACAACATTGAGAGAATTTGGTGTTGGCGTACACCAATCGGTTTGCTAAGCTTTCCATTTTTCTCCGTATGTGGTGAAGGATGACCAGTTGAAGGCTCAGAAGTACCTATAGGGTTTGTGATTGGATATCAGATCACAAGTGTTTATGCTAAATCATTATATCTATATGGAGATGGTAGACAGATCTATGATTCCCGAGATTAATATAGAAGGAAATGTTGGATTTTTCACCACTTCTCTTCCATCCGGTGGTAGTTTTAGTGGCTTGTATGGGAATAAGAGGAAGTGGAAGGATCATCACAGGAGTGGTGGAGGTGGTTCTTAGTAACGAGTCTCCTTTACACCATCTTCTACATCTAGAAGTGTGCCTATGAATTTCTATTAGTGCGGCAAGTTCATACAGACAAGATGTTCTTGTCCTATTCCTATGAAGACATATAATAGTTATAGACACATCGGTCACTTACAACACTTATGTCATGCTATAACTAAAACTCATTATGATAAGGGTTCATCAACTCCAAAGGATACTATGGGATGGTCATATGATTCAAGGACTAAAGGTATCTAGTCACATGACTCATGAGAGAATCCATTTCATGTAGTAGATGAGTTCCCAGAAGATGTTAATGTAGGTTCAGAAATAGTGAGAGGTAATATCTTTATTAAATCTTTCATATCAATTTCTTTATTTGATACTGGTGTCTACCACTTATTTATATCTACACATTTTTTTATAATCTTAAAATTCCAATGGAACTTATGTACTTTGTAATGGAGTCAATGACACCTCTTGGTAAGATGAAAGAGCATAGGTTTCAGTTCCCTTATTGTTAGTTAATGATAGCTGATATGGAGTTGGTATGAGATTTTCTCATTCTTGATATGGATCTTTTTGACATCATCACTGGTATGGATTGTCTTGTCACTCATCGAGTTGAGGTTGATTTTTATCATCAACGAGTTTTTTTTCTTACTACCGATGGTAGCTCTCGTGTGTTTCAGGGGGAGTGGGACTTGAGGTCTAGTCATGCAGAACCTTCCCACTTAGATCATAGGAGTTTTTTGTCTGATATTTCAATTGATCCCAATAAAATTTCTTCTATTTTTTATCTTCCCATTTTTTTGGTACTTTTATAATGTTTTCCCAGATGACTTCTTCGGCATTCCTCTAGAGATAGAGGTAGAGTTTACAATTGATCTTGTATCAGGTATGCATCTGATATTGATACCTTCTTATCATATAGAACCAATGGGGATAAAAGATATCAATATTCAATTAGATTACCTATTGAAAAAAGGTTTCATTCACCCAAGTGTTTTTCCTTGGTCATCCCCTATGCTCTTTTCCAAGAAGTAAGATGGTTCACTTCAGTTGTGTGTGGACTATCGAAAGTTAAACTGGGTAATAGTTAGGAATAGGTATCATTTGCCTCATGTGGATGATTTTTTTTTTTGAATAGTTAAAGGGAGAAAATTGGTCTTCAAATATTTATCTTCAGTCAGGTTATCATTATCTCAGATTTTGGGAGTCTGATATACCAAAATAGATTTTAGGAGTAGGTATAGACATTATTAATATCTTGTGATGCCTTTTTCCCTGACTAATTATCCTATAGTTTTTATGGATTTGATGAATTGGATATTCCATCAATATCTTGACACTTTTTTGGTAGTGTTTTTGGATAATATTCTGGTTTATTTGAAATATGAGCATGAGCACATGCACCATCTAAGTTTGGTTCTGGAAATTTTGATAAGTCACCATTTATATGGAAAACTTTAAAAATGTAGTTTCTAGATTAAATAAGTGAAGTTATTAGGGAACAATATTCCTAAACATGGCTTATTAGTTGATCCTTAAAATTTTAATGTTGTCTTTTCATGGAAAGAACCACAGAATATCTTGGAGATACAGAGCTTCCTTGGTCTTGCTGGATACTACCGATGGTTTGTTAAGGATTTCTCTAAGCTAGAATCACATTTAACTAATCTTACCATGAAATTAGTGAAATTAACATGGGATTATAAGTGTTAGTCTTCTTTTGATGAACTGAAGTGACTTCTAAAATCTTCTCTTATTCTGATCTTACCTGATCCCGGTAAAGGGTATGTGGTGTTTTATAATAAATCTGGTGCTGGTTTAGGATGCGTGCTTATGCAGGATGACCATCTGGTAGATTACTGATCTCATAATATTTAGTCACATGAGAATAATTACCCCACTCATTTATGTTTTTTTATTTATTTAGATATTTTTTCAGTTATGCATATGCTTAAATGTTGGTGGAACTATCTTTTTGGGGAGAGGTTCGTGATCTTTTCTGATCATAAGAGTTTGAGTTATATCTTTTCTCGGAAATAATTGAATCATATATAGAGATGATGGGTAGAATACCTTTAAAATTTTGACTTTGATATTTCCTTCACCCTAAGGAATGGGAATTTCATTTCATATTCTCTTAAAAACAAAGTGCCATTGTATGATATTCTTGAATCAAAAGAGGAGTGGAACCTTATGGGGATTTTCCCTCAATTTCACCTAGATGCTCAGGAGGATGTTTTAGTTATAGTTATAACTATTTTTCAATTATCATCATCTCTCTTGAATTATATTGTATAGATTCAATAGTAGGATGATGAGTTTAGTAAAATTTGAGGAAGCCTTTATGGTTGGGAGATAGTTCTTCTTGGTCTCTCTCTTCAGATGGTGTGCTCCACTTTGGGAAGTGGGTTGTTGTCCCAGTATCTATGAGGAGTTTTGTCTTGTTTAATTATCACAACTCTTCATGTCCTATTCATCCAATCACTAAGAAGATGTTTTATTACATGATGTGATGATTATGGTAGCCAGTTATAAATCATGACATTACATATTATTTATCCTATTGTTACATCTGCCAATAGATAAAGGTAGACCACTTGAAACCCTCTAGTTTGCTTCAGACTCTTCCGGTGCTGGTCTGGAAATGGGATGAGATATCCATGGATTTTTTTGTTATATTACCATGGACTCCTCAAAGGAGGAATTTTCTCTGGGTATTTGTTGATCGGTTGACAAAGTCTGTTCATTTTTCTCTAATCAAGAATACCACTAAGGTTTAAGATTTTGGTAAGTTGTATGTGCAGGAGATTGTGAGGTTACATGGGAGTCCTTCTACTGTTGTTTCAAATAGGGATCCTAGGTTTACCATGAGGTTCTGGAGGAGTCTCCAAGATAAAATGGGAACTCAATTCAAGTTGAAAATATCTTACAATCCACAAAAAGATGATCATACAGAGCGAGTGATTCATATCCTATAGGATATGCTTCAAGAATGTGTCTTGGGTTTTAGTGGATCATGGGATAGCCATCTGGGACTGGTTGAGTTTTTTTATAACAACATTTATCATTTTTCAATCATAATGGATCCATTTGAGGCATTTCATGTTTGCTCATGCAGATCACCTCTTTATTGGGATGAGGAAGGTGAAGTATATTTGTTTGGACCAAGTTTGGTTCCAGAGATGTCAATGAAGATTCAATATGTACATCGACATTTGGTTACAACCCAGATTCAATAGAAATTATATGTGGATTGGCAGAGTCATCCTTTTGAGTTTTCTATTGGTCACTGGGTTTTCTTGAAAGTTTCTCCTCATTTGGGTCACCATCATCTTGGAAAACAAGGAATGTTGGATCCGGGGTGCGTTGGACCGTTTGAGGTCACTGAGCAACTTGGGTGGGTTTTTTATCAGTTAGTATTTATAGTTTTTTTATAGGTATTCATGATTTTATCCACATATCTCATCTTAGTAAGTACCATCATGATCCTGATCACGTTCTAAGTTAGGAAGAAATTGAGTTAGATCCAGATGTTTCTATTTTGGAGAAACCAATTTAGATCGTTGACTCTCAAGTGAAAGTCGTGCATGGGAAGTCGATTCCATTGGTCAAAGTTTTATGGAAAAAAGGATCATATTTTCATGAGACTTGGGAATGTGAGTCATTTATGAGGGATCAATGGCCTCATCTTTTTCTAGGGGTTACATATTCCACATGACTTATCTAGGATGGAAAGTATTTATGGTGAGGAGTTTGTAACATCATGTTACCTTGATCGGGTAAGTTTTTCCATCCCTCTGAGTTCCCTTTTTGGTGTGGAGTTTCAAGTGTTGATTTCAATATTTTCTATAGGATGCAGAAGATTTACACATCATGTAACTGGTTACATGGCGTGTAATGGTTGTCAGGTTCATGCCATGAGAAGTATTCACTTAGTGAAATGTTACATGATGTGATGAGTTTTTTCACATTGTGAGTTAATTAAAGATAAAATTTTAATCAGAGGTGATGAGTTTTTTAGTGTATTTGTACATCATGGAAATTCACTGTGTGTAAAGGAATTACATGTCATGTAATTCCCCAAGAAGGTATTTTTAGGGCACCATACGAGTTTGAGTGCCCATTTTGGTTTCCAGTTCTCCTTTTCTCTTAACCAAGGGTTCCTCTCTGGTGATTTTGGGAGACTTTGTTCCTTCTCAATCGATCTGTTTCACATTAAATATTAATTTTGGTTGTGTTTCATCTCTCTAGGTGAGTGACCTTTATTATTATTCATTTCATTGATCTTGGTATAACCATTGCATTGCATTATCAGATGTGTTGTTCTGAAATGGTGTTTCTTCTTGTCTTCTTCTAGATCTATTGTACGATGCCATTCCGAAGGTCATTCCTTTATTGGTTGAGGTGTGGCAGGTGTTCATTCTTGAGGTATGTGGCATTCCTTCTTCTCTATTAACCCTATTTATTAATTATATCAATTCTAAGATGTGTGGACTGGGATCTAGGGACTTTTTTGATGTCGTTGAATCTTTGTTGTTGGTGGATCCCATTGTGGGCATGTGTGACCCAAATTTGAGGTAGGTGGTTATGTATCTATCCTATGATGATGAACCTTATTGTTTCTATTTTATAAATTGATTTATATATGGAATTGGCATGACTTTTTTGTGTGTGTTAAAAATATTTTTTAAATAAATTTGTTTCCCCTGATTGTTGATAAATAGAAAGAAAATGGTATTTTTAAAGCATTGAAATGGACTGTGAAATGGTTTTGAAATGGTTTTAAAATAATTTAAATGTTTTTGAAATGGTTTTCAAAGAATTGAAATGAATTGTGAAAGATAGGAACATGGGTTACCTTGGGTACTTAGGTAGAAGGTTTAGTTTTAGGCAATCATCTATTTTTTTGTGATTATCAGGAGGTTTTCTCATGGGATTTCCTTTGTTTCCTAGGCCTATTATTCTTGGGGGTTGATATTTACATTTTTAGGGGGTTTAATCAGGGTTTATTTCTCTATTTCATAGGAATGTTTTTATAGAGAACTAATATTGACATTGTTAGGGGGGTTTACTCATGGGGGGTTCCTCTGCTTCTTAGGATTGTGTTCTAAGAATTAGATTGTGCACTTGATTGATTGTAGTATGATTAGTATGTTAGTTTTACCTATATTGATCCTTGGTGTTGATATATGTGATTCTATTTTATGTTGCCTGGATTTGTTTTTTAAGCCCTGATATTCATGTTTATGCTTATGAAAAATGATATGGAAAATGTGCTTTGAAATTGATATACCTGATTTTGTTTTAGAACTGTGAAAAAGGGAAATGTTTACCATGTTTTCTATAAAACTGTTCTACTTCTTATCATGACATGTTTTATTTTATATGATTATATAGTAATCAATATACAAATATTTTTTATGGAAAACCTAGGTGGGATCCTATTGAGCCTGTTATCCCATACCTTGCACACCCCTTCAGTGATGTGTAGACCTATGTATGTCTTCCAATATAGGGAAAGCCAAGGATTTGTAGTGAGGTGATGATTTTTTGTGTTAGCTTAGTTGGGTAGCTAGTGGTGAGATGGTGGGACATAATCCACACCATCACATGGTGTAGTTTTTTGGTTTGGTCCTTTGTAGTTTGGATTTTCTCTTGGTGATTTTTGCTACTGTTACTATTGTTTTGTTTCCACTATCTTCTTATAGTTATGGAATATATTTATTAGCTTTTTTTGTTTCTTCCTACTCTGTGTGTATATATATATGTCATGTGTTTGTTTGGGTTGAGATAAATCATTCCCTTTGGTTTGTTGTTCGATGCCCGGGTGCTTGTCGCCAACCCATGGGGATCGGGAACACCCTTTGTGTATGTAATGAAACGGGTTGAGTGCTAGGTTTGAAGGTAACTCGGGTCGGTTCTATATAGGATCTAACATCAGATGTTGTTTTAATTCATCAAATGAAGTCTGAAATATTTCATCCCATATAAATTTCACCCCTTTATTAGTAAGAGCTACCAATAGTTAAATCACAAGATATTTAAAGTTTTCATACCTTCTCCTAAATGAAATCTTTGGATATCTTACTTCTTAATTATGATCTGTTGATAACTAGACCAGAGGCCGATCATCAAGAACCAATTTTCACACTTTTATTAATCAAATGTATCATCAATACATGGAAAAGGATATTTATTCTTAATTTTCACATAGTTAAGCTTCTGATAACTGATATAAATACGAATATTTCCATAATCATTCTTGGAAAAACCATAGGATTTTTCCAAGAAAATACACTAGGATGATAAAAACCTTCACTTTTAAATATTCTAATTGAATATTCAACTTATTCAATGTTATAAAATAGGAATTTATAAAGATCATTTGAGTCCTAGGCACTAGATTTATAGAAAAATCCACCTCAATTTCTATAGGAAGACTAGAAAATTCATCAGGGAATGCTTTAGGAAAATCTTTGACCACAAAAGGAAGATCAAAATTAGAGGAATAATTCCCAAACTCAACTAAAACAGTTGATATAAAACTCATAAATTATATATTATGAGGTCTTTATTATCTATACATTGGATCTCATTCACCCTGAAACATCTATGATATCCCATCAGGGATATTAAAGGACACCTACTAACGATAACAATCAACTGCTCTTTATGGGTAACCAACCAATCCATCCCAATCATAATTTCAAAGAGATCTAGGACAAATACCAAAAAAGCCCAAACTAACTCAAAATCGGAGATCAAGAAAGAACAAACAAGGTATCAAAAAACCATGGTCCTTTTTCTTCCTAAGAGGCATCGCTAATTCCATAACAAATGGTATTAGTTCCATTGGATGTTTCAAAATATCCATAAAATTTTTTGATATAAAGGGATGATAAGAACTTGTATCAAATAGAATGATTGTTGTAGATAATACAATAAATATTTTACCTCTCATTTTCATTGTTACTATATAAAATTACACTAGAAAGTCATCTAATACATGAAACTAATTCACTCTAGAGGCCTATGGATGGAAACCTATAGATTTAGAAGCTTTCAACAGTACTATAGTTACCTTTGGAGATGATTAAAAAAATAATAAAAAGGTATAGATAGATCCTAGAAAACCATTCAAAAATTACCTCAGTGATCACAAGAATTATAGGCCTTCAGAGGTGTAGGGAAATAACACTTAGTGTTCTCTATCTTGACACACTGGTAGAAAGTAAAAGGAATACTACCAACTACTACCAATGTTGTGGAGGAAGTTCACTACTGAAATCTACCACCTCTACCTCTATGAGTCTTGTTCCACTTCTTATTCTTTCTATGTGACCCACTAAAGTTTCCATTGGGTAGAGTAGGAAGTCCAACCAAACCCAACTTGCTTGATAAATCAATTTATTCCATCAAAATTATATCCACTACCTCGGAATATATGATAATATTTTTTAGGATGACCAAATAATGGATTTTTATTTATAGACCTATCTAGAATTTCTAAGCCTTCATCTTTTCATTTATCATAAACTTGGGAGTAAAATGAACCAATTCAGAAACAAAATTATCATACTCTATCACTGATAGATCACCCTATTTAATAGAGATAAACTCTATAGACTTATCTATATTCATGGATTCTTAGAATAACTAATAAAAGAAGATAATTTTGAAGTCTTTACACTCCAATCCCTCATATTTATTCATGTGAACCACTAAATCCCACCACCTCTATCTAGGCCCATCAAGCATGAATGTAACACACTTCACATTAACAAATTATGGAGTCTCCAAGAATTCAAGTATTTGATCAATCTTGTCCAACCATTCCTCTTCTTTCTAAGGGTTAATCATCCCCTGAAAGAATGGAGGATTTTGGTAGAGGAGTTCCTAAGCACGATCTTTGTCTCCTCTAGCTCCTAGTTGTGTTTACCTGACATGAGTTTGAGTAAGAGTTACATGTTAGTACACTACAAAAACTACTGTTACTATAGCCTCAACATGGTTCTAATCAATTGTAGGGTCCCATCATGGTGCATCATCCACAATGCCATCTTGGTGAATACAAGGAAGTATTCTAGGAGGATTGGTACTGCATCAAGGGAAGAAAAGAGACCATCAAAAAAATAAGAAATATAAATTTTAATCAAGTGAAAACAATCAAAAAAACTAATATAAAATCAAAATTCGATAGAAGATACACATTTCCTAACATTATGTGGTGACTTAAGGCTCATTATGATGAAACCTAGCCAGTAACTCACTTTCAACATACCCTTTAATTTCTAAAAAGCCTATCTTCTGTCTACTTAACATTCTAGGACACGAGAACTTGAGAAAAACCTTCATTTGATACCAATTTATCACAAACCAACCCAGATATACCATCAGTATAGGTTACAAACTAATTTTCAACAAGACCTGAAGGGTGTTCTTGATCTCCACGGGATGAAAACAAGCACCTAGTCATCAAAAATACCTTTATGTGTGATTTCTCACAACTAGATAAAACAACCAGTAATACATATAAGATAATAATGGGTAAATATACCATAACATAGTCAAAACATAGAAAAATGATATATAACTAGAAAATTAATCCAAATTCCATGTACATCCAACCAGCTCACAATTAAGGTCCCAAACTCAACTAACTAAAATAATAGTAGCCTCACTATAGTTCCTTTCCCATTCCTACATCTGATAAAATAAGATCTGAACATTCCCAAAGGTGTGTGTAGGGTGTGATCAAAACAAGCCTAGTGGAATCACACTAAGTGTTCCATAAAAAAAAATTTAAAATAACCCAAATACAATCATTTTAAAAAAAATAATGAATGATACATAATTTTTAAAAATTCAATATAAAACATGTAAATTTACCATTTTCAGTAGTTTATAAAAAAATTCATAGGAAATATATTCCAAATCACTTAAAAATCCATTTATCATTTTTCAAATCATCCATCAAAATCCGCATAAAATAAAAGCACAATGAAAAGTACCTTGAGGATAACATTGGTCTAGGCTATCAAGGTTTATCATACAATGATAAATAATGACTAGTGTGCACCAAAAATTTCCCCAACATAATGATCAAGGGAGCAAAAGAATACCCCGATGTGTGATTCCCCCTACAAGTCATGCAAACCAATCCTCAACACAATGACCAAATAAATATAGGAATACTGTGATGTGTCATTTCCCCTTACAAATCAGGGAAATAAGTCCCCGCATGACCCCTCTCCTAAGTGACCCAATATACCATGTTTTTAACACTTAAAATAATATCCAAAGGGATTATAACATTTAAAAAATCAATCCAAAAACCCTTTTTCACACTAAAACTATGATTTGAAATCCACTTTTCATAAACTAGTCAATAGTGCTTTAAAATAAACCTTTCTTTATCAAATAAAATAAGGAAAAAAATTTATATCAAAAGAAATAATATATGAATTTCAATAAATTAGATATCATGACATTAATAGTTTATAAAACAAGTATAGAAATGAGCGAACAAGCGTAGTTCATATAAAAATACATTTGA
Source organism: Viscum album (assembly GCA_963277665.1). Lineage (NCBI taxonomy): Eukaryota > Viridiplantae > Streptophyta > Magnoliopsida > Santalales > Viscaceae > Viscum > Viscum album. The sequence goes on from OY728147.1 coordinate 223,106,086, forward strand.
TGAAACCACCCACCTCAATTGCTTGGTATTCAAAAATTCCATAAGATCCATGTACCAAAGGAGAAGAGAGATCTAGGGACCAATAGAAGATTATAAACCTTTAATTACCAATTAAAAATATCCAATTCATTAATTTGTAGAATAAATTAAGGGAGATAAATCACTTACCACAAATATTTCTAAAGAACGCACAATGATAAACAAATATCCAGACAATAATTCCCAGTTCTATGATGGATCTATAAAAACCCCAATCATATTATGTCACAACCCTTAGATATATCCACAACATCCTTGATATAATGTTTTTTTAGGGAGAAAATAGTATATCTATAAGAACAATGAATAACAGAGGCATACTTTTGAAAAATATACATCCAACTCCCAAGGATCCATCGAAATTGATCATTGAGAGGTAAGGAATATCTAAAATATCTAATATGAGTCTACTAGGTTGAGATCTTAATCCACCAGAAGAAAAATGAAGTTAATCAGAGGTGTTTTGGATCTTAAAATAAAAATTCAAATTAATTAGTTAATGTCACATGGTTTGGAAAACTATGTGCCAACTATGTGAAATTCCTATGCCCCATGGTGCATGGTTTGAGGAGAAGTCTACATGGATTTTCCTAAATATTAATTGGTTGGGTTACCTCATCTATAACTCCAAAACAATTTTCATGGTTCCCTAGGATGACATGCTCCATTTTCCCTAACCGTTAACTAACCATGAAAAAGACCAAAAAATTATAAAAACTCTAAAATTTCACCCGAAATAACCCAAGAAAACTTGAATCAATAGATGGTCTAAAAAGGATATATATAACTAAAAGTGACATTAGTATGTGAAAAATGGTCACCCTTTTAGTATTATCCTATATTAGTGAATATAAATAAATAAATAAAGAAATAAATAAGTGAAAACCAAGAACAAATAAAACAAATAAAGTAAAATGAAATAGAAAACACTATTTATATATGTGTAAAATATAGAAAATTATCATAAAAAATCCATGAAAATGGCCCCAAGTTTATTTGGGAGTCTATAGAAGGGTTCTAATCAAAAAAATATATAAAACTCTCTGAATTAAGTAAAATGGATGACTAAGGTCATCTCTCAAAGATATGGGCTTGAAGAATAATTTTCTTAGAACTTATGATTTTTTTTATTTGTTTTTATATATTTAAATCCAAATAGGGATGGGGTTTGAAACATAAAACAAGAAATAAATTGTAAATTTATTACAAAATGAGATCAAGAATGGATACACCCTTGGATTAAACCTTAATGATCCTTCATTCTCTCGTAGATTTTACTCTCTATCCTACTCTATGTGCGCTCTGACCAGCTACACATAGCCTTAATGCATAAATGGTGTGAATAGAATTCTCAATTAGGAAGTATCCCCAATTTATTTATCCCATCACTCTATTAAATGGTACATAACCCTGATTCCATCCATTTCTCAAACCACTTATCCCATTATATATTAGATATCTAAACAGTATGAGAGGAAATTATTTTAACAATAAAAAAGGAACTAGGGAAGTGAGAATCATGAGGTACAATTGTCTCCTCAACCACTCACTCTCCCAAAATCCCTAGAATAAAATAGAAAGAAATAAATATAGGTGTGTGGACTCTAGTTAACTAGTTTTCATCTAGTGGTTGATCCTAAAGTTAGCCTCTCATCATGGTTGAGATCTTTAGAATCACCACAACTTCATAGTGATATAAAAAAAAGAAAATAGGGAAGATAAGAACACAACATAGACAGATGAAAAAACAGAATGAATTAAATTAAAATAAATAATGTAATCCAAAACCCTAGTTAATCAATCTAAATCCAAATTTTAAGGTTTTAATACTTTACAAATAAGGAGAGTAATACACTTATAGGCATTGCAACATCTTTTTCCTCCTCTCAATTTTATTCTTTTCCACAAGAAAAAAGTTATTTTTCTTCCTTGAATGACTTATATATGTATAGGATGGAGGTGTGTATTTATTCATGTGGTAATCACTCAAATATTTGTATTAAATAATTCCCTTACAATTATCTTCAACTTATTCATCTCATTATATGATCGAAGCATGTATATAGTAGAGAAATTACTCTCGGTTTTGGAAGATAAAATAATGAAGTTTTATTTTTAGTTGAACACGATCTCTTTTTGGAAATTTGGTGTTTAATCTTCCCATGGAAAAGTAATGACCCTTTTATGGTTACCTGTCCATTAAGATAACCCTTATTTAGGTCTTAGAACCTCAATGGTGACCTTATGTAAGTATCTTATTACCTTTACAGGATTCCGGATACCCTTATGTGAGTTATATATAACCTTTATGTTTCCTTGGCACGTTGAAGTTACTTTTACGCATTGAGTTGGTTACCCTTATATATAAACTATGAATGGGGGTGACCTTTACATAGTGTTTTGATTACCTTGATGCAACATCTTTGTGACCATGACGTAGTGGAGGTGCCATGGGATGACCATTACATATCTTTCAAAACCATAGGAGTACCTTTACATAGCTCCCTAAATACCTTTATATAGAAAATGGAATATGTGAATGGCCTTTATACATCCCATTAAACACTAAGTTTACCCTTATGTGGCATTAATTTAACCTTTACACAGTATATTGAATGAGAAAGTCATACGATCTTGCCTGAAATCTTATGCTCAGCAAAAGTCATACTAAATACTGGAAGTTATATTCTCATGCCTTTTTAATTTTTCAGAAAACTTAAAAGTCAAACAAAATGATTTTGAAATTCGTATGCTCAATTACAGAGTCAATGACGAGCATGATGAATTTATATGATCATTATTTTTGCATTTTCAGACCTTCAAACATAAAAATAATTTACTTAGTGTAGTATTTTTCAGAATTAATTACACAAAAATAAAATCAATTAAAAATAAATTAATTAAACATGTTAATATTTCAAATAAAAAATCCATAAATTAATTTATGGCTTTCAATTAATTATAAGAAATGAATAAAACTAAAGATTTAATCCATTTAGTAATTAAAATTTAGATTCACCAAATTTACATAGATTAATTTATTACTCTAGGTCTAGATTAATTATGGGGTTAATTATTAATGAAAAATCATTAAAAATTTGGGAAATATTGGATCTCATTAGGGAATCATCATTTCATTTCCATGTTATTTTCAAACCATATTTATTGGAGAATATAAATAAGTCACAATAAGATGATAAGGGTTTCCAGAAGAAGATTAAATCCATAAATGATGGGAGATTGGTATACATCATCTATAAATATAGCGTGTTAAAGTTTGAAAAGAGACTATGTGTTCTATCCATACCTAAGTTGAAAAAATAATTATTATATGAAACACATAGATCAAATCTCTATAAACACCCTGATACCACAAATATGTATAGGAATTTTAAAGGATATTTTGTGTGGGATGAAATGGAGTAAGAAATTGTTGATTTATTTATCAAGATTCTTAGTTTTCTATTAGATAAAGGCTGAAAGAAACATCCTAAAGGAGTTATGAAGCCTATCCATATACCAATATGGAAGAGGGAAAATGTTATAATGTACTTTTTCACTATAATTCTAGAGACTCTTAGGAGGAAGGATTCTATATGGGTCACTATGGATCACTTTACCAAATTTTCACACTTTATTTATATAATCATCTAACCCTTGAGTGCCTTACATGGATCTATATTAATGAAGTTTTAAGTCTTCCTGGTTCACCTCTTTCAATTGTATTTGATCATAACCCACAATTAACATCAAAATTCTAGAATAGTCTTCAGAAGGCTCTTGAAACTGGGATACATTTGAGCACTGACTATCATACTCAAATTGATAAATAGTATAAAAGGACTATTCAAACATTATCAGACATTCTAATATCATGATCACTTGACTTTCAAGGTATGTGGGTTCATTATCTACCTTTGGTATAATTTTCATATAATAATAGCTTCTATTCAAACAATAAAATTAAATAAGATGAAGTTAGAGAGAGGAATCATATTGACCCTATACTCATTAAGGAGATAATAAAAAAATTGATAACTATTCAGAATCATATTAATATATCTCAAGTCATACAAAATAATTATGTTGATAATAAAAGGAATTTATTAGAAATTCAAGTGGGGGATCATGTCCTCCTAAAAGTATCTCCATATAAGGGAATTATAAGGTTTTTTAAGAAGGAAAAACTAAGTCTTGGGTGCATTTATCCTTTTGAAATTTCAAATAGAATTGGATTTATGGCCTAATATCTCGTTATGCCACTCAACCTCTCTAAAGTGCATGATGTATTCCATATTTCATTGTTAAGGAATTACATACTATACCCAAAACATGTAATCACCACTGAGGAAATAGAGTTGGATCCTAACTTATCTTATAATGAAGATATTTTCAATATTATAACTACTATAGATTAAGTGTTGTGGAATGAGACAACTCGGATGGTGAAAGTACTTTGTAGGAATCACAAGATATAGGAAACAATGTGGGAACCCAAGGAATAAATTATGAAGAATTACCCACATTTGTTTATTAACAAATGAATATCTAAAATTTAATGGATTAAATTATTTAATGTGGGATAATGTAACACTTAAGATTATACAACAATAGGTAAACACTACATTTCTAAACGATACCATAATGCACATTCTATTATCTCATAATTATGGCACAGTAAAAATAGATTTATTCAATAATGTGTTTAAAAGAAATATTCCTAAACTTTATTGTTTTAATTTGAATATATTTATATCATTTTTTTAATTTAGTGAGTTAAAATTAGGTTATGGTTAATTTTTGGGATTTTTCTAAATTGGTTTATTTTTAGGTGAATACAGAAAATACCTTTTTTACAAATGTCGTAGCTGTTATGACATCATTATGATATAATCATGACTTAAAAATATGTGAAACATTTTTCTCATCCAAAAAAATAATCTAAGGGGTAAAATTATGCATTTAAAAATAATGTGTTTAATTTTGAATTCTATTCTTGACTTTTTGGAACCTAAGTAGTAGTTTATTTGAATAAAAATCCATTTTGGTATTTTTTCCTTTAATTAAGAATTCACAAGATTACATTTGATTTTAGATTGATTTTAGAGATAAAAGGTTCTTATTTTTTAATCATAAACCAATAAATTTTATGGTAATCAATACTATACAATATTTTTGTGTAAATTAATTTCTATGATTAAAAAGATATTTTTATAAAAAAAATGTTTTTATTATGTTAAGCATACTTTTACTAAAATTAATTTTTACCACTTCTACAAAATTAATCTTGTATATTGGTTTTAATATTTTTAATCATCAAATTAAAAAAAAATAATGAGTTCAATTTCATTTTTGGTCATTAAAATTTGTTACCATGGTAAAAGTTTTTCACCATGGTAAATTTTAAAAGGGTTAAAGTATCGGGTTGATCTAAGAGATAAGGCTTAAAATATCTAAAAAAATTGTCCCTGACTGATTTTTTTAGTGTATTGTCAACCAAAATTATTCTATATTTAAAATTTGGCTAATTTGGTTTCACATTATTGGAAAATGAACTATATTTTATTTTAAGATCAAGAGTATTTACAAAAGTGTCACTCCTCTCACTTATAAAAGGAGCCTTTCATAACCTCATTTATCCACGAACCTTGGGCATATTATCTTACCAAATACTTAAAAAATACCTCCCCAACTATATTTCCTACATCTTATATGTTCTTTTCTCACCAAAATACCAATCTAAGAAGGCATAAGAAGATATCTAAAAGAAGATATCCTAGAAGAGGTAATTATTTTAACCGAGTTCTTTCAAGTTTATTTATTCTTCCACCTCCTCTAAATCTATTATTCCCATAATAATATAATTAAATAAATATAATTAGTATACTAATATGATATTATGTTGATGGAGTAACAATTATCCACCTTTCCTTTAATCCATTAGAAAAATGGGAATTTTGATATGTTATGTGTGGACTACCGCCTCCATGAACAACATATTTCATTTTTCATCACTGTCTTACATAGATGGTTCTACGAATGGATTTAATTAATAAATATGATATTTAGAACATGATTAATATGTTTTCCTAATTTTTTAATAGTAATATATCTATGTATATTGGGTAATAAATTCAATTCTTTTTATGAAATAAAAATGTTTAAAAAATATATTTTTTAGTGTTTTATGCGAACTATCACCATAAGTTATATTAAATTTTTATGGAACTATAAAACTATATAAAAACATACTATAAAATGCTCACCAAAAATGAATCATTAATTATATAAGTAAATCAAAATATAAATTTATAAACTCAAACTTAACACTAACTAATTTTTAAAATGCAGTAAAGTTGAAGTTGAAGTCAATCCACTAAAAACGGGTAGAAATTGCATAGAAAAATTAAGGAAAATACAAATCAAAATAAAAGGGTTTGAGAATGGTTTGGTTTCTAGAATGATGATATGAGTGTTCTAAGAATAGTATTTCTGAGTTCATGTATTATGGAAGTGAAATGAATTGAATTACTTTATATGTCGTCATAATTTAATCCTAGTAAACCTCCTCTCAGAGTGAATACTCTCCATTATATTCACACCCATTTTTGACTCATGTGTACTTTACTTATGTAATGTGAGGGGTAATCCAAAACCTTATTTAAACATGACCACCCTTTTTAACCCAATGTTCATGCAATGAATAGTAGTAGTTATTTAGTGTATTGAAATCATATTTCTCGCCACCCACAATGGTCATGAAATATAGAAATAAATAAGATTTTATAAACAAATATAAAAACCCATCACATAATTAAAAAGACATTATACTTCACTAAATGAAATCCCTCTTATATACATGTATTGGAACAGAAAATATTACCACCTAATTCAATTCATGAGGGGTTATGGAAATAAATATACATCTAAGGATGCAACATTTCATTATAGTGTGGCGCTCCAGGATACAATTAGTGGTCCAAGTCTAGTCTTTATCCAAATTTCCCTTTCATAGAATCCTCTCTTTTCAATTTATAAGCCACATACCTAGAAAAATATTCTGCTTCTCTCCATTTTAAATTTTTCTTTTCTCTCTATTTTTCTCACATTTTGAATCAGTCAGTCATGAAATCATCCTAAAATATATCCATGAGGGTTTTTCTAAGTCCTCCTTGTTTTGTGTTTTTTAAAACTTCTTCTTATATAGGTGAACCCCCCATATACATGTTCTTCAAGAATCCTCCCAAAGATTGTCCTATAAGACATGGACATCCCAAGGATGTTGGGTATTTAAATGTGTAGATCAAACCTTCTATGGCATAGTATGTTCACTATGGTGTAGCCTCTTCCTCTATTGCATGTTTTTGCATGGATTATAGTGCAGCGCATAACCCACAATGCAACCACTATATTTCTCTCAACCCCACGCTACTTCCATTTTAAAAACCTCTATGACATACTCCCAATCCCATGACATAGCCTCCCTTAAATCATATTTTTATTTCAAACCATAGCATATCATCCTTCATGACACCATTGTCTCGTTTCCTCCAAAAATTCTCAGCCCTTCCGAAATGAACACTTCCATGAAATAGGCTTCAACCCATGGCAAAGACCCTTATTATGTATTTATCCATAATTTTCTTTATGGAACAACAATGTATCATGCACTGCAACCTCTTTTCAAGAAGATCTGGGCATAGAACAGTACCTATAACAATGGTGTATCCCGTTATTCTTTCTCTGAGCCATAGGAAACCACAGTACAGTGTTTTAACCATAATGTAGTTTCTTCCTCCTTATTTCATCCTCTATGGGTCACTACATTGCATAGCCATAGCTACAACGTAGTGATTCTCTAAACTCTAGCAGCACTCGATCTCTCCCTTTAGATTCTAGGTTGGTTATACAGCATAGTGTAGGAGGGGATGATACATTAGGTGTATCTGAGAGAGGATACATGGATCTGGACCAAGATAACACCACTTTGAGACCTTCCACCCAAAACTGCACAAATCTTCCTCCTAATCTTCAGTGTAATCTCACGTGCTAAATGTGTTGCTCCTCTCTACCTCATATAGTCGACCTCCCATATGGGTTTCTTAGTTAGAAATCCCTTATATGACATTATGCATCTTTCTCCCATTGGTTTATGGATAATACATGTTGACCATTTTTTTACCAAAATATTAAAAAAATACTTAAAAATAATTATAACTTATAAAAACATTCATTTCAAATTTTTTATTTTTTTTCAAAAAAAATATTCTAAAATATAAAATACACAAAAATGATGATTAAAATTTTTAGAAAAAGGTATTAAAACATAAAAACAATTAACATTTATCAATTAAATTTTCAAAAAATATGCTTAAAAATTAAATCATAAAATCCATCACCCTTAAACCATGCTTACCCTTAAGCATGTATCTTTTCTAGAAAAGCCAAAGGATCCCAAAAGCTACCAATATTTGAAATTCAAAATTATTGAAACTAAAAAATTATCAATGGGGGAGAATAATTTTCAATTTTCATAAAATAAAAATGAAAAAAAAAATCCTCAATAGATACAATGTATTTGAGTTTCCCATAAAAAATGATGGAACTTCTATTTTATTCCATTCAATACTCTTAATTATCATTATTAATCATTACAATCATAATCTAATGCAACATTGTTTTTATTCTCTCATCACTCAAGGAAAAATATAAATGGCATTTCCCTCATACCTTGAGTACATATACCAAAATTATGAACTTAAAAATGACCTATATTCTCCTCTTTGTAGAGAAAAAAATCACTAAAAATAATAAGGACATTTAAATTAGGAATAATTGACTCTAAGTCTTAAGTATGGTAGGTAATCAATGAATAAAACTATTAAATATCAAAATTTAGGTATATCTATAATTATAATTCAGGATAATAAAACTAAGTCCAATGGCACTTTCCTCTTAAAAAAGTGATAACACCCACTTCCCCAATCTCAAAGTAAAGCCATGAACAATGAATACATAATGAATGAATTACCTTTTATAATTTTTTTTATTTTTTATTTTTTTTCAAATTTTTTAGTTTTTCAAAAATTGTGCTAGGAAGAGTCTCACATCTACCACCCAACCCCAAATTATAAAAATCATTATTCAAGTGATGGTGATTTTTGACCCACCAAAACTCAACCACTTTTTTTATTTTTTATAGAGGGGTAAACAATAAATACAAAGAATAGTGACATATAACTTTCCAAAATATCTAATGAAACACCCAAAATATATTTCTTCTCAAAAAAATCACATCCCTTTTCTTCCACCATTAATTTCCTCTTACCCCATACTTGTACTTTGATAAGCATGAAAAATACTAGAGTATGGGTAGGAATGGATATAATTGTCTTGTAATGTGGCTCATTACAATCAAATTCCATTCATGGTCTCTAAGGGATAAAAGAGGGATCAATGTTAAAGTTGGGTCCAAGGATAATTGCTTTATAAAAAAATACCTTAATTATTTTCATAGTGAATTGTTACAATCATTTCTTTTTCAAGATAAAATTCAAGTCCTTTTGGGTAACATACCCTAATTTATGTCAATAAATTTACAAATAATGATCGGAAAATTTAGTATAGAAACATATAGATAATGGTATCATGTAAAATTAGGAAATAACTAATGTGTTGTGAAATAATAATAAATTAATTTACATTAACTTCTGAAAATCAAAGCATGAAATATGGAAGGGAAAATTTTATCTACATGTGACTAAAAAGAAAAATAATGATTCATTAAATCCAAATTCCTATGAATAAATCTAATCATTCAATCTATATATCTTACTTATTGAATTACATTAACTTAAAAATTAAAACATGGCATCATGGGGTTTCTAAAAATTCTAAGTATCATTGATCAAAATAGTAGCACTAATCTAAGTGTGGGCATGAATTTCTTTGTCATTTAACCTCAAAATAGATTCTAAAAATAGGGGAGTATTGTTTAATATTAAAATTTAAATCTTACTCCCCTTTTCCATTAATATCCTCCTTTTTTATCTTTTCTTAATACCTTAAGTCCTTATACCTTGAATCATCATGGGCCTAAAAATCAAATTTAAAAAGTGAAATTAAAGGCTCGTCAACATGAATATTAAAAAATAGATATTGAACTCTTATAAAAATTCATAAGAATAATTGAAAATAAATAAAATCCTAAAGTCTTAAAAAATGTGTGTTACCTCTATAAATCACTTTTTTATGGTCTTTGAGCTTGGACTTACCTCTCGAAGTTAAGTGATTAAGGATTGGAAAGAGGTTACCTAGTCCAAATCTATAAAAGGTTAAATTTTTTATTCCTCCATATAGATGGTCCCTTTTCCTATTTCAAAAAATAATTTCACTCTTACTATCAGTAAAACACTCTCCACCCACATGGGCCCAATCTATCAATGTTTATACTATCTTGAAAATTCAAATGGTAGTTCACTGACTACCTAAACATATTAACCTTACTTTAACTTTTTAGGGACAATAATCTATCCTCTCTCTAACTTTTTATAGAAAAATATTATCTTCACTTACCTATTTTTCACCTTAATCTTCATTTTCTATAGAAGATACCTAATTTATTTTTTCAAGGATAGCAGTACCCTCAACTCCATGAAACTAATCTCTCAAATCATCACATTTGTCATCTAGATTCTTTACCACCTAATGTATATTGAACTTCCCCTATTCTCCACCAACACTTGAGATTAACAACCTAATTTTAACATAAATTAGTTACCTTCCCATATCTAGGAATTTCTTCCCAAGATTATTGGGGTCTTATCTTTTTCCAAGCCCATCATGAGAAATTCCACAATAAAGTATAAATTTTCTACCTTGAATATTACATATTTAAGTAGTCCTTGGGGACATCTCACTATTTTGTATGAAATTTTAATCATAACTCAAGTTGGCTTCATATCTCTCAATCCCAAGATTTTTAATATTGAGTATGAAATTATATTTACACTTTCACCTAAATCACATAATACTTTATCAAACTTGTTAGAACTAATATCAATTGAGATGGAAAAAATACCTGGATCACTTTTCTTCTTTGATAGTGTAGAGACCCGAAGCTTGACGTACATTGACATTACATTACATTTGCGGAATACTTAGTAAATAACAAAAACACACACACAAGGATCGTAATAGTTTAGTGTCTTTGGAAACTCGGAATATAATCTTCTAATCCTGGTGAAAGATCTTCAACATCTCCCATAAAGATCTTATTTTTTTTAATACCTAAAACCTTTCTTTATATCCTGGGGAAAAGAAAACATACAAAAGGGTGAGCTCAAATGCTCAGTAAGGGTAAGCAAAAGAAATATCAATCACATCGTATACACAAGCACATAACTTTTGGAAATCTTAACCTGCAAAAGAGATCATAATTTCATAACATGGGATAAATCATGGCAGTGAAATGTAATCACAATAATCATAACTTACGACATGAAACTTTGTGGCATACACACATAATCATAGATAATCATTTCTTGTTAGTCAATACTCATTGCCAAGACTATCTTAGTGGACAAAGTCCCTTTCTGAACCGAGTCACCCTCGTTTCAGTCCTGTTTCACTGAACCGGTATAACCTACCGTTCCAGCCATGTCTATATCATGAGATATAAAATCTTTACCCAATGCATTGGAGGGAGATATAGGTCCCACCCATATCATAATTATACCATTCTTATGTGTGCCACAAAATCATAAATCATACATCATTGCATAACCCATGTAATACAAATGGGAATCTTAAACATCATGGCATCATAAAACAATTCATATAAGATAAAGGAATTCATAAAAATAATTCCATCACAATATAATCAAATCAATGTAATAATAGGGATAAAAACAGAACCCTTTATTATCTTAGATGGAAAATAATTTTGATAAAACACTAGAACTCCATTCTTGAGGAAAATATCATTTCTTCTTCAAAATTTTTTTTCCTTTCTTAAAATGTCATACAACATTAAACTAAAAGAAGTTGATTAAAAATAAACTTGAAAACTTGTAAAGTAAGCTTCTTGGAAATAATGTTTTAAAAATCCATTCATGCCGTATAAGTTAAAAAAACATTCTTCTCGTACTTTTGTCGGAAAAGTCAAAAAGTACCTCGTACGAAAAACGACAAAAGATATCTTTCATATCTTTTACTAAAAACTCACTGAAGGGTAAAATTGGATTTAAAAAATTTTAGGTGGATGGAAATAATATTACATATTGAAGAAACATGTATGTGGATGATAAAATACACCCCAGTAAATTTCAAAGTATAAACAATCTCAGATAAAAATGAGATTGTGATATTTCCCTTACCTTAGGTCCGATTTGCTTCGTATGTGTCCAAAATTCCTGTATAATGATTTAAATAATGTCATTGACTTATTCCAGAATCATACTCATTGTTATGATATCATATATGGTTCACTTATTACTTTATATTACCCGTTCTTTTGTAAATTCCATGTTAAAGAGCGTTTTGGGTAAAATTGTTTCATTTGTCGTCCGTGTTTTGACTTGTAATTATTCATATGATTACCTAGATCATGATTACTTAATTTCAGAATATAAAACATGATTTATATATAATATATATTCAGAATTTACATATATATAATAAATCAGTAAATGGAAAGAAATACACCGTTCATGGTGACGGTAGGCCGTACGTACGCATGAACGCTGTTTTCGTTTCCTTATTGAGTTGAATGGAATTAAGTAGATGAAATACATATATATATAAATCCAGTAGCTTTATAATGTCATATATTTCATGATTACTTATTATATATACTTTATAATCATTCATGAATGGTTAAAGTGGAGAATGAATCTCATCGCGTCGTGGAGACGGTATTCCGTACGTACGCACGAGCGATGATATCGTTCTCATGGTCGTGAACTTGTGTTGAAGTGTATGTATAATATTCTAGTATCAATATCACTTTATAATAATCATATATAGTTACTCATTACACCATTATACCCATTCAATTAATTTGGTGGCGGAAAATAGATTACACCACGGCGTGGAGACGGTATTCCGTACGTACGCACGCGCGGTGATTTCGTTTTCCGTAGGATGGATAGATGGTGAAATAGGATTGTTTCATACTTATAATAACATATCAGTATATGAGTGATACTGATGTTATTACTTCATAATGAAACAACCTAAGAAGAAGAAGTGGAAGAAGAAATAAAGGTGAAAGAATCGGTAACGGAAATCACCTCTTCTTTGAAGCGCCTCTTTGAGACCTCCTCTTAGGGAACTAAAATTGGTCTTTGAGGAAGACCAGAACCTCTAGGATGTTTCTAGAGAAGTTGAGAAGAGAATTTTTCAGGGTTTGGCCGATCTTTAAGGCTCAAAGTTGTGTGAGGAAGATAGGGAGGAGGTGTCCTTTTATAAGGGAGGAGAGGGGCACCTTTGGAATAACTAAAAATATTATTTTATTATAAAGTCAAGTTCTGTTTTAAATAGCTCCAAATTGATTTATTTCGAAACTAAGGTTGGGATGGGTCTAAATCCTCTCATCCAATAGAATTTATACAAGTTTAGGTTCCTATTTTAACCTTATCATTTAGATTTAACATTAAGTTAAATAATTTTACTTTTACCGTGTCTTCTTGTGTTCTTACACTATAAGGTTAATAAACTTACTATAAGAAGCCAAACGAACCTCAAGTTGTTTATTATTAATATATCTAACCTTATCTAAGTCATTTTTCCGAACCTTAGATTTTTAGGAATAAAATAACAATTAATAATATAATATTTGTTTTAAAAACTATTTTATGTCAATTTTGACACTATTTAGTAATCGATTTTTGTGAAAATCATAACAGAATGATAAGTTAGAAAAAAGTTAATCAAATCAATACTAACATATCATATTAACCTATAAAATTAGTATAATTCATAAAAAGTCTTAAATTACATTTATTTTTGTATTTATAACATCAATTATGTCAATATTTCATTAATAAGATAATTACTGCATCATCTTTGTGTCATAAATAAATTAAATTATTTGATGTTTAAAAATTATAAATAAAATACCATTATGTAGTAAATCGTTTTATCTTTCTAATGAATATTTACAATTGAATTTATATTATGTATAACCCTATATTAAAAATGTTTTAGTAAATAAACTTTGATGTTAACTCTTTTAACTCTTCTTTGAATTAAATAATAATAAATGTCCTAATCTAATCCAAGTGGGCCTAAATGGTCATATTTTATTCCTAAGTTTGTTTTTGGTTGAATTAAACTTATCCAATAGAATTTGGACATGTGTTAGGGTAATAATAATATCATTTTTACCCTTAATTACCCTATTTACTTTTAACCGTGGTAAATAAAAGTAAAAAGTTACTATTCACCAAAAATTATTTTCATCTCATTGAACCACATTTTACTTACTGACATCAACCGTGTCTCTCAGATTTTTGAAATTCCACTCACAAAAGCGGTAAAATTAAGTTTTATGAAAAATTCAGTTTTTTTAACTACCACTTAGTGGTTTCGCTATTCATCAAAAATTGAAAGTTTTTAGAAAAATACCAAAAATTAGGCCTAAGCTATATTTGATATTATGAACTCAAAAATAATTTCTATTTTATCAAATTCAAAACATATCAGTTGCATTAATTAATTTAAAAATTAATTCCCGTCGTCAAAACAAATAGCGTGTTTTTAAGAGATAATAACTATCAAAAGATTGAAACTTGTTTATAAGTGGATTAAATGTGAAATTACATCCAATGACCATCATTGTATTAAATTGTAAAAATATATTCTAAATATACTTTAAAACCACTAAAATTAATAATTTATCACTATTAATTATTTCGATTGAAAAAGTTGTTTTTAATTAAAATTTAGTAATTTCCACTATTCATCAAAATATGAAAGTTATCCGAAAATTACCAAAATTTCACCCTAAGCTAATTTCGATATTCAGAATCCAAAAATGAAGTCCATTTTGAAAAATAAAATTTCAAAAATTTCAAAAAGTGTTTATTACTATTCATAACGGCTAGTTTTAATAATATTTTAATAGCATATCGTTGTTTAGTGAAACTCGGTATTGCGTACTACACACGCTATCAAAGAAGGTCGCAATTGCGTGTAATGAAAGTCAAGTCAACGATACGTGTTGTGCAAGCTCCTTTTGGTGTAGCGTACAACACAAGACATTAATGAAATTAAAAAGAATATTTTTCATAAAATCTCGGGGTGTTACATTCTACCCCCCTTAAAATGAATTTCGCCCTCGAAATTCGTCGGTGTTATAAATGGTTTACTATTAGAAAGTTTCTTTAATAGAAACCCACATCGTAAAAAGTAATACCAAAACCAATCTTTAAAAACAAAAGTATGAAACGTAACGGTTACCCAAATAAACGAATCACTGGGTTTCCACATAGGTGAAAATATGGATATGGAAGAGAAATCTAACCATCATGTTCTGATAGAGAGTGGTAGAGAACATGGCTATGAAAAAGCCAACAATCGCAAAGCCATAAATTTGTGATGATCTAGGGTACCATCTAATTCATCAGATATAAGATCACTAGGACAACATTTTTGGTTTTCAATATCATTTCCCTAAAGTTGAAAATTTTGAATTAGAAGAAATACTTACTTGATTTTGGTACAATCTAACTGTTTTTCGTGCCTTGAACAATTTCCACTTATTCTCTTAAATAAATGAAGTTGAATTTGTTATTCGTGAAGTGTTAGCAGATCATGTGATAGAATGATGGGTCATTCCATCTGTTTCAAACAAAAGTTTAGCAATAGTTATCAAATATACATAAGTCTGTCTTTGGTGAGGTTAATCATATACGATTCCAAAAATGAACTTATACTTCATATATCATACTGCTTAATAAAATAAAACTAGTTTCTACTAAACAGGGACTTCCTGTAGGCCAGTGGTAGGCGATAAAGGCCAGTCGCACTTCGGTTGTGGGTTCGATTCCCACAGCCTTGTCTGACGCGATGGGTTGCCGCCCGTCCTGCAGGTTGTCCTTTTTATAAAACTATATTACTATAACATCCCATCAATAATATCGAAAAAACTTCTATCCTTAAACAATACTATCTTATGTCCAACATAATCCATTCCAATCTTTAGGCTTATCCATAATACTGTAGTCCACTCTCATAATATAGTGAAAACGATTACCAGAGATTTAATACCATCGTTGATCCCCATATATCATAAGATATGTTTTGTTGGTCACATTCCAAACATTAAAAGGCCTTAATCATGTATTCTCTTGAATACCCATTGAACCTCAGTGAAAACATGAATGTAGTTAAAAGTTAACACTTTCCACATACCAAAATCCTCAAAATTCTATATACTCAAACCATGATATCACTTAGTCCTTATATCAATCATGAGCTCATGAATACTGTTAAACATTTCGTTTTCTTGTTTTCCCTTCATTATACGCATATCATCTTATTTCCAAAAATATCTCAATCACTTTGAATACCACATTAGACCAATACATAAATATTCCAATACTCAATGATAAAATTATTTTGGAATCCCATTACATAAACACTTAATCATTCCACCACATCGTTATCATATTCAACATCGCCAATAGTGATCGCATGTGACTTCCCTTTGTCCTTTGCCTTAAACGGTTGCTCATGTCGATCATCACTAACCCTTGGATTAGGGCATTTATTAGCATAATGCCCCATCTCCTTTCACTTGAAGCATTGAAGTGTTGGTGGTGCATTCTCTGCAGTGTTTGCTTTATTCACATCATTAGAAACCCTTTTTCCATTACTTTGACACTCAGCTGCTCGATGACCATCTTTTCCACACTTAAAACATTTTCTAGTCCCTTTAATACAATCTCCACCATGCTTCTTTCCACAATTTGTGCATAAGGAAACATTCATCTTCTTTTCACCATTATTCTGAGATTTCTCCTTGAAATCCATCTTTCGTTTCTTGTCAAAACCATGAGATGGATATGTAACACCAACTTCCATTTCTACCTTGATAGCACATCGCACAATTTCTTCATAGATACTGAAGTCTCTTATAGATAATGCCCTTCGAAGACTTGGTTTTAAGCCACTGAAAAATCGATCAACTTTACTTTCAGGTTGGATGATAATGCCAGATTCATACCTTGCAAGTCTTGTAAAATTCGCTTCGTATATACCAACAGATTCATCATTCTTTTGCTTTAGTTCAAGAAACACCTTCTCCATATTTGTTCGAAGAATACGAGGGAAGTACTTATTGAAAAATAAGTTCTTGAACTCGTCCCATTCCATGGACTCAATTTCATCTCTTTGCCTCGTATTCTTGATAAGATTCCACCATTGACCAGCTTCACCTTCCAAACGATATACTACTAAGATGAATTTATCATGTTCAAAACATTGAAGAACTGAAAATATCTTTTCAGTGGTACTGATCCATTGTTCAGCAACAAGTGGATCAGAAGACCCACTGAAAGAAGGTGGATGTTGCCTCATGAAGGACTCAATAGAATATTGTTCCCTTCTCTGCTCATTTGGAAGTCCAGAATGATTCATAGCTTGTGTAAGTATACCAATAAGATTTTACACTCCATCTCCCATAACATTTGTTTGTTCATGAGGACAATCATTGCATTGTCCATTGCATTGATCAACATGGTTCCTTCGGGTTCCAGCCATCGTCTAAAACCCAAAAAGAATTGTGTGAGAGGAAAAAATCATGCTAGGTAAAACAACATAGTAAAGGGGGAGCACCCTCAATATCTAACATCTTAGGTTAAATTCTAAGATATTTACCATAGTTCTAGAACTATATCCTATATGTATAATTATCCTTAGGGACATCCCTAGACATACCTTAGAAATATCTCTAGGGATCTCACTAACGTTTTCGCATCCTAGTTTCCAAAGGCTGACTAAACCTTTCCTCTGATACCAACTGTAGAGACCCGAAGCTTGACGTACATTGACATTACATTACATTTGCGGAATATTTATTACATAACAAAAACACACACACAAGGATCGTAATAGTTTAGTGTCTTTGGAAACTCGGAATATAATCTTCTAATCCTAGTGAAAGATCTTCAACATCTCCCATAAAGATCTTCTTTTTTGTAATACCTAAAACCTTTATTTATATCCTGAGGAAAAGAAAACATACAAAAGGGTGAGCTCAAATGCTCAGTAAGGGTAAACAAAAGAAATATCAATCACATCGTATACACAAGCACATAACTTTTGGAAATCTTAACCTGCAAAAGAGATCATAATTTCATAACATGGGATAAATCATGGCAGTAAAATGTAATCACAATAATCATAACTTAAAACATGAAACTTTGTGGCATACACACATAATCATAGATAATCATTTCTTGTTAGTCAAGACTCATTGCCAAGACTATCTTAGTGGACAAAGTCCCTTTCTGAACCGAGTCACCCTCGTTTCAGTCCTGTTTCACTGAACCGGTATAACCTAACGTTCCAGCCATGTCTATCTCATGAGATATAAAATCTTTACCCAATGCATTGGAGGGAGATATAGGTCCCACCCATCTCATAATGATACCATTCTTATGTGTGCCACAAAATCATAAATCATACATCATTGCATAACCCATGTAATACAAATGGGAATCTTAAACATCATGACATCATAAAACAATTCATATAAGATAAATGAATTCATAAAAATAATTCCATCACAACATAATCAAATCAATGTAATAATAGGGATAAAAACAGAGCCCTTTATTATCTTAGATGGAAAATAATTTTGATAAAACACTTGAACTCCATTCTTGAGAAAAATATCATTTCTTCTTCAAAAAAAATTTCCTTTCTTAAAATGTCATACAACATTAAACTAAAAGAAGTTGGTTAAAAATAAACTTGAAAACTTGTAAAGTAATCTTCTTGGAAATAATGTTTTAAAAATCCATTCATGTCGTATAAGTTAAAAAAACATTCTTCTCGTATTTTTGTCGGAAAAGTCAAAAAGTACCTCGTACGAAAAATGACAAAAGATTCCTTTCATATATTTTACTAAAAACTCACTGAAGGGTAAAATTGGATTTAAAAAAGTGTAGGTGGATGGAAATAATATTACATATTTAAGAAACATGGATGTGGATGATAAAATACACCCCAGTAAATTTCAAAGTATAAACAATCTCGGATAAAAATGAGATTGTGATATTTCCCTTACCTTAGGTCCGATTTGCTTCGTATGTGTCCAAACTTCCTGTATAATGATTTAAATAATGTCATTGACTTATTCCAGAATCATACTCATTGTTATGATATCATATATGGTTCACTTATTACTTTATATTACCCGTTCTTTTGTAAATTCCATGTTAAAGAGCGTTTTGGGTAAAATTGTTTCATTTGTCGTCCGTGTTTTGACTTGTAATTTTTCATATGATTACTTAGATCATGGTTACTTAATTTCAGAATATAAAACATTATTTATATATAATATATATTCAGAATATACATATATATAATAAATCAGTAAATGGAAAGAAATACACCGTTCATGGAGACGGTAGGCCGTACGTACGCATGAACGTTGTTTTCGTTTCCTTATTGAGTTGAATGGAATTAAGTAGATGACATACATATATACATAAATCCAGTAGCTTTATAATGTCATATATTTCATGATTACTTATTATATATACTTTATAATCATTCATGAATGGTTAAAGTGGAGAATGAATCTCATCGCGTCGTGGAGACGGTATTCCGTACGTACGCGCGAGCGATGATATCGTTCTCATGATCGTGAACTTGTGTTGAAGTGTATGTATACTATTACAGTATCAATATAACTTTATAATAATCATATATAGTTACTCATTACACCATTATACCCATCCAATTAATGTGGTGGCGGAAAATAGATTACACCACGGCGTGGAGACGGTATTCTGTACGTACGCACGCGCGGTGATTTCGTTTTCTGTAGGATGGATAGATGGTGAAATAGGATTTTTTTAATACTTATAATAACATATCAGTATATGATTGATACTGATGTTATTACTTCATAATGAAACAACCTAAGAAGAATAAGTGGAAGAAGAAATAAAGGTGAAAGAATCGGTAACGGAAATTACCTCTTCTTTGAAGTGCCTCTTTGAGACCTCCTCTTAGGGCACTAAAATTGGTCTTTGAGGAAGACCAGAACCTCTAGGATGTTTATAGGGAAGTGGAGAAGAGAATTTTTCAGGGGTTGGCCGAGATTGAAGGCTCAAATTTGTGTGAGGAAGAGAGGGAGGAGGTGTCCTTTTATAAGGGAGGAGAGGGGCACCTTTGGAATAACTAAAAATATTATTTTATTATAAAGTCAAGTTCTGTTTTAAATAGCTCCAAATTGATTTATTTCGAGGCTAAGGTGGGGATGGGTCTAAATCCTCTCATACAATAGAATTTATACAAGTTTAGGTTCCTATTTTAAACTTATCATTTAGATTTAACATTAAGTTAAATAATTTTACTTTTACCGTGTCTTCTTGTGTTCTTACACTATAAGGTTAATAAACTTAATATAAGAATCCAAACAAACCCCAAGTTGTTTATTATTAATATATATAACCTTATCTAAGTCATTTGTCCGAACCTTAGATTTTTAGGAATAAAATAACAATTAATAATATAATATTTGTTTTAAAAACTATTTTATGTCAATTTTGACACTATTTAGTAATTGATTTTTGTGAAAATCATAACAGAATGATAAGTTCGAAAAAAGTTAATTAAATAAATACTAACATGTCATATTAACATATAAAATTAGTGGAATTCATAAAAAGTCTTAAATTACATTTATTTTGGTATTTATAACATCAATTATGTCAATATTTCATTAATAAGATAATTACTGCATCATCTTTGTGTCATAAATAAATTAAATTATTTGATGTCTAAAAATTACAAATAAAATACCATTATGTATGAAATCGTTTTAAATTTCTAATGAATATTTACAATTGAATTTATCTTATGTATAACCCTATATTAAAAATGTTTTAGTAAATAAACTTTGATTTTAACTCTTTTAACTCTTCTTTGAATTAAATAATAATAAATGTCCTAATCTAATCCAAGTGGGCCTAAATGGTCATATTTTATTCCTAAGCTTGTTTTTGGTCGAATTAAACTTATCCAATAGAATTTGGACATGTGTTAGGGTAATAATAATATCATTTTTACCCTTAATTACCCTATTTACTTTTAACCGTGGTAAATAAAAGTAAAAAGTTACTATTCACCAAAAATTATTTTCATCTCATTGAACCACATTTTACTTACTGACATCAACCGTGTCTCTCGGATTTTTGAAATTCCACTCACAGAAGCGGTAAAATTAAGTTTTATGAAAAATTCAGTTTTTTTAACTACCACTTAGTGGTTTCGATATTCATCAAAAATTGAAAGTTTTCAGAAAAATACCAAAAATTATGCCTAAGATATATTTGATATTATGAACTCAAAAATGATTTCTATTTTACCAAATTCAAAACATATCAGTTGCATTAATTAATTTAAAAATTAATTCCCGTCGTCAAAACAAATAGCGTGTTTTTAAGAGATAATAACTATCAAAAGATTGAAACTTGTTTATAAGTGGTTTAAATGTGAAATTACATCCAATGACCATCATTGTATTAAATTGTAAAAATATATTCTAAATATACTTTAAAACCACTAAAATTAATAATTTATCACTATTAATTATTTCGATTGAAAAAGTTGTTTTTAATTAAAATTTAGTAATTTCCACTATTCATCAAAATATGAAAGTTATCCGAAAATTACCAAAATTTCACCCTAAGCTAATTTCGATATTCCGAATCCAAAAATGAAGTCCATTTTGAAAAATAAAATTTACAAAATTTCAAAAAAGTGGTTATTACTATTCATAACGGCTAGTTTTAATAATATTTTAATAGCATATCGTTGTTTAGTGAAACTCGGTATTGCGTACTACACACGCTATCAAGGAAGGTCGTGATTGCGTGTAATGAAAGGCAAGTCAACGATACGTGTTGTGCAAGCTCCTTTTGGTGTAGCGTACAACACAAGACATTAATGAAATTAAAAAGAATATTTTTCATAAAATCTCGGGGTGTTACAGATAGGCATCTTGATACCACGTATAAATATTCATATATCCATGGTATGGTTCCCAATTTTTATAGATTTATTTTTTTGATGCCAATTATTTTATAAATGTATCAACTTTGGGCATGTTTGTGACCACATATGTGAATGGTATGTTGATATGCAATTTTTTAAACATTTTTAGAAACTTTTCCCTCTTTTCATGAAACTTTACTTGAATTTATCTCTCTATAAAAGGTAATGGTGATCAGTATTGTGGTAGTGATTCCTCTTGAATTAACTTCTCATCTTTGTTGTCTTTTCTCTTTCTTTTTTTCCTTGCCTCTCTTTCTTCCATAGCTTGTTCTTCAATTTGTCTTCCAACTTTTACAACACTTTCTTATGTTGTTTTTTTACTCATCGATGTGATGATTCTCAACTATCCATGTATTGGAACTTAATTATCTCTTTTAAAAATCTATTTGGCCACTCTTTTAGTTGGGTGGAAATATTACCCACTTGAATTTCCATATTTATCATGGATTATCTTTACTTTCTTGAGTCATATTTTAATTCTTAGGTGGTAGCACATTGATATTTGGAATAGTATTTCAAATAATTGAGTGTATCTCCTATGTTTTTCATGAAAGAGTCCAAAGTCTCCACCAATTAGTGTATTTGACATGTAAAAAATGGACCTTGATGTTGAGGTTGGAACCCTTATAGCCTCAAGTGAATTCATTTCCCTTTTGTTATTGTTATTTAAGCCTCCATCCATATTCAAAACTTTGATAGTTATAATCAAGGTAATTAACATATTCATAGTGCATACCTTGGGGATGTTATGTGGACATAATTTCATAAAATTTCCTTGACATGGAATTCATTTGGGTGGAAACCCAGCTATTTTCAACCATGTGTACTCCTTGTTCTTTCCCTCCATCGGGTTTCCATTGGAAATAGTTGTTGAATATTTCATCCAAAAACTCATAGATTTATTTGGGTAACTTTTTCCTTAGAGATTATCTAGAATAAACATTAAAAATTGATCTATTACCCTATGATAAACCCTTAGAAAATATTTGAATTGAATACCAGGTTTATCTATTTTGAAGAGGAAATTTTCTAATTAAACATTTAAATCCTTCAAATGCACTATAGAGTGATTCATAATTTTGTTGATCAAAGTTAAGTATACTTACTTGTATATCTATATACTTTTATGGAGGAAAAACTATAATCAAATAATACTTACCAAATCCTATAATTTCATGATTGGGTGTGGGGTTAGACTTTGGATCCACTCTTGATCTTTGTCTTTGAGTGAAAGAAAAATAGGTGTAGCCTTACTGCATCGCTCGTTATGTTTTTGAATTGAAAGGTGTCCTATAGCTCTAAGAAACTCCCAAGGTGAGAATTAGGATCTTTATTAGGTATCCTAATGAATTTAATGGAATGTGTTATCATTTATATGATCACTATATTTATTTAAAAAAATTAGCATTGACTAGTGGAATGAGAATGCTCATATTGATGCAAACATTTGAGGGTATCCATAGTGGATGAGAGCTTGTATCCCTAGGTTCATTTATTATAATTTTTTGTGTTGTCTCTATATTTATCCTTTCATATATTATATATAATGCCTAAATTATTATTCTTGTTCTTTTTTATTCAATTTTCTAATGGTATTTTCAATCTTGGGATCGAAAGAAAGATCTCATTATTTTTATTTACCCCTGGTTTATTACTTATGTACTAATGTCATTCTTGCAACTACTATATGACAAGGAAAAGTTTAAAAATTGGGAAAATAATATGGAGAATGGAAAATTTTTAAAAATTCTAAATATTTATAATCATTTTTCCCTATAAATGGAGCCAGTTTTGATCATCCAAAATGCATCATTGATTCTATTGGGAAATGAAAATTCAAATTTATAAACTCAAACTTAGAACTGGAAAATTTTTAAAATACAATAAAGTATAAGTTGAGGTTGATCCACTAATAATGAGTAGAAATTACTTAAAATTTTTAAGGAAAAGACGAATCAAATCAAAAGGTTTCAATGATGGTTTGATTTTTAGAATGATGATATGAGTTTAATAAGAATTTTATTTCTAAGTTCATGCATTAATAAAGTTAAATAAATTGAATTAATTTAAATGTTTTCATAATTTAATCCTAGTGAACCGCCTCTCAGAGTGAACACTATCCATTATATTCACACCCATTTTTTGACTATTGTGTACTTTGGTTAGGTAATATGATGGGTAATCCAAAACCCTATTTAAATGTAACTACCCTTGTTCACCCAATGGTCATGCAATGAACAAGGGTGGTCAGTTAGTGTATTGAAAGAATATTTTTTCCCACCCACAGTGGTCATAAAATGTGGAAAGAAATAAGATTTGATAGGACCAAAAGGGGTCAAAATACCCTAAAAGGGGTTCTGAATCCGGGTATGGATATTCTATTTCAAAATTCTTCCTACCCCACTGGATATTTACCTCAATATTATAAGGGTCACTTTTTTTCACTTATGTGTTACTATTGATCTTATGCGTCCCTTATTTATCTAATGATGATGATGCTTTTAATGCAATGCAGGAATGAAAATAGGTAGACACATAGATTTTTACTTGTTTCACCCTCAATGGGCTATGTCCAAGGATCATACAATGGAAATGTGCCAATGTACCAAATATACTAAATCTCACTGCCAATAATGTTCAGGCTAGATCACTTATATGCCCAGGCTCACTACCTTTAAAATGTTTAGGGTTAGATCATTACTTTCCCAAGGGCCACTTCATATTTCTCTCTCACTAGCACACTATCAGTAGAAAGGATAACCTTCTTCCTCTTCCTTTGATCACTACATTCGTAAGGTATCCACTCACAGTTTATAAACCTATAGGTCTCTTCATTTTCATGAATACATGCATCCTCAACTATTGATAGATGCTCTGTTAATGTCCAACTTTCATCCACATAAGAATACCACTTTTCCTCTAAAACATTGGGCAATTCCTTTTGAAACTCTTTCTCTAAGAACTATTCATTCGTGCAGCTTCCACTTTTTCAAAGATGAAACAAGCCTTTGCAATGATCCAACCTCTCCCCGAAGTTCACAGGTTCGAAGAGTTCACAATTTCATAAATCTCACCAAATCGTAGATCTCTCTAGATCACAGAGCTCACTTCATCGCAAATATCACACTGGTCTTTGCGATTTTTGAAATCTAAACAAGCCTTTGCGAAGTGCACATCCTCCGCAAAGCCAAACTAGCCTTTATGGCGCACCTTCCTTTCACAAATCTCAACTGCCTCTGTGAATTCCTTTTTCTTTCGCAGAGCTCCCTACCATGCGAATCTCTTTCACAATTCAAGAGCTTAATGTTTTTTGTTTTATCTATCTTCTTCTCTTGAGGGGGTCGAGGTCTATTTATAGGTTATTCCACTAACTTGAGAACCTTCTATGCAAAGTCAGCACCACGTCAGCTCAAATCTCAATGCTTCGAAATTTCTGTTTAAATTCACTCTATTTCGCAAAGCACCATGGCAATTTTTAGATCATGGAGCTCATCGTAATCATGAATCATTCCGTCAGATCCCTTGCACTTCTGCGATTCTCCACTCGCAATGTTCTTTGTCGCCGCAATGCTTCTTCACAATGCTCTTCATCTCTTCCATTTGTGAAGCTCATCATAATCGTGAAGAACACCATAAACATTATTCATGTCTTCACAAAATCCAATTAATGAATCCTATATTCACGAAACACATGCCTTTTACCATATTTTTATAAGATCTTCAAGGAAATCCACTTTTCACAATGCTCACCAAATCCCAAATTTCAAACCCCAAAAATTTGGCAAACACTGGAAAATGGTGCCACCTTGTATCTATTCTTTTGTACCATATCTAGATCTTCCATTCCTTTGTTATGGTTCTTTGTCATCATAGATTGTCAACAACATGTCTGAAACTTAATAATTCTCCATGGAAACCTACATTTTCAACAAACACAACCAACCCAAAAATTTTGCAATGTTACCTTAAGAGATTTTTGCCCAAAAAGATTAAGAAATGATAAATAAATAAATATCCCCATCATATAAATAAAACGGCACTATAATTTAATAAATTCACTCCCTCTTTTATATATGTATTAGCACAAAATAATATTAACCCCTCATTCAAGCCATGAAGGGATATGTAAATAAACATATAGTAAAGAAAGTAGTGTTCCATGGTCCTGATATCACTCCAGGCTCCAATTTTGGGTCCATGTATGATCTACATCCAAATTACCCTTGTATATCCACCTTTTCTTTCAATTTATATGCAGAAAACCAAGATAAATTTCGTACTTCTCTCTATTTTAAAATTTTCTTTTCCCTAATTTATTTTTCTCCCACATTGAATCATTTAGTTGTGAAATCCTCCTCAAATATATCCATGATGTTTGGTCAATTACCCCTTTATTTACTTTGTTTAAAACTTCCTCTTATATAGGTGACTACCCCATATACCTATTCTTCAAGTTTCAACATGAATCTTGGCCTATATCACATAGATAAACTGGGGATGTTGGGTATTTGAATTTTCATATCAAACAACTCTAGGGAATAAGATGTTCACTATAGTGTAGCCAATTATTCCATTTCATGGGTTTTTATGGACTGAAATGTAGCATAGAACCCATGACACATCCTTCATCTTCCTCTCAAACCCTCACTACTTTAATTTTAGAAATTTCTATGATGTAGTCCCAAAGGTATAGTGTAGCCTTCCTTTTTCCATATTCTTTATTTCAAACCATGGCACAATATCCTTCATGACATCACAGTCTCATTTCCTAAAAAAATACATGGCCCTACCAACATTAACTCTTCCATGATACTAACTTCAACCCATTGTGAAAACCCTTCTTTTATCTTTCTCCATAATTTTATCTACGGTGTAGCAAATTCTCTTGCACTACAACCTCTTTTCAAGAAAATATAACCACAACAAAACACCTCCAACAATGGTGTATCCCATTACTCTTATTTTGATACATATGGAACCACAGTATAGAGGTTAGACCACGTTGTTTATGCTTCCCTCTCATTTTATCCTCCAGGGGTCACTACGCCACATAGTTATGGTTGTGAAGTAGTGGTGCTCTAAACTCTAGTGGAACCCAATCTATCCCTTTGGCTTCCATGGTGATTCTATGGAATATTGGAGGTAGTGGATATATATCATGTATGTTCAAGGTAGGATATATAGAGCTATATTGGGATGACACTATTTTAGTTAGTATGAAACTACCCACAAAATATCGAGTCCCACATCAGTCTTTCCATTAGAATCCTTCAGGTATATAATAAATCCTATTACCTTCACTTGGAATAAAGAAAAATGATTGTTGAAAGACTGTTAATTTTACTATACGCTACACCACACCACTGATACATTTCTCCTACTTCTGCACAGATCTTCCTCTCATGCGCCGGTGCGCTCCCATGTGTTGTGAGTGCTACTCCTCTCTGCCATGTGAGGCCAATCTTTCTTATGGGTTACTTATCTGACTATCCCCCATGGAGAGTTAGGTGTCTTTCTCCCATGTATTGAGGTATGACCCATGTTTTCCAATGTTTACCCAAAAAATAAAAAAAATACTTATAAATAATTACAAATTATAAATACATGCATTTCACTTATTTTTATTTATTTTCCAAAAATGTCATTATAAAATATAAAATGCCAAAAAAAAGATGATTAATAATTTAAAAAAGGGTACTAATGCTTAAAAAATGGAATTTATCAATTAAAATTTCAAAAAATATGCATAAAAATAGATCATCTAAAGTTTCATGAAAATTTTGGAGATTATTAAACCATGACCAAGGTGCAAGGAAACCACCAAACTAAAAACAAACATGGAAAAAGGAATATTTGACAAAAAAATATTTACTATAAACTAGAATTATTAATAAATGTGTAATGAGAAATTATAATTGAATAGTATCTAATATGATAAATATAAATATGGTTCTAATACAGATTTATAATAAATCTTAATTTGTTAAACTAGAGGTTAGAGAATGTTCGACTAAGAGTAATTCCAAGGTAAGGATTATCTTTCTGATCTCCCTTTGAATTATTGATTTTTTATGTTTAAATTTCCATTTTAGGGAATTTTATGTTATTTCTCTCCTAACACACACATATTTCATTCTATTTTTTTTATTCTTAGTTTTTTTAAGTATTTTTTCCATTTTTCCTCACTTTAGTACTCAAAACAACTGAATGAATGTTTATAAGAAAAGATACCCTTATTTCTATTTATTGGTAGGGAATATTTCTCTTCTATATCCATATTATTTATATTATTTCAAGAATGTTCTATGACTTTAATTATTGATAAATTTAAATTTATATTAAATTTTAATTTCTTTACAAAAGTTTAGAAAATAATTTTTTAAATTTTTCCAGTATGAATCGTTTTTGACTCTATTAGATAAAATGTGAAAAGAATGTTTTCTTAAAATTTACCACATGAAAACCTTTTTCCTACATTATAAATGTTCTTAATTATCAGTATTTATTTTCAATTTTATTTTTTTAAATGAAAATTATATTCTCATTATTTCTATGAATTTTACTATTTTAAAAGTTACCAAAAGAAAAGGATATTTCTCCTTATTTTAGAGAAATTTTATACTATATTTATAAAGGTTATTTTCAATTATGTCACCCTCATTTAAAGTTACTTATACTTCACTAAGTATATGCTCCAATGGTAACATCCACCATCTTGTTTAATAATTATTATGATCAAGTTATTCCTTTTATTGACTAGTAAATATTTACATTTTGTATACTTGATTCATTGTGGATATTTATTGATTACTAAGGAATATTGATAATGTATTGTGTTGTTTATTCAATACATGAGTAATATATTTGACATGTTCAATGATAGGTAGGGACTCAAATTATATATCCCTTTGATGCATTGGTAGTCCTCATGAGACAAATAATTTTGGGTATTTGGTGTTTACCTACCTATATATTTATAATGTCTTAGTAGAGGCCTCAATGGTATGTTTATATTGATTTAGTGATGGGAAAGGCCTGAAATTATATACCCCTCAATACATAGAATTCTTCTCGTGATACAAACAAGTTGGAGTGCCTTATTTATTATTTGGTTATTTGGTGTATGCCATCCCAAATAATTAAAATGTCCCAGTCAAGGCCTCGATATAAATATTAAGATGTATGGAATTATGCACTCCATATTTCATAAATTAGTTATTATTTTACATGTGATTATTAAATTGTTATTATCCTTGGATATATTTCATTCTAAATTTGTAGATCACATGGAATATTTATTGATTATTCACTCTATCATATTGTTTGTACTATATGTATTGATGATAACTTTTGTTATACGCAACCCCTTACTGGGCATCTAATTTCACCCTTAATTTTGTTTTCTTTTCCCTAGGGTACCAAAAAAGGATATTTAAATGAAATAAAGGATGTATTAAAAGGAATAAGAAAATTTTTATAATGAGTATAAGTTGTGTTTTAAGTTTATCATGTGCTATAACAATCATTCATGTATCTAGTCTCTCAAGACTATAAAACTATTTGATCATGTGTGATATGTAAAGATTTGTAAATTTAAAGGGAAATTTTTTTTCTTAACTTTCATTGAAATTCTACAAGTATGCAGTTTCTGACGGCGCCTGATTCAGAGGCCCGGTGTGCCCGGAATAATTTTCCGAAGTTTAGATCGGGTACGTTCAGTGAATGAATGAGCGGGTTTTTCTAACTTTTGATCCGGTGCTCGGAATTGAAATCTGAGGGCACCGATGAAACCACAGCACCGGTAATTTCTTAGGAACACCTTTCCCGAAGGTGCGTTTGCTTGGGAGGAATTGTTAAAAAAATGTGAAGAATAAAAATATAGTTGCTTTACAATTATATTTTTATTATACCGCTAGTGGTTTAAGTGTTAAGGGAAAGGAAGTTGTGAGGAAGTTGGGGTGGGGACCACATGAGCCCCCACCTCCTTCAATTTCCCTAACACCCCATTAAACCCTCCTCTAGCAATTAATTTTGTAACTCATCCACTCTTCCACATTAATGCACGCCAATTAAATGCCTAATTAATTTGACAAAACAAATTAATTAATTTGGTGAATTCATTTTGAATTTTTAAAAATGTTGGCATGTGTGAATAAAATAAGACAAAGTCTTATTTTATTTTTGGTTGATTCGTTGGGTGAAATCTGGGGAGATAATAACCAAAGTCTCGAAGAACATCTTCTTCCTCGTAGAAGAACGCGAAGAACACTGACACTCCTTTCGATCTTCTTTCTGCGTCAAAGAAAGGGGGATGTTGCATCCTTCATCGGGCGTGCACCGACTACATATACGGAGCCTCGTTCCATGACGCCATATTCCGCGACGTCGTTTTCCCACGACGATCATCGTTCGACAACTCCTCGAGGTAGGGGTTTGATTTAATGTTTGTGAATATTTTTGGCATCCATCCTTAAACCTTTATCCGCTTGTTATCGATTTAATGGGAGGGGGCCGGACTGCATGAACACGGCCGACCCTCCTCCCCCTTTTTGTTGTACTCATTGTGGCTCGAACGAAGGTGGCGCGGTGCCGATGTACCGCGTGGGAACGAAAAGAGCTGCGGAGGTGGTGCGCGGTGTCGTCGTGCCACGTCGAAGAACTCGAGAGAATGTCGCGGCCGAAGCGGGCCGCGACGGAGGGGCGCGGCACCGATGCACCACCCCGGTCGAAGAAGGGCCATGGCCGAAGGCCACGGCGGTCACCAACAGGGGGCGGCCAGACTCCCCGGCCGCCGGAGCATCAAGAGCCGCGGCCCTTTGGTTGCGGCGGAAAACCTGGAGGCGGCCGGATAAA
The DNA here is from genome assembly GCA_963277665.1 of Viscum album. Classification (NCBI taxonomy): domain Eukaryota; kingdom Viridiplantae; phylum Streptophyta; class Magnoliopsida; order Santalales; family Viscaceae; genus Viscum; species Viscum album. Next base: position 223,137,274 of record OY728147.1, read on the forward strand.
CCGGCCACCGGCACTTCGGAAGGGCGGGACTGTGGGGTCCCGCGGTGGTGGTCACCAGCAGGTGGCGGGCGGGCATGGCCGTCCGCCGGAGCTCCAAGAGGCGGGACCCCTCACGGGTCCCACGGCGGTTCACAAGGTTGGCCAAACGGCCGTCCGTTTTCCGAGCAAACCGGGGGGCGTAACCCCCGGGTACAATTAGGGCGCACCCCACTGGGTCCGCCATTCCGCAAAAATGGGGTGGTGCTTCCCCCTTGCGCCCGCTCGGCCGCGTGCCAAGCCGCGGTCACCCGCGCCGGGCCGGACCGGCCGCCCCGGGCCAGGCCGCCAGTGCCGGGCCGCGCCACCCACGTCGGGCGAAGCCGCCCGCGTTGGGCCGGACCCCCACGCTAGGCTGGGCCACGCACTAACGGGCCGGACCCGTGTCGGGTCGACCCGGGGGGTTTTGGGCCGGGTTGGTTCGGGCCCAAACCCCCCTAAAAAAAGACAGATTCATTCAAATGTCTGTAACCTGGGCTACGGACCTCCGATCGACGCACCGTCAGTTGTAATGCAATCCTCGGATCGAGTCGATCGTTTCGATATATTACACTCAAGGTTTCAAGGAACTTTGAGTACGTCTGAGTTGCTTCGAACACGAAACCAACCGAGCCTTCAGAGCGGAAATGCTTATAACTTGAGCTCCGGACGTCCGAATGAGGTTTCGTCGACTTTGTTGGATTCATATTACTGAGATGGTTCTTTTGGATTACTCCACTTAAAGTTTGGACACATTTGGAGTACGGTCAGTTTGGTTATGACTTAAAAACCAACCGGGCCCCTAGAACGAAAAATCCAATAACTCTCAGACCGGGCTTCCGATTGGCGCGCCGTCTGCCGCGTTGAGTTCCTATTGGCGAGACGGAACTTTGGGATACATCAACTCCGGAATTTGTGTCAGTTGATGTATCGACCCCCCTTGTCTCGTGGAGCGGACCCTCCCAAAACGAGCCTGCTGTGTGCGGGAACCCTAGAGCTGGCTGCGACTGCGACAACGATGACGACTGTACTGGGATCCTCTGTGGGTTCGATGAGGACAACTACCAGACTGGGATCCTTTGTGGGTTTGATGAGGATGAATACCGCACTGGGATCCTCTGTGGGTTCGATGAGGACGACTACCGGACTGGGATCCTCCGTGGGTTTGACGAGGACGACTATCGTACTAGGATCCTTCGTGGGTTCGATGAGGATGACTATTGTACTGGGATCCTCCGTGGGTTCGACTACTGTGATGGGATCCTCCGTGGGTTTGACGACGATGACTACTATACTTGGATCCTCCATGGTTTCGGCAGTGACGACTACTAAACTTGGATCCTACGTGGGTTCGGCAGAGGAGATGATTCAGAGGCTACATCTAATCATCTCCACCCCTCTTCGTTAGTAGTATACCTGTGTGAGCTGAGTATTGACTTTAAATCATTATCTTCGATGTGATTGACTTGATATCCTATGTGGATTGGACTATGCTTTCCTGTGTGGATTGGGTTTTACTTTCCTGTGTGGATTAAGTTTTACTTTCCTGAGTGGACTAGATTGTACTTGAGCTCGTGAGTTGGAGCTGAACTGGATTTGATGACTTAGGTATATGTATGGTAATATACCTAAGTAGTGTTGGATGATACTTTTTTATTGTATCTTTTCTTTGTGGTTTATCTTTTGTGAATTCAGGGAGACCTTCGGGGGTCTTGGGGTCCCTACTGAGTATTGTATACTCACCCCTACACGGGCTTCGCCCGCACTACGTTGTATTGGTTGCAGACGACGAACATCACTGATCGTGGTTGAGGCTTATAGAGCTGGACGGTACCCATAGGAGGATCTCATGACGAGACGGTTCCCGGAGGTGGATATCATGACGAGTCGGTACCCGGAGGAGACGGATGGACGTGGAGTGTTGTACCTACCCTTTAGGTAGGAAGCCAGAGGATGATCCAAGAGCGGATTGTCACCTTTCAACTGTTTTCCTTGAGTTTTACTTTACTTTCATTTGTAGTTGTACCTTTCTTTTGGGCTTGTATTTCTAGCCCCTTGTACTTTCAGCACGTTTGTTTACTGCTTACTTAGTGTTTAATTCATCTTGCGTACTCTGTGGTGTTTGTTTACTTTATAAAGGAAACGCCTTCCCTATTATTGGGATTTATGCATTTGGTGCTACTCGTCAGCCCCTAACCTATGGGAGGCGGGCTTGGGGTAGTCACGGCACGGGCCCCGAGGACGTGTCATGACAAATTTGTATCAGAGGAGTTCGGTCCTACCGCAGAACTCAGGACTCTGATCTTTCTTCTATGTGAAGTAATAGTGTTAAGGGTATTGAGTGTGGTTATCAGTCCAGGGAGTCCAGTGTTGGTGCAGTGGCCGACATATCCATACACCAGGACCCTGACTTCTAATTTCCAACTCATTTCACGAAAACATTGATTGCATGTTTGTTTCAAAAGTTTTCCTTGTGATTACTTTGTGTCAGCTCACCAGGTATACTGTTTTGACTGTGGCGCACCTGTTTCTTTTCAGGATGGCCCCACGATAGCAGCCAGCTAGGGTTATGAGCTTTTTGCGAGATGACAGCCCACTGAGCGATGAGGCCTCGGTGCAGGGCCCTATTACAGCAGAGGCACCGCCGGTACCTCTACCCGCCGATCCACCGATACCACCAGCCCCAGCCGATGAGATTGCACGTCACCTTAGTGCACTACACGAGTTTCAGTGTCAGAGACCGCCCAGGTTCCACGGGGAGACGGACCCTCAGGCAGCCGAGGATTGGCTGGAGGCTGTTGTTTGAGTTTTCAGGTTAGTGGGGACATCAACTGACCTCATGGTGATCCTTGCAGCGAGTCTCCTACACGTGGCAGCAGGCAGATGGTGGGGCCTGATGCTACAGGTTCACGACGAGGCATCACTTTTTTGGACGGACTTTGAGTGCCTCTTCCGCTCGAAGTTCATCCCAGTCACCCTCCGTGCGGTGCGCATTCAGGAGTTACTACATCTGCGGTAGGGCAGCATGACCGTGGCCCAGTACTTGGAGAGGGTTACTGACCTCTCGTGTTACTCCATAGATATGGTACGGGACCCGTTCTTCAGGGCCCGGACCTTCGAGTAGGGACTGAGGCATGAGATCAGGGCTTCGATGATCTCTCTCAACATTTTGACGCAGTTAGGGGTGTTGGAGAGAGCCCTTATAGTGGAGAGTTTTCTCGCCGAGCAGTCACCAGTGGTGGGACCCTCCACAAGATGACCCGTAGCGGAGTCTTCTGCAGCTGGAAGTAGACAGATGAAGCAGAGGTCCAAGCGGGCCAGACCATCAGATGAGCAATATCAGGATGCAGATTCGGTTGTGCGGGGCACACGAAGGAGAGCCAGCCACATGAGGAGCAGGAAGTGCTATGCATGCGGCAGGCAGGGTCACATGGCTCGAGACTGCCTGACTCGTCCTGAAGATGAGCAGTAGGTAGTAGAGGGACCTCCCAGGAAGAGGTTCGACAATGGCGGTCTGCAGGGAGCAGGCGGACGAGGCAGAGGAGCTGGCCGAGTAGCGGGTGGTGGGCGACGCTTTGAGGCCCTACCACCACCACTATCAGAAAGACCACCCCGACCGCAGGGAACGGGTGGACAGGGGAGAGCTCAGCTTCAGGCAGCTGAGGCTTATGACCATGGAGCTTCGGGAGCTAATGTACAGGAGCGGGACTAGCTCTAGTCATGGATACTTTTGTTCATGTTGCTTCTGGCCTTGTTGATGTTGTGTTTTTGGATGTTTTGTGTCTTTGTACCTTGAGCTGCAGTAATAAAAGACACTTGTTCTTGTGACGTTTTCTTCCATGTCCTTTTTATGTAGTTGATACTAAGAGGTTATGGTTTAAAACTATTGACTTGACCCTCGCTTTTGAGATTCCTACTGGAGGAGACCTAGTGACCACACACTACTGCCGACAGTGTGACTTGACCCTTGGAGGCGTGAGTAATGGTTGGATCTCTTGGTAGTAGTGTCGAGGCCTTACGACGTCATCCATGGAATAGATTAGTATCATTAATGTTGGGATTGAGTGTATTAGGAAAAGAATGTGGTTCATCCAGGGGATGATACCGGATTTCTCTTATTGGAAAAGAAGAAATCTTTGCAGCACTTGTAGGACCAGAAAAGGTTCAGGTCATCTAGGACCAGATGAGGACAGCTAAGTGCCGACAGAAGTCTTCTACCGACAAGAGGCGGAGACCACTATAGTTTGAGGATGGTGACCACATTTTCTTATAGGTCTCACCTCGACGTGGATTATGGAGATTTAGCCAAGGCGGCAAGTTATCTCTGCGCTTCATCGGACCCTTCTAGGTCCTCAACAGGGTAGGCGAGGTGGTTTACCGCTTGACCCATCCACCTCAGTTGCACCAGGTGCATGACGACTTCCACATATCTCAGCTGAGAAGATACGTGCATGACCCGATGCATATCATCGACCATGGGGAGCTAGAAATTGACGATGGGGTGAATTTTGTGGAGGTCCCGGTGGAGATCGAGGATCGACAGGAGCGGTTCCTACGTGGATGTTCGATTCCTCTAATGCGCATCAGGTGGCAACACGGGAACCTCCAGGAGAGCACTTGGGAGTGGGAGGCTCAGATGCGTGCTCAGTACCCTCATTTGTTTCCCTAGTTTGAGAAGTATCTTTACAGGGACGTAAATCCCTGAGGTGGAAGTAATTTAAAGACAAGTAAATTTCAAGGGAAATTTTTTTTTCTTAACTTTCTTTGGTATTCTACGAGTACGTAGTTTTCGACGGCGCCTGATTCCGAGGCCCAGTGTGCCTGGAATAATTTTCCGAAGTTTAGCTCAGGTAAATTCAGTGAACGAATGAGGCGGTTTTTTTAACTTTTGATCTGGTGCTTGGAATTGAAATCTGAGGGCACCGATGAAACCACAGCACTGGTAATTGCTTAGGAACACCTTTCTCGAAGGTGCGTTTGCTCGGGAGGAATTGTTAAAAAAATGTGAAGAATAAAAATATAGTTGCTTTACAATTATATTTTTATTATACCACTAGTGGTTTAAGTGTTAAGGGAAAGGAAGTTGTGAGGAAGTTGGGTTGGGTCCCACAAGATCCCCCACCTCCTTCAATTTCCCTAATACCCCATTAAACCCCCCTCTAGAAATTAATTTTGTAACTCATCCACTCTTCCACATTAATGCACGCCAATTAAACGCCTAATTAATTTGACAACACAAGTTAATTAATTTGGTAAATTCATTTTGAATTTTATAAAATGTTTGCATGTGTCAATAAAATAAGACAAAGTCTTATTTTATTTTTGGTTGATTCGTTGTGTGAAATCTGGGGAGAGAATAACCAAAGTCTCGAAGAACATCTTCTACCTCGAAGAAGAACGCGAAGAACACCGACACGCCTTTCGATCTTCTTTCCGCGTCAAAGAAAGGGGGATACTACATCCTTCATCGGGTGTGCACCGACGACATATACGGAGCCTCATTCCGCGACGCCGACTTCTGCGACGCTGTTTTCCCACGACGATCATCGTTCGAAAACTCCTCAAGGTAGGGGTTTGATTTAATGTTCGTGAATATTTTTGGCATCCATCGTTAAACCTTTAGCTGATTGTTATCGATTTAACGGGAGGGGGCCGAACCGCGCGAACACGGCCGACCATCCTCCCCCTTTTTGTTGTACTTGTTGTGGCTCAAACGAAGGTGGCATGATGCCGATGCACCGCGCGGGAATGAAAAGAGCTGCGGAGGGGGTGCGCGGTGTCGTCGCGTTGCGCCGAAGAACTCGAGGGAATGTCGCGGCCAAAGGGGGCTGCGACGGAGGGGCGCGGCGCCGATGCGCCACGCTGGTCGAAGAAGGGTCGCAGCCTAAGGCCGCGGCGGTCACCAACAGGGGGTGGCCGGACTCCCCGGTCGCCAGAGCATCAAGAGTTGCGGCCCTTTGGTCGCGGCGGAAAACCTGGAGGAGGTCGGTTAAACCGGCCGCCGGCGCTTTGGAAGGGCGGGACCGAGGGGTCCCGCGGCGGTGGTCACCAGCAAGCGGCGGCCGGGCACGGCCGGCCGCCGCTGCTCCAGGAGGTGGGACCCATCATGGGTCCCACGGCGGTTCACAAGGCCGGCCAAACGACCGGCCGTTTTCCGAGCAAACCGGGGGGCGTAATCCCCGGGTTCAATTAGGGCAGACCCCACTAGGTCCGCCATTCCACAAAAAGGGGGTGGCGCTTCCTCCATGCACCCGCTCGGCCGCGTGTCGAGCCGCGGTTACCCGCGTCGGGTTGGACCGCCCGCGCCGGGCCAGACCGCCCGCGCCGGGCCGGGCCGCCCGCGCCGAGCTGGACCCCCGCGCTGGGCCGGGCCACGCCAGTCGGGTCGAGCTGCGCCCTAACGGGCCAGACCTGGACCTGGTTCGGGCCGACCTAGGGAGTTTTGGGCCGGGTCGGTCCGGGCCCAAACCTCCCTAAAAACGGACAGATTCGTTCAAATGTTCGTAACTTGGGCTACAGACCTCCGATCGACGCACCGTCAGTTGCGATGTGATCCTCGGATCGAGACGGTTAATTAGGTATATTAAACTCAAGGTTTAGGAGAACTTTGGTTACAGCCGGGTTGGTTCGAACACGAAACCAACCGGGCCTTCGGAGTGGAAATGCTTATAACTTGAGCTCCGGACGTCTGAATGACATGCCGTAGACTTTGTTGGATTCCTCTTACTGAGACGGTTCTTTTGGCTTACTCAGCTCAAGGTTTGGACGCAGTTGGAGTACATTCGGGTTAGTTATGACTTAAAAACCAACCGGGCCCCTGGGAAGAAAAAGCCAATAACTCTCAGACCGGGCGTCCGATTGACGCGTCGTCTGTTGCGTTGAGCTCCTATTGGAGAGACAGAACTTTTGGATACATCAACTTCGGACTTCATGTCATTTGATGTATCAACCCCCCTTGGCTCGTGGAGCGGACCCTCCCAGAACAAGCGTGTTGTGTGGGGGAACCCTAGAGCTGGATGCGACTGTGACGACGATGACGACTGTACCGGGATCCTTTGTGGGTTCGACGAGGATGACTACTAGACTGGGATCCTCCGTGAGTTTGACGAGGAAGACTACCGCACTGGGATCCTCTGTGGGTTAGATGAGGATGACTACCGAACTGGGATCCTCTGTGGGTTCGACGAGGATGACTACCATACTGGGATCCTTCGTGGGTTCGACGAGGATGACTATTGTACTGGGATTCTCCGTGGGTTCGAATACCATACTGGGATCCTCCGTGGGTTCGAAGACGATGACTATTATACTTGGATACTTCGTGGGTTCAGCAGCGACGACTACTAAACTTGGATCCTACGTGGGTTCGGCAGAGGAGACGATTCAGAGGCTACATCTAATCATCTTCACCCCTCTTCGTGAGTAGTATACCTATGTGAGATGAGTCTTGACTTTCAATCATTATCTTCGATGTGATTGACTTGATATCCTGTGTGGATTGGACTATGCTTTCCTATGTGGATTGGGTCATACTTTCCTTTGTGGATTAAGTTTTACTTTACTGAGTGTACTAGATTGTACTTGAGCTCGTGAGTTGGAGCTGAACTGGATTTGATGACTTAGGTATATGTATGGGCATATACCTAAGTAGTGTTGGATGATACTTCATGATTGTATCTTTTCTTTGTAGTTTATCCTTTGTGGATTCAGGGAGACCTTCAGGGGTCTCGGGGTCCCTATTGAGTATTGTATACTCACCCCTGCACGGGCTTAGCCCGCACTACGTTGTGTTGGTTGTAGACGATGGACATCACTGATCGTTGTTGAGGCTTGTAGAGCTGGACGGTACCTGGAGGAGGATCTCACGACGAGACGGTGCCCGGAGGTGGATATCACGACGAGTCGGTACCCGGAGGAGACGGACAGACGTGGAGTGTTGTACCTACCCTTCAGGTAGGAAGCCGGAGGACGATCCAGGAGCGGCTTGTCACCTTTCAGCTGTTGTCCTTGAGTTGTACTTTACTTTCAGTTGTAGTTATACCTTTATTTTGGGCTTGTATTTCTAGCCCCTTTTACTTCTAACATGTTTGTTTACTGCTTACTTAGTGTTTACTTCAGCTTGCATACTCTGTGGTGTTTGTTTACTTTATAAAGGCAATGCCTTCCCTATTATCGGGATTTACGCCTTTGGTGCTAGTCGCCAGCCCCTGGCCTATGGGAGGAAGGCTTAGGGTAGTCATGGCACAGGCCCCGAGGACGGGTCGTGACATGTTATGATCTCTTGAATCTTATACCAATGTAAATTAATAACCATCGACTCTAGGTTACTAGAGTCATGTTGTTATGGTGTCCATATGATATGGTCAAATCATAACTTATGATTGGAAAAAGTCAAAATATCATGATTACATTCTTTAAGATATCCCAATATCGTATAATACGACATTTCTAATTACATCACATGGAAAAGGAATTTAGGGTGTATCTACTTCAAATTTGATAAACTGAAAGGGGAGTGACCTATGGAATAACTAGAATAGTATAATATAAAGAACATGTATTGTTATTTTCCAAAGTTATTAAACCAAACAAAGATTGAAATATAAACAAAAAAATCACATGTATGTAAATCAAAAGTTATTTATATAAATATTATGAAAATTATTCTAAAAAATAAATGTTTAGAGCATATTGGTAAAAAATATATTACATTTCACTTATTCATTTATGTGTTAATTTAGGAAGAGTCATAGAAACATCACGCTAAATATTTGATTTATTTATTAAACTTTAAATTATGTAGACTAATAATAATAACCATAATAAAATTAGAAATTTAATATAATCATAAATTAATAGTGTTAATAAGATTAAAAAGTATTGTAGATTTCATGAAATGGAAAATCCGATAGTGGAAACCGACTTGAACTTAATAAAGTCACATGAAAAAAACTTATCTTTACCATTTTAGGTATGTTCGATATTTCAAAATTAAATAATGGATAACATTGAAGGTTCTGTATAAAAATCAAGGGAAAATTTGTGTGGGTAAAAATTTTAACTCTACACAAATAAAATAGTATAAGTGGAACACCCTGAGATTTTAGTATTAATTTCCATTGAAATAAATTTTATTTTTATTAAATTGTGATTCACATAATGATAAACTAAAATGAACTGCATCATACCTTATTAAAATAATGCAATATGATATGGAATATCAATAATAAAATTACAATAACAAAAATCCCCAAGTAAATAAAAATATAATAAAATGATTTATTATAAAAAATATATTTAAATTTATTACAAAATATAATTTTTAAAATATGATTGATGTATTTTAATACCAATTAATTTATTATATTTAATAATTAGAAGATAAATAATTTATAAAATGTTATAAAAAATAATTTTTAAAGAATAATTTTAAAATTAATGTGTATTTTTTATAATAAATTAAATTAATCACTTTTAAAAATATGATTTTTATAATATGTAAAACTAATATATTAACACACATTTAATTATAATTTGATATGAAATAATATTTAAAACATTTAAAGTTTAAAAGTTTCTTTTTCAATAAAAATGGTTTTATTTATATTTTATATTTTAATTTAAAAGATAAATTTTATATTTTATATTTTGAATTTTATTAAATGAACCACATTTTTTAATTTATCTTTTCAAAATTATCTTATAGTGAATTTTAGTATTTTTCTAAAATAGTTTATTTTTAGGTGAATAGTGAAAAATACAGTTTGTACCTGTATCATAGATTTCAAGACATTATCATAAAATAAGTAAGAACTTAAAACTTATAAAACATTTTTCATGACTAAATTTTATTTAAATTGATTCATTTAAAAATTTTGTTTAATTTTGAAAACTCGAGTTTAACATTTTGAAACTTAAGTAACATTTATTTTAATAAAACTAGTTTTTTTTTATTTCTTCTAATTTGGTATCCACATGGTGGAATAAGGTTTTAACTTGATTTAAAATTTAAATAAAACTTATTTTTAAAAAATAAAACAATTAATTTTATATAAATCAATAAAATTGATAATTTTATCCTAAAAATAATTTTATGCTTAAAAGTACACTATTTCTAAAAAATGGTTTTTACATGTTTTTTACACTAAAATTAAAATTAATTTTTCTCACCCATTTAAAATTTATCTTATATAATAGATTTAATATTTAGAATCATTATGTTCAAATTATTTAACTAGGTCCATTTTATTTTTAGGTATAAAAAAATAAATTACCTAGGTAAAAATTAACTACCACGATAAAAACCAAAAATGGTAAAATCAAAGGTTAAAAGACTTAAAAATGTCAAAAACAAATGTCTTCAAATAAATTTTTGAGGTATAGATCAATCAAACCTTATTTAATCTCTATTTTTTCCACTTTCTAATCCATTTTCTATGTGAAACATGTGTTTCGTTTATATTAAGATGCTATATTTACAAAAATTCAATTTCCTCCAATTATAAAAGGGCCTTCCACCTTCCCTTTATAACCACTCTTAAAATTAAATTTCCTCTTGAAATCCTGCCCATTTTACTTCCCTTCTTAGCTTATTCTACTTTCTTAAGCATATGGTCGCAAGAAGTTGTCTTGAGCCCTCTATTTTCAAGAAGTACTTGAAGAGAAAGTTTAAATTCTCAATGTAAGAACTAATCACTCTCTAATATTTTCCATTATCTATATTTCTAATATAAAAATATCTTACCCATTAAAATATTATGACATAACACTATTGTAATTTGACCTTATACCAATGTACCTATACTGACAGTTTTTGAAAACCATTGGTATAGGTCCCTCTATACCAACGGTTCTCCATAACCGTTGGTATAGCATGTTTTAGTGAGGGTTATACCAATGGTTCTCTCTAATAATTGGTATGGAGAGAGATTTATCAATATTTTTTTAAAATTATTATTATATAATATCCATCTTAATGGTTTTAAAAAACCATTGGGATAGGATTTCCCAAATACAGCACGGCCTTCACCTCCCATCATTTCAGTCCAGTTCCCCCACATTTTAGTCAAGATAGCATGTGAGCCCTAATAGTCTGTGTTTGGGTTTCCTCCCCCCAGTGGTGATATCTCCTCTTCTTGTTTTACTATTATTCTTATTCATTATTAAATTCATGGGTTCCAAATCGTTCAGGTATTCTTTCAATTATCAATTTTATTTTTATTATAGGTTTAAAACACCATGGTAGATTTATTTTTTATCTGCACTTAATTTCTTTTGATATGTTTAAATATGATTGTGGGTGTTGAAACAATGGTTGTCCCAAATTATGTTGAAGGAAAATTTGTTAATTTACTGGTTTTTTATTATTTATTTTTCTTATTTTCTACATGTTAATATGGGTAATTAATAAATTTTTTATTTTTTTATTTTGGGATATCATGTATAATTTGTAATGAAGATATTTATTTATAAGATTGGTTTTTCTTTGATGATTATATTAATTAAGGCAGCATAAAAATCTATCTATCATAGGGAAAAATGTGGTTTTCTTTATGTGTTGGCTCAAGATAAATGAATTATTATTAATTTTAAATATTTTTATATAATTGTTGTGATTATATCATAAAATTGAATTTATATTTAAGAGTGTTTTGGCATGATGATCACTAAGGAGTGTTCATTGGTTGATTTTGGTATTAAAATTTAATGATATTATATTAATTGGAATTTGACTTAATAATGAGTTTGGTGAAAAGATAAATATTAAATACTTTGAATTTTTTGGGATTTTATAAAATTTTCACATTTATTTTCCTTTAATTTATTTATAAATATCATACATTTGTACCTTTTTTATTCTTTATAGTTTAAAAAATATATTTTGATATATTGTATTTTGTTATGATTTAATCACTTTGAGGTTTTTTGAATCAATCTTACAACAAATAATTTCAAAAAAAATTAGTAATAACCATAATCTAGGATAAAGGACTAGATATAAGGATGAATGATATGTTATATTCCAGAATCTTCAAAATAATAAAAATGGAAAAGTGACAACAATGGAGGGAATACGTAAGATCCATTTATAAGTGACTAATTGAAGTTAGGAAAAGTTATCAATTATGTAAGAGTAACATTGAATTTAGTAATGGATACATAAAGTGAAAAAATGTAAATTGAAAAAGATATATGGAAACCTGAAGAGTATATGGGAAATTCTATACAAAATTGGGGTGATCATTCCATGATTAAGGGACATCCTATGAAAATATAAGAGCCGTTATTCAATTAATTATGGTCAATTTTACTCTATATAATAGAATTTTTAAAATGATGGATATGAATGAGTCGTTTTCTAGAATCCAAATGTAACTTTTGGGTAGAATATGAGATGTGGAAAAGTATTTAATCCTAGAAATATAATTTAAAATTATATTCCTTGGATGTGCTAGAACATATTATTAAATTACCTTTTCTTATTCAGAAATTCATATAACATAAAAATATAATTTCACAAAATTGATTTTGGGATAAACATAAAATCATTGTATTCTTTTGGTCTGACCAAAATATGTATGTTCTCCTATAACTATTCCATATCACAACTATTTAATAATTTTATGTTGATGAAGATCATGGGGATAGAATAAAGTAAGGATAAGAGTTGATATATTCCCATTTGAAGAATCTTCACCCATAAACCAAGACACATGGAAGCTAATGATAAAGTGATTAAGAGAATGGTAGAATTGAAATGAATTCCAAGAAGTGAAATATGGTATTATATATATCATGGGAACATGAAATTCATTTGAGAATTTATAAGGATTTCATATCATCCAAGTTGGAATATCGATAAGATCGACAAGCATGAAGACCATCCCACGTGCTTAGATTTATGAACATTCATCTTTCCAATATTAATGGGTATGGAATACATTATAGATATATTTATACTTCTATTAACTAATATTTTTCTTCTTCATTACATTATTTTATTTATTTATTGATTGTGGTTGGACCAAGGAGACACCCCCCACCCTCTAGCTATTGTATTCTTTCATTTAATTGAATTCAATATAATGGTTTTATATTTATATTATTTTGTTATATATATAGTATTTTATTATATATATAGTATTTGTTTGTCTTTTATATTATAATTCTCATATATACTATTTTTTCAGTTATGGTTTCATGTAAAGTGATCAATTACCATTCCCTTAAATATATTTTTGATTTAACTTCAATATTACTTCATTGATTTTACAACATGACATATAACATTTTTTTATAGAATGGATAGAATTTGGATATATGAAACTGATCAGATATCAAGAGATTTTCAAAAAAAGTTGGAGAGATTTTTATATTTTTTATTTAACAATGCTTCAGATAGTGGTCACATGCATTGACCATGTTATAATTCTGTGAGAAACCTTGGTTAAGTCTTGGAGAAGTTAGCTAATACCATATAACCAAATATGGTTTTCAAAAAACTAGTATGTATGGTATCACAATGGGGAGAAATTTCAATCTCAAAATGTTTATGATCTGGATGAGAGGACTGGATTGGATAATTTATTAGATGATTAGTTTATTTTTATTTATCATCATGAGAAGTAAAGGATGAAAACCCAAGAAGGCTTCAATATAAGAAAACATGATGCATGAAACGAAAATGATGATTTTGACAAGGTGAAAAAATTGAATGATTCTTCCATGACTCCAGTATATCAAAAATGTGGTAAAATGAAAAAACTAGAATTTTTAATCAGACCATTTTATGGGAAAACCATATATGGGATTTCTGAAACTGCCATCAATTACATTATTAACTTTTTAAATGACTTAATTTTAGATGATTTATATATTCCCTCAAACCATTATATGGCATGTAAGTTAGTTGAGGAACTTGGATTTTCTAAAAACAAAACCCATGCTTTCCTAAAATATTTTAGCTTATTTTGGGAGAAAACTGCTAAATAAAATGATTTTATAAAACGTGTCACATCCCGATGGAATCCAAGTGTTAATGGAAAACCACCGCATGTTCCCTAGAAAGTAATGTGGTGCTTTACATTGATTCCCAGACTCCATAATCTTTTCATGTCTGGTGAAATATCAATAAAAATGTAATGGTGTGATACTAATACAAAGAAGGATAATAATGAGTTTTTTCATCCTACCAATGGACTTTAATGGTAGAAATTTGATGCTCAATATCCTAATTTCACAGCTAACGTGTGTAATGTGAGGTTGGGTATTTTGTGTGATGGTTTTAATCCATTTGTTAAGATGATTACTTTGTACATCACATGGCTAGTTTTCATACACATTTATAACCTTCCTCCATGGATGTGTATGGAAAAAACCTTTCACTTTCATGAGAATACTCATATCTGGAACTTCTAATCCTGGAAATGATATAGATGTATACATGAAACCTTTAACAAAATATTTCAAACGTCTTTGTAATTTGGGTGTGCGTGCATATATGCATGTTCAAAATACATATTCCATATGTGTGTTGATCTTATGTGGATGATAAATGATATTCCTACTTATGAAATGATGTATGGATGGAGAACAAAGGGAAAACTATCATGTTCTATTTTTTATTAAAAATACATGATCTAGAAGACTTGAATATCATCATAATTTTAGTTTTATGGGACATTGGTGATTTTTTCCAATGGATCATCCATATAGGAATAATCGTAAAAGGTTTGACAATACCATGGAGACTGATAGTCCACCTTAGCATATTTTTGGAATTTATGTTCTTAATGAATTGAGAGATGTCAATTTTTCATTTGGGAAGGGTCAGATAAAATCTAAAAATAAGATGAATGTTTCCACTAAAACTAGTTACAATTGGAAGAAGAAAAGTATCTTCTTTGAGTTTCCTTATTAGTCATCTATTTTTTTACGTCATTGCTTAGATATAATGCACATTAAAAAAATATGTGTGAAATGTTTCTTTCAATTCTTCTAAATGTTAATAGAAAGAAAAAAATATGATTTACAATCTCAAAGTGACTTGATGAATTAGGGAATCGGACTAGAATTGTATTATGTGTGTATCGGTGAAAATATATGGAAAGTTACATGTTTATCTTATGAGATGACACCTATAGAAAAAAAATCAACTTCTAGAAGTACTAGAGACTATTAAAGTTCCTGATGGATATTCAAGCAATATATCAAAATGGGTCAACATAAGAGACTTGAAGATGAAATCTTTGAAGACATGTTATTATCACATCCTTATACATGAGTTGATTCCAATATAAATCTTTTATATTCTATCAAATAATGTAAGGGTGATAGTTATTTAGTTGTTCCATTTTTATAAATATATTTGTGTTAAGAATTTTTCCCAGTCTTTCTTATAAAAAATATTAGTAGAGGAACCATTAATTTTGTGTGAGTTAGAGAAAATATTTCCTTCATCATTTTTCACGTGCTTGTTGTGTATAACTGACCATCCTCCAACCAAAATACTTCTATGAGGACCTGATTTTTATCATTGGATATATTCCACTGAAAGAAATATGTACACATTTAATCCTTATGTCCAAAATAGGAATCATCCTGAAGGTTCTATCGTGAAAGGTTACTTGAATCAAGAATGTATGGATTTATGTTCAATGTATTTGTTTGATGTGACTATGATATGGAAAATACCAATGGGAAATGAAGAAGAATGGTATGAGAAAATTGAACTCAGTTTTCCATCGCATCCCTAAATAGGGGGAATTCCCAAATCATATAGATTGACCACACTAAGCCTTGAAGAGTCGGAGATGGCACATCACATAGTTTTGTATAACTGTGATTTGTTTGATTAATACATTAAGTAAATTTAACAAGTATATCTTATCTCATATCATGTAATTGTATATATATGTTAAACTGTTTCTCTTTTTTCAGAAAGGAACATTAAAAATGATAAATAGAAAGCATCATTATTTATCTTTGAGAGGGAGATAGACTTTTCATAGAAAAGAGTTTTCTTCTTGGTTGAAATTGAATATAGAAGTGTTATTATAATAAATTAATAAAATCAATATTTAATTAATTTTAATATTCATTTATATTTCAAGTATTGAGTTTACCTGTTGACTCTGTCTCAGAGGAAATAAGATATTTTTCTTTTGGTCCTAATTACATGGTTTGTGAATGAAAATCAATTGTTATCAATGCGTATGGATTTATTACCATTGAATGAGGAATGAATATGAGAGAATAACATGACGGTGTTACGGTAACTTCCATAATCGACTGTTATTCTAGTGCATCGGATAGTAGACCTCAATTTGAAAATGTATCTTATTATGGAGTTATTGATAAAATACTAATATTGGATTATTTCTCTCATGGTCAAGTCACTATGATGTAATGAAGGTGGTTTGATTCGATGAAGAGGCATGGAAAATTTATTGATTATTATGGATTTTGATTTATTAACATGACTTTCACTCTTACTATCGATGATCCATATGTATTGGAATCAATAGAAAAAATATTTTTTTATGTGAAAGATCATCTTAGACCTAAATTTAGTGTGATTATTGCAGTAATCCCAAGACATATTTTTAATCATGGTGATGATGTAACTGACACCATCCCTACTCCCATTGGCCCTAATCCATTTATTACTTATGATGACACCAATAGTTCAACTTTCAGAGTTGATTGTGAAACTAAATGTCACGAACCAAATCTGGTCACCACCGAAACCAGTGCCAAACCTAGCCCGTGACAAGGCCCAAATGGCGTTCCCGATCCCCATGGGCTGGCACAAGTGCCTGGGTATCATAAAATGAGAATTGGGAACGATTTACCCGAGTTTATAAACTTAAAACAACAAAAGAATCCAATAAAACGAATCTGGATTTTTCAAACCAAACAATCTTTTACAAAAATTCAGAACTGAATTACATAGCTTAAAACAACTAAAAAAAGACTATACCAAAGGTAAAAAACCAAAATGAAATATCCCAAGAACCCTCATGGCATGGGGCACCGCCCTCAAGCCATCTCCGTAAGACTTCACCACCAAGGACCTGCTAGAAACCCGAACCACTGGAACAAAACAAAATTGTACCCAACCTGCGACAACAAAAATAACCAAGTCTACTTACACCCAAAGGTGTAAGTAGGGTGTGAGCCAATGCCCAGTAGGATACCACCACTAAGAGATTCCATGCGGTAAATATTCAAAGATGAAAAGCATGCAAGTTTTCAAAAACATGTAATTTCTAGTTACAATTTCTAAAAGATGCAACTTAAAAAAAATCAGTTTTCAAGTGGGATAATTTAAAGAATAAACACTTTTAAAATAAAAACCAAGGCTACTAAATTTTCTAGCCACTTATACCATATGCCGACGATAAGCACAAAATATCTAGTGAGCACAAGCAATGGGAAATAACCCCTAGGCACTAGCTAGTTGTGGGTCCCAGGTACCTCGTATCTTGGTGAGAGTAACCATCACAAATATCCATTCTCGTGCATGAGCCACTAGTAGGGTACATACCCATAACCTAGTGGTCCCCAATCATCATCATCATAATTTAGTTAGAGTTGTAAGAGTTAATCTTGCTAAGTGAAACTGAGGCCAAACCCCACGGATTCACTAGCATACTAGTACACGTCCACCCACCTAGATACCCAGGTTTTCCCTTTGTGCTCAAACAAGTTCAACAAGTAAATGAATATAATATTCAAAATAAAATAATATTTCCATATCATAAATTCACCAAACAGCCCACATTTATACAACACAAGTCACAAAAGTCCACTTTTCATTCAAATTGATTTGGAAATCCGACTCACACCAAAATAACCCACAACACTTTTCACATTTCTTTAACACTTCCAAAAATTCATTAAACAATTTTATAAAACCAATCCAATATATTAAAACTCTCATAACAGCCCACTCATTTGTTACATAACACCCCTTTTAACTTCAAAATCATTTTATCATTAAACTTACACGAAAGAGCCCACAAACAAGTTTCGCTCCAACATCACAATTTACTAAAACATTACAGAAATTTACAAAACATTCTAAAAATATTTGAAATCTTAAAACATCACTCCACCATTCAAAACACTATAATACATGAACAAATATACCAAACAGTACATATTCACCCTTTTCCCACTTTGTTTAACCAACTAAAACATTTACAATTTTCATAAAATGAACCCAAGTGGTGCAAATATGTCTTCAATAAAAAACTCATTTCAAAAACCTATTTTAAGCCAAAATCACACCAATCTCTTACCAAAACATAATTGGCATCCCAATAAACATGTAATAATCCACTTTCAAATGTTATATACTCACCTTGAACAATATCGCAAAACATACCCATGAGAACACACAAATCCATAAAACACTTTCAAAGAGTACAACAAGGTTACACACATAAAACCCATTAAAAGACCCTCATTTTTAGGCCCACATGACACTATATTATTACCCAACCAAAATTGGTAGCCCCATTCAAAAACTAATAAATCACTTCCATGTTTTACAAAACTACTACAAGAGATAACTCAAGAAATACATTTGAAAAATACATACTTCAAACAGAAATGTAACTTTAATACCAAATGCTTTACTATTGCTACCAAAAATAGTTTTCTCATAATAAAAAGCATATAAGGAATATGAAAAATTATTTAATCAAGAAAACTAACTCATCATTAAATGGTTACCCACGGAATCACCTACCGAATGTGTCGAAACCCTCAAATATTGGGGCGAAACATCAACCGCACGACCACCGCACCTCAAGGAAGTTAAAAGAAACCTAAAACCTCAATATTTCACCCAAAATACAGTAATTTAGAACCTAGGCACGAAAACTAACTTCTGGAATTTTTATAATTCAATAATTAGGGAAGAAACCCTAAGCAATTTGAAAGAGGAAAGAAATAGACTCACCTACTTGAAGTATCCTGAATTAATCACTCCAAAAACAATAGTTTCTAAAATTTAAAACAGCCAAAATTCAGGGATTGTTCGAAAAAGATTTAGGAGGTAATTTAGGAACTATAATGGAGAGAAAAGAGTAATAATTGAGAGAGTTAAGAAGGGATGAAGTTACCTCTTCAATTCTGGCCGATTTGAGACACCCTATGAATATCGGCCCTAATTCTTGATTTCAAAGAGCTCCAAGGAGGGGTTAAAGGCAATGGGAGATCTCCTGGGTTTCTTAGGGTCTAGGGGGAGGTGGAATCACCGAAAAAAATCAAATATTGAAGGAGATATAAAAACATTAAAAATTATTTTTAATGCAGGAAATGGGCCTTCGGGCAGGCCCAATATCTTAAATAAAAACTCATATCCACCATGATTATGGATTTATAAAGGCTCCAAATTTATATTTTAGTGTTAATAGGTCAGAGGATACAATTTAGGAATTGGAATGAGGGAAAATATTAAAAAATGAAAAAGTTATAAAGGAAACAAAATTTATTTTTAAATCTGGAATTGGGCTCACAGTTTGGCCCAATTAATGAAAACTCATCTATTTCGCCATAAAACCTTTGGAAACCATCCAAAACAAAGAATAAATGGAAAATAAATGAAATTTACCTTCAAAATAAGTCATGTATGTGAAAATTCTCCCCACCATGAAAACTTTCTTTCCCCGTAAAGCTACAGAAAGGCCAGATACGAAAGCCAAACCCAACTGATAAACCAAGATGTACTACCTTTCCAGGTTTCGCCCCCAAAGGACAAAACACCTCCATTGATCAATTAAGGAAGGAATACTTCACAAAAAAATCAAACACCACTTTCCTGAAACAATCAATCACATTCAGGCTTTATCCCAAAGGAAAAGTCCTCAAACACTATCCGAACAAGACTCAAGCAATTCACTCAAACGAACAACAACATCGAACAAGGTTACACATACCTTGTTATAACTAAACCATTGGGCACTCTCCAATCTCAATGGTTACCCAAGGAAGATTTAGGTAGCTTAATAGATCCGAATGAGACTACCGACCACCAATCCTTGACCATTGATAAGTCTAAGTTATTGGTACGGGGGAAAAAATAGGCTCCCCACCATAAGAACCAACAATCTTAATCGACCAGCATGGGCCGGTACAGGAAGACCCCAAAATATAAAGTGTTGGGACTACCACATGGTTAGTCTGCATGGTTTGGGAAACCATGAACTAACAGTGGAGATTTTTCTATCTACATGGTTTTTTTGGGCATGGTCACTACTAACCAAGTGCAAACCGTGTGGTCAACCTATCTAGCCAAACCTCATACCTTTCTCTAAAGACTCAATGGAAACCAAAGGGGGAGGGAATAACATTGGGCGATGACATGGGTACAAGGCCCTCCACCTATTTCCACCGAACATGAATAGTAGAAGAAATATGATGACACCATAGGTTTAAACTCTTCTTATCTTTCATATTGAGGATAGGACTTTACACAAGGGTTTAAATGACACTGGGGTTTCCCCTGACTACGCACCAGCTTCTCTCCGGGACCTATGGCTGGAGCTCAAAATATTGAAGCATCTTCAGCCTCGCAGTTAGTCTTTGGAAACCACCTGAATGAGAATTCTTCTTTCGTTGCAAACAACAACTACACTGCAATCCCCGATAAGTTTTTCCAAGACATAACACATTCCAAACTCACTTTCCCCTAACTCGATATTTCACTGAAACAAGGGATTAGAAGATGTACACACGTCACACCTTGTTTGTTCGGGTCAGAAACAATAGAAGTAAAGAACACTTATACTCACCTTCCTCTAAAATGGAATATTTTTTTAAGTTTTTTTCAAGGGAGACATTCTTCCAACATAATAGAGACTCTCAGATGATTTCCCAACTTTCACCTTTATAATCAATCGAGCACATGACATCACAAGGAATCACCGAACATGACCATTGCGACTGATATAAAAAATGAATAGAGAGGGAACTTGTACAACATCCCCAAAAAATACACAATTCTAGAAAGTGTCCATAATATCCTCTCATAACCAGATTTACCACACTAGTAGTTTAACATGAACTCTTTCTTCGAAGAGACTATGAAGGACCGAGAGTTCCTCTTAGACACTATCCAAATACTCATCCATGCTAACATCCTCAGAACACTTCCACCTTTGAAAAATTAGGAAACTTAAGAGGCTAAGGTCGCTTTCAACCATCCATAATCAATCTCCCACTACAAAAGGATACACAAAACCAATAAAGGAAAGGGTTTATACTCAATCTAAAAATCTCAAGAAATAGATTCCTTATATTGATCAACTGGAGGATTTTCCAATGGATAAACAATCTGGGTTGCACTTCAGTTATGCATTAACCTTTAATGGGGGCGTACCTTATCCAATGAGAGAACCCAAGGACCCAACCAATCTGGTCCATTGGTCAAAACAAGCCATAAACCAGCTCCAAACACATGAAGGTAACCACCGTAAAGTCATCCCAAAACATTTTTCAAAAGAGACCACTAACCGTCCCTACAATACAGCTTACCGACCAAACACAAACCCAAAAAATAGTTCAAACAGAAGGGGTTCTTGGAATCAAAAAATCCCACAACATCAACATTTTCAAAAACCCATAATACAAACCATAAAAAAATATTCATCAAGACATAATGTTTTTCTTTTAAAGTAATTCTTTGAGAACAAACAGTTTAGCAGTAAGTGTATCCACCAATGGTACCCCATGGGCCTCACACATGCATGTTTTTCTGCCACACTGGGCACCCTCCACATATCTGTCCCAGAACTCATCCAGTCATGCCATCAACTATCCATCATTCCAT
The DNA here is from genome assembly GCA_963277665.1 of Viscum album. Lineage (NCBI taxonomy): Eukaryota > Viridiplantae > Streptophyta > Magnoliopsida > Santalales > Viscaceae > Viscum > Viscum album. Next base: position 223,159,130 of record OY728147.1, read on the forward strand.
ATAACCCCATGCAAGTGGTCACTCACGGAAATACCAAAGGTTAAAACAAATATTCTTTCCACTTTTCAAAACCAAAACAGCCAACCAACACATCCTTTTTCTCAAAACTGCTAACCAAGGGATCCAAATCCCAATTCAAATATTACTAAAATTTTCATAAAGAAACAAACATTTATACAAGAACTCAATTTCATGTTATTCACATCAATTTCATAAAACCTCATCCCAACAAAACACCCTATGATAGTTTAGAAAACACTATTGGAAACAATTTTTCAAAACCAACTTCAGTATAGTTTCTGCTTTCAAAAGAGGTGTAAGCACACCATTTTCCATTTCAAAATAATTCTGAATATTTAGTTCCACTATTTCATAAATCAAACCATTCCATATTTATTTGAAAATAATTTCACAAAAACTTTACACTTGTTAAAACCAAGTCACTTTAAAACCAAAGTTACAATATTTTAAAACTAAAGAACACAAGATAATGCGAGAGGAAACTAGTTTCAGTGGGTGACTTGGACATATGGTTGGCGTCCATATTCCAATCACTTAATTTTCACAGAGAGTGTTCTTGGTAATATCCTTAGCTCCACATGGCTTTCCAGGCCCTGTGAGCTTACTGAGACCATTAACCCAACTCTCTTTTCATTTCCCCTAATCATCATTAAACCAAGAAAACCAAAGGACTCCAAAAGGTCCCGACTTCCCCTGGAGACGTGAATCCCATCATGAGGTGTGGTGATCAGCCACACTACTCATAAAAAAAATTCAAAGTCCCAGAAATACTAACTCTATATTATCCTGATTGTTCCCCAAATAACATGACCCAAAGAGAGCGAACCACCCTTTGATACCATTTTGTCACGAACCAAATCTGGTCACCACCGAAACTAGTGCCAAACCTGGCCCATGATAAGGCCCGAAGGGTGTTCCCGATCCCCATGGGCTGGCACAAGTTCTCGGGTATCATAAAATGAGAATTGGGAACGATTTACCCGAGTTTATAAACTTAAAACAACAAAATAATCCAATAAAACGAAGCTGGATTTTTCAAACCAAACAATCTTTTACAAAAATTCATAATTGAATTACATAGCTTAAAACAACTAAAAAAAGAATATACCAAAGGTAAAAAACCAAAATGAAATATCCCAAGAACCCTCATGGCATGGGGCACTGCCCTCAAGCCATCTCCGTAAGACTTCACCACCAAGAACATGCTAGAAACCCAAACCACTGGAACAAAAAACAATTGTACCCAACCTACGACAACAAAAATAACCAAGTCTACTTACACCCAAAGGTGTAAGTAGGGTGTGATCCAATGACCAGTAGGATACCACCACTAAGAGATTCCATGCGGTAAACATTCAAAGATGAAAAGCATGCAAGTTTTCAAAAACATGTAATTTCAAGATAGAATTTCTAAAATATGCAACTTAAAAAAAATCAGTTTTCAAGTGGGATAATTTAAAGAATAAACACTTTTAAAATAAATACCAAGTATAATGAATTTTCCATCCACTCATACCGTATGCCGACGATAAGCAAAAAATATCTAGTGAGCACAAGCAATAGGAAATAACCCCTAGGAACTAGCTAGTTGTGGGTCCCAGGTACCTCGTATCTTGGTGAGAGTAACCATCACAAATATCCATTCTCGTGCACGAGACACTAGTAGGGTACATAACCATAACCTAGTGGTCCCCAATCATCATCATCATAATTTAGTTAGATTTGTAAGCGTCAATCTTTCTAAGTGAAACTAAGGCCAAACCCAACGGATTCACTAGCATATTAGTACACGTCCACCCACCTAGATACCCGGGTTTTCCCTTTATGCTCAAAAAAGTTCAACAAGTAAATGAATATAATATTCAAAAGAAAATAATATTTCCATATCATAAATTCACCAAACATCCCACATGTATACAACACAAGTCACAAAAGTCCACTTTTCATTCAAATTGATTTGGAAATCCGACTCAAACCAAAATAACCCACAACACTTTTCACATTTCTTTAACACTTCCAAAAATTCATTAAACAATTTTATAAAACCAATCCAATATATTAAAAATCTCATAACAGCCCACTCATTTGTTACATAACACCCCTTTTACCTTCAAAATCATTTTATCATTAAACTTACACGAAAGAACCCACAAACAAGTTTCGCTCCAACATCACAATTTACTAAAACATTACAGAAATTTAAAAAACATTCTAAAAATATTTGAAATATTAAAACATCACTTAACCATTCAAAACACTATAATACGTGAACACATATACCAAACAGTACATATTCACCCTTTCCCCACTTTGTTTAACCAACTAAAACATTTACAATTTTCATAAAAAGAACCCAAGTGGTGCAAATATCTCTTGCATAAAAAACTCATTTCAAAAACCTATTTTTAAGCAAAAATCACACCAATATATTACCAAAACAGAATTGGCATCCCAATCAACATGTAATAATCCACTTTCAAATGTTATATAATCACCTTGAACAATATCACAAAAGATACCCATGAGAACACACAAATCCATAAAACACTTTCAAAGAGTATAACAAGGTTACACACATAAAACCCATTAAAAGACCCTCATTTTAGGCCCACATGACACTATATTATTACCCAACCAAAATTGGTAGCCCCGTTCAACAACTAATAAATCACTTCCACGTTTTACAAAACTACTACAAGAGATAACTCAAGAAATACATTTGAAAAATACATACTTCAAACAAAAATGTAACTTTAATACCAAATGCTTTACTATTACTACCAAAAATAGTTTTCGCATAATAAACAGCATATAAGGAATATGAAAAATTATTTAATCAATCAAACTAACTCATCATTAAATGGTTACCCACGGAATCACCTACCGAATGTGTCGAAATCCCTCAAATATTGGGGCGGAACATCAACCACACGACCACCGCACCTCAATGAAGTTAAAAGAAACCTAAAACCTCAATATTTCACCCAAAATACAGTAATTTAGAACCTAGGCACGAACTCTAACTTCTGGAATTTTTATAATTCAAGAATTAGGGAAGAAACCCTAAGCAATTTGAAAGAGGAAAGAAATAAACTCACCTACTTGAAGTATCCTGAATTAATCACTCCAAAAACATTAGTTTCTGAAATTTAAAACAGCCAAAATTCAGGGATTGTTTGAACAAGATTTATTAGGTAATTTTGGAACTATAATGGAGGGAAAAGAGTAATACTTGAGAGAGTTAAGAAGGGATGAAGTTACCTCTTCAATTCTGGCCGATTTGAGACACCCTATGAAGATCAGCCCTAATTCGCGATTTCAAAGAGCTCGAAGGAGGGGGGAAAGGAAATGGGAGTGCGCCTGGGTTTCTTAGGGTCGAGGGGGAGGTAGAATCACCAAAAAAACGAAAATATTGAAGGAGATATAAAAAAATTAAAAAATATTTTTAATGCAGGAAATGGGTCTTCGGGCAGGCCTAATATCTTAAATAAAAACTCATATCCACCATGATTATGGATTTATAAAGGCTACAAATTTATATTTTGGTGTTAATAGGTCAGAGGAGACCATTTAGGAATTGGAATGAGGGAAAAATATTAAAAAATGAAAAAGTTATAATGGAAACAAAATTTATTTTTAAATCTGGAATTGGGCTCACGGTTTGGCCCAATTCATGAAAACTCATCTATTTCTCCATAAAACCTTTGGAAACCATCCAAAACAAAGAATAAAAGGAAAATAAATGAAATTTACCTTCAAAATAATTCATGTATGTGACACTAAAGTTGTGGTGTAAAATATATATAATCATACATTTTTTTTCTCAGTTATTTTGGTTTTGATCGACTTGGGTTATTAAGGTTTGTACTATTCAAATTTATTTACTTTTGATTACAAATATTTTTTATCCAAATTGAACTTCATGTGAATTTTCAATATATATTGGTTAATATTTTCTTTTAGTTTCATTTTCTAAAATTGAATTAAATTTTATTAGAACCTATAAAACTAAAAAACTGAAACAATTAAATTATAAAAAAAATAAGATGAATTGAATTGGACATATTAAACTAATTTATATGAAAATTAAAACTAATTAAAATAATGACTTAACTAAACAAATATAAAAATTAAATAACCTAAAATATGAACCAAATGACCTAAGATAAATAAAATTGGACAAATAACCTAATCAATTAACAAAAATGAACCAAATAACCAAACTAAAATTGAATTGGATCGAATTGAAAATAGAATAAAACTATATCATACCCATACTAAACATGATAATTTAAATGTATTGATTTTTATATGAAATTTATTTTATGTTTTGATATTCTTCCCACTAAATATAAAATTATTTTGTTATATCACTATATATCCTTTATTTGGTTTGAAAATTTGTATTCCTTAATTAAGTTAGGTCTCATATTCTTTAGTATTTCACTTACACATTAGTTATGTATTTCTAATCAATACCATATTTTTTTCAAATTTAGGAAATGAAAAACATTTAGGAGATATAAAGAAAAATTATAACATACAATGATATCTAAATGAGAGAGATAGGAATCCATACTTTGGTGCTTGTTGTGAGTATTTTATTTCAAATATATATATATCAATAACATATAATTTCATGTGATTAATTTTGTTTTTAACTTTTAATCAAGATCCACCACCTAGGTGATAGTTATTCTCCGACCAACCTAGTGGTACTAGTGCTCTGGTAGATGATACAAGTGGGTTGTACTAGAGCTATGGACTCCACTCAGCGTACCTGATCACACCTTATCCCTTCCCCTGACATACCATATAGAACACATTATGATCTTGTAGTGTCGTTAGAGACACCCAAGATATTTAGGTCACCTATGTTTTCTCCACTATTTTAATCTGAGCCTCCTCACCTCTCTTTCCCTTATCTAATTGTAGATCCTACTCCCCATCCATATTATGCATTTCCACGTACATCTATGCCATATTATTTTCCTTCTACTTACTTCTCCTCAAGATTATACATTCATGCACCTTCAACTTCTGCTCTAACACATTCTAAGACTCCAGAGAATACATTGGGTCCCACTCCATCTATATAGGTTGATGTTCCTTCAAAGTCTAGGGATCAAGCAGCACCCACTGATCAGACTACTCAGGAATATTTATAGAATCCTAGTAAATATTTTGGCCATAATTAATTTTTATTATAATACGTATTGATATAATATTTGTTTTTTTCTTTAACAGGTGTATCTTCCACTAGGAAACATGGACATACATGAATTCATGTAGTGTGGAACCACCGTACACAGCTGATGGTGGAGTACAACTAGGATAATAAAATGATTGGAAAAATAGGGTGAGAACGTAGGATTTTTATGGTAATGATTTCCAAGTACTCTGACATCATTATTATCAATCCATTATCCTGAAGACACCTTAAAAATTAAGTAAAGTATAATACTTGGGCACAAATGTGGGTTAAAAAATTCATTGGATTAAATGTTACATTATTATTGTATTTATATGAATTAATATTTTGGTTTCAGCTTTGTTTTAATTTTTCCAATGGGGAGGCTATGAGGACAGCATGACTCGTAGAATTATGTGAGTTTTAGAGAGAATATAAACATGAGTTGTATAGTGGTTGGAATTATAGAATTGGTATGGATATAGAGGCCACACCTATCATGAATGAGTTTCCAGTAGCATATTATTAGAAAATGATTACTTTTTAGATGAGAATAGATTTCAAGGTATTAATCAAATTTGTTGTTTTTGAATGAAACTTAACATGATTTGAATTAATAATTAGTTTTTTATTATAGAAAAAAATTAGGAAGCTTCAGGAAGAAATAAAAAAATAATGATTCTATAAAATACCTCCACACTTTAGGGTGGACTACAATGTCACACAATGAGAGGAAGAAGGTACGACACTTGTTTATAATTTTTATATTTAAATAAATTATGGATATAAAATTTCTTCAATTATACATAATTTTTTATTTATTAAATCATAGTTCTTTATAACATAGTAATAAGATCTAGAATAGGGCACTAATTGATGAAAAAATTAAATATGTGAATAACCTCCTTCTCCCCCCCCCCCCCCTCCAACACACACACACAAACACCTAAGGGTGTCATCATCTACTTATAATATGTTTTGGGAATGTGTTCCCAAATATGGTATCATATATTAAAGGTTCTTAATTGGATTCCAATCTATCAAATATATTTATGAATATTATGGAACATATGGATTTTGATTTCAAGACTCCTATGTTTTATGGTGTTAACTTTGAATATTATAAATTTTAGATTCTTGATTATCTAAAATATTGTATAGATGGTTTTATGGAGTATATTCATCGTGATGTTGATCTGAAAAATCACAAATAGGGGGTTATGATGAAAATTTCATGAATATTTTGGTTGGTGTTTTGACTAAAAAGGTATTTAAGAATGATCATTATTTTTCTATAACTTTAGATACATGTTAGAATTTAATATATATCTATAGAGAACCCATGTTAAATTAACATGAAATTAATACTTTTTAACTATTAAAGAAGATGATGTGATTCCTTTATTAAGTCTTGAAAGTAAATATATCAAAGAAAAATACCTATTGTCTACAGGAAAAATGAAGAAAATAATAAGAATAAGGTTTTCAATAAAAAGGGTAATCCAAAAGAGGTGAATAAATTTTATATTCTTGATACATTTAAAACTGAAACTCATTTGGTCATTTATTTAAAATTTAAGATTTCATAATCTACCTCAGTGATTAAAATAGATTATGTGATTGTTGAAGAAGAATAAGTAACAGCAACATCGAGTTTTCAATTTGGATAATGTTCTTGCAACAATCAGGAGGAGCTTCAATCCTTAAGAAAAAATGTTCAGTATCAAAAAATTAAAATGAAAGAAGGTTTTTTTTATATTAGAATTATCTTCAAAGAATAAAATTATATATAAATAATATTTTACCTTGAAATAATCCATTGAAAGGTTAAATACAAAGTTGATGGAAAAAATTAATTTATTAGGAGAAATATTTCCTAAAATGGAAGAAAAATGGATAAGGAAAATGTACATAAAGTTAATGTGATCTATCTCAAGAAATATATTGAAGAGTAAATGAAATATAGAAAAGTAGATAATTTGGGAATATAGAAAATTATAGAATCTAGTAAATATAATGCAAGGCATGATGAATCTATAAATTCTTATTGAAATAAAGATAGATGACATATATTAATCTATAAAATCTAGTGGTAGTATCCAGGTCTATAAAATAAAACAATAAGCTTCAAGAAGATAAATTTCATACTCATAAGAATATTTCATTATTTCAAAGTGGTGAAAATATTTTCTAAAAATGGTATCTAATAGGATCAAATAAAAGTGAAATCATACCTTAAATGAGTAGTAGGATAACTCCAATATGATGGATTAACAGTTGCATACAAAGATGAATTTTTTAATTTTTTATCTTTTTATTAATTTTGGTATCATTTTTTTCTAGGATACTTTATACTTTTAAAGGTAACCATATTTGTATAAAAAATCTAGTTTCTTTTTGAATTATTCCACAATATGATATTATTATTTAAAATTCTATTTTAAACTAGAAATCATGGTAAAGTGAATGTGTTTCTATGAAATTTTATCCCTTCACCTATTGGGTGGGTTGTAGGTTGACTAAATTCATTAAATTGAATTCTTAAATTCATTTTTCCTTTACATCCATCTTTATTTTATACATTTCTATTGAAGTTTGGATTACTAGAGAAATATTCTGAGTGCCTTTGAGCATTCCAAACCTTTAACCTAATTATTTATGGGTTGTGTAAACACCACTCTCTATCTCTCCCTATCATTATACCTATACATCACATCATAGTTAGTTGGTGGATTCATCCAGTGGTATGTGAATGTGATTCTTCCATTTAAATTCAGTAATGTATATTTTAATCATGTATTTCTTGTCTTAGTTTATCCCTTATTATGAGTCTTAGTCATAGGCCCTTTTATTAAATGCATTCATGTTGTGTTAAACTAATATTTTTATGTCAAATTTAGTGGTCATGTGCTACCATATTATATCGAGTATATCCATTTGATTTTATTTATGAAATCCATTATTAATAACCAATTTTCAATTATGTTTTTTTATATTCAATTTCATTGCTAAGGGAGGTTTTGAATATTTAAGGACGTGTGCCTCGAGCAAAATTATTTTGCTCAAGAAAAAATAAGAAATATTGAAGTGTGGTAAATGAACCAACATAGAAACAGATTGTAAGTTTTAATTTGTTGATTTCAAATTTTAATATCTATTTTGTAACTAAATAGTCCATTTATATTTGTAACAGTGTTCTTTCCAGACCCTTGATGAGTATGAAGCTAAAAACTTTGGGTTAAATGATCACTTAAATTAGGTTTTGGGAGATGAGAACCATGGGAGAGTATGTTGTTAGACAGGGAATAATATTGTCCCAACTAGATATTTTCCCACTTCAGGTGCTATTTATAGTAGTACCAAGTTGAAAAAATCTAATGTGCGGGCAGCATGGACTCAGGCCTAGGTAGAGAAGGTTGAAAAAATGGCCATATAGAAGCATGAATGGAGAAAAAGGGAGAATAATGAATTTATGAAAGTTATGGAAGTCTTATGTCAATCACTTCCTCAAAATACTACCATATCTTATGATACATATATGTTGATGATGTGTACATTATATAGTACACCGGGTAGTGGTCCTAGTGGTGGTTAGGATGATGAAGTTCCTAAAGATGGCGATGGCGATGGCGATGGAGAGGGTGATGGAGAGGATGATGGTGAGGATGATGAAAAGGATGGTGGTGAGGATGATGGTGAGGATGGGGTGAAGATTAGGGTGGGGATGACGGTGAGGATGATGGTGATGATAGTGATGGTGATAAGGGATAAATTGGTCCTTTATATTTTTTACTAATATTTATGAAATTTGATGTTTGATGATTAGTTATAAATTAATATATGTGATTTTTTAATGTGTTTTATCATTGGTTGAATGCATTAATTGGTTTCTTATGTTATCATTATTTGTATATTGGATGGTGATGTTCGTTTGCAGGTAATTAGCCAAGGTGGGGAAATGGTGTGGCTTATAGTGACTATTTGAGCAGATTATGCTCGATGTTAAAGGTTATGTGGGAAAGGTGGGGTGATATAGGTTTGGGAAATAGGGGGTCTATACCAACAGTTTTATAACTGATGGTATAGAGCTATACCAATAGTTTACTTGGAACTATTGGTATAGAGTTATACAAACAGTTTATAACCATTGGTATAGACTTATACCAATGGTTTTAACTATTGGTATAAATATATACTAATGGTTCAAAGTGAACTATTGGTAAATCAAAATTTTATTAATCTTATACCAATGGTTTACTAAAAACATTTGGTATAGTTTTTTCCCAACAGCTATATACCCAACGGTTTGGAGAACCGTTGGTATAGGCTATACCAACGGTTCTCTAGAATATACGAACAGTTTAAAACCATTGGTATTAGAAATATTTATAGAAGTTTAAGTATTATTTATATACTAATATATTTTTATGTTTATGGAATAAACATTACCTACCTTTCACCATTTTCCTTAGAAGAATGGAAACTTTGTCATGCACATGTGTGAACTACCACCTCCATGAATGAAAGGTTTTATTTTTCATCGCCATAATACATAAAAAGTTCAAAAATAATATTTAATTAAATAAAATGTTTTTTATATTTTAATTAAAATTATGAAAAAGATAAACCATTTCCCACCCTTCTCTTGTTCTATGGAAAATGAAAAACATCATTTGTGTGTAAGTACAGACTACCGCCTCCATGAAGTTATGTATTCCATTTTCCATTTCTATAGTATTTTATTATTTATATAACTATCTTAAAATATGATTAACCACCTTAAAAACATATAAATAATATCATTATTCTTCTATAATAATTATATTATTCCAAAAGAATCACTTTCTTAATCATACTCACCCGTCGATTATAGCATGTTCTTGTTTAGGTCGGTTTAACTACATACATGAACAATGATATAAATTTATATCATGTATGACTGTAGAAACATAAATAATGGAATTATTAGATATTAATGATAAAATAATGTATGGATTAATTTTATTTAAGTTTTATGTTAATATTTTACTTGTTATTAATATAACATATTTTACTGGTTAAAAATTTAACGAAATAAGCTCGTCATCGATTCCACCTTCACAGATCATAAATAAAATATTCATGGGATGGATTTATAAATTTATAAATTATTATAAAACACATTTTTAATAACCATTAATCATTTGGTAATGATGAACTAGTATATGGTATAATGAGGATCGATTTCATCATTACAAAACCCATTTGAATATGAAAATAAACTATAAATAACTAATAAATATATAATAAATGATTATAAAAGCAGATTTTAAAATTTAATAAACATTAATATTTTTTTAAATGGTTTATTAAGATAGTTATATTTATTACATATGAAGTTAAATCACTTTCATAGAATCTGATAATGAAGTTAAAGGGATCCTCATCTTAAATTTTGTTCTTTGAGACTTATGTCATATCCACCAATTTTTTAATTTTGTGTAGTGTATATACCTCCCATAGATTTATGTTTATCCTATTTTCATGAAATTTAATGGATTTAATGATCATCACATGTTTTATCATTCATAGTTTTTGATTCAAATGTTACTAAATCTGATAGGGTCTTATTTTCAGTCTCATTCTGAAATCGATATTACTTATGAGTGATAATACATTTGTGGAATTTTTATGCTATTTATATCTAAAACCATTAAAATTTTACTCCATACTAGTTATTCTTGAGATTTATCATTCTCTCTCTCTCAGTTTTATTTCCCTTGGTAAAAAAATTACCTAACGTGACTCTTGAAAGAGAAATTAAAATCACCTCTTCTTTTAGTGAGGAAACTTACTCTGATATGTTTGCATTCATTTTATGGATGTCCTTATACATGATTAAATAATAAATTGTGTTCATTTTATATTATTTTAATTTCGTTATAATGGTTTTAAAAGAATGTTTTAAATTATTTTTTACGTATTCATTTGATGAAAGCATCACTTTTTAACATTTTCTCTGTAAACACATTCTTTCACCGTTATGAGAATTCTTCTTTATGAATATTAATTTTCATATTTAAAAAATGTTTTACAAGTTATTTTGATTCCAAATTATTTTGAAAATAAAATGAAGTATTTTTATATTTTTTTAAAGTAAAATATTTATTTAAAAAAGGGAACTCTTGATTTTTAAAAGGGGATTTTTCAAGGCTCAATTATTAAAGATCATTTTTAAAAGTAAAAGTTTTCACATAAAATTTTTGAAACCTTTATGTATTTTTTTAAGGATTAATTATTGATATTTATTTCCAAATAATTATTTCTAAAATGACTTATATTAATTTCTCAAAAGTGATCTTTTCAAAAGTGACACATGACTTCTTCTTTTTACGATGATGATAATAAATGTTTTATAAATAAACTTTCAAGTTTCACTTCCACTTTCCCTTTTAAATATAAAAGATTTAACTCCAATGGAGTCATTTTTTATGAATATCCTTCTAAATTTCTTCATGAACTACTCATTTTGGGTGATTAAATTTTTGTTATCAACCAATTTACTTTTGATATCATGTTAATTGATACCATTTAGGAATAATATGAAACTCATTTTCTTTCCTTGGGTTTTCATGACATGGTGAATGATTGATATCTTATGGCACACATATGTACGAATGATATTTGGTGGGGTCCTATATATTCATTTAGTTTATTTTTTGAAGTTTTATATATCATGATCCCTAAGAGGTTATATGATTTGTTAACCCAATCCCAAGAGGGTACATGGTTTGTTAGCCCAATCCCAAGAGGGTCCGTGGGTTGTTTGACTAAGTCCACTGCACTATGGGAATTAAGAAGTGGTACCTGGTCAACTATGTTATGTGAATTAGGTAGTGATCTATGATCCAACATATTATGGGAAATAGGTAGTGATTCCTGGTCCACTATTTTATGTTTTTTTTGCCTATTTTTGTGCCACATTTATATGTTTTTCATCATACTCATGTTATGTTTTCTTATATATTATATTATGATAAAATTTTTGATTTATGTCTAATGATCCAAGTTTATTTATGTATGATCTCTTGATTTTATGTTCTTTTACTTTGATTATAACCTCATACCCACATGTTTATCTTATGATCACTTGTGATCATCAATTTTCATATCTTATGTTTACCCTTATTGAGAATTTTAGCTCACCCATCTTTTATATTTCCATTACCTTGGTTATAAATATGAGTATAACTTATAATGAGTCAAGAAAAGAGTCTATTAGGGTTAGATTATGGAGAAATTTTCACACGTATTATAAAATAAGATGCTTATGTAGTTGATCCTCAAAGAAACTAAACCTTTCATTCTTTGGATTGTGTGATTATTGTGAGATGTAATGTTTAACTTGTGGAATTTATGTGAAATAAAGATATTTTTATCTTGGATCACCTCATTTGGTATCAAATACTATACACAAATAATGTGATTTTACATTAGACATGGGAGTGTGGGTTGGGGGTGTCTTAATTAGTATCAAAGTAGGGTTTAGTTGTTTTTGGGAATTATGATGATAAAACTTTAGTAAAACCCTTGGGGATAAGTCTAAGTATAGGAAAACATTCTAAAATTTTGATAAAGTACATAGTTCATGGTTTCATAGAAATAATATCTCTATATAGATACAAAAAATGGATACAAATGCTAACACATATATACTTAGGGGTAATAACCCTGAAAAGGCTTGTTGGGTATTAACTCAATCTTCAATTGGTGTATGAAAAAGATTCATAACTTCATACCTGGGTTGACACTCATGGGAAATATTTTTGGGTAATTCCAATAATCTTCATAAACTATTATAAGGTATTTTAATATATTTTGTTTAGATAACCTAATAAGAAAATTATTCTGTATAACCTAGAGATTCCTAAGTTAGGTTATACATGTCATTTATGAGTTATTCATTCTAATATTATAGTTTTCTTTTTCACATTTGTTAATTTAAGTATTCACATACTTAAAATTTCCTTTATGTAAATTGAAGGCTAAATCACAGAGTAATTTGATTAATAATTGAAGAAATGGAAAATGTGGTTATTCTCCCACTGAGCAGCCAAATGGGATAAAATTTGGTGTTAAAAATATTATGGTCATGATTACCCATCTATCATGAGTTATGATTAACAAAAAAATCATAAAAATATCCATAACTCGCCAAATAACATAATGATGGAGTTTCATGTAAGTTTTAGGGATAAAGACCAAATCAGAATGAATATTAAACTTCTTGCATGCCAAGAATATGGGAAGAAGCACACAGGGTAATGTCTCAAAGGAATAAATAAATGTTTCAAGTGTAGAAGTATTTTACATCAAGCACGTGATTATCAAATATAGATAATGATGTTATACAATACAATGGAAGATATAAAGGTCACAACTAATGATCCACCCACACTATAATTATTTAAATGTAAGGAATTTAGGAATTATAAAAATAAATAAACTAATCTAAGGGTTAACATGGATAATAGGCATCAACAAAATTCCAAACCATGGGAATAAAGAAAATTCTATTCAATCGCTAATACAGAAGTATGCCATAATAATGAAGTAGATATTTATAATTAAGTTATACTTATCCTTCACTTGGGATTTGTATATTTCTTGTTTTATTTTTATTCTAGAAACCCTATTATATCTAGGAAGTTTTATAAGAACATAAAATCACCACCCTGATGATTTGATTATGAAATAAAACTTCTAGTTGAATGACTACCGTATCCAAAGATAAAGTTTATGGGAATGCGCTTTGTGTAAATATTAGATGAATTTGATGAGATTTTGGGAATGGACTGGCTATCTCTAAATAAACATCATGTTAGTTACCAAAATAAGGGTATTTACCAAAAATGATTGAAAAAAACTCAATTTTGTGGATATGGATTTCATGAGAGAAAATGTGATTTTTCTAATCTTTCATAAGACAGTGAGGTTGATATCTCATTAGAATATTTATCTTGAATCATGCATATGTTATAGACATCGTTGGTTTCTTTTCATTCGTAAGTAGTAATTAAAATTTTGAGGATGCATTTTATTTAACAGGGGGAGAATGTAACACTGTAATATTTTGGTATTAATTTCACTTCAAAAAAATTATTTTGATTAGATTGTGATGCATGAAACACCAAAATAAAATGAACTATATCATACCATATTAAAATAATGAAACATAATATAAAACATTAACAATAAAATTATAATAACAATAAAGCATCAAGTAAATAAAAGGTCAATAAAATATTTTATTATAAAAAATATATATTTAAATTTATTGCATTCTATTAATTTTAAAAGATGATTAAATTTTTTTAATACTAATTAATTGAGTAAATTTAATGGTTAGAAGATAATTAATTAATGAAAAGTGATTAAAAAATTCAAATAACTATTTTTAAAGTAATGTGTATCTTACAAAATAAATTAAATTAATTACTTTTAAAATATAATTATGATAATATGATAAACTAATATATTTAAAAACATTTAATTAGAACTAATAAGAAATAATATTAAGAACATTTAAAGTTTAAAATTTTATTTTTCTATAAAAATATCTTTCTTTACATTTTTTATTTTCATTTAAAAGAAAATTTTATAAATTTTATAATTTGAATTTGATGAAATGAAATTAATTTTTAAATTAAAATATATCAAAATTATCTTAGGTTTAATTTTTATGATTTTTCTAAAATAGTTTATTTTTACATGGATAGTGAAAAATATAGTCTATAAATATATCATTGGTTTTATAAAATTATCATAAAGTAAGTATAAATTTAAAAACTATAAAAAAAATAATTACCAAAAATTTATTTAAAATGATTCAATTAAAAATACCCTGTTGAATTTAAAAAACCATGTTTAACATTTTGAAACTTAAGTAATGTTTTTAATAAAACTAGTTTTAGACTGTTTATTTTAATTAAGTATCCATATGGTGGAACTAGGTTTTGGATTTATTTTAAAGACACATAAATATTATATTTTCAATATTAAACCAACCAATTTCATGTAAATTAATAAAATTGATAGTTTAATCCTAAATGTAATTTTTATGCGTAAAAGTTCATTTTCTTTAAAAATATTTTTACACGTTATGTGCACTAAAATAGAAATTAATTTTTCTCACCCAAATAAATTTTATTTGATAAAATAGAATTAATATTTTGAATCAATAGATCAATATTATGTAACTGGTTCTATTTTATTTTTAGGTATATAAAAATAAATTACCAAAGTAAAAATTAGTTATCCCGGGGAAAACAAAAAATTGTAAAAGTGTAAAATCCAAGGGTAAAGGACTTAAAACGTGTTAAAAACTTGTATTAAAATTAATGTTTGAGGTATATCTTGATAAAAATTACCTAGAATCTATTATTTTCTACTTTTGAATCCAATTTGCATATAAATTATGTGTTCCTTTTATATTAAGAGGTTGTATTTACAAAAATTTCATTTCCTCCACTTATAAATGGGGCCTTCCTCCACCTCTTCAGGGACACTCTAAAAGTTAAACTTCCACTTGAAAACCTTCATATTTAATTTAAAATAGAATTATATTCCACTTAATTAATAATCTTTTCATAATAAATAATCCTAATTCTTCTATTTCTAATAAGCACTTGAAGAGAAAGTTTAATTTCTCAACATAATTACTAATCACTCTCTCATATTTTTCCTTATCTATCTTTCCCCTAAAAATATATATTAACCATTAAAACATGATTAAATAAAAATTGATTATATTTTGATATTATTTTTTATTATTGAATAAGAATTACCTATATTTCACCCTTTTTCCTTATAAGAATGAAAACGTTTTCATGTGTACGTGTGGACTACCGTCTCCATTAACGACGTGTTTTAATTTTCATCACTGCATTACATGGAAGTTTTGAAAATAGTATTTAATAAAATAATTTTTTATTTATATCATGATTAATATTTTATAAAGTATAAACCATTTACTATCATTCTCCCATTTTATGTAAAATGAAAACATCATATGTGTGTATGTGCGGACCATCGCCTCCATGAAGTGACGTATTTAATTTTATATATCTCTAGTATTTTATTATTCATATAGATCTATTAAAATATGATTAAACACATTAAAAATTACTGAAATAATATTTTCACAAATATTATACATAAATGAGAAAATAATGTTTAGTTTAAGGTTCTATAAGTTTTATATTAATATTTTACTTGTTATTAATATTACATCTTTCACTCATTAAAAAATTACTGAAATAAGCTTGTCACTAATTCCACCTACACGAATCACAAATAAAACATTAATGGAATGAATTTAGAACTTTACAAATTTTTATAAAACATATATTTCAATTAAATTTAATGATATAGGAATTATTAACTTGTATCTAAGATAATATGAATTTATATCACCGTTACAAAATTTGTTCGAAGTAAAAAAAATTACAAACATATGATGAAGAAAATAAACTATAACTAATTAATAAATGTATAATAAATTATTATAATTAAATAACATCAAAGATAATAGATATGAATATGTTTTTTAAATGTGTTATTAAGATACTTATTTTTATTATATATTAGGTTAAATCGCATTTTTGGAATCTGAAAATTAAGGTAAGGGGATCCTCATCTCAATTTTCATTCTTTGAGACATATGCCATATACACCACTTATTTAATTTTTTGTGGTGTTTATACTTCCAATTTATATCTTTTTATAATTATTTTCATGAAATTTAAGGTATTTATGGATCTATATAATTATCTATATTTTGTATGTTTTGATTCAAAGGTTACCAAAGCTAAAAGCGTCGTATTTATAGTTTCATTCTGAAATCGAGAATGCTTATGAGTGATAATCCATCTAGGGAATTTGTATGTTATTTGTATATAAACCCCAAAAAAATTATTATTACTTAGTTATTATTTAGGTTTTAAATTATCTCTCTCAATTTCATTTCCCTTGAAAATAATTTACCTGATGTGACTCTTGAAAGTGAAATTGAACCCACATCTTCTTTTCGGTCGAGAATCTTACTCCTCTATGTCCACATTCATTTTATGGATGTACTTATCCATGATTAAATAATATATTAAGGTAATTTTATACTGTTTTAAATTATTTATAATAGTTTTAAAATAATTTTTTAACATTTTTCACATGTATCATTTTGACAAAAGCATTCTTTTTAACACTTTCTGTGGGAACACATTCTTTCACAGTTATGATATTTCTTCTTTATGAAGCTTCATTTTCATGTTTTAAAAAGGTTTTCCAAATTATTTTTATTCTTAATGATTTTAAAAAAAATATTGATATATTTTTCATAAATAATATTTTATTAAATAAATAAATTCTTGATTTTTGAAAGGGAATTTTATAAGCCTCTATTATTGAAGATTCTTTTTAAAAGTAAAAGTTTTCGAAAAAAAATAGCCTCATATTTTTTAAACATTTGTGTATTTTTTAATGATTAATTATTTATATTTATTTCCAAATAATGATTTTTAAAATACCTTCTTTTAATTTCTCAAAAAGTGATCTTTTTTATAGTGATTCATAGCTTCTTATTTTCATGATAATGTTAAGAAATGTTTTCTAAAGACACTTTTAAGTTTCACTTCCATTTTAATCTTTAACTCTAAATGATTTATAAATTTTGGAGTAATATTTTATGAATCACATTATATATAAATTTATGAAATAATCATTTTTGGTGATTGAATTGTTTGTATCAACTACTCTAATTTTGATATCATGTTGCGTGATACAATTTAAAAATAATATAAAACCCATTTTTTCCATTGGATTTCATAACATGTTGAATGGTTGATATCTTATGGAACATGTGTGTATGTATTTTGAAATCTAATTTCATATATCACCCTCCAATGTAATGGTTTAAGTTTTATATATCAGGAGATCAAAGAGGGTACATGAATTGTTATCTCAAGCACAAGAGGGTACATGAGTTGTTAGCTTAGGACCAAGAGGATATAGTGGTTATTATCCCAATCCCACTATATTATGGGGATCAGGAATTGATACCCACTCCACTATGTTATTGTAATCAAGTAATGATGTCAAATACACCATGTTATGAGAAAAATATAGTGATTTTTACTCCACTATTGTATGATTTCTATGTCTATGTTTGTGCAATATTCATATATTTTCCATCATACTAATGTTATGTTGGATTATGTATCGTGTTATGATTGGGTCCTTGATTTATGTATTATAATACATGTTTATTTGGGTATTATTTCCAAATTTTATGTTCTTTTACTTTTATTATGTTCTTATACTCACATTATTATTGTAAAACATCATGTGCACAGATGGGTTGAAATATTCTAGAGGGAGATTGATTTTCCAATTAGTGTAAAGGTTGGATTTTGAAATATGCATCAAAATTGATTTTTGGGGGTTTGGATATCTCAAATGGGACTTTTTGGACATAGAATAGAGTTTGAATGGTGGCTAGATTGTTTAGGGAATCACCATAAGGATTCCAAGATAATCGGGCTACAGTATATAGCCACTGATACACACTACAAGTTCCACCAGCTAGTTAATGGGGTTAAAAGGAGATAAAATTACCATCCCCCCCCCACCGATATTTTAAGGGGACTTCCCCTTCCTCCACCTCTCTTTTCTTACATGGCTAAGAGCTCCCCTCCCCTTCCTCTTCCTCTTCTCTCTTGATCAAGGGGTGGTCTTTAGGGGTGTTTTAAATAATTATAAGGTACAAGTCCACCTATTCTAGTCTCCATTGGTTGTATCCTCATCTTATTATATATTTATTCTTCTCTTGGACATGGTTTCAATTCTGATTCCATCGTATCTTTTTGGAATCAGCTATTTGAGTTGGGTCTTTGGTTCTTCCTAGTAAGGGGGCATCCTGGGAGGTTGTCCAGGTACTGTCGTTCATCGAATTATTGAGGGTACACCATATCACCTAATTTATTAATATTTTAACTAAATTTTAAATTTAATTAATTATGTAATTGATGGTATGTATTGGTTTTTTTATCATTTTAAGTTCAGGGGAACTCCATGGGTTGTTGGCATGTGTTTGGTCATGGTTCTAGCATAATGAGGCCTCCAGTGAGTTTTTTTGTGATTATTCCCTTTAGAATTAATTTGATAAATTAATTCTAGATGTTTGTTTTGATCATTTGAGTTTTATTTGAATGGTTTAGGAACCTAGGTGGGTTATGGTAGCTGGTTTTCCTGAGGTAGATCTTAGGTGGGCCTTGACACCTATTGTCGACCCCATAGAGTTAAATGAGAAAGATTTAAAGTTGATGTAGTTGGTACCTATAATTAACATATAGTCTTTCTTTTTTATAGTTCATATGTTTTGTGGTCTCACAGGTTTATCCAGGTGATAAAATCATAAATTAATTAAATGGATTAAAATAAAAAATATGATTTGAGTCTATGATTGTGAAATGATAATTCACAATCATCAGTTATTGTAATTGGGTTTCTAAATATTGGGCATGGGATAGAATCGCCTATTTTGGGGTAAGTTTTTTTTTAAGTAATGGTTTTATATTTCTAGGGAAATGGTTTTATGAAATGGGGTTTGAAGATTTTTTTTTTTTGAAATTGGTAAATTATTAGGTTTTGAAAATAAAAATTAGGAAATGATAATAAAAAAATTGTTTTCTTTAAATTAAAATGAGTTTATATTTGATGGAACATAATGGTAATTAGAATTGGTTTTTAAATTTGGAATGGTAAAATGTATTTTAGTAATGGTTCTTTGGATTGTTTAGGTTAAGGGATCTTGGAAAAAAATTAAATAATAACGTTAATTGAATTTTTATGCGTGGTCTGTTTATTTTACATTATGGTACTATTACTATGTATATGATACTTGGTTTCACTAATGGTTAAACCTAAGGAGAATGATGCCCCCAATTGGGAGCTAATATTTATAGATAACCCCAAGTGAACACATACCCTCGATGGGGAACTAGTTATGGTTAAATTAGGGTGAAAACTTGGGGGAATCTTGTGATGGTTAAGCCTAGGGTGAACGTTACCCCTATGTGGACGCAGGGCTCTGGGGATGGGAATATTTCCCCTAGATGTCAGTTTGGACTAGAGATGGTTATATTTCCCTTGGTTGGGAGTATAAATTTAGAACATTCATTGATACATTATCAAAGACACCCTGACACTGGCTGAGTCAGGTATTTACCATTTCTAGGGTGAACCTGGACCCTGAATTCATTATTTTTTTACATTTTCAATTTTGAGTGTTTTTATCTGATAGCTTTGTAACTTGTTTACTGTGAACACAACCAAATGAACTTTTATTCATACTATTTATGTCTAGGGACACTATTGGTGGTGTCCTACTGAATTGTACTCATATCCTTCTTGGGTGGACATGGAACTTGGGTACTCGAGCAGCCCTCACTTGATGCAAGTTCAGGTTGGGCTGAGGCCCAAGGTTTTCATGGTCAATCTGCAGTAGCTCGAATGGGATTGGTGTTCAAGATGAGATGAGGATTAGGGATTTAGGGTATTCTCTAATGATTTTATTTTATTTTTATCTTTTTACTTCATTTTTTATTTTTATATATATTGAATTTTCCTAGTGGGTGATCGGTCTGTATGCTTGTATGTCAGTATTTCTTTTATTATATAATATTAAGTCATTTATTTTATGTATTTCACACTCTGATGTATTTTTTTTTATTTTTGGGTATGTTTTGATTATTTATATATGATTTTGTACTCTGATATAGGGCATGTATCCTCCCAATGGTACCTTATTATACCTCCACTACTAGTCGGAAACTTCTGGCATTGAGGAAGTTGCACTTGACGTCACATAGCATTTCAGTATGAGAATTGTTCTCATAGTGAGTTAGTTCATGATGATAAAAAGTGATATTATATCTTGATTTACTTTGTATTACAGTTTGGGGACTTGGTATCTAGGAGATATATGAATGTTTCAGAGCCTATGATGGATGTTTGGTTGGTGTTTTATGAACACATGTTTTAATAGGATGTCCAGGTTTTCTGGGGTTTGGGATTGTTGTTCTTGGTCTGTTTTGTTATAGTTATATGTTATTTATACCTTGAGTGGGTCACATATATTTGTGATTATTTATGTTTTATATGGGATATTTGTCTCTTGTCTCATTGGAAATAATATGGTTATAGGATTTTACTCTTGTCCAGTAGAGGCAATACATGTTGCATACATCATGCTTAGGAACATAGGATTTGTATGACATGTTTGCCTACCTATGTGTGATTTTTATCACTGGCGGTTGAGTCTTGTATATTTAAAGTTTCAAAAACTTCTCAAATGGTGTTTTCCTATATCATTACTTAGTGGAATTATACCCAGTTGGTCCAAATTGCATGTATATATTTTATTATGGTGGTAGGTCATGTGGATCTAAGATGAGGTGCTTGGTGATTATGTAATATACTATGTTCATGGGAGGTGAAATGACTCTAGTAGGTCAATAAAGGCATATGGTACCTTAGTAATAAATCCCCTTGTGGGTTTTTTTCATCTTAGTTTGGTTATTTAAAGTGTAAACAGTAACATATATAGTGTTTTTTATATATCTTGGAATGGTACTCTACTTAACTAAGTTGATGGATGTGTTTCCCTTGGTATGGGTCATCTAGGTAGGAATGGTTATATGGGTAGGCCCTAAAAAATTTGTATGCTCAATGAGCGGTGAGTGTGATTTGTGTGGTGTTAAGTACGCTAATAGATTTTTGGGGGTGGTGACCCTCATCTCAAGTGAATCATGGATGGTGTTGTGGATGGGTAGTCATGAGATGGAATTACATGACAAGTTATATTTTGGGTTGGCACTTAGAAGTGAGTGGGTTTTTCTATGTTCAACCATTATATTCAATGATGGATGGTACATAGACCATAATGTCCAATTGTTGAACTAGTGATGCAATTAAAAGTTCATGCTTATGGTGGGGAGTGTGATGTCAGTCATAGGTGGTACAACCCTCTGGCTCTAAGGTTCATCGTAGTGTGGAATCATTAAATGGCCATTATGTCTTTGGATGCTATAGGATAAATAATCTGACCATAACTAGATTGATCAAGAAATGCTAGGTAGGAATAGATATGTAATGGGTGCAGTTTGAGTGTTGAATTTAGGTTCAGGATGGTTTCAAAATGATTTGAGCGTGATTAGCTCGTGAATGCATCGATGTTTGTGGAAGGGCAAGATGACAGTTTTGGTTGATTGGGAATTTATCCATATAATCACACCGAATGTTAGACTGGTATTCCATGGGTTGTACCAAAATGATCTTGAGTTTCCTCTGAGGTTTAAGGAATTAGGATTAGGTAAAGATACGATGTATCAATGGTGGAAGCTGGTCATTTTTTAGAAGAAGATATCTGATGGAGGTCTAACCAGTTGTTACTATATAATGAGATATTGTGGGATAAGTACCACATTAGGCACTTCATTTAAAATTTGATGGGTGTGTTTCAAGCATTATACAGGGATTTTCAAAGATAATATAGCATGATCATGTTGCGAGT
This sequence comes from Viscum album, assembly GCA_963277665.1. Taxonomy (NCBI): domain Eukaryota; kingdom Viridiplantae; phylum Streptophyta; class Magnoliopsida; order Santalales; family Viscaceae; genus Viscum; species Viscum album. Next base: position 223,181,950 of record OY728147.1, read on the forward strand.
GGATGGAAGGTACACATCCATATCAGATTTGGTTTTGTAAACGATAATGAGCATCGGTGCTAAGTATTGGACTTGTGTAGGTTCAGGGGCGGTAAATTGGGGAACATGTCGAGTAAGTCAGTGTACAACCAAGGGAATGTTTAATAATAATTTTTAGTAGTATAAGCATTGTGGTATCATAATTGGATTTAGTAATCCAAATTCTATGGTGGGGAGTATTATAGATCGATTGGTCGTTTGAATGACAACACAAGAGTGTATTAGTGAGAATGGGCATAGACAAGCACTACCTTGATGTTTTATGAGAATGATGGGTGTTAGATCGAGTTTCAATGGATGAATCACCTTGGTTTAATGATGTTCTTGAGGAGCATGTAAGTCGTATGAGGTTAGATCATGATTGTTGGGATAGGATTCAACTACCTAGGTAGGTTGGATCTGATTTTGAAATCTCGATGGGGATTCTTGAGGATAAGAAGATTTATAGTGGAGAGGATATAAAACCTTGTGTGTATGGATAGGATAAAATTTTCCATAGGGATCTTGAGTTTCCAATTAATGGATGTTCTAGATTTTTAATCGAGCTTCGAACTTGATTTCTAGAGGTTCTTACACCTTAAGAATTTGTTTTTGGACATGGAACAGAGGTCGAATTGTGGTTGGAGGGTTCAGGGAAGCACCTGAGGGATTCTAGGCTAATCGGGATGTAGTCTATATTCACCAATTAGTCGTTGGCCTGGTGTCGCAGAAGGTACCATCAACTATATGATGGGATTAAAAGAGGATCAAATTGCCATTTTTCCATCCTCCGCCTCTTGTCTTGTTCATGTGACCAGGAGCTTCCCTCCCCTTCCTCTCCCTTTTGTCCCTTGATCAAGGGGTGGTCTTCATGGGATTTTTCTAGTGTTTAAGGTATCAATCCACCTCTATTAGTCCCTATTGGTTCTCTACTCCTCTTGTTATAAATTTATTCTTCTCCTGTATAGGTTTTTTATTACAGTTTCATCATATCTTAGTGTAAACGGCCATTTGAGTTGGGGAATTGGTTCTTCCTAGCAAGAGAAGGTCATGGGAGGTTACCTAGATACCGTTATTCATCGAATTTTCAAGGGTATGTCATGAAACCTAATTTATTAAGGATTTTCCTCAATTTTAAATGAAATTTATTATGGAATAAGGAAAACGCATTGGGTATTTTTCTTAGGTTAAGGTCGAAGGCACGCCACTAGTCATTGGCATGCATTTGATCATGGTTTTGACATGATATGTCCACTGATGTTTTTTTAATGGATATGATATTTGTAATTAATTTTATAAATTAATTCTAAATATATTTTTTTGAATATTTGTGGTTTCTTGGCATATTATATGACCCTAGGTGGCTGGTAGTGGCTGGATAGCTTGAGATGGAGCTTGGGTGGGCCTTTATAGCTGATGTCGGCCCCTTAGAGTTAAATGGGAAAGCTTTAAAGTTAAGTTAGGTGGTTCCTATGATTAACCCATAGTCTTTGTTTTTTTATAGTGCATATTTTGGGTGGTCTTATTAGTTTATTTGGGTGATGACCATTGAAATTAATTAAATGGATTAAAATAAAAATTATGTTCTGAGTTGATGATTGTGAAATGATAATTTGCAATCATTGCAAATTTGAAATAGGTTTTTAAATAATGGTTTCGGATGGAAACACTCCTTTTTGGGGGTGGTGTTGATTTTATGGTAATGGTTTTGGATTTATGGGGAAATGGTTTTTTGAAATGGGGCTTCAAGGTGTTTTTTTTAATTGATAAATTTTTAGGATTTGAAAATGAAAATGAGGAAACAAAAAAATGGTTTTGTTTTCTTTAAATGGAAATGATTTTGTTTTTGATGGCATACATTGATATTTAGAATTGGTTTTGAAATTTGGAATGGGAAATGGTATTTTAGAAATGGTTATTTATATTGGTTAGGCTAAGGGATCTTAGAAATATTTTTTTTAAATAAGAATGTTAATTGAATATGTATTCCTGATCTATTTATTTTATATTATGGCATTGTTACTATGTGTATGTTTCTTGGTTTCATTGATGATTAAACCTGGGGCGAGTGATACCCTTATGTGGATGCTGGTATTTATAGTTAACCAAGGGAAAACACCCCCCCCCCTCCCTAGAGAATGATGGTTATGGATAACCTAAGGTGAACAAAATCTTGGGGGATGCTTATAATGTTTAATCTTAGGGTAAACATTTTCCCTAGGTGGACGCAGGGATATGGGGATGCGTATATTTTTTCAGATGCTAGTTTAGACTAGGGATGAGTATATTTACCCTATTCGGGATTGGTATGGTTGTTGTGATCATCGCGGCATTCTCAAAGACACCCTAAAACTGGCCAAGGTATATACCATTACCAGGGTGAACCTGGCCCCCGAATTTGGCATTTGTTTACATTTTTAGTTTTGAGTGTTTTTATTTGATAGATTTATAATTATTGTACTCTAATCACATCTACATGCACTTTTATTCATACTTATTGTGTTTAGGGACACTGTTGGTGGTGTCCTACTGAGTTGTATGTTTATATTTTCAATTTTGAGTGTTTTTATTTGAGAATTATGTAACTGCTTTACCGTGAGAACATCTATATGAACTTTTATTCAAAATGGTTATGTTTGGGGACATTTTTTGTGGTGATCTATTGATTTTTACTCACACCCTGTTCAGGTGTCTATGAAACCTGGGTACTTAAGAAACGCTCACTTGATGTTGGTTTAGGTTTAGCTGATGCTCTGGGTTTTCATGGTCAAGATGGAGTATCTCGGATGGTATTAGTGTTCTAGAGGAGGTGAATACTGTTGATGTAGGGGGATATGATGATTTTATTTTGGTTTTTGTTTTTTCCTTTCTTTTGTATCTATGTGTGTGTGTGTGTGATTGGTTCAGTGGGTGATCGGTCTGTATGCTTGTATGCTAGTATTTTTTTTATATTCAGTCTTTTATTTTATTTATTGCACACTATAATAGAATGTTGTATTATTGGGTATGTTTTGGTTATTTATATATGATTGTATACTTTAATACATTGGTTATAACCTCCCTAATGTACCTTCTTAGACCCCTCACTGCTAGAAGGTAGCCTCTAGCATTCGGGGAGGTGTGTCTGAGTTTACATAGAATTCCAGTATGGTAACTATTCTTAGAGTGATCCAATCCAAGATGCTACACTTATCATATATTAACTTATGATCATAAATTTTCATCTCTTATGCTTACCCTTATTGAGCATATGATATCATCCATATTTTATGTTTTCATTACCCAGGTTATGCATATGGGTATAACTTATAAGGAGTTTATAAAAGGGTCTAGTGTGGTTCAATTATGGATAAATGTTCACGAGTTTTATAAAATAAGTTTCTTATACAGTTGGTCCACAAATACACTAAACCTTTAATTCTTTGGATCATGCTATTATTATGATATACAATGTTTAACTTATAGAATTAATGTAAAATCTAGATTTTTTTAGCTTGGATTACCATAGTTAGTATCAAAGCCTATACATAAAGAGTGTATTTTTATCACTAGACTCGGGATTGCAGGTTATAGGTGCCTCAATAAGAGTAATATGCAAATGTGATGAATATTGAAATTTATTCCACAAAAATAATATTAGAAATCAGACAGAAAATTATACAATGATAATATGAGAAAATTTGAAAAAGAATAAACATAAAAAAACCCTAATAGATAAATATATGATGATAAATTATATAAGAAATATAAAAAAAGAAACCATACACAATGAAAATAATATGTGGAGGTTAAAATTCCAACATTAAAAAATTAACCCTACATAGCAAAAGAGATTAGAGGTCAATTTGACGAGAGAAGATCATCGAAAACTTGAAATTGGTAGGTGCGAGATGATTATCAAGGTGGGGAATAGAGATGGGAGACTTCAATGGCTAGAGTGATGGAGTGATAGGGGAAAGAAAAACTTAAGGAAGATGGGGTGGTAGATGTGGATTGATAGGTATCAAGGTTGGATGTGGAGTTGGAATTAAATGAAGAATCAAGGAGAAGTATGGGGAAAACGAAGGTAGTTCATTGAAAATGAGAGGAATGGATAGGTGGAAATTAGGAGAATCACATGATGACATGTGTAAGGGATATATAAAGACTAGATTCTTGCATTTATGTATAAAAATTATGTTGTCTAATTAAGGGGACATGATTACAGTCATTGAGCACCATAGTTAGTAATGAAAAATGATACCACAACCTTGATAGGTATGGGGTGAAAATGGGTTTATGTAGGTATACCCATATGAGTGTAATCTTATTTTTTAAAACTCTCACCCATGATATCCATATACCATTGAAAAATACTTTACAGGGGTTTTTTTACTCCCCAGGGTGTTTTACTTCCTAGGAATCCACACATTATTCGAGGTAAATAGAGGAAGAGAAGGAGGTCATATACTAGGACGAGCACACTCAGAAAGGCGAAGGCACTGTGATGTTTAAGCAAGGCCTAGTATTTACCTCCTATAGAGATGCAACCACATGTGGCATAACTACTAGAGGTTCCACCATCCCTTCTTTTTCCTCCTTTTTCAATAGCTTCATTAAGGCTTTGATACCTATGACAGTCTCTTTGTCTCATAAGAAGTAGTTGCTCGAAAATATCTAGGACATACTCAATAAGAAATATCCTCATAATGAAAAGATATATGGAGTTTTAGATGTAACAAATGGTCCATAAATTAATTAATAATATAATAAATTATGGTCTAATAAATTATATCACATAAAATTAATATGGAACAATATGTTAAATATAATAAATTATTGTTAATGAATTTGATGTATTAGATTTGGATCAAAATATTTATTGATTATTTTATGGAAATCAATCTCCATGCATTAATAATCCTTATCAATGGAGTGAATTAGTGTGGTATCTTGATGATAGAACCCACTATAAATATTAATCCTCCTTCACTTAGTGGATATAAGTGAACATACCCCATCTACATTCTCATGCAGAGTGTAGAAGGAATTTTAGTTTGTATTATTCAATTTTTTTGCATTTACAATGGCTAGAGGTAATTGATAGGTTATTTACATTAAATAAATTTACCGATTCTAAAATTAAATATTTTAAAAAATATCTAACATTTTCTATCATGGGGGGGTTATACCTCTTCCTTGAAATAAAACTTCATAAACTATGTTTTAGCAAAAACCCTTTTGTATTTTTGGTTTTGGAAATGACATATTCTTTATCTACTATCATACTCTTCATTTATTCATCATCAATTATTAAATATGTTTATTATACATATTTAATTCTTTAATTGTGATTTTTTTTCAATTTTATAAAAATTATATTTCTCCATAACATTCCAAATTAAATAAAATTTACATATTCAGTAAAATTACATTGAATAATACATGAACTTGTTACAATTTTAGGGATTAAAAGATATTTATATTTATTTATTTTTCATTCAGTCAAATAATTATCTAACTGTTGTTTTAGTAAATTTTATTAAAAATTATTTTTTTCCACAACATTACTAATTAAATAAAATTTATATATTCATTAAATCACATTAAATAGATATAAAAAATATAATAAATTTTATCTCATAGGAATTTTTATTATATATACATTAGATGAAATACTGAATGTAATTTTCATAATTTTTACATAGCTATTATGAATATTAAATTTAATATTTTTTTAATATGGTTTATTGAATTATAAAATTATAATTCATGAATTTATGAATAAAAATATTAATTGATAATTATTAATTAATTTCCTGAATATATTAAATTTAAAATTTCACCCACAATAAAATTTATATTTTTTAGACTCATGTTAATATAATTTACTAAGTAAATTATGTGATTTGGACTAATAATCGTGTATTTAATTTTTAGTTATACCATCATGTTGTTATGATATTCATTGTGACATTATTGAATTAAAGAGTGACAACTATAAAATTTGGAAGGAGAGAAATATTCTTCATCTAGGATGGATGTACATTGATTATTCCATTTAGAAACATGAACCACCTGTAGTTAATAATTATAGCACACTAGATGATATAACATTATCTGAACATTGGGAGTAGTAAAACTATCTCAGTATGATGTTTATTAAAACGAAATTATGTGCTATCATTCAATCGATGGGAATAATAATGTTCATGAATTTCTAAAATATATAGATGACCAGTTCATCTCTTCGGATAAAGAATTACCAAGAACATTAATCATGAATTTCTCATTTATATGACTCACCACCAAGAAAGGTGTGTACGAGAACATTATATAGGTGAAGGATATTACAACTCAACTTAAGAATATTGAGGTTGATATATCTGATCTGCTTCTAGTGGATTATATTCTCAACACTCTGCCACATCAATATGGTCCATTTAAAATATATTATAACACACATAATTTAAAGACCTGTAAAATTCAAGGGAAATTTTTTTCTTAATTTTCTTTGGGATTTTACAAGAACGCAGTTTCTGACGGCACCTGATTCCGAGGCCCGGTGTGCCCGGAATCATTTTCCGAAGTTTTGCTCGGGTACGTTCAGTGAACGAACGAGCAGGGTTTTCTAACTTTTGAACCGATGCTCAGAATCGAATTCTGAGGGCACCAATGGTATCACAACGCCGGTAATTGCTTAGAAACACCTTTTCTGAAGTTGCGTTTTCTCGGGTGTGGTTTTTAAATTTTGGGGTTAAGTAAAGGAATAAAATAAAAATTGGACGCACAATTTTTATTTTACTTCAAGTTGTTTAACCTAAGATAAGTATTGGGAGTGGGACCCACAATATCCTACCCACTTGGTAGGATATTTGTGATGTGGGTCCCACACGAACCCCATCATTTCCTTTCTTCCTAAACCCCCTCCTTTAATTAAGTAACGCACTCGTACCCCCCTATTCATGAAGTCAACCCTTGCGTTTATTCTGGTTAATAAACGCCTCGTTAATTGGGCAGTTTAAAACTCCTCAATTGATTCTTTTAATTGATTGTTTCTTTTTGAAATTCAAATTTTGAATTGTGTTAACAAAATAAGACAACTCTTATTTTATTAGGGGTTGGTTGTGGAAGAGGGTTTGGGAGAATTCTCTCAAGCCGTGAAGTTCTTCCTCCTCGACGAAGAACGCGAAGAACGTGAGGAACGCCGACCTCAGACGAAGGTCGACAAGAACGCCGGATCCTAGGAGATTGACGATGCGACGCCGACGAATCCTTTCTCTGCGACATGACGATCCTCCTTCCGCGACGCCTTCTTCCGCGATGGTTAATTCCGCGACGAATCCTCGCTCAACGAATTCGACGAGGTAGGGATTTATTTTAATTATTGTTCATGAATTCTTCTGTTTCCTTTCTTCATTTATATTGGAGCCGCCTAATACCGCAATAACGGGAGGGGTTCGGACCGCACGAACACGGCCGACCCTCCTCTCCTCTTTGGTTGTTTGATGTTGTTTGCTGCATGAACAAGGCAACGCGGTGCCGAAGCACCGCGCAGAAATATTCATGAAAGGGGGAGAAGCGGCGTCGCCGCGCCGCGCCGTTGAAGAAGAACCAAAGACGCAGCACCGTCGTGCCACTCCGGAGAACTAAAAAAGCGCCGCGGCCGGAGCGGGGAGACCGTCGGCCGGTTCCGGGCCGCCGGCGTCGGAGCAGGGGGACCGGCCAGCGTCGGTCCTGTGGCGGCAGCAGCCGGTTGGCCAGAGCGGGCCGGCCGGTCGGGGGAAAACCGGGGGTTCGTAACCCCCGGTCGGCCAGCATGTGCAGACCCCCACATGGGGGCTGCGGGTTCTCTACATGGGGGGCAGCGCCTCCCCCCCCCCCCCCCCTCTTCGCTCGGCCTTAACGGTCGAGCCGCCTGGCCACCTGGCCAGCGCCAGCGCGCTGGGCCGAGCCGCCCGGCCGGACCGCCAGGCCGGGCCGCACCCAGGACGGGCCGGTCCGGGCTGGGCCGCGCCCAAGCGGGCCGGACCCGGACCCGGGTCGGTTCGATTCGGTTCGGGACGACCCAGGGGGTACCGGGCCGGGTCGGACCGGGCCCAAACCCCCTAATACCGGACCTCTCACGGTCTTTTGCCTATAACATGGGATAAGGACCTACGATCTATGTACCGTCAGAGGTGATGCGATCCTTGTATCGAGACGGTCGTTTTGGTATATCATACTCAAGATTTCGGAGTACTTTGGGTTCGGCCGGATTGGTTCGCACACGAAACCAACCGGGCCCTCGAAGCGGAAATGCTAATAACTTGAGCTCCGGACGTCCGATTGACGTGTCGTTGACTTTGTTGGATTCCTCTTGATGAGACAAAACTTTTGGCATGCTTATCCTGAGTTTCGGATGCAGTTGGATAATGTCTGGGTTGGATTGAACCCGAAATCCAACCGGGCCCCTGGAACGGAAAAGCTGATAGCTTTCAGACCGGACGTCCGTTTGATGAACCGTCAATGGTGTTGGTGATCACGTTGAGAAATGGTCCCTATGAGAATGACCTATTAGAGTTTGGGGTACAGAAGAGATACAGCCGGGTTGGTTCGCACACGAAACCAACCGGGCCCCTGGGACGAAAAGGCTAGTAACTCACAGACCGGGCGTCCGACTGACGCGCTGTCTATTGCGTTGAGACCCCTATGATGAGGCAGTCATTTGAGATACTTCTTCGTGGAACTTCGTGATACTTAGAGTATCAACCGGTATCTCGTGGAGCGGACCCTCCCGGTGACGAGCTAGCAGAGTGCAGAGACCTAGTAGCTGGCTGAGACTTGACGACTGCTGATCTATCGACTCAGTATATTTCGGATAGCCCAGTGGGGAGCGCTTGGTTGTAGCGGCAGACCCACGGTGGAGGAGCGCTTGGTAGTAGAGGCAGACCCGTGGTACTTAACAGAAGGAGTACCTCTGGAGGCTATGAGGGGGAGCGCTTGGTTGTAGCGGCAGACCCACGGCGGAGGAGCGCTTGGTAGTAGTGGCAGACCTGCGGTACTCAACAGAAGGAGTACCTATGGAGGCTATGAGGGGGAGCGCTTGGTTTTAGCGGCAGACCCACGGCGGAGGAGCGCTTGGTAGTAGCGGCAGACCCGCGGTACTCAACAGAAGGAGTACCTCTGGAGGCTATGAGGGGGAGCGCTTGGTTGTAGTGGCAGACCCACGGCGGAGGAGCGCTTGGTAGTAGCGGCAGACCCGCGGTACTCAACAGAAGGATTACCTCTGGAGGCTATGAGGGGGAGCGCTTGGTTGTAGCGGCAGACCCACGGCGGAGGAGCGCTTGGTTGTAGCGACAAAACCGTGGTCCTTAACAGAAGGAGTACCTCTGGAGCCTATGTGGGGGAGCGCTTGGTTGTAGCGGCAGACCCATGGAGGGAAGCGCTTGGTTGTAGCAGCAGGCCCACAGTTCTCTATAGAGGAGGAGTTCTCCAGCAGTCGTGGTTTTGACATCATGAAGAATTATACCTGTGTGAGATGAGTCTTGATTTTCAATCCTTATCTTCGATAAGTTTGACTTGATATCCTGTGTGGATTATGTTATTCTTTCCTGTGTGGATTTGGTTGTGTTTTCCTGTGTGGAATGGGTTTTACTTGGGCTCGGATGTTGGAGTCGAACGATAATTGATGACTTAGGTATATGTATGGGCATATACCTAAGTGGTGTCGGATGTTACTTCGTGATTGTATCTTACCTTGTGGATTATCCTTTTTGGATTCTGGGAGACCTTAGGGGGTCTCGGGGTCCCTACTGAGTAGCTTATACTCACCCCTGCACGGGCTATGCCCGCACTACGTTGTGTTGGTTGCAGACGACGGACAGCGCTGATCGTAGTTGAGGCACGAGGAGCAGGTTGGTACCTAGAGGTGGACCACTGGGCGGAGCGTACTCGGAGCGGATGGCTAGATCCGGGGAGCTATGGACTCTATCTGTACCCACCCTTCAGGTGGGACTTCTAGTGGACGGCTCGACGTTGCGGCTTTACTTTTCAGTTGATGTACTCTCTTTTCAGTTGTACTTTACTTTCATTTTGGGTTTGTATTCTGGCCCACTTACTTTTCTGCACTTACTGTTGTACCCAGTTTTTACTTAGTGTTTGCTTCTACTTTCTTGCTCTGTGGTGTTTGTTTTCTTTACAAAGGCAATTCCTTCCCTTTTACCAGTAATTACGCCTTGGTGCTAGTCGCTAGCCCCTGGCCTATGGAAGGTGGGCTTGGGGTAGTCACGACACGGGCCCCGAGGACGGGTCGTGACAAATTGGAATCAAAGGAGTTCGGATCTACCACAGAACTCGGGACTCTGATCTTTTTCTATGTGAAGTAATAGTGTTAAGAGTATTGAGTGTGGATATCAGTCCAGGGAGTCCAGTATTGGTGCGGCAGCCGACGTATCCGTACACTAGGACCCTGACTTCTGATTTCCGACTTAATGCGCGAAAACATTGATTGCATGTGTGTTTCAAGTTTTCTTTGTGATTACTTTGTGTCAGGTCACCAGGTATATTGTTTAACCGTGGCGCACCAGTTTCTTTTCAGGATGGCCCCACAATGGCAGCCAACTAGGGTTCCGAGAGTTGTGCGTGACGACAGCCCACCAAGCGACGATGCCTCGGTACAGGGCCCTTTGACAGCAAGGCACCAGTGGTACCTCTACCCGCCGAGCCACCGATGCTACCAGCCCCAGCTGATGACGGTGCATGTCGCCTTAGTGCACTACACGAGTTTTAGCGTTAGCGACCACCCAGGTTCCGTGGGGAGATGGACCCTCAGGCAGCCGAGGATTGGCCGAAGGCAGTTGTATGAGTTTTCTGTTTGGTAGGGACACCAGCTGAACTTATGGTGGTCCTTGTAGCGAGCCTCCTGCACGTGGCAGCAGGAAGATGGTGGAGCTTGATGCTTCAGGTGCACGACGAGGCATCTCTCCTTTGGATGGACTTTGAGAGCCTTTTCTGCTTAGAGTTCTTCCCAGCCACCCTCTATGCGGTGTGCATCCAGTAGCTACTACAGCTTTGGCAGGGCAGTATGACAGTAGCCCAGTACGCGACGAGGTTTACCGATCTCTCGCGCTATTCGACGGACATGGTATGGGACCCATTCTTCAGGGCCCGAACCTTCGATCAGGGGCTCAGGAGAGAGATCATAGCTTCAGTTGTTTCTCATAGCATTCCGACATAGACAGGGGTGTTGGAGCGAGCCCTCTTAGTAGAGAGTTTCCTTGATGAGCAGTCTCCTGCAGTAGGACCCACCACTAGCTGGCATGTGGCAGAGTCTTCTACAGCGGGTAGTAGACAGATGACGCAAGGGTCCAAGAGGACTAGACCTATAGGTGGTTGACTGCATGACACAGTATCGTTTATGCGAGGCACCCGGGGTGGACAACGACTTACCATGAGCGGACAGTGTTACTCCTACGGCGGGGTTGGTCACATGGCTCATGATTGTCCGACCCGCCATACGGATGACCAGTAGATGAATGAGGGACCTCCCAGGTAGAGGCAGAGGTTCGATCGAGGTGGAACGCATGGAGCAGGAGACCGTGGCAGGGGAGATGGCCGTGCAGCTGGAGGTGGACGACGCTTTGAGGTGTTGTCACCACCACCACTAGGATGTCCACCCCGACCGCAGGGAACTGGTGGACATGGGAGAGCTAAGCTTCAGGAAGCTGAGGCCTACGATCATAGAGCTCCGGGAGCAGATGGATAGGAGCGGGACTAGCTCTAGACCTGGAAACTTTTGTTTATGCTGCTTCTAGCTTTGTTGATGTTTGTTTGTAGATGCTTTGTGTCTTTTTACTTTGAGTTCCAGTAATAAAAGACACCTTTCTTGTGGTGTTTACCTTCCTGTCCTCTCTTTATGTTGTTACTAAGAGGTTCCAGTTTAAAAAAACCGTTGACTTGACCCTCACTTTGAGATACCTACTGAAGGAGACCCAGTGACCACACACTGATGCCGACAGTGTGACTCAACCATTGGAGGAAAGAGTAACGGTTGGATCTCTTGGTAGTAGCGTCAATGCCTTACGATTTCATCCTTGGTATGGGTTATTATCATCCATGTCGGGATTGACTGTATTAGGCGAAGAACGTGGTTCATCCAGGGGATGAGACCGGATTTCTCTTATCGGCAAAGAAGAAATCTCAGCAGCTCTTGTAGGACCAGAAAGGTCCAAGTCATCCAAGAGCGGATGAGGACAGCTCAGAGCCGGAAAAATTCTAGTGCTGACAGGAGGCGGAGACCACTAGAGTTCAAGGATGGTGACCATGTTTCCCTACGGGTCTCACCTAGACGTGAGTTACGGAGATGTGGCTGAGGCGACAAGTTATCTCCGACGTTTAGTGGACCTTTCCAAGTCCCCCGCAGGGTAGGCGAGGTGGTTTACCGCTCGACCCATCCACCTCAGTTTCAACAGGTGCACGACGACTTCCAAGTATCTCAACTGAGGAGATACATGTTCGACCCTTCGCATATCATCGACCATGAGGAGCTGGACGTTGGCGATGGGGTGACTTTTGTGGAGGTCCCGGTGGAGATTGAGGATCGACAGGAGCGGGTCCTATGTGGACAGTTGATTCCTCTAGTGTGCATCATATGGCAGCACAGGGACCTCTAGGTGAGCACATGGGAGCGGAAGGCTCAGATGCGTGCTCAGTACCACTTTTGTAACCCTAGTTTGTGTTAAAGCTTTACGAGGATATAAATCCCTAAGGTGGGAGTAATGTAAATACCTGTAAAATTCAAGGGAAATTTTTTTCTTAATTTTATTTGGGATTTTACAAGAACTCAGTTTCTGACAGAACCTGATTCCGAGGCCCGGTGTGCCCGGAATCATTTTCCGAAGTTTATCTCGGGTACGTTCAGTGAACGAACAAGCAGGGTTTTCTAACTTTTGAACCGGTGCTTGGAATCGAATTCCGAGGGCACCGATGGTATCGCAGCGCTGTTAATTGCTTATAAACGCCTTTTTCGAAGTTGCGTTTTCTCGGGTGTGGTTTTTAAATTTTGGGGTTAAGGAATAAAATAAAAATTGAACGCACAATTTTTATTTTAATTCAAGTTGTTTAACCTAAGCTAAGTATTGGGAGTGGGACCCACAATATCCTACCCACTTGGTAGGATATTTGTGAGGTGGGTCCCACAAGATCCCCATCATTTCTTTTCTTCCTAAACCCCCTCCTTTAATTAAGTAACACACCTGCACCCCCCTATTCATGAAGTCAACCCTTGTGTTTATTCTGGTTAATAAACGCCTCATTAATTGGGCGGTTTAAAACTCCTCAATTAATTCTTTTAATTGATTGTTTCTTTTTGAAATTCAAACGTTGGCTTGTGTTAATAAAATAAGACAACTCTTATTTTATTAGGGTTTGGTTGTGCAAGAGGGTTTGGGGAGAATTCTCTCAAGCCGTGAAGTTCTTCCTCCTCGACGAAGAACGTGAAGAACGTGAGGAATGCCGACCTCCGACGAAGGTCGACAAGAACGCCGGATCCTCGGAGATTAACGACGCGACGCCGACGAATCCTTTCTCTGCGACGCGACGATCCTCCTTCCGCGATGCCTTCTTCTACAACGGTTAATTCTGTGACGAATCCTCGCTCATTGAATTCGACGAGGTAGGGATTTATTTTAATTGTTGTTCGTGAATTCTTATGTTGCCTTTCTTCATTTCTACTGGAGCCGCCTGATACCGCAATAACGGGAGGGGTCGGACCGCACGAACACGGTCGACCTTCCTCTCCTCTTTGGTTGTTTGATGTTGTTTGCAGCACGAACAAGGCAATGCGGTGCCGAAGCACCGCGCAGAAATATTAATGAAAGGAGGAGAAGCGGCGTCGTCGCGCCGCGCCGTTGAAGACGAACCAAAGACGCGGAACCGTCGCGCCACGCTGGAGAACTAAAAAAGCGCCGCGGCCGGAGTGGGGCCGCGGTGGAGGGGCGCGGCGTCGTCGCGCCGTGCCGGACGGACCAAGGCCGCGGCGAAGCGGGGAGACCGGCGGCCGGTTTCGGGCCACCGGCGTCGGAGCAGGGGGACCGGCCAGCGCCGGTCCCGTGGCGGCAGCAGCCGGCCGGCCAGAGCGGGCCAGCCGGTCAGGGGAAAACCGGGGGTTCGTAACCCCTGGTCGGCCAGCAGGTGTGGCCCCCCACATGGGGGTCGCGGGTTCTCTACGCGGGGGGCAGCGCCCCCCCCCCCCCCCCCCCCCTCTTCGCTCGGCCGTAACGGCTGAGCCGCCTGGCCTCCTGGCCAGCGCCAACGCGCCGGGCCAAGCCGCTCGGCCAGACCGCCAGTCCGGGCCGCGCCCAGGTCGGACCGGACCCGGACCCGGGTCGGGTCGAACCGGTTCGGTCCGACCCAGGGGGTACCGGGCCGGGTCGGACCGGGCCCGAACCCCCTAATACCGGACCTCTCGCGGTCCTTTACCCATAACATGGGATGAGGACCTCCGATCGATGCACCGTCAGCGGAGATGTGATCCTTGGATCGAGACGGTCATTTCGGTATATCATACTCAAGGTTTCGGAGTACTTTGCGTTCGGCCAGGTCGGTTCGTACACGAAACCAACCAGGCCCTCGGAGCGGAAACGCTTATAACTTGAGATCCGGATGTCCGATTGACGTGTCGTTGACTTTGTTGGATTCCTCTTGATGAGACGAAACTTTTGGAATGCTTAGCCTAAGTTTCGGATGCAGTTGGATAATGGTCGGGTTGGATTGAACCCGAAATCCAATCGGGCCTCTGGAACAGAAAAGCTGATAGCTTTCAGACCGGACGTCCGTTTGACGGACCGTTAGCGGTGTTGGTGATCACGCTGAGAAATGGTCTCTGTGAGCATGCCCTATAAGAGTTCTGGGTATAGATGAGATATGGCCGGGTTGGTTCGCACACGAAACCAACCGGGCCCCTGGGACGAAAAGGCTAGTAACTCACAGACCGGGCGTCCGACTAACGCGTCGTCTGTTGTGTTGAGACCCCTATGACGAGGTGGTCCTTTGAGATACTTCTTCGTGGAACTTCGTGATACTTGGAGTATCGACCGGTACCTCGTGGAGCGGACCCTCCCGGTGACGAGATAGCAGAGTGCAGAGACCTAGTAGCTGGCTGAGACTTGACGACGGTTGATCTATCGACTCAGTGTATTTCGGATAGCCTAGTGGGGAGCGCTTTGTTGTAGCGGCAGACCCACGGCGGAGGAGAGCTTGGTAGTAGTGGCAGACCCGCGGTACTCAATAGAAGGAGTACCTCTGAAGGCTATGAGGGGGGGTGCTTGGTTGTAGCGGCAGACCCACGGCGGAGGAGCGCTTGGTAGTAGCGGCAGACCCACGGTACTCAACAGAAGGAGTACCTCTGGAGGCTATGAGGGGGAGCGCTTGGTTGTAGCGGCAGACCCACGGCGGAGGAGCGCTTGGTAGTAGCGGCAGACCCGCGGTACTCAACAGAAGGAGTACCTCTGGAGGCTATGAGGGGTAGAACTTGGTTGTAGAGGTAGACCCACGACGGAGGAGCGCTTGGTTGTAGCGGCAGACCCACGGTACTCAACAGAAGGAGTACCTATGGAGGCTATGAGGTGGAGCGCTTGGTTGTAGCGGCAGACCCACGGCGGAGGAGCGCTTGGTTGTAGCGGCAGACCCGCGGTACTCAACAGAAGTAGTACCTTTGGAGCCTATGTGGGGGAGCGCTTGGTTGTAGCGGCAGACCCATGGAGGGAAGCGCTTGGTTGTAGTAGCAGGCCCACAGTTCTCAACAGAGGAGGATTTCTCCAGCAGTCGTGGTTTTGAAATCATCAAGAAGTATACCTGTGTGAGATGAGTCTTGATTTTTAATCCTTATCTTCGATAAGTTTGACTTGATATCCTGTGTGGATTATGTTATTCTTTCCTGTGTGGATTTGGTTCTGTTTTCCTGTGTGGACTGGGTTGTACTTGGGCTCGGATGTTGGAGCCGAACGAGAATTGATGACTTAGGTATATGTATGGGCATATACCTAAGTGGTGTCGGATGTTACTTCGTGATTGTATCTTACATTGTGGATTATCCTTTGTGGATTCTGGGAGACCTTAGGGGGTCACGGGGTCTGTACTGAGTAGTTTATACTCACCCCTGCACGGGTTATGCCCGCACTACGTTGTGTTGGTTGCAGACGACGGACAGTGTTGATCGTAGTTGAGGCACGAGGAGCATGTTGGTACCTGGAGGTGGACCACTGGGCGGAGCGTACTCGGAGCAGACGGCTGGATCTGAGGAGCTGTGGATGCTATCTGTACCCACCCTTCAGGTGGGACTTCCAGTGGACGGCTCGACGCTGCGGTTTTACTTTTCAGTTGATGTACTCTCTTTTCAGTTGTACTTTACTTTCAGTTTGGGTTTGTATTCTGGCCCACTTACTTTTCCGCACTTACTGTTGTACCCAGTTTTTACTTAGTGTTTGCTTCTACTGGCTTGCTCTGTGGTGTTTGTTTACTTTACAAAGGCAATACCTTCCCTTTTACCGAGAATTACGCCTTGGTGCTAGTCGCCAGCCCCTGGCCTATGGAAGGCGGGCTTGGGGTAGTCACGGCACGGGCCCCAAGGATGGGTCGTGACACATAAAGATAAATGTCAATTAATGAATTAATGAATGTGGGTGTTTAAGAGGAGGAAATTCTTATGGTAGAAATGGGAGAAACCAATATACTAAAAATTCACCAGAAACAAAAGGGTCATAAATTTAAAGCTAATGGAAATGAGAAAGAGAAATTTCTACCTTGACCTAATATTAAGAAAGAACTCATTTGTTTCTTCTATGAAGGAAAATGACATATAAAGAAAAGTTGTCATTAATTTCATAAATGTATTTAAAAGAAAGGTATTTCATTCTCATTGGTTTTTTATAAATTAAATGTGGTTGATACAATTTATAACACTTGGTGGATTGATTCTGTTTCTATAATCCATATTGTGAATACCTTACAGGGTATACAATGCCTAATGAAACCAGTGAACAGTGAGCTTAGCTTCTATTTAAAAAACAAGATGCACTCACATGTGGAATTTGTGGGGACATGTAATCTAGTGTTAATTATTGGGTTTTATTTGTTTTTAGAAAATACATTTTTTATTCTAAGTTTCTCTAGAAACTTTATTTTAGTTTCCAAACTTGTTTTTTTGGGTTTTATATTTGGTTTTTGTAAAACTAATTTTTCCTTGATATATGGAAATGGCATAACTGGATGTGGTACATTAAAGTATGGTCTTTTCACCATTGATTTCAAAAGTATAATTGATAATGATAATATACATGTTTATACTGATATTAAAATAAATGTTATAAATTAAAATTATTCTATTTTATGTCACTAGATATTAGGTCATATCTAAAAAGAAAGGATTCAAATATTAGTTCAAGATGGGATACTGAGTACTCTTAATTTCACTGATTTTGAAACCTGTGTGGATTTCTTTAAGGGAAAGTAAACCAATAAATCAAAGAAAGTTTATAATAGAAGTTAATCCATATTATAACTCATAATATAGATATATATAGCTCATAAACAGATTTACATAACCAAAAAATCACCATTTCATTCATTGATGGTTATTCATGGTATATGTATCTCTATTTTCTTTACAATAAAAATGAATCACTTAACACCTTTAAAGTTTTTTAGGATAAAATATATAAAAAATGTGGTAAAAAAATTAATATTTTGAGGTTAGATAGAGGTGGATAATATTATGGTAGATACACTAAAGATGGACAACTTTTTGGTCTATTTGTAAGGTTTCTTCAAGAAAATGGAATAGTTTCACAATACACTATGTCAAGTTCACCAAATCAAAATGGTGGAGCTAAAATGAGAAATTGAACTTTAATGTACATAGTAAAAAGTATGCTTAGTAACTCTAAGTTACCAAAATTCTTGTGGAATGATGCACTTAAAGCAGCATCATACATTTTAAAATTGAGTTTCAAAAACACCTTTTGAATTGTTTAAGGGTTGTAAACTGAGTTTTCAGCATGTACTCATTTGGGGGTGTCCTTTAAAAGTGTGTGTTTATAATACACATGAAAGTAAGTTGGATATGAGGACCATTATTGGATAATTAATTGTTTATACTAAAAGTTATAAAGGAATCTATTTTTATTATCTATCATTGAACACTATAATTATGGAATCAAGAAATGAATAATTTCATGAAAATGACCTAAT
This sequence comes from Viscum album, assembly GCA_963277665.1. Classification (NCBI taxonomy): domain Eukaryota; kingdom Viridiplantae; phylum Streptophyta; class Magnoliopsida; order Santalales; family Viscaceae; genus Viscum; species Viscum album. The sequence continues at coordinate 223,200,175 of OY728147.1, forward strand.
TAGTGGGAGTGATCTTATCAAAAAATATGATAAAGATCATTCAAAAGATCAAAACTTTAGATCAAGTGATAGATTGATAATTTTTCATAACAACCCTCATTTTCAAACAAATATCATTCCACAAATGGTTGAAAATCATCATTTGGATCAAATATTTCAAGAATTAGAAACTCTTGAAAAACCAATTAAACCGAAACTTCCTCAAGAAAATAATAGTGAAACGTTGATAATATCCACAAGAAAGATAAATCCATAAATTTCTAGTGATTATATAGTGTATCTATAAGAATATGACTATAATATTAGAGTTAAAAATGATCCTTGAACATTTTAACAATCCATGAGTTGTAAAGATTCAAATATTTGGTCTGATTCCATGATGTAGGAGTTGAATTCCATGAATAGTAATTATGTTTGGGACCTTGTTGAGTTCCCACTTGGTGTAAAACCTATCAGATGTAAATGGGTTTTTAAAACTAAGAAAAATTCATTGGGAAACATTGAGAGATACAAGGCCTCACTAGTTACTAAAGGGTTCACTCAAAAGAAAGGGACTAATTATACTAATATATTTTTTCCAGTAACCAAAAAGGATTCCTTACACATTATATTGTCATTAATAGATCATTTTGACTTCAAATTACTAAAAATGGATGTGAAAACTGTATTTCTAAATGGTAATCTAGATGATGAGGTTTAGATGAAATAACCTAAAGGATTCCTCTCTAGTAATGTTTAGAATTTAGGGTGCAAGCTCTAAATTTCTATCTACAGTTTAAAACAAGCATCATGGAAGTGGTTTTTATGATTTCATAATGTAATTACTTAATTTGGTTTCTAAGAAAAAAAATTATGGATCAATGTATATACCAGAATGTCGATGGGAGTAAAATATGTTTTCTTGTTTTGTAGGTAGATAAAATTTTACTTTCCACTAATGATAAGGGTTTTCTATATGAGGTTAAACATATTCTCTCAGAAATATTTGACATAAAAGATATGGGTGATGCATCCTATTTCATTAGATTAAAGATTCATAGGAATGGGTTGAGAGGTGTTCTAGGCTTTTCTTAAGAAACCTATATTAATATTATTAGATAGATTTCATATGAAATACTGTGCACCAAGTATAGCACCCATTGTTAAGGGTGAAAATTTTATCGTGAAACAAATCCCTAAAAATTATTTTGAATGAGAATTAATGGAATTTATCCTGTTTTCTTCCACTTTTGGTGGTTTAATGTATACTCAGATATACACAGGGCCTAATATTTCATTTATAGTAGAAATTTTGGTGCGATATCAAATTAATCTAGGTATAGACCACTAGATGGTCATGAATAAGGTATTGAGATACCTTAAAGGGACTAAATACTACATTATTATATTTAAATGCACTCATAATTTAGAAGTCATTGGATAATCAAATGAAAACTTTGATGGTTGTGTTGATTCATGTAATATAACTTCGGGATATTTCTTTATGATGGTTGATGAAGTTGTGTCATGGAGAAGTGTCAAATAGACACTAATTGAAACATCTACCATGAAATATGAGTTTGTTTCATGTTTTTAGGACACTTTTCATGGTTTATGGATAAGGAGTTTCATTTTAGGCCTCAAATTTATGGATTTTATTTCTAGGCTATTGATTATATATTTTGAGAATTTAGATACTATATTTATTTCAAAGAATAACAAAAGTGGGAGTCAAATTAATCACATCAACATTAAGTACTTGGATATAATGGAATGTGTAAAAGATAAAAGGGTGTTCATTCAGCATATCAGTATTGAATTAATGATTGTAGATCCTTTGACAAAAGGCATGAATCCATTTAAATTCAAGTATCATGTAATATGTATGGGACTAATTTATACTATGAAAATTTTTTAAATAAACAAAATTTTATTTGAAAAACCATATATTTAAGTATTTTGCTCTTCAGTTTATGTGTACACATTCATTACTGGAGAAATATTTTGGGGCTATAGAATAAACTATATGGTTAAGGTTTTCTCATATGAATAATAAACCATATGGTTAAGTTTAATTCATATAGTTATTTAAGAAACATGATACATTGTGATACATGGAAAGGAATACTTTTTATTTAGAGGAAATTCCACTATGATTCATGTATTATGTTTCTTACAAAAGAGAGAGAGATTGAATTCATTATCATTAATTTTTTTAGACTAAGTGGGAGAATATAATAAATGTTTCATAAATAAATTAATAATGTAATAAATTATGGGTTGATAAATTACATAACATAAAATTAATATGGTATGTTATGTTAAATATAAGAAATAATTGTTATTGAATTTAATGTATTAAATTCAACCCATAATATTTATTGATTATTTTATGGAAATAAACATCTATGAATTAATACTCTTTGTAGAAAGAGTAAATTTTGGTGGTATATTGATGGTAGAACCCACTATAAATATTAATCCCATTACACTTAGTGGATATAAGAGAACATACATTATATACATCCTTGTGCAGAGTGTATAAGGTATTCAAGTTTTGATTCTTCAATTTATTGTGGTTACAATAGGTGGAGGTAAATAATAGTTTCTTTTCATTAAATAAATTTACTTCTTCTAGAATTAAATTTTTACAAAATATCTAACATTGGATAGAGTTGAATCTTCGATGCAGTGGGATCGGTCAGAGAGACACAACTAGAGGCATTATATAAGGTGAAGTATGAGCAGGGATCATCACAGGGATTGATCACTAAGTTGATATAGGGATAGGGATTAGTGAGGGTAGAGGAGTGACAAGAGTAGTAGGTCAAGGAGTATTTACAATGAGGATAGAGTTCATCAGAGAGGAAGGGGGAGGAGTCTGAGTAAGTTGCCTCTCCAAGAATGGTGACTGTATAAGAATAAAGATGATAGGGGTAAAGAGGGAGTGGCTAAGGCTTGGAAGGGAAGGAGTGTCACTATTGACTATTTCTGATCGATTGAAGGATGTGAAAAAAATGGTAGGAATTATAAATTCATTAAATGGATGTGTTATAATTTATCTGTAAGTTCTAATTTCCTCTTTTTAGTGGGCCTTGGTGTCCCCAATATCATTAGATGTTTGTTTTACTTCTTGAAATCTGATAATGCTTGTGTTTTTTTGTTTATATCTAGTAGATAAATGATTCAAATACAAGATGAAAATTTAACTATATGAAACATGTGTTTCATTAAAGGAGTTTAATTTCTCCATTCTCTTGCATCTATTTTTTTTCCTGGTTTTATGATTAGATAGGAATATAAAAATAATAAAATAAAAATATATTTTTCAAAAAAAATCTTTAGAAAAAACTGATATCATTTCACCTCACCTAAACCTTCTCATGGATTTGAGGATAAATTATATATCTTCTTCAATTGATTCATATAATAAACATAAGGATGATCTCCTACTTATTAGATAAAACTATGTCTAAATTATTTAGCCTTAAAATAGTAAAACATGTGGATAATGTGAACTATCTAACTACAATTTAGGTAGTGAAAAAATCACAGCCACATGGTCGGTCTAAAATTTTTAACCCCCCCCCATCTAGATACAATAAAAACCCAATTACTTTTATGTTACTACTATTTAGAACTTTTATACTAGATTATAGTTTGTCTTAATTCTAATTAGTCTCATTAGTTGTCATTTTATTACTTCATGTATCCAATTAAAATGAATGTTGACCCCACTAGATTAAATATCCTAAGAGGGGTTGAATCAAGGTATGATATATTAAAACGCTCCCATGTTTTTGGATCTTATCTTGATGTCAAATAATAATATCTTCTCTCTGATTTTCATAGTAATGAATAAATGAAAATTAAAACATGCACAGTACGTGAAAATTTTACTTGGTTTACACTCACTAGGATACATTTAGGGAGTATATAGGGAAAATGTGATAATGTACCAAAATACACTATAGAAAATTATTTTATAGGGTTTAGATTAGAATCACCCCCCCCCCCCCTCGGGTTTACAACCATTCACACTTGAGAACCTACTACTCTCTCTAGTGAAGTGTTCGCACTGTTTCTTTAGAATATTCTTCTATTGTTTTGAATCAGTTAAAATTAGGTTCACACATATGTGAGTGTTTCATGAAGATCTTTTTTTATATAAGAGATTAAATCTCTCTTACCATGTAAGATTTTATTCATGGAAAACTTCTTTGTGAAATATTATTCTCTTTACGTGGTTCATTGTTCACCATCTGATGCCACTGTGTGATTCCCACCGCATGATCTTATTGTGTGATTCCCACCTCATGGTGTCCACTATGTGATGCTCATCATGTAATGTATTATGTGATCTCCCTCACATACTTTTTCTATCACGAACTCTATTATATGGTTGTTGTTCACTACATGATTCCTTACACGAACTTGATTATTCATACCCCCTTTCGTGGTTGTTGTGCTTCATGAAACCCCTTCCAACTTAGCAAAAATTACAGCACAATAATTCTTCTCATAATTTTTCCTTGGCACTGACATAGTTATTAGGAGGTTGTTATATAGGAAAGGTCCCTGAAAAAAATTATAATCACAAATTACTATTCAATCTATCAAAAAACACATTTGTGTAAATCCTTACATATTTTGACCATGAATGATGGAATCCTAATGTGATCACATGATACTCTTTCATGGTTTGTGTGGATATAACATGGTCAAATAAAACATAATCACTTCACCATGAACTATAGCCTCTTCACATAATTGCATGATCCTATTTTGAAGTCTATGTGAATCTTACATGGTCATGCACTCTTCATGTGGTCTTCCTAAATCTTACATGGTCCATGAAATCCTCATGTAAAAATAACTATTTTCCATGAATTTTCATACCCTAAAATTTGTCAAACACTAGGAAACATTACCACCATTAAAACCTTTTTTTGAGAAACCACTCTACCTTTTTCATCCAAAATTTTTCAACTAACACAACAACCCAAAATATCTTAAGTGTCAATGAGAGAGATTTTTTCCCCAATACTCCCCCCTTGGGTTTTTTGACAACATTGAAACCACTAAAACCACTTTAACCCTTATATTATCAACTTGTTGAAAAATATCACACTATTTATTATTTAACCATTATTTGCACAATGTGACTCCAGAAATCACTCAAGGACTTACTCAATGCATACTCTAAGACCACATGAGACAAGCTCGGTATGAGAAACAAGAGTAGTATGAAAATTTCATCAATGAATCACTTGTTTCTTGAAATACCCTATTGAACCATTATCAATATCGAATGATGAATTTATACCACTAGTTGAAAATTTTTATAATTAGTGTAGCTCTCGAGAATATCACTTCTTCAACCATGTGTCATAAAATTACTATATTAAGAATTTATTTATTGAGTTATCTTTGTTAAATAAAATACTTCAGAATAATAAAATTTAAAACTATCCCTATTTATCTTCTTACCCTATCAGCTTCTCCTTTATTCATGATAAATTATTCTCCCCCTTTTTCAATAAACCCAAAGATCACTTTTTTGTGGTATAAAACATGGTAAAGAATACATATCAATGCTAAATAAAAAACACACCATACCTCGGGGATAGGGGGTTCCTCATCCATACTATTCAAGTTTGGGGGTTTGAATAGACTCTAAGATCTAGATGATGCCTTTTAAATACTTCCTTGGGTAAGTCATTTGTCATAATATCTGTAACCTAAAGTTATGTAGGAATATACTCCAACTTCACCAACCCACCCTCCACCTTCTCCTTGATAAAATGATACTTAATTTCAATGTGCGTCATCATTGAGTGATAAAGAATGTTTTTTCTAAGATTTATATCACTTGAATTATCAAAAAAGATTCTAATTGAATACTTCACTTCAACTTCCATATCTTCAAGCTATTATTTTATCCAAAGTAATTGCATGCAATCTTGATTGGTCATAATATATTCAACCTCTATAGTGATCAAGGAAATTTACATGGATAGGGATAGTTGGTCACAGTATAAAAGAGTATTCTATAAGGGGGATATAGTAAGGGAGTAAGGCAAGCCATAACTAGAATAGTTGAAAAGAATATTCTGGAAATGGAAGGCCCACTGTATAGGTCATGAACAGACATGGATGATCTATCACACATAGATCCAAAATAATTCTTAATAAAATCCCATGGGATAGTTAAAATCACCCAAGAATCAAAACAAACTTTGAGAATGATTACATATATCCAAGAAAACAAAAAACATGGAATATATATGGAAAGAATGAACATAAGAATATTCCATAAACAAAGTCAGACAACGATGGTGATACAAAAAAGGAAAAACCAGCCAAAATATAAGTACGTGATCCAAGAACAAAACCCAAATAATCATTGATAATCATAAATACCATTTTAAAGGGCCAATTGCAAAATTTGACAAGCACGCAACTTGAAAATAGATTCAAGTTATTCTTTGAAAATAAGGAAACCCCCTTGTTATCCATGAAAATCACAATTAAATACTTTTTTATTTTTAAAAAAATAATAAAATAATTAATACTACTATTAAATAATTTAAAACAATAATTTAACACCCAAATAATCAATAGTTCTAAGAATAGAAGTCGTGAAATGGGGAAAATCTACCTCGACCCAGAGAAGATGAAGAAACCTTTGAGAATAGAGAGTGGAGGACCCTAATAGAAGATCATATACACTAAAAAACAAATCTGTGATGAAAATAATAATCCAAAACCACCTAAGTTTTAGATTAGTGCATGAAAAGTGAGGGAAAAGAGAGAAAATGATAGATAAGAGAGAAGAGAGGTAGGAGGAAACACTACCATGGAGTTTCGATCGGGAATCATGATAGAATAATGTTGAATCGCCAAAGGGGAAAGAGATTCGAAGGAGGGAGGTGTGTATAAGGGGGGGGGCTTCTCAACTAGGTGTTGTGAGACACCAAGGGGGAATAAAGGGAGTTAAAAATTTGAAGTAGTATTCTATAGTCTATGTGTTTCATGCAAAAGAAGAGAAGAAATTGTTTCTAAGTGAGAGGCATGTGCGATGCCATCCCTAACAGTGCAACTTTCACTATTGGAGGGGGAGGATAAGGAGAAGTCAGTTTTGGGTTCTCTTCTTCTCCTCATATAATTATAATACTATTATAATTATTATCATTTATTATTATTATTATCATAATACTATTTTTAATAATTCCATCAATATCATTCATTATCAAGATAGAATATCCAAAAATGAAAAGAGGACCAAAATTATAATACCCAAAAATAAATAAATTAAATTAAAGAGGGAGTTCAAAATGTGATGGTACAAACTAAAAAACTGGGATAGGAATATGGGAAACTTAAGGGGGATTGAGATATTATAAAATGATGATGGGGACTGGAGTAAGGGATTGGAATTATTCTATTTATAGCAGTTCAACCATGAGGTTTGGGCGAGAATGATTGGGTGACTCTCAAGTGAATCTCATTTTCAATATCCTCTATTCTCATCTATTATTCTTCTCCTTCCTCCTCTTTCTATATGTCTATTATTTCAAAAATTCCTTAATTTTATACAAAATAGTCAGTTACTGGTGATCCTTTATCATGTGAGACTTATCATTTGGTATGGCCTACTGAATCATCATGTTAAGGGGGGATAGAATTCCCATAAGTGATGAAAACACTACTGGATGGAGTAGACCAGCAACTCAGAAGTATCAATACTATACTCACATCAATCTGGCTAGAAAGGGAGCAGTCTAAATTTCTAGAATTTCTCTCATGACTAGAGTGTCTCCTTGAGAAGATAATACCATTATATGAGGTGACTTCATCTCATATAATCACACTACTAGAGGTGCAACTATGGTGTCTAGATTGATACATAGATAGAACGTAGGGGATGTCATAAAACTATCATTCCACATGCAATGGGGGAAACTTGAAGGGAGGGAATCGTACATGGGATATGCCAAAGTAGGTTTTTCTACTTTGATATCCAAAATGGAAGAACTCATTTCAAAATAATAGAATAGGGATCAAGAGAAGCATGGGAGGGAACATGAGGTGAGGGAGAAACCTGAATTATAGAAATGTGTCTCTAGCTTGGCATGTTGCATGGATAAGATTTCACTATAGGAAGAAGATAGAATGAAGAAAATGGTGAAAGGATTGTACATGTACAACTTCAACGTGAATGACAAGGTGTCATTGTGGAAATTTTTTGATATTAGATTATAAAAGAGACATGTCTGGTGGTGCTACCTAGTAATATACTGATCATTTTGAGTATTAGGTGTCTTGGAGTTAGCTCCAACTTGAATCATAAATGGAAGAATATTCTTCATTAAAAATAGTTAAGGAAATGTATCTTTGGGAGATGACAACCCAAAAAGGAGAGGAACTGGATATGAAACCAATAGAATTTAAGATTTAGGGGTGCCACATGGTTTTGGAAGTGAATATTACTAATTGTGTGTAATATAAGTCAACTAAACTTTTCTGATCCCAAGATGTTGTGTAGTCATCAGTGATCGGAGATGAATTGATGGAGCAACATAGAGGTGTGATCTAGATGGAGAATTTGACCACAACTGTGTATGATCAAATGTAAGTTGTTTGAGGCACCAGACTATCTATGTGTGATGGAAGGGATCTGAGGATCTAAATGATGTGAGTAGTTATCAGTGAAGTCTATTGGAAATCTTAGAGTTGTAGGTAACAAACTGATGCAAGGTGAATTGTAAAGCAGTCAAATTTCATAAGGCGAGTATGTTGTTCTTGTTATTGGATTTTTTATGTTGAACCAAATTCCATAATTCACATAACTCATAGTGATATGAAAGTTCCAAGTGACCATTTCTAATATGAATTACCTACACAATATAGGAAACTATTTCATTTTTTTACTCGTCCATGTCAGCCTAAGGATAGTTTGTTTGGGATTACTATAAAGGATGAAATAGGCTCATCCATGCACACAAAATCAACTAGGTTACCATCATTATATGGATTACCTGTAGGGTCAATGCATAATATGTGTAGTGTATGTATTGATAATTTTTCCATGGTGGTGACTTCTTAGTTGAAAGAAACTGTAATTAACTTGGTCGTTAGAGATATAATTTCTAATGTCTATACTGAAATAGGTGTGTGGGACATGAATGCATATCCTTCGCCACTTTTGGTGTAGTAATCAATCCTATTTGAAATTCCTAATTTGGCCTAATTGAAACTCAACACTAGAAAAAATCCTTCCTTGGAATCTGATTCATCTAAATTTTATGTTTATGGGCAATCAACACCAAATCTAGGTGTAGAGAATGACATGGAGGCTACCATTCAACAACTTCCTGACAAGGGTGGTGAAAGTTGGGATAGGAATATTGTATTGTGGGCTCTACATGATACCTATAACAACTCTAATAGTGAATTTGACTATATATACTTTAGTAATCCTGAGAAAGCTGAAGCTCCACTTGATTCCCAAGTTCCTTCCAGTGTCCAGACTCTAGATTTTTCAACTTAGGATGCTCAACTTATTGTTCCTGTGATCAGTCCAAATTTCATCCCACTAGATTTGTTTCCCTATATTTTTTCAAACATAGGTTCAAATGATGGCTCAAATAATTTTGATTTTTATGAAATAATCAATATTTTTAATCCAATTGTACAATGGTGGGGAGTAAAGTGAAATATGTTTTTTAGGAAGAGGTCATAACCAACCATAATTAGTTTCCTCCCCTTGGTCATGAGGAAAATACTGATTCTCAAGGTGGATTAAAAGTGATATGGACTGACACAAAAATTCTCAAATACTTCTTGACATATTTTCATTGTGAAATAAATGTTAAAAGACTTGAATCACCTATAAACCAAGGAAAACATCATCCCTACAATCATCAAAATTTAAAACTAACATTTCATGAATTCTATAAAGTATTTACACTATGATTAATCTGATCCAAAAAATATTATGTCTTCCGCATACACCAGCACCATCATCCTTTTATTACTCTCAATATTGACATAGATATTATAATCAACTCCACTATGTTGTAAACCAAGCTTCTTTAAATACTTATCCAGTCGTGAATACCAATATCTCGATACCTACTTCAAACCATATAATACCTCATTCAAATAAAAAACTTTATTCTTATATTCATAGATAAGAAGACCATATAACTATTCAACGCACTCCTCTTCCTCTGAAATTACCTTCATAATTTTATAATTTAAATCTATCTAAAAAATTTAAACTTTCTTTACACTATTATGACTAAGAATAAATGAATATTCTTCAGCCTTATAATGGGTGAAAATGTCTTATCGTCATAGATTCTCTTAATCTATAAGAATCCATTTCACATCAGTCATGATTTTTTTATAATAACCATTTAATATTCATTCAGTTTATTTAAGAAGACCCATTTCATCCTGATAACGTCATTATATGTTAACCTCAAAACAATATCTCATGTATGATTCTTTTTTATTTGGTTAAACTCTTCATTCATCACTTCAACCCAATTAACATCTTATATAGCTTCTTGAAAACATTTTGGATCTTATTTTGATAGAAAAGATGTTTTCTATAGAAACTTCATTCTCCTCATCTTCACTAGAACTTACCGATCATTGATTTTGTTTTTTCTATCAATTTATACTCATATCTTTGTTTTTTTTTTTTTTGCTAATACAAGTCTAACTTCATCCTTCTCATCATCAGAATCTTCTTCTAAATTTTTTTTAGTATCTTACACTCCCCCTAAGCTACTCATCTATTTATCACATTCCTACTAATATTGTTTACTGATTTGTTGAAGGTTTTTCCCATTCTCTACCACAACATCATCATTTCTCTCAATGACCTTTCTTATATTCTTATTTAAGAATTCATGTGCTTTTCTTTTTCTTAATTAGATAAGAAATATCCATTAATCTCCACATGATTCAAAATTTCCATGTTTCTCCTTATTTATAATGAAACACTTACTTTCAAATACTCAAAATTACTTCAATGTTGGCTTCTTTCTATACCATAGATCTTGTGACATCTTCTCTTCCCTATAACACAACAAAGTTCTGTTATAAATGTATACTGATGTCAAAATTGTTTCTTTCCAAAACTTCTTTGTAGTTCTTTTTCAATAATTATTATTCTATCCATGTTGTTTATGATCTTATTTCTCCTCTCAACCAAACCATTTTCTTGAGTAGTTCTCACCAGTGATACTTAGTGTCATATCCCATGCTTCTCGAGATAATATTCCACCTGAATATTAGTAAACTATATACCATTTTCGATTTAGAACTATTGAATTTTATATCCAAGCATCCTTTCAACCTATCTCCAATATTTTGTTATACAATTGAACACTTCAAACTTATGGGTAATGATGAATTCCCATTCCATTATACTATTCTCATCAATAAACATGACATAGTATCTCCTCCCATCAATTAATCTAGTTGAGATAGGTCTATATACAACAATATATGCCAATTATAACACTCTTATTGACTTTAATTCCTTTTCCTTGTAGTTATTTTGAGTTATCTTCCCTTATTGGCAGTTATCGCATGTTTGAGTATGATCATGTGATAACTTTGGGATATCTCGAGCTAAATCACATTTTACCAAATCTTCTAATGATTTTTGACTCAAATGGATAAGTTTTTTATTCCATAACATGTTTCTTCCTCCTTGGATAGAAAATGTATATATTATTCTCCTCTCAAAAGGTAGATATTCTCCCCTTCATGTTATTTCCCTAAAAAATGACTACACCATGTTTTCTCTTAATGATACAAAACTTCTTGGTAAAACTTATAGCATGCCCTAAGTAACATAGTCGGCTGGAATATAGAAATTTTTGACTAAGACCTTTAATAACCAAGACATCAATATATCTCATATCTTTTCTCCCAAACATGAATTCTCCTAAGCCAATAATCTTTATAAATTCATCATTACCAAATTTAATGATACCTTCCTTATCATACTTAATGCATGTAATTAGATTGTTATTCCCCATCATGTGGGAAGTGCATATAAATGATCCATATACCAGCACAATCTGATACTTTTTTGGTAATATCTATAATCACTGATTTCTTAGCTATTTTCTTTTTGATCCATGTCTTTAAGTCCATACCTGATGTTTACTGGTATTCTTGATCTCTCTCAAATTATTATGGAACAAATTTATTTTATAGATCTACAAACTAAATTTTCATTTTTAAATCATTCAATGATTCCTTGAGTTGCTAGGTTGAACTACTTTGGTTCTGTTACAACACATTCCTCTACATTGTCAATGGACAATTTCTAACCATGTGTCCAAATCCTCTTCACCAAAAATAATTAACATCAAAATAATTCATGGAATATTGAACTCTATTTGGATAACTTTGTTTCACTTATTCCTTTTGGAACCTCTTAGTTATGGAACATGCATTTTGGTAATGTCCCACATTACCACAAAAATAACACCTGATACGAGGTGCATGTTAAAAAACTTAACATTTTTCAATGAATTGTTATGGGCATACCGGGCCTCAGAATTACATGTCGTCTTAGTAATTGGTCTCATAATTTTCCCAAATAATTTCTAAAAATAAAATCAGTAAAATAGGATTCATTACATTCTCTCCAAATTAGGGATTTACATCCTTGAAAGACAAAACAAAGGGATACTCAAACAAAAGAGGGTACTGAGCATGAATCTGAGCCTCCCTCTCCCAAGTTCTCTTCTGTATATTCTCATGATGCCAAAGAATGCACACAAAGGAATCGACTACCCATGAAGGATCATATCCTATCGATCTTCAATCTCCATTGATTACTCATTAAAATTAATCATGTCATCAATGTCCAACGTTCCCCTAGTCAATGATGTGTGATGGTCCATGCACATACCTTCTTATCTCTGACATGTGGAAGACGTCGTGCACCCACTCTAACTATATAGGTAGAGCCAAGCGGTACACCACCTCACCAACTCTATGAAAAATCAAGAAAGGATCGATGAAACTCTAAGATAGCTTTTCACCCTGGACAAATCTACATAATCTGCATTGAGGTGAGGCTTGAAGGAACACATGGTCTCCTTCCTCAAACTCCAAGATCCTTCGTCGTCTATTAGCATAATACTTATGATAGATCTTTGTCATCCTCACCTACTCCTGTATGATCTACACCTTCTTATTTTTCACCTGAACCAACACTGGGCCCATGAGTTTTGACTCTCCTGGGTTCATCCAGCAAAGTATTGACTTGTAGGGTCACCCATACAATGCCTCAAATGGTGCCATACCGATGGTGGAATGGTAGTTGTTGTTGTATGAAAACTCTACCAGAGGTAGGTGTTCCTCCCAACTGTGACCAAAATCTACCGTGAAATCACATAGAATATCCTCCATAACCAAAATGGTTTTCTCAGTCTGGTCATCCATCTATGGGTGAAATGCTGTGCTTAAGCATAACTAAGTCTGAAACACCTCCTTCAATCCATTCTATAACCAGGATGTAAATCAAGCATCACAATCTGAGACTATTGTTAATGAAACTCTATGGAGTCGGGATATCTCCTGTACGTAGAGGCATCTCAAGCTCTCTACTAAACTCTACTACTAGATAGCCAAAAATTGGGTCAACTTGGTGAGTTAGTCAATGATCACCCAGATGGTATCATCTCCCCTACATGTACATGATAAACCCTTCACAAAGTCCATCGATATCCCATCCCACTTCCATTCCGGCAACTCAAGGGGTTGATTTAAACCTGTTGGAACCTGGTGCTTGGCCTTCACCTACTGATAAGTGAGGCATCTATAAACAACCTCTACAACTATCTTCTTTATCCCTAGCCACCAAAACTAATATCAAAATTCCCGGTACATCTTATCCACACCTGGATTTACTTACAAAGGGGATGTATGGAACTCCCTCAAAACCTCCTCTTGCAATACCACTGGTACTATTGTACACCCTTTGACATGAATGATGTGCTCCCCGCCTTTAAAATATCCATCAAGGGAATTCCATATGGACATCTGAGCATGTAAAGTATCATAGTCGGTATCCCCAAGTTGTGCCTCCCCGACTCTCTCTAAGAGATGAGGGGTGATAACCATCAACTGAAGGTAATATTCTCCATCTCCATACACAAAGGATATCTAAAACGAGGCCAACTACTCTGATTCCTCATTCAGAAACTATGAATTGGATCTCCTTCTGAGAGTATATTCCACCACATTCTCCTTCCCAAGAGTATAGACAATATCAAAGTCATAGTCCTAGAGGAACTCTAGCCATCACATCTATCTCAAGTTCAGATCCTTTTTAGAGAAGATATACTTGAGACTCTTGTGGTCAGAGTAGATGATAAATTTCTCTCCCGTCAGTTAGTGTTTCCACATTTCAATGTGAAAACTACCACTACTAAATCAAGATCATGGGTTGTATAGTATATCTCATGTGGTCAAAACTGGTGTGAACCATAGGCAATCACAACTTTTCCCTACATCAGGATGCAACCAAGCTTAGTTCCTGATGTATCACAGAACACTACATACTTGGAACCCTCCTATGGCAATCTCAAGATGGGAGCACTTTTCAATATCTGTCTCAACTGATAAAATCTCTCCTAGAACTTCTCCATACACATGAAAGTCTACCCCTTTCATTTCAAAACTATCAAGGATACTGTTACTCTGGAAAATTTGGGTACAAACCTCTGACAGTACCCATCCAAACTAAGGAAACTCCGCACCTTAGTAACACTCTTGGGTGGATCCCAAGAAAGTACCACCTAAATCTTCATTGGATCCACTACAACTCCATCCTCTAAAATGATGTGTCCTAGAAAATGGACCTCTCAAATCTAGAAATGACTCTTCAAGATCTTCCTATAAATATAGCACTCTCAGAGTGTGTCTAGGACCATCCTCAAGTGTCTTGTGTGCTTCTCCTCAAACGCTGATTACACTACGATGTAATCAATGAAGACAATCATTAATTGGTATAAGTAAGGCTATAATATCCTGTTCATGAGTCCCATGAACACTATTGGGGAATTCATCACACCAAATGGCATCACCAAGTACTTGTAGTGTCCATATAGGCATCTGAAAGTTGTCTTCAGTATATCTTCACCTCTTACTCGCAACTGGTGATAGACTGATCTAAGGTTAAACTTAGAGAACCACTACATTCCTTTTAACTAATAAAATATGTCATCAATCCTTGGTAGTGGATACTTATTCTTTATTATCACCTGGTTCAATCACCATAATTCCACACATAACCTCAAACTCCCATTTTACTTCTTGGAAAACAAAACTAGGGCTGACCATGGTGAAACACTGGGTCTCACAAATCCCTTCCTCTACAATTCCTCCAATTATACCCTCAGTTCACAATGCTCTATGTGATCCAATTGATATGCATTTGTAGATATCATCACTATCCTAGGGTATAGATTAATGCAAAAGTACACCTACCTTCTAGGAGTTAATCCTGGAACATCCTCAGGAAAGATGTATTCATACTCCTCCACCACTATAGGAAACAGATGACTCATATCATCCACTACACCAAGGGTCAGGCTAGCCAACTGATGAGTGATAGGTTTCACCCTCCTATGTGTGAGTCCATATTTCACTTATTGGTTTTCCTTTTCACTAACAAAGGAAAACATGTTCCGATCACTACAGACACACCACACTCTACACCTAAAATAGTCAATCTGATCATGAAATGTGGATAACCAATCCATACCAATAATGAAATTGTAAGGCCTCGATGCCACTACCAAGAGATCCCAACTAAAAATATCACCTCAAAGATTAAGGTCACACTATTGGAACTTGTTTTTGATCATCGAATATTCTCCTATAAGAGTATCTAAGCATAAATTTTGGGCTAAAAGTTCAACTGAAATCTCTGAGTCTCAAACAAGGTTCATGGAAATAAAAGAATGAATGAAACATATGTCTATCAAAACTATAGCTAAGGTGTAAAAGACACAAATAATACCTCTAATCATTCCTAGAGCCTCTTGGTCGTAATCCTTTATCACCTAAAGATGGCCCCATCCCTATCCACCAGCTCCCTGAGTCTGTTGTGGACCACCTAGGATGGAGGTGGTAGTACGTCAAACCTCCACCCACCTCTTTCTACCCTGCATGATCCTTTACCATGTTTTCCACCTTGTGGACCACTCTAATCTACACTCTACCTATGCCTTGGAGGTCCCTCAACCATCTCCTAATCGTACGTACAACTAGTCAGGCAATCTCATGCTAGATGTCCCTGACTACTGCATGTGTAACACAGCCTAATCCTCAGCTAATTTGAGCCGCCCTGGGAGCCATGCACTGCTGATATTATGCCCTGGGATCATCCCATGAAGTTCCTAACCAACTTGGGTCCCTAAGACTGTCTTTGGCTACCTACTGCCAAGGCTCATCTACCTAGTGTCTACTGGTAACTCCCACTGCCAATTTCTGCTCTTCTAGAAAACTCTCCACCAGCAGAACTCTCTCAAGTACCCCAACATAAGTAAGAATTCGAAGGGATATCATGGATGACCTGATCTCCTAGTTTAGGCCTTTCTCTAAGGTAAAAGACCTGAATAAGTGGTCTCATACCATATCTGTGGAGTAACGCAAATGATTGGTAAACCTATCTGAGTACTCTGCTACAGTCAGACTACCCTACTGTAGATGCAAAAGCTCCTATATTCACACTAGTCGTAATGTAACCAGAAAGAACTCCTCTATTAAGAGACTCTTGTAGTCGACCCAAGAGAGATTTGTCTCATCATGTGTCAGGGTCGCTAAGATCCACCATCACCCTACTGATCCCTAGAAAAGACTCGCGGTGAGGACTACCATTTGGTCGGATGGAATCCTTACAAGGTAGAAGATACGTGTAACTACTTCCAGCCAATCGTCAGCTACCTAGAGGTCTGGATAACCCTAAAACCTGAGAATTCACTACTTATGGAACTTGTGCAATGCACTCAGTCTGCGTGTATCCTCATCTGAGAATGCTGGTATTAATTGCTACTTAACGGGTGGTGGTATCGCAGGAAAACCACCCAGAGGTGCTATCTCTAGTACATTCCCCTATACTGATGCCTCCTCATTAGGCAGATCATTGTCATGATCATGCAACGAAATATGGGATAGCTATCAGCATGTAGGCATCCTGTAATAAAACAAGATATACCATGGTCAATAGAGTGTATCTGTAGAGATGACTCAAGAAGGACATGGAAAACACAACCCATTCCTATATGATGCATGTACCATTATTTTCCCCTACAACCAGTGTTTTCATATATTGAGTCAAAAAGAAAAAAACTGATTCCTAGTGTATGGATACGTTGGCTACCGCACCAACACTAGATTCATTGGCCTGAAAGTCGAACTCGGAACACTTAACATTGTTTCCCCAAACAAAACTCAAAAACTCTTGGTCCTAAGGTAGAACTGACCAACTATGATGCCAATCTGTCACGACCCATCCTATAGGGGCCCATTCCATGACAACCCCAAGCCTACCTCGAATAGGATAGGGGCTAGTGACTATAACTGAGTAGGTATATCCCAAAAATGGGAGGCATTTTCCTAAGTACTTGTATGCACGCACACATCTCTAACACACAAATGCGGAAAAGTAAAAACAATAAGTAAACAATTCATACGAGCCACTAAATCCCAACTAGAGTACAATAGTGAAAGTACTAAAAGGTAAACAGGGCCAGAATACAAGCCCACTAAAAGAAAAGAGTATGTAGCCACAAGTTCCTGAAACTCATCCATAGAAAACCCTACCTAATCCAACCTGGAGTAAATGGTGTTGGGACTATCTTGAAGTTGTAGGAACACCTTGGCCTTCCTAAACTCATAAATATGTATCCAGTCCCGGTCCACTTTGGACTCTGTTAAATGGTCGCTTGTCTGCACAATACATGACACATGCAGGAAAATCCCGTGTAGTGGTGAGAAAAACAATACTCAGTAAGGCACCCCAAAACCACAAAGTAATACCATAAAGGAAATACCAAATAGGAAATACCATGTAATAAATAACACAAATGAAATACCACATAGTAAATACCAAAAAGGAAATACAACGAAGAAAATACCACACTGGAAATACCATGAAGGAAATACCACACAAGAAATAGCACAAAGGAATAGTACAGTCATCTCCTTAAATATATATTCCCACAGACCATATATTAAGAATATCCAGATATACTTTCTCTAATGAGACACATAGTCTTCATGAGACACACAGTCTCTAAGAGATGCACAGTCTTCATGAGACACATAGTCTCGGTAAGAGACAAAATCTTTGGGAGTAACACAGTCTCCATGAGACACACAGTCTCTATAAGGAACATAGTCTTTGGGAGTCACATAGTCTCCATGAGACACATCCTCTATAAGACACACAATATTTGGGAGTCACACAGTCTCCATGAGACAACATGTCTCTATATCACAATCATCCACAGGATTCTGCTCAAAGCACGCTCATTCTGGGAGAACCAGCTCTTCAAGCTATTAGGTAATATGCACACTTCCATAAAAACCCACTTAGGATATCTCTAAAGGACCTTCTCATCATAAGGGTCCCAACACCGTAGATAGTTCATCAAATAGACACACAGTTTGAAATTTATGACCATTTGAATAAAATGGTCTGCGGACCCGGGTCCGACCTGGCCCACCATCCAACCCAGTCTGGTTGACCCAACCCGATCTGATCAACCCGGCCCGGCCCGGTTCACTGGACCTTCTGGGCCGTTTGTTCTAGCCTGCTTGGAACACTTGGATGGTTCACTAGAGTGTAGTTCGATCCAGTATGCTCGACCTGCCTAGCCTACGTGGCCAGCACCTCACGCCTGCATCCTGCGTATGTGCTCCCCTCCGCGGTGACCTCCACATCCCGAAGCCATCACACGTGTCTAGCTATCATGGATTCCCATGTTCTCATGTCGTCTCATTCACTCGGCTTCGCCACAGCATGCACTGTCAGTGAAAATGCGCTAGTGTCCCCTCCACAGGCCACCACTTCTCCTCTAGTGCTCGTAAATATACGACAAAACCATATCAATGATATTTGGGTCGTTAGATACATTAATCTGGTCTTTGTTTCATCTTTCCACCAATCTGAGGGTCCGATTTCATTCAGAGGCTCCCTCCAATTTGAGCTGCAACCAAGAGGGTCCAATGGTGATGAAAGCCTAGAATAGGGGAAGAGAAAAATACTAAGAACACGTGAGGAAAAAACCTTAGCCTTTGTTTTTATTGGACTCGATTCATTCTTGTTAGAAGGATAAATGAAGATCCATAATTATCACAAATACCTATCTCCCATTAAAACCCCACAACAAATATCCATCCCACAAACGATCGAACCATGGATCAACCTGTTTGTGGGTTGGTCTGTGTTCATCGTAGAATTTAATAATTGGGAAACCATGAAGTAAAATGAACTCCCTACATTAAGTTGGATCGGTAATTGATGAGGAGTGGTTTATTTGATGCCATTTTTGAGATCCTCCAACTCCATTTCCATGATGATCCACGATTCAATCTCTGATCTGTCTTCATTTGTTTGAGAGGATTATTTCCCCATGATTCATAGGAATTCCAGGGTTATGGAGATAACCATGAATTCTATGATGAGGTTTAATAAAAATAAAATTCATCACTACGTCACTGTATAATGTTAAATAAAATAAAACATAATTTATTTTATTCTTTAAAACATCCAAAAATTAATTTTCACAACTGACCCGCGATGATCGATGTTAGGTCTTACCTAAGGAAAACCCCACATTATGAACTCAAAGTTGGTCTTGGATTTCTAATTTGATTCATAATTCATGAGTTATTAGGATTTTAAAATAAAATAATTATATTTAATTATTTTATTTATGGTTATGTCCTTAGTGACTTTTTCTTCAGATTACCCGCGTCGACCAAAGTTAGGTCGCGCCTAGGGTAAATCTATCATTCAAAGCTTAATAGTGCCCCCAGATTTCTAATCTGGACACCCATTTAGAATATATTCAACTTTTTAAAGAAAGTTGTGCAAGAATACTATTAAAAACTTAACATTTTTCAATGAATTGTTTCAGGCACACTGGGCCTCGGAATCGCATTCCATCTCAGCGCCTGGTCTCAAAATTTCCCAAATAATTTCTAAAAATAAAATCAAGATAATCTGAGTCATTAAAATGAACATAACAGAGACAATGAAACACATAAAGTGGAAGAGGGTGAGGAGGGAGAGAGGGGAAAAATACCAAAATAGACTCTCTCCCTAAAGGATAGAAGGAGAATGATTTATAAGATAGGTGGAAATAATAATAGAATCCCCCAAAAAACAGAGGCACCTACATGTGAAATAACAGTGCATGATTATTTTTCATAATATAATGATGTTTATGCTCAACTACACAATTCTAATGAGGCGTAATAGGGTAGGATGTTTGATGGAAACCATGATCTTTGAGAAACCAGTGATGTAAAGAAGATAAATATTCCCATCCATTGTTTGAGAAGATACATTTAATAATCATGGAGAATTGAGTTTTAATTTCATGTTAAATTTTCTTGAAAATATCAAACACCTTATAATGATCATGGATGAGATAAATATATTTTATGAAAGAGAAATCATTAATAGAGGATACAAAATAATGGTACCCAAACTGAATGAGGACCACGTAGGGGCCCCATAGATTAGAATGGATGGAGTAAAAAGGTTTAGATTTTCACATCACCAAACAAGGAACATAAGACATGTGATGATGTTTTGAAAACTTATAGGGTTCATAATGGAAAGAAATGAGCAAACTGAAATGGGGGTAATGTTGATTTAAGACTGATTTGGGTGGATGACCATGGTGAAAATATAGATCTAGAGTATGATCGGAGAGGGAATAGAAATAAAGGTATATTTTGGGATCAAAAAAGAACACCCCATCATAAATATTTCCTCTATCAAACTCTCAATTCATCGAATACTCCTGAAAAACAACATCAGATTATGTAAAAATAGTAACACAGTTCAAGTTCTTTATGAGCTTTCTAATAGAGAGGTGATTAAAAGGAATTTTAGAAACATGAACCAATGAAGTTGTGAAAATATAAGGATTCAAGTATAAATTTCTAAATCTCACAATAGGGATAATGGATATATCAGCAACAATAATTGTAGTGGTGACAGTATATAGATGATAGGTAGTAAGCATACCTGCATTACTAATGAGATGATCAGAAACACCAAAATCAAGAATATAAGTAGTCGATTCATGAGAGACACAAGTGTTAGGGCCACCAGGATAAGAAAAAAAGGTCTAATAGGAGTAAGGTAGTGAAGAATCTTAATTAGAGTGTATAAGATTGATCTCATCCATTGATAGTTCCAAGTTGTGATAGATATTAGATGGTGGAGGGGGGGAGTCGACCAAAGCTACCTGAACCTGTCGAGGTGTCTGAGAAGGACATCCATAGAGATCCCAACAGTGATTAAGTAGATGGACAGGATTTTCATAATACTGAAAAAAGGGACAATTATGGTGGCCACCGTAGCTATGACCATGAGTACCCAAAAAATGACCACCATAATGGCCCAGTAGTGTAGTGTGATCTGGAGTGTCGATTAGTGGAAAAATCACCCAAGGAGATTTTACAAGGTGATGGTAGACCAGTGGAATCTTAAGAGAGGATGATTTAGCTGACATTTTAGTGGTAGTCACTACATAATCTAGATAAAGTTCATGAATAATACTAAAGAGACATAACTTCATTGGATCATGTATTCACTTGATTATTATTTTCTAATCCTAGCACTATTTAAACCTGATGATGACATTTTAAAAACCCTAGCCACATTCTATCATCATGTACAACAAATTCTAGAGAGGATTATATCAATATATAGAGATTTTTTCCCATAATTCTCTAAATAATGAAAAATATTTATCCTCCTCCACCAGAGAAAATCCTTCTCACCTTGAAGGATTTGGTTTTTTCAACAATGATCACCACAAGTGTTAGATCCATCTGCACTTGCATCAAGATGATTCTATGGTGATAATCGAAGGTTCACAAAGCATGTACGGATCACCTATAGAGAGAATATACCCTTTATTCCTCTTATTTAATGATGTTACAAAAATATATATTCACCCGATCATCAACTATGAATAAATAATTCAATGAAGGATAATTCTTTAATTAAAAAAATTAATTAAAATTATATGTGAAAAGATACCCTCTTCTTGGTTACGAGTTTCTGTCAATTAATCTTCGTAATAATTTTTTGTTCATGATATTTATTTTTCATGTATATCAAAAATTATTCATCAATTAAAAAAAGACAAGTTGGTTATGCCCAATAGGTGCTTCTGTTGTGCTCATAACCTTCAAATGGTATCAGAGTAGTCACATAATAATTTATAATTATTTATTATTCATTGATTGATTATAATCAATTGTTGTTAGTTTTTCATTTATAGTTTATTAATTATTTAATATGGATTTTAAATTAAAATGTTTTTTAAATATTAATATGATTTGTTCAAGTTTCATACGATCTTAAATATATTAATAATAGATGAAGAATGCTCATAAATTTCATCGAGAGGTGTTGAGGATTCTGTTCGGTAGACACAGATACTCATAGTGTGATCGAAAGTACACATTTTGTACCTAAGTTCACTACATATTGATGTGTCATGAAATACATGATGTGTCATATAATAAATAACACATGGCACATTTAATTCACACTATGTTTTGACCGGGAAAACTTGACACACTTCCTATCGGACTACACAACATGTATTTGGTGTACACGTCGTGTAGTCTATGCAGTTTAACGGTGAAATTCACATTAACTGTGTGGTCAAATATGTGGATTATACCACATGAGACTGATATTTTGTAACATTAATGATAAACACTATGGGTAGATGGTGTACACTTTATGTGACTTATTAATCTCTATGTCTGAAGAACATGTTGAGTTAATAGTTAACATGTAACTCATTAGTACACATTTTTTATTCTAGAAAAGATATATACTAAGTCACTATAAGTCTATCTCGGATACATGGTAAGTGATAAATACAACATGTAACTCTTTGGTACACATCATATAGTCACCTAGTAATTAACAAAATTAAATTACATAAAAAAATAATTAATATCAGCACTAAAAACCTAATTACATTATTGAAATTTAATGTGTTGACTATGTAACAAGATTTTCAGGATTAATAAATGATCAATTAATTCCATGTAATTATCTATAAATTATTTTCAAGTCATTTATTTTCCATGTTATAATTAATGATTGTTGTCTCCAAGAGACTTCAGATAGTCACCAAGATAAAATGAATGAAAGAATGAATTGAATTAATTCATGTGTGTTTATCTTAATAATAAAGAATGAATTGATGTGAATATTATCTAGTTTATTTTTTCATACTTGTTGCATGTATGTGGTTAACCATGAGCTTATACCAACTTGTATTGTTATTGATTTATTTAATTTATTATTATTGCATGGTTTTTGTAATAATTTATTAAATTAAATAATGGTATGTGTGCCATTCATATCCTCTCGTTATGTAAGGGATTGTGTGCCCATAGTTTATTTTATATAACCCCCTCCAACTAATCCTTTGGTTCCCACAACCTATGTGTGAGTAAAAACTTATGTAATGGATAAACTCCTAGGTGATTAGAGCCTATTCAAGTTCATATCCAAGGTGAAACCAATCCAAGAGGTATATAAGAGCATAGGTGAAATGTTGCAACTCAAACCAAGCATGGTTTTAGGAGTTAATTACCTCAGTTCAAGGGTTTTCTTATAATCAAATAGATAAACCAATGATTATAAAATCTCATGGTCATTCCACTTTATTTATTTTCTTTCTGTTAGTTTCATGGTAAATTATTTATGTATGTTTAAATCGTTAAATAAATTAATTAATTAGCATGAAATATTGAATTAAAATAAATTTTATAATATGTGTAAACTTTATCTAGACATGGTTAATCACTTAATTAAAATCTATTTAATATTAACAAACATGTAATAAGATAAAATTGGTGATTTAAATATAATAACAAAAATCCCACAAATAAAATATTTGGTTGGTATAGCCTTCTATTACCTAATTTCGAATAGAACCAATAGATCATAATGTTTTATCCAACCCTCACTATAACACTACCATTTAACAGGGATTTAGAAATGAGTTTTTTTGTTGATTTTACTAATTTTACATCAATAAGATTAGCTTTCGCTAAACTTGGTGTAAATTTAGAGACAAAGTGTTGAAGAAATCCAAACACGGGATTCAAGATCAAAGAGTTCACTCAACAAGTTAGGGAGATATGAGTTAATGTAATTGGTAAGTTATTCCCACCTAAATACCTTTAAGTAACTAACCAATCCCTCACTTGAGTTATTATAAAGGGAATAATGATCCTTATCACTAGAATATCTATGCGATGAAATATTCTGAAACCGATGGTGAGGGATTACTGGGTTTCAATTAAATAGTTGGATATTAATAAATTAAATTAAATTTATTATATAATTTACTAATCCATGTAAATTACTAAAAAAAATTCTTATTTATTATAGAAATTAATTTTGTGGAAACATAAAGGGTTAGAGTAACAAAATGGTTTTCAAATAAAGAAAAAAAAGAATAAAAGGATAAGAAGAATATGAACAAGGGATATAGAGATTTACATGGTTTGAGAAATTACCCCCACATCCATGGAGAGGTATAAATTTTACTATGATTGAGAGAAAAATTATAGGTAAATTTTTTAAAGTTTCAGACACACCTAGAAACCCTAGCTCAAATGAGTTAAAAAAGAAGATTGTGTTATTATTCCACCCACCACACAGTATGTCCACTGTGTAGTAAGGTCCACTAGTAGTCTGCCCAGCATCATCTAAAAGAATAGGCTACATCATTACAATAGTGAAAACCCACACAGCTTTGACTATATCATTGTTAACCATATTAGAGAAGGATAACCTTCGCACCAAATAAAATTTCCAATAATGGTATAACTTTTTGCGCATTATACTACACTTTGAATGAAAATTATATGTGTTATAAAACTCTATTCCCAAGGCATTTGATAAAGAGGCTAGTGAGGAAGAACCATCTCTCTATCTGAAACATTTGGATGATGCCACGGATATTTAATGTTTCATGTTATCATTATTATCCATTAAGATTTCAAAGAAACATGAGGTTATGGATGCATATTATATCATTTCTTACCTTAGTGGTCTTTATCAAGATAAGTAGGGGTGTCCATGTATAACATTTTACCCCTCCTTGTTTCTTGAGAAGTGAAAAAGGTTACAATAGCCTTAGGTGACATATCCAAGACACCAAAGGATGGAAATGAATTACAAGGGATTCAAAGAATATTGGGGTATTATTTTCCTATAAAGATAAAATAACTTATCAACACTAAACAATAAATATATAAGATAATATATATGATGCATGAAAAAAACCATGTAATCTCAAATACAAACCAAACAACCAACAATATCATAGTGGAAATGGAAACATGAAAAACAATTAACAAGACCAAGGGTTAACAAGACCAAAACTAAGAAAATACCCCCTCCATACAACTCCAAGATCCAACTCCACCGGCCAATCCCAAGGTATCAAGGTGTTCCATTAGAGAAATATGATATCTTACACTTTCCTGTGTCTTGGTAGATGACATTCGCAAACACATAAAAGTGACCAAGAAAGATGTGAGTATAAACTAAATAGGATTTCTCTAAATACTTACCAAATCATACCACTAGGATAAGAATTGGTTATCATGTTAATATAAAATAGTTTAAAGAAAACAATTTAAGCAGTTTTTATCAAAACCAAAAGAAGTTTCAAGGAAAACAATTAACAGTGTTTTAAATAATTTCTCATAATTTGGAATACCCATTCTCATGCTTCCACACACTTCCACACACACATGCATGCCAACTGACAGTTCCATATTCATGAGCAGTCTCTCATTGATCCACCAAGTCATTACAAGGTGACCAATATACAAGTTCCCCAATGGAACATGCCCCTTTATCAAGGTCACATATGAGTGCTAAAATACATTCCAAGAAATTTCACAAAAAACTAAATATTTATTGAAAAAAAATTCATCAAACACCTTATGTGCATAAAAAACATACCATAATTTTAAAACCATCATTTTAAAATTATAACAAATGGGGTTTTCCAAAAATCAACCAATTTCCCACAATTTCCAAAACCATAACCAAAAATGATTTTCCATAAAAATCACAAAAGGATTTCACAATAATTTAAAGAAAATAATTTAATCAAAAATATTCCTTCAAGTTATAGAATGGTGGAGATAAGAGAGAAGGCACCTACCTCTCAGTGGATGGTGAAAATGAAGAACAGTGCTAAGATATCCTGAATTTGGATTTGAAACTTTAACCCTTAAAAATATCCAACAATATCTCATCAATATATTCAATAATTAATATAGATCTATCTATGTAATACTATATCACATAATCTAGGTGAGTGAAAATGAGTCAATCTAAGGGGGGGAGCAATACTTACCAGTGAATCTAGATCTCCAACACACTTTGATTCAACAAAAGTTATCACCGGATCGAAGGGAATCATATTGGGAGTCTAGGGAGAAGATGGATTTTAGATCCTAGAATAATAGGGTAAAATGAGGTTTATAGGGCCTTAATTTGGATTAAACCACAATTTTAAGCTTGTTAACTACACATCACACAGTTAGGTCACATAGTTTATCAAACCATGTGCCAACTGTGCATGTGCTACTAAGAAATCTAGGTAGTGGCATGATTTGGGTCACACATTTTTTCAAACCATGCACTAACTATGTGGTGATACTGTCTTATAGATGCACTCTATACGGTTATCTCACATGGTTATACAAATCATGCGTCGACCGTTATTTTCCATCTATTTCACTATACACGGTTTCCCATGGGCACTCAAATAATTTGGACAAACTATGTAGAAATATTGAACCTCCCAGGGAACCCCAAAACATGTTACATGGTTTCTTGGAGGTGGTGCATGATTTCTACTAATAGTGAACAAATTATACAACTCCATAAACACCTATAAAACATGAAAAAAACATCCTCAAACCTCCTAGAACACTACTAGAAATTCTAGCTATAGTCACAGTTCTAAACCTTCACTAGAGGCCCTAAAACTGTGGCTATATGTAATAGCCACAGTTTGGGGAACTATGGATCCTATTGGTGTGGCTATAGGGACACGGCTATAGCCACGGTTTCAAACCATGATTATACCTATTTTTGACTGAAAATTATAGCCACAGTTTTAAACTGTGGCACTAGAGATATAGACATAGTTTAGAATTATGGCTATAGGATTTGGTTTCATGAAAAAAACCAGCAATTATGGGCATGTATAGACATACCCAGAATCTTTAAACCTGTAACAAGGGATGATGGATGCAATTGATAATAAAAGTGTAAACCTACATAATGCATACCTAAAAAATATGCATACCTATAAAATCGGCATACCTTCCAACCCAAAAACCTATATACCTAAAAACCAAAAAATATGGAAACCTGTAAACATTCATTCTGTAAACCTGCATACCTCTAATCAATCTACATACCTTCCAACCAAAAAATCAAAAAAAATGAAGCCTTTATACCTAAAAATTAGAAAACATGGAAACCTGTAAACATTCAATATATAAACCTACATACCTAAACATTCAATCTGTAAATAAAATGTGTTGAAAATATAAAATTGAAACAAGCAAGAAATTAAATAGTTCATACCGTTTGGTCTGAAGATGACATTATTGTAGTATACTTATCCTGTAATCAGTTCATGTTCACTTATAAATAGGGTAGTTTCTAAAGTGAACATGTGCATGTTCACTTGTCTAATTTAAAGTGTTAATTTGATAGAAATAGTACATGATCACTTCTCTTAGTAGTTTAGAATACTGATTTTTTGGTTTAGTATACTGATTCTATAATCAATTCATGTTCACTTCTAAATTCTATTGTTTCTGAAGTGAACATGTACTATTTTCAAAGTGAACATTTACTAACCTACTGAGGTAATGACCTGATTATAAGTGAACATGTGCTATTTATATCAATGATAGGGTACATGGAGTATAATAATTCATGAAAA
Organism: Viscum album; assembly: GCA_963277665.1. Taxonomy (NCBI): domain Eukaryota; kingdom Viridiplantae; phylum Streptophyta; class Magnoliopsida; order Santalales; family Viscaceae; genus Viscum; species Viscum album. Next base: position 223,228,473 of record OY728147.1, read on the forward strand.
AATACGTGTAAATAAATTTGAGAGAAGTGAACATGTAATGTTTCATTTGGGTAGTATAATATAAATATAATTTTGTGGTGTGTAAATAATTTTCACACATAATAATATATGCACCCTATAGGATAGATGAAACTTACCATTACCTATAAAAATACATGGAATAACATCCACTTTGCATGAAATTAAACTACTTGGTGAAATTTCTAATTGCATGAACTTAAACTTTAAGATATGCCCTATCTGTAAGATTTTAAACTAAAGAATTTGTTATCACCACTTCAATGATCTATATAAAGCGATATAGGTGATATTCTAATGGACTCTTAAAACTCAAACCAAGAACTACTCATGTGATATTAGATGTTCTGATTGGATATTCTAATTAGCACAAGTGATATGCCTTACATGGGGGGTTTATCCTTTCAGTAAGACATTAAACTACATTGTCAAAGTACTAGCTATATGGATATAAATTTCACAACACATGAGTAATTATATCATTATGTTAAACATTGTGATATATTATCCACTACACTTAAACTATCAAACTAATTAGGATGGTCTATTAGTGATACTCGCTCTCTTTACATGAGAGTCAGATCTATGTAAGAATTATTAGTGCATGTTCCATTACTCCATTTACTATCCAGAACTAGATAAAATGATCCTATGTATCAAAGAACTATATGTGGGTTGATTCCTATTACTTGGGATATGTAGTTCTTCCTGGACCTCATATCCTATTATCAACCTCAAATTCTACCAATATCCAACTGCTTCCCAGTGTATAGTTTTCCAATTCATGTTGGATTTTCTGAGATTAGACTCTCCTCTATGATGGTTTTTATATTTTATCCAAGAACTATATGTGGCTTGGTTCAAATTATCATAGGATACTTAATGACACCTGGATCTCCTGGATTGTTCCCAACCATAAATTCAAACCAAATCCACCACTTTGTCTCAGGTATCATACCTCTTCATTCACGCCTACTATTCCTTTATAAGTCCATCCCCTAGATGAAGTTATTTAATTTTATACATGAGTCATATCTATATATAAATCTCCCCCTTCCCCTTGCAATAGAACATAGAACAAACCCCTCCCCCTTGTAATAGAACCTAGCACACCCCCTCCCCCCCCCCCTCGCGCACCACATGCACCCCCAGAACCCTCCCCCTGCCCCCAGCACACCCCCATGCCCCCTTCCCCCTTGCACACCCCCCTTCCCACCCCATGAACCCCCTTCCCACCCCATGCACCCCTGCACCCCCCCTCCCCATCCCCCTTATAAATGAACCCCAACACCCCCCCCCCCCGCACACCACATGTACCCCCATCCTCCTCCCCTATCCCTTGCAATAAAACTCAGCACACCCCCCTCCCCCTTCCCCCAGCACACCCCCTCCCCCTGCCCCCTCCCCCACCCTACACACCCCCCCTGTCCACCCCATGCACACCCTACACACCCCATGCACCTCCAACACCCCCCACCCCCCACCCCCGCACGCGCGCGCACCCCATGCACCTCCTACACCCACCCCCCACCTCATGCCCCTTGCAAAAAAAAACTAGCACACCACCCTACCCCCTACCACCCACCTCCCCTGCACACCCACATGCACACCTCATGCACCCACTGCACCCCCCCCCCCCCACACCCCTGTACCCTCCCCCTTGTACCCTCCCCCTACCCCTTTCAATAGAACCCAGCCCTCCCCCCTCCCCCTAACCCCAGCACACCCCATGAACACACCCCCTGTACTAAAGTCTTTTGACATCATAGCACTGGGCTAATAGGGGAGAACTCATCCTTAAGTGTTAGGCCTAAATTCTTAGATGGTATTGGGAATGTAATAAATGTTGTATTTACAGTATGATTAGAGAATATGGATCTAGATATAATTTTTTATCCTATGAGAACATGAATCAAGCTATGAGTTTCCCTTAGATTAGTTTCCTTTCTACACATTAGGCTATATAGGAAAAAATATAATGGTTTTTCCTAGTTTAAGACTATAGGAGAGGACATTACATAAACTAGTAATCCCATACACTTAGAACTCATAAATAGATATTTTCTTGACAAAGCTAGTGATTATTAGAAAACCAATTTTTAAATTAATCAAGCAATTATGGAAACAAGTTTTTAAAATTATCAAGAAATTATAGAATTCAAATTAAAGTGTTAGGCATAGGTAACCTACCACAACCTCAAGGCACACTGCTTTTGACAACAACAACTTGAATCTTCCTTTTCTCTTCTTGCACGCATATGCAACTTCACATATATATAAGGACACATATCCCCTATGTACATATTTTCATGGACAAATATGCACAAGGGGGACCTTAGATATATGTTTATACATGTATATACTCCTTTACACTTACACATGTATGAATTTTTCATATCTATATATAAGTACACCAAGTCCCAATATATATATTCAAACTTCCATGAGTGAATATATATAAATGGGGAACTTATATATGTATATGCCTACCTATTCATACACATGTAAGCCTTCGTCAATGGAAACTTGAATCCACCTCAATGAGATCCAAAATGCACTACAAAAATATAAGAACCCAAAAATCACAAAAGCCCTAATTAAAATTGAGCCAAAGAATAAAAAAGGAATAAACCTTACCCAAATCAGATGTTTAACACACTGTCTTTGATGGTGGTGGATAGAACTACCAAATCATAAGAAACCACCTGTGAGGAAATAGTGGGAAAAGAAATGAGACATAACAACTTCTTATATATATGTGATCAGTGTGTCAATTGTACATGATAAATGATACATGAATCAATAACCAACAATGAAAAAATAATAATCATATTGATATATACATCCAAATACTAAATAACATGATCATTAACAAAGTATTTTTGTTCAAATTCCCTTATCATATAAGTTGAAAAATCCTTCTTTAATTTATAATGTAATGAAAATTTATTTTTTCAATTTCCCTCATACAGTGGGACTTTCAAAGTCATACGCTTGGTAGAAAAGTCATATGCATTGGCACACCAATTCAAACGTTGGGACTTCCAAAGTTATACACAATATAATTTTTTCACTCAATGTAGACTTCATGCATTTTTTATTTTTGTGATTTTCTTCCTAATATTATATGCTTCTTCAGATGACTCTAGAACTTCTTCAAATTCACTATAAACCTACTTAAGTATTTCAAATCACCTTATAATTTCTACAAATAATTATATGAATTATCAAAATAAATCCAAAATCCTTAAAAAAGTTTCCAAGGACCTTATCAGCATGTAACTACTCAAGTAGAGTATTTCAATGAGCTCCACTAGCCCTAAATTTACATCTTTCACTTCATCCTTTTAAAAAATCATTTAAAATATATTGAAAACTTATTTTAGTAACCAATATACTAAGTAATCTATGGATAGATTCTTTAACTCTAGGCTAGCATCCTCTAGCCATTGAACTTAATAAAATCTTAATAATAACAACTTTGAAAGCTATCTAGTATGTACACAAGTCAGCATCTAGATTCTATTGCCATGTCTTCCATTAAAATTATTATAAAAAATAATTTCCAGATTTTAATACTTTTCATGAAACTTGAGGACCATCTCTACAATTGTCTAGTATTATTTACTTTTTCATGTATTCATCATGGAAGTAAATCATTCATATTTAGTGGGTGGATACTCATTCCATCACCAAATACTTTACCTTTTCATACCTATAGTAGTCTCCTTGAAAAAAATCTAATTGACTAAAAAAACTTCAACCCAAGGGCATTTTAATCTCCCACTTTAGACTTATTTTCAATTAAAATTTTCAAGTTTTACTCCGGGGGATGTGAAACCTGATTTCCAATAAATTTTAGAAACTAGACCTTAACTCAAAAACCACATCAAAAAAAAAGTACAAGCCTATTTTCTCCCCTACCCCCCCCCCCCCACCCCCACCCTACACCAACCCCCCCCCCACCCACCCACCCTTCACCACCACCACCACCCCATCCAATGACCCCCCCCCCACACCCATGAACCCCCCACCCCCATGCACCTCCCCACATGCATCACCCCCACCCCCCAACCTACACCCCCCCCCCCCCCCCCGCACCAGCCCCTACCCCCCACCCCCCTACACCAACCCCCCCACCCTGCACCAGCCCCCCAATTAGTTGAGAAGGGTTAAAAACATCAAGCTTTAATTCTGAAAATTATAGACAGTATGTACTCTAAAGAATGTAACAAAAGTTTGTATATCATTACTATTATTGTTACAGGTTTGGGAATATATCATTATATTGTTGGTATAATCTATTAATTCCTGAAAATTTTAGAGTTCCCAATTCAAGGGGGGTAAAATCAAGATCATTTTAGAATTTAGACAGTAAATTGAAAGTATTTATCTACCTATAACATATTTAAACATCTTTAAGATCTCTACTGTATTTAGATTGTGTGTGGTCGCTAGAATGGAGAATGATCATCTAATAATGTGTTAAAAACAAATGGATAATGAAGACCACTGATGATGAAAAATGGATGAAAGTATTCCTTTAGAAAATTTTAAAAAAATGATGTTGGAAACACTATTACCAATAAGTTTTCAAAGAAGTCTAATCACACATCCTTGGGTAATAAACCTAAGAATTCTAAGATAAGTTCTAAATATAAAAGGATTAGTTTCTTTTATCATGGAAGAAGGATAAAAAAATTAGATTCGTGTAAATAATCCTTTATTGTAAGTGAAAATAGAGGCAAGAAATAGCATAATGGAAGATTTTTCTAAGGATAATACAAATGAACTCATTTGGTGAAAATAAATCATAAGAATACTTGTGGAAATTCCAATGTGTACCTAAAGATTTCATGGTGGTATGTCCCGTCTATTTGGAAAAAAAATAAATAATTATAAAGTAAGCACTTATAAAATATGTTTCCAAAGGAAATGATGAAATTCATTATGAATAAGTTAAATTTATTGAGAGGTGTTCAATAAATAAAAACCCCCAAAGGTTTTCTAAAACTTTGTGAAACAAGTAATATGGATTAACATAGTACCAACAATTTCTTAATCAGATTACTGGTATAAGAAAAATCCCTAAAGAAGATAAATATTATATTATGTGATTCATGTGACTTTAAGGTTTATGAAAAGAATAACATCTCACATAAATAAGTTGAAATAGTGAAGAACTCCACACTCTAAAAAGAAAAAAACAAATCTGGAATAAAAATGTGCAAGCATTAAAAAATGGGAAACCTGGTTAAGAAAACATTCCCAGCTTTATTTTTCACACGGAATAAATAGTAACACCTTATTATATTTCATATTGTATTTATGTGCTAACCATGAATGGAATTGAAGGTGAAGCTAGATCTCAGAGAGAGAACTCAAGAAATTGTACAAGATATAAGATCTATAATGTTACTCCAAGTAATCCATTTTAGTGAATTCTCATTATGATATATCTTAAAATATATTTGTATAAGATATCCACATTGATGAAGATAATTTATATTTTCTCCTTATGGGGTAGAAAGGTAGAGAAAACCATGAAAAACTACCATAACCTATTAAAATCATGTAAATTAGAATTCTAGATGGTGCTCTAAAAATATTCATTGAAATGGTATGGATTCATATTCTATCATTATTGAGTGAGAAAATAAAATCATAATATTAAGCGGGATATGTTTATTTTAATTATTTACATGAATGGGTAAGTTTAAAGAAGCCTTGATAATGAGGTTACCTAAATCGGGGCTCTTTGTCTTGAGAATCCATGAGCATTCAGGGAATGAACCCCTCATTCACATAATGAGCTACTATAGTAGCAGTGTTTTATCTCTTTCAAATATCTAAAATTCCCAAAATCTAAAAATGATCAATCATATAATAAAAAACATAAACAAAAGTATTTTCCATACCGGAAAAAAACCTAATATGTTCCATAACAAAAGTGAACAGACCATTATACTTTATCCCATATTCTTCAAACTAGCATCACACTAGCTCATCATCTCATATTCCTTCTATATTTAGAGTAGATCAAAAATACTATCTAGGATGTCACTATATCACAAAAAAAATCTTCTTGCTTAAACAAATTCTTCAAAAAATCATAAAAAACACTTCAAAATTGGTCTTTATTTTTATTCTCACTTACCAATTCTTCAAAACTTATTCACTAGATTCTCAAACTCAAAGGAAAGATTCCTCTTATTTTTCTTCTTCTCATTATCTTCTTCATAAAAACTAGGTAGGTTGTAAATCCTCATCACTATCTCAATACACTCTTCTTATTACTTTATATAGTATGTAGTGGATCATGATTCTTATTATTTAAAATCCTCAACTCACTCAACCAACTCTTCTACAACACTATATTCTCCTCTCATTACTCACTTATCACACCCAACACATAACACCATTTTTTTGTTTATTTGTTTTTTATACTATCAATATATCTGTTACCTAAAGTAGAAAAATATATTTTCAAACCCATTACCACTATGATATAATTCGAAACAAATTAGGTATAACTTGGCACACTAAAAAACTATATCTTTTCATAAAACTATTTTAACCCATTTGATTGGTTGTTAGATTTCTTTAATGGTTATATCTACTAGGTTTCCACAAATACCCTTTTAGTTTTATCTTTATTCTCTTCTTGGCCAATTATGTATCCCAATGAGATCAATTATTTCTTCATCTCAAAATACTCTTTATACAACGACTTAATATTAATCTTCTTGGATATTTTAAAACACATTATCAGTAAGTTGTGAGGATCTCCTCATTTTGGATTTGATGCAATTGTAATTTCAAAACAATAATTATTTTTAGTCAAATCCTTCATCACTTCCATATCAACTATTCATCCTTCTTCTCAATAATGAATTTCTAGTTATTTTGTGATGTATTGATCATTGGAGTTTAGCATATGAATCCTCTGAATTCTTCACTTCCAGATTTAAGAGACTTGTAATATCTCTCATTTCAGACTTGAGTAAATTCCTAGCCTTCCATCTCAACATGTTCTCTTTGTATCAGTCATTAAGATCAATGACTCGCAAAAATAGATCTAATCTCAATAATTTAGACTTAATAACTCAAGAATCAACTCAACTTCATCTACATTATTCTAGGAAAACTCATTAGGTTCTTTCATTTATCAAGAAGTTCATCATCATGATATTATCATCCCCCTTTCATTTTATTTTACTCAAAAAAGGATTAGACCAAGGCTTAAATAATAATTATGATGTTTCAAACATGATAAAACAACTCAAACATCATCATAATGATTTTCTATTCAAATTATAAAATCTGAAAATTTTTATTTTTTAGACTATAAATATTTAATTTCACTAAGTATTGATGATTTCATAGACAACCTTAACTCTTAAATACATAATAAATCATCCTTATACTAATCTAAATAATCCTTATGGTGATTACATTCATCAAGAAGAATCATGGTTATGCTTCCAAATTATGTTTATGCTGATCAAATCATTTTGATTATATATTAAAGCATTAAAGAATTGTCGATCAAAATATGGTAGAGATTCTATCTATTTTATTGATGAATTTGTGTAGCACCTATTTTTTGAAAAATTGGATATATGTTCTATATATATACACGCATTTATATATATATAAGAATATACATGTTATGAAAGAATTGTTCTGCAACACAAAATAATGTGAACAATTTATCTTCTAAACATAGATTAACTTAAAAAACACTTTTTGTAAATTTTAATTGTTATAATGGAAAGTATAATACAAATATGTAAAAAAATAAAGTGATGTTTCTTATAAATAAATTACATTGTTTACTTATAATAGAAACATTAAAACATAATGTATGAAATGATTTAAATGGAATTTCAACATTATTACCTTATTTTATTGGAATAAATATAAGGCTTAGTAGGTATACCATTGTATAGATTAACTGAGAACAAAAAATCAGGAAACATCATATAGTCATCAATAAAATAAAAAAATAGTCAAATTTTAAATGTGTCCGCTGTAATGACTAGAAAAATGATTCCTACATATAAATAAGATATGAATTCTTATAGTATACAAAATAATGAAAAAAATTATATATCAAACTATTATGAAACTAATATAATAGTACATTGAAGTAATGTTTGAGTTCATAATGTAAAAGTTTTATAAGCATAATCATATATCACACTTGTTACCACATTAGATGCTAGAATTCTCCTCTCAAAAGTCATTTTATTTGAACCTAAAATATAACATTAAAATATGAAAAATATCAATTCAATCGTAAAAAATAACAAAAAAATTAAATAATACAATTACATCTTACCTTACCATGCACATGTATGCATGGTATAATATATAACCATTGAAAAATTATGAATGGTCCTATTGAAACAATTTTAGGAAGAAAAAATAACTCATGAATACTTAATCCAAACTCAAAAATCATAATAACAATCAAAATACAATAACAAACTGATAAGAATTAAATAGGAAATCATGATAAAAAATTATACACATTAAACTGTTGTTGAATAGTTATAGCTGATGAACTCAATTACGAAATTGAAGAGGAAAACATAAGATGCAAATCTAAATCAGAAGGCATTATATATACAAAAACATCAATAAATCCATTGTTTAGACTTGATTCATGTTATTTATGTTATGATACAAACAAAAACTCACCAAACAAATTCAGGAATAAGGTCAAACTAATTATTTCTTAATCAAAACTCAGAAATCGTATTAACAATCAAAATTAAGTGAGAGTGTGACATGAATTAAAAAGGGATTTATGTTAAGGAAAAAACATATTCAAATACTATTGAGCAGTTACAGCTGATTAACTCAGTTTAGAAATTAAAGAGGAAACTGCAAGATCAAAATCTAAATAATAATAGTGATGAATGCGATATAATAATTATGAGAAAAAAATTAATCTGAAGAATACTATTTTTTCGAAAGTCCATTCCTTCAAGACAGGGTCTGAATGGATGAAGAATCTATGCTACAGTTTGGTGATGCAGATGTTTCTATGCATGAGGATAGGTTAATGGGATGGAATAGAAATTTTTGATGAACTAAAGTTGTTCAGAATTGTATTAGGGTTTTGTGAGGCTAGATTGGTCGACACACTGAAGGAGGATGTGGGGAGGCTGCTTAGAATAAGCGTTAGTGGGGAGGTGGAGTGGTTGTGTTTGATGGAAGCATCGGGGGAGGAGAGTCATGGATAGGAGAGCTCTAGAAGGGGTGGCTGTATTGGGAGGCAACATCAGGGGAGGAGGGTCGCTGAGAGGGTAGCTTTTGAGGGTGGAGGAGGGTCACAGAGAGGTGTGGTCGTGAGGGTAATGGGAGGAGAGCCTCCGAAAGTAGTGGATTTGAGGGTGGAGGATGGTCTCAGTGAGGAGTGGTTGCGAGGGTAATGGGGAGGGGTTCAGGGAGAATAATATAATCTTGTGACTGAATGAAGCAAGTTCCATGGAACCATGGCTTCAAATAACCATATATCTACAATTATAATTCAAGTGTGGCTATAAATTAAGCTATATCTATGGGTTTATAAAACTATGGCAATAGATATGTGGATATATATATCATTTTTCTAGTAGTGGAATATAAACCAATCATTATATAATCTCAAAATACATAAAATAAGGGTAAATTACCTGAAAAAAAGGGTGATTTATTCTCCCCACCATTATTACTTCTATCCCCTTAAAGTAGAAACCCATAGTCATTCTAAAAAAATCAGGCCATTACTCTAAAATTTCATTTTTCACACTCCCATATATCTTCCTAAATTTAACCATTATTCCATAAAACCCATAAAAACCAATAATTTTACCATTAAATATCTTCTCTTACCTATCAACAATCTATATCAGCACATGAATTAATGTAGCATTTGGTTCAAGATCAATATGGTCCCATTGAATCACGTGGTTGGGATCAGGTTGGTACTTATTCAATTAAGATATATGAAACATGTTATGCACAAAACTGAACTTTGGTAGTAGTGATAACTGATAAGACACATCATACACCCATTCAAGTATCTCAAAAGGGCCAATATATTGTGGATAAAACTAGCCTTTCTTTTCAAAATGATGATGTCCAAGCCTTGGAGATATTCTTAAGAAAATGTGATCAGATACCTCAAACGATAATGGTCATCGATGGTGATCCGCATATGATTTATGACATCTCTAATCCATCACCATTATCTTTCATATCATATGAATCTTCTCTATTTCCTTAAGAACAAGGGTAGTCCCAATAAGTGAAGGCTCACATGTTTCCTCCCAATAAATTAGATAATGATAAGGATGGACATACAATGATTCAAAAGTATCCATATGTATTAAGTTTTGATAACTATTATTGTATGAGAACTCCAATAATAGTATGTATTTTTCCTATAAACCTCCAAAATCCATCACAGAATCCCCAAGTATGTCTTCCAACATTTGGGTCATCCTCTTAGATTGTCCATCCATTTAAAGATGATAAGTAGTGCTCATGGTCAATTGGGTTCTAAGGGATTATTGTAAGTATTTCCAAAACCAAGATGTAAATATGGGATCTTTATCAGAAACTATTGAAATAGGAACCCCATGAATCTTTATAATTTCTCAAACATAGATTTTGGACAAATATTCCACCTTATTAGATTCATGAATAGGGATGAAGTGGGATGACTTTGTGAGATGGTCCATAATCACCCATATGGAATCATGTTTCCAAACCATTTTTGGAAAACCTATCACAAAATCCATAGCTATTTACTACCATTTCCACATGTGAATTGGTAAAGAATGTAACATACCAACTGGTTGTTGGTACTCTGCCTTGACCTATTGACAGGTGAGGCATTTTGGGACAAACTCTTCCAATTTTATCTTCATTCATTTCCAAAAAAAATGTGTTCTAAATGCCTAGTACATATTCTGGATACCAATATGAACATCCCATTTTGAGTGGTGGTAGGAATTTAGAAGTTGTTCCTGATAACTTGGAGGAACCACAATCTAATCTCAAAACTACAGCATAGATCTTCCATCTAGCATCCATTTGTCAATTATCTCCCCACTATTGAGTTTTTAACTCATGTTAATACATTCTAGATCATATTTCTAAATATCCCTTACCTATAAAAAGAAATCAGGAACAAAATATACTAGAAAGAAAATAGTATCATTAAATTTATCTGTACAATCCATATTCATTTTAGTTATATCTGAAATTAGTTACCATTGATATAAATCATATTTAGATAACTAGATATAATACTTCATGCTCAATGCATCTACCATGGAATTCCCTATACCAGAAGTATATATCAATTCGAAGCCCAATATCTGAAGATATTCCACCCATATTCATTTCCTTAAGTTCAAGTCTCTTTTTGAGAATATGTGTTTCGATCTCTTATATTCTATAAATAGTGTAAATTTTTCACCAAAGAGATAATGATGTCAAGTATTCAAATCATGGACTACAATAGCTAGTTCCAAATCTTTTATCAGGTAGTTTTTCCCGTAAAATTGTAACTATAATAATTCATAAGTTATGGTATGATCTCCTTGCATGAGAACACATACCAACCCAGATCCTAATGCATCATAATAAACCACATAGCCTTTTCCTAACTTTTAAAACATAAATATAGGTGTTGAAATAAGGTGAAACATGATTTCTTGGAAAGATTTATGAAAATCATTACTCTATTGGAAAGGAATTCTTTTTCTTATCAAGTTTATCATTGGTGATACATGTCGTGAAAAATCATGAATGAAATTTCTATAGTATCCTACTAAGCCAATGAAATTTCATATCTCAAAAACATTATTTAGTGGTTCCTGTGAGATAAAAACCTCTATCATTTTTGGATCCATAGAAACTTCTTTTTTAGAGATGATTTAACCAAGGAAACATACCTATTATATCCATAAATCCCATTTAGAGAGTTTATCATAAAGGTGATGCTCCCAAAAGATGCTTAACACTATATCCAAGTGTTCCTCATGATCTACTTTAGTTTTAAAATAAACTAGGATATCATCCAAAAACACCACTAAAAAGGAATCAATATACCTCTAAAATATTTGATTCATTAATTCCATAAACCCTACTAGTGAATTGGTGAGACCAGAAGGCATGAACACAAATTCATAATGGCTATAATGGCTCTAAAAAGTTATTTTCATAATATCCTCCTTCCAAACTCATAGTTGGTGATAACCCAAACATAATTTAATTTTAAGGAACCAATTTTACCCCCTCAATTAGTCAAATAGGTTATCAATTCATGGAAGGGGATATCATTCATTTATCATAACTTGGTTAATCTTATGATAATACACACAAAGCCTAAGAGATTCATCAACCTTCTTCACAAAAAAGGATGGGTGATGCCCATAGGGGATGTTCTCGATCAAATGAACCCTTTACTCTTCAAATATTACAGTTGGTTTTTTAGTTCACTCAATTATATTAATTCTATCTTATAAGATGGAAATGAAATAGGATTAGTCCCTAATAGGAGATCAATATTAAACTCCACTTCTCTTTTGGATAGAAACCCTGAGAAGTTATGAGGAAAACATAAATAAACTGATCTAATATGGTTGGAAATTATCTATTTATGATCCCATACACCAATTCCAATGTAACTAATACTAAATGATAAGATATGGTTCTAACTATTGGTACCAAAGGTCCTGAACTAGTTGCATTTTCATTCCATTCTACCTTAAAATAGATACTTAAATCTATTAGATGATGTGAAACTCACCTACCTTATATAAAAATTGATATGGGACTTTAAATTCATCAACCAATCCATCCCCAATATCATGATATATATATCCATCTTAAGGACAGAGAAGTCCCACATTGATTCTTCCCCATCGATAGTCATCGTACATGCTTCACACTTAAAATCTTGATGCTCGCATTGTCTAAGAGGAGTTTTAAATTTAAAAAAAGGCATCATATCAACATGAAAATCCATTAGATCAATAACACGAGTAGAAATAAAATATTGGGATACTCATGTGTCAAACAAGGCCTACATAAGGGTAGAATTTATAGGAATATCACCTTGTACTATTGAAGGACCAGATTGACCATCTATGATCACCTTCTTAGCACCATATAGTTTCTTACTCTTTATCCCTTACTCTTTATTAATCTATTGAGATTTTCTTTACTAAGGATTCATGGTGAATCACCCTGAATTGTTTGGTTCTAAGAAAGGTTTTATTCTAAAGAGATCACTCCATTGAATAATAGGATGTTTGAGAAACATGTGATGCATTTCTAGCACCAGGCCTTGGAGTAATATAATAATATTATTGTATAAGTCCTATCTAGTTATATTTGTGACATACTCTAGGTGGTTTCATACAATACTATATGATATTCTCAAGTGAACCACACTTAAAACACACAAGCTTACTCTTGGATCATGGAGGAAAATTGACTGAACCTTTGGTTTGGTTTTAAGACACTCTACCAATTTGTAAGTATGTTCCCCTCTTCCTCTTATTCCTAGAATTTGAGTTCCCACCTATTCTCATAGTGATAAACACACTTCCTCTAATTGGATTCCAAAAAATATCCATTTCTTCCACCATTTCTCAATTTATCATCTCTGTATAGTCTCTAATAAAAAGGGTAGAAATCTTCAAGTGAATTTTTGGTTATATGCCCGACTCAAAAATGTGTGATTTAAGTGATTCACTTGTAAAAACTTTTAGGTAAAAGTATAATAAATTCATAAATTTATCTACATACTCTATTATTGAGAGATCCAATTTCTTAAGGATAAATAAATTTGTTTTTATTTTAATTATGAACATGTTTGGATATAATTTTTTGTTAAAAAAATCTTCAAAATCCTCCCATGTAATTCTCTAGTCAGCTTTAGCCTAAATTATTAAATCCCACCACTATCATGCCAGATCCTTAAGCATGTATGTTTCCAACTTGACTTTTAACTCAGCTATAATTCCTAAGAAACCAAATACTTTATTCAACCTATTCATCCATACCTCCACTTTCTCAGGTTTTGAACCCCCTGAAATATGGGTGGGTTCTGCTTTTAAAACAGACCTGAGTGGTCCACCTATTGAGGTTCGTCATTATGGTTTCCTTTATCTACTATTTGGAAAGCATGAATGATGCTCTGAACCAACTCTTAGTTCAACTTTGTCTTAGGTACAACCACATTTTTTTCATCCTCCTATTATTATTTTCTATGAAATCTACCATGTTCTATTTCTATAACCATAACAAAGGATCACTAAGTCAACACTCACTAGTAATGGAAGGCTTAGAAAATTTCAAATCATAATAAGTAACATGCTCTATATGTTTCTTTTTAAAAATATAACTATTATTACCATATTAACCATTTTTTATAAATCTTAAAATACCAAATGAAAAATGAAATCCTAGTATTAAGTCTCAATACTAATGCATGATATGCTACACTCACTGTCTAAACCAATAATGATGAGGTGAAAACATACCTAGAAGTGTCTTAAAAGACTTTTGTACCCAAACCACCCTGGTAACTTTAAGTTTAGCATAAAAATTTTAGATACGCCTTTTTATTCCATACATTTCAAGTTTAGGCGATCCTATATCCTTAACAACATCCCAATACAACAAAAGGACTAACCAAGATTGATAATATTTCTAACTAAAGGACCGAATTAAGCAAATACTATTTGTAACATCCCACCCCTCCTCATTGAATTAAGAAGTGGTGGAGGTGCCACTAGCCTTAGGTGACATCCCCAAGACACCAAAGGATGGAAATGAATTATACGGGATTCAAAGAATATTAGGGATGATTTTACATTAAATATAAAATAACCTATCAACACTGAACAATGAATATCCAAGAAAATCTATATGATGCGTGAAAAAAACCATGTAATCTCAAATATAAACCAAACAACCAACAATATCAGAGTGACAATGGAAATAAGAAAAACAACTAACAAGACTAAAGGTATGACAATACCAAAACCAAGAAAATACCCCCATCCATCTCGCTCTAAGATCCAACTCCACTGGCCAATCCTAAGGTATAAAGATGCACCATTAGAGAAATATGATACCTTATCCCTTCTTATGTCCCGATAGATGACATATACTAATGCACCGAAGTTCCCAAGTAAGTGTTACGTATAAACTTAGTATGATTTTCCTAAATAATTCCCAACTCACTCCATTAGAAGAAGATCTAGTAGGCACATTTATATAAAATTGTTTAAAGGAAACAATTTAAGTAGTTTATATCAAAACCAAAAGTAGTTCCAAGGAAAACAATAAACAGGCCATTAAATCATTTCTCATAATTGGTCATACCCATTATTTTAATTACACATGCACCCACACAAACATACATTCCAAGTGATAGTTCTATACTCATGAGTGGTCTCTCATCGATCCACCAAGTCGTTATAAGGTGACCAATATCTAGGTGCCCTAATGGAACATCCCCCTTCCTTAGGGTCATGTTTACAAAGGAACTCACGCCAACCATGTATGACAAAATCTATACCAATCTATTTCCCATAAAACAAAATATTTCTTGAAAATATTTCATCAAACACCTTGTGTACATCAAAACCATACCATAATTTTAAAACCATCATTTTAAAATTATAACAAAGGGGTTTTTCCAAAAATCATCTAATTTCCCATAATTTCAAAAATCAAAACCAAAAATGGATTTCCATAAAAAATAATATAAGGATCTAATAACCATTTCATGAAAATACTTTAATCAAAACTAATTCTTCAAGTTCTAGAATGGAGGAGATGAGAGATAATCCACTTACCTCTCAATGGATGGTGAAAATGAAGAATGGTGTTAAGATCTCCTAGATCTTGCCTTGAAACTTCTTCCCTTAAAAATATCCAATAATATATCATCAAGATATTCAAAAAGGAATACATATATATATATATATATATATCCATGGTGGAATAAATCTCATGATCCAGGTGAGAGAAAAGGAGAGGATCTAAGGAGAGAGAGAGAAACCAAGACTTACCAGTGATTCTAGATCTCCAACACACTTTGATTCAAAAAACTTTGTCTCCAAATTGATGAAAATCATATTGGGATTCTATAGAGGAATAAGAATTCAAGATCCTAAGAGAATATGGAAAAAATGAGGATTTTGGGGGCTTAATCTAGATTAAACCGCAATTTTCATGTCATTAACTGCATGTTGCTCAGTTATGTCACACAGTTTTTCAAAATGTGTGCCAACTATGCATGTGATACTTGAAAATTCAGCTAACTGCATGGTTTGGGATGTATGGTTTTTCAAACTATGCACTAACCATGTGGTTCTACTGTCTTAAGCCCACACTTTGCATGGTTGGCTTTCATAGTTAGAAAAATTGAATGCCAAACATGTTTTTCCCTTTATTTCACTTTGTGTGGTTTTCCCTGGGCACTCACATAGTTTGGAGAAATCATGTGCCAACTGTGTGCCTACCCAGTGAACCCCAAAACATGTTTCATGATTTCCTAATGGTGGTGCACGTTTTCTACTAATCATGAAAAAAACATACACCTCCAGAAACACCTCCAAAATATGCCAAAACTTCCCCATACCTCCTAAAACTTAAACCAAGCATTATATAATCTCAAAATACATAAAAAAAGGTAAATTACCTGAAACTGGTGGTACTACACCATGGATCGGGTTGAATCAGGTTTGGGGATTTTTTGGACATGATCTAATCATAAGAGGTTGGGTTAGGTTGGGTCAGGGATGTTTTTTAGTTTGGAACCAACCCAATCCATATTGGATTTTGGTGGGTTAGTTCGGTTTAATAAGGTTATAGGTAAAAATTGGACGTTGTATAATATATCGAACCAACTAGCACACCCCGGTGTAGAAACACCTCCTTCTCCCAAAAGCTTAATCTTTCTCCTACCCGCAAAAAATTCCACTTAGAGGACCTCCATTCATTAATGTATTTGTATTTCCTCCTCCATGAGCGGTGCAGTAGCAGCAATATCGTAACCCATGGGTGATAGATGCAATAGTTACTGATAACATGGGCGGGCGAAGCACATACTCTACAAATATCACCTCTTGAAGGATTTTTCTTAAAGGGATGAAGTTATTGTGATCAAAGTTTCTATGAAGGAAAACATGGAATACCCCTTAAATAAGGATTTATCTTAGTAAAAGCATGAATATCATTTAAAAGATAGCGGATTGAAAGTTATTAATGATTGTCTCTAGTGAAAATGGGAGTCTGTTGGTTTTGTTTCCCTATAACCAATTTCTAAGTAATTTATGACTACTTGTATTGATTTTTTTGAATAATTGATAAATTTTTATCACATAATGATAATTCCTTTTCTTATATGATGATTTTATAAGTGTACATGTCACACAAAAAGGTCATAGTTATTTCTCACTATGACAAGAACCTAAAAGTGTCGTGATAATATTTATTAAAATATGTTTTATTACAGGATGATATCAATTGATGGGAAATAAATGACACAATATATTAGGGGTAGATACTAATAGGACTTTGAGATACTTTATCATGTTTTAAACCCTTTGTAATATTTAGTATAGGAGAATATGGTAACATGACCCGCTAATAGGAAATCCACATTTATACGTGTCATTGAATGTTCTTATCTGCAGACATGTGTAATGATCCTTATACTTTAAGATTATTATTAATGGATTTCATGAGTTGTGTACTTTGATGTATTGACCAAAACTGTGATGTTGTATGTTTTCAGGAAGTAGAGTGTATTGGGTGCATCACAAATGGTATTGTATTAATGAATAGTGCAAGAAAGTATTTTTCCTTTTTTTCTAGAATGGAAGTTGATATCTCAGTCCCTTTGATGAGAATAAAAATTCCTAATTAATTTCATGGACATTATGTTCTATTAGTAAGTTCATTTTCAGAAATTTGAAGAAAGAGACATCGAACATATAGGTTGATGACATTAGTATGCAACCTGCTTGATTAGAGATATTGAGATAAATAGATTATATTACACAGTTTACATTTTTAGGAGATTGTATATTTCTACAACATTAACTTATTTATCTATGATATCTTTGGTGTGTTGATAGACACACCTTGGACTTTAGGCTGTGTAGTCTAATTCCACTAAGAAAGGGTCCTAGAGGGTCACACACTTACTGTATTCAGAATCTCAGTAAAATTCCATATGAATTTTACATGTTGGATAAACATTATTCTCATACATTGTTTAATTATTATTCATGTCAGTTTGATCACCAATATTCAATTACTAGTTATTCAGGAAAATACATATGTGTGTTGAATATTTAATAAATATTTATTCACCAAATAATTATTTATTTAATTATGTGAATATATAATATTTATTTATTCTGGTTTATTCCCAAGGTAAAATTATTTAGTTACACAAATATTTGATAAATATTTATTCACTAGTTTTTTAAATATAATATTTATTTATTTATTGGTGAATAATGTAGTAATATTTATTTAATTAAATAAATAGTCATTATTCAAGGATCGATAAATATTGAGGAGGATTAGCATAATGAGAATAATACCCCGATAAGAAATGTCATATTAAATATTATTCAAATAAATATTACATTATTTATTCAAGAAAATTAATATTTATTTTATCCTCGAGTTTAGAAAATGTCAAGTAAATAATAATAATACTTTTATTTAGATATAGGGTATGTGGGAGATCAAAAAATAATAAGGTCCCTTGATCAATTATTATTTTATAATCCTAGCACTATTTAAACCTGATTATGACATTTTTAAAACCTTAGCCACATTCTATCATTGTGTACAATGGATTCTAAAGAGAATTATCTCAAGACCTACAAAGTTCTCCCCAATAATGCTCTGAAGAACGTAGAGTATTTCTACTCTATTAGAGAAAATATTTCTTGTCTTAAATAATTTAGTTTTGATAAAAAAATGATCTCTACAAGAGTTAGATCCATCCATGCTATCTCATATAGGATTCTATGATAATGATAATAGGTTCATAAAAAATGTGTGGATCTCTGTTAGAGGGAATCTATCCTTGATTCTATTGGTATCGGGTCATGCAGCGGAAGTCGGTGAACTATGAATTTTAAAATTTTCATCATCAGAGTGATGTAGCTTCAGCTTCTTTTGGTGATCCAAACCCCGGTAAAGGTTTTAGGATCATTCATGAATTAATTAATCATAAAAATATAAATAAATATTTATTACATTCAAATTGATGTCATGTTCATTAGCCACTTGATACTGGTGATCATTGCTCTAAGGATATAAGGTTTAACCCCTGTAGATCATCCACACATTCTTCAAGAGTCCATGGGAATTTTGATCATCAAATTTTGGGTTCTATCATAAAGCTTCAACAAATCCTTTGACATCTCGACGATCATCACGATCTTGTTCCTTCGATCCAAACAGTGATTGAAGATTGAATGCTCAGAAAGGCCCTTTCTCTCTCTAGGATGTAGGAACAAGTGGAGAAGGGTTCTTAAATTTTTAGTAATGAATAGACCCTCAAAAATGAGATCCTTTTGCTTATATAGCCGAGATTAAACACCTAGAAAGGGTTCTCTGACCACCATATAAATAACTCCCACTAAATAAGAAATAAATGAAACATTAAGACCAATTAATTGCATCATAAACATCATTTATATTTTATAACCAACTTGTAATATATAATAAATATATTACATGATAAAATCAATTCATTAACTCGACTCATAATTCCTACAAGTATTAAACGAACCTTGAATATTAAAATAATATTCATTTGTATAATTTTTTTCCATGTATTCACTTAATACCATGTGAATACTTTTAATAAATAAATTAAACTCCAATTATTCTATACTAAAATAATAATAAATTTATTTATTCATTGGTGATAGATTATTCTCATACATATCTCAGACCTCATCGTGGGTCCCACAATGACCTATACTCCTATTCATCAGAATAGAAAGGGATTTTGAATGTGATAAGTGTGTGACCCTCTAGGCCCTAATATTTATAGCATTTTATACTATTCACAAACCAAGAGCAGAGTCTAGAAACTCGTCAAAGTCCCTAATGAGATAAGAAAACGTCATACCAATGACAACCTTTCCTATGAACACACAACATGTAATATAATCTCTTTGTCTTGTGATATATCATAAAATAGGATGAACACTTTTTTTCGCCATACTTTCTTACTTTATTGTACATTGACCTAATTGGAAGGACTTACCTTCTTCTACCATGGTCATGGATTTAATGAAGGTACTACCATCCTGGTCTACTAGGCCCGAGATATCACTTTCTTTTAGAAGTGAAAAAATATATTTTGATTATCCGATGAATGTCATACCACCAATGACACACCCAATTCAATCTACCTCTCTATGACATAAATGCCATAATTTTTATTGTGCATCAAAGTACATTATCAAATAATATACACTAACAATAATCTCAAGTCAGGATACCATTAAATGTGTTCACAGATAAGAACTACCAATGACACCTCAAATGTGTGGTGTTCTTATTGGAAGGTCAGTCCTAATGATCTCATCTACTCAAGATAAACAAGTGTGAACTTCGTGTGAATAAGTCTCAATGCTTATGAGCCCCCAGCACCTAATATTCACACATCATATGTGTTCTATCATCATGATTTATCTAAACCATATAATATAAATTTAATATTACTATAACGGTATCTCTAGGTTCTCATTATATCCTGAGAACTACAATGACCATTTGATGTGACATGTAATATAAGAAAATTACTATAAATATAGTGGGTATAGAAGTATCATCACTATTATGGTGAGATAAACACACACATATATATATATCAAACTATATACATGTAATGGTAATAAAATCACATACATGAGTTGGGTATAGGGAACCCACTTACAATATATTCCTCTAATTCAATGATTATATGACAAGAGGTCTTCACCCGATCATCAACTATGAAGAAATATTTCAATGAATGGTATTTTTTAATTTAATAAATTAATTATAAATTATATGTGGAAATATACTCTATTATTAGTTTTGGGTTACTATCACTTAATCTTCATAATAATTTTATTGGTCATGACAATTATTATTCATGTATATCATGGATTATTCATCGATTATGGAAAAATATGAGATGAATATTCTCGATAGGCACTTCCACTACACCTAGAACCTTAAACAATCACAACTCATCTCTTCATCTCATGATGGTTCCTTTCAACATCCATTTGATCCAACATAGACTACCTAGGAACTCCTTCCATCGCTATCTCATGTGTGATGTTGATTATTTATTATCTAGATATTACTTGGTTTGAAACTAAAACTCATCTTCTCATTAGGGATGAAAATGGACTAGGTACCCATGAAATTTGGGATACCTAAACCCTGACCTATTTATTTTTACAAAACCCTAACCCTAAACCTAACCCATTTATTTTTAAAATTCACCACCATAACCCTACCCTATTATATTTTTAACTACCCATTTAACTACCTTAATCCTTTTAATTACCCTATTATAAATTCAAATATGAAAATTTTATTTATAAAATTAGAATAATCATATCAGGAAATAAAATATATTTTGTAATTTTTTCAGCATTTAATAAATGAATTCAAATTTAAAATTTATTTATAAATATAATATGTTACATACTAAAAATAAATAAATAACTCTTTAATTTTAATTTCATTTAAAATATATATTATGGATTAAATAAAAATAATTTTCATAATTGGGTTTGGGTTTATGATACCCTTAGTGTACTACCCTAACCCTACCCATTTATTAATTGAGTTTTCAATCTGCTACCCTAACCATATAAATACCCATTTAAGCACTACCCTAACCCTATTTAATTAGGTTGGGTAGTATTGGGTACCTAGTTAATAGGTACCTATTTTCATACCTACTTCTCATCTCATGATGGTTTCTTTAAAAATACATCTTCAACCTTTGTCTTAGCTGGGATCTCTTCAATTTTGATGACAAAAATTCCACCATGAAACCTCACATACATCAATGAAACCAACATATATGTGATCATCAATATTATTAGCACATTGATAACAAATACAATAGGAACCATATGCATGGAAACATCAAGTTTCCCATCAATGTCCATGAATGGGTACATCAATCTCCCCTTTGGATTTATGGGAAATCTTTTATCGTCATATATCATGCTATGCTCTATGAAACACCATGAAAAAACTTGAAACAAGATTATTAACACAAAACACTCAATTTATCATTTCATCAATATCATATATTAAACTTCCTTTAAATTAAACAAAAAAATCATTTATGTGAATTTTTTCCCACTTTTATAACACAATCCAAATCCAATGATAGAGAGTGAGGGATTGGTGTTTCATCTCATATTAGTCTCCCCTCCTTGATGGGTTTTAGATTTTTCTCCCCCTTTCAATGAGGGTGTATTCTCCTTTAAGGTGGAGATACATTCTTTTTTCTCTCCCCATTTAGATTTACATCCCCTTTGGAAAGAAATACTTTTTGTACCTTACCCCTTTTTGAAATTAATACCAATCAATATGTTTCAAGAGGCAACAAGTGTAAGAGGGGATGGTATTTATTATTTGAGAGATAAACCATCTCATGACTATCTTTCACTAATTTTATCCTTTTTATGATCTTAATGAACAACTCATAGAATATTTTTATTATTTATTTGACAGTAGAAATATTAACTAATCACTCCAATCCTACAAGAGTAAACTCATTTTAAGAAAAATGAGTAATAAATTAGTAACCCTATGAAGTCTATAAGTGATTCTCAAAAGAAATTTCCATGATCCAGGAAAAATGACACCACTTGATAAAATAACAGGAATCAAAAAATGATATTAAAATAAAAATATTATCACGTGATATTTTTAAAATTATTTGAAAATAAAAAAAACCTCTTAAATTTATAAAATTAGTATGCCCTTTTTCATTTAATAATCCATTGGATTTTGTAAACAAGTAATCTGAGAACATATAAATAAAGAGAGTTAATTTTCATACCCTAATATTTGGGAGGTAATTGTCTTGTTTGAAACAACCTTGGCTTCATGAGATTTAAAAAAATTATTTTAAGCTTGTTTCTCACTATTTTTTGTCTACACTTTTATTAGGTCTATAACCTTGATTTATTGGGATCATCATAATCATGTTGGTGTCCTCCATCATTCATTCTAGTCATAGCCTTCTTCTCTTGAATCCATTTTTATTTTTGATAGTTTCTCATATTTCTCTCTATATGTGGAGTAGATCCATCACTTTGATTGTATTTCAAAGATATAATTCCACTTGCAATGGATTTTCATTTCTTCTTCAAAATGGATTGAACTTTTTGAACTATAAAATATATTTCAACAGCTCTTTGGGTAACCATATTCTTCTCCTTATTATGGTCCACCAAGTTCTTGGAAACATCCTCATATTACTTTACTTACTGTACCTTAACCACCTTTGTGTGTTCTTCATGATTACTCTACTTTTTGTGAGATTTAGAGATAAAATTATTTTTCAACTACTTGAGTATTATTGTGAGACAAACATTTATGGTGTGTCCTTTTTGTTTACACCTAACACAATTATCCTTAATTTTTTCAAATATGGATTTCACTTCCACTCCTTTAGGTTATCATATGGGTTTGATCTTTGAATTTTCAGATTTTCTTCTCCTAGAGAAATCCTATTTACCTTTTCTATTAGCCACTCGAATTTTTTACTAGAAGTTCCTCAACTTATGGCCAAAAAATCCACACATCATGTAATAACATTAAGTCTTTGAATCCTCTATAGAACATGAATTCTAATTATATTTCAAGGGTTTTTGTTCTTGATTATCCTTAGTATCCATAATAGCTTTCGAGGAATTTTTTGTCCTTGTCCCATCATGGGTGATTCTCCCTCTAGACTCTTTCTCGTTCTATTTAGGTAATGTGATTTTCTTCCCACCTTTCTTCTTCTTTCATTGTCTATAATTGGAATCAGTGGATCTTATTAAGGATGAATTTTCTTTATTCATCCCTTTATTCATAACTCGTTCACCCTTGGGTGTGTTTTTATTTGGATTATTCAGCTTGAAATTACTCACATTCTTCTCAATCCATTTAACATTAGGGCTTTCATTTTTCAAGGTGTTGTTCCTCCCTGAGTCACCTTTTTTCTCAAGACCTTTCCCTCTATTTTTAGACATCAAATGATGCCCAAACGAATCGATTTTTTTCCTTATTTTATTATTAGATTTCTTTGATGTTTTATTTTGATAAACCAATGAAAAATTGTATTTACTAACCTTTGGATTATCACAAAGATCTTTTTGAAATGTGAAAGTGAAAGGTTTGTGAGCCTCTAAATGATAATACATAAAATCAGAATAATTATTATTGATTTCATTTGATTTAGTGTGCTTCAAATTTGTAACTTATTATTGATATTTGAGTAAACTCAATTTTTCTTCCTTAAGTTTACCTCACAATATTTCAATGATAATTTAATAGACTACCAGAATTGATTTACAAGATGTTATTTATTATTCAGAATTTGAATCAATTGAATTAAACACATTAGTATTTCATTAATCCAAATCAAGATTTAATTTCAAAATTTAAATTTTAGTCTAAATATTTTCTTTTCCTTACTCAAGCTTCATAAAATTTTTTGAATAAGTGCATGAGATTTCAGAAATATCCATCAATTTTTTCATCTTTTTTGCCTAAACTTTTCTTTTGATTTCTCAAAATCTTATTGCTTGTAACCTTCACTTTTCGTCAAAATATTAGAAATATCGTCAAATTTTCACTTCATATTTAATGAAATAGATAGGAAAATTATAAGAAAAATAATCCTACAATACATATGATAACTTCAAAAAAATATGTATATAATGAAAAACCTCCTGAGAAATCCAATTGATTTTCTCAACACCACTTGATAAAATTAGTTCACATGATGGTAGTGATAATCATCTCATAAATTATAGTATATTTCAATGAATAAATTCACCCCTATAAAAGTATCAATGAAAACCAAATAGATTCGATACCAATAGATATTGTCTCTGACTTTAATGAAGATGATCAATAATAAACTAACTCATGATCCACTACAACATGCCTGGGACCTTTTCTCTAGTACCACTTGACCATCCTAGTGGTCATTATTCAATGTAAACCTTTCTCCATTTTAAAATAATTTTCTCTCACTGGTAGTTAATTCATGTACATTTAAACTATCAAACAATCATTGATGATGAGAGATATTAAGTGAGAAATAACAACACATGGACATAAGATATTTTTTCATGGTTCACCAACTCTTTATGAGTGGATATTCCTTGGTGACCGGTAGTTTTTATCCCATGAAACATGTTCTTGTCCTATTATCAAATAATAACAAAGGATGGAGCAAGAATATAGTCTTGGAATTTGTACAAGTATGAAAATACAAGGGAGGAAAGATCAATGATGAGTATGGATCTTGTACAATCTTTTGTTGTCCTCAAGTTCCTCTAATCCGTGAATGATGTGTGCACATTGTTTTTTCTCTCATGACTGGTCGGTTTGGATTTATACCTTGGACTTTAGGTAGTTTAGTATAATTCCATTAAGAAAGGGGCCAAGAGGGTCACACACTAAGTGTATTTAAAACCTTAGTTAAATTCCATATAAATTTAACATATTGAATATATATTATTCTCGTATGTGGTTTAATAATTTATTCATGTTAGTTTGATCGTAAAAATTAAATCATTGGTTATTTGGGAAAATATATATGTGAGTTGAATATTTAATAATTTTTTATTCACCAAATAATTAATTATTTAATTATGTGAATATATAATATTTATTTATTCTGGTTTATTCTCAAGGTTACATTATTTGGTTATGAAAATATTTAATAAATATTTATTCACCAATTTTTTAAATATAATATTTATTTATTTATTAGTGAATAATTTAGTAGTATTTATTTAAATAAATAAATTTTCATTATTCAAGGACTGATAAATATTGAGTGGATTGATGGACTGAGCTTAATGGTCTGACAAGAAATGACATATTAATTTATTTATTCAATAAAAATAATATTTATTTTTTCAATGAGTTTAACATATGTTAAGTAAATAATATTATTATTATTATTATTATTTTGACATGTGGTTTATTGGGATTAAGAAAATAATAAGGGCCTTTGTGAAATTATTATTTTCTAACCCTAGAATTATCTAAACTTGATTGTGCCATTTTATAAACCCTAACCACATTCTATCATTGGGAAAAAAACTTATAGAGAGGATTATCCCAATAACTAGAGAGATATCCCCTAGAACTCTCTGAAGAATGCAGATCATTTCTCCACCTCCACCAGAGTAAATCCTTCTCGCCTTGAAGGATTCGACTATGATTAACATCAATTGCCGAATGTGTTAGAATCATCTGTGATAGTACCTAGAGGATTCTACGATGACAATCTGAGGTTCATGAGACATGTTTGGATCACTGTTAGAGATAATCTATCATTGATTCCTCTGATGTAATGATGGTACGATAAGTGGTCTTCACACAATTATCAATTATGGATAAATAATTCCATGAAAGGTAATTATTTAATTAAATAAATTATTTCTAAATTATATATGAAATTATCCCCTCTTATTAGTTCTAGGTTAATGTTAATTAATCTTAATAATAATTTCATTGGTCATGGTGATTCTTTACTGTGTACATCATGGATTATTCATCGATTATGACAAAAAATCTGAGTTTTTTGTACCCAATAAGCACTTCTGATGTGCTCAGAACCTTCAGTAACCAATACTCATCTCCTAATCTCATGATGGATCCTTTCAACATCCATTTGATTCAACATATACTGCCTAGAAACTATTTCTATATCCATATCATATGTGATATTGAATCTTTCTTGGCTAGGTCTTCCTTGGTTTTCAATGACCACTCATTTTATCATCTCATGATGGTTCCATTAAACATGCATCTTCAGCCTTTGTCTTATGAAGAACCTATTCAATGTTTCTATCAACAAGGACACCATGAAACATCACATCCATAAATGAAACAAACATGTATGGGAGTGACTTTTAATAACTGAAAAAGGCAGAATTGTATTTTACTTTTTTATTAGTTACTTTTGTATTAGTTTGATGTGCTAGTAGGGTAGATAGGGGTTATTAATATGGTTGCAGTAGTAGGTTAGTTTGATGTTATAGTAGGGTAGTCAGGGGTTATTATTATGGGTTGTAGTTATGGAATGAAGGATCTTCACTTAGAGAATGAAGATCATGTTGAGTTTTATGAATCCTTGCTTGATCATGGAGGAGAAAAACTTCAAAAATCATTTCTAAATAAAAAACACCCTCTTAAATTTATCAAAACAATATTCCCTTTTCCATAAAAAATTAATCTGAGCACA
This sequence comes from Viscum album, assembly GCA_963277665.1. Classification (NCBI taxonomy): domain Eukaryota; kingdom Viridiplantae; phylum Streptophyta; class Magnoliopsida; order Santalales; family Viscaceae; genus Viscum; species Viscum album. The sequence goes on from OY728147.1 coordinate 223,256,053, forward strand.
TTTAAAGGAAGAGGGTTTGACATCTCATACCTCAAACTTTGAGAGGTTGTTGTCATGTTTTTAATAACCTTGGCTTCATGAGATTTTGAAAATTTCTTTTAAGCCTTTTTTTCACCAATTGTTGTCTACACTTTTTCTTAGGATCTAACCTTGATTTATTAGACTCATCATAAGCATATTTTTGTCCACTATGTTGTAAAAGTGGGTTCCCTAGACCAAACTTTAGAAACACATTTTGATTACCATATCATGTATACAGTGATTTGTTCATGATGTACACTTACCATAATAGTGTTTATATTTATGAATCTATTATTTTCATGGTAATGTCCATAGATTATTTGTCATATCAAAAGGTTATAGTGGTTCTAAGGCTATAATGAGAACTTTGAGATACTATGACATTAATCTTAAACATATTTCCTATGGTTTAGCCATTATGTTATCGGGACTTATAAGCATTGAGACTTCTTCTCATGAAGTTAGAATTTGGTGATATTGATTAGATGATATCATGTGGACTAAAGTGCCAATAGGAACACCACACACTACTACAAAAAGGCCTTTAACGGTGCTAGAAAAGGCCTTTATCAGTGCTGAAAAAGCATTGACTACCATAGTGAGCTTAAAAGGTCAAGGCTTTTATTAGTGCCATAAAATTGTTGATAAAGGGTTTCTTTATTAGTGTAAAAAAATTGTTGATAAATCACACTTTTATCAGTGCTTTTAGAAGTGATAATAAAGGGGGATACTATAGTGTGATGATACAACACACTGTAGCACCAGAAACAGGGCATTTAGTGTGCTGTAACAACACACTGCATCACCAAAAACAACATCATAAATTAGAAAAATTAGATACAAATACATAATTTAAATGAAAAAATATATAACACAAATACAAAAAAAACCCTATTATAGAGTATGTCAGTTGTTTTTTTACTAAAATTAATGTCATTTTTTAATAAAAAGGTGCACTTGGAGTCATAACGATCACACCATGAGTCGGATTAAGGTTAACTAATTCCTACATATCAAAAATTTATTATGGATCATTTTACTAAAGTATCAAAACAATCTAAATGCATTTTATCAGTTTTGAGTATGTCAGTTGTTTTTTTTATTAAAATTGATGTTAGTTTTGAATAAAAAGGTGTGCTTGGAGTTATACAAGTCACACTATTCATCTTATTGAGGTTTGGATGATTCCTACATATCCTAAATGACTTATGGAACATTGTCCTAAATTATAAAAATAATACAAATTCATTTACTTAGTTTTGAGTATGTCACTTGTGTTTTTACTAAAATGTCATTTTAAACTCGAAATAGGCACTTTGAGTCATACATGTGGCATCGTGTGTGGGTTTGACATGAGATTAATTCATATAAATCAAAAATGAATTATCAATCACTTTACTAAATTATCAAGACAATACGAGTGCATTTTTTCAGTTTTCAGTGAGTGACACTTTTTGTATTAAAATATCAATTTTAAACTGATAATGGATACTTTGATTAATACCAGTCACATCGTGAGTCAAATTAAGGCGTGGATGATTCCTACATTTAAAAAATGACTTATTCTTTATTTTACTAAAGTATCAAAACAATAAAAAAAAATTTCTCAATTTTGAGTATATCGATTGTTTTTTTATGAAAATTTATGCCAATTTTGATTAAAAAGATGCACTTTGAGTTATATCGGTCATACCATGCATCGTATTGAGGTGAGACTAATTCCTATACATCCCAAATGACTTATGAATCATTTTACTAAAGTATCAAAACAATATGAATGTGTTTCCTCAGTTTTGATTACGCCACTTGTGTTTTTTACTAAAATGTTGTTTTAAACTGGAAACAAGCACTTTGAGTCATACATGTCACATCATGTGTGAGTTTGATATGAGACTGATTCATACATGTAAAAAATTAATTATGAATATTTTTCATAAATTATTAAGAAAATTCAAGCATGTTTTCTCAATTTTCAGTGAGTGGCACTTTTTTGTATTAAAATTTCAATTTTAAACTAATAACGGATACTTTGAGTCATACCGGGCACATTGTGTATTGGATCGAGGTGCATCTAATTCTTACACGTCAAAAATGACATATGTATCATTTTTATAAAGTACCAAAACAATCCTAATGTGTTTTCATGGTTTTGAATATGTCAATTGTTTTTTTACAAAAAATAATGTAAATTTTGAATAAAAATATGTACTTGGAGTCATATCGGTCACATCATGCATCAGATTAAGGTGAGGATTATTTAGACACATCTCAAATTACTTATGGATCTTTTTCCTAAAGTATAAAAAAAATATGAATTTGTTTCCTCAATTTTAATTAATCCACTTGTGTTTTTTACTAAAATGTCATTTTAAACCAGAAACACGCACTTTGAGTCATACAGGTCGCATCATGTGTGGGTTTGACATGATACCGATACATACACATAAAAATTAATTATGAATAATTTTACTAAATTATCAAGATAATATAATCATTTTTTCTCATTTTTTAGTGAGTGGCACTTTTGTATTAAAATGTCAATTTTAAACTGATAACAGACACTTTGAGTCATACTGGACACACTGTGAGTCGGATTGAGGTGCGGCTGATTCCTACATGTCAAAAATGACTTATGGATCATTTTCTTAAATTACCAAAACTATACCAATTCATTTTCTTTGTTTTGAGTATGTCAGTTTTTTTTATTAAAATTAATGTCAGTTTTGAATAAAAATACGCACTTTGAGTCATACTGATCACATTGTGTATCAGATTGTGGTGAGGTTTATTCCTACACATACCAAATGAATTATGGATAATTTTAATAAATTATAAAAATGATATGAATTTATTTACTTGGTTTTGATTATTCCACTTGTGTTTTTTACTAAAATTTCATTTTAAACTGGAAACACACACTTTGAATCATACAGGTCGCATCGTGTGTCAATTTGAAATAAGAATGATTCATACACATCATAAATGAATTATGAATCATTTTACTAAATTATCAAGATAATATTATTTTTTTTTCTTTGTTTTCAGTGAGTGGCACTTTTTGTATTAAAATGTCAATTTTAAACTGATAACGAACAATTTGAGTCATGCCAGGAACATCATGTATCGGATTGAGGTGAGGTTGATTCCTATAAATCAAAAATGACTTATGGATTATTTTCCTAAAGTACCAAAACAATAAAAATGATTTTTATTAGTTTTGAGTATGTAAATTATTTTTTTCACTAAAATTAATGACAAGTTTGAATAAAAAGATACACTTGGAGTCATAACAGTCACACTGTGTGTCAGATTGAGGTGAGGAAGATTCCAAAACATCTCAAATGACTTATAGATAGTTTTCCTAAAGTATCAAAATAATATGAATGGTTTTCCTTAGTTTTGAGTATGCCACTTGAGTTAAAATTTCATTTTAAATAGGAACATGCACTTTGAGTCATACAGGTCACATTATATGTGGTTTTGACATGAGATTGATTCATGCACATCAAAAATGAATTATGAATCATTTTCCTAATTTATCAAAACAATAAAAGTGTGTTTTCTCATTTTTCAGTGAGTGGCACGTTTTTGTATTAAAATTTCAATTTTAAATTGATAACAGACACTTTAACACCAGCCCTCCTCGATGACCATTATATATCAATGATGGTTTTCCTCCAATAGTACTTTCATACACCTACTAACTTCGGTGGTTGATTACACACACACTTATTCAAAAATTTAAGTTGGATTATATAATTATTTGATGACTGGGAGTTGTACATATGTTTCTTCAATAAAACTAGTGGATAAATTAAAGATTCCAATATAGAATGATCTTTCTAGTGGATTACTACCCTGTATAAAATCACTTAAACAAGTGGTGAAAAAAATTATTTCAATAATCCACTTGAAACACTTGCACAATGGATATTATCTTAAGTGATAAGTATTGTGTGCACTTTTCAAAAACTTTTCTCAAACACAATCTTGGTATGATTCTCATTCTACTTTATTTCCCAATAATTTTATTGTTTATAAGCCCACACTTCGTCTCCTACTCTACCTCAGTATCCACCTCGGTCTTCACCTCTGCCTCCTCCTCCATGTTGGTGTTCGACTCTGACTCTGCCTCTGCCTTCACCTTCGCCTCCCCCTTCACCTTTTCTTCCACCTCAACCTCTGTGATTTCCCAACAATTTTATTGTTTGTAGGTTAGTGCTTTAAAAAAATTGATTTCCTTCATTATACTTATCCTTGATAAAGGGATCAAAAATAATATATAAGCATTATGACACTAATTCTTCACACCCTAAATACATTTTGAATTTCATAAATCATACTAGATCACAAACATAGTAGGTAATCACCTAAATTTGTTGTCGGCATACATTTTGACAAAAAGTATGCATCCCACTCATCTCTAAACAAATTTACTTCTTCTTTTGAGTGTCTAGGTTTTTATAAATTTTGATAGTACTAATAAAATATAGAAAAACAAATGACTATGAAATGTATTTAATGAAATTTTAATTACCTTCGGAAATTATCTATTGGGGGATGCAGGTCTTTTCATGATTTATTATTTCTCTCATAAATTTGTAAACATAATATCGACAATTGATTTCATTATCTTGTTTCGACCACTACAGAAACATTGAACAAAATAAGTAAATTGTTTTGAAATGTTTTGATAGTTAAATATTTTTATATATACCTAAATTTGTTTCCATTTTTAGTAATTCATGGTCTTTATATCTTTATACACCAACTTCATGCCATGATTTAGCCTATATTTAGCGACCGCCTTATCATAACAAAATTATTGTTAAAACACAGACTGACATATAATTCAAATTTTATCTATAAAATTTTGATTTCAGTGTATTACATATTCCCAATACACATCATGTGTGGATCATTGGTTGGATATCCATGCATTGGATCCAAAAAATAAATATTCAGGGGTGTCTAGATTGACTGCGATCAACATCCAGTGTGCCCTAAAAAAACAAAAAAAATTAAGTAATGAAAAAATTAAAAATATATTTTATGTGATTTGATTGTATATTTTTACATTTCCATTGTAGGCATCAAAAATATTATGTCTTCAGATAATTTTTTATTAAATTATTAGACTAAATCATGTTTTTTCTTCTCAATTGTTTCCTTATCCAAAGTAAGTTCTTCTGTTAAAATGATACATGGATTAATGAATCCAAATCGTGATTCACATGATATTACCTTTATATAGTATTAATATAAATTCCTATAGAAAATATGAATAGTTATTAACTTTAATAAACATATTAGGTCACTATTTAGATAGACGTATTATGAAAATGTACCTTATGTATGTATTCACAACTAAGAAACCCAGCCATTCATGCTTGAGAATCTAATTTAGAGTCTTGAGACTAATTTCTTCTATCAAGTAATCTCCATATAGTTCTTCTTCATATTCAATGTAAGACATAATTTTATCTTTAAATGTGGTCTCTGCGTGAAGTTGTAATGATGATAAATGTTGCTTTAGAACTAGTGGGGAGAAAGTACTCTCAAAAGGTTGTTTTGTTTTCTTGGTTGATTAACTAGATTTTATTGATTTAACATTCCATTTCTCCACCACTTTATCCATCTGTAATATCATACATCACTTCAGAACTTTTATTATCAAGTATTATAGGTTTTTTATATGAAAAAGTTTGTTAAAGTTGTACCTCATGTATCTTTATAGGATTATACATCCATGTTATGAAAGCTCCAATAGCATCAATAACCATTTTAATATCTGAAACATCAAATGGAACAATCAACTTAGCAGTCAGCACATGATCTACCCCAATTTCCACTCTCATGTGATATTTTGGGAGGTATTTATGGTGTAAATAGTCTCCTAGGATATTATACATTGTACCAATCACAACATAGCGATACGTGGGTGTTGACAGATACAAGTCACATACAACTATACCATACATAATTTTAGTAATATAAAGTTATCGGAAGTTATTTGATTCACATTTATGAGAAATAGTAATGAAAAAATCGATTACCCCGGGTAAGGTATGCAGTTGGGGGGAATGGATAGCCTCAAATCTTGTGGGATCATTTGGTTCATGTGTGGATCTTTTCTCCACTTCTGGTTCTTTTTGATCATTTTTCATACATAGGTTTTCCAAACCAGACTGCAAAATAATATCTTGTAGTGAGTCTATTTGTGTCTAAAATCATCTCAGCATATTATATGTATCTTCATGTGGTTTTATCTTCATGAAATAGGTTTAAGGAGAGACTCCAAAATATAATCTTCTAACATGACTATATTGTTCGAGTATCTTTAAAGCTACTAAATATAGATTTTCTTCTAGTACGATCATTGTTTATTCTTGTTTCTAAACAATATAAAAAAGCATGAACATAAATAGATATTTTTATGTAATATTGTTATAAATCATAATGAATTAAAATTATTTCATAATTACACATGCTTCCCAAAATATTTTTTTGTTTTCATCAACTAATTTACCCTTCTTATTTACACGAGCCACCTTCCATAGCACATGACGTAGGATGGAAGTGACTTTAGATTTTGATTCATCAATCTGCATATAAAAAAAGGAACATATGTTGTTTCATATCACATAATTAAACTTTTATTGTTGATTTAAAATACATACCAATTTATTCTTTAATGAATCATACTATGTCCTTGCTTTGTGATAGGAGTATGTTGGTTTTGATTCACGTTCTTTATTTTCAGTACTCTTTTGTTATTTCATAAATTAAATTTTTTGAATCAAGTTGGATAAAATAAATAATTTCAAATAATATATTATCGACTGCAATGCACCTGAAATGATTTCTCATTTTAAAAATTGATGAAAGAAGTCCATGTTTCCTACTTTATAATGTGTTCATAACTAACTACTGTGTAGGGATTTATTTTCCCCTCAACATCCCTAAGATATAACTTCGTAAGAAGAGTCTAGATGGGATTTTCCAGTGGCTATTAAGAAAATTTATTATGAAAATATTATAAAATAAATGAACTCTACAAGGAATAATGAAAATTAAATCAACATTTCATTATATAATTTTTCAGTAAAATAGAGAAAGTGTGTTTTACCATTACCTTTATATCTTTCCAAAGGATTTCATTTGTTATAGGTTGGATGTGATTCCATGAATCAATATCAATCGGCACATTCATCCTCATTATGACCCCAAGATAACTACTAAAAATTGACTTGTTGGGGTCAATATGTTGGTCATGTTGATTCCAACCAACCTCAAATTTTATACTATGACTTCTTACCTTGATAATTTTATTCACCATTGTGATGTTTCATCATTGTTATTTTTTTCATCAACATGTTTTTGATCCCATAATAATTTCTTAGTTCCATCATCAAAAGTCTGTTCTTCCTCAATATTGGTAACATCATAATGTGAATAAGACATTGTCTACATGAGTAGTCAAACTTTTAATTTGTCTTGAATAACAATAATAAAATACACTCCATGCATAAAAGTCCACATTTTAATGAATCTTGCATGAAATTTGTTACTATCTTGAATAGAGATATAATACTTCAATACTCTAGTAAAACTAACCTTCGTTGTCTTTATTTAATCCATCCTCAAATGCTTGATTGCCTTCCATAGATTTATGATGGATTGGACTCAATATTTCAAACTAGCCTTCCTCCCATCATTTTGGTTCCAAAGTTCCTTGATGACATACCTCCCAAATAGTTATTATTGCATTTGTTGCTTTATATTTATCCCCCATATTTTGTGGACATCCACCTATATTGCTTGAACTACTATAACCAAAAGTCATCCCATACTAGGTATTGGTGATCATTTTGGATGACTACTGCTTAGAGTAGTTAGAACAACATAGAAGATATAGGGGATGAGTCTCAAGAAAAAATAATAATTGTTCAAGATATGAAAGGTCCCTAACACTACCATGAGAATATCAACTCATCCCTAATAAGTTGCACCGACTCTAACCTATGTTATGAGTCCTTTTACCTCAACTATATCTCAAATATAAGAGCTCTATATCCACTAAGGTTCAAAAATAACCTAAATTCAATTTTAATTATGGATTATAACATATTACATTTCAAAAATGATGGAATGAACATTCAAATCCACATGAATTCCACTTGAAGTCATTTACTTCCACTCATAAACATTTATTATTTTCTACTTCCTCTAAAATTTTTCTTTTTTTGGTAGGGCTTAGTGGAGATACAAACTTGTGGTGGTATTGGTGTGAGTCGGATGGGAGAGCTTAACAATTGGACATTTCTCCAAGCTTCTAAGTGAAAGTATCCTGAAGATGAGGCCAAAAATAGGGCCGGAGAGCTCTTCTTATTGTGGTAGTAATACCTTTGAGAGTCATATTGAAACCCTTTTAAATTTATCAAGGTTAAAGGGGAAGATAATCAAAAGGAGAATTTGGCATGTGTGTTTTTCACACAAAAAAATGTGAACATGAGTATTTTCATGAGGTCACCCATCATAGTAGTATTCTCGTCCAAGTATGATTAACTACGGAGTTCTAATAGAATCCAATGTGATCGCACTCAAATTAAAAGTAATTTTTGATGAAGTGTTTTTAAAAGTAATCGAGTGAGTCATATAAGAAAATTCATGTTAAGAAACCAAAAAAATTCATTCATTGTGTTTTGATTAATTTTTAGGTGTCATTTTTTGTGTTCTTGGGAAGTGGTAGATGAGGTGGAGGAAAGGATGAAAGAGTTGAAGAATGAATTGAGAGATGCGGTATTCAAATCCATGGCAGCATCTTTGATGGAGATTAATGAATACAATTCAAGTAGGAGGAATGTTATCAAGGAACTTTGGAACCACAATGATGGGAGGAAGGCTAGTTTGAAAGAGGGAGACCAATCCATCATCAATAGATGGAAGACAATAAAGTGTCTGAGGATGGATTAAATAAAGGTAGTGAAGGTTAGTTGTACTATAGTATTTAAGTATTATATATCTATTCAAGATAATAAAAATTTTCATGCAAGATGCATGAAATTCTTGACTTTTATACATGGAGTTTATTGTATTGTATATTTATCTTGCCAAAATGAATCCCTATTTACACAACCTTATTTGTGAAACTTGTGGTCCTTTTTTATGAAAAGTTATTTATGTTTCTTATGACTATTATGTATTGTATGATTATTTCAATTATCATACATTAGGAATATTTTCATAAAATAAAAATGAGATACATGTTTTTTATGTCAATCAGGGGCATGGAAAATCATCATAGAAAACCTACCTAGTTATTTTACTTAACCAATTTATTTACATTTTGGTGCACATGTAGCTGATGTTTCCTTAGGCTGAAGGTTGTAAGGATTGATTATTTATTGGAAGGTATAGAGTATAAAATGATATCTAGTGGGGACTTATGGATTTTGTGTCATCAATGGTAAGTTGTTTATTCGTATAGGGTTTTATTTTTACCTAGGATTTATCAGATTGTTATTTTTTATGCATGTGGGCATTTATATTCATGGGATTATATTTTGTATTATTTTACATAGATTCACTTGTCATGTGAGTTGGTTTTTTAAACCATTTCTCATAGATCATGTTGAACGCTAAATATTTATTATCAATCCTTTGGAAGTTGGTTCATGCTTCTAAGGGTTGAGTAACATTTTGATTCATCTCAGGTGAAGTTATGAATAGTTGGACTATATTGTGATGTTATAGTTTTCTAAAAGAGAAATGTATTGATAAGATAATACACACATGAAAAAATAAAGAAAATATATTTTCATAAATCAGGTCACTTAATCAAAAATAACTTCATTCTTAGAGAAGAATTTATTTATAAAATAATTTGATAGAAAAGTAAACTCATATATAACATCTTCTATAGATGACGCTGCATGTGGAAACTCTTATACTGGAATCTGATTTGGTTTGTTGTGATATGACATGTTTTCATTTATAAAAGTAAAATAAATTAAATTCATAAAATATATTAACTGTTAGTTTATAAAATTCAAACTTTATTTTAACTAATTATAAATTTAAAGGACATATGAAATTATTGAAAACCATTCATTGATAATAAAAATATGGTATCTACTTTAATGATCTCCCCAACCCATTGAATATCATATTATCTCATAACTTTAATGTTTTAGTGAATATATTTTTTAGCAAATTTACTAATATTAGGAACCTATCAATCAATTATAAACACACCTCTTATTTATAATACACCACAACTTTTGAGTTTGGACCAAATAAAAAACTGAAAAAGTATGCTTATTTTGATTTCAATGAAAATTTAAATAGTTTTCCCCTTATTAAATTATATCTATATAAAATATTGATAATTTTGACCAATATAAACTAGAAAATTTAAACTTGAGTTCCCTAAATTAGATTAAACCATTCACATTAAAACAATATGTATATTAACCTACTTTATATTATTCATATCAAATAACATTCCATCTAAAATTAGTCCAATATAATGTTAAACTTTTTTTCATCTTCATGTGCATGACACACTATGGAAACAATATTCAAACAATAAAAAACCACACTATATAAAATGTAATAAGAAATAATATAACATAAATATAAAAAAAATCACTATCAGTTGTAACAACAGATGGAGATGTAGTTCGTAGTGGTCCCGTATGAAGTTGGAATGAGTTTACAAAGTGGGGATGTCATTGTGTAGGTATAGGTAAGTGAGAGATAGAGATAGAGAGAGAGATGAGATGTAGGGTTATTCATGGTTAAGAACAGTGAAAAAACACAAACCGTGAAACCCAAAAAATCAAACAATGATAGAGGAGATGAGAAAATAACATACATTGGATTCTAGCCTTGATTTGTCTGAGGGAATATAGAGGAGTAGCACCGGCAACAGTGGAGTTCCACAAGATCTTAATAATCACTACTGACTATGTAAAGACCTGTAAAATTCAAGGGAAATTTTTTCTTAATTTTCTTTGGGATTTTACAAGAATGTAGTTTCTGATGGCACCTGATTCCGAGGCCCGGTGAGCCCGGAATAATTTTCCGAAGTTTAGCTCGGGTACGTTTAGTGAACAAACGAGCGGGTTTTTCTAAATTTTGATCCGATGCTCGGAATTGAAATCTGAGGGCACCGATGAAACCGTAGCGTCGGTAATTGCTTAAAAAGACCTTTTCCAGAGTTGCGTTTTCTCGGGAAGAGTTGTTTAGTTTTTTGGATAAAGACTTCCGAGAAATAAAATTTGTGCAACTAATTTTATTTCTTTAAAGTGGTTAAAACCTAAGGATGGAGGTTGGGTGAACCTAACTACATAAGTGAGGTTAAATGTGAGGCGGGGCCCACATGAACCCCACCCCTTCACATTCCTTAAACCTACTCTAACTCCCCCATTAAGTGGGTGACCTCTCATATTCCTTAACTCCTTAACCCCCCTTTAATGTGAGACCACTCACCTCCTCTCTCACTTCTTAAATCATACCAACTCACTTAATTAATAAAGTGGTTTAATTCAATTTTTGAATTTCAAACTTAAGTCATGAGTAATAAAATAAGTGAAGCACTTATTTTATTTTTGGTTGGAGCTTGTTGTGTTGAGAGGGGATTGGGAGAAAAAGGGGAGTTTTGAAGTTCTTCTTCTTTGTCGAAGAATGTGAAGAACGTGAAGAACGCGAAGAACACACCGATATCCGACGAAGAACACCGAATCCTAGGAGATCGACTACGCGACGCCGTGTACCGCGAATCCAATGACCCTCTCCATCTGTGACGCCTTCTTCCGTGACGATAAATTCCACGATGAACCTTCTCTCAACGAATTCGACGAGGTAGGGGATTTATTGTTTTTATTCGTGAATTCTTCCGTCGTCGTTCCTCGTTTCAATTGGACCGCTTGATATCAATTAACGGGAGGAGGCCGGACCACACAAACATGGCCGACCCTCCTCCCTTGATTCTGTTGATTAACCTTGTTGTGGTTTGGAACGGAGATGGCGTGGTGCCGTCGCACCGCGCGGGATCATGCGGCAAGGATGTGCGGCGCCATCGCGCCGCGCCGTTGAATTCGAACAAGGTCGCGGCCCCGTCGCGCCGCGCCAGAAAATCACGAAAACACCGCGGCCGGAGCGGGGCCGCGGAAGAGGGGCGCGGCGCCGTCGCGCCGCGCTGGACGGACCAAGGCCGCGGCTTTATGCTGCGGCGGAGCAGGGACCGGCGGCCAACTTCCGGTCGTCGGCGTCGGAGCAGGGGGACCGGCCCGTGCCGGTCCCGTGGTGCAGCAGCCGGCCGGCCGGAGCAGGCCGGCTGGTGAGGAACCAGGGGTTCATAACCCCCGGCTGGCTGGACAGCAGCGGCCCCCCGCATGGGGGCCGCGGTTACAAAACAGGGGGGCAGCGCCTCCCCCCCAAACCGCTCGGCCGTTTCAGTCGAGCCCTCTGGCCAGCGGACCGCGCTGGCCACGCCAGCGCGCCGGGCCGCACCAGCCGGGCCAGGCCGCGCACAAGTGGTCCGGACCCAGACCCGGGTCGAGCCGACCCATGGGGTATCGGGCCGGGTCGGACCGAGCCCGAACCCCCTATTCGAGGACCTCTTACGATTTTTTTCCCATATCTTAGCCTACGGACCTTAGATCAACGCACCATCAGCTGCGATGTGATCCTTGGATCGAGACGGTCGTTTTGGTATATTACACTCAAGGTTTCGGAGTACTTTGGGTTCAGCCGGGTTGGTTCGAACACGAAGCCAACCGGGCCCTCGGAGCGGAAACGCTTATATCTTGAGCTCCGGACGTCCGATTGACGTGTCGTCGACTTTGTTGGATTCTTATTGATGAGATAGAACTTTTGGAATACTTCACCTAAGATTTGGACGTAGTTGGAGTATGGCCGGGTTGGATTGTACCCAAAATCCAACCGGGCCCCTGGAACGGAAAAGCTGATAACTTTCAGACCGGACGTTCGTTTGATGAACCGTCAGCGGCATTGGTGATCACGTTGAGAAACGGTCTCTATGAGTATACCCTATGAGAGTTCGGGTACAGTTGAGATACGGCCGGGTTGGATCACACACGAAACTAACCGGGCCCCTGGGACGAAAAGGCTAATAACTCACAGACCGGGCGTCCGATTGACACGCCGTCTGTTGCGTTGAGACCCCTATGACGAGGAGGTCCTTTGAGATACTTTTTCGTGGAACTTTGAGATACTTGGAGTATCGACCTGTAACTCATGGAGTGGACCCTCCCGGAGACAAGCGTATGGAGTACGGAGACCGTGTAGCCGGCTGAGACCTGACGACTGCTTGACCGACTCGACATGGAGTGAGTCGACTAGCCCAGTGGACGGAGCACTACTTTGTTTGGGTGCAGACCCGCGGTACTCGTCTGGAGAGTACCTCTGCAGGCTATTAGGGGGGATGCACTACTGTGTTTGGGTGGCATACCCCGGCGGGAAGCACTACTGTGTTTGGGTGGCTGACCCACGGTACTCGATAGGAGGAGTACCTCAACAGTCTTAGGTTAGTGAGCAGTACCTCGGAGTCATGACAGGATCAATGTACACTCCAGAGACGGGGTTCTTCAGTAGTTACGGTTTCGATAATGAAAATCCTGGTTTGATCTGAGTCTATGACCTTTGTGTTTACCTCATGATTGAGATGGGTCACTTGATAACTTAGGTATATGTATGGGCATATACCTGGGTAGTGGTTATCCGTTGATTTCATGACATTTGTGTTTACCTCATGATTGAGATGGGTTACTTGATAACTTAGGTATAAGTATGGGATTATACCTAAGAAGGGTTATCTGTTGTGATTCTGCTTTGTGGTTATTCTTGTTGGATTTAGAGAGACATTGAGGGTCTCGGGGTCCCTACTGAGTATTGTTATACTCACCCCTGCACGGGCTATGCCCGCACCTCGTTGTGTTGGTTGCAGACGATGGGAAGTGCTGACGGAGGTCGAGTGTTCGAAGACTGGACGGTACCCGGAGGTGGACCTCACGACGAGTCAGTATCCAGAGGTGGACTTCACGGCGAGACGATACTCGGAGGAGGTTGATGGGCAAGAGCGTTGTGGAGGCTATCTGTACCTACCCTTTAGGTAGGATCCGTGGTGGACGATCCAGGAGCTGCGCTATCTGTACCTACCCTTCAGGTAGGATCCGAGGAGGACGACCCAGGAGCTGCTACCTTTCTTCCAGATGTTGTCTTTTTCTGTTGTACTTCTGTTCAGTTGTAGTTTTACTTTCGATTGGGTTTGTATTCTGGCCCATTTAGTTTTCTTCACTTCCTTTTGTACTTAGTGTATTACTTCCACTTGTACTATGTGGTGTTTGTTTACTTTTATAAAGGCAATGCCTTCCCAGTTATCAGGAATTACGCCTTTGGTGCTAGTCGCCAGTCTCTGGCCTATGGAAGGCAGGCTTGGGGTAGTCACGGCACAGGCCCCGAGGACGGGTCATGACAGACTGAGTCATGGTTAGGGTTTTCTTTAAATAGATCGGGGACACTTTTATCAGCGCTAACATTTTAGCACTGATAAATATATCTTTTAACAGTGATTTTTTAGAGTTGATAAATATCGATCTTTATCAATGCTAGAAAAGTGCTGATAAAATGAACATTTATCACTGTTAAAAATTTATCACTAATTAAGGATTTATGATTATAATTATTTAAATATTTTTATTATAATTTTATAATTATTTAAATATATACTTATTTATTTATAAATATATGAATAATACTCTAAAAAAATATATTTATATATTTATATATTTATATAATTATATATATATATATATATATATTCCCCAGGGTGAAGTTCAATGGTATCTGCCCCTATGGGTCTCAGTGGGATCTCGAGTTCAAGTCTCGTCGAGTACATTATTTATATAAATTTATTATAATTTTTTAATTATTTAAATATATATAATTATTTATTTATAATTATATAAATACTTATTTAAAAAATAATATTTATTCGTTTATAATAATTATAAATATATAAATTTATAAATATTGTAAATATACATTTATAAATATATTTATGTATAAATATTTATTTACAAATATATTTCTAACATTATTAGTGGATATATAATCTTAAATACATGCATTTTAAAAATGAGTGAAATTGAATAATTTAACATGATTACACTTTAAAAATATTGAAAAAATGGATAAGTTTAATTAATTAAATATAAATTATTAAAAAATTATGGATATATAAATATTTAAGTAATGATGAATACATATTGAAAATACTAAAACATAACAAATAAATATATATAAATAAATAATAGAAAATGATCAAATTCAAAAATAAAATAAATAGTAAATAATAAATAATATTAAAAATGAATAAATAATACCCTAACTATAATAGTATTAAAAATAAATAAATAAAATTGACCGATTAAAAACATAATATATTAAATTTATCATGTTATAATGAAATTCTAAAGTATACTAAAATTTGAGAAAAAAAATATAAATATTAGGTGTATGTGTTTCTATATAAGATTTCATTAATTGTGTAAATATATTTGTGTGTACGTTTTATATAAAAATTCATTAATTACATATGTTTTTGTGTGTGTGTGTGAAATCAATGTAACACATGACGTTTGATATATGTTAAATTGAAAAATCAAACAACATTAAAAAATGAATAAGACATTAATATGTTTTTAATTATTAAATTTTATTAATTTTCTATATATTTATATTTAATATATATTATTTATTACTATTTATAATTAATATATATATATATATATTATACTTATTCATTTTTATTAATAATTGTTTCATTAATAAATTTTTAAATAAATTTTTAATTTATTCATTTTAAATTTTTTGTTTAATTATTAAAATTTATTCATTTTATATATCTATATTTAATAGATACTATTTATTAATATTTTTAATCTATATATATGTATATTAAATTTATTCATTTTTATCAATAATAATTTAATTAATAAAATGATTAATATTTTTCTTAATTTACTCATTTTTAGTTTTTATGTATTTAGTTATTTCATTTTATTCATTTTACATATCTATATATTTAATAGATACTATTTATTAAATTTTAAAATTTATATATCTGTAAATTCAATTTATTCATTTTTAACAATAATTATTTAATTAATAAAATTGTTAATATTTTTTTTTATTTGTTTAATTATGTCATTTTATTCTGGATCTTTATAAGCATTAAAAGATCACTGATAAAGGGTACCCTTTATCAGCACTAAAAATAAAGTGCTGATAAAGGTTTCCCTTTATTGGCACTAAAAAACACTAATAAAGGGTACCCTTTATGAGAGCTAAAATAATGCACTGATAAAGGTTACCCTTTATCAACACTAAAAAAACACTGATAAAGGGTACCCTTTATCAGGGTATTTTACTAGCGTTGATAAATTCCAGCACTGTTGAAGGCCTCTTTTATAATAGTGACGTGTTTTAGTTGTCATTGGTAGTTCCTATCAGCGAATGCATGTAATGGTCTCCTAACTTGAGATTAATACTAGTGTATAGTATTTGATTATGTACTTTGATGCAAAACAAAAAATATGGCATTGATGTCGTAGCATGGAAGCTTGTGTTAGGTGTGTCATTAGTGGCATGACAATGATTGAATAATCAAGACATAATTTTTCACTTACAAAAGGAAGTGATATCTTGGGCCTAATTGATCAGGATGGTTGTACCTTCACTAAATCCATGGATATGGAAGAAGAAGGTAAGTTTTTCTAGTTAGATCAATGAACAATAAAGAAATAAAGGATGATGACATAAATTATGTGTCCTACTTTATGAGATATCGTGAGATAAAGATATTATATTACACGATGTTTATTTGTTGGAAAGGTTGTCCTTTCTATGATTATATCTTATCTGTTTAGGGGCCTTGATGGGTTTCTAGACTCTACTTCTGGTCTGTGAATAGTATTTGTTACTATGTAGATAAGTTCCTAGAGGGTCACACACTAATCATATTCAAAAGTTTAGCCTATTCTTATGAATATGATTTTAAGACATGGTGGGGCCCACCATAGGGTCCGGGCGATGTCTATTTTTGAATGATCACCATGAACTAAATAAATCCATATTATTCAAGTTTAAAATAATTAGTATTTAATTTATTTTATTAATAGTATTCACAATATATTAAGTAAATACATGGAAAAATAATATACAAATTAATGTTATTTTAATATTCAAGGTTCATTTAATATTTGTGAGACTAACAAGTCGTGTTAATGGATCAATTTTATCATGAAATATATTTATTATATTAAAAGTAATTGATTAAAAATAAATGATATTTATGACTCAGTAAATCAGTCATAAGATGCCTTTTATGTCTTATTTAGTAGGTAAAAAAATTTGAGGGTTGGGGAGCCATTTCCGGGTAATTTATACCTCATTATATAAGTGAGTGGAGGCTCCCATTTGGTTCACTATTCATTGTGTGATTTTGAGAGCCTCTCCTTCCTATTTTGCATCCTAGAGAGAGAAGTTTTCGATCTGAGCAATCGATTTGAGTTCTGCTTCACGGATCAACGTAGCGATGATTGTCGGGACCTCGAAGGCATCTTCAGATATTTGTGCTAGCACCTGGATTCTGACGATCGAAACTCCCACGGACTTTTAAAGTGTGTGTGGGGCGATCTAGAGGGATCCGTCTTCGGTATCTTTGATCAAATTTCGTCGATGAAGAATTATTATCGAACACATCTTCAAATAAACTGGGGTAATTTTTTAGTCTAATTTATGTTCTTAAATTCATCATGTGTGACCCTCAACTTTTTTATCAGGATACGCATTGCCAAAGACGGTGTAGATGTGTATATCAACAATGAAATTTTTTAAACTCTCCGCCCATATACTTCTATTTTTCACTATGATACTTTCAATTGATATTAGAGGGATCATGTTAAGTTTTTAATCCAAAAAAATATTTTTTTATTAAATTCATAAAGAGTTCATCATTATGATTTCATCACCACAGACGGCGATCCAATCTGATATTGGATGACCAACATATGACCATCTGAAGATCTAAAGATGGATTGAAATTGTTCTTGTGGGTTTAAAATGAATAAAATTTATATATGTGTGTATATATATAATTGAATGTTTTTCTAGTAGTGGTTATTGTTTTTGATGGATTCTAGTGTCCAGAATAGTTTTTTTCGATCAGGACTTATTACACAAAAATTGTTGAAATTATTGTTTAAAATAATTTTTTTGTCAAATTAATATCAAGTAGGCTTTGTAAAAGAAAGAAACTTGGGTGGATGGTCACATGGCCAATATTAAAACAAAAAAGGGACCTATGGGGTTTGGGGGTAGTACCTAGCCACAAGAAGAAACCAAGAAAAAATAAAAAATAAAATTAACTTAAACGACACCCGTCGACCACCCCTTCCACCATGTTACCTCCCATCTTCCCCTTATTCTTCAGGTTAGGTGACACCTCCTATGGCTCGTACTCCCACCACCATCACCTCATTCTCACCCCCCACCCCTGATATCTCAACCTATCACACATTTTCCCCAAGTGATAGCCCTCCCCACTATCTCAACCTCTTGTGTGCCAACCCTCGGTGTTGGCCCTCCCACTACCTGACTTTCCATGCTTGGCAGTCCTATCAACCACTTTTCCCCTTCTGTTCTCATGTAGCCCACATGATGTGCCTTTAGCCGGCTGACGCTGGGATAATATGGGTTGGTCCAATTTGGTTCGGGCTAGTTCAAGCCTTGTCTGAACCCTCCAACCCATTCTAAACTCAATATATGCCCAAAACTACTTTAAGGGGTTTCTGAGCCACCCATGGCCACATGAAAAATTATAAAAAAATCAAAAAATTAAGTTATTTTTTTAAATAAATTTTAATTTTAATTTGGGACGAGAAACTTATATTATTTGAATTAAAATTAAAATAGATTATTTTAATTCATTTAATTGTCATCGATAAATATTTATCACAAATTTAATTTTTATTACGTATTTAATGTGTGTGTCGACTGATCAAGAGTGGTGACCATCCGATGTATGTTTGAGTTTTAATTATTTATTAATTATTGCATGTGGTTGATATTTTTAGTAATTAATTAATTAATTACAAGATCTTGGTATCATCAGCCTTCTTCATTATATGTATAAGGTTATGTGTGTCCCTAATAGATGTATTACATGTGTATTACAAATTCCCAAGACCCTATCACCTATGTGTGAGTATTTATATATTAAGATGAATAAAAACAAAGATGTAGACCACGCTGACATGAGGTGAAGTTCCAGACAATATGTAAATACATTGAGCGATGTGGGTGATATGACATGAGTCACCTATGACTCAGATAATTACCCCTAGAGTCTCAGTTGATCCATTTATGTTCAATGGATCAAACAGTAATAAACGTTCATGGTCAGTCATTTATTTATTTTATTTATGCATGATTTATTATTATTTTGTGAAAATGAAAGTTTACATGATCACATAAAATAATAAACTAAATGCATAGATTAAAACAACTTAAGAGGCGATTATCATTTTTTATTTTCTACATGGTCAAGTTGTGAGTGTGATCTCATGGTACATGCATATCTAATAGAAAATTATTTCATTTTTCAAGAAATAATAAAAACCCACAAAGAAATATTAATTCATAACACCTTCCATCATTTGAATTTGTACAAAACCAAGTGTAAGAAGTGCTCGTCAACCACAGTTATGGGTGCCTCCTATTATTAGGGAGTTATTTTGAGAGTTATGGTTTGACTTAACTAGAGATGGCATCAAAGAAGTTGTCATAGCTAGATTTTTGAATCTTTAGAGCCAAAGTGTTGAGTAAATAAAATTTATGATTTTTAGAAGCTGATACTTCACTCAGTAGTTCAAAAAGTTGTGAGTTAATGTGGTTGGATAGTCAAATTCCTACCTTAAAACTCTTTGAGTAGTAGAATATCCATAGCTTAGACTATGAGGAGAGGTTTTATGGGTCCTTTCCACTATAATACTCAAGTGGTTGGGTATTCTGAATCTAGTAGTGAGATCTAATAGGGGTCAATAAAATAGTGAGATACATTTAATGATTTAAATAATCAGTAATGTCTAATTAGTAATCAATATAAAGTACTAATATGATATAATTTCATTTTGTAGAAAATGGAAAGTAATTAAATAGATACATTGGGGTCCATATTGGACAAAGAATATGACCTAACCATCAAAAAAATCAAGAGTGTTATAGGTTCTTGTGTAGAGTACTATAATATGAAAGGAAATTGTATGTGTTGGAGTCCCAAACACCAGATCATCCTCCTCAGGAAGATAGTGAGGATGAAAAATATGCTTATAGGAAACTCATGAATGGCGCATTTGATATTTATATTATAATTTTAACATCAATTTCCAAAGAGTTGCAAATGTAACATGAGGAAATGGATAGTTATACCATGTTGTCTCATCTCTGAGAAGTCTATGAGGAGAAAGTGAAGTGGGAAAATAATGAGATAATGATCAAACTGATCACGTATAGATTGATAGATGAAACTCAAAATGGTCCTCATGTATATAGGATGTTAAATTACATTGAACGACTAGAATAATTAGGATTCAAGTTGAATCAAGAACTTTCAGTTCATCTCATTCTCTCATCCTGACCAACCATATTCTCTAGTTTCATTGTCAGTTCTCAAATGAGTAGTTTGGAGAAACCACTTTGATATATTTTTGGATAGGTTATCCAAAAAATATGATAATTTAAATAAAGTTAAATCATTAATTATTAAGGTGAACAATAAGAAAGACAAGGTGAAAAGGCTAATTGTAAGTACATTGCCAAAAAAACACCTTCACAACATCTTTTTTAAAGAACAAAGATAAAGAGGTTGAGCATTGAATAGGTGACTATTTTCTTCACATGTGACAAGATGGGTCACTGGAAGATAAATACAAATGAATTGAAGAATAATAAATAATGAGTTTCTACTTCTAGTATATTCATCAATAAGTGAAAATTTTCATTTATTATCCTTGGGTATTAGATACAATATGTCCTTACATCTTTGTTTCTAAATATAGGGACCAAAGAAGTTAATGAATATTACTAAAATTAAAGGTGTGTTCTCCAAGTGAATGAGAAAGGGTGATACCAACATAAGTGATGAGAAGCACGTAATTTTATTTCCAAGTGGATGGTTCTTGTAAAATAATAATTGTGTGTTTAATGCTACAAGAATATTTATGAATTAATGTTGTTTATGGTATTTCATGCACAACAAATAATTAAATAATACATGAATAATTGGAATTATCTAATGAATATAAAATGTAATACTTGGTTACACCTAGTTGTGGCATGATAATTCTTTGTCTATTAAAACTAAAGTAGTTTTAAAGGATATACCTAGTGAGTTTTTCGATGGTTATGACTTTTGGAATTAATTTGATAAATTAATTATAAATGTTTGTTTTGATTGTTTGAGGTTTATTGGTGTGGTATATGTTTTCCTCTTATAGTTTTAATTATCACAAATCATGCATAATTATGATTTATCAAATTACATTATGTTGAATTTTGTTTACTTATAAATTTGAAGTCTCTAATCTCAGTGTTTGCATCATAATACAGACTTACAGTTTTTTGGTTAAGTATGAGTCACTGATAGGTATGAGTCACCAATAAGAAAATGATCTACTGATACTTTTCCTAATGATAGAAAATTCACCGACACCAGACTAACAGATACATTAGTGACCAACAGGCATAAGCTATCGACAGAGCTACATATAATTTTTGCTAAGTTCGAGCTACCAACAGTCGAACTACCGATGCATTACCTACCGACATAAATGACCTACCGACAGAAATAACCTACTGAAAAAAATGATTTACTGATAAAAATGAGCTACCGATGTAATCTGCTATCGACGGTCTAAGATGCTGATAGTCTAACATGCTGATAGACTAAATAACTGATGATTTGTCTAAAATTCAATTTTATTTCTAACAGTCATATTAGGCTATTTAATGCTATTGATTATATTAAGGATCTTTTTTAGATAAAATTAATGATGTTGTCATTGTATAGTACGAGGTACGAGGAAGCCCTTATGATGAGGATCATTCACTTTGTCGACTCTGCAGTGTATAAAAGCAATCATCTGAGAAAAAAGAAATATAGAGAAGCATTGGTGAACATTGTTGTACCTCTCGTTCCCCTCGTTGTTTGATTTTCATGATCACAATCACCTTAATATGTGTCTAACCTTGTGTTTTAAGTGTTTTTGTTGATAGGCAATTGATTGCCAAAGGATTGGCCCAAGAAAGAACATCAAATGGACTGAAATTCAGTCCACCGGCCAACCGGTGTGATAGCACCGGCCGGCCGGTGGAACTGGCAGAGGGATTGCCCACTGCCAGGTTCCACCGGTCGACCGGTGGCTCTGTCACCGGTCGACCTGTGGCACCCAGCACAAATAGTGAGACCTACTGTCTTTCCACCGGCCAGCCGGTGGCTCCTCCACCGGTCGACCGGTGGGGCCTGGACCAACCTCCTTCTCAACATCCAAGGCACCGGCCAACCGGTGGCCCATCCACCGGTCAGCCGGTGGAGCCAAGTCTCGAAATCTCCCAATTTCCTCAAGCACCGGCCAGCCGGTGGGACTGTACCGGCCAGCCGGTGGAGCCAGTCAAACTAGCCGTTGCAGTTTGACCAGGCTGGCCCACTTGGCCTCCAACGGCTCCGAAGCCTTTTCCAACGGCTCCAAAGCCCTCCAACGGATACTTGAAGGTTCCTAGCCTATAAATAAAGGCCTAGGAAGCACCGGATCATCACCCAAGCCACCGGACACATTGTTGATCATTTTGGCGAAGCTCCGGCGGATTGTTCCAAGAGAACCCCAAGTGCTCCATCCATTTCCACATCCAAGAGCACCACTCAAGAAGCTTGGGAAAGCACGCTACATCAACTCCATCATACCTTGGCGCCCAAGTCTTCCTCAATTACGGTTTTTATAGTTTTATTTATTTTGAGCTTCATTTTGGGTTTGTGCCTACAAACCCCAAACTCTTTTCTCATCTCCCTTTCTTTGGGTTCTCACACCACCACTAAGGTGTGAAGAGGTTTCTTCAAGCCTTTCCTTTTAAAAGGCTTGAGTTGTCGGTGAGCTAGCCTTCACCCGTTAAAAAGGCTAGTGGGTTCTTGCTAAACCATTAAAAGCAAGTGGGTTCTTGCTAAACCACTAAAAGCAAGCTGTAATAGGTCCTAGTGCTACCTCAAAGCCTAGTGGGTTTCTTGCTAAAACCATTGAAAAGCAAGCGGTAGGAATCTCTCAACGGTTGAGTTGGGAGCGGAGACGTAGGCCGGGTTTTGGCCGAACTCCGTTATCAATTTCTTGTGTCTTGCCTCTTTAATTTCTGCTGCATTTTTACTTTGATTTTTAATTTGTTAATCATTTTTTTTTAAAAGGCAATTCACCCCCCCTCTTGCCATCATTCCCTCCTCGTTTGTTCCGACCCAACAATTGGTATCAGAGCACGTATTTGAATAATTCCCTAACCGGTTTCAAATTAAAGATCCTATTTTATTTTTTGATGGATTCTACCGCTTCTTCCTCTCAATCCCCCGAAGGATTTTCTTTGGATCGTGCTCCATTCTTTGATGGAACCGATTATAGTTTTTGGAAAACCCGCATGGCCACATTTCTTAAAAGTATTGGCTATCCAATTTATAGAATTGTTATGCAAGGATTTTCCTTCTCCTCTCCCGATGAGTCTAAATGGACTCCCAATGATATTGCAAATTTTGAGCTTGATGGAAAAGCCATGAATTCTCTTCATTGTGGCTTAGACCGTAATGTTTTTGATTGTATTTCTTCTTGCACTACCTCTTATGATATTTGGAAGCTTTTAGAACTTACCCATGAAGGTACTAGCAAGGCTCCAAAGCAAGAACCCGCTCAAGAGCAAGAACCCAATGCAAAATTCGTGCCCGCTTGCCCACTTCACAAGAAAAGGGCCAAGAAGAAGAAGAAGAAGGCTTTAAAGAAAACATGGAGTGATAGCTCCACCTCTTCATTCTCCTCCTTCTCCTCGAGCGACCAAGGTAAAAAATGCCTAATGGCAAATCATGAGGTATCATCTTCCGACTCTTCTTCCTCGTCTTCTAGTTCTTCAAATTCTTTCAATCATTTGTCATATGAAGAACTCCAACACGCTAGAGACCAACTTGAAAATGGTTTTCATGAGCTTTCTTCAAAATTCGTTGCTTTAAAAAAGAATTTCAAAAAGCTTTCCTCCGAAAAAGAACAACTTCTCAAAGAGAAGGAGGAACTCTCCCTAAAAATCCAAAATTTTCCAAATGTTGATTCTATGGAATCAACCATCAAAGACCTTAGAGAATCCCTAGCCAAGTTCACCCAAGGTGAACAAAATTTTTCCAAACTTTTAGGTTCTCAACGAATATCTAGAACCACCAATGGACTTGGCTACACCAATATAGCCTCCTCCTCCCATGCTCCAACTGTTTTTGTAAGGGGGATCTCTTGTTTTAAATTTTGTAATTATTGTAAGAAGCACGGGCACATGATATATGAATGTAATTGTAAAAACGCCCGGTACGGTCAACCCAAATCTTTTTTCTATTCCGACGAATTTTATAGGAGAAGACCCGCTATGAGACAAGTTTGGATTGAAAAATCCCTATTAGCGAGTCTCTCCGGCCCAAAGTTTATTTCGGTTTCAAACACCTCTCCCCGGTGATTCACTGTTTTTATTTAGGGGGAGTTAGCTTTGTTTTTGTCAAAACTTTCTATTCAAACTTTCAATTTCAACTCTTGGTTTCAAATTTTTCAATTCAAAATTCTCTATTCAATTTTGATTCAAAACATTCAATTCAAACTGTTATTCAATTTTTTGATTCAAAACTTTCAATTCAAATTTCAAATTTCATTTGGTTTAAAAATCTCTATCTTGTTTTTCAAAGCACTCCCTCAATCAAGTTTTATGCCCCATTCTATTTTGATAATCACAAAGGGGGAGAAATTTCTTGATTGATTGGGGGAGAATCCTTTTCATCTTGTTTAGCATTTCCTTTCAATTTCAGTTTTTTACTTTGATTGTTTCGGTGATTGTGATCATCAAAATAGGGGGATATTGTTGTACCTCTCGTTCCCCTCGTTGTTTGATTTTCATGATCACAATCACCTTAATATGTGTCTAACCTTGTGTTTTAAGTGTTTTTGTTGATAGGCAATTGATTGCCAAAGGATTGGCCCAAGAAAGAACATCAAATGGACTGAAATTCAGTCCACCGGCCAACCGGTGTGATAGCACCGGCCGGCCGGTGGAACTGGCAGAGGGATTGCCCACTGCCAGGTTCCACCGGTCGACCGGTGGCTCTGTCACCGGTCGACCTGTGGCACCCAGCACAAATAGTGAGACCTACTGTCTTTCCACCGGCCAGCCGGTGGCTCCTCCACCGGTCGACCGGTGGGGCCTGGACCAACCTCCTTCTCAACATCCAAGGCACCGGCCAACCGGTGGCCCATCCACCGGTCAGCCGGTGGAGCCAAGTCTCGAAATCTCCCAATTTCCTCAAGCACCGGCCAGCCGGTGGGACTGTACCGGCCAGCCGGTGGAGCCAGTCAAACTAGCCATTGCAGTTTGACCAGGCTGGCCCACTTGGCCTCCAACGGCTCCGAAGCCTTTTCCAACGGCTCCAAAGCCCTCCAACGGATACTTGAAGGTTCCTAGCCTATAAATAAAGGCCTAGGAAGCACCGGATCATCACCCAAGCCACCGGACACATTGTTGATCATTTTGGCGAAGCTCCGGCGGATTGTTCCAAGAGAACCCCAAGTGCTCCATCCATTTCCACATCCAAGAGCACCACTCAAGAAGCTTGGGAAAGCATGCTACATCAACTCCATCATACCTTGGCGCCCAAGTCTTCCTCAATTACGGTTTTTATAGTTTTATTTATTTTGAGCTTCATTTTGGGTTTGTGCCTACAAACCCCAAACTCTTTTCTCATCTCCCTTTCTTTGGGTTCTCACACCACCACTAAGGTGTGAAGAGGTTTCTTCAAGCCTTTCCTTTTAAAAGGCTTGAGTTGTCGGTGAGCTAGCCTTCACCCGTTAAAAAGGCTAGTGGGTTCTTGCTAAACCATTAAAAGCAAGTGGGTTCTTGCTAAACCACTAAAAGCAAGCTGTAATAGGTCCTAGTGCTACCTCAAAGCCTAGTGGGTTTCTTGCTAAAACCATTGAAAAGCAAGCGGTAGGAATCTCTCAACGGTTGAGTTGGGAGCGGAGACGTAGGCCGGGTTTTGGCCGAACTCCGTTATCAATTTCTTGTGTCTTGCCTCTTTAATTTCCGCTGCATTTTTACTTTGATTTTTAATTTGTTAATCATTTTTTTTTAAAAGGCAATTCACCCCCCCTCTTGCCATCATTCCCTCCTCGTTTGTTCCGACCCAACAAACATGAAGTTGTTTGACTATGGAACAAAATTAATCAAAATAATGTGCATAAAAGGAAGGATTTGTTGAGATCCAAAGTTCTAACATCCTTACAGCAACAAACCCTAGTGAAGAGAATATCCAAGGAGCATCTCACCTCACTAGAAACCAGAATACAGAGTTTCCATGACACTCTATTTTGGTTTCTATTTCTAGAAGTGGACTTGAGCTTCACATTTTCTACACTCAAGAAATCCAGAGTTGCACATCATATCACTCAGAGCATTCTATACCGTTTCTCATAATTACTGCTCTGTTGTGTAAATATTTATTACATTTCGAGCAGTGTGTGTATTTGTATTGTAAACACACACTATCTTCTAATCCAAACTGGAAGATACTCATATATCTTCACAAAATATTTACACTTTTCACTCTCACATATAATAGTGGAAAAGGTCCATGTGTGGCCTTTTTATTTGTACACTCTCACAAAAATTGTGGAAGAGTTCTAGCTGACCTAGATAGTTTTTAAACTTTTGTTAACCCTAATCCAGGGTGTGGATCAATTTTATTAATATAAAATTATTAATGTATGGTGATTTCCAAATGGAGAGGATTAGGCCTAATCGTGAGACTGAACCTCTTATTTACTTCTTCTGTGTGATTTCAAGTATTGTTTTTTATGTTCTTATTACTATTTCTGAAAACATAATTCCACTTTGATAGTTAATATTAGATAGTGTTTATATTAGAATTTGTTTTAGTAAACTAATTTAAAATGTTAAGATAATAAAGTATATTATTTTAACTAATAACTAATCAATATTTTAGAAATCTTTTGAACAAACAAAACTTTTATAAATCTGCAACTTTGGTAAACTAGGCTATTTTGTTTTAAATTTGGGAACTTTAAATAATTTTTAAAAAATCATTTTAGACTAAAATTTTTATAGGAACTCAATTCACCCTCCCCCCCCCCTCTTGAGTGTCCTACTCGGACCAACATTTGGTATCATAAGGATTTTTAAACCTCTGTTTTCAAAGTTTTAAAATCTATTTTATATTTTTTTTACTGTGATTTTATTTGTGTTTTAAAGATCTATCAATTTCTATCAATTCTAAATTTATTGTTCTTTAAAATTTATTCTTTAACATGGATAATAGATTGGAAGGTTCTTCTACCAATAGACCTCTATTCTTCAATGGAACTAATTATTCACAATGGAAGATTAAAATGAAAATGCACTTGGAAAGCATGGGATTTGACATATGGACTACTATTGAAAGAAATTATAAAATTACTGTTATTGATATAAATACTTGGGATGACCCAACTAAGGCATCCTATAATAAAAATTTTAAATCTATGAATTCTTTATATTATGATTTAGGAGATGAAGAATTCAATAGGATTTTTTCATGTAAAACAGCCCATGAAATTTGTGATACTCTAGATGTTTCACATGAAGGGACCACTAGTGTTAAGAAAATGAGACTTAATACATATACTATTAAATATGAAAACTTCAAAATGAATCCTTATGAACCTATCTCTGACATTTATCTTAGGTTCATTGAGATTTTAAATACCATGATATCTCTAGAAAAGGGATGTTACGGCCAAGGAACAAATCATGATAATCCTCAAATGTCTACCAAAAATATGGAGAGGAACCTTAGTGTCAATAAGGGATTATAGTGACATCAATACCTTGATATTAAAGGAGATTATAAGTAATTTAATGATGTATGAGGAATAATTTAAGGTCAATAAAGAAGAGGATGATGGACCAAAGAGAAAGTTGGTGGCTTTTAAAACCACTAATTCTAAACACAAAGAGAAGGCACAAACTCATTCTGACAGTTCAAGTAATTAAGAATCATCATCTGAAAGTGATGAAGAAGTTTCTCAATTATCCAGAAGGTTTAAAAAATTATACAAAAGGAATAAGTTCTTCGGAAATCTGAGATACAAAGGAAAATATGATAATAAGGTAAATTTGAAAAGGGATTGGAAATGAGTTGACAGCTCAAATGAGATAGGATGCTATGAATGCAAGAGAAGAGGGAATGTAAATGTTGATTATCCTAAGTTAAATAATAATAAGAAATATGAAGACAAAGATAAAATGTATAATAAGGCAATGAAGACTATATGGAGTGCTTATAAGGATAGCTCTAGTGAGTCTAAATATTCAAATGATTAGAAGGGTGACAAAACTAACATGTGTTCCCTGACCAACACTTCTGAGGTAACCCTTAAATCTCTTGTACAAAATTCCTATTATTCTGGAGATTACTCTGATTCTTAAAATATAAAAAATTAAGAAATGTTTGAATATTGTAAAATTCTTGAGGATACATGAAATTAATTGAAGGATAAGTATAAATCTATCAAGAAATAACATGCTCTTACTGTCTCTGTTGAATCTGAACTTACTATTAAAAAATAAAAGAATGCTCAACTGTGCAATGAGAATAATAAACTCAAAATTTCTAATGAGAAATTAAATAAGGGTATAGAGAAGATCACAAATGGTAAATATACCTTAGTTTAAATTATTGAAAAATAATTTTATCCTAAAAACACTACTGGTATTGTTTATCAACTTGGAAAAATAAATTTTGTCAAAAATAATTTTGTATCAAATTCTATAAAATTTGGTTTTGTTCCCAAAATTGAAAAATCTATTGTAAGTTTCATCACTAGAAATACCTTTACTATTTCTATTTTTTCTAAACCAAATAGAGTATATTTTTCCAACACTATCAAGTTGTGTATAGGAAATCCATGAAGCAAATGTGGGTTCCCAAAGATTTAATTACTAATGTTACTGTACCCAAGCAAGTCTGGATACCAAAATCTTTCCTTGTTTGATCTATTCTTGTAGAAAATCTATTCTAAGATCTCATATAAAATAATTTGGTACTTAGATAGTGGGTGTTCAAGACATGTGAAAGTGGAATATTCAATATTCAAGAACCTTATCAAGATTTATGGTGGTCATGCCACCTTTGGTGATAATGAAAAAGGAAAAATAATTGGCCTTGTCCAAATTGGTAACACTAACTCAGTTTTAATTTCCAAATTTCTTTTTGTTTATAGTATTAAATATAATTTTCTTAGCATATCACAGTTATATGATGATGGATTTCATGTTAAATTTGAAAATAATGCTTTCAATGTCTTTAATTCTAAAAATGATTTAGTATTTACTTCTTTTAGAAATGATAATGTTTATACTATGAATTTGGATTCTTTATTTCTCAAAATGTTTCTTGCTCAAGTGTTTTTTACAAAGAATCTTGAATTTGGAATTGAAGACTTTTCCATTGTGATATTCACTCCCTTAGGAAGCTTACTAGGAAAGAACTGATCAAGGTTCTACCTAAAATTGAGTTTCCAAATGAAAAATTCTATAATCCTTTTCAAAAGGGTAAACAGCACAAAATATATTTCAAACCAAAGAAAGAAGTTTCAACTTCTTAACCTCTTAAGTTGGTTCATATGGATTTTTTGGACCATCTATAGTTTCTAGTCTAAATGGGAAGCACTATATCTATGTTCTAGTAGATGTATTTTCTAGATATACTTGGACATTATTTCTTGCTCATAAAATTGAAGTTTTTTTCTACTTCACTAAGTATTCCAAATCTGTAGAGAACCTAAGTTGTCTTAGAATTAAAACTTTAAAAAGTGGAAATGGACTTGAGTTTGAGAACCAAGAGTTTGAATATTTTTTCTAATAAAATGGCTATATTCATAAGTTATCTACTCCTAGGACACCCCAGTAGAATGGATTTATAGAAAGAATAAATATAACCTTACAAGAAATATCCCAAACTATGCTAAATGAATATAGATTACCTATTTACATTTGGGCAGAAGCTGCAAATATAGATTGTTATATAATCAATAGAGTTTTAATTAAACCTATCCTTAAGAAAATCCCTTATGAGTTGTGGAACAATAGGAAACCTAAGATTAATTACTTTAGAGTTTTTGGTTTCAAAGTTTATATTCTTAATACTAAGTATAATCTTAACAAGTTTTCCTCTAAAAGTGATGAAGAAATTTTCCTAGGTTATTCAATGTCTAGAAAAGGCTATAGAATCTTTAATAAAATACCAAGTGTGTGGAATAATCTATGCATGTAAATTTGATGAAACATATCCATATGAAGCTATAACTTCCCTAGAAAATATTGAGTATGATATATCCAATCCGGACATTAATGCCAAATCTCCTAACCCTACTTTTAAGTAATCTGCTAAATCTTCTAGTTCTGAAAAATCTCCAGATTCTGATCATAGTGAACCTGAACCTATAGATGAACCTAAAATAACCAGTCCTTCTTTTTCTAGATCTATTAGAACCCTTAAGAACCATCCTTTAGATTCTATAGTTGGAGATTCAAATAAAGGGACACAGACTAGAGCTTATCTTAGGAACCAGGTTGAACATCAAGCCTTTTTATCACAACTTGAACCTAAAACCATCAATTATGCAATCAATGATGAATTTTAGGTGATAGATATGCAAGAATAATTGAACCAGTTTGAAAGAAATAAAGTCTACAAGCTTGTTGATGGACCTAAAGACACCTTGATTGTAGGCACTAAGTGGGTTTTTAGAAACAAAGTAGATGAATCTAGAAGCATATTAAGAAACAAGGACAAATTGGTTGCATGAGGATATAGTCAAGAAGAAGGAATTGACTATGAAGAAACTTTTTCACTAGTTTCTAGACTTGAATCCATTAGGATCCTGCTAGCATAAGTAGAACGTCTTAATTTAAAACTTTATCATATGGATGTTAAGAGTGTGTTCCAAAATGGGTATAGAGTTGAGGATGTTTTTGTTGAACAACCCCATGGTTTTACAAACCCTAATTTTCCAAATCATGCTTTTAAATTAACAAAAGCTTTGTATGGTTTAAAATAGGCTCTAAGAGCTTGGTATGATAGGCTCAACACTTTTCTCATTTCCAAAGGTTTTACAAAAGGCATAGTTAATGATACTCTCTTTATAAAAAGAATTTCTAAAGATGTTTTAGTAGTTTGAATCTATGTTGATGACATTATTTTTTGATCTTCAAAAAATTCCTTATGTGTTGATTTTTCAAAAATAATGAAAAATAAATTTGAAATGAGTTTAATTGGTGAACTCAAATTTTTCCTTGGATTTTAAATTTTTCAAAATAAAGAAGGTATTATTTTAAATCAAAATAAATACACTAAAGATATTTTAAAAAGGTTTGGCTTTAATAGTATAAAAAGTAGTGATACTTCAATGAGTACCACTTGTAAGTTGGATCTTGATGAAAATGGTAAATCTATTGATCAAACCACTTATAGAGGAATGATTGGAAGTTCACTCTACTTAACTACTAGTGCACCTAATATTATTTTTAGTGTGTGTATGTGTGTACAATTTCAAGATAACCCTAAAGAATATTATTTAAATTTTGTTAAAATAATTTTCAAATACCTCAATTATACTATCAACTTAGGATTCTTCTACCCTAGAGGAAAAGAATTTAATTTATTCAATTATTCAGATGTTGATTTTGGTGGTTTAAAGTTATATAGAAAAAGAACCTCTAGAACATGTCACTTTTTTGGAAAGTCTCTAGTATTGTGGTGTAGTAAAAAGCAAAAAAAAAATCATTATCTACTACTAAAGATGAATACATAGCTGCTGGTAGTTATTGTGCTCAGATTTTGTGAATGAAGCACACTTTACTAGATTATGGATATCATTTTAGACATGTCCCTATAAAATGTGACAATACAAGTGCTATTAACATATCTAAGAATCCAGTTTCTCATTCTAAAACAAAACATAGTGATGTTAGACATCACTTTTTGAGAGATCATTATCAAAAAGGTGATATAACTCTTGAATTTGTTGGCACAGAACATCGTCTTGTTGATATTTTTACTAAGCCATTAAATTATGAGAGAATTAGTTACATCATACATGAATTAGGGATGATTAATTTTTGGGAATTTATGGTTAAATAACTCACTGATAGAACTGTCTATGAGTGTCTCACTGATATTGTATCATGGATAGTATCTCACCAATAGTGTCTCACTGATAGTATCTCGCCAATACTTAAATATTTTCTCTATCTCTAATTTGAAACGGTGTTGTTTTAATTACTTTTTTTAATCTTTTATTTCATATTTTATGTTTCTAAATCCCTAAATGATAAAATAGTGGGTCGATTCAACACTTTTTATTACCCTCACTCTCTGAATTTCAAACATCTACCTTCAACCTTTTTCCTTTATGTCACTACTCTTCTTCATTTGAACGGAACCCTTCAAATTGACTCATTTCAAACATGTTCTCGAATGTTTAGAGGATGAATCAGGTTCATTTAAAAGGAAAAGAGGAGAATTTGATTGACCTAAGATTCTACTAGTTCATTCCTAGCTTGCGAATCATGTTGTAACCCTAGATAAAGAAGTACATTCTGAATGGTTGTTGTCTATTAGGTCTGTTATGATAAAGGTGTTGAAGGAACAAGGGTGGTTAGAGTGGTTCTCCAACAATGAAAGGCCATATTACCCAAGGTTGTTCCATGAGTGTTACATTATTCCGAGTTTCTGTTTGAAGGAGTTGAAGTATTCTAGATGAAATCAATAGTGGATGGCAGAATAGTATCTTTTTCATCAAAATAATGGGCAGATTGTCTAAAGGTACCTCATGAAGAGATATGTTATGGCCATCAGGGGAGTGCACCTCCCACTAGTGGTATTTTCTATTATGAGACAGCTTTAGGTGAGCTAATTGGCAATGAAGAACATAAAAGACCCATTTCCACTGGTCTTGATGGTGAGAACAGACTATTATTCAAATTTATCCAACATCAGTTGTGTCCCAGAAAGGGGGAATTTTCTTCACTCAAGTATCAAGATGTATACTTGCTATATTTTCTAAATAAAGGTAATAAGGTGAATCTGTGCATGTATCTAATGATCCATATAAGTGAAATTATTAATCCATATTGAAAGAAAAATTTCCTATTTTACCCAAGTATTATTTCTGCTATATTGAAAGATAAAGACTTTGTTAGTTAAGGGGAGGAGACTATGTTTTCATATGATGGATTCTATTTGAAAAAGGTCATTTCTAGAAGAATGAAAATTAAATGGAAACCTTGGAGATAGATGTGGGTAGAAGACAATGAAAAACTCTATAATGATTTTAACAATGTTGACCATCCTGTGAGGCCAAGGGATATGGTAGACCCTGGTCTTGGACCTAGTGAGGTTGGTGCTAACTCTGATGAGGAGGTGGATAAAGAAGTGGAGAGGGATGAATCTCCCATTGATGATAGGGTGATCCTGAAATAGCTGATAGCCCAGCAAGAATGACTTATGGACCTGCAAGTCCACCTGGCACTTTACCTATTAAGGAACCTCTTTTACCTGAATATGATATTGAAGAAACAGAAGAATCGGGTGACCTTGAATATATTAGTAAATATAGGAGTGAGGAATCAGTTGAAGAAGGTATTTAATAATCTGGTGATAAAGAATAAGGAAGTGGAAGTGAAGAATAAGCTGAGGAAGATGATGAAGAATATGTATAGGATAATGGAAAAATGAAAGTGAAAAAGGAAGAGGCAAAAAATGATGACTGAGATAGTGGATCAGACCATGGTAATGATTACCAAGGTCTTTTTGGGGAAATCAATTATTTAACATTAGATCCTTCTAGTCCCTCCTTAGTGGAACAGGAACTACATGTCGCTCCTGAGGTTACTAGATAGGCTGATCTACAAGAGAGATCTCCTAATGATCCTTCCCCTACTTAAATTCCTGAGGTGATTTCTATAGAGTACAAAGCTCTTTCTACCCATGTCTAAGAAGAAGAAGTTCAGGTTGGCTAAGATGTACCAGTAACTCTAGTGAGGGAGTAAGTGTATTCGAGGAAGAAGACATCATCTGAGGGGGGGAGATCAGCTAAAAGAGACAAGGTTGATATGATCACACCTTTAGATAATCTGGTAGTACCTGAGTGGAGGAGAGGTCCAAGGTATTTCACTCTTGGATTAGAGTATCCTAACCTTGAAGATATAAGAGTTTTTCATGCTCTTGTGGATTCTTTAGAACCAGTTGAATATGTAACCAAGGATGATTTCAATGAATTTAGGGAAGAAATGTTAGCTGCTATTTGGTCTACTTTTTTACAGCCTCCTACCCCAGTTCCAAGAATTAGTGAGAGAGATGCTGATTTGATCTGTGATAAGATTATGTATATAGTTTCACCCATATTGGTTTCTCTTGAAGAAGTTTTTGTTTCAAACAATGAGAAGATGAAAGCTAAGCTAACTTCTATGGTTTCAGTCATAAATAGTTTGACTATTGATTACAGGATGTCCTTGGATAAAGTGATAAAGACTTTTGAAGATGCAATTTCATGGAGTACTTAGACTCAAACTCCTACTCCTAATGTATACCAGTTGATATTGGACATTAGAGATATTGTACAGGGTGCTTCTAGTTCTCATGCTCCTTTTGAGAACTCTCCAAATGGTAAAATGATCAGAACAGTGATTAGATAAGAGATACAAACCATGATGGGTGGTACTAACTAAGAAATTATTATCAAGATTAGATAGAACACTGACCATGTGCATGACATGGTAATATTTTATTCCAAAGAGGCAACTGCTGCTCAGTAAGAAATCACTAAGCAGGTGGATTATTATTTCAAGAGTATCTATACAAAAAATAAATTGACCAGTCATTTCAAATACTTAGTGAAGAATCTGTGACTACCTCCTGTGACCAAGGCCTTTAAGGATCAAATTCATAAGTTAAAGTATTTTACTCCTACATCTAATAAGTTTATGGAGAACAAGGATTATTTTGAAAGTAATGGAATATGTTGGTTAGGTCATTAGAGATTTTATTAATCTGCTCAAGTCATACCTTCACCATCACATCACAGCTATTGTTGTTCAAGATGCTTAACTTATTCATCCAAGAGTGACTCCTTCTACCTCTACTTCATTTTATCCTATGACCATTTCCCTTGCTTAGGATTTGAGCCAGATCAAACTATTTATTCATGAGCATCCCATGCCTCATTTCTCCTCTAGCCCAATTTTGGCTCCTTCTGTCTTTATAGGGGTGCATTTTCCTTCCCTCACTATTGGATTTATACCTTCCACCACCAGTACTTCTGAACCTACTTCTTCTACCCTTGATTTCTCTAACAAGGGTAAATGGAAGGCTGTAGACTCTGATAATAAGTGAAGGATGGTTTTTTATATGGTTATGATGTACTTTTTGTGATTATATTGTGTTGATGTATTCAATGAAATGTGCTCTCTCTTTTATTCACTTGTTGATGTCATTTTGTGCTTCTTATTTATTTTTTCCTTCCCTGTTTCCTTTTTTATTATCCCAAAAGGGGGAGAAAATGTGTATGGAATATCTTAGGGGGAGCTTAAAAGCACCTAGGAATCTAAGATCTTAAGATTTCTCATCTATTTCATACACTTTAAAACAAAAATTCACAAACTCAGATGATCTGTGCAATATGTTAAGAAAACATTATTTTGACATTTTAAATGAATTATTATGGTATATAATGCCATGATTTTTTATCATAAAAAAGATGAAGATTGTTGGCCTCCTCTAGTTTTAATTCTCACAAATCATTCATAATTATGATTTATCAAATTACATTATGTTGAATTTTGGTTATTTATAATTCTGAAGTCTCTAATCTCATTATTTTCATCATAAGACATACTAACAGTTTTTTGGTTAAGTATAAGTCACTAACAGGTATGATACACTGATAAGAAAATGATCTATTGATACTTTTCCTACGGATAGACAAGTCATCGACACCACACTCACTAATACATAAGTGACTGACAGCTGTAAGAAACCAACAAAGCTACACATAATTTTTTCTAAGTCTAATATAACCATATCTGAACTACTAAAACATTACCTACCAACAAAAACTACCAATTGATAGAAATAAACTACCGATAGAAATGACCTACTGACAAAAATGATCTATCTATGGAATGTGCTACCGATAGACTAACCTACTACCAGTCTAAGATGTTGATAGTTTGACATGCTGAGAGAATAAGTCATTGATGATCTGTCTAAAATTTGAATTTATTTATAATGTTCATATTAAGATATTTAATGATATTGATTTTATTAATGATCTTTTATAGATAAAATTAATGATGTTGTCAGTGTACAGTATGAGGTATGAGGAATCCCTCATGATGAGGATAGTGCTATTTATTGACTATGTAGTGTATAAAAGCAATAATCTAGGAAAAAAAGAAATATAGAGAGGCATTGGTGAATATGAAGCTACTCGATTGTGGAACAAACTTAATCAAACTGATGTGCATACAAGGAAGTATTTACTCAGATCCAAAGTTCCAACATCCTTGCAGCAACAAACCCTAGTGAAGAGAATCTCTAAGGAGCATCTCACCTCACTGGAAACAAAACTAAAGAGCTTCCAAGACACTCTATTTTGGTGTTTGTTTTTAGAAGTGGACTTGAGCTTCACATATGCTATACTCAAGAAATCCAGAGCTGCACACCATATCACTCAGAGAATTCTAAACCTTTTCTCATAATTAGTGCTTTTTTGTGTACATATTTATTACATTTCGAGTAGTGTGTGTATCTATATTGTAAACACACACTGTATCATAATCCAAACTAGAATATACTTAGATATCTTCACAAAACCTTTACACTTTTCACTCCCATGGATAATAGTAGACGAGTTCCCTGTGTGGCCTGTTTATTTGTACACTCCCAAAAAACTATGGAAGAGTTATAGCCAACCTAGATAGTTTGTAAACTATTTTTAACCCCAATATAGGTTGTGTATCAAGTTTATTAATATAAAATTCTTGGTGGTGGGTGATCACCAAGTGGAGAGGATTAGGTCTTGGCTTGAGATTGAACCTCTTGTTTACTTTTGTTGTGTGATTTCAAGTTTTTTTCTCTATTCTTATTATTATTTCTAAAAACATAACTTCACTTTAATAGTTGATCTTAAATAGAATTTATATTAAAAAAAATTATCAAACTGATTTCAAAAGTTAAGATAATAAGTTATATTATTTTAATTGAGAACTAATCAATCTTTGAGAAAACTTTTGAACAAAAAAACTTTTATAAATCTGCTAATTTGGTTAACTGGGCTGTTTTGTTTTAAATTGGATAACTTTAAATATTTTTTAAACAAGAATTTTAGATAGAAATTTTTATAGGAACTAAATTCACCCCCCCCCCCCCTCTTGAGTTTCCTGCTCCGACCAACAGTATGGAACCTCAAGTGGGTGACGGTGGTCGATTTTCCTAAGACAGATCATGGGTGGGCCTTGAAAGTTGTTATCAACCTCTTAGAGTTAAATGGAGAATCTCTAAAGTTGAGTTAGGTGGTCCCTCCTATTAACCTATAGTATTTATTTGTTTATAGTGAATTTTTTGGGAGGTTTCACTAGTTTATCTGGGTGATGACCTCATAAATTAATTAAATGGATTAAAAAGAAAAATTATGATTTGGGTCGATGATAGTGAAATGACAACTCACAACCATCGATAATCTTAACTGGGTTTTTAAATGTTGGGTGCAGTATGAAAACACCCATTTTTTGGGGTAGTGTTTCTTTTAAGCTAATGGTTTCATATTTATAGAAGAATGGTTTTGGGAAATGGGATTTCAAGGTGTTTTTTTTTAAATTGATAAACTGGTTAGTTTTGAAAATGAAATGATGAAATTATAAATTTCTTTTGTTTCCTTTAATGGAAATGAGTTCGGTTTTGATGGCATGTGTAGGTATATATAATTGGTTTTGAATTATGGAATGGGAAAAATTATTTTGGAAATAATGCTTTGGATTGGTTGGTCTAAGGGAGTTTGGAAATGTTTTTTCTAAATAAGAAAATTAATTGAATATGTATGTCTTGTCAGTTTATTTTATGTTATGGAATTATTACTATGTGTAAGTTTCTTGGTTTCACTGATGGTTAAACTTAAGAAGATATTCCCTAAAGTTATAGACTATATATGATACATGTCTATATTGATTGAATGGTATATTGAGATTGTTGTTATCAAGTAGTATCAAGACCACTAAGAGTGGGGCTGAATGGGTGGTTCTATTTTTCTTTTATACGAAAGTTTCTTAAATCCTTATCAAAAATTTTCTTAAAATATGAAACTTTTTTAGAGTAATGATCTACTCAAATATAACTCATAACCTCACCTTTATTATGAAATAAATATAAATATGTAGCAGCACATGATATTTACAAGGTTTGGTACAAAGACCAACTTCTTTCCATGTTGGATGGTCACACCAACATGGATTCTTTCACTATTTTCTTTCTATAATAAAAAGTAACAAGAAGTTAAAAATTCTATAATCCAAATAGCAACATTCCTACTATAGTTGGTTATACCCCCCAATTATCCTTTCCAGTATCCACTTCCCACAAACAAGTCTTTTTAGTAACTGGTAACTATCCACTGTTACAAGCTTCAATTTTATTCTTCTTTTTTGGTACACTTTAGAAAGTCTTCACTTTATCTATGAGAAAGATGAATCAAACATTACATAGAGCTTAATCAAACCTTACCTGTGTATAATCTTCAAGAACTTCAACAATTCTCTAAGGAACTTTTTGGTATTGAAACATTCTCCAGATCCTCAGTCTGAAAAACTTCCTCAGCAGAGTCAGTCCAATTTTCCCAGCCCAAAAACCTCAATAGGATAGCTCCTTCTGATGGTCAGTCTGGTTTGATTCTCCTTTTTCTCTTCCTTATTCAATTGAGTAGGAACTCAATTGGCTTCTCACTTCCATTTTCCTAATGGAGATCAATCTGATGGACCTCACTTCTGATGAACTCATTCTGATGTATCTTATTATGTTGGAACTTCCTCAAATGTATATTTCTTGGATGATCATATTGAACACCAATCCAATGATCTTCCTTGGCTTCAACCTAAAACACAAATTTTGGTTGGGTACTCAATACTTGTTCCACAATTTTTTGAGCTTAAGAACTTGAATAGTCTAGATCCACTTTTACAAATGAACTCAAATCTCCTTTTATAGTAACCTCAAAAGTGGTTTAGGTAGGGTTCTAAAAACCTTTCCTATTTAACTAAATTTCCCAAATATTCAATTCTCCTTAAATCTCGGATCTTTATTTTACTCATTAAATTTATTTTTGAATCTTAAAATCTAATTTTTTTTAGGATCTCTCTTTGACTTCTTTAATTCTTAAAACTTTCTAACAAATCTTTAATCTGATTCCGACTTCCCCGTTATGATTTTCCTCATTATGATGAAGACTATTGTGAAATAGTAGTTTCTTCATTATGTTTATCCGCACCAATTTAAAGACAAATCTTCTCATTGTGATTCTTCATTATGATTTTTCATCCCGATTATTCATTATGATGAAGGCATTTGGTCACTCCAATTTTCTTGACCTCATGTAAATCTAGAACTGAAGACTTCTTAATGAACTTCAATCCGATTTTGATTTCTGATTCTGATTTCCCAATATTATTTATTTATTACGATGGAATTATATTTTCAACAATAGTTTCTTCAT
Organism: Viscum album; assembly: GCA_963277665.1. Taxonomy (NCBI): domain Eukaryota; kingdom Viridiplantae; phylum Streptophyta; class Magnoliopsida; order Santalales; family Viscaceae; genus Viscum; species Viscum album. The sequence continues at coordinate 223,296,252 of OY728147.1, forward strand.
TGTGTTTCTCTACACCAAATGTAATAATAAAAACATATTTCTTCTCAATACAAATCTTGTAACCAACTTTCATTACAATCAAGCAAACTTTCCCAGCCTTTAAAAAAATATGAATACGGTTATATTGGATACGATTAGAAGAACCTATTTTCTTCCAATCATATTCTCAATACAATTTTCATCACTTCTTCTCCATATTTCCTTCATCAAGATAGCATCACAAGTTTTACAACTTACTTATGATTTGTAGGAAATACAAAATAGCAAAGTATCATCAAATTCATATTGGAGCCATTCTGACTCCAAAATAGCTTCCTCATTATGATCACTACTTTTATTCTAGACTCAATATGATTTCCAACAGTTTTTGACTTTTTCATCAATTTATTATTATGATTCCTAAATTTGTTGACTCATGTTGATGTCTAGATCTGATGTCAAGGATTCTAAATCTGATCCCCCTGGATCTGATTATCTTTCTTATGGTTCTAGATATGATTTGAAAACTTTACTCACACCCTTCTTCAATTTGGATTTCCATTACCTTCTCAACATACATTATTTCATCAACATATTTATCTATTGACAAAAAATACAACCAAAACTTTACTGGGGTCCAACAATCTCCCCCTTTGTATTCGTTGTCAATATCGGCTTCAAAACCTACATTTAACTATTTCAAAATAATAAGTGGTATTGTTTTCTTTTATCACTTTTTCTTATCCATGTATTATTTTTTTTTCTCCCCATATTCCTTATCTCTCCCCCTTAATATATTATATCCCCCTTATTGACAATAAAATTCAAATGGTTCATCATGAAAAATTTCCTTCCTTATAGAAAATTTATAAAAGGTTTGAACTTTTCATCTCAAAACCTTGAAACTCTTCTTCAGGAGAACTTAAGTATCACATGAGATTCTTAACAAAGCACCTTTAAATAAACAACTCTAAGTATATGTGTGAAAAACCATTGTAAAAAACAAGAGTGTATAATGAATTTTATCAATGTTGTCCATAACACAACTTTCATGTAATACCTTTTCATGTTTCTTTCAACATTATCATGACTGGGGAAATTATTGAAAGAATTTGTCTTAAGATAAAAGTAACTTTCACCTATCTCAATAAACATATCAGAAAGTTAAGGTGTATAAACACAATGTTCAAAACAAAATTTTCCTAACCTCATTACTTTCTTTTGCAAGAATAGTAAGAGACTCTGCAATATCATCTTCCTTACCTCAACTTCTTCAATTCTCTGCAAGTTAGTACAAATAAAAATATTTTGGGAATAAGGAGGAACTTCATAGATTCTCAAAATAAAAGTTTGGACTGAGAGACTTCTCTCAGTCTTAATTTTTTCTTTTTCTTCCAAGATTTTTCATTGGATATTTTTTCTTTCTTTTGTTTATCCTTATAAAATTTTGTAACAAGTTTCTTTTCATCTCCAGATTCTTCTGATAAGGATGTCAACTTATTTTCTTATTTAATAACCTTTTTGTTACAATGATTTTGTAACAAATTTTTCATGCCTTCCTCTCATTCTGTTAGGATAGTCAAACAATTTTTAGTAACATTCCCTTCTTGCTCACATCTTTTGCATCTATTCTAAATTTTTAAACAACAATCCGTTGATATCTTTTTATCAACTTTTCTCACATCTTCAAAAACATTTTTCTTCCCCTTTTCTTCAGCTAATTTTTGTGCTTCTTCTAACTTTCTTGTTGTATCAGGTGTTCTAGAAAATAACTAAGAACTCTTTCTTTTTATATTAATAATGTTTTTCCATTTTCTTAACATACTCAGCTTTCTTAACATACTCATCTTTATTCATATTCTGGGTTTCCTTTTTTGGTTCCACATAATTTTTAAGAATTTTTTATCTTATTTGATCTCATAGATCACCTTGATTCATATCTATTTCTAGGTAGAGACATGTTACACCAATATGAATAAGCTTTGTGTCCAAAAATTCCACAACACCAACAGTGACCTCTGAATCATGATCTTTTAGGTTGAGAGTAAAACTAATCAGAACTTTTTTGTTGTTGTTTCTTAACAAATCATGGACCACCTTACTCAGGAGGATACTTTCTTGAATAATTCCTATCTTTATTGGTGAAATATTTTTTCTCAAAAACCTATTTTTGTAAACCTTTCTTTGCGCCTTCTTTATAAGTTTCACTATTAACATCAACAACCTTGGTGAAGTTTTATCTCATCTTTATTATCTCACTTTGTGTTGTAAGAAACATTGATTGTGTTTATAATAAATATTATTCTTTCTCAACCAACTCACTTTTCAAAACATCTATGATTTTTTAGGATTCATTTATCTTCAACATATTCTGCTAATTTTCTTCAACAAGTGTAGATTCTTTCATGTTGGTATTTTCATTTCTAGTTGATATTTCTTTATAAGTTTCATTTTTTTCATGATCACTATTCTCAAAAGTTATTCATTCAACATATTTCTTCAAATTACTTCTTTCTTTCTTGAGTTGAGTATTCTATTCAAGTGCATTCTCTAAATTCTTTTTAATAATCCATTCCATTTTCGTCATCTCTCTTCAACATTATCATCACTGCCTGAAGAATCACTTCCATTTCTAACTTAAGAAATAAATTTTAGTTTATGATCAGGTTCATAATCAAATTAGGAATCATTCTTCTTTCTTCTAATTATATAACTTTTATTCTTTTTGTTATAAGGAAATATTTCCTTATATTTCTTCCACTTTTTTCTGAGGTTTCTCATCATTATCTTCAAACTCATATTCTCCAACTTTCTTCCTAGGATAATTTTGTTCAAAATGTCCTTTCCCTTCACAATTACAACATTTGAGAGTTTTACTTTTCCATTTACCCTTATTGTATTTCTTTAAAAGGAGGGAAATAATTGTGTTGAAATCTTCATCTCCTTTATCAGCTTTCAAATTACTTGATTCTTCTTTAACTTCTTTATCTTTGTTTTTTTCTTTTAATAAAGATTTGAAGTTCATTTCTTGATCAACCTTTTCTTTATTTTTCATAACATTCTCTCTTCTCATTTCATAAGTAATGAGAATACTGTGTAGATCATACAAAGATAGAGTTTCAGGATCTCTATCTTCCAAAGATGAAACTTTGGCATCAAACTTATCAGGAAGAATTCTCAAGTTATTTTAAACAATAGTTGAGTCTTCCAATTTCTCACCAAGACATATTATGGTGCTGATAATATTATTTACCCTTGTAAAGAAGTCACCAAAAGATTCTTTCTCATCCATTTGTAGATATTCATACTTCAGCCTCCAGAGTTATAACTTTACCTTCTTCACCTTTATATTACCTTCATAAATATTTTTCAACTTATCCTAGATACTTTTGGTGGTTCTAACTCAATTTACTCTAAGAAAATTACTTTCAGTAAGTGATGAGAATAAATAATTTTTATCTCTTCCACCATTCTCAAGATTTTTCTTATCTGTAATAGTAAGAGGAGTATTCTTAATATGAGGAGGAAATACTTGTATAGTAACTTCCAAAACATCATACCCAAGGGAAATAAGATATGAAATTATTCTATATTCCCATATATGATAGTTCTATCCATTGAAAACTAGAATCCCCTTATAGTTCACGAAATTGAAGTTCTCCATTCTCAAAGATGGATCTTTTTAAGGAAACCCGGCTCTGATACCAATTGTTGTTCCCAAGTAGGATCAAGACGACTGAGGGGGGGGGGGCTGAATCAATGGTTCTATTTTTATTTTATAAGAAAGTTTCTTAAATCCTTATCAAAAACTTTCTTAACCACTAAAACTTGTTAGAGTTACAATCCACTCAAACATAGATCATACTTATTACCATGTTTTCTGGTCCCACCAACATGGATTCTTTAACTATTTTCTTTTTTAAATACAAAGAAACAAGTAGTGAACAATTATGAAATCCTGATAGAAAATTTCCTACTATAGTTGGTTATACCACCAACTATCCTTTCTAGTATCCACTTCCCACAAACAATAATTTTCAGCAACAAGTAAGTATCCATAGTTACAATATTCACATTTCTTCTTATTTTTTGATCCACGTCAGAAAGTATTCACTTTATCCACAAGAAATATGAATCAAACCTTACCTACATGAAATCTTCAAGAAATTCAACAATTATATAAGGAACTTGTTGTTCTTGAAACATTATCCAAATCCTCAATCCAAAAAACTTCCTCAGTAGAGTTAGTTTGATTTCCCCGGTCTAAAAACCTCAATATGATGGTTCCATTCGATGGTCATTCTAGCCTAATTCTCTTTTTTACCTTCCTTCTTCAATTGAGTAGGAACTCAATCAGCTTCTCACTTTCTTCTATTTGATGGAGCTCAATCTGATGGACCTCGCTTCCAATGAACTTGTTATGATGGATCTGATTCTATTGGAACTTCCTCAAATGGATCATACTTAGATGATTGTATTGAACATCAATCTAATGATCTTCATCATCTTCAACCTGAAACACAATGTTTGTTTGGGTACTCAAAACCTGTTTCACAATTTTCAGTGATCAAGCACTTGAACAGTCCAGGGTCACTTTTACAAATGAACTCATCTATCCTTTTATAAGAACCAAAAAATTGGTTTAGAAGGGGTTCTAAAACATTTCATGCTTAATCAAATTTCCCAAATCTTTAATTCTCCTTAAATATCAGATCTTTCTTTGGCTCATTCATTTTAGAAGTTCCAAATGATCGAATAACAACTGAGAAGGGGGGTTGAATCAGTTGTTCACTTTTATAAGTTTCAATCCTTTTCAAAACGTAACCCCTTAAACCTGTAAAGAATTATATCCTTATCAACTTTTAATAAATACCCATGCATGAAATATTTTGAAAGAAAGTAAATCACACAAGATTTATAAGGTTCAGCCTCAATATAAAAACCTACATCCTTGCCATAGGTGTATGTGTTTTTATATAAGATTTCATTAATTGCGTAAATATATTTTTGTGTGCGTTGTATATAAAAATACATTAATTACATATGTGTGTGTGTGTGTGAAATCAATGTAACACATGACATTTGATATATGTTAAATTGAAAAATCAAACAGCGTTCAAAATGAATAAGACATTAATATGTTTTTAATTATTACATTTTATTCATTTTATATATATTTATATTTAATATATATTATTTATTACTATTTATAATTAATATATATATATATATATTATACTTATTCATTTTTATTAATAATTGTTTCATTAAAATATTTTTAAATAATTTTTTAATTTATTAATTTTTAATTTTTTTGGTTAATTATTACAATTTATTCATTTTATATATCTATATTTAATATATACTATTTATTAATATTTATAATCTATATATATGTATAATAAATTTAATCATTTTTATCAATAATTATTTAATTAATAAAATGTTTAATATTTTTCTTAATTTACTCATTTTTAGTTTTTATTTATTTAATTATTTCATTTTATTCATTTTACATATCTATATATTTAATATATACTATTTATTAATTTTTAAAATTTATATATCTGTACATTCAATTTATTCATTTTTAATAATATTTATTTAATTAATAAAATTGTTAATATTTTTTTATTTGTTTAATTATGTCATTTTATTTTTGGGCCTTTATAAGCATTAAAAGAGCACTGATAAAGGGTACCCTTTATTAGCACTAAAAATAAATCACTAATAAAGGGTGTCTTCTATCAACACTAAAAAAAGAACTGATAAAGGGTACCCTTTATCAGAGCTAAAATAAAGCACTAATAAAGGTTTCCCTTTATCAATGCTAAAAAACACTCATAAGGGGTACCCTTTATCAGCACATTTTACTAGTGCTGTTAAATTTTGGCACTGTTAAAGGCCTCTTTTATAGTAGTGACATGTTTCAGCTCTCATTGGTAGTTCCTATTAGCGAACACATGTAATGGTCTTCTAACTTGAGATTAATACTATTGTATATTATTTGATTATGTACTTTGATGCAAGATGAAAAATATTGCATTAATGTCATAGTGTGGTAGCTTGTGTTGGGTGTGTCATTAGTGGCATGACATTGATTGAATAATCAAGACAGAGTTTTTTACTTATGAAAATAAGTGATATCTCGGGCCTAGTTGATCAGGATGGTTGTACCTTCACTAAATCCATGGATATGGTAAAAGAAGTTAAGTATGTATAGTTAGGTCAATGAACAATAAAGAAAGAAAGGATGTCGTCATAAAGTGTGTGTCATATTTTATGAGATATCATGAGACAAAGAGATTATATTACAGGATGTTTATTTGTTGGAAAGGTTGTCATTTATATGATTATATCTTATCTGTTTAAGGGCCTTGATAGGTTTCTAGACTCTGCTTTTGGTCTATGAATAGTATTTATTACTATCGAGATAAGTTTCTAAATGGTCACACACTAATCATATTCAAAAGTTTGGCCTATTATTATGAATAAGAGTTTAAGACATGGTGGGCCCCACCAAAGGGTTTGGGTGATGTCTATTTTTTAATGATCCCCATGAAATAAATAAATCCATATTATTTAAGTTTAAAATAATTGGTAGTGAAATTATTTTATTAATAGTATTCACAAGATATTAAGTAAATACATGGGAAAATAATATACGAACGAATGTTATTTTAATATTCAAGGTTCATTAAATATTTGTGATACTAACAAGTCGACTTAGTGGCTCACTTTTATCATGAAATATCTTTATTATATTACAAGTAAGTGATTAAAAATAAATGATATTTATGACTCAGTAAATTAGTTATAATATACCATTTATGGATTATTTAGTAGGTAAAAAAAATTGGGGGCTGGGGAGCCACTTCTAGGTAATTTATACCTCATTGTATAAGCGAGTGGAGGCTCCCATTTGGTTCACTATTCATTATATGATTTTGAGAGCCTCTCCTTCCTATTTTGCATCCTAGAGAGAGAAGTTTTCGATCTGAGAATTCGATTTGAGATCTGCTTCACGGATCGACGTAGAGATGATTGTCGGAGCATCAAAGGCATCTTCATACACTACTAGAATTAGAGGTATTTGCAATGGGCTATTTGCGACGGGATCCCAATGCAAGTAGGCTTTTGCGACGGGGCCCCATCGCAAATAGCCCATTGCAGAAAACGGTGTCGCAAATACAATTTTTTGTGATGGGCCCATCGCAAAAAATAGTTATTGCGACGTGAAAGTTTCCCATCGCAAAAAACCTTCCAATTATATACATTATATATCCATAAACCTTTTGCGACAGGCTCATCGCAATTATTATTTGTGATGGGTAAGTTCCTCGTCACAAATAAACATCTGATTATATACATTATATATATATATATAATCATTTTCCACGGGCCCGTCGTAATTAGTATTTGTGACGGATCTGTTGTCCCGTTGCAAATACTAATCATAAAAAATTATATTTAACTTATTTACGATGGGAACCCGTCGCAAAAGACCCCGTCGCAAATAGTAAACATAATAAAAAAATTAATAAAATTATGATTTATGAAAAAATTATATTATTATTATTAAAATAATAAAAAAAATAAAAAATATTATTATTAGTAAAATAAACAAACATTAAAAAATATAATACTAAAAAAATATATTTAATAAAATTATAATTAATAAAAAATTAATATTAATATTATTAAAATAATAAAAAATTATTAAAATTATCAATATTTAAAAAAAATATAAAAAAATCATAAAATATTATTATTATTAGTAAAATAAACAAATATTAAAAAATATAATACTAATAATAAATAATAAAATATTAAAAATAAAAATAATAATAAATTATGCAATATTTCCACCAATATAAAAAACAGAAACTATAAATAGTTCATATTATTAAAAATCTATAATTCAAATGTTTTTAACATAAAAAATAAATCACTGGGGGGTCGTCTTCGGGAGGAGGTGGAGGAAACTCCATCCCTAAACTACGAGTCAGATGGCGCATGTACTCCATCTGCTCATGATGCTCCTGATACCATTGTTGCTCCAATCAACACATCTCCTCCTCGTGATGCTGTTATTGCTACTGCTGCCACAGACACATCTCTTTATGTTGCTTCTGTATTAAGTTCAGCCTGAGTTCGCAACTGCTCCTGATACTGTGAGCCAGAAGATGATACCTCTCCACGAGCTCCTCTCGAGCTGGACGCCAACATCGCAGCAGTACCATAATAAGTACCAGGAGTCAAATGAGAGTTGATACCAACTACTCGGCCCTTCTCAAAGCCATATTGAGTTGTCTGCATCCATGTCGTCTCGTCGAAATGGTCAGCATTAATCTGCTCAGTCGTCTCGTCCTAACTCTCAGCCTGTGTCTGAGAGGTTGCAGCCTCATATGACTCCTTCAATTCCAATTTGAAATTAAAATTGTGAAAATATTATATGCAGTTAATTGTCAAACTGAAAAAATAATACTAACCACAATCTGACACTGGCGATCACCTCTAATATCTCCAGTGGCCGGATCACTGTACATCCTCCGATAAACGTTGAACTCCGTAATATTGGGATGCTCGACTGCCTATAGAAATATAAAATAAACTGTTTATATTTAAAGTTATATAAAATATTTAAAAAATATACTTACCAGATGCTCTCTATGTGAACTGAATGTACGGATACCAGCTCGATGTGTCACCTCCTGTCTCCCCCAGTTCTGTCGTCCCACTGAAGATCTCCTCTGAAATCCACCACCCAACCAGTGTAAAAATAATCCATCCCAAACGTGAGATGAAATGTACTCTGGTCGGTGGGCTCTACACGACTCATCAAATTCTGTCACTCCTACTTTCTTAATGGTTGTTCTTCTAAAATTGTGCAAAAATGGACGGAAATGGTCACGCATAGACACCTGTCATGCTGCGTGGATAGTGTCACGCATGCTATCATCGATGGGATACCATAAACCCTACAAATAATTTATAATATCAAGTTATTAATAAAATAAATTTCAAAATAAATATTATTTATTTACGTACCATCCAATGATTGAACATGTCGCACTGCGCATGAATGGGAATCTGTTCCCATGTGATCCTTGGCTGAGAAAAATAATTGCGCAAGATAGCGCTCCCCTGTCCAATAGCTACATGAAAAAAACTATGAAAAATGAATAAATAATCAAACAATTAGTATATATATAAATAAATTAATGAAAGATAACTAAAATATACAGGTTACCATACCTCCGTGTGCGTGGATCGAAGCCAAGATGTGGACGTCGCTCAGGGATAGGGTCTGGAATCATTAGTCGCGCAAGACCACGCCCCCTCCGCATACCCCCTAAACCACCAGTAGGTTGAGGGTCAGATGATCCAAAATCCCCCTCATCCAAAGGTTGATCATCCTCCTGCAACTCATGAAATATATCAGGATCCATATGAAACACAAAATTATTGTTGTTAGCAGATAGTTGACAATAACTATTATATATAGATATATATTAGTTATGATTATAACTATCATTTAACTATGTCAATGTTCATCTTCATCCTCTTCTCCATAGCTGTCAATGTTAATGTATTCATCTTCCTCCTCAACATCATCAATATCCATATGAGTTTTAGTTTCATCATCTCTCGTCATTTCAGATTCATTTGTAACATCATTAACATCTTCGTCATCATCGATCCTTAATTGTGGAGTGTCATCATCGATATTCATGTCTCTTTGTGAAAAATATGGATTTTGAGCAGTCTCTTGAAAATTTTCAATTCCTTCCACTTCAGCGGAACCACATTCAGTTTGAGTAAACTGATTTTCCTGAGATTTCATTTTTATTATGCTCCACCAATCACTCTAGTCTCTTGAAGTATCACAGTACTTTACGTAATGAATTTTATGTGCCTGTTGAGCTAGTAAAAATGGTTCATTTACTACAAGAATACTTTTATATTTAATATCGACGATTCCATGAGTCGGATGAACACACAAGCCTCTCTCAATATCCAAACACCGATATTTAAACATTGTTATATAATTCTGTCCTAGATAACACAGCTCAATAATTTCATCCAGAATGCCATAAAAGTCAACTTCAGTTTCTCTATGATGTGATCCTCTCAAGCAAACTCCGTTTTTCATTGTTTTTTTTATTCCCCATATGCACGTGTATGAAATCGAAAACCATTCACCACATATGTATTATAATATTTAACCATTTTGGATGGTGGGTTACTCAATATACACAGTAGCTTATCAATTTTATCAGCATATTGAGACACATGAAAATTTGTAAAATAATTATCAATATAATAAATAATAAACGTAATTGATATTAAACCATCAATAATTTATGTTACCAGTTTTTGAAACCATTGAGAGAAAAAAAATCTACATTCTTCAAGGGCAGCTACTGTAATTTGTGGAAGTTGTTTCTTGATATAATTATCATATAACCTACAAATAAAATAAATTTACATATTGTAACATAAATTATAGAATAAGTGATATAAGCACTCACAGTACAAATGATTTCATTTCTTCACAGTTGAGTAGAACATATGTATGAGCTCTGTGATGTTCATCATCTGAAAGCCATCGTCCATGAACTCCACTAAAACCAAGATTTGGCTGATTAAAAACTACTAATTGATTGTCCATTTTTTCATTAACATTCCTTTCATTTCATCCCATGCGATTTTGTTTTGAGGGATATTGATATTCAAAATAATGAGAGCAGAAAAAAGAAATTTCCTCTTGCAAATAAGCTTCAGCAATTGAGCCTTCAACTGATACTTTGTTACGTACTTTTTTCTTCAATTTTTTCATGCATTTATCGAATGGGTACATCCATAGAAACTATAATAGACCTCCACATTTAGATTCATGTGGAAAATTTAATATCATATGTTCCATTGAGTCAAATAAAGCTAGCGGAAAGATGTTTTTCAGTTTACATATAATTACAGCAACATCTTCTTTAAGTTTTCTTAGCGCATCATAGTTTATTTTTGTTGCACAAATGTCTCGAGAAAAATATGATATGTCTGTTATCAAATCCCAAATCATAGAATTAAACAAAACCTCTAAATCCAATCGGCATAAGTCTTTCCATTATAACATGATAATCATGACTTTTTAATCCGGTAATATAACCATTCTTAACACGTCTGCCCAAATTGGAAGCATAGCCATCTGGAAGTCTCAAATCTACAATCCACTGACAAAATAATAAGCGACTCTCTTTGGATAGTGTATAAACTGCTTTTGGCTTCATTAACCTCTGTGATCTGACATTTTCAAATAGTTCAAGTTCTAGTCGCCTGTAAATTTGGGCAAGATCTAATCGTGCCTTTATAGTATCTTTGGTCTTACCTAGTGTATCCAAAACTGTATGAAATAAATTATCAAAATAGTTCTTCTCAATATGCATAACATCCAACATGTGGCGGACCAACAAATCAGACCAATACGAAAGATCCCAAAAAATGTTCCATTTTATCCAATTATGTTCTTTCCCAAAACCATGAATTTTATGTTGGTTTACTGTTGGCCCAAATGTGATGGGAGGTAATGAAAATACAACTGATTTTAACTCTGTACCTGATATCATCTTTGGAGGTTCATCCCTTTCAATTTTACCTTTTCTAAAATGAGATCTTTTCCACTGAAAATGATGATTGGTTGGAAGAAATCTACGGCGAAAGTCAAAATAGCAAGTTTTTTTCCATTGACGAGCATAAGGGCTTTGTTTTCTTTCATACAATAAGGACATGATTTCGAACCATGTGTACTCCAACCAGATAACATGTCATATGCCAGAAAGTCACTAATCATCCACATCAATGCAGCTTTTAATATAAAATTTTGTTTCGCAACAACGTCATATGTACTAACACCATCACTCCACAATGCATTTAACTCATCAATCAATGGTTTCAAATAAACATCAATATTCTTTTTCAGATGTCCTGGTATTAATAGAGTCAAAAAGATATAGGGCTCCTTCATCAACATCCATGGAGGTAAATTTTACGAAGTTATAAAGATAGGCCAATATGAATACTGACTACCATAAGAACCAAATGGACAGAAACCATCAATAGAAAGACCTAATCGCACGTTTCAGACTTCTAAAGAAAAAGATGGATTCAAACGGTCAAAATGTTTCCATAAATCACCATCAGATGGATGATTCAATCTTTTATCAGTAGAAATATTGGTTTTGTGCCATGACATCATTGAAGTTGTGTTCTGAGACATAAATAAATGATGCAACCTAGGTGTAAGGGGGAAATATCTCAACTGTTTTACTGGAATTGATCCAGACTTCTCTGGTTGAGATTCTTTATACCTCGATTGTCCACATGTGGGACAACTATCCAATGACACATTTTCACCAGAATATAAGATGCAATCATTTGTACATGCATGAATCTTCCGATAACTAAGGCCCATATTACGAACCAGCCTCTTGCTCTCATAATAATTTGCAGGAAACACATTTCCTTCAGGTAACATTGCTTTAGCCAAAGAAAATATCTGATCAAAATAGTTGTTTGACATTGAATTATCTAATTTAATAGCCATAAATTTTACAACCACTTCTAATTTTCTTATCTTACAACCAGGATATAATGCATCCTCAGCAGGCCTCAACAACTCATAAAATTCAGATGGTGCCAACTCAGGAGTTAAATCAATATCATCTTGAGTTTCAATTTGTTGAATAAATGGACCTGCAACATCATGTACTAAATTTTGAAACTGTGATGGATTTGAAATCAAATTATTATTATCTTCTATGGAACTTCGTTCACCGTGTTGATACCAAAAAACATAATCTGGTTGAAAACCAAACCGCAAGAGATGTCCCCCAACCTTTTCAAATGTGTCAAATGTTCTCAGAGCACATTTTTTACAAGGACACTTTATTGTGCCTTCTGAAACATATTCTGGTTTTGATGATGCAAATGATAATAAAGCTTCAACACCCTCAATATATACAGGATTTAAACCAAAACCATTTGGATTTTTGTGCTGATTTATCCAAGCACGATCATCTAATAATGACTGATGTCGATTTCCTTGTTCCATATTTTTCTACAAAATATAAAATCATCATTGTTTTTAAATAATTTGAAATTATAAAAATACTATCTAAAAAAAGAAGATAAATAATTACAACTCCTTCTTAATAATTACCATTAAATTTGGGCGACACAATTTCCAGTGGATTGACGACTACTCTTTTGTCTGACGGCTCATTTACTTGCATCTTTCTCACACTAAAATCACAATGAAGAATATGCTCGGAGGTACTCTTATTCATTCTCATGCATACAAGTATGAATAAATATACCTCTGAGCAGATTCTTCATTGTGATTTTAGTGTGAGAAAGATGCAAGTAAATGAGCCGTCATACAAAAGAGCCCCCTTTTCGTCGATGAATCATCTTCTTGCAACTGTCACCACCTGAACACATTATGAAAAATGTGATCCTACGAATTCATATTCAAACTCATGCATACAAGATTGGATATGCATACATAGAAGCATACTTTTCATAATGTTTTGAATCAGTGAAAGTTGAAAGGAGAAGAGTCATCGAGTAAAAGGAGTGTCATCAATCCACTAGAAATTGTGCCAAGTTATTACAAGTTATTACAATTTATTACAATTTATTTTCTTCCTAATTGTTCCTATTTATTACTAATTATTACTATTTATTCCTATTTATTACTAATTATACCTATTTATTACTAATTATTCCTATCTATTACTAATTATTCCTATTTATTACTAATTTTTTCAATTTATTACTAATTATTCCTATTTATTACTAATTATTGCTATTTATTACTAATTATTCCTATTTATTACTATTTATTACTATTTATTACTATTTATTACTATTTATTACTATTTATTACTAATTATTACTATTTATTACTATTTATTCTTAATAATTACTAATTATTACTATTTATTCTTAATTATTCCTATTTATTCTTATTTATTCTTAATTATTACTAATTATTACTATTTATTCTTAATTATTCCTATTTATTCTTAATTATTACTAATTATTCCTATTTATTCTTAATAATTACTAATTATTACTAATTATTACTAATTATTACTAATTATTACTAATTATTACTAATTATTACTAATTATTACTAATTATTACTAATTATTACTAATTATTACTAATTATTACTATTTATTTCTATTTATTCCTATTTATTACTATTTATTACTAATTATTCCTATTTATTACTATTTATTACTATTTATTCCTAATTATTCCTAATTATTCCTAATTATTACTATTTATTCTTATTTATTACTAATTATTACTATTTATTCCTATTTATTACAAATTATTACTAATTATTCCTATTTATTACTAATTATTATTATTTATTACTAATTATTACTAATTATTACTAATTATCACTAATTATTTCTATTTACTCCTAATTATTACTAATTATTACTAATTATTACTAATTATTACTAATTATTACTACTTATTACTATTTATTACTAATTATTCCTATTTATTACTATTTTATACTAATTATTCCTAATTATTACTAATTATTCCTAATTATTACTAATTATTCCAAATTATTCCTATTTATTCCTATTTATTCCTAATTATTCCTATTTATTCCTAATTATTCCTATTTATTACTAATTATTACTAATTATTCCTATTTATTACTAATTATTACTAATTATTACTGATTATTTCTATTTACTCTTAATTACTTCTAATTATTACTAATTATTACTAAGTATTACTAATTATTACTAATTATTCATAATTATTACTAATTATTCCTAATTATTCCTAATTATTCCTAATTATTCATAATTATTCCTAATTATTCCTAATTATTCCTAATTATACCTAATTATTTCTAATTATTCCTAATTATTCCTAATTATTACTATGTATTCCTAATTATTACTATTTATTCCTAATTATTACTAATTATTCCTATTTATTACTAATTATTCCTATTTATTACTAATTATTACTAATTATTACTATTTATTACTAATTATTACTATTTATTACTAATTATTGCTATTTATTACTAATTATTGCTATTTATTTCTAATTATTCCTAATTATTTCTAATTATTTCTAATTATTCCTAATTATTCCTAATTATTCCTAATTATTTCTAATTATTCCTAGTTATTCCTAATTATTCATAATTATTACTAATTATTACTATTTATTACTATTTATTACTATTTATTACTATTTATTGCTATTTATTCCTATTTATTGCTATTTATTGCTATTTATTCCTATTTATTGCAAATTATTGCTAATTATTTCTATTTATTGCTAATTATTCTTATTTATTGCTATTTATTGATATTTATTGCTATTTATTACTATTTATTACTAATTATTCCTATTTATTGGTAATTATTCTTATTTATTACTAATCATTCCTATTCATTGCTAATTATTCCTAATTATTCCTATTTATTGCTAATTATTCCTATTTATTGCTAATTATTCCTATTTATTGCTAATTATTACTAATTATTCCTATTTATGACTAATTATTCCTAATTATTACTAATTATTCCTATTTATTACTAATTATTCCTATTTATTACTAATTATTCCTAATTATTCCTAATTATTAATAATTATTCCGAATTATTATTAATTATTTCTAATTATTCCTAATTATTTCTAATTATTTCTCTTTATTTCTATTTATTCATATTTATTTCTAATTATTATTAATTATTCCTATTTATTCATAATTGTTACTAATTATTAAGAATTAGTATCAATAAATTCAATTTATTATTACAACTAAATACAGATAACAAAACAATATAAATCCAATTTAATTACAACTAATCAACAATAGTTAAAATTAACATAAAAAAATGAAATAAATATTAAATTAAATTAAATATAAATACCTTTAAACTTGATCTATTATTGATGGAAGCAACTTCACAACTTCTCCGCAAAAAAAACTAAATCAGAAAACTTTTCACTCTAAAAATATAGTTTAGAGAGAGAGAGCAAGTGAGAAATGAGAGGAGAAGAATGAAAAGCAGAGGGGGTATATATAGGTTAGATTAGTTGCGATGGGGCTATTTGCGACGGTAATCTCGTCGCAAAAGGTTCTTTTTGCGACGGGTCCCGTCGCAAATATCTTCGCCCGCATTAATTGTTGTTGGTGGTTAAAAGGGTATTTGCGACGGGCCCCGTCGCAAAAAAGGGACCTGTCGACACGCCTTTTGCGACGGGGCAACATCTCGTCGCAATAACCAATTTACCGCCGCCAGTATTTGCGACGGGTCCCATCGCAAATACCCTTCGACCCACACACTATTTGCGACGGGGGGACCCCCCGTCGCAAATAACCTACCGCGCAATACTTTTTGCGATGAGATCCGAAATATCGTCGTAAATAACCTTTCACGCGCTATGGCGCGCAACCCGCGCCAAACCGCGCATTCTTATTTGCGACAGGATCCCAAAACCCGTCGCAAATAACCTATGGGAGGGACCTTTTTGCGACGGGATTAATTCCCGTCGCAAAAGCGTGTTTTTTCCATAGTGATATATCTGTGATAGCACCTATATTCTGATGATCGTTACTCCCGTGGACTTTCAAAGTGTGTGTAGATGATCTAGAGGGATCTGTCTTCAGTTCCTTTGATCAACGGTCGCCAATGAAAAATGATTATCGAACACATCTTCAAATCAAATGGGGTAATTTTTTAGTCTAATTTATGTGCTTAAATTCATCATGTAGGACCATCAACTTTTGTATTGGGATATGCATTTCCAATGACGACGCAAATGTGTAGATCAACAATGAAATTTTTTTAACTCTTATCCCATCTACTTCTGTTGTGCGCTACGATACTTTCAATTGATATCAGAGGGATCACATGAAGTTTTTAAGCCAAAAAAATTGATTTTTCATTAAATTCGTCATTGTTATGATTTCATCACCACAGACGGCGATCCAATCTGATATCGGATGGCCAACATATAACCATCTGAAGATCTAAAGATGGATTGAAACTGTTCTTGTGGGTTTAAAATTAAGAACATTTATATATATATATATAATTGAATGTTTTTCTAGAGGTGTTCTTGTTTTGGATGGATTTTGGTGGCCATAATAGTTTTTTCTGGTCGGGACTTATTCCACAAAAAATGTGAAAATTATTGTTTAAAATAATTTTTTTTGTAAAATTCATATCAAGTAGGCTTTGGAAAAGAAAGAAACTTGGGAGGATAGTCACATGGTCAATAGTGAAACAAAAAAAAAGGAATTATGGGGTTTGGGGTGGTACCTAGCCGTAGGAAGAAACCAAGAAAAAAAATAAAAAATAAAATTAACTTAGATGGCCCCTTGTCGACCACCCCTTCCACCGCACTACCTCCCATCTACCCTCTATTCACTGGCTTGGGTTCCACCTCCTGTGATTCATACTCCCTTCACCAGCACCTCATGCTCACCTCCTCCCTATTGTCTTAACCTCTCATACATCGTCCCCAAGTGTTCTCCCTCCCCACTGTCTCAACCTCTTGCGTGCCAACCCTCAATGTTGGCCCTCCCACTGCCCAACTTTCCATGCTTGGTAGTCCTATCAGCCGCTTTTCCCCTCCTGTTCTCACATATCCCACATCAGGCACCTTTAGCCGGCTGACACTTAGAGAATATGGGTTGGCCCAATTTGGTTTGGGTCGGGTCAAGCCTTGTCTGAACCGTCCGACCCATTCTAAACTCAATATATGCCCAAAACTACTTTTAATGGGTTTCTGAGCCACCCGTGGGCCTAGGAAAAATTATAAAAAATCAAAAAATTAAGTTTAATTTTTTAAATAAATTTTAATTTTAATTTGGGACCAGGAACATATATTATTTGAATTAAAATTAAAATAGATTATTTTAATTCATTTAATTCTCATTGATAAATATTTATCACAAATTTAATTTTTATTACGTATTTAATTTGTGTATTGACTGATCGTGAGTGGTGACCAGCCAATGTATGTTTGAGTTTTATTTATTAATTAATTATTTCATGCAATTAATCTTTTTACTAAATAATTAATTAATTACACGATTTGTGTATCATTATCCTTCCTCATTATATGTATAAGGGTATGTGTGTCCCTAAGAGATGTATTACATGTGTATTACAAATTCCTAAGACCCCCTCACCTATTTGTGAGTATTTATGTATTATGATGAACACAAACAAAGATGCGGACTGCGCTGACATGAGGCGAAGTTTCAGACAATGTGTAAATATATTGAGCGATGTGGACGATGTGACATGAGTCATCTAAGACTCAGATAATTACCCCTAGAGTCTCAGTTTTTTTTTTGAAGAAGGTGATGCCTTGGCCCAAAATGTCCAAAGCAAAAATATTATTAAAAGAAAATTTACAGCAGTCTAAAATACGGGATCATATTACAATCTTTTTCATGAAGGGAAATAAGACCAGCAGGGAGGTCTTCAAACCAGGTAATGTCATGATTTACTCCCATGTTGGCCAGGCCATCAGCAACCGTGTTTGCTTCTCGATAAACATGTGCGATGATATAGTTAAGGTCGATAAGTGAATAGGTGAATTCCATCCAATGGGTAGTAATCGGCCAATCAAGATGAGTTATTCCATTCTAAATCACTTGTATGATGGTCGTCGAGTCACTTTCAATCCAGAGGTTGTTCCAACCAAAGAGATTGGAAAAGGCAATATCATGTATCAAACTCAGCATCTCAGCCTCAAGGGAGTTGGAAATGCCACATTTTTCAAGAAATAATAAAAACCCAAAAATAAATATTAAGTCATAACACCTTCCATCATTTGAATTTGTACAAAACCAAGTGTATGAAGTGCTCTTCAACCATCATTATGGGTGCCTCCTACTACCAGAGAGTTCTTTTAAGAGTGATTGTTCGACTTAACTAGAGATGGTAGCAAAGAAGTTTTCATAGCTAGCTTTTTGAATCTTTAGAGGTAAAGTGTTGAGTAAATAAAATTTATGATTTTTAGAAGTTGAGACTTCACTTAGTTGTTCAAGAAGTCACAAGTTAATGAGGTTGGCTAGTCAAATGTCTACCTTAAAACTCTTTGAGTAGTGGAATAGCCATATCTTGGACTATAATGAGAGGTTTTAGGGATCCTTTCCACTATAATACTCAAGCAACTAGGTATTTTGAATCTAGTAGTGAGAGATACTATGGATCGATAAAATAGTGAGATACATTTAATGATTTAATTAATCAGTAATGTCTAATTAGTAATCAAGATAAAGTAATAATATGATATAATTTTATTTTTTAGAAAATGGAAAGTAATTACATAGATACATTTTGATCCATATTGGACAAATAACATGTCCTAACCATTAAAAAATTCAAGAGTGTTATAGGTTCTTGTGCGTAGTACTACAATATGAAAGGAAATTATATGTGCCGGAGTCCCCACCGCCTGATCATCCTCCTTAGGAAGATAGAGAGGATGAGAAATATGCTTATAGGAGACTCGTGAAGGATGAATTTGATGTTTATATTATAATGCTAACATCAATGTCGAAATATTTGAAAATGAAACATGAGGAAATGGATAGTTATACCATGTTATCTCATCTCTAAGAAATCTGTGAGGAGAAAGTGAAGTGATAAATTAATGAGATAATTATCAAATTGATCATGTATAGATTGATATATGAAACTCAAGATGTTCCTCATGTATACATGATGGTAAAGTACATTGAATGACTAGAAGAATTAGGATTCAAGTTGAATCAAGAACTTTCAATTAATCTCATTCTCTCATCCTAACCAACCATATTCCCTAGTTTTGTTATGAGTTCTCAAATGAGTAGTTTGGAGAAACCACTTTGATATCTTTTTTGAAAGTTTATCCAAAAGGTTTATAATTTAAATAAAGTTAAATAATTAATTCTTAAGGGGAAAATAAGAAAGACAAGGTTAAAAGACTAATTGTAAGTACACTTCCAAAGGAACCTTCACAACATCTTTTTTAAAGAACAAAGATAAAGAGGCGGAGCATTGAATGGGTTACTATTTTCTTCACATGTTACAAGATGGGCCACTAGAAGAGAAAAATAAATTAATTGAATAAGAAACAAGAATGAGCTTCTAATTAAGGTATATTCATCAATAAATGAAATTTTCATTTATTCTCCTTGGGTATTAGATAAAATATGTCCTTACATATCTGTTTCTAAATATAGGGACCAAAGAAGTTAAGAAACATTACTAAAATTCAAGGTGTGTTCTCTAAGAGACTGAGAAAGAGTGATACTAACATAATCAATGAGAAGCACACCATTTTATTTCTAGGTGAATGGTTCTTGTAAAACTATAATTGTATTTTGAATGCTACTAAAATATTTATAAATTAATGTTGTTTATGGTATTTCATACAAAAATAATAATTAAATGATATATGAATCGTTATAATTAACTAATGAATATAAAATGTAAGACTTTTTTACACCTAGTTGTGGCATGATAATTATTTGTCTAGTAAAACTAAAGTAGTTGTAAAGTATATACTTGGTGAGTTTTTCAGTGGTTATGACTTTTGGAATTAATTTGATAAATTAATTATAAATGTTTGTTTTAATTTTTTGAGGTTGATTGGTGGGGTATATGTTGGCCTCCTCTAGTTTTAATGCTCACAAATCATATATAATTATGATTTATAAAATTAAATTATGTTGAATTTTGGTTACTTATAATTCTGAAGTCTCTAATATCAGTGTTTGCATCATAAGACAGACTTATAGTTTTTTAGTTAAGTATAAGTCACTGATAGGTATGATTCATCAATAAGAAAATGAGCTACTCGTATTTTTCCTACTGATAGACAAGTCACTAACACCAGACTCACTGATACATGAGTGACTGATAGCTGTAAGATACCGACAGAGCTACAAAGAATTTTTTCTAAGTCTGAACAACTGACAGCAGAACTACTAACGCATTACCTACCAACAGAAACTACCTACCAATAGAAACAAACTACTGACAGAAACAACCTACCGAAAGAAACTACCTGCCTATAGAAACAACCTACTGATAGAAACAACCTACTGACAGAAATGACCTACTGATGTAATGTGCTACAGATAGACTAACCTGCTGATAGTCTAAGATGTTGATAGTCTAACATACCAACAGACTAAGTCACCGATGATCTATCTAAAATTCAAATTTATTTCTAACAGTCGTATTAGTCTATTTAATGTTATTGGTTTTATTAATGATCTTTTATAGATAAAATTAATGATGTTGTTAGTGTATAGTACGAGGTGCGAGGAAGCCCTCAAGACGAGGATCATTCTCTTTATTGACTCTACAATGTATAAAATCAATCATTTGGGAAGAAATAAATATAGATAATAATTGGTGAATACTAAGTTGCTCAACTATGGAACAAACTTAATCAAACTAATGTGCATACAAGGAAGGATTTTCTAAGATCCAAAGTTCCAACATCCTTGCAGCAACAAACCCTGGTGAAGAGAATCTCTAAGGAGCGTCTCACCTCACTGGAAACCAGAATATAAAGTTTCCATGACACTTTGTTTTGGTGTCTATTTCTAGAAGTGGAATTGAGATTCACATCTGCTACACTCAAGAAATCCAGAGTTGTACATCATATCACTCAGAGCATTCTAAACCTTTTCTCATAATTACTACTCTATTGTGTATATATTTATTACAATTCAAGTAGTGTGTGTATCTATATTGTAAACACACATTATCTCCTGAGACAAATTGGAATATACTCAGATATCTTCACAAAATCTTTACACTTTTCATTCCCACGTATAACAGTGGAAGAGGTCCCTATGTGTCCTTTTTATTTTTACACGCCCACAAAAATTGTAAAAGAGGTCTAACTAACCTAGATATTTTTTAAAATGTTGTTAACCCCAATCCAGGGTGTGGATAAAGTTTATTAATATAAACCGCTTGGTGTAAGGTGATCGCCAAGTGAAGAGGATTAGACCTCAGCTTGAGACTTAACCTCTTGTTTACTTCTACTATGTGATTTAAAGTTTTTTTCTCTATTCTTATTACTATTTCTGAAAACTTAACTTCACTTTGATATTTAATCTTAGATAGTGTTTATATTAGAATTTTTTTAGTAAAATGATTTCAAAAGTTAATATAATAACATATATTATTTTAAATGAGAATTAATAAATCTTTTAGAAATATTTTGAATAGAAAAAACTTTTATAAATCTGCTACTTTTGTTAACTACGCTGTTTTGTTTTAAATTGGGAACTTTAAATAATTTTTAAACAATAATTTTAAACAAAAAAAATTATAGGAACTCAATTCACCCCCCCCCCCATTTTGAGTTTCCTACACTGACTAACATTTGTTATCATATGAATTTTAAAACCTTTTTTTTCAAAGTTTTACAATCTATTTTATATTTTTTTACTATAATTTTATTTTTGTTTTAAAGATCTATAAATTTCTGTCAATTCTAAATTTATAGTTCGTTAAAAAAATATTTAACATAGATAATAGATTGGAAGGTGTTGCTACCAGTATACCTCCATTATACAATGGAACTAATTATTCACAATGGGAGATTAAAATGAAAATGCACTTGGAAAGTATGGGATTTGACATCTGGACTGCTATTGAAACAAAATATGCAATTCCTTTTACTACTAGAAATACTCAGGATGACCCAACTAAGGTAGCCTATAATAATTATTGTAAATATATGAATTCCTTATATTGTGCTTTAAGAGATGAAGAATTCAATAAGATTTTTGTATGTAAAACAACCCATAAAATTTGGGATACTCTGGTTGTTTCACATGAAGGAACCACTAGTGTTAAGGAAATGAGACTTAATACATATACTATTAAATGTGACAACTTCAAAATGAATCCTGATGAACCTATCTCTAACATGTATCTCAGGTTCAATGATATTGTAAATACTGTGATCTCTCTAGGAAAGGACGTTATATCCAAGGAACAAATCAGGAGAATCCTCAAATGTCTACCAGAAAGATAGAGAAGAACCTCAGTGTCAATAAGGAATTCCAGTGACATCAATACCTTGATATTAAAGGAGATGATAGGTGAGTTAATAATGTATGAGGAAGAATTGAAGGTTAATAAATAATAGGATTATGGACCAAAGATAAAGTTAGTGGCTTTCAAACCCACTACTTCTAAACACAAAGAGAAGGCAAAAACTCATTTTGACATATCAAGTAATGAATAATTTCCATCTGATAGTGATAAATAAGTGGCTCAATTATCTAGAAGGTTCAAAAAATTATACAAAAGGAATAAGTTCTTCGAAAAACTGATCTACAAAGGAAAACATGATAATAAGGTAAATTGGAAAAGGGATTGGAAAAGAGTTGATAACTCAAATGATATAGTATGCTATGAATACAAGAGAAGAGTAAATTTAAATTTTGGTTGTCCTAAGTTAAATTATAAGAAGAAATATGAAGAAAAATATAAAAGGTATAAGAAGGCAATGAAGGCCATATGGAGTGCTTCTGAGGATAGCTCTAGTGAGTCTGAATCTTCACATGATGAGAAGGGTGACAAAGCTAACATGTGTTTCATGACCAACACTTCTGAGGTAACCCTTAAATCTATTGTACAAAATTATTATTATTATTATATAGATCAGTCTAATTCTAAAAATATGAAAAATGAAGAAATGTTTGAATAATGTAAAATGTTTGAGGACACATGAAATGAATTGAAGGATAAGTATAAATCTCTCAAGAAAAAACATGATTTTACTGTGTCTGTTGAATCTGAACTTACTATTGAAAAAGAAAATAATGCTCAACTGCACAATGAGAATAATGAACTCAAACTTTCTAATGAGAAATTAAATAAGAGTCTATAGAATATCACAAATGGTAAAGATAACTTAGTTCAAATGATTGGAAAATAGGTTTCTCCTAAAAACACTATTGGTATTGTTTATCAACCTGGAAAAAGAAATTTTGTTAAAAATAATTTTTGTATCAAAATCTAGAAAATTTGGTTTTGTGACCAAAATTGAAAAATCAACTATAAGTTTAAGCACTGGAAATACCTTTACTATTTCTATTTTTTTGGACTAGATAGAGTTTATTTTTCCAACACTATCAAGTTGAGTATAGGAAATCCATGAAGCAAATGTGGGTTCCCAAATACTTAATTAATAATGTTACTGGACCCAAGCAAGTGTGTATAGCAAAATCTTTCCTTGTTTGATCTGTTCTTGTAGAAAAGTTGTTCGAAGAGCTCCTGTAAAATCCTATGGTACTTAGATAGTGGGTTTTCAAGACACATGACAGGGAAATATTCAAGATTTAAGAACCTTATCAAGATTGATGGTGGGAATTCCACCATTGGTGACAATGAAAAAAAGGAAAAATAATTTGCCTTGACCAGTTTGGTAACACTAACTCGGTTTTAATATCCAAAGTTATTTTTGTTAAT
Source organism: Viscum album (assembly GCA_963277665.1). Taxonomy (NCBI): domain Eukaryota; kingdom Viridiplantae; phylum Streptophyta; class Magnoliopsida; order Santalales; family Viscaceae; genus Viscum; species Viscum album. The sequence continues at coordinate 223,320,797 of OY728147.1, forward strand.
GGTCTTAAATATAATCTTCTTAGCATATCACAGTTATGTGATGATGGATTTCATGTTAAATTTGAAAATAATGTTTTCAATGTCTTTAATTCTAAAAATTATTTAGTATTTACTACTTTTAGAAATGATAATGTTTATACTATGAATTTATATTCTTTATTTTCTCAAAATGTTTATTGATTAATTATATTTCATGAAGTGTCTTGGCTCTAGCATAGAATACTTTTCCATTGTAATATTCACTCCCTTAGGAATCTTACTAGGAAAGTACTAATCAAGGATATACCTAAATTTGAGTTTCCAAATGACAAAGTCTATAATCCTTGTTAAAAGGGTAAACAACACAAAATATATTTCAAACCAAAGAAATAAGTTTCAACTTCTCAACCTCTTGAGTTGGTTCATATGGATTTGTTTAGACCATCTAGAGTTTCTAGTCCAAATGGGAAGCACTATGTCTATGTTCTAGTAGATAAATTTTCTAGATATACTTAGACATTCTTTCTTGCTCATAAAATTGAAGCTTGTTTCTACTTCACTAAGTATGCCAAATCTATAGAGTACCTAAGTTGTCTTAGAATTAAAACTTTAAAAAGTGGACAAGGATATGAGTTTGAGAACCAAGATTTTGAATATTTTTTCTTAAAAAATAGGTATAGTCATAACTTCTCTACTCCTAGGTCACCCCAGCAGAATGGAGTTGTAGAAAGAAGAAATAGAACCTTACAAGAAATAGCCCAAACTATGATAAATGAATATGGATTACCTATTTACTTTTGGGAAGAAGCTGTAAATACTACTTGTTATATAATCAATAGAGTTTTAATTATACCTATCCTTAAGAAAATTCCCTTATGATCTCTGGAAAAATAGGAAACCTATGGTTAATTACTTTAGAGTTTTTAGTTCAAATTTTATATTCTTAACACTAAGGATAATCTTGAAAAGTTTGCCTCAAAAAGTGATGAAGTAATTTTTCTAGGTTATTTAATCTCTAGAAAGGCCTATAGAGTCTTTAATAAAATAACTAAGTGTGTGGAAGAATATGTGCATGTAAAATTTGATGAAACATATCCATATGAACCTAAAACTTCCCTAGAAAATATTGAGGATGATCTGTCTAATCTGGAAATTAATGATAAATGTCCTAACCCTATTGTTAAGAAATCTACTAATCTTCTAGTTCTAAAAAATCTCCAAACTTTGATCATCATGAACCTGAACCTATAGATAAAACTGAAATAACTAGTCCTTCTTTTTCTAAATCTATTAAAATCCTTAAGAATAGTCCTTTAGATGCTATAGTTGGAGATTTAGATGAAGGGACACATACTAGAGCTTATCTTAGGAACCAGGTTGAACATCAATTCTTTTTATCATAGCTTGAAACTAAAACCATAAATTATGAAATCAATGATGAATTTTGGGTGATAGTTATTCAAGAAGAATTGAACCAGTTTGAAAGAAATAAATTCTAGAAGCTTGTTGATAAACCTAAAGACACCTTGACTATAGGCATTAAGTGGTTTCTTAGAAACAAATTATATGGAGATAGAACCATAGTAAGAACCAAGGCCAGATTAGTTGCACAAGGATATATTCAAGAAGAAGGAATTTACTATGAATAAACTTTTGCACCAGTTTCTAGACTTGAATCCATTAGGATCCTACTAGCATATGCAGCACATCTTAATTTAAAACTTAATCGGATGGATGTTAAGATTGTGCTCCTAAATGGGTACATAATTGAGAATGTTTTTGTTGAAAAAATAGTTTTACAAAACCTCATTTTCCAAATCCAATTTTTAAATTAACAAAAGATTTGTATGGTTTAAAATAGGCTCAAGAGCTTGGTATGATAGGCTCAACACTTTTCTCATTTCCAAAGGTTTTACAAAAGGCATAGCTGATCCTACTATATTTATAAAAATAATTTATAAATATGTTTTGTTAGTTCAAATCTATGTTGATGAAATTATTTTTAGATCTTCAAAAAATTACTTATGTGTTGATTTTTCAAAAATAATGAAAAATGAATTTGAAATGAGTTTAATGGGTGAACTCAAATTTTTCCTTGGATTTAAAATTTTTTAAAATAAAGAAGGTATTATTTTAAATCAAAGTAAATACACTAAAGATATTTTAAAAAGGTTTGGATTTTATAGTTAAAAAAGTTGTGATACTCCAATGAGTACCACTTGTAAGTTGGATCTTGATGAAAATGGTAAATCTGTTGATCAAACCACTTATAGAGGAATGATTGGAAGTTTACTCTACTTGACTGCTAATACGCCTAACATTATGTTTAGTGTGTGATGCACTACTGTGCATAGGGAATTTCCCCCTATTTTAGTATCTTAAAAATGGTTATGTGGATGGATTTTCATGATTTTCACAAGTTAAATTTTCCTTGATAGGTATTTTAGTCACTAAGGGAAGAAAAACAAATACATTTCATTTTTTGGTGATTTAGAAGGGAATTAGAGGCTTTTGGACCCTTTTCCCTTGACGTATGCCACTATGAAGTTTCCCAAGCCGAGCACCCCAACTTGAAGCCAAGATAAATGCTGATTTTTTTAGGAAGAGACACCTTGCACTGTCTCTACATGGTTAACCAAACCGTGTGGATTCCAAGAAAACTGTGTGGGGGTGTGCATCTTTAAGATAGAAGGACCTGCACGGTCTCCGCGCGGTTTCTAAACCATGCGGCCTGACCCTCAAAATGTGCATATTTTGGAGATTTTGGGACAGATCCCACATGCACAGTCTCCATACAGTTTCCAAACTATGTGACCCATCCAACCAGACCATTCACTATTTATTTGATGGATAGAGTTGTGCGCACGGTTGGTGCACAGTTTAACAAATCATGTGTCGTAACCATGCAGTTGACCATAGCTCCATACCTAACTCTATCTACCCTTCTACACAACCTTTGACCTAAGTATTGGACCCCTAACAACTCTAGGTCAAGTGGGGATGGCCAATTATAAGGGGGGAGACACTTAAAAGCCAGGGGATGATTTGGAGAAGACAGCTCTTTGAGGAGTAAGAGCTTGGAACTCATTCTAGGAAAGTTTTGGAATTTTTCCTTTGTAATTGTTTATTTTCTCTTTTCTACTTCTGCTGTAATAGATTCTTCAGATATTATCAGTATTGTTTTCATCATTTTTTCCATGAGAAACTAAATTCCCCTTGTGTTGGGTCTATGGGTAAATGTAGGTTCATTAAATGATTAATTTTTCTATGATTGTGTTGTTTATTTTCCTCACATAACTCCCCCACCATTTCTTGCTTAAATTTGCTGGAAACACCATATCAGACCAAGAACAAAGTTTCTAGGGATCCTCAGGGGAATTACGACAAGTCCATTCATGATCATTGGGTGCACTTGGCATTTCTAAAGGGTTTTCCTTATAGAAAAGTTATTAGAAATCAAATTTTAGACCAAGGAATTGATTTCTATTGACTTAATCTGAACTCACCAGACCAAGGGGGTTTCGACACATTCAAAACCCAGAAATGTGGGTTATTATGAACAACACAACACAATAGAAAAAGAGATTTTTGATGACCTACACAATCATTCATATCTCTGACACGTTTTTATCATAAAACATCAACAATCAGTTTGATTTTTCCTTTACTCTTGAGTTTAATCATTTTAGAATTGAAAGAACCTTACTATTTTTTCTTTTGGAAGATAATCACCACAATCAAAAAACAATCATTTTTAAAATTCGGCATCTTCACTTAATTAATCGCAATTCAAAGAAGCGCGACACCTTAATTCTCCCTGTGGATCGACCTCATACTTACACTATACTAATAGTAAGAAAGGGAATGTCAATTTGGGTTGAAAAAAATAACACTTCATCTGAAATGACACCAAATTATGGTACCATTTATAGGGAAATAAATTAATGGTGTTTTGTTAAATTTAGTGTATTAACTAAGTGAAAAAAAATAAAAATTCTAAAAATTCTAGTCTTAATCTCATTTTTGTTTTTCCCTTGTATTCCTCCTTTACGTTTAGTGTGTTGTTATGTGTTGTGCATATCCACAGGTGTATGAGTAGTCGGGTCACGCGTTCTAAGAGTTCTGAATCATCGGAAATACTTTCGATTGATTCGAAAATCGAGAGAACCTTGTCCAGGTGACGACGTTCACTTATGGGCGACCACAACCCAAACTCCCCCATGGCGAATGTAGAAGAAGAAGAATAAGTTTTTGTCCAAAGAGTTGGGCAGCCATTTGTAATTTAAGGAAACCCACAATTGGGTGCTGAGGAGGAGCAGAACCAGAATCCACCAGCGAATTTTATGGAGTATGTGTCTCAGAACCAACAAGGACCGTCGGCTCAGTTTATGTCGGGGTTTAGACAGCCACAACAACGGAAATATCTTCTACAAGATTAGAAACCATATTTACCTCTAGATCAGCCAAGATATTTCCCTTAAGAGAAGCAACAGTATATACCAAAAATGCCTCAAGAAAAAATGCCTCGGCGTCGTACTCTTATGGAGTATGGGTTGCCTTTCATCCATGGAGCAGATACCAGTATAGTTAGACCACCAGTGAAATCCCAACACTTTGAGATCAAGTCAGATATCATGAAACTTATTCAAAACATAGTTCAATTTGGAGTACTACCAAGTAAAGACCCCAATGTTCATCTATCAAATTTTCTATAAATTTGTGACACATTCTGTTACCAAAGAGTGTATGAGGATGCAATTCATCTTCAGTTGTTTCCCTTCTCATTAAGAGATATGGTGAAGTATTGGATTAAGGGACTGCCTCAACGGTCCATTCTCACTTGGGAGGCATTGGCCAAAGCATTCCTATCAAATTATTTTCCTCCCTCCAAGACTGTTACTTTGCAGAATGAGATTCACAATTTTCAATAACATGATTATGAATTATTATATGAGTCTTGTGATTGTTTCAAGGATATGTTGAGAAAATTCCATCATCATGTCCTTTTGTTGTGGATTCAATTTCAAAATTTCTATGCAGGCATCACTACGAATACCAAATCAGTGGTGGACACAGCAGCTGGAGGTATAGTTATGAGGAAATCTCTAGAGTAACGCTTTGATTTGTTAGAAGACTATAGGTCCCGGGGTCACCAGAAGCTCGTGGGTGGATGTGCCCACTTGACTTTTTGTCATTAGCAATGATCAATCCATGATCAATACGATGATAAATTTCAGACTCCATGGATCGAATCACATAAATAGACAAAGAATAATAATAGTCCCGAAACCACAAAGGATGATCATCGCAGGTAGATTATAATTAATTTAATTAATTGATAAAAAGTACCTTTTATGGTGTTCTTTATTCGTTGAAATTTCTGATCACGTTCTGATTTGATTCGTCATTGTGTCACAGAAGTCAAGTGTAGACTTCCTCTAGCAGTGATCCACATGTGCACCATGTATCTCTGGACATCGCTAAAGGAATCTTCGGGTGCTAGCGTGGAGAAGCCTTTTCTTGCGTTGTCTGTGTTAGATCACCTTGATCCAATAGAGGATGATCTCTCTCGGTCTTGAGAGCATTTTAGAGGAAGTATTTCTTTTGGCCTTGAGAGAATTCTCTAGAATTGTTGTGCACAATGATTAGGGAAAAGTGTTGGGGTTGTGAGGATATTTATAATCGGGTTTGAGGTTATAGAGTTATGATAATAAATAAATGTGTTACGCATTTTATTTATTTCATTAACTCTTATTGAAAACCCCCATGTCGAATCATTAATTCCTTGACATGCGCCCATGCTGATTATAATAAATATCATTTAATAAAACAATATTATTTCCTCAAAATCCCGACTGGAAAAACTACACGACTTGTAATCATTAATACATGGCGTGTACTCATTTTTCATTTATTTTCAAAAATAAAAACTACACGGCGTGTACATTCAATGTACACGGTGTGTATATCTTGTTTTCATTTTATTCTTCCTCCAACATTAAAATGATTTAGGCTTCCTTGAATAATTATTAAACAATGTACGGGAATAATATTTATTCTACTTGAGATACTTGGATACACTTAGTGTGTGACCCTCTAGGCCTCTTTCTCGTTGGCATTAGGTGGGATTGCCTAAAGTCCAAGATTACTGTCTAGAAATGGGTCAAGGTACCCAAGAGAAAGAAATTGACGCCGCATTGACGTGTCACCTCATAGGAACGCTTACCATGTAATTTAATCTCTTTGTATCAATATCTCATCAAGCAGGTTTCATGGCAGTGTCATAAACCTATATGCTTGATCTGTTATTCTTTGACTTCCAGAAATAAACTCGTCATGACACCATGGCCATGGAATTTGGGTGATAGTTCTATTTCAATCAAAGGGCCTAATATATATACTTTCATAAATATGGAAGGGAAAAATCCTTCCTGGACTTATCCATTAACAACATGTCATTCGTGATGCACCCAACATACCCTACTTCCTGCCAACTGTCTTCGTGATGGTTTTTGTCAGTAAATATAAGTGGGCGAGTCATGACATGAGTTAATGATAATATTTCAGTCTAAGGACCATTACACACGCTTGTAGATAGCAATGTTCGATGACACCAAGACATGCGGAATTACTACTGGTGGGTCTGTTCTCATAATCTCCCATCTTGGAGATTACCAAGTGCGGACTCCATAAGAGAGAGTTTAGTCTTCTTACGAGTACTCGCACATGAAGGTCTGTATACTATGTTTCCTATAATAGTATTTCATCCAACCATAGAACTTTATTTAAGAATATTGTTATAGCATTTCAAGGTTCTCATCATAGTAGGGATCTTCCATGACCTTATTAATGTAACAAATATTCCAGGACATTATTATATTATAGTCATGCAGAACAATGAACAATATATAATAAGTGTGCATTCATGTAATCAAAGTATAAATAGTTGGTTCTCAGGACACCAACTCTAACAAACTCCCCCTTGGACTATAGCCAACTGCCTATGACTTTTAGTTTGCTAGAAATCACATGATGATCATGTTTCTACTGAGTCAAAGCTTTAGTCAAGGGGTCTGCCACATTGTCTTCCATGGAAATAATGCTCACTACAACTTCACCTCTCTGAGAAAAATCCCTCAAGAGATGATATTTCTGAAGTATGTGCTTTGTCTGATGATGTGACATTGGATCTTTTGCAAGTGTCACCGCTACAGTATTATCACAATAGAGTGTGATAGGATCTTTACTGCTAGGTACTACATCCAGCTCTTCGACGAAGCTTCACATCCATACTACTTAATTAGCTGCCTCAGAAGCTGTGATATACTGAGACTCTGATGTAGAATCTGTGATCGCACCTTGCTTTGAGCTCTTCCATCTCACTACACCTCCATTCAAACTGAAGATGTATCTAGTCCACGACTTCATGTCATCTTGATTAGTCTGTAAACTAGCATCTACATGTCCTCTGATGACTAGTTCCTCATCTCCTCCATAAACCAGGAATATATCCTTAGTACGCCTCAGATACTTAAGGATGGTCTTGACTGCCATCCAATGGCGGTCTCCTAGATCATCTTGATATCTGCCTACTGCACTTAATGCGTAAGAAACATCTATCCTTGTACATAGCATAGCATACATGACTTACCCAATCATGGATGTGTAAGGAATCCTTTACATTTTCTTTCTTTCCTCATGTGTCTGAGGACACATTTTCTTGGAAAGATGAATGCCATGTGACACTGGCAACAATCCCCTCTTGGACTGTTTCATACTGAATCTCTTCAGTATCTTTTCAATGTATGTACTTTGACTCAGGCCCAACATTCTCTTGGATATATCATGATGGATCTTGATACCAAGAATATATGATGCCTCGCCCAAGTCTTTCATAGAGAAGCATTTATCCAACCATGCCTTAACTGACTGTAAGATAGGTACTTGGTTTCCAATTAGTAATATGTCATCAACATATACTATTAGAAAAATGATCGCACTTCCTCTAAACCTTTTGTAGACAGAGATCTCACATTCGTTCTTAACAAAGCCAAATTCCGTTACGGCTTCATCAAAATGAATGTTCCATGACCTTGATGGTTTCTTTAATCTATAAATGGATTTCTGCAACTTGCATACCTTGTTGGCATCCTTTAGAGTCACAAACCCTTCAGGTTGTGTCATGTAGACATCTTCCTAGAGGTTCCCGTTAAGGAATTTTGTTTTGACATCCATTTTCCAAATTTCATAGTCATAGTAAGTAGAAATGGCCAATAGGATTCTGATGGATTTCAGCATCACAACCGGTGAAAAGGTTTCATCATAGTCAATTCCTTGATGCTGTCTAAAACCTTTTGCAACTAGTCGTGCCTTATAGGTGCTGACTTTCCCCTCCATGTCCAGTTTCTTCTTGAATACCCATTTATTACCAATATGCTTTACATCAACTAGAGGATCTACCAAAATCTAGACTTGGTTTTGGTACATGGAATCCATTTCAGAATTCATGGCTTATTTCCATTTGGCAATGTTTGTGCCTTCAACTACTTCCTTGTAGGTAAGAGGATCATCATTGTCAACCAATAATGAGTCACCATCCTCGGTGACAAGAAAACCATATCGTTCTGGTTCTCTCACCTCTCTCGTGCTCCTACGCGGTTCTTGTGTCTCTGGAATAGATTGTTCTTCCACGAGTCTTTGTGGAATCTATTCTTGTACCAACTCCTGTGTATCTTGAGCCTCGACTTCATCGAAGTCTATCTCACTCCCACTATCTCTTTTGGAGATGTGCTTCATCTCAAGGAATATGGCGTGTCTTGCCACTGTAACCCTTTTATCTAAGGGGTTGTATAGGTAATATCCCCTTGTTTCCTTGGGATATCCTATAAAGGTACACTTTGTGCCTCGGGGTGCAAGTTTGTTACCTGAAGAGGCCTTAACAAATTCTTCGCTACCCCATACATGTAAATTTGATAGCATGGCTTTGTGTCCACTCCATAACTCATATGGAATACCATTTATCGATTTAGTTGGTACTTGGTTTAGTATGTGTGCTACTGTTTGTAATGAATATCCCCAAAAGGATAATGGAAGACTCGCATGACTCATCATTGATCTCACCATGTCCAACAGGGTGTGGTTCCTCCTTTTACTTACACCATTCCACTAAGGCGTGTAAGGAGGAGTGAGTTGAGATATAATCCCAAACTCTCGTAAGAAATCAATGAAGTCCTGATTAAGATATTATCCTCCTCTATCTAAGAGGAGTTTCTTAATCTTCTTACCAAGTTGTTTCTCAACTTCATTCTTGTATTCTTTGAACCGATCGAAAGAATATAACTTATGCCTCATTAAGTAAGTATATCCATATCTACTAAAATCATCAGTAAAAGTTATGAAGTACAAGAACCCACCCCTTTCTTCAACTAGAAATGGTCCACACACATCTGTGTGAACTAATTCTAGAATCTCTTTAGCACTTTAACCTTTCCCACTAAATGGGGATTTGGTCATTTTTCCTTGTAGACACGCATGACATACACCAAGTGGTTTTAGTTCGAAAGAATCTAAATACTCATCTTGATGTAATTTTGTCAAACGTTTCTCATTAACATGACCTAGCTAGTGATGCCAAAGTTGAGTGTGGTATGAGTCATGTGAATTAACTTTGTCATTTATTTCCATTACTTGGTTTGTGTAGTCTAACACATAAAGGTTGTTATATAAATGTTCCCTACCAAAACAAATGTTATCTTTATAAAAGTAGCAACATTAATTTCCAAACTTGAAGATGAATCCATCGGTATCTAATATGGATACTGAAATAATGTTTTTGGTTACAAAGGGTACATAATAACATCCTTTTAATACCAAGACCATCCTAGTAGGCAATGTGGGGTGGTAGTCTCTGACAGCTACAGCAGCGAGTCTGGCTCCATTGGCTGCTCGCAGATCCACCTCACCTCAGTCAATCTTTTTGAATCTACTTGGTTCCTGTATTTAGATACATATTTCAGCACCACAAGCGGTATCTAATACTCAATTGGTAGAAATAGATAGATTGAATTCGATAACAAACTCACCTGAAGCTTCCCTTTTCTTCCTTGGCTGGGTGCAGTTTTTCTTCCAGTGGCCCTTCTTTCCACATGTGAAACAAACAGCCTCTTGTTCTCTTGCCTCCCCTTTGATCTTCCTTTTCTTGGAAGGCCTTGAAGAAGCTTTGGTCTTAAAGCTCTTCGCCTTCCCTTTCCTTTTATTCACCATAAGGACAGAAGGATTTTCATGTTTCATATCATTGTCCACTTGGTGAATGAGGATAAGAAGATCAGATAGAGACTTCTCAATGTTGTTCATGTTGAAATTTACAAAAAAGTTAGAGAAGCTCTGGGGGAGTAATGAAAGAATGAGATCGGTGCCCAGTTATTCAGGGAGTTTAAACCCTAGAACCTCCAAGCTCTCAATGTATCCAATGATCTTGACTACATGAGGCCCAGCTGGGGCACCCTCTCCAATCTTTCTCTGAAATAGAGCCTTGGAGATCTCAAACCTTTCCTATCTTGCTCTCTCTTGGTATAGACCACAGAGGTGCTCGAGCGTGCTATAGGCATCCATGTCTTCATGGGACTTCATGAGCTCACTAGACATTGATGACAGCATCAAACATTTAACGTCGAGTGCATCGTTCAAATGTTGATCATAGACCAGGAAATATTCATCACTCGCCCCTTGGGCAGGCAAATTAGGAAGTGAGGACTCCAGCACGTAAAACTTTCATTCATGGTGTAGGATAACTTGAAGGCCCCTAAACCATTCCTGAAAGTTACTTCTGGTGAGGACATTGTCTTTATTCAAAATTGATCACAGAGAAAATGTGGTTGATGAGTTTTTCATATTGATTCTACAAATTAAAAGAGCAGATTTATTAGTGCCTTTTGATTACATTTTATGAAAAATAATAAATAAATTTATTAATTCTCCCAATATTTTATCATGTTCCAACGGCCCCCACCATTGAACTTGAAATGCCTAGTTTCTATGACATTCTAGTGGCAAGGATCCATATTCCCCTTCACATAACCCCAATAAGGGTTGGTCAAGCTATTTAAAGGTATTTAGGTAGGTAGGTCTTTGCCAACTGTGAGATTACAGTTCCTTGATCTGTTGAGTGGACTCCCCAATCCTGAAATCCTGACTTGGATTTCCTCAACACTTGCCTCCATTTTACAACAAGTCTAGTAAGGGCTACTTCTCTTGATGTAAAATGTTTAATTCAACTAGAAACTTTCATAATATCTTCCTTTATAAAATTAAGTGTCCCAACAAGGGTTTTTCAAACACATAGTTTTATTGAGACTTTCCCTTAATCAAGTAATGAAAGGCTTGGTTTGACTTAATATGGTATTTAAAATATTTCAATCATTTATGCATAGTTTCATATTATCACATGCTTGTTAATATTAAGTGATGCTTGCTTAATTGATTAACCATGTTCTAATAATGTTTACACATAGTCCGGTTTTTATTTTATTCCATCTTTGCATGATTATTTATTTCATTAACTATGTGATTATGACAACACATACATAATAAATAAACCATGAAATCAGACAGAAATAAAATAAGATGGCATGATCATGATCTTCTATTGGTTATCTTATCTAGCGGTTTTGATAAGCTAACCCTGGCCTAGGGAAAAACACCTTGAACCCGATGGTTCGTGTTTTGCAGCTCCCACCTATCCACCTTTGTATCTTCTTGGGTTGGTTTCGCCTCAGCTTAGGATTTTTAGCCATCTCCTATGGCTTGGTAGATCCTCCATTACATGGGGTTTACATTAAAGAAACCATGGGCATGCAGGCCCTATATTTTATTGGAAGAAGGCTCGCAGGCCAAAAAAATTAAATTAAATAAATTTAAATGAAACCATACACAAACAAAGGGTCTTTGGTCTATATCATGATCATCCATAGCATGCAACGACATTTATGCATATTTAGTATTCAAATTCTTTTAATCATTCTTTTATTCAATATAAGTCACACTTGATTTCAATTAATTATAATCTTATAATTAATCAATTCTTTATCTTAAATTCCTTTCTAAATTTACTTGAGATTCTTCTCATCCATATTCCTTGTATGGGTCTTTGTACTTTGGAGGAAACCTGGTGAAATTTCATTTCTGGAAAGTACACTGAGTGTAGGATATATTACATGGTGTGTATTTGTTTTCACCATTTATCCTAAGTACATGCTGGGGGCTTTGGCGTGTTTTTTGTAATTTGGAAATTTTAGAGTACATGGCATATAGATTAATCTAACACAGCATGTACTTCCTTGTTACGTGGTTACCGGCCTGGAAATCTCGTGTATGAGATTACATGGATTATCCTTGTACATAGTTTCACCTGGTCTAGATCGAACTACATGGCATATTGATTCAACATACACGTCGTGTATTCCTATTTCCATGCGTCGTTCAGTTTTGGTCAACACGGTGTATTAAAAAACTTAGGTATGCTCAATTCACATGGAGTGGTTTGGCAGACCAGTATCGGTTCGTTGAACCTAAGTACACAGTGTGTAGATTTCACTACATGCCATGTATTCCTGTATTGTACAGAAAGAATGAGCGGCTCCTCCAGATGAGTTCCTCATTTTTATTTTAATAAAAATAAAATTAAAATGTCATTTTTGTGATGTGAATTAAGAAACGAAGGAGGAAGAACAAATCTTGTTCATTCGGTTTTATAGAACGATTTATCTTGAATTGAATCAAATATAAATGCGTAAATTATCAACGAAAATTAAATAACTGTAATCAACGTTGTGACTGCTCTGATACCACTTGTAGGTCCCGGGTGCAGCGAAAGCTCGTGGGTGGATGTTCCCACTTGACTTTTTGTCATTAGCAATGATCAATCTGGGATCAATATGACGATAAATTCCAGACTCCACGGATCGAATCACAGAAATAGACAAAGAAGAAGAATAGTCCTGAAACCACAAATAAGGATCATCACAGGTTGATTATAATTAATTTAATTAATTGACAAGAAGTACCTTTTATGGAATTATTTATTCCTTGATATTTATGATCACATTCCGATGTGATTCATTATTGCATCGCAGAATCCAAGTGTAAAATTCCTCTAGTGGTGATCCACATGTGCACCATGTATCTCTGGACGTCGCCAAATGAATCTTCAGGTGCTAGTGTGGAGAAGCCTTTTCTTGCATTGTCTGCGTTAGATCGCCTTGATCTGATGGAGGATGATCTCTCTCAGTCTTGAGAGTGTTCTTGGAGGAAGGAGTTCTTTCGGCCTTGAGATAATTCTCCATAATTGTTGTGCACAATGATTAGGGAAAAGTGGTGGGGTTTTGAGGATATTTATAATTGGGTTTGAGGTTATAGAGTTATGACAATAAATAAACGCGTTACGCATTTTATTTATTTCATTAACTCTTATTGAAAACCCCCATGTCGAATCATTAATTCCTTAACATTCACCCACGATGATTATAATAAATATCATTTAATAAAATGATATTATTTCCTCAAAATCCTGACTGGAAAAACTACACGACGTGTAATCATTAATACACAGCATGTACTCGTTTTTCATTTCCTTTCCAAAATGAAAACTACACGGTGTGTACATTCAATGTACACAGTGTGTATATCTTGTTTTCATTTTATTCTTCCTCCAACATTAAAATTATTTAGGCTTCCTTGAATAATTATTAAACCACATATGGGAATAATCTTTATTCTACTTGAGATACTTGGATACACTTAGTGTGTGACCCTCTAGGCCTCTTTCTCGTTGGCATTAGGCGGGCTTTCCTAAAGTCCAAAATTACTGTCTAGCAATAGATCAAGGCACCCAAGAGAAATAAGTTGACACCACATTGACGTGTCACCTCATACAAACACTTACCATGTAATTTAATCTCTTTGTCTCAATATCTCATCACGCAGGTTTCATGGCAGTGTCATAAACCTATATGCATGATCCGTCATTCTTTGACTTCCAGAAATAAACTCGTTGTGACACCATGGCCATGGAATTTGGGCGACAGTTCTATTTCAATCAAAGGGCCCGAGATATCTACTTCCATAAATATGGAAGGGACAAATCCTTCCTCGACTTATCCATTAACAGCATGTCATTCGTGATGCACCCAACGTACCCTACTTCCCACCAACTGTATTCATGACAGTTTTCGTCAGTAAATCTAAGTGTGCGAATCATGACATGAGTTAATGATAATCTTCTAGTCTAAGGACCATTACACATGCTCGTAGATAGCAATGTCTGATGACACCAAGACATGCGGAATTACTACTGGTGGGTTTGTTCTCATAATCTCCCATCTTGGAGATTACCAAGTGCGAACTCCATGAGAGAGAGTCTCGTCTTCTTACGAGTACTCGCACATGGCGGTCTGTATACTATGTTTCTTATTATAGTATGTCATCCAACCGTAGAACTTTATTTAAGAATATTGTTATAGCATTTCAAGGTTCTCATCATAGTGGGGATCTACCATGACCTTATTAATGCAATAAATATTCCAAGAAATTATTATATTATAGTCATGCAGAATAATGAAAAATATATAATAAGTGTACATTAATGTAATCAAATTATAAATAGTTGGTTCTTAGGACACCAACTCTAACAAAGACATGTCGGCGAACAGCTTCCAATGGCATTCTAAGAAAGGTACTCAGAAGAGAGGCATGCATAACATTGATGTCACTACAATGCTTGTAGCCCAACTTGATGTCGTATCCAATAATATAGACGCATTGAATCTGAAACATACATCTCAAGTTAAAGAGGTCAATCACCAAGCGTGTAGTGAATGTGGTGATAATCACACAATAGGTGAGTGCTCGAGAGAAAGTGTCGGACCTTTAACAAGTGAGGTGAACTACGTTTCTCAGAACCGAGGGCCAAATATTTACCCTCAATACCAGAACCCGACATGGAAAGATAATCAAAATATAGATTGGGGGAAGCGACCTCAAAATCCTCATCCCCGACCACATATACCACCTGGTTATGGCCAGTAACAATGTTAGAATCCTTATCCTAGGTAGTAGTAAGGAAATCAGTTTCAACAAGGAGCCTATCAAAAACAAGGGTATCAAAACCCTTGCCCAGCACAACTGCCAAGGTAGCCACCACCTCAACAAGTAGCACAACCACCTCAGTAGGAACCCCCAACTAGGATGGAATAAATGATTTAAAAATTCATCACAACTGCTAATACAAGGTTCTATAATCATGAGGTATCCATTAGAAGCCTCAAAATTAGATGGGAAGCTTTCCAATAAACTTTCTTCCAGGAAAACTGGTACACTACTGGGTAATATTGAAAATAATCCAAGGGAAGAGGCCAATGTTGTAATTTTACAAAGTGGGAAGAAGTTTCCCCATAAAGAAACTACAAGTCACGGTGAATCTACAAATCCAAATCAATCCACACTCTCTTCAGATAAAGAAGCTGAAGCTAAGGAGTCCCCCTCTGAACATGAACTAGTCAAGGAACTGGAAACCACACTAGGAAAGGGAAAGGATGAGGTTAAGCCTTATGAACCCACCTTACCATTTCCCACAAGAATGAAGCAAAGGAATATGGATCAACAGTTTGCAAAGTTTATAGAATTCTTTCAGAAATTGCTTATCGACATTCCATTCGTAGAGGCATTAACTCAAATTCCCACATACACAAATTTTATGAATTAAATACTCTTGAATAATAGGAAAATATAGGACTTGGGAACCATTACCCTCACTAAGGAATGCTCAGTGGTGGTGCGGTACTCTCTTCCTTATAATCTCCAAGATCCAAGAAGTTTCACAATCCCATGCACAATTGGATCTTGTGAGTTTGGGAAGGCCCTTTTTTATTTGTGGGCTAGTGTAAATTTTATACCCTTTGGGGTTTTTAAGAAATTGGGGTTGAATGATCTCAATCCAACTCAAGTGGCATTAAAGTTGGAAGATTGCTCCATTAAATATCATCAAGGGCTGATAGAAGATGTGCTAGTGAAAGTGGGAAGATTGATTCTGCCTGTAGATTTTATCATAACTGACATGGAAGAAGACCAATAGTTGCCTCTAATTTTAGGAATACCCTTCTTGTCTATTGGTAAGGGTTTAATCGATGTTTATCAAGGCGAGTTTATTTTCAGAGTAAGATATGAAAGAGTGTCATACAACATCCTCAAATCTTTTAAGCAAGCATCAATTGTGAAACATGAGGACTGTTGTGCACTAATGACAGTGGATGGTCACTTGGGTCATATGGAAAGAGATCTTGGATGTGACTATTTCACTGATGACCTGATTTTCACAAACATCCAGCCAGACAAAGAACTATAGGAGCTGCAATTTATCGCGGACTAGGGCGGTCATTATTGGTAGTGGGTAGGGGTTCCGAATTTACTAGAGTGGGCTGAGGTCGAGCCAATTTTTCCTTCAATTCTCAAATCCCCACAGCTTGAGTTAAAACCTATCACGTATTTCTTAAAATATCAGTACTTAGGGAATGAGAATACTCTTCTGGTGATCCTCAATTTATCACTCACAAAAGATCAAGAGGAGGCACTCTTACAAGTTTTGAGAAGATGTAAATTGGTCATTGGTTGGATGATCACTGATCTCAAGGGTATTAGTCCCACTATTTTCATGCATAAGGTGTTGCTCGAGGAAGGGGAAAAGCCCTCTCGGCAACTGCAATGGCGACTAAACCCTCCAATGAAGGAGGTCGTAAAGAAGGAAGTGATTAAGCTTTTAAATGATGGCATCATTTATCCAATCTCCTATAGTCCATGTGTAAGCCCTCTATAAGTGGTTCCCAAAAAGAGAGGTATCACTATAGTGACCAATGATAGAAATGAGCTTATCCCAACCAGAATAGTCACAAGATGGAGAGTATGTGTAGACTACCAGAAGGTCAATGATGCCATGAGAAAGGATCACTTTCCACTTCCCTTTATGGATCATATGTTGGATAGGTTAGTGGGGAATGAGTTTTACTACTTCTTAGATGGTTATTCTGGATATGACCAAATCTCCATTGCCCCTGAGGACCAAGAAAATAGCACCTTCACATGCCCGTATGAAACCTTTGCATATCAACGAATGTCTTTCGGCATGTACAATGCTCCAACCACCTTCTAATGTTGTATGTTGGAAATATTTCATGATATGGTAGAGAAAATTTTAGAAGTCTTAATGGGTGATTTTTCAGTATATAGAAAGTCATTTAACACTTAATTGAGAAATTTAGAATTAGTTCTTGAATGTTGCGAGCACACTAATCTGATTTTAAACTGGGAGAAGCACCATTTTATAGTACAAAATGGCATCGTCTTAGGCCACTAGATTTACATAAAAGGAATTGAGGTTGATCTAGCCAAGATTGAGGTAATCTCATAGCTACCCATTCCAACTTTTGTCCGATCCATTCAGAGTTTTCTGGGGCATGTAGAATTTTATAGAAGATTTGTCCATGAATTATCCAAAATAGCTCACCCATTGACCAATATTATTTAGAAGGATTTTATCTTTGAATTTGATGAAATGTGTACTAAAACCTTATATCTTTTGAAACAAAGATTGTACAAGGATCCTATTATGATTTCCCCGAATTAGGAGGAGCAATTTGGGATAATGTGTGGTGTGAGTGATTATGTGATGGGGGTAGTGCTCGGATAGCAGCTAAATCAAATATTCAGACCAATTTATTATGCAATCCAAGCATTGAATGAAGAAAAAATCAATTAAACCACCATGGAAAAATAAATGTTAGCAGTGGTTTTCATGTTTGACATTTTTCTCTCTTACTTGGTGTTATCTAAAGTTATTTTCTACACTGACCATGTTGCACTAAAGTATTTGCTGAATAAGAAGGATGTAAAACCACGAATCATTCGTTAGGTACTCTTCCTCTAAGAGTTCGATTTGGAGATCCAAGATAAGAAGGGTAGTGAAAATGTTGTTGTCGATCATCTTTCTTGGTTGGAATTTCCCCATTTAGAAAGAGAAGATGACTGAGAAATTAAGGAGGATTTTTCAAATTAGCAACTATTCTCAGTTGAAGTAACACCTCGTCCATGGTATGTTGACATTGCTAATTACCTGGTCACAGGATTCGTTCATCCAGATTTTACATTTCAATAGAAGAAGCAATTTTTGTCTGAGGTGAAATGGTATTTTTGGAAAGATCCACTTCTTTTCTACTCACATGGTGATGGGGTGATCTGCTGATGTGTCTCGGATGAAGAAATTCAAAGAATTTTGGAATTTTTTTCATTCTTCTCCAGCTGGAGGATATCACGATCTAGACCACACTATAGTAAAGATTTTGCAATCCAAATTTTTCTGGCCTTCCATGCATAAGGATGCTCACTATTTTGTATCTCTCTATGATAGGTTCTAGTGAACTGGTAACATGAGCCGCCAGGCTGAAATTCCACAGCACCCCATCCTTGAAGTAGAGGTCTTCAACATGTGTGGAATTGATTTTATGGGGCCCTTTTCCCCATCATTTAGAAATTTATATATTCTTGTCTGTGTTGATTACGCTTCCAAATGGGTGGAAGATGTGGCCACAACACACAACATGGTGAAGTTAATTGTTGCCTTATTAAATAAAAACATTTTCAGCGGATTTAGAGTCCCACGGGTTTTGATGAGTGATCGAGTGACACATTTCGACAATGCATTGATGAAGAATGTGCTTTTGAATTATGGAGTAAAGTACAACCAGGGGACACTATATCATCCCCAATCAAGCATTCAAGTGAAGGTTACCAACCGTGAATTGAAGTAGATTTTAGAGAAGACAGTGGTAGCTTCAAGGAAGTACTGGTCCAAAAAGCGTGATGATGCCTTATAGGCATACCGAACTTCCTTCAAAACACCTCTAGGAATGTCTCCCTTCCAATTAATCTATGAGAAACTATGTCACTTGCCAGTGGAACTGGAACATAAAGCTTATTGGGTTGTCAAAACCTTAAAATGTGATTTGAAGGCTGTGGGAGAAAAGTGGAATTTTCAACTGATAGAGCTTTATGAGATTCGGCGGGAGGCATATGATAATTCCAAGTTATATAAAGAGAAGATAAAGGTGGTTCATGATCGCATGATATCTCGAAAGTCCTTCCAGCCCAATGATGAGGTATTTCTATTTAACTCCCGTTTGAGAATATTTCTAGGAATATTGAAGTCCTGGTGGTCAGGACCATTTCGAGTAATCAAAATCTTCCACCATGGTGTGGTGGAAGTTGTTGGCACCGATGGTTAGACTTTCAAGGTGAATGGTAAACACCTCAAGCCCTATCTGAACATGGAGGACATGGTGGGAACAGTCTCCGCCATGCATTTCAAGTAGCTCAAGGTCCAATCAAGTTGATATTGAGACTATAAACGTGGTTATAATGGGAGGTAACCCGACATTTTGAAAAAAAAAATGTTAAAAATAATTGTTTGATTGATTGTTCTTAGGAATGCATGATAGTGTGATTTTAATTTATTGTGTGTTTTAGTTTAGAATAATTACAACAAGAGAGATATATTATTGAATTTTTATAATGCAAAGCTTGAATATCTTAAGGGAAATCTTAAATTATCTTTTATAATTCACTGGGGACCAAAGTTTTCAATTTTAAAGGTGTGTTTTGATTTCAAAAGATGGAAATTTTCAAAAAAAAACACACAGAACCAGCCACACAGTTGGTGCACGGTTTGACCAAACTGTGCGCTAACTGTGTGCCTTGAACTCCCATTCCAGTGGAAAACCACACAGTTAGCACATGGTTTATCAAACCATGTTCCCAAACTGTGCAGCCACTTAAACTCCCAAATCTCTTAAAATCTCAAACCCCCTCCTCTCCTCTAAATCATATGTAATCTCCCCTTCAAGTTGTGTTCTAGGTTCTCCTTCTCCTTCTCATTCAAACTCTCTTCTCATTACCCTCAGATCTTCTGCCAAGGTACTTCTTATTCTCTTACTTCTTCTTTATTATTATTATTCTTCTTCCCCTCTTCTTTCTCTTCTTTTCTCTATGTTTTCTTCCTAGGTTTCATCCAGCCCCCTTTCCCCCATTTTCTTTTCTCTTCTTCTTCTTTTTGGCCTCAATTTATTCTTTCTTTTCCTTTGTTTTTCACTAATTCATGGTCACACATTTGCGCACTAAATATTTTCTCACCAAATCCCTAATTTAAGAACTTTAATTTCTATATTTGAGATTTTCCTTAGGTTATTTAAGTTTTTTCATTTTATTAATTCAATTTTATATCTCTACTTGTTTTTAATTGTGTGCTTTTGTTGTGTGTCACCTACTGCCTGTAAGTTTCAAAAACCCCACCCTAAAATGTCATCCTTCAAGCGAGCATTTGGTTCTAGTTCCACTTCCACCCTAGGCCCCCATTTAAAATTTAGTAAAAGGGAGGATATGTTGAGGTATAGGACATTGATAACCCAAGAAGTGAATACCCATAACCAATTTTCCCTAGAAAACCTTGAGCCTTTGGGGATTTCAAAAGAATTTCAAATGTTCATCACCTGAGGTAACCTTACTTGAGCCCTAGCCATTCACCAAACCACCTTCAAGGAAATAGTCTTGGAATTCACCACAACCTTAAAGTAATGTGATCGGTATAGAAATGATGAGAAAGGATTTATGTGTGAGGATAAAGGTGATGTCACATTATGCCTCATGAACAAAAGATACAGTTTCTGGCTTAGCAAGTTTGAAACATTCATTGGGATTTATAATAGCGCATATGTGCAATCTGTTTCCTATGCCGAGGCACCTCTTGAGTGGGATCCCATAGTGGCCCGACACTTTTGGGCCCCCATATCCCAACCTGGAAACTCTTATGTGCCTCAAACAGCCAAGTAATCCTAATTACTCAATCTTATCCATTGAGTTTTACATCAAATTGTTACAACCTATTTCACAACTCAATCGAATAGTGAAGTCAATGTGAGTAATTGGGATTTATTCATCCTGCACTCCATGATCATAGGTACTGAATTCAACCTTTCCTTCCTCTTATCCCATTACCTGAAGACCATGTTTTTTAAGCTGAAGGGGATATTTTTTTCGGTCCATTTATCACTCTCCTAATGGATCGATTGGACATAGAATTTGATGATACAAAATTTATTAAGCTACCATTGGCCCCTTTATTTGACATCACCCTTCTCTGGAATATGAGGATTCTTGAAGTTTATGGAAACAGATTCCGATTTCATGGCCATCCCAGGGTCTCCCCAGCTGAACCCCAACATGTGGCCACTGCAGAAGAGGCACCTCTAGTGGCACCTACTAACTCCCACCACTCCTCTTCCTAGGCTGAACCATTTCCCCCATGGCCTCCTCCACTTATATGGGTCCACCACAATACCCTCTCAATCTTTCATACCCCAATCTATAGGGAACCCCCTATACCGACCAAGACCTCTTTTGGAAATGGTGGCAGGATCAATACTATATGTTCAACTGGCAGCTAGATAAAACTAGGCTGGTGGTGGAAGGGCTTAGCCTATACAATATTTAACCTCCTGCTCTCTATGAGGCCATTCCTAGCTATACTCTCTCATATTACATGTACGGAGTTTCCCCATTTTATCTTGATCCTTCTTGGGGATCTGTATCAACGGGTGATCCCTCCACCACCTCTACTCTTGCCGAAACAATGGCCACACCTCCACCTACTATCGATCCAACCTAGGATGAAGCTGCTTGTGCACTATTTTTTGATCCCTTTGATCCCTCCACGGTATGGCATTAATGATGTTTTTTTGTTCTTACTTTTTCCATTTTTCTAGTGTGACTTTTTTGTACTCTCTTTTACATTGTTGTGCTTACTTTTCATGGTGTTATTATGTGCTTCCTTTTTGTCTCCCTGTTGCTTGTTTTAGTTTTTCTTGCTTCACTATTCTGTTTTTCTTGTTTAGTCAGCAGGTGACTCGCTATTTTTAGATTAAATCTCCTCTTCCGCTTGGAGGGCTCTTGCACGCCAATTATTTTCCACTGCTTACCAACTTTCAAGGGGAGTTTTTCAGTTCTACAATTTTGCTCTCATTTGTTTTTCTCCCACCCCTTTCCTGTGTACCTTGCCCATCCTTCTCCACCTTATTCCCTTCACAGGGGACTGTGTTCATTTTTAAGTGTGGGGGAGGGTGCCCACATATGGAACCCCATCTGGTTGACTTCTTGAACAAATTCCTAGGATGACATGTTTTATTAGGAGTTTTCTAAAGGGTTGTTATAGGTGTCATAGGCTTATATCAATTGGATAAAAATGAATTTTGGGGAATTATTTCTAAAAATTACTCGTATGTCTGGATTGACAAGCATTTTTTGTGATGTGAATAAACATTGTAACACTTGAAAAGGAATGTTTAGTCATTCATTCAGAAACCATTTTGTTTAAAAATGAATTTTGTGTTATAGTAATTTAAATTAAGGAACCCCTTAAAATGGAAGTCAATTTGTTCATAAAGAGAGATGAGGCTTGGGAATTATTGTTGTCGCACTAGTGGTTACCACGCGGTCTTAATTTCATAAAGGCTTTACTTGATCCAAATTTTCATCATGTGTTGACATGAACAATTGGTCCCAATTGAATTCTAGTATCTCATCCCACTGAAGAAGAAAAAATTTGAGATATGCAAAGGCATGCCCAATATTTTTGACGACCTTTTATCATGTTCCAAAAGATGCAAGTCAATGAGGGTGTGTGACCTATAAAAGTGGTAGCCCTCCAATTGGAAATGAAGAAACCTAATCTTAACTAATCTAAGTGTATGATGATATGGAAATGGAGGTTGGTAATTTCTTTGAATAAATAAGGAAAAATTCAATTTTAAGAAATATTGATTTATGAATGAATGGTTAGATGTTTTGGATTAAGTCTACCTTGTTAGCTAACTTCATAAATTTGGGGATCCATGAAGTATGAATGTTTTAATTTTTTACAATAATTCATTCAAAATCCATATTCATTTGATTAATATAATATGTGACATTTCTACCTGTTTCTTTGGTAATTCCTTTGAAATGATTGTCTAGGAATTTGTTTGAGGACAAACAATCAATCAAGTGTGGGGGATTTTGATGCACTGTTGTGCATAGGTCATTTCCACCTATTTTAGTATCTTAAAAATGGTTATGTGGATGTATTTTTATGATTTTCACAAGTTAAATCTACCTTGATAGGTCTTTTAGTCACCAAGGGAAGAAAAATGAAGACATTCCATTTTTGGGTGATTCAGAGGGGAATTAGAGGCTTTTGGACCCTTTTCCCTTGACATATGCCACTATGGAGTTGCCCAGGCCGAGCACCCCAACCTGAAGGCAAGAAGAATACTGATTTTTGGAGGAAGAGACAACCCGCATAGTCTCCTCATGGTTAACCAAATCATGCAGATTCCCAACAAACCATGTGTGGGTGTGCATCTTTGAGATAGAAGGCCCTACACGGTCTCTGCACGGTTTCTAAATCGCGTGGACTGACCTTTAAACCATTCAGATTTTGGAGATTTTAGGACAAATCCCACATACACAGTCTCTGCATGGTTTCCAAACCGTGTGGCCCAGCCAACCAGACCGTGCGCTATTTCTTTGATGGAAAGAGTTGTGTGCACAGTTGGCACACGGTTTAAAAAACTGTGCGTCGTAACCATGCAGTTGATTATAGCTCCCTACCTACCCCAATCTACCCTCCTACCCAACCTATGACCTGAGTTCTGGACCCCTAACAACTCTATGACAAGTGGTGGATGTCCAATTATGAGGGGGGAGACACTTAGGAGACAGGGGATGATGCAGAGAAGACAGCTCTTGGTGGAGGAAGAGATTGGAACTCATTCTAGGAAAGTTTTGGATTTTTTCCTTTGTAATTGTTGATTTTCTCTTTTATACTTATGATGTAATGTATTCTTCATATATTATCAGTATTATTTTCATCATTTTCTCCATGAGAAACTAAATTCCCCTTGTGTTGGGGTTGTGGGTAAATGTGGGTTCGTTAAATGGTTAATTTTCCTATGATTGTGTTATTTATTTTCCTCACATAATTCCCCCAAAATTTCTTGCTTAACTTCACTAGAAACCCTATATCAGACCAATAATGGAGTTTCTAGGGATCCTTAGAGGAATTACGACAATTCCATTCATGGTCATTGGGTGCACCTTCCATTTCAAAAGGGTTGTCCTTAAAAAAAAGGTTATTAGAAATCAAATTCCAGGCCAAGGAATTAATTTCTATCGACTTAATCTGAACTCACCAGACCAAGGGGGTTCCAAAACATTCGAAACCCAGAAATGTGGTTTATTATGAACAAAAAAACACAATAGGAAAAGAGATTTTTTATGACCTATAAAAGCATTCACATCCCTGACATGTTTTTATCATAAAACATCAACAATCAGTTTGATTTTTACTTACTCTTGAGTTTAATAATTTTAGAATTAAAAGAACCTTACCACTCATTATTTTGGAAGATAATCACCACAATCAACAAACAATTGTTTTTAAAATTTGACATCTTCACTTAATTAGTCACAATTAAAAGAAGCATGACACCTTAATTCTTCATGTGGATTGACCTTGTACTTACACTATACTAATAGTAAGAAAGGGAATATCGATTTGGGTTTTCAAACATAACACTTTAGCTGGAATGACACCAATGTGTGTATGTGTGCACATTTTCAAGCTAACCCCAAAGAATATTATTTAACTATTATTAAAATAATTTTCAAATACCTGAAGTATACTACCAACTTAGGATTGTTTTACCCTAGAGGACAAGAATTTGATTTAGTCAGTTATTCAGATGTTGATTTTGGTGGCTCTAAGTTAGATAGAAAAAGAACCTATGGAACATGTCACTTTTTAGGCAAGTATCTAGTATCGTGGTGTAGTAAAAAGAAAAAATTTGTTGCATTATCTACTACTAAAGCTAAATATATAGGTATTGGTAGTTTTTGTGCTCAGATTTTGTGGTTGAACCACACTCTACTAGATTATGGATATTGGTTTAGACATGTCCCTATAAACTGTGACAATACAAGTGCTATTAACATATCTAAGAATCCAGTTTCCCACTCTAGAACAAAACATATTGATGTTAGACATCCCTTTTTGAGAGATTATTATCAAAAAGGTGATATAACTCTTGAATTTGTTGGCACAGAACATCATATTTCTGATATTTTTACTAAGCCATTAAATTATGAGATAATGAGTTACATTGAACATGAATTAGGGATGATTAATTTTTGAGAATTTATTATTAAATAACTCACTGATAGAACTATCTATGAGTGTCTCACTGAAAGTGTATCACCAACAGTGTCTCACTAACAGTGTCTCACCGACAGTATCTCACTGACACTTAAATATTTTCTCTATTTTGAATTTGAAACGGTGCTATTTTAATTACTTTTTTTTTAATCTGTTATTTCGTATTTTATGTTTCTCAAGCCCTAAATGATAAAATAGTGGATCGATCCAGCAGTCCTTCTTACTCTCACTCTCTAGATTTCAAACTTATACCTTTAACCTTTTTCCTTTGTGTCGCTACTCTTTTTCATTTGAATTGAACCCTTTGAAATGCCTTATGTCAAACGTGTTCTTGAACATTTAGAGGATGAATCAGATTCCTCTAAAAGGCAAAGAGGCGAAGCCAGTTGACCTAACTCGCCACCAGTTCATTCCCATCTCGCAAATTATGTTGTAACCATAGATAAGGAAGTACATTCTGAATGGTTTTTGTCTAGTAGGTCTCTTTTGCTAAAGGTGTTGTAGGAACAAGGATGGTTTGAGTGGTTCTCCAACAATGAAAGGTCGTATTACCCAAGGTTGTTCTATGAGTTTTAAATGTATTCTGAGTTTCTGTTTGGAGGAGATGAAGTGTTCTAGATGAAATAAATATTGGATGGCAGAGTAGTATCTTTTTCATCAAAACAATGGGAAGATTGTCTAAAGGTACCTCATGAAGGGATATGTGATGACCATTAGGGGAGTGCACCTCCCACTAGTGGTATTTTCTATTATAAGACAGCTTTGGGTGATCTAACTAGAAATTAAGATGATAGAAGACCCATTTACACTAAGCTTGATGGTGAGGACAAGCTATTATTCAGATTTATCCAACATCAATTGTGTCCCAGGAAGGGGGACTTTTCTTCACTCAAGTATCAAGAAGTCTACCTGTTGTATTTTCTAAATAAAGGTAATAAGGTGAATTTGTGCAGGTATCTAATGGTCCATATAAGTGAAATGATTAAGCCATATTGTAAGACTAATTCCCTATTTTACCCAAGAATTATTTATTCTATATTGAAAGAGAAAGTCTTTGTCAGTGATGGTGAGGATATTATTTATGCCTGTGATGGATTGTATTTGAATAAGGTCATTTCCAGAAGAATTAAAATTAACTGGAACCCTTGGAGAAAGATGTGGGTAAAAGACAATGAAAAACTCTATTAGGATTTTAACCCTATTGACCATCCTATGATGCTAAGGGATATGGTAGACTCTAGTCTTAGACCTGGTGAGTTTTGTGCTTACTCTGATGAGGAGGTGGATGAAGAAGTGCAAAGGTTTGAATCACCCATTAATGACAGGAGTGATCTTGACATAGCTGATATCCCAACAAGAATGACTTATGGACCTACAAGCACACCTAGCCCTTTACCTGTTAAGGAACCTCTTTTACCTGAAGATGAAAATGGAGAAACAGAAGAATCAGGTGATGTTGGATATGTTAGTAAATATGGGAGTGAGGAATTAGTTGAAGAAGGTAGTGAAGAATCTGGTGGTAAAGAACAAGGAAGTGGAAGTGAAGAATAAACTGAGAAAGATGATGAAGAATATATAGAGGATTATAGAAAATATTGAAAGTGAAAATTAAGAGGTAGAAAATGATGATTTAGATATTGGATCAGACCATGGTAATGATGACCAAGGTCTTGGTGGGGATATCATTGATTTAACATTGGAGCCTGCTGGTCCCGCCTTAGTGGAACAGGAACCACATGTAGCTCATGAGGTTGTTGGACAAGTTGTTCTACAAGAGAGATCTTCTAATGATCTTTCCCCTGCTAAAATTCCTTATGTGATTGTTGTAGAGGATAGATCTTCTACTTATCATGTACAAGAAGAAGAAGTTCAGGTTGGCTGATATGTACCTATAACTCCAGTGATGGAGTTAGTGTATTCGAGGAAGAGGTCATCATCTAAGGGGGAGAGATCAGCTAAAAGAGCCAAGGTTGATATGCTTGAACCTTTATATGATTTGTTAGTACCTTAGTGGAGTATAGATCCAAGTATTTCACTCTTGGATTAGAGTATCCTGACCCTGAAGATAGGAGAGCTACTCATGATCCTATGGCTACTTCAGAACTAGTTGAATATGTAACCAGGTCATATTTCAATGCATTTAGGGAATAAATGTTAGATGTTATTAGGTCTGCTCCTTTATATCCTCCTACCCTAGTTCCAAGCATTAGTGAGAGAGATGCTGATTTGATTTTTGAGAATATTATTTCTAGAGTTTCACCCATATTGGTTTCTCTTGAATAATTTTTTGTTTCGAACAATGAGAAGATGAAAGATGATATAACTTCTATCGTTTCGACCATAAATAGATTGACTATTTATTACAGGATGTCCTTGGATAAAGTGCTAAAGACTTTTGAAGATGCAATTTCTAGGAGTACTCAGACTTAGACTCCTACTCTTGATGGTGACCAGTTGATATCGAACATTAGAGATATTTTATAGGGTTCTTCTAGTTCCACTGATCTTATTTCTCACTCTCCAGATGGTGAAATGGTCATAATAGTGATTAGAGAAGAGCTACAAACCATGATGGGTGGTACTGACCAAGAAATTCTTAGCAAGATCAGATAGAATAGTGACGATGTGCATGACATGGTAAGATTCTATTCCAAAGAGGCAACTGATTCTCAACAAGAAATCACTAAGCAGGTATATTATTATTTCAAGAGGATTTACACAAAAAATCAGTTGACCAGTCATTTCAAATACTTGGTGGAGAATCTGCAACTGCCTCCTATGACCAAGGACTTTAAGGATCAAATTCAGAAGTTAAAGGATTTTAATCCTACACTTGAGAAGTTTATATAGAACAAAGATTGTTTTTAGAAAGAAATGGAATATGGTGTTGATGTCATTAGAGATTTTATTAATCTTCTCAAGTCATACTTGAACCATCACATCACAGTTATTGTTGTTTCAGCTGCTGCTCCTATTCGGCTAGGAGTGACACCTTCTACCTCTACTTCATTTTCTCCTATGACCATGTCCCTTGTTCAAGCTCTGAGCTAGATCAGACCAGTTATTCATGAGCATCCTAGGCCTCATTCCTCCTCTAGCCCAAGTTTAGGTCTTTTTGTATTTACAGTTGTGCATCTTCCTTCCCTCACTATTGGATTTATACCATCCACCACCACTACTTCTGCACCTACTGCTTCTGCTCCTAATGTCTCTGACAGGGGTAAAGGGAAGGTTGTATACTTTGAGAAGAAGTGAAGGATGATTTTTATAGGGATATGATGTAATTTTTGTGATTGTACTGTGTTGATGCATTCAATGAAATGTGCTCACTCTTTTATTCACTTGTTGATGTCATTTTGTACTTGTTCTTTATTTTTTCCTTCCCTGTTTCCTTTTTTATTATCCCAAAAGGGGGATAAAAATTCATATGGAATATCGTAGGGGGGTCTTAAAAGAACTTAGGAATCTAATAGATTAATATTACTCATCCATTTCATATACTTTAAAAAAAAGGACACAAACTCAGATGATTAACACAATATGTTAATTAGACTGTATTTTGACATTTTTAAATGAATTATTATGGTATATAATGCCATGATTTGTGATCATCAAAAAGGGGGAGATTTTTTGCCTCATCTAGTTTTAATACTCAAAAATCATGCATAATTATGATTTATCAAATTACATTATGTTGAATTTTGGTTACTTATAATTATGAAGTCTCTAATCTCAGTATTTGCATCATAAGACAAACTTACAGTTTTTTGATTAAGTATAAGTCACCAATAGGTATGAGTCACCGATAAGAAAATGAGCTACCGATACTTTTCCTACCGATATACATGTCACCGAAACCAGACTCACCAATACATGAGTGACTGATAGTTGTAAGATACTGACAGAGCTAAATCTGAGCTACTGATAGCTGAACTACCAATGCATTATCTACTGACAGAAGCTACATATCGATAGAAACAACCTACCAACAAAAATGATCTACCGATGGAATGTGCTATAGATAGACTAACCTACTGATAGTCTAATATATTGATAGTCTGACATGCTGATAGACTAAGTCACTGATGATCTGTATAAAATTTGAATTTATTTATAATGGTCATATTAGGCTATTTAACACTATTTATTTTATTGATGATCTTTTACAGATAAACTTAATGATGTTGTCAGTGTATAGTATGAGGTACGAGGAAGCCCTTTTGATGAGTATCATTCTCTTTGTCGACTCTATAGTGTATAAAAGCAATCATCTAGGAAAAAATAAATATAGAGAGGCATTGGTGAATATGAAGTTGATCGACTATGGAAAAAACTTGATCAAACTAATGTGCATACAAGGAAGGATTTACTGAGATCCAAAGTTTCAACATCCTTACAACAACAAACCCTAGTGAAGAGAATCTCCAAGGAGCATCTCACCTCACTAGAAAGTAGAATATAGAGCTTCCACAACACTCTATTTTGGTGTCAGTTTCTAAAAGTGGACTTGAGCTTCACATTTGCTACACTCAAGAAATCCAAAGTTGTGCATTATATCACTCAGATCATTCTAAACCTTTTCTCATAATTATTTCTATGTTGTGTACATATTTATAAAATTTTGAGCAGTGTGTGTATATTTATTATAAACATACATTATCTACTAATCCAAACTGGAAGATGCTCAGATATCTTCACAAAACCTTTACACTTTTCACTCCCATGGATAACAGTAGAAGAGTTCCCTATATGGCCTGTTTATTTGTACACTCCCATGAAAACTGTGGAAGAGGTCCAGCCAACCTGGATAGTTTGTAAACTATTGTTAACCCTGATCTAGGGTGTGGATAAAGTTTATTAATATGAACTTCTTGTTGGTAGGTGATCACCAAGTGGAGAGGATTAGGTCTTGTATTGAAACGGAACCTCTTCTTTACTTCTGCTATGTGATTTCAAGTTTTTTTTCTCTGTTCTTATTACTATTTCTGAAAAATTAACTTCATTTTTATAGTCAATATTAGATAGTGTTAATATTAGAATTTGTTTTAGTAAAATGATTTCAAAAGTTGAGATAATAGAGTATATTATTTTAACTAAGAACTAATCAATCTTTGAGAAATCATTTGAACAAAAAAAACTTTTATAAATCTGCTACTTTGGTTAACTATGTTATTTTGTTTTAAATTGGGGAATTTTAAATAATTTTTAAACGATAATTTTAGACAAAAAAAATTATAGGAACTCAATTCACCCCCCCCCCCCCCTCTTGAGTTTCCTACTCTATCCAACAGTATAGAACCTCAATTGGGTGGCAGTGGCTGATTGTCTGGAGACAAATCTTGGGTGGGCCTTGGAAATTGTTATCGATCTATTAGAGTTAAATGAAGAAGCTTTAAATTTGAGGTAGGTGGTCCCTCCTATTAACCTATAGTCATGATTTTTTTATAGTAAATTTGTTGGGAGGTCTCACCAGTTTATCTGGGTGATGACCTCATAAATTAATTAAATGTATTAAAAAAATTATGATCCAGGTTGATGATTGTGAAATGAAAACTCACAACCATTGGAAATTTGAACTGGGTTTTTAAATGTTGGGGGTGGGATAAAAACACCCCTTTTGGGGGTGGTGCTTCTTTTAAGGTAATGGTTTTAGGTTTCTAGCAGAATGGTTTTAGGAAATGGTATTTCAAGTTGTTTTATTTGAAATTTATAAACTGGTTAGTTTTGAAAATGAAAATGAAGAAATGATAAATTTCTTTTGTTTTATTTAAATGGAAGTGAGTTCAGTTTTGATGGCATGTGCTGGTATTTATAATTGGTTTTGAATTATGGAATGGGAAAAATTATTTTGGAAATAGTGCTTTCGATTGGTTGGGATAAGGGAGTTTTGAAATGTTTTTTCTAAATAAGAACATTAATTAAATATGTATTTATTGTCTATTTATTTTATGTTATGAAATTATTACTATGTGTATGTTTCTTGGCTTCACTGATGGTTAAACTTAAGAAGATATGCCCTAAATTTATAGACTATATATGATACATTTCTATATTGAGTGAATGGTATATTGATATTTTTGTTCTCAAGTAGGATCAAGACCACTGAGAGGGGGGTGAATGGGTGGTTCTCTTTTTATTTATAAGAAATTTTCTTAACTCCTTATCAAAAAAAATCTTAACATATGAAACCTTTTAGAGTTACGATCCACTCAAATATAACTCACAACCTCACCCTTATTATGAAACAAATATAAATATGGAGAAGCACACGATATTTACAAGGTTTGGTATAAAGACCTACTAATTTCCATGTTGGATGGTCAGACCAACATGGATTCTTTCACTATTTTCTTTTCGTAATACAAAGGCACAAGAAGTTAACAATTCTATAATCTGAATAGAAAATTTCTACTATAGTTGGTTATACCCCCAACTATCCTTTTTAGTGTCCACTTCCCACAAAAAAAATTCTTTTTAGTAACTGATAAGTATCCACCATTACAAGCTTTAATTTTCTTTTCTTCTTTTCCAGTACACTTCATAAAGTCTTCACTTTCCCCACAATCAATCTAAATCAAACCTTACTAGAAAACAATCTTCAATAACTTCAACAATTCTATAAGGAACTTTTTGATATTAAAACATTCTCTAGATACTCAATCCTAAAAACTTCCTCAGCATAGTCAATCCAATTTTCCTATCTCGGAAACCTCAACATGATGGCTTTGTCCGATGGTCAGTCTGATCTAATTCTCATTTTTCTCTTCCATATTCAATTGAGTAGGAACACAATTGGCTTCTCACTTTAATTTTTCTGATAGAGATCAATCTGATGGAACTCGCTTCTGATGAACTCGTTCTGATGGATCTGATTCGATTGGAACTTCCTCAAATGGATCTTTCTTGGATGATTGTATTAAACGTCAATCCAATGATCTTCCTCAAATTCAACCTGAAACACAAATTTTGGTTGGGTACTCAATTCATGTTCCATAATTTTTTGAGCTCAAGAACTTTAATAGTCTAGATCCACTTTTACAAATGAACTCAACTCTCTTTTTATAAGAACCTCAAAAGTAGTTTAGGCAGGGTTCTGAAAACCTTTCCTGATTAACTAAATTTCCCAAATCTTTAATTCTCCTTAAATCTCAAATCTTTATTTCACTCATTCAACTTCTTTTTTAATATTAAAATATACTTGGTTTTAGGATCTCTCTTTGACTTCTTCAATGCTTCAAACTTTCTAACAAATCTTTAATCTGATTCAGATTTTTCATTCTTATTTTCCCATTACGATCTGCCTCATTACGATGATGACTATTGTGAAACAATAGTTTCTTCATTATGTTTTCTCCACACCAATTGAAAGAAAAATCGTCTCATTAAAATTATTCATTATGATTTTTCATTCTAATTATTCATTACAATGAAGGCATTTGGTCACTATAATTTTCTTTACCTCATGTAAATCTAGAACTGAAGACTTCTTAACAAACTTTTGTCCTATTTTGATTCCTGATTTCGATTTCCCAATATGATTTATTTATTACAATGGAAGTATATGTTCAAAAACAGTTTCTTCATTACGTTTCTATGCATCAAATGAAAGAAGGAAAACATATGTATTCTCATTACAATTCTTGGAACTAACTCTCATTACGATCAAGAAAACCTTCATATCCTTCAAAAAATATGAATACGAATGTATTGGATATGATTGGTAGCACCTCTTTTCTTCCAATCAGATTCTCAATACAATTGTCAGCACTTATTCTCCCCCTTTCCTTCATCAAGCTAGAATCACAAGTTTTATAACTTACTTATGATTTTTGGGAAATACAAAATATCAAAGTATTTTCAGATTCATATTGGAGCCATTATGACTTCAAAATAGCTTCCTCATTATGATAACCACTTTCATTCTAAACTCAATACAATTTCCGATAGTTTTTTACTTTTTTATCAAAGTATCATTATGATTCTTGGATCTATTGAATCTTGCTGATGTCTAGATCTAATTCCAATGATTCTGAATATGATCCTCCTAGATCTGATTATCTTTCTTATGGTTCTGAATCTGATTTAAAAACCTTACTCACACCCTTATTCAATTTGTATTTCCATTACCTTCTCAACATACATTCTTTAATCAATATATTGATCTATTGAAAACAAATAAAATCAAAACTTTACTGGGGTCCAACAATCTCCCCCTTTGTGTTTGTTGTCAATATCCACTTCAAAACCTAAATTTAAATATTTCAAAACAATATGTGGTATTTTTTTCTTTTATCGCTTTTTATTCTCCATGACATCTTTTCTTTTCTCCCCCTATTCCTTATCTCTCCCCCTTAATATATTATCTCCCCCCTATTGACAATAAAATTCAAATGGGTCATGATAAAAAATTATCTTCCTTATTGACAAATTGTAAAATGATGGAACTTTTCATCTCAAAAACTTGAAACTCTTCTTCAGGAGAACTTAAGTATCACATGAGATTCTTAACAAATAACCTTTAACTAAACAACTCTAAGTCTATGTGGAAAAATACATTGTAGAAAAAAAGAGTGTATAATCAAGTTTATCAATGTTTTCCATAAAAAAACTTTCATATAATACCTTTTCATGTTTCTTTCGACATTCTCATGACTAGGGCAATTCTTGAAAGAATTTGTTTTAAGAAAAAAGTAACTTACACCCATATCAACAAAAATATCAAAAAGTTAATGTGTATAAACACAACTTTTAAAACAAAATTTTCTTAGCCTCATTACTTTTTTTTTTGAAAGAATGGTAAGAGAATCAGCAACATCAGCTTCCTTACCACAACTCTTTCAATTCTATTAAAGTTAGTACAAATACAAATATTTTGTGAATAAGGAGGAACCTCATAGATTCTAAAAAGAAAGGTTTGGACTGAGAGTATTTTCTCGATCTTTACTTTTTCTTATTCTTCCTAGATTTTTCATTATATATGTCTTTTCCTTCTATTCATCCTTCTTAGATTTTGTAACAAGTTTCTTTTCATCTATATATTCTTATGATAAGGATGTAAACTTATTTTCATATTTAATAAACTTTTTGTTACAATGATTTTTGTAACAACTTTTTCATTCCTTCCTCTCATTCTGGTAGGATAGTCAAAAAAAATTAGTAACATTCCCTTCTTGCTCACATCTTTTGCATGTATTCTGAATTTTTAAACAACAATCCATTGATATATTTTTATCAAATTTTCTCACATCTTCAAAAACATTTTTCTTCCCCTTTTCTTAAGCTGTTTTTTGTGCTTCTTCTAACTTTATTCTCATATCAACTTGTTTTTTCCAAATAACTAAGAACTCTTTCTTTTCATATTCAATATGTTTTTTTTCATTTTATGAACATAATCAGCTTTCTTAACATACTCAACTTTATTCATCTTCTGGGTTTCCTTTTTCGGTTCCACAAAATTTTTATGAATGTTTTATTTTATTTGATCATCATGGATCCCCCTTGATTCATACCTATTTCTAGGTATAGACATGTAATACTAACATGAATAAGCTCTATGTCCAAAAATTCCACAACACTAGTAGTGACCTTCAAATATTAATCTTTTAGGTTGAGAGTAAAACTGATCAGAACTTTTTTGTTGTTGTTTATTAGTAAATCATGGACCACCTTGCTCAGGATGATACTTTCTTGAATAATTACTATCTTTCTTGGTAAAATATGTTTTCTTGAAAACCAATTTTTGTAAAACTTTCTTTCCACCTTCTTTAAAAGTGTCACCATTAACATAAACAACCTTGGTGAAGTTTTCTCTCATCTTTATTATCTCACTTTGTGTTGTAAGAAGCATTGATTGTGTTTATAACAAATCTTATTCTTGCTCAGCCAACTCACTTTTCATAACATCTATAATTTTTTCAGTTTCATCTATCTTCAACTTGTTCTGCTTATTTTCTTCAACAAGTGTAGATTCTTTCATGTTGATATTTTCATTTCTAGTTAATCTTTTTTCATAACTTTAATTTTTATTTCAAGATCACTATTCTCAAAAGTTATGCATTAAATATATTTCTTCAACTTACTTCTTTCTTTCTTGAGTTGATTATTCTCTTCAGGTGAATTCTCTAAATTCTTTTTAAGAATACATTCTATTTTCGTCATCTCTTCATCATTATCATCACTTCCTGAAGAACCACTTCCATTTCTAACTTGAGTAATAAATTTTAGTTGATGATCAGATTTATAATCAGATGAGGAATCTTTATTCTTTCTTCTACTTAGATAACTTTTCTTCTTTTTGTTGTAAGGAAATATTTCCTTATGTTTTTTCCACTTTTTTTATGAGGTTTCTCATCATCATCTTTGGACTCATATTCTACAACTTTCTTCCTAGGATAATTTTGTGAAAAATTTCATTTCCCTTTACAATTCCAACATTTGAGATTTTTACTTTTCCATTTACCCTTATTGTATTTCTTTAAAAGGAGGGAAACAATTGTGTTAAAATCTTCATCTTCTTCATCAGCTTTCGAATCACTTGATTCTTCTTTAACTTCTTCATCTTTGTTTTTCCATTTTAACAAATATTTGGAGGTCATTTCTTGGTCAGCCTTTTCTTTCTTTTTCACAACATTCTCTCTTCTCGTTATATAAGTAATGAGAATATTGTGTAGATCATCCAAAGATAGAGTTTCAGGATCTCTATCTTCCAAATATAAAACTTTGGCATCAAACTTATCAGGAAGAATTCTTAATATCTTTTAAACAATAGTTGAGTCTTCTAATTTCTCACCAAGACATCTTATGGTGATGACAATATCATTTACCCTTGTAAAGAAGTTACCAACAGATTCTTGCTAATCAATTTTCAAATATTCATACTTCAGCCTCTAGAGTTGTAACTTTACCTTATTCACATTTATATTGCCTTTATAAATATTTTTCAACTTATCCTAGATACCTTTGGTGGTTCCAACTCCCTTTACTCTAAGAAACTTACTTTTAGTAAGTGATGAGAGTAAAAAAAATTATCTCTTCCATCATTCTCAAGATTTCTCTTATCTACAATAATAAGAGGAGTATTATCAATATGAGGAACAAATCCTTCAATAGTAACTTCCAAAACATCATACCCAAGGGACATAAGATATGAAAGCATTCTATCTTCCCAGATATGATATTTCTTTCCATTGAAAACTAGAATCCCCTTAAAGTTCATGAAATTGAAGTTCTCCATTCTCATAGATGGATCTTTCTGAGGGAACCTAGATATAATACCAATTTGTGTTCCCAAGTAGGATCAAGAACACTGAGAGGGGGGTGAATCAATGGTCCTATTTTTATTTTATAAGAAAGTTTCTGAACTCCTTATCAAAAACTTTATTAACCACTAAAACTTGTTAGAGTTGCGATCCACTCAAATATAACTCACAACCTCACCTTTTATATGAAACAAATATAAATATAGTGCAACACAATATATTTACAAGGTTTAGTACAAATTCTTACTCCTTGCCATGTTGTATAGTCCCACAACATGGATTCTTTCACTATTTTCTTTCCGGAATACAAAGGAACAAGCAGTGAATAATTATACAATCCTATTAGAAACTTTCCTACTATAGTTGATAATACCTCCAACTATCCTTTATAGTATCCAATTTCCACAAACAAGAATTTTCAGAAACAAGTAAGTATCCACAGTTACAAGCTTAACTTTTCTTCTTCTTTTCTGATCCATGTCAGAAAGTATTCACTTTCTCTAAAATCAAGCTGAATCAAACCTTACCTGCATACAATCTTCAAGAACTTCAATAATTATCTAAGTAACTTGTTAGTATTGAAACATTCTCTAGATCCTCAATCTGCAAAACTTCCTCATCAGAGTTAGTTCGATTTTACCAGTCCAAAAACCTCAATATGATAGTTCCATTCTATGGTCAATCTAGTTTGATTCTCCCTTTTCCCTTCCTTCTTCAATTTAGTAGGAACTCAATCAGCTTCTCACTTTCTTTTGTCTGATAGAGCTCAATTTGATGGACCTCCCTTCTAATAAACTTTTTCTAATAGATCTGATTCTGTTGGAACTTACTCAAATGGATCATGCTTAGATGATTGTATTGAACATCAATCTAATGATCTTCACCAGCTTCAACCTGAAACACAAAGTTTGTTTGGGTACTCAAAACTTGTTTCACAATTTTCATAGCTTGAGCACTTGAACAGTCTAGAGTCACTTTTACAAATGAACTCATCTCTCCTTTTATAGGAACATCAAAAGTGGTTTAGATGGGGTTCTAAAAACCTTTCTCGCTTAACCAAATTTCCCAAATCTTCAATTCTCCTTAAATCTCATATATTTCTTTAGATAATTTAATTTTGAAGTTCCAAAGGATATAATAATAATTGATAAGGGGGGATTGAATCAGTTGTTCTCTTTTATAAGTTTCAATTCTTTTCAAAACATAACCCCATGCAACCTGTTAAGAATTATATCCTTATCAACTTTTAGTAAATACTCATACATGAAATAGTAGTAAATCAAGTAAATCACACAATATTTACAAGGTTCAGCCTCCGGGTGAGAACCTATATCATTTCCATAACCACTTCTGTGGGTCTATGGAAATCCACTATTAAGAAGAAGTGAATATAAATTATGTCAACCCTCATTAGACACCTTTTATCTCCCGATAAGAATGATTATACTGAATCCCATTAGTTTACAATGTTTTTTTATAAAATCATTGATCCAAACAAAAGAATAAAGTATTTTTTGAAACTACTCCACAATTGCTCAGTCTGAATCCTCAGTCTGATTTGGCTGGATCTAATTTTCTCAATCCGATGATGTTGGGTCTGATTTTCTCAATACAATGATATTGGATTCTAGATAAGATTTTTGAGTATGATAATGTTGGATCCTGGATCCAATTTTTCTATATAATGAATTAATTCTCAATCTACAAAACTCAAACTTCCGCTATAAACCTCAATACAATTCTTCTTAAATTAGATATGAACTTTTACTTCAAATTCTCTAGAGCTCTACCTTTTGCGTGTGTGTGAAAGTTGTGAATGAACAAATGATCTAAGGAAGTATTTATAGGTGACTCAAAAAAAAGGTGGGAAACTTGAAAACATTCCACACGCCCGAAAATCTCAAAATCTCCAAAAAAAATCACATTTAAAACTTCAACTTCAACTTCTTCAAACCCCATTAGATTTCTTTGAGATTTACGCAAAATTGAAATTCAAGTTTAACTTCTTTAATTATTTATATATTTCTCATGTCATTTTGATATGCTTCTTTCTCAACACATTATGATCTATTTCTTTCTCATCTCATTAATATTCGTTTCCTTTCTCAGCTCATTATGATTTGTTTCATCATCATCTTATTATGATATGTTTCTTTCTCATCTCATTAAAATCTCTTTCCTTTCTCATCTCATTACAATCTATTTCTTTATCAGCTCATTACGGTCTATTTTTCTCTCAGCTCATTACAATCTAGTTCTTTCTCAATATGATTTTCCTAGTATGAAAATCCTAGTATGAAAATCTGAGTACGAAAATCTCAGTATTATTTTCCCAGTATGAAAATACCAATATGAAAATATCAATACAAAAATCTGAGTATGAAAATCTAAGTAAAGAAATCTTAGTACGATTTTCCCAGTACAAAAATCCCAGTACAAAAATCTCAGTATGATTTTCCTAGTATGAAAATCTCAATACGAAAACATTCCTTCCTCAGGCTCAGCAACATCTTTTTCTTTCTTAGATTATTTTGATGTAATTCCCATTATGATGGAAATATCATTATAATGGAAATATCATTTTTCAACCCTAAAATTATTTAAAACTCTCCACCATTTCTTTAAAATCTTTTATCATGAAAGTATTCATGATTTGTGATAACTTCTTGATTAGAAAAGCATTGTCTGATTTTGTTTAAAAGTATAAAAACTTTCTAACTCCTGTCTTCACATTATTCTTTCAAAAATCTTCAGTAAATTCATTATTTCTTGGATTAAACAAAGATAGACTTCCAACAAACAAACAAAAAAATCCCCTAATTCTTTTTGAATCCGATGATTTTCAATTATCATACTGATGGACCTCATTACGATGGACTAGGTCTGATTCCTGAAAAACAAAAATATTCTTCAATGAAAAGGTTAGTTGTCAAAAAATAAAAAAAACTTTGTTAAAAACAATTCACAAAGGTTATTAAATCTCCCCCTTTGGATTTGTTGATAACCCTTGTTATCAACTTTTCAAACTCTTAGAATTTTTTCACAACTCAAATTTTTGACTTTTATAAAAAACATAGCATTTCTCAAAAGATAGTGTCTTGACACCACACTACTGGATAAAGTAATATTTTTTAAGGAATTCTATCCCTTGGTGGTAAGAAAATTTTGTGGCCATGTAAAGATAAACTCCCCTCGCTTTTCTTTTCACATTTATTTTCACACTTCCCTTTTCACATTTCTTTTCACACATTCTTTTTCTATCCCCCATTTTTTCTTTATCACTTTATTTTTATCTCCCCTATTATATGATAACCACAGCTTCAGATTCATAAAATAAAGATAAGTAAAAACTTATTATAAAGTACAAAGTTGTTACTTTATATCCCCCTTTGTCAACATAATACAAAGCATGGTGTGGTACTTTTCCCTATGAGGTTTAAGAAGTCATGGGATAAGGCTGAACATAAAGTTGTAACCTCAATTCCACAAACCTTTCTTTTGGTATTGCTTTTGTAAATATATCAGAAATCTGATACATTGTTGAAATGTATTCTAGAAAAACATCTCCAGTAGAAATTTTCTCTTTTATAAAGTGAAAGTTTATATCAATGTGTTTTGATATTGAATATTGGATAGGATTTTTAGAAAGATCAATTGCACTCTGATTATCACAAAGTATCCTCAATGGTTTAGAAACTTTCACTTTCAAGTCATCAAGTTGAACTTTCATCCACAACATTTAAGTACAATCCTGAGTAGCTACAACATATTCTTATTTAGTTGTGATCAAAGTTACTAAACTTTGTTTCTTACTATTTCAACTCACACAACATTCACCCAAGAAAAATTTTCCTCCATAGGTTAATTTTATATCATTACAATCTCTAGCCCAATCGGCATCAGTATAACCATGAAACTCCATCTCACTATTTTTTTGTATCATAACCCATATGAAGTTGTTCATTTGAAATATATAATAATTATCTTTGCTTCAAAAATATTTGATTCTTTTTAATTACTTTGATACCTGGCACACAAAGTCATAACATGAATAATATTAGGACTTGAGTCTGTAAGGTAAATAAGACTTCCTATC
Source organism: Viscum album (assembly GCA_963277665.1). Lineage (NCBI taxonomy): Eukaryota > Viridiplantae > Streptophyta > Magnoliopsida > Santalales > Viscaceae > Viscum > Viscum album. The sequence goes on from OY728147.1 coordinate 223,361,472, forward strand.
AGCTTCTGAAAGTCTTTCTAATTCATAATTGTTATGGATTCATCTTTACTCAACTTTATTCTCACTAAAATAGGAGTTGAAACTTATTTTGATTCTATCATCCCAAACTTCTTTAACAATTCTCTGACATACTTTTCTTAAGATAAGAAAATGTATTTTTATTTTTGTTGAACTTATAAGCCAATGAAGAAAGTTAATTCTCTCAAAATTGAAATTTCAAAATTCTTCTTCATTTCCTAATAAAATTTTTTACAATTATCTTCTCTAACCATAGAAAAAAGTATATCACCCACATAAATAATTACAATTAGAGTTCCTAAGTTAACATCTTTCACATACAAGTTACTATCAATTTTTCCTTTAGCAAATTTCAACATTCTCAAACAATTGTCAAGCTTAGAATACCATGCATGTGGAGATTTTTTTAGCCCATATAAGGATTTATTCAATTTACAAACTTTGTTTTTATCCTCATCACATTGAAATCCACAAGGTTGTTTAATGTAAACTTATTCCTCAATATCACCATTTAAGAAAGCTAACTTTATATCCATTTGATAAACTTTTTAATTTTAATGAGAAACCACTACAAGAAACATTCGAATAGTTTCTAGCCTTTAAATGAGGGAAAAGGTTTCATCAAAATCCACACCTTCCACCTGTGTATATCCTTTACAAACAAGTCTTTCTTTGTTTCTTGAAACTTATTCATAATCATTCAATTTGTTTTTATAAACCCACTTTGTTTCGATAACATTTTTATTTGATAGCCTTGGAACAAGTTATCATGTTTCATTCTTCTCAATCTAATTTAGCTCTTCATTCATAGAATTCACCCATTATTTATGTTTAATAGCCTATGAAACTGATTTTGGTTTAACTTTTGTGATAAGTGAAGTTTGATTTTCTAATATAAACTTCCTTCTGGTTTGAACTGGAACCTTATGATTCTCAATAATGTTTTCAGACTCAACATTTTTTTGTAAGGTATGAAATCTAAAAGTTTCTATCCCAGCTTCACTTTCCTCACCACATGACTCATCTAAATCTTCACAAGGATGTTTTGGATAACATTCAATATTGTTGTAATTCTCCAATGTATCCTCCTCAGAATTCTCAATAACTTTTGTTACAGAACATTGATTTTCAATTACCTTCACATCATATGAGTTCACCAACTTTTATAAACGTTTTTTCCAACATTTTTAACTTATTCTATTTGGTTAATAACCCATAAAAGTTCCTTCCTCATATTTCTCATCAAACTTTTCCAAATCTAGATTTTTTATTTTAAGCAAGCATGGACTCCCAAAAACTTTGAAGTATTTTAATGAAGGTTTTTTGTTATAACACATTTCATAAGAAGTTGTGTTGGTTTATAGTCTCAACAAACATCTATTTTGAACATGTACAGTAGTACTAATAGCTTATATCCAATAAAACTTTGAAAGTTTGTATTTTGATAACATACTTCTTCCCATTTCCATCATGCTTCTATTATTTCTTTATGGTAATCCATTTTTTGTGGTGTATAGGAAGCATTATACTTATGTTTCATACCATGATTTCTCATATAATCTTCAAAACTATTGTTTGTGAATTCGGTACCATTATTTGTTCTCAAATTATTTATGGAAACCCCCATTTCTTTCTCAATAACTTTCCTAGAGAATTTGAACATTTCAATAGCCTCTAACGTGTCCTTCATAAACATGATGTTTCTCATCTGAGTGAAATCATCAATAAAAGTGATAAAATATAAGTCTAATTTTGTTGATTGATGTCTCATTGTCCCACGTAAATCATAATGAATAAGCTCAAGTGGTCTTCTAGATTGAATCCCAACTCTTTTATGACTTTTTTTAATCATCTTTCCTTTATGGAAAGTAATACAAACATCTTCATCACTTCTTTTCAATTCTAAAAAATTCTGGATAGCATCAACTTTAGAAAGTTTATTCATGTTTTTTTTCAAGGTGGCTAAGTCTTCAATGCCATAATTTTTTTTCATCTTCAGCACTCAAGTAACATGAGTTATTAAATTCTTCTATTTGAAATAGATTCTCACTAGTTCTTTCTCCTTTTGTAATGACTTTTACATCTTTAATACTTTTGATGATATAAAAATATTTTCTAAAAAAAACTTATTTTCCATCATCACAAAGTTGACTTACACTGAGTAAGTTATGTTTTATCCCATCAAAAAATAAAACTTCCTTAGACTTCAACTTTTCTGCTTCAATCTCAGCCATTCCAATTCCTTTGATTTTTAAGGAACCATCATTCTCAAAGGTAACTGCTCCCCCATCATGACTTTCAACGTGTTTTAAGATTTTTATATAACCTATCATATGTGAAGAACAACCACTATCAAGCACCATAGTTTGTTCATTTTACTTGCTTTCAAATCTATGTCAACAAAAAAAATTCCTCAACTTTCTTCTTTTCAGCTTCCTTTTCTTTTATATCATAAGGAATTTATTCTGGAAGGAGTGTCATACATATTTTGGCATGATGACTAGCTTGATCACATCTTCCAAAAACTTCTTCCAAACATTCAAATTGGTTCTTTGTTGGAAATTTTCTAACATCTTGAGAATTCGCCTTTTCAAATTTTTGTAAGTTAGGAAAGTTTCTCATTTTACTTTCACTATTTCTTCCACTTTGCTCAAACCTTATTCTGGGTAGAGATAAGTTGTTAAAACAATTATAAGCTCTATGCCCATAGATTTCACAACACCATCAATAACCATAAAATCTTGATTTTATATTGAAATAAGATCTTTCTCTATTGAAACTTTGTTAAGGTTGGTAACTTCTTTCAACTCTAACATACTCAAGACGTAGACCATCTTTTCTTTTGAGTGAGTTTTATACTTTTATGGATTTGATAGGTTTATCACATCCTTTATCCACTTAATATTTCCCAATACTTTTTCTAGAACCTGAAAAGTTAAAAGAATCAGATGAAACATTATTTTTGGTAAGAGAAAATTTCACCTAATTCTCATATTGATCCTTGTCAGCAACTTTATAAGTTTAAACTTTTATTTCCAAAGATTTGATGAAGTTTTCATTCATCTTTCTCAAGGTAATTTTGGACTCAAGAAGTTTTGATTAAAACTTGTTAAATTCTTCTTTCTTATCTTACATATTCTTACTAAGATATTCAATCATATTTCCCTATTCAGTAATTATAAGTTTGTAACTTAAAATCTCCTCAATGTATTCATCCTCCTACTTGATGACATATTTTCTTCCTTCAATGACTTCTTTAAAATATTTATTCATTATTTAAATTTATTTCTTGAGAGGTTTTTTTTCTCAAGACGTGAAAGAAGTTATATTCTGAGTTGATACTCTCTATAAGATTCTTCACCACCTTCTTCATTTTCTAATGAGTTTTTTTATCAACTTTTTCAATGAAGGTTCTGAATTTTTATGAACTTTCATCTTTGGAAGAATTTTCATTAGTTGAGTCTGATTCAAATTTCTTACTCAACATACTTATTTTGTTTCCATTAAACTTTTTCTTATATTTGTTGGATGAATTTTCTTCTTTGTCATTTTTATTCCACTTCTTCCATCGGGTTTTTTCATCAAAATCATCTCGATATTCTCAAAATTTCTTCTTGGGGTAATTCATAACAAAGTGTCTGATTCCACCACACTCAAAACATTTCATAGGAAGTTGTCCTCCATACTTTCCTCTTACTCTTTGATGGTTCTTAGATATAAGAGACATTATTTTTTCATTCAACTCACCATCATATTTATATTAGGATTCTCAAGGATAAACTTCTTTAACATCTTGGATTTTCATCTTTCTCGTAGCTTCAAAAGTCATTTCATCTTTAATATTATTTTTAAACATTAGAGATTTCCTCAACTCATAAGCAATAAGAAAGTTTTTCAATTCATCAAGAGATAAATCATCCTTATCTTCTAAAGAAGAAATTTTAGAATCAAACCTGTACAGAAAGTTTCTCATAAGTTTCTTCACAATTGTAGAATCTTACAGGACATCTCTAAATCCTCTGATGTTGTAAATAATTTCATTTACTCTGTTGAATTATTCATAAATTATTTCTTCATCTCTCATTCTGATATCTTCATACTTACCATGACAGATTTGTATCTTTACTTCCTTGACTTTAGTATTCCCTTTGAAAACACTTTCCATCTTATCCCACGTACTTTTTAAAGTTTAGAGACTCATCACATTCTAATAAACATTCTCTGATAAGGAAATAAGGATTGAATTTCTAGCCTTTCCATAAACTTATATATTTCTCTTATCAAATTATGTTATAGGAGCATCATTCTCAATAGGTGGAAAACCAATAGTAATAGCATCAATAACTTCCAGACCAAGAGATAGGAGATAAGGAATCATCCTATTTTTTCATCCATAATATTTTTTGTCATCAAATGTATGAATTCCTATATTATTGATAGAATTGATATTATCCATGATAAGGATTCAACAAGGTAACCTTCCCTCTAATACTAATTGAAGTTCCAAAATATCTAATAACAACTGAGAAGGGAGGGTTGAATCAATTGTTCACTTTTATAAGTTTCAATTCTTTTCAAAACTTAACCCCTAAAACCTATTAGAATTTATATCCTTATCAACTTTTAGTAAATACTCATACATGAAATAGTAAGAAATCAAGTAAATCCCATAAGATTTACAAGGTTCGGTCTTAGTGTGAGAACCTACATCCTTGCCATATCCACTCCCGTCCACTATTAAGAAGAAGTGAATACAAATTGAGTCAATTCCCATTAGATACCTTCTATCTTTAGATAGAAATTATTACATTGTCTCCCATCAATTTACAATGTTTTATTTTAAAAAAATGAATCCAAACAAAAGAAAAAATACTTCGTTGAAATTGCTCCACAATTGCTCAGTTTGAATCCTCATTCTGATTTGGATGGATCCAATTTTCTCAATTCGATGATGCTAGATCTGGTTTTCTCAATACAATGATGTTGGATTCTGGATTTTATTTTCTAAGTATGATAATTTTGGATCCTGGGTCTGATTTTACCAATACAATGATTCAATAAAATGAATTCATTCTCAATCTACAAAACTCAAACTTCTGTTAGAATTATCAATACAATTCTTCTTAAATTAGATATGAACTTTTACTTAAAATTCTTCAGAGCTTCACCTTATACATGTGTGTAAATGTTGCGAATGAACAAATGATCTAAGGAAGTATTTATAGGCGACTCAGAAAACAAAGGTGGGAAACTTGAAAACATTCCTTGCTTCCTCAAATCTAAAAAACTTTGAAAATATATCGCATTTAAAACTCCAACTTCAACTTCTTCAAACCTACTTATATTTATCTAATATTTACACAAAATTGAAATTTAATTTTGAATTATTCAATTCTTTATATATTTATTAGATCATTTCGATATATTTCTTTCTCAGATCATTATGATCGGTTTCTTTCTCATCTCATTATGATCTGTTTTCTTTCTTAGCTCATAACGATTTGTTTCTTTATCAGCTCATTATGATATGTTTCCTTTCTCAGGTCATTACAATATGTTTCTTCATTGTCTCATTATAATATGTTTCTTTCTTATCTCATTACAATCTATTTCTTTCTCAGTATGATTTTCCTAGTATGAAAATACAAATACAAAAATCTCAATACAAAAATCTAAGTATGAAAATCTCAGTATGATTTTCCGAGTACAAAAAACCCTATATGAAAATATTAGTATGAAAATATGAGTACGAAAATCTGAGTATGAAAATCTCAGTACAATTTTCCCAGTATGAAAATCCCAGTACAAAAATCTCAGTAAAAAAATCTGAGTACGAAAATATCAGTATGATTTTCTCAATATGAAAATCTCAGTATGAAAACATTTCTTCCTCGAGTTCAGCAACATCTTTTTTTTAGCTCATTTTGATGTAATTCCCATTACAATAGAAATCCCATTACAATGGAAATCTCATTTTTCAGACCTGAAATTCTTCAAACCTCTCCACTATTTCTTCAAAATCTTTTATCATGAAATTATTAATGATTTGTGGGAACCTAATGATCAGCAAAGCATCGTCTGATTTTGTTTTAGAAAGTATGAAAACTTTCTAACACCTGACTTTGCATTCTTCTTTTAAAACTCTTTAGCAACTTCATTATTTCTTTGATTACATCAAAGATAGACTTCTAGCAAACAAAAAATTCTACCCCAATTTCTTTTTGAATCTAATGATTTTCAATTGTCGTGTTGATGGACCTCATTACGATGGACTAGGACCGATTCTTGAAAAACAAAAACATTCTTCAATGAAAAGGTTAGTTGTCAACAAATACAAAAATTTTGTTAAAAATATTTCACAACGGTTCTTTAAATTACTTTTCGAATCTTAAAATCACCTTGATTTTAGGATCTCTCTTTGACTTATTCAATGCTTCGGACTTTCTAACAAAACTTCAATCTGATTCTGATTTGTCATTCTAATTTTCCCATTACGATTTGCCTCATCATGATGAAGACTATTATGAAACAATAGTTTCTTCATTATGTTTCTCCACACCAATTGAAAGAAAAAATCTTTTCATTGTGATTCTTCATTTCAATTTTTCATTCTGATTCTTCATTACGATGAAGGAATTTGGTGACTTTGGTTTTTTTGACCCTCATGTAAATCTAGAACTGAAGACTTCTTAACAGACTTTCGTCTAATTCTGATCCCTAGTTCTGATTCCCCAATACAATTTCTTTATTACAATGGAAGCATATGTTCAACAATAGTTTCTTCATTACGTTGTTGTTTACCAAATGTAAGAAGGAAAACATATGTATTATCATTAAAATTCATAGAACCAACTCTCATTAAGATCAAGAAAACCTTCCCAACCTTCAAAAAAAACTGAATACAATTGTCTTGGATACGATTGGCAACACCTCTTTTCTTCCAATCAGATTCTCAATATGATTGTCATCACTTCTTTTTCTTTCCTTCATCAAGCTAGCATCACAAGTTTTACAACTTACATATTATTTGTAAAAAATACAAAACAACAATGCATCATCAGCTTCATATTGGAGCCATTCTGACTCTAAAATAGCTTCCTCGTTATGATCGCCACTTTCATTCCAGACTCAATACGATTTTCAACAGTTTTTGAATTTTTCATCAAAGTCTCATTATGATTCCTAGATCTGTTGACTCATGTCGATGTCTAGATCTGATACTGATGATTCTAAATTTGATCCTCCTGGATCTGATTATCTTCATTATGGTTCTGGATCCAATTTGACAACATTACTCACACCCTTCTTCAATCCGGATTTTCATTACCTTCTCAGCATACTTTCTTTCATCAACATATTGATCTATTGACGATAAATACAACCAAAAATTTACTGGGGTCCAATAGAGATGCATGCATGAAATTATATTTAATACATGTTACTACCTTTAATTGAATGAGTAGTTAAATATTAAGTATATTAACATTAAAATTGTTCAACTCACCTAAAGTTATCATTTATTAATATATTACATGAAATGTAATGTTAGAGTGGAGTTTGCATTCATGAGATGAATGCAATGGCCAGGGAATTTACTCATGCATTATAAACACATAAGTAAATTTAGTAGTAGTCAAAGATTGTCTTTGATGGGCTATATATAACCCACTCCCATATGATGGCATGTGTGTGTGTGTCACACGATGCTTTGTTGAATCTATATTGAACCCAAATATCACTTTAATCTTCCTCCTTTGCATATAGAGGTGCTAGCATACCATGGAGAAAAGGTGAATCTCATCCGAACGTCAGATGATCCAGATTGACCTATGGATACCTATGGAGGTGGGATGCTTTTTTTCCACTCTAGTGATCTTTATCAAACTCATCAGATGAAGATAAAAAGGTTGCAGTGTCTCTTTAGTTTAAGGTGCACACATTTACAGTTTTTCTCCATTTCAATATTTTACACGGTTTTATATTATCTTGCATAGAGATCCTTGGATTTGGGTTTTACATCTAATAAGTGTTATTAGATTTGTACAAAACCTAACATAAACTCGGGGTGAATGTTGCCCCCAGGTGGACACTAGTATTTATAGTTAACCCGAGGTGAACACAACCCTCCAAGGTACATTGGTTATGGTTAACACAGGGTGAACATGGCCCCAGGGGATGCTTGTGATGGTTAAACCTAGGGTGAACATTGTCCTCGGGTGAACATTGGGCTTCCGGGATAGGTATATTATCCCCAGATGCCAGTTTGGACCGGGGATGAGTATATTTCCCCTGGTTGGGAGTAATATGGTCGGAATGGTCATCCCAATGTGCTCAGATACACCATGCCACTGGACGAAGAAGGTATGTACCGTTCTTGGGGTGAACTTGGCCCCTAAATTCGGCATTTGTTTACATTTTCAGTTTTGAGTGTTTTTATTTGACATCTTCGTAATTGCTTTACTCTGAGCACATTTGCATGCACTTTTATTTAGATTGGTTATGTTTAGTGACATTGTTGGTGGTGGTCTACTGAGTTGTATGTTTATGTTTCCAGATTTGAGTGTTCTTATTTGATAGCTTTGTGACTACTTTACTCTGAGTACATCCACATGTAATTTTATTTGGAATGGTTATATTTAAGGACACCATTGGTGGTGGCCTGCTAAGTTGTACTCACACCTTGTTCGGGCAGACATGACACTTGGGTACTCGAACAACCCTCACTTGATGCGGGTTCAGGTTGGGTTGATGCTTGGGGTTTTCATGGTCAGGATGAAGCAGCTCAAATGGGATTGGTATTCGGGATGTGGTGAGGCTCGGGGATGTAGGGGAGCCTTCAATGCTTTTATTTTGGTTTTAGTTTTGTCTTTTCTTTTGTATCTATATATATGTGGGATTTACCCAATGGGCGATTGGTTTGTATGTTTGTATGCTAGCATTTATAGCATGTTCGGTCTTTTATGTTGTTTACTACGCACTGTGATGAATGTTTGTATTGTTGGGTATGTTTTGGTTATTTATATATGATTGCATACTCTAATACAAGGGGTGTGCACTACTATAGATCAGATGAGATTTAGTGTTAGCCTTTATGAGTGCTAGATAAAAGCGTTGATAAAGGGGGTGTCTTTATCATTGATAACTAAAATCGTTGATAAATACCTTATTTATTAGCATTAAAAAAACGTTGATAAAGACCACCTTTATTAGCACTTTTGTTTTAAGACTAATAAAAGTTATATTTCATAAAAAAATATTAAAAATCATATATTTATATATTTGTATATTTGTATATTTATATATTTATATATCTATATATTTATATATCTATATATTTATATATCTATATATTTATTTATGTATGTATTTATGTATTTATGTATTTATGTATTTATGTATTTATGTATTTATGTATTTATGTATTTATGTATTTATGTATTTATGTATTTATGTATTTATGTATTTATGTATTTATGTATTTATGTATTTATGTATTTATGTATTTATGTATTTATCTATTTATCTATTTATGTATTTATCTATTTATGTATTTATCTATTTATGTATTTATCTATTTATGTATTTATATATTTATGTATTTATATATTTATGTATTTATATATTTATATATTTATATATTTATATATTTATATATTTATATATTTATATATTTATCTATTTATGTATTTATCTATTTATCTATTTTTGTATTTTTGTATTTTTGTATTTATGTATTTATGTATTTATGTATTTATGTATTTATGTATTTTTGTATTTATGTATTTATGTATTTATGTATTTATGTATTTATGTATTTATGTATTTATGTATTTACGTATTTATGTATTTATGTATTTATGTATTTATGTATTTATGTATTTATGTATTTATGTATTTATGTATTTATGTATTTATGTATTTATGTATTTATGTATTTATGTATTTATGTAGTTATGTAGTTATGTATTTATGTATTTATGTATTTATGTAGTTATGTAGTTATGTAGTTATGTACTTATGTATTTATGTATTTATCTATTTATCTATTTATCTATTTATCTATTTATCTATTTATCTATTTATGTATTTATGTATTTATCTATTTATCTATTTATCTATTTATCTACTTATCTATTTATCTATTTATGTATTTATATATTTATGTATTTATATATTTATGTATTTATGTATTTGTATATTTATGTATTTGTATATTTATGTATTTGTGTATTTATGTATTTGTATATTTATGTATTTGTATATTTATGTATTTGTATATTTATATATTTGTATATTTATATATATGTATATTTGAATATTTGTATATTTGTATATTTGTATATTTGTATATTTGTATATTTGTATATTTGTATATTTGTATATTTGTATATTTGTATATTTGTATATTTGTATATTTGTATATTTGTATATTTGTATATTTGTATATTTGTATATTTGTATATTTGTATATTTGTATATTTGTATATTTGTATATTTGTATATTTGTATATTTGTATATTTGTATATTTGTATATTTGTATATTTGTATATGTGTATATTTATATATTTGTATATTTATATATATGTATATGTATATATTTGTATATTTATGTATTTGTATATTTATATATTTGTATATATATATATTTGTATATTTATATATTTGTATATTTATATATTTGTATATCTATGTATTTGTATATCTATGTATTTGTATATCTTTGTATTTGTATATTTATGTATTTGTATATTTATGTATTTGTATATTTATGTATTTGTATATATATATATTTGTATATTTATATATTTGTATATTTATATATTTGTATATCTATGTATTTGTATATCTATGTATTTGTATATCTATGTATTTGTATATCTTTGTATTTGTATATTTATGTATTTGTATATTTATGTATTTGTATATTTATGTATTTCTATATTTATATATTTATATATTTATATATTTATATATTTATATATTTATATATTTATATATTTATATATGTATCTATTTATATATTTATGTATTTGTATATTTATGTATTTGTATATTTATGTATTTGTATATTTATGTATTTATATATTTATATATTTATATATTTATATATTTATATATTTATCTATTTGTGTATTTATCTATTTCTATATTTATCTATTTATATATTTATCTATTTATATATTTATCTATTTATCTATTTATCTATTTATATATTAATATATTTATCTATTTATATATTTATCTATTTATCTATTTATCTATTTATATATTTATATATTTATCTGTTTATAAATATAATATATTTTATTATATATGATTTATGTAAGACTAAATATACATTTAGAGTCAATATATAAGATATTTAGTGAAAATGACTTATAAAATAATTAAAAAATAATATTAATTGATAATTTTCTAATTATTATTGAGTAATAATCATTTAATAATAATCGGATGATATAAAAATTCAATAAATTAAGGAACGATCTGAGATTAGTTGAAAACATGACTTAAACTTCAAACGACCATAACTTTTGATTTGGGTGTCTGTTTGGGCTTTACCACATATCAAATCGTAGTCTGTGAAAAAATTCATGATGTATTAATTAAAGAAGCCTCAATCATTGTTTTTTCGAGTTCAAAAAATGCCTCCAAAACTGAGTTTTTATTTAGGATACCCTGATTTTTTAATATTCACAGCTAAAAAAATCAGTTATAGCCATGGTAAAAAATTGTAGCTATAGATGTATAAATCATGGTTATTGGTAATAGTCACAATTCAGCCGGCCGTGGCTCCTATTGGCATGGTAATAGGGTTGTTGTCGTGGTTTAAACCATGGTTATAAACCGTGGTTATAGCCCTATTGTCGCGGTTTCAAACTGTGGTTATAACCCCTGAAATCATGGAAATAGGTAAAAAACCATGGCTATAAGTCTTCTTGCACATTTTCCATGGGAAAATATTTTTCCCATGGTTGTGCGGGAAACTTATAGCCACAGTCTTCTTAAATTGTGGCTATAGCCACAGACCTATAGTCATGGTTTTCAAAAACTGTGGTTACCTAGACCAAAAAACCTATAGCCATGATTTTCTTAAATTGCGGTTGTAGATTGTACCCATAGCCAAAATTTTATCTGAAATGTGGCTACAGTCTGGGCCCAAAAACCTATAACCATGGTTTTGGAAAATCGTGGCTATAGGCTTGTTTTCTAGTAGTGATTCAATGGGATTTCACCTTCGTTTAAGAGGGTCTCCTTGTCCATTTTAAGTGGATACTGGATTTATTCTCAAGGCTTACGTTCATATAGATATCATGGTTTTGAAATTTTATCGTTTTTCATATTATAGTTTTTTTTATAATTAAATATATGCATATTTCACTGCCACAAAATGAGGTTTATGCAGCGCCACCCTTTAACAGCGCTGATAAAGGGGGTACCTTTATCAGCGTTTTTTTAGAGCTGATAAAGGTACCCCTTTTATCAGTGTTTTTTTAGCGTTGTTAAAGGGAGGTCCTAAATCAGCGCTTTTTTATCAGCGCTGATAAATGGGTTCTTTATCAGCATTCTTTTTACTAGCGCTGTTAAAGGGTGTACTTCAAAAAAAAACATTAAAAATAATATATAATATATTAATATATAAATAAATAAATATATTGATATTGATACAAATATAATATATATTTTTTAAAATATGCTTTAGATAAGTATAAATAGACGTTTACATTTAATGTATAAGAAATTTAGTGAAAATGGCTTTAAAATATTTTAAAAAATATTATTAATTAATAATTTGCTAATTTTCATTGACTAATAATCATTTAATAACAATTTGAAGACGCAAAAAATCAAAAAAATAATAAAAGATCTAAAATAAGTTGAAAACGTAGCTCAAACTCCAAACGGGCATAACTTTTGATCCGGGTATCCGTTTGAGCTCTACACCATATCAAATCGAAGCTCACAACAAGCTCTACGCACTGACGACGTAAGAGAACCTTCTGTCGCATTTTTTGAGGCAAAAAAGGCCCAAAAAACCTCCAAAACTGAGTTTTTAGTCGGGATACCCAAATTTTTTAACATTCGATGGAGTTTCAGCCTCGTTTCAAGGGGTTTTTTTTTTCCTTTTTAAGTGGGAACTGAATTTATTCCAAGAAATTACATTCATGTTGATATTATGGTTTTGAAATTTTATCATTTTTCACAATGTAATGTTATTTATAATCAAATATATAACAATATATACATATTTTTTATATATTCACACATAAAAATTTAATTTTATAAATAAATAATTAAATATATTTACCAACAAAGTATATTTCTCAATATATAAGCCTTATAATATCCATTCTATTTAAAATACAAATATATGTATATTTATATACCTATGTGATGTGCGCGTGTGTGTAGTAATGCGAAACGGGTGGGCTGGGGTGGGCTAAGCCCGCGTGGGTTTGAGCCCACGCGGGTTTGTCCACAAAAGCCCGCATATAATGCGAACAAAAAAATCCAAGCCCGCCCCGCACCGCATAAGCCCGCAGGTTGCCTGCGAGCTACCCGCATTTAAAAAAAAAATATTATTTATAGTCATTTAAATATTGTATTTTTTTTCTCATTCTTAATTTTAGTTGTTGGGAGAAGTATGAATTTACAATAGCTAGAGTTTTAAGAGATGTAATGAAACATTTTTATATGGGTTAATGATGTCATGTGCCGACACCGATGTGGCGATGAACTGTTGCAATGCAAAGCAGGTGAGTGATCAATGAGGGGTGAAAAATGATGATGTTGATTGTGTGGCGATGTGAATGACTAGACCTATGAATGAACGACGACACTTCAAGCAATGACTGGTTTCAGTGGAGGCTGTTAGGATCTCATGAGGTCCTTTCATATTTTCTTAATAACAAAATAAAATTAAGTAATAACAAAATTAAATCGGTCCAAAAAATATTGACCTATTTAAAATTCACATGTAAATGAATGGTGAATCTGTACGACCATTGCGGTGAGAAATCATGCCATGGTTTAATTATGTTTTTTTTTAACTAAAATGCCAAAGAAGCATATATTTTACAAAAAAAAAATTAAATTAGGCTTGCGGGTCAGCCCACACCCACGCGGGCTCAACCTGCTTTGGCCCGCACCCGCGCGGGCTCAACTCACAATGGCCCACGCTCTTTGCGGTCAAAATTTTTAGGCCCGCGCCGCCCCATATCCGCCCCATACCCGCAAAGCCCGCGAGCAGTGGGTCCGTTTTGCATCACCATGTGTGTGTGTGTTAATGTGTGTCTGTATTAACGAACTGATATGTATTATTTATATATTCTAACGTATGAATATATAATATATGCAAATATATAAAATTATGTATAATTATACTTACAGATACACACACATATATATAAAATATATACAAGTGTATGTATGTTGTATGCATGTTGTATGTATGTTGTGTGCATGTTGTGTGCATGTTGTGTGCATGTTGTGTGCATGTTGTGTGCATGTTGTGTGTATGTTGTGTGTATGTTGTATATATGTATGTATTTATTTATTTACACAAAAAAATATATTTTATAAATGTATTTAAAACTAATCTTATAAATATATATTAATATACGAATAAATATACAGATAAAAAATACAACTAAATATATATATAAATAAATAGATATAAATATATATTAATATACGAATATATGTGTATATATATATATATATATTAATATACTAAATATACATATATATACATAATAATATAAATCTATATTAATATACAAATAAATATAAGTAAATATATATATATATATATATATATATATATATATAAACAAATAGATATACCATTGAATGGAGAACAAAGCAACATGAGGAAGTGGTAAATGGTCTAGGCGCGCAGGGGAGAGGTCTCGAGTTCGAATCCTGTGAGAGACAGAGGCGCGCGGGCGGGTGCAGGGGGGGCGAGTGCGCGGGCCAATGTGGGGTGGGGGGTTAGCGATGTTAAAGGGGGGTGGCGGGGGCGCAGATGGTTGCAAGTGGGGGCTAGCGCTATTAAAGGGGGTGAAGTGATATTAAGAAGGTGACTTAGATTCAAAGTTTTTTTTTTGTTTTTTTTTATTTTTACCAATGCTTTTTTTTAGCGTCGATAAAAAATCTCTTTTACCAGCACTGATAAAAGAGTCATTTATCAGCATTTTTTAAGCGCTGATAAAAGGGACCCCCTTTAACTTCGCTGAGATTAACATCATCTGTTTAGCGCTGTAAATGCCTTTTTTTAGCGCTTTTAGGACCCCTTTTATCAGCGCTGATAAAAGGGGTCTTTATCTTCGGTTTAACAGTTTTATCAGCGTTTTTTAGCGCTGATAAAAGATGTCTTTATCAGCGTTTTTTTGAGCGGTGATAAAAGGGACCCTCTTTAGCATCAATAAAAGACCTCGTTTACCAGCCCTAAAAAAAAGCACTGATAAAAGGGTCATTTATCAGCATTTTTTTGAGTGCTGATAAAAGGGACCC
Source organism: Viscum album (assembly GCA_963277665.1). Classification (NCBI taxonomy): domain Eukaryota; kingdom Viridiplantae; phylum Streptophyta; class Magnoliopsida; order Santalales; family Viscaceae; genus Viscum; species Viscum album. The sequence continues at coordinate 223,377,007 of OY728147.1, forward strand.
CCTTTAACTTCGCTGAGATTAACATCGCTTGTTTAGCACTATAAATGCCTATTTTTGCGCTTTTAGGACCCCTTTTATCAGCGCTGATGAAAGGGGTCTTTATCTTCGGTTTAACAGTTTTATCAGCGTTTTTTTAGCGCTGATAAAAGAGGTCTTTATCAGCGCTTTTTTGAGCGGTGATAAAAGGGACCCTCTTTAGCGTCGATAAAAGACCTCTTTTACCAGCCCTAAAAAAAAGCACTGATAAAAGGGTCATTTATCCGCATTTTTTTGAGCGTTGATAAAAGGGACCCCCTTTAACTTCGTTTAGATTAACATCGTTTATTTAGCGCTGTAAATGCCCTTCTTTTAGCGCTTTTAAGACCCCTTTTATCAGCGCTGATAAAATAAGTCTTTATCTTCGGTTTAACAGTTTTATCAGTGTTTTTTTAGCGTTGATAAAAGTAGTCTTTATCAGCGCTTTTTTGAGCGGTGATAAAAAGGACCCTCTTTATCGATGCAGAGATTAACAATGTTTTTTTAGCGTTGTAAATGCCATTTTCCAGCATTGTTAAGAAGGTGGCTCCGATTCAATTTTTTTTTAATTTTTTTTTATCAGTGCTTTTTTAGCGCTGATAAAAGACCGCTTTTATCGGCATTAAAAAAAACGATGATAAAAGGGTCATTTATCATCGTTTTTTTGAGCGCTGATAAAAAGGGACCCCCTTTTAACTTCGCTAAGATTAACAACGCTTTTTAGCGCTGTAAATGGTCTTTTCGAGCACTTTTAAGACCTTTTTTATCAACGTTTTTTTAGCGCTGATAAAAGGGGTATCTGTCTCCGCTTTAACAGTTTTATCAACGCTTTTTTTAGCGCCGATAAAAATGAGCTTTATTAGCACTTTTTTTAGCGATGATAAAAGGGACTCCATTTATCTTCGTTGAGATTAACATCGTTTTTTAGCGTTGTAAATGCTCTTTTCTAACGCTTTTAAATGTCATGTTTGTAGTAGTGTTTGTTTATATTTACATATAATAAATCAATTGTACAAATAAATATTTAAACATATTTACCTAAAAATGTATTTTTAAATATATAAACCATATGGAAATGAATATTTATTAATCATTTTATTTAAAATAAAAAATTATTCATTCTATTTACCTTATAAAAATGCATTAATATGTATATATATCTATACAAGTAATGTTTATATATAAATATTTGTGTGCCAACAATCAAATATATATTTATGTGTATGTTATAATATATGTAAATAAATACATATATGTAAATATTTGTACATGTACGTGTGAAATATTTATACATGTATATGTACGCGTGTGTGAATATGTGCATATGTGTGTGTGTCAATATTGTGTAAATACATCATATATAAATGAACTTTTATAAATATATCATTATCATTGAACATAGTATATAAATATATTTACAATAAATATCTATTAATACATTACGAAAAAAATTACATCTAAATATACAATTATATGTAAATATGCATAAATATCTATGTAAGTATATAGAAATATAAATATATATGCAATGTATAAAATTTATATTTGAATATACAATATATAAACATATTTTAAAATTGTATTTAAAATTAATTATATAAATCACATGGAAATAAGTATTATCCATTTTATTTAAAACAACGTCCAATGTTTTTTTACATTATAAAAATATATGAATATATATATACTTGTACAAATGTATATATAATGTTTATATATACATGTGTGTGTCAATAAATAGATATATATTTATATTTATATTGGAATATATGTGAATGAATATTAATATATAATATATTTAAATAATATAAGTACATATATATCACACACACACACATTTTATAAATCTATTTAAAAATAATTATATAAATATATAAATAAAATGTACGTAAATGTATATAAATAAGTAGAAATATAATAAAATATAAAATAAAACAAGCTTGAGACGATGGTAAATGAGTTTGAATTGCACAAGGGAGGTCACGAGATTGAGTTGAGGCGCGTGTGTGGGTGAATAAGTAGTTGGCCAGTGGAAAACACTGACAAAGGGGTGTTGCGAGCGCTGATGAAATGGGGTGTGTGAGAGTGAGAGCGTTGACAAATGGGGTGGGGGTGGGGAGGGCCAATGGTTGAAAAAAATATATATATTTTTCAAAATTTATTAGCGCTAACACACACACACACACTAATAAACGGTGCATTTATCATCGTTCAAACAAAAATGCCGATAAAGGTAGCTTTTACCGGTGTTTTTGTTTTAGCATTGATAAATACACTTTTTATTAGCGTTTTTTTTTGCGCTGATAAATGTGGCTTTTATCATTTATTTTTTTAGTTGTGATAAAGGTTGCGACTTTTAACAACGCTTAACATGTCAGAGTGTTTTTAGCACCGACAAAGTCCATTTCTAGCACTTCTAAAAGTATGGTCCTTGGTAATGATGGTTTCCTTGTGGTATCTCCTCAGACCATCGCTGCTAGTCGACGGTTTTTGACGTTTGGGGAGGTGCGCCTGATGCCATGTAGCATTCTGGTCCGATTATTGTTCTCAGAGATAGTCGGGCTGAGACGTTGCACTTATCTTATGATCATCAATTGTCATCTCCTAAGTTTATTTTTATTGAGCATCCGAGCGCATCCCTCTTATGTCTTCATTCCTCAGGTCATGAAAACGAATATAACTTATGAAGCGTTTATAAACGAGTCTAATGTGATTCAATTACGGAGAAATGTTCACGAGTATCATAAACAAAGCTGCTTATGTAACTGATCCTAAAAAACACTAAACATTTTATTCTTGAGATTATGCAATTATTATGAGATTTAATGTTTAACTTACGAAATTAATGCAAAATAAAGATACGTTTAGTTTGACTTACGATTGGTATCAAAGCCTACACGAAAAGAATGTGTTTTTAGCATCGACCCGAAAGCACGGGTCAAAGGCGTCTCAATGAGAGTAATGATGAAGATTGGAATTTCTTCTTCAAAACAAGATGATAAATCAAACAAAGATAATATGACATAATTAGATAGAAAAAACTAAACAAATGAACCCTAATAGATAAAGATGAGATGAGAAACTAATCAATAAATCTAAACACAAATAAACCATACACATCACAAATTAGATGTGGAGTTTAGGGCTCATTTGGATCGAGAGGAGAAGAAAAGAATTGGGACGATTGCAACAGATATCGTCCGTTTGGTGAGCTCAATCGAAGGGAGAGAAATATGAAGCGTGGAAAAGGGGAGAAACCGATTTCTCCCCCACCTCAGATTTCTCTTGATTACGAATCGTCCCAAAATCGGGATGATTTGAACGGAAATGTTCCGCCTTCTTAAGTTTTTTTTAAATTACCATATTATCCTTTTTTATCTATATAAAGAGTGAGGTTCATGCTTTTTATTTCTACACTCCCGCGCCTCTGAAGCTGAAAGTTTCTCCGTCAGTGGAACAATCCTTTGATATTATTTCAAGTTGCGACACCGTTCCACTTCGTGCTTTTCGTCATAATTTATAAACAATGATAACAATCCGATATAAATAATTTATAAATAATAATAACAATCAGATATAAATAATTTATAAATCACAATAACAATAATAATAATCAGATATAAATAATTTATAAATAATAATAACAATCGGATGTAAATAATTTTGATAATTTGTATATAAATAATAATAACAATCAAATATAAGTAATAAGTTCAACATAATTTATAAATAATAATAACAATTAGATATAAATAATTTCGATAATTTGTATATAAATAATTTTGATTAAAAATAATTATGTGTATATAAATAATCATAAATAATTTATAAATGTTTTTTTATTATAGATAATTTTGATTATAAATAATTATGATTATCTTGAATTAATAATTATTTTGAATTGATATTTTTGATTATCTTGAATTAATAATTTTAAATTAATAAATAATTTAAATAATTTATAAATAGTTTTGATTATCTTTATTTAATTTAAAAAAAAAATTGTATTAATATATGTTCGCAGTTTAATGTTTACCTAATTTTGGTGATATGAAAGATAATGATTGATTGAAAACAAAATTATTGTTTCTTGATTTGTTATAAAAATGATAACAAAAATACATTTTAAAAAAAAGTTATTTGTGTCATTTGACATAAATTGTTGATGTTTCACAGACATGGTGGTAGGTGTGGTGTCTATAGGGATCTAATTTATGATTTTTTTATCTCGGGTAAGTATGTCCTTTAATCCCGTGTGTATGTGTTATTTTTTAACAAAGGTTTTTTGTGTTATTTGAACCAAAACAATTTCTTTTATTTTATTTTAAAAATTGTCACCAAACAAGATGGAAATAAATGACAATCATTTCTTTTATTTTACTAAGTTATTGATCCAAACAATAGGAGAGAAATCAAAATTATTTATTTTATTTTCTTTTATTTTATAGAATATAAAATCATTTATTTTATTTTACTAAAATCTCACCAAAGAGATTCTTAAATCCGAAATCAAAAATTAACCCCACCCAACACAAGAGACGAGAGGTCGATGTGTGGAGATACATGGTCGAACATTTGAAAGAGGCAGGTGCGAAATGATCACAGAGGCGGGAAATGGAGATGATAGACTTCAACGATTGGAGCGAGAGAGTGACAGGGGTCATACACACTCATTGAAGAGGGGCGGCAGAGGTGGATCGACAGGTCGTAAGGTCCGAGATGGTGTTGGAATGTATGGGAGATGGAGAGAGAAACGATGAGAGAAATGGAGGTAGTCGAGTGAAAATGAGAGGAAGGATAAGCGGGAATTAGGAGAAGCATGTGATGACACATGTAAGAGATGTATAAGAACACGAACCTGGGGGGGTGTTTTACTTCCGGGGCATCCGCACATCATTCGAGGTAAATGGAGGAAGAGAAGGCGGCCGCGTACTACGACGAGCTCACTCGGAAAGGCGAAGGCGCTGCGAGGTTTAAGCAAGGCCTCGGCTTTACCTCCTCCAGAGACGCGGCCGGAGATGGCGTACCTGCCAGAGGTTCCGCCGTCCCTTCTCCGTCCTCCTTTCTCGGCAGCTTCGTTAGGGCTTCGAGCCCTACGAAGGTCTCTGTGTTTCAGAAGCAGAAGCAGCTCGAAAATATCCAGGACAAGCTCAAGAAGAAATTTCCTCATGAAGAAAAGCTACACGGAGTTTCGGATAGAGGTGACTCATCGATGCAGCGGGATCGGTGCGAGGGACACAGCCGGAGGCATTCTAGGAGGCGAAGCAGGAGCAGGGATCGTCGCAGGGATCGATCTCTGAGTCGAGATGGGGATAGGGATCGGCGTAGAGGGGGAGAGAGGAGTGACAGGAGGAGTAGGTCGAGGAGCCCGTCTAATGAGGATAGAGGTCTCCAGAGAGGCAGGGGGAGGAGTCCGAGTAGGTTGCTACTCCGGGAACGGCGACTGGATAGGAGCGAAGAAGATGACAGGGGTAAAGCGGGAGCGGCTAAAGCTGGGAAGGGAAGGAACGTCCCCGTTGACTACTCGCGATCGATTGAAGGATATGACAAAATGGTAAGCGTTCTAAATTCAATACGCGGACGTGCTATAATTTCTCTTTAAGTTCTAATTGCCTCTTCTCAGCGGGCCTTGGTGTCCCCACTATCATTGGATGTTTGTTTTACTTCTTGAAATCCGGCGATGCTTGTGTTTTTTGTTTGCAGTCAGCAGCTGAACGAGTCAAAGCCAAGATGAAGCTTCAGCTGTCTGAAACAGGTGTTTCATTGAAGGAGTTTAATTTCTCTGTTCTCCTGCATCTATTTTTTGTCCCGATTCTATGATCAGCTGGGGATATAAAAATAAGAAAATCAAACTATATTTTTAAAAAACGATACTTTACAAAAAACTAATATCGTTTCACCCCACCTAAACCTTCTCATGGAGCTGAGGCTATCTTATGGAGCTTCTTGCATTGCTTGATGCGATAAACATAAGGATGATCTCCTACTTATAGGCTAAAACTAGGGGTAACATATTTAGCCTTAAAACAGTAAAACACATGGATAATGCGCTGTATCTAACTACAATTTAGGCGGTGAAAAAATCACATTCACATGGTCAGCCTAAAATTCTTCAATTTTCCCTGTATAGGTGCAACAAAAACCCAATTCCTTTGATGTTACTACCTTTGTGAACCTGTATACTAGATTCGGGTTTGTCTCAATTCTAATTAGTCCCAATAGTTTTCTTTTTATCACTTTATGTATCCAATGACATCAAATGTTGACCCCACTAGGTTAAATATCCCGAAAGAGTGGGGGGTGAATTAAAGTATGACAAATTACAACACTCCCCTATTTTTGGATCTTATCTTGTTGTCAAACAAAAATCTTCTCTTTGCTTTCCGTAGTAATGAAACGAAAATGAAAACATGTACAACATACGACAATTTTACTTGGTTCACCCTCACTGGGCTACATTCAAGATGCATAGAACAACAATGTGCTGATCTATCAAAATTCATCACAATGCACTGTTGTTACAAGGTTTGGAGCAGATTCACTACCCCCTAGTTTACAACATTCACACTTGAGAATTTAATGTTCTCTTTGCTGAAGTGTGGACACTGTTTCTTCAGAAGATTCTTCCGCTGTTTTGAGTCAGTTCAGATTAGGTTCACACATATGTGAGTGTGTCATGAAGCTCTATTTTCATCTGAGAGATGAAATCCCCTTCTCACGTAAGATTTGATTCATGGAAAATTTCTTTGTGAAATATTCTTCTCCTTACGCGGTTCATTGTTCACCGTGTGTTGCTGCTGCATGATTCCTACCGCGTAATGTCCACCGTGTGATGCTCACCGCGTAATGCCTTAAGCGATCTGCCTCACGTACTTCTCTCGCGAACTCCCTTACGCGGTTGCTGTTCACCGTGTAATGCCTTAAGCAAATTTGATTCCGCGTACTCCCTTTCGCGGTTGCCGTGCTTCGCGAAACCATTTCCGACTTAACGAAAATTCCAGTATAATAATTCTCTTCGTAATTTGTTCGTGATGCCGCTAAAGTGATTAACAGGTCCTTATATAGGCAAGGGCCCCGAAAAAGCCGTTAATCACAAATTACTGTTCACTCCATTGAAAAACCCATCCGTGTAAAGCCTTCCGCCTTTTGACCGTGAACGAGGGCCTCCTCACACGGTCGCGTGATACTCTTTTGCGGTCCGCGTGAATCTTATGTGGTTGACCAAAACGTTGTCACTCCTCTGCGAACGACGACCTCCTCATGCGGTCGCGTGATCCTCTTTTGCGGTTTGTGTGAATCTTACACGGTCGCGAACTCCTCATACGGTTCGCATGAATCTTACGCGGTCCACACAATCCTTACGTGAAAATCACAATTTGCCCCGAATTTTCATGTCCTAAAATTTGATAGACATTGAAAAACATCTCCACCATTAAAACCTTCTTTTGGGCAACCACTGGACCGTTGTCAACTGACATTTATCTACAAACACAACAACCCAAAATCTTCGAAGTGTCACTGAGAGAGATTTTTGCCCAACAATTTCCCTTTTGGGTTTGTTTACAACACTTCAACCCTTGAAACCACTTAACTTTTCTGTTATCAGCTTGTTGACAAATCTCACACTCTTTCTTCCTCAACCACCATTCTCACAAGGTGGCTCCATAAAGCAATTAAGGACTTACTCAATGCGTACTCTAAGCTCACACGAGACAAACTCGGCATGAGAAACAAGGGTAGTATGCAAAGTTCATCAACGAATCACTTCGTTCTCGAAATCACCTGTTGAACCTTTGTTGATATCAAATGATGAATCGATACCACTTGTTGCAAATTGTTACACTGATTGTAGCTCTCGAGAAGACTACTTCTTCAACCATGCATCGTAAACTGCTTGCATCACGAATTCCTTTCGTGAGTTATCTTCATTAAATGAACTTCTTCAGCATCATCAGATTTAAACCCCCTGTTTCTCTGCTTCCCGTATCAGCTTCTCATTCTTTCATGATCAAGACCTCCTCCCATTTGTCAACGAACCCAAAAGGGTCACTTATTTGATGTCTGTAACAAGGTAAAAAACACATATCAACACATAGACACACCGTAACTCGGGGAGAGAGGGTTCCTCATCCACACTGTTCAAGTGTGGGGGTTCGACTGGACTTCGAGAGCCATTCGATGCCTTTCAAATGCTTCCTTGGGTAAAACTTTTGTCATAATATTTGCAACCTTAAGTTCTGTAGACACATACTCGAGCTTTACTAACCCACGCTCTACCTTCTCCTTTATAAAACGATACTTAATTTCAATATGCTTCGTTTTCGAGTGATGGACCAGATTTTTGCTAAGATTTATAGCACTTGAATTATTGCAATGGATTTCTATTGGAAACTTCATTTCAAATCTCATATCTTTAAGCTGTTGTTTCATCCACAATAATTGCCTGCAAGTTTGAGTGGCACCCTCTGCGGTGCTCAAGCAGAGGCAACTTGTCACAACCTAAAAGAGTATTATAAAAGGGGATGCAACAAGGGAGCAAGGCAAGCCATAACTGGCACAACTGAGAAGAATATTCTGGAAAGGAGGGGCCACTGTCACGAACCGACTCAGATGATCTGTTATACAAGGCTTCGAACCAATTTGCAACAAGACCCCAACAACGTTCTTGATCCCAACGGGTTTACGACAATCACCCGGGCATCAGAAGAATCTTTGAAAACGATTACTCCCAACCAGATGGGACAACCAACGTGGCATATAGAAGGAAAAAATGAACATAAGAATATGCCATAAAACAAGTCACACAGCGGTAACGATACAACAAAGGCAAAGCCGACCATAAGCCAAGTACATGATCCAAGAACAAAACCCAAAGCTTCTTTGATCATCATAAATACCATTTTAAAGGGCTATTCGGGCAATTTGACATGCAAGCAACTTGAAATTGGATTCACGCCATTCTTTGAAAAATAGGAAAAACCCTTTGCTATCCATGAAATCCACAATTAAATCCATTTTTCTTTTTAGCAAAGCAATAAACATATTTTATACTATTAAATAATTTAAAACAAGAATTTAACACCCAAACAATCAATAGTTTTATGACTAGAAGTCAGGACATGGGGCAAACCTACCTAGACCAAGAGCAGACAAACAAACTGTCGAGAACGGAGAGCGGAGGACCCCAATGGAAGATCACACGCCCTAGAAATCAAAGCCGCAATGACAATCATAAGCCAAAACCACCTAGGGTTCGGCCTAGCGGTTGCGCAGTGAGGGAAAGGGGAGAAAACAAGAGAAAAGAGAGAAGAGAGGCAGGAGGAAACCCTACCTTGGAGTTCTGATCCGGAATCGCGATGAAACAACATTGAATCGCCAAAGTGGAAGGAGATTCGAAGGAGGGAGGCGCTTACAAGAGGGGCTGCTCGGTTGGGTGTTGTGCGACACCAATAAGGAAGAAGGGGAGGCTAAAATCGGAAGGAGTGCCCTGGTCTGTGCGTGTCACACAAAAGCGTGTCACACAAAAGAGGAGAGGAAGCCGCGTCAAAGGGAGAGGCGCGCGTGAGGCAATCCTTGGCCGTGCGACGCGCAATATATAGGAGGGGTAAGGAGGAGGAGAACATGATTTTGGGTTCTCTTCTTCTCCTCATATAATTATAATACTATTATAATTAATATCATTTATTATTATTATTATTAATACAATTTATTATCATTTATTATTATTATCATAATACTATTGTTAATGATGCCATCAATATCATTAATTATCAAGCTAGAATATCCAAAAATAAAGAGGACCCAAAATTATAAAACCCACAAATAAATAAATTAAATAAAAGAGGGAGGTCGGGATGTGACGGTACAACCTAACAAACTGGGGGTGGCACGTGGGAAACTAAAGGGGGTATAAGCTATTATAAAGGGTGGCTGGGGGGCTGGAGTGAGGGATAAAAATTATTCTGTTTAGAGCAGTTCGACCGTGAGGTTTGGGCGAGAGTGCCTGGGGGACTCTCAAACGACTCTCGTTTCCCATCTTCTCTCTTCTCCACCATTCTTCTCCTTTTTTCTCCTCCGCCTGTATTCCTATTCTCACACAACTTCCTTATTTTTATACAAAAGAGTCACACGATTTATTTTTATACAAAAGAGTCGGTTCCTGGTGATCTGTTGGTGTGCAAGACTTATCATTTGATTTGGCCCGTCGGATTATCTTGTTGAGGGGGAAGAGCACCGCCAAGGTGACGACAACACTATTGAATGTAGTGAACCAACAACTCAGAAAATATCAATGCTATGCTCGCATCGATCCGACTGGAAAGGGAGCGGTTTGAATTTCTGGAAATTATCTCACGACTAGAGCGCCGCCTTGAGAAGATGATACCACAACAGGAGGTGACTTCGTCTCATATGATCGCACTACCAGAGGCGCAACTGCAACGTCTGGCGTGATGCAGTGGCGTAACGTAGGGGATGCCGCAAAACCAGCAAGCCACGCACAACAAGTGCGACTTGGGGGGAGGGATCCGTGCGTGGGATATGCCGAAGTAGGTTTGCCTACTCTGATGTCCAAAATGGAAGAACTCACGCCGTTCCAACAACAGAGGGATCAAGAGCAGCATAGGAGGGAACATGAGTCGAGGGAGCAACCTGAATTTTGGAAACATGTCTCTGGCTTGACCCACCGCATAGAGAAAGATGTCGCTGCAAGGAGAAGAGCGAACGACAAAAACGGTGAAAGGATCGTACACGGACAACTTCGACGCGAACGAGAAGATGCCACTGCAACAAATTTTGTTGATATCAGACGCTTGACGAGTTCTGTCCGGTGGCGCTGCCCAGGGATATACCTAGCATTTTGAGAAGTGTCTTGGAGTTTGTGCCAACCTGAACTGCAGCGGGATGGAAACTCTTCGCTAAAAATAGTTGGGGAAATGCACCGTTGGGCGACAATGATGCGACAAGGAGAGACACTGGTTACGACACCTAGCATGTTGAAGACGCAGGGGTGCAACGTGGTTTTGGCTGATAGTGTGCAGTGTAAGTCAACTATACTTTGCTAGTGTTAAGATGTTGCGCTGCCATCGGTGATCAGGGAGGAATTGACGGAGCAACATAGAGGTGTGATCCAGATGGAGAATTCGCCCACAACCGCGTATGATCAAATACAAGTTGTTCGAGGCGCCGAACTATCTATGTGCGACGGAAGGGATCTAAAGAGCTGGACAATGCAAGCAGTTGTCAACGAAGTCTGTTGGCAAGCTCAGAGTTGCGAGTAGCGAACTGACTCATGGCGAGTTGCGAAGCCGTTAATTGCAGGAGGCGAGTCTGTTGTTCTTGTTGATTGGATTTTTTGCGCTGAACCATATTCCAGCATTCATAGAACTCATAGTGATTTGCGGGTTCTAAGTGCCTAGTTCTACTAAGAAGGATCTGCACAATATAGGACACGGTTTTAGTTTTTTTACTCGGCCATGTCAGCCTAGGGATAATTCCTCTGGGGTTGTTGTGAAGGATGACATAGGCATGGGTACCAAATAAACTGGGTTACCACCGTTATATGGCTTACCCGCAGGGTCAGTGCACAATACGTGTAGTGGATGTAATGATACTTCGTCCATGGCAATGACTTTTCAGTTGGAAGCAACTGCAGTCAACTTGGTCGTTGGAGATACCCTTTTTGACGTCTTACACCAAAATGGGTGTGTGGGCCCGACTGTGGATCCTTCATCTCTTTTGGTGCATCCATCAATACCATCTGAAATTCCTGCCGCGGGCCAAGTACAACTCAGTGCTGGAAACAATCCTTGACATCTGCTTCTTCGGACTCTGATGTTTATGGGCAAGCAACATCAAATCTTGTTGCGGGGAATGACTTGGAGGCTACCATTCAATAACTTCTTGACATGGGTGGGGAAAGTTGGGATATGAATACCGTAGTGAGGGCCCTACATGCTACCTATAACAACCCTGAGAGTGCAGTTGACTATCTATATTTCGGTAATCCTGAGCAAGTTGAAGCTCCACTTGCCGCCTAAGTTCCTACCAATGTCCTGGCTCTAGATTTTTCAAATTAGGCTGCTCAACCTGTTGTTCTTACGAGCAGTCCAAATTCCAACCCACTAGATTTGTTTCCTTAGAGTTTTCTGGACATGGGTTTGAATGAAGTCTCAAACACTTTCGTTTTTTTACGAAATAATCAACAATTTTAAGCCTTTTGTGCAATGGTGGGGAGTAAAGTGAGAAAAGTTGTTTGGAAAGAGGTCTTCACCAACCATAATCAGTTTCACCTCCTCAGTCTTGAGGACAACATTGATTCTCAAGGCGGAGCGAAAGTGACATGGACCGGGACAATTGGTCACAACCTAGAAGAGTATTCTAGAAGGGTAATACAACAAGGGAGCCAGACAAGCCATAACTGGCACAGTTGGAAAGAATATTTTGGAAAGGGGGCCCCACTGTACACCCTCGAAAACTAAGGGAGGCACGTGGGAAACTAAAGGGGGTCTGGAGTTGTTACAAGGGGAAGCTGGGGGCTAGAGTGAGGGATATGAATTGTTCTGTTTGCAGTAGTTCGACTGCAAGGGTTGTGCGGGAGTGCCCGGGGGACTCTGGTGACTCTCATTTTCCATCTTCTCTCTTCTCCTCCATTCTTCTCATTCTTCCTCTGGATCTCGTCTCGGACAATTTACTTTTATACAACGGAGTGGGTCCCTAGTGATCTGTTGGCATGTGAGACTTAGCAAAAATGCCATCTTGTTTTTTGCTTAGCCAAGAAATAAATAATCCGCCAACATATAATGCACCACTTGACGTTGACTTTCTGTCATCTGCTAAACCGGCCTGATCTGCATCTGTTTAACCCAATAACTCTTGCTGGGATTCGTCATTGTACATCAAAGCGAAATCCACCGTACCTTTGATGTACCAAAATATTCTTTTTTATTGCAAGTAAATGACTTTCCTTGGGACTACAATGTTGGGTCGTGCCGCTGTTAAGTATAACAAGCTTCCAATGATCTCCCTAGATTTTGTGACATTAACCGTGTCACCCTCTTCACCCCTTGACAATTTCATCCAGGTAGCAACTGGAGTTGTCATCTTCTTGGAATTTTCTATTCCAAATCTTCTTAGATCCTCCTTAGCATATTTGGATTGCGAAATAAATGTGTCGTGCCTTGCGTCACCTGTAAACCAAAGAAAAACATTTCGAACTCACATTTCATAAATTCTGCAAACTGTTTGCATTGCGCTTCGTTTGATCCATCAAAAGATTATGTCGTCCACATACACCAACACCATTATCATTTGATTACTTTCATTGTTGACATAAAGATTATAATTAACTCCACCATGCTGGAAACCAAGCTTCTTCAAATACTGATCGAGTCGTGAATACCAAACTCCCAGTGCCTACTTCAACCCGTATAACGCCTTCTTCAGCCGACAAACTTTGTTCTTATTTTTCATGGACAAGAAGACCATCCGACTGTTCAATTTACTCTTCCTCTAAAATTCCATTCAGAATTGCAAATTTGACATCTGAAAAACTTAAAACTTTCTTTGCACTGTTATGATTAAGAATAAACAAATAATCTCCCGCCTTGTAACAAGTACAAATGTCTTATCTGTTGGTTCCGGGCGCAGCGAAAGCGTGCGGTGGTGGACTATATATTAAAATTTCTTTTAATTATCGTTGCCCGAAATCATGAGTGGGGATCTTGTACGTCAAATTTATAATTAATTTATTTAGTATCTAAATAAATAGATACCTGGGCTTAGGAACTTTTTTCGTTAATGGATGTTGATCGTTCGAAAAGACCCTTTCAGATTACCTCGTTGCGCTGTGAGGATCCAAGGATAGAATCCCTCTAGTTGTGATCCACACGTGCTCCTATTATATCCGAGCAACGCCACTCGATCTCCGGGTGCTAGTGCGGCGAATCAAATGTCTTGCGTTATTCGTTCTTGATCGCGTGTTCTTCTTTCTTGAGGAAATCTCTCTTGCGTTTCTCGTTCTTGGGAGGGAGATAGAAGAGTGTGTCGAGAGAGAATTCGTTGTGCGCAAAAAAATCTTTATTTCGATTGCATTGATCGATATTTTTGGATACCCTACACAATATTGCTGTCTATTTATAGAGCTTGGGTTTTGGTTAAAATAATTATTTAATTGCATGTCGATCATTAAATAATATAATAACCTTTAGTAAACCCCATGTTATATAATAAAATAACAATAATATTATTTTGTAGCGCGCTCCAACTTGCGCAATAACAAGTATTATTTAACGGGCTTATTAATAAATATTTGTCACCGAACTCAGTCTTGGTCCGTTCGAACTCTTCTAACATTTACTGAATACCCTAATAAAATATTTTATTCTCTTAAATAAATATTTTATTCACAAACCAGTAAATAAATATTTATTAAATATTCAATAAAATAAATAAATATATTTTATTCACAATCCGGTGAATAAATATTTATTTAATTTATGCGATCAATAAAGAATAAATTTATTTATCGGTTTTGAGAATAATATTTATTTCATTAATTAAATTCAAATAGAATTTAATCTAGATCAACGGAAACACTCAGTGTGATCCTCTAGGATTCTTTATCGTTGACATTAGGCGGACTTGCTTGAAGTTTAAGATTACTGTCTAGCAACTGGTTAAGACACCAAGAGAAAGAACTTAATGTCGCAACAACGTCAACTACATACGAATGCTCACTGTGTAAAATAATCCATTTGTCGCCATATCTCATCAAGCAGGTTGCATATCTGTGTCACCAACCTCTATGCTTGATGCGTTTTTCTTTGATTATTTGAAATAAACATCGTTACACCATAGCCATAGAATTTAATGCGACAGTTCTATTCCAATCAAAAGGCCGAGATATCAACTTCTATAAAAATGGAAGAGACAGATCCTCCCTTGACTTATTCATTAATGACATGTCGATCGTGACGCACCCTACTTCCTGCCAACATATTGCATGATGTTTTTAGTCAGTAAATTTAAGTGCGCGAGTCATGAAATGCATAATTTTAAAGTCCAAGGACCATTACACACGTTCGCAGATAGAAATATCTAATGATATCAAAACATGCGGAATTCCTACCGGCGGGTCTGTTCTCATAATCTCCCATCTTGAAGATTGTCAAATGCGAATTTCATGAGAAGAAGCCTCATCCGTTTGCGAGCACTCACAACTGACGATCTATATACTATGTGCCTTATCATAGTACGTTATCCAACCGCAAAACTATATTTAGAAATATCGATATAGCATGTCAAGGTTCTCATCATAGTGGGGAACTGCTATGACTTTATCAATGCAGAAGATACCCTAGGACATTATCACATTAATGTTATGCAGAAGAACAATCAATATATGATAAGACATTTATATTAATATTTACTTATTTGAATATACAAGTAATCTAAAGTATAAAGTAGTTGGTTCTAGGGCACCGACTCAAACAAACTCCCATTGCACTAGAGCCAACTGCTAATCTACAGGTTAGTCCTCTCATGTTAAACATGCTTCTGCTGAGTATGATTCCAGTTGCTAGGCCTACCACGTTTCCGTGGCTAGGGTTGGTTAAGCCACATGTTTGTGCAGCGAATCTGTTTACTGCAACATAACTATCTTGAGAAAATCCCTCAAGTAGTGATTTAACCGAGTATCCACTTCTTGTTCCCATGTCCGAATCCTGACATTTTGACTGAATCCATAGTCCAAATCTATCATAAAATGATAAACCTCTTTTGGTATAACCCAAAATTGGAACAAGATGTTGCTAAATTGCTTCTTAAGCTGTATCAGAAGCCGCTACGTACTCAGATATTGTAGATACGACAACTATTGGGTGTAATAAGTTTTTCTTGCATGTTACTATAGCCTTATCAGTGATACAATCAACTTTAATATCCTCATTGGACATAGGATCAACATCGATGCACCTTAGTGTTTTAATGTTCTTTTGTAGCTATGACTAGCTTTTAACAAATGGTTTTTAACAAACATTTATGGTAGTGTCCTAATAGATTCTTGTCATATCGTAATTGCTATGACATTCATTAGACAATATAGTTGGCATATGGTTAGTTATTGGATTTCTATTTGCAAAATATGTTTTTGGATGGTATAATGGAAGATTTGCAATGTATATGACTCATCCTTATCTACATCGATTCCCTTGATATGAGAGCATCCCTTGCACACCAGTTGTGCTTTGTTTCAAACAACCATGCTGCCTTTATTCAGTTTGTTCCGGAAGACCCATTTGGTCCTGATGACATTATTATCTGTCGACCTCGAAACAATTGATCATGTATGATTCTTTTCGATTCGGTTAAACTCTTCATTCATCGTCTGAACTCAATTCTCATCTTGTGCAACTTTTTCAAAGCATTTTGGCTCTACTGTGATAGAAAAGATGTTTACTGTAGAGATTTCATTTTCCTCGTTTGCATTGGCGATTATGTTTTGTCTATCAATTTATGCTCGTTTCTTCTGCTTCGGTGCAGATACAATTCTAACTTCATCCTTCTTATCATCCGAGTCTTCTTTTGAATCTATTTCAGTGTCATTCACTCCTCTAAGCTGCTCATTCCTTTATCACTATCCTCCTGATACTGTTCACCGATTTGCTGAAGGTTCTGCCCATTCTCCACCACAACATCATTATTGCTCTCCGCAACCTTTTCTAGCCGCTTATTTAAGCATTTATATGCTTTGCTTTTTCTTGAGTAGCCAAGAAATATCCCTTAATCTCCACGAGATTCAAACTCTTCGTGATTTTTCTTATTGTGAATGAAACACTTACTTCTGAAGACTCAAAATTACTTCAACGTTGGCTTTTCCATACCACAGTTCGTATGATTTCTTCCCTCCAACGACTTCCAATGATCAACAATGGGGTTTTCTCAATGTTCGCCAGTAGGGAACGTGATCAGCTGCACCACACCATTCAGTGATCGCGTCTCAAACAACGTTTGTTTCCAGTACAGCGTCACATCAACTCACAATGAACAGATTCCAACGTACTGCTCCTCGATCGGGCAACAATTTTCCTTTGCGTAGGTGTCTCCAGTAGTGGAACGCATGCTCTTTTGTGAATTTATTTTCTTCCGTGATCGCCACTGCAGCCTTTTTTTTCCACGATGAAGAATCAGTTTCTTGAGTTCCTTCCGCGGTTGTCCGACAAACTCAACGAAAACACCAATATTGTTAGGTTTCTTGCCCAACAATGGTACGCACATAAGAAATCAAGGAAAACAAACTGAAAACTGTATATGAAACCGTACAGAATCACATAACTGAACACAGAAATACAGGATGGAGAAGTAGAAAGTAGGAGATATAGGAAGTAGCTCCTGGAGAAAGACCGCTTCTCCCAAAGGCAGGTTGAACCTCCCAAGGTTCCAGCTCCCAGCAGCCCTGCAGAAATGCCCAGAATGATTTGTTATCCCCTCCCTCACAGTTGGCCCCCCTCATTTAATAGCCGACCCGCCGACCCGCCGACCCGCCGACCCGCCGACCCGCCGACCCGCCGACCCGCCGACCCGCCGACCCGCCGACCCGCCGACCCGCCGACCCGCCGACCCGCCGACCCGCCGACCCGCGACCCGCGACCCGCGACCCGCGACCCTCGACCCTCGACCCTCGACCCTCGACCCTCGACCCTCGACCCTCGACCCTCGACCCTCGACCCTCGACCCTCGACCCTCGACCCTCGACCCTCGACCCTCGACCCTCGACCCTCGACCCTCGACCCTCGACCCTCGACCCTCGACCCTCGACCCTCGACCCTCGACCCTCGACCCTCGACCCTCGACCCTCGACCCTCGACCCTCGACCCTCGACCCTCGACCCTCGACCCTCGACCCTCGACCCTCGACCCTCGACCCTCGACCCTCGACCCTCGACCCTCGACCCTCGACCCTCGACCCTCGACCCTCGACCCTCGACCCTCGACCCTCGACCCTCGACCCTCGACCCTCGACCCTCGACCCTCGACCCTCGACCCTCGACCCTCGACCCTCGACCCTCGACCCTCGACCCTCGACCCTCGACCCTCGACCACCCCAACCTAACAACTATTAAGAATAAAAATACATCACTGCCCCTTGGTAGTTACATGGCCAACCCGCATTCCTAACACAATGCATCATCAACGTATAGCATGAGAGCAACAAACCAGAGACATTGATCCACTTGTTCGACCCTCGACCCTCGACCCTCGACCCTCGACCCTCGACCCTCGACCCTCGACCCTCGACCCTCGACCCTCGACCCTCGACCCTCGACCCTCGACCCTCGACCCTCGACCCTCGACCCTCGACCCTCGACCCTCGACCCTCGACCCTCGACCCTCGACCCTCGACCCTCGACCCTCGACCCTCGACCCTCGACCCTCGACCCTCGACCCTCGACCCTCGACCCTCGACCCTCGACCCTCGACCCTCGACCCTCGACCCTCGACCCTCGACCCTCGACCCTCGACCCTCGACCCTCGACCCTCGACCCTCGACCCTCGACCCTCGACCCTCGACCCTCGACCCTCGACCCTCGACCCTCGACCCTCGACCCTCGACCCTCGACCCTCGACCCTCGACCCTCGACCCTCGACCCTCGACCCTCGACCCTCGACCCTCGACCCTCGACCCTCGACCCTCGACCCTCGACCCTCGACCCTCAACCCTCAACCCTCAACCCTCAACCCTCAACCCTCAACCCTCAACCCTCAACCACCCCAACCTAACAACTATTAAGAATAAAAATACATCACTGCCCCTTGGTAGTTACATGGCCAACCCGCATTCCTAACACAATGCATCATCAACGTATAGCATGAGAGCAACAAACCAGAGACATTGATCCACTTGTAGCCTTGAATTACAATGGATGATTATTCAAACTTCTTTAACTATTGTCTGGGTGCCGGTTTAAAGTCTTATAAGCTCTAATGTAGTTTTCACATGAGGTTTTACTGTCGTAGAAACCTTAATTTATTCAAGTTGCTTCATGTAGGCTTCTTAGCGTTGTTATCATGAAGAAATGGTGTCTTCATATATATCTTTTTGTTGGAGTCTGTATCCCACATCGGACTTGTGGTCCGATGTGACCTTTATCATTCATTATAAAAGAACGCCTCAGCCTCACTTTGAGGTAAGGAGGCAAGGGGGTTTCTCAACCTACATGGTATCAGAGGTTGGCCCCGCGAACGGGACGCGACAACCGGGATTCCCTCCTCCCAGGCAGCTTCTCAAAGGCGGCCAATCTCTCCCAGTCGGCGTCTGTCCGACAGATCCTGTCGGCCCTGCCTCCTGCGGATTTTCTCCCGCGGCGCCCTGCCGGCTTCTCCAGCAGCCGACTTACATCCATGCCGGCCTCCCGAGCCGCCTCTGCGAAGCTGCTCCCTCTGAGCCGACCTCCTGTGACAGCGCTGCCTCCTCTCCGACGCCTCCTGCGGAATCACCGCATCTCATCGCCGACCCTCCCGTGCGGATTTCTCGGCGCTTTGACGATCGGTCCGATAGTGCGGATTTCTCGACGCTCTGACGACCGACCCGCCGGTGTGGATTTCCCGGCGTTCTGTTGTCCGACCCCGCACTTTTTCGGCGTTTACCCACCATTTTTCAGCGGCATCATATCAACATCGTCAGGGGGAGCAACAATGTTGAAGCTTTATCTTTTATTATGTTTTGTCTTGTTTTTGTCATCAAGCTGGGCCCCTCTAGCTTGAGGGGGAGTGTTAGCGTCTGTTTTGTTTCTTTCTTTTCATTATGTGTCCAAGCTAGGTACACCTAGCTTGAGGGGGAGTGTTGGAGTCTGTATCCCACATCGGACTTGTGGCCCGACGTGACCTTTATCATTCATTATAAAAGAACGCCTCAACCTCACTTTGAGGTAAGGAGGCAAGGGGGTTTCTCAACCTACACTTTTCAAACTCCACGTTCATGCTAGTCGTTAATGTGAATATGACCCACCCATATTGATGCCATCTTTACTACTGGTTGAAAGATACCCATTTCTTTTGAAGAAAACCTTTGCTCGGTAACTAATCTCTGTGCTTGACTTCATTTATGCTATCATTCCTTTCTAGCATGAACACTCGTTTGTTTGTCAATGCTTTCCTTTATTTAAGTAGTTTCATCAAATTGCATGTCCCATTCTTCACTTCATTCTTTCCTTCATTGCATGCAATCGCTTTTTGTTTGTTTGGGTGAGATACAACCTTCTAATAGTTTTTTGGTTCCCCTCTAATCAGTAACATGTACCTCAATTTTAGATATTCTGGTGATAAAATCCTTAATCATGCAATTCTTTGTATTTGAGAATTGATGACTTCAAGAATTACGATCATCTCAAACTGATGTTAGTGCTGAGGCTTTTGGCAGGGGAGGATTGAATCTTTCCCTGCTCTTTTTCTCCCTACTGCTCTTGGTCTTGGTCTTGGTATGTTACTAATGGATCTTCTTGCTTTTCTTTCTTTCCCGTGGCAAGTCATGTTGGTATGGGTGTCAGACATTTTTTTCTCCAAGACATTATGAAATTTTCAAAGCCTTTAACCTTATATTCACTAATCTTGCATCTAGCTTATGTTTAAAAGTCCCTTGAATACGCGTGCAAATGCTAAACATCTAAGAGTAGGGAATTGTAAGATGGAACATACTTTTTGTTGGATGTGTACCAAGATATACATGCATATGATGCATGTACATTGAATGCATATATATGATGCATGTGGTATATGATGCATGTACATTGAATGCATATATATGATGCATGTGGTATATGTACACACACTCACATATGAAATACATATACATAGTAGGTTGATATACAATATGTCACGACCCCCTCCCCACAAAGTGTACCTCTCCTGGCCGACAATGTGAGAAGGGAGATAATGACCCCCGTGTCCCGTCTCCAGTTGGCCCTGGGTTGACGACTAGCACCGAGAGTATAGTAAACACACAGATGAGATACATTACCCTCTAAGAGAACACATGCGAAAGAGAGAGATAAGACATACACCAACCAAGTCCAACTCAGACAACAATATAAATGAAATCCCGAGTACACATATGTAATGTCATGCAAAACAACTACAACTGAAAGGGAAAAACTGCAAGTACCCAAAAGAAAGTAAAAATAACAACCACGAAGCCCAAACAGCTCCTGCAACCCCAAGTTAGTAGAATTCAGCCTGATCTCCAACCTGCTCCAAGTGACCTGAAAAACAGTTTATATATACATAGGGTGAGTATAACACTATACTCAGTAGGATCCTCTCCAGAGACTCTCGTGCAAAAGTAAAGAAAGCATGCTAAAGCACAGTGCACAACACCCCCCAGGGCTCAAAATCCCCGGGGTGTCAGTTTCCCTAACTGACGGGGTGGAGTAGCGTATAGAAACACAAAGTACAAAATATACTATAGCTCACAACCACACTATGGGCATAACCTAGTATTAGACACAACTGCAGCTAACGTCTCTCAGACTCTCGATTGTCACTTCTAAGACTAGGTATCCTATAAGCACACAACCATTTAAAGAGCTTAATTACATTACGTCATTCCCTTTTTATCAGTTGCATTTTACGTTAATTAATTCTTTAAACATTAATTAACCATTAACAATTCCACATTATATTTCACTAGCATCACACCCAAAGTTCACTGTCCCTTTAAAAAAATTGTAACCTCAACATTGCGTCCTCGCAAGCTCCAACCCCATGGGTTAACATCATTTATTCAATCATTTATTAACAACATTATTACATTCCCATATTCTCAGGCATTCTAGAAAAACATTCTAAGCTACTAAACACAAGGGGGCTCAACACGGTGGGTAGATGAACTACTCGTCAAGTCTTTGCCACCTATAGCAAGAGCATAGACCCATCCTCTCTCAGGAAGCTAAACACGGAAAGCACGTGGCGTACCCTGCGCGTCTTCGCCCCTTTTGGAAGGAGGGTAAGCAAAACCAGTTGCCTTGAGCAGTGGGGAAAGTAAAGCAGATAAACAACGAACAAGATCAGCAAGCATCCAAACATTCACATCCAACTCGTTCCATCATCTCCGGTGTCCTCCCCGACACCCACATGCATAAACTGATGCATCTCGCCACTCTAGGCGTCAACTGCTGCCACAACCAATAGGCCTCCCTGCCCTCACATATCACAACAACCTTCTAGGCTCACATCACAACACAAACAGCAGGAAAACAACCATCGTATCAATTGGGCTCTTGACCCTTAAACAAGCAAGAGGGTAACTCAGAAGCCTACAAGGAATCATCTTTTATCAAACAACCAGTTCTTTAATCTATCTTGAATTAACTGATTTTTTATTCGTAGGTTCCAACTTCGGGAAACCTAAACAGTAAGCTATCACAAATAATTAAACATGTTTACTGCACCAATTTGATTAACATCAAATTACAACAAGAACCAGATTCATTTACATGCCTCTTTATCTTTAGCCAAATAATTATCAATTAATTCCGGCTTTATGTTCTTTACCAATTTCCATCAAGAACGAAAAGCTAAACAAAGCAAGCATAGATATCACACTATCTAGCAAAACAAGAGGCAATAACATATGATCGATATCAATTTATTTATCCGGTTCAAATATTTATTATGTCAATTCCATTGTGATCCAGTGGGATAAAACATGCTAACTATACAGTTGCGTATAAAAGAAAAGAGAAGCAATGAATCCCCTACCTCAAACAGTTCTTGATGTTCTTTATACGAGAATGAGCCACACAACGGGTTACGATCTCCCCCCCCGTGACAACTGTATCCACCCGAGGATGCAAAGACACCACCACACCGGTCAAAACCCAAGAAAAGCCCATTAGGAACATGGAGATAACATTCCATAAAAGGGCAAGGAGAAACAGAAGGAGATGAACCCAAAAGAATGACGATAGATCACACCTTATATCGAAGATTGATCGATACTGCTTGGTTGCATCAAAACAGAGGGGAACCAATCCAAGGAGGAAAGTTTGATTGCACAACTCCTACGGGATGGAATGAAAGGTTCGAGCGTCTCACGGCTGAGAACAAGGAGGAATAATTAGGGAGGAAGATATCTCGTCCCTTTAGAAGATTTAACGACGCAACGGTTTAAGATACGTTGGATTTTCCATTAAAAGCGGATCCCATTAAACCACGCGGTTTGACCAAGTAAAAACATCCCGAGCCTTAGGAAAAATTAATATAGGAGTTACGGCCTTTGAATCGGCCTTATAGTCCTTAAAACAAGACTTTAAATGCATTTTACGTTAAAGGAAACGTCAAAGGGGCGAAACTGTAGGAAGCTGGAAACACTGTTCATGAACACGAAATTTGGCAAAGGAAAGAGGCTACCGTTGGAACCCCACCGTTCTGGAAACACTGTTCATGAACTCAAAATTTGGCAAAGGAAATAGAGGCTATCGTTGAACCTCACCGTTCTGGAAACACTGTTCATGAACTCAAAATTTGGCAAAGGAAAGAGGCTACCGTTGGAACCTCACCGTTCTGGAAACACTGTTCATGAACTCGAAATTTGGCAAAGGAAAAAAGCTACCATTGGAACCTCACCATTCTGGAAATACTGTTCATGAACTCAAAATTTGGCAAAGGTAAGAGGCTACCGTTGGAACCTCACTGTTCTGGAAACACTGTCCATGAACTCAAAATTTGACAAAGGAAAGAGGCTACCGTTGGAACCTCACCGTTCTAGAAACACTGTTCATGAACTCAAATTTTGGCAAAGGAAAGAGACCGTTCTGGAAACACTGTTCATGAACTCAAATTTTGGCATAGGAAAGAGGCTACCGTTGGAACCTCACCGTTCTGGAAATACTGTTCATGAACTCAAATTTTGGCAAAGGAAAGAGGCTATCGTTGGAACCTCACCGTTGTACTATTCACATAAGCCTACCGATGACACTGTTCACATAAGGTTACCGTCACATAAGGCTACCGATGACACTGTTCACATAAGGCTACCGTTGGAACTGTTCACAAAATTAGAAATTTGGCAAAGTGTTGGGGATAAGTCACCTTGACCTCCCAAAACACCTCAGACACCAGATTTTCGCAAAGGAATGGACCAGAGAGGTCCGGACCATTAGAAAATATATGTTATTGTGTGTGTATATATATATATATATTTATATAGTGTTGATATATAATCATGCATATGTTGCATGTATTTTTGCGGACAGATTGCATGCAATGCAACCTTCAATTTTCCTGCATGGTAATAACACCCTTTTCACACGATTTCCATATGTATTGATCCATTATGAATGGATTAAAAGCTTTGCATTAAAATCGTTGAAGACATTCATCAACGAGGCACAAATCGTGGGTATTATATGACAATACCCAAGTAATACAAATGTGTTCATTGTTTATGAAGAAGCGTCGTATACCGGCTGTAAAAGGAGAAGAGGTTCTCCTCATTTGTGTGTGGCTTGATCGTGTTTGTTCGAAGCTGTTGGTGATCATCAATTTCATGCAACGTTTTTTATAAACTCCTTGAAGCCTTGTTCATCTATCCGGAGAAGGCGCTAGCACCCTCCGATATAGATCGGGATCCAGCGGCTGGTGTGTTCCCCTCAGAGGCAGTAGGCTTTGACTAACTGCTCCTTGTGATCTGCATCAAGGAAGAAAAGAACCGCCCAACCAACCAATCGGGTACACTATGTTTTTATGCGTTTTTCAAATATCTTGCACATTGCTTTTGTTCGAGGATTGATTCTGCCTGTTTGGGTGTTCTTTTGCTGCCAAAGGATCATATGATGATCCACAAAAACCTAACAGTGGCATCAAAGCTCGTTTCCTTGTCAGATTAACGCGTTGTTTTGAAAAAACGCAAAAGATGCAACGTAATTGGTTCGGTTTTGTTCGATTCTATGTTATAAGATAACATTGATATAAAGGTAACTGGTGTACACTGTTAAACCCTATTTTTATTATTCTAGGTATTTTCGAGTCCCACATCAGAGTACTCCTGTATGTATTCCTCTTTCTCAATCTATAAAAGGCCTCCGCCTCACCTTGAGGTAGGGTAGTTTCCCATTCTACATGGTATCAAAGGGAACCTAATCCCGAACCCTCCCTTTTTTTTTTCTTTCTCCCGACTCTGCCCTAAGTGGCACCCCTTCTCTTGGGTCTGCCCTACGCGGCCACCCCCTCCCTCCTGGGTCTACCATACGCGGCCCCCTCCCATCCTGGCGGCCCCCATCCCGGCTGCTCCCATCCCTCTGGCGGCTCCCTCCCGTCGTGGTTCCCAGCCCGCCTCCCATCGCGGCTCCTCTCGTCCAGGTGCCCTCGTCCAGGCGCCCTCGTCCAGGCGCCCTCGTCCAGGCGCCCTCGTCCAGGCGCCCTCGTCCGACGCTCCTCTTCCCGGCGACGACGCCCTGCGACCCTCCGCGCGACGACCCTCTTCCCAGCGGCTGCGCTCCCTGCACCCCTCTGCGAACCTCTGTCGTGACGAAGGCAGACGTCCCGCCCTTCCCGCCGGTTTCGCTCCGCCCCGACGATTCCCGCGGCCTCTCTTCCCGGCCGCGTCCCGCCCTTCCCAGCGGGTGCACTCCGCCTCGACGGCCTGCTCTCCCGACTCTGTCCAGGCGCAACCCACGCTAGCTTGCCCTCTTGGCTCTGTCCAGGCGCAACCCCGCCGACACTCCCGTCAGCCCTCACCCGACGGAATGACGCCTCCTGATTCGACGCCACCGCCCGGCTAGCCGCCTTTCCCGGCGCTTCCCAGTTCGGACTTCATCCGGCCCCAACCTCTAGTAGCTTCCCGACGACACCCGACTCATGCTCGATGCGTCTCCCAACTCCACGGCCCCGCTGCCCGACGCGCCTCTTGTCGCCCTCCCGCGCTCAGCCCCGCCTCCCGTGGCTGTCCACCCACGCAACCGTAGCACCACGCGCGCGTCTCCTGTCGCCGGCCTGTACACTAGTTCGGTGCTACCCGACCTGCCTCTCTGCGCTCCCAACGGCGCTCCCGACTCGCGGTACCCTCCGTCGGCCTCCCACTTTGGCCGTCGTCGCCCACATTTCCCTTCAGCCAGCACTCGTTACAGAACGACACTCTCGGTAGAAGAAATTGCTTGGATACAATCTTATCGGGCGAGTGTGCCACCGTCCTCTTCTCCAGTTCCCATTGCTTAGACTGACAGCTCTACCGCACATGTATCTCCACAACCCACAGCATGGATGCTAGACTCTGGTGTATCGGAACATCTCACAGGGGACTCTGGTATGTTCACTACCTATCATCCATACACCAGTGCCTCTATAATCACTATTGCAAATGAATCAACAATCCCCATCATCGGATTTGGCACATGCCACTTAACCCCGTCTATTCGCCTGGATTCGGTTGCTGATATTCCTCACAATCCTTTTAATTTTCTCTCAATCAGCAAACTCATCAAAGATTTAAGTTGTGTCGCTATTTTTACTTCTTCTGATGTTGTTTTCCAAGAGCAGACGACGAATTGGGAGCTTGGTCGAGGTCATCTTCAGAATGGGGTGTATATGTTCGATACCCCACCATATCTCGCTTGCTTATCTACCTCGGCCTGTGCTCTTGACCTACATTCCCGTCTTGGTCATCTACTGCCTTTCATCCTTCATAAAATCTACCCCCAATTCAGTTCCCACCTATTATTCCATTGTGAATCCTGCAAGTTTGCTAAACATCATCGGGTAACATATTCTCCTCGACAGGAACCACGTGTAGTGAATCCTTTCGATCTTGTTCATACCGATGTATGGGGTCCTTGCAGGGTTCCGAGCCAGTCCGAGTACAACTATTATATCACCTTTATTGATGATTACTCCCGCATGACATGACTTTACATGCTTCGTGATCGGTCTGAAGTATTTCTTACCTTTCAGACCTTTTACAATGAAATTCATACTCAATTCTCCACCTCCATCAAATGTCTTCGCTCCGACAATGGATGAGAATATTTATCTACTTCCTTTCAGCAGTTTCTCAAGGATCACGACATCATTCATCAGACATCCTGTCCTGATACACCTCAGCAGAATGAAGTTGCGGAGAGAAAACATCGTCATATTCTGGAAACTGCTCGTGCCCTCCTATTCCACATGCAGGTGCCACTCCGCTTTTGAACCGTTGCCATCCTGACTGCAACCTACCTCCTAAACCGACTCCCTTCTTCTATCCTTCAGGGGGAGACTCTTTTTCGGACTCTGTTCTCCTCTCTCCCTCCTCATTCACTTCCACTCCGTGTATTTGGATGTCTCTGTTATGTCCGTGACACTTGTCCCGCCCTCTCCAAACTCTCTTCCAAATCTCTCCGTTGCATCTTTCTCGGATATTCACGCACTCAGCGCGGATACTGGTGCTTCTCTTCAGACCTACGACGTTATATCACCTCTGCTGACGTCTCATTTGTTGAGAGTTCTCCATTCTCACTTCCCTCTCCCCATCCAGATACTGACATCGATGATTGTCTTCCACTCATCATCCATCCTCCTCCGGTGCTGCCTCCTGCTGCTCATTGGTTTGGTACGGTCTACTCCCGTCGCCCATCGACTGTGCCCCCCATCCAGGCCGAGGAGTCCATTGTCCCAGATTCGTCCGATGCTTCTGCCCCGACACTAGACGACTTGCCCATTGCCCCCCAGAAAGGTACTCGCTCTTGCCAGAGTACTCTATTTGTATCTTCATACAGGAGTTTGTCAGCTCTGGAGACTATCAATTTCTCGCACAATTGGTGATGCAAAATCTCACCTGAGATGGCTAGCAGCAATGCGGGATGAGTTGCAGGCTCTAGAAGAAGACCATACTTGGGATCTTGTCCCCCTTCCAGCAGGCAAATAGGCGGTTGACAGCAAATGGATTTACACAGTCAGGCTGAATCCCGATGACACTCTCCATCGACTCAAAGCCCGCCTTGTGGCAAAGGGCTTCGCACAGACTTACGGTATTTGACTATTTTGATACCTTCTCTCCAGTTGCCAAAATGACCTTCATTCGATTATTCATCTCTCTGGCGGCTCATCATCATTGGCCTCCTCATCAATTGGATGTCAAGAATACCTTCCTCCATGGATTTCTTGAGGAAGAGGTTTATCTGCAACATCCCCCTGGATTTTGCGCCTCCGGCACCAAGTCTCAAGTTTGTTGACTCTGCCGCTCTCTTTACGGCCTCAAGCAGTCTCCTCGTGCTTGGTTCGGCCGCTTCAGCACCGTCGTCACTGACTTTGGGCACTCTCGCAGCATGAATGACCACACTGTGTTCTACAGGATGACCTCCGCTGGCTGCATCCTGTTGGTCGTTTATGTGGATGATATCATCATCACCGGCAGCGACTCTGCTGGTATCACCCATCTCAAGGGGCATCTTTACCGGCACTTCCACACTAAGGATCTCGGTCCTCTCACATACTTCCTAGGCATTAAAGTATTCTATTCTTCGGACACTATCTCCCTCTGCCAATGAAAATATGCGTTGGATATTCTGTAGGATGCTGGGCTGACACAGGCCACTGCTGTGGACACTCCTCTGGAGCCTGGGGAACGATTTCTTTATGACTCCTCGGAACCGTATTCACATTCAGAGCGGTACCGTCGAGTGGTGGGCAAACTCAATTATCTCACCATGACTCGTCCCGACATTGCCTGCGCTGTTGGCAAAGTGAGCCAATTTATGGAGCATCCGACCACCTCTCATTGGGATGCTGTCCTCCGCATCGTCAAATACATCAAGCGAGATCCCGCCCGTGGTCTTTGCTACCAGCATGCTCATTTGAATATTGAGACATTTTGTGATGCTGATTATGCTGGTTGCCTTGCTACTCGGAGATCTACTTCTGGGTTTGCCGTATTCTTGGCAGGCAACCTCATCTCCTGGCGCAGCAAGAAACAGACGGTCGTCTCCCGCTCCAGTGCGGAATCCGAGTACCGTGCCATGACCATCGTCACCGCGAAGATCATTTGGCTTCGACATCTCCTCCCGGAGCTTGGCTTTCCTCCGCAGACATCTGCTCACATTTGGTGTGACAATCAAGCAGCCACCAAGATAGCTTCGAATCCTGTCTTCCATGAACGGACGAAACATATTGAGGTGGACTGCCACTTTCTTCGCCACCACCTGGAGCATGATCACGTCAGCTTTAGCCACATCCCGACGGCGGACCAGCTTGCCGACATCTTCACCAAAGGCCTCCCAGGGGCTCGCCTAGCCTCGCTCAGTTCCAAGCTGGGCATCCACAACATCTGTGGCCCAGCTTGAGGGGGAGTGTGCCTGGTCTTTTATGATGTCATCTTTCTTTTTGTGAGACTCGTTGTCCAAGCTGGGCATGTCCAGCTTGAGGGGGAGTGTTAAACCCTATTTTTATTATTCTGGGTATTTTCGAGTCCCACATTGGAATACTCCTGTATGTATTCCTCTTTCTCAATCTATAAAAGAAGGTCTCCGCCTCACCTTGAGGTAGGGCGGTTTCCCATTCTACATACACAAACAGTGACGTAAAGGTAGATGCAAACTAGCTTTTACGCAAGGACTTTGTGTAAAGGTAACCAAGACTACCTTTATGCAGAGTATGAAATGAGTTTTATCTTCATGCAAATGGTTACGTAAAGGTAGGTGCAGACTACCTTTACACACCGACTTTGCGTAAAGGTAACCTAGACTACCTTTATGCAGAGTAAGGACTCTGTGTAAAGGTAACCAAGACTGCCTTTACGCAAAGTATGAAATGAATTTTATCTTCATGCAAAATGGTTACGTAAAGGTAGATTCAGACTACATTTACACCGACTTTGCGTAAAGGTAAAAAACAGTTTTTGAAAAAAATTCAATTTTTTTTAAAATGATTTATAATCTATAAATTGCTTATAAATAATAAGTGTTAGGCATTATAAAATGAGATTTTTCATGCCTATATTAAATATAAAAAAGATCATATTTGCATCACATGTTTTGATAAATAAGTAAATTGTTTATTTATTAAGAAAATTTAATTATGAATTGAATTAGATTATTTATAAATTGTTTACAAATAATGAAAAAGTTATTTTGTAGTGTTTGTAAAATTTATAAAAGATGTTTTATAAATTAATTAACCGTTCAATGTTTATGGTTAATGGATTAAATGTTTTTACAAATATTCCTTTCAATATTAAAGAGTTAATATTAAGAATATATATTTTTCATATTAATATGGTTTATAAAAGGTTATAAATCATATTAAAGAGCATTAAAACCTTTTACCAAATTATATGAGATCTTTGTAACCTTTTAAGTGTTTATTTAAAAACTATAAATATGATTTATAATGAGTTTATAAATCATATAAATAAGGATTAAAAGTGTTTATGTTTGTAATTATGAATTGTTCATAATTAATTATTTTGAAATTGTTCAAATTAAATGGAAGACTTTATTTAAATATATTATTTAGACCATGTAAAACCGTGCTCCTTGCCTCAATGAGTGGTGGAGCCCTTTATTTATAGATTTGGAGGAAAACTAATACATGTAAGGAGAAATCAATGTAAGACTCTAAAATACACGTAAACGGGTCCAACACCCCCCCTCAAGCTAGAACATGTATAACTTGGAATAAGAGTCCCACAAACAAAAAACAAAGAGAAAAGATAGCAGAAAGACCGAACACCCCCCCTCTCAAGCTGGGTATGCCCTACTTGGTGCATAGAGAATCCAGTCGAGCTCCCGGCCAGCCTTTGGTGAAGATGTCGGTAATGTGATGAACAATTGGAATGTAGGTAAATGTTATATTTTTTTTGCTCAAGGTGATGCCGAAGGAAGTGATATCCAATTTCAATATGCTTATGTGTTCATGTAAGAGTTACCTCTCAACCCTGTTGAAAAGGAGGGCTTTATTTCCTTAATAAAAAAGAATTGTTGACCCTAACTTGTTTTTTTTTCAAAAAAAATATAAGACTGGATTAGAAGCAATCTTTGTGGGTGTTTGATTATCACACCAAATATGTGCAGGAGTCTGTGGCGGGAAACCAATTTCATGAAGAAGGTGATGAAGCCAATGAATTTCTATAGTGGCCGTTGTCGTCACACGATATTCAGATTCAACGTTGGATTTGGAGATGATGGTTTGTTTCTTACTTCACCAAGAGATTAAGTTACCAGCTTGAAAAACTGCAAACCCATAAAGATAAACATCAAGTGTAGTTGGCATCACAAAAGGTCACAATGTTCGGATGATCATGATGTGAAAAACTGCAAACCCATAAAGATAAACATCCAGTGTAGTTGGCATCATAAAAGGTCACAATGTTCGGATGATCGTGATTTGAATGCCGAATACCACAAGCAAAGTCTTTTTTAATGTATTTGACAATGCGAAGGACAACGTCCCATTGAGATTTTGTTGGATGTTCTATGAATTTGACTGACCTTGCTGACAACGCAGACAATATTTGGATAAGTCATTGTAAGATAATTGAGTTTCCTCACCGGACGATGATACCTATCTGAATGTGAATACGGGTTAGTGAGATCATGGCGGGATCGTTCCCCTGGTTCAAGAGGAGTGTCTACGGGAGTTGTCTGAGACAAAATCCAGTATCCTGTAAGATATCCAACATATATTTTCATTGTGAAAGAAAATGTCGGTTGGTGAGCGAGTGACTTCAATGCCAAGAAAATATTTCAAAGGATCCAATTTTTTTGTATGAAACCGTTGTTGAAGATAACCTTGAGATGGACAATGCCATGCGAGTTGCTACCAGTAATAATGATATCATTAACGTACACAACCAACAAGATGCAGTTGGAGGACGTTTGCCGGTAAAAAACAGTGCGATCCTTCATACTCTGAGATAGACCAAATATAGTGATGACAATGCAAAATCTGCTAAACCATGCACGGGGAGGCTGCTTGAGTCTATAAAGAGACCGACGAAGCCAACAAACATGAGAAATGACTCTTAAGACAACGAAACCCGGAGGTTGTTGCAAATAAACTTACTCATCAAGAAAACCATGTAGAAGCGCATTCTTGACATCAAGTTGACGAAGATGCCAATGATAAGAAGCTGCAAGAGAGATGAATAATCGAACAAAGACCATTTTAACAACTGGAGTGTTGTCGAAATAATCAACCCCATATGTCTGAGCAAAACTTTTGGCCACAAGGTGTGCTTTAAGGCGATGAAGAGTACCATAACATTTAGATGGACGATATAAATCCATTTAATACCAACAACTTGTTTACCTGTCGGAAGGGTGACCAAATCCCAGGTGTGATTGTCGTCCAACGTCTGTAATTCATTCTACATTGCTTGAAGCCAACTAGGGTGGGATTTAGCCTCGGTAACCGTTCGAGGAACAAATATCGTCTCCAGAGCAGAGAGGCCTTTGTAGGAAGTTGTGTATATAGGATTATTCTGTCAAGAATGAGTACCTTTCCACAATGCAATAGGCAAGTTATCTGTGCTCGGAGCATGAGCGACTAACGAAGTCGGGGAAATGACTTCCTCGGTCAGGTAGGGGGCAATTTTGATGGACGACGTGAGTAAACAGAGCGAAAGCGACAATCATCAGAGCGGGATAACAGAGGCAGGGGTGGGTGAATGGTGTTAGGTAGCCAACCTAACAATAACCTGTACAAGAGAACTATAGTAGAAGGAAGAAGAAAACACTGAATGCTCTATAGAAAACTAGCGGTCTAGGATTACAATTGGAGAGGAAGAGGAAGAAGAAGATGAAGAAGAAACTCTTCCTAAAGGGCCCGTCAAAACCTCCCAAGGTCCGACTCCAACTGCTTCTAGTTTAAGATTTAAGAAATGATTCGCAATCCCTTCTCCTCTTCCCGCTCCCCTATTTATGAGTCTCCCACCAAACACTAACAACCCCCTCCCAAATTTAACTAGCCCCAACAACTAAATGCCAAAATACAATTCCGCCCTTTGATAGTTATTACCACTCCCAAAAGCACACAGAGGAACACGCTTAGACAGCCCCACACACCTAACATTTCCCCCTTCTTTTAAACCACCTTGTCCTTAAGGTGGATCCTGATTGAAACTTCTTTCAAGGCGGACAACACTTCCAATATAATTCCCCTCTGAAACCGATAACAACAAATTCTCCAGACCCAGTTTCACGAACACCTCCACAAAATTTGGGAATACTAGCCGCACAATCTCGTGCAATATGGGCTGTAATAACTTGTCTCTTTCAGCATATAGTTTGGAAAAACTGTGAAGGTTGTTCCCTTGGTGGAGGTTTCGGCGGTGGGCTAAGCATTAGTGGAGCAAAAGAAATCGCCTCCCCCACTAAACTGTCAGCCTCTACGCCCTCAAGGAGTTCATACTACACGAATGTCTGCCTTATGTACAATTCTTGTTTGCCTAAGCAGCGAGCTACCGCAAGTCTATAAGCTGGAATAACAGCTCGGGATAGACTTCATGACTGGAACTAGAAGGAAGCGAAGCATTCCTTGCTTTTCCAAGCCTTGTTAGAGTAGCAAACGGTACTTGCAAACTTAACACCTCTGCTGTCGGAAAGCGCGAAGAACCAAGATTTTCCTCATGAGGCTACCGCGAACTTAAATCATGCTGCACCGTATAATAACCGTGAGTTGGGAACTTCGTCTTCTGGTACGTCCGCCACTCCCACTGCTGCTCGCAGAGAGTAGGAGAAAGGAGGGTAGTTGGACCGCTCATAGATGCTTCTCCCGGACAAATTTTCTTAATATGCTCGGATGATGTTCAATTCTTCAGGCTCAACTGCCGCATGGTGCGTCTGTTCCAGACTTGCTGGACGTTCATACATGTCAATGGGGACTGACGTTGGTTCCTGGCGCACAAATTGCGTCTGAAATTGCTCGATCTACTGCCCTTGCAACTCTCTCTCTCTCTCCTGCCTGATTGATGATCTTTTGCATTCAACTAGTAATTCCTCTTCCTCAACATTTGTATGTGACTCCCGCTCTGGATCAACTTGTTGTATGGAAAATTTCACTATTCGCTTTCGACTATCCGTGCAAAAATTCTCTCAGCTCACATATTGCTCGCCGAAAATTGGTTGCCGCTTCCCAGGGTATGTGTCCTCTCCTCATAGTACGCGCACTCCATCGTCTTTTTTTTTCTCCTTTCAAAGGCTTGCTTTGAATGTCGATTCAGCCCACGCGCACATCTGCGATCACGTCTTTTTAACGTAACACTGGTGGAAGTAGGTGAAGGAGAGAGAAAGATAATTCTGCACATTGAATTCTTTTTCTCTTTTTTTTCACCAGCATTTGTGACTTCTCCAGCCTTTCTACGAACGCTTAGTTGCGTTCGTCGCACTCGACTCAGCAGTCGCCAAGGTGGAGCAACCTCCTTTTAACGACCGACCTGTTTTGTTCGTCCTCTCAGCTCACACGTTCCCCAGTGGAGTCACCAATTTGTTAGGTAACCAACCTAACAATAGCCCGTACAACAGAACTGTTGTAGAAGGAAGAAGAAAACACTGAACGCTGTATAGAAAACTAGCAGTATAGGATTATAGTTGGAGAGAAAGAGGAAGAAGAAAATGAATAAGAAGACGACGAAGAAGAAAAACTCAAGGAAGAAGTTCCCGATGTGAAGAAGATCACTTTCCCTGAAGGGCCCGCCGAAACCTCCCAAAGTCCGGCTCCAGCAGCTTCCAGCTGAAGATTCAAGAAATGATTCGTAATCCCCCCCTCTTCCTGATCCCTTATTTATGAGTCTCCCCACCAAACACTAACAACCCCCTTGCCAAATTTTACCAGCCCCAACCATTGTTGTCAAAGGCGCGCGGCGCAATAAGGCGCAAAGGCCGTTTGGGGATGCGGCGCGAGGCGCGGCGTGAGGCGCAATTAAGGCGCATGCGCACATAATTAATTATATACAGTTTTCAATAATATTTTAAATTTTTAGAAACTTAAATTCAATAAAAAAAAATACAAATTAAAATACATACCGATATTTTTTAAGAGGTGCTGCTGTGAGTGATGTTACAACAATGTTTTTATAATCTGCTATGTTTTGCCATGCAAAAAAAAAAGTCTATTGTGTTTTTTATTATTATATTAAATATTCTATTTAATTGAAATTAGGACTTCCCCTATTTCCATCATTGTGCACCGCGATTTTCGCCTCCTACCTTGATCTCCGCCTTTTCGCCTCCTACCCCGATCTACGCTACAGCGATTTATCTGTCGCGCACTCAAAACCCCTGCCGCCGCCAGAATCATCCGCTTCTCCGCCTGCTAGCGTTGTCGCCTCCCAACAAGGACGATGAGGGTGAGGTGCGCCTTTACAGCGCCTGGCACCTGAGCGCCTCAAGGAATGGCGGGTGAGGCGCGCGCCTTTGGCGCGCCTCAGCGAAGTCGCCTCGCCTTGTCGGCGGCGAGGCGCTCCGGCCTCGCCTCGCCGCGCCCCTTGCCAAGGCGCGCGCCTCAGCGCGCCTTTGACAACAATGGCCCCAACAACTAATTGTCAAAATACAATTTTGCCCTTTGATAGTTATTACTATTCCCAAAAGCACACAGAGGAACACGCCTAGACAACCCCACACACCTAACAAATGGTGAGAGAGAGATAGTCATTGATGGTGGTATCAGGGTGACGAGAGGGTGGAGAGGATGAGAATGGAGAGTTCTCAATAAAAGAGATATCGACAGAGATGATATAACGCCGTAAGTCAGGAGAGAAACAGCGGTACCCGCACTGGGTGTGAGACTAACCTAGAAAGATGCAATGCAAGGGTTTTGGGGAAAATTTGAAGAGACGAGGATGAGCGTCACAAACATAATAGAGACACCCAAACACACAAAGTGAAAGAGGGTGATGAGGGAGAGGGGAACAAAGTCCGAAATGTACTCTTCCCCTGAAAGATAGAAGAAGGAAGACAATTTATAAGATAGGTGGTAGTAAGAATAACATCCCCAAAAACGAAGAGGCACCTGCATGTGAAATAATAAGGCACAAGTAGTTTTCAGAATATGACGATGTTTACGCTCGACCACACCTTTCTGCTGAGGTGTATCATGGTAGGATGTTTGATGGACACCATGATCCTTGAGAAACTGTCGAAGTGAAGAAGATAAATATTCCCGTTCATTATCTAAGCAGAGACATTTAATAAGCGCGGAGAACCGAGTGTGAATTTCATGGTAAAATGTCTTGAAAATATCAAACACCTCAGAACGATCACGAATGAGATAAAACCATGTTATGCAAGAGAAATCATCAATGAAGAATACATAATAACGGTACCCTAACTAACTCGGGACCACACAGGAGACCATACATCGGAATGAACCGAGTTAAAAGGTTTAGATTCACGTGTCACTAAACGAGGAACATAAGACGTGTAATGATGTTTTGCAAACTTACAAGACTCACAATGAAAAGAAAGGTGCATACTGAAATGGGGGTAAACCGGTGGATGACCACAATGAAAATGTAGATCTAGAGCACTAACAGAGATGAACAAGCAAGCAAGAGATGTTGAGGTATCGAACATGTACACCCCATCACGAAGATGACCTCTACTAAACTTTCATGTCGTCGAATGCTCCTCAAAAACAACATCAAATGATGTAAAAACAACATAGTTCAAGTCCTTTGTGAGTTTACTGATGGAGAGGAGACTAAAAGGTCTTCGAGGAACATCTGAAGTTAGGCGAATACAAGGATTCAAGGAGTAAGTGCCAAATCCCGCAATAGGGATAGTGGATCCGTCAACAATAGTAATTGTAGTGGTGCCAGTATACGAACGATAGGTAGTAAGCATACCTGCATCACCGGTGAGATGATTGGAGGCACCAAAATCAAACATCCAAGCAGTCGGGCGACGAGAGACACAAGCGGTAGAGCCACCAATCTGAGCAACAGAGGCCGAAGAGGTGGCAGGTAGCGAAACAACTCGATGAGAGTGTATAAGCTCGATCTCATCCATTGATGGTCCAAGTTGTGATGGATATCAAATGGTGGAGGGGGGAGTCGACCAAAGTTGTCTGAACCTGCCAAGGCGGCTGAGACAAATGTCCATGGAGAACCCAACAATGATCAAGGTGATGGCCATACTTGCCACAGTGGTGACAAAAGTGACGATTGCGGCCCCCACCATGACCACGACCACGATCATGAGTACCCGAAAAACGTCCATCGCCACGACCCAATTGGTGGGGAAAGCACCCGATGTGCTTTTCCAAGGTGATGACAGACCAGTGGAATCTCAAGAGAGGATGGGTTGACCAACATTTTGGTGCCAGTTGTTGCATACTTTAGATCAAGACCATGAAGAAGACTGAAGTGACATAACTGATTCCGCTGAGTCAAAGCAGCCTCTCGTGTTTGAGGAAGGGGCCAAAGCTGAAGTAACTTATCACACAGAGCCTTCCATTTGGTGAAATATGCCTGAAAAGGACGGTGGTGGTGACATATGGTGGAAAGGCATTGAAGAACATTTGACAGCCAAACTAATTTATTGGTTTCGAATACATGAGGGTCAAAGAGTCCCAAAGTAACATAATTTGGTTACACGAATATTTAATAAATATTTATTCACTAGTTTTGTGAATATAATATCCATTTAATAAATTTATAGTCATTCTTCAAGAACCGATAAATATTGAGAAGGATTGACAAATCAAACTTAAAGGTTCGACAAAAAATGTCATATTAAATATTATTTGAAGAAATATTAATCTGTTTTTTAAAATAAACAATATTTATTTTATCCGCGAGTTTAGCGCATGTCAAGTAAATAATAATAATAATAACAATATTTAAACATGGGGCTCGCCGGGGATTAAGAAAATAATGACCCTTTCGCGATTATTATTTTATAATCCTAATACTATTTAAACCCGATGATGACATTTTCAAAACCCTAGCCACATTCTATCGTTGTGCACAACAAATTCTAGAGAGGATTCTCTCAAGCCTTAAAGAGCTCTCCCTTAGAGCGCTCTGAAGAATGCAAAACATTTCTCCACCAGAGCAAATCCTTCTTGCCTTGAAGGATTCAGTTGCGATCAACAACGATCGCCAAAAGCGTTAGATCCATCTGTGCTTGCACCCAGGGGATTCTATGACGACGATCGAACGTGAAGCACGTGTGGATCTCCGCTAGTGAGAATCTACCATTGATTCCTTTGATGCAACGACGGTACGACAAAAGGTTTTCACCCGATCATTAACTATGAAGAAAGAATTCAATGAAGGATAATTCTTTAATTAAATAAATTAATTAAAATTATGTGAAAAGATCTCCTCTTCCTGGTTTCAGTTTCATGTCAATCAATCTTCGTAATAATTTCGTTGGTCACGATGGTTCTTCAACATGTACATCACAAATTATTCGTCAATTACAACAAAAAGCCGAGTTGGCTATGCCCAATAGGCGCTTCCGCTACGCTCATAACCTTCAAATGGTATCAGTGCGGTCACATAATAATTTATAATTATTTTTTATTTGTTGATAGATTATACACAATTGTTAGTTTTTCGTTTCTAGTTTATTTGTTCTTTAATTCGAAGTTTAAATTAACATGTTTTCGACCCGTCGCGCTAGCATCCGGAGATCGAGTGGTGTTGCTCGAGATCATATGAGCACGCGTGGATCACCGCTAGAGGGATTCTATCCTTGGATCCTCACAGCGCAACGAAGGTAATCCGAAAGGATCTTTTCAGACGATCAACATTCACCAACAAAGAAAGTTAATTATAAATTTCAAATATTTAAATAAATTAATTATAAATTTGACGTGCAATATCCTCGCTCTTGGTTTCTGGCAATGATTATTAAAAGAAATTTTAATATATCGCCCACCTACACACGCTTCCGCTGCGCCCAAAACCATCAATTCTATCGTTGTGCGCAACAGATTCTAGAGAAGATTATCCCAAGCCCTAGAGAGTTCTTTCGTAGAACACTCTGTAGAATGCATATCATTTCTCCTCCACCAGAACAAATTCTTCTCGCCTTGAAGGATTCGGTTGCGATCAGCAGCGATCGCTGCAAGCGTTAGATCCATCCACGCTAGTACCCAGTGGATTCTATGATGACGTGTAATGACCCGGACCTCTCCGGTCCATTCCTTTGTGAAAATATGGTGTTAGAGGTGTTCTGGAAGGTCAAGGTGGCTTGGGGTGCATTTGGGTGGACTTTTAAGGAAATCTAAAGGGTAATAGCTTTCGCACGGTTGGCGCACGGTTTGCCTAAACCGTGCGGCCAAACCGTGCAAGGCTGGTCTTGGAGGCAGTGGCTAACGCACGATTAGCGCACGGTTTGTCTAACCGTGCGGACTAACCGTGCGAGGAGTGTTTGGCGAGGCAGAAGCTAACGCACGGTTAGCGCACGGTTTGTTAAACCGTGCGGACTAGCCGTGCTGGCACTTAAAGATAGATCTTAAAATTGTGGATCTAACTCGTTTTGCCTTTAATCACCTCGTTTAAGCCCCTAAGCGGCCATAACTCGGGATTACTCTCTCTTGAAGGTTAGAGAACCTCTCCCAAGCGTTTTGGAGGCGATCCGGAGGCTTCTCTTCGCGAATCAAAGCCGGTTTCTCGAGGTATGTGACCCTTTTGTTTGGTTTCTTAGATCTGCCTAGATCTACTCCTCTTCTCTCGGGATCTTAGATCTACGCCTGTTATGGGTAGGATCTAAGTGTGTGGATGTCGATCATGATGAGCTTTGGTCTCGGTTGTGTTAGGAGAAGAGATCTAGGGAGGATCCTTGGTGAATCGGCCCAGTCTTCTTGGGCGTTCTTCGACCGTTGTGGTTTCCGTCAAAACCGTTGAGGTAGGGGATTCGTGGCTTCTCTAATTGTTTATGTGCAATCGTAGAGTTAGCATGATTTAGCCCTTTGGATCACAATGGAATTGACCTAATTAAATACTTGAACCGGATTAAAAGAATTGGTTTGATCGCATGTTGTTGCTTTGTACCGTGATAACGGTTTGCCTCTTGATTTGCTAGATAGTGTGATATCTATGCCTTGCTTGTTAGCATGGGGTTCTTGATGAAATTGATAAAGAACGTAAAGTCGGAATTAATTGATAATTTATTTGGCTAAAGATAAAGAGACATGTAAACGAATCCGGTTGTTGTTGTTGTGGTTGTTGTTCCAACTTGGTGTTAATCAATTTGAGGCTGAGGATGTGTTTAATTCAGTTGGTTGGTAAACCTGAAATCTGTTGGTGCTTGTTGTTTGAAGGCCGGATGCCTTGTTAAAGGGCCAAGAGCCCGAATTTGATGTGATGTTTGTTTTCCTGCTGTTTGTGTGGTGATGTGACCCTGGGAGGGTGTTGTGATATGTGGGGGCATGGAGGCCTTGTGGTTGTGGCAGCGGATGGCGCCTAGAGTGGCGAGATGCATCGGTTTATGCATGTGGGTGTCGGGGAGGACACCAAGGATGATGGAATGAGATGGATGTGGTTGTTGGATGCTTGTGGATTCTTTGGTTGTTTATCTGCTTTGCTTTTCCCCACTGCTCAAGGCAGCTGGTCTTGCTTACCCTTTTTCCGAAAGGGGCGAAGACACGCGGGGTATGCCACGTGCTTTCCGTGTTTAGCCTCTCCAGGGAGAATGGGTCTACGCTCTTGCTATCGGTGGCACAGACTCGACGGGTAGTACATCTACTCACCGTGTTGAGCCCCTTGTGTTGAGTAGCATAGGTTGCTTTTCTAGAATGCCTGAGAATATGGGAAAGTAATTCTGTAACTAATGTTTGAATAAATGATGTTAACCCATGGGGTTGGAGTTTGATGAAACTTAATGATGAGGTTGAGAACTTTTGAAGGGGCAGTGGATTTTGGCTGTGATGTTAATGGAACTTAATGTGGAATTGTTCTTGGTTAATTAATGTTCGAAGAATTAATTAACGTAAAGTGGAATTGATGAAAAAGGGGATGAAGTAATCTAATGAAGCCCTTTAAATGGTTGTGTGTTTATAGGATACATAGTCTTAGAAATAGCAGCTCGGAGTCCGAGAGACGTTAGCTGCAGTTGAAACTAAGATTAGGTTATGCCCATAGTGTGGTTGTGAGTTATAGTATATTCTGTACTTTTTGTGTTTCTATACGCTACTCCACCCTGTCAGTAAGGGCAACTGACACCCTGGGGATTCTGAGTCCTGGGGGGGTGTTTTTCCCAACATTCCGGTGGGAGGATGAATGGCTGACTACCCCCTTTGACCCCGCTCTCTTCTCTTGGTCGATACTAGTGCCATTAGGCACAGCGGTTAGTTTTCCCCATATATGTGTGTAGAGGGTTGTAATGGCTTGTGGTTATTCACACACATATATTTTGGATATAGTATCCTAAGGACTACTATAGGTGTAACGTGTATAGGCTGTGCTGGCTTGAGGATCCTTACTCGGTGTATGGGCTGTAATGGCTTGTGGTATAATACCCGACGTATGATACACGTTATGCGAGCTGTGGGGGCTCCCGGAAACTACCTGGTTACTTTTGGTTGTGAGGATGGTGTGGTGCTTAGCCCAGGTGTTTGCGGGCAAGCCTTTGGAGAGAGATGCACATGACGTATGTCGTTGGGGCAAAGCTACAAACCAATGGGGAAGTAGTAGCGGGGTACCCTTGATATTTTTTATTATATGATATATTCTTGTATGCGTTACTTGGTGAGAGTAGCCATGGTGTGGTTGGGAACTTAGTATACCTGTTTAGGTGACGAGTTAGTTTCACTTGTTGTTCACTGTGCTTTAGCATGCTTCCTTTACTTTTGCACGAGAGACTTTGGGGAGGATCCTACTGAGTATACTGTTATACTCACCCTATGTATATATATAACTGTTTTTCAGGTCACTTGGAGCAGGTTGGAGATCAAGCTGGTTACTACTAGCGTGTGGTTGTAGGAGCTGTTCGGGCTTGTGGTCGCTGCCGTTTTACTTTCTTTTGGGTATTTGTAGTTTTCCCTTTCAATTGTAGTACTTTTGCATGACATTTCATATATGTGCTTGTGTTTCTTTTAGATTTCAGTTCCGAGTTGGAGTTGGTTGGTGTCTATCTTATCTCTCTCTTCCGCATGTGTTCTTTTAGAGGGTAATGCCTCCCATTTGTGTGTTTATTATACCCTCGGTGCTAGTCGCCAACCCAGGGCCTACTGGAGGCGGGACTCGGGGGTCATTATCTCCTTTTTCACATTGCCGGCCCAGGAGGGGTACACTTTGTGGGGAGGGGGTCGTGACACGACGATTTGAGGTTCGTTAAATACGCGGGATCACTGCTAGAGGGAATCTATCATTGATTCCTCTGACACAACGACAGTACGACAAGTTGTCTTCACCCGATCATCGACTATGGAGAAAGAATTCAATAAAAAGTAATTCTTTAATTAAATAAATTAATTATAAATTATACATGAAAAGATCCTCTCTTCTTGGTTTCAGTTTCATGTCAATTAATCTTCGTAATAATTTCATTGGTCATGGTGATTCTTCGTCATGTACATCACAGATTATTCGTCTATTACGACCAAAAAGTTGAGTTGGCTATGCCCAATATGCGCTTCTGATGCTCCCGAAACCTTTAGCAACTGCAACTCATCTCCTCATCTCATGACGGTTCCTTTCAACATCCATTTGATCCAACATAGACTATATGGAAACTCCTTCCATAGCCATCTCATGTGTGATGCTGAATCTTTCTTGGCTAGGTCATCCTTGTTTTGCAACGTCTAACTCATCTTCTCATCCTAGGATGGTTTCTTTCAACATGCATCTTCAACCTTTGTCTTAGCTAGGATCTCTTCAATGTTTCTGTCAACAAGTCCACCATTCAACATCACATCCATCAATGAAACCAACATGTATGGGCGTGAGTTGTAATAACTGCCAATGGCAGTATTGTCTTTTGCTTTTGTATTAGTTTGATGTGATGGCAGGGTAGTTAGGGGTTATTAATATGGTTGCAGTAGTAGGTTAGTTTGATGTGATGGTAGGGTAGTTTGGGGTTATTAATATGGGCTGCAGTAGTAGAATGAATAAGCTTCTGAAATCCATTCCATGTTGTAAAAGTGAGTGCCTTAGACTCAACTTGAACAATACATTTCGATTACCATATCATGTACAGTGAGTTATACATGATGTATATTTACCATAACAATGTTGATATTTCCGCGTCCACTATTTTAATGGTAATGTCCATATATTATTTGTCGTATCAAAAGGTTATAACAGTTCCGAGGTTATAATGAGAACCTCGAGATACTATGATATTGATCTTAAACATATTTTATGTGGTCTAGATACATTATACTTACTGGACATAGATGATGTCTGA
Source organism: Viscum album (assembly GCA_963277665.1). Classification (NCBI taxonomy): domain Eukaryota; kingdom Viridiplantae; phylum Streptophyta; class Magnoliopsida; order Santalales; family Viscaceae; genus Viscum; species Viscum album. Next base: position 223,420,343 of record OY728147.1, read on the forward strand.
CCGTTAGGTGTTGGGGGCTCATAAGCATTGAAACTTATTCTCATGAAGTTCGTATTTGGTGATCTCGAGTAGATGAGATCATGAAAATTGACCTGCCAATAGGAACATCGCATGTTTCAGGTATCATCGGTAGTTCCTATCTGGGAACACTTGTAATGGTCTCTTGACTTGAGATTATAATCAGTGTATACTATTTGATTACGTACTTTCATGCAAGACGAAAACTATGATATTGATGTCGTAGCGAGATAGCTTGCGTTAGGCGCGTCATTGGTGACATGACATTGATTGAATAATCAAGACAAAATTTTTCGCTTCCGAAAGGAAGTGATATCTCGAGCTTAGTTGATCAGGATGATAGTACCTTCACTAAATCCATGACCATGTTAAAAGAAGGTAAGTATGTCCAGTTAGGTCAACGAACAATAAAACAAGAAAAGATGATGACAAAAAGTGTGCGTCCTGTTTTATAAGATATCGCGAGACAAAGAGATTATATTACACGACGTGTTCATAGGAAAGTTTATTGTTATTATGACTATAACTTATCTCTTTAGGGACATTGATTGGTTGCTAGGCTTCGATCTTGGTTTGTGAATAGTATTCACTGCTATCGAAATAAGGGCCTAGAGGGTCACACATTAAGCGTATTCAAAAGTTTGGGCTATTCTTATGAATTGGAGTTTAAAACATGATGAACTCCACCACAGGGTTCGAGTGATGTCTGTTTAATATTTACGAGAATAACGAGTCAAGTTGATAGATTGCTTTTATCACGTAATATATTTATTATATTACAAGTGATAAAAATATAAATGATATTTATGACTTAGTAAATCAGTCATAAGATGTCGTTTATGCCTTATTTAGTAGGTAAAACATATTCGGGGGGGTGTGAGCCATTTTTGGGTATTTTATACCTCACTATATAAGTGAGAGGAGACTCCCATTTGGGTCACTATTCACTGCACAATTTTGAGAGTTCCTCCCTTCTCTCCCGCATCCTAGAGAGAGAAGCTTCCGGTCTGAGTAATTGATCCACGTTTTGCTTCACGGATTGAAGGATCGATGTAGCGGTGATTGTCGGTTCGTCGAAGACATCGTCGGATCTCTGCGCCAGCACCTGTATTTCAACGATCGGTGCTTCCACAAATTTTCAAAGTGCGTGTGAACGATCTAGAGGGATCCGACTGCGGTTCCTTCGAGCAACGGTTGCCGGCAACGAACGGTTGTCAAACGCGTCGTCAAATTGAATGAGGTAATTTTTCGGTTTAATTTATGTGCTTAAAATTTCACGCGGGATCCTCGACTTTCGTACCGGGCTGCACATTGCCAGAAACGACGTAGTTACGTTGATCGGTGATGAAATTTTACTCCCGACCCATTTACTTTGCGCCCCATTACCTTCACTTCATCATTCATTCCAGTCACAACCCTCGTTTCTTGAATCCCTTTTGATTTTTGAGATGTTCTCAAGGTTCTCTCCATAGGCAGAGATCCATTGCTCCGATTGGATTTCAGAGAGACTTCCACTTGCAACGGATTTGCATTGCTTCTTCGAAATGGATTGAACTCGCTGAACTGTAAAATATGTTTCAACCGCGCTTTGGGTGGCCGGCTTCTTCTCCTTATGATCCACCGAGTTCTTGGCGAGATCCTCGTGTTGCTTTACTTACCGCACCTCAACAATTTTTGCACGTTCTTCATGATTGCTTTGCTTTTTGTGAGATTTGGAGATAGCATTCTTTTTCAACTGCTTGGGTAGTATCGCGAGACAAACATTTACGGTGTGCCCCTTTTGTTTACACCTACCACAAGTCTCCTCGAGTTTGCCAAAGCTGGCTTGCACTTTCACTCCTTTAGGCTGCCATGTAGGTTGGATCTTTGAATTTTCAAATTGCCTCCTAGAGACATCCTCTTTCCCTTTGCTCTTAACGGATGGAATTTTGTACCAGCAGTTCCTCAACTTATGGCCAAAAAAGCCGCACATCATGCAACTGCATTAAGTTTTTGAATCCTCCATGGAACATGTGCTCCAATTATATTTCATCGGTTGCTGTTCTTGATTCTCCTCAGTAGCAGCAACAGCTTTCGTGGCATTTGTTGGCCTCATCCCATCATGGGCGAGTCTCCCCTTAGACTCTTGCCCATTCTCTTTCGGTGAGGTGATTTTCTTCCCACCTCGCTTCTTCTTCGGCTCTCTATAATTGGAATCAGCGGATCTTCTTGAGGATGACTTTTCTTTTTTCATCCCTTCATAACCCATTCACCCTTGGGCGTGTTTTTCTTTGGGGTGTTCAGCTTGAAATTACTCCCATTCTTCTCGACCCATTTAACTTCAGGGCTTTCATTTTTCAAGGCGTTGTTCCTCCCTGAGTCACCTTTCCTCTCAAGACACTTTCCTCCATTTTTAGGCATCAAAAGCTGCTCATAAGAATCCTTTTTGCAATTTGTTTCCTCCTTTTCCTATTAGAGTTCTCTGATGTTTGATTTTGAGCAACCAATGCAAAATTGTCTTTACTCACTTTGGTTTCTCATAAAACTCTTTTTGCAACATGAAAGTGAAAGGTTCATGAGCCTCCAAATGATGATGTGTAAAATCAGAATGCTTACCATCGATCTCCTTTGAATTAAACACATCAGCATCTCCTTGATCCAAATCAAGATTCAATTTCAGAATTGAAATTTTAGCCTGAAGCTTTTCGTTTCCTTGCTTAAGCTTCATAAAATTTTCTGAATGAAGCGCATGAGATTTCAGCTGTCTCCATCAATTTTTTTCATCTTCTTTGCCTCCCTTTTATTTTGATTTCTCTTGCTGCCTGTAACCTCCACCTTTTCATCAGAAGCACCCTCAAACAAGTTTGTGGAAAGCTCATCAAATTTGCACTTCATTTTGAATGAAAGCAAATTGGAAACTCAGCAGAAAGACAAGTCTTCAATGCACAGGATAACTCCAACAAAATATGTATAGAATGATAAACCTCCTGAGAAATCGAACTGCTTTTCTCAACATCACTTGATCAAATTGGTTGACAAGATGGCAGTGATGATCAACTCACAAATAATAGCATATGTCAATAAATAAATGCACCCTTCTAAAAGGATCAATGAAATTCAAATAGATCTGGTACCAAGAGATGTTGCCTCTGACTTTAATGAATATGATCAATAACAGACCAACTCATGATTCACGAGATGTTGCCTCTGACTTTAATGAATATGATCAATAACAGACCAACTCATGATCCACGACAGCGTACCTGAAATCTTTGCTCTGATACCACTCGACCGTCCCACTTGAGAGATGCGCCAACCTCTGGGGGGGGGGGTCGGTGGTTGTTGTTCAACACAAACCTGTCTCCCTTTTTAAATAATGTGCTCTCGTTTCTGGTTAATGCATGGATCTTTATGGATCTTTAAACTATCAAACAATCATTGATGATGAGAGATAGTAAGCGAGAAAGAACAACACATGAACACAATAGATTTTTACTAGGTTCACCAACTCTTTATGAGTGTCCAGTCCTTGGTGATTGGTGGATGTTATCCCACGTCACACGTTCTTGTTCTTTTATCAATGAATAATGTTGGAGTCTGCATGCATCTTATGACAACCCTGCTTTTTATTACAACTTAAACATGATTTATTACATAAAACTTCACTTTATACAACAAAGAATATCGAGAGGTTTAGTGTCTTTGGGGCTTAGGATCATTACATAAAAACTTGAAACATGAAATACAACATCTTTATTGAAAACTTCCTTTACATGACCACTACATTCCCTCGTACTTAGCATTGCATGAGATAACCTGAGGACATGCATAAGAAAATGGTGAGCTATAAAGCCCAGTAAGGGAATACATATGGAATAACATGATGAGTACAATACATGTTAGACAATAGACATATAAATAGAGCATAAGAGAAACATGAACATAAAGGCATGATAAATCATGATAATCATAACATGGAAATGTGGCAACAACACTTAACATGGAATTAGCATGAGCCAAGACTCATTGCACATGGAACATGAGTAAATCCTCATTGCACATGAAGCACGAGTAAACCCTCGTTGCACTTGAATTAGCACGAGTCAACACTCATTGCACATGACGTATCATGATACTATACTTTACCCAATGCATTGAAGCGCTATAAGGGCGCACCCTTCTTAAACATTTCATTTCATGCATAAGTGTGCCACATGGATCATAAAACATGGATTCATAAAACATAATCATTTATTCCACAATAAAGGAATGCGGAATTCATACATGAAACTTTATAATCAATAAGTAAATGTGCATAAAGCTGAATACCCTTGATGGAGAAATGAGCATGGTATTCACTACACAATGACATTGGCTTAGAAAATCGGTGCGATTTCGGCAGCGTAACAGCGTGACATAAGAAGTCATAAAAATGGTTGATGAGAGAGAAAGGGGTTCCTCATCATATTTACATGTAATGGACATTAAGGAGGTCATATAGATACATGTCCTAACAATTGTAATGGAATTTAGATTCATGATACAAAAGTATTGCTTGAATGTAAAAGAGGAGAGAGAAGTTCCTTTCGGAATTTCGGCATAGTAACGGGTGTACATGAGAGACATTTAATGAGAGAGAAAGGGGGTCTCCCATCATTCAAACATAAAGAGGGCAGTATGAGGGAGGTGCAAAACCATACCCCAACTTTCATAATTGAAATTAAAAGGGCAAAACAACTTAAAGAAAATTGGACAAAAATGAGAAAGCAAGAAAAAAACTCTTACTTGGAAGTGTGCTTCCAAAGGCTAGAGAGAGGCTTGTGAGAGGCTTCTTGGGAGCTTGGGGCATCTTGGGAGGATTCTAGAGAGAGTAGGGCAGAGGTTGGACGAACTTCAAAGGCTTTGAGTGAGGAGAAAGTGGGAGTTTGGGTGAGTTTATATAGGAAAAGTGAGAGAATTTATTATTATTTAGGTTTGGGTTCTTTTACATTAAATTAATCTAAACCACAAACCATCCCATGGTTTTTGCCCATGGTTTTTGGCAAAGGGAAGAGGAAAATAATATTTTATAAGGCCAAAGTCCGAACTTCTTAAAATAAGGTTGCTTATGTGGAGGTGAGTCACACTCCCATGAAAATTAATTTAAAAAAACAAGGTGTTTAATAAGTTTTGAGGGGTCCATTAATGCTTTGAAAAGTAAGTCAAACAAACCCAAAATCACATTATTTTAATGGTAAAACATATATTGGCCCGAACATAAAGATTAGTATTTTATTACATCAATATTGGGTCATTATGATGTCATAAAACACATTATATATTTAAACGGTATTTAATTTTTACCCAAAAATTTGACTGTCTCAGAAAATTATGAAAAATTCACCGTTGGATAATTTCGACGTCCTGATTCCAGAAATAACATTTATTTTATCTAAATAATTTTCTAAATATGTTAATTTTTACTTTTAAAATAAAAACCGACATTTATCGAAAATTCACGGGTTTTGACAGAAATGACTTTCAAAGGTTAATAAAAATTATAATTGCATTCATAAAATTATAAGATCATTTATATTTAATAAAAATTAATTTAATAATAATAATAATATTTTATTAAAATATTATTTAATTCAAAAATCCCTTAATTTAAAAAAAAATAGAATTCTTAATTAAATAATAACTAAAAACACTATTTGTATTTTAAAAACTATTTACAATGTATCGATAATGACAAGAAGGTATATTTATTATTATATACAAAAATAATATACATGAACATAGTACTAGCGATTTGTTACATAACCCCTTAAAACAGCCGCATAAGACCTAAGGGTAAGGTGTGCGATGGTGACGGACTCTTGGGGTGGCTCGGATAACATCGCTCGAGTGGTAATTTCTATCAACTTCCACTTCTCCCGTAGACGGTCCCGTTCGAGCTTGACATGATGAAACTCAGCTTGGGCTTGGTCAAGAGCGAAGCCCAAGGACGCCACCTCTTTTCCGAGCTCCGACAAATGGGCTTCGTATGGAGCAATTCTACTGGATGAGGCCATCGCTTCTTTTGTCTGAGTAAATTGGATTTGTTAAAGCCCTATATTTATACTAATCATGTGATCATTGTTCAACGGCTATATTAGCAACGGTCAAAATTCTTAACATAAAACCAAAAAAGTTGACATTTTATATAAACATAAAGAGACATTTAATTAGATCAAGAGGGATTTTCATTAATGAAACATTGGGTCGTTACACATCTCACATCGGACTTGAGGTCCGGTGTGGTCTTAATTATTTGTTATAAAAGAACCCCAATGGCTCCTTTAGAGAGTACAAATTGGGGGTTTGGTTTCTCCTATTTTTCCATTCTACATGACATCAGAGGGAAATTAATCCCGAACCCTCCTCGTTTTATTTCTTTTTTTTCCCGTCGGTCTCTAGGGTTTCTCCCGGTTGAGGGGCGGCGGCCTCCATGGCCAACAAGCCATAGGTATCTCCCGCCGCCCCCTGCCGGCTATCCCTCCCATCGGGCGGAATCCCCCCCTTCGGACTCGTTTCCAGGCGGTACTCCTCATGTCCGGCGACTGCTTCCTCCCGACGGATCTCCCCCTGCCGGCTTCTTCCTTCGCTGCGCCGTTACCCTGCATCCTCGGCAACCTTCCCCACTGTGCGCGACGTCCCGCCCGGCGGCTTCCGGCTTCCGCCTGACTCGCGACCCCCCTTCCCGACCTCCCTCGCGACTCCCGGCTCCCGTATCCCCCGTCGCGGCTACAAGACCACCTCCTTCCGCGGCTCCCTGCGCGCGACCTTTGCTCGACTTCCAGACGACCACGGCCCTCCCGGCTCCCGACGGCGTCCCTCCCCGCCGCACACTCCCAGCCGGCGGTTCTCCCCGACGACGCCCCTTCCGCCCCGACGGCTTTCCTCCCGGCGCGACGTCCCTCGCCTCCTGTTCCAGCAACTTCCGGTGCCGTCTCCCTCCCGATCCAGAGCTGCTGCGACGTCCCACGGCGCCGCCTCCTCCTATGGCAGGACCCGCTCCCGTGACAGCGGCTCCCTGCGAGCGACCCCTGCGGTGCTCTCCTCCGGTCGTCCCGGCGACGACGGACCACCCTCGGCCTCCACTTCCCGGCGTGATCAACCCCGCCGCGTCTCTCGACTCGTCTCCAGCGGCTCCCAGCAACTAGCGGCACCCACTCCCGCATCTCCAGGCGAGCCGAACGGCCGGCTCCCGCATCTCCCGCTACGCACGCACCGCACTCCTGTTCAACCGGCTCCCGACGTGCCTCTCCCCGCCTCTTGCGGATTTTCTCCCCTCCTTTCCCGGGCTCCCATCCTGTTTGTCGGCATCCCTCCTTCTCGGCGGATCTCTCCCAGATGGCTTCTGTCCGGCGGATCCCTCCCTCACAGCGCCTCCTTCTCCGGCATCCCTCCGGCGTCGCGCTGCTCCCGAGGGATCCCGTCGGCCCCGCCTCCTGCGGATTTTCTCCCGCGGCTCCCTCCTGGCTCCCCGACGGCGAAGCATTTTCCCCTCCTGTGGGCGCTTCCTCCAAACAGCTCCCGTCCACCATGGGTGCTCCTCTGTCAGGCAGCCCCGCCTCCCATCGCCGGCATCTCCCGACGACTCCCGGCACGCTCTTCATCCACTGTGGCGCAACACCTTGACCGCCTTGGATTCAGGCCCTTTGGCGGCGCCAGATCCCGCAACAATTCTGCGGAAGCCCCGCCTCTCGTCACCGGCCCTGCAAGTGCGTTTTTTTCTTCCCGATGCTAGTATGGATTTCTTGGCGTCTCATCGACCGGCCCCACTAGTGCGGCATTTCTGGCGTTCCGTCAATCGGCCTCGTCTATGTGGTTCATTTGCTGCGCTCGCGACATCTTTTTCCATCCATCATCCTGCGGGGGAGCTTCGATCGTGAGGGGGAGTAGCAGCCTTGCAACTTTTTCTTTTATTCTGCTTTGTCTTGATTTGTCATCAAGCTGGGTATGTCCAGCTATCAAGCTGGGTATGTCCAGCTTGAGGGGGAGTGTTTGCAGTCTGTTGATTGCTTTGTCTTCATTGGTTTTGCTTGCTTTTTCTTTATGTGTCCAAGCTAGGTTCACATAGTTTGAGGGGGAGTGTTGGAGTCTGCATCTCACATCGGACTTGAGGTCCGGTGTGGTCTTAATTATTTGTTATAAAAGAACCCCAATGACTCCTTTAGAGAGTACAAATTGGGGGTTTAGTTTCTCCTATTTTTCCATTCTACAAATAACAAAGGATGGAGCAAAGGATGGAGCAGGAAGATAGTCTTGGACTCCGTACAAGTACACAAATACAAGGGAAGAAAGATCAACAATGAGCATGAAGCATTTGCGATCTTCTTCTATCCTCGTGCCTCCGATCCCCGAATGACGTGTGCACCCTGTTCTTTTTCTCATGCCTGACCAGTTTGGGTGACTATCTTGTCATGCTACCTTGTCATATCTTAGCACAACAGCAGGATCATCCATATATTGTGATATTTCATATCTCCATTCTTCCATCAACGGTTGTGATTGATCCTTAAATCCCAGGTAGTCTCATCTTGCTCCGCTGGGCAAGTCCTCAATATCTTTGGTCAAAGATGTCTGGATTTGATGTCAAAAGATCCTATTCAAATTCCTCTATCCTTTCCAAATTTGAAGAATATTCGAATCTGCATTTTTTTTGCGGATCTGTCAAAATCACATCTTAGTGGCCATAACCACGATGTGGTTTGCTTGGTCAAACCATGATCCAAAAACTATGGCTGAATCTCGAGCCTTCTAAAAATCTGGAAGCTGCTTCCATCTTTTCCATCATGGCTGAGTGAAACGATGTGTTTTCCTTTGGACCATGACGTGGTTTCTCCTTCAGCATTCCCCATCCTTCTTCCAGAACCACGATCACTTAACCACGGACGTTTTCTGATAGGAATCAGTTTGGAGAGAGAGAGAAAATAGAGGAATTATATTGATAGGAGCAGAATTACAGAGGAAGAAGCGGAAAATGGAGGAGAAGAAGAAGATGACTTATATGGAAGACACTGCTCCCAAAGGCCTAGGGCCTAACCTCCTGAATTTCCAACAGCAGTTGAAAACCAATGCAAATCAACCGCCCCCCCACACAACCCACAACTCCCCTTATTTAAAGTCTCTACTGGAACCTTCTAGACTATAACCCCCTCCCAATAGCTGACAACCTATTTGCTGTCAACTAACAGTTCCACTAAAATTTTCCGAAAACGGGGATGAAACGGCCCCACAAAAGACGCCATGGTGGAGGCTCTGGCGGAGGCCTTGACAACCATGCAATTTGTTCAGTAGCAGTTTCAATCCTCAGGTATTGCAGCCCCTTCATTTCGTCTGCTATCATTCCCATCATCTTGAAATACCACCTTATCCTCAAGGTGGGAAAACTTGATCAATTTTTCGAAAACGGGGATGGAACATCTCCACAAAAGATGCCATGGTGGAGGCTCTGGCGGAGGCCTTGACAACTTTGCAATTTGTTCAGTGGTAGTGTCAATCCTCAGGTATTGCTGCCAACCATGCATCTTGGCTATATTGCAAGAGTGTTCTGCCTCTCGTGCTGCCATTGAACTGACAATCCTCCCCTGTACAATCTCTTTTCGATGTTGTGGTTTGTGAATACGTACCCCAACTTCTGCAGCCACTCCCAGCAGTTGTGTGCAGCTCCCTGCTGCTTGTCTTTTCTGACTCTCATCCTTTGCGTCAGCACCGCCTGTCTGAAGCCGTATGCTCAGCCCGAACGAAAACACCAACTCTAGCTTCCTTTCAGTCCGAACAAGAAATTCCCGTCGCTTCAACATTTCATCATTTGCCTCTGTTTGATCCAGCAGCTCAATTGGCATCCTTCGCTGCTGCTTCACACTGGTCACCGGTTCTGCATGCCGTGGTTGAACAAAATTCCCAGCAAGAGCCAGTGTTGGTGCTTGCATGAATTGCAGTTTCTCCTGCGTCTCCACTGGCTGTATTGGAATGGAACCAATCTGCTCCTGCACCACATCCTGTTCTGCACGTTTCAACGTCTCTTGAAGTCGTTGCTCGCCTACTGGCCGAACATTGTCTGAAAATCGTTGCAGGTCATCAAGTAACTCTCGGTTCTGCTTTCTAGACTTGCGGTTCAGGTTTCTAAGCTCTGCAAGTTCCTGTGCCATCTGTTCGAGTTCGTCTCTCAAAAACCCCAACAAAGCTTCTCGTGTCTCCATGTACGTGGTTATATTGGTACTAGATTCCGCTTCCGTGGATCGTTTTTTTTTACTGCTGTGCGACGGGCTCCACTTTTGCGGGCATATAGCTGCTGCGTCAGCTTCAATTATTCACGATCAAGAATCTTTTTCCAGATAGTGCGTTCGCTTCAGCTGCACCACACGAACCAGGATCTCCTTGTTGTGTGACGTCCCCCCCCCCCCCCCCACTCCTTCGAAGGCCAAGATACAGCGACAACTTCAAAAATTCTCAATTAAGTACGATCAAGAAAGACTTCCGGCGTCAGCGAAGCATTTCTTCTGGTGCGTCAACTTCAGAACTAGCAGATCAAGTTCCTGCCACGTCAAATGTGCCTGCCTTAGTGCGTCACTTCTTGAGTTTCTCTGTCTAAATCTTCTCACAATGAAAACACAAATTGATAGGAATCAGTTTAAAGGGAGAGAAAACAGAGGAATTATATTGATAAGAGCAGAATTACAGAAGAAGAAGCGGAAAATGGAGGAGAAGGAAGAAGAAGATGACTCCTATGGAAGGCGCTGCTCCCAAAGGCCTAGGGCCTAACATCCTGAATTTCCAGCAGCAGCTGAAAACCAATGCAAATCAACCGCCCCCCCACACAGCCCATAACTCCTCTATTTAAAGACTCTACTGGAACCTTCTAAACTAACCCCCTCCCAACAGCTGACAACCTATTTGCTGTCAACTAACAGCCCCACTAACCATTAACAACCTCCTAACAACTAGACTAACACACCCCTTCACAGCTGTATCCCAACCAACTCCCTTATTTATTAGCCTATCAACTTACCTACACAGCAGCCCACTCCCCTACACAGCAGCCCCTTCATTCCGTCTTGCTATCATTTTCTCTTCAGACCTTGACGTCGTGTCCAGAATTGCGATGTGGTTTCTGCTAGTGGTGGGCAGTGATTTCAACAACTCATTCTTTAGCAACCATGACCAGCACAACAATCATTTTTCCATGCTGCCGTTTTTCTTGACCGTTTTCTTCAATGGCTACGACAACTCTTCCTTCTCACCATGACAAGTTACTGCATCCGTTTTGGATGAACTACGGTGTGGTTTCCAAGATAGCCTTGTGGTTTGCATCCTCTCAGTACTCTTCACAAACCGTTTTTGTCGTAGACAAGTCGCAATCTGGTTTGGCATGCACCATGATGTGGTTCTCATGTAAGTGAAATTTCTCTTACACGTCATTTAGAATACTTCTCCCATGCTCTTCAGACAATAACTGCGATGTAGTCAGTGATTCACCACGGTGTGGTCTTAACCAAAAGTGTGTTCTCCTGATTTTTACTTGAGTGCAAGCCTCCTCACCTTCCTCTTTCTTCTTCAGCATCCATTAGGTGTTCCAAATTTTCCATGATGCCGTTGGATCAGCTCAAACTCATCTTTCATTTTGTGCTTTCATTATTCTTCTCTTTCATCATCAGCCATGTGGAACTTTTATATGATGCAACACTCTTGATGTTAATCCACTAGGATGTATTCTGATGAGTACATGCAAAATCCAACCACAATGTATATGTGTGTTTGGTCTCTAGCCTAACAAGTAGTGTCACAGCAGAATTATAGTAGAAGGAAGAAGAAAAACTGATCACTGTACAGGAAACTAGCAATATAGGATTACAGTTGGAGAGGAGGAGGAAGAATTAAAGGTAAAGAAGGAGAAGAAGGAGAAGAAGGCGCGGAAGAGAGAATCTCTTCGGAAGACCACTTCCGATGGTGATAAGCCGGTCCTCCCAAGGATCAACCCCCTCGCTGCTGCCAAGCAGAAAGTTACCAATGAATAACGTGTCCCTCTCCCACTGAAGGCTCCCTTACTTCAAAACCCAACTAATCACTAACAACCCCAACCTACCCCCAACAACTATCTTTATCAAATTAAAACACTGCCCCTTGACAGTCATTTATTACTCCCCTACACACACAGCAGTTAATACCTCTGCCCTTATTCTGACAGCCCCTGCACACTTACTCACCCCTCACGACAGCCACACCATTCCACATTCCTAACAATGTGTATTACAAACGTTAGTGTGTCATGAACTCCTCATTATAGGATGAATCCATAGCCAATTTCATGCAGGGGTTCGAGCCACCACACCATCAGCTTGGATGATGTTTGTGAGGAATCTTCATCCCTCAGTAAGCAAGCATTCGTGTGGCCAATGGAAACAGACTCCTTTCATTGTCACAAGGAGTCATAAAACTCGTCATGATCTTCATTCTCCAAGTGAAGCTCCTCATACCCCATTCAAGAAGTTTTTCTCCTTCATGAGCAAGCAAGGCATATGATTATCTTAAACATCCTTCCTTGATCCAACATACACAACCTGGAAACTCTTTCCATAGCCATCTCATGTATGATGCTAGATCTTCCTTTGTTAGGTCTTCCTTGGTTTGCAACCACAGCTTATCTTCTCATCTCATGACAGTTCCTTTCAACATCCATCTTCAACCTTTGTTTTAGCAGGATCTGTTCAACGGCGCTGTCAACAGGTCCACCATGCAACATCACATCCATCAATGAAACCAGCATGTATGGGCTCATCAATCTCCTTGGCACATTGACAGCAAATCCAACATGAACCATATTCATGGAAACATCGAACTTCCCAATCTCCATGAATGGGCACACCAGTCATTGAAAAAGTTAGAAAGATGAATAATGGACACCTTCAAATGCTGTTGATACTTTATTTTGTTCTTTGTCACTAATTCTATTGCCGTGTTATTTTATTGGCAGCTAAAAGGGATGCTTCAATAGGCACAGGCTCGGGATGGGAACGTTTTGAGTTTGACAAAGATGCTCCACTGGACAGCGAGGAAGTTGAAGGTTGGTTTGTTAATCCATGACCTGCATGATTTGTTCACACCAGCAATATTTTTACTGTACAGTTTTGGAACTGTTTACATTCTACCTTGATGTTGGAATGCATGAGAATGCTGTTAGGCCCCGTTTGGTACGATGGAATGAATTTTGATGGAAAATGAATTGGAAACGGAATGAGAACGAGGTAAAAAACCATGTTTGGTATGGGAGGAAATTTTACGATGGAAAAGAGACAAAATTTGGAAGACAAAACTTCCTCATTTTCTTGTCTTCCCTGCAAACATGCCCACGATTCCTTGTCTTCCACCGTAGTCGGGTCTCCCCCTTCGCCCAACCTCAGTCTCCCACAGCAGCCCTGTTCTGCAACTCGGTCACCCCTGCCTTGGTATCCCATTGAAGTTCCGATCTCACACTGCAACTCCGTCGCCCCGCAATCCGCTGTCCACTGCAGCCCCAATCTCTCACTGCAACCCTGTTGTTCGACTGCCCCCGTCACCAACCACAGCTCCGGCGATGGAACGATTGTTCGCGGCTGTAACCGAAATCGCCTATGATTGTGACTGATGGAAATCACTGGCCATTGCTTCGCCGTCTGTAGCTGCTTCAGATCCGGAAAATCGTTGTCGCTTTGAAGTATGGGCCGGGGTCAGTTGGCTGGATCAGCGGTGAGGCCACAGGGTATGGTGGTTGGCGTGGCGCTGGTGTGGGGTGTTTGGTGTGGAGCAGGGACGGGAGTCAATTGGCCGGAACAACAAAGGTGGGTTGCCATGCGTGGTGTTTGGCCTGGGAAAACGTGATGGGGAGGTGGATGACAGGGATATTTCTGTCAAAAAATTTCGTTTCCCTTTCCATTGGAGGGATTCCGCCCAATTTAGGAAGGAAACAAAATTCCATCATATGTTGGAAACGGCAATTCCCTTGAGCTCTATTCCATTCTACCAAACATAGGAAAAACTTGGTTCCCTTTCCGTTTCCATCCGGTTCCCTTGTACCAAACTGGGCCTTAGATCTTGTTCATGCTGGATGCAAATGGAAGGGTAGTCCGAAGTGATCTGATCATTTCTTTTGATTCCATGGTTTTGAGGGCTTGATAGAACCCAATCACACTCAGTTTATTTTTGTCTTGTCCATAGCTGCGGAAGACGACAAGATGGTTGTGAAACAGATGGGCCAGAGCTTCCGTTTTTCTGCAGTTGAGGTATGCTGTATGATTTATCTTTCTGTTTATCATTTTGTTTAGCAAACAAAACAGGGTTTTGTTTAGTTCATGGAAGTATTTTTTGTTTTCATTTTCTTAGAAAAAAAATTAGAAACCCATGTTTTCATTTGCTAAACATAAAGAGTTTGCATGAGTCAAACACAGTCAATTTTTTTTAATATTAATACCTTTTCCTCTGGGGTTGACTTGTGTAAAGGCAAGGGAAGAGGAAAAAATAAAGGTTGCACATGATGAAGCAATGTTTGGGGCATCCACACTCCCACTGTCCAGTTTTCCCTACAGTGCAAAACAGATTGAGGGTGAGGAAAAAGAGACAAAAGAGACGGACCGAAGCCTTTCGGTCTCAAACATAATTAGTGATGAGGTTAGTGTTGAGAGGGGTAATTAAGATCTTCTTGGCTTGGTTAATACACTATCATTCACCTTTTTGGTATACTTAATATCTTAAGTAGAGGATCCATTGGGTGAATGATAAAACGGGGGTTATGATTTTGTGCCAGTTGCTTCTGAAGCAAAGAGGCTCTTGGCGTGATCGTGCGCGGAAGGTGGCCTTGGGTTGATGGCTGATGCTGACAGAGATCCAAGAGCAAGATTTCCCACAAAGATGCCGGAATTTTGTATGTGGCTCACACTCAATTTGAGAGGCTACTTCATGCTGTGGTTCACCCTCAATGCTGTCTCATCATCAGGCGATGACATCTAGGTAGGATCTCTCTCTAACCTCTTACACAAATTTCTTGATTGAATATGAATTTCCACTCGATTACCATGAAGGATGCTCGATATTAAGAGTTGTAATATTATTTTCATTTTGTGACGAATCTCTTTGTTTTCTCCTGTAGAAATCCCAAGTGACTGTTCTATATTTTTCAGATATGTAGAAACAACCTTTTTTCCGTCACAAATTGCATAACAATCAGAGGCTTATGTAACACTCCATAATAAGTTGCCTTATGATTGATGTCCATTAAAAGACCCACCAATAATTAAACGTAGGATCCTGACATGTGTTGGGTCCGATTAGACATCCGTCTCCATTGCACTTAACTCAAAGCCCCCCCCCCCACCCCCCTTCGGGTTGCGTGTATTGTACTTTGACCAGACCCATAGGTATAACTTATTGGGTCCCATATGAGTTACCTGTACAGTACCTTGAGCATACCCGTACTAGTTGTCCATTGGAAAGCAAATGCTGCTTTGAAGCTTTACTTTCATCATTACACAGGAATCTTTTGAGATTTTACCCTGTTCACCTTCTTGGAAGAAGCGCTAATCCTATTTGTCTAGGATATCTATGCAAATTAGGAAGACGTCTAATGATTTAACCACACCATCATAGATCCAAATCTAAACCCACGAATCATCTAAATCTGACGTATTAATCAGCTCCTGAACAATCATCACCCTGTCATCAGTGCTATTTTTTTTTTCTTTTAGTTTTCATCACGAAGTGTCTTAAGATTTTCCTCTCTGTTTTCAAGATAAAAATCACGCACCATCCAATCTCGTTTTGGATCGAGGTTTATTTTTGAATCTCAAATCCTGCTCCTTGCTCCTTTCTCTGCGAACCATTCGACCCAGGTTTGCCGAACTGCTAGATCCGGAAACAGCTTTTTTCTGTTCCTTTAGTGTATGACATCGTTCACATTGCTGCTCTTGGCTCTATCTATTTTATGCATCTTGGTATCCATGAAGTTTTCAATGAATCCCGACGAGGAAAACAAGATAATTGCATGATCTCCTTTCTTCATTATCACTCAAACTCCTGGTATACAATTACTGCTTCAAGAGTTTGTTCGTCAGAGATTTTTTTATGGATTTTTTTCATCCAATTTCTTCCGAAGTTCTCGTGGTGTTGTTTTAACAGCGACTTCGGAACTTCCTCCGAAAGATTGGAATATGGTACTGTGTGCCTTCTCCATAATTAACACCTTCTTTGCTATTGGAATCTTTGTCGGAAACTTGCTTGGATCCTCCAGTGCCAAAAACAACTTTGATGAGCTAGAAGCAACGGCATCTTCACCTTCCAAATCATCAAGTCGTTTGATCCATTAATTAATCTTCAAATACCGAAGATAAATGTAAACTTGATGCTCTAATACTGATTATTACATAAATTGATATATGATGGTTCCAATAAGGACCTCAAATTTCACATAAAGAACAAAAACACTGACACAAACATTGAATTTGTGCGGTTTAATTGATTAGACCTACATCCATGAGAAAGGGATAGAATCACTATGGTTGGAGAACAAAGTACAATATTTCTCGTAGCCCAGAAGAATCACCCTATACTAGATGGAATCCTCACAAAGAATGCTGCTAAACCCTTTATTTTGACGTGGAAACGTTGGGAGTTAGCAATAACAAAAAGAAACGATTCACATAAGAGTAAAAGAGAAACAACAAATAAAAGAAGAAAAATAATTTGGACATAGAGATTTATGTAGTTCGGGAAATGATCTCTACGTCTACGAAGAGACATAAGTTTTACTAGTTTCGAGAGCACAATTTACATGGAGTATTTCAGAGTTTCTAACTAAGAAACCATAGTCCGAAATGACCTACAAAAAAGGAGGAAGACGATTTAATGTTCCACCAACCGCACAGGAAGTCCGCAATGCTACAGTGAAAGGTAGCTGTAAATTTGTGCTGCTACAAATCCAAAATGGACCAGACTACACCAATCCAACATATTTATAGTGCGATTTACAGGTTTATACAAGACTTACCATAACCAAAGTATAATGCAATATTAACATGAGAAAAATCCTTGATTTTGACAAAATGAAAGTAAGGGGGTGATAAATTTTAGAGAAGAATTTAAATTGCAAAAAGATCCACTGGGCTTGACTGGATTGATATCGATCTCCTCACAAAGAATGATGCTAAACCCTTTATTTATAGTGGGATTTACAGGATTATACAAGGCTTATCATAACCTAAGTATAATGCAATATTAACATGAGAAAAATCCTTTATTTTGACAAAATGAGAATAAGGGGGTAATAAATTTTAGAGAGAGGAATTTAAATTGCACAAAGATTCCTTGGGCTTGACTAGATTGATATCGATCTCCCTTGAACTTGTGTAGATGGACTTTGGAAACCAACTTGGATATTAATGTTTGTTGTGTTTATTGACTATTAAAGTGAAAGATGACAATTGAAAAACTTTTTGGAGTGAACTATATAGTAATCATTGGCTAGAGAGCATATTGGAGATAAATCAGAAGCGATCAAAGTTGGTTTAGAGCATTGTCTCAAGCATTGAGTATAGTAGAAAGCTACACTGTGTCCTGTAGGAAACTTCGTTGCATTAGGTAGAAGTCTTTGTACCATGTCTACTGCATAACATCGAGTAGAACATAGCACCACATTGCATATAGTAGAAGGCTTCATTGCTGCATCAAGTAAAAAGTTTCATTGCACTGCATATAGAGTATAAAGTTGCAACAATGATACGTTGAGTCGAGTAGAAGGCCGCGCTGTGTTGCGTCAAGTTGAAAGTTGCACTGTGTAGAGTAGAAGATCACTATGTGCTGCATGGGTAAAGTCCAAGTAATTGACGGTGTTTATGATAAAGAATGTGTATATCATGTGAATCAATTATGATTTATTAAAGACATGGTCATTGGGATCGTGATGTTGATCGTGGGAGCATTTACTGACATGAATGAGACTTAGCTTAAGGAAGACTTCGTTACATGAGGTTGATGAGGTGGTTTTTTTGGAATCTTGAGTATCATACGTGGAAGAATTGGAGAGATCAACAAAGCTAAATCTTGAGGATCATACAATTGCTAGGGATTATCTAAATATTGCTTCTTATAATCATAAGTATTCTTGGAAGAAGAAAGAGAAGAATGAGAAAGTCATTCTTGTCAATGGATTACTCAAGGTTAGTAAATATGACAACACCTGAATATTTGGCCAATGAGTGTTAATCATATATGGCAATCAACGATACCACATGGATAATTTACAATGATTTTTCATTGTATATGACAATCAATGTTGGATTGCTAAAAAACTTGAAGAGTAGAGTGGATGAAACTGTTTGATTCGACAATGATGATGACTTAAAAGGTAGTGGGAAGGAGAAGATTGCTGGAGATAAATTGAAGCACATGGAAGTTCTTCACATGGATGGTCTATGACATGAGTGTAAGTCAATTATGTGACTCTGAGCTTGAAGCTACGTCCAATAAGAAGAGCTAGATAATTAAAGAGATGGAAAAAAATTTATCTGAGGAATAAATGAAAATCTTTACCAAGTGGACAATAAGGATAAATAATGTTCTCTCTTGGCAGAGGAATAAATTTTTTTTGCGGCATTGACATTTGGACCATATTCAACAACAAAATATGGAGAATTTCAGGTACAAAGATGTTTGCGATATTTTTGTTTTGAGAAGACAAAGAGAGAAGATTTATGATGCTTGTATGCAAGGGAAAATGGTGAGAAACCCTTACAAACCCAATCAACAAAGGCATAAATTTTTCTTCAATTAGTTCACATGGATGTGTGTGGTCCCATAACTCGAAAAGAGACAAATGATGAAAGTGTTGAAAGTGTGTTCCCTAGACCCAATTTGTGCATGTACTTTAATTACCATTACATGTACATAGTTTGATATCTACATGTGCTATCTTACCATAATAGCGTTGATACTTTTGTGCCCACTATATTTATAGTAATGTTATTAGATTATGCGTTGTATCAAAGAGCTATAACAGTTCCCAGACTATAATGAGAACCTATAGATACTATGACAGTAATATTAAAGTTACGTCTTATAGTCCAGTTACATCATACCGACATGACATAAATGATGTATGACCATTAGGTGTTGGGGGCTCATAAGTATTGAGACTTCTTCTCATAAAGTTTGCACTTTAGTGATCTCGAGTAGATGAGATTATGAGGACAAACCCGCCAATAGGAACGCCATATGTTTCAGGTGTCATCAGTTGTTCCTATCTACAAACATGTGTATTGGTCTCCTGACTTGAGATCATTATCAATGTGTGTTATTTGATCGCGTATTTTGATGCAAGTCAAAAACCATGACATTGAAGTCAGGATGAGGTAGCTTGCATTTGGTGCGTCATTGGTGGTATGACATTGGTTGAATAGTCAGGCTAGAATTTGTCACTTCCAAGTTGAGGAAGTGATATCTCAGGTCTGGTTGATCAGGATGGTAGTACCTTCATAATTCCATGACCATGGTAGTCGAATGTAAGTCATTCCAGTTAGATCAACAAATAATAAAGCAAGAAAGTGTTGGAGTTGGTGCCTTAGAACCAATTTTTGTGTACTTTATGATAGTTTTGAATATTAATAAAATTCGTATCACATCATGATTGTTCTTCTGCGTAACATAGTATGTGATAATGTCCTAAGAGTAGCTATTGCGCTAAAAAGTTGTAGCAGTTCTCCGTTACGATGAGAACCCAAAAGTGCTATGATAGTATTCTTAAATATATGTTCTATAGTCGGATGATATCATTTGAGAGGCACAAATGATACTGGCTGTCTAGGGTGGAGACTCATAGGATTTTGAGACACCTTCTCATGTTGCACGCCTTTGGTAATATCTAGTGTAGGATATTATGAGAATGAGACCCGCCAACAAGAAATTTACATTTATGTGTCATTGGATATTTTTATCTGCAGACATGTGTATTAATCATTAGACTTTGAGATTATTATTAATGAGTGTTATAAGTCGCGTACTTTGATGTATTGATGAAAATCGTGATGACATATGTTCGTGGGGAGGTAGGATATATTAGGTGCGTCACGAGTAATATTTCATTAATGAATATTGTGGGAAATGATTTGCCCCTTCTATTCTTTAACGAAAGTTGACATCTTAGACCCTTTGATGGAAATGATATAGCCTAAATAAATGAATGATGATGGTCTTCTATAGACAAGTTTGATTTTCGAAAAGTCAAATAAAGAGATATCGAGGGCATAGGTTGATGACACATAGGTTGATGACACAAGCATGCAACCCGCTTGATTAGAGATATAATGATAATGAGATTATATTACGCAGTTAGTATTCATATGAGATATTATGTCATCACTACATTAACTTCTTTATCTATGAGTGTCTCGACATGTTGCTAGATGCTAATCTTGGATTTTAGGTTGTTTCATCTAATGTCACTGAGAAATAAGTATAGAGAGTCACACACTAAGTGTATTCAGAATCTCAGTTAAACAATATAGTATTATTTATTATTTAACAAGTTGAATAAATATTATTCTCGCACGTGGTTTGATAATTATCCATGTTTTCTTTATTGCATAAATTATGTCACCAGTTATTCGAGAGAATATTATGTGAGTGTAATATTTAATAAATATTTATTTGTTATTTAGTGAATATAATATTTATTTATTTTTTGGTGAATAATTCAATGATATTTATTTATTAAATAAATAGTCATTATTCAAGGTTTGATAAATATTGTGAAGGAATAGTGAACCGGGTTTATAGGTCCAATGAGAAATAACACACACACACACACACACACATATATATATTGAATATTATCTGATTAAATAATATTTAAGTTAATTCGCTAGTTAAGCGCATGTCGAGAGCTCCCTTCTCCAAGAACGCTCACAAGAACAGAGAGTGATTTTCCTCCACCTTCCACTCTCGAGTCTAGAGAGATCAAAGTGAATCTTTTAGAAGCGATTTTCAGGGCGATCAAAGGCGAACAATGCAAGAAATAAGATCTATCATGCTAGCACTTGGAGATTCCTACGACGATGTTTGAAGATTTGTGGACCAAATGTGGTTCACCATTAGAGGGAATCTAATTTTGATTCCTATGACGCAATGATAGTACGACATAGATTCGTTGCCAAACCCATCAACGAAGAAAGAATTTCATGTAAGGTAATTCTTTAATTGCTTAAATTAATTATAATAACATGTGATGATTCTGCACTCTGGTTCCAGTGTTTATCCATTGTCTACATTCTTTGATTCAATTCCGTTGATCACAATGTTTATCATTGTGTAAATCTCAGATTAATCACCGATCATGAAAAAAAAAACAAAGTTGGGCAAAACCCATCACATGCTTCTGCCATGCTCGAAACCTTCAAGTGGTATCAGAGCGGGTCACATAATTATTTATAATTATTTAAAGATCATTGATTGATTTACGCATTTGTTATTGGTTTTCAATTTCATTTTAATCGTTCTTTAATCAAAATTGTGAGATTTACTTTCTTCCTCTTCATTTCTTGTAAATATAATCAAATTGATTAATTTAATGAATGAAATAAATTCGAAGATCTCATCCGGAGGTGCTGAGGTGTCTGACCGGATAACACAAGAGTACAAATTGTGTAACCTGGAGGTACACATCGTGTACTGGTTTTCAATGCACCGAGAATTAATTCAAAGCGTGTGCATTTATTACATGAGGTGAATTTAATTATACACCGCGTGTTGATTGGGCCATCTTGGCGCACGGTCATCCGGAGTACAGGCCGTGTAACTTCCGTACACGGCGTATAGTCCTTTAGTCACAGATGTGCCATGTATCTTCTTACATGATAAACACGATCGGTGGTCGTTTAACTCAGAGACCACATGTCGTGTTGCCAATGTGCACGCCGTGTATTCCAATATTTTCCGTGCACAATTACATGTTGAGTCCCTAGGTGTTTTCTGCGAATAGACGGTGAGAAAAATATACACGCCATGTAGCTCCAATGCACACGCCGTGTACTTTTACCAAAATACACAGAATTAAAATTAATTTATTACACTGTGTAAACCTTATCAACATGTTTTTGTGTGTGGCCATTAAGTTGATAGGACACACCATGTGATGAGTTTTTTTTATATATAAATGTTTAATTAATTTCCGCGTAATGTTCGAATCTACATATCATGTTTAAGTCATATTACAGTTATTACTCTATGTACATTGAAGCATTACACGCTACATAAAAAAATCATGTAAACCATTTGATCATTAAGGTGATAGTACACGTCATAATATTACATGATAAGTCGTGTATGCTACATGTCGCAAGAGTAAACAATATACAAGTATAATAAACGTTGGGTAATTCGGACGGGTACTCATTGTGTTGCCTCCAATGTACATTTTTATACATAGTTAATTTTAAATAAATTTATTTAATTTGTTTAAAATTACGATGAATGAGAATCTCAAGGAAATTCATATGAGAATTAAGATAAAAAGAATTGATTAATTAAAGAAGATAATTAATTGATTCGAGTGCAATTTATCTTAAATATGAATGATTAGAATTGAATGCTAATTTTATTAAATGCGTAATTCATTGCATGCATTTGGATGATCATGATCCTAGACCAGACCATTGTATGTGATTAGTTTCATTTAAATTATTATTAAATTAAATTATTGGCCTAT
Organism: Viscum album; assembly: GCA_963277665.1. NCBI lineage: Eukaryota > Viridiplantae > Streptophyta > Magnoliopsida > Santalales > Viscaceae > Viscum > Viscum album. The sequence goes on from OY728147.1 coordinate 223,443,090, forward strand.
GTGTCATCTCTCATCTCATTATGTAAGACCCTGTGTACCTATGATTTCTTTTATGTAAACCCTTTAACCAATCATTTGGTTCCCTCATCTGTGTGTGAGTTAAAACATGTGCAATGAATGGAGCTCCCAAGTTAGTGGTGGTGGTTTAAGTTTGGAGTTGAGGTGAAACCAATCCAAGAGAGATACATATGTGAATATGTGGAAAGCTGCAACACGAACCTTAATTGGTTCAAGGTGTTTCCCCCCTAGGTCGACAGTTGGTTTATCATCCACTAGATAAACCAACCCTTAGTAAAAGTTCATGATCATACCACTTTATTATTTTATTTCTATCAAGTTACATGATTAATTTATTATGGATTCTTTGTCGTGATTACATGAATTAAAGTATTAACAAGCATGCAAGATAAAACTAAAATAAACTGGCTTATGCGTAAATATTATCCAAGATATGGTAAATCACTTAAGTAAATCCACTTAATATTAATAAGCATGTATTAAAGATAATAATTGGCAATTTATGCATAAAAGATAAAATCCCTCAATTATATATATTAATTCAATATACTCTTCCACCACTTCAGTTAAAATCAAACCATACTTCAAAGTGTTTGACCAGCCAAAGTTGGGGTGCTTTCAATTATCGGGGAATTCAAATTTAAAGTTTTGGGTTGATTTTGTAATGTCTTGGGATTTCTGTGTAATTTTTTTAATTATATGGAATTATTTTGAGACTAGATGCTCTGAAAACACGTGATTTCGAGGCCTGGTGAGCCCGATATAGAATTTTGAACTTTTTAAAGGTACGTTCACTAAACGTGCGAGCGAGTTTTTCTAGCTTTTGAACCAGTGCTCGGATCGAAAATCTGAGGGCACCGTTGCACTCAGAACGTCGGGATTCGCCTATAAAGGACTTAACTTTGGCCAGTAAGGGCCGAACGGAAAAGTTAATTTTCAGACTTTTCGAGAAAAATAATAAAATAACTTAAAAAGTTATTTTATTTCTTTTATCACCGACAAGCGGTGACACAACGACGTTGTAGTGCAGCGACAATGTGCATTAATGGATCTCATTAATGGCTTGTCAACACGCAGCGTAGCAACGCATTAATGAAACGTAATAACGACGCTGTTTCATAAATGAAATAGCGTAACGACGCGACGCCGCAGCATAACAGAAACACTGCAACATGTTTTCTTTTAATAGTTGACGCCTTGGTGGAACAAGGATTAAACAGTGAGCATTCTTTGACGAACCTCCGATGGATTTCCTCCCCAACGAAGAACGACGAACGTCGGCGAGACGTCATCGACTTCAACGTACCTCGAAGAATGACGAACACCATCAACCTCTTGGACCCTCGAGGATGAAGCGCTATGACAAAAAACGTCAATGAGGTAGGGGTTTTATTTTAAAGTTTCCTTGTTTTTTTTTCTAAACGACGGACACAAATCAACTCACGAATAGGTTGATCCGCGGATCGTGCGTTCTTGCGGGAGAGTATTTCTTTTTGAGATTTCTATTCAGGATTAAAATTTTGATTGACAGAACACCAATCCCCAAGCCTCCCCATGTCTTTAAACTTCTAACACGGAGGGCACGAGCCGACACGAACAAAGCCCGAGCCCCTCCACTTGGGTGTTCTTTGTGACCGAATTCTCAAGTGGATGACAATGCAGAATCGAGACCATCGTAGGAAAGGTGACATCCCCTGGTGGCCGTAGGCGCTGGCGGCACGGAGAATGGACCACCATAACGCGTCCGGTGGTCCGTCGAAGACCCTGCCGGCGCACTACGGTGGTGCGCCGCAGCGACCCAGACAGCCGTATCGGCGACTATCCCACGCGGAGGAGGCTGTGACGCAGCAGGAGGGGCCATCGGCCTCCGAGCCGGCGGCTAGTGGCGAGCTGACGTGGAGGAGTCGGGGTCAACCGACCGCGACTGGGGAACTGCCTCGCGAACGACACGCGGGGTAGGAGGTGCGGGGCGCGGCTCTCAGCCGCGTCCCGACCAGACCATACAGGACTGGTCTGCCTTTGGCGAACTGGGCAGGAGGGCGGGCTGGACCTGCGCTTAGCGGGCTGGACCCACGTTGGCAGGCTAGATCCTCGCCCGGCGGGCTGGACCCGTATTGGCAGGTCGGAACCGTGCCCTTCGGGCCGGGTCGGACGAGACCGGGTCGTCGGGCGACCCGACAGGCTGGACCTTCGGCCAAACCAGACCGAGTCCAGCGAGACCCATTGGTCCTGGCCCCCTGGCCAGGCCAGATCAGACTGTTTGACGAGCCGTTTGCGGCGTTGGAACCCTCTTGACGAGGCAGATCTTTTGGTATGCTCTAAGGAGACTTCCAAGGAAGTTGTTTTTCAACGTATGGCTTGGGGGAGCGGTTCTCCCAGGATCAAGCGCGTAGACGAGCAACAATCGTGTGGACCTCAATGGCCCAACAGACGAGCAACCGTGTGGACCTCAGTGGCCCGGCAAACCAGTAGCTGTGTGGACCTCAGTGGATCAGTAGAGCTGTGTGGACCTCAGTGGCCCGACAGACGTGCAACAACCGTGTGGACCTCAGTGGCCCGACAAACTTCAGCAACTCATCAGGGATAAGTCCCTCAACAATATGAAACATTATTCACTATAACTGATTAACCTTTCCTACTATAGAATATACCTGGTGTGAGTTGTCCTTACTTTGTGGCTTTACTTTATGGTTGCTTTGTGGTATTTCTCCTTAGCGGACTGGGGTCTCCTACTGAGTACTGTGTTACTCATCCCTACACGGGTTTTGCCCGCACGTGTTGTGTCTTGTGTAGATGACAAACGTTTCAACGGAGGACTTGGTGGCCTAGGAGCAAGAAGAGCCCAGTAGGATCAGGCGGACAAGACATAATACTTCGGCTTCCAGTAGCTACACTACTCTTACCATTAGGTAGGGTTTTCAGCAGATGGCTACCTGAGTTCCTTTGTACTTTTCTATTTTCAATTCTTTCTATTGGTTTTGTATTCCGGCCCACTTGTTTTCAGTTGTACTTGTACTCAACACTTGTTTCAGTATACTTGTTTTCCCCTTTCAGTTTGTGGGACGTGGTTGGCCATGTGTGTGCGTACATGTACTCAAGAAAATGCCTCTCACTTGCAAGTTGATGCCTTCGGTGCTAGTCGCCAACCCCTGGCCTTCGGGAGGCGGGCTGGGGGTATGTCACGGCACGGGCTCTGGGGGACGGGTCGTGACAAAGTGGCATCAGAGCTGGTCAGTTCTACCTCAGAGACCGAAAGTTTGTTGTTTTTGTTTTGGGGCAATGATGTTAAATGTTGCGAGTCTGACTTTCAGATTTGGGGAGTCCACTGTTGGTGTGGCGGGTGACGTATCCACACACCAGGACCTTGAATTCTGATTTTCGGCTCAATGCATAAAAATACTGGTTGCAAAAGTGTCTCCTTATGTTCTTTTGTATAAGAGTTAATCTATTTACCGTGGCCCATCTTGATCTATTTTAGGATGCCTCAATGCAGATAACCAGCTAAGCTTCCGATACATGGTCGGGAGGACAACCCGCCCAGTGATGAGGCGTCCGTTTAGGGACTAGTTCTCAAGATGGCCCCACCGGGTGGTGCACCAGTGCTACTACCACCTGTTGGTCAACATCTACTACCAGCAGTACCAGAAGAGGACGTGTGCAGACTTAGTGCCTTGCACAAGTTTCAGAGACAGTGACCTCGCAGGTTTAGGGGAGAGACAGATCCCCAGGTCACTGAGGATTGGCTGGAGGCGGTGACCATGTCTTCTGTTTAGTGAGGACACCGCTTGACTAGATGGCGATCTTAGCTGCGAGCCTTATTCAGGGCTCGACAAGGAGATGGTGGAGCCTAATGATCCAGACACATGATGAGGTGACCCTCACCTGGATGGACTTCAAACATCTTTTTTGGGAGGGGTTCTTCCCCGCGGCTTTGCGCTCGGTGCACATTCAGGAGCCGCTTCACCTTCAGCGGGGTATCATGACAGTAGTTGAGTACTCAACAAGATTCACCGAGCTTTACCACTACTCTACAGACATGGTTCAAGACCCTTTCTTCAGGGCTCAAGTCTTTGAGTAGGGACTCAGACGGGAGATCAGAGCGTCAATGGTGTCTCTCAACATCACCACGCAGGTTTGAGTGCTGGAGCGAGCTCTACTAGTAGAGAGATTCCTCGCAGAGCAGACACTGGCAGTGGGTGCCACCACTAGGTGATAGGTAGCCGAGCCATCCATGGAAGGAATCCAATAGATGGCGCAATGGTCCAAACGGGCCAGATCATCTAGTGGACGACCCCAGGACTCAAGATCAGTGGTGCGAGGCCGCCAGGATAGCGAGAGACAACAAATGAGCACAGTGTGCTACTCGTGTGGCGGGCAGAGACACATGGATCGTGACTGCCCGACTTGCCGTGCAGACGATCAATTGACGATCGAGGGACCGCCGAGACAAAGGCGGAGGTTCAAGCGAGGAGGGCCGCAAGGCGGTGGACGTGACAGGGGAGCAGGCCGAGCAGCAGGCAGTGGACGACGGTTTAAGGTACTACCACCACCACCTCCAGGTGGTCCACCCCGACCTTAGGGAGCAAGCGGACAGGGACGAGATCAGCTTCAGGCAGTAGAGGCTTATGACCATGACGCTCTGTAGTTGATTTGAGGTACGATATGTGTCTTTTCCACCCTAATTGCAGTTCTTCTAGACACAGGTTCCAGTCACTCTTTCCTTTACATGACTCTCGTTCGGAGCTCGAAGATTCCGGTGGAGTCGTTGACTCGATCTTTACGATTAGAGACTCCTACAGGAGGGGATTCGATGATTACACACTAGGGCCGGTAGTGTGAGCTTACTCTAGGAGGTGAGAGCTCCAGTTGTGATCTCCTAGTAGCAGCGCCGAGGTCTTATGGCGTTATCTTGAGTATGGACTAGTTATCCACAGTCCATGCTCAGATCGACAGTTTTAGGTGCAAAGTGCGGTGTGTCCGTGAGGATGAGACCAAGTTTTCCTTCACCAGTGAGAAGGGAACCTTTGCAGCACAAGACAGACTTTATCGGAGGAGGGTGCAGTCGATCACTCACCAGTTGGCTAGCCTCCCCCTCAGTGTAGTGGATGAGAGGAGTCCAAACTTTACTGTAGTGGTGGACGAGTATGAGGATGTTTTTTCTAAGGATGTTCTGGGACTACCTACTCGCAGGGAGGTGGACTTCGACATTGATCTGTACTCGGGGATGATGCCAATATCCACACTGGCATATCTGATGGCTCCCGCAGAGCTTCGTGAGTTGCAGGTACAGTTGGAGGACTTGCAGGAGAAGGGCTTCGTGAGACCCAACATTTCAGCATGGACAACCCCGATGTTGTTTGCCAAGAAAGCAGACAGGAGCTTGAGGCTATGCGTGGACTTCCGGTGCCTGAACCAGGTGACCGTGAAGAACAAATATCCACTATCGAGGATAGATGACCTCTTCAATCAGCTGAAGGGAATGAGATGGTTCTCGAAGATCGACCTTAAATCAGGCTATCACCAGCTTCAGGTATGGGATGAGGATGTACCAAAGACAGCCTTCAGGTGCCAGTATGGCCACTATGAGTTCTTGGTGATGCCTTTCAGTGTGACCAACGCCCCAGTAGTGTTCATGGAACTCATGAACATGATATTCCAGCCTTACCTCGATCTTTTTGTGATAGTCTTCATTGATGACATCTTGGTGTACTCAGCATCGGAGGAGGAGCACGCTACACACCTGCAGATAGTCCTAGATACACTACGAGAGCACCAGATTTATAGTAAGCTCTCGAAGTTCCAGTTCTGGATTTGGGAGGTCCACTTTCCGAGACACGTCATCCCGGAGGATGGAGTTGCAATGGATCTGGTGAAGATAGAGATAGTGCTTGCTTGGGAGCCACCCAGGAGTGTGACTGAGGTGCGAAGTTTCTTGGGTTTGGCCGAATACTAACTGAGGTTTTTGCCCGACTTTTTCAGAGTAGCATCACCCTTGTCAGCTTTGACAATGAAGGGGAATCCCTTCGTGTGGATGGAGTGTTTCCATCAGAGTTTTTAGGAGTTGAGATAGAGATTGATGAGTGCCCCCCATCTTGAGACTACTAGAAGAGGGTGTTGGGTATGTAGTCTTCTACGATACATCAGGGACCAGACTGGGTTGTTTCCTGATGCAGGAGCGAGCAATGATTGCCTATGACTCATGAAAATTGAGGCAACATGAGCAGAACTATGTGACCCATGGCCTGGAGTTAGTAGTAGTGGTCTTTTCCTTAAAGATATGGTGGAACTACTTTATGGATAAACAGTTTACCATCTACTCCGACCACAAGAGTCTCAGGTATATCTTCTCATAGAAGGACCTGGACTTGATACAACAGAGATGGCTGGAGTTCCTCTAGGACTATGATTTTGAGATAGTCTACACTCATGGGAAGGGGAATGTGGTGGTAGATGCACTCAACAGGAGGTCTGGTTTACAATTACTGAGTGAGGCAACGGAGCAGCTAGTCGCGATGTAGATATCCTTCGTGGATAATGATGAGCCATCTTATCTTCAGTCGATAACTGTCACTCCCCCACTCTTACAGCGAGTTAGGGAGGCACAACTTGTGGATGTTGACTGGGAGGCCCGACGTGCTCAGATATCCTTAGGACAGGCTCCTGATGGATTTTCGATAGGTGGGGAGCACGTCATCTTTTTCAGAGGACGCACCGTAGTACCAGCGACGTTACCAGAGACGGTGTTGAAGGAGTTCCATACATTCAATTTAGCGGTACACCTTGGTGTGGAGAAGACGTACCAGGACCTCTGACGTTAGTACTGGTGGCCAGGGATGAAGAAAGCGGTGACAGAGTTCGTTTCACGATGCCTCACTTGTCAGCAAGTGAATGCCGAGCATCAGGTTCCAACAGGCTTGGCTCAACCACTTGAGGTACTAGAGTGGAAATAGGATGGTATTTCGATGGACTTAATTAAGGGGTTACCATGTACATCCAAAGGCCATGATTCTATCTAGGTGATCGTTGACTGACTCATCAAGTCAGCTCACTTCCTACCCATCCAGGAGCAGAGACCGGTAGAAGGCTTGAGATGCCTCTACGTTCAGGTGATAGTGTGGATTCACGGGGTGCCTTTGACAATCATATCAGACCGTGATGCATGATTTACATCCTGATTGTTGAAGGGATTACAAGAGGCGTTCGAGACACAGCTACGCTTGAGCACAACTTTTCATCCCCAGACAGATGGTCAGATAGAGCATACCATACAGATCTTGGAGGACATGCTTCATGCTTGTGTCCTTGATTTTGGTCATAGTTGGGAGGACCACCTGCTACTGGTGGATTTTCATACAACAACAACTATCACTCCACCATTGGAATGAAACCGTTCGATTCCTTGTACGGGCAGCCTTGCATATCACCTCTATGCTGGACAAACCCAGGGGAGTTTGCACTCATGGATCCAGATTTGGTATGGGCTACCACTGAGAAGGTTCAGATCATCCAGGAGAAAATAAGGACTATGTAGAGCAGGAAAAAGTCTTATACCGACAGGAGAGGAAGACCCATGGAGTTTGAGGAGGGAGACCATGTGTTCCTTCGGGTCTCACCCCGATGAGGATTGCCGAGATTTGGTCGGGGCGACAAGCTATCTTTGAGGTTTATTAGACCTTTTCAGATCCTGAGTAGAGTTGGCGAGGTGGCGTACCACCTAACTCTTCCTCCATAGATGCACCGGGTGCACGATGTTTTCCACACGTCGCAGTTGAGGAGAAACGTGCATGATCCATCACACATTATCAAATGGGGTGAGTTGGACATTGACAATGGGGCGATGTTTGCGGATTTCCCAGTGGAGATAGAGGATCGACAAGAGCGGGTCCTGTGTGGGTGGACGATTTCTCTGGTGTGCGTTCAGTTGCAGTACGAGAATCTCCAGGAGAGCACATGGGAGTGAGAGACTCAGATTTGTGCTCAGTACCCCCATTTGTTTGGTTAGCCATTGTTTTGGATTTTGGGGATGTAAAACCCTATGGTGGGGAGAATATAATGTCTCGGGATTTCTATGTAATTTTTTTAAATTATATGGAATTATTTCAAGACTACATGCTCTGAAGGCACGTGATTCTGAGGCCCGGGGAGCCCAGAACAGAATTTTGAACTTTTCTTAAGGTACCAGTAAACGTGCGAGCGGGTTTTTTTTATAACTTTTGAACCAGTGCTCGGATCAAAAATCTGAGGGCACCGTTGAACTCAGAATACTGAGATTTGCCTAGAAAGGACTTAACTTTGGCCGGCAAGGGCCGAACAGAAAAGTTAATTTTCAGAATTTTTAAGAAAAATAATAAAATAACTTAAAAAGTTATTTTATTTATATTCTCACTGACAAGCGGTGACACGACGATGCTGCAGTGTAGCGACGAGGCAGCAACGAGGCGAATTAATGGAGATCATTAATGGCTTGTTAACACGCAGCGTAATGATGCTTTAATGATGCGTAACAATGATGCTGTTTCATAAATGAAACAACATAACGACGTGACGTCGCATCATAACAGAAACACTGTGATGTGTTTTCTTTTTAATAGTTTATGCGTTGGTGGAATGGGGATTAAACTGTGAGGATTCTATGACGAACCTCCAATGGATTTCCTCGCCAACGAAGAATGACGAACGCCGGCGGGACGTCATCGACTTCGACGTAACTCAAAGAACGACGGACGCCATCGACCTCTTGGACCCTCGAGGACGAAATACTACGACAACAAACGTCAATGAGCTAGGGGTTTTATTTTAAAGTTTCCCTATTCTTTTTCTAAACAACGAACACAGATCAACCCACGAATAGGTTGATTCACGGATCGTGCATTCTTGCGGGAGGGTATTGCCTTTTGGGATTTATATTCGGGATTAAACTTTTGATTGATAGAACACCAATCCCCGAGCCTCCCCATGTCTTTAAACTTCTAATGCGGAGGGCGCAGGCCAACACGAACAAGGCTTGAGCCCCTTCACTTGGGTGTTCTTCATGACCAAATTTTCAAGTGGACGACAAGGTGTAATCGAGACCATCATAGGGAAGATGACATCCCATGGAGGCCATAGGCGTAGGCAGCATGGAGAATGAACCACCAGAGTGTGTTTGGTGGTCTGCCGAAGACCCTGTTGGCACGCCGGCGGCAACGCCGGAGGTCGGCGCACCACGGCGGTGCGCCGCGACGACCCGTACAGCTGCATCAACGGCTGTCCCATGTAGAGGAGGCTGCGGTGCAGCAAGAGGGGCTGCCGACCTCTGATCCGGCAGCTGGGGGCGAGCCGACGCGGTGCCGCACTGCGGTCAACCGACCGCGGCTGGGGAACGGCCCTGCAGACGACCCGTGGGGTAGGAGGTGTCGGACGTGGCTCTCAGCTGCGTCCCGATCAGACCGGACAGGAGGGAGGGTCAGACCCGCGCCGTAAGGCCGGACCCGCACCCTTCGGGCTGGGCTGAACGAGACTGGGTCACCGGGCAACCCGACAGGCTGGACTCTCAGCCAAACCGGGCCGAGTCCAGCGAGGCCCATTGGGCTTGACCCACTGTCCAGACCGGATCGGCCCGACCCAGACCTGAATTGGGCCGAGTTGAGTCGGTCGAATTAAACCGGGGCATGTGGGATCCCCAGGATGGGTTGGTCGGGTCGGTCCGACTGGGGTGGGTCCGGGTTGGGTCGGTCCAACCGGGTCGGACCGGACCCAGACCCCACCGACCCCTTTTTGGAAAAAATTCTACAATTAACAGACCGATCATCCAATTGACACGCTTTCTATGGCACAAGGACTCTTGCGATGAGGCGGTTATTTAGAGATACTCTACGCGAGTTTTGGAAGAGGTTGGAGTATGGACGGGTTGGATTAGACTCGAATCCAACCAGAACCTTTTTATAAAAATGCCCATATCTTATAGACCGGGCGTCCGTTCGACGCGCCGTCTATTGCATTGGGACCCTTTCGATGAGACAATCATTTGGATTAATCTATATGGGACTTCGTGGCAATTGAGGTATAACCGATGGCTTGAGGAGAAAATTTTCTGGAAATCAAGCGTACTAAGTGAAGGAATCCAGTGGCTGGCTGTGACGTGATGAATGAAGAACGACCCTTCACGGATCAGCATAAGAGAGACCCTTCATGGATCAACATAAGAGAGACCCTTTGTGGATTGGCATGAGAGATACCCTTCGTGGATCGACATGAGAGTGACCCTTTATGGCTCAGTAGTAGCGCGACCTGTCGTGGATTGGTCGTGGATCGACCCATCGTGGATCAGAAGCAGAGCGACTCTTCATGGATTAGCAGCAGAGTGACCTTTCGTCGATCAGCAGCAGAGCCTCTTAATAGAATAAGATGATCTAGCTTTACGTCTAATCCTATTTACTTTTGTACTTAAGTTTTACCTGGTGTGAGCTGTGTCTTTTGCTTTGTGCTTTACTTTGAAATATTACTTTGTAGTATTCTTCCCTTGTGGATTTCTGTGAGACCCGAGTTGGTCTCAGGGTCTCTAATGGGTATTGTCATACTCACCCCTACACGGGCTTCGCCCGCACTTATTGTGTCTTGTGCAAACGACGAACAACTTTGACTGGTACTTTGGGGATCCAGGCCTAGACGATGCTCGGAGGTGGATCGATAGACGCGGTGTGCTGTAGTGACATCCGACAGTGAGCTATATCTACCCTTCAGGTAGGTTCCTTAGCGGACGACTTATAGATCTTGTACTTATTTTGTTATACTTTCCTTTCAGTTGGGCTTTCATTCTTTCCCCTTACCTTTAGTTTACACCTTTTACTCTCAATGGTGGTACTTTGTGGTGGATGTACTACTTTCTTTCCTTTGTGGTTTTCTTTGTGCATCATTCCCTGTCTGTGTGTGTACAGGTTTAAAGGCAATGCCTTCCCTTTTTGGGATATGCCTTTCTGGTGCTAGTCACTATCCCCTGGCCTATGGAAGGTGGGCTTGGGGTAGTCACAACACAGGTCTTGGGGGATGGGTCATGACAAAGTGGTATCAAAGGGAGGTTGGTTCTAATAGAAGAACTAAGAGTCTGTATTTTCGATGGGGGTAATAGTGTTAAGTGTTTTGAGTTCGGATTTCAGTCCAGGGAGTCTAGATTTGGTGCGGCAGATGACGTATCTGTACACCATGACCCTAAATTATGTTTTTCAACTCGGTACATGAAAAAACTGGTTGCATGTATTTTGGAAATGTTTTTCTCTTGATCTCTTTTGAGTCATCTCACCAGGTATAACTTATTGACCATGGCACATCTGATTCCCTACAGGATGCCTCCACGAAGACAGCCAACTAGGATTCTAGTGAGGGATCACGATGATGGCCCACCGAGCAATTATGCATTGGTGTAGGTAACACTTACAACGATAGCACGTTCAGATGGTGTACCAGTAGCACCACAACCCGGAGAGTAGCAGTTGCTACCAGCCCCACCAGCGGACAGTGCACGCCGACTGAGCATTCTGTACGAGTTCCAGAGACAAAGGCCTCTGAGGTTTCATGGTGAGACAGATCCTCAGGCAGTTGAGGATTGGATGGAGGCAGTTACGTGGGTTTTTTTCCTGGTAGAGACAGCTACAGACTAGATGGTGGTCATATTTGTTATCCTTTTTCAGGGCATGGAAGGGAGATGGTGGATCTTAACACTCCAGAAACATGAGGAGGCGACCCTTTCCTGGTTAGACTTTGAGAGACTCTTTAGGGAAAAGTTCATACCAAAAAAACTATGCTCAGTGCGTATTCTGGAGCTACTGTACCTACAACAGGGCAACCTGACTGTGGCCCAGTACTCGGTGAGGTTTACTGACCTCTTTTACTACTACACCGACATGGTATGAGAACATTTCTTCAGGGCTCGGACCTTTGAGAAGGGACTTTGATGGGAGATCAGAGTGTCAATGATTTCGCTCAGCATCCCGATGTAGGCTGGAGTGCTAGAGTGATCTCTACTGGTGGAGAGATTCTTAGCTGAACAGGCACCAATGGTGAGAGCCACCACTAGACGACAGGTGGATGTGTCATTTGTAGTAGGCAGTAGGCAGATGACGCAGAGGCCCAAATGAGCCAGACCTTTCGGAGGACGACCCCAGGATGCAGGGTCGGAGGTGCTGATATCGCGAGGTAGAGGAGGTCAGTAGAGGGCAAGAGTTTGTTACTATTACAGTGGGAAGATACACATAGCTTGCGACTATTTGACTACCCGCATGGATAATCAGCAGACGGTCGAGGGACCGCTGAGACAATGACAGAGGTTTGAGCGAGGAGCTTCGTAGGGCGGCAAACATGGAAGGGGAGTAGGCCGAGCGGCAGGCGGTGGGCGATAGTTTGAGGTACTACCACCACCACCCCTAGGTGGTCCACCATGGTCTTAGGGAGCTGACAAATAGGGGAGAGGCCAGCTTTAGGCGATGGAGGCCTACGACCATGATGCTCCAGAGATGATTAAAGGCACAATATGTGTATTCTTCACCTTAGCTGTAGTTCTTATAGACACATGTTCCAGTCACTCTTTCTTTTCCACGAACCTTGTTCGAGGCTCGGAGATTCCGGTGGAGATTTTGGCTCGATCCTTATGATTAGAGACTCCTACGGGAGGGGATTCAACGATTACACACTGGTGAAGGCAGTGTGAGTTTACTCTAGGAGGTGAGATCTTTGGGTGAGATCTCTTAGTAGCTGCCTCGAGGCCTTACAATGTCATCTTGGGTATAGACTGGTTATCCACAGTCTATGCTCATATTGACTGTTTTAGGCGCAAAGTGCGGTGTGTACGCAGGGATGAGATCGAGTTTTCCTTCACCGACGAGAAGGGAACCTTTGCAGCACATGATGGACTTTCTTGGAGTAGGGTGTAGCCGATAACTCACCAGTTTTCTAGTCTCACCCTTGGTGTGGTGGATGAGAGGAGTCCAATATTTCCTGTAGTGGTGGATGAGTATGAGGATGTATTTACTGAGGATGTTCCAGGACTACCTCCTTGTAGGGAGGTAGACTTCTATATCGATTTGTACCCAGGGACGATGCCAATATCACACCTGCATATCATATGGCTCTCGCGGAGCTCTGGGAGTTGAGAGCATAGTTGGAGGACTTGTAGAGGAAGGGCATCGTGAGACCCAACATTTCACCATGGGCAGCCCCAATGTTGTTTTCCAAGAAGGAATACGGGAGCTTGAGGCTATGTGTGGACTTCCAGCACCTAAACCAGGTGACTGTGAATAAAAAGTATCAACTACTTAAAATTGATGACCTCTTTGATCAACTGAAGGGGGAGAGGTGGTTCTCGAAGATAGACCTCAGATCAGGCTATCACTAGCTTCAGGTACGGGATGAGGACGTGCTGAAGACAACCTTCAGGTGCCATTATGGCCACTACGAGTTCTTGGTAATGCCCTTCGGCATGACCAATGACCCCACAATATTCATGGGACTCATGAACATGATATTCCAGCCTTACCTCGATCGTTTTGTGGTGGTATTCATTAATGAAATTTTGGTGTACTCGATGTCAGAGGAGGATCACACTACACACCTGCGGGTAGTTCTGGATACATTCTGAGAGCACTAGATTTATGGTAAGCTCTCAAAGTGCCAGTTCTGGATTCATGAGGTCCACTTTCTGGGACACATCATCTTGGAGGCTGGAGTTATGGTAGATCCAGTGAAGATAGAGAGAATGCTTGCTTGGGAGCCACCTGGGAGCGTGACTGAGGTGTGAAGTTTCCTGGGGTTGGTCGGATACTACCATAGGTTCGTGCCCGACTTCTCCAGAGTAGCAGCACCTATGAAAACCTTGACAAAGAAGGGAAAACCCTTCGTATGGAAAGAGAAATTACAGTAGAGATTCTAGCAGCTAAGGAATATCTTGACTAATGCTCACATATTTATGTTTCTATAGGAGGGCATCAACTACGTGGTATAATGTGATGCATTAGGGACCAGACTGAATTTTTTCCTGATGCAGGAGCGAGGATTGATCACCTAAAACTCATGAAAGCTGAGGAAGCATGAGAAGAACTACGCGACCCATGACATGGAGTTAGTAGTAGTGGTCTTTGCCTTGAAGATGTGGCAGCACTACTTGATGGGTGAACGATTTATTGTCTGCTCTAACCACAAGAGTCTCAGGTATATATTCTCATAGAAGGACCTAAACTTGAGATAACGGCGATGGGTGGAGTTCCTCCAAGACTATGACTTTGAGATAGTCTACACTCCTGGGAAGGGGAATGTGGTGGAATACACACTCAATAGGAGGTCTAGTTTACAGCTACTGAGCAAGGCGGCGGAGCAGCTAGCTGCGGTGCAGATATCCTTCATGGATAGTGATGGAGCAACTTACCTTCAATCTATGACTATCACTCCCCCACTCTTACACCGAGTTAGGGAGGAAAAACTTTTGGATGGTGACTGCGAGGCCCGACGTGCTCAGTTATTCTCAGGATAGGCTCCTAATGGATTTTCAATAGGTGGGAAGTACATAATCCTTTTTAGAGGATGCACTATAGTACCCGTGATGTTAAGAGAGGAGGTGTTAAGGGAGTTCCATACATCCCATTTGGTGGTACATCCTGGTGTGGTGAAGATGTACCAAGACCTCCGATGTCAGTACTGGTGGCCAGGGATGAAGAAAGTGGTGGCATAGTTCGTTTCACGATGCCTCACTTGTCAGTAAGTGAAGGCTAAGCATCAGGTCCCAGTAGGCTTGACACAACCACTTGAGGTACCAGAGTGGAAGTGGGATGGTATCTCTGAGGACTTTGTGATGGGGTTTCCACGCATGTCTAGGGATAACAATTCTATCTAGGCGATCTTTGACCAACTCACCAAGTCATCCCACTTTCTACCCATCCTGGAGAAGGGATCAGAAGAGGGTTTGGGGCGCCTCTACGTCCGGGAGATAGTAAGACTTCATGGGGCACCTTCAACGATCGTCTCAGACCATGATGCACGCTTTACATCCCAGTTGTGGAAGGGGTTACAAGAGGAGTTCAGGACTCAGCTGCACTTGAGCACAACTTTTCACCCCCAGATAGATGGTCAGATGGAGTGGACCATACAAAACCTGGAGGACATGCTTCATGCTTTCATCCTTGATTTTGGTTGCAGTTGGGAGGATCACCTACCATTGGCGGATTTTGCGTAAAACAACATCTACCACTCCACCATTGATATGACATCATTTGAGACCTTGTACGGGTGGCCATGCAGATCACCTCTATACTGGACAGATCCAGGGGAGTCAGCACTCATGAGTCTAGATTTGGTACGAGATTCCACTGAGAAGGTGTAGATCATCCAGGAGCGGAAGAGGACTTCACAAAGTAGGCATCAGTTGTATGCCGATAGGAGATGAAGAAACTTGGAGTTTGAGGAGGGAGACCATGTTTTTCTTCATGTCTCACCCTGATGGGGAATGCAGAGATTTGGTCGGGTGACAAGTTATCTCCAAGGCTCATCGGACCTTTCCATATCCTTAGCAGAGTTGGCGATGTGGCGTACCACCTAACTCTTCCCTCACAGATGCACTGGGTGCACACTATTTTCCATGTATTGTAGCTGAGGAGGTATGTGCATGATCCATCGCACGTCATCGACTGGGGAAAGATGGACATTGACGATGTGGTGATGTTTGCGGAGTTTTCAGTGGAGATAGAGGATTGACAGGAGAAGGTCCTTCATGGAAGGTCGATTACTATGGTGCGTGTTCAGTGGAATCACATGAATCTCCAAGAGAGAACATGGGAGCGGGATGATCATATTTTTTCTCAGTAACCCAATTTGTTTGATTAGCCTTTGTTTTGGCTTTTGGGAACGTAAATCCATAAGGTGGGGAGAATTTAATGTCCCAGATTTTCTGTGTATTTTTTTTAAATTATATGGAATTATTTCAAGACCGAATGCTTTGACGGAACGTGATTCCGAGGCCTGAGGTTCTTGAAATGTAATTTTGAACTTATTTTAAAGTACGTTCAGTAAACGCGCTAGTGGAGTTTTTCTAACTTTTGAACCGGTGCTCGGATAGAAAATATGAGGGCACTATTGAACTCAGAACGCTGGGATTCTCTTAGAAAGGACTAAACTTTGACCGACAGGGGTCATGCAGAAAAGTTATTTTTCAAACTTTTTGGAAAATAATAAAACAACTTTAAAAAGTTATTTTATTTCTTTTCTCAACCGTTGAGTGGCGAAAGACGACGATGCGGTGCGGTGACGAGGCAACGATGAGATGCATTAAAGGAAGCCCCTTAATGGGTTGTTAAGATGCAACACAATATCTACACTGTTTCATAAATGAAATAGCATAACGACGCAATGTTGCAGCGTAATAGAAACGCTACGACGTGTTCCATATTTAATTAGCTAACGCATTGGAGAGTGGGGATAAAATTGTGGGTAATTCTTTGACTAAACTCCAGCGAGTTTCCTCTCCAATGAAGAATGACGAACTTCGGTGAAACGTCATCGACTTCGACATACCTCAAAGAATGAAGCCGGGAAGTGACTAGCGACGTCGACCTCTTGAATCCTCGAGGACAGAACGCCATGGTAACGAACATAAAAGGAGGTAGGGGATTGATTTTGATTTTATGATTTCCTCATTCTTATTCTAAACGATGAATGTGGATTAACACATGAACAGGTTAATCTACAGATCGTGAGTTCTTACGGGAGGGTGTCGTTCTTGGGTTTTCTATTCGGGATTAATTTTATTGTTGATAGAATTGTAATCACGAGCCTCCCCTGCTTTAAACCTCTAACGTGGAGGGCGTGAGCCGACACAAACAAGGCCTGAACCCCTCTGCCTTATGAGTTCTTGGTGGATGATTTTTCAAATGATGGAAAAGATGAGTTCAAGGACGTCAGAATGAAGGAGGCAACCCTACATTCCCATAGGCACAGATGATTTGACAAATAGACCACCGGAGTAACTCCGGCGGTCCATAGAAGGAACCGCCGGCGCGCTGCCAGCGGCGGCGGCTGCCGCAGGTAGAGAGAGGTAGTGCGCCCGTCGGTGAAGGGCCGTGGCTGGCTAGCCGCGATGATGTGGAGATGCGACGCCAATTGGTGCCACATGAAGGGAGTGACCCGCGGTTGAAGACCGCGTGTAGAAATACTGGCCGACTGCTTCGATACCAGGCCGTAGTCGCTTGACCGCAATAGAGAAATGGCCCCACGACGAACCGTAGGGCGAGCTGGGGAGCTAGATGCTGCATCCAGCTGTGTCCTGACAAGGCCGAAGGTTGGTCCACCTATGGAGGATCGGGCGGACCTGCGAGCCGGACCCACCCCAGCGGGCTAGACCCACCCCATCGGGCCGAACCCGACCCAACGAGATGAACCCGCCCCAGTGGGCCGGAACCACCCCAGCGGGCCAGACCCACCCCATTAGGCCAGGCCAAGTCTGGGCCGGGTCGGTCTGACTGGGTTGGACCGGACCCAGACCCCACCAGCCTTTTTTTTGGAAAAAACGTCAACAACTAACAGATCAGGCGTCCAGTTGACGCGCCGTTTTTGGAAAGAGGACCCTTGCGACAAGGCGGTCCTTCTAAGATACTCTACATGAGTTTTAGCAGAGGTTGGCGTATAGTTGGGTTGGATCAGACTCAAATCCAACCAGACCCTTTTTACAAAAATGCCCATATCTTACAGACTGAGTGTCCGTTCGACGCACCGTCTGCTGCGTTGGGACCCTTACGACAAGACGGTCCTTTGAGTTACTCTATGTGGGACTTCGTGGTGGTTAAGGTATGAACAATGGATTGAGGAGAAGAATCTATGGAAATCAAGCATGCTAAGTGTGGAAATCCAGTGGCTGGCTGTGACATGAAGAATGAAGAGAGACCCTTCATAGATCAACATAAGAGTGACCCTTCATGGACCAGCATAAGAGAGACCCTTTTTGGATCAACATGTGAGTTAACCTTAGTGGATAAACATGAGATCAACCCTTCGTGGATCAGCAGTAGCGCGAACCATCGTGGATCGACCGTAGAGCGACCTGTCGTGGATCAACAGTAGAGTGACCCTTTGTGGATCAGCAGCAGAGCGACCCTTCGTGGATCAATAGCAGAGCCTCTTAAGAGAATAAGATGATCTAGCTTTATGACTAAACATCTTTACTTCTGTACTTAAGGTTATACCCTGTGTGAGCTGTGTCTTTTGCTTTTTTCTTTACTTTGAAATCTTACTTCGTGGTAATCTCCCCTTGTGGATTTTTGTGAGACCTGAGTTGGTCTTAGGGTCCCTACCGAGTATTATTATACTCACCCCTACATGGGCTTTGCCCACACCTATTGTGTCTTGTGCAAATGACAGACAACTTTGACATGGACTTTGGGGAGCCAGGGCTAGACAATGCTCGAAGGTGGATCGATAGATGTGGTGTGCTGTAGTGACATCTGATAGTGAGCTGTACCTACCCTTCAGGTAGGATCCTTAACGGATGACCTCTGGAGCTTGTACTTCGTTTTCTGTACCTTCCTTTCAATTGATCTTGTATTCTGGACCATTTACCTTCAGTTTACACCTTTTACTCTTAGTGGTGGTATTTTGTGGTGGATGTATTACTTTCTTTCCTTTGTGGCTTTCTTTGTGCAGTATGACCTGTCTCTGTGTGTACAGGTTTAAAGGAAATGCATTCCCTTTTTGGGATATGCCTTTCCGGTGCTACTCACCAGCCCTTGGCCTATGGAAGGTGGGCTTGGGGTAGTCACAACACAGGCCCTAAGGGACGGGTCGTGACAGATCCACCTATAAAGGAGGTGAGCGATGAAGAGTTCACTGTCTATGATAAACACATGAGTGATGCGATCAAAGTTCAGTGTTCAATGCTTTTATCTATGTCTAGTGAACTCATGAAGTCTCATGAAGACATGGATGCTTATAGCATTCTCATAAATCTCCATGGTATTTATTAGGAGAGAACTAGATAGTAACAATTTGAAATATCCAAGATGCTCTCTTAGAGTAAGCTTGGAGAAGGTGTGCCAGCTGAGTCTCACGTAGCCAAACTCATTGGCTACATTGATAACCTTGAGATTCTAGGGTTTAAATTACCTAAAGAACTGCACATCAATCTCATTATTGCATCACTCCCTTATATATTCTCTAGATTTTTTATCAATTTCAATATTAACAACATTGAGAAGTCTCTCCCAGATCTTCTTACAACACTTCTCTATATTGGCAAGGACATGAAACATGAAAATTATTTTGTCCTTATGGTGAATAAAAGTCTATACAAAGATCTCTAAGGGAAAAAATTATTCACAACACCCTTTCAAGAAGATAAATATCAAGGGGAAAATAGGAGAGCATGATGCTATTTGTTTCACATGTGGCGAGAAGGTCCACTAGAAGAAAAACTGCACCTAGGAAAAGAAGCAAGGAGAAGCTTCAAGTGCGTTTTTTATCAAATATAATTTATCTGTTTCTACAAATTGGTTATTAGATACAACATGTGGTTCTAAAATATGTATTAAAATATAGAAAACAAGTATATTTCAAAATATTTCATGAGGGTAGGTATATTTATGAGCCACCAATGGGGCTAGACTTGCTGCTATGGCCATTGAAGACCAACACCTTATGTTTCCAATGAGAATGATCTTGGTTTTAGAAGATTGTTATTATGTGCTATCTGTTACCAAATACATTATATAAGTATCTAGATTTGATACTAATAAATTTATTTTCAAATTTGGGAATAAATGTTGCTTCTTTTATAAGGATATCATTTTTTATGGAAAGACACATTTAAATAATGGTCTTTATGTGTTTTATTACACAAACCCAATAATGACTATCGATAATGAAACTAACTCACATGAATCATAACACAACCAACTTTAGCATCATCAGATAGGTCATGTAAATGAAAATCATTTGACTTAATTACACCAAGATGGATTTTTGGATTCTTTTGAACTAAAACCACTTGGTTTATGTCATGCATGTTTACAAAAAAAATGATCAAAGACTCATTTAGTGGAAAAGGTAAAAGTGCTAAAGCACTTCTTGAATTAGTTTATATTGATGTTTGTTGACCATTTCCAATTAAATTAATAGGCAGGTACTCATACTTCATAACTTTTACTCATGATTTTAGTAGATATGTACATGTATACTTAATGAGGCATAAGTCGAATTCTTTTGGTAAATTCAAAGAATACAAGAATGAAGTTGAGAACCATCTTGTTAAAATGATTAAGAAACTCTAATCATACCATGGATAAGAATATCTTAATCAAGACTTCATTGATTATTTACAGAATTTTGTGATTTTATCCCAACTCACTCATCCTTATACACCTCAGTGGAATAGTGTAAGCGAAAGGATGAACCATATCTTGTTAGACATGTTGAAATTAATGGTGAGTCATGCGATTTATCCATTATCTTTTTGGGGATATTCATTACAAAAAAAAAATACATAATAAATGGAGTTCCAACTAAAGAAACAATCGATATTCTATATCATCTTTAATATGGAAATAAACCCATGTTGTTATATATAAAAGTGTGGGGTTGAAAAGTGTTTTTTAAGGCTATTTCTAGAAACAAACTTACACCTCGATGCACTAAGTGTATCTTTATAGGGTATCCTAAGGAAACTAAATAATATTACATATATGAAACTACATACAAGAAAATTTTGGTTAATATATTTCCCAACTTTATTGAATGGGATTGCATCTCTAAAGGAGATATTATAAGTGAGATAGACTTCGATGAAGTCCAAGATCAAAATACACAAGAGTTGGTACATGAAAAAATTCAACAAATCCCTATGAAAGAGAACATTCCAAAGACACAAGTACTATGTATGATTACAAGAGAGGTTAGGGAAACTGAAAGATATGGTTTTCTAGTTACCGAGGATGGTGACTCATTATTAGTTGAAAATAATGATATTGTAACCTACAAGGAATCATTAAGTGACACAAATGTTTCCAAGTGGCAAGAAGCTATGAATTTTGAAATGGATTCCATGTACCAAAACCAAGTCTATATTTTGGTAGATCCTCCAATGGATGTAAATCCCATTGATTGAAAATGGGTATTCAAGAAGAATATGTACATGGATGGACAAGTCAGTACTTATAAGACATGATTGGATGAAAAAGAGTTCAAACAACATCAAAACATAGACTACGACGAAACCTTTTCACGAGTTTCTATGTTGAGATCTATCAAAATTCTACTTTCCATTGCATCTTTCCATGACTATGAGATTTGGAAAATGGATGTCAAAATCGCCTTCCTTAATGGGAACATTTAGGAAGATGTCTATATGACACAATCTAAAGGGTTTGTGACTCCAAAGGATGGTAACAAGGTATGAAAATTGAAAAGATACCTTTATGTATTAAAGAAAACATCTAGGTCATTGAACATTCAATTTGACAAGTCCATAACAGAATTTGGTTTCATAAAGAACTTGCACAAGCCTTGTGTCTATAAATGGTTTAGTAGGATTTTAGTCATTTTATTAGTAGTATATGTCGATGACATACTACTTATTGGAAACAAGATACCAGTCTTACAGTCTATTAAAGCCTAGTTAAATAAATGCTTCTCCATGAAGGATTTAGGTGAAACAACATATATTATTGGGTTCAAGATGCATCATGATAGATCCAAGAAGATGTTTGATCTAAGTCAAGGTACATACATTGACAAGATACTGAAGAGATTCAGTATGAAACAATCTAAGAGGAGATTATTTCCAATGTCACATGAAATTAATATTTTCAGGAAAATGTGTCCTTATACACACGAGGAAAGACAAAGAATGACATGGATTCCACATGTATCAATGATTGAGTCAGTCATGTATGCTATTCAATGTACTAGACTAGAGGTTTCCAATGCCTTGAGTGTAGTAGGAATATATCAAGCTGACCTAGGTGATCACCATTAGATGGAAGTTAAGGATATCCTTAAGTAGCTGAAGGGTATTAAGGATATGTTCTTGGTCTATGGAGGAGATAAGGAACTAGTCATCAGAGGGCATGTAGATGCTAATTTACAAATAGATCAAGATGATAAGCAATCATAGAAAATATACATATTCACTCTCAATGGAGGTGTTGTGAGCTGAAAAAACTCAAAGCAGACTATGATCATAGATTCTACAGGAGAGTCTAAGTATATTATGACTTCTAATGCATCTAAATAAGTTGTTTGGATATGAAAATTTTGTCCAGGAGTTTGATGTGGTACTTAGAAGTAAATATCCTATCACACTAGTGTGATAATACTACAAATCTAACTCTCACAAAGGTGGCAGTTTATATCAGAAGATGAAACACATACTTCAGAAGTATCATCTCTTGAGAGATTTTTCACAAAGAGGTGAATTCATAGTGATCAGAATATCCATGGAAGATAACATGGTGGACCCATTGACTAAAGCCTTAACTCAATAGAAACATGATCATCATGTGAGGTCTAGAGGACTGAAAGTCATAGGTAGTTGGGTCTAGTCCAAGTTAGAGTATGTTGGAGTTGGTGTTCTAGAACCAACTATTTGTACTTTGGATTACATGTTTATTCGAATATTTGAATAATAATAAAACATCTTATTACATATCATTCATTGTTCTGCATGACTTTAATATAATAATTTCATAGAGTATTTGTTACATTAATAAGGTCATAACAGTTCCCCTCTATGATGATAATTTTGAAATTCCATTACTATATTCCTAAATATAGTTCTATGATAGGATAATATACTATGATGTGACATAAAGAATGTTGACTGTCAGGTGAGAGTACTCATTACCAGATGATACTTATTCTCAATAAGTTCGCACATAGTAATCTATAAGACAAGTGATTATGAGAATATACCCTCCTGTAGGAATTATACATGTTTATGTGTCATCATATATTCCTATCTTTGATAATACTTTAAGATTATTATTAATGCATGTTATGACACACACACTTAGATTTTTTTTATAAACCTTGATGATACAATTCATGGAAAAGTTGGATACATTGGATGCGTTACGAGTGATGTGTTATTAATCAATAAATCTATGAAGGATTTGTCCCTTATATCTTTATGGAAGATGATATCTTGGCCATTTGATTGAAATGGAACTGTTACATTAAATTATATGTCCATGGTGTAACGATGAGTTTATTTCAGATAGTCGAAGAAAGATGTGTCAATCAAATAGGTTGATGAAACAGATGTGCAACCTGTTTGATGAGATATTATAAAAAATGGATTAGATTACACAGTAAGCGTTCATGTGTGGTTGTCAAAATTGTGACATTACCTTCTTTCTCTTGGATTCCCTAACCTGTTGTGTCACGAACCGTCCTCGGGGACCGTGCTGTGACTACCCCAATCCCGCCTTTCATAGGCCAGGGGCTGGCGACTAGCACCAAAGGCGTAAATACCGATAAAAGGGAAGACATTGCCTTTATATAAGTAAACAAACACAATAGAGTACGCAAGATGAAGTAAATAGTAAGTAAACTGAGTACAAAAGTAAGTGCTGAAAAGTAAATAGACCAGAATACAAACCCAACTGAAAGTACAGTACAACTGAAAAGAAAGTACAACAACAGTAAAGTAAATCAGCAACCACCGGGTCATCCTCCGACTATCCCACCTGAAGGGTGGGTACAGATGGTCTCCTCAGTTCTTCAGGTCCGGCCGTCTGCTCCGTGTACGTTCCGCCTGATAGTCCACCCCCGGATACCATCCCGCTCCTCAAGCCTCAACCACGATCAGTGCTGTCCGTCGTCTGCAACCAACACAATGTAGTGTGGGAATAGCCCGTGCAGGGGTGAGTATACGATACTCAGTAGGGACCTCGAGACCCCCGAAGGTATCCCAGAATCTACAAAGGATAAACCACAAAGGAAAGATACAAACATGAAGTATAAAACAACTCTACTTAGGTATATGCCCATACATATACCTAAGTCATCAACTCCAGTTCGACTCCAACTCACGAGTCCAAGGACAACCCAGTCCACACAGGAAAGCACAACCCAATCCACACAGGAAAGCACAACCCAATCCACACAGGAAAACAAGTCAATCATATCGATGATATTGATTGTAAGACAAGACTCAGCTCACACAGGTATACTACTCACGAAGAGGGGTGGAGATGATAGATGTAGCCTCTGAATCATCTCCCCTACCGAACCCACGTAGGATCCAAGTACAGAAGTCGTCGCTGCCGAACCCACGTAGGATCCTAGTACAATAACCATCGCTGCCGAACCCACGTAGGATCCAAGTGCAGTCGTCATCGCTGCCGAACCCACGAAGGATCCAAGTACAGTCGTCCTCGCTACCGAACCCACGTAGGATCCAAGTACAATCGTCCTCATTGTCGAACCCACGTAGGATCCAAGTACAGTCATCATCGTCGTCGCAGTCGCAGCCAGCTCTAGGGTTCCCGCACACAGCACGCTCGATTCCGGGAGGGTCCGCTCCACGAGCCAAGGGGGGTCGATACATCAAATGTCACGAAGACTAGAGTTGATGTATCCCAAAGTTCCGTCTCGTCAATAGGAACACAATGCAACAGACGGCGCGTCAATCGGACGCCCGGTCTGAGAGATATTGGCTTTTCCGTCCCAGGGGCCCGGTTAGAAATACGCTCGTTTCTAACCCGAATGATATATATACTCGTCCAAATCTCGAGTGGAGTAATCCAAAAGAACCGTATCACCAAGAGGAAATCATCTCACTTGACGTAACGTCATTCAGACGTTCGGTCCTTAAGTTATAAGCGTTTCTGCTCCAAGGGCCCGGTTGGTTTCGGGTTCGAACCAACCCGGCCATACCCAACTTCACCGAAACCTCGAGTGTAATATATTGAAATGACCGTCTCGATCCAAGGATCCCTACGCAACTGACGGTACATCGATCGGAGGTCCTTAGCCCAAGTTATGAGCATTTGAACAAACCTGGTCCGTAAATAGGGGGTCTGGGTCCGGTCCGACCCGACCCAATACCCCCTGGGTCGGCCCGAACCGGGTCGACCCGACCTGAGTACGGGTCCGGCCCGGCGGGGCGCGGCCGGCCCGACCCGCGTGGCCTGCGGCTGGCCCGACCCGCGTGGTCTGCGGCCCGGCTCGGAGGCCGGCCGCAGCTCGGTGCTGGCCGAGCGGGGCGCAAAGGGGGTGCCACCCTCTTTTTGTGGAAACAGAAGACCCAGTGGGGTCCGCCCTAAAATCCGGTTGGGGAGTTACGACCCCCCGGTTTCTTCGAACGGCTGGCCTTTATGGCCGGATGTCTGAGTAACCGCGGGACCCCCTCGGGTCCCGCCTCTAGGTGGAACCGGCGGCTGACACAGCCGGCCGCCCCTCAGAAGTCTGCCGCGGCCTTAGGCCGCGGCTCTGGTTCGACTGGCGCGGCGCGACGGCGCCGCGCACCACCGCCGCGGCCTGCTAAGGCCGCGGTCCTCTTCGTCCCACGCGGTGTAACGACACCGCACCGCCTTCACCACAATCATCAACGAAGATCAACAAGAAAAAAAGGGGCGGAGAAATTGGCCGTGTTTGTGCGGTCCGATCTCCTCTCGTTACGACGATAACATTCGGCCAAAGTATACGAGATACCCAACGTCAAAACAAAGCACAATTTTAATTCATTAAAAAAAATTGAACTTAACCCCTACCTCGAAGGAAGTTCGCAGTTGTCAAGCGCCGTGGATGATGGCGTCGTTTCCGTCATCATCGGTGTCTCCTCCATTGTTGCGGAGGAAGAAGAGGATGGAGAAACCGAGCCGCCGAGTCGACGTTCTTCATCGGAGAGTTGGCGTTCTTCGTTGAAGAAGAAGTTCTTCAAAAGGAACTACTCTCTCCTCCAATTCTCAACACAACAATCCAACCCCACCATATAAAATAAGGCTCCTCTTATTTTATTAAAACATGCCATGCATTCAAATTACAAAATTGAAACACTTAATTCAATTAATTGATTAAGTGTGTGTTGGAATGAATTAATATGGGAGAGTGGGGAGTTACTTAATTAAGTCCAAGAGGTTTTCCAATATTAAACACAAGGAGTTTAATGGGGGGTTTTAGGGAATATGAAGGGTTGGGGATCGTGCGGGCCCCACCTCACATTTATCCTCACATGGGTAGTTAGGATGCTAGTGGGTCCCACCCTAACTCCCCCATATAGGTTAAAACCACCTTAGTTAGAAATAAAATTGCACCACAATTTTATTCACTTTTTTAATTAAACCACTTTTTTTAACATCTCGTCCCGAGCAAATGCTTCTTCGGTAAATCTTCTCTTAAGCAGTTACCGGCACTGTGGTTTCATCGGTGCCCTCAGATTTCAATTCCGAGCACCGGTTCAAAATTTAGAAAAACCCGCTCGTTCGTTCATTGAACGTACCCGAGCTAAACTTCAGAAATTGATTCCGGGCACACCGGGCATCGGAATCAGGTGCCGTCAGAAACTGCGTACTCGTAAAATCCCAAAGAATTTAAGAAAAAATTTTCCTTGAAATTTACGGGTCTTTACATTACTCCCACCTCAGGGCTTTATGTCCCCGTAAAGCTACATCATAAACTCGAGAAACAAATGAAGGTATTGTGCACGCATCTGAGCCTCCTGCTCCCATGTGCTCTCCTGGAGGTTCCCGTGCTGCCACCTGATGCGCACTAGAGGAATCAACCATCCACGTAGGAACCGCTCCTGTTGATCCTCAATCTCCACCGGGACCTGCGCAAAAGTCACCCCATCATCGATGTCCAGCTCCCTGTGGTCGATGATATGCGTCGGGTCGTGCACGTATCTCCTCAGCTGAGATACGTGGAAGACGTCATGCACCCGGTGCAACTGAGGTGGAAGGGCCAGGCGATAAGCCACCTCGCCTATCCTGCTGAGAACCTGAAATGGTTCGATGAAGCGCGAAGATAACTTGCCGCCCCGACCAAATCTCCGTAATCCACATCGAGGTGAGACCCGTAAGAAAACGTGGTCGCCATCCTCGAACTCCAGTGGTCTCCGCCTCCTATCAGCATAGGACTTCTGTCTGCTATGTGCAGTCCTCATCCGCTCCTGGATGATCTGCACCTTCTCTGTCGTAGCCTGAACCATCTCTGGTCCTACTAGTGCTGACTCCCCAGGGTCAGTCCAGCACAGAGGTGATCTGCAAGGTCGGTCGTACAATGCCTCGTATGGTGCCATCCCGATGGTGGAGTGGTAGCTGTTGTTGTATGAAAACTCCACCAATGGTAGGTGATCCTCCCAGCTACGACCAAAGTCAAGAACGCATGCACGGATCATGTCCTCGAGAGTCTGAATGGTCCTCTCCGTCTGGCCATTCGTCTGAGGATGAAAGGCGGTGCTCAGGCATAGCTGCGTCCCAAATTCCTCTTGCAACCTCTTCCAAAGCCGGGAAGTAAAGAGAGCATCTCGATCGGAGACGATATATGATGACACACCATGAAGCCGTACGATCTCCTGAACGTAGAGGCGTCCCAAGCTCTCCACTGAGCCCTGCTCTCTGATAGATAGGAAGTGGGCCGACTTGGTGAGTCAGTCGACAATCACCCAGATGAAGTCGTGTCCTCTGGAAGTACGTGGAAGTCCCATCACGAAATCCATGGATATCCCATCCCAATTCCACTCCAGGACCTCTAAGGGCTACACCAAGCCTGCCGGTACCTGGTGCTCCACCTTCACCTGCTAGCAGGTGAGACATCGTGAAACGAAATCTGCCACAACCTTCTTCATACCCGGCCACCAGTGCTGTCGTCTAAGATCCTGGTACATCTTCGGTACTCCTGGATGTAGCGCCAATGGGGAAGTGTGAAAATACCTCAACACCTCCTCTTGTAATGCAACTGGTACCATGGTACGTCCCCTGAAGAGGATGACATGCTCTGCTCCCTCAGAAAATCCATCAGGCGCCTTCCCTGTGGAAATATGAGCACGTCGCGTCTCACAGTCAACGTCCCCACGCTGTTCCTCTCTGACCCACTAAAGTAATGGAGGAGTGACTGTGAGCAACTGTAGAAAGGCTGCTCCATCTCTATCCACGAAGGATATCTGCAACGCGACTAGCTGCTCCGTCACCTCTCCAAGTAGCTGAATACCTGTTCTCCTGCTGAGAGAATCAGCTACTACGTTCCCCTTCCCAGGAGTATAGGCTATCTCAAAGTCATAGTCCTGAAGGAACTCGAGCCATCGCCGCTGTCTCAGGTTCAGGTCCTTCTACAAGAAGATGTACCTGAGACTCTGGTGTTCAGAGTAGACTGTAAAGCACTCGCCCATCAGATAGTGACACCACATCTTTAAGGCGAAGAACACTGCTGCTAACTCCAGGTTATGGGTAGCGTAGTTCTGCTCATGTTGCCTCAACTATCATGAACCATAGGTGATCACTGCCCGCTCCTACATCAGGACACACCCGAGTCCAGTCCCTGATGCATCGCAGTAAACTACGTACCCTACTCCCTCCTCCGGTAGCCTCAAGATGGGTGCACTGGTCAATCTCTGCCTCAGCTCCTGGAAGCTCTAATGACATCTATCTGACCACACGAAGGGTTTCCCCTTCTTTGTCAAAGATGAAAGTGGTGCTGTAACTCTGGAGAAGTCTGACACAAATCTCCGATAGTACCCAGCCAGACCTAGGAAACTCTGCACCTCCGTCACGCTCCTGGGTGGCTCCCAACCTAGTACTACCTCAATCTTCGTAGGATCCACCGCAACTCCCGCCTCAGAGATGACGTGCCCCAATAAGTGGACCTATCATATCTAGAACTGACACTTCGAGAGCTTAACATAAAGCTGGTTCTCTCAGAGTGTGTCCAGTACAACCCATAAGTGGTAGGCGTGCTCCTCCTCGGTAGTCGAGTAAATCAATATGTCGTCGATGAAGACTACGACAAAACGATCAAGGTAAGGTTGGAAGATCCTATTCATGAGACTCATGAACACTGCTGGATCATTGGTTACGCCGAAAGGCATAACCAAGAACTCATAGTGGCCATACCGACACCTGAAGGCCGTCTTCTGCACATCCTCATCTCGAACTCTAAGCTGATGATAGCCTGACCTGAGGTCTATCTTTGAGAACCATCGTGCTCCCTTGAGCTGATCAAAGAGGTCGTCTATCCTCGGAAGTGGATACTTGTTCTTCACAGTCACCTGGTTCAAGCGACGGTAGTCGACACACAGTCGCAAGCTCCCGTCCACCTTCTTGGCGAAAAAATTGGGGAAGCCCAGGGTGAAACACTGGGTCGAATGAATCCCTTGCCCTGGAAGTCCTCTAGCTATATCCGCAGCTCACGAAGCTCAGCGGGAGCCATCCGATATGATGGAGTAGATATCAGGGCTGTCCCGGGGTACATGTCAATATAGAAGTCTACCTCTCTATGAGGAGGTAGTCCTAGAACATCGTCAGAAAAAACGTCCACATGATGATCCACCACAACAGGGAAACTCGGAATCCGCACATCAACTGCTCCGAGGATTAGACTAGCCAACTGATGTGTGACCGGCCTCCTTCTCCTCTGCATGAGTCCGTCTTGCGCTGCAAAGGCTCCCTTCTCGTCGGTGAAGGTGAACCTGCTCCTATGTGTTGGACACACCGCACCTTGCGCCTAATACATTCGATCTGAGTGATAGAGATAATATTTTCATAATTTTTCACATGTGTTTCAATTATTTTAACCCCTTCCAATTAATCAATTTGAGCTTATTTGTATCATTTTAGTATTTTGGTGAATTATGGGCTTAATTGTGGAAATTGGTTAATTCTGGAAATTTAGAAGTTTTGTGGAGCTTCTGTATTTCGGGAATATCTTTTATATTTTTGATCCAAATTGTATGATTCATTTTTTTAGTATTTCTATGCTCGTGGGCTTCATTTTATCCTTCTGGACCCAAAGGTCAATCCATCATTTGGAAGCTCAAAGTCAGCTCACAAGTCAGGCCTTGAAAACTGTGTACAGAACTGCATAATTTTATTGTGGGGCACATATATCATTAATGGTCGCACCATTGGATCTGAAATTTTACATGGAGCTAGAGAACATCCGGAGGAACAACTTTCATTAAGATGGCTGCGTCTGATTCTTTAATTTTCAAGGTCATTAATGCGTTGGAACTCGGTGTTTTGGAATACGAAGAGTCACCTGGACAGAATTAAATATCAGGAGTAATATGGCCATATCTCCTTCATACGTAAGGCTCAAATTTTGTGGGTCGACATAAGAGATGGATGGGAACAACTTTCAAGAAGGACCAATTCCCAAATTCTGTCATTTACTATGCCAACCGGACTTAAACTTTCGGGGGAGTAATTTTGGAGGGAAATTTTCTACTCCCCAAGCCTATAAATAAGAGTATTCACTTCCATTCAAAGGGGTTGAAGAAGGTGCAAGAAGGGCTGTGCTGGAGGATTGAGTTCTTGATGTTATTTTTATTTTATATCTTCTTTTTACTTAGTTTTATTATGCTCTCTTCTTCCCCATTCAACTCTAATACCCTTCACATGGAGGGGTAAAACCTTTGAGTGATCGGGGAAGGGAGAGTTTATCTTTTGTAATGTCGGAGTTTTGTGCTTAAATGTAAAACCTTATCTTTATTTTGAATGACATATATTCTCAGTGTTTCCCAATTCTCTTAATGCGATTGTGTTTTGAGTTTGGTGTATTCATTTTTAATAGATTTGGTTAAAGACTTTTTATCTCCCTCTGCCTAGTGCAATTTGTCTCGATCGAGCAGATTGTGTTAGGTGGTGAGTGTCTAACGATCGTTGGCATGTGTGTGGAACTAGTAAACATTTTCTAGAGTTCTAGGGAGCAACAATTCCTGATTGGGACTTGCCTTAGTTGTTTAGGAATTGTTTATGAACTTTCATGCACATAGGAGTGAGTTCTATTTTATTCTTTAACCAAGGGTGATAGATGACTCGATCGAGGAGTCTTTCATTTTTCATTCAAAAGGAAGATAGGTGATATGATCTTTTTGAATATGATGACATTACAAAAGGTGATCCTACCCTGACCTCATCACTCTCTTCATCCATTAGTGTTCAACCTTTCTTTTCAATTGCTTTCTTTATTTTTGAACTCAAACAACTGTCAAAAAGAACCTCTTCTTCTTTCTTTAATTGAAGTGAAAAACATAATTGTTGTGCAATCCTCTCTAGAGAAAACTTAGGTTACCTACTTTACTACATTTTAACTTAGGTTTTATTTGTTTTTGTCACACCCCACGACAGGCACGTGTCAAAACTTGGCGCCGTTGCCGGGGAGGTAGTGCCAACAATTTTTTTTCTTCTTCTTTGTTTTCTATTTTCTTATTTTCATTCCAAAGTTGCATGACTAGAACCTCAAACACTGAACCTTGCCCCATTGATCCTGAAATTGAAAGAACTTTGTTGAATAGGCTCAGAAACCTCAATTTACAATCTGAATTTGAGGAAATTTCTCTCATAGACTCGAGTGAAACTTCAAGTGTTCACTCTGAGCCTGTCATAATGGCTGGAAATCAAAACCCAACTCTCAGAGACCTTTGTGCCCCACAATTAATTAATCAGAATAATCAACTTGTCATGCCAGTGTTACAAGATGATTTTGAGATGAAACCTAATATGATACCATTGCTTCCAAAGTTTCATGGTTTGGCAGGTGAAGATCCCAACAAGCATATTAAAGAGTTCACACATGTCTGCTCAACCTTCAGACCACGTGGAGTAGCTGAGGAACAAGTAAAGTGGAAGGAATTCCCATTTTCATTGGAAGGAGCTGCGAAAGAATGGTTGTATGGTCTACAACCTGGAGATGTGGATGATTGGAATGACCTGGTGAGATGCTTCATGCAAAGATTCTTCCCCTCCTCTAGAAGCACAACCATCAGAAAGGAGATCTATGCCATTAAACAATCATCTGGAGAAACCCTTTATGAGTACTGGGAAAGATTTAAAAATCTATGTGCCAGCTGCCCACATCAAGCCATCGAGGATCATCACTTTCTTGTCTTCTTCTATCAAGGCTTACTGGACAATGATAGGAACCTTCTTGATGCATCATCTGGAGGTGCATTGATTGACAAGTCGCCAGAAGAAGAAAAAGGTTTGATTGAGAAGATTTCTCAGAACTCGCAGTAGTTTGGTACAAGAGGTACTGGAACAAGAGGTATTCATGAGGTACAAACTTCTCATCCATCACCCTTACTAGAAACTAAGATTGAAGAGATAACTAGTTTGGTGAGACAGATATCCTTGAAACAAGTGAGAGACCAACAAGCACCAGCTAAGGTATGTGGTTTATGCGCATCACCTGATTATTTCACTGACCAATGTGCTAAAATACAGGGAATGAAAACTTGTGCGACAACCTTTCAACCAAGGCAGTACCAACAAAATCAAGGATGGAGAGAGCCAAACCATGTTCAATATGGGTTTGGAAATCAGCAGAATCAAGCTAGACCCCCATTCCAGCAACAATTCCAAAACCCCCCACCATTTCAACAAAAGCAATCTTATATCCAGCTTTCTCATCACCAACCACCCACTTTCTTAAAATCCTATGAGCAGCCATCAACCAGTGCACAACCCATAATTTTGAACCAACATCATATATCTGATATTGAGGGACTGAAAGGCTCTGTAAAAGATTTTACCACCATTGGTTCTTTAAATTTCTCTAATGCTTTGTGTGATTTAGGTGCTTCGATTAATGTATTTCCTCACTTGGTATACACTTCTTTGTAGATGGGAGACTTGAAGCCCACAAGAGTGGTGGTCCAGCTTGCAAACAGATCCACAGTTTTCCCTGCAGGAGTTTTGGAGGATGTCCTTGTGAAAGTCAAAGATCTCTTGTTCCCAGCTGACTTCTATGTGCTCAATATGGAAGAAGATAAGAGCCCGTCACATTCACCCATCATTTTGGGGAGACCTTTCTTGAAGACGACGAAGACCATCATCAATGTACATGATGGGACACTCACCATGAAGTTTGGAGAGAGCATGATCCACTTCAATATTTTTGAATCCATGAGGCACGCATCGGATGATCACTCCCTCTTTTCACTTTCTCATGAAGTTGGTGCAGAACCCATTGAAGAATCATGTATTCTTTATGAATTCTTAGACTTAGGAGAGACTTCTTCCATCAGAAATATCATTGAACATGTGGATGCCCAACACGTTGGAGATTTTGACTTCATGTGGGAGGAAGAGGTAAAATATGATTTCTTTGATGATTTATTAATTGATGAGGAATATGATATGGTTTCTTGTGTGCAGGAGGTCCAAAGTTTGGAAGATAGAGATGTCAATTTAATTTCATCCCTTGAGCATCCCCCTGATTTGGAACTCAAACCACTCCCCACTGATTTGAAATATGTGTACCTTAGGGAGGGTGAGAAACTACCAGTGATAATTGCTAATAATCTCTCTGAAATCCAAGAGAAATCATTGATAGATCTTTTGAGAGAGAATATCCAAGCAATAGGGTGGAGTTTAGGTGATATTCCAGGAATCAGCCCAAATATATGCTCACATAGATTTTTTCTTGAGGGAGATTCCAAACCTGTCAGGAAACCCCAAAGGAGGTTGAATCCCACTTTAATGGAGGTTGTGAAGAAGGAGGTTGAGAAGCTATTGGAAGCTGGGATCATCTATCCTATCTCAGATTCACAGTGGGTTAGCCCAATTCATGTAGTTCCAAAAAAAACTGGCCTAACCACTGTGAGGAATGAAAAGAATGAATTAATCCCTATGAGAATTCAAAATAGCTGGAGAGTGTGCATTGATTTTAGGAAGTTGAATCGGGTCACTCGGAAAGATCATTTCCCCATTCCTTTCATTGATCAGATGTTAGAGAGATTGGCTGGGAGAACTCATTATTGCTTTTTGGATGGATTTTCAGGTTATTTTCAGGTACCCATTGCTCCTGAGGATCAAGAGAAGACAACCTTTACATGTCCCTTTGGCACTTTTTCATATAAAAGGATGCCATTTGGATTATGTAATGCTCCAGGTACGTTTCATAGGTGCATGGTAAGTATATTTTCTTATCACATTGAAGATTGCTTGGAGGTTTTCCTGGATGACTTCACGGTGTTTGGAAACTCTTTTGACCATTGTTTGAAAAATCTGGAAAAAGTTTTGAAAAACTGCATTGAAAAGAATCTTGTTTTAAATTTTGAAAAGTGTCATTTCATGGTTGAGAGAGGTATTGTTCTTGGTCATGTCATTTCCAAAAAGGGCATTGAAGTTGATAAGTCAAAAATTGAAGTGATAAATTCTTTGCCTTACCCAACTTGTGTGAAGCATGTTAGATCTTTTTTAGGACATGCAGGATTCTACAGGAGGTTTATCAAGGATTTCAGTAAGATTTCTCTCCCTCTCTCTAGATTTCTTTTGAAAGATTCTGATTGTGATTTCAATGATGCATGTAGGGAATCCTTTGATGAGCTGAAGAGGAGATTTATTGAACCACCGGTGATGCAACCACCAAATTGGGAAGAACCATTTGAGCTACTTTGTGATGCTTCCAACCAAGCAGTTGAAGTAGTCCTTTCTCAGCGAATTGAGGGCATGACACAAGTCATTGCATATGCTTCAAGAACCTTGGATGCAGATCAATTCAATTACACAACCACAGAAAAGGAGTTTTTAGCAGTTATTTTTGCTTTGGAAAGATTTAGATCATATCTTCTTGGAACTAAAGTCACTATATTTTCTGATCATGCATCTCTCAGGTACTTGATGAAGAAGGCTGAAGCTAAACCGAGGATGGTGAGATGGATGTTACTGCTACAAGAGTTCAACATAGAAATCAAGGACAAAAATGGATCTGAGAACCAAGTGGCTGATCATTTAAGAAGACTTCCTAACACTGCTGAAGTTGAAATTCCAGAGAAAGAACCATTGAATGATCACCTTCCAGGAGAGCAGCTGTACTTGGTTAAAGGAGAAGTGCCTTGGTATGCTGACATGGTCAATTATCTGGTAACATCTTAGGTTCCATGTCATTTCAATTCTCATCAAATTCATAAACTGAAAGCTGAATCTAGATATTACATTTGGGATGATCCATTTCTTTGGAAAATTTGCAATGACCAAGTGATAAGAAGATGTTTGCCAGAGAGTGAAATTGGTTCTGTCTTTGAGTTTTGTCACACATTAGCTTGCAGAGGCCACTTTGGACCTCAAAGAACCGCAAGTAAGGTTTTAGAATCTGGACTTTATTGGCCAACCATTTTTAAAGATTCTCATGAATTTTGAAAAAGGTGTCCAAAATGTCAGTTTTCTGGAAACATCTCAAAGAGACAAGAAATGCCCCAACAACCACTTAATTTTTGTGAGATTTTTGAAGTTTGGGGGATAGATTTTATGGGACCTTTCCCAATGTCATTTGGAAATTCTTATATCTTGCTTGCAGTTGATTATGTTTCCAAATGGGTGGAAGCAAAAGCCACCAGGGCTGATGATGCTAAAGTTGTTTGTGATTTTGTTAGGACTAACATATTTTTTAGGTTTGGAGTGCCTAGAGCCATCATCAGTGATCAAGGGACTCACTTTTGCAATAGGAGAATGGAGGCTTTGCTGAAGAAGTATGGGGTGCATTATAAAACATCAACTGCCTATCACCCACAAACAAATGGTCAAGATGAAGTGTCCAACAGGGAAATCAAAGGAATTTTGGAGAAGACTGTTAAACCAAATAGGAAGGATTGGATCCAGAAGCTGGAAGACACATTGTGGGCTTATAGAACAGCCTACAAGACCCCGATTGGAATGAGTCCATATAGGCTGATTTATGGAAAAAGTTGTCACCTACCTGTGGAACTGGAGCATAAGGCGTATTGGGCTATGAGGAAGATGAATTTGGATCTTGAAAGTGCTGGGGAAGAGAGAAGGTTTCAGTTACAGGAGCTGGAGGAAATTAGAAGAGAAGCATTTGAAAATTCCAAGATTTACAAAGAGAGAACAAGAGTGTCTCATGACAAGCTGATCCAACCGAAAGAATTCCATCCTGGAGATAAAGTGCTGCTATTCAATTCAAGACTCAAGCTGATTCCAGGTAAACTTCGTTCCAGATGGGAGGGCCCTTTTATAGTTACTCATGTATATCCTTTCGGTGCTGTGCAGATTGTGAAGGATGGAGAGCACGAGCCATTCACTATTAATGGGCACAGGCTGAAGAAATTCCATGGGACCATTCCATCAGACCCAGGGGAGGAGATCCCGCTCCTACAAGCTGTCTATCAATAAGATCCATCAGGTTGTACCTCTCCTTTACACTTGTTTGCTGCTGTGATTCATTCTAAAATCTTATTACATGTTAAATACAGTTAAATGCATTGAGGAAACTTCATCATTTAAGTGTGGGGGAGGGAACCTTTGTAGTTTTGGATTTTCATTTGTTGTTTGTTTTCAAAAAAAAAATTGTGATTTTTCAAATTTTTTGTGTGTTTATTTTTCAGTTTTTTTGGTGTGTTTTTGAAACCCATGTCATTGAGTGAACCAATTTATTCCATGAAACTGATCTTAAATGAATGCTGAAAATGATTTTGTTTCAAGTTCAATTATTTGGGAATTTCATGAAAAGTACTCAGGTTTTTGAATCCCATGCCACATCTCACTATCATTATCTTTGAAATCACTTTCCTGTGAGCCTTTTGAACCATTATTGTGTATTATTTTCATTCACCTCACTTCTTGAGAGAACCAGACCATGCTTGTCTTAACCATAATTTGATTCATTCCTTTCGAAACTTGAGGGTTTGGGGTACATGTGTTTTAAATGATTGAGGCGTTTCTTTGGTTTGAAATCCACCTTTTCAAGATAATCCCTTTCATTATGGCCTACCTTGTAAATTAATCCTTGTAGCTCATAGAATCCATGAATAGCCTATTAGTTTAGCCACATTACAAGCCAATTTTCCCTTTCCAACCTGCTCTTGAAGTGAAATTGCATGATCTAATTGAACTTAAGTGTTGGGGAAGCTGTCTTGTGTTGTGCTACTTCATTTGGTGAAACTTTGGGTGGAAATTCAAATGCTGAAGAGATGTATGTGCTGATGAAAAATCATTATGTTGAAAGCTGTTCCTTTTCTAGATCTTTCATGATAAAATAAGCTGTGCCTTTCTGGAGCTTCTAATGGAGGAAGAAAGTTGTGCCTTTTCTGGAGCTTTCAAGAAAATCATGCTTAAGAAGATTGAAATTTTTGCTGCGGAAATTCTGAGCTGTTTGAACATTTCTTGATATTTCATGATGATGGAGCTGAATTTCTACTAAGTGGAGTGAGGAGGATACCATACTTGAGTGAAAATTAGAATTGTGCAATTTTGCTTCAAAAAGAGCCAAGCCTTCCTCATTCAGTCTCAGAATTTTTCACATAACAATCCTACCAACCAAAAGCCACAGAACAACCTTGCAAAGTCCTCATGATAAACAAATGTCCTTGACTCACATCGTGTGGATAAGTAGGAGTTTTTCAAACCTATGGTGACCCTTGCATTGGTTTGGATGAGAAAAACTTTTTTGAAAAGTGATATTTGTGAGATGAGAGAAAATTAACCTGAGGTAGGTGTCTTGTGTGCATGGGAGGAGAAATAAAGAGGAAAAATATTGAATGACCTGATTTTATATCTTTTAATAATGTTTATGGATGAGGCATGATAACTTTTATTTCTTGGTGTGGAATTGGTGGATCTCAATGACATGTGTTTCGAATTTGGTTTGATTTGATTTTGATTTTGACTTGTCCGGGAGTCCAAGTGCTAAGTGTGGGGGAATTGATAGAGATAATATTTTCATAATTTTTCATATGTGTTTCAATGATTTAACCCCTTCCAATTAATCAATTTGAGCTGATTTGTATCATTTTAGTATTTTGGTGAATTATGGGCTTAATTGTGGAAATTTAGCAGTTTTTTGGAGCTTCTGTATTTTGGGAATATATTTTAAATTTTTGATCCAAATTGTATGATTTATTTTTTTAGGATTTATATGCTCGTGGGCTTCATTTTATCCTTCTGGACCCAAAGGTCAATCCATCATTTGGAAGCTCAAAGTCAGCTCACAAGTCAGGCCTCGAAAACTGTGTACAGAACTGCATAATTTTATTGTGGGGCCCATACCTCATTAATGGTCGCACCATTGGAGCTGAAATTTTACATGGAGCTAGAGAACATCCGAAGGAACAACTTTCATTAATATGGACACGTCTGATTCTTTAATTTTCAAGGTCATTAATGCA
The DNA here is from genome assembly GCA_963277665.1 of Viscum album. NCBI lineage: Eukaryota > Viridiplantae > Streptophyta > Magnoliopsida > Santalales > Viscaceae > Viscum > Viscum album. Next base: position 223,481,389 of record OY728147.1, read on the forward strand.
TTGGAACTCGGTGTTTTGGAATACAAAGAGTCACCTGGACAGAATTAAATATCCGGAGTAATGTGCCATATCTCCTTCATACGTTGACCAATAAGGCTCAAATTTTGTGGGTAGACAGAATAGATGGAGGGGAACAACTTTGAAGAAGGACCAATTCCCAAATTCTGTCATTTACTATGCCAAACGGACTCAAACTTTCTGGGGAGTAATTTTGGAGGGAAATTTTCTACTCCCCAAGCCTATAAATAAGAGTATTCACTTCCATTCAAAGGGGTTGAAGAAGGTGCAAGAAGGGATGTGCTGGAGGATTGAGTTCTTGATGTTCTTTGTATTTTCTATATTCTTTTTACTTAGTTTTATTATGCTCTCTTCTTCCCCATTCAACTTTAATACCCTTCACATGGAGGGGTAAAACCTTTGAGTGATCGGGGAAGGGAGAGTTTATCTTTTGTAATGTCAGAGTTTTGTGATTAAATGTAAAACCTTATCTTTATTTTGAATGGCATCTATTATCAGTTTTTCCAAATTCTCTTAATGCGATCGTGTTTTGAGTTTGGTGTATTCATTTTTAATAGATTTGGTTAAAGACTTTTTATCTCCCTCTGCCTAGTGCAATTTGTCTCGATCGAGCAGATTGTGTTAGGTGGTGAGTGTCTAACGATCGTTGGCACGTGTGTGGAACTAGTAAACATTTTCTAGAGTTCTAGGGAGCAAAAATTCCCGATTGGGACTTGCCTTAGTTGTTTAGGAATTGTTTATGAACTTTCATGCACATGGGAGTGAGTTCTATTTTCTTCTTTAACCAAGGGTGATAGATGACTCGATCAAGGAGTATTTCATTTTTCATTCAAAAGGAAGAGAGGTGAGATGATCTTTGTGACTATGATGACATTACAAAAGGTGATCCTACCCTGACCTCATCACTCTCTTCATCCATTAGTGTTCAACCTTTCTTTTCAATTGCTTTCTTTATTTTTGAACTCAAACAACTGTCAAAAATAACCTCTTCTTCTTTCTTTAATTTAAGTGACAAACGTAATTGTTGTGCACTCCTCTCTGGAGACAACTTAGGTTAACTACTTTAATATATTTTAACTTAGTTTTTATTTGTTTTTGTCACACCCCACGACAGGCACGTGTCACTGAGCATGGAACGTAGATAACCAATCCATGCCCAAGATGACGTCGTAAGGCCTCGACGCCGCTACAAGAAGATCCCAGCCGAAGCTCTCACCTCCTAGAGTAAGCTCACACAGCCGGAACCAGTGCGTAATCATCGAGTCTGCTCCCGTAGGAGTCTCTAGCCATAAGGATCGAGCCAACGGCTCTATCGGAATCTCCGAGATCCGAATAAGAGCAGCGACAATGAAAAAATGACTCGCTCCTGTGTCTATAAGAACTGCAGAAAGGGCGGAATAGACACAGACAGTACCTCGAATAATCTCAGGTGCACCGTGGTCGTAAGCCTTCACTAACTGAAGCTGAGCCTGCCTCTGTCTGCCAGATCCCTGTGGTCGGGGTGGACCTCCTGGTGGTGGTAGCGGTAGAGCCCCGAAGCATCATCCACCACTTGCTGCTCGGCCAGCTCCTCTACCTCATCCGCCTGCTCCCTGCAGACCGCCACGGTCGAACCTATACCTCTGCCTGGGTGGTCCCTCAACCGTCTGCTGCTCCTTTACATGGCAGGTTGGGCAGTCATGAGCCATGTGGCCCTGCCCGCCACATGCATAACACTGTCTGCCTCTCGTATGACTAGCTCTGCTGCGTGTGCCCCGTACCTCCGAACCAGTATCCTGAGGTCACCCACCTGATGGTCTGGTCCGCTTGGACCTCTGCGACATCTGTATACTTCCAGTTGCAGAAGACTCCGCTACGTGTCGCCCTGCGGTAGGTCTCGCTACTGGTGTAGGCTCAGTAAGAAATCTCTCCACAATAAGGGCTCACTCTAGTACTCCTGCCTGCGTCAGAATTCTGAGGGAGATCATCGAAGCCCTGATCTCATGCCTCAGTCCCTGCTCTAAGGTCCAAGACCGGAAGAATGGGTCCCGTACCATGTCCGTGGAGTAGCGCGAGAGGTCGGTGAATCTCGCCGAGTACTGGGCTACTGTCATGCTGCCCTACCGCAGCTGTAGTAACTCCTGGATGCGCACCGCACAGAGGGTGGCTGGAACAAACTCCGAGCGAAAGAGGCTCTCAAAGTCCATCCAAAGTAGTGATGCCTCATCGTGCACCTGGAGCATCAGGCTCCACCATCTACCTACTGCTGCGTGCAGGAGACTCGCCGCAAGGATCACCATGAGGTCAGCTGGTGTCCCTACAAATATGAAGACTCAGACAACAGCCTCCAGCCAATCCTCAGCTGCCTGAGGGTCCGTCTCTCCGCGGAACCTAGACGGCCTCTGTCGCTAAAACTCGTGAAACGCACTCAGGTGATGTGCACTCTCAGATGCTGGGGCTGGTGACATAGGTGGCTCGGCGGGTAGAGGTACCGCCGGTGCCTCCACTATAATGGGGCCCTGCACCGAGGCCTCGTCACTCGGTGGGCCTCCATCTCACACAAAGCTCGGAACCCTAGCTGGCTGCTGTCGTGGGGCCATCCTAAAAAGAAACAGGTGTTCCATGGTTAATAAAGTATACCTGGTGAGCTGACACAAAGTAATCACAAAGAAAACTTTTGAAACACACACGCAATCAATGTTTTCATGCACTGAGTCTGAAATCAGAAGTCAGGGTCCTGGTGTATGGATACGTCGGCCGCCGCACCAACATTGGACTCCCTGGACTGATAACCACACTCAATACCCTAAACACTATTTCTTCACATAGAATAAATTATCTGAGTCCTGAGTTTTGCGACAGAACCGACTCCTCTGATACCAATTTGTCACGACCCATCCTCGGGGCCCGTGCCGTGACTACCCCAATCCCGCCTTCCATAGGACAAGGGCTAACGACTAGCACCAAAGGCGTAAATCCCGATAAAAGGGAAGACATTGCCTTTATATAAGTAAACAAACATAACAGAGTACGCAAGCTGAATTAAATAGTAAGTAAACTGAGTACAAAAGTTAGTGCTGAAAAGTAAATGAGCCACAATACAAACCCAACTGAAAGTACAGTACAACTGAAAAGAAAGTACAACAACAGTAAAGTAAATCGGCAACCACTGAGTCATCCTCTGGCTATCCCACCTGAAGGGCGGGTATAGATGGTCTCCTCAGCTCCTCGGTTCCATCCGTCTGCTCCGTGTACGTCCCTCCTTATAGTCCACCTCCGGATACCGTCCCGCTCCTCAAGCCTCAACCACAATCAACGCTGTCCATCGTCTGTAACCAACACAACGTAGTGCAGGCATATCCTGTGCATAGGTGAGTATACGATACTTAGTAGGGACCCCGAGACCCCCGAAGGTCTCCCAGAATCCAAAAAGGATAAACCACAAAGTAAAGATACAAACACGAAGTATCAACCAACTCTACTTAGGTATATGCCCATACATATACCTAAGTTATCAATTCCAGTTCGACTCCAACTCACGAGCCCAGGTAAAACCCAGTCCACATAGAAAAGCACAACCCAATCCACATAGGAAAGCAAGTCAATCATATCGATGATATTGATTGTAAGTCAAGACTCAGATCACATAGGTATACTACTCACGAAGAGGGGTGGAGATGATAGATGTAGCCTTTGAATCATCTCCCCTACTGAACCCACGTATGATCCAAGTACAGAAGTCGTCGCTACCAAACCCACGTAGGATCCTAGTACAGTAACCATCGCTCCGAACCCACGTAGGATCCAAGTGTAGTCGTCATCGCTGCCGAACCCACGAAAGATCCAAGTATAGTCGTCCTCGCTACCGAACCCACGTAGGATCCAAGTACAGTCGTCCTCGCTGCCGAACCCACATAGCATCCACGTACAGTCGTCATCATCGTCGCAGTTGCAGCCAGCTCTAGGGTTCCCGCACACATCACGCTCAATTCTGGGAGGGTCCGCTCCACGAGCCAAGGGGGGTCAATACATCAACTGTCACAAAGACTAGAGTTGATGTATCCTGAAGTTTCGTCTCGTCAATAGGAACTCAACACAACATACGACGCGTCAATCGAACGCCCGATCTGAGAGATATTGGATTTTCCGTCCCAGGGGCCCGGTTAGAAATACACTCATTTCTAAACCGGCTGATATCTATAGTCGTCCAAACCTTGAGTGGAGTAAACCAAAATAACCGTCTCACCAAGAGGAAATCATCGCACTTGACGGCACGTCATTCAGACATCCGGTCCTTAAGTTATAAGCGTTTCCGCTCTAAGGGCCCAGTTGGTTTCGGGTTCGAACCAACCCGACCATACCCAAACTTCGCCGAAACCTCGAGTGTAATATATTGAAACGACCTTCTCGATCCAAGTATCCCTATGCAACTGATGGTGTGTCGATCGGAGGTCCGTAGCCCAAGTTATGAGCGTTTGAACAAACCTGGTCCGTAAATAGGGGGTCTGGGCCCGGTCCGACCCGGCCCAATACCCCCCGGGTCGACCCGACCCGGGTCCGGGTCCGGCCCGATTGGGTGTGGACCGGACCGGCGGAGCACGGCCCATCCCGGCTGGGCGCGGCCGGCCCAGCCCGCGTGGCCTGCGGCTGGGCCGACCCGCGTAGCCTGCGGTTGGGCCGACCCGCGTGGCCTGCGGCTGGCCCGGCCTGCGTGGCCGGCGGCTGGCCCGACCTACGTGGCCTACGGCTAGACCGGCCCGTGTGGCTTGCGGCCTGGCTCGGAGGCCGGCCGCGGCTCTGCGCTGGTCAAGCGGGGCACCGCCCCCTTTTTGCGGAAACGGCGGACCTAGTGGGGTCCGCCCTAAAATCCGGTCAGGGGGTTACGACCCCCCTATTTCTTCGAACAGACGACCTTTATACCAGGCCAACTGAGTAACCGTGGGACCCCCTCGGGTCCCGCCTTCAAGTGGCGCCGGCGTCCGGCACAGCGGGCCGCCCCTCGGAAGTCCGCTGCGACCTTAGGCCGTGGCTCTGGTTCGACCGGCGCGGCGCCATCGCGCCGCGCCCCTCCGCTGCGGCCTGCTCCTGGCTGTGACCTCCTTTGGCCTCACCAGCACGGCGCGACAACGCCACGCACCACCACTGCGGCCCGCTCCGGCCGCGGTCCTCTTCGTCCCACGCAGTGTAACGACATCGCACCGCCTTCGCCACAATCATCAACGAAGATCAACAAGAAAAAGGGGAGGAGAAATCGGCCGTGTTTGTGCGGTCCGATCTCCTCCCGTTACAATGATAACATTCGGCCAAAGTATTCGAGATACCCAACATCAAAACAAAGCACAATTTTAATTCATTAAAAAAAATTGAACTTAACCCCTACCTCAAAGGAAGTTCGTGGTTGTCAAGCGCCGTGGATGGTGGTGTCGTTTCCGTCATCATTGGTGTCTCCTTCCTTGTCGTGGAGGAAGAAGAGGATGGAGAAACCGAGCCACCGAGTCAACGTTCTTCGTCAGAGAGTTGGCGTTATTCGTTGAAAAAAAAGTTCTTCAAAAGGAACTAGATCTCTCTCCTCTAATTCTAAATACAACAATCCAACCCCACCAAATAAAATAAGGCTCCTCTTATTTTATTAAAACATTACATGCATTCAAATTACAAAATTTAAACACTTAATTCAATTAATTGATTAAGTGTGTGTTGGCATGATTTAATGTGGGAGAGTGGGGAGTTACTTAATTAAGTCCAAGAGGTTTGCCAATATTAAACACAAGGAGTTTAATGGGAGGTTTTAGGGAATGTGAAGGGTTGGGGCTCGTGTGGGCCCCACCTCACATTTATCCTCACATGGGTATTTTGGATGCTAGTGGGTCCCACCCTATCTCCCCCATGTAGGTTAAAACCACCTTAGTTAGAAATAAAATTATACCACAATTTTATTCACTTTTTTAATTAAACCACTTTTTTTAACACCTCCTCCCGAGAAAACGCATCTTCGGTAAAGGTCCTCTTAAGCAGTTATCGACGTTGCGGTTTCATCAATTCCCTCAGATTTCAATTCCAAGCACCGGTTCAAAAGTTAGAAAAACCCGCTCATTCGTTCACTGAACGTACCAGAGCTAAACTTCAGAAATTGATTCCAGGCACACCGGGCCTCGGAATCAGGTGCCGTCAGAAACTGCGTACTCGTAAAATCCCAAAGAATTTAAGAAAAAAATTTCCTTGAAATTTACGGGTCTTTACATGTTACTAGAAAGTAATATTAGTATTTTGGCAAGCCCGCCTAATGCCAATTAGAAATAACATTAAAGATCCATGCACTAAGTGTTTATGTAGATTTTGATTAAATTCTATTTGAATTTAATTATTAGAATAAATATTATTTTTAAGACCAATGAATAATTTTATTCAAGTTTTATTAATCAAAAATGGTTACAAGGTATTAATTAATTGTTTATTCATTAATAAATAATATATTTAATTATATGGATAATCAATAAATATTTATTCAGCAGATTGTGAATAAAATATTTATTTTTTATTGAATATATAATAAATATATTTTTTTAGGCTTTGAATAGAATTTTTATTTATGAATAAATATTTAATTAAATATTTATTTAGGTATTCAATAAATGTCGAGAAAGAGTGGAATAAGTTTGTTTTCGATGATAAATATTAATTTACAAGCCAATAAAATAATATTTATCATTGTGCTAGTTAGAACATGTCATAAAATAATAATAGTAATATTATTATATGACATGAGGTCTAATAAGGTTTATTATATTATTTAAGGGATATTGTGTAATTAAGTAATATTTTAACCTTAACCCTAGCTCTATAAATAGATTGTTATGTCTATTATGTAGGGTTATTCGAGAATCGAGAATCACTGTGCACAACAGACTTCTCTCTTGATTCTTCCTTCTCTCATCTTCTCAAGAATGAGAAGAACTCCTCCAAGACTAAAGGATCCTGAAGTGATCAAGATGAACAAGTCGAGATGATTGATCCACTGTACTAGAACCCAAAAATCAATCAGTGTTATTTGGAGATCAAATTACATGTGGATCACCGCTAGATGGATTCTATACTTGAATCCTACAAGTGTAAAGATGGTAATCTAAAAAGGTTTTTTCGGATGATCAATAATATCAATGAAGAAAGATCATAAGATGAGATATTATTTCTTTATATTTATTTAAATTAATTATAAATATAACATGAAAACTATCCTCTCTGAGTTTCGGGATTTCTAAGTCAATATTCAATGGAAAATTTTCATTGGTCATGATGTTTACGTCTTGCATATTTGGTGAATGATCCATAGAATTCAAAAATAACCTTTATGGTTATATACCCACCAAGGTGCTTCCATTACTTCCGGAACCTTCACCCCACCACTCTCCAATTCCACCACTAATGCATCACACTACACAACATCCATACACAAGCTCACAATCTAAATTTCCAATTACAAGTTCCTCCATTCCAGAATTACTGAGTTTCCATTAACTCCCATTTACTAAGTCATTCCATTTCACATTAACACAACCCATTTATCATTAAATTCATTTAAGTAAATTATCACACATCATTTTCAGCCTATTCTTATTTAATTCCACCCCATGATATTTTAGTTTCACTATTTCAAATTCATTCTATGACTAATTAGGAAATTAACACAACTACACCACACTGCAGCTCATCCACCTCACATCAACCAACGACACATCACAACATATTCCAATACATCACTACAACCAAACCATCTCACCATAAAAACCACATAACAACAACCTCATAAATCAATTGTTTCATATCATCCTTAATCACTCCTTATTCTAAACAAAAATAAACTCATTGCCACCACATTCTGCCTTAAAATTGGTCACCACCATCACTAATAAAAGCCACACAAGATCCCCGCGTATCATAGAAGACAACATATCCAACACATTAACACATAGAAACACATTTCAACTTCCACATCTATTATAATTTTAGTTCAAGGGATTTCATATCATCCCATCTTATTTATCACGGGTATTATCAAATAATTCTAGATTTCCATAGGCAACCGGTTCATTAACCATATATAATTGATTAGCCTTTTTTATTCATGGTCAACTCAATAGAATAATCACAAAAAGGGTCTCATAATTCATAAAAATCATAATGCAAACAAGGTTCCCAAAAAATGTTATTTCTAGTAAGATAAAAAACATAGAAAAACCTTCAAACAATATCACCAAAAAAGTAAAAGAAAGTGAGAAATACCACCCCTGTCAATTTCTGATTAATTCAATTAATTTTCTGATTTTGTCAACCTATACCATCCTCCCAAAGGAAGAAAAAAGCATGAAATTTCCATATATGCACACAAAGGAGTGAACAAGGATCCCCTACCTCAAAAAAATATTTACAATTCTCTATTTAAGAATAAAACAATAGGAAGAAAACCTCTAAGCACCAAAATGTAAGGAAACACCTAAATCTACGTAGAACACAGTAGACCCATAAATTTCCCTCCATAACACTACCCAAACCATCCATATCCTCAACCAAAACCTCCTCATAATGAATAAAAGAGAATGGAATAAGGGAATAAAGAAGGAAAATCACTTATAATTGCTGATGTTTTATATTTGGATTCCAAGGATCAAAGATCACAAGAAGAGGGTTAAAGGCCTCTTAAAATCGTTTAGGATTCGCCCAAGAATTGAGATAAAAGACTTGAGGAAGGTGGGGTTCTAAATGGGTCTTCAATTTATAGGAAAACTAGAAATTAGGAGACAATAACACAACACTCTACACCATGATGCAAAGGCATTGACATAGGACAAAACTAAAACTTAAAGGAAGGGACCATGTTGCAATGAGGATAGTCAAAATTATGTTTGAGAAAAACAACGAGGTACACACTATGGATCCTATAAACTATGAAAGGAACCATGGATTAAGGGAACCACCACATCATAGAATTATAAGGATAAAGAAGAAGGCTACACTGCAACCTATCCCCACAACACAATGACCCTGAAATCGATAGAACCACCAACTCACCCCTCCAAGAATCCATGCTGCAGCCTACTCACCATGTCACAACTATGCTGAAATCAACTGAACCACTAAACTCACTTCTCTAAGTCTCCATGCCAAAACCTCCTTATCCATGATACAAACAAATTTCTTAATTTGACTCCACAACATAGCTCTATTTTCCATGCCACAAACACCCCTTCTACGACAAAACATAAGCCTCCACACCATAAAGTCCTTCCCCAGTTGAAATTTTAGCTACAACTCCACCATCCACTCCTCAACTACCTTAAAACTTTCCCTAGACACCTCCACCACCTTAAATACCACAAATGGGTTAGAAAGTCCAAACTGTTACATTAGATACCTCTCAATCAATTATCATACTTGAGAATCAAAACCAAATCTAGAAGAAGGAAAAAGATGGGGTTTGGACAACCACCCCACGAGATACCTCTCATAGATCTCAATAAAACTGAAACACTTTCAATAGCCAAGCACACCAATTAGGGAAAACCATATCTCATAAACTCACAATATTCAAGTGTTACATCATCAAAGTAAACAAAAAAATCAATACTAAAAAAAAATTCAAAATAGATCTGGGTATTGGGCACACATCTATGTCTCATACTCCCAAACACTCTCCTCCAGGTCACCATGACTCCACATCACATGAACAAGGGAATGACTCTTCCACACAACACCCTCTCTCGATAATCCTGGATCTCTATTGGTCATTACAAAAATTTCACATCATCCCTGATATCTATTATCCCCAGTCGATTACATGCAGCTCATTGTGAAGATATAAATAGAGCTGAGACATATGGAAGATGTCATGGATCTTGTCCAACTGTGGTGGGAGAGCCAACCAATAAGCCACCATTCCAACATGCTCTAACACCTCTGAAGGCCCAACGAATCGGGGATACATATTAGTTCTCCAACCAAACCTCCATTTCCCCCATCAAGGGGAAATATTGAATAACACATGGTCCCCAACCTCAAATTCTAGGGGCCTCTGCCCATGATCAACATAGGCATTTTGGTAGTCTTTTGCTGCCTTCATCTACTCCCTAACCATTTGGATCTTCTTTCTTGTGCTCTATAACATATCAGAACCAAGAAATATTGACTAACTAACCTCGATCTAGTATAAAGGTGAATGAAATAACCATCCATACATTTTTTCAAATGTAGCCATTCCTATGGTTGCATGATAGCTATATGAAAACTCAACCAAAGGAATTATCTTTACCCATGATCCTATAAAATCCAAAAATCAAGCCCACAATATATCCTCCAACATTTGGATAGTTTACTCTCTCTACCCATATATATGGGGTGAAAAGAAATGCTAAGGTGCAACTGAGATCCAAAAGAATGCTGAAATACTTTCAAGACTTGTGAGGTAAAATGATGATCCCAATCATAAATGATGGTCCTTAGTACCCTGTGAATCCTAACCATGTCATCTACATACCGCCTCACTAGAACTTCCATAGGACTTGACTCCTGAATTTCCAATAAATGAGCCGACTTAATTATACGGACCATGATCACCCAAATAACATCATATCCTCCTTAGTCTTGGGGTAAAATAGTGAAAAAAATCCATTAAAACACCCTCCCATTTTCACTAAGTTATATCTAAGGGTTGTAATAAACCTCTAAGAACAGAGTTCTCAACTTTCACCTATTGAAAAACCAGATACCATTCCATGAATCCCTCCACTTAACACTTCATCCTAGGCCACCAAAGCTTCCTCCTAAAGCTGCAATACATCTTAGACACACCCGAATGTATTGATAATGGTGATCTATGAAACTCATGGAGAATATCCTTGTGCATTGATAAAAAAACAAATAACCTCCCCTAGAATAATATCTGATTTTTAATATCCTCTGACCACCCCTTTGGAGCATCACCATGGACAAAATAGTCTCGCATGACCTTTACCTCATAATCTTCTCATTAAGACTCATCCACACTCCATATCAAAGACAATTACATAGTCATCTGGTAAAGAAAATCTCTACCATTATGCTTCTATTTGTCAATATTTATCATCAAAATCTCTTCCAACCCTCTATAATCATCACCAGACTCTGAAATGACATCTTCTGGTGACTTCCTGATCAGAGAATTAGCCACAACATTTCCTTTCCCTGGGGTATAAGAGATCTCAAAATCATAATCCTGGAGAAAATCCATTTACCTCCATTTTTGAAGATTTAGACCTCGTTGAGAGAATACATATTTTAGGCTCTTGTGATCCTTGAAGACCATAAAGCACTCTCCGATGAGGTAATATCACCATAGCTTTAGGGAAAACACTATTGGTTCCAACTATAGATCATGAATGACATATTTAAGATTGTGGGGACACAACTACCTAAAACCATATGAGATCACCACTTTTTGTTGCATCAAGACACATCCCAAGACCAGATGGGAAGCATCATAAAAAGACCTCGAACATCACCCCTTCCTCGGGCAACCAAAGAACTGATCAACCTCTTATCTAGGTAGTAAAAATTTGTCTAAAATTGATTAGTCCAAATGAAATTATGATCCTTCTTAGTTAAAGAAGTTAATGAGGCTTAAATATGAGAGAAATCAGATACAAACCTCTGGAAGAAGCCTACAAGGCCAAGGAAGCTACAAACCTCTACCTTATTCTTGGGTGCTGCCCAAGAAACAACCACCTATACCTTGGATGAGTCTACAACCACACCCTATTGAGACACCATGTGTCTAAGGAAATTCACTTACCACATCCAAAATTTTCTATTGGAAAACTTTCCATATAGTTGGTGGTGTCAAAGAACATACATGAAAACTCTAAGATGATCGACATGATCCGATTTTGATCTCAAGTAGGTAAGGATGTCGTCGATGAACATGACTACAAACTGGTCCATGAACTCATGGAACATAGAGTTAAAAACTCCTATAAACCCAAATAGTGTGTTCATAACATCAAATGACATGAACACAAACTCGAAGTGACCATATCTACATCTGAAGGTAGTCTTCGAGATATCCTCATCCTTTACCCTAATCTGATGATATTTAGACCATAGTTCGATCTTCAAAAAATCTGATCAAACAAACTGTGTATCCTTGGAAGAGGTTAACAGTTCTTGACTATCATATTGTTCAACCTCCAGTAGTCTATGATTAGCCTCTAACTACCATCCTCATTAGAAAACAATAGTAGAGCACCCCAAGGGGAAACACTGGGTCAAATGAATCCCTTATGCATTAGATCATCAACTCGTAGCCTCAACTCCTATAACTCTATGGGTTCTATCCTATAAGGATCCATCAAAATAGGAGATGTTTCTGACTATAACTCCATTCCAAACTTGACATCATGCCGAGAGGGTAGTGTCACAACCTCATGTGGGAAGAAATTTAGAAAATCTTCAACAACCTTAGGAAAATCCACTACCTAGCCTTCCACTGACAATTCTTCCAATTGAGACAGGAGAGGCTTCACTTGCCTGCTACTCATTTGTTAACCCCACACACCAATGTACATAACTCACTGCCCTTCCACATCATAAACACAACTCTCCTATGGAAATATCTGATTACCACATATACAGAATACAACCAATCCATGACAAGGATAACACCACATGACTATATCTAAAACAAAAAGTCCCCACCAACTGATGCTTCCCCATCACTAGTCTACATTCCCAACACACATCAAACAAACAAGACCGACCTCTAACCAGAATGGATAACACCAAGGGAATTAGAAGTCTCTCCATATCTAGTCTCAAATCATGGACTAAAGCGGGAGAAACAAAGGAGTATGCGTCTCAATAATCAAACAAGGTTGAAACTAGGTTATATGACAAACTTATCGTACCTTGAACAACCTCTGACCCCTTTGGCACCGACACCTCCATAACATGTATCTTCACATACCCATATCCTATGCCTAATTTCTAATGTCCCCCCATAACCATGCTCTAGTATGGGTCCCTAATGACTAGGAATATCAAATGGATTATGTCTACCTGCTCCATCTCCCCTATGCTGAGAAAATACCAGTAGCCTCTACTATTACTGCGGATGGATAGGGGCCTGATCACTCAGACTAAACTAACCTCCCTGATCATTTGGGAATTGATACTGATAGATAACATAACCCCCATAGGCATATCACACAAATGGGAAGCCCCCAATAAATTCTCGAGAACCACTGGCCCTGAAAAAGTGTGAGGTAGGCTATTGTGATTGACTCCTTACTGATCAGAACCTCAACTATCCTGAAATTTACAATCTGTTGCCCGAAGCTCTACTTCTATAGATTACCTACTTTCCTAATTCTCATGTATCTACTCCTTGAGAGTTCATCCATTTTATCATCTCTACTTTCTTCTACACCACCAAGTATGTAGGAAGCATAAATGGGGTGACTGCATATTTGATCGCAGGGTGAAACACCTCTTCTAAATGTAGAGATATAGATTCCTCGTCTATAAATAGATTGGGAGTGAAGTGAAAAATGTCTTTAAGCTTAATCTCTATCTATCACATGCTTAGGTTCTCTTACTTAAGGGAGAGAATCTCCCACCTCTTTATTGCCTTCATTGTTGATGAAAAGAACTCTAGACAAAAATCCTTTTGCAAGTTATCCCAAAAAACATCCACCTCCTGCTGATAACTGAGATATATTATCCACCACTAGTGTGCCACCCCTCACATATGAATAACCACCAACGAAATTCAGAACTCATTCTGGGATTGAATCCAACTAAAGGCAATCTCAATCTCCTCTAGCCAGCGCTCTATCTTTAGATCAGATACATTCCCCTTATACTTCGCTAGAATATTCTATTGAAAATCATAGAAGTCCCTATGCCATGCCTCATACTCGTATGTTGGATTAACCCTTCGACGATCAACTTGATCAGCCTACTGAACCCCCACTATTAGGATAGCATGAGAATGAAGATCATGAGCCATTCTTAAAAACCCAAGGGAAACCCTAAGCATGGTAGCATGGTATTTTAATAATTATTTAATTAAATTCATTTTAACTTCACCAAACCACCTCATTCAATTAAAAACACAAAAAAACATGATGCATGTACGTCACATATGTTTCTACCCTACAAGCGAAACCACTTCATTTGGTTATTCAATAAGCTTAGAGTCCTTACATCAGATCATGGGGGTTCTTAAAATCCCATGTCCTGTCTAGTCTCCCTAGTTTATATCATCCACCAAGCTCTAATGACACTGTCACGAACCAGATTTGGTCGCCACCATTAATGACACAAAACCCGGCCCATGGAAAGTCCTGAAGGGCATTTCCTATCCCCACGGGCTGGCACAAGTGCCCGGGTATCATTTATCTTGGTTTGGGAATGATTTACCCGAACGTGTATACATAAAACATCAAAAATATTTGATAAAATAAATCTAAAAAATTCATACCCGCAAGGTTTATAAAAAAATCCATAACTGAATACATAAGTTCAAATGAAGTAGAAAATGTCCAAAGAAAAAATGAAACAGCAAAAAAACAGCCCTATGGACTCCACATGACAAGGGGTCATCACTCCCAAGCCGTCTCCACAACTCCGTCCCAAGGATGGGGACTAACACCCTGAAATGCCATCACCCTTAGCCTTTCCTTTACCTGAGTCAAACATAACCAAGTCTACTTACACCCAAGGGGTGTAAGTAGGGTTTGAGCCTAATCCCAATAGGATACCACCCAATGATTTCAAATATAATGCAATACAATGTGAAAAAGCAAGCAGTTTTAATACGCAAAGAAAAACAGTGATAAAATCTAAGAAATGAAACTTTCAATTGATAACAGTTTTCAAGATAAAATTTTCAGAATGTTAACACATTTAAATAGACATGTGAGATACTGTAAATTACTTCCAAAAACACCCCACAACAAGGGTAAATACCACAAATCCAATGAGCACCAAAACCGCGAACACCCCTAGGCAACTAGATAGTCTCGGGCCCTATGTACCTCGTACCTCGATGTAAAGTATCCAAGTCACAATCCTTTCCCATGCACGAGCCACTAGTAGGGAACATACCCATAAACTAGTGGTCCCCAAATATCATCCACATAGTTTAGTTAGAGTTGTCATTATCCATTTGCTCAGTGAAACAGGGACACAACCCATTTGGTCCACTAGCCATACTAGTACATATCCGCCCACCTAAGTACCCAGGATTCCCCTTTTGTGTTCAAAAAATTTCAGCAAAAAACACACATCCTTTTGCATATAAAATATCACTACTGGTCACAAACAAACAGTATAGTAGCTACACACATTTTATACCATTTAAAACACACAATAAAATATTTTGATTTTCAATAAAACAACCTCTCAAAATATCACATTGTTTTGCACCCAAAGATCTTTAAAATATCCACTTTGCACACTATGTGAACACTTGTAAGTCATCAAAACAAAATTTAAGTTCAATAAACTTTAATGAAACCAACAATTAAGTTATGGGGCAGCCCAATGTGAACCAAGAAGTTATATCTTTTAAAAACCACCATTTTCACACAAACATGGCACTTAAAGCTCATTTTCTTCCCAAACATCATTTAAAAAAACTTTCGCAGCAACAACAAAAATGAATAAACATTGAAAACATGATTTTCAGTCCTAATACAGTTCAATAAAATAAACTAAGTAATTATAGGTCAGCCCAAAATGAACCAATAAATATTTTTATGAAAAACCCCCAATTTCACCAAAAATTGGAACTTAAAATTCATTTGCATTATAAATGAAAATAAAACCAATTTTTTACAGAAACATTCAAATGAAATAAACATTAAAATACCATTAACACAACAAGCTAATTCACAAAAATTTCACGCACAATGGAATCACCTACCAATGTAACAAAAACCCTTGAATCTCTGTGCGAAAATCAAATCGCACCCCCGCCGCACCAAGAGAGACCTAGATCAAACCTAAAACCACAAGAATTGGCCAAGAAAGCCCAAAGTTAAACCCTAGGTTTGAAAACCTAGTTTCTGGACATTAGGAAACTCAATGATAAGCGAAGAAATCCTAAGAACAATGAATGAAACCCAAAGTAATTTGAAAGAGGAAAGAAAAGGACTCATTTACTTGAATTATCTTGAAGTAATCACTCCAAAACACCAGTAGATGAAATTTAAAACAGCCAAAATTCAGGTTTCGTTCGAACAAGATTTATTAGGTCATTTAGGAACTATAATGGAGGAAAAATATTGAGAATTTAGATAGTTAGGAAAGAAAGACTTTACCTCTTCAAATCCGGACGATTTGAGGAATCCTACGAAGTTCGGCACCAAATCACGATTAACCAGAGCTCCAAATAGGTATGAGAGAGTTCATACCCGTGTATGGGTTCAATGGGCTTGGGTGAGACTTGGAATCACTAAAAAATACCAAAAAATGAAAAGTTATAACATAAACAAAATTCATTTTTAAAAAAAGGAATTGGGCTTTCGGGCAGACCCAACCCCTTAGATAAAAACCCAAATATACCTTGGTTATGGATTTCTGAAGGCTCCAAATTGACTTGGTGGTGTTAATAGGTTAGGTGAGGCCAAGTAGGAATTTTAATGGATGAAAAATGTTGAAAAATGAAAAAGTTATAAAAGAAATAAAATTTATTTTTCAATCTAGAATTGGGCTCACAGTTTGGCCCAATTCATGAAAACTCATCTATTCCTCCATAAAACCTAGGAAAACCCAAAAAACAAAGAAAGGATGTAAATTAAATGAAAAATACCTTTAAAATATGTCATGTATGTGAAAATTCTCCCCACCATGAAAGACTTTCTACCCCAGAAAGTCGACATGAAGCTTGGTTGGAAAACAAGAATGGGTACTCTTCCTCGACCCATGACTTTCACTCCCATGTCTCATATGTATCATTCCCATGATGCCATAGAACCTGGACTAATGGAATAGACTTCCCTCGAAGTATATTCTCTTGAGATTCCACTATTTTCACCGGCCTCTCAACAACAGACAAGTCAGGCTCTATCTCCAGTTCTTCCCAACTCAACACATGGGATGGATCCGGGTTGTATTTCTTCAACTGAGAGACGTGGAAGACATCATGGATGGATGTCAACTGAGAAGGTAAGGCTAACCTGTATGCCAACTTTCCAATATGCTCGGTGATCTCAAAGGGCCCAACATACCGTGGCATTAGCTTACCTTGCTTCCCCAATCGACGATGGCCCAAACAAGGGGCCACTTTTAAGAAGACCCTGTCACCCACAAAAAACTCTAGGTCTTGATGCCTCCAGTCAGTATAAGATTTATGAAGACTCTGAGCTGTCAATAAGTGCTTCTTGATCAACTTGACCTTCTCAGAAGTCTGCTGTACAAGGATCGGCCCCAACAGTAAAGTCTCTCCTACCTCAGCCCAACATAGGGGGGACCAACATGGCCGACCATAGAGCGCCTCAAAAGGGGCCATTCGAATCGAGGATTGGTAACTATTATTATAAGAAAACTCAACCAATACCAAATGGATATCCCAAGAACTTCCAAAGTCTAGGAAACATGCATGAAACATGTCCTCCAAAATCTGATTCGCCCGCTCTGTCTGACCATCGGTCTGAGGGTGGAATGCCGTGCTCATCTTAATCTGAGACCCCAAGGCCTTATAAAGGCCTTCCCAAAATCGAGAAGTGAAGCGGGGGTCTCTATCTGAGACAAAAGCTGGTGGTACACCATGGAGTCTCACCACTTCCTGAAGATACAAATGGACCAACTCATCCACTTTAGTTGTATCTTTTATCGGAATGAAGTGGTTTGATTTGGTCAGATGATCAATCACCACCCAAATGGAATTCTTACCCCGAGGTGTACGAGGTAAGCCAACAATGAAGTCCATGGCGACCTCTTCCCACTTCCAGGTTGGAATGGGTAGTGGTTGGAGAAAACCGGAAGGCCTTTGGTGCTCTGCTTTCACCTGCTGACATGTGTAGCATCTCAAAACAAAGTCTGCTATGTCACGTCTCATACCAGGCCACCAAAACTACAGACGGACATCATAATACATCTTAGTGGCACCCTGATAGACATCCCACTGAGACTGGTGTCTATCCTGCATCACCACCTTCTGCAGAGATAATGGCACTACTGAACGACCCTTGAAGCACAAGATGCCCTCGGGAGACGACAACCAATCAGAGGATGTCTCCTCACCATGAAGAAACTGCTTCGACCGCTGAAAAAGCTCATCACTGGGTTGTTCCCACTGAATCAACTCTAATAGATAAGGAGTCAAATGGATGCTTTCCAAGAATTCCCCTCCACTGTGTTCCCTGGTCTCCACATGCATCTGAAAAAAGAGCCCCATCAATGTCCACTCATCCCTAGACTTCCTCAAAGCTTGCACTGGAACTCTTCTGCTCAAAGCGTCGGCCACCACATTACCCTTTCCTGGGGTATAGATAGTGTTAAAGTTGAAACCCTGCAAGTACTCGATCCGCGACACTGCCTGAAGTTGAGGTCCTTCTGCGAGAAGATATAGGCTAAGATTTTGTGATCAGAGTAGAACACAAACTTCTCCCCAAAGAGGTACTGACGCCAAGTCTTCAAAGCATTCATCACCACTGCCAACTCCAAGTCATGGGTAGGGTAGTTCTTTTCGTGTGGTCGGAGTTGGCGAGAGCCATAAGCCACCACATGATCATCCTGCATAAGCACGCACCCAAGACCCATACCTGAAGCATCACAATAAACCAGATACCCCTTCCTGGCCTCAGGAAAAATCAGCATGGGGGCGGTAGTCAACTGCCTCTTCATCTCCTTGAATAATTCCTGAAATTCTGGACCCCATACAAACTTCACCCCTTTCCGGGTGAGCGCATTCATCAGTGATGCAAGCTGAGAGAAATACCGAACGAATCGCCTATAATAACCAGCCAGGCCAAGGAAAATCCTAATCTCAAATACATTCTTCGGCTGCTCCCATGACATAACCGCACTAATCTTCTCGGGTTCCACTGAAACCCCCTGCTCAAAGATCACAGGCCCTAGAAATCTCACTTCCCTGATCCAAAAAGTGCACTTTGACAACTTTGAATAGAGGTGGTGATATCGTAATGTACCCAAAACAATCCTCAAGTGATGGTTGTGTTCCTCCTTAGAGCTAGAGTATACCATAATGTCATCCATGAACACCACAACAAAGGAATCGAGATACTGATGGAACACCCTATTCATAAGTTCCATAAAGACCACTGGAGCATTGGTCAATCCGAAGGGCATGACCAAATACTCAAAGTGGTCGTACCTACTTCGGAAGGCTGTCTTTGGGATATCTGAAACCTTCACCCTGAGTTGATGATACCCTGAACGCAGGTCTATCTTTGAGAACCACTTTTCCCCCTTTAACTGATCAAACAAATCATCTATTATGGGCAAAGGGTATTTGTTTTTAATTTTTACCTTATTCAACTTCCGGTAGTCAATGCACAACCGGAGGGATCCATCAGCCTTTTTTTGCGAACAACACAGGAGAGGCCCAAGGAGAGATGCTCGGGTGAATGAATACTTTGGATTCTAAGTTGTCTAGATATATCTTTAATTCCCTCAGCTCGGTGGGGTCCATGCGATAAGAGGGAAGAGATATCGGCTGTGTTCCCGGTGCCAGATCAATCAAAAACTCCACATCCCGCTCCGGAGGAAAACCTGAAAAATCATCCGGGAATACCTCCGGAAACTCATTCACTACATGAGGTAGTGCACCTTTAGGGGAAATACCATCCTCTAGCATGATCGAAGATAAATTGAAGATAACACTTCCCAACTCTGGGAGTAGAGGCCCTGCGCGTCCTGACTGAGGATCCCATTCTCCATGAAAAACCTGACGACCCCCATTAGGTGTCATGAAACTCACACGCCGTCTGTAGCAATAGATGTGTGCCTGGAAGTGTACTAGCCAATACATCCCGATTATGACATCAAAAAGGTCTATATCTAAGACCAATAGGTCCCAATCCATCTCGACCCCTGACACAGAAAGTGCACACGAGGGGCACCTAAGGCCATGCTCCTTCTTCTTTCCCAGCGGTGTCACCAACTCCATCACGAAAGACATCAACTCAGTTGGAAAATTCAGAATGTCCACAAAATGGGTAGAAATTAATGAACAGAGGCACCGTTATCAAAAAGAGTAGTATCTATAGAAGATGAGATCAGAACGGTACCTCGAACTGTCAACGATCCTGCCTTTGATCCTGCTGCTGCCTGATCCACTACATGGAGATGTCCAGTATCTTCCTGAGGACAACCACTAGTCTGTGGCTATGACCTGAACTGGATCTTCCCAGAATATGATCCATCCCTTCCACCACGACCTCCAAATCGAGATCCCCCATTCCTCGACGGCTCAGACTGTGCTGGCACTCCTCTTGAGGCCACTGACCCTGCCCCACTTGGGAGTGGACGTGCCACACCGTAGAAGCACTGCAAATGCCACATACCACCACACTGGTAACAAGGATTTGGAGGAAGTGGACATGCTGGTCGGATATTCCCAGGCTTACCACATTGGTGGCACACGACCGATCTCGTATTAGAAGCTACAGAAGAAAACTTCTTGGAAGAGTGGCCTAAACTGCCCCCTCCTTTCTTCACATGATCCTCCCGGTTCCTTTTCTTCTCTAAGGAGCTGCCACTACCCACTGCTGATACTGAACCATAGAAACCAGCCCTGCCTTTCCTATAAATCTCCACCATGCACGCCCGATCAACGACCTCAGCATAGGTCCTCAGCTTAAACAAGAACACCTGGGAGTATATCTCTGGTCGCAAGCCTTTCTCAAACCTCTGGGTCTTCGCCTGCTCATTAGAGACAATTTCTGGATCATAACCAACCAACTCAGTGAAACAGTTGGCATACTCCATCACATATAGATTCACCTAAACAAGTTCCATGAAATCTCTAGACCTAGCATAAGCCAATACCTCATGGAAGTACTGTTCATTGAAGACATCCTTGAAATCTCCCCAGCGCATCTACTCATTCTTCCTAGCCTGAAGCACTAACTCCCACCACTTACAGCTAGGACCTTCCAACAGAAAGGAGGCAAACTTTACCCTGAGCTCCTTGGGTGTTTCCAGGAACTCAAACATACACTTGATCTTCTCGATCCATTCTTCTTCTTCCTGGGGTTCTGAGCTACCTCGAAAGGTAGGAGGCTTGTTTTTCAGAAACTCTTGTGCTTTATCTTTTCTAGGACCTGTCTCTTCTGCTCTAATAGGAATAGGAGCAGGATATGGTCCCTATCCTAAAGCTTGGATATCCCGAACCACAACCTCCACAAGCCTCTGATCAATCGGTGTGGGAGAACTCTCTCCAGCTTCCTCCTGTGGGCGCGTGGGAGCTTTCTGGGGAGGCATGTTGCTACAAAATGCAACAGTCAAAAAACAATAGTCAATACCACAATTTAGAAAATTGTAATCAAATACATCAAATATAAATAAACTAAACACATTCCAGTAATAAAAGAAACAACTACTCCACATCCTCCTGATATCCACATGTGGTCTACAGCCCACACGTCTCACCTAGAAGTGAAGTCAATACATAAATTAAAACATCCCCTGGTGACTCAAGGTCTGCCATGAGAGGTGTGGGCCAGGCACCCTACTCACAACCAAAACCCCGAGCCCCAACAGTCCTAGCTCCTGTCTATCCCAAATCATCCCAAAATAGCAATATAACCCAAAAACCTTAACCTGCCTCTAATACCATTTTGTCACGAATCGGATCTGGTCGCCACCATTAACGGAACCAAACCCAGCCCATGGAAAGGTCCGAAGGGCTTTCCCTATCCCCATGGGCTAACACAAGTGTCCGGGTATCATTTATCTTGGGTTGGGAATGATTTACCCGAACATGTATACATAAAACATCAAAAATATTTGATAAAATAAATCTGAAAAATTCATACCCGCAAGGTTTATACAAAAATACATAACTGAATACATAAGTTCAAATTAAGTAAAAAAGGTCCAAAGACACAATGAAACAGCAACAAAACAGCCCCATTTACTCCACATGACAAGGGGTCATCACTCCCAAGCCGTCTCCACAACTCCGTCCCAAGGATGGGGACTAACACCCTGAACCACCATCACCCTTAGACTTTCCTTTACCTAAGTCAAACATAACCAAGTCTACTTACACCCAATGGGTGTAAGTAGGGTGTGAGCCTAATCCCAATAGGATACCACCCAATGATTCCAAATATAATGCAATACAATGTGAAAAAGTAAGCAGTTTTAATACGCAAAGAAAAGCAGTGATAAAATCTAAGAAATTCAACTTTCAATTGATAACAGTTTTCAAGCTAAAATTTTCAGAATGTTCACACATTTAAATAGACATGTGAGCTACTGTAAATTACTTCCAAAAACACCCCACAAAAGGGTAAATATCACAAATCCAATGAGCACCAAAACCGGGAACACCCCTAGGCAACTAGATAGTCTCGGGCCCTATGTACCTCGTACCTCGGTGTAAAGTATCGAAGTCACAATCCTTTACCATGCATGAGACACTAGTAGGGAACATAACCATAACCTATTGGTCCCCAAATATCATCCATATAGTTTAGTTAGAGTTGTTGTTATCCATTTTCTCAGTGAAACAGGGAAACAACCCATCCGGTCCACTAGCCGTACTAGTACATATCCGCCCACCTAAGTACCCGAGATTACCCTTTTGTGCTCAAAAAATTTCAGTAAACAAAACACATCCTTTTTCATATAAAATATCACTACTGGTCACAAACAAACAGTACATTAGCTACAAACATTTTATACCATTTAAAACACACAATAAAATATTTTGATTTTCAATAAAACAACCTCTCAAAATATCACATTGTTTTGCACCCAAAGATCTTTAAAATATCCACTTTGCACACTATGTGAACACTTTTAAGTCATCAAAACAAAATTACAGTTCAATACCCTTTAATGAAACCAACAATTTAGTTATGGGGCAGCCCAATGTGAACCAAGAAGTTATATCTTTTAAAAACCACTATTTTCACACAAACATGGCACTTAAAGCCCATTTGCTTCCCAAACACCATTTAAAAAAACTTTCTCAGCAACGACCAAAAAGAATAAACATTGAAAACATGATTTTCATTCCTAATACAGTTCAATAAAATAAACTAAGTAATTATAGGTCAGCCCAAAATGAACCAATAAAATATTTTTATGAAAAACCCCCAATTTCACAAAAAATTGGAACTTAAAATTCATTTGCATTATAAATGAAACTAAAACCAATTTTTTATAGAAACATTCAAATGAAATAAACATTAAAATACCATTAACACAACAAGATAATTTACAAAAATTTCACGCACAATGGAATCACCTACCAACGTAACAAAAACCCTTGAATCTCCGTGTGGAAATCAAATCACACCCCCGCCACACCATGAGAGACCTAGATCAAACATAAAACCACAAGAATTGGCCAAGAAATACCAAAGTTAAACCCTAGGTTTAAAAACCTAGTTTCTGGACATTAGTAAACTCAATGATAAGTGAAGAAACCCTAAGAACAATGAATGAAACCCAAAGTAATTTGAAAGAGGAAAGAAAAGGACTCATTTACTTGAAGTATTTTTAAGTAATCACTCAAAAACACCATTAGCTGAAATTTAAAACTACCAAGATTCAGGTTTCATTCGAAAAATATTTATTAGGTCATTTAGGAACTAGAATGGAGGAAAAATATTGATAATTGAGAGAGTTATGAAAGAAAGACTTTACCTCTTCAAATCTGGATGATTTGAGGAAGCCTATGAATTTTGGAACCAAATATTGATTAACTAGAGATACAAAGAGGGATGATAGAGTTCAGACGCATGTATGGGTTCAATGGTCTTGAGTGAGACTTGTAATTACTGAAAAATCCCAAAAATTGAATAAGTTATAACATAAACAAAATTCATTTTTAAAAAAATAATTGGGCTTTCGACAGGCCCAAACCCTTAGATAAAAACCCAAATAAACCTTGGTTATGGATTTCTAAAGGCTCCATATTGACTTTGTGGTGTTAATAGGTTAGGGGAGGCCAAGTAGGAATTTGAATGGATGAAAAATGTTAAAAAATGAAAAAGTTATAAAAGAAAAAAAATTTATTTTTCAATCTGAAATTGGGCTCACGGTTTTCCCCAATTCATGAAAACTCATCTATTCCTCCATAAAACCTAGAGAAACCCCCAAAACAAAGAAAGAATGTAAATTAAATGAAACATACCTTTAAAATATGTCATGTATGTGACAGAAAACATTGCCCTACCAACCCATTTATCCCTCAAAAGTTCCTAACTCTAAGATCCATCCTATATCTCAACCTAACCCTTTGATACCACTATATCATAACCCCCTCCCTCCACATTCACCCCTCTTGGTATGACAATGAAGGAAAATAGATAATGACCCCCCGAGTCCTTCCTTTAGTAGGCCTCGGGTTGGAGACTAGCATTGAGAGTAAAAATATCACATATGTAAGTCATATCCCTCAATAATAAATTTAGGATCAAGAGATAGAATGAATAACCACTAAAAAACTCTACCACATAAAATAAAATAGGTAGAAAACTATCCCATAATTCACGAACAAAACTAGGAAAGTAAAAATAAATGTCTCCAAGTGAATACCAAAAAGACAAATCCTACAACAGTGACTCAACAACACCTTCAATATCCAAGCTATTAATATCCAGATCGATCCTTGAAGTCCTCCTAGAAACCTGAAAAATAGTTTTTATATATCTAGGGTGAGCATAACATGTATACTCAATTGGATCATACCCAAGGTGTCTCTTTTACATGTGAAAAAGTATACTAATGCACTAGTTAACAAACCGCATAACCAACATGCACCTAAATAGGTCAACCACCAATACCAACACCACCATGACACACTCACCAAATAACACATTCAAGTATATTAATATAGCATCGAAATAATATAATCAATGCACTCCACATCCACTTTCTCATTGATTTTCCACTCTCACGCCCCAATGTCAAATGCCATACTCTCCCATCCCTTCCATGTATTCCATGTCACATAAAAAACCATCCATGACATGGGTTGGGACACATCTATACCTACCCCATCCTCTCTTTAGTCCCAACGTATTATGCTGACATCAATGTCATTATACACGCCTCTCATTCAACTATCACATCTATCTTTGATGTGGGCTGGGATGCATCCCTACCCGCCCCTACCTCTCACAGGGCCCAACATATTGTGCTGCCATCATTCAATATTCATATAATAACCACATCATGAACTAGGGAAGTAGGTTATCATGAATGTGAAATACATCAAACTTGTGTCCTCCTCTTACCATGCATGACCCCCACCACATATCGCATCCTCATCATCACTGAGCAATCTCCAACACCAACTCGTTATCATCACCACTGTTAAAGGAAGAGTGAGAAAGAAGGGGTAGAAAACCATTTGATTTACTACTATCCTAGATGTTGGAGAAAACACCCCTGAACTCAAAAAATTTGGGAATTATATGGTTATCCAACTCGGGTGGGGTATCTCCCAAATTTACACAAGTTTAGGGTTGAAGAAGTTTCTTGTAGTTTATCTTTGGTTGTCGAATCCTAAGAGACCTAAGAAGGAACCTAAAGAAATATACATTCTGTGGAGGAGATTTGGATATTAAGTGACCAAATTTGGGGTTGGTTTTAGTTGTATGATTAGAGAACTAAAAATACCTAAGTTAATTAAATTTATAATAATGGGTTGATCCTAGGTTGTTGCTATGGGTTTATTGGATAAATTTCTTAAAATAGTTTCAATGTATTAAATTTGAGAGGGTTTCTTTCAATGAAATGATAACTTCCCAAAACACTCACTGATATAATTATTTCACTATTCTAAGTCTAATCACCTATACACTTCTAGGATCATTTTCATGATCACTCCAAGGTAGAGGATCGTTCTAGCACTCATAATGTGTAACCTAAAAATTAACGAGGTTGAAGGAGAAGGTAAATCATTGAATAAAAATATCAATTAAAATAATTGTTTAAGAAATATTATAATTAGAAATAACATCAAATATAGACCCTTGAAACTACCATGAATCTAACCATAAGAGAGTTATCCCTCCATTGATGCAAATATTTCAATGAAAGATGTAAGTAGACTCATGAGGGTAGAATTGAAGAAGTAAAAAAAATAGTATCAATGATTTCTATCTTCATTGTGTGAATAAATTCACACCTTAATGAAAAATTATTAATGTGTTAAAAATAAAAATAGAAAATCAGAATAATAAGAACTTTTATTAAGAAACTAAAGTTGTTAGGTCCATAAGGATGAATACCCTAAGAGGGGGGGGGGGTGAATCAGGGTATGAATAATTTAAAATTAAAGCCCATTCTGATCTTGTTTTTCTGTTAAAAAAACACTCTTCTCTCTCTTTCCCGTTGCACAATATAAACAGAAAGTAAAGCATGCACAAGACACAACAATTTTTACTTGGTTCACCCTCACTGGGCTACGTCCAAGGAGCATACAATGGCAATGTGCCAATGTACCAAATCCAATATAAGAACACTGCTATTTACAAGGTTCGGGATAGATCACTTCTATTCCCAGGCTCATTGCCTTTACAAGGTTTAGGGTCAGCTCACTGCTTTCCCAAGGGTCACTCCCTGTTTCTCTCTCTCTGGCTCACTGCCGGTGGAGAGGATCACCTTCTTCCTCTTCCTTTTCTCACTGCTCTGGAAGGGATCCACTCATAGTTTATAGACCTGTAGGTCTTTTCATTATCACTAATGAATACATCCTCTGTTGTATGTATATTCTCTGTTAAAGTCCAACTTTCACCCGTAGATGAATCTCACTTTGCACCGAAGGTATCATGAAAAATTTTAGCTTCCACGTAGCCCTGAATCACTACTGTGCATCAACCATACCTAGCACCCATCTCTGAGCCGGCGCGCAATTCTCGGCGCGTAAGTTATAACTGGCATGCAAGTCCACCTCAACCACTTGCGCGACACAAGATTCTGCTACTCCAAACTTGCACGACGCACACCCTTTTACGCCCAAACCAATTTTGGCGCAAAACCATCAACTATCGCGTTTCTTCAAAACCTGGCGCGCAAGTCCACCTCAACCACTTGTGCGACACCTCCTTCTTCAACTCAAAACTTGAGCGAATCACTTCCTTTCTCTCCCAAACCACCTTGGACATGCAACTATCACCTGGCGCGCAACTTCTACTTGCGCGACCACACCACCACTTTCGCGACCACCACACCTGCATGACAGGAGCTCAGATTTTCTCTAAGTGTTGAAATTGTACAGAATGAGGAGGGGTCAAACTCTATTTATAGGCATTTGGAAACCCTGCGCGATGACACACAAGTCTCCCCTCGGTGCACAAGTTTCAGCGTGCAAGTCTCTACTGTGCAAGTCACTTGCGCGACCAACCCTAAAACTTGGGCGCCCCTTATCCTTTTGCCACATTTTGATGTTCTAATCTTGAAAAAAATATGGCACGCAAGTTTCCTCTCCTTGAAGACAATGGCGATCAAGTATCTTTTCCAAAAATACTTTTCTCCATTTGTCGATTTTCAGGCCCAAAAATTTGGCAAACACTGTAAAACGACGTCACCTTGTATCTTCTCTTTTTGTACCACCTCCAGATCATCCATTACCTTGTCAACGTTCTTGAATCAAACATGGATCGTTAACCACAACCCTTGAACTCGACATGCCACCATGAAATCCCCTTTGTTAACAAATTTGTATGTCATGGTTTTCTTTGTCAACAATCACAACACAGATGTACACTTTTTCAACAAACACAATCACCTCAAAAATGATTCAATGATACCTTGAGGGATTTTTTCCCAAAAAAAGTGAATTAGAACAACTTACATGTGAAATACAAAAAATAAAAATAAAAATCAATAAAATAACATTATAATGAAATAAAACACAACTTCCTCTCAACCCCACCACCACCAAAACATTAAATAGGAATTTTGGAAGCCTTGGTTTGAGTAATCAACAGTACAAGTCTTAATAATTAATGAGGGTGGCATAAGTCAGTGGAAAGTTAAGGGAGAGTGGACTTTTCCACCCTTGAAAAAAATCGGAGCCATTTTTCATCCACTCAACAGTTGCACTTAAATGTGATTATTTATGGAGAAAATTTTAGTGTTATTTAGAATTATAAATTTAATACTATTATTTACCATAATATCCTATAAAATTTCAATCAAATTGGATTTTTTAGTTTCAGATATATGATTGAAATGGTGGGATGTCATTATGGGCCACAAAATCTGGCCTAGAATTTCATCTTCAACTTGGGATGCCTATAAATCCATTAAAAAATCAGAATTATATTTGGAATCTGTTTAATTAAATCATACCCATGATGACCTCTATCTCCATATCAAATTTTATCTTTTTTGGTCTTTTATCATAGAAACTATAATCATTTTAGTGGGATGTTATCCAATTCACTTCGTCCATAATGTTCCAGGTTCAAGGCCCACTTTAGTGATCATCCCAATTGAATCTCTAATAGATCATAAGGATATAATTTTACTCATAGAATGGGAGACATTAAAATGAAATATTAAAATAAAATTAATTCCATTGGGTGTTTTAGAAGGTGTTCAAAAATGTATCATGTAACAGTGCACTTTAAGTGAGAATTACAATCATAATGTGAAATAATGTTCATATTGTAAAATGCACTAAAAATGGTGTTTATGAATAATGTAGAACCTTATTATTATATATTATAAAAATGAATATTAGACTCTTTTAGTGGATAATCACACTCCCAAATTGAGTTTTTCTATCCCTGAGCAAAAAGTATCTCAAAAAATAAAAATAAAAATTTAATTCCCCTTTCCTAAAAACATTTTAACATATAATTATCACAAAAATTCCTCATATTGATAAATTATGAAACCCATAAAAATAATTTAACACAAGATAGGTTCATAATAATATCTTAATCCCAATCCCATTACCTTTACAAATTCATTGCCACATTTCATACAATTTCAATTAATCATGATGATGTGTTGTGCATCACAATAGAAATGGGGTTTCATTTTTATTCAAAAGGAAAAAGATATAAGTGCTAGGTGGAATCACATTTTAACCTTAAGATGAGAATTCATGTTTTTTGGTGTATTTTTTTTTCAAATTTTCCAATGTAATTGAAATTTAACTCAATCAATTCAACCCCTGTAGAGAGACTTTGCCTATGACTCCTAGGCTCAAAGGCCTTAGGGAACCAAGTGAATCTTACATTCTTAGGCATCATCTTGAGTTAACTAAATCAAGAAAAAAAATTTAAATTACCAAAAAATTGTGATAAAATACCCAACTCTAGGCCACACAAATATGGAGTCATGATCCCTAAGTGCCAAAAGCCACACATTAGGTCAATCCATTTCTCTATGCATAATTTTATTATTATTTGTTTTATTTTTTGTGGTTTTCTTGAATACTCATGTTAAAATTAAAAATGATCACCAAACCTTTTCTATTTATTATGGGACCCCAAGAAATCAAACTAAAACCCCACAATACAAAGGACACACATTGTGAATTATTTTATTAAATGGATGAAAATATAAATGGTGAAAAATCAACTTAGACAACCAAACTTTTCAAAATCTATTCCATGAACTTAAACATGGATTAAAATCAAAATCATGGCATGAAAAATTATTTGATATTCAGTTTCAAATTTTACAACGTGTATTATCATGTTCAAGGTTAAAGAATTTTTTTCTTCTATATATGTACACCAAATTTTCTTTAGCATTATTATTTTTTCTTTATTTTCACCCCCAACTTAAAATAACACTGTCCCTTAGTTTTTAAAGAAAATAAAATTCAGTAGAGGGTAAAGTTAGAGGAGAGGAGTTCCAAAATAAAATTTGAAAATGAGAATAATAGAATGAATTAAATTGGCAATTGAAGTTAAAGTTCATGATGCTCCCATTTAAGCCCTTTATATCCATGTTACTCATAGAAGCTTTATCAATGATGACTATTTGTGTTTGTACACCTATAAAAAATGTGATTTGACTAAACATACATCAATCTCATCATCCCATGAATCTTATAAACCAACACAATTAGAACACAATGAAAACCTCTTGAGGTTAACTTAACTAAAAAAACAAAGACAAAAGGAAAGGATAAAAAATTACCTATTTATTTTGAAACTCCAAACTCCGAGTCAATGTATAGATAAGATCTAGAATGCTTCCTAGAAAGTGTTTTGTTTAATGTTGTTAGCTTGACATGGATCCTAAATCTATCAACTTTTTTATGGTTTATAGGTTGTCTTAGTTAACTCCACCTCTATTTATTGTTTATTATATGATTTAATGAATGGTTTTAACCTATTACCATTGAATTTGAATAAATGAACACCAGTGGGATCCTAAATCTCTATCGCACAATGGGGGTACACATGATGCACTTTTTAAGGCCCTGACCATCTAGATTTTAACTTTCCTGGGTATAGGTGAAGTTTGGAACTATACAGGAGAAAATATTTTCCTGGTTTGAAGTGTTTTACTTTAATATTCATATATTGGTAGGCTTCAACTCTAGATTTATTTATCCTTGTATTTTCATAAGCCTCCATCCTAAGTTCCTCAAGTTTATTAAGGTCTAATTTCCTTTTTTTTTCAAACAAATAAATATCAAAGTTCATTTTTTTATTGCCCAAAATTACTTTTTTTCAATTTAAATAGGTAAATGGAAATATTTCCCATAAACCAACCTACATGGTGACATGAATAGGATGGTTTTAAACACATTATGATATTCCTAGAAGGCATCTGACAATTTCTTAGACTAATATTTCCTAAAGGGATTGACTATTATTGCAATAATTTTCTTAATTTACCTATTTAACAACTCATATTGACTATTTTTTTTGAATATGGTAGTCATTTTAGACTTTTTTATAAATCCCATACTTATACATGAGTTCTGAGAAGGTAAAATTACAAAAATGGGTTCCAAAATCACTGATAATAGCCCTAGGAATTCCAAATCTAGAAAAGATTTGTTCTTTTAAGAATTGGATCACAAAATGATGGTCATTGGACTTGGTGGGAATGTCATATACCCATTTTGAGATATAATAAATAGCTAATAGGATGTGTAGATATCCCCTAGAGTTTTAGAATTATTACATGAAATTAATTCCCCAACAATAAAATATTTTGACAACCAAAATGGGATTAAGGAGAATTTGATTCCTTTTAGTTATGGATCCTAATTGTTGACCTCAAGGAAAACTTTTGTAGAATGTGTAAGAATAATTACTAAGGTTAGAACATAATAAACCACTTTTGAGGACCTTTTTAGTGGTTTTATTTGTGGAAAGTGTCCTATGAATGCCTCTCCAGGATAGAATTTAATAATGGACTCTTGCTTAAACTTGAGAACATATCTCCCAATGAATTGACCAGGAAAAAATTTGATGAGGTATGTACCATAAAACACATGGTTTTTTACATCATAAAGGAATTTTATTTTATCTTGGGTCACTAATAATTTTGTAAGGACACTCATAACCAAGTGGTTTTGTATGTTAGCATACCATGAGAAATCATTCACAGAATAGAGGTGCTCATTGGAAAATGAATCAACCAATAAAAGGTGATGTGAGTTGTCTTTGAATTCCATCCTATAGATGTGATCAACTATATAATTTTTAACACCCTTTTAATCCATAATGGTTACATAAAACAACTCTTGAAGAAGAAGGATCCACCTAATCAATCTAGCCTTGGCATCTTTTTTTGGAAAATGTATGTCAAAGATGAATGATTGGTGAAGACAATAATGGGGTATCCCAAGAGATAGGTCCTGAATTATTATTAGGAAAAGAAAACATAAAATCTTTCTCAGTGTTGGTGTGGTTGATTTTTGAATCATTAAATGATTTACTTGCATAAGTTATGAAACATGGAGCTTTACCATAACATTATCCTAAGATAGATCCTACAGTGAAGTCACTTTCATCACACATGAGTTTGAATGGAAGTTTCTAATTGGGAGTTTTCATGATAGGTAGTTAGATAAGAGATTACTTGAGTGTTGATAATGATTACTCACAGCTTTATATCCATAAAAATGGAGCATCTTTCACCATTAGAGCATAAAGTGGTTGGGAAATGGAGCTTAAATTCCTAAAGAACCGTCTATAAAAACCAGAATTTCCTAATAAGGGCCCAACTTTCATGACAGTTTTTAAAGAGGTAAGGTGATGAATGATATCAAACTTAGATTTATCAACTTCAATCCCTCTATTATAAACTATATAGACCAAAAAAAGTGCTTCTTTTATGATAAAATGACATTTTGACAATTTATGATGAGATCCTTATCCTCAAATCTTGAAAAAACCCTTTCATCATTTATTAGGAATACCTAAAATTTATCCACAAATATAGAGAGGTCATCCATAAAAACCTATAAATAATCCCCCACCATGTTAGATAAGATCCTCATCATGCACTGTTTTATGGTACCAGTGGAATTTCATAACCCAAATGGAGTGTGCTTGAAGGAAAAAGTGCCAAATGGATAGGTGAAGGCTGTTTTTCTTTGATCTTCTAAGGAGAACTCAATTTTATTATA
This sequence comes from Viscum album, assembly GCA_963277665.1. Classification (NCBI taxonomy): domain Eukaryota; kingdom Viridiplantae; phylum Streptophyta; class Magnoliopsida; order Santalales; family Viscaceae; genus Viscum; species Viscum album. The sequence goes on from OY728147.1 coordinate 223,514,183, forward strand.
CCTTGATAATCCATATAGGAAGTAGTAGAATTCACAACCTTCCACTGATTCAAGGACTTGATCAATGAATGGAAAAGGGAAATGTTCTTTCTTAGTACATGTGTTTAACTTCCTATAGTCAATGCACACTCTAAATCCACTACTCACCTTTTTGGGGATAATATAACCATCCTCATTTTTAGTTGTAGTGATCCTATCTATCTTTGGAACAAATTGAATTGGGCTTACCCACTCACTATGAGCAATGGGGAAGATGATACCCGCTTACAAAAACTTAAAAAGTTATTTCCTTACCACATCCATAAGATTCAGATTGATTCTCCCCTAAGGTTGAAAACATGGTTTAGATTAAGATTCTAGAACAATCCTATGAGTTCCAATGAGTGGTATAATCCCAAGAATATCAGACAGGGTCTATCCAATTGTTTTCTTATGATTTTCCAGGACATCCAGATGTATCCTTTCTTGATTGACTTCAAGTGAAGTAGAAATGAAAATAGGGAAGGTTTGATTTTCACCTAATAATTCACACTTGAGTGATAAAGGAATGACCTTAAATTTGAGACCAGGTTGGGTAACAATTTCAAAAGAAGGATGTGACTTTTCATCAAACTCAGTTTCTTTTTCCAAATTTATTGATAGAATTGGTTCCTTTTGAACAGAAGTTTTAGACACCACATTGGGAAGATAAGTGTCAGGAATGGGTATGAAATAAATGTTTTTGATTTCTGCAATGGTTTCATTTATTGGTGATTCAAAAAAATAATCAAAAGTTCTATTTGAAAGAGATTTAACCCAAGGAGAAAAATTACCTCATGTGAACAATGGGAATCAATCACATATTGACTTAAACATTCTTAAAAAATTCCTTGATACTGGTTCAATATCAACACTACCTATCCAATTGACCTCATGGATCTCTTAATCATCCCCAATTTGAGAGTTTTCATTATAAATTTTCAGACCGTGGTTTATGTTTCTAAAGGTTATTGTCATGTTCCCATTCCTAACTTGAATGGATGAGTTTATTGTTCTAAGAAGGGATGACCAAGGAAGATGGTGGTTTTATCCCAAGGACTTAAGCTTGGGTGATTGTCAAGGAAAATGAATTTAGTAGGGTAAATAAGTTAGCAGGGTAAATGAAATTTTCAAATTTCACCAAAACATCCTTTAAGATCCCCTTAGGAACTTAAACACTATGATGAGCACGTTAAAGAGTGACAAATGTGGGTTGGAGTTCCTCTATCCTTAATTGACAATACATGGAATATGGAGTGAGGTTCACACTGGCTCTTAAATCAAAAAAGGGATTTGACAACTTTATTCTCATCTAACTCAATGTTGATTTAAGGACATCCTAAGTCTTTCAACTTAGGAGGAATAGTTCCTTGAATGGTATTACTCACATTAGTAACTAAAATTAATTGTTTTTTATGTGAAAATTTTCTTTTAAAACCAAAAAAGTAATTAAGGTACTTTGAATAGCTAGGTATATTCTGGATGACATAGATAAGGGAAATGTTTAACTTAACCTAAGATAAGATTTCCCTCAAAGTTTCATTCAGTTATGGTTTATATTTTCCTCTCATGTGTTGAGGGAAGGGAGAAGGTTGTTTGATTGGTTGGAGTGGTTGTGGTTCCTTCACATTCTCATTGTATTTTTCAAAATACAAGGGTGTTGCTTCATTATTATCATGTTATTTTAAATATTTTAATGGTTTTGTAATGATTTATTCAGGATTTAAATGGATTTACCACTTCTTAAGACTATTACTACTTTTAGTTATTCAAGTTATGATTGTGTACAACTTAATTCTCCCATTAGGGTTGGGGAATCCTAAGTATACATGGGTGATTTTCTAGTTTTAATGGTTTAAAGTTCATATTTAAGTGTTGGAAATTTATAATTCATTCTTTCCATTTGTTTACACAATTATTCAAGTATTGAGAGAGGGGAATATTGGGTAGGGACTTGTGTTTGTTGGTATATCCTAGGAGGGTTCTTTGGTTATTGGATCGATTGTTGAATGGGTTGTTGGATGGGTTGTTGATATTGGACAGGAGGATGTTGATCTTGGACTAGTTTTAGTTGGAACTGACTATGGGTTTGAAAATTTTATGGAGTGTAGGGGTTTTGTCCTTATGGATGAATGGGTTGTTGGATGGGTTGTTGATTATCTTTTCAATGGAATCCAAGATGGTCATTATAACTTAGATTGAAAGTGTTTTGGTACTGTGGATTTTGAAAGTTTAAAGCATTGACCTATGTTAGTGGTCCTCTTAAAATAACTTCTTTTATGGAATATGGTTGAGAAGTTTTCAGACTTATGGTCATGTTTGTCACAAATTGTGTAAATAGGGTTAATAGTTTGGATTTATTGGAACTTCCTAAGATCGATCTCATCAATCTTCCTAGTGAGTGAAAATTTTTTTACCTAAGGAATTATTCTTCCCCAATGGTGTTCATTCCACCAGATTTGGGTTGGTTCTCATAATAAGATGATGTTCCCCATGTTTGGTTTTGTTCAGAAATATTTTCTAGATACTCATACTCATCATTTGGGGCTTTGTTTTTGAATGTTCCATTACAAATCATGTCGATGAACTATTTTTTTCTAGGACCCAATCCTTCATAAAAGATTCAAACTATTTTTGGGATTGAAAATCCATGGTGTGTTACCATGTTAAGTGTGTCTTTGAACCATTCCCATGTTTCATAAAATGACTCCCCTTATTTTTCAAAAATGTTTTGGATACTCTTTTTAAGTGCAATTATTTTTTTATTGGGGAAGTATTTTTTATAGAATTCTATTTGTAATTATTCCCATGAATGGATTGATACTGATATCAGATTTTTTAACCAATTTTTGGATTGATCATTTATTGATAAAGAAAATAGTATCATCTTAGCTAACCCAAGTTAATGTGGTGGGAACATGGTTTCAATAATATCATTGAATTCCTTGACATGAAGGTATTGCATTTCTAACTCCATCAAATGAAAGGATGGAAGGTGGTTTAGGACATAAGGTTTGAAGACATAGTGGGATTATACTAGGTAATAATGTATAATACAAGAGGTTTCATTTGTCTAGGTAGGTGTGAGATAGTCATTCATGATTTGATCGATAACATTCCCCAAGTTTGGGTTTGCCTCATTTGGATTTCCATTTTGGTTCCCACTCAGGTTTATGAGTCGGTTTCATTGAAGAAACTCCATTGGAATAAGCTCAAGTTTTGAATCTAGAGTCTATGGAAGATTATTATCTAATAGAAAGATACCCATAGGTTTGATTAAATACCCAATACTTGGACTAGCCACCCTAAATAGATGGTTTGATTGATCATGGTTATAGGCGGACATGCGCCAAGAAAATGGAAAGAAAAGAGAAAGGGGAAAAGATAAGAGAAATGGGATGAGAAAAGAGAAATAGGGGAGAATAAAATGAGTTTGACAGATGAATTAATTGGGTCCATGATAATGACACCAGAATTTGGTCTTGCCCATATTTTCCTTAGTTTAGGGTTGAAGTGGTTGCTTATAGTGTAACTTAGGTCGTAGAATCCTCAGAGACCTAAGAAGTAACCCAAAGAAACATAAATTATACGGAGGATATTTGGATATAAAGTGACCAAATTTGGGGTAGATTTTAGTTGGATTACTAAATAACTAAAAAGACCTAATTTAATTCAATTTATGATAATGTGTTGATCCTAGGTTGTTGCTATGGGTTGATTGGATGAATTTCCTAAAATGGATTCAATGTGTTAAATTCAAGAGTGTTTCTTTCAACAAAATGAGAACTTACTAAATAAATAAATGATTTAGCACTTTCACAATTACAAGGCTAATCTTATATATACTTGGAGTATCATTTTCATGAGAACTCTAATATAGATGATCGTTCTGTCACTCAGAATGTGTAACCTAAAAATTAGTAAGGTCGAAGGAGAAGGTAAATTTTTGAATAAAAATATCAATTAAAATAATTATTTAAGAATTATTATAATGAGAAATTACATCCAATACTACCCCTTGAAACTTCCATGGATTGACCCATAAGATAATTAACTCTCAATTGATGCAAAACCTTTAATAGAATATGAAATTAGACTCATGAGGGTGGAATTAAAGAAGTAAAAAAGAAAAATAAAAAAAAGAACACTCCACCGTTGTGGGAAGGATTTCTCTCTTTATTATGTGAATAAATTGAAACCTTAATGAAACATTATTGAAATGTTAAAAATAATAATAGGAAATGAGAAGAATAAATTCTATTAAGAAACTAATGTGAATTTGACAAACTTACATATAAAAGAAAAAAGTTACAAAGAAAAAGTGGTAACATAATAATACAATGAAATCAAACTCAACTTCATCTTAACTCTACCACCACTATTTCCTTAAATAGGAAATCATTGGGTTGATCCCCCAATATTCCAATTATTCCTAATTAATGATGGTAGACATAGGTGGGTGGAAGGTTAAGGGAGATTGGACCTTTCCACCCTTGATAAAAATCGAAGTCAGCTTGCATCCACTTAACATATACACCAAAATAAGATTCTATATGGAAAAATTTGAGTGGTAATTAGAATAATAAATTGAATCATAGTATATACCCTAATATCTTGAAAAGTTTCAGAATAATTGTATTTTTATTTTTAGAGATATGATCAAGATAGTGGGATGTCATTCCGGGCCACATAATCTGGCCTAGAATTTCATCTTCAAATTTGGACACCTATAAATTCCTTAAAACATAATTATTAACTCTGGAATCTATTGAATTAAATGTTACCCATGATTTCCTATATCTCAAGTTCAAATTTGAGCTTCATTGGTCATGTATCATGGCTACTATAGTCATTTTAGAGGGATGCTATCTAGTTCACTTCACCCAGAATGTTCTAGGTCAAGGCCCACTTTGGTCATCATCCCAATTGAATCTCATATATATATATAAGGATAGAATGTTACTCATAGCATAAGATACCTAAAAATTAAATATTAAAATAAAATCAAGTACATTGGGTTTTTTAGGAGGTGTTTAAAAAAATACCATGTAATAGTGCACTTAAGCGAGGATTACAATCATAATGTGAAATAATTTTTATATTGTAAAATTCACTAAAAATGATGTTTATAAATAATTAATAATGTGATTATTATATATTATAAAAATTAATATTATCCAATTTAAATAGCTAATCACACCCCCAACTTGAGTTTTTCTAGTCTCGAGCAAAAAGTATCTCAAAAAAAAAAATATAAAAATTGAATTCCTTTTTCCAAAAAACATTTTAGAATACAATTATCACCGAAATACCTCATACCAAACAATTATTAAAACCATTAAAATCATATAACACAAGATATATTCATAAGAATATATCAATCCCAAGCCCATTCCTTTATTCAAATTCATTGTCACATTTTATCCAATTTCAATTAAGTATGATGATGTGTTGTGTATCACAATAGACACAAGGGTTCATTTTTATTCAATGGGGGGGGGGGGAATATGGAAGTAATAGGTTGTATAAAATTTTAACATTAATATGGATATTCACGTTTTTGTGTGTTTTTTTTGTTTTTTTACAATTTTCCCATGTTAATTAAAATTTCACTCAATAAGTCAACCCCTATAGAGAGACTTTTCCAATAACTCTTAGGCTCAAAGACCTTAGGTGACCAAGTGAAGCTCACAAAATCATACATCATCTCAAGTTAAATCAATCAAAAACAAATTTAAATTACTAAAAATAGAGATAAACTGATAAACTATGCACCAAACAACTATAGATTCACGATCCTCGAGTGTCTAAATCTACACATTAGGTCAATCCATTGCTCTATATGAAATTATATTATTATTATTATTATTTTTGTTGTTTTTTTGAATAATCATGTTAAAATTAAAACAATCATCAAACCTATTCTATTTATTATTGGACCCTAATAACTCAAAATAAAACCCCTCAATCCAAAGGACATACGTTATGAATTTTTTTATTAAAGGGATGAAAATATAAATTGTGAAAAATCACATTAGCCAGGCACACTTTCCAAAATATATTCTCATGAACTTAATCATGGATTAAAAATATAATCAAGTCATGAAAAATTATTTGATATTTATTTTCAAAGTTTTCAATGTGTATTATCATGTTCAAGGATAAATAAATTTTCTTTCCATTTATGTACACTAATTTTTCTTTAACATGATTTTTTTTCTTTCTTTTCACCCCTAACTTAGAATAGAACTTTCTTGAGTGCTTAATGAAAAGAAAATTTAGAATAGGGTAGAGGAAGAGGAGAGGAGTTCCAAAATAAAATTTAAAAATTAAAATCATGGAATTAAGTCACCTATTGGTTGAAATTAAAGTTTGTACTACTCCCATTTAATCCCTTGATCTCCATGTTACCCTCAAAAGATTCATCAATGATTACTATTTTTTTTCGCATCTAGAAAAAATTTTATTTTCCTAAACATACATCAATCCCAAAATCCCTTGAATATTATACACTAACATAATTATAAAACAATAGAAACCCCTTTAGGTTTCCTTAAATAAAAAAACAATGACTAAAGGAAGGGATAAAAAATGTAACTGTTTATTTTGAAACTCTAAACTTGAAGTCATTGTATAAGTAAAAGATGGGTTACTTACCATAAATCACTTTTTTAATGTCGTTAGTTCGATATGTACCATAAATCTATCAACTTTTGTCTGGTTCATAGGTTGGCTCAGTTAACTCCACCTCTATTTCTTGTTTATTGAATGATTCATTGAATGGTTTTAACCTATGACTATCGACTCTGAAGAAATGACCACTAGTGGAATCCTAAATCTCTACTTCCTAATAGGGGTACACAAGATACACTGTGTAAGGCCCTGACCATCTATACCTTAACTTTATCAAGTGTAGGAGAAGTTTGGAACTATACAGGAGCACAATTTTCCCGAATCGAAGTGTTTTACTTTAATATTCCTAGATTGGTAGGGTTTAAATCTAATTTTATTAATCCTTGAATTTTCATAAACCTCTATCCTAAGTTCCTCAAGTTAGTTAAGGTATAATTTCCTCTTTTTTTTGACCAAAGAAATTTCAAAGTTCATTTTTTTATTTCCCAAAATTCCTTATGTTCAATTTCAATAGGTAAATGGAAATATTTTCTATAAACATACCTATATAGTGACATGCCTAGGATGGTTTTGAATATAGTATGATATACCCAAATGGAATCCAAGAGTTTCTCAGACCAATCTTTTCTAGAGGGATTGATAGTGTTTTCAAGATTTTTCTCAATTTCCCTATTTTCCAACTCATCTTGACCATTGGTTTGAGGATGGTAGGAAGCAAAAACTTTGTGATAAATACCACACTTAGACATGAGTACCGAGAAGGGACAATTACAAAAATGTGTTCCACGATCACTGATGATAGAACTAATCATTCCCAATATAGAAAATATTTATTCCCACGAAATCAATTCCCCAACAATCAAATATTTCAATAACTAGAATGGGAGTAAGGGGAATTTGATTCCTTTTGGTTATGGATCCTAATTGTTGAAACTGAGGAAAACTTTGGTAGAATGTGTAGTAATCCTTACAGATGGTAGGTTAGAAGAAACCACTTTGGAGGACCTTTAAAGTGGGTTTATCTGTGGAAACGTGTCCTCTACATGCCTCTCCATGAAAAAATTTAAAAATGGACTCTTACTCAGACTCAGGAACACATCTCTTAATGACTTGATCTGGATAGAACTTGAATATGTATGAATCATCAAACACATAGTGTTTGAAATCAAAAAATAATTTCTCCTTAGCTTGGAATCTTGTTTTTTGAAAAGGTATTTCAGTGATGAATGATCAGTGAAGAAAATTATGGTGGATTCTAAGAAATCAGAACTCAAATTTTCTAAAAAAAATAAAAAAACAAGTAACTCTTTCTCAGTAGTGGTTTAATTGATTATTTCATCATTTAATGATTTACTTTCATAAGAAATGACACATGGTGTTTTATCACAAAATTTTCCTAATACAAATCCTATAGTGAAGTCACTAAAAATAGAGCATCATTCACCAGTAGATCATAAAGTGGTGATATAAGAGATGACTTGAGCATCGAGAATGATTCCTCATAGCTTTATGTCTATAAAAATAGATCATCATTTACCAGTAGATCACAAAGTTGTCAGGAAGTAGAACTTAAATTCCTAATGAAACTTCTATAGAAACCAACATGTCCTAATAAGGACCTCAATTAATTTATAGTTTTTAGATAGGGAAGGTGAAAAATGATATCAACCTTAGCTTTATCAATTTCAATCCCTCTACTAGAGACCAGATGACCCAGAATAAGTCCTTCCTTTACCATGAAATGACATTTTTCCCAGTTTAGGATGAGATTATTATCCTCAAATCCATACAAAACCCTTTCAAAATTTATTATTCATCCCTCAAATGTATCCCCAAATACGGAGAATTCATCCATAAAAACCTCTAAACAATCCCCCACCACATCGGATAAGATTCCCATTATGCACCACTGGAAGGTAATGGGGGAATTATATAACCCAAAGGGCATGAGTTTGAAGGAAAAAGTGATGAATAAGCAGGTGAATGTTGTTTTTCTTTGATCTTCTAATAATACCTCAATTTGATTATACCCTGAGAATCCATGTAGGGAGTAGCAGAACTCATGACTTGCCACTCGATCAAGGAATTTATCAATAAAGGGAAAAGGAAAATGGTCTTTCTTGTTACATGAGATTAAATTCCTATAGTCAATTCACATTCACCATCCACTACTCACCCATGTGGAGAGAATATCACTATCCTCATTGGTAATAACAGTGATTCCAGCCTTCTGTAGAACAAATTGAATTGGGCTTACCCACCCACTCTCAATAATGGGGGTAGATGATACATGATTTCAAAAACTTCAGAAGTTATTTCCTTACCAAATCCATAATATTGGGATTGAGTCTCTAATGAGGCTGATGACATGGTTTGGAGTCATATTCTAGAACAATCCTATGAGTTCCAATGAGTGGGATAATCCTAGGAATATCTGACAGGGTCCATCCAATTTCTTTCTTATGATTTCCTTGGAAATCCTGAAGCATCCCTACTAGATTGGATTCAAGAGAATAAAAAATGAAAACAGGGAAGGTTTGATCATCTCCTAATAATTCACATTTTATTTATTAAGGTAGGACCTTAAATTCTAGATCATATTTGATAAACATTTTCTAAAGAATGTTTGGACTTTGGATCGAACTCGGTTTCTTTTTCCAAATTTCTTAACAGAATTGGTTCCTTTTGAACTAATGTTTCAACCACCACATTAGTCAGATTAGTTTCAGGAATAGGTATGAAATAAGTTTTTTTTTGATTTCTATAATGGCTTCATTGATTGGTGATTCAATAAAATCATAAAAAATTACATCAAAAAGAGATTCATGCTAAGGAGAAAATTTCCCTCATATGAACAAAGGAAATAAATCTTATCTTGAATTAAACATCCTTTAACAATTCATTGATGTTACTATGGATCAATATCAACACTAAACTTAAAATTAAACTCATGGATCACTTCATTATCTTAAATTTTATAATTTCCATTATAAATTTTTAGACTAAGGCTCTTACTTTCGAAGGTTATTGTAATGTTTCCATTCCTAACTCGGATGAATGAGTTGATTTTTTCTAATAAAGGCTAACCAAGGATGCTGGGGGTTTTATCCCTAGGACCTAAGATTGGGTTATTATCAAAGAAAATGAAGTTAGTAAGGTAAATAAAAATTTTAACCTTCACCAAAACATCCTTTAAGACCCCCTTAGGAAGTCGAACACTATAATTAGTAAGTTTAAGAATACAAAATTTGGGATGGAGTTCCTCAAGCCCTAACTGAAAATACATGGAATATGAAATGTGGTTAACACTATATCATAGATCACAAAGGTCATCAAAAAATTTATTCTATAATAACTCAACATTGATGTAAGGATATCCTAGGTCTTTAAAATTAGGAGGAATGGTCCCTTGAATGGTAGTACTTATCCAAAAGGACTTGGTTGTTATGTGAAAATTTTATTTTAAAAGTGCAAAATTCCTCAAGGTACTTTGAGTAGGTCGGTATTTTTTAGAATACATTGAGGAGGGTAATGCTCAACTAAACTCGAGAGAATATTTCCCTCAATGTTTTTTTCAGTTTTAGTTTATATTTACCTCTCATGCATTGAGGGAAGGGAGCAGGTTGTTTGATTGTTTTGTGTGGTTGTGGTTCCTTCACATTCTCATTGGATTTTTCAGAATATGTGGGTGGTTCTTCATCAATGTCTTGTGATTTTGAATCTTTTAATGTTTATTTAATGGGTTTTCTAGTTTTTCAATGTATTTACCACTTCTTAAGACTTTCACTGCTTTTAGTTGTCCAAGTGATGATTATGTGCATCTTGATTCTCCCCTCAGGGCTGGGGAAGCCTGAGTCGGCATGGGTTATTTTCTAGTTTTAATGGTTATAAGTTCATGTTTATGTGACGAAACTTCAGAAATCATTATTTCCATTTGTTTTCATAATTGTTCGAGGTTTGGGAGAGGAATAGATTAGGTGGGGGCTTGTGTTGGTTGGTTTATCCCAAGAGGGTACTTTGGTTTTTGGATTGTCTATTGAATGTTTTGCTAGATTGGTTGTTGATATTATAAAGGAGGATGTTGGTATTGGACTATTTGTGGTTGGAACTGATTATGGGTTTGAAAATTCTATGGAGGTAGGGGTTTGGTCCTTGTGGCTGACTGGGTTGCTGGATGGGTTGTTGATTATCTTCCAATGGAATCCAAGATGTTAATTGTACCTTGGATTAAAAGTGTTTTGGTACGATGGATTTTGAAAGTTTAAAGCATTGACTTCCCTTGGTGGTCCTCCTATAAGAAAATCCTTTATGGAATGGATTTTTGGGTAGTTGTTAGTCTTATGGTCATGTTTTTCACAAATTTTGAAAACATGGTCAATAGTTTGTATTTTCTGGACCTTAGATTGATATCCTTAACTATCTTAGTATGTGAAACAAGTTTTTTCATAAGGTCTTATTATTTCCTAATGGTTTGTATTCTAGTAGATTTGGGTGGATTCTTATAATAAGGTGATATTCCCCATGTTTGGTTTTGTTCAACCATATTTCCTGATACTCATAATCATCATTTGAGGCATTGTTTTTGAAGGTTCCATTACACATCATGTCGATGAACTATTTGTTTCCCTAAACCAATCCTTTATAAAAGATTCAAACTTATCATGTGATTGAAAATCCATAACGATGTACCATTTTAAGTGTGTCTTTGAACCTTTCCCATGTTTCATAAAATGAATCCCATTATTTTTCAAAAAAGTATTGGATAATATTTTTAAGTGTAATCTTTTTGTGATGGGGGAAGTATTTTTTATAGAAATATATTTGTAATTGGTCCCATGAATGGATTTATTCTGTTCTAATATTTTTTAACCAATTCTTGGATAAATAATTTAGTGATAAAGAAAATATACTCATCTAAGATAACTCAAGTTGATGTGGTGGGCAAATGGTTTTAGAAATATCATTTAATTCCTTGATATGAATGTATGACATTTTCGACTCCATCACATGAAAGGTTGGAAGGTGGTTTGGGACATGAGGTTTGAAGATATAGTGGGATTATTTTAGGGAATCAAATCTATTACAAGAGGGCACATTTTTCTAAGCAGGTTTGAGGTATCCATTCATGGTTTGATTGATAACATTTTCTAATTTTGGGGTTGCCTCATTTGGATTTCCATTTTGGTTCCTACCCAGGTTTCTGAGTTGGTTTTGTTGAATACCCTCTATTGGAATGGAATCAATTTTTGAACATGGAGTCTTGGGAATATTATGATCTAATGGAAAGATTCCGCTAAGTGTGCTTGAATTCCCAAACCTAGGAATATCCACTAAAACTTGATGGTTTTATTGGTCCCAGGTATAGGTTGACATGTTCCAAGAAAAGTAAAAAAAGAAAGGGGAAAAAATAAGAGAAATGGGATTAGAAAAGAGAAATTAGGGAGAATATAATTAGTTTTAAAGATTAATTACTTGGTTACCAAAAAATGGTTCCAAAATTTGATCTCACCCAAATTCACCCATGTTTAGGGTTGAATTGGTCACTTGTAGTGTAGTTTGGGTTATAAAATCCTTAAATACCTAAGAAGGAACCTAAAGAAACATACATTATATGGAGGAGATTTGGATATGAAGTGGAAAACTTTGGGTTTGATTTTAGTTGTATTACTAGATAAATAAAAATACCCAAGTGAATTCAATTTATGAGAATGGGTTAATCCTAGGTTGTTGCTAGGGGTTGATTTGATGAATTTATTAAAATGGTTTCATTGTATTAAATTTGAGATAGTTTCTTTAAACAAAATGAGAACTTCCCAATTCACTCATCGATTTAGTGATTTAACTATTCTAAGGATAATAACCTATACACTAGGAGGACAATTTTTATGAGCAATCCAAGATAGAGGATTGTTTAGGCACTCAGAATTTGTAACCTAAAAATTAGTGTGGTCTAAAGAGAAGGTAAATCATTGAATACAAATATCAATTATAATAATTGTTTAAGAATTATTATAATGATAAATAACATATAATAAATCCCCTTGAAACTTAAATGGATTAACCCATAAGATATTTACCCCTCCATTGATAAAAATATTTCAATGGAAGATATAAGTAGACTCATGAGGGAGGAATTAAATAAGTAAAAACAATGAAATAATAAACACTCCACCATCGTGTGAAGGATTTATCTCTTCAATATGTGAATAAATTCACACCTTAATGAAATGGTATCAACGTGTTAACAATAATAACAAAAAATTAGAATAAGAAGAAATTTTATTCTTAAAATAAATTGAATTATAATAAATTACATGTGAAAGAAAAATGTTGCAAAGACAAAGTGACAACATAACACTATAATGAAATGAAACAAAACTTACTCTCAATTATACCACCAAAACTGCCTTAAATAGGAATTTTTTAGGCCTTGGGTAGAGCCCAAAAAAGTATAAGTATTCACAATTAATGATTGTAGGAATAGGTGGGTGGAAAGTTAAGGGATACCATAATTTTCCACCCATGAACAAAATCAAATCCAGCTTGTATCCACTCAATAGATGCACTTAAATGAGATTCTAGATAGATGAATTGAGTAGGATATAAAAGTATAATTTAAATCCTATTATGCCTCATAAAAATATGAAAATATCATCCTATTTTTATTTTTATTTTATTTGATATGATTGAAATGGTGGGCTTTCATTCTGGGCTACAGAATCTAGAACATAATTTCATCTTCAACTTGGTCCACCTAGAACTCCCTTCAAACATCAGAATTAGATTCAAACACTTTTGAATGAAATTTTACCCATGATTTCCTCTATCTATAGTTAAAATTGGAGATTTATTGTCCTTTTATCATGACCGATACAATCATTTTAGTGAGCTATTATCTAGTTCACTTTCCCCCTAGAATGTTCTAGATTAAAGGCCCACTTTGATCATCATATTAATTGAATATCCAATAGATCTAGAAGGATATAATTTTCTTCATATATTGGGAGACTTGAAAATAAAATATGAAAATAAAATCAAATCCATTGGGTGTTTTAGGAGGTTTTAAATAATATACCATGTAATAGTTCACTTTAAGTGATAATTACAATCATAATGTGAAATAATGTTCATATTGTAAAATTCACTCAGAATGATATTTATAAAATAATGAAGCACATGATTATTATATATTATAAAAAATAATATTAGCCTATTTTAATTTCTAATCAGGTGGTTCATGTATAAAAATAACATCAAATACATGATTTTTAAATAACACAAAATCCCAACCTATAGGTTCATAACAAGAGCACCGATATATCTCATGAAATCACCACAACATACCATAACCTCCGCCACTATTCTCTACCACCACTAATGCATCACACCACACAACCACCACACAAAAGTCACATAATCCCACTTTCCAATTATAAGTTCCACTATTTTAGAATTATTGAGTTTCCACTAACTCCTATTTATTAAGACATTCTATTTCACATTAACACAATCCATTCATTTATCATTCATTTCATTTAATTGAATTACTATATATCAATACCATCCCATTATTATTAATTATAGCCCATGATATTTTAGTTTCATCATTTCAAATTCATTCAATGACTAATCAATTGACTAACATAGCCAAACCACACTAGAAATCATCCTCCCCACATCAACCAGTGCCACATCACAACATATGCTAAGCCATCACCACAACCAAACCATCTCACCAAAAACACACACACAATAAAGACCTCATAAATCAATCACTGCACATCATCCCTCTTCACTCCACATTCCAAAAAAACATAACATCACCACCACCATAGTTCACCTCAAACCTAGTCACCACCATCACCGATAAAATCCCCACACATCACACAAGATAATTTAGCCAGCACATTAACACATAACATCACATTTAAACTTTGTAATCTAAAATAATTTCTGTTGAAGGACTTTTATATCATCATATCTTCTTTAGCATGAGTATCATCACACATTTTCACATTTCTATGGGAAAATGACTCATTAAGCATATATAAGTAATTATCTTTTTTTCATGCATGGCGGTCTCAATCAAAAAATATCAACAAGGGACCCATAATTCATAAAAATAAAAACACAAATAAGGTTCCTAACAACCTTTATTTCCAAAAATTAAACAAACATGGATAAACCTTCAAAAAATATCACAAAACAAATAAAAGCATGAGAGATATCTGATGAACTTTAATTTTAGATTAATACAATCAATTATTTTATTATGTCAACCCATAAAATCCACCCAAAGGAAGAAAAAAGAATTAAATTTACACGGATTCACATAAATAAGGAGAGAACGATGATCTCCTACCTCAAAAAAATCTTTACAATTCACTGACCAAGGATAAAGCAGGAGGAATAGAACCTCCAAGCACCAAAACATAAGGAAAAAACTTGATCAACTTAGAACACATTATCCCCATCAATATCCCTCTATAACACTACCCAAACAATCCATATCATTATCCATAGCTTCTCCAGAATTAATAACAAGTAAATAAGGTAATAATAAAGTAAAATACCATATAATTGATGATGCTTGATCTCTGGATGTTAAGGATCAAATTCCACGAGAAGAGGGTGATAGGACTCTTAAAATTTCATAGGAGTTACCCAAGAATTGAGAGAAAATATTGGATTAATGTAGGGTTTGAAAAGGATCTTCAATTTATAGGGAAAATGAAAATCAAGAGACCAAAATGCAACACTCTACACCATAATGTAAAGGTTTTTACATAGGAAAAAACTACGACATAAAGGAAGGGACAACATCGTAATGGGGAAGGTCAAACAACATCTGAGAAACATGGTAGGGTGAATACTGTAGATCCTATAAACTAGGAAAGGGAACATGGTGCAAGAAAACCACCACATCATATAATTGCAAGGCTAAATAAGAAGGTTACACTACAAACCTTCTCCATGAAATGAAAACATCATAATTGAAAGAACCACTAAAATCACCTCTCTAAGACTCCACACCATAACCTCCTCATGAAATTATAACAATACTAAAATCAATAGAACTAGAAAACTCACACATCTAAGACCTCTGTACTATAACATCCTCATCCACACCACAACCTCATCTCCAAACTGGACTCCACAATGTAGCTCTATTTTCCACACTATAGACATCCCCTCTATGGTGAAACATAAGCCTCTACACTGAAAAATACTCCCCCAGTTGAAATTCCAGCTACAACTCCACCACACACTCCTTAACTCCCTTAAAACTTCTCCCAGAAACCTCTATCACCCGAAATCCCACAAAGTAACTATAATATCCTAGAACCTGCACTCTCAGATATGGTGTTGAAATCATAAAATTTACATTTTCGGCTTTGATACTGATAAAGGTGGCCTAATTTTTTCCCATCCAAAACATAAAAAATAAAAAAGAAAAACTAGATCACTCATATTCTCAAGGATAGTTTAGGTTTATAGTTTTAGAGAATTAAGATGAACTCTTACATAAACAACACCCATGTCTCTAAATGAGAATTTCTCCCACTTAACCTGGATTTTCTTATTTCACATTAAGGCATCATCATCATCCATATGAAATCCATTCTTGAAATAATTAATCCAATATCATTCTTGATAACCTAGGGAAAATGAAACATAATAAGGGTGTGCTCAAATGACCAGTAAAGGTAAACATAAGCATTAACAATTTAATTTCATCAATGATCATAAGAAGTGTATAAGGGTATAACGACATAATTATAGTGCATGAGTGAACCATAAAATGACTCATACCCATAAATACCTAAATCATCAATCATGAAACATTATATAAGGATTTAACAAAGGAAAGAGTCATAAAAATCAATAATCATGAGACATGTGATATCAATCTTGATCAAACGAAACATTATAAACTCATGGAAAGCATAGATAAAACGGGTTTATATCTTGGGAAATCATCATCATAGAACACTTACAGAACCCTTAAAAAACACTTAAAAAAGGAATAAACATACATTTGAATTCCAATATAATTCTCTAGAGAACATAATTATTACCTAATGCATTGAACCACTATCTCAGCGCACCCATCGTATAATCTATAAAGGGATCACCCAGTGCCATTTGGGTGCACCCATCATATAAGTAATTTCTAAGAAACATAAAATGAATAAAGTAAAAAGATATTGAATTTCATCACAAAACTCATAAAAAAATCATTATTCATTTCATAAATTATTTAACCCGTGGAAAGAAAATAGGTTCTAAGACAATATCTTTGAAACATGTTTAACTCGTGGAAAAGAAACGAGTTCCATGAAAATCTCTTTGAAATATGATTAAATCATGGAAAGGAAACATGTTCCATAAAAACATATTTGAAACAATATTAATACATGCAGAGAAATAATAAGTATGGTATTAGAACAATATATACCCATTGAATTAATAATAAAGGGGTTTTGTCATTGATGAATAGAAATACCATAAAAAGATCTTTAAAAACAATCTTAAGGAAAATATCCTTTATATTTTAAAAATCAATTTTTAAAACTAAAAGTTCATAATTTTTTTTGAAAATAATTTTCTTTGAAAATAATATTTAAAACTTATAAAGTAAGTTTTAAAACATTTGAGTGGTCATAAAGGCTGGAAATTCTATTCATGACGTATATGTTAAAAAAGTATTTCTTTCACTTTTTTAGTAAAATATAACTGGAAATTGTTTTGAAAATGACATAAATACTCATTTGAAAAAATTTTTTAAGAAAGAAAAATTGGTAAACATGTATTTAATAAATCATTTGAAAAATGTTAAAAACATTTTTGAAAACATTTTTTTAAAACATGTTTTTGATAGAAACATATTTTCTAACAAAGAAAGAAATGAATTTGAATTCTATAAAAACATTTTCTAAATTATTTTAAGCACCAAAGAGTAAAGAAATGCTACTATTAATTGAAAATATCATAAAAAACTAAAATATAAGGAAATTAAAAGGGTTTATTATACAATTATCAAATAATTTTCTTTAACTAAAATTCATGGATAAAAAATCTCGATTAGAATGAGATTGTGAAATAAACCCTTAAAATGATAAAAAAATAGAAGATATAATTAATCAATGAATAGATTATGTGTATCAACTATAAATCCACAAAAAAGTGGAAATATAAAATTATATAGTCAAAATCCATTACACACATAATCATATAATATCAAATACAATGAAAGATTAATATAACTCAATGAAATGAAATTGAGTTATAAAATTATTTACCACTTGGAAAATTTTAAGTAAAACACCCCATAGATGAAATATTTGAAATTGAAACTTAAAATATCATGAATTTTTAAAAAATCATGATATTACATGTAAAAGGGGCTGTATATATACTATATAAGAGAAATTAGGTGCATAACATTACAATATGCCTCAATGAAATGAAATTGAGATGAAATCCCTTACCTTATGCTTCTTTTTGGTTAAACATACTTTAACCTCATATATAGTGGTTTTAAATATGTTATTAACTTATAAAATAACCGTATTAATATTTATAATATCATATACAATCATTTTATAACATCTTGTCACCCTTCAATTAATAATATTTCATTATTTTCATTGTTTGGTGTGTTAATTGCGTTGTTTTCTTATGCATGTTTCGACATGAAGTATCCGATAGTTTCACATATTATATGTTTATATCATATAAAGAATAATAATCATGAAATAATTATCTTATTTTTACATTAATTATACTTTTGTAACCAATAATGAAATATGGTTATGAAAAATGGACTAAGTTATAATCGTGGAGAAGGTAGGCCGTACATACGCATGAGTAACGTTTCCATTTTTCAATGATCATTATAGAAAGGAGGTAAGTAATATTTTATATTTAAATAATGATAATAATGTCATATATACCATATTATTTCTATAAATATACTTATATATATATGTTAGGACCAAAAGGGGCCTAGATACCCTGAGAGGGGGGGGGGGTGAATCTGGGTATGAATATTCTATTTCAAAATTCTTCCTGCCCCACTGGATCTTGACCTCTATATTATAAGGGTCACATTGTTTTGATCTTATGTTGTTAATGTTTATCTTGTTCTTTAGTTATTTATCTGATGATAATGATTCTTTTAATGCAATGTTGGAATGAAAATAGGCATACACATAGATTTCTTCTTAGTTCACCCTCACTGGGTTACATCTAAGGAGTATACAATGACAATGTGCCGATGTACCAAATCCACTAAAGATAACTGCCAATAATGTTCAGGAAAGATCACTTCTATGCCCAGGATCACTTCCTTTACAATGTTTAGGGTCATCTCACTGCTTTCCCAAGGGTCACTCCCTATTTCTCTCTCTCTAGCTCACTGTCGGTAGAAAGGATAACCTTCTTCCTCTTCCTTTGCTCACTACACTTGGAAGGGATATACTCACAGTTTATAGACTTGTAGGTCTCTTCATTATCACAAATGAATGCATATTCCTCTATATATAGATGCTTTGTTGAAGTTCCACTTTTATCCACTGAGGAATATAACTTTACCACAGATGTACTGGGAAATATTCCAACTTTTCACGCAACCCTATAATGACCGGTACGCTTCTCTATGCATGGCGTGCTTCTCTAATACTTGGAGCGCTTCTTCAAGCCTAGCACGCAAGTTTCACCAAAATACTTGCGCGACACCCCCTTATTAAACTCTGAATTTGGGTGACTCAAACCCTTTTACGCCCAAACCAGTATTGGCGCTCAACTATTAATTGGCGCACAATTTCTCAATATCTTTATACTTGCATGACCAAACCACCACTTGCGCGACCAAACCACCTGCATGACTGAAGCTCTAATTTTCTCTAAGTGTTGAAATAACTCAAAAATGATGAGGGGTGGACCTCTATTTATAGGCATTTTGGACACCCTGAGCGCCATCACACAAGTCTCCTCTCGGTGCGCAAGTCCAGTCGCCCTAGTCTCTGTCGCCCTAGTCACTTGTGCGCCCAAACCAAAACTTGGGAACCCATATTTCCTTTGTCATATTTTAATGTTCTGATCTTGAAAAACATATGGATCACAAGTTTCCAAGCTTCCAAGACACCGGTGTGCAAGTACCTTTTCCAAAAACACTTTTCTCCATTTGTCAATTTTGAGGCCCAAAAATTTGGAAAACACTGGAAAGCGACGCCACCTTGTATCTGATCTTTTTGTACCACCTCTAGATCTTCCATTCCTTTTTCAAGGTTCTTCAATAAATCCTGGATTGTTAATAATATCCATTTAACTCAATAACTCACTATGTAAACCCCCTTTGTCAATAAATTTATACATCGTGGTCTGCTTTGTCAACAAACACAACATGGAGGTCCGCTTTATCAACAAAAACAATCACCTCAAAAATGCTTCAATGATACATTAAGGGATTTTTTCCAAATTATATATATATATATATATATATAAATCATCCATGTGGTGTGGTGATGAAAAGAGATTCACATCACTTTGTAAAGGCGGTAGTCCACACACGCATGAATGATGTTATCATTTTTCAGTATAAAAAAAATTAAATGATATATTATCTTATCATAATGATGTAAATGTAATTAATATCATAATTATTTAATTTATACAACATATATTTATTAAATTTATCCTTATTCTATTCCATGTAAAGCATTAGTGAAAGATGAATCACATTACTTCGTGTGAATGTAGTCCACTGTACGCACGAGCAACATTATCGTATCCCCAATGGAATGTAAAGTAAAAAAAGGTATACATGATACAATGAATCATAAGGTATAATTATGTTATAAATATCATAAATATAATTTATATATATCATCATAATCAACCATGAGAGGTGGTAATATAAAAATGAATGACAATGGTCGCGAGGCGGTAGTCCGCCATACACATGAAAGATGATTTTGTAACACATTTGATAAAATAGGAGAAGGATTTAGGTTATTAAATTAAAATAATTACATTTTAGTATATGTAAGATACTGAGGTTATTATATAATCATATCTAATAATAATTTAATTACGTTTAGGAATAAATAAAATAAAAACACTCATTGAAGAACGTTACCTATTCTTCAGGTAACTTCTTTTGGTTTACACCAAAGGCTTTCTTTGGTTAGCTTTCTACATAAATAAGGATTCTAGGATGAGAGGAGGAAAGTATAGAGGTGATTTGGGAAGGTATTGGTGAAACCAATGTGTTTTTAAATTGTAAATAGAGTAGTATATTGGGTAACCTTTTATAAGTGAGGTGAGTGACACACTTGCAATTTTTGAAAAGAATGAATTCCACCCATGTTTTGTTCTTATCAAAAGGATAAAATAATGGACCATTTTAGATACTATAAGAGATAATGTCAAAATATGTGTATCCAATATATTTTATCTAAGTTTTTATGTCCTTTTCCCTTATATTTTTAGTTTAACCCCTAATTAAATCTATTTTTACCTTATCCGCAGTAATTAATTTTTTCTGTTTTCATTATTCATTTTGGTAAAAAATTATTTTGAGTTTATTATATAATATAAATTATTATAATTAAAAATAAGGAATACATTTGTCCAAATTCAATTTATATAAGTGGAAAATTTTAATTTAAAATTAATCCCACAGACACAACTAGATGGATATAACTTGTCTATTTTTTGGATCCTCTATATTTTGGTATATTGGGATTCTATTTTGGAAATTTATATTTTGAATGGGGTTTTAATTGAATATAATGATTATTTATGTGATGTTGGGATTTAATTATTTAGTTACATCATATCCTCTATTTATGGTTTATATTTACGATGTCATTGCTTATACTCTATTGGTTTGGTTTATATTATTTATACTTCTTATTTGATGGTGTGTACATCCAACCTATGGATGGGGCATGAAAAATTATAAATAGTAATCCTTGGTTTGTTTTACATTATTTTTAGGTTTAAATCATTCATATAGGTTAGCGTTAATACCTTAGTGCTTGTTGCTAGCCCAAGACGACCAGGAATGCTCTTCGGGCCTTGTGGTAGGCTGATCTGGGTAACGTGGTAGGTTGACCAGGGTTGGTTTGTTAAAAAATTACATAAAAGACCCTATTTATATATGGGGAAGTTTGTAGTATGTAGTATGATTATTATAAATCCAGTGAGGGTGTGAGGGAACTTTTTTCCAACTCTCATTCCATAACTCAAGTTACTAGGGTTGGTTAGGATCCTGTGTTGATTGAATTTTTTTATGAGTAATTTGATTGATTTTGAGATGGTTTATTTCCATTACATTTTTGGGGGTGATTATCTAAGTTTATTTTCTTAATTTTTATTAAATGAAAATGTATTGATTAGATTTTTTATATTTTATATTTTTATAACATGCATCTTAGAAGGAACTCTAGAAATAAGAGAGAGGAAGCCTAGGAGAATACTCCACTAGAGAATCTACCAATGGAACAACAACTCATCAAGTCAGTAATCAGGTATATACAGTATCTAAAGAAAGTTGGTAACTCAAGGAATGTCTGGTCAACAAATCATGCCTAGGGGATCATGAAGTAAAACATGTCTAAGTTTTGGAGTGACTGGGCACCTACAGAACCAGAAGAATGGTTGGAAATGATTGAACATATCTTCAAATTTCTCCAAACACCTAATATTTAAAAGGGGGTATTTACAACCTATGTATTGGAAGGGCCGACTTAGAGGTGGTGGGACTCAGTTATATTGGATAATCTTAATGAAGATCACAATTAGACTAATTTTAAGAAGTTGTATAACCAAAAATTTTACCTTGAGACTTTATGTGTAGTGAAGGCTAGGGTAAAACAAATTTGGTTTTCATAGTTTGATCCTTTGAATATTTCTATGTATATATATGGATTTTCCTTGAATTTGGAGCTATGCTTTGGGTGTTACAGGACCCCAAAATTAATATATTAAAAATATTAATATATTTTAAATCACATGAACACATATTTTTAGAATAAATGGTTCTCCCATTTATTGGGACCTAAAATGATAAATTTGCGACCAAAGATATTTCTAAAACACAAGGTTTACATTAGGCACGATATAAGGTTGGTCGGTGTCAGATGTTCCATGGAAATAGGACATTGGTGGGCCCATTAAATAAATTAAATGATTAATTTATTTAATAACCAAAACCTATTCTTCTCTCTATAAATAAATCATCATGGAAAATATCAAGGGTTATCTACATAAATATGGGAGATTATAGAGGAGGAAGGGAGAGGTCTATCAACACTGACAACTTGAAAATGTGAATTGATGATGAACGATTGAAGGAATCATGAGACAAATGAAAAATGCAGTGGGATATTCACCTTCATCGCTATATAATTTGGTCTTCAGCAATGATTGATCCACTCTTGAGGTAGGGTATTTTATATATTTCCACCCTTTTGATTCGATTGATGAGAATAGAATATATATCTACTTTACTTCTTGATTTTCATTATTCACACGAGCCAATGAATTAATTGGGGTTCTTGAACCTAATTATCTATATTTTCTATTCCCATAATCTACCCCTTTTATTTCCATAATTTTTGATTGTTGGTTGGGATCACATCATCCAATTATAATCTTACTTCATTCTTATGACTTTTTTCCCACCACCATTTTTCACGTTCTTTATCATTGGACCTTGGGGTCAGTGACTCGATATTGACAAGCCAATTTGAGTGTGATCGAATCCCCAAAATCAAGATGGATTCATGATCAACATAGGGATTGATAGTTTGTGTATGGATCAAGTTGGATTTATGGAACTTGGGTTTTGGATTAATGGGTTGGGACCTCGAACAAAAACTAGAGGAATGTAGATTTTTCACTTGGGAGATTGGAGTTCTAATTTTTGGCCACCATAGACTGGGAGACAATTATTAGAG
The DNA here is from genome assembly GCA_963277665.1 of Viscum album. Lineage (NCBI taxonomy): Eukaryota > Viridiplantae > Streptophyta > Magnoliopsida > Santalales > Viscaceae > Viscum > Viscum album. The sequence goes on from OY728147.1 coordinate 223,537,804, forward strand.
ACCTTCCCCTATGATTTTAGTAGATTTTAGAAAGTCAAATAGAAATAAAGAAGACATAATTGGTGGATCTAGCAACCACCTGAAGAACAAAGATTCTATTTGAAAAAAAACGTGAGTATACACTATCTATTCTAGAGGAACAGATGACATGTTCCTTAAAATATCATACTGTCTAGGGTTTTGGTTCGAGATAAGTATCACACTTCATGTGGCTAGGCCCACATACTGTGTAACACTAGCTACGTAGCCGCACCGTGTTCCAAGAGTACCCACCCATGACCACAGGTGAATAGACATTTCATGTCCCCATAGGGACACACTGTGTGGAGTTGCATGGATGGCTAAGTCTTGTCTAGGGAAGGACACACTTATGCCTTCTGGTGAAGTCACAAGCTATGTGACCCTATGTACACATTGTGTACTTTTACAAGAAACTTTTACCTTTATTATATCATTCTTTAGGACTTAATTTTGTCCCATGAGTAGTCTATTCTGAGTATTTTCCATGTTGGAAATGATTCTAGACTTTTTTTAGCATTAGATATATGACATGAGGTGTTATGAGTGAGACGCTTCTTCCAACGATGCTTGACCAATAATAGTGACCAGGCTTGATTATCTAAGAGATTGTGGGGAAAGTATCCCTATCACACTGGGGAGTGGGCCCCACCTGTAAAAACCTAGATAAATGATATAATAAATCATTTTCATATTTATTTTTATTCATCAATTAGGTAGTTATATTAATTATAAAAATGTTTAGTAACTTTTAAATCAAAAAGGAAATATTTTTATTAACTCTTTTCTTATAAGGTTTTCTTTAAAAGTAAATTATAGAATTTGAATTTTAAAAAATGAATTTTATTTATGAATTCAGTATATCAAAATTATCTTAAGACTAATTTTTGAAAATTTTCTAAAAAGTTTTATTTTTCAATGAATTGTGAAAAATACTAATTTTTATTGAAAATTATATTTTCTTTTCAATTATTTACAAAGTAAAATTCTTTTTTGGATTATTTTTAAAATATAATTAGTTAATTTTGATTCAAAATAATACATTTTTGTTTTTTAAATGAATTTTATACTTGAATTTAGTATGAAAACATTTTATACTTAAAAGGCATTTTCCTAAAAAACTGTTTTTATCACATTTTTCCGGTTTAATTTTAAATTAAATGATTCCACTTATGAGTTTTTAATCTTGAAAAAAGGATTTAATATTTTTAATCATGGGGTAATTTTTTTTTAAAATAGTTCCCTTTTATTTTTGGACATTATGAATAGTAACTTTAGTAATTTTGTTACCACAGTATAGGGTAAATCAGGTAATTAAGGGTTAAAAATAATATGATAAGGAATAAAAATATCCATAGCACTTGAATTTATCATATTGGTTGAGTTTTTCAAATATATACATATAATTATTGAAAATATGGCATCTTGGTGTGATATTTCATTGATTTCGACCTTTATAATATTTAAGTGAATATGAAGCCAAAAATATCACTCTTGCTTTTAATAACTATAATATATTTAACATAATGATAAATAGAATATAGTTTGATTATAAATATTCATTTGAAATATAAATTATTTTTTTATCATGGTAATTTATTTCTAATTTCTAGTGAAGAAATAATTACCTTAAAAGCACACGTAACACTGATGTAGTAATTATTCAATTAATAGAAAAATAAAATAAATGATTTTAAAAATGTTTAAAGTAATATGATTTGAATGAATATTTGTGTTCCAAAATATTTATAGATAAAAATGACATATTAAAGTGGTTTTAATTCATTATATTAAAATTCTATTTTTGTGTTGTGGTTTTACAAGTCAAATTAAATGAATAGTTCCAAAATTGTCGTTAAGGTTATTTTATAATAAATAATATTTTATTAAATTATTTAAAATTTATAAAAATATTATATTCAGAAATTTTAATGGGATATGGTTTATGAAATAAACCATGGTCCATTTATGTTCCCTTTTCCTTTTATCGTAACTATATTAACCCCTTAAGGGTAAAAACATTGATATCACAGTAATTATCAAAAGGGTTAATGAAGGGTTAAAACAAAAATATAAGTGTAAAAATGTGATCCAAACTTATAAAAATTTTATTTTATGAGATTATTTAGACTCATACAAATATTATATTCCAATATGATCAATTTGGATCCATTTTTACATCAAAATTAATTTATATTAATTTAATATTTTTTTGAAATTACAAGAGTGTCCCTCCCCTCTCTTATAAATAGTCACATATTCTTCTCATTTTTAACTCTTAAAAAATCCATTTGATTAAAAAAATAACAAAAAAAAAATAACTTCATTACATTCCTATCAATTTCATATAGTCATTTGTTTTATTATAAAACTATCTTAGGAAATATTTTGCTGTAAAACTTAAGAGGGTGCCTGAAGAAGAGGTATAGTTCTTAATCAATCATTTTTGTTTTGTTTATTTTATAACATCTTCAAATCTCATTCTACAATTATGAAATAATAACACCAAAATATTAAATATACTTATTTTTATTATGTTAATGACATAACCTATATCTATATCCTCTTCTATAAAATGGAAAACAAAAGCATCATTTGTGTGTACAGTAATTTACCGCCTCACGAACCGATGTAATTTTTTTTACCTCACCATCTCTAATGGATAGATATAATGATTTATTTAATATATATATATATATTATATTCATGAAATATTTATCATTCTTAAAATATAATATATCATATAATTTCTTACATTTCCTTCCATTGAAGAATGATAATGTTGTTTGTTCATACACGCAGACTACCACCTACACGAAGTGATGTGATTTGTTTCTCATCACCAAATCACAAGGATGATACATATAATTATATTGAAAAAATAATTTGGTATTTATAATATAATTATCATTATTTAAATATAAACTAATATTTACCTTATTTCCATTGTGATCATTGAAAAATGGAAATGTTACTCATGCGTACATATAACCTACCATCTCCATGATTGTAACATAGTTCATTTTTCATAACCATATTTAATTATTAGTTTTAAAAGTTTAATTTATATATAAAAATGATAATTATTTCATGATAATTATTTTTTATATGATGAAATAATGATCAATATGACCATAGTCAACCTACCAAAGTCATTTTGGACTTGTGAACTGAATATCATCTAAATGTCCAATGTGAATTTAATTGATTAAATAATTAAATATAGTATGGTAAAATATAATATAAAAAGAATAATAAAATTTAAAAAGTTTCTTAATAAAGTAAACAATTAGTATAATTTTATTATTCATGAAGATAAAGAACGTATATGATGAGTCAAACTCATAGTAAGAGACTTTATTTTAAAAATACTCTTTTAAAGTTTCAATTAAAAATATTTTTATTCCAAGTCCATATTTTTAAAATAATTTTTTTAATGTATTTATATGAAAATAAAATAATTATAAAAATATTTTATGTATTTTTTTTACTTTCTTTCAAAGGTTTTCAAAAGGAATTTTTTATAGAATGTTTTTACTTTCATTACAAAATATTAATGAAATATTCTATTTTAATGTATATGACGATAACGAATTTTATGAAAACAGTAACCATTATTTTATTTTTGTAATAATTTAAAATATTACATGTTTTCTTCAAAGAAAAAACCTCCTTCCCTATGTTATGGTTATTTTCAAAAAGGGTTTTAAAATGGAATGGATATTATCCAAAAATGTTTTCTTATAGATACAAATAATATTTTTTTGAGTGTAATAATGAAAATGAAAGATTCCATGTTTTATGATTATGTTATGGTTCTTGTGAATTTTTTATGATGTTGGGTGGTTCCATTATATACCAATTATGGGTGGTTATATTATAAACCAAGGATGAGTGGATACATTATTAACCTCGAAAAGTTGTTTTTGTGATAAACCATGGATGAGTGGGACTATGATAGCCCTCTAATGCATTGGGTATGGAAGTTGACCATATGATTATTCCATATGTAATAGTAATATGAAAAATGATTTCCCAAGTTATCTACATGTTTTATCTAACCTTTCTATGGGGTTTTATGAAAATATTATGATTTCACAATCTAAGATATTGATCTTATGTTTAAAGTAAAGTATATACTACTTTTTAAGGGTAAAAAGTATAAATTTGTGATTTTTATGAGTTTTTCATGATTAAAAATAAAAATTTATAAGTTTTATTTTTTCATTTAATATTTTTTATGAATTTTTTTATGAAAGGATTTGGGTAGAGAAGGTGATTTATTGGGTAATAAAATATTTATTTTGAGCCCAAAGTTTATTTTGTAAAAGGGAAATTTTTATAAGTATTCATGAACTAAGGATTTATTTATTTATTTATTTTAAGTCCCTTAATGAGCTCTTTGTTTTCATCCTAAATTTTAAATTTTTTCATAAGGTTTTAAGGATGAGTAGGGACAAGGGTGAGGTCAAGATGAAAATTGTGAATATGTGTTATGAAAATAAAACATGTTTATTTTTAAAAGTTTTGTTTTGTGGAAAAAATAGATATTGAATGGAGGTGTCCACTTTGTAATATATTTTTCTTTTTATGTAAGATTTATTAACTAAATCTATAAAACTATAAACCTAAAATATATTTTGGAATGAAAGAAAGTGAATTCTAGTTTAAAGTCACTAGAATATGTAATGTTTAAGGACATATCATTATAATTGGTATCAAATAAAGGTTTAAAAAAATTTAGGGGATAGAATAATGTTAATAGAATACCCTTAAAAGATTTTATTTTATGGATAAGTTTAAATGATATAGAATTTAAATATTACCATAGCGCTTTATCAAAAATATGTCTGTTTATAATAGTTTTCCATATAGGAAACATAGAAGATGAATTATGAAGGAACTAAGGGGATGATATCTAATAACCTAGAATGGTTTGAATTAGAGTAGAGTAGTTTGTTATAGTGATGGATCAGTTGATATAGGATATAAATGGTAGTGGTATCTATGATAGAGAGAATCTAGATCATATATTGAGGAACATGATTATAATAGATCATTTTATGAGAAAAAATATGCTAGTATTCAATGAATCTTCTGAACCAGCGGTAGATGAGGGATGAATTAATGCTATGGAAAATATATTCAAACACATGGGTTTTTTAGATCATCAAAAGCAAAACCTTTCAATTTATTATTTTAAAGGTAAACCTAACCAGTAGTGGTTAATGGTTAAGAATATCAAATAAGGATTAAAGATTGATGACTTGGAATGAGATGAATTTAAGAATATTTTCTTTGAAAAATATTTTACTAAGAATGTTTGACATAGAATTGAAAAATAATTCTTTGAATTATCACAAAATAAGGAATATTAATTGGATACGTATGAAGAAAAATCCACCTGTTTAGCAAGGTATGTACCAAATTTTATCTAGGATCATGATAGTAAAATTAATCAGTTTTACTCAGGATTGAATCCAAGATATCAAATGGAATTGGATCCCCCTGAGTTTAAAAGTTATGAGAAACTTTTTCAATGTGATAAAAAGGTGGAAATGGAGTTTATTGATGATTATGTATTATATTATAATAAGAATAAGAAAATGTCTGGATGAAAAGAAATGGGGAAATATTCATCAAAGATATATGGGGGTAAGAAAATCAAGTTCCCATATTGTGGAAAGTATGGGAAAAATAACCATGGGGAATATATTATGAAATCTGAGAAGTGCTTCTAATGTGAATAGTATAGGAATATGACTCATGACTATGAGAAAAATGACCAGAAAAATAATGAAAAACTGATAGTAAGATGATTTAATTACAATTATTTGTGAAATTATGCTAATATGTATCCGAAATCAGTTAGGGTGTAAATCAAAAATATCATAAGAAAAAGTGTGTGTAAAAATATTTTTCTACTACTATAGTTGATGTTAAGACCTAAAATTAAGTGGTGATAAGTATGTTTATGGTTTATTAAAATTATTCCAATAAATTTTCTGACTATGGATCTTCACATTCTTTCATTTCTAATAAATTTAAAAGTAAAATAGAAATATCACCTCATGAAAAATAAGATAAAACTTTTTGTGAAAACTATTAGTGAAAATATTAAAGAAACCAAGATTTATAGGACTCTTACTATTGTTATTAGTGGAATGATATTTCCAAAAAATCTTATTGAACTGCCCATGGTAGAGTTTGATATTATTTTGGGTATCGATTAGATTTTAGTTTATCATAATTATATAGATTTCTAATCTAATAATTTTTTGTTCAATGGTTTCATACCTTTGATAACATATCAATAAGTTGATAAATTGACTAGAGATGGTAGTGAAAGTTACTTAGCACATATTATTGAAAATAAATAAACTATTAAGATTAGTGATTCCTCAGTAGTAAATAAATATATGGATTTATTTTTCGATGATTTTTTTGGTGTTAATAATAATAGAGAGGTTGAGTTTATTATTGACTTAGTGCCTGATGTAAATCCTATTTCAAAATCCCCTTATTGAATGGATCATGTATAAATTTTAGAATTAAAAATAAATTATAGGATTTTCTAGATAAAGGTTTCATTCATCCTAGAACTTCACCATATGGTACTCCTATTTTTTTTTGTTAAGATTCAATATGATTCCATGAGGATTTTCATTGATTATAGAGATTTAAATAACATCACCATTAAAAACAAGTACCCTTTGAATCATATTGATGATTTATTTGAACAGATCTAGGGAGAAAAATATTTTTCAAAGATTGATCTCTGGTTGGGGTACCATCAGTTGAAGGTGAAGGAGGAAGATATTATGAAGATGGATTTTTGGACTAGATATGTGAATTATGAGTTTTTAGTAATTCCATTTGGGTTTTATAATGCACCATATGTATTTATGAACCTTATGAATAGAGTTTTCTATGAGTTCTTAGATAAGTTTGTGGTTGTGTTTATTGATGATATTATGGTATATTTTAAAAGTCATGTGGATCATAAAATGCACCTAAAGATTGTTTTGAAAACCTTAAATTAAAATAAACTATATGGAAAATTTAGCAAGTGTTAATTTTAGTTAAAAAAATTTATTTCCTTGGTCATATTATTTCTAAATATGAAATAACTATTAAACCCGCTAAAACTAAAGTTGTTGAAGAGTGGTCAAGACCTAAAAATGTCATAGAGACTCATATTTCTCTTAGATTAATGGGTTACTACCAATAATTTTTTGAAAACTTTTCTTGGTTGTCTAACCCACTAACTAAGTTAACTAAAAAAGGAGTTAAATTCATCTAGATAAAAGAATGTGATCATTGTTTTTAAGGACTAGAAATAATATTGGTGAATTATCTAGTTTTAGACCTTCCCTCTAGAAAAAGTTAGTTTTTTATCTATAGTGATGCTTATTTGATAGAACTTGGTTGTGTCTTAATGAATCATGATTAGGAAATTTCTTAAGCTTTATTTCAATTGAAGCCTCATGAGTTAAATTATCCTACATATGATCTCAAATTAGCTATTGTGGTATTTTTCTTTAAAAATTTAGAGGCATAATATATATTGAGTAAAGTGTGAAATATAAATTGATCATAAAAGTTTTATGTATATATTTACTCAGAAAGAGTTGAATATGAGGAATAGAAGATGGATGGAACTGATTAAGGATTATTATTGCATGATCTATTACCATACTTGAAAAGTAAACAAAGTAACTAATTAATTGAGTTAGAAAAATAATGCTACATTAACCATGTTATGTTTGGAACACGAACCTTTGGTTAATGATTTCCCCTAGAAGTTTTGGATGTATGAACTTCATCTATTTTGTTTAAGGTATTTTTATAATCATCTCTATTAGAAAGAATTTAGTAGAATCAGAACAAAGACTGTAGTTTATAGAAAAAGGTGTAATTTGTTAAGAAGGTTAAGTTGCATGAATTTAATGTTGACCAAGAATATTATTTGAGATTTTGAAAGAGATTATATGTGCCTTATGATTCTTAGTTGAAGAGGGAATTATTTATTGAATCTTATAGTTCCCTATTTTCTATTCATCATGGTAGTATTAATATGTATAGAGGCCTTCAGGAGTATTACCAATAGAATGTAATAAAAATAGATATTGATGATTTTCTCATGTAAGGTTTGACTTTTCAATAGGTTATATAAGAATAAAAATTACTGAATGGGATGATTTATCCTTTTTTAGCACCAGAGTAGAAATGAAAAAATATATCCATGTATTTCATGGTGGGATTTGCAAAGACATCTCGAGGTAATAATGCAATCTGGGTTATTGTTGATCGACTAACTAAATCTGCACATTTCATTACCATTAGAGATATTATGTATTTAGATCAACTTTGTAGATTGTATCTTAAGTATATAGTTAGGTTAAATTGAGTTAATCTCTCCATTATATCTTATTGTGATCCTATATTCACTTTTAAATTTTGGAAAGGTCTTTAGAAGTCGTTGGGTACTGAATTAAATTTTAGCATAACTTTTTATCCTCAATATGATGGATAGTCTAAGGGAATGATTCAAAACTTGGAAGATACACTTCTTCATTGTTCAATTGATTACGAAGGAATTTTGGATCAACACCTTTCATTAGTTGAGTTTTATTATAATAATATGTTTCATTCTATTATACACATGGAACCATTTGAGGCATTATATGGAAAATGGTATTAGACTCTAGAATTTTGGGATGAAGTAAGAGAAAAGAAGTTTATGGGACCATATTTGGTAGAGGAAATGGTTGATAAGCTAAAAATAATTCAACAACATATGAGGATAACTTGGAGTAGGAAGAAAATTTATACAGATAACTAGAGAAAGGATCTTTCTGTCATGGTAGGTGACTTTGTTTTTATTAAAGTATCTCCATGGAAAAGTGTTGTGCATTTTGGTAGAAAGAGGAAGTTAATACCATGGTTCATTAGACCATATGAAATCATAGATAAAGTTGGATCCATTTTCTACCAAGTGTATTTTCCTATGAGTTTATCACAGGTACATAATGTATTTCATGTCTTGATGTTAAGGAAATATGTGCCAGATTCATCTCATGTTTTGAGCCCTAAAGTAGTTCAATTAGAGGAGAAACATTCTTACGAGTAACTAACTTTTTATATTATTGACCATAGAGATAAAGTGTTTCAGAACAAGATAATTCATCAAGTAATGGTTTTGTGGAAAAACTATATGGTTGAATAAGAAACATGAAAACATGTAAATGTGAACAGGGAAATATATCCCCTTGTTTAATAAGTGAAAAAGATTATGTGGATCTAATTTAGAAAATGGGGAAATAATGTAACAACCTAGTTAATGGTGGAATAAATTATTTTCATATTTAGTAGTATTCATCAATTAGGTATTCATATTCATTATAAAAATATTAAATAACTTTTAAATCAAAAAGGAAATAGTTTTATTAAAATATTTTCTTATAAGGTTTTATTTAAAATTTAAAATCATTGAATTTTAATCTGAAAGATAAATTTTATTTTTGAATTAATTATTTCAAAATTGTCTTAAGATGATTTTTTTGAGAATTTCTTGGAAAGATTAATTTTTAATGAATAGTGAGAAATACTCATTTTTATTAAAAATTGTATTTTCTTTTTGATGATTTAAATCTAAAATTAAATTTTGGATTAGTTTTACAATTTTATCAGTTCCTTTTTATTTAAAATAATTCAATTATAATTTTTTAATTAAATTTATACTTGAATTTAGAATAAAAACATTTCATACTTAAAAAATTCATTTTTATGAAAAACCTTTTTTCATCACCTTTTTTTGGTTTAATTATAAATTAAATTATAACAATTATGTGTTTTGAATATTGAAAAATGTATTCCATATTTGGAATCAGGGGTTCCAAATATGGAAAATAAACCCCTTTTATTTTTGGACATTATGAATAATAACTTTAGTAGTTTTGTTACCACAGTAAAGGGTAAATAGGGTAATTAAGGGTTAAAAATAATATGACAAGGACTAAAAATAACCATAAAACTTACATTTATCATATTGGATGAGTGGTTATTGACCATGTTCATCCAATTATAAAAAATATGGAAACTTTGTGTTATATATAATTGATTTTTTCCTTTATAATAATTAAATGAGTATAATTCCAAAATGTCACACTCTTTCTTTTAATAACTATAATATTTTTAATATAAGGATAAGCATAGGATATGTTAAATTATAAATATTAATTTTAAATCTAAATGTTTTTTATCATAATAATTTATTTATAATTTTTATTGAATAAATAATTACTTTAAAATCTTACACAACACTGATATAATAAATAATAAATTAATAGAAAAATAAAATAAATGATTTAAAAAAATTTAAAATCACTATGATTTGAATGAATCTTTGTTTTATACAATTTTTATAGTTAAAAAAGTCAAATCATAGATTTTTTAATCAATTAGATTCTAATTCCATTATTGTCTTGTGGTTTTGAAAGTCAAACTAAATAAATAGTTCCAAAAATGACATTAATGTTATTTTATAATAAATAATATTTTATTAAATGATTTAATTTTTTTTAAAAATACTGTATTTAGAAAATTTAATGGAATATGGTTTATGAAATCAACCATAGTCCATTTATGGACCTTTTTTCCTTTTATAGTAACCATATTAACCCTTTAAGCATAAAAACATTGATATCATTGTAATTGTCAAAATGGTCAATGAAGGGTTAAAAAAAAAGATAATGATAAAAATATGATCCAAAATTGTAAAAAATTTATTTTATTAGTTTATTTTGGTTTATAATTATCTTATATTCAAATATTATTAATTTGGATCCATTTATACATCAAAATTAATTTATATTAATTTAACATTTTAAGAGATTCTAAGAGTGCCCCTCCCCTCTCTTATAAAAGGCCACATATTCTCATTTATTAACACTTCAGAAATCCTTTTTTAGTCCAATCCATCCAAAAATACCTTCCTTAAATCCATCCCCACTTCCTAGATTCCTTTTTTTATTATAAAAAAATCCTAGGAAAGATTTTGGCATAAAACTTAAGAGGTTGTTCAAAGAAGAGTTATAGTTCTTAATCAATCATTTTCATTTGATTTTTTCTAAATTATTGAAATCTTATTCAACCATGATGAAATAATAAAACCATTATCTTATATATAATAATATTTTATTATGTTAATGTAATAACCTATATCTATATCCTCTTCCATCAAACGGTAAACAATACCATCATTCGTGTGTATAACGGATTACCGCTTCGTGAACTAATGTAATTCGTTTTCAATCACCATATCTCATGGATGATAATAATGATGGATTTAATATATATATATATATATATGATATATATGAAATATTTATCATTATGGTAAGATAATATGTCATATAATTTCTTACCTTTATATCCATTAAAGAATGATAAAGTTCTTCATGCGTGTGTGTAGGCTACCACGTCCATGAAGCGATGTGATTCATCTTTAAACACCAAATCAAATTGGTGATAAATATAAGTAAATTTAAATAAATAAAATGTATTTATTATATAATTATGATTATATAAAGATAAAATAATATGTACCTTTTTTCTATAATGATAATTCAAAAATGGAAATGTTACTCATTTGTACATACGACCTACCATCTTCATGATTGTAATATAGTTATTTTTTCATACACATTATTCAAGATTGGATTTGAAAGTATAATTTATGTATAAATATGATGATTATTTAATGATTATTATTTTGGAGATAATAAAATAATGACCTCTTTGACCATAGAAAACCTACCAAAGTCATTTTGGACTTATAAATAGAATATCATCAAAATGTTGACAAGAATTTAAATGATTAAATAATTAATCATAGCATGGTAAGAGATAAAATAAAATCACTTATAAAATTTACTAAGGGTATTGATAAATTAAATATTTAACATAAGTTTATTATTCATGAAGATAAAGAACATACGTGATGATTTTGACTCAAGGTAAGAGACTTTCTTTTAAAAACAATATTTTAAATCTTCCCTTAAAAACTATTTTTCTTCTATGTATATATTTTTAAAATTATTTTATGGATGTATTTATATGGAAATAAAATAATTATAAATAGAATTTTATGAATTTTTTTACTTTCTTCCAAAGTTTTTCAAAAGGAATATTTTTACAGAATGTTTTTACTTTCTTTACAAAAGAAAAAAGGAATGTTTTATTTTAACGTCTACGTTGATAAAATCTTTTACCACTGCCATAATTTTTTTTTGATTTTTGGATTCATTTAAAATATTAAATATTTTATTTAAATAAAAACCCTCCTACCCTATGTTATGGTTATTTTCAAAAAGGGTTTTAAAATGGAACGAATGTTTCAATATCCAAAAATGTTTTCTTTTGGATGCAAAGAATATTTTTACGAGTGAAATGATAAAAATTTAGTCTTTCTTATTTTATGAATATTTTATGGTTCTTGATAATTGTTTATTATGATAGGTGGTTCTATTATAAACCAAGGATGAGTGGTTTTGTTATAATCCAGGGAAGGTTAGTTACGTTATTAACCAAGGATGGGTGGTTTTGTGATAAACCAAGGATAGGTGGGTCCCTGATATCCCTCCAATGTATTGGGTATGGAAGTTGACCATATGGTTATTATATTTGTAAGAGTGTTATGGAAACTGATTTAATAATTTACCTATATGTTTTATCTTTAATTTATATAAGTTTTTTTGGAAATATTATTATTTATTAAGGTAAGATAATGATTTTATGTTTAAAGTAAAGTATATATAACTTTTTAAGGGTGAAAATTATAAATTTGTGAATTTTTTTATGAGTTTTCATGATTTACTTGGTAATAAAATGTTTATTTTGATCCCAATGTTTATTTTTAAAATGGAAAATTTTTATAAGTATTAATGCACTAACATTTTTTTTCTTTTTATTCCCCTTATTGATATTTTTATGCTCATCCCTTATTTTAAATTGTTTGTCATAGGGTTTTAAGGATGTGTAGGGGAAAGGATGAGGTCAAGATGAAAATTGTGAAGATGTGTCATGAAAAGAAAACATGTTTATTTTAAAAAGTTTTGTTTTTGTATAAAAAATGGATACTGAATATAAGTTCCACCTTTGTAATATATGGGTTTTTTATTTAATATTTATGACCTAACTTTCTTAAACTCAAAACCTAAAAGATATTTAGAAGTATAAGAAAGTGAATTCTAGAACGAGAATATGTAATATTTTAGGCTAGTTCCTTATACCCTCATTTTAGCACCAATATATTTTATGAAATATATTTTTTCAAATAAATTTAATTTCTTTGATAGCTTACATTATATGTAATAACGAGTTTAAACGAACTATGATATACTATTAAAATGTTATTATTTAATTTTACAGTTATTGCCTAGACATTGGATTGGCGAGTATGAGTAGGAATAACTCAATTATAAAAATTTATGGTTTAAAATTTATAAAATTAATTCATTAATTATCAATTAATTATAAATTAAAATAACATCAAATGAAAATAAAGGAGTTGTTTTTCTATAAAACCATTTTATGCACACATTATGTGTCTATATTAATAAATTAAATTGATCACTATTAGTGATTTATTTTAATGAATTTATATATATTTTATATTAAATCAAATGTTTTAAATTTCATTTAATGTTTTTAATAGGTGTGAGATAATAAAAGATTCGGTGTTATGCTTAAAAATTTATTTTTCTAAAAAGTTATTTTCATTGCGTTTTGCACACTTAATTTAAAATTTATTTATAAGAATTATATAAATTTAATATTGAAAAAATGGATTCAATATTTAGAATTAGGAGGATCAAATTTGGTAAATAGGTCGCTTTTATTTTTTGTTAATATGAATAGTAACCATAGTAAATTTTTGTCACGTCAGTAATGGTAAAATATATAATATAGGGTTAAAACGTTAGGATAAAGCTTTAAATTTTATCTAAAACTCACCTTTATCCTATTTAATTAGTGAATTTAATCTATTTACATAAAATTATTTAATATATATCCATTTGGTTCCATATTTCTTTGAATATGACCATTATGTTAATTTGTGAAAAGAAAAATAAAAAATGTCTCTCTCTTACTTTTAAATATCTCTTATGTGTTCACATAGGGAGAAAATTAAGCTGTGAACAAATAATAATTGTTATTTTGATTATAATGAAATTATTTTAATGGTGGTAATTTATTTATAATTTTTATCAATTTTATAATTATCTTAAATGCTTACAAAATACCAACACATTATTTCTTTAATTAATATAAAAATAAAATGAATAATTTTAAAAATATTAAAAGTAATATAATTTGAGTAATTTATAGAGTTACATGTTTTTTTAAATACATATCATATATTAGTGATGTGTGAAAATATTATATTCAAATTACATATTTGTATTTGTGAATTTGAAGTCAAATTAAATGAATAGTTCTAAAATTGATATTAATGATATTTCATAATAAATAATATTTTATTAAATGATTTAAAATTAGTAAAATTATTTTTTTCATTAAATTGAATGGAATATAGTTTAAAATAAAAACTATGGTATATTTATGAGTCATTTTTATATTTATGGTAACATTCTTAACCCTTTAATATTGAAATAGTTGCTAGTGTGGTTAAGGTAAAAAATGATTAACGAAGGGGTTAATAAAAAAGATAAGGTTTAAAATGACACAAAACCTATATAAATTTAATTTTATAATTTTATGTCACACATATAATATTTTTAATATAATTAATTTCCATTTGGAATCATTTTTATTGAGAATGAATTTATTATATTTTAATATTATAAGAAATTCCAAGTGTGTCCTTGACCTCCCTTATAAAAGGACACCTTACTTTATCTTCTTTACACTACTTTGAGCCTTCTATATTGAAAAAAACCTATAAAATTATATTATAAACTTATTTATTCACATTATATAGGTTATTGTATCCTCAAAAGACTAACCCTAAGGTCCTTAATAGGAGATCCAAAGGAGTTCTTTCAAATAAGAGGTAATCACCTTAACTGATCACTTTCTTGTTTACTTCTTATTTTACCTCCTCCAAATATATGGTATTTATAATAAAATAATAAATTTAGTATAATAAATATACTTAAATGTTATTATGATTAGTAAATAACCATTATCCACTATATTTCCCATTAAATAGGAAGTGAAAGTATCACTCGTGCATACGTATGACTTACAGTCTCCATGTTGTGATACAATTCATTTTTCAAATCCATATTTTATGGATGGGTATTATGATGGGTATAATGTATATATATGATATTTATGACATAATTATACTTCTATAATTTTAATATCACATATAAATTCTTACTTTCCAACCCTTTAGAAAACGATGACGTCACTTATGCATATGTGTGAAATACCACCTCCACAAAGAAATGTGATTTGTTAATCATTTTTGCTTTACTTGAATGGTAATAAGGATATATTTAATGAATTTATATGATATATATTATATAATAATGTTTTTTAAAGGGTGAATTATTATTTACCTTTCTTTCATTCTATCCGTTGAAAAATGGAAACACATTTCATGCATACGTGCGACCTATCATATCCATGAGTAGTGTAACTTATTTTTATATCTATACCTTTTATAGATGACTATATATATATAATGAATATATATGATATTAATATCATGATTAAAATTATGTATATAAACCATGATAAAATTACAAGTATCAAGACTGCTAAACTGAAACATGAATGAAAAACAAAGTAGTTATCACTTAGAACAATGATTTTAATAACAAATTGTTAATAAATTGGTGATAGTATGTAATAAGTAAATCATAAATGGTAAAATATAAATGAGTATGGTTATATAATGTTTGTATAATAAATCTATATTTATTATACAAGAGTTTCAAATGTGTATAAAGAAAGATGATACTTGAGGTAAAGTATTTATGTTTCAATCCTATTTTAATCAGGATTGTTTATGCTTGAATTTCTATTGAGGAAATTATAATATCCTTATTAGATAAATCCCTTAAATTTTATTATCCTAAATCTATTTCTAAATAATATATGTTTTCCTTTCATTTTATTCACTTTAAATACTCAAGAGACCAAAAGAATGTTTTTAAAGAAAACCTACTTTATTTTTTCTCTTCAGTTAAAAATCCTTTTAATTTCATATCCATGTTTTCTAAAAATGTTTTCAATAATTTTTTTGAAATTATACTATGACTGTTTAAAGTAATTTTTACTAGTTATTGAATTTTCTATTTTTTTAAATGGAACCTTCTTGTTGTTTTCCAAATGACTTACATTTTGACTTTTTTTTGCAAAAGCGTAAAAGGAATGTTTTCTTTTAACTTATATGACATGAACAAAATTTCCCTCTATCGTGAATGATAAATTATTTGAATAATACTTTAAAAGCTTCATGATTATTTTCAAATAATTTTTTTCATATTATTTTGGATTTTTTATATTTTAAAAAATTTATTTTAAAATGAAAAGGATATTTTTCCCAAGAAATATTCTTGTGATTATTTTAAAGGAATTTTCATCTATGATGAAATAATTTAATGTTAATTATATTTTACTGGGGATATGATCCAATGATACCATTCTTATCCTTTCTCTAGATGATTTATGACTATGATGATGAGATTTTTAAGAAACCCATTTATTTTCCATGGGTTATGATATGATGATATTACAAAATGTTTATGAAACCCACTTTCTTTGCACGCACAACTACAAAATTGGAATTAAATAATAGTTGTATTTATCAATGCTAGAAAAAGTGATGATATATGAAATCTTTATCTACTCTAAAGAAAGAACTGATAAATTCCTAATAAATAAAATGAAATAACGAATTAAATAAAAAATAAAAAATGAGTTTATTAAAAAAATATTATAAATTTTATTAATTAGATAATTATTTATAAAAATGAATAAATTGATTATAATATATATAAATTATAAATACTAATAAATAGTTTTTATTAAATATATAGATATGTAAAATGAAAATTAAACAAATTAAAATTAAAAATAAATAAATTAAGAAAAATATTAAACATTTTATTAATTAGATGATTATTGATAATATTAATAAATAATATATATTAAATATATAGATATATATTAATGTACATAAATATGATTTATATATTAAAAAATATTTATATACTATATTTAGTGAATAATGGTTTATAATTAAAAATTAATATGAATTAAAAATGATGACTAATTACATAGAGTAATATACATATAATTGAATACTGTTTGATTTTTCAATTTAACCTAGATCAAATGTGTGTTATATTGATTTCACATATATGTAATTAATGCTTTTTATAAACAATGTACACACACAAAACTTATCCATTTTTTCAATATTATTAATGTGTACTTATTTTTATTTTATTCAATTTCATTCATTTTTAATACGCATTCCTTTAAAATTAGATATTCATTAATAATGTTAAAAAATATTTGTAAAAAAATATTTATAAAAAAATATTTATAAATAAATATATTTAAAAATGTACATACTATATTTATAAAATTATATATTTATAATTATAATAGATAAATATTTTTTTAAAATAATTTACATAATTATAAATAAATAATTCTATATATTTAAATAATTATAAATAAATAATTATATATATTTAAGTAATTATTAAATTTATAATAAATTTATTAAATAATGAATATATTTACTATATTTATATTTATATATATTTATTTTATATATATATATATAATGATATAAATATTCTTTTTAAAAATATTTATATAATTAGAAATAAATAATTATATATTTAAATAATTATAAAATTATAACAAATATATTTAAATAAGGAATATATTTACTATATTTATGTGTATATATATTGATTAAGTAAATATATATATTTATAATTTTTTTATTTATGATTATAACTATAAATCCTTTTTTAGTGCTTAAGTAATAAGCACTGATAAAAGAAATCTTTATCAACGCTAAAAAAACTGCTGATAAAAGTAATATTTATTAGTGATAAAGCTTTAGAACTGATAAATATAGATGTTATCAGTGATTTTTAGGGATGATAAATACCTAACTTTAGTAGTGCTAAAAAATCACTGATAAATATGCCTTTTAGCAGTGCTTAAAAAATAAGCATTGATAAAAGGACTTTTTATCAGTGCTTTTTTAAAAGTGTTGATAAAAGTGTCCCGATCTAATTAAAAAAACCTAACCTATTGTGAACCCTTCTAGGGAACTTCTCATTCACTATGACCTTTCTCCAACCCCAATTTTCTCCCTCCTTTCCCTCAATCACTTCACCCTAAGGTCCCAGATATGTTCAATGGTGTTTCAAAATTGTCGATCTCAACCTCAGAGTACAATGCAAAATTGACTCTTCTTAATATCACCTTGATTGTGCGTTTCAAGAAGAATCAACCTTCGGTGGACACCTTTTATAGGTTAATCTTCAAATCTTGGGGTTACAAGATCGAGTAATGGTGGGTCTTCTCAATAAAAGGAACATCATGATTCGATTTGCTTTAGAGGAAGATCTAGTTAGGGCTTGGTCCAGTGCCCCCCATAGCTGCAATGGCTTTTGGTTCTATCTCTTCAGGTGGTCATATGAATTACATATGAAGTGAGACATTCCAAAAATAATGATTTAGGTTAGTTTCCTCAATCACCCTTTAATTTTTTAAAATCTAGTGATTATATGCATGCTAGGGAATCTCATTGGTAGATATTTATGTTCTGATAGTATAACCTGATAAGTTTCTCACCCTGTTTATCCTCACATTTGTGTGGAATTTGATGTCTTGAGAGTTCCTATGTATTATATTTAGATTACAGTGGGGGAAGAATTTTGATACAAGAAGGTTGTGTGGTTTGAATCGTGGGTCAATTTCTGTGGTTCTTGTAAGAAATTAGGTCATTATGCACCTGCCTGTTGGCGAGGGACCAAGAACTGTGAACAACAATAGGTTATAGTTTCTGGAGATAACAGTAAGGGCTTCAAACTTAGTTTTGGTGAAGGGCCGATGGGGTAGAGTCAGTTGGATGTTTCTACTGACCCATGTAATGAAAATCAGTTCAATGTGAGTCTCAGGGGGTGAATCTCCTCAATGAATCGAAGCTTGAATCACACAGACCCACTAGAATCACATAAACCAACTACCACCAGTTGATCAAACATCATCCGATATCTGACATCTGATTACAGTTATCATTTCTGAAGAAAACATTGAGATCTGGATCCAAGGGTCTCAGATTTTCCTCAACCTAGAAAGATAGTCCTATGTTTTTTTTCGGTTCCAATTTTCTTTATGTATTTTTTGTTTCGAGATCTGGATTCAAGGGTTTCAAATTTTCCTTTGTAGGTTCTGATTTTATTTCTATATTTGTACTCTAGTTGTTGTATACTATTTTTAATTTTTTATGATATATTTTTTTAGTCGACTACTATTTTGGATATCCTATTTTGGTCTTTTTAAATTTTTGTTTTGAATAAATTTTATTTACCATATACATATATACCCCATATTTCTATGTAAGATTAATTTTTCGCTATTTTTAAATCTTAGGTAATCACCTATATTTTGAAAATAAAACAATTAAATAAATATTTATTCCACTATATAAAAAGTGGAGGTTTTGGATATAAAAACCTTAAAATGAAAGATCAAATTGATTTATATGTGTATGGGATAAACATAGCAAGGGTTGGTGTGTTTTTATCCTTTGTTTGTGATATATATTATTGATGTGTATAGTTGATTTATTCCAACTTATTTATGGACCTCCCTAGAATCTCAGGGATGGGTCAATGCATTTTAGATGGTCTCCCTAGAATCCTTAGGTTGCCACATCATTTTTTCCAAAAAATAGATTGAAAGTTATCAAATTCTATATATTAGAAATTATTTTTAGGTATTCATTATTTTAGGTCTATATATACTTTTTAGGTCTATATATACATTTAATTAATATTAGTATAATTTATACTTAAATAACCAATAAAATTTTGTAACTCATGTTACTTTCAAAATAATAAAATTAGGTAACTACATATATATTTTTTAAAATAATTAAACTTTCCAAAATTTAAATAATTATATTTTATGCACAATTACCCATAATAATTATTTATAATTAATTTAATTTAAAAATTATTATTAATAGTATTTTTTAATTTCATTTGAAAAAATAGTATTATATATATATATATCAAATAATATATTGTATATTTAAATACATTTAAATATGATAAATAATATAAATATATATATTTATATTCAAATAAAGTTACTAATATAATATATATACATGAAGACACACACAAACACAGATATATATAACATATATAAAATATTTTGGTAGATTAACTTTATTTATCTATGTATCGAATGGGGAGTGACCTCCATTTTATAGTTTTTGATGGTGGAAGGCGTGAACCCCGTTCAGGTTTATTGTCTATCAAGGTAAGTATGAATGAAGTACACACCTCCATCTACCTCTTTTTCCAATCATATAAAACCCTATCATTTTTTAATAAAATAAAACCTATTAAAAAAACTTACTTTTATCAAAGAAAACATTAAAAAAATTCTCATCCAATTATTTTATTAAAGTTTTATTCAAATACTTATGGATAATTCTGAGGATAAAATTAATGTAATTGATCATTAATTTTTCCTCCACATAAAATCAAATAAATAAATTTTAGTAATATACAATCATCAGTTGAAATTACATTGTAGCAACCCAAGACCCCTAGGATATGCAACACTATAGTTGCGTATTCTGATTCTTTCATCTCCACACTCACCATTTCTTTCTCACCCTCAACTCTATCATTTCTATGGTTGTGTGGAGATTCTCTCTGGAAGGATTTGGTGGAAATTGAGGTGTTGGGTTAATAAATAGCATCAATGGTGTAATTCTCACAAATAGGAGCTATTTCCTCTTTTAGAGAATGTAATGAATTACAATTTTTATGCTCATCAGTTTCATCTCTTGAATAGTTATTATTTCATTTTGTTACCTTGAGAATCATCCCCATCTCTTTTATATTGCTTGTACCACTCTGAGTTTTTTTACCCCATGGATGACAACTTCTTATAGTATTTCAAGAAACATAGGTGAATATCCACAAGGGATGGAGAATGTGTGTCAAACAACAAAATGAAATGATAATTGTTCGGAAGATAAGCTTATGAGGATGAAAATTTCACTTTATTGTATTCTATAAAAGGGACAATGTCTCCCATTTGTGAGAATTAAACCATTGAAACTAGTTATTAACTCAACACCTCCATTTAAACCAAATCCTTCTAGAGAAAAGATCCACACAACCAGAGAAATTATAGAGTGAAGGACATGAAATAAATGGAGAGGGTGGAGATAAAAGAATCGTAATATGTAACTATAGTTCTATGCAGCCTGGGGATCTTGGGTTTCTACAGTGTAATTTCAACTAACAAGTGTATGTTTTTGAAATTAATTTTTTTTATTTGGCTTGGAGGAAAAGTTAATAATGAATTAATTTTATTTTTATCCTTGAAATTATCCACAAGTATCTGAATAAAAATTTAATAAAATAATTGGTTAAGGATTGTTTTTAATGTTTTTTCGACAAAACTTGGGTTTTTAATAGGTTTTATTTTATTAAAAAAATGATATAATTTTATATTATTGGGAAAATAGGTCTATGGAGGTGTGAAATTCATTAAAACTTAGGGAAACAATCCATAAGTCATTTGAGATGTGTAGGAATTATCTGTACCTCAATTCAATGCATGGTGTGATTGCTATGACTCAATGTGTATGTTATCAGTTTAAAATTGACTGTTTAGTTAAAAAAATGTCACTAACTGAAAACAAATAAAATGTGCTCATATTGTATTTATAATTTAGGACATCAATTCATAAGTTATTTTTGATGTGTATGAATCAGTCTCATGTCACACCGATACACGATGTGATCGGTATAGGTCAAAGTGCATGTTTCCAGTTTAAAATGACATTTTAGTAAAAAAAAAGTGACATACTCAAAAATAGGAAAACACATTCATATTGTTTTAATACTTTAGGAAATGGATTCAAAATTCATTTGAGATGTGTAGGAATCAAACGTACCTCAATATGATGCACAGTGTGACCGGTATGACTCTAAGTGCGTCTTTTTATTTAAAAATGACATCAATTTTAATAAAAAGGAAAACTAACCTACTAAAAACCAAGAAAAAACATTCATATTGTTTTGATACTTTAGGTAAATGATCCATAAGTCATTTTTGATGTGTAGGAATTATCCTCACCTCAATTCGATGTGTGGTGTGCCTGGTATGGCTTAATGTGTCCGTTATCAGTTTAAAATTGACAGTTTTGTTAAAAAATGTCAGCCAATGAAAATAAATAAAACATGCTCGGATGGTATTGATAATTTAATACATATATTCATAAGTATTTTGTGATGTTTAGGAATCATTCTGACATCAAATCGATACACGATGTGATTGGTATAGGTCAAAGTGTGTGTTTCCAGTTTAAAATGACATTTTAGTAAAAAAAGATGTACTCAAAACCAGGAAAACACATTAAAATTGTTTTGATACTTTAAGAAAATGATCCATAAGTCATTTTATATGTGTATTAATCAAGCGTACCTCAATCTGACGCACGATGTGACTGGAATGACTCCAATTATGTCTTTTTATTTAAAAATGACATCAATTTTGATAAAAAGGATAACTGACCTACTCAAAACTGAGAAAACACATTTAGATTATTTTTATAATTTAGGGAAGTGACCCATAAGTCATTTTTGATGTGTAGAAATTAGCCTCATCTCAATCCAATGCATGGTGTGCCCGGTATGACTCAATGTGTCCATTATCAGTTTAAAATTGACAGTTTAGTTAAAAAATGTCACTCACTAAAAACCAAAAAAATGTTCTTATATTTTATTAAAAATTTATTACATTGATTAATAATTCATTTTGGGCATGTAGGAATTGGTCTCATGTAAAACCAATATATGATGTGATCAGTATGAGTCAAAGTGTGTGTTTCCTGTTTAAAATAACAATTCAGTAAAAAAGACAAGTGACATACTCAAAATTGAGTAAAAACATTCTAATTGTTTTTATAATTTATGAAAAAGTTCCATAATTCATTCGAGATTTTTGAGAATTAGCTACACCTTAATATAATGCATGGTGTGACCAATATATCTCAAAATGCATCTTTTTATTTAAAATTGACATCAATTTTAGTAAAAAGGACAACTCACCTACTCAAAACTAAGAAAAAACATTAATATTGTTTTGATAAATTAGGATAATGATCCATAATTCATTTGTGATGTGTAAGAATTATACCAAAATCAATCCAATACATGATGTTTTTGGTATGACTCAATGTGTCCGTCATCAGTTTAAAATCAACATTTTATTTCAAAAAGTGTTACTCACTCAAACCTGATAAAAAATACTCAAGATTATATTTATAATTTATAAAAATGATTCATAAGTAATTTTTTATGTGTAGGAATTAGTATCATGTCAAACTGTCACATGATTTGACTAGGATGAGTCAAAGTGCGTGTTTCCAGTTTAAAATGAAATTTTAGTAAAAAAGACAAGCGATGTACTCAAAACCGAGAAAACACATTTGAATTGTTTTGATAATTCAGGAAAACTATCCATAATTCATTTGATACGTGTAAGAATCATACACACCTCAATCAGATGCATGGTGTGACTGGTATGACTCCAAGTTCATTTTTTCAATATATATGTATCATTTTAGTTTAAAACGTGAATCAAATCTCCAAAACTGAGAAAACGAGCCTAGATTATTTTCTCTTCATTTAAATTATGTATCTATAATTTATTTTCTTTATTTTGAGGTGTGTTTGGTGCTATAATGTGCTATTACATCACACTACACTAGTGGGGAAATGTGCTGTAACAACACACTACAGTATGCTGTAACAAAACACTACAGTATGCCCCTTTATCAACACCTATAAAAGTGATAATAAATGGTCCTTTTATCAGTGCTTGAGAAAGAGATGATAAAAGAATTGGGATTTTAAAATTGATCCAGTATTCAATGATTTTCTAGTGATGATAAAGGCCTTTTTTAGCACTGTTAAAGGCCTATTTTATAGTAGTGATGGGTTATGATGTAATGATATGATGAAAATTTTATGATCTTATGGAACACATATATATGGTTTTTATTATTTTAAGGGAAGGCCCAAAATTATATAGCCCTCCAATGCATTGAGTAGAGTATTATATCTAATGAGATAATTATGGAAAACAAGTCAATGTGCTTGATCCACTATGGGAAACAAATCAATGTGCTAATTCCACTATAGGAGACAAGTGTTGATGCCTGATCCCTTATGATTTGATGGTCTCAATAGTTGACCTTGAAATATGAAATTGTTTCTATACTTATAATGGTACCACATATTTATGAATTTAAATTATATTTCATGATTTATTAATGATGATTTATCACTCTTATGATACCTGTCTTTTAAAATAATAAAGTTTTATGCCATGAATCTTGTTTATGATCTATGATAGATTTGGTATAAACATTGTAAGTTATATTCATGATATAACTGTAACAGGAGTTGTAGCAGGCACTGTAGCAGTTACTGTTCGGTATTATAGTAACTAGAACTATTCACCTTGGGCCACCACTTTGGGCTTGGAGTCCTTAAGGCCTTCGGGCTACCCAAGGCCTTCGGGTCAGTAAAGGCTTTTAGGCCACCTCAAGGCCCTCAGGGCCACTTGATTTGCAGTTACACAGACAGATTTTACAAGGAACCACTCTAGAGGAGGAAAGAGCAGGGCACATCCACCAAAGCAGGGCTAAACAGACTTTGGAAGAATGAGAGGGTATGGAATTTTCCATCGGTACCGCACCTGTGCACCCCTGCACATGGACATGCTAGTCGAACAGTCATGCAAAGGTGGAGAGCTGATCACGATGCAGATGCTAGGGAGAATCAGTTTCAAGTAGTCGTAGTCTGTATGATTTCCTTAAGACCTACGGGTCATGTAATGTCTCCAAGCCTATGAGAAATGTAATTACTAAGCCTACGGGCCTTGTAAGGGTTCCCCCTCATCCCTTGAAAGGGGGGTTATCATAAAATCAATAAAAAATAAGGCCTTCAGGACATTCATTCATATGATCATCAATTAATATATGCCAAGTTTACCATTACTAAGCATATCACTTTTTCTTATTTTTCCTTTCCCCAAGTTATAAATAAAGGTTTAAGTAGGGTATGTCTATGAAGCATACTAAATGGGAATATATTTGTGGGATATTTTGAACATATTTCATTAAATAATAATATAATGTGTCTAGTCTCAAAATACACTAAAACTTTATGGTCCTTAGGCATGTATTTTTGAAATGTATTGAATATTCATCTATTAAGATGTGATATTTATATATGAAAATATTAGGTCACTTTACTTGGTATTAGATGAAAAGTTTAGTCAATATTTGGATATTAGGATTATAAAAATTTGGTGAAAACCCCAGGGATAAGTTTAAGTATAGGATAACATCCTAATGCTTTCATAAGGAAGAGATTATGCGGTTTTCCTAGAAATACATCCCTATTTGGATATTATAATGGATGTGTTTTTGGAACTGATGCATCTATGGGTTACAATACAAAAAATAGTTAGTCAAGTATATCTCGACTATCATTTTGGTTCATGATGAGTATTCCCTTACTGTACACCTAGTTTGACACTCTTGGGGGATATGATATGGGTTAATTTAGATTTTCTTTACATACCATTATGAATGATTTGAATAAATTATGATTAAAAATGACTTAGGTTACACCTAAGGAGTCATAGTATGGAATTAAGGTGTCATGATTTAGACATCCAATAAATATTTTTTCATGATTATGTGGTTTACCACTATGATTATTATTTCTCAATATTTTCTTTTTAGTTTTCTTCAATGGATAGAACTAGAAGACATTATGTTGAAAATGATTATGATGGTCAATGAAATGATTGTACACCTAAGTAAACAAATACTATGGGAACTGGAATACAAAATCACATCGTTATACCCATGCAACTTTCTCAGATTTTTAATCATACTGAGCTTCTAAATGATCAAAGGAGGGTACAATGTACTATTTAGTCTTTGATGAGGCAACATCCACCTTCTTTTAGTGGGTATTTTTAACCACTAGAGACCAAGTGAAAGATCAATACCATTAAGAAGTTATTTTATATCCTTTAGTTCTTTAAACATGTAAAGTTTCCCCTATCCATTTATTGTTTGGAGGGTAAAACAGATTGATGGAAAATCCTTATTAGGAATATGATATAAGAGGAAGAAATTGACTCCATGAAATGGGATGAGTTTAAAAAGATATTTTTAGTAAGTAATTCCATCATATTCTATATATAAATATGGATAAGGAATTCCTTGAGCTTAATAAAAAGGAGCATGAATCCATTGGTACTTATGAGTCAAATTTTACAAGACCTGCAAGGTATGCTTTTAGTTTAATCATTAGCCCTAAAAGAAAAATTGATTGATTCTTTTGTGGTTTAAAAATATGTCTCCAAAAGGTATTATCTATATGATGCTTTATTATCTATGAATAAATCATTCAGTTTGAACTAAAATCAGAAATGTAAATTGAAGATTCCCACCATTTCTATGGTTTTGATAAGAAAATGAAGATCAAGTCTCATGAAAACTTGAATAAATCACATGGTGGAAATAAATTACAGTAATCTACATGCCATAAATATAGGAAGAAACATCAATGAAATTTATTAAAAATAACTTAGAGGTTCTCTAAATGTGGAAAGGCAAGTCATAAAGCCTGTTAATGTCTAAAGGTGATGAATGGCATGATTAATGAAATGAAGGATAAGAAGAATCCAACTAATGAACCACCCACGATACAATGATTCAAATACAATTAGTATAGGAATTATTCCCACCATTTCATTCATATGAAGGTTTATGATGATGACCAGTTTCTAAAACCTCTTAATATCAAATAAAAATGGAAATCTCATGTGATCATGACTATTGAAGTCTGTTTTGAGAATGACGTAGTGAAAGGTACACTTATCATGAACTCAAGAATATCTAATGTCTTATTTGATTCTAGATATACTACTCTTATAAATCTAATTAATTTTTAAAGGATATCAATTTACCATCTCAATGACTAGATATTGAGTTAGTGGTGAAAAATCCTAATGGTACGATGGTCGCATCTAAAGTCTATAGTTCCTCTCTAATTGAATTTTGTGGGAAAGTGATTCTTGGAAATATTATGATTCTCCCTTAAGTTTAATATGATGTGATTATCGGAATGGATTTGAATTATTTATATGGTTACCATATCTATTTTCAAGGAAGAAAATTCACATTTCATATTCAAAATAAACCTTTTATCATTTATCAACATGAGTATGAATACAATCTTCCAATGGAAATTACTTCTGTCTAATGGTTATTAGTTCCTATCCATGAAGGATATTTATCTTATATGGTTGGGGAGAAAATAAAAATCAAATATATTCCCTTTGTTTAATATTTTTTTGATATATTTCTAGAAAAATTTCATGGTCTTCCTTCGAGTCTTGAAGTTGATCCTTCAATAAAATTCATGCCTGATGCTACACCTATTTCAAATAATCCTTATAGAATGGACCTAATTAAGTTGTAGAAATTTAATAAGAAACTCAAGGAAAATATTGATAAGGAATTTATTCACCCAAGTGCGTCACCTTAGGGTGAACCAATTCTTTTTGTTAAGAAGAAAGATGGATCAATGTGGCTCTGAATTGATTATCAAGACTTAACAAGATAACTATCAAGAACAAGTATCCTCTTGCCTGTATCAATGATTTTTTTTAATCAATTATAGGGATATAAATACTTTTAAAAGATTTATCTTGAATCTAGGTACTATAATTTGAGGGCCAAAAGAGAATACATACCCAATACAACCTTTTATATGAGGTATAGATACTATTAATTTATAGTGATTCCATTTGGTCTTACTAATTCCCCTGTTATCTTTATGGATTTAATGAATAAAGTCTTTAGATATTACATTGATCAGTTTCTGGTAGTATTTATAGATGATATTTATATATATTCAAAGAGAAAGGAAGATCATGAAGATCACATGAGAATTGTATTGAAGACCCTAAAGAAGGAGAAGTTTTATACAAAATTTACCAAGTGTGAATTTTGGTTTTGGAAAGTTCATTATTGGGTTATATAATATCATGTGAGGGAATTTAAGTGGATAATTCAAAGAAAAAATTTATAAAGAAATGGCTCAAACCAAGTGATAAAGTTCATAGTGATATTATCCCACTTCCATGTTGGTATGGGTAGTGGTTGCAATACCCATTTAGGAAGTTGTCGCTCTACCTTCACTTATTGAAACACCAAGTACCTTTTAGTGTAGTTGGAAATATCTATTTTCATGTTATCCCACTAATAATGATCACAAAGGTCCCTATACATTTTAGTGATTCCGAGATTTATAGATAATGTAGAGCTATGAGCTTCATCCATCAGATCCTTTATTTTCAGAATAGATGGAACACATAGACTTGTATAATATTTCAGTACACCTTCTTGATCAATATTGAACTCCGGAAACTTCCCATTATTTAAAACCTCAATCTTATTCTATAACAAAGTATCTTCTCTTTGTTCTTTCTTGATCTTATCTAGTAACGACGGTTGAGAAATTATTTGGGATAGGGTTGATGATGTCCCTTCCCTTACAATTCCCATGTCTAATTTTACTAGGTCTTTGAAAAAAGGATCTCTTTGAATCCTCATAATTTCTAGTACAATAAGGTCTTTCCTAGTTAATGCATAAAAAACATTGTTTTATCTTCTAAGGTGATAATTAATTGAATGGTCACAGTCTTTAAGAAGTTTTAACCATCTCCTCTATCTCATTTTTAATTCCTTTTGGGTGAAAATATACTTCAAACTTTTTTGGTCTATATATATATCACATTTCTCTCCATAAAGATAATGACTCCATATATTTAGAGAAAAAAAAACCACATATAATTCCATGTCATGTGTAGGATAATTTTAATCATGAGGGTTCAACCACTAAGATGCATAAGCAATCACCTTGTCATTTTGGATGAGTAGACATCCAATACATCCTAGAGATAGTTTGCTAAAAATAAAGAATCCTTCTCTAATAAATGGTATAGTTAACATGGGTGTAGTAACCAATCTATTATTCAACTCTTGGAAAATTTATTCACACTCCTTTTTCCAGATGACTTATCCCCCTTTTGAGTTAACTTGGTTTGTGGATTATAAAGTCATGAACAATTTTTCCAAAACTTCCTATAATATCATGATAAACCAAGGAAACTATGAATCTCAGTTATTGTTGTAGGATAAGTTCAATCCTCTACAACCTTTATCTTGGTAGTATCAATTGAGATTCCATCATTGGTTACAATGTTCCCCAATAAAGGAACTTGTTGTAAAAAAAATCACATTTTATGAATTTTCTAAATAGCCTCTCCTTACTCAGAGGTTTCAATATAACCCTTAGATGATCCTCATGCTCCTCATGAATTTTGGAATATAATAGAATATCATCAATAAAAAATACCAAAAATTTATCAATGTAGTCCTTAAATACTCCATTAATCAAATCCATAAATATAGCAAGTGCATTAGTCCAGCCTAAGGTAATAACAAAAAACTCATAATGACCATATATTGACCATAATATAGTCTTTGGAATATCTTATTTATTCAACCTCAATTGATGATAACCCGATCGAAGATCAATATTGGATAAGAATTGATCCCCATGAGGCTGGTCAAATAAATAATCAATCCTTAGAAGAGGGAACTTTTTCTTCACTACAACCCCATTAAGTTATTTATAATCAATGCATAGCCACATTGATCCATCCTTCTTATTCACAAAGAGAATAGGTAATTCCCAAGGGGACACACTTGGTTAGATAAACCCATACTCCAAAAGATCTTTGAGTTGTTTATTTAATTCATCATACTCTAGATTTTCCATTCTATATGGGGTATTTGATATCAGCTTGGATCTAGGCATGAGGTCAATGGAGAAATCTACCTCTCTTTCTGGGGGGAAGTCTAGGTAACTCCTTAGGAAATACGTAAATGTATTCTTGAATTATGAGGACATTTTATATTTGTATACTTTCATTTCCTTATTCATATTTACTAATCATTTCCATAAATAAGGCTATGGGAGGTGATTCTAGAAAAATACCAGGTCGAGATATCTATCCTTTTAAAACCACTATAGTTTTTCTATTTAAGACTACTATTATTTCCTTGCTTATACATTTTATCTTAGCATTATACTTTGAGAGACATTCCATCCCTAGTATAGTATCAAATTACAGAATAGAAATTACTACTTGATTTGTGATGAGATTTTTCTTTCCAAATTAAATACTAGAGTTTCTATACACCGTTGATTCTTGGAAAATCCCTCTAGGATTCTTAACTAATAACTACACTTCTAGAAGTTCAGGGATTAATTAAATATTCTTTAAAAACTTGTAGGAAATAAATGAATGCATCAAACCTAAATAAAAAAATACTTTCAAGGATTAAGAGAATAATGAGAGTACCTACCACCACATCATTTGGAGCCTCTACTTTAGCTGTTTTTAAAGAAAATTCCTGACATTTCTCCCTTGTACTATGATGAGGTTTATGGTGATTCCGCTCCATTACCTTCTGATTTGAACAATGATAGGAAATGTGCCTAAGAAATCTACACTTACAGCATTGGACTTCAGGATTGGCCTGCACCATATTTTCTTTTTCATTTGTGTTGAGAAGCTGAGGCTTCACCTCACTATGATAGTTCCACACTATATGGACATATCTTCCACACTTATAACATTTTCCATTCCTAAGAAAGAAGTTACTCGAATGATTCTTCCCACATTATTTTCATGTGGGAAGTTTCACTTGCTTTCCTCCTCTTCCGTGATCAAAGTTCCTCCCTAATCTTGGATCCATTGATATATTATTTTAATTCGATATATGGGACCATTATGTCTCTCCAAACTCTAGTTCAAACTTCATATCACTCTATACTATCTCCCCATAGCTGTCATAATCTCTATTGGCTATATTATTTTGTAGATGGGGTCTTAGTCCACTGAAGAATCTATCAAACTTTTCATTAGGATCCGTGACAAAGCTAGAGGTGTAATGAGAAAGTTTTGTAAATTTAATCTCATATCTTCCCACTAATTCATTTCCTTTTTTCTTTATCTCTAAGAATTCATTCTCCATTTTCATTCTCATCAAAAGGGGAAAATATTTTTTGAAAAAGGTTCTCCTGAATTCTTCCCTCTCTATAGAATCAATATCCCTTCTTGACATTGTGTTTTTAATTAATGTCCACCATTGATTAAATTATCCCTCTAAGTGGTACATAGCCAGGGTTAATTTCTCTTGTTCCAAACAATGGAGTGTAGAAAATATCTTTTCTATAGATCTTATTCATTATTCAACAATCAAAGGGTTGTAGATCCACTGAAATAAGGTGGCTATTGAGGCATAAAGAACTCAATGGAAAATTTTCCCCTTCGAGGTGAATCCAATCTATAAGATTTATTCAAGTTATTTTTCATAAATAAAGTTAGTTTATTCATAATTATCATGAAATTTTCCATTATGGATTCTATCGGAGGGCTGTCAGTGTATGGTCTATTGTGCTCACCATTTACATAGTTCCTCCTATTTCTATCCATTTTATAAAAGAAGAAAACCTTAGTAATAAATGTGTTTATTTTAATAATATTATAATTATAATGGTAAATCATGTCTTAAAATATCATGATTAAATATGTTATTATTTAATTACATTTTCTATAAATCATTCATAATGGTTCATAAAAATTTTGTGATTAACCAAACATATCCCATAGGAGTGTCAAAAAAGAGTGTAGAAAGTCCCATTGTCATGCACCAATTCGCATTCGAGTCACGCTCAAATAGGTTTTTTCAGGTGTTACCCCTAGATACATCTATTCCAAATCCACATCCACTTGTTCATATCTAGACAAGGATTTATTTTCTTGAAAAATACTTACTTAATACATTACCAAAATACCAGGACATTTTCCTATATTTTAACTTAACCCTAAGGTTCTTCCTAAAGTTTTCAAATCCTAATTTACAAAAATAACTAAACAATCATTTTATACCAACTATGGTATCCTTACTTTTTATTACATAACTTTTCATTTTATTGAATAAACAAAAGATCTTTTAAAGTTTAGTTTCTTGGAAAAAAGATACACAATACATGAAAAATTAAAACATTATTATAATACACGTAAAATTATTCTTCATTGGCTTATCCTAAGTAAATTTACTGCATCTCATAACCTGGGGACATACATCAAATGAAAAGGTGAGCATAAGGCCCAATAAAGGAAAGCAAGGGAAACAAGTTACATGTGATTTTAAAGAATATCAATAAGAACACATGGAATATCATTATGGAATGAGAAAGGGAACATTAGGAATACCATAAAGATAACATGATTCATAACATGTATATGTGTTTACAACCTTTAAATGAGACATTCATAAGTATAACACCAAGGTTTTTCACCGAGGTGTCATAAAAATTACCAAGGTTATTTACCAAGGTATCATAAAAGATGTCATATCTAGAGATTAAATTCTTTACCCAATGAATTTGAGTGATATCAGGGTTAAACATTCATATGTATTAATTAATGTGATCCAAATAGATCATAATAAAACATTCCATAAATAACTTATGGAAAATAAAAGAAACGAGTTTCATATAAAAATCATGGTGTTTAAAAAAATCTTAAAGACAAGATCATTATGTCATTTTTAACCCAAAAAAGGGAATGCGGGTTTCATGTATGTTAATACAAAAATAAAAAAAAAAATCATTTTTAGATCTAGGTGATAAACCTAGAAAATAAAGAGGTTTGGGTATTCACAAAAAGAAAACAAAAGATAATTTCTTAAGGAGAAAATAGAAATTTTGAGAAGTAAATCCGGTAGCATAAAGGGTATATAACATGGTTTTAGAAAATGGTAAAATAAAAGGGAACAAGGGTATCCTAGTAATAAAAGACTCTTATTATAGTAAAGGGATAAAATAAAGTATACAAAAGAAATTATTTTGTAATTTTGAAGACATACCACATAAAGAGGGAACTTGAATGGAAAAGAGAAGTGGAGATTTCCCTTACCTTGAAGAGTTACCCATAAAACTTGATGATTGGGAACTTGGAGGATTGAGGACACCATGGGGAACTATTTTAGAGGTAAAACAATAAATATTAATGTATTATGGATTTTTAGTGGAAGGAAGTGAATAAATGAGTGGGTATTTATAGAAAAAGTGGAGGATTTGATTATTAATTTTCAAATATAGGCCTTAGAAACCTATATTATGGAAAATGAAATACCATGGGCTTGAACATGGTATTTTCCCATGGTTTTAGAAAATTGGGTAATATTTTATGTTATTTTAATCCAAAAGAGTCTATAATAATTTTATATTATTTATTTTGGCATGTAAAAGTAAAGTTTTCACAAAAATAATGTTTTTAATGTTAAAGTTTCCATTTTAGACTTTAGAAAATAAATTATAGGTTTTAAAATTGATTAAAATATATTAAAATATTTTATATTAATAAAAAAAATATTTTATGTCATTTATTTTTGTTAATTAGTTATTATATCATTATTAAATAATTATGAATTCATTTAACAAACTAAAAAACTCAAATTGTATTTTTACTATTCACGAAAAAAATAAAGTATTTTAGAAAATTCTCAGAAATTCACCCTAAACTAATTTAGACATTATGATTTCAAAAATTATATTTATTTAGTTAGAATAATTCTATAAAAATGATAATTATAACTTTTAAATATAATTTTTTTATTTATTAAAAATAATAGCGGGTTGAAAGTGAATAGTAAAATTTCTGACACTTGAATAATAAAATAAAATAATTTTATTAATTTTATTTAAATAAGAGTGTTTTTATCATAATATTTTATTAAAATAAGTATTATTCATAATAAATTAGTTTATTATAAATATTTATATCTTTTTTAGAAAGTACAATTTCAATCTGAAAAATCAATTTATCAACTTCCATCTCAATTTTATTAAGAAAAACTATTCTTAAAATGGAATTGATGGAATGAAAATTTTATTTATAAAATGGAATTATACTTTAAGTAACTAGGTCTTTGAAAAATAAACCCTTATAACACCCACATATGAGCTAAGGGTAAGGTGTATGATGGTGATAGATTCACGGGGCGGCTCGGCTAACATCGCTCGAGTGGTAATTTCCACTAACTTGAACTTATCCTGTAGAAGATTTCATTCAATCCTCACTTGTTGAAGCTCCAATTAGGATTGGTCAAGGGTGAACCCCAATTATGCTACCTTTCTCCCAAGTTCTGACAAAATGGATTCATGTGACATGACTCTACTGGTTGAGGCCATCACTTCTCCTTTCTGCATTAATTATCCTTTTTTATTTCTACTTATAAGCACTAATTATATCATTAAAATTATTACCAAGAGTATAGTTCCCAATTGTCATATTGAAAAATGGTCATAATTGACCAATGGTCATATAAATTTTGAATCTATATGGTCACATTTACCTTTATATTCACTTTATTATTAAAGAGATATGGTTTTGTTGTGAATGATACAATATAACACAGATTTTCTCAAGAAACAAATATCATTTAAAAAGTTTGGGTTTTTACATTCTTCTCCCCTTAATAAATTTCATCCCTAAAATTCAAATTATTCTATCAGTTGAGAAAAGGTATGGGTACTTCCATATCATTGCCTCATCTAGTTACAATGTTACTTATTCATATATATGGTTACTTCATAACAATTTTATGTGGTGGTTAGTCTTGTGAAATATAACCTTGTCTCTATGGCCCAATATCTCCACCTGCTGCTCCTCATAAAATAGGTCATGTTCCTATTGCAATACCTCCAGATTCATTATATGTGAAGGGTCAGGTATTTATTTCCTCAAGAGATATACATTAAATACTTTATGAACTTGAGCTAGATTTGGTATAAGTGATAGCCTATAGGCCACTACTCCTATGTGATCAAGGATTTTATAGGGGCCAATATACTTGGGTCTAAGCTTCCCTTTCTTCCTAAATTGCATAATTCTCTTCCATGGTGATATTCAAAGGAACACTTTTTTACCAATATCAAACTTCAAGTCCCTTTGATGGCTATTATTATATCTATTCTTTCAACTCTGAGTAGAATTTAAGTGTTGTTGGATGGAATGAACCTTTTTTTTCATTTCTTACATAATATTAGGCCCAAACAGATTTCTCTCACCAACTTCATCCCAAAAAGTAGGAGTTCTGCATAAC
The DNA here is from genome assembly GCA_963277665.1 of Viscum album. NCBI lineage: Eukaryota > Viridiplantae > Streptophyta > Magnoliopsida > Santalales > Viscaceae > Viscum > Viscum album. The sequence goes on from OY728147.1 coordinate 223,573,427, forward strand.
TTCCCATATTGAGATTCAAAGTGTGCCATTTGAATACTCAAATAGAAGATGTTGTTGTATGATAACTTAACTAATTGGAGATGTTGATCATATCCAACTTTAAATTCTATTTTTCATGTTCTCATCACATCCTTGAGTGTTTGAATATTCCTTTCAGATTGGACAATATTTTGGAGGTGATAGGCCATATTGAAATTGAATTCAGTATTTAGAGCATGTTTAAGAATTCTCTATTTTTTTATGTGAACCTTGGATCACAATTAGAAATGATAGAAACTGGTAACCCATGCAATCTTACCACTTTCTTTACATAAATCCTAGAAAGTTGTTCAAGAGAGAAATCTTCCTGAATAGTGATAAAATGGGTAGTCTTGGTGAGATGATCTACTATAACCCATATCACATTGTTTTCTTTGGATGTTTTTGGGAGACCAGTGATAAAGTCCATAGTGATATTATCTTAATACCATGTTGGTATGGGTAGTGGTTACAATACCCCTTTAGGAAGTTATCACTCTGCCTTCACTTTTTGACACACCGAGCACATTATAGTGGAGTTAGAAATCTCCCTTTTCATGTTATCCCAACAATAATGATCACAAAGATCCCTATAAATTTTTTTGCTTCTGGAATGTATAGAGAATTTAGATATATGAGCTTCATACATCATCTGGTTATTTTTTTTAGAATATATGGAACACATATCCTGGTATGAAATTTTAGTACACCTTCTTGATCAATATTGAACTTAGGAAACATCCCATTCTTTACATATTATATCTTCTTCTATAATAAATGATATTATCTTTGAGATTTCTTGATCTTCTATAGTAATGATGGTTGATAAATCACTTGGGATAGGGTTGATGATGTCCCTTACCTTACTATTCCCATGTCCAATTTTACTATGTCTTTTATGAAAGGATCTCCTTGAATATTCATCATTTCTAGTACAATAGGGTCTTTCCTACTTAATGCATCAATAAATTTGTTTTCACTTCTAAGATGATAATGAATGGAACTGTCATAGTCTTTAAGAAGTTCCATCCAAATCCCCTATATCATGTTCAATTATTTTTTAGAGAGAATATACTTTAAACTTTTGTGGTATATTGATGTGAGCATTTTTGTGTCGTAAAAACCTCAATAAATATTTCCCCCTTTTTAATGTAACACAACGGTGACCACGTGGTTGTCTCTTGAGGAGGTTGCAATTATGGTTGCAAAACTGTCAATTTTGTTTGTTTTAGCATGAAGTGAATTTTGGGGATTTGAAAATAGAATTAAAATAATTGAGAAAGGAATTTAATGATTTACATAAATTTAAAATGGTTTTGAATTTAGAATTAAAATAGATATCACGGACTAGCTTCACCCTCTTAGACACCCCCCTCTTCCTTGTATACAAATATTTATTAATTGAATTTATAAATGAACCCACAAGGATCCATAGGTGAACACCCAAATTTATATATATATATCATATTAAGATCTTAATATGATTGTTTTACTTCTTAATTAAGTGATTCAATTACTTGAAGATATCCAAGCAATAAAACCGAATCGAAACCACTATACTCAATGACAAGATCTTGCCGAAGAAGTTTAAATAGTAAAGAAAATTATTCTAATTAATAGTTTGAACAAACATACAAACAAATTAATTGAAAATATATTTTAAGATATAAAGAAATAAAATTTATTCAAGAAATATGATTTCAATAGAAATTCAAAAAGAAGTTACACATTAAGATCGAAACTCAGAAGAGAGTGTCCGGTGGGTGTCACCATCTGCAACCACGTGGGGATTAGCCACTCATTTCTTGGGCTGTCTCCATTATCTCTATTATTACATGAAGGCATGGAATAATCCTAAAAATATTGATCTCTACCATAGTGAAAGAGGGCTCCGGATCCTCCTTCATCGTTTGACGGACTCCCAAGGGTGTAGTGCTGCTCCTCTCTGCCCGGACTGGTTTGGAATGGCTGTTGAGGGCGCAATTTATAGAAAAAATCCCACATCACACATGCAAAATCACATTAGTTTTTCACCATCCTAACATCATCATGACGTGTACATGGGGTACACATCATGTACTTCAGATCTGTTTTATCCTCCACATCACGTTGAATCCGCGGACACTGCTTTGATGATTTGACCAAGTACACGATGTGTACTTGAAGGTAAAGTAGTGTACACCCCTTTATTGGACGAATCTTCCTCTATAATATTCTATAAACTTGTTTGAAATTGAATTTTACATTTACCATAAAAATTTCAGATCATTTAGAAACTTGGTTAGAAATATATGTTTTAATTACCAAACACCACTTTTTCTACCTGTTTGTTTCCTAATTTCTCTCCATGTTTAAATCTTTTAATAAATTATTTAATGAACAATTTTTTAATTTAAATTTAAGATAGAATATATTATTTGAGTTTTATTCCATATAAAATCATAATAAATGAATTTTGACATGTTTATCCCGATTTATGGCTCCATTAGTGATGCGGTGTCCACCATGTTGTCCAGAAAATCATTCCACAAAGAATGATTTATTTTAGGCCTTATATGTTCGATTCATGATCTAGTAAAGTTGAAATATATTTATAAAACAAAGTAAGGGTTCCAAAAAAATTGTATCACTAGATTTGGATCAAAATTGAATAAGATATGATTGAAATACCAAAGATATAAAAATATGTTAAAAATCCAGAATTAGGCCATTTTTGCATTTAAGCTCAAAATAAGACAAAAACCTAAAAACATGACAAATTCACATTAAATAACTCTGTGGTGGGTTTAAAAACATTTAATTATAGAATAAAATATTTGAAAATATGAGATTAATCAATCCCCAACACTTTAGCATTGCACTCCTGAACAAATGATCAGTAAATAGTCAAATTCGAAACACATACCAATGAAGTTTACCAATTTATCACAAAGAATAAAAAGATATAATGCCACATTAAAAAAAAACATGTCAAATTCTCAGTTCATATTATTTAATACATTTCCACTTATTTTCTCCTACCATGCACACAATACACTTACCTCACATTTATTTTCTCTCAACACATGAAAATGGATTTTTTTTAAAAAGGATTTCCTCATCCCAACCCATGTAAGAATCACCATAGGCTTGAAAAATTTCTACATCTCTACCTGATGTGAACCAAGAACATGTGATTATCATGAGGAATTAACAAGGTTTTTCTGTGTCTTGGGTTTGTTAGGATTGAAATGTGGAAAATTCTTAGGCTGAATAAGGAGGGTTTGGCTCTTTTTGAAGCAGAAATGCATGATTCTAATTTTCACTCAAGTATGGTCTCCTATGTATTCTAGTCTAAATAAAATCAGATCCTATCATATCTTTTACAATATTTCAGTACTATATATGAAAATTTTATTCTTCTTTTTTCCCATAAATCACCAGATGTGGCACAACTTCTTTCCATTGTGAACTCCAGACAAGCACAACTCCATTTCATTTGAGTGCTTTAGATAGGAACAACTCTCAACAAAATATATTCCAGCATAAAAAATATGTCTTAAATGTTTGAATTTCCTCTCAAATAAACAGCAAATTTGGTATAACATCATGAGTTATCTTCTCCCCACACATAAGTTTGACTAGATCATGTATTTATACTTACAGAGCGGGTTGGATAGGGAAACTTTCTTGTAATGTGGCTATCCTAACAGGATGTACATGGATAATAAGGGATCAAGAGAGATAAAATGTACAAGGCAGGAAAAAATAAAAAGGATGAACATGAAAAGGGGGATTCTAAATCTAATCAAATTCCTCAATCATTTTAATCACAAGTATCCTAGCCCTCAAGTTTTGACAGAAATAGATCAAGTTCTGGTTCAAAAAAACATGAATTGGTTCTCTCAAGAAAGAGGTGAATGTGAAGAAGAGGTCAAAATAGGGTTCGGAGGCCTCACAGGAATGGGAATTTCAATAATAAAGACAATGATATGTGGAATGAGATTAAAAAATCAGAGGTATTTTCAAGAATTTTCCAAATTTTGAAGCTTAAAACAATGTCAAATTTAATATTCATTTATGATCATTTCAAAGGGTCAATTGGTCCAATACTTGGTATGAGCTTTAAAACATGTTCATGGAATTTAATAAACAAAATTTGAAATAAAACAAACAAAATTTGAAAAAAAATTCAAAATTTTTATAAAATATGAAAATAAACACACCAAAAATGGAAAGAAAAATTGAAAACAAAAAATTTCAAAGGAAAGAACACAAAATCCTAACCTACCTAGCATTGTGCCTCCCCCCATACTTATTATTTAAAATTTCCTCATTGTGCAGAGAATTTATGTAAGAATGAAATACATGAAATCAAAGACATAACAAAAATAAATGAGAAGGAGAGACACAAAATGGCATCGACTGTATTCCACATCATGAAGTTGAATCTCCTTCCCTAGATGATCTTGAAAATTCTCTCTAAACATCTTAAACATGATCCCATTGATTGTGAATGATGTCCCTTTGTATGGTTATTTTATCTATATATAACCAAAAGGAAAAACATGAGTAATAATGAATGGACCATACCATTTGGAATGAAATTTACATGGAAACAAATTCAATCTGGAATTGAACAGCAGAACTTTGTCTCCCTCCTTGAAGCTTTTGTTGGGAATCATACCTTCATGAAATGATTTGGTTTCTTATTTGTACAACTGAGAGTTTTCATATTCATTGTTTCTTATCTCCTCCATATTTTGCAAACAAAATTTTCTTTCATTTCCAGTAGAAAATAGATTCATGTTAAATGTTTTTACATCCCAAAAATATTTGTTTTCTAACTCAACTGGAAAGTGAAAAGATTTTCCATAGACCAATCTAAATGGTGAAATTCCAATTGGGGTTTTTAAGGCAGTCCTATAGGCCCATAGAACATCATCAAGTCTCAAACTTCAGTCCTTTTTATTTGGGTTCATAGTTTTTTAATAATTTTTTTGATCTCCCCATTGGATAAATCAACCATTCTATTTATATGTAGATGATAGGCTGTAGAGACCCTATGATGAAATCCATATTTTTTCAAAAGAGTTTCCAAATTCCTATTGAAAAAATGGGTACCTTTATATGTAATTAGGAACTTTAGGAATCTAAACCTTTAAAAAAAATTCCCTTCACAAAATTGGACACAATTTTGGAATCATCAGTTCTTGTGGGAATAGATTCTACCCACTTGGAAACATAATCAACAACCATCAATATATAAAGATATCAAAATGAATTAGGAAAATTTCCCATGAAATACATTCCCCCGACATCAAAAACATCACAAAACAAAAGTGGTTTTTGTTTAATCTCATTTTGTTTGGATATATTTCCTTAGAATTGACAGTTTTTACAGGTTATACTAAATTCAAAAGAATCTCTAAATATAGTGGTCTAGTATAAACTAGAATCAAACACTTTTCTTGCTGTTATTTGTGGGAATAAGTCTCTTCCATTGCTTAGAATGTGATAAAATGTAGGATGGATTGAAATTACAAATTCAGAATGCATCTACATATCATTTGATCAATACCAATGTGCCACAAGTAAGGATTATCCCAAATGTATTTATTTAAATCACTCAAAAATTTATCAATTTTTTTATTTCTAAAACTAGTGGGGAAGTACATAAGAAGCCAAATAGTTCAAAATATTATTGAAACATGGTCTTTCACTTTGAAAATCAAAAAAATCCTCATCTGGGAAGGTTTCTTTGATTGGTGGATAGATATGAAGTTTTTCATTTACATAGGTGGTATCCTTCTCAAATGATCAGAAACCAGGTTCTCACATCCTTTCTTATCTTTTATTTCAAAGTTAAACTCTTTTAAGGGCAAGATCCGTCTCAAAAGTATCAATTTTTCATCATGCTTCTTCATCAAAAATTTTATTCCAGGTTGATCAGTGAAAATGATCACCTTAGAGCCTAGAATATAGCTTCTAAATTTTTCTAGAGGAAAGAAAACAGTAAGAAGTTCCTTCTCAGTTGTGGGGTAGTTTTATTGGGCCTGATCTAAAGTTCTTGATTCATAGGAAATAACATGAGATTTCTTGTCCATCTTTAACTTAACACTTCCCCCATAGAATATTCAGAAGCATCAGTTATGATTTCAAAGGGCATGTCCCATTTGGGTGGTTAAAAAATGGGTGGGGTTATTAAATTTTTTAGCTCATGGAAGGCATGTTTACAATTTTCATCAAAGAAAAATGGGGCATCTTTTTAGAGAAATCTTGACAATGGAAGTGTGACCTTGCAAAAATACTTAATGAATCATCTGTAAAAACCAACATGCCCAAGGAAGGATCTCACATATCTCACAATTTTTGGGGATGGTAATGAAGAAATTACTTTAACTTTGGATTGATCAACTTGAATTCCATAATGGTACACAACATGTCCAAGAAAAATCCCCTTACCGACCTTGAAATGGAATTTTTCATAATTGAGAATAAGGTTCTTGTCAATGAAAGTTTTTAGAATATGTGCCAAAATTTTTAAACAACCATCAAATGATGAGCCATAGACAGTGAATTCATCCATAAAAACTTCAATGAAAGTTTCAAGATATTCAGAGAAAATTATCATCATACACCTTTAATATGTTTCAGGTACATTACACAAACCGAATGGAATCCTCCTTTATGAAAAGGTGCCAAAGGGTCATGTGAATGTGACTTTATCTTGATCCTCTAGTGAAATTTGAACTTGGAAATACTTGAAGAATCTATCAAGAAAACAATAGTGGGTTTTCCCAGCTAGTCTTTCAAGGACTTGATCAAGGAATGGTAATGGGGCGTTTTCTTTTCTTGTACCCAGATTGAGCTTCCTATAATCAATGAACATTATCCATTTATTTGGAATCCTCACCAGTAAAATCTCACCAAATTCATTCCTTTTAATTGTAAATACACCTTTTTTGGGAACCACTTGGACGAGACTTACCCATTGACTATCATATATGGGAAAAATAATTCCAGCGGCTAGTAGTGTGGTTAATTATTTCTTGACAACCTCCAGCAATGTCAGTTTCAATCACCTTTGAAATTTTCTTATTGTTTTAGCATTCTCCTCTAGTATAATTCTATGCATGAAAACCGAGGGAATAATTCCTGTTAGATTAGAGAGAGTCCATCTTATGGCTTCTTTGTGGGACTTGAGGACTTCCAACAATTTTTTCTAATAGTTCTTTGACAAATCTTTCAAGATGATAACTAGGAATTGTTTATTCTCCCCTAATAAGGAATACTTGATGTTTTTCTAAAGGGGTTCAATTATATCTCAGGTGGGGTGATTTCATTGATCACAGGGAACTACTCAGAAGTTATATTGTTCAGAAAATCTCAAAGTTCATCATGGAGATCTCCTTCCATGATCTCAAGATTTGTTTCATGTGAAAAATTAGAAACTTCTCCCAGGATACCACTAACAGGTTTAGTGGTTTCTAAAAATTCATCTTTATCAATGCTCAAATATTCAGTCTCAACATCCCAAGACTCTTCACAGTCTTTAATATAAACCTCTTGTTGATATGATTTAGTATCAGACAAATTTCCATCTTTTACCTCATCAGTTGGTATTTTATCATAGGAAAAATCAAGTAACATGTTAGAGGAAAAACAATCAATCATGTTTACTTGGGGAGTTTAATGATCCTCAACTGGGTGTTTCATTGAATTAAAAATGTTGAAATGAACAACATATCATCCAAATTCCATTGAAAGTGTTCCTTTGTGGACATTGATTATTTTATTTTCTATTTTCAAAAATGGTCTCCCTAGGATGAGGGGAGAATGTGTTCTGAACTGATCATCTTCCATATCCAAAACATAGAAGTCAACAGAAAAAATCATGTCTCACACCTCTACAAGAACGTCCTCTCTAACTCTAGTATGTTTGGAGGTACTTTGGTTGGAAAGTTGAATGATAATTCTAGAGGGTTTCAAGCCTCCAACCCGAAGAGATGAGTAGAAAAAACGTGGTATGATATTGATGGAGGCCCCGAGATCAAGCATCACATCTTTGAATTCACATTTCCTGATGGTATTGGGAATGGTAAATGTTCCTGGGTCTTTACAATTGATAGGAAGGGAATGTTGAATCATAGATGAAACATTCCTACCTAAGTTTATTTTTCACCTCCTTTGAAATTTATTTTGTTTGTACACATTTCTTTCATAAATTTGTCATACCTTGGAATTTGTTTCACAACATCAAGAAAAGGTATGTTGACTTTCACTTTCTTTAAAGTTTCCAAAACCTCACTCTCCAACTCTTTCTCAGTACTTGACTTTGGTGGTGGTTCACACCTTGGATAAGGCATTGGAGGTTTGAATGTTTCTAGGGTAATCTGAGCATGGTTTAGGGAAATTTAAGGACCATACAACCTATTATAATCATTCCTTGTTCGTTCAAACAAGATTTCATCCCTTAACTTTGCGTTTCTATAAACTTTATATTTTTCATCATTTTCATCAGTTGTGGGATTCTATTTAATAGTTTCCAAAGCAGGGTTGATGTTCTCAGTTTGAGAGTTATTCAATTTTTTACCGCTCTTAAGTTCAATGGAACTCACATTTTCCTTTCCAGTATCTCTCTAGTTTACATGGGGTTTCCATGGAAAACTTCCACTATTTTGATTTTCAAGTAACTAAAATCAGAGGCAAGTTGACCCATTTGAGTCATCGAGGTATTAAAGATGTTTTGTTGTTGTTTTTATGACTCTTCAAGGTTGTTCCATGATTTTTGAGTGGAAGTAGTATGCTGAAATTTTCTTCCAGAATGATCATTGGATTTCTTATTGAAATATCTTGGTTGAGAATTACTTTATTGTCCATGTAAGAAGCCTCTTGGTTGTTTTGGATGACAAAATTTTTCATTTGAGTTGTTGTTACATACCTGATTGAAATTTTGGTTTTTTTTGAAATGGCCTTTGTTGGTTTTATTTAAATGATATTCCCGGAAAAATTACATTATAGTTATCAAGAGGTTCTTGCATTTTTGGGCATTGATCACTGAAATATTCATTCGAAGAAAAAATACCATAGTGGACTTGTAGTTGGAATGTCACTTCAGGTTTGGGTTGGGTTAGTGGGGTGTTAGACAACATCATTGCACTTACCATGGTGATAATATCATACAGTTGGCTTGAAATTGTGTTGTTTTCAGGACTAGGTAATTCTTGTTAATATTTGACATGAAGAAGGCCTCTTATTCCAAATTTCTGGGCATTTTCAGCTATGTTTTCAATTAAAATCCTAGAAGAAGCTGGTGTCTTATCAGTTAAAGCTCCTCCCGTAGCAGCATCAATCATACTTCTATTATCCAGACACAATCCTTCATAAAAATATTGAATGAGAAGTTGGTCGCTGATTTAATTATAGGTGAAACTAAAGAAGAGTCTTTTGAATTGATCCCAGTATTTGTACAATGTATCTCCTTGGGTTTGTCTAATTCCGCAAATTTCCTTCTGAATGGAATCAATTCTTGAGGTAGGGAATAATTTTTCAAGGAAAATTTTCTTCAATTTGTTCCAATATCGAATTAGGGTTGAATGGGAATAGAAGAACCATTCCATATAAAATTCTTCAAAATAAAAGGAAAATAACCTCAATTTCATCTGATTGGCATCGATTCCATGCATATTCATGTTTACGCCAAGGTAACTGAATTATTGAAGGTGCTTGTGTGGGTATTCTCCAGGAAATCCATTGAATTTGGGTAGTTGGTTGATAAAACCAGATTTGATTTCAAACCCAGCAGGTTCATCAGGGTATTCTATAGGATTCTATTGATTTTCTTCATAGAACGAAGCCAGTTCTTTCAAAGTTCTATTTTAATCCATTTGAATTTCAGTTTCGACTAAGTCCATCCTAGGCATGTTGGTGGAAGATTCACAACTTTCAACTGGGGGATTAGTAGCTCTAACCCTAGTGTGAAAATTTCTATTAACTTCTGGATCCAAAGGCAACAAATTCAGGTCAGAAGTTCAGGTCATTAAATAAAAAATATATAAAAAAGTAAAAGCAACTCTAGCAACATACATGGTAACAACTCCAATTGATGTGAGTATTTTTGTGTCATAAAAACCTCAATCAATATTTCCCCCTTTTTAATATAGCATAGTAGTGACCACGGGGTCGTCTCTCGAGGATGTTGCAATTAGGGTTGCAAAATTGTCACTTTTGTATGTTTTATCATGAAGTGAATTTTGGGGATTTGAAAATATAATTAAAAAAAATGAGCAAGAAATTTTAATATTGATAGAAATTTAATGTGGGTTTGAATTCAGAATAAAAAAAGATGTTGCGGACTAGCTTCACCCTTTCAGACACTCCCCTCTTCTTTGTATATACATATTTCTCAATTGAATTTCTAAATGAACCCCAAGTATCCCCAAGTGAACACCCAAAATTATATAGATGTAATATTAAGATCTTACTATGATTTTTGTCCTGCATAATGAAGTGATTCAATTACTTGAAGATCTCCAAGAAATAAAACACAATCAAAAACACTATGTTCAATGAAAAGATCTTACCAAAAAAGTTTAAATAGTGAAGAAAATTATTCTACTTCATAGTTTGAAAAACCATCCAAACATATTAATTGAACATATATTTTAATATATAAAGAAATAATATTTATTCAAGAAATATGAGTTCAAGAAAAATTCAAATAGAAGTTACACATTAAGATCGAAACTCGAAAGAGAGTTTCTAGTGGGTGTCGCCGTTTGCAACCACGTGGGGATTAGCCGCTCATCGCTTGGGATGCCTCCATCATCTCTGTTATTTAATTAAAGGGTGGAATCCTACTCACGATCTTTATCTCCATCTTAGTGAAAGAGGGCTTCAGATCCTCCTCCGTTGTTTGGCGGACTCCCAAGGGTGTGGTGCTGCTCCTCTCTGCCCAGACTGGTTTGGAAGGGCTGTTGAGGGCTCAATTTATTGCCAAAATACAGCATAACACATGTAGCATCACATTAATTTTTCAGCATCCCAACATCATTACAATGTGTACAGGGGGTACACATCATGTAATTCAGATCCTTTTTCTCCTCCGCATCCTATTGAATTCACGGACACAACTTTGATGATTTGACCAAGTACACAACGTGTACTAGAAGTTCACATCATGTAAACCCATTTATTGGCTGAATATGCCTCTGAAATATTGTATAAACTTTTTGAAATTAAATTCTATATTTACCCTAAAAATTTAAGGTCATTTAGAAATGTGTTTATAAAGATATGATTTAATTACTGAACACCACTTTTTATGGCTGTTTGTTTCCTAATTTTTCTCCATGTTTGAATCTTTCAATGAATTCTTTAATGAACAAATTTTTAATTAAAATTCAACATGAAAGAGATTATATGAGTTGGATTCAAAATAAAAGTATAATAAATGAATTTGGACATGTTTATACATATTTATGGCTCTATTAGTGATGTGGTGTCCACAATGTTCTCCAGAAAAACATTCCACAAAGAATGATTTATTTTAGGCCTTAGATGTTCAATTAATGATCTAGTCCAGTTTAAATATATTTAGAAAACAAATTAAGGGTTCCAAAAAAAATTTTATCACTGGATTTAGATCAAAATTGAAGAATATATGATTTAAATACCAAAGACATAAAAATATGTTAAAAATCCAGAATTAGGACATTTTTTCATTTAAGTTCAAAATAATACAAAAACCTAAAAACATGACAAGTGCCCATTAAATAAAACTATGGTGGTTTTAAAAACATTTAATTATAGAATAAAATATGTGAAAATAAGCTTCATCATCTGTATATATATATATATATATCACATTTCTCCCCATAAAGGTAGTGCCTCTACAACTTTAAAGTAAAAAGAACCACAACTAGATCTAGGTCATGCACAAGAAAATTTTACTCATGAGGCTTTAATTTTTGAGATACATAAGCAATCACCTTGTAATTTTGTATGAGGACACACCCAATCCCTTTCATAGATTAATCAATAAATATAAATAATCCTTATTTGATAGAGGGTAGAGTTAACACGGGTGAAATAAAAAATATATTATTTATCTCTTGGAAACTTTCTTCACACTTCTTTATCCAGATGAACTTATCCCCTTTTTGAGTTAACTTGGTTAGTGGATTATAAATTCATTAAAAGTTTTTTAAAAACCTCCTATAATATCCTACTAACCAAGGAATCTATGATTCTCATTTTCTGTTGTAGGATAAGGCCACTCCTCCAAAACCTTTTTCTTGTTAGGATCAACTGAGATTCCTTCATTGGTTAGAATGCTCCCTAATAAAGCAAATTTTTGTAACAAAAATTCACATTTTATGAATTTTCCAAATAGCCTCTTCTTCCTAAAATTTCACAATACAACCCTTATATGTTCCTCATGCTCCTCATGACTTTTGGAATGTATCATAATATCATCAAAAAAAACTACCACAAATTTATCAAGGTAGTCTTTAAATACTATATTCGTAAATTATATAAATATATTAGGTGCATTAATCAAGGATAAGGGCATAAAAAACTCATAATTCCCATATATTGATTGGGAGGAAGTATTTAGAATATATTATTTCTTCAACCTCAATTTATGATAACCAAATTGAAGATCAATCATAGAGAAGAATTGATCCCCATGAAGTTGGTCAAATAAATCATCAATCCTTGTAATAAGGTACTTGTTCTTCACTATGATCCTATTAAGTTATCTAAAATAAATGCATAGACACATTTATCCAACATTCTTCTTCACAAAGAGAACAAGTTCTCCCCAAGGTGTCACACTTGGTTGGATAAACCCTTTCTCAAAAAGATCTTGGAGTTGTTTCTTTAATTCATCAAACTCCACATTTTCTATTCTATATAGGGTCATTGATATTGGTTTGTATCTAGGAATGAGTTCAATGGATAACTCTACATATCTTCCTAGGGGAGGTCTAGGTAACTCCTTAGGAAATACATCAATGTATTCCTAAATAATGGGGGAATTTTCTATTCGTATACTTTAATTTCCTTCATAATCTTCCCCAATAATTTCCATAAATAAGGCTATGTGAGGTGCTTCTAGACAAAGATCAGGTCGAGATATCTCTCCTTTGAAAACAATAATAAGTTTTCCATTCAATACTATCGTGATTTCCTTGCTTCTGTAGTTGATCTTAGCATTATACTTTGAGAGCCAGTCCATCCCTACTATAGCGTCGAATTAAATCATGTTAATGACTACTATATTTGTGATGATATTGTGCTCGCCAAAGTAAATATTATAGTTTATATAAACTATTTATTCTTGGATTATCCCTCTAAGATTATTCAATGATAACTCTACTTCTAGTATTTTAGGGATTGATTATATATTCTTTGCAAACTTGGAGGAAATAACGGAACACATAGAACTTGAATCAAACAAATTATATTCTAGATTTAAGAGAACAATGAGAGTACCTACCACCATATAATTTGGAACCACTACTTAATTTTTTTATAGAAAATTTCTGACCTTTCTCCCTTGGCCCATGTAGGTTGATGGTGATTCCCCTACACTGACTTCTGATTTGAATAGTGATTGGAAAAGTTCCCAAGATATCCATAATTAAATAATTATACTTTATGCTAGGCCTTCACCATATTCCCTTTTTAATTTGTGTTGAGAAGCTGTGGATTCACCTCACTATGATGGTTTCGTACTATATGGCCATCTCTTCCACACTTGAAACATTTTCCACTCCCGAGTAAGTAGTTAACCAAATGATTCTTCCCAAATTTTTTTCATGTGGGTAGTTACACTTGAGTTTATACACTTCCATGATCAAAGTTACACCCTAATCTTGGCCCCATTGATCTATTCTTTTCATTTGATCTATAGGACCACTGAATCTCTCCAAATTGAAGTTCAACCTTCATAGAACTCCTCACCATCTCCTTTTACCTACCATAGTCACGATTGGATAGATTCTTCCATATATTGTGTATCATTCCACTAAAGAATATATCAAACTTTCCATCAGGATCCATGAAAAATCTATAGGTTTAACAATAAAGTGTTTTAAAGTTAATCTTATAGCTTCCCAGTGATTTATTTTCCTTCTGCTTCAGATCTTGGAATTGATTCTCCATTTTCATTATCATCATACAAGGGCAATATTTTTTGAAAAAGCCTCCCCTAAATTCTTCCCACTCCATATAATAAACATCCCTTATTGGTTTTGTGTTTTTAATCAGTATCCACCACTAATCAGATTTTCCCTCTAAGTGGTACACATACAGGGTGACTTTACCTTATTTTGAATAATATAGTACAGAAAAGATCTTTTCAATAGAGATTATCCATTTTTCAATAATAAATGGGTTGGTATAGCCACTAAAAGAAGGTGGTTGTTGATATATAAAGGACTCAATGGAAATTTGTTCCCTTCAAGGTGAATATGGTCTCATGGATTGATTCAAGTTATTGTTCATAAATTGAGTTAGTTGATTCATTATTCTCATGAATTTTTCCATTTTTTCTTCCATCAGAGGGACATCAATCCATGGTTTGTTGCTCTCACCATTAATGAGGTTCCCCCTATTTCCCTCTACTTTCTAAAAGAATAAAAACTTAGCAAGAAACATGTTTCTTTTAATAATATTATAATTATAAAGTAAATTTATGTATTAAAAAACCATTATTAAATATGTTATTATTTAATTACATTATATACAATTCATTAATAATGGTTTATAAAAAGATTATGATTAACAAAACATAACCCCAGGACTTTCAAAATTGGAGTTCAAAAAGGCCCATTGTCAAGCACCAGTTTCCATTGGAGTCTAGCTAAAATTAGTATTTTTGGAATTTTCACCTAGATACATCTTTTCCAAAGACACATCCACTTGTTCATATCTAGACAAAGATTTAATTGCTCTAAACCACTTACTTAATACTTTACCAAAATACTGGGATGTTTTCTAATATTTTAACTTTTCCATAATATTCTTCCTAAAATTTTCAAATCTTAATTTCCAAAAATAAATAAATCATCCTTTGATACCAACTATGGTATCCCTCCTTTTTATTACATAAATTTTCATTATATTATACAAACAAAGGATATTTTAATGTTTAGTTTCTTGGGAAAAAGGTACCAAATACATGAAAAATTAAATTTTTTTTAATCAACTCAAAATTATTCTTAATTGGTTAATAATAAGTAAATTTGATGCATCTCATAACCTAGGGACATACATCAAAGGAAAGAGTGAGCATAAGGCCCAATAAGGTAAAGCAAGTGAAATAATTTACATGTGATATTGAAGAATATCAATAAGAACACGAGGAATATCATTATAGAATGAGAAAGGAAACATGGGGCATATAATAAAGATAAAATGATTCATAAAATGGATATGTGGCTATAACATTTAAATGAGACATTATTAATCATGTCACTAAGGTTTTTCACAGACGTGTCATAAAAATTACCAAGGTTATTCACCAAGGTATCTTCAAACATGTCATCTCTAGAGATTAAATTTTTTATCCAATGAATTGGAGTACTATCAGGGAGTTCCATTAATATGTATTAATTAAAATTATATAAATATATCATAATAAAACATTTCATAAATATACAAAGTAAAATAAAAGTAATGGGTTTCATATAAAAATCCTGGCGTTTTAAAAAGTGCTTAAAGATAAGATCATTATGTCATTTTTAACCCACTAAAAGGGAATACAGGTTTCATGTATGTTAATACCTGAATAAAATAAATTATTTTTACTTATATTTTAATAAAAATGAATAATAAAGAGGTTTAGGTTTTCAAAAAAATAAAATAAAAGATAATTTCTTGAGGAGAAAAGAGAAATTTTGGGAAGTAAATCCGGAAGCATAACATGTATATAACGTGGTTTTAGAAAATGGTAAAATGAGAGTGAACAAGGGTCTAAAATTCATAAAATAATCTTACTATAATAAATTTATAAAATAAAGTTTAGAAAATAAATTAGTTTTGAAATTGGAATACATACCATTTAAAGAGGGAACTTGAATGGAAAAGAGAAGTGTAGATTTCCCTTACCTTGAAGAGTTACTCCTAAAACATGATGATTGAGACCATGTGGGATTTATGACACCTTGGGGGGACTCATTGGGAGGTAAAAATACCAAATATTCCTGGAATATGGTTTTTAGTGAAATTAAATGGAGAAATGGGTGTGTATTTATAGAAAAAGTGGAAGATTTTTTTATTAATTTTCAAATATAGGCCTTAGAAACCTAGGTTGTGGAAAATGAAAAAACATGAGATTTACCATGTTATTTTTCCATGGTTTTGGATACTTGGGTCATATTTTTTGTTATTTTAATCCAAAATATTTGGTCATATTTTTATTTTATTTCTTTTGGTATGGAAAAGTAAAGTTTCCACAAAAATATTTTTTTTAATGTTAAAGTTTCTATTTTAGAATTTGGAAAGTAAATTATAGGTTTGGAAATTGATTAAAATTTATTAAAAAAATTGATATTAATAAAATGAAATATTTTAGATCTTTTATTATGGTTAAATAGTTATTAAATCATTATGAAATAATTATAACGTCATTAAATATACTAAAAAACTCAAACTGTATTTTTACTATTCATGAAAAAATAAAATATTTTAGAAAATTATCATAAATTCACCCTTACCTAATTTACTTGATTATTTAAAAAATTATATTTATCTTGTTAATATAATTCTATGAATATGATAATCCTAACTTTAGAATATATAAATCCTTATTTATTAGAAATAATAGCAGATTGAAAGTGCATAGTAAAATTTCTGACACTTGAAAAATAAAATAAAATAATTTTATCATTTATATTTAGATAAGAGTTTTTTATCATAATATTTAATTAAAATAATTATTGTTCATAAAATATTAGTTTATTATAAATATTTATATTTTTCTAGAAAGTACAATTTCGTTCTGAAAAATCAACTTATCAAATTCCATCTCAATTTTATTATGAAAAAAATTCTTGAAATGGAATTGATGGAATAAAATTTTTATTTATGAAATGGAATTAATATTTAAGTAACTAGGGACTTGAAACATAAATTCTTATAACAACTGCATATGACATACGAGTAAGGTGTGCGATGGTGATAGATTCATGGGGCGACTCAGCTAACATCGCCCGAGTAGCAATTTCCACTAACTTGAACTTATCGCATAAGTGATTTAGTTCAAACTTCACTTATTGAAGCTTGTCTTTGAATTTATCAAG
This sequence comes from Viscum album, assembly GCA_963277665.1. Classification (NCBI taxonomy): domain Eukaryota; kingdom Viridiplantae; phylum Streptophyta; class Magnoliopsida; order Santalales; family Viscaceae; genus Viscum; species Viscum album. The sequence goes on from OY728147.1 coordinate 223,590,739, forward strand.
GGAGAACCCTAGTGATTCTACCTCACTCCTATGTTTTGAAAAAAAGTATTTATACGACATGACTCTACTTGTTGAGGCCATTTCTTCTTCTTTCTGCATTAATTACCCTCTATTATTTATACTTATAAGCACTAATTATATTGTTAAAATTGTTATCAAGAGTATAGTTCCCAATGGTCATATTGAACAATAGTCCTAATTGACCAATACTCATATAATGGTCCAATATAGATGATCAAATTTCCATTAATATTTACTTAATTATTAAAAAGATATGTTTTTTTGTGTATGAATAGAACACACATTTTCTTAGGAAACAAATATAATTTAAAATGTTCTGATCGTTACATGAAAGGATCATGCAAGATTATATATGATGAGGATAATATAAGATCCAATATTTTTGGATTTGAAAATAATGTATTTGGAAGTATTGAAGGTAGGGGAGAAATATTATCTTGCTCAAATAAATGTTCAACCATCTATCTAGGTAAGGATTAAAGAGGTGTAAAAGGAAGATATAGAGATTTTAAAAAGGTGAAAAATGTCCTTGAGTTTAATATTAATTGTGAAGAAATGATAAGGTCCATGAACCATGTATGCATCCTATCCATACTATATTTGAAATAGGATATTTTAGATGAATCTCATAGTTCATCATTCTCTATTCATCATGGATGTACAAAGATGTATAGAGATATGAAAGAGTATTTCTGGTGGGACAACAAGAAAAGGGATATTATAGAATATGTATCTTGATGCTTGATTTTTTTAGAAATTTAAGGCTGAGAGACAAAGGTCTAAGGGGATGTTACAACCATTATCCATACTAGAATTAAAATAGGAAAAAATCACCATGGAATTTGTCTTTTGACTCCCCAAAACATCTAAATGCCATAATTCAATTTGGGTAATAGTTGATCACCATACAAAGTCAACACACTTCATTACCATTAGAGAAAATTTATCTCTTGATCAGCTTACCAGAATATTTACTAAGGAAGTGGTAAGGTTTTATGGAGTACCATATTCTATTGTATCTGATTTGTATATAAGGATTACCTCAAAGTTTTGGTGAAGTATTCAGTAGGATCTGGAAATAGAGTTATGTTTCAACATTTCTTATCATCCTCAGATGGTTGTTTAGTATAAGAGAACCATTAAAACCCTAGAGGATCTGTTGAGATATTTTTATATGTAATTAAAATGTGGTTGGGATCAACAACTTCCTCTAATAGTTTTTTCTTACAATAATAAATTTTAATTGAGTATTCATATGACCCCTTATGAGGCCCTCTATGGCAGGAAGTGAAAAACTCCAATGTGTTGGGATGAATTTGGAGAAAGAAATCTATTAGGATATGAGCTAGCTAAGAAAATGGTATAGAAATTTAGAGCCATTCAAAAAAACATAGGAGAAGATTAGAGCCAACATAAAAGTTATGATGAAAATAATTTATGAGATATGAAGTTCGAAGTTATTGAAAAGTTGTTTATATAAATTTCTCCATGGAATAATTTTATGAGATTTGGAAATAAAGGAAACCTGAGATCTAGGTATATTGTCCCATTTGAGATTCTTGATCAACCAGGGATGATCGATTATCACTTAGAACTTCCACCAAATATCTCTCAATTTCATGATGTGTTTCATGTAATGAATCATATTTTTTATTTATTTTTTTTGGATATTATATGGATTATTTTAAAGACTAGGTGCTAATACATTGTGCGATTTTGAGGCGTGGTGTGCATGGAATAAATTTTTGAAATATATTAAATATATTAAATAGAAAGCTCACATAGTTTTACTAAAAAAGTGGAATAAATCCCAAATAGGGACTTGAATCATAAATCCAAGGGCACCGTTGAGTTTAGAACACAATTTTTACCCTAGGAGAGGCATAATATTTATCAGCACAGACCATTTGTAAAAAATTCATTGTCGACATAAATAAATAAAATAAAATAATATTTTTTTTGGTTTTGTTTATGTCAATACAACGACTAGATCCATCATTAAATATGTGGCTATGGATTTTGTCTCCTGGTTTAATGAAAAACCATAGAGAACTAGAAAACATTTGAGGAGAGAATTATTGGTGAATGACGATGTATCGAGATCATATTGTGGATCACTACGTCAATTGAGTTTGTGGATCTCATCAAAGATGAAAATGAAACCGTTCTTCATTTAGGATTGATCCAAACCCTAGGTAGGATGTTTTTTTATTTCAATCCAATTTCTTAATCTTGGATGAACAAAGATAAATTATAAAAATATAATTGATACATGAATTGTTGATAATATTAAATTGGTGGAATTTTTTTGTTTATTTTTATTTATTCCTCTTAATTCATCTTCTTCTATGACAACAATCAAGGTCAAATGATAAACAACCGAGGTTCTTTCATCACATTTTGTGGCATATGAATTTCTCTTATATTTCTTCATTTGATAATAGTTGGTATTTATTTTGGCCAATAGTTTGACCAATACCTGATTTTCTATTGTTGTGAGACCATTCTTCAGTGTAGCAGATTGAAACTGTGGGTACGACACATGATGGAAGTTTCAGTTCAAGAATAGATAATGATGATGGATGAATCAAGGGAGAATGAGACCAAATTGGATATTATTCTTTCTTCATGAGTGACACATGATGCGACTATGGATGGTGTGAGTGGATAAATCCCAAGTATATTTGGATCCTAGAATACTGAGATATGGTGACTAGAGGCTTGGAGGACCTATAATCCATAGAATCTGGTGAGGATGATGAATCTAGTGAAGTAGTGGATGGCACAGTGGAGGAATCAGCGGATCTAGAAAATCCCATGTTACATGGAGTTCAATGTTACTTTACACACTTTGTGGGACCCCAGGCTACGATGCTAGGGTTTTAGCTGTAGTTAAGTGTCATATGTCATATGACTCAGTTACATTCCATGTGAGCCTTCCGTGATATCTTGACATGTAATTTGGAAATTTCATGGACATGGGAAAAAGTACACAGCTAGAGGCACGCTGTGTACTCAGACATAGAAACAGCCAGGCATACATAGGCATAGAAACCTATACATGAATTGGTACATAAGTAGGACAAAGTACACAAACATGGAGAACGACACAAAGGTAGGTTCCAAGTGATCTCTACACACTGTGTACTCCTTATACATGATATCTATCTTGGGATTTACATACCATGTGATGCTTTACCACATGGGAAGACTTGGGGTTAGCTAAAAATTCCATGTACCTCTAGTACACACCATGTACCCCCTTCAAGATTGTTTGTATCTTTTAAAATCCTTAGTTTGTACCAGTATAGGTTGATTGTGTTACCTTGGTATATTCCCTTAAGGGTATAGTGCGACATTACATCCATATAATAGGATTGTGATCCCCTCTAGAGGCTGAGTCTCAAATAGAGTTGCGGTGTCCATCCATGAGACTGGAGTGTAATCCTCTATCATCTTGGTTCCCTAGGTGGGGTGTATAGAATTGGTGTGACCTCACTGAGTAAGGAATTGATCCTCCAACTAGAAATATATTTTTTTAGGGTTTATGGTATCATTGGAATATGATACCCTACGTACCGAGTTGATCCAGATTGGGTTTGTTGTGTCCCCCAGTGGATTTAGACATTACCCCTATCTGAGTATCAGGGTCTTCTTAGACCTGTGAGTTTTCTTAGGTAGGGCCCAATGATCTGGACCTCTTCTTCGAGTGTATCTGATGATTGCATGGATCATGGAGTAGATTATATTGAAATGACCATTGATTAAAGCACAATACTATGAATGGTAGGTGGTTATGACCACCTAGTGGCACATTGTATTTCTTGAGTATATCTGGGTGTTTTTATTATACATTGATTGTTATATCTTATATTGATCAGACTATACTTTGTGAAAAGTGTTTAGTGTTTTCGAGGTGTCTTACTATATGTTATTATACTCACCCCTACATGGAATTTTCCCAAATATTCCACGTCTTATGTAAATGATGACCCATTTTATAGTGTCCTAGGAGGATAAGGAGTGGGTGGTGTTTAGCTTGAGATTTTCATACCGATATGGTTATCATGAGCTTTTATTTGACTTTATTCCTCACCCTTGGATAAGGTTGGACTCTTTAAAGTTTTTGGTTGGTCTTGTATTTGGACCCGTTTTCAATTTCATTACTTTACTTTTGTACTCTGTTATGGGATATTATATGAATGAATTGATATTATTTAGTTATTTTACATTTTAGAATTGAGTGGGCTTGGAGATGTGTGTGTGTGTGTTCAAGTGCTTCAGGAAAATGAATCCCATTTGAGGGATATGCCTACTTGGAACTGGTCTCTATCCCCTAGCCTATTGGAGGTGGGATTAGGGTAGTCATGGGTTAGACCTTGGTGGGTTGGGTCATGACAGAGGGGTATCAGAGCAGTCAGTTCTACCTTATGACCAGAGTTGGTGAGATTGGTTTGGGGAAACAATGTTTGATGTTTCAAGTTTGGATTTATGGTTAGGGACTCTAGTGTTGGCATGGTGGACAATATATCCATACAACATGACACTAATCACATGCATTTTGACTTGGTACTTGTAAACATTGGTTATGGGTAAATTTTTTGGTACATGCATCATATAGGAATGGTTTATGTTTTCCATGTTCTTGACTTAGCTCCCCAGATACTCTTTTGACCGTGGTACATTTTGTATTTTTTTTCAGGATGTCTCCACAAAAAAATACATTCGATATTCCACTACATGATCATGAGGATGATATTCCCAATGGAAAGGAATCGATACATGGGCTTGTACCAGAAATAGAACCTCCACGTGGTTTACTGACTATACCACCCCCCGTTGAGCAATAACTAGCGCAGGTAGTACCAGCTGAGGATGCATGCAGGCTGAGTGTGTTTCATGAGTTTCATAAGTAGCTACCTTCTAGGTTTTGAGGTGAGACTGACCCCCAGGCAGCTGAGGACAAGATAGAGGCAGTTACTTTTATTTTACACCTTGTAACGATGCCTACAAATCAGATGACAATCCTTATAGTGAGTCTTATTTAGGGCTCTGATGGACGATGGTGGAGCCTGGTGGCTCAGTAACATGATGAGACAAATATCTCATGTTCATATTTTGAGATTATCTTTAGTGAAGAGTTATATCTATCCAAATTTTTATCAGTATGCATACAATATGATATACCACCTTTTTATGACATAATTTTTCATTTACATGGTATAAACAAAGGACCTTTTAAAGTTTAGTTTCTTGGAAATAAAGTAAATAATACATGAAAAATTAAAAATTTATTCTAATCCCCTTGTAAGGATTCATAATAGGTTAATCCCAAGTACATTTATTTCATATCATAATTAAGGTACATACATCAAAGGAAAGGGTGATCATAAGGCCTAGTAAGGGATGTCAAGGGAAACAATGTACATTTAATCTTGAGAAATATCAATAAGAACTTGAGGAATATCATAAAGGCATGAGAAAGAGGCATATAATAATAATAAAAACATGAATATTAACTTGTAAATGTGGATACAACATTTAATTTAGACATTCATAAGCATATCACCAAGGTTTTTCACTGTGGTGTCATAAATATTACCAAGGTTATTCACAAAGGTATCGTAAAACATGTCATATCTAGAGATTAAAATCTTCAACCAATGCATTGGAGAATTATTAGGGTGGACCCTTAATAAGTATTAATTTTAATGTGATCCACATAGAACATAATAAACCATTTCATAAATAACCCATGGAGAATAAAATAAAATGGGTTTCATATCAAAATCACGATATTTCAAAAGTTCTTTAAAAACAAGATCTTTATGTCAATTTATTACCTATAGAAAGGGGATGAAGGTTTTTTGTATATTAATAAGAAAATATAATAAATCATTTTTAAATATTGTAGAATAAACTTATAAAAGAAAGAGGTTTTGGTATTCACATAATGAAAATAAAATGGAATTTATTGAGGAGAAGAGAGAAATTTTGAGAAGTAAAATCGACAATGTAACAGGTATAAAACATAGTTTTAGAAAATGGTAAAAAGAGAGGGGAAAATGATCTACCATTAATAAAATAATATTTATAAAATAAATTGATAAAATAAATTAAAAATAATAACATAGTTTTGAATTTTGAAATACATACCATATAAAAAGAGAACTTCAAAGGAAAAAGAGAAGTTGAGATTTCCCTTACCTTGAAGAGTGACTCCTAAAACTTGAGGTTTGGGACCTTGGGGACTTGAGGACACCTTTGGAGGACTAATTGGGAGGTAAAAATACCAGAGATTCATGGGGGATTAATTTTTAGTTAAAGTAAATAGAGAAATGGGTGGCTATTTATAGCAAAAGAATAGGAATTGTTTATTAATTTCTTGGACACCTAGTTAGTGGTAAATGAAAAACCATGGGATTTTCCATGGTATTTTATCATGGTATTGGACACTTGGGTCACCTATTATGTTATTTTAATCCATAAGAGTCAAACATAATTTTATATTACTTCTTACATCATTATGAAATAATTATGAAGTCATTAAACATACCGAAAAACCCAAACTGTATTTTTACTATTAATGAAAAACTAAAGTATCTCATAAAATTCTCATAAATTCACCCTTACATAATTTAAATGTGATGATTTAAAAAAAGATATTTATTTTATAATAATAATAATCTAAATATGATAATTTTAACTTTTAAATATAAAAACATTATTTATTAAAAATAATAGCAGATAGAAAATGCAGAGTGAAATTTATGACACTTGAAAAAAATAAAATTATTTTATCATTTATATTTAAATAAAAGTGTTTTAATCATAATATTTCATTAAAATAAAAATTAATCATAATATCATAGTTTATTATAAAAATTATATATTTTATAAAAAGTATAATTTCTGTTTGAAAAATAAATTTATTACATTCGTCATATTTTTAAGAAAAACTAATATCAAAACAGAAATGATAGAATAGAAATTTTATTTATAAAAAGGGATAAAAATTTAAGTAACTTGGGACTCGAAACATAAACCCTTATAACACCTATATATGACGCAAGTGTGAGGTGTGCGATGGTGATAAACTCATGGAGGGACTTGGATAACATCGCCCAAGTGTTAATTTCCACTAACTTGAAATTATACCATAAGAAACTTCATTCAAGACTCACTTGTTGAAGCTCAGCTTGGGATTGATCAAGAGCGAAGCCCAGTGATGCTACCTCCCCTCACCCAAGTTTTGAAAAATGGGCTTTTTATGACATGAATCTACTAGTTGATGCCATCGACCCTTCTTTCTGCATTAATTATCCTTTGTCATTTCTACTTATAAATACTAATTATAAAGTTAAAATTATTATCAAGAGTATAGTTTCCAATGGTTATAATTGACCAAAAGTCATATAATAGTCGAAACTTGATGGTCACATTTCAATTCATACTCACTTTATTTTTAATAAGATATAGTTTTTTGAGTAAAAAAATAATATAAAACACATTTTCTTATGAAACATATATCGTTCAAAAATTCTGGGTCGTTACATTCTCCCCCCATTGAGAAATTTCATCCTCAAAATTTTAACTCTTTTTATCAGTTGATAAAAGATGTGGGTACTTATATCTAATTGTTTCCTTTGGTTTCAACACTACTTATTCATATTTTTGGTTCCCCCACAACACTTTGATGAGGTGGGTAGTCTTTTTGCATAGAACCTTAGCCCTACAGTCCAAGATATCCCCAGATGTTCTTCATAAGAGAGGTCATGTTCTAGTTATACCACTTTCAGATTTAGTATGTATGAAGTGTCAGGTATGTACTTCCTCAAGATGGATATATGGAATATATCATGAACTTGAGCTATATTTTGAGGAATTAAAAGTTGATAGGCCACTGCTCCTATACAATCAAGGATTTCATAGGGGCCAATGTACCTGGGGATAATATTCCTTTTCTTAACAAACCACATGAATCTATTAAAAATTAAAATTCGAAGGAAGAATTTATCACCAATATCAAACTCCAAGTCTCTTTGATGGTTTTCATCATAGCTCTTCTGTTGAATCTGAGAAACCTTTTTTGTGTTATTGGATGACATGAACCTTTTCTATCATCTCTTATACAAGATCAGGTTAAAGAATCTTTCTCTCACTAGATTCATCCTAAGGAGTAGGAGTTATACATCACTTCCCATATAGAGCTTCATAGGGCATCATTTGAATACTCGAATGAAATGTGTTGTTGTATGAGAACTGAACTATTGGGATATGTTGATCCCATAAACCTTTAAATTCCATTGAGTAGTTTTTCATCATTTCCTAGAGTTTCTGAATAGTCCTTTCAAATTGGCCATCAATTTGTGTGTGATAGGACATATTTAAATTCAATTTGGTACATGGAGCATGTTGAAGACTTATCCAAAATTTTAATTTGAACCTTGGATCATGACTATAAATGATAGAAAGTGGCACTCCATGTAAACTCACCACTTTCTTTATATAAATCATGGTAAATTGTTTAAGGGAGAAGTATTCTTGAATAGATATAAAATGGAAAGTCTTGGTGAGACGGTCCACTATAAACCATATTTCATTATTTCCTTTGGATGTTTTTAGGAGACCAGTGACTAATTCCATAGTGATATTGTCCCAATTCTATGCAAGTATGTGTAGTGACTGTAATACCCCTTTAGGAATCCATCTCTCTGCCTTCACTTGTTGACATACCAAGCACCTTATAATGTAGTAAAAAATCTCCCTTTTCATTTTATCCTACCAATAATGATCATGAAGGTCCCTATACATTTTCATGCTTCCAAGATGTATAGATAAAGTAGAGATATGATCTTCATACACAAGATCCTTTTTTTTTCTGGAATAGATGGAATACATAACCTTGTATGAAATTTTAGTACACCTTCTTGATCAATATTGAACTTAGGAAACTTCCCATTCTTTACAGCCTATAACTTCCCCGATAAAAAAGGATATTTTCCTTGAGATTTATTGATCTTATCTAGTAATGATGGTTGATAAATCATTTGGGATAGGGTTGATGATGTCACTTACCTTATGATTCCCATATATAGTTTTACTAGGTCTTTGATCAAAGGATCTCCTTGAATCTCCATCATTTCCAGCACAATAGGATCTTTCCTACTTAATGCATCAGTGATCTTATTTTCTCTTCTAGGATGATAATGAATTTAACAATACTAGCCTTTAAGAAGTTCCAATCATATCCTCTATCTCATGTTAAACTACTTTGTGTGAAAATATACTTCATACTTTTGTAGTTTATGTATATATCACATTTCTCCCCATAAATATAGTGCCTCTATATCTTTATAGAAAAAAACACAGTTAGATCCAGGTCATGTGTAGGATAATTCTTCTCATGAGGGTTCAAATTTTGAGACGCATAAGCAATCACCTTGTTATTTTTCATGAGAAAACACCCAATCCATTTTAGATATGCATTTCTAAAAATAATGAATCTTTCTTTGATAGAGGGTGGAGTTAACACGGGTGCAGTAACCAATCTCTTCTTCGGATCTTGGAAACTTTCTTCACACTCCTTTGTCGAGATGAACTTGGACCCCTTTTGAGTTAACTTAGTTAGTGGATTAGAAATTCATGAAAAGTTTTTCACAAACCGCCTATAATATCCTGTTAAACTTGCAACGACCCGAACTTTTGAATAATATTTTGTTTCATGAAAATATAAGTTTTACTATATCATAATCAATAAAATATATTATTGAAATGTAACATCCAGTTTTGACTATTATATGACTATTGGTTAATATGAATCTTGGAAACAATAATAAAATTTAATGTTATAATTATTGTTTATAAATAGAAATGATAATGGATAATTAATACAGAAAGAAGAGTCAATGACCTCTACTAGTAGAATCGTGCCATACGAAGCCCATTTTTTGGAGCTTGGGAAGGAGGTAGCATCACTAGGCTTTTCTCTGGACCAAGCCCAATCCGAGCTTCAATATGTTAAGCTTAAAAGAAATTTCCTATGGGGGAAGTTCAAGTTGATATAAATCACCATTCAGGAAATGTTTTCCAAGCTGCCCCAAGATTCTATCACCATTTCACACCTTATTCTTAAGTCCTATATAGGTGTTATAAGGGGTTATGTAACAAGGTCTTAGTTACTTTGTGTAATACCTTTGTATAAATAAAATTATTATTTCATCATTTCCATTTTAAGAATAGTTTTTCTTAATAATATATATGTTTAATTGATACAAATTTGATAAATTGATTTTATAGGTAAAAATTATAGTTTTTTTTATATTTCTTATACTTAGATAATTATTATGGTAAAATGAAAATCATTTTTTAATTTTAAATGATAAAATTAATCTAAGATGAATTTTTAATATTTTTCTAATAAGTTTCATATTATTGATGAATATTGAAAAAAAGAACATTTTAAAATAATTTTTATAATTTAAATAATTGATACTATGAAATAATTTTTGAAAAATGGATATTTACAGTTGTGATCAGTAAGAAATTTAGAGTCCGATGAGATTAACTTAATTTTTGGTGAATAGTAACTTATGAATAGTAATATTACCCTTATGAATAGTAATATGACCAATGGAATAGTAAACTCACCTAAGTATAAATATAATTTAGGAATCTTGAATGGTAATGTGATATAATAGTATAAGTAAATAACTATTTTAGAAATTATTAGTTAACAATTTGTATTTTTTTTTCGAGTAAATAGTGATTTTACTTAAAAATTAAATTTCTCATATTTAGAAAATTATTTTCATAAAATGGAGTTCATTTTTTAATTTAGAACATTGATATTATGTTAGGATGAATTTATGAGATTTTTATAAAATGTTTGATTTTTTGGTGAATAGTAAAAATACTATTTTTGAGTTTTCGGTGTGTTTTATGACATAATAATGAAAAAATATGTAATTTAGAATACTGGTTTACTCCTATGGATTAAAATATTATATGTGGTGTCCCAAGTGGCCAAAACCATGGGTAAATACCATGGGAAAGCCCATGGTTTTACAAATACCACCGATGAGGTGTCCTCAAAAATTAATAAAAAAACTCCCTCTCTTTTACTATAAATATCAAGACATTACTTAGTTTTATTTCATTAAAAAATCACCTCCCTAGAATCTATGATAGTATTACCTTCCAAGGAGTCCTCCTAAGGTGTCCTCAATCCCTTAAGGTCCCGATCCAAGATTCTTAGAAGTTACTCTTCAAGGCAAGGGAAATCTCAACTTCACTTTTCCTTTCATGTTTTCTTTATGTTATGTGTATTTCAAATTTCCATATCATGTTATTATATCCATTTTTTCTATCCCTATACTTTATTATGAGTCTTTTATTAATGGTATACCATTTTAACCTCTCTTTTTAATGTTTTCTAAATCAGGGTTTCATGCCCGTTATGCTTCCATATTTTCGTCTCGAAATTTCTCTCTTTTTATCAAGAAATGTTTTTATTTTATTTTGTGAATACTCAAAACTCTATCTTCTACAGGGTTATTTACATGGGTGTACAAATGATATATTTTAATTTTGGGATTAACATACATGAAACCCACCTTTATTTTCCATAGTATTAAAATGACAAAAGGAACTTGTCTTTAAGCACTTTTTAAAACGACGTGATTTTTGATATGAAACCCATTTCTTTTATTCTATAAAAGTTATTTATGAAAATTTTGATTATTATCTATGTAGATCACATGAAAATAAATAAATATTAAGGTTTTTCTTTTATATCTCTCCAATGAATTGGGTAGAGAAATTAATCTCTAGAGATGATAATTTTTACGATACCTTGGTGAATAACCTTGGTAATTTTTATGACACCTTAGGGATGGACCTTGGTGATATTCTTATGAATGTCCAAATTAATTTGGTAGACAAATTTTCAAGTTATTATTCAAGTTATTATTATTATGTTTTTCCTCCTTATCATTCATTTATGATATTCGTCATGTTCTTATAGATACCGCTCAAGTTCACTTGTAAACTGTTTCTCTTATTTTTTCCTTACTGGTCCTTCTACTCACCCTTTACTTTGATGTATTTTCTCAGGTTATGAGTTGGATTAATTTTACTTAGAATGAAAAAATTAAGAATCCTTTCAATTTTATTAGAATATTGTTATATATTTTTATGTATTATGTACCTTTTCCAAGACACTAAACTTTAAAGATCCTCTGTAAAATGTAATAAAAAGTTACGTAATGAAAAGTTATATAATAAAAAGGAAGGATGAAATAGTTGGTATCGAGGGATATTTTAGTTATTTGTGGAAATTAGGATATGAAAACTTTAGGAAGAAACCTATAGAAAATTTTAAATATAGGAAAAATTCCTAGTATTTTGGTGAAATATTAAGTAAGTGGTTTCCGAACAAATGAATCCCTGTCAGGATATGAACAAGTGGATGTGGCTCTAGAACATATGTATCTAAGGGTAAAAACTAAAAAAAATGGTTTGATCTAGACTTGAATGGGAACTAGTGCATGACAATGGGCCTTGCTGCACTCCTGGTTTAATACTCTTGGGGGATATGTTTGGTTAATCATAAGCTTTTTATGAATCATTATGAAGGATTATAGAGAAATGTAATTGTTGTTTAAGCACGAAGTTTTAAGACATAAAATTCCTTTACAGATAAAATATTCATAAATGAAATAAGTTTCTCACTAAGGTTTTATTCTTTAATAAAATGGAGAGAAATAGGAGGAACCATGAAAATGGAGACCACAACAGACCATGCACTGTCGACTCTCTAATGGAAGCCGAAATGGAAAATTTCATGATAATGATGAACCAACTGACTCAAGTTATGGGAAATAAATTGAATCAAACTGAGTGACTGATTTCACCATTAATGGAAAAAATTTCTATTGAGTCCCTTATAAATCAATGAACACTAACCTTCAGTGCATCTAACAACCCATTGATTTCTGAACACTGGATCAAATCTATCAAAAAAATCTATTCTTTGCTTCATAGTTTTGAACAAGAAAAAGTCACCCTGACTATTTATCACTTAGAGGGAGAAGCTGATCAGTGGTGGGAACTAATTAAAAACATGAGTCCAAGAGGGGATATTGAATATATGGTGTGGTAAGAGTTTATATGGATCTTCTTCAATAAGTATTTCCCTTGTTCGATGAGAACAAAAATGGAGAAGGTATTTATTGATTTGAAGTAGAAAGAGAATGAATATGTGGGAAGCTACAAGATGAAATTCACAAGGATTTCACATTACACCTATATATTTTTCATGGATCCTAATGGTAAGGTTGATAGATTATTTTGTGGACTAATAACTCATATTTAGAAGAATCTATCCAACCGATACTATGATAGCTATGAGAAGATTGTGTGGAGTACTATGAAGGTCAAACTAGAGTTTAGTGAGACACAGTGGTTTCAAAAATCCAATGAGAAGAAGAGATCAATGGATCTAAGATCGGGGATGAGCTTTTATTAAGGAAGAGGATGAATGTAAGTGAAACTTCCCACTTTTAATAAATGTGGGAAGAAACATTCGGGGAACTACTTACTAGGGAGCAGGAAGTGTTAAAAGTTTGGAAGAGATGGCCATATCGCATGGAATTGTCATAGTGAGGTGAAGCCTCAACTTCCCAACACTAATGACAATGGGAAGATAGTGTAATACCTACCCGAAGTCCAATTATTTAAGTGTGGACATCTTGGGAACTTTTCCAATCACTTTCCATATCCAAGGGTAGTAGAGGGGAATCAACATTAGCCTCAACAAAGGCCAAGGGAGTAAGCTCGTGATTTTTCTACCATGATAGCTGAAGTTGAAGCTCCAAATGATGTGGTGTTAGGTACTATTTTTGTTCTCTTAAATCTAGAAATTAATTTTTTTGATTTTGGTTCTACACATTCCTTTATTTTCTTCAAGTTTTCAAAGAATTTAGAATCAACCCATGAATTTCTAAGATTAGAGTTATCAATCAAGACTTCTAGTGGGATTATCCAAGAATCATCAGTGATTAGAAACTCTAGTATTTAATTTAGTAAGAACAATATTATAAAAAATCTAGTAGTCATTCCCATGTTGGAATTCGACATTATACTAGGGATGGACTGACTCTCAAAGTAGAATGCTAAGATCAAATGCGGAAGTAAGGAAATCTTAGTATTCTTGAATGGTAAAACTACAATTATCTTATAAGGAGAGATTTCTCGACCAGATCTTTTTCTAGAAGAACCTCCTATAGCCTTATTTATGGAGTTGATTAGTGAGGATGAATAATGAAATGGGATTATAAATATAGAAAATGTCTCTATTATCTAGAAATATGTTGATGTATTTCCAGAGGAGTTACCCAGACCTCCCCTAGAAATATTGGTATATTTCTCCATTGAACTCATACCATGATCTCATCCGATATCAAATACCCCATATAGGATGAAAAATGTGGACCTGGAGGAATTAAAGAAACAAATACAAGATATTTTTGATAAAGGGTTTATCCGACCGAGTGTGTCTCCTTGGGGAACACTTGTTCTCTTTGTGAATAAGAAGGATGAATCAATGTAACTATGCATTGATTATAGAGAACTGAAAAAGATCATAATGAAGAAAAAAAATACCCTTTTCCAAGAATTGATGACTTATTTGACCAACTTTATGGGGATCAATTCTTCTCTAAGATTGATCTTCGATATGGTTATCATCAATTGAGGGAAAATAAAGAAGATATACCAAAAAATACATTCGGATCAAGATATGGGCATTATGATTTTTTTTATTCCCTTTGTGTTGACTAACACACCTGATATATTTATGGATTTGATGAATATAGTCTTTAAGGACTACCTTGATAATTTTTTAGTAGTTTTTATTGATGATATTATGATATATTCTAAAGGTTTCGAGGAACATGAGGATCATATAAGAGTTATTTTAAAAAAATATATGGAAGGAAAGTATTTTTGGAAAGTTCAGCAAATATGAATTTTAGTTAAAAGAAGTTTATTTCTCAGGGCACATTGTAACCAATGAAGGAATCTCAGTTGACCCTGCAAAGACAAAGGTTGTATAGGAGTGGCCTCACCCTACAATAGTAACTAAAATTCGTAGTTTCCTTGGTTTACTAGGATATTATAAGAGGTTTTTGAAAAAAAATTCGTGACTTTCTAATCTATTAACCAAGTTAACTAAAAAATGGGTCAAGTTCATCTAGACAAAGGAGTGTGAGGAAGGTTTCCAAGAGATGAAGAAGATATTGGTTACTGTACCCATGTTAACTCTACCCTAAATCAGATAAGGATTCATTATTTTTAGATATGAATATATGAAAGGTATTTCTTGAATCCTCATAAAAAAAGTAATTGCTTATGAATATCAATAGTTGAATCCTCATGAGTAGAATTATCCTAATCATTATCTTGAGATGGATGTGGTTGTTTTTTATCTGAGGATATGGAGGCACTATCTTTATGGTAAAAATGTGATATATACATAGACCATCAAAGTTTGAAGTATACTTTCACATAGAAGGAATTAAACATGAGACAAAGAATATTGTTGGAACTTCTAAAAGACTATGATTATTCAGTTAATTATCACTCTGGAAGAGCAAAAAAAGTCACTGATGCATTAAGCAGGAAAGACCCTATTGTTATGGTAATGATGAGGATTCAAGGAGACCCATTGATCAAATACCTAGTAAAAATGGACATGGGAATTGTAAGGGAAGGGAAGTATTCAAACCTATCCCAAATGATTTTTGAACCGTCATTACTAGAGAAGATCAAGAAAGCTCAAAAAAGAAGATCCTTTATTACAAAAGAAGTTTGAGGCTATGAAGGATGGGAAGTTTATTGAGTTCAATATTGATCAAGATGGTGTACTAAATTTTTGTACAAGACTATGTTTTCTATCTATTTTATAAATAAAGAAGGAGATGATGGATGAAGCTCATAGCTCTACATTTTCTATACATCATGGAAGCACAAAAATGTATATGGACCTTAATGATCATTATTGGTGGGATAATATGAAAAGGGAGATTGCTGACTATACTACAAGGTTCCTGATATGTTAGCAAGTGAAGGTAGAGTGAAAAATTCCTAAAGGGGTATTACAACCACTACCTATACCAGCATAGAAGTGGTACAATATCACTATGGACTTTGTCACTGGTCTCCTAAGAACTTTCAAAGGAAATAATGTGATATGAGTTATAGTGGACTATCTCACCAAGACTGCCCATTTTAACTCCATTCGGGAATATTTCTCTCTTGATCAACTTTCTAGGATTTACATTAAGGAACTATTAAGGATACATGGAGTTCCAATTTCTATCGTATATTATCATGATCCAAGGTTCACATAAAAATTTTGGATAAGTATTCAACATGCTCTGTATACCAAATTGAATTTCAGTATGGTCTATCACCCCCAAAATGATGACCAATATGAAAGGACTATTTAGACACTCAAGGAAATGCTGAGAAAATGCTCAATGTAATTTAAAGGTGGATGAGATCAATATCTCCCATTAGTTGAGTTCTCGTACTACAAAAGCTTCCATTTGAGAATTCAAATGGAACCCCATGAATCTATTTATGGAAAGTGATGTTGAACTCATACTTGTTGGGATGAAGCTGGTTAGAGAAATATTCTTGGGCCTGATCTTATAGAAGAGATGACAGAAAATGTTCATACCATCCAGAAACACATTAAGGCTGCTCAGAGTTGGTATAAGAGCTATGCACACAACCATCGAAGGGACTTAGAGTTTGATGTTGGTGAAAAGGTATTCCTTCTAATTTCTCCTTGGAAGAGATTCATGAGGTTTGGGTAGAAAGAGAAGCCTATCCCTAGGTACATTGGCCCCTATAAAATCCTTGATCATGTAGGAGTAGTGGCTTATCAGCTTTCACTTCCTCCAAATCTATCATAAGTTCAATATGTATTCCACGTATCTCTCTTGAGAAAGTACATACATGACCCTTCACATGTACTAAATCTAAAAGTGGTTCAACTAGAGAATGAAATATCTTATGAGGATCAGCCGGTGGAGATCTTTGATCATAGAGACAAGGTTCTATGAAACAAGACTACCTACTGTGTTAAAATGTTATGGAGAAATCACAAATATGAATAAGCCACTTGGAAACTGGAGAAGACTATGTGGCAGAAGTACCCACACCTTTTCTATTTTGAGTGTATGTTTTGAAATTTTAAGGATGACATTTCTTAAAGTGGTAAGAATGTAATGAACTAAACTTTTGAATAATATTTTGTTTCTTAAAAATGTAAGTTTTACCATGTCATAATCAATAAAACATATAATTGAAATGTAACCATAGAGTTTTGACCGTTATATGACCATTGGTTAATATGACCATTGGAAACAATAATAATTTTTAATGTTATAATTATTGTTTATAAATAGAAATGATAATAGATAATTAATGAAGAAAAGAGAGTCGATGGACTCTACCAGTAGAATCGTGCCATACGAAGCTCATTTGTTAGAGCTTGGGAAGGAGGTAGAATCATTGGGATTTTCTTTGGACCAAGCCCAAGTCGACCTTCAACATGTTAATCTTGAACAAAATCACCTATGGGAGAAGTTCAAGTTGATAGAAATCACCACTCAAGCAATGTTTTCTGAGCCACCCCAAGATTATATCACTATTTCACACCTTATTCCTAGGTCCTATGTAGGTGTTAGAAGGGGTTATGTAGTGAGACCTTATTACTTTGTGTAATACATTTTTATAAACCAAATTTTTATTTGATCATTTCCATTTTAAGAATATTTTTTCTTAATAAGATATATGTTTAATTGATACAAATTTGATAAATTTATTTTAGAGGTAAAATTTTTACTTTTATGATATTTCTCATACTTAGATAATTATTATGGTAAAATGAACATCAGTTTTGAATTTCAAATGTTAAAATTAATTTAGGATGAATTTTTAGTATTTTTATAAGAAGTTTAATATTATTGATGAATATTAAAAAAAGAGTATTTTAAAATAATTTTTATACTTTAAATAATTGATACTGTGAAGTGATTTTCAAAAAACAGACATATATAGTTGTGATCATTAAGAAATTTAGAGTTTGATAAGATCAAATTATTTTTTGGTGAGTAATAACTAATGAATAGTAATATTACCCTTATGAATAGTAATATGAACAATGGAATAGTAACATAACATAAGTAATTATAAATATAATTTAGTAATCTTGAATGGTAATGTGATATAATAGTATAAGTAAACAACTGTTTAAAAATTATTAGTAAACTATTAGTATTTTTTTCGAGTAAATAGTGATTTTACTGAAAAATTAAATTTATCCTATTTAGAAAATTATTTTCATAAAATAGAGTTAATTTTTTAATTCAGAACATCAATATTAGGTTAGGGTTAATTTATGATATTTTTATAAAATGTTTTGTTTTTTTGGTGAATAGTAAAAATACAGTTTTTGAGTTTTTGGTGTGTTTTTTTACATAATAATGATATAACATGTAATTTAAAATTATGGTTTACTCATGTGTATTAAAATATTATATAAGGTTTCCCAAGTGGCCAAAACCATGGGAAAATACCATGGGGAAGGCCATGGTTTTGCAAATACCACTGATAAGGTGTCCTCGGAAATTAATAAAAAAACTCCCTCTCTTTTACTATAAATACCAAGAAATTACTTAGTTTTATTTCCTTCCAAAATCACCCTCTAGAAGATATGATATTATTAACTCCCAAGGGGTATTCCCAAGGTGTCTTCATGCCATCAAGGTCTCGATCCTAGATTTTTAGAAATCACTCTTCCAGGTAAGGGAAATCTCAACTTCACTTGTCCTTTATGTTATGTGTCTTTCAAATTTCCATATCATGTTCTCATGTCCATTTTTTTCTATCAATATACTATATTATGAGTATTTTATTAACATTAGACCCTTTTCCCCTCTATTTTTAATGTTTTCTAAATTTTTGTTTCAAACTCGTTATGCTACCGTATTTTCATCTTGAAATTTCTCTCTTTTCATCAAGAAATTATTTTATTTTATTTTGTGGATACTCAAAACTCTATATTGTATAGGTGTATTCACATGGTTTTCCAAATTATATATTTTAATTCTGTTATTAACATACATGAAACCAACCTTCCTTTTCTATGGGATTAAAATGACAAAAGGAACTTGTTTTTAAGCACTTTTTAAAACGACGTGATTTTGATATGAAACCCATTTCTTTTATTATCTATGGGTTATTTATGAAATGTTTGATCATGATATATGTGGATCACATAAAAATAAATATATATTAATGGTTCTCTATGATATCACTCAAATTCATTGGCTAAATAATATAATCTCTAGAGATGATAAATTTTACAATTCCTTAGTGAATAACCTTGGTAATTTTTATGACACCTTTGGGATGGAACTTGGTGATATTCTTATGAATGTCTAAATTAAATGTTTTATACACATTTTAAACTTATTATTCAAATTATTATTATTATTTTATGCCTATTTATTATTTATTTATGATATTCCTCATGTTTCTATAAATATCGCTCAAGTTCACATGTAAACAGTTTCTCCCGTTTTTCCCTTACTAGGCCTTATGCTCACCCTTTCCTTTGATATATATCCACAGGTTATGATTTGTAGTAATTTTACTTAGGATGAACAAATTAATAATACTTTCAAGTGGATTATAATAATGTTATATGTTTTCATGTATTATTTACCTTTTCCAAGACACTAAACTTTAAAGATCCTATGTGTGTAAAATGTAATGAAAAGTTATGTAATAAAAGGTGGGATGACATAAAACTAAAGAAAATAAAAATCTCATTTAATGTTGTAGGACTAGGCCTCTCATCCACAACCTTTTTCTTGGAAGGTTCAACTAATATTCCTTTATTGGTTACAATGTTCCCCAAGAAAGCAACATTTGTAACTAAAATTCACATTTTTTGAACTTCCAAATAGACTATCCTTCCTCAGAGTTTGTAATATAACACTTATATGATCCTCATTATACTCACAAATTTTAGAATATATGATAATATCATCAATGAAAACTAACACAAATTTATCAAGGTAGTCCTTAAAAACTCTTTTTATAAAATCCATTAAAATTTTAGGAGAATTAGTCAAGTCAAAGGGCATAAAAACAAACTTATAATGCCCATATCTTGATCAAATGATATTATTTAGAATATATTATTTCTTAACCCTTAATTTATGATAATTGGATTGAAGATCAATCTTGGAGAAGAATTGAGCCCCAAAAAGTTGGACAAATAAATCATCAACCCTTAGAATAGTGTACTTGTTCTTCATTGTGATCCTGTTATGTTCTCTATAATCAATTCATAGCCACATTGATCCATCCTTATTATTTAAAATGAGAATGAGTGCTCCCCAATGAGACACACTTGGTCAGACAAACCCCTTCTCCAAAATATCTTGAAGCTATTTATTTAATTCCTTAAACTCAATAGTTTCCATCCTATACGAGGTCTTTTATGTCAAATTATATCCAAGAATGAGTTCAATGGATAACTCTACCTATCTTTTTGGGGGAGATATAGGTAATTCCTTAGGAAATAAATCAATGTATTCCTAAATTATAGGGAAATTTTGTATTCATATACTTTCATTTCATTCTTCACATTCACTAATTATTTCCATAAATAAGGCTATGAGAGGTGATTATAGAAAAATATTTGGTCACAATATCTATCCTTTGAAGATAAGTGTAGGTTTTCCATTCAATACTAATAATATTTCCTAACTTCTATAGTTGATCTTATAATTATACTTTTATTTACAGTCTATCCCTATTACAATGTTGATTTCTATCATGGAAATGAATACTAAATTTACAATGAGATTATGATATCCAAATTAAATACTAGAGTTTCAATACACTATTGATGCTTGGATAATCCCTCTATGATTATTGACTGATATCTCTACTTATTACAGTTCAGGAATTGATTCTATATTCTTTTAAAACTTAGAGTAAATAAAGGAATTCATAAAACCAAAATAAAAAAAGTACTTTCTAGATTTGAGAGAACAATGAGAGTACCTGCTACCACATCATTTTGAGTTTCAACTTCAGCTATCATGATAGAAAAATACCAACATTAAACTCTTGGCCTATGCTAAGGTTGATGGTTATTCCCCTCTATTAACTTCGTATTTGGACAATGATTAGAAAAGTGACCAAGTTTTACACACTTGAAGCATTGTAATTCTAGATGGGGATGCACCATATTACCTTTTTCATTATTATTTAGAAGTTGAGGCTTTAACTCACTAATACAGTTCCTAGCAATATAGCCATCTCTTCCATGCTTGTAACATTTCCTACTCTCAAGAAAGTAGTTCCCTGAATGCTTCTTCCCACATTTCTTACACGTAGAACATTTTATTTTATTTCCTCCTCTTCTATGATCAAAGTTACTCCCTAAACATAGATTCATTGATATCTTATTTTAATTTAATTTATTGGACCATTTCATCTCTCTGAACTCTAATTAAACCTTCATAGCACTACGCACTATCTCCACATAGCTATTATAGTCTCAATTGGATGGATTATTCCATAGATGGGGTCTTAGTCCACTAAAGAATCAATTAAACTTTCCATTAGGATCTATTAAAAAGATAGAGGTATAATGATAAAGCCTTGTGATTTTTATCTCATAACTTCCCAAAAATTCATTTTTCTTATACTTCAGCTCAAAGAATTCCTTCTCCATTTTTGTTCTCTTCGAATGGGGGAAATATTTTTTGAAAAATGTTACCCTAAAATATTCCCACTACAAAGATTCAATATCCCTTCTTGGATTCACGTTTTTAACTTATTTCCACTACTAATCATCTTCTCCCTCTTAGAGGTACACAACCAAGGATACTTTCTCTCATTTCGAACAATGAATTACAAAAAATATCTTTTCTATAGAGCTTATATATTGTTAAAAAATCAATGGGTATGTAGATCCACTGAAAGAAGGTGGTCATTGATGTATAAAGAACTCAATAGAAAGTTTTTACCTTCAAGGTGAATCTGGTATCTCAGCTTGATTTAAGTTATTGATCATAAATTGAGTCAGTTTATTCATCATTCTCATGATGTTTTACATTTTGGATTGCATCAGAGGGCTGCCAATTCTTGGTCTGTTTTGCTAACCATTTACGTGATTTTTAATATTTCCTACCATTTTCTAAAATAATAAAACCTTAGTGAGAAATGAGTTTCATTTAATAATATTATAACTCTAAAGGAATTTTATGTCTTAAAACATCATTCTTAAGTATGTTATTCTTTAACAAAAATTATATTTTCTATAAATCCTTCATAATGGTTCATAAAAAGATTATGATTAACCGAACATATCCCCCAAGAGTGTCAAACCAACAGTGCATCAAGGCTAGTTTTCATGCACCTATTCCCATTAAATTCTATCTCAAAGTGGTGTTTTTGGTTTTTACCCCTAGATACATCTATTCTAGAGGCACATCAACTTGTCTGTATCCATATATATATTTCTTTGCTCAGAAACCACTTACTTAATACTTTACCAAAATACTAGGATATTTCCTTATATTTTAATTTGTACCTAAGTTTCTTCCTAAAGTTTTCAAATCCTAATTTCCAAAAAAAACTAAACCATCCTTTAATACCGACTATGGAATCCCACCTTTTTATTACATAACTTTTCATTTACATGGTACAAATATAAGATATTTTAAAGTTTAGTTTCTTGGAAATAAGGTACATAATACATGAGAAATTAAAAAATTATTCTAATATAATTGGAAGGATTCATCATAGGTTCATCATAAGTACATTTACTATATCCCATAATCTGGGGACTTATATCAAAGAAAATGGTGAGTACAAGGCCCAGTAAGGGAAAGAAAGGGAAACCGTTTACATTTGATCTTGAGAAATATCAATAAGAACTTGAGGAATATTATAAAGGCATGATAAAGAGGCGTATAATAATAATAATAATAACATGAATCATGATTTTAAAATGTGGCTAAAACATTTAATCTATACATTTATAATAATATCACCAAGGTTTTTCATCAAGGTGTCATAAAAATTACCAATGTTATTTACCAAGGTATCGTAAAACATGTCATATCTAGAGATTAAATTATTTACCCATTTAATTGGAGAACTATCATGGAGAACCCTTAATATGTATTAATTTTCATGTGATCCACATAGAACATAATAAATCATTTCATAAATAAACCATGGAGAATAAAAGAAAATAGGTTTCATATCAAAATCAAAGTGTTTTAAAAGTCCTTTAAAAACAAGATCTTTATGTCTTTTATAACCCACGAAAAGGAGATGAGGGTTTTATTTTGGTCAATACCAAAATGAAATAAATATTTTTTAATATATTTTTGAATAACCTTAGAAAATAAAGATGTTTGGGTATTCACATAAATAAAAAAAGAGCATTTCTTGAGGAGAAGAGAGAAATTTTGAGAAGTAAAATTGATAAAGTAACAGGTATAAAATGCGGTTTTAGAAAATGTTAAAAAGAGAGGGGAAAAGGGTATCCAATTCATAAAAGTATCTTAATAAAATAAAGGGATAAAATAAATTGTACAGAAGAACATAGTTTGTAAATTTGAAAGACACAACACATAAAAAGGGAACTTAAAAGGAAAAGAGAAGTTTAGATTTCTTTTACCTTGAAGAGTGACTCCTAAAACAATAGTATTGGGACCTCAGGGGCTTGAAAACACCTTGAGGGGACTTCTTGGGAGGTAAAAATACCATTTATTCGTGGAGGATTAATTGTCAGTGAAATAAAATGGATAAATGGTTGGTTATTTATGAAAAAAGAGGAATATTTTTTTAATAATTTCTTTGGACACCTAGGTAGTGGTAAATGAAAAACTATGGGCTTGAACATGGTATTTTCAAATGGTATTCGAAACATAGGATCCCTATTATGTTATTTTAATCCAAAATATTCAACCAAAATTTCATATTACTTATTACATCATTATGACATAATTTTGAAGTCATTAAAAATACTAAAAAACCCAAACTGTATTTTTATTATTCATGAAAAACTAGAGTATTTCAAAAAATTATCATAAATTCCCCCTAACCCAATTTCGACATGCTAATTTCAAAAAATATATTTATTTTATTATTATAATTTTAACTTTTAAATATAAAAAACCATATTTATTAAAAATAATAATGGATAGAAAATTCGTAGTAAAATTTATAAAACTTGAAATAAAATAAAATTATTTTATCATTTATATTTAAATAAGATAATTTTAATAATATTATTTTATTAAAATAAACATTATTCATAATAAATTAATTTATTATAATAATTGTATCTTTTCTAAAAAGTAAAATTTCTTTCGAAAAAATCAATGTTTCACATTCGTCATATTTTAAAAAAAATAATCTCAAAATGGAAATGATGGAATAAAAATTTTATTTATAAAATGGAATTAAACTTTAATTAACTAGGATCTCAATGCATAACCCATTATAACACCCACATACAACCTAAGGGTGATGTGTGCTATGGTGATAGACTCATGGGGAAGATCAGCTAACATTGACCGAGTGGTAATTTCCATTAACTTGAAATTATCCCCTAAGAAGTTTCGTTCAAGCCTATTTTGTTGAAGCTTGACTTGGGACTGGTCAATAGTGAAGCCCAGTGTTGCTACCTCCCTCCCAATTTCTGAGAAATGAGATTCATACAACCTAAATTTACTGGTTGAGGCCATCGACCCTCCTTTATTCTTTAATTATCCTTTTTCATTTCTACTTATAAACACTAATTATAACGTTAATTTTTTTTATCAAGAGTATAGTTTCCAATGGTAATATTGACCAATGGTAATAATTGACCAATGGTCATATAAGGATTGAAATACAATGGTCACATTTCAATTTATACTCACTTAATTATTAATAAGATATAGTTTTTTGACTACAAAAATAATATAACTCACATTTTCTCAGGAAACATATATCATTCAAAAAGTCTGGGTCATTACATATAGGGTCTTTTGCATTTGTGGAATAGAAGTTTGACCATGGTAGAGTACTCATCTAGGTTTACATATCTCTCATGTTAATCCTTGAATATGGTGTGGTATCAGGTGTTTAGATCTTGAACCTTTGACTAGGGATTACATCGGGACATCAGAGATTCAGTGGTATATCTTTGCATTCCCACCTTTGCTGGGGTTCTTGAGTGGGCCTTGGAAGTGGAGAGATTTCTGGTAGATAATTCACCAATAATGGGTGTTACTAGCGAGCACCTAGTAGCTTATACCTTGGTAGTAGGCAGTCGATAATAGTCACAAAGATCCAAGCATGTTAGATACTTCATGAGGTGATCCTAGGGCACATTTCTAGGTATGAAAATCTCTTAGGGCGGCTCGAATTAGTTGAGGGAGAGATAGTGTTTCTCATGCAATCATTGGGGACATCTAGCTTGGGATTGTCTAACCTGTCGTACAACTGATCATGAGATGGTCAAGGGACCATTGAGATAGAGAAAAATGCAGGAGAAGGGTGGTACATAGGGTAGAGGACATGGAAGAGTGGCCAAAAAGGCATCATGATGTGGTCAGAGGTTCAACCTATTACCAACACCACCCCTATGTGGTCCGCACCAGGCTCATGGAGATGGTGGATAAGGATAAGGTCATCTACAAGATATAGAGGCCTATAAACACAAGTCTCCAAGGATTATTTGATCTATAATCTATTTATATTATAATTTAGTTTTAGTATTGATAGAAATAGGTGTGCGTCATTCCATACTTGTGACTTCTATGGTTTGTGACTTAGAGATTTCGGTTGAGCCATTGGCTCAACCCTTGAGGTTAGAGACTTTAATGGGTGGTGACTCAAAGATTACACACTTGCGCCGATATTGTGATATGATTCTTGGAGGAAAGAGTTTTGTATAGGATCTCTTTATAAAAGTAATGATTCATTATGAATTTATCGTAGGTATGAATATCTTACCATAGTTCATGCCTAGATTAACTGTTTTAGGTAGAGGATGCGGTGTGTTCGTAGTGATAGAACAAGGTTTTCCTTTATGTGTAAAAAGGAAACCTTGGAAGAGTAGGATGATCTTAGGAATAGGATAGTGTATCCAATTACTCACCAGTTATATATCACAACTCTTGAAGTAGTGGATGCTTTAAACAATAATTTTCCTATGGTGGTGGAAGAGTATTAGAACATCTTTCCTAAGGATGTACCAGGTTTACCTCCCTGTTGAGAGCTAGAATTATACATTGAATTGGATCAAAATATAACACTGATATCTAATATATAATATTTTATGTATCCTTTATATCTTATATAGATGAAGGTGTAGTTGGAGGAATTGTAGTAGAATGGATTTTTGAGACCTAGAGTTTCCCCTAGGAAGCCCCCGTGTTGTTCTCCAAGAAGGAAGATGAGAGCTTGAGGTCATATGTGGATTACCAATTCTTGAATCATGTTATCATGAAGAATAATTATCCACTAATTATGATATATTTCCTATTTGATTAGTTGATAGGGGTGTGATTGTTATCAAAGAATGATCTTAGATCGGGATATCACCGGTTGTGAGTACAAGAATAATATATACCAAAGACAACATTTAGATGTCTCTGTGGTCACTATGAGTACTTGGTGATTTTGTTTGGAATGAATAACACCCCATAAATGTTCATGGGACTCATGAACCATATATTTCATCCTTTCTTAGATTAGTTTGTGGTAGTCTTCATCGGTGACATCCTAGTGTATTAGGCATCCAAAGAAGAGTACATGAGACACTTGAGGATTGTCCTAGACACACTATGAGAGAACCAAATTTGCAAGAATATCTTAAAGTGTTATTTTTTGGATTTGAGAGGTCCACTTTCTTGGACACATCATCTCAAAGGTAGGTGTAGTATTGGACCTAGAAAATTTTTAGGCATTGCTTACTCGGGAGCCACCCAAGAGTGTTACTGAGGTAAATTTTTTCATTAGTTTGGTAGGGTGATATCGTAGGTCTATACCAGATTTATAGAGAGTGTAAGAACCCTTTAAAGCCTTAAAATAGAAGGGGAATCCTTTTTTGTGGATGTAAAAGTGCCAGCAGTACTTTTAGGAGCTGAGGCAAAGGTTGAAGAACACCACCATCTTGATAATTCCAAAGGTGAGTGTTGAGTATGTAGTGTTCTGCAATTAAAAAAGGGACCAAAATTGGTTGTGTTATGATGTAGATTAAGGAAGTTATTACCTATGGTTCATAAAAGTTGAGGCCACATGAGCAGAACTACATGATCCATGATCTCGAGTTAGGAGTCACAGTCTTAGAACTAAAGATGTGGTGACACTAACTGATGGGTGATTGGTTTATCGTTTACTCTAACAAAATATTATCAATTATATATTCTCATAGAAGTATCTTAACTTGAGGTAGAGTTGATGGATATAGTTCCTCTAAGACTATGACTTTGAGATTATCTATACACTTAGGAAGTGGAACATGGTGGCACATGCTCTTAGCAGGAGATCATATTATCAGTTGTTGACTAAGGCGTCAGAGCAGTTAGCCTCATTATAGTTTTCCTTTGTGGATAAGGATTGCACTTCATATATTCATTATATGGTTATTACCCCACCAATTTTACAACATATCAGGGATTCTCAATAAGGTGATATCAACTGTGAAACCTTACATGTTTAGATATCCACTGGACATGCTTCTAATGGATATAATGAAGGTGAGGATCATGATAGCCTTTTCAAAGAAAGTATGATAGAACCATTGATTTTGTAGGAGGAGGCGATGTAGGAGTTTCATACATACCCTTTTTCGGTACATCTAGGTGTGTAAAAGATATACCAGAACCTTTGACATCAGTTTTGGTGGCCATATATAAATAAGTTATTTATATATTTTGTATCTTGATACCTCACTTGTTAGCAAGTGAAGGATGAGAACTAGTTTTTAGTGGATTCAGTTCAACCCCTTGAGGTTCCAAAGTGGATTGGGGGTGGTATTTCCATGGAATTCATGATGGTGTTACCATATATGTCCAAGGGATATGATACCATCTGGGTGATCATAGAGCGAATCACTAAATCGGTCCACTTCTTAGATATTTGAGAGCATAGTTTAGTAGAGAGATTAGAATGAATCTACATACAGGAGATAGTTCAACTCCATGGAGTTTCCTCAAAGACCTTCTATGACTATGATTATCACTTCACATCCTAGTTATAGAGAGGCTTGCAGGAGGATTTCAATACCTAGTTACATTTGATCACAACATTTCATCCCCAAACTAACATCTAGACAAATAGAACCATTAAAGCCTTAAAGGACATGCTGTAGGATTTCATTTTGGACTTTTTCCATAGTTGGGAGGATCACATACCATTGGTGGATTTTGCATACAAAAAAAAATACCATTCCACCATTGGTATGACACCATTTGAGTATTTCCATAGGCGACCCTACATCTCACCACTTTGTTGGACTAATCTAGGTGAGTCAGTACTCATGGACCTAGAGTTGGTGTAAGCTACTATAGAGAAGGTGAAGATCATCTAGGAATGAACTATGACTAAAAAAATCCCTCATAAGTCTTATACAGACCAACAACAGAGACCTATGTAGTTTGAGGAGGGAGAACATATGTTTTAATGGTCTCACCTCAATGCGAATTGAAGAGATTTATCTACGATGACAAGTTATCTATGATATTCACTTGTCCCTTATATATTCTATATATATTTGGTGAGGTTTCATACCACTTAGCTCTACCAAAATAGTTAGACTAGGTAAATGACATCTTCCACGTGTCTCAGTTAAAGAGGTATTTTTATGACCCGTTACATGTCATCGACTTGGATGAGCTGGACATCGAGGATGAATCTACCTTTGTAGTGTACCATATAAAGATAGAGGATCAGTAGGAGATGATCCTTCATAGAAGATCAATCCACCTTATACATGTTTGTTGGTAGCATGGGAATCTTCAAGAAATAACTTGGGAGTGGGATACCTAGATGCGAGACCAATAACCTTCCATTTTTGAGTAGTTTTTTCTCTTTTTGGGATTAAAATCCCTAAGGATGGGAGAATGTAATGACTCATATTTCTTGTGTCTTATTTTTGGATATTATATGGATTATTTTCAAGACTAGGTGTGAAGAAGGCGTGCTATTCTGAGCCCCGGTGTTCCCAAAATAAATTTTAAAAATATATTAAATATATTAAATAGCACACATGTAGAGTTTTCCTGAAAAATTGGAATAACTGCTGAATGAGGGCCTGAATCAGATATCTAAGGGAACCATTGAGTTCAAAACAAGGGTCTTACCCTAAGAAAAACATAATATTTTTTGGCATGGGAATTTTGGTAAAATTTCATCATAAGAATAAATAAATAGAATAAATTAATAAATTTATTTGTTTTGTTTATTTCAACACAGTGAATAGATCCCTATTTAAATACATGACTATGTATTTTTTCTCAGGGTTAGATGCTAAACCCTAGAGACCTAGAATCCATTGTAGGAGATCATTCTTGGTGAATGACGATATATTGGGATCAGATCATGGATCATTTCACCAAAAGAGTTTGTGGATCTCATCAATGATGACAACACAATCATTCCTCATCAATGACTAATCCAAACTCTAGGTAGCATAACTTTTTTGTAATTTCCATCCTATTTCTTAATCCTATATGAAAACAGATCAATTATAAGAACAAAATTGATATGTTCATCATCGGTATAATTAAATTGATGGAATCATTTTTGTTCATTTTGATTTATTCATCTACATTCTTCATTCTTCTTATTACATGACAATGGATCAAGGAAACATGAAAAATGGCTAAGGTTCATTCCTCACATTTTATGGATTATGGATTTCTCCCATATTTCTTCATTATATCATTGTTGGTATTCCTTTTGGCCAATGGTTCGACCAATACCCAGTTCTTGATCGCTGCGTGAACATTATTCAATGAAACAGATCAAAACTATAGGTACAACACATTATGTAAGTTGAGGTTCAAGAATTGATAATAAAGATGGATGAATCAAGGGAGAACAAGAAAAAATTAGGTGTTCTTAATTCTTATTGAGGAATGAACATCGTGACTATGGATGATGTGAGAGGATGGATACCAAGTAGTTTCAGAGCCCATAATCCTAAGATCTAGTGAATAGAGGCTTGTTCGACCCATGATCTATAAAATTTGTGAGGATAGTAGCTCCAATGAAGCGGTGGATGATGCGGTGAAGGAACTTGTGGATTTAAAAAATCCCACATTACACAGCATGTAATGCGGTGTTTCATGGTATGTGGGATGCCCTGGATACGACACTAGAGTTTCGGATAGATTTAAGTATCACACACCATGTGACTTGGTCACACACCATGTGAGCCCTCCATGATGTCTTAAAGTGTACTTTGGAAAGTATATGGACATGGGAAAAATTACATGGCTAGAGGCATGCCGTGTACTCGGACACAAACACGACCAGGTTTACAAGAACATAGCCACCTGTACATAGGTTGGTACATGGGTAGAAAAAAGTACATGAACATAATGACTATCACATGGGTATGTTTTAGGTGATCTCTACACACTTTATATCTTTATATTTACATGATATGTGAGGATTTACCACAAAAGAAGTCTTGGGGATATCTAGACACAACGTGTAACCCTAGTACACACTATGTACCCCCTTTAAGAGTGTTTGAAACTATTCATTTACTTATTTTGAACCATTATAGGTTGAGTGTGTTCCCTTGGACCATTACCTCGAGGGTAAAATATGAAATTACATCCACATAATAGGATTGTGATCCCCTCTGGAGGCTAAGTCTTAGATAGATTTGTGCCATTCCTCTATGAGATTGTATTCAATCCTCTATCATATTATTTACCTAGGTGGCGTTTGTGGAATCAGTGTGACCTCCTTAAATAAGGAATTTTTCCTCTATCTATAATCTTGTATTGGTAGGGTTTGTGGTATCATTGGCATATGATCCCCTACATAGTAGGTTGATCTCGATTGGGTTTTTGGTGTCCCCCAATGGTTCTGGGCATGAACCCCCTAAATGAGTATCAGGGTATTCTTAGACAAGTGATTTTTCTTGGACAAGGCGTAATTATCTAGACCTCTTCATCTAGTGTCTCCGATGATATCATGACTCATGGAGTGGATTCAACTAGAACAAGAATTTCTTCAATCAAAATCCTATGACTGGAAGTTGGTTATGACCTCCTAGTGGTGTGGTGTTTTTCCTAAGTATATCTAGGTTTTTCTATTATACATTGATTTTTATATATTTTATTGATCAAACTATACTTGGTGCATAGTGTTTAGTGTTTTTAGGGTGTCCTACTTGGTATTGTTATACTCACCCCTATATGGGTTTTTCCCAAACATGTCATGTCCTAAGCAGATGATGAACCATTTGATAATGTCATGGGAGGATAGAGAGTGGGTGTATCTTAGCTTGATCTTTTCATAATGAGGTGGTTACCAAGAGATTTCATTTTACTTTATCCCTCTCCCTTGGAGTAGGTTGGAATCTTTACAGTTTTTTGGTTGGTCATGTATTTGGCCCTGTTTTCTCTTTTAGTACTTTACTGTTGTACTCTGTTGTGGGATCTTAGATGTATGCATGCATAGTTTTTAGTTGTTTTAAATTTTAGCATTGTGTGTGATTGGAGATGTGTGCATGTATACTGGTACTTTAGGATAATTCCACCCATTTGTGGTATATTCCTACTCGGTGCTCGTTGCTATCCCCTGGCCTATTAGAGGATGACTTAGGGTAATCATGGGTTGAACCTTAGA
The DNA here is from genome assembly GCA_963277665.1 of Viscum album. Lineage (NCBI taxonomy): Eukaryota > Viridiplantae > Streptophyta > Magnoliopsida > Santalales > Viscaceae > Viscum > Viscum album. The sequence continues at coordinate 223,622,734 of OY728147.1, forward strand.
GGGTCAGTTCATGAAATTCCATGTATCATTTTTGAGGAAGTGCATACCTAATACATTACATATACCAAACTCAAAGGTTTTACTGATGGAGAATGATCTTTATTATGAAGAACAACCAATAAAAATCTTAGATCATAGAGATAAAGTGTAAGGGATCAGATCCATCTATCCCAACCCTTTGTGTGTTTCTAAAGCCCGTGTATATTAAAGGAGTATTAATGGGGCTATAGAGGTTTTTGGATACTGAAAGATAAAATTAGTGATAATTTATGTCCTAACAAGTGGTTTACAGTGTAATGGTAAGTTTTATGGCTTAAAAGGGTTTTACGGCTTAAAAGGGTTTTATGGATTGTGTGGCTGAGCCTATGTAGTTCACATTGTAAACTTGAAATTTATGATGTGAATTAAATATAGGCATTATGGTTTGAGGTGATGTATTTTTAAATGGAACCTAATGTTCAACATTTTTATGATATAAACTTGGGGTTTATGTCATAAATCCCCCATGGACAGTGCATTTTATAATGTGAAACACCCCTCAGCTTCACCCAAACCATATGTTTCTACCAGAGCTCTAGGTGGCCAGTGATGGGGTTTTTAAGGCATTTCAGGATCCCTTAAAAGGGGACCGATTCCTTTATTCTCATGTTGGATCTGAAACGATCCGAGGTTAGTTCTACCTCATTCTATTGTGGTTATTCAATATCATTCCTCCCATTTCTTTCTCTTCATGTGATGGTAGTTCCTTTCCATGTTCTAATGGGTTTTTTTATTTTTTTCCATGGTTTTGGTATGACTTCCTTGGAGGGATAATTTTTTTTGTGTGGGAGAAGTGACTGGGATCTACAATGTTGGTTTATTCTCATGTGAAAAAATTTAAACCTTTAAGGTAGGGGATTCATTACTTATCCTATTTATTTGTGTGCATTTATAAATTTAGAATGTTTTATCCCTTTGTTGAAAATGTAATTAAACTAATAAATATTTAATTGGATTAATAAATAATTGGATAGTGATCTCATGTCAATGCTTGATACTGTGATAATTTTTTTCATCTTGTTTTTATATATAGTGTTCTATATATACTATGAAATTTTTATCATGTTGTTATGATTGGTATAGAATTATAAAATTTATGGAAAATGGTAAAGAACCTAAAGAAAGAATTAATTGATTAATTGGATTAAGAATTAAATAAGAGGAATGTTTATAATCCAGTGTTTCCTGTAATTTGATGGTAATCAAATTGATGAAAATGTGTATGTTTAATTGAATGTTTTATTCCACGTGTTAATAAAAATTAATAATGAATGTGAATAATATTATTTTTTTGAGAATAATAATAAAATATTACTAAATTATATTTTTCTTCTCATAGTTTATTGAAACTTTTTTTATGATAGAGAAAATTTTTAATAGTTTGATAGATTATTATAGATAATGAATTATGTTACCCACAGTTGGAACCTAAGAATAATGAATTGGTTAATTCAATATGGAATAAAAGCTGTTGTTTGAAAAGATTGATCTTTGGGGCTGTGATCACTCATTTGTTTATAAAGACTAAATTCCTTGTGTCAGGAGCCATGAGATCTCAATCATATGTTAAGGTTGAGTGACTTATCTTAGAACCTAGTTTACATGTAAATTATTCTTATTTTATTATTTAATTTAGATTTTATTGGGATGTGATCCTTTTTATGTGATGTGATATGATATTGGGATGGATGAACCTAGGATGACTAATGAGATGTGGGTGAGGAGGCCTAGATGATGTGAAAACAGTTGACTCCTATGATGGTGAGATGCGTTGGGATATGCATGTGGGTGTCAGGGGTGGAACTGAGTATGATGGAATGGGTTAAATCTAGGATTACCTATTGATGTGATAAAAATTGATGCTTTTTTAATATGAATCAGTTTAATGGACTATGGACGAGTTTTTTTATCTGCATTCCTTTCTCTACTGCTTGAGGCAGTTGGATGTTCTTGGTTGCATGTTATCTCTTTGTGATAGATTAGGATGGTTTTTTCTAGAGTACTTGGATTATGGGAAGTTAATAATTATTAATAAATGAATTAACTCATGGGGTTAGTGTTAGTGGAATGAAAATGAGATGTTACTATTGAGAAACCATGGAATCAGTTTGGATTATGCCCAGAGGGCATGGACATGGCATGATGGTTAAAGAAATACAATTAGAATTATATTAATCAATTCCTAATGAATTAATTAATGTAAAGTGAATTGTTCAATGAAAAAAATTAATTTAATGTAGCTCTTTAAATAAATGTGTTCTTATAGGTCAGCTAGTTCTTAGAAGTGATAGATGTATTTCTAAGATATATTTGTTGTAGTTGAGTATGAGACTAGGTTATTCCCATATTGTGGTTGTGAAATATATTATATCTTGTATATTTTGTGATTTCATATGCTACCCTACCCATGTAATTTAGGGATATTGACATAAAATGGACTTTGGGAGGGTGTTTTCCCCAGCATCCCTATGGGGGAATGGATGACTGACTACCCCCTCTAGCCCCACTCTCCTTTTTTGATAGTTTCATGTACTGGTATACACGAAGGTTAGTTCCCCTATATATGTGTCTATGTGTGTGTGTTTGTGTAGAGGACTGTGATGGATTGTTTTTATTTCATACACATGTATCTATAGATATAACATCCAATAGTTTGTTACAGGTATGAGGTGTATAGACTATGATGGTTTGAGGTACCTTACTTTTCATATGGGATGTGATGGTTAGAGGTATAATACCCAATGTATGATACACATCATATGGGATATGGTGGATCCTAGAAACTACTTTGTTACTATATGGATATGTGTTATGGGATGATGTGATTATACAATGTATGAGATGCATGCTGTGATACTTAGCCTTGGTGTCTGCGGGTTGGCTTACTTTTAGAGAGAGATGGATAAGAACATGCGACATTGGGGTGGAGCAACAAACCAGTGGGGAAGTGGTAGTGGGGTACCCTCAATGTTTTATTATTATAATACATGATATCATGTATGTGATACTTGGTGAGTGTTATCTATGGTGAGGCTGGGAGCTTAGTATACCTATTTAGGCGATGAGTTAGTTTCACAATTGTTCAATGTTCTTTATCATAATTTCTTTATATTTTACATGATAGTATCGTGGTAGGATCATACTAAGTATATTTTTATTCCCACCCCATGTATATATAATCTTTTTTTAGGTCAATAAGAGAAGGTTGGATATTGGGAAAGATATTACTTGCTTATGGTTTTGAAGGAGCTATTTTGGATTCACGATCACTACCGAGTTTACCTTTTTGGTACTTTTAGTTTTACTTTTCATTGTTTTAGTATTTTATGAAATTGAATTTATGAAATTTGGATTATATTATATATATCATATTAGTTTTTTATTTGTGTATTTATGTTATCTCTATCATCCACATGTTTCTCTTAGAGGGTAATGTCTCCTATTATATGTTTATTATACCATTGGTGCTATTCACCAACCCAGAGCCTACTAGAGCTAAGACCCATGCATTCACCATCTCCCTTCTCTCATTTTTGGCCTAGAAGGGATACTATTTGGGGGGAGGGGGTCATGAAAGAGTGGTATGAGAGGTTCAAGTTAAGGGATAGGATGGAGTTTAAAGTTAAGAATATGTGAGGTTGCATGAGATGGTAGGGAAATGGTGTCAGCTAAGTTTAGTAAGTTATGTAAACACAAGAGACCAGCTAAGACATGGGTATTTATTCCCCCCTATGATATGATTCACATAACTTTAATTTTAATGAGTTTTCTAGTTGGAGTGATTCTGGTTTTTGGGTAGAGACCCAGGAAAGGATCAGAAATCATTCTTCTTTGCACCTTTTTTTGAAATGGGTATACCTTGGGATATGTTAAACATTAAACAAGATAACAAAACAATTAACCAATTAATGGTAAGTATTCCATATTATAAGTTTAATAGCTCTGACTGTTTGTTCTTCTTGCAGGTATGGATATAGATCTATGTACTTGTCAGGTATGCACTGAAGATGTTTAGAATGATTTGTCAACATATAACTATAGAGTAGAGGTTTATGACGATGAAACTTAGAGGAGGAAACTCCAAGGGTTTCAACACTAGAGTCTATAGAAGTATGAAGGCTCTATTTTAGATTCATTCATAGAATAATGGTTGGAGGAGGTTAAGATACCTTTTAGTTTGATCTGTGATCAAAAGGAGAATTGGGTTTCATTGGACATAATGATGCTTCATAGAGAAGTGAAGAAGTTATGGATCTTTTTCCTCAGGGATTGTGAGGTTTTTGTAGTCTCATGGGATAAACTTCATAACTAGTTCATAAAAAAATTTCTTTCTTCGATCATGAAGGTGGCCAATCAATAGAAACTGGTTACCATTTGATAGGGGATTCCTAGTGTGTGGGAGTTTAGGATCTATTTCAAGACCCTCATATGATATTCTTCTGACCTATTTCTAGATGAGGAGGATGAGGTGAGGCATTTCGAGGAATACTTTTCCCCAAAGATCGAGAGACATGTCACCCCATTTATATTGTAAACATATATCGAGGTGCCAGTAAGAGAGGAGGTTGTTGAGAGGTCACTGGACTCATCATGATATGGGAGTCATTAGTATTCCCCATGAAGTAGAGATATAGTTTAGGGTTCCCAGTTTCCTATATAGAAGATCTTTTTGTCAACAGTGGGTAGGTCCCATTCCTCATCATATCATTTCTTCTGGGTTGGAAACTCTCTAACATTTTCCAAGGGATCAGACGTGCGTTTTTCATGTGGAGGGTAAGGTCATAAGTGTAAATGGTTCATGAAATTTATGAGTATTCAACATTAAAAAGGTGTTCCACTTCATATTTCTCTATTGATATAGTTTCAGTTGAGGTAGCAGCAATAGGGTGTTCCAATTTTGGATTAGCAGAGAGGCAATGGGGCAGGAAGAGGACAACCCCATGATGATCCTTGTCCTTAGAGAGTAGTTAAATACTATGGAGTTGGTCATTATCAAGGTTTTAGAGGTCATGAAAAAGGTTTTGGTCAACTTCATTCTATAGAAATGGCAGTGTCAGTTGAGCCTGACATCGTACGATGTACCATTTTCTTATTTTCTAGATTAGTGCATGATTTGTTTGATTCAGGAGAAACACACTCCTTCATATCACCAGCTTATTTCCATTCATTAAGACTTGAGGTAGAGAGGATTCCAGTTCCCTTGGCATTGACTATTCAAATTAAAGGTTGAGATAAATTTTATGAAGTATGTAGTGATTGTGAGCTAGTGTTGGGGCATCTCCACTCTTTGGGAGAGATTAGAGATAAAGGTTGTATTCTTCTGATGACAATGTAGTCATATTTGGTATAATAGGTGTAGGATTCTTTGTTTGGGGATTTTGAGGTGGAGGTATTGAGAGACCGAGTTATTTTTGGTGATTCCCTTAATGGTTTGTCAGAGGATGATTAACCTCAGGTGTTGTTTCTGGGAAGGCGTTTTGTTCCTTTGATGATGCATGAGATATTTATATTTAAGTTCAATAACACACCCTAGTGGTACATGATAATGTGAAATTGATGTACCAAGTTATGAGATGTTAGTTTTTGTGGCTTGGATTGAAGCATGCAGTTGCTGATTTTGTGTCTCGATGTTTGGTTCGTTATAAGGTGAAGGCTAAGCACCATGTTCTGGGTGACTTTCTCTAGCCATCACATGTTCCCCAGTTAATGTGGGAGGAAATATCGATGGACTTTGTTATTGATTTACCTCAATATCTAGGAGGCTATGAATCTATATGGGTGATATTGGATCACTTGAAGAAATCATCCTCCTTTATAAAGATCAGGGAGTCGAGCTCAGTGGAGGTTTTTTCAAGGTAATATATGGAGGATGTGGTGAGACTCCACAAAGTCCCAAGGAAAATAATATCCGATCAAGATCCTCATTATAACTCTAGGGTGTGGAGAGGTATCCTATATGATTTTGGCTCACATTTATTCCTTATCACTACTTTTAATCCATATACTAATGGTCAAATAGAGAAGACTATCTAGACTCATGAGGACATTTTTCATTTTTGTGTCTTGGATTTTAGAGGGTCGTGGATAAGGAACCTACCTTTGGTTGAGTTTGGTTAAAATAATATTTTATAATCTACCATTAGTATATAACTATTTGAAGATTTTTATATATGACCTTTCCATTCTATGTTGTTCTAGACTAGGGTTGGAGAGTCAACAATTATCATGCAGAAACTAGTAAAAAATACGAAATAGATGATTTAGGTGATTCGTGATAGGATGAAAGTAGCATAGTTTCCTTAGAAATCATATATCAACTATAGGAGGAGACCACTGGAGTTTTATTTTGGATAAAACATTTTTCTAAAGACAAATCCTCATCATGGGAAGTGAAGGTTTGGTCATGGGAGTTAGCTTTCTCCACGGTTTGTTGGGCCTTCCGAGGTGTTGGATCACATTAGATCCATGACATATCAGAGAGTATTTACCCCATAGATTATCCATATACAGTTTTTTTCACATGTTATAACTCTTCTAGTACCTTAATGAAAAATCTCATATCATCGATTTGGGTGAGATTTATACTGAAAATGATGCGACCTTCGATGATCGGCCTGTTGAGATTCAGGACCACCTGGAGAAGGTGTTTCATCAGAATTCTATTCCCTTGGTTTGTGTATTATGAAGAAACAATGGTATGGAAGGGAGAAACTAAGAACATGAGTTTTGGATACACGCTTAGTACCCCGATCTTTTTATTAATTATATTTTTTCTATTTTTCATGCTAGTTGTGGGTTTTGAATCCTTTCTAGGTTATGAGATGATTTCCTCTTGTTTATTATCATGGATTAACTCTCATTTGAGAGGTATATCTTATGATATAGTGTTCAGGAGATATTTTTTTGTTATGAATGGTTTTAATCTTATTCCAATGATTAGGTGGTTGAGCTTCTGTGATAGTAAGACTCTAAAGAGGTATCTTTTGGGGTAGATGTTCGGAAGACCCTTTCATTTTTTCTCTATGTTTGTTTATGGATTATCAAGGATGGGAATTCTTTAAGATGTATTTTATATAATGGACTAGATCTATCTATCCCAACCCTTTTAATGTTTCCAAATACCATGGAGCTCAGAGGAGGCTTAGTACGTCTTAATAGGTGTTTGGCTACTAAAATCTAAAAGCAGAGAGAATTTATGTTGTAACAAGTGGTTTACGATGTAATTGTGTTTTATGACCTAATGGTATGTTTTACATCCTAAAAGGGTTTTTATTAATTGTGTGAATAATCCCATGGAATTTAAATCATAAAACTAAAATTGACGACATGAATTAAATACAGGCCATACAGTTTGAGGTGATGTGTTTTTCAATGGAAATTCATGAACAAATTTTTATGATGTAAACTAGGGGTTTTGGATATAAATGAACCCTAAGAAGTGTCTTTTATAACATTTAGTTCCCCTCATCTTCTCCTAAACCATATGCTTCTTCTAGAGATCTAGTAATCCAGTGATATTTTTTTAGGTGATTTAGGAGCCCTTTGATGGGGATCAATTCTTAGCTTCTCATGTTGAATTCATGACAATTCAAGGTTAGTTATACCTCATTATATTATAGTTATCCAATCTTGTTACTCCCATTTATTTATTTCCATGTGATGGTTTTTCCAATACATGTTCTATTAGAGTTTTTTTATTCTCGATGGGGTTGTGGTGTGGCATCCTTGGAGGGATGCAGCTTCTTGCAGGAGAAGTGAATGGGATCTATGACATTGGTCTATTCTCATGTAAATAATTGTGATGCCTTCAAGGTAGGGGATTCGTTTATTCTCCTATTTATTTACATGAAATCATAAATTTATCATGTTTTATCCCTTTAGATGATAATCTAATTAACCTAATAAATATTGAATCAGATTAATAAATAATTGGATAGTGATCGCAGTCAATGCTTAATATCATGATAATAGTTTGCCTCTTGTTTTTATAGATAGTTTTCAATATTACTATGATTTTTTTATAATATTTATAGGCTAGGTTTAACATGTTGAAATTTATGGAAAATGATAAAGAATGTAAATTTATAATTAATTAATTAATTAGATTAAAAATTAAATAAGATACATGTTTATAATATGGTGCTTCTTATAACTTGATGATAATAAAATTGATGAAAATTCACATGTTTAACTAAATGTGAAATTCCATTTGTTAATGGAATTGATAAATAATGTAAAATATGTTAATTCTTGTTGATAATAATAATAAGGGAATTTTAAATGAGACTTTTTTCTTCTCACAGTTTTTTTAAACTGATTTGATTCTAGAGAGTATGTTTAGTAGTTTTATAGCTTATTACAGCTAATGCCTTAGGTTTACCATAGTTATAACATATGAATAATTAATCAGTTAATTCAAAATGGAATAAAACTGGTTGTTTGATTGATATAAACATTTAGATCTTTGAGTTCTTGTTTTCTTATAAAGGATGAGTGCCTTTTTTTGGGAGCTGTGATAGCTCATTCATATGTGAAGGCTGAATTACTTATTTTAGGTCCAAATTTCCCTGCCAATTATGATTTTTTTCTTGATAACTTATGATGTGGTTGATATGTGATGTGATATGAGTATGGTATGGTATACAAGATGTGTTCGGGGAGGCCCGAATTACCTAACAACAGTTGATGTCTATGATGAAAATATGTATCAAGATATGCATATGGGTGTTGGGGATGGAACTAAGGATGATGGAATAGGTTGAAGCTGGGTTTACCCATTGATGTGACAAATATGTATGTTTTCTTGATATTAGTCCATTTAATGGATAATTACTGGGTTGTTTGTTTATCTTCATTCTTTTCCCCACTTATTGAGGTAGTTGGATGTTATTGGTTACATGTTTTCACTTAGTGATAGCTTAAGATGGTTTTACTAGAGTAACTGGATTATGGGAAGTTAATAATGTTTAATAAATGACTTAATCCATGTGTTTGGTGTTTCTGGAATGAAAATAAGATGTTACTCTTGAGAAACTATGGACTCAGTTTGGATTATTCCTAGAGGGAATGGGCTTGGCTTCATGGTTATAGTAATGTAATAAAAATAATGATAATTAATATATAATGAATTAATTAGCATAAAGTGAATTTTTTAATGAAAATAATGAAATTTAATGTAGCTCTTCAAATTCTTGTGTACTTATAGGTCACCTATTTCTTAGTAGTGGCAGATGAAAGTTGAGAGATGTTAGCCACAGTAGAGTCTGATACTAGGCTATGATCATAGTGTGGTTGTGATCTATATTATATCCTATATATTCTGTTATTTTATACGATACCCCTCCCATGTTGGTTAAGGAGGCTGGCACCTAGTGTAATCTTGGAGGGAGTTTTCCCCAACATCCCGGTGGGAGGATGGATTGTTAACTACCCCCTTTTACACTGATCTTTTCTCTTAGTAATATCATATGATGGTATACACATATGTTAGTTCCCCTATATGTATATGTGTGTATATGTCTATGAGGGATTTTGGTTATTTCACATAGATGTATCTCTAGATATAATATTTAACAGATTATTATATTTATGATGTGTATAGGTTGTGATGGATTGTGGTACCTTACTTAGCATATGGGTTGTGATGGATTGAGGTATAATACTCAATGTATGATACACATCATGCAGGATGTGGTCACTCTCAAAAACTAATTGGTTACTATATGGGGATGTGATATGGGATGATATGATTATGTGATACATGAGATGCATTTTTTTATACTTATCCCAAGTGTCTACGAGCTATATTACTTTTAGAGAGTGATGGATCAGGATGTGTAATGCTGGGGAAGAGAAAAAAACTAGTGGGGAAGTGGTAGAGGAGTAACCTTGATGTTTTAGTATTATAATACATGATATATTGTATGTGATAATTGGTGAGATTTAGACATGGTGAGGGTAGGAACTTAGTATACCTATTTAGGTGATGAGTCAGTTTCACTATTGTTCATCATTCTTTTTCATGATTTCCTTATCTTTTTCAAGAGATTAGTTATCACTCCATGTATATATAAACTATTTTTAGTTCAGTAAGAGAAAGTTGGAGATTAGGCTGGATATTACTAGACTGTGGTTTTTTAGGAACTGTTTGGGCTTCATGGTTGCTACCGAGTTTACATTTTAGGTACTTGTAGTTTTACTTTTAATTTTTTAGTACTGAATGAAGTTGAATTTATACACTTGGTATTATTATATATATATATGAGTATGTTTTTATTAGTTTATCTATATTATCTATCACTTTCACATACTTCTCTTAGAGGCTAATGCCTCCCATTGTATGTTTACTATACCATCAGTGCTAGTCACCAACCCCAGACCTACTAGAGGCAAGACTCAGGAAGTCACTATCTCTATTACCTCATTTTTTGGCCTAGAATGGGTACTCATTAGGGGGAAGGGGTCATGAAATAATGTTCTATGAAATAATAATAATATCTTGGTTAATGTTCTCTGGAGGAATTAGAAATTTGAAGAAGCTTCTTGGGAACCTGACATTGGAATGAAATAGAGATATCCTCATTTATTTGTATCATAATAATACAATTTTGAGGGTGAAATTATTTTTAAGGGCGATATAATGTAAAATCCTAATATTTCATGAAATATTTCCTTCAAATAAATTTAAATTGTTCAATATATTGTGTTTCACACAACAACAAGTTTAAAAAACAATGATATACTATTAAAATATTATTATTGAATGTTACCATTATAGCATAGACTTAGGATTGATTAGTATGAAACTAAATAAATAAATTAATAACATTTATGGATTATAAATGTATAAAATTAATTCATTGGTTATTAATTAATTATAAATGAAAATAAAAATCAATTTAAAATAAAGGAAACGATTTTATGAAAAACTATTTTTATGCATGCATTGTGTGTTTATCTTAATAAATTAAATTGATAACTATTTGGGAGTTATTTTAAATAAATTTATATATTTTATATTAAATAAAATTATTTAACTTTCATTTAATATTTTTTCTAGGCCTTATCTAAGAATAAATCTAATGCTATAAATAAAAATACATTTTTCTTAAAAACAATTTTCATCGTGTTTTGTACACTTATTTTAAAATTAATTTTTGAAACATATAGAAATTGAATATTGAAAAATGGATTCCATATTTTGAATAAAGAGGATCAAAATTTTTAAATAGTTCCATTTTATTTTTGGTCAATATGAATAGTAATCATAGTAAATTTTTATCACCCTGGTAAGAGTAAAACAGGTAAAGTAGGGTTAAAATGTTAGAATAAGGCTTTAAAAAATGTATAAAACTTTTATTTATACTATTTTATGAGTGTATATATTAAATTTACATACAATTATATAATATATGGCCAGTTTGTGCCATATTTATTTGAATATGACCTTTATATTAATTTAAGAAAAGAAAAACCCAAAATGTCATTCTTTTATTTTTTAAATACCTATTATGTGTTCACATAGGGTAAAAAAGTTGTGAAGGAATATTAATTGTAATTTTGAGAATAATGAATTTTTTTCATGATGGTAATTTATTTATGATTTTTTTAATTATATAATTACCTTAAATTCTTACACAATACCGACACAACATTTTTTAATTAATAAAAAAATAAAAAAATTCTAAAAATATTTAAAGTAATATAATTTGAGTAATTTATAGATTTACATAAATTTTTTATAAAAATATGACATATTATGGATGTTTTAAAATATTATATTAGAATTATATCTTTTTCTTAGCGTCTTTAAATTCAGATTAAACGAAAAGTTCCAAAATTGACTTTAATGATATTTTATAATAAATAATATTTTAATGAATAATTTAAAATTAATAAAAATATTTTATTAATCCAAGTGAATGGAATATGATTGAAAATATAAAAAATGGTCCATTTATGGGTAATTTTTACATTTATAGTAACATTCTTAACCCTTTATGATTGAAATAGTTGTTACTACAGTTGAGGTCAAAAATGAGCAACAAAAGTGTTAAGAAAAAAGATAATGTTTAAATGATACATACACTATATAAATTACCTTGTATGATGTTATTAATACAATTTTATTTTTTTATTTTAATTCATGGCCATTTGAAAGCATTTTTCTTGAGAATTACTTTCTTATATTTTAATCTTTTAAGAAATTCCAAATGTGTCCTCTCCCTCCCTTATAAATGGACACCCAACCTTTCACTTATTTACACCACTTGGAGACTTATATATTAAAAAAACCTATCCATTTATCTTTCAAACTTACCTATCCATGTTCTAGAGGTTATGATCTCCAAAAAATACTAACCCTATGGTCCTTAATAGGAAATCCAAAGGCGGTTTTTCAAAGAAGAGGCAATCACCTTAATCGATCACTTTCATTTTACTTCAAATTTTACCTCATAAAAATTTATTGTATTTATCATAAAATAATAAATTAAGTATTCTAAATATAATTAAATTTTATTATGATTATTAAAACACTATTATGCACCCTCTTTACCATCAAATGGGAAGTTAAAGTATCACTCGTGCACACGTATGACTTATCGTCTCCACGTAGAGATGCAATTCATTTTTTCATTACCATATTTTATGGATGGGAATTATGATTGGTATAATGATTATATATCACGTATATGAAATAATTATACTTTTATAATTATAATATCACATCTTCCTTCTTACCTTCCATCCTTTTGGAAAATGATAATGTTGCTCGTGTATACGTGTAGAATTCCACCTCCATAAATTGATGTGATTTGTTCTTCATTTCCATTTTACTGGAATATTAATAAGAATATATTTAATTAATTTATATGATATAATAATGATTTTTAAGTGTGAATTATTATTTACCTTTCTTTTATTCCATACATTAAAAAATGGAAATAATGTTCTTATATACGTACGACCTACCGTCTCCATGAACGATGTAATTCATTTTTCTATCTCTAACTGATATAGATGAATTTATATATATATATATTTAATATATATTATATTTACATAATTATTAAAATTTTAGATATGATGGAACCATGATAAAAGTACAAGTATCAGAACTGTTGAACCGAAACATACACGAAAAGAGAAGCAGTTATCACCTAAAACAATGATTTTAATAAAAAATTATTAATAAAAGGGCGATATGATGTCATAAGTAATGGAAGGAATGATATATATTAGTATAGTTATATAATAAATGTATAATAAATCCATATTTATTATACATGAGGTTCAAATGTGTATAAAGAAAGACATTACTTGAGGTAAGGGATTTATGTTTCAATCCTATTTAAATCAGAATTATTTATTCTTGAATTTACATTGAGGAAATTATATGATCCTTATTAGTTTAATCCTTTTAATTTTCTTATCCACTATTTATTTTGGAATAATCCATGTCTTAATTTTATTTTATTCACTTTAAATACTCAAGATACTAAAATAATATTTTAAGGAAAACCTATTTTATTTTTTTCTCTTTGGTTGAAAATACTTTTCCTTCCTTATCCATGTTTTCAAAAAAAAGTTTTTAATATTATAATTTGATTGCTTAAATTAATTTTTACCCATGATAAACCTTTTACTAAATTGTTTAAAATGAATTTTCTTATCACTTTCTAAACAAGGTACTTTTTTACTTTTTTCTTACAAAAGTGTGAAAAAAATGTTTTATTTTAACTTATATAGCATGAAAATAATTTCCCATGATCATGAATAATAAATTATTTAAAGTTTAATTGAAATTATCCTTGTTTATTTTAAGTGAAAATGTTTTACATATTATTTTGGAAAATTTTATATTTTAAATAAGAAATTCCAAAATAAAAATGGTATTTTCCTCAAAGAATAGTTCAATGATTATTTTAAAAGAATTTTAAACTAAGATAACATAATTTGATGATAATTATGTTTTATTGAGAAAATGATCCCATGATATAATCATTATCCTTTATTTAGATGTTTTATTATTATGATTATGTGATTTTTATGAAACCTATTTATTTTTCATGGGTTATTCTATGATGATATTATAAAATGTTTATGAAACCTATTTTATTTTCATGGGTTATGATTTGATGATATGATTAATATTTTATGATATGGTGGTACACATATATATGGTTTTCATTATGTGATGGGTGGGCCTAAGATTATATGTCCCTCCAATTCATTGGGTAAAGTATTAAATATCATGATATAATTATGGGAAAAAAGTCGATGTGCTTGATCTATTATGGGAAACAAGTTGATGTACTTGATCCAATATGGGAAATAAATATTGATTCCTAATAAGTTATGATTTTATGGTCTTAGTAGTTAAGCTTGAAATAAGAAATAGTTTCTATAATTGTATAAGTTCCACAATTTAATGACATTAAGTTATGATTAATGATTGATTTATGATGATTTATCACTCTTATGATGCATGTCATTTGAAATGATAAAGTTTTATGTCATAAGTTATGTTTAGAATCCATGATAGATTGGGTATGAACTTTGTAAGTTATATTCATAACCTCATACCCTTATTCTTATCTTATTATTTATTATTATAATTGATTGATATCTCCCATGTTTACCCTTACCAATTATATGAGATCCCCATTTCTTATGTTTCCTTCCCCCAGGTTATGAAGAAAGGTTTAAGTAGGGTATGTCTATAAAGAGTACTAAATGGGAATATTTTTGTGGGATATGTTTAAGATATTTTATGGAATAAGAATATTTTATATCTAATATCCAAAAATACTAAAACATTACGGTCCTTCAGTATATATTTGTGAAATGTATTGAATATTTATATAATAATATGTGATTTTTTCTATGAAAATATTGGGTTACTTTAGCCATACACTTTATATAGGTTTATTTGGTACTCCCCAAACTATAGAGGGCATGGGTCTTCTATCTACAGAGTGGTACTCCCACATCATTGAGCTTTATTTGGGAGTGATTCCTATACTGAAGATAATGTTATCTCAGTTTTGGAGTGTGTAACACCCGAGACTTTTATGTTATCATCAAAGGAATCTTTTTCTACACAACACTTGCTTGGCTTGCTTTACACGCAATCGCGACCTTCCTCGATAGCTTGCGTCGTACGCAATACCGAGTTTCACTAAACAACAATATGCTATTAAAACTAGCCGTTATGAATAGTAATAACCACTTTTTGAAATTTTATAAATTTTATTTTTCAAAATGGACTTCATTTTTGGACTCAGAATATCGAAATTAGCCTAGGGTGAAATTTTGGTATTTTTCTGAAAACTTTCAATTTTTGATGAATAGTGAAACCACTAAGTGGTAGGTTAAAAACTGAATTTTGCATAAAACTTAATTTTACCGCTTCTGTGAATGGAATTTCAAAAATCCGAGAGACACGGTTAATATCAAGGACTAAAATGTGGTTCAATGAGATGAAAATAATTTTTTGGTGAATAGTAACTTTTTACTATTTTTACCGCGGTTAATAGTAAATAGGGTAACTAAGGGTAAATATGATATTAATATTACCCTAACACATGTCCTAATTCTATTGGACAAGTGTAATTCGACCAAAAACAACCTTAAGTGTAAAATATTATCATTTAGGCCCACTTGGATTAGATTAGGACATTTATTATTAATTTATTTAAAGAAGGGTTAAAATAGTTAAAATCAAAGTTTAATAAGTAAATCATTTTTAATATGGGGTTATACATAAGATAAATTCGACTATAAATATTCATTAGAAAGCTAAAAAGATTTCCTACATAAGGGTATTTTATTTGTAATTTTTAGACATTAAATAATTTAATTTATTTATGACACAATGATGATGCAGTAATTATCTTATTAATGAAATATTGACATAATTGATGTTATAAACACCAAAATAAATGTAATTTGAGACTTTTTATGAATTCCACTAATTTTCTAGGTTGCTATGATATATTAGTGTTGATTTAATCAACTTGGTTCGAACATATAATTCTGTTATGACTTTCACAAAAATCATATATCAAATAGTGTCAAAATTGACACAAAATAGTTTTTAAATCAAATATTATATTATTAATTGTTATTTTATTCCTAAAAATCTAAGGTTCGGACAAATGACTTAGATAAGGATATATATATTAATAATAAACAATTTGGGGTTCGTTTGGCATGTTATAGTAAGTGTATTAACCATATAGTGAAAGAAAACAAAAAGACACGGTAAAAGTTAAATTAATTAACTTAGAGTTAAATCTAATTGATAAGGTTAAAATAATACCCTAAACTTGTCTAAATCCTATTGGTTGATAGGATTTCGACCCATCCCCACTTTAGCTTCGAAATAAGACCCTTTGGAACCATTATAAACCGATTTTGACTTTAATATAAAATAATATTTTGAGATATTCCTAAGGTGCCCCTCTCCTCCCTTATAAAAGGGCACCTCCTCCCCCTCCTCCTCACACCAATTTGAGCACTCAAGCTCGGCCAACCCCTGCCATTTTCCCTTCTCCACTTCCCTAGAATAATCCTAGAGGTCCTGGTCTTCTCCAAAGACCAATCTTAGTTACTTAAGTGGAGGATTCAAAAAGGCGTTCCAAAGAAGAGGTAATATCCATTACCGATCTTTTCAATTTCTTTCTTCTTAAACTTTTTCTTCTTCAGTTGTTTCATGATAAAGTAATAACATCAGTATTACTTACATACTGATATGTTATTATAAATATGAAACAACCCTAATTCACCTTCTATCCATCCTACGGAAAAATGAAATCACCGCGCGTGCGTACGTACGGAATACCGTCTCCACGCCGTGGTGTAATCTATTTTCCACCATCACCTTACAAGGATGGGTATAATGGTGTAATCAGTAACTATATATGATTATTATTAAGTAATATTGATACTGAAATAATATATATATATACTCCAATACAATTCCACGATCATAGGAACGATATCATCACTCGTGCGTACGTACGGAATACCGTCTCCACGATGTGATGCGACTCGTTCTACATGATCTTCATTTCATAATGATTATATAAATGAATTGAATGAATGAATATGGTATATACTACTCTAATACCATTCTGGAAATGAATTATCTATAACCTAAAGATAAGAATAAGAATTTATTCGACAAAACACGCATAAGAACAAAAAGTTATAAAGACCCGAGTAACAAGTAACAATGAAATATTACTAACAAGAAGCTAATAATATGACCATATATGATCTCATATCAATATGTATGATTCTGGAATAAGTCAATAACATTATTTAAAACATTATACAGGAGCTTCGGACACGAACAAAGCAAATCGGACCTAAGGTAAGGGAAATATCACAATCTCATTTTTATCCGAGATTGTTTATTCGTAAGTATTTACTGGGGTGTATTTTATCATCCACATCCATGTTCCCTCAATATGTAATATTGTTTCCATCCACTTGAAATAGTTTAAATCCAATTTTACCCTTAGGTGAGTTTTTAGTAAAGAATAAGAAAGGAATCTTTTGTCGTTTTTCCGTACGAGGTACTTTTTGACTTTTCCGACAAAAGTACGAAGAATGTTTTTTTTAACTTATACGGCATGAATGGATTTTTAAAACATTACTTAAAAGAAGCTTCCTTTACAAGTTTTCAAGTTTATTTTTAATCAACTTCTTTTATTTTAAAGTTGTATGACATGTTATGAAAGGAAAAATGTTTTTGAAGAAGAAAGGATATTTTCCTCAAGAATTCAATTCAAGTGTTTTATCAAAATTATTTTCCATCTAAGATAATAAAGGGTTCTGTTTCTATTCATATTTTTACATTGGTTTGACTATGTTGTGATGGAATTATGTTTATGAATTCCTTTATCATATATGAATTGATTTATGATGTCATGATGTTTCAAGAATCCCATTTTTGTTATATGTGTTATGCGATGATGTATGTTTTATGATTATGTGGCACACATAAGAAAGGATTCATTATAAGATGGGTGGGACCTATATCTCCCTCCAATGCATTGGGTAAAGATTTTATATCTCATGAGATAGACATGGCTGGAACGGAAGGTTATTTCGGTTCAGTGATACAGGACTGAAACGAGGAGTGAACTCGGTTCAGAAAGGGACTTTGTCCACTAAGATAGTCTTGGCAATGAGTCATGACTAACAAGAAATGATTTTCCATGATTATGTGTGCATGCCACAAAGATTCAAGTTTTATGTTATGATTATGGGGATCTCATTCTCACTTCTATGATTTATTCCATGTTAAGATATTATGATCTCTTTTGCAGGTTTTGATTTTCATAAAGATATGATATGATTTTTATTTCTTTTATTTGCCCTTGCTGAGCATTTGAGCTCACCCTTTTATGTTTTCTTTTCCCCAGGTCAGGAAGATGGATATTAAGTAGAATATGCTAAAAGGGACCCTAGATATGATGAAATAAATGGGAGACACTGTAGAAGATTTATGAACCAGTTGTTTATGTTTCCCCAGTTTCTAAAGACACTATACCTATACGGTCCTTTGTGGTTTTTTTCATATGTTGTAATAAGTGTGCTTCAATTTTGAAGTATTAACAATGTATGTAAAGTGTGGGTCGTTATAGTTGGTATCAGAGGGAGGTTATAGTCAACCTTTGGAAACCAGGATGTGAAAGCCTTAGTAAGAACCATAAGGATAAGTCTAAGCATAGAACACAATCTTAGTGTTTTAGAAATGGCCTTGAATAACCTAGGATAAGACCATAAGCATGAAAATTTTATTCTTGAATTATGTGGTTTCCTATTATAATTAGTGTTGCTCACACTATTCTTCTTGGTTTTAGTCAATGGCTGGAACCCGAAGGAACCGTGTTAATGCGGAATGTGATGGGCAATGCAATGATTGTCCCCCTGAGCAACCAAACGATATGGGAGCTGGAATGCAAAATCTTGTAGCCATGATCACACAACTTTCTCAAGCTATGAATCATGCAGGATTTCCAAATGAACAAAGGAGGGAGCAACATTCTGTTGAATCCTTCATGAGGCAGCGTCCACCATCTTTCAGCGGGTCTACTGATCCATTAGTTGCTGAACAATGGATTAGTACTACTGAAAAGATATTTTCAGTTCTTCAATGTTCTGAGCATGATAAAGTCATCCTAGCAGTGTATCGTTTGGAAGGAGATGCTGATCAATGGTGGAATCTTGTTAAGAATACAAGGCAAAGGGATGAAATTGAGTCTATGGAATGGGACGAGTTCAAGAACTTATTTTTCAATAAGTACTTCCCTCGTATTCTCCGAACAAAGATGGAGAAAGAGTTCCTTGAACTGAAGCAAAGGGATGATGAATCTGTTAGTACCTATGAAGCAAATTTTACAAGACTTGCAAGGTACGCTTCTGGTATTATTATCCAACCTGAGAGTAAGATCGATCGATTCTTTAGTGGCTTAAAACCAAGTCTTCGAAGGGCGTTAGCCATAAGGGACTTCAATAGCTACGAGGAAATCGTTCGATGTGCTCTCAAAGTCGAGATGGAGATTGGAGTAACCCATCAGTCACATGGGTTTGATAAGAAGAGGAAGATGGAATTCAAAGAAAAATCTAAAGAGCACACAGAAAAGAAGATGAACTTTCCCTTATGCTCAAAGTGTGGAAAGAAACATGGAGGGAGTTGTCTTAAAGGGACAAGTAAATGTTTTAAATGTGGAAAGGAAGGTCATCGGGCATTTGAATGCCGTGATAATGGGAAGAAGATGTCTAATGACGCAAACAAAGGAAGGGATACACAGAATGAACCTACAACACTTCAATGTTTCAAGTGCAAGGAGATGGGGCATTATGCCAATCAATGCCCAAATCCAAGGGTTGATGATGATGGTCGACGTCAACAAACTCTTAAGGCTAAAGAAAAAGGAAAGTCACATGCAATTTCTATCAGCGATGTGGAGTACGATAACGATGTGGTGAAAGGTACACTTACCATCCACTCTAAAGTAGCAAATGTTTTATTTGATTCTGGATCCACCCACTCTTTTATTTCTGAAAAATTTTCTAAGGGTATCACCGTATTACCTCAACAATTAGATGTTGAGTTAGCTGTGACAACACCTAATGGCACATCAATCGCATCAGAAGTTTATAATTCTTCTCCAATCGAAGTTTGTGGGAAAGTGCTTCCTGCAAATCTTGTGATCCTTCCTTTAGTGGAATTTGATGTGATTCTTGGCATGGATTGGCTTTCTCTACATGGAGCTCATATCAATTGCCAAAGAAGGGAAGTCACATTTCATATTCCAGATCAACCTATGATCGTCTATCAATGCAAGGATGAACATAACCTTCCAGTGGAAATTTCTTCCATCTTATGGGTATTGATTCCACTAAATGAAGGTTATTTATCTCAAATGGTTGGTGAGAAACTCACGATTAAGAATATTCCCATTGTACGGGAGTTTGATGATGTCTTTCCGGAGGAATTACCGGGTCTTCCACCAAATCGTGAAGTTGAGTTTTCAATAGAACTCGTACCGGGTGCTTTGCCTATTTCAAAGACACCTTATAGAATGGCCCCAATTGAGTTGCAGGAATTGAAGAAGCAACTCCAAGAGAATCTTGATAAGGGATTCATACGCCCTAGTGCGTCACCTTGGGGAGCACCTGTTCTATTTGTTAAGAAGAAAGATGGATCAATGAGACTCTGCATTGATTATCGAGAACTTAACAAGATCACTATCAAGAACAAATATCCTCTCCCACGCATTGATGACTTATTTGACCAACTACGCGGAGCTCAATACTTTTCCAAGATTGATCTTCGTTCAGGGTATCATCAATTAAGGGTCAAAAGGGAGGATATACCAAAGACGGCTTTCCGTACAAGGTATGGACACTATGAATTTATAGTGATGCCATTTGGTCTTACTAATGCCCCTGCTATCTTCATGGATCTAATGAATAGAGTCTTTAGAGACTATCTTGATCAATTTGTGGTAGTCTTTATAGACGATATTCTTGTCTATTCAAAGAGCAAGGAAGAGCATGAAGATCACTTGAGAATTATATTGAAGACCCTGAGAAAGGAGAAGCTTTATGCCAAATTTACCAAGTGTGAATTTTGGCTTCAAAAAGTTGCATTTTTGGGTCATATAATCTCAAAAGAGGGGATATCTGTGGATCCAGCAAAAACAGAGGTTATCGAAAGATGGTCAAGACCAACAACAGTAACTGAGATCCGAAGTTTTCTTGGTTTGGCTGGATATTATCGACGTTTTGTAAAAGATTTTTCACGATTATCTAATCCACTCACCAAGTTGACTCGGAAAGGAGTTAAGTTTGTCTGGACAGAGGAATGTGAAGAGAATTTCAAGGAGTTGAAAAGAAGGTTATCCAGTGCACCTGTGCTCACACTGCCTTGTAGTGGAGAAAGGTTTGTGATCTATAGTGATGCATCCAAGAAGGGATTGGGGTGTGTTCTTATGCAAAATGATATGGTGATAGCTTATGCCTCACGACAGTTGAAAATCCATGAGCAAAATTACCCAACACATGATTTGGAGTTGGCTGCGGTAATCTTTGCATTAAAGATTTGGAGGCATTACCTTTATGGTGAAAGGTGTGATATTTATACTGATCATAAAAGTTTAAAGTATATTTTCACACAAAAGGAGCTGAATATGCGCCAAAGAAGATGGTTGGAGCTGATTAAGGATTATGACTGCTCAATCCATTACCACCCTGGGAAAGCAAACAAGGTGGCAGATGCATTAAGTCGACAAGACCATGCTAGTTTATCCATGATGATGATCACAAAAGATCCAATATTTATGGATTTACAAAGGATGGATCTTAGAATTATAATGGAAGGGGAAAAATCTTATCTTTCTCAAATGAATGTTCAACCATCTATACATGTGAAGATTAAAGAGGCACAGAAAGAAGATGTCGAGTTACAAAAAAAGGTGAGAAATGTTCCTGAATTCAACCTTGATTGTGATGGGATAATAAAGTTCAGGAATCGGGTTTGTGTTCCTCCCATCCCCGAATTAAAGAAAGAGCTGCTGGATGAGGCTCATAGTTCTTCATTCTCTATTCATCCTGGAAGCACGAAGATGTATAGGGACCTGAAAGAGTACTTCTGGTGGGATGGCATGAAAAGAGATGTTGCTGAATATGTCTCTCGATGCTTGGTTTGTCAACAAGTTAAAGCTGAGAGACAGAAGTCTAAGGGGATGTTACAACCATTACCCATACCCGAATGGAAATGGGAAAACATCACTATGGACTTTGTCACAGGACTTCCTAAAACATCCAAAGGCAATAATGCTATCTGGGTCATAGTTGATCGTCTTACAAAGTCTGCACACTTCATTGCTATTAGAGAGGATTTCTCTCTAGATCAGATTGCCAGGATATATGTAAAGGAAGTGGTAAGATTGCATGGAGTACCACTTTCTATTATATCTGATCGAGATCCGAGATTTACCTCGAAGTTCTGGCGAAGTTTTCAGCATACTCTGGATACAGAGTTGAGTTTCAGCACTGCTTATCATCCCCAGACAGACGGTCAGTCTGAGAGAACAATTCAAACCCTAGAAGATATGTTGAGAGCTTGCTCTATGGATTTCAAAGGAGGTTGGGATCAACACCTACCTTTGGTGGAATTTTCTTATAATAATAGCTTTCACTCCAGTATTCAGATGGCTCCTTATGAAGCTCTCTATGGAAAGAAATGCAGGACTCCAACTTGCTGGGATGAAGTTGGGGAAAGAAAGCTATTAGGACCTGATCTCGTTGATGAAATGGCAGAAAAGGTCAGATCTATTCAACAACACATAAGAGCAGCTCAGAGTCGACATAAAAGTTATGCCGACAACCGAAGAAAAGACCTAGAGTTTGAAGTGGGCGATAAAGTGTTCTTACGAATATCTCCCTGGAAGAGGGTTATGAGATTTGGAAAGAAGGGGAAGTTGAGCCCTAGATATATCGGTCCTTTTGAAATACTGGATCGTGTTGGGAAGGTAGCTTACCGATTGGCGCTTCCACCGAATCTCTCTCAAGTTCACGATGTGTTCCACGTATCTCTCCTGAGAAAGTACATACCAGATCCTTCACATGTACTCAGCTCAGAAGTTGTACCGCTGGAGCAAGATCTTTCTTATGAAGAACAGCCGATAGAGATTCTGGATCGTAGCGAAAAAGTCCTACGAAACAAGACCACTCGCTTGGTGAAAGTTTTATGGAGGAACCACCAACTTGAAGAAGCTACATGGGAGCTTGAGGATATGATGAGGGAGAAGTATCCTCATTTGTTTGTTACAAAGTGACGAATTTCGAGGGCGAAATTCTTTTTAAGGGGGGTAGAATGTAACACCCGAGACTTTTATGTTATCATCAAAGGAATCTTTTTCTACACAACACTTGCTTGGCTTGCTTTACACGCAATCGCGACCTTCCTCGATAGCTTGCGTCGTACGCAATACCGAGTTTCACTAAACAACAATATGCTATTAAAACTAGCCGTTATGAATAGTAATAACCACTTTTTGAAATTTTATAAATTTTATTTTTCAAAATGGACTTCATTTTTGGACTCAGAATATCGAAATTAACCTAGGGTGAAATTTTGGTATTTTTCTGAAAACTTTCAATTTTTGATGAATAGTGAAACCACTAAGTGGTAGGTTAAAAACTGAATTTTGCATAAAACTTAATTTTACCGCTTCTGTGAATGGAATTTCAAAAATCCGAGAGACACGGTTAATATCAAGGACTAAAATGTGGTTCAATGAGATGAAAATAATTTTTTGGTGAATAGTAACTTTTTACTATTTTTACCGCGGTTAATAGTAAATAGGGTAACTAAGGGTAAATATGATATTAATATTACCCTAACACATGTCCTAATTCTATTGGACAAGTTTAATTCGACCAAAAACAACCTTAAGTGTAAAATATTATCATTTAGGCCCACTTGGATTAGATTAGGACATTTATTATTAATTTATTTAAAGAAGGGTTAAAATAGTTAAAATCAAAGTTTAATAAGTAAATCATTTTTAATATGGGGTTATACATAAGATAAATTCGACTATAAATATTCATTAGAAATATAAAAAGATTTCCTACATAAGGGTATTTTATTTGTAATTTTTAGACATTAAATAATTTAATTTATTTATGACACAATGATGATGCAGTAATTATCTTATTAATGAAATATTGACATAATTGATGTTATAAACACCAAAATAAATGTAATTTGAGACTTTTTATGAATTCCACTAATTTTATAGGTTGCTATGATATATTAGTGTTGATTTAATCAACTTGGTTCGAACATATAATTCTGTTATGACTTTCACAAAAATCATATATCAAATAGTGTCAAAATTGACACAAAATAGTTTTTTAAATCAAATATTATATTATTAATTGTTATTTTATTCCTAAAAATCTAAGGTTCGGACAAATGACTTAGATAAGGATATATATATTAATAATAAACAATTTGGGGTTCGTTTGGCATGTTATAGTAAGTGTATTAACCATATAGTGAAAGAAAACAAAAAGACACGGTAAAAGTTAAATTAATTAACTTAGAGTTAAATCTAATTGATAAGGTTAAAATAATACCCTAAACTTGTCTAAATCCTATTGGTTGATAGGATTTCGACCCATCCCCACTTTAGCTTCAAAATAAGACCCTTTGGAACCATTATAAACCGATTTTGACTTTAATATAAAATAATATTTTGAGATATTCCTAAGGTGCCCCTCTCCTCCCTTATAAAAGGGCACCTCCTCCCCCTCCTCCTCACACCAATTTGAGCACTCAAGCTCGGCCAACCCCTGCCATTTTCCCTTCTCCACTTCCCTAGAATAATCCTAGAGGTCCTGGTCTTCTCCAAAGACCAATCTTAGTTCCTTAAGTGGAGGATTCAAAAAGGCGTTCCAAAGAAGAGGTAATATCCATTACCGATCTTTTCAATTTCTTTCTTCTTCAACTTTTTCTTCTTCAGTTGTTTCATGATAAAGTAATAACATCAGTATTACTTACATACTGATATGTTATTATAAATATGAAACAACCCTAATTCACCTTCTATCCATCCTACGGAAAAATGAAATCACCGCGCGTGCGTACGTACGGAATACCGTCTCCACGCCGTGGTGTAATCTATTTTCCACCATCACCTTACAAGGATGGGTATAATGGTGTAATCAGTAACTATATATGATTATTATTAAGTAATATTGATACTGAAATAATATATATATATACTCCAATACAATTCCACGATCATAGGAACGATATCATCACTCGTGCGTACGTACGGAATACCGTCTCCACGATGTGATGCGACTCGTTCTACATGATCTTCATTTCATAATGATTATATAAATGAATTGAATGAATGAATATGGTATATACTACTCTAATACCATTCTGGAAATGAATTATCTATAACCTAAAGATAAGAATAAGAATTTATTCGACAAAACACGCATAAGAACAAAAAGTTATAAAGACCCGAGTAACAAGTAACAATGAAATATTACTAACAAGAAGCTAATAATATGACCATATATGATCTCATATCAATATGTATGATTCTGGAATAAGTCAATAACATTATTTAAAACATTATACAGGAGCTTCGGACACGAACAAAGCAAATCGGACCTAAGGTAAGGGAAATAT
Source organism: Viscum album (assembly GCA_963277665.1). Lineage (NCBI taxonomy): Eukaryota > Viridiplantae > Streptophyta > Magnoliopsida > Santalales > Viscaceae > Viscum > Viscum album. Next base: position 223,648,514 of record OY728147.1, read on the forward strand.
CACAATCTCATTTTTATCCGAGATTGTTTATTCGTAAGTATTTACTAGGGTGTATTTTATCATCCACATCCATGTTCCCTCAATATGTAATATTGTTTCCATCCACTTGAAATAGTTTAAATCCAATTTTACCCTTAGGTGAGTTTTTAGTAAAGAATAAGAAAGGAATCTTTTGTCGTTTTTCCGTACGAGGTACTTTTTGACTTTTCCGACAAAAGTACGAAGAATGTTTTTTTTAACTTATACGGCATGAATGGATTTTTAAAACATTACTTAAAAGAAGCTTCCTTTACAAGTTTTCAAGTTTATTTTTAATCAACTTCTTTTATTTTAAAGTTGTATGACATGTTATGAAAGGAAAAATGTTTTTGAAGAAGAAAGGATATTTTCCTCAAGAATTCAATTCAAGTGTTTTATCAAAATTATTTTCCATCTAAGATAATAAAGGGTTCTGTTTCTATTCATATTTTTACATTGGTTTGACTATGTTGTGATGGAATTATGTTTATGAATTCCTTTATCATATATGAATTGATTTATGATGTCATGATGTTTCAAGAATCCCATTTTTGTTATATGTGTTATGCGATGATGTATGTTTTATGATTATGTGGCACACATAAGAAAGGATTCATTATAAGATGGGTGGGACCTATATCTCCCTCCAATGCATTGGGTAAAGATTTTATATCTCATGAGATAGACATGGCTGGAACGGAAGGTTATTTCGGTTCAGTGATACAGGACTGAAACGAGGAGTGAACTCGGTTCAGAAAGGGACTTTGTCCACTAAGATAGTCTTGGCAATGAGTCATGACTAACAAGAAATGATTTTCCATGATTATGTGTGCATGCCACAAAGATTCAAGTTTTATGTTATGATTATGGGGATCTCATTCTCACTTCTATGATTTATTCCATGTTAAGATATTATGATCTCTTTTGCAGGTTTTGATTTTCATAAAGATATGATATGATTTTTATTTATTTTATTTGCCCTTGCTGAGCATTTGAGCTCACCCTTTTATGTTTTCTTTTCCCCAGGTCAGGAAGATGGATATTAAGTAGAATATGCTAAAAGGGACCCTAGATATGATGAAATAAATGGGAGACACTGTAGAAGATTTATGAACCAGTTGTTTATGTTTCCCCAGTTTCTAAAGACACTATACCTATACGGTCCTTTGTGGTTTTTTTCATATGTTGTAATAAGTGTGCTTCAATTTTGAAGTATTAACAATGTATGTAAAGTGTGGGTCGTTATAGTTGGTATCAGAGGGAGGTTATAGTCAACCTTTGGAAACCAGGATGTGAAAGCCTTAGTAAGAACCCTAAGGATAAGTCTAAGCATAGAACACAATCTTAGTGTTTTAGAAATGGCCTTGAATAACCTAGGATAAGACCATAAGCATGAAAATTTTATTCTTGAATTATGTGGTTTCCTATTATAATTAGTGTTGCTCACACTATTCTTCTTGGTTTTAGTCAATGGCTGGAACCCGAAGGAACCGTGTTAATGCGGAATGTGATGGGCAATGCAATGATTGTCCCCCTGAGCAACCAAACGATATGGGAGCTGGAATGCAAAATCTTGTAGCCATGCTCACACAACTTTCTCAAGCTATGAATCATGCAGGATTTCCAAATGAACAAAGGAGGGAGCAACATTCTGTTGAATCCTTCAATATTTTGAGCTGGGATCTCTTTATTTTCCCCCTTTTTCAGTTGTTTTCAGGTGGGGACCTCCTTTCAAATTGGGAATGTATTTTTACCCTTTATATCTTTTATATATTACCATACTTCACTTGAATGTATTTCTTAGTGGATTTTTCACATATTTATTACACTATAGTTTTTTCAGTTATTATATATCTCTTCTTTATTGCTTGGAGCTAGGCGTGTGCATGTGTAAAAGTACATTAGTTTAAAGCTTCCCATTTTAGTAATATTCCTACTCAGTTATTTTAACCAATCCCTATCCTACTGGAGGTAGTATTGGGGTGTCACTCTTAGCTTACTTTCAGCCTAAAAGGGCCCCCAGTGGGCCAGGTCATGACTGAGTGGTATTAACGGTGGTTTTTACTAGGGTTGGTGTTTAGAGATATAATTTTCATGAGGATTGTTTTAGGAGCAATGGGAAATGTTGTTGGAGTGTCTTGAGTTTGTATCTCGGGCCAGTGAACTTAGTAATGGTGCGACAACTGACATATCCATACACCAGGACTCTGACTATTTGTTTGTTGACTTGGAATGAAGAGACATCAGTTGTAGAGAAACCAATGGTCAATGTATCATATAAGATTGGGTATTTTGGATTTCCTGACCTTCTTGAGTCAACTCTCTAGATCTGCTCATCTAATTATGGTATGTCTTGTTAACTTTTAATATGACATCATGATGAAAGTCAGTAAGGATTATGATATAGGGTTGTGATGATGACTAGTTGAGTAATGAGGCCTCAGTGTAGGGAAATATTCATGAGGTGTTCCCTCCATGAGAAAATAGAGCATTGATTCCACCCAATGGTTAGTGTGTGTATTCACCTCTATTAGTCTAGGGGGATGATCAACTGTATGTTTGGAAACTGATAGCTCCATTAGTTTAGAACAATGATGCGTGTAGGTTTAATGTGTTACACTGGTTCTAGTAATAGAGATCTCTTAGGTTTAAAGGTGAGTATAACCCTTAGGATATAGAGGATTAGCTTAAGGTAGTGGTTTGAGTATTGTAGATTGTATATATGTCAACTGATATTACGGATACACTTACAATCAGTCTTATTCATAGAGAAAGAGGGCGATAGTGGGGTCTGATCACTCAGAACCTTGATGAGATGACACTCTCATGGATATAATTTTAGCAGTTGTTCCACAATGAGTATTATACATTGAGTTTGCATTATGTGTCGATCCAGGAACTTTTTGAGCCATTGTACGATGATATGCCAATTTATGAGTATTCTTAGAGGTTTACTGACCTCAAAAATTACTCTCTGGACATGGTTCTATATAGATACTTATGGGTGTGGATGTTTGAGGGGGGCCTTTTCAGATATATATGATCTAGATTGGTCTTCTTATGCATTACCACTTATGCCAGAGTGATGGAGTGAGCCTCTGTGACAAAGATCTTTATAGCTAAGGGACATCAGAAAAATTAAGCTGATAGTGTACATCATGGTAATGATTAATCTACAGCAGTTATTGGGCATAAATCTTCAAGGTAATTGCATATGAGGAATACTCATGCCTGGAATCAGACACATGGATCTATAGCGCAGGGTTTACGCAGTGGATCCAATCATCCTAGAGAAAGGATATGCTATTATTGTGATGGGATAGGTCACTGACTCATGATTTCCTAGATTGAAATGTTGTATATGGTGAAAAAATATTGGATGGACCTCCATGATAGAGGACACGTCATGATATAGGATCTCCCATGTGTGGTCAGGGTGGCCCCTAGAGAGGTGGTAATTATATAGGAGCAAGAAGAGCCCCAAATAGAGAAGTTATAGGTAGATGATGATGCTATAATCTACTTCTACCGCCACTACTAAATGATCCATGCCAGGATCAGAGGGATAACAGTCAAGGGTATAGATAGTTTTAGGCTATATAGGGATATGACCAGGATTCTCATGAGATAATTCAAGGTACTATATGTTTCTTCTCTACTTTAGGTATGATACTTTTAGACACTGGACCAATTCATTCCTTCATATCCCTTGTACAAGTTCTAGAGATTCGAGTAGAAACTTTATCCCATCAGTTGTGGATAGAGGTTCTTATAGGGTAAAATTATTTTATATCACACATTTTCTAGTAGTTCAAGTTGGCACTCAGTGGAGATATTTTATCATGGGACCTCTTGGTCATTACTATGAAACCTTATGATGTCATTCTAGGTGTATAATAGTTACCCGCTATACATACCTATATAGACTATCATCATATGAGATTTATATTCCTATGTTCAGATGAGATGGGATTCTTTTTTATGGGTGAGAAGGATTGTATGGCTGAGTGGGTGGGTTTCGTGAGTAGGAAGCTGCAACCTATCACCCATCAGTTGGAAAGTTTGGCCCTTGTTGTAGTAGGCTCTTCAGATATTCATCTTCCAATGGTAATTGAGGATTATATGGATGTATTTACTAAAGATATTTTAGGAGTACATAAGATGTGGGAGATTGAATTATGTATCAACTTACACCATGGGACCACAATGATATCTTATATGGAATATCTAATTGTCCCTACCGAGCTTTTAGATCTAACTGTGTAGTTTTAATACATTTGATAAAAAGGATTTATCAGACCTAGCATGTCCCCTTGGATGGATCTAGAGTTCTTCATGAAAAATAAGGATGAAAACATGAGTATTTTCATTTATTACCATCACTTGAATCAGGTGAAGATCAAGAAAAAGTACCCCTGTTAAGGATTGATGACCTTTTCGACTAGTTGAAAGGCACGACTTGGGTTTTAAAGATTGATCTCAGGTTTTTCTACCATCAATTTAGATTTTATGAGAATGATATTATAATTATGAAATTTCAATGTCTCTATGGACATTATGAGTTCTTAGTGAGGCCTTTTTATGTGTCTAGTTCCCCTATTATGTTCATGGAACTTATGAACCCAATATTCTAACCATACTTTAAATGATTAATGGATGTATTTATTGATTACATTCTCATATAATATGCTTCTAAGGAAGAGAATATAGATCATTTAAGGGTAGTACTAGACTTACTTTGGGTAAACCAATTATATGGTAATCTCTTGAAGTGTTAATTTTTGATTTGAGAGGTTCACTTTCTAATGCATGTCATCTCTGATTATGTTGTAGCTGTGGTTCTAAAAAATATTGATGTAGTGATCGCTTGGGAATCAACGAAGAGTGTGTTAAAAGTATGGAGTTTCCTTGGTTTTGAAGGGTAATATTAGAGGTCCATGTAAGATTTTTCTAGTATTTTAGCTCTATTTACTTCCTTGACTTAGAAAGGGAATCCATTTTCTTGGAATGAGTAGTGTGAGAGGGCCTTTGAGGAGTTCAGGTAGAGGTTGGCCAATGCTCTTGTATTGAGTCTACCAGAGGAGGGCATCGAGTATGTGGTTTTTTTAATGCCTCTGGAGTTGGGATTAGATTCATTTTTATGTAGGGTTAGGTAGTGATTGCTTATGTGTCAAGCTAGTTGAGATCAAATGAGAGTAACTACATAACCCATGACTTGGAGTGGGTAGTGGTAGTATTCTCCTTGAAGATGTGGAGGAATTATCTATTGGGTGAGTGTTTCTTTGTTTACTTAGACCACAAGTGTATCAGGTACATATTCACCCATATATATTTCAAAATAAGCTAGAGGTGTTATTTGGAATCCCTATAGGACTATTACTTTGGTATAGTATACACTCTAAGTATGGGAAATGTGGTGGAATATTCCCTTAGCAAGAAATACTATTCTCTCTTATTTGATAGGTTTGTGAGAAGTTGGACTCATTGAAGCTGACCCTGGTGGAGGAGATGGGTGTAACTTACCTATAGTTGATGGTGGTGAATTCAACACTTCTCTAGTATGTGAGAGAGGACCGGTTTTGAGATTTTTACTTGGAGGTTTTATGTGACCAGATATCCTAAGGATATACACCAGATGAATTTTATGAAGGTGGGGAGAACGTCCTCCTTTTTCAGTGACATGTGATAGTTTTTATCACATTACACGAGGATGTGTTGACGAAGTTTAATATCTCCCCCTTGGATATACATCTGAGTGTAGAGAAGATGTAAAATAACCTTTAACTTTAGTTTTGTTGGTCTGGAATGAGGTGAAGTGTTTCTACGTTTATTTTCCAATACCTCACATGTCAGTAGGTAAAGGCTGAACATAAAGTTCTGGTAGGCTTTAGTAAACATCTTGATATCCCTGAATGAAAGTGGGATAGCATATCAATGTATTTTTTATGGGGATTTTATGGATACCAAGAGGATACAATGATACATGGGTTATTATTGATCAACTTACCAGTTGGAACACTTCCTTACCATACGAGAGTAGTGTTTGGTTGTGAGTTTGGGGCATTAGTACATTCATGATTTTGTCTGGATTCATGGGGTAACCATGAAAATAGTTTCTGACCATGATTCTCAGTTCACATCATAATTATAGAGAGGCCTATAGGAGGATTTATGGACCCAGTTATAGATGAGCATGATGTTTCCCCCCAGATGGATGACTATACCAAGTAGACCATATGGGTTTTGAAGGATATAATGTGAGCCTATGTGTTAGAATTTATCCAGAGCTAGGAGGATCACTTTCCATTAGTGGAGTTTTAATATAATAATAGCTATCACTCCACTATTAGTATAACACTTTTTGAGGTATTTTACATAAGATCCTGTAGGTTTCCCGTGTGCTAGACTAAAATTGGTGAGACATCTCTTATTATCATAGAAATGATGAGGAAATGATAGATATGGTTCAATTGATCCATGAGCATATGAGTATAACTAAGAATCAATATAAATTTTATGTAGATCATTGTCATAGAACTTTTTAGTTCACATATAGAGTCTATTTTTTCCTGATATCCACCCCACTATGATGATTTTGGAGATTTATTTATGGAATAAAACTAGCCCTGAGGTTTATTAGGCCATTTCAGATCCTATGGTGGGTTGGTGAGGTTTCTTTCCATTTGGACTTAACCACACAGTTGGACCAAGTGCATGACATCTTCAATGTGTCATAGTTGAAGAGATATGTGCACAAAACAAAGCATGTTATTGAATGGGATATCTAGACATTAAGGATAGATCTGCATTCTCTAAGTAACCAGTGACGATCTAGGATTGGAAGGAGAAGTTCCTACAAGGATGGAAAAGTCATCTGGTTCATGTGCTTTGGCATCATAGAAGCATGCTAGAGAGCCCTTTGGAGAATTATGTCTAGATGAAGATTCAGTAACCCCACCTTTTTATATAGATTTTACTTTCCAGGGTGAATATCCTTGAAGGAAGAGGGTGAGAATTTAACAACTTGAGTTTCTATAGTTTGACCCTTTTAATATTCCTATTTATATTTTTTGTTTTTTTCCACAAAGTTGGATTTGTATTTTGGGTGTCACATGAACTTAGAATTAATATAATAAAAATATTAATATATTTTAAATCATGAAAAATTTTCTTTTTAGAATAAATGGTTTTCCCAGTGATCATGACCTAATAAGGTAAATATGAGACTGTGTTTGTTTCTAGAATGTAGGGTTTACCCTAAGCATGACATAATATTGGTTGATTTCAGATGTTTTAGGAGAGGAAGATACTGGTGGGTGAATTAAATTAATTAATTAATTATATTTAATGACCAAAATATAATATTCTCTCTATAAATAAATCACTATTGAAAATTTCTAGGGTTAGATGTATAGCCCCGAGAGATTAGATAGGAGGAAGGAAAAGCTCCATTGGCATTGAAAAATTGGGGACATGAATTTATGATGAATTATTGAGGGAATCATTTCATCACTAATGAATGTGTTCTTCACCAATGATCAATACATTCTCAAGGTAGGGATATATTGTTTTTATTTCCACCATTTTTATTTGATTTATGAGCATGGATTACATATATTCTTTACTTATTGATTTATGTTCTTTTCTTGAGCCAAGGAATTAATTAGTGTTCTTAAACATAATTATCTCTATTTTTTGTGCCCAAAATCCACCCATATGATTTCAAAAAATTGTTATCATTTGATGGGATCACATCAGACAATGATATTCTTAATTTTTTCTTGTTCTTTTTTTTCCACCATAGTTCTTCACATTCTTCACCGTTGGCCCATGGGGTTAGCGATTCAACATTTTCAGGCTAGTTTGAGCATGATCAAACCAAAAAAATCATGAAATATTTGTGATAGACCTAGGTATTAATGGTTTTTAAACAGATCTAGATGGATTTATGGGACTCAGGTGTTGGATTACTGGTTTGGGACCTCAAATGATGACAGGAGGCCCAACAGTTTTTCACCCGAGTGATCAGAGTTCTAATATTTGACCGCTAAAGGTAAAAAATAAATGATTAGATATATTAACCTATGACTTTTAAAGATTATGGAGATTAAAATCAAAATAAATGTAGTATAATGAGTGGATCTGGTGACTGTGTGAATACTATACCATCTTCCTATGAAAGACGCAAGCACACACTGTGTACTCTGAAGGAATACACTTTGTGTTCCTCAGTTTCTCACGGTGGCTAGGGTTTTGACCAAAGATAAGTACCACATGTCATGTGGTGAGGACCAAATATTGTGTTAAACTAAACAAGTAGCTAATCTATGTGTTGAGAGAACATTCCTATGAACCTAGGTGAACAAATATGCCATATACCCATTGGAAAACGTCGTGTGGAGCTATATGGATAGCCGGACTGTGTTCGGGGAAGGACATGCCCATGACTTTTGGAGAAGTTACTGACTGTGTGACCCTCTATAAATTCTGTTTAATTTTCCTAGAAATATATAACTTGAGTATCTACTTCTTCAGGTCTTGGATTTGGGCCCGTGAGTAGCCTTTACTGAGTATTTTCTGTGTAGGATGCGATGATACCCTTTGTTTAGGAATCAGAGTTACAACATGAGGTGTTAAAAGAGATAAAATTATTCTAGTGATGATTTTACAATGATAGTTATTGGTTTTTATCACAAGAGAGAAGTCGGGGATAGTACCCCCTTGTCGTACCAAAGTTCGGGTCCCCCATACTCTTTATACTGGTTGAGCCAGTACTCCCACACACTAGAGAGGGCCCGAGTCCTTTATCTATGGAGTGGTACTCCAACGCTATCAAGGTCACATGGGGATAAGGTCCTCAATTATATATATTTCTCCCTTATCTATGGATAGAAATAGCGAGGATTGGTGTAAACCCCAATATTTTGAAAATAAAACTATGTTCGATAGCGTGTATGAACAAAACACTGAGCCTAAACAAACCATGATTATTTAAATATGATAGTTATAACATAGCTGTTAAATTGAATGGTATGAATAGTATTAAATAATTTATGAAATATATATAATTTTCGTACTTAGTATAAATTTATTGATAAATTATTAGGAAATAAGCACTCAATTTTTTAATAAAGACATTTTCTTCTTTAAAAAATAAGTTTTCTTTAAAAATATTTTTATTGATTTTTGAGAGAAAATATTATAATTATTGAAAAGTTTAGAAATTTTATTTTATAAAATTAAAACCATTCTTGAAATTATCATATCAAAATTAACTTAGGGTGAAATTCTGACGTTTTTTTTGAAATGATTGATTTTCAGTGAATAGTGAAAAATAATGATTTTTCAAATACTATCATTTACTTTCATTAAATAAAGTTATTTAAAAGTACTATTATATTTTTTATTTGGTATTAAAATTAAATATTAAACATTTTATTTAAAATAATATAGTTAATTTCATTTGAATAACCAATTTTCATGATTTTGGGTATAATTTTATTTTTATACTTAAAATCACAGTTTTTTGAAAGCTATTTTTTTGTTTATAATGTTTATATATTGTAATAAATTAAAATAACCCTTAATAAGGAAAAATTTATATAAAATTTATATATTATATATCTATTTATATGAATTTAAATTCATATAATGATTATTTATAGTCATATATTTAATATAAGATCATCTATTGCTTGAAAAATGCATATGCCTGAGAAACCACTTTTCATCACGTTTTGTGGGACTAATTTTAAATTAAATAATGAAAATTCTAGAAATTGAATTGTGAAAAATGGATTCAATATTTTTAATCTTGATGTATAAATTTGGTAAATAGGGCCCTTTTATTTTTTTATCATTATGAATAGAAACTATAGTATATAATTATCACCATGGTAAGAGTAAATCGGGAAATTAAGGTAAAAAATAACCTGATAAGGACTAAGAATTGATTCTAACACCTTCCTTTATCCTATTATATGAGTGATGTTATAATATTTTAATCTAAGTCTCTAATATATGGCCACTTGATGCCATATTTCTTTGATTTGGACCTTTATAATATTTAAGTAAAAGATAAATAAATAAATTACACTTTCTTACTTTTAATATCTATAATTTTTTTTTGAGAAGGATAAAGAAAAATTATGTTTGGTTATGAATAGTCATTTTAAGGATAAATAATTTTTTTATAATGGTAATTTATTTATAATTTTTAGTGATAAAATAATTACCTTAAATGACAACGCAACACTAACACAAATTTTTTTAATTAATAAAAAAAATAAAATAAATGATTTTAAAAACATTAAACATATAATTGTCACGACCCGAACCATGCCGGGGATCAGTCCAAAACTACCCCAAGGGGGTGGAAAAAAGCACTTAAGGCACAAAATACTCAGGGAGGCCTTTTCCTAAGTACCAATACACACACACACACACATAGATACACGATGCAAAAGTGAAGAAAAAAAGAAGTAAAAGATGCAACCATACGTAAATAAACAAAAACATGCATCGACCACTAAATATTATGAGAACAATAATGTAAGAAGAAATAAAGAAGGGGAAAAATACATGCCCAACTAGAATAGTGTCCCAACATGATAGAAAAACTAGAAAAGTAAAGTAACCGAGAAAGCCTTGATTCGGGAAGCCAAACTGTGACCACCACACGCGGTCCAGACACCTGTGTCCCTAAGTTTCCTACTATCCTGATCAAAACTATTCATCATCTGTATAAATAATGGTATGTGTGGGCAATTCCCATGAAGGGGTGAGTATAAATATACTCAGTAGTACACCCTGAAGAGAAGTGGGAGCAGTAAGAGATACAATAATAAAGGAAAGAATAGATGGAATAAAGTAAAGTAAACGAGTGCAGCTGAACCCAATAAGGAAGTAAAGTAAGATTATCCAAACAAAAGGAGCTAAAAATGGTGAGAAAATGAAATTCTTGATGAGTATTTACTTCCTACAGTAGGAGAGTAAACTCATCCAACCACGAGAAGCTTGACACAGAAATCACGTGGCATACCCCGCGTGTCTTCGCCTCTCCTGGAAGGAGAGTAACCAAAACCCAAAGAGTGGGTTTGTAGTAGGATATATATATATATATATATATATGCTTAGTTAAAGAAACCCAACTAAATAGAGTAAGGGGATCTCCATCTCATTATTCATCTCAGGAAAAGAGTCTCTAATAGTTCCAAAAGTAACCACCATCGATATCCAACATTCCACACGTCTGACCTAAACTACAAGTTAAAGGGGATCACACACCGCACCTTGATACTATCTTCTTTGGGAGGGTCTATCTTTCCCACACAGTTTTAGGTAATTTCACAAGGATGCGTCTTGGTGGGTAAAGTGTGCAACACCCCAAGATTTCATAGTATGCTATTTCTTCAAAGTAATTCAATAACTTGTAATACACGCAACACTAAGTTCTAGCACATCATGACTTACCAAACTAGACGTTCAAAAGCGCTTATGAATAGTATTAACTGAATATCAAACTTTATATAATCTTTATAATTTTAGAATCCATATTATGAGTTTCTTAGACATAATGTAAGAACAGATACATTTTTTTCAGATAAAAGATGTATTTTTCAAAAAATGCAATTTTACCGCCTTTTAATGGAGAAGCCTTTTTAAATCCAAATATTTGACACTTTTATATATTAAATTTGACAAAATAAACTTCTTATTTATAATTGGGACATAATAATTTAGTTTCAATAAAGTTTTGGTGTTTTTCTGATAACTTTCATATTTGGGTAAATAGTGAAAAATAATATATTTTAACTAAAAACAAATTTTTTAATCAAAATATTTTATATTGTTAAATTATAAATTTTAATGGTTTGGAAGTATAAATAGATTATATTTTTACCATTTAATACAATTATGGTCATTTTAAGTAATTTCACTTTGAAATTGGACATAAACAAGTGTCAAACTTTTGATAGTTATTATTTCTTAAAAATACGCCTTTTGGTTTTGACAGCGGGAATTAATTTTAAATTAATAAATGAAAATTTTATGTTTTTAATTTGGTAAAATAGACTTAATTTTTGGATTCATAATATCGAAATTAGCTTAGGGTGAAATTTTGGTACTTTTCTGATAACTTTCATATTTTGATGAATACTGAAAATTACTAAATTTTAATCAAAAACAATTTTTTTAATCGAAATAATTAAGGGTAATAAATTATGAATTTGAGTGATTTAAAAGTATAATTATATTATAATTTTACCATTTAATCCAATATTGTTCATTGGACATAATTTCATATTTAAACTGGACATAAGAAAGTGTCAATCTTTTGATAGTTATTATTTGTTAAAAACATGCTTTTTGTTTCGACAACGGGAATTAATTTTAAATTAATTTCTGCCACTTCTATGTTTTGAATTTAGAAAAATGGATTACATATTTAGAATCATGAGGTCCAAATTTTTTAAATAGATAACTTTTATTTTTATACATTTTGAATAATTACTTCAGTAAATATTTTATTTACCATGGTTAAAGGGTAAATATGGTAAATAAGGGTAACAAAATAATATTATAATAATACTAAATTACCCTAAAACGTGTAATAACTCTATTGGTTGATACATGTACGACCATGGGAATCTTTGGGTTGATTTTGGGACCCCATGGAGCCACTTGTAAGTGATAATGACACTTTATATTAATTAAGTTAAAGTAAATACAAAAATGACATAAGCATATATCTTTTAGAAAAACAATTTTTACATAGGGTTATATATGTTATATTTTTGACTATAAATATTCATTAGAAATATAAAAATATTTCCTATATCATGATATTTTTTTATAATTTTTTAGACATCTAATAAACTAAATTATTTATGACACAATAATGATGTAGTGATTACCTCATTAATAAATGGTTTAAATAAATAAAATTATAAAGACTAAAATAATACCCAAAACCTATAAAATTATTATTGGATGATTTCATTTAGATCATGAGTCATCTTATCTTCAACTTTAATGAGTTTTGGACTTTTATAAACCGAATATAATTATATAAGAAAATAATATTTTCAATCTTTCCTAAAGAGCCCCTCCTCCCCCTTATAAAAGGACACCAGTTCTAACCAATTCGTCACACCTCTAAAGGCTTTTGGATCATCCAACCTCTGCAAAATTAATCTCCCTACATCCCTATCCTCCTCCTAGAAACCTTAATTTAGGCATAAGGCACTTCAAGAGTCCTTTTTGGTTCAAACCAAAGGGAGTTACCCAAATTAAAGGTAATGATTTCTCTTAGCTTCTTTTCTTTTATTTTACTTCTCAAACCCCCAAACTCTTATTATTATTTTCTTTTGTAACAAAACCAGTATACTAAATATACTAGGATATTTTTATGAGAATTATTCAAACTACACTTACACACACCTCCATATAATGGGTGAAGAACATAATGTTTTTATGTGGATGACAACCAAACGCCTCACGAAACAATGATTGTTCAATTATCTCCTACCACCACTCATGGTGTCCATTATGATGGAACTATAATTAAATATGATATTAATGATATTTATTTTATATATAATCTTCTGTAATTATATTTTATAGCATACCATTATTCTTTTCATCTTATATATATATACACGAAAATTTCATTTGAGGAAGTGCGGACTACCGCCCCCTCAAAGTGATATGACTCGTTCATACCATACATGGAACGTACAAAGGATGGTGTTAATGAAATTAAGTAACATATATAAGATATTATATTACACTATAATAATAATATACCTATGTATCATTTGGTTTTTATTCCTTTTAAAATGAAAAATGATTTGAAGTAGCGTTCGTGCGTACGTACAGACTACCGTCTCCACGAATGCGATGAGATTCATTCCCCATCGTATCCATTCAAGGCTAATTTAATTTGATGATTAAAAATAATTTTTAAGGAATTTATATCATTCTATATATGAATGATATAAAACCTATGGATAAAAAACATGGCTTATGTAACAAAACATATAAAAGAAAATGAGTAAGTGAACACCCAAAATGACGATATACTAAAATATTATTAACAAAGAAATATTAAAAGATAATATATGATATCATATTTATGTATATGATTCTTGTATAATTTAATAACAATGAATTAACTATTATAAAAAAGGTTAACCTACCCTCGACCAAGGAAATGTACAAGGTATGGGGTTTTCATCTCACTCCTTATTCCCGTGAGATTCATGCCGTATTGCCACTATTACTTTTTGTGTGGTGTATGTACTACCCAAAATTGTATTATTTGTATAATAAACTTTAATTTATGTGTATTTACAAATTAATTTTATGATACTTATTTCATGGGGTGTATGTTTCATAAGTTACCAAATTGGTAAGGGTTAATTCCCCAATCTCATTATTATCCGAGATTGTTTATGTGTAAGTATTTAATTGGAAATTTTTATCATCCATGCCCATTTTTCATAAAAATGATTTCAAAATGAATATTTTAAGGATTTGTGAAAGGTACTATTTATCAAGATCATAATTTTAAATGTTTTAAAGATTTATCTTTCTAAATATTTTTAATTAATGTCCATGTTTTCAAAATGATTTTATGGATTTATTTATATGGATATGAATGTTTTGAAATGATAATTCTTTTAAAAAGTTTCAAAGTGGTATGGGACACTTTGATTCAAAAATATCTTTTAAATTAATTAATTTAAAAATGTGTTACTTTTAAATGATTTTACAAAAAAGTATATTTCTCTCAAAAAGTTTTACTCATCATTTTCAACTATGTCAGCTTCCTTTATTGGATATTATTTTTTATTGAGGTTGATTTATTATAATAAAATATTTCATATTGTATTGAATGAGTTATGATATGTTTGACTATGGATGTTCTATTTTTATACCATTCATGGTATATGGTTAAAGTATTTACATTTCGTATGCTAGTTTTAATACGAATGTTTATGTTATATTTCAACCTTTTCATATGAGGAATGTATTGGACTTAGTAAGTGACAGGTGGAGCCCGATATAGCTCCTCGATGCATTAGCAGGTCTCATCAGACAACTAGATGTGGAATTGGCCGAGGCCCTTTCCCAATTTTGATATATGGTTTTGGCCGAGGCCTTAATCATTTTTAGACGTCTTGGCCGAGGCCTTGATAAAATGTTTCAGAATGTTCGACATTATACATTTCCTCATTATGAAAATAATTATGATGGTTCATGTGGTCATTATACTAGTAGAATACCAATGATTATGTTTTATTATGGTATTATTTACTCAGCTCATACTCCTGCCATAAAAGTATTCACGTTTATTACTAGTAAAGGAATGTGTTTTCAATTATTCACCATTCTTCATATTTATGTTATCTTCTACTGTATTTCTTACCCTTATTGAGAATTTGAGATCACCCATTTCTTATGTTTCATTTCCCAGGATATGAAGAAGTTAGTTATGAGTGACTTGTAGGAATTATTTAAGAGGATTGGATGTTTCTAGTGGAATATATTTGTGTTTTATTTCCTTTCAAGTTTTAAAGTTGAATTCATGTATGTAATCTATTTTCCAAGACTGCTAAACCGATCAGTCCTTCGAGACTTGATTCCTTGTGATCATGAAAATGTATTAAAATAATGCACCTACTCTAGGTAAATGGGGTTGGGGCGTTACATTTGGTATTAGAGGAATTTTAGAAATAACCTTAGAAGATAGATTTAGATAAACTCTGATAAGAGCACATAAACCTAAGATAGACTTTGAAGATTAGTATAGAATAAATTCCTAGAATTTTTTAAATGTAGAGATTTTGTGAGTTTTACAAGAAAATACATCCCTGTATGGATACGAGCAGGTAGAGGCAGCTCTGGCACAGATGTACCTAGGGGTAAAACCTGAAAACACCACTTTGAGCTAGACTCGAATGGGAACTGGTGCATGAAAATGGGCCTTACTGTACTCTTGGTTACGACACTCCCGGGGGATATGCTTAGGATAATTCTCATTTTCTTTACAAATCATTAGGAAGAGTTTATGAGTATATACTTTATGAATTAAAACATCTTTATGATTATGTATTATATCCATAAACCGTTCAATTTACGTTAGGTATTTTACAAGTTTGGAATTATTCATTGCAATTTATAAACTGACCTAGTCTATGCCATTGTATAGAAATGGCTCCCAGTAGAAGGAATGTGAACTCCAGCAATACGTATTATCCAAAGAGTAAGAAGGACCATATCTTTCACAGTATTAAGCCAACATTTATAAGGGAAATAGTCTCCCATGTATGCTCAACATATGAAGAAATAGTTTCATGTGTTAAAAATATAAGTAAATAATTCTCTAAGTCCTATGGCTTTGAAGGGAAGCAAGAGAAGAAAAGGATGTAAGAGAGAAATATGGATAAAGGGAAGAGGGAAAAGAAGAATTTTCCCATATGTGATAACTATGGGAAGAAACACCCTGGAACTTTCCTGAAGGGAATGATAGTTTGTTATAAGTGTGGAGAAAAAGGACACCATGTACGTGACTGCAAGGGTAAGAAAAAGGTTTCAAATGTACAATGCTTCATCTGCAAGGAGTTGGGACACTACACGAACCAATTTCCAAATCATCAGAGTATGCCACAAATGATGATATTGGATAATAATCAAGTTATGATACTACCACAGATGAGGAGGAATTATTAGAGTTCTTATGTTGTTATTAGATAATTATGTCATTTGAGTGTTGTATCAACAATGTACTGGTTATAATAATTATGGATTATATAAGGATTGTACTGCAATACTATTTCATTAAGGACTTAAGATTGTGTGGAACCAAGAAAAGTGACTCAATATGAGGTTAACTTTTTGGAAAATATATGGTTGATAGAAAGATAAATCATAATATGGTTCTGATACCGAGGTAGTGATTTTGGAATAATACATGATTGATTTGGATAAATTATATTGGATATTCTTGACTACATTGAAACTGATTAATGATTTGTAAATTCCATCATTGTTTGAGTTTACAACATTTTTGGATATAAGGAGTATATACAATATTCTATAAGTAATAAGGGATCATGAATGTAATCAATAAGGTTTTTTGGTAATTACAGTGTTTTAAAAGAATACATGATAAAGGTGTTCACATGTTATTACGCGGAAAAAAGGATCTTCATTGTGTTTACCTTCCTTATAAATTTTGGACTGTGAGTTTGGATAGAAGTATTTTGGATAATTCTAGTTTGAGATTATTTTTGGATTTCTATAAAAGGACAACCTAGAGGTCGGGCGGCAACCCGTCGCGTCTGGAAAGGCTGTGAGACTTAAACCCGCAACCGAAGGGCGATAAGGGTGTATCACCTACCACTGGCCCACGTGATGTCTTGGATTGAATAATGTAGTATTTTTTAAAAAAATTCTGGTAGATGAATTATAAATTCATTTTTTTAACCCTATATGAATAGGATAAATAGAATATTATTTTTAAGTTCTATTATCTTTTAGAGTGAAAGATGAGTTTGTGGTAGAAATTAGTTAAAGGATGGGACTCTACTTGTCAAGTATATATTTTTATTCTTCTCTTATTCTATGAAGAAATTAATTCATATACTTTAGTAAAGGGATCTTAAAACCAAAAATGTGTTATCCTAATACCATATTTTTTGTTGAACCGATGGTATTTTAAATCATCAGAGATTGATGAATTTAAGGCCCTCGATTTTACACTTGTTTGTGATTGATGACCTCAATCACTACCTATAAATATTTACATTTTTCCTCCAATTATATGTCTCTAATTTAAACCAATGTTCTCTTAATCAAGATCATAATTTGGTGGTGACCCTTTTATTTCCCTTTTCCTATTATTAAGACTAAATTTTATTATCCTAATTTATGATGTGGGTTTTCCCAATGGTATTTTCTATTTTCAACCTTTTATTTTCAAAAAATAATTTTAAATTTCGAATACATAATTTATTAAAGGAGGGAAGAATGTAACACCCCAAGATTTCATAGTATGTTATTTCTTCAAAGTAACTCAATAACTTGCACTACACACAACACCGAGTTCTAGCGCACCATGACTTACCAAACTAGCCGTTCAAAAGAAGTTATGAATAATATTAACTGAATTTTGAACTTTATATAATATTTATAATTTTAGAATCCATATTATTAGTTTCTTAGACATAATGTAAGAACATATACATTTTTTTCAGATAAAATATGTATTTTTCAAAAAATGAAATTTTACCGCCTCTTAATGAAGAAGCCTTTTTAAATCCAAATATTTGAAACTTTTATATATTCAATTTGAAAAAATAAACTTCTTATTTAGAATTGGGACATAAGAATTTAGTTTCAATAAAGTTTTGGTGTTTTTCCGATAACTTTCATATTTGGGTAAATAGTAAAAAATAATATATTTTAACTGAAAACAACTTTTTTAATCAAAATATTTTATATTGTTAAATTATAAATTTTAATGGTTTGGAATTATAAATAGATTATATTTTTAGAATTTAATACAATTATGGTCACTGTAAGTAATTTCACTTTGAAATTGGACATAAACAAGTGTCAAACTTTTGATAGTTATTATTTCTTAAATACATGCCTTTTGGTTTTGACAGTGGGAATTAATTTTAAATTATAAAATGAAACTTTTATATTTTGAATTTGGTAAAATAGACTTCATTTTTGGATTCGTAATTTTTAAATTATCTTAGGGTGAAATTTTGGTACTTTTCTGATAACTTGCATATTTTGATGAATAGTGAAAATTACTAAATTTTAATTAAAAACAACTTTTTAATCAAAATAATTAATAGTGATAAATTATGAAGTTGATTGATTTTAAAGTATAATTAGATTATAATTTTACCATTTAATCCAATATTTTTCATTGGACATAATTTCATATTTAAACTAGACATAAGAAAGTGTCAATCTTTTGATATTTATTATTTGTTAAAAACATGCTTTTTGTTTCGACAACGGGAATTAATTTTAAATTAATTTCTGCCACTTCGGTGTTTTGAATTTAGAAGAATGGATTCCATATTTATAATCAGGAGGTCCAAATTGTGTAAATAGGTAACTTTTATTTTTATATATTTTGAATAATTACTTCGGTAAATATTTTATTTACCATGGTTAAAGGGTAAATCTGATAAATAAGGGTAAAAAAATAATATTATAATAATATTAAATTACACTAAAACGTGTCCTAACCCTATTGGTTGATACATGTCTGACCATGGGCATCTTTGGGTTGATTTGGGGACCCCATGGAGCCACTTGTAAGTAATAATGACACTTTATATTAATTAAGTTAAAGTAAATACAAAAATGACATAAGCATATATCTTTTAGAAAAACAATTTTTACATAGGGTTATATATGTTATCTTTTCAACTATAAATATTAATTATAAATATAAAAAGATTTCCTATATCATGGTATTTTTTTTATAATTTTTAGACATCTAATAAACTAAATTATTTATGACACAATAATGATGTAGTGTTTACCTCATTAATAAATGATCTAAATAAATAAAATTATAAAGACTAAAATAATACACAAAACCTATCCAATTCTTATTGTATGATTTAATTTCGATCATGAGTCATATTATATTCAACTTTGATGAGTTTTTGACCTTTATAAACCGAATATAATTATGTAATAAAATAATATTTTCAATCTTTCCTAAAGAGCCCCTCCTCCCCCTTATAAAAGAACACCACTTCTAACCAATTCCTCACACCCATCAAGCCTTTTGGCTCATCCAACCTCTGCCCAATTAATCTCCCTAAATCCCTATCCTCCTCCTAGAAGCCTTACCTTAGGAATAAGGCACTTCAAGAGTCATTTTTTGGTTCAAACCAAAGGGATTTACCCAAATTAAAGGTAATGATTTCTCTTAGCTTCTTTTCTTTTATTTTACTTCTCCAACCCCTAAACTCTTATTATTATTTTCTTTTGTAAAAAAAACAGTATAATCAATATACTAGGATATTTTTATGATAAGTATTAGAACTACACTTACACACACCTCCATCTAATGGGTGAAGAATATAATGTTTTTCTGTGGATGGCAACCAAACGCCTCACGAAACGATGATTATTCAATTATCTCCTACCAACACTAATGGTGGCCATTATGATGGAACTATAATTAAATATGATATTAATTATATTTATTTTATATATAATATTCTGTAATTCTATTTTATAGCATACCATTATTCATTTCATCTTATATATATTTACATTATAATTTCATTTGAGGAAGTGCGGACTACCGCCCCCTCAAAGTGATATGACTCGTTCATACCATACATGGAACGTATAAAGGATGGTGTCAATGAACTTAAGTAACATATATAAGATATTATATTATACTGTAATAATAATATACTTATGTATCATTTGGTTTTTATTCCTTTTAAAATGAAAAATGATTGGACGTAGCGTTCATGCGTACGTACAGACTACCGTCTCCACGAACGCGATGAGATTCATTCCCCATCGTATCCATTCAAGACTAATTTCATTTTATGATTAAAAATAATTTTTAAAGACTTGATATCATTCTATATATTAATAATATACATAATATGGATAACAAACATGGCTTATGTAACAAAACATATAAAAGAAAACGAGTAAGTGAACACCTGAAACGACGATAATACAAAAATATTATTAACAAAGCAATATTAAAAGATCATATATGATATCATATTTATATATATGATTTTTTTATAATTTAATAACAATTATTTAACTATTATATAGGAGGTTAACCTACCCTTGACCAAGGAAAATTACAAGGTAAGGGGTTTTCATCTCACTCCTTATTCCCGTGAGATTCATGCCGTATTGCCACTATTACTTTTTTTGTGGTGTATGTACTGCCCATAATTGTATTCTTTGTATAATATAATATAATTTATGTGTATTTACATATTCATTGTATGATACTTCTTTCATGGGATGTATGTTTCGTAAGTTACCAAATTGGTAAGGGTTAATTCCTCAATCTCATTATTATCCGAGATTGTTTATGTGTAAGTATTTAATTGGACATTTTTATCATCCATGTCCATTTTCCATAAAAATTATTTCAAAATGATTATTTTAAATATTTTTTAAATTTACTCTTTATCAAGATCATAATTTTAAATGTTTTAAAGATTTATCTTTTTAAATCTTTTTAATTAATGTCCATGTTTTCAAAATGATTTTATGGATTTATTTATATGGACATGAATATTTTGAAATGATAATTCTTTTCAAAAGTTTCAAAGTGGTATGGGAAAATTTGAATAAAAAATCTATTTTAAATTACTTACTTTAAAAATGTGTGACTTTTAAATGATTTTACAAAAAGGATATTTCTCTCAAAAATGTTTACTCATCATTTTAAACTATTTCAGAATCCTTTATTGGATATTATTTTTGATTGAGGTTGATTTATTATAATATAATATTTCATATTGTATTGAATGTGTTTTGATATGTTTGACTATGGATGTTCTATTTTTATTCCATTCATGGTATATGGTTAAAGTATTGACATTTCGTATTCTAGTTTTAATACGAATGTTTATGTTATATTTCAACCTTTTCATATGAGGAATGTATTGGACTTAGTAAGTGATGGGTGGAGCCCGATATAGCTCCTCGATGCATCGGTAGGTCTCATAAGACAACTAGACGTGGAATTGGCCGAGGCCCTTTCCCAATTTTGATATATGGTTTTGGCCGAGACCTTAATCATTTTTAGATGTCTTGGCTGAGGCCTTAACAAAATGTTTCAGAATGTCCGACATTATACATTTCCTCATTATGAAAATAATATTTATGGTTCATGTGGTCATTCTAATAGTAGAATACCAATGATTATGTTTTATTATGGCATTATTTACTCAGCTCATACTCCTTCCATAAAAGTATTCATGTTTATTACTGGTAAAGGCATGTGGTTTCAATTATTCACCATGATTAATATTTATGTTTTCTTCCGCTATATTTCTTACCATTACTGAGCGTTTGACCTCACCCCTTTCTTATGTTTCATTTTCCTAGGATATGAAAAAGTTAGTTATGAGTGACTTGTAGGCATTATTTAGGAGGCTTGGATGTTTCCAATGGAATAAATTCGTGTTGTATTTCCTTTCAAGTTGTAAAGTTGAATTCATGTATGTAATATATTTTCCAATACTGCTAAACTGATCGGTCCTTCGGGACTTGATTCCTTATGATCATGCCAATGTATTAAAATTATGCACCGAATTTGGGTAACTTGGGTCGGGGCATTACAAAGTGACCCTATTACTTGAGAGTCGAAATTTGAATCAAAGTATGCCTCTCTACTAATCCATATCTGAAAGGTGAAAACCCAAAGTATAGGACCTGATCTCTAGTTCTTCTGTGGGATTCCACTCTTATACTCATCATAGAGGACCCACACCCTGATGTGTCAGGGGGATTCCACTTTAGTTTATCAAGGAGTCATTCCCTAGTGCATCCGGGGGATTCCACTTGGAAGTAGCTGATAAAAGACCCATGCCCATTCTGATGGGGGATTACACTCTAGTTCATTGAGGACTCATGCCCTAATGGGTCAGGGGGATTCCACTTAGAAGTCTATGATATCATCGCCTCATCACTGATGTTGTCAAACACTGCCTAAATATGCATCGTGCTCATAAAAACTTTTATCATAACTCAGATTCTAAAACTAAGATTACCATTTCATTTTACATGAAAAAACATTCAGGATAGGCTATTCACTTTCCCAAAATGGAAAACTGGTAAAAAGGGAACTTTTCACCACAATATGCCTGGATGGGTCAAATTGGGAACCACATCCCAACCGAAACATCAAATTCTTAAATTTACCTCAAAAGGGATGTCTCGAAGAGAGGGTCACATTTCCGCATACAATGCATCAAACAAATGACTGATTTAAAAGTTATGGGCATTCAAAATTTTAGAAGAGGGTTATGGGGCTAGTAGATCGACTCATTGTCGGTCCACCGACCATAGCGGTCGACCAAACCCATGCTGAAGAAAGATTTCGCAACGATCAACCCATGTATAATCCACCGAGTTGGACCTGACCCATTTTTCTGGCCCGACCCACTTTGAGTGTGCCCGATCTAGCTCATCCCAGCCCCTCGTGGTTCGGCATGCCCACCGATAGGGGCCTGACCTGCTGCCAACACTGGCTCAGCCTAGTGGCTAGTCACCACCACCATGGTCAACGCGACTGACCGACCACCGCACTTTGTTATGGAGATCGCTGACTGAGTTGCACCGCATGACCCCTCTTGGCTGACCGGAAGGGCCGTGTGGCCCACCATGTTGCGGTACCACCGGGCCACCACTGCTCCGCTGTTTGCTGACAGAGCAGACCCCTTCTGTATGCTGCACCGATGGTGCTGTGATGGTTCATTCTGTGGACCACCAGATTCCATCCAGTTGCCTGATCATGAATCCTTTTGTAGATCGAGGACACTTGCAATGAGAGCTACATAGCACCACCCTCAGATCGATGATCCACCAATATTTTGATGCACCCAAAAGCAGATGATGGATACCCATGAAGAACAGACGGAGAACGAAGTTTTAAACATAGATCAATGGACGTGTTCATGCGGCCATCGATGATTCACCAACAAAATGGAGAATTTAAATCTCAAGGAAAGGATTTCAATTTAAGATCTAAATTAAAACTCAAAAATAAGAGAAATGATACATGGAATCGATCACCCATCATTGACGACGTATCTGATGTGATCCTGATTCGATCCATTGAGGTTTCAGTGTAAATTTCTCTTAGATCCAACAAAGAACGGTTGGGAGATAGAGAGAGAGAGAGGGATATTATAGAGAGAATGGATTATGGATAAGCCTAATCCCAAATCCTTAACTCTCTATTTATAGGCATCCCGCTCGGCGTGAAAATCTTAATCCATCATACCCTATCATTTTATGTCACACTTGGGTAAAACACCCCATTCCGAACTCAATGAAAGTCTTATAATTCCAATACAATCCCCTATTTAAAAGTTATTTGATAAGAAATTAGGGGTTAAAATAATTAATTTTAATTATTTTATTTACGATTTTCCCCTGGGTGGTTCCTGCGCTGACAAAGGTTATGCCCCACCTTGGGTAAACAATATGTTTCGGACTCAAACATGCCATTAGATTTCCGATCCGGTGTACCATTTAATAGTTATCCCATTTCCTTCACATGCATAGTATAAAATATTCTTAATATTTTTATAAAATTAATTTCAGGCACACCGGGTCTTGGAATTGCATGTTGTCTCAACACCTAGCTCTAGAAATATATGTAGAAATATTTCAAATTATTATCAGGTGAAAAATGGATCTTTATAATTATAATTTGAAGTAATTATTGTATTTAATTTTTTTATATAAATATAACCTGTTATAGATGTATTAATGGATTTTATTTTAATTCTTTTGTTTTCATTTTGTTTTCAAATTCAAAATAAATGAATAGTTTTAAAAGTGACATTAATTTTATTTTATAATAAATAATATTTTATTAAATGATTTAAAATTTCTAAAAATCCTATATTTGGAAAATTGATTTAGATGTGGTTGAAAATATCAACCAGGATCAATTTATGGGCATATTGGTTTTTTATATAAACTTTATTGACCCTTAAAGAGTAGATAAACATTGTTAGAATGGTAATTATCAAAAAGGGTTAACACAGGTTAAAACCAAAAGATAAGGATGAAAACATCACTTAAACTTATCCAAATTTTATTTTATGAGATTATTTATACATATCCTATTCCTATATTTTAATTATATCATTTAGATCATTTTTCCTTGAAAATTAATTTATAATAATTTAACACTTTAAGAAATTCCAAAAGTGCCCCTCCCCTCACTTATGAAAGGGAACCGCCTCATATTTTTTTATTCACACTTAAAAATATTCTTTTTTCATCCAATAACAACCCAAATACCTTATTTAATTACCTTATCACATCATAGAGTCATTTTTTTGAATATAAAACCCTCCTAAGAAGGCATTTGGTTCAAACCTAAAGAGGTTGTCTAAATAAGAGGCATCATTCTTAACCAAACATTTTAATTTTATTTCTTCTTCCACCTCATGGAAATATTATTCAAACATGATGATATAATAACATCAGTATATACCATATATTAAGATGTTATTATTTTAACGGAACATCCTATATCCATGTCCTCTTCCATCAAATGGGAAATGAAACCATCATTCGTGTGTACAGAAGAGTACCGCCTCGTGAACCAATGTAATTCATTTACCACAATTTCCTCCCATGAATATTTTTGATTTTTAGTTTAATGTATACATATTATGTTAATGTAATATCTATAATTATATAAAACTAATATATCATATATTTTCTTACCTCTCCATTCATTAAAACATGATAACGTCATTCGTCCACAGGTGTGAATTACCACCTTTAGGAAGCAATGTGATTCATTTTTCATTAATGCATCACATGGATGGTATATATTTTATTTAAAGAAATAATATTATGTTTATGATATAATTATAGTTATATAAATATAAAATATAAATTAACTTCTTTCCATCATGATCATTAAAAAATGAAAATGTTATTATGCTTATGTACGACCTACTGTCTCCATGATTATAACATAGTTCATTTTTAAAAACCATATTTCATGATAGGTTTAAAAAGAATAATTGATGTATAAAAATTATAATTATTTTAAAATTATTTTCCTAGAGGAGATGAAATAATAATATCTTTGACCTTAGTCAACTTACCAAAGTGATTTTGGCCATTGACCGAAATATCATCAAAACATCCCACATGAACCTAAATGATTAAGTAATTGAATATAACATGATAATAAAAAAGATAAAAGGAATAATAGACATGAAAATTATTTTGAGAAAAATAATAATTAATATAAGTTTATTATTAAGGAATATACATAATGTACATGATGAGTCAGACTCAAGGTAAGGTATCTCTTTAAACCACACTTTTCTTTGGGTTATGACCATTTTCTCTCTAACTCAATTTATAAATCTATTTAATGTTATGGAATGATTTTAAATTCTGTACATATGTATCTTACATATATACCTATCTTATTATCCATTCATTTTTTTAGGAAATACATGCCTTATGTTAATATCTAAAATTCTTTCTTTAAGCAGTCTCTTTTGATTTATGATACAAGGAAAGATTATGAAACCAATTTCCTTCCATAGGTAATTCTTATTATTATAAATTATAATTTACTTGACTTATTTAACACACATAATCATGAACATTTTAGTATGGGGGCCCCCAAATATCACTTCAATTCACTGGGTAAAGCATTTGTGTCATGAGATGTTACATATGGAATTTAGGTGTAAACCTAATCCACTATTGGAACTTATCTAGCATGTGATGTTGTCTTGATATTTAGCCTTAAATTATGATTATGTCGTGGATATTTTTGTTAAAAATTATGAAATAATATGTGTAAGAAGTCTTGGGTGTATATAGTTGGTATCAAAAGATGATATAGTTATTTTTGGGGATTAAGAATATAATTATTTAGTGAGAACCCTAAGGATAAGTTTAAGTATAGGAAAATATCCTAGAATTTTTGAGAGTATTGAGTGAGTAAATTATGAGTAATTACATTCCTATCTAGATATTAAAAGTGGTAATTGTTTTGGAGCATATTCATCTAGGGTTAATAACCCCATAAATATTTGGCTGAGTATATTTTGGCCATTATTTTGGTACATGGTGAGTGTTCCCTTACTATACAAATGGTTTGAAACTTCTAAGGGACATGCCTTGAAAATTCACAAACTCTTTATGATCCATTATGAAGTACTTGAACAAAATTGTTAGGTTAGAAAACGTAATAGGAAACATTACAATTCATAGCCTATATTGAAACATAGAGACTCATAATTTTAGATATACTTATCATTTATAAGCTATTACTTATATGTTTTTAAGTTTCTGTTTTGCATGTTTATTAGTTAATGTATTCTCATCTTGTTTTTTTGTTTTTAGTTAATAAAAATAAATAGGAGAAACCATTCCAAAAACCAATGTGATAGTCAATGTGATGATTTTCCCTATGATATGCCTAACCTTATAGGAGTGGTTGATGATCACTTTAGTGAAGTACTGGATCAACTAGCTCAAGTTCAAATCATAATTTGAATCATACAAAATGACCTATTTATCATAAGAAAAGAAAGTTTTAGTTGAGTATTTTATGTGACAAAGGCCTCCTAAATTTAATATATTTTCTGATCTACTCATCATGGAATAATGGATTAACTATATTGAGAATATCTTATATATCCTATAATACTTAGATCATGAGAAAGTTATACTAATCATTTATCTCATGGAGGGGGAAGTCGATCAGTGGTAGACACTGATCATGAACATAAATACCAAAGATGACATTGATTACATGGAATGGGTAGACTTCAAAAAAATATTTTCAGTAAATATTTTTCCTAAACTCACTATCTTAAAATGGAGAGGGATTTCCTTAGACTGAATCCAAAGGAAGATGATTCTATCAGGGCGTATGGGAAAAAATTCACAAGGATTTCATGGTACACCTCTTGTTTCATCATCAATTCCACAAGTAAGGTGGACTATATCTTTAGTGAATGGAATCCAAGTATAAAAAAAGATTTAGTAGTTTGAGACTTTGATAGTTATGAAGATATTATTTGTTTTTCCCTAATGGATTAGATGGAGATTGGATACTTTTAGTAGTCATGTGGGCTTAGAGATAAAAGGAATAAAATGGATTTTTATTAAATAGGATCAATAGATAAATCCAACGGAGGAAAGAAAAACCAACATCTCACTTTTCAAATTTGTGGGAAGAAACATCCTTGAAACTATATGAAGGGAACCAAGAGATGTTTCAAACATGGAAAATAGGGTTATCAATTTAATCAGTGCCGAAGGGAAATAAAAATCTCACTAATGCATAAGTAGAAAATAATGTTAAGATCAACAATCATCCTATGATACAATGTTTCAACTATAAGGAACATAGGAATCATGCAAGATAATTCCCTAATACAAGTGTTTTAAAAGAGAATAAACAAAAAACCTCCAAGGTCAAGAGATAAAGGAAGGGATTATGCTATCACTACAATTGAGGTGGATTCTGAGAACTATGTGGTGGGAGGTATACTAGTTACTCATTCAAGAATAATGAATATACCCTTTTATTATGGTTTTATTCATTCTTTCATATCTTTCAGGTTTAGTAGAACTATTCAAAAAACCACCTCAAAACATGGGGGTTGAGCTATCTATGAGAACAAAAAATGGAGTAATGGTTGCATATGAAGTATAAAAATCCTCCATAATCAATTTTTTGGACTTATTGGGCATGGATTAGCTATCCATATATAAATAAAACATCAACTTTCAATAGAGGGACATCACTCTTCACATCCCAAGTCATCCTCTGATTCTGTACATGTGAAAGGAGGAGGATGGATCTCTCATGGAATCTTATGTTCAAGTGTGGATGTTATTACCTTGCGAGGAATCATATTTAGTCCTAATTATTGAGAAAAAGGTAAGAATCATGCTTGAATACATGCCCATTTCAAGGGATTATATTGATGTATTCCTCAATGAGTTTCTTAGTCCTCTTCTTATCCAAGTGGTGGAGTTCTAAATTGAACTTATACTTGGATCTCTTCCCATATTGAAGAATTATTATAGAATTTCCACTGTTGATTTAGAGGAGCTAAAAAGGAAGTTACAATAAAATCTGGAAAAGGATTTTATACATCCAAATGATTCATCATGGGGTGTGATGGTCCTTTTTTTCAAGAACAAGGATGGGTCAATGAACCTTTAAATTTATTATCATGAACTAAATAAAGTCATGATAATGAAAAGTTATATCCTACCAAAGACAAATTTCTTGTCAGATCAACTACATAGGCCCCGATATTTCTCTAGGGTTAACCTTCAGTCAGGATATCACCAATTAAGGGTAAAGAAGGA
The DNA here is from genome assembly GCA_963277665.1 of Viscum album. Lineage (NCBI taxonomy): Eukaryota > Viridiplantae > Streptophyta > Magnoliopsida > Santalales > Viscaceae > Viscum > Viscum album. The sequence goes on from OY728147.1 coordinate 223,677,674, forward strand.
AGATATTCCCAAATATTTCTTTCAAACAAGGTATGGACACTATAAGTTCATAGTAATTCCCTTGAGACTCACTAATTCTCCAAAAAACTTTATGGACATAATGAATAGAGTCTTTAGAGATCACCTTGAAAACTTTTTGGTTGTCTTTATAGAGGATATTCTAATATACTTAAAAATCCAATATGTGAATGAGGATCATTTGGATACTATTCTAATTACTTTGAAAAGGATAAGATATTTGAAAAGTAAATTAAATGTGATTTTTGGATGAAGAAAGTGTCATTCTTGGGGCATGTTATCACCAGTAAATGGATATCTATAGACCCTTATATATCAAAGGAAATTAAGGAATGGTTGAGAATAAAATTTTTAATAGATATTATTAGTTTTTATGGATTACATGGATATTAATGATGATTTTGGAGATAATTATCATGATTTTAAAACCCACTAAACAAGATAATGTGAAATGGGGTAAATTTTTTTCTAGACTAGTGAATTTGAAGGGAGATTTAAGTAGTTGAAAAAGAGGCTTAACACCACACCAATCCTCATACTACCCTAAATTGGGGAAATTTTTTTTGTGGTATATAAATATGCTTTAAATAAGGGTTTGGCCTATGTAATAATGAAAAATGACAAATTTATAGCCTAATACTCAAGGAAGTTGAAAGTTCATGAGAAAAACTATACAACACGTGATCTGGATTTGGTTAGATTAATATTTTCATTGAGAAAATAATGACATTATCTCTATGGGGAGAAGTTTGAAATATATACATATCATAAGAGCCTCAAATATATATTCATAAAAAAAGAGATTAATATACACTAATTAAGATGATTAGATCTGATCAATGACTATGACTACTTAATCAACTACTATCCTAGGAAATAAAATAAAGTTGAAGATGTTCTAAATAGAAAGTATATAAAACCCTAATTATTGATGAGAATTGAGAAGTATTCAATATTCTTATACTTGAAAATGATGTACATGGGAATCGTAAAAGAAGGAATGTCATATTTATTTATCAAATTATTTTCAACAAAACCTTCTAGAGAAGATAAAGTATGATCAAAGTGATGATGTGGAAATTTAGAAGAAGGTGGAAGCTATATAAAAATGGAAATATATAGAGTTTAAAATTGATGAAGAAATATTTGTAATATTTGGGTCATGATTATGTGTACCATCAAATATTGAGATAAAGAAAGAGTTTTTAAATGATTCACATAGATCAACCTTCTCCATCAACCTAGGTATCATGAAGATATATTGATATATCTGAGAGTAATATTGGTGGGACAATATGAAGCAGAAGATAGTGGAATATACATCATAGTGTTGGGTTTTTTAGTAAATAAAGTCTAAAATGAAAAAGTATAGGAGGATCATACAATCATTACCCATACCTATATGGAAATGGGAAACCTTCACTATGGACTTTGTCACTGTTCATATAAAGAAATCAAGAGGAAATAATTCCATAAGGGTTTTGGTGGATATTCTTACAAATATTGGTCACTTAATTTTAATTTTGGAGGACTTCTCACTCAATCATATTACAAATATATATACATCAGTTAAGTGGTGAGGCTACATGGAACACCACTATCGATTATAACTAGCCGATATTTAATATTTACCTCAAAGTTCTACAATATTTTCTAATATTAATTATATAAATTATGTTGTGAACTTTAATACACCTTATTACCCCCAAACTGTTTTCCAATCCATGTGAACTATTCAGACACTAGAATAAAATTTGAGATCATGCTCAATGGACTTAAAAGGTTGATGAGATCGATATGTTACTTTGGGAGAGTTCTCATACAATATTATATTTTACTCAAGCATCCCAATGGATACTTATGAATCCATTTATAGGAAAATATGTAGAACACATGAGTGTTGGGATGAAGTTGGTGAACATAAGATGTTGGGACCTGAAATGGTAGAAAAGTAAAAGACCATTTAGTAACACATCAGGGACATTCAGAGTCAACAAAAGAGCTATGCTGATAATCTTAAATGAGACCTAAAGTTTGAGGTTTGGGATGAAGTGTTTATATACATATCTCTTTGGAAGAGAGTCATGTGATTTGGGAATAATAGAAAGTTAATACCTAATTACATCAACCCCTTTAAGATTATTGATCAAATTAGAGATGTGACTTATCAATTGTCACCCCCATAAATCCTCCTCAAGTACATGATGTATTACATGCACAACTCTCAAGGAAGTACATAACAAATACCACATAGGAAATTAATTAAAAGGTGGTATAGTTGGAAAATGATCTATCTTATGAGGGATATACGATGAAGTTCTTGGACCATCAAGATAAATTTCTACACAAAAGACAACTCACCCATAAAAAGTACTATAAAAGAACCATAAATATGAAGATGTAACTTGGGAACCAGAGGAAGCTATGAAGCAGAAGTAACATCATTTATTTTTACCTTATTATGTAATATGAAACTTATAGGAAAAAATTCCTCAATGGGGGAAGAATATAAAACCCAAATATTTTGAAAATAAAACTATATTCGATAACATGTATAACACACAACACCGAGTCTAAACAAACCATGATTGTTTAAATATAACCATTATATCCTAGATATAAAATTAATGGGTATAAATAGGATTAACTGATTTATGGAATTTATATAATGTTCCAACTTAATATAGATTTATTTATAAATACTTAGGAAACAATTAATAATTTTTTAATAATAAAATTTTATTCTTCAAAAAAAAAAACATTTTCTTAAAAAAATGTTTTTTATTTATTTTTGTGAGAAAATATTATAATTAATTTCTTGAAAATTTAGAAATGTTATTTTATAAAATGGAAATAAATTTTAAAATAATAATATCAAAATTTACTTAAGGAGAAATTTAGAGAATTTTCGAAAATTATTGATTTTTTAGTGAATAATGAAAACTACTGATTTTTCAAAATACTACCATTTCTTTTCATTAAATAAAGTAATTTAAAAGCCCCATTATATTTTATATTGGGTAATAAATTGAAATATAAAACATTTTATTTAGAACAATTTAATTAATTTCATTCTAATAAGTAATTTTCATTATTTTGGGTAAAAGTTTATTTTTATACCTAAAAACAAAGTTATTTGAAAACTGTTTTTAAGCGCAAAAAATATGTCCATTTTAATTAATTAAAATAACTCCTAATATGGAAATATTTAAATTAAAAATATATATATATATATATCATATATCAATTTATATAAATTAAAAGTTATATAATTATTATTGCTAGTCATAGAGTTAATATAAGATCATCTATTTCTTGAAAAATAAATTTTCCCGAAGAACCTCTTTTCATCATGTTTTGTGATTATAATCTTAAATTAAATTCTACCACTTATAGATATTAAATTGTGAAAAATTGATTCCATATTTTAAATAATTTGGTCCAAATTTGGTAAAAGTGTCCCTTTTATTTATTTTTTCATTATGAATAGAAACTATAGTAAATAATTATCGCCACAATAGGGGTAAATCATGTAATTAAGGTTAAAAATAACTTGATAAGGACTAAAAATTTACCATAACACTTAACTTTATCCTATTAGATTAGTATAGTCTGTCCATATCCATCCAAGTCTCTACTATATTCCCACTTGGTGCCATATTTATTTAATTTTGACCTTTATAATATTCAAGTGAAAGATAAAGAAAAAATGTCACTTTCTTGCTTTTTTATATCTATAATATTTTGTGAAAAAGATAAAAAAACTTATGTTTAGTTATAAATATTCTTTTTAAATATAAATTATTTTTTATCATGAAAATTCATTTTTAATTTTTAGTGATGAAATAATTACCTTAAATGCTTTCACAACATCTACAAAACATTTATTTAATTAATAAAAAAAATAAAATAAATGATTTTAAAAATATTTAAATTATTATAAATTGAAATAATTATTTTTTAATTAATTTTTTAGATAAATATAACTTATTATATTTTTTAAGGTATCATATTCTAATTCATTTAATTTCATGTGGTTTTCAAATTCAAAATAAATGAATAGTTCAAAAATGACACTAATGTTATTTTATAATAAATAATATTTTATTAAATGATTTAAAATTCCTAAAAATCATTTATTTAGAAAATTTACTTTTATATGTTTTAAAATATTAACCATGTTCCATTTATGGTCTAATTTTTCTTTTATAGTAACTATCTTGACCCCTAAAGAGAAAACATTGTTACAATGGTATTCACCAAAAAGGGTTAACACGGGTTAAAACCAAACGATATGAGTAAAAAATCACCTAAAATTGTCCAAATTTTATTTTATGAGATTATTTAGATTTATAATCATTATATTTTTTAATTGTATTAGTTTGGATGCTTTTTCTTATGAGAATTAACTTATATTAATTTACTATTTTATGAAATTCCAAAAGTGCCCCTCCCCTCACTTATAAAAGGGAACCTCCTCTTCTTTGTTTATTTACACTTAAAAATACTTTTGGTTCATAAAATTACTTCCCAAATAACTTCCTTAATTATCTTACCACATCCTAGATAAATTATCTTGATTATAAAACCCTACTAGTAAGTGTTTTGGTGCAAGCCTAAAGAGGTTGTTTGAAGAATATGTATCGTTCTAAACCAAGATTTTTTGTTTTATTTATTATTAAACCTCCATAAAATATTATTAATAAATTATAATATAATAAAATAAATATCATCCATATAATTATATTTTATTATGTTAATGTTATAACCTAAATACATCTCCTCCTCTATCAAATGGGAAACAAAACTATCATTCATGTGTACAGCAGACTACTACCTTGTGAACTGATGTAATTCATTTTCCATCATCAGATATCTCATATGTTTATGATGATGAATTTAATTTATATATATTATATTCATGAAATATTTATAATTGTTTAAAATTAACATATTATATATTTTCTTACCTTTCTATTCTTTAAAAGATGATAACGTTGTTCATGTGCATGCATGGATTACCATCTCCATGATGCGATGTGATTTATTTTCAATTACCACACCAATTGAGTGGTATATATAATTATATTTTAAGAAATAATATGATATTTATGATATAATGATAAAATTTTAAAGATAAAATAACACTTACCTCATTTTCATCATGATCGTTAAAAAATGGAAATGTTACTCATGCATACGTATGACCTACCGTCTCCATGATTATAATGCATTCCATTTTTCATTAACATATTTCATGATTGGTTTTAAAATTATAATTTAGGTATAAAAATAATAATTATTACATTATTATTATCCTAAATATGATGAAATAATAATCTCTTTTACCGTATTCAACTTACCAATGTGATTTTGGATATATGAGTCGAATATCGTAAAAATATTCAATATGAACCTAAATGATTAAGTAATTGATTATAACATGAAAATAAAGAAAATAAAATGAATAATAAACTAGAATAAGTTTCTTAAGTGATTAAATTATTAACATATTTTTATTATTCATAAATATAAAGAATATACGCGATGAGTCAGAATCTATTTAAGGGATCTCTCTAAACCACTATTTTCTTTGTGTTTTGATCATTCTCTCTATAAATCACTTTATATCTCTATTTAATGTTATGTAATTATTCTAAATTCTTCACATATTTCTCTAAAAAATATACATTTCTTATTCTCCCTTACTTTGATATGGTAATATATGCCTTATGTTCATTTCTTAAATGCATTCTTTAGTAAATATTTTTTTAATTTATGACACGAGACAAGATTATGAAACATATTTATTTTAATGGGTAATTATTATGATTACACCTTATGAGTTATTTAATTTTTATGGAATATATAATATGAATATGTTATGATGGATGTTTTTAGATAGTTCTCCAATTCATTGGGTAAATCTTTTGTCTCATAAGATGTTATATATGGGATTAGGGAGTAAAGGTAATCTAGTATATGACTCTTTCTACCATGTGATGTTGTCTTGGAAGTTATCCTTGACTTATGCTTATTTCATTTTTTTCATTGTTTCCACATTTTCTATGTTTCCATGATCTTTTTATACAAGGTTATTAATTTTATGATCCCAAGTTATTAGTCACGATCATTCTCTTTTATGATATAATGTTATACCTTTAACTCACACGTCATGTCTCTTTATCTTGTTTATTCCCTTACTTGGATTTGTATCTCACCCATTTTTTCTATGTATTCCCTAGTTTAACCCATTAAATTTTAGGAGCTCAAAGAGATTTATGAGATCAATGTGGTGATTAAAATAAATATTATTTATTTTTATGTTGATGTTTCATGTACATAGTCTTCCAAAGACACTAGGATATTTCAATCCATGATTTGTATTAATGGGTATTGAGACTTTTTTACTTTTATGATACGAGTTTTATTATGAGAATATCCTGATGATTGGGTTTGTTTTCCCTCTTTATTTATACTGAGTTGACTATTTTATTATATAACTTCCCTCTTGTTTTTCCTGAAATTCTACTAAGTATGTTTATACTCACCCCTGAATGGGCTATTATCACACATTCCATATATTATACAGATGAAAAGTAGTTTGATGGTGAATTTGGTGGACCTTGTATTAATGGATCATAATAGTACTTGGAGGCACTGGTTGTGTTTGGTGGTTAGTCTTAGAGATTGTGAGTTAAGATCACTTCAATTCCCCCCTTTTAATAGTTGTTATGTGGGGATATCCTCTATGGTTGAGCATATTTTTTCCCTCTTTATATATTTTATATATCACCATGCTACAATTTGTTGTGTTTACTAGAGGATTTATCCTGAATAAGTTATACTCTAGATGTTTTGGTTATTATATATCTCTGCACTATTTCATGGAGTTGGCTTTGTGTGTGTACAGGTACATTAGGATAAGGCCTCCCATTTCACTGATATTCCTACTCAGTGCTTGTCACTATTCCTTGGCCTATTGGAGGTGGGCTTGGAGTGTCACTTTCAGCGTACTGCTGACCTAAGAATGGTTCTGGTGGGTCGTTTCATGACACAAGAAGTTTTTTCCTTAGATCAAGGGGATTGATCTGTGACGGAGTACTCTACTTGATTTTTTGAGCTAGTTCATCTCTCACCCAAGATCCTAGAAAATGGCTACTTGAAGGTGCATCATTTCAAGACAAAAATAAAGCTGAAAATCAGGCCTAGGATTTTTCTTACATACCCAACTACATATTCTTAAGTAGTGTAAAATACAACCATGAATGAGGAAGGTATTAAAGGGATGATTGGTATAAGATGTTACAGTACTATCATGGGTGAGATCCAGATTTCCTCTTGGGAAAAAAAGAAGTAGAAGGAGTTGAAATAGGGTAGTATCACGAGCATGAATTATCCTTCTGAACCTATCCCAGTGGCCTTATTAGGGATAAATACAATTATGTGTTATCAATGTGGAAAGGAAAGACATACTAATAAGTATTTCCATGAATACCTGAGGACATTTCACCAGTGTGTACACTTGGGACATCTTCAATGATAATGTAGGTATTCACCCCATGAATTTAAAGTGGGTTCCACTCATAATAGGGGTTCCTAGGTGTAGGAAAATATTTTGAAGTGGGAAATATATAATTACCAAGTGAAAGGGGGCTCTAATTTTTCCAAGAAACCTCATATTAGACTGACATCTGGGTGCTTGTATGTGGTGGACCATGATCCAAAGAAGTCATAGGTACAGCCTGATATTATTAGTGGTATGATGTTTATTGTTTCATATATGGATTGGATTCATTTTACATAGGTGAATCCTATTAATTTATCATGTCTAATATGATTGATTCCTCAATACTATAATCTGAGTTAATTAGGTATGCTTTGGATCTATCCACTCCATGAGAAATAGGTGAGAGAAGGGTTTTAAGTGCTATGAGTTCCATGTGAACATCATTGATGCTGAGGTAGTTTTGGAATTTCTAGTTCTAGATATGGACATCTTCAACATAATATTTGATATAGATTAGTTGGTGAGTATTGAAGCTCATATTTTCTACTACAACTGAAAGGTGTTATTTCTCTCTACTAAAGGGAACACTCATGTGTTTCAGGGTGAGTGTGATTCAAGGTCATATAGGGAAGCTTTAGTTGTTCTAGTGGTGGAATACATTTCATGTTAGTTCTCTGAGATACTTCTTGATACCTTTGAATGGGGTTTATGTCAGAAATGTTCTTTTGATAGTGGATAGGTACCTTAAGGTATTTATTAATGATTTTTATTTGTTTCCACTCCCACATGAGGTATATTTCACTATTTATTTACTCTATAATATAACCCCTATCTCCTTACCATATTACTTAATGACCTCCACTAAGTTAAATGTGTTAATAGTAAAGTATTAAGATCTCAAGAGAAATGGATTCATTCAGAAAAGCATGCCACCATGGGAATCATGAGTTCTATTTGAAAAGAAAGTGGATGAGTGCCTTCATGTTTTCATTAACAACCGAAATAAAAATATAGTGATGATTAAAAATAAGTATCCATTACCTCAGATCGACGATTTTTTTTGATCATTTCAGGGGTGTACAATGATTTTAAAAGATTTAATTGAGGTCAAGGTACCATGAGTTGAGGTTTATAGAGGTAGAAATTACCAAGACCACCTTCTAGATCCACTTTTAAAATTTTTAGTAGATGGTTATTCTATTTGGTCTCATAAATTCCCCCACAATTTTTATGTACCTGATGAATAAGATTTTTCATTAGTATATTAAATTATTCATAGTGGTATTAATTGAATCTATCTTTATTTAATCAAAGATAAATGAGGAACATTATTACCATGTAGATGTCGTTTTAGAAACCTTAAGGTTCCTTTTTTTGCATGTGAATCTATCTAAGTTCTATTCCTGGATCAATGATATGAAATTATTTTTTCATGTGGTTTCCAAAAAAAGAATTTCAATGGACCCAAATAATATTTAGGCTATGATATCTTCGGAGAGACCCAATAATGTATTTGAGATATATATTTTCTTAGGATTAGTGGTTAATTATAAACAATTTGTACATTATTTCTATAGTATAACTTATCCTTTGATAGATATAACCTAGAAGACTATAATTCTTAAGTGGGATTTCTAGAGATATTATGAGGAGCTAAAAGGGAGGTTTAATTCTACTCTAGTTTTAACCCTCTTGGAACTTGGTATGAGATATTCCATGTATTTTGATACCTCAAGTATGGGTTTGTGGCATGTCTTGATGTAAGATAAACACATAGTAGATTATGGATCATGTCAATTGAACCCTAATAAAAATAACTACCACACTTAGGATCTTAAATTGGTTTAAGTGATGCATGCTATGAAAACATAGCACCACTACCTCTTTAGGGAAAGTTTCATGGTGTATTTTGACTACAAAAGTTTTAAGTATTTATTTACCCAAAAAAATTTGAATCTCAAATATATGTGGTTGTTTGAGCATCTTAATACTTTCTATTTTGATATGACATACACTCCGGGTAAGGATAATATATAAAACAACAAACTAAGAAAGAAATTACCGATATAGGAAGTGAATTAAACTTTGGAAGAATGGATTATAATGATCTTGTTCATTGAACTTCAATTGGAAGTGGTATAGGAAGGAAATAATGTTCTTTTAACTAGTATAAAAATAACCCCCTATCTTGATTATTAGATTCACCTCTGGCAGGAATATGATTCAGATTTATAGTAGACTAGAGGAATCATAAATAGTAGGGAGGCCTCAGGAAATTTTTCACAGTATCTTAATGGTGCTCTCTATTTTCAGGAGTGATTGGTAGTATTTTTAGATTTTAGTAAGGTTTTTATGTGTTGTGGTCACCACTTTATCTAAGATTTTTACCTATGAGTGACCAAGATGTTCAGAAATATGAAATATAGATATTTATGGACATGGTGAAATAAGAAGATGTGGATTTTTTATCTCGATGCCTCACTTGTTAGATAGTCAATGCTGAGCAACATAAGCTGACCAGTTTGTTACAATCTCTCCCTATCCCAACATAGAAATGGGATGAGATATATATAGATTTTGTTATAATATTTCCAAAATATCATAGTAGGAAGGATTCTATATGAGTAATAATCAATCAATTTAATAAATCAACCCATTTCATTCCCATTAGGGAGTTAATAAATGTAGAGGAACTTGGATGTCCTTACACCCAAGAGGTTGTTCAACTTCATGGAATACCTTTTGTGATTATTTTGGAATAAGACCAATGATTTAGATATTTTTTTTTCAATGGATTATGGGATTATTTGGGTTATCAATTGAATTTTGAGCACAAACTTCCATCCGCTAACCGATGTGTAGAAACATAAGGCTATCCAGAATCTAGATGATATTCCCCAATCATCCTTGACTTCAGCAACTCATGAGATAAAAAACTTATTTTTGAATTATTTTTACTATAATAATTACTACTAATCCAAGATAAATACAGACCATTTAGAAGACCTTTATAGAAATCCATGCCAATCCCCCTATATTGGAATGAGTTTGGTGAGCATTTTCTGTTAGTTCTAAGTATTTTTTCGGAGATGATGAGTAGGGTTTAGTTGATCCGGAAAAGGTTAACTATGACTTAGAATCTCTAGAAATCTTATTCTAATTGTCATCATCATCCACTTAAGTTTAATGCAGGTGATCAATTGTTTTTGAAAGTCTCTCCTCCGATGGTAAACCTTTATTTGGTAAATCATGGTAAGATGGTTGTAATTACCCGTGATTTTACTATATATATTTTCTTTAAATAAATTTAATATGTTTGGTGGCTTGTTTCATATAAAACATCGAACTAAAATGAACCGTGAGATATTAGATGAATATTTTGAATAAAATTTAATAATAATAAAACATATAGTAAATGAAAATATTATAATAAATTATAACTCTATATAAAATAGTATTATGAACACTTAAAATACTAAAAGAGTTTTTTTAAATAAAAGTAGTTTTTCTTTATATAAAATATTTTCATTAAAAAGATAATTTTAATTTTTTAGAATTTAAATTTTAAAAAAGTAAATTAATTTTTTGATTATGAATGTCAATTTTATATTATAATTTTATATTTTTCTAAAATAATTGATTTTTAGGTGAATAGTGGGAAATCACTGATTTTGCTAATACCATCACATTTATGAAAATATCATAATATAAAAATGAATTAGATTTTTTTTGATTTAACAATATATATTTTTAAATTAAAATATAATTTAAAATACTATGTTGAATTTATGAAACATATGTTAACGTTTTGGACACTTAAGTAATATTTTACTTTAAAAACTGTTTTTATTTACTTTTTATTAAAAATAAGTTTTCATAACTTATAAAAATTAAAGATAAAAAAGGAATTAATATTTTAAATAAATATTTTCATATAATTTAATAAGGATAATAACATTTTTAGGCATAAAAAATATGATTAATATGATTAACCTTAATTACTATGACAATGGTAAAATTGTTATTTTCAAATAATTTTTTATTTACATTGTATAATTTTTATGTAATAAAATAAACACATATAATTTCAATAAATGAATACAATATAATTTTTAAATATTTATATAAAAAATTTAACACTCATTCAATTGGTAATCAATAATAAATAATATTAAGAACACTTAATGGAAAAAAACATTTTTTACAAAATAGTGTTTTTATACATTAAATGATTTAATTTAAAAGTTAATTTTATCTTATTTACCAATTTAATTAGAGTATATGTATCCTAAATTTTGGTTTTTAACATAAAAATTAATTTATAAGGGTCACCTTATCTTTTTAATAAAATAAAACCTACTAAGTTAAAAACTAGTTACCAAGGTATAACCAAAATGGTAAAATATAAAAAATAAAGTAACAAAAGGATTAAACATTTTTAACCATGTGTAAAAATGATTTTTTGAGTATTTATAAACATTATAACACACTAGAATCTATTATTTAAAGATTTTGGAACCATTAACCCTTGAATAGTTTCATTCCATTATTAAAAAATAATGGGTTTTCACAAAGGTGCCCTTTTCTTCACTTTATAAAAGGGGATCACTTCCACCTTCTCAAATTTACACATAACCTTATAAATTTTTATGAAAACATAACCAATTATACTCTCCTATAATCCCCTTACATGACCTTAATCCCTTGGTCACCATAATTTATCCCAATCCCATCATTTTCAATGATACTTTCAAGAGAAACTTTAAGGCCCCAAAATGAGTGTTACTTAATACATATCCTTTTCTTATAAATAATTCAATTCCAAAAATATCATAAAAATAGTAATATAATGAGCAAATTATCATTAGCGTGCTGATTTTTTTTATATTAATTGTAAAATCCTTATCTATTCATTCCCATTCACTTAGAAAAACAAAAGAACATTGACCATGTGTTTATGCAGACTACCACCTCAAAAAAGCGATGACTTCTATTTTTCACCACCACCTATATTAATTATTTCAAAAGAATATAATTAAATAAAACATGAAATATATTTTTTTATTATGAATAGGAAAATTATAGTCCAACTCCATTCCCTCTCATTTATCGGGAAATGAAAATGCTAATCGTGCATTGTGCAGACTACCACCTCTACAAAGTAACATTTTTTGTTTTTCATCTTGATTTTTATTATTTATAATATCAAATAAAAATATTATTCAAAAAATTTAAAATAGATAAAAAATATAATTTTTCTTATGTTATAATGATATTATATACTTCCATAACCATAATCACCCATCGAGTTATAAAATGTTCATATTGGGCCGGTTTAAAAACCTAAATGAACCACACTATAAAACTCTATCATTGATGAATATTTGAAATTAAACACTAATATTATTATAATTAATTAAGTAGATGATGATTATTATTATTTTTAAATTTTATATTATGTATTTAACTTATTATTAGAATATCATATTTGATTGCTAAAATTACCAAAATAATCCGACATTGATTCAATTTTTACGCAACATTGATTAAAAAATTAAGAAATGAGATAAGGGATTTATAAATAAATATAAGTTATCTATATTAGTTAATTTTTGATCTATAAATTATGAACTTGGTATCAAATAATGGGTGTTTTAAATGAAATTAAAAGCATATGCAAAACAATTAAATTTAATAACACCCGATAGTACAAATAGTATATGACCAACTAATATATTCATAATAAATTATTATAAATAAATTATATAAAAGTTAATGTATATGAATAATTTTATGAAATAGAATAATGAGGTAGTTATTTTTTTGTACAGTTTGTTAGATAGAATTTAACTAATTAGGGAAATAAGGTAAGGGGGTTTTGTCTCAAATTTAATTCCTTGAGACATATTTCTTATTATGAAAAATGATATCTTCTACATGGTGTTATTTCTACCTAGTGAAGGTATTTTTTAATATTCATAAAATTCAGGTTATTTGAAGACCCATATTGTGTTATTTCTTTAATTTATTTTTATTCAAAGGATACCAAGGTTGAAGGGTCTTTGTTAAGTCAACTCAATTCGTTGAGTTATAATTCTTATTATTAAAATTCTTTCTTCCAAGATTAGTTGATTCCACCCCAGGATTTTATTTAATGGTACATTCTATTCTAATCTGGGAAAATGAATTTTTAATGAGAGATTTAATTCCATATTTTGCGAGTATGTATTTTTTTCTCTAAAAAATCTTTTATGGTTTCTCTTGAAGTATGAGAAATCTTTTTTACAAAGCTTCAATTCCATGTTATTAAATGATTTCACACATAATTTTAAATCTTGATTATTTTGAAAATAAAAGGAAAGTTTTTAATATTTTACAAAAGTAAAAGTTTTATTTTGAAAAGGTATTATTGATTTAAAAAAGGTTTTTAAATGCTTGTGTTTTTAAAAAGAAGTATTTAATTGTTTTTTATATCTCCTAATATAATTTTTTTAAAGAATATTTTTATTATATTTTTTTGAAAACCCTATTTTAGTTATAAAGGATTATTTTATAATGTTTTATCAATATCATGTATTTAATTTTAAAGAAACAAAATTTTAAGGAGTTTTCAAGCCATAAAAAGGGGTATTCCCTCTTATTTTTAAGTGATTTATCCAAAGGCCATGAAAAGTTATTTTCATGAATGAAAACATCCTTAATAATTATTACGTAACATTGAGGATACTTTTAAGACACCATAAAAATTCTTTATCTGGATGTATTGTGGAATATTCTAGGATTTGTTTTCATGAAACCCACCTATTTTCCTTGGGTTAATTTAGTGATGGTTGAAATATGAATGTTTTCATGGATCATATATGTATATATGATTTTCATATGATGGGTGGGGTCCTATATAACCCTATAATGCATTGGTTAAGGATTTATCACTCATGATATGATTAGGGGAAATGATTATTTTTACTCGCTTTTCTATGAGAATCAGGAAGTGATGTATATTACACTATATTTATGGGAATTATGAATCAATTCATGCTCCACTATGTTTATGGGAATCATGAATTGATTAATTCTTAACTATTTATATGGGAATCAAGATATGATGCCTGGTATACTATGTTTATGATAAATAGTAAGTGATTCATCCTCTACTTTATTTATAAGAATTAGGTTGTGACTCCTAATCCACTGTTTTTATGGGAATCTGGTTGTGATTCCTACTCTACTATGAAAATTTGGTAGTGATTCATGCTCCACCATGTTATGTTAATCGATTAGTGATTCCCGCTCTAATGTTTTATGATCTATACTTCTAAGTTAGTGCCATAATTTATTGATATGGTACATTTACATAAAATTCCATATATTTATGACTATGATAATTCCCCATGGATCATGTTTATTATTGTAATGACCTAAAATATTATAAACTAAATTACCATTTTTAATGAATAAATTTTGTATCAAGTAATATAGTTATAGAAAACACATGCACTACTTTAGTTATTTTGTATAGTTATAGTCTTTTTCATTTAAAATATTGTTAAGAATCATAACCATTGATAATATATCCATTGTAAATTAACTATTAATATTAGTATATTAAGGTTAATCATTATGTTCAATTAACACAGACAAAATAAGTGATGGCCTCGACCTGTAGGATCATACCCTACAAAGACCATTTATTGGAGCTTTTGAGGGAGATAATATCACTAATATTTTTCCTTGACCGCTACCAAGATGAGATTCAAAAACCAAAGAATGAGAAGAACCATTTTTAGGAGAAATTAAATCTCATCAAGATCACATCCCAAACCCTATTCGCTAAACCACATCAAGAAAATCTCACCATCGTAAACCTTACACTTAGAATATTCACTAGTGTAATAAATGGATATATATCTAGACCCTAAAAATATGAATTTTAGTATTTTATTTTTAATAAAATAATCATTATATTTATCACATTTTAATATTAATTTTTTAAATTATTAATTAATAAGTTCGATAAAAATTAGATTTTGATACGATGAAACACAAATTATATTTTTGGGAAATATATAATTCCAATCAATAAAATATTTTTGATGAATGAAATATTTTTTTAAATAAATTATATTTTAATAAAATATTATTATTAAATAATATTTATTAAACATAAATGAGAATATAATTTTATTAAGTCAAAAATAATTTTTATAAGGTCCATAAAACTGTTATCGTCAAAAAACCAATATTTTTTTTAATAAATGTTGATTTTTGATCTAAAAGGGTAAATTATCATACTTATAGAATTATTTGGATAAAATAAAAATTATTTGGATAAAATAAACATTATTTTTAAAATAATCATGTCAAAATTATCCAATAATGATTTTTTCATAATTTTTGGAGATAGTCAAAATTTTGGGTCAAAATTAAATACATTATAAATACATTGTATGTATTATGACATCATAATGAAACAAAAGCGATGTAATATATGAAATAAAAGGGTTCTGAGAACAAATATACATTACACATTTAAATAATTTTTTTCGATGTTATTTTATTAATTTTATAAACCCTTAATGAATCCTCCAAAAACTATATTATATTTTAAAGTTTTAAAAATAAATCTTTATAAACATGAATCACTTACACATAACCAAGGGTGTTATTTTAATGATTTATGTTCTTATAATTATAAAATAATGAAAAAAATCCTTTTTAGAAGAAACCATAGGAAAAACCAAGTGATGGTTTGTGGTTTTTATTACTTTATCATATAGAGTCAAAAACCTAAGTTTGGAAATTAATACAGAAATATCATCTATATTTCTATATAAAACCACCCTAAATCCCATTAATATTTACTAAAAACATTTATATAATGAAATTAATATACCTTTACCTCTCTATATCCCTCCCAAAGTTCCCACAAGCTCTAATAATCTCCTCCCAAGATATTAGAAACTTCTTCTCAAGGTAAGGGATCCTCTCTTTCTCCTCTTTTATTTAAGCACCTAATTTATATAATGCCTTTTAGTTTCCAATTGATCTTGTTGGAACATGTTATTACACATCCTTACTAATTTAATTAATATTTAAAATTGATTATATTCCCATTTCATCCTCATTAATTCCTTTTATGAAACTTTATGTATCCCCGTTATGCTGCCAAAATTATCCTACGATTTTCCATGAAAATCATTTGTGTAGTTAATACCCATCCGATTTTTTCTCAATGGTATTACCATATATGTACCTACACTTAATTGATTGGATAATTTCATGTATTTAACCCACTCTCTTAATCATGGGATTAAATGTGATGAAATATGATCCTATGTTGAATGATTTATGCGACACACTTATGAATGTACATAATATGAATATGACAGGTGGGCATGGAATTATATAGCCCTCCATTGCACTAGGTAATGTTTTAATCACATTATATTCCATGTATGGTGAAAATATAGTTATCCTAATCACAATATGTTATTTTTTCTTGGTGTTATCCTTGAATTATGATTATGATGTCATGTTTTATGTTGTTTCCACATTCCCATGTTGCCTTTATGTAATCATGTTATACCATGCCTCATTGTTCAATATTATGATTATGAACCCCCTTATGTTACCTTAATATACCTCTTGGATCACATGTTCTAATTTAAATTATTATATTCTTAATTTATTCCCTTATTGGGATTTATAGATTACACCTTTCTTATATACATCGCTAGGATATCCCATGTAGTTTTAGGAGAAAAATAAAGACATGTTTCAGAGTTTTTAATTAATAATGTCATGTTTATTTTTCAAGGTGTTATGTCATATACCTAAATTACCAAATATACTTGGCCTCATGATCTTTTTTGGTTGTATTATGTGTATATATATGAAATAAATCATGAAATAAGGTGTAAAAAATATGGTTTTCCATAGTTGGTTTCAGAGGAGTGTCTAGTTATTTTTTGGATTAAGATTAGAAAAATATAGTGAAAGACTTAGGGATAATAATAAACATAAGAAAACATCCATAAATTTTAGTAATGTATAGACTAAGTGGTTTTAAATTATACAAATCCCTGTCTAGATACTATAAGTATATGTGGCTCTGACACAGAGGTATGTAGGGGTAATAACCCCAAAAAGGGTTCATTGAGTTAGGATAGATCATCACCTGGTGCACAACAATTATCCTTTCTTCACACCTAGTTTGACATTATTGGAGGATATTCTTTATTAAATTTTTAATATCCTTAATAAAAATTATCGATAGAACAAAAAATCCCATAAGATTTTTTGTTAGGAAATAGATCATGTATAACTTATATTGAAACCTAAAAATTCATTGCTGAAATAATATATATAAATTATGAGTTATACATTAAATGTTAATAGTTTCTCTTTTATTTGTTTAATAGTTTAAAAATAATCATCCCTAATTTTCCCTTTAATTTTATTTAATGTCTAGAAATAGGAAAAATTGAGCCAAAAATCAATGTGATGGGTAATGTAATGATTTATCAAATGAGATGCTCAAATCGATGGGAGAAGGAATCATGAGATTTGTGACAATAATTTATTAGTTAAATAATGTTTTGAATTTAAACTTGAACCAGGAGGAATTAAAAAATACCCCTAATAAAGATCAAGTTTCAATTTAGACCTTTATATAATAAATCCCTCTAATTTTTAGTGGATCTTCTAATCCCTTAATCATAGAGCAATAGATCAAATACGTTGAGAATATCTTCTCTATTCTTCAATGATTTGAGAAATACAAGGATATTCTAGATATTTATCATATATAGGGATAAGCTAATCAATATTGGACATTGGTAAAAAATAAAAGGATGATATCTAAGCGATGTAGTGGAAGGTATTCTAGAAAATAATTTTTAACAAATATTTTCCTCACACTCCCTGAATTAAAATGGAGAGAGATTTCTTTATCCTCAAGCAAGTGGAAGACCAATACATCAGGGCATACAAGGTAAAATTCAAAATACTTTCATGATATACCTATGGATTTTTTATTTCCTCCAAAATTAATGTTGACTACATAATTAGTATAATAAAGTCGAGTCTATGAAGATCCTTGTGCATTCAGGACTTTAAAATATATGATTAAGTTATCCTATGTTCCCTCAAAGTTAAAATAGAGATCACCAAATCTCAAGGTTCTCATGGGGATAATAATTTGAAAACAAAGTTTAATTATGGTGGCACGATGGAGAAATATAATAGTGGTAAGAATGTCTAACATTACACTTATCAAAAGTGTGGGAAGAAACATTTTGGGAATTTCTTGAGTGGGATGAGAAAATTCTTTAGATGTGGGAAGGAGGGAAACCTAGATAGAGATTTATAATGGAAAAAACCCACCAATTTGATGGAAGAAAGGAATGACCTAGTCAAAAATCATCATATTTTCTAATGTTTCAACTTAAATGGATAACAAAACTACGTGAGTTAATTTTCTAAGCCAAGGGTTATTGTTGAAAACCAATGACAACAAGCTCCATGGCCTAGAGAGTAAGGGTGAGATTATACCATCACAACTGCTAAGGTGGATCTTGACAATTAAGTGGTGATATGTATTCTATTTATTCATTCTTGAATAGAGAACATACTTTTTTATTATAGTTATATGCATTATTTCATATCATTCATGTTTAATATAACTATTCAAACACCACCCCAAAATATGGAATTCAAGTTATCAGTGAAGATGAAAAATGGGTTAATTGTTTCATTCTAAGAATATAACTCATTCCCTATACAAATTTTTGGGGTGAATTTCCCAAAAAACACTTTGATACCCCCTTATAATAATTTTATTCTATTTTGGAAAAGGATTGTATTTCCTTGTATAGATACAACATAAATTTTCAAGTGAATGAAATCACTATCCATATCAAAAATCACCCTAAAATTATATAAAAGTACAAGGAGGATGTTGAATCTTATTTCGTACCAACATATCAAGCATTGATATTATTACCTTATGAGAAAATGTATCTAAATAAAATGATTGGTACTAAATAAAATATCATCCTTGATGTCATTACCATATCAGGTAATTCATTGACGTGTTTCCTAACGTATTTCCTAGTCTTCCTCCAATCCATGTGGTTGTTTTATCATTAGATATCATACCTAGAGATTTACTGTAATACAAGTCTATATATATAATGGATGTTGTTGAACATGAGGATCTAAATAAAAAATTAAAGAATAATATAGATAAAGCTTTTATACACCCAATTTCTTTACTATGGGGTGGATCGGTTCTTTTGGTTAAGAAGAAGGATGGGTCAATGAGACTATGTATTCATTACCTTGAGCTAAAAAAGACCATGATAAATAACAAGTATCATTTTCCATGGATAGATGAATAATTTTATTAGCTATGTGTAACCCAATATTTTTCCAAAACGGATCTCTTGTTAGGATATTATCTAGTAAAGGTGAAGAAGGTGGATATCCCCAAGTCTTCTTTTTTGTACAAGGTTTTGACCCTATGATAATGATGGAATTTATACTCACTAATTATCTAGAAATATTAATGGAATTTATGAATAAATTATTTAGGGATTACCTTAATAGATTTGTGGAAGTCTTTAAAGATGACATTCTTATCTACTATAAAATTAAGGAGGAACACGAGGAGTATTTAAGTACTATACTGAAGACCTAACAGAAAGAAAATTTATATGAGAATTATAGTAAATGTATGTTTTGGTTTCCATAAGTAACTTTATTGGGGGATGTTATCACCAACAAAGGGATATCTATGGATCCATAAAAAATAGTGGTAATTGAAGGGTGTTGAAAACCAATATCTATAATAGAAATCCACATTTTACTTGGATTATTTGGTTACTATCATCAATTTGTGAGAAAATTATAAATATTTTCAAGCCCACCAACCAAGATTACTCTAAAGAGAGCCAAGTTTTTCTTGACTAACCAATGTAAAGAAATATTTAAAGTGCTGAATAAGAGGTTAATCACTACTCCTATACTCACATTATCCACTAGAGGGAAAGGATTTTTGATCTACAATGATGCATCCAAAAAGGTCTTGGGTTGTGTACTCATGCAAGATGAAAAAGTGACATTTTATGCCTCCCAATAATTAAATATCCATGAGAAAAACTACCCAATGAATGATCAAGAATTGGTAGTAGTGATCTTCCTGTTGAATATTTGGATACTTTATCTCTACATGGAAAAGTGTGAAATATATACATATCACAAAATACCCAAGTATATATTCACACAAAATGAGATTAATATGCACCAACAAAGATTTTTATAGATGATAAAGGATTATGATTGTTCAATACATTACTATCATGGGAAGGAAACAAAGTGTAAAATGATTTTAGTACAAAGGATCCCGAAACACTATCTATGATGAGGATTAAAAGGTATCCAATATTATTATACATGAAAAGGATGGAAATGGGAATCATAAAAGGAAATTCATAATAACTTACTCAAATAACTTCTTAACCATTTATTCTTGAGAGGATCAAGGAGGTCTAGAAATATGATGAGTTTCTACTGAAGAAGTTGGAAAATATTTTAGAGATCAAATTTAGTGAAGATGGATTTATAATGTTTGAAACCTAGATATGTGTCCCATCAAAAACATAAATAAATATGTAACTTTTGGATGATTCACATAGCTCATCCTTCTCTATTAATCAAGGAATCATTAATATGTATAGATATTTAAAGAAATATTTTTAGTTGGATAACATGAAGAGGGATATTGTGGAGTTTTTATCTCAATGCTTAATATACCAAAAATTAAAGAGGAATGAAATAAGTCTAAGGGTATGATTTAACCATTTCCCATACTAGTATATAAATTTGAAAAAATAACCATGTATTTCATCGTACGACTCCCCATGGCCCTAAAAGGCAATAACACTATCTTGGTGGTAGTCAATCACTGTAGCAAGTTAGAGAATTTTATAGATATCAAGGAAGATTTATCCCTTGAGAAAATCACTAAGATATATATAGAAGGTAATTGGTAATAATTCATGGAGTTCTACTCTTTATTGTATCTGATCGAGATCCAAGGTTTAACTTGAGGTTTTGGAAAAGTCTACAGTAATAATTAGATATTAAACTGAGATTCTGTACTACTTATCATGCTTAGATGAATGGTTAGTCTGAAAGGGTTATTCAAACTCTAGAGGATATGATGAGATCATGTTCAATGGATTTAAAAGGATGTTGGGACTAACATATTCCCCCAGTGGAGTTCTCATATAAAAACAGTTTCTATTATAACATTCAAATGTAACTTTATGAGGATTTGTATGGGAAGAGGTGTCAGACTCTGATATGCTGGGATGAAGTTGGAAAGTAGAATATGATGGGACCTGATATTTTCTATGCGATAAAATAGAATGTTCAAATAATCCAACTTCATATGAAATCCTCAAAAAATTTGATAGAAAATAAATGCCGACAATCATTGAAAAGACTTGAAGTTTGAGGTTGGAGATAAAGTGTTACTTTATATATCACCATGGAGTAATGTCATTAGGTTTGGAAAGAATTTAAATATTAATCCCATATATAATATCCCATTTGATATCCTTGATCACATAAGAGTAGTGGATTATCAAACAACACTCCCACCAAACACATCTTTATTACATGGTGTGTTATATGTATCTCTCCTGAGGAAGTACATACCAAATCCATCACATGTATTGATTATAGAGGTGGTAACATTGAATAATAACCTTTAATATGAGGATAATATAACAAAGATAATATATCATAGGGACCAAGTCCTATAAAATGAGAAAACTCACCAGGTCAAAATACTATGGCGGGACCACAAGTTTGAGGAAGCGACATGGGAACCATAATAGGTAATGAAACAAAAGTACCGTCATCTATTTAATTTATGGAATGAAAATTTTAAGGGTGAAATTTTTAAAGGGGGGAAAATATAATTATCCAAATTTTGATAAATGAAATTCCCTTTTTGAATGAATATATGCCTTATCAAGTAATCTAGTTTTAGAAAAAACATGAATTAATTTGGTTATTTTGGATAATTATAGTATGTTGGATTTGAAATACCATTATGCATCATAATCATTGATAATATAGAAATTTTACAATGATCATTAATATTATTATATTAAGGGTTATAATAAATTCCAATTGATAAAAACAAAATAATTGATAGCCTCAAACAATAGGATCTTACCCTATAAAGCCCATTTATTAGAGATTTTGAGGGAGATAACATCATTTTGATTTTCCCTTGACTAATACCAATCCAAGATTTAAAAAAAGCATGAGAAAAATCATTTATGGGATAAGTTCAATCTAATCGAGATCACATCCCAAACCATGTTCATCGAACCACTTCAAGAAAATCTCACTATTACACACTTAACCTTGATAACATTAATTGGTATAATAAAAGGGATATGTATCTAGACCCAAAAATCATGATTTTTCTTATATTTTATTTAAAAAAACTATTATCTTTTCCCTTGATAACATTACCTTTTTAAATGATTAAATAAATTTTTTGATAAAAATCAGATTCTAATACTATGAAACACAAATTTTATTTTTAAAAAATATATAGTTTCAGTCAAGACACCATTTTTAATGAAATCAATAATTTTTGAATTAAATTATTTTCTAATAAATTATTATTAATAAATAATATTTATTAAATATAAATGGTAATATAATTTTACAATGTCAAAAATAATTTTTATAAGGGTTAGAAAACTGTTACTTTCAAAAAACAATTATTTTTCTATAAATATAGATTTTTGGTCTAAAAGTGTAAATTATAGTACTTATAAAATTATTTGGATAAAATAAAAATTATTTTTTAAATTATCACATTGGAATTATCCAATAGTGTTTTTTCATATTTTTCATAGGTAGTCACATTTTTGTGTCAAAATTAAATACAGTATGAATATATGGTGTGTCTTATGGCAACATAATGACCCAAAAGTGATATAATATTTTCTAGAAATATATTTTTACCATTAAAAATAATGTGATTTTAGGTAACTTTATTAA
Source organism: Viscum album (assembly GCA_963277665.1). Lineage (NCBI taxonomy): Eukaryota > Viridiplantae > Streptophyta > Magnoliopsida > Santalales > Viscaceae > Viscum > Viscum album. The sequence goes on from OY728147.1 coordinate 223,701,294, forward strand.
TTTTATAAACTCTTAATGAATCCCAAAAAAACCTATATTATATTTTAAGGTTTTAAAATCAACTCTTTATAAACATGACTCACTTCCACATCACCAAGGGTATTTTTTAATGAGTTAGGTTCTCAAACTTATAAAATAATTAAAACAACTCATATTTTGTAGAAAATATGGGAAAAACCATGTATTAGATTTTGGTTTTGATTACATTATCATATAGAGTCCAAAACCTAAGTTTGGAAATTAACAAAGAGCTCTCATTTCTTTTTCTATATAAACCCAACCAAAATACCATTAATATTGACTCAAAACCCTTTTAGTATGAAATTAATTTGTATTTACCTCCCTATATCCCTCCCAATTTTCCTCCAATATCTTAATAAGCTCCTCAAAAGCTTTTAAAAGTGGCTTTTCAAAGTAAGGGATCCTCTCCTTATCCTCTTTATTCAAGAACCTTCTTTATATTATGCCTTTTAATTTTCAATTTTTCATGTTGGGATATGTTATTACACATACCTAATACCATAATTATGATTTAAAAGTAATTATTTACCCATTTTTTCTCTTTTTATCTCTTATATGAATCTTTATGTACCCCTATTGTGCTGCTGAAATTATCCTACAATTTTTCCCTACCAATCATTTGTATAGTGAACACCCATCCCATTTCCACTAAGTTGTATTCACCTAGATGTAAATATCCTTCATTTATTTGGGACTTACTTGAATTTAACCCACATTCCTTAATCTTGGGATTAAATATGATGAAATATGATCCTATGTTGAGTGATCTATGTGGCACACTTATGCATGTACATAATATGAATGTGTTGGGTGGGATGAAAATTATATAGCCATCCAATGAATTAAATAATGATTTTATCTCATGATATTACATATATAGTTAAAAGGAGGTTATCCTAATCACACTATGTTATGATTTCATAGTGTTTTTCCATGACTTATGTTTATGATGTCATGTTTTATGTTATTTCCACATTCCAATGTCATCTTTATGCTATAATGTTATATCATGCCTAATTGTTTAAGATTATGATTATCACCAATCTTATGTTACCATAATATGACTCTTGGATAACATATTATAATTTACCTTATAATATGGTTTTTTATTCCCTTTATGGGATTTATAGTTCACCCCTTTCTTATGTATGTCCCTGGGTTATCCCATGTAGTTTTATAAGATCTAAGGAAAATAAGGGCATGTTTTGGAGTTTTTAATTAATGATGTTGTATTTATTTTTCAAATTTTTATGCCATATACCCAATTTTAAAAATAATATAGGCCTAATGATCTTATGTAGTTTTTAGTGTATATTTATGAATTAAATCATGAAATAAGGTGTAATAAAATATGGATTTTCCTAATTATCATAGGTTTCCTCACTCTTTTTCCATGAAAAATGTTTTGTAATTTTAGATCACATGTAATTATATCATGAATTATATAAAAATATTATTATTTTATTTTATTTTAATAATATATTTCTCTTATTACCATGTTTTCTCATATTCTTTAGATCCAACCCTTGATGAAACATTGATAAGTTTTCCCTTACCGAGTGTTTAAGATTACCTATTTCTTATACTTTATTTCCCTAGGTTATAAAGATGATTATAACCCAGGATATGTTTATAATTATATCATGTTTTTTTGAATATGGATAAATTTTCACAAGTATCATAAAATAAGTTACTTATATAGAGGATCCTTAATGACACTAAACCTTTTGTTCTTGGTATTATCTGATTATTTATGAGATGTAATGATTAAATTATGGTAATTTTGTAAATAAAGATATGTTCATCTCACCTTGTATTAATTATTGTGTTTAAAGAAATTTTATTTGACACTATACTTGGGAGTGTAGGTCTGGGGCACTTTAGTTGGTTTTAGTTATTTTTATGGATTACTTTAGTTATTTTTTGTGGATAAAGATAAGAGAAATTCAGTGAAAAGCTTAGTGATGAGTCTAATTAAAGGATTAAATTTTGTAATTTTATTAAATCTTGAGTATGTGGTTTCCCTAAAAATTACATCCTTTTCTGGATACTGAAACGTTGGCATGGATATGGAATATATTCATCTAGGGGTAATCACCCTAAAAAATGTTTTTCTAGTATCAACTTAATCTTCACTCTAGTGCATTATGAGTGGACCTAAGACTAAATGCCTTCATAGACACTCCCAAGGGATATTATTTTATTGATAATATGATCTTTATAAACCATTAAGAATAATTTATTTTCTTAATTACTTTAGGTAATTAGGTTAATTAATATGATAAAACTCAACCAACATAAAACTAGATTAAATTGAGTTTGATTTATGTGTAATTGAAAACAAGTATAATAATTTTAAAGAGTAAGAAATTTTGAGGTTTAATTTTTCATCTTAAAATAATTCTATTATGGTGTTAATTTTTCACCACTCGTTATTAAATCATTTTAGTTTTAGTAATGGATGAATTCAAAAGAAACCAAGCTAATTATGGATTCCATGGAAAATATGGAGATTGTCCCAATAGGGAACCAAGTTGAATTGAAGCTAGTGCTGAAAATATTGTGGTTATGATCACCAAACTATCTATAGTTATAATTAATAGATTGAATCTTACAAACATCCAAACAAACCAAATAAGAGAATGATGAAGTTTTATAGAAGATCAGGTGATGAATATGATCAAGGAAAGAATATTCAACTCCCTACATGTCAAGAATATGAGAAGAATCATGAAAGAGAATGTTTTAAGGGAATAATAAAATGTTTCAAGTGCATAAGGACTGAACATCGAGATCATGGTTATCAAAGATAGATAAATAGTTTATCTAATACAATAGAAGGTATTATATTCCCAACTAATAAACCATTCACAATTCTAAAATTAAAATATAAGAAGTTTTGGAATTATAAAAATTGATTCCCCAGTCCAAGTTCTAATAAGTTTTATAGGTATTAACAACATTTCAATCCAAGGGAGAAATAGAAAGCCTATTATATCACTAAATCTTAAGTGGATCATGATAATTAAGGAACAATAATCCTCCCCTCCAGAGTTGTGAACATCTTATTGGTTTTTAATTTCATATACCATATTATAGATATAACAATTTATAATAAAATTAAATCACCAAACCAATGATTTTATTATAAAAAACGTTTTTGTTGTATTGCATCCCATGTTTATGTTTATAAGAAACTTCCTTATTAAAATATTGTATCCCACATTTAGATAAATTTAATGTGATTTGGGAAATGGATTGATCCACTCTACTTAGTTGAAAAACTATTTGTAATAAGGAAATAAAATTTCATATCAAACTATGGTAGTTTATATTTTAGAAGAAAATTATATAATGTGGTATTCATACTAAATAATGATAGACCCTTGAATCAAATGGTTAGAGAAAAACTCAATGATAGGGATAATTATATTCCAAGGAAAAATGTATGTTTCTTTTGTTTGTAAGGGTGGTATCTCTATAGATATTGTATCTTGAGTCACATATATAATTTAGATAGCCATATATATTTTCATTAGAATAATATAATTAAAATTACAAGGATTTAATTTATTTATGGGTTGGGGGAATGTAATGCCCCAAATTTTTACCATATATCTTTCCTTCAAATAAATATATTGTTTGATGAATTTTGTCACTTAAAACATTTAAATAAAATAATAAGTGATGTATTAGATGAATATTATGAATAAAATTTAGGAATAATAAAACCTATAATAAATAAAAATTTCATAATCAATTCAAAATGCATACAAAATAGGATTACAAACACTTAAAGTATTAAAATGTCATTTTTTCAATAAAATCAGTTTCCATTTGTATACTGTATTTTCATTTAAAAGATAGATTTATAAATTTTAAAAAAAATTACTTCATTTTTCGATTAATCATGTCAATATTTTATTATGATATTTTTTATTATTTTCTAAAATAATTGATTTTTAGGTGAATAGTAAAAACACCAATTTTGTTAATGCGGTTATTTTTATGACATTATAATAACACAAGAATTAATTAAATTTTTTCAATTTTTTTATATAAAAATATATATTTATAAAGTAAAATAAATCATTTAAAAATACTATATATAATTTATGAAACCTTTGTTTAATTTTTTAGAAACTTAAGTAATATTAAACCTTAAAAACCACTTTTTGCTTACATTAAACATTAGTTTTCATCACTTATAAAAATTAAATATAAAAAATGGATTTTATATTTTACATCAACATGTTCATATTATTTAATAATTACAATTTCATTTTTATTCATAAAAAATATGATTATTAGGATTAAATTTAATTACCATGATAATGGTAAAACTGTTATTTTTAATGAATTGTTATATTAACATTGTGCAATTTTTATCTAATAAAACAAATTTATATATTATCAAAAAATAAATCTAATTTAAAATTTTAAAGTATATATAAATAAATTAACACTCATTCAATTGTTAATCAATACTAAATAAAATTAAAAACACTTAATGGTAAAAACAACATTTTTCTCCAAAACACTTTTCAATATATTAAATTTTTTAATTTAAAATTTATTTTTCTATTATTTATAAATAAAATTAGACTATATGTTCCAAAATTTAGTTTTATAACATCAAAATTTGGTTATAATTTCTATCTTATATTTTTAATAAAATATAAACTACTATGTTAAAATCTAGTTTCCCAGGTAAGACCAAAATGATAAAATGTAAAAATTTAAGATATAAATGTTTCTAAACTTTTTTAAAACATGTGGGAAAGGATTTTTTGAGGCTTTATAAAACTTTTATTACCCATAAATCTATTATTTCAATATTTTGGAACTACTGACCCTTGAATAGTGTCATTATATTATTGAAAAATAATGGGTGTTCACAAAAGTTCCATTTTATTCACTTATAAAAGGGGATCACTTATAACCTATCAAAGTTACATATGACCATATAAATTTACTTGAAAACCTGAAAAATTATACCCCCAAGAATTACCTTGAATTACCTAAATCTCATGGTCACCATAAGTTATACCAATACATTTTTTAAGTACACTTTCATGAAAACGTTCAACGTCCCAAAGTGAGTATTTCTTAATCCTTATAATTTTCTTCTTAACCTTTACCTTATAAAAATATCCTAAAAATAGTAATATAATGAAATAATAATAATCATTATTATATTTAATTATTATTTTATTAATGTAAAAAACATTATTTATTCATTTCAATCCACTTAGGAAAACAAAAGAAAGTTGATCGTGTGTTTGTGTGGACTACCGCCTCCACGAAGCAACGTCTTCCATTTTCACCATCATCTCTATTCACTGGTTATAAGTATGAAATTAAAGAAAAAATATGACTTATATAATATATTTATAACTATTATTAGATAAATTATAATCCACTTTTATTCCATCTCATTCATTGGGAAATGAAAACGTTAACTGTACGTTATACGGACAACCGCCTAGAAAAAGTAACATTTTTTATGTTTTTCATCATAAATTTGTTTATTTATCCATAAAAATTAAAATATGATTCAAAAATTAAAAAAATATAAAAAATATATTTATTTTTCTATTATAATGATATTATACACTTCCTTAACCTCACTCTCCCTTCAAGTTATAGCGTAAAATTGTGGGGTCAGTTTAACCACCTATATAAACTGTTGTATATAAATATATCATGGATGACCATGAGATATTAAAAAATAATATTATATAAATTTTTAAGAAAATAATTATTTTTTATGGTTCTAATTTTTTTATTTAACTTATTATTAAAATATCATATTTGATCACTAAAATTATTGAAATAAGCAGACACCGATTCAATTTTTATTAAAAAAAAATACATAATGAATGAGAAAATGGATTGAGAAATTAATATAATTTATATATTCCAATACTTATATTTATTTATTAATTATGAACATGATATCATATAATGAGTACTGAAATAAAAATCATAAAGAATGTGTATATTAATTAAAGTTACTAACACCGTATGGTAAATATAAGATAAAACTAACTAATATATTGATAATAAATTATCACTAATGAAGTATATAAAAGTTAGTGTATATGAATAAGGTTATGAAATGGAATATTAAGATTGTTATGTTTTCTTATAGGAGGTTAGAGGTCATCTAACTAAGTAGGGAAACAAGGTAAGGGGTTATTTGTCTCAAATTTAATTCTTTGAGACACATTTCTTATTATGCACCATAATATCATTTATATTATTTGATTTATGTCCAATAAATATATTTTTACATATTATTTAATTTAATTATATTTTTAGAGCTTTATTATGCTATTTTTTAAATATACTTTTATTTAAGGGATACCATGGTTTTAAAGGAATTTGTTAACTCAACTCTATTTATTGATTTATAACACTTATTCTTGAACTTCTTTCTTATAAGATTGGTTTCTTCCACTATAAGGTTTTATTAAATGGTACATTATATTCCTCTATAGGGAAAATTAATTTGTAATGAAACCCATAAATTTATCTTTTATGAGTATGGAAAACTATTTTCTAAAAACTATTTTCCTATTTCTCTCACCTCATGTGCATTATTCTTTATTAATATTCTATTACATATTTTAAAATGGTTTTCCAAATGATTTTAACTCTTGATGATTTTAAAAATAATAAAAATTATTATTATTTTTTCTTAAATAGAATGTATTATTTTAAAAGGAATTATTGATTTTAAAATGGATTTTAAGGGCTTGTGTTTTTGAAAATAATCATTAAAGTGTTTTTTATATCTTATCAAATATTTTTTTTAAGAATATTTATCTTATAATTTTGTTTTTAAAACACTAGTTTGGTTCTAAATGATGATTTTGAATTTTTTTATCAAGATAAATTATTTCATTTTAAAGAAACCATTTAAGGAGTTTTCAAGCCTTTCAAAAACGGGTATTCCCACTTATTTTTCAAGTGATTTATCCAAAGATATTAAAAATTTACTTGTCATCTATAAAAACATCCTTAAATATTCTTATGTTACATAAGGGTTATTTTTAATCCACCATCCACAATTATTTCTTTATATGTATTATGGGATACCTAGGAAATTTTCTCTTAAAACCCACCTCTTTTAATTGGGTCAATTAAGTGATATTTGAATAATGAATGTTTTCATGGAACATATATGTATTAATGATTACTATGTGACATATGGGGTCCTATATCACCCTATAATGAATTAGTTAAGGATTTATATATCATGAGATGATTATGGGAATCAAGTTTTGATGTTCACTCCACTACGAGAATCAGGAAGTGATGCCAACTCCAATATCTTTATGGTAATCAAGAAGTGAAGCGTGATCCACTATATTGATGTGAATCAAGAAATGATGCCTACTTTACTCTGTTTATGGGAATTAGGATGTAATGCATGTTTGACCATGTTTATGGGAAATAAGAATTAATTTTAATGAATCAAGATTTAGTATAATACTACTCCTTAAATAAATACAGTATTTAATAGATTTATACACATAAAACATAAAAACCAAACGAATATGGACCATTTTAATGTTGTTGTAGAATTGATAGGTATAAACAGTGGTTACATAATTTTGGAATATATATAAATATATATAAAAATGAGCAATGACTTCTATTTTTCTCTACCACCTTCATGAATGGTTTTAGTTTATAATTGATGAATAGTAATGATATATATGTATAATATATATCATTGAAGATACACTTTATGAAAAATAAAAACTAATTAATGGTCATTATAAGTTAATATATGGATACCGATAAATAACTTGAAACTAGTTCGTCATCGAATTCACTTTCAAAAAAACACAATAAAACTATCATTATAGGAAATTATATAACATTGATTCTAGTGCATTTAATTGTTCATTAATGAATAGATTCAAGAAAAGAAGAAATAAAAACACCACTATTATAAAATTAGTGCAAACGATCAACACCCATTAGTAAAATATAATACATGTAGAGAATTATTACAAATTAAGGGTATAAATGGAATTGTATATGAATAAGGTTCTTAAATATGTAATTAAGATGTGTATCTTTATGATACATGATATTTAAGAAATTTTTTGGGAATAAAGAGTAAATTTAAGGGACTTTGGTAAATCAAATATCTTTATTTATGTTTTGTAGTTTCTTTTAAACTTGGACCTTTAGTGTTCACTATATTAAATGATATATTTTTAAATATGATGTACACTTTTATCTATATGGAGAAAATGAGTTCTTAATTAAAATTTTATCCCATTAATTATTTTATTTTCTATAAAATTATAATATGTTTTGAATAATCCCCATCATCTTGAGTGTTTATTTTACTTAAATTGCTCTTTTTTTAAGTACATGTTCTCACTAACCAATGTTCTTCTTTCTTATTTTAAAATCCAAATATTTATCAATTCATGTGAACTTCATACTTTCCTTTTGAATATATGATTTTTTTCTCTCTGTAATATTCTACTAATCCCAATAATATATAAATATCAAATATATTCTTGGGTCTCTCCCAAGATATCATAGCCTAAATATTCTATGGGTATACTAAAATTTCTTTTCTATGTACTACATGAATAATTATTTTCATCTCATTGATCCATAAATAACACTTAGATAGTTTCTCATACAAAGATTGGACCCTTAAGGTTCCTAAAACAACATCTAAATGGTCCTCATGTTCCCTTTTATTTGATTTAATCAATATATCTTCAATTAATACCACTTTTGAGAAGTTAATATACTAATGAAAAATATAATTCATTATGTACATAAATATTATGGGAGAATTGGTGAGACCAAATGGCATAACCAACTACTCAAAAGGCCCATCTTGGATCTATAAAGTGGTCATGGGAATTTCTACCTTCCTAAACCTTGACTGGTGGTACCATGACCTCAATTCAATATTTGAAAATCATTGGGAACCCCTAACATGATAAAAAACCATTGATTAGAGGAAAAAATACTTATTTTTTATCATCACTATGTTAAGATTTTGGTATTAAATTAAAATATTAAGGAACCCATATGCTTTATTTTGAAATATAACTCATGATTCCCATGGTGAAAGGCTTGGGTATATGAATACCTTTCTCTTGAGATCTTTTAATTGGACTTTTACCTCCTTCAACTCAGTGGGGGCTATTCAATAAGATGTTAATGAGATTGGGGGCATATTTTAGAGTAGATCAATGGTGAATTATACCACATATAGGAGCAGTAACCAAGAAAAATCATTAAGAAATACCTCAAGGTGCCTATCCAATACCACGAAAAGTTAGTGACCTAAACCCCATTCGATTGTATAAAAAATTATATTATAGAACTAAAATGAAAGAGATTCCACCATTGAAACAACTAAAACTTTTCTACACAACCTTGAATCCCACTCACCTTGAAACACATGAGTGTTACCTTTAGGAGAGAGAAACAAAACATTTTAGTGGTAGTATCTAATATGGTATTTACCACTCACTAACCAATATATATCAAATATAAGGTCAAATATTTAAATATATATAACTAAAAATTCCCAAACTATGTTATCATTTGTGATGGTCACATGGAACACAACACACTTAAAACTCTTCTCTCACCTATTTCCTATTGGAGTAGAGAGATAAAAATCATACAATATCAACTAAAATTATAGTACCGAGGAATAAATTAGCTTATACATGATATATTAATGGGATTAACCTATGTAAAATGAATAAAATGCCATATATGAAGCAAAAAACATTGTACCTTTAATGGTTATAGGCTCTAACTCTGACTCCTCTAGTTCATTCTCCACCACATACAATCACACAGTTGTTGGTTTACTATAAGGTTTCTTGAAAAAAATGAGTGTCTTCTTTTATTTGGGAATGATATCTTCCCCCATTTAAAATATTTTCCTATACCTCATAACCCCCCGTATGAGTAGAACCCACTTTACATCCATGGGGGGAGTACTTACAATATCACTGAAGATGTCCCAAGTGCACATACTTGTGGAAAGTCCTTAGGTATTCATAGAATTACTTCTTAGTATGTATTTCCTTGAAACAATGATAACACATAATTATATTTCTCCATAAGGAAGCCACTGAGATAGGTTTAAAAGGACGCTTCACACTCTTGGCAATACCCCTTTACAACTCCTTATAATTCCTCTTTTTTTACAAAGAGAAACTCTGGCTCTCACACATCATAGTGGAAGAAAATATTTTACCATTTATCCTAGTTATACCTTCTTCAACCGTGGTTGTATTGTCTAACACTTAAGCATAGGTAGGTAGGAATAGAAGAATAATCCTTATTCTAATTTTTAGCTTTAGTCCCACCTTAAAATGATGCACCTTAAAGTAGTAATTTTCATGGAGCTCGGGTGAGAAATGAATCGGCTCAAAAAACTAAGTAGAGTACTTCATCATATATTAGTTCCCATACTCTAAGGGAAAAAAATAAATACTCCACAACACGATCCACTAGGCCATCCTTATCCCAACAGTAAGCTGAGAGTGACACTCTAGGCCCACCACTAATAGGCCAAGGGATAGAGACAAGCACTGAGTAGGCATATCACTGAAATGGGAGGCCTTAGACTAATGTACCTCTACAAAAACACACGTAAACACTCCATCCAATAGTATAAAGATATATAATAACTAAAAAAATATAAAGTATAATCAATTAATTAGACAACCTCTAGGAAACAAATTAAAGTGAAACATGGTAATATATAAAATATATAAAGTGTAAAAATACATGCTCAACCAGAAAAAAGGTCCCCACCTGACAACAATTACAAAGGGGGAAAATTAAAGAGATACTAAATCAAAATATTTGAGGTTGACCATTGAACATGACCAAAGCCTCCAATTAATCCTATTATTATCCAATACTAGGTCCACCAAAGTCACCATTGATCTATTTTTTATCTGTATAAGATACGACACATGCGAACATAGCTCATGTATGGGTGAGTATAAAAATACTCAGTAGGACACCCTAAAATCCAAGAGGTAATAAATAGGGTAAAATAGTTAACTCAAAATAGATAAAGAGGGAAAAGAAACCCAATCATCATATATTATCATACTGAAATACCTATCATAAAAGGGTAGACTTCTCAATCTCCATAGCTAGATAAGGATGATAATGAGTCTTCCTGTAACTCCAATGTTCCATATCTGATGCTAAGAACCATATGAAACTTCACAATAATTAGAGTGTATATTCTTCTTATAGCAACCCAAGATTTTTTACATATATTATTTTATTATTTTTAAAATAAATATCCATTAATACAAAACATAGATTGAAAATTCCTAGTGTCTTTTCAAGACTAGGTACATAAAAAATTAATATGAAAATAAATAATCTTTATTTTAATCTCTATAATGAGCTCATAAATCCCTTTGAGATCCTACAACTTAATGGGACAAACTGAGGAATGCATAGGAAAAAGGGGTGAGCTAAAAATCCTAGTACAGGAATAAACATGATAAGGATAAATAATGTGTGAGTTCAAGGTATAACATTATATCATAAAAGAAAATTCTCATGAGTAATCTCATGGGATAATAAAAAAAATAATATGGTATCAAAAGATCATGGAAAAATAGGAAATGTGGAAACAACAAAAAACATTACATAATCATAAGTCATGGATAACTTCCAAGACAACATCAAATGGTGGATAGAGTCCCATAGTGGATTTTGTTTACTCTCAAATCCCATACATAATGTCTTATGAGAAAAAATCTTTACCCAATGCATTGGAGCAAAATCTGGGTGCATCCATCCTAAAATGTTTATGATTATATTCTCCATAAAAACGAAATTAATCATAAGGGATAATCATAATAATTACCCATGGAAGGAAATGGGATGCATAATCTTTCCTCATATCATAAATCAAAAGATATTTCTTAAATAGTATATTTGAGAAATTAACATAAAGAATATATTACTATATCAAAGGAAGGGAGAATAAGATAGGTATATGCGTGAGAGACATATGTAAAGAATTTATAATAATTCCATAACATTAAATAGAGATAAAAAGTTATTTAAAAAGACAATGGTCATAACCCGACGAAAATTGTGGTTTTGAGAGATCCCTTACATTGAGTCTGACTCATCATGTTAAATACTTATCTTCCTAAATAATAAAAATATGTTAATAATTTAATCACTTAAGAACCTTATTCAAGTTCATTATTAATTTTATTTTATTTATTATCATGTTATAATAAATTACTTAATAATTTAGGTTCATGTTGAACATTTTAATGATATTTGAATCATATGTCCAAAATCACTTTGGTAAGTCAAATAAGGTCAAATAGATTATTATATCATCATATTTAGGATAATAATCATGGAATAATTATCTATTTTATACATAAATTATGATTTTAAAATCAATCATGAAATATGGTTAAGAAAAATGGACTACATTACAATCATAGAGATGGTATAATGTACACACACATGAGTAACATTTCTATTTTTCAATGATCATGAAAGACGTTGATGAAAAATTTAGTGGTGTAACATTGTTACACCACATGGTTAATCAATATGCTTATCCATATGGGAAAGGTTACTACTCATATCCTGAGTCAGTTTCCCTAATATGGTTATAATTTGATCAGTTACAACTACAGTTCCTACTCCAGCATCATTATCTTTCCTAGGAGGGTAATCCCTACATGGTGTATGTGCATTGATATGATTCTCATTCCTTCTGTTAGGAACCATTTCTAAAGAATAGCCTAAAGTATATTAGATCATAACATTATGAAACATAATATATAATCCTGGAACTTGTGAAACACTTAACATAGATAATATCAAAATCATAAACATGGTTTCTTTCAGAATATATTTATTTTTAAATCCTTTATATTGGTTTTTAAATAAAATTTTAATTATCCTAAGCATATCCCCTAGAAATTTCAAACTAGGTGCATAGTAAGTCATATTTTTGTGCACCAGGTGACGATTGAGTCAATCCCAATGAACCATTTTTAGAGTTATTACACATAAGTAGATCTATTCCAAAACCATGTCTACTTGTAGTATCCATTCATGGATGTATTTTATAGGAAAAACCACATAATAACTTCCTTACCAAAACATTAGGATATTATTATATATTTATCCTCAAATTCTATCATAGGGTTATGTTCCCTAATATTTGTTTTCTTAAATATAGTTCCCATGGTTTCTTCTAAACTTCCTCTAATACCAACTGCAGTGACCCTGACCCCATTATCCTAGATCCGGTGTCTACTTTATCACATTGGAATAATATGCAAGGAATAACATACCAAAGGTCCGAATATCTTAGTAGTCTTGGTAAACTAGATACATACTTTAAATTCACATTTTATTTTAAAACATAAAATATACAAAGATTTTTATTTGATAATTCCATTATTTTCCTTAGCATACCCCTACATATCAATCACAAAATACTTCCTAGTATCCTAGGGAAAATAAAAAACAATAAAGGGGATAGATGAAATTCTCAAAAAGGGTAAGTGTATAATGAAAGCTATGAATAAATATGGAACAATCAATATAGAAAGTAAAATAGAAGAAACATATGACATTTAATCAATAAAATGATCATAATATGGGAGGAATAAAAGATAATCAAATAACACCATATAAATGATCACATGATCTTGAAACTTGACTTTGGATATTCTAAATAATCAAATAATTAAATAATCACATGGAATATCAATAACTTAATTCATAATGATGAAATGCATAGTGATGAACATCTAAAATAGACCATCGAGGCATGTACCAAGGAATATAATATCATCGAGGTTTGTGCCAAGACATATAATACCATTGGGTCTTATGCCAATAAATCTATATAAATGGTTAAGTCCTTAGCCAAAACCATATATAGTTTGTCTCATGAGACCTACCGATGCATCGAGGGGTTATAGTTGCTCCACCAATCATTTATAAAGTTCAATTAATTCCTCATATGAAAGGGGTGAAATATAATCAACATATTAATTCATATTTAAACTGGAATAAAAAATGTAAATATTTTCCCCAATAAATAAACAAAATCATAAACCATCCAGAGAAAAATAAATGGTATCAACATAATACATCCCTAGTCAAACTGATTATAAACCATCTGAAGAAATAATTAGGATGATATCATTAGAGTATATCCCCATTAAATTATAAGTAGTATAAAATAATGTTTTCTTGGATGGAAAATTATTTTGAAAAATCACTTAAAACATTTCTCGAGGAAAATAACCTTTCTTTGAAAATCAATTTTTTTTATTTTTCAACTAGAAAATTTGTAAAAAGGTTAGAAAAGTTCCCCATTCTGAAAAAGATAAGAATATTCCTTTAATTTTTTTAATAAATTAAAACATTGGTTGAAATTTCTTTAATACACAATTTTTATAATGATAATTTTTATTTTTATTTTTTTAGAAAATATGTTTTTGGAAGAAAATTTATTTTTGACCAAAGAGAGAAATAAAGCCATATTATCTTAAAATTTTTTTATTAATCATTTTAAGTACCAAATAGATGAATAATGGTACTATTACTTGGAAGATTTAATAAATGAATAGGGGATAATAAAATATAATAATTTTAAATTATAATTTATCATTTAATTCTTCTAAGGGATACTTAAACAAAAACAATCTTGAATAATGATAAGATTGTGAAATAAACCATTACCACATTGGTAACTTTTGAATCATAAGCCCCATGAAAGAAATAATTTTAAATGAAACTTTAAATAATATTAAGATAAATTAATTCATGATGTAAAATATAAAAAGGGGTGGTATATATACCATACAAAATAAATAAGTGGTGAATATGGCGTATGTCTCACGATATTAAAAGTGACACTTACTTTTGGTTGAGTGTACATTAAAATCATATATATTGGTTTTAAAAATGTTATTAGATTATTTAAGAACCATATTAGTATTTATAATATCATATATGATCCTTTTATAACACCTTATCACCCGTTTATAAATAATATTTCATTATTCTCATTGTTTCATGTGTTAACTATCTTGTCTTCTCATGCATGTTTTGTCATGAAAGATTTTATTCTTGAACATATTATATAGTTACATTATCTCTATTATAATAATCATGACATAATTATAATATTTATAATCTATTATAATTTTAAAACCAATCATGAAATATGGTTATGAAAAACGAACTATGTTACAATCATGGACACGGTAGGCCGTACGTATACATGAGTAATGTTTCTTTTTTTAAATAAACATTATGAAAATAAGTTAAGTAATATTTAATATTTATATAATGATAATAATATCATATATAACATATTATTTCTTTAAATTTACTTATATATATCATCCATGAGGTGTAATGATGAAAGAGAGTCACATCGCTTCAAGAAAACAGGAGTCCACACGTACAAAAATGATGAGTAACTAGAAGTTTGGATGATTTTTTTATTGGATATCCAAAATTTAAGTCTAGATGTTAATTAAGTGTATTTACAAAAGTTATTGAGAAGTTTTAAGATATTTGGAAATATAATGAGATATATTATAAAGGTTTTGGAAGTAGTATAAATAATCTACGATGTGAAAAAAAGTATCACACAATGATTGGAGTTCTTATAAAATTGATAAAATTATGGAGGTCTTACTATATATATAAAAGTATATTAGGAAGAAGAGTAAAAAAATGGAGAAGAAAATACCTTTCGTATATACGTAAAGGTCACCAATAAAAACACATAAAGGTACACTACTGGAAAAACAACCTATACCCACGGTTCAAAACCGTGGGTATAGCCCCCAAAACCGTGGGTATAGCCTATACCCACAGTTTAGGGAACTGTGGGCTAGAATGACGTCGGTATAGGTCCCCAGCCTATACCCACGGTTTTCCAAAACTGTGGGTATAGGTGTCCTGCCACCATGTCACCGAAACATAGCCAATTGCCCCGGTGTCAACGGCTTTTACCCACAGTTTCAAAACCGTGGGTATAGGTCCTAAAATAATGCAGGCACCGAGTTTTGATCCCGCAACCTCCTCGCTACAAACACTGCATCTAACCACTACCCTAACATCACCTATATGTATATATATATATCTAGTTAAATATAGTTATAAAAACCGTGGGTATAGAGGGAAGAACCGTGGGTATAGGGTTCCTGCCAAAAAAAATTTCCTTCCCATGGAAATTATTTTCCCGCGCACACAAAAGTGACCTATACCCACGGTTTTTCATAACTGTGGGTATAGGTAATTTATCCCAGACCTATCCCCATGGTTTTCCCCAAAACCATGGGGATAGGTATACCTATACCCACGTTTTTGGGAAACTGTGGGTATAGGTCACTTTTCAGGACCTATCCCCACAGTTTTGGAAAACCGTGGGGATAGACCCCCTGTACACGGTTTTGGAAAACCATGGGTATAGGTCTTGAAAAGTCACCTATACCCACGGTTTTCCAAAACCGTGGGTATAGGGTGGTCTATCTCTATGGTTTTGGAGGAAACCGTAGGGATAGGTCTATTTTCCAGTAGTGGTAACCCATGTTGAAAAGAGGAAAATATAGAAAAGTTACGAAGATCATTTAATATGTTAGAGAAATTTACTCTGATACGTAAGTTTCATAAAGTGATACATAAAAATAACTTTTTCCAACTAAGTATAAATTGTAAATTTCTATACTAAATAGAATAATATATAAGAGTACTCTAAAAATGTGGCCCATACATATGGATTCTACCTTTATCGAATTTGAAGCATTCTTTTAGTCATTCCATGACAAGTATGACACATTGTTATGAGGTTAAGGTAAATTTTATTTGTTATACCAATTTGGATTTACCCATGTTGTGTAAAAGAGTAACAACTCAATAGGGTAATAAATCTAGAATATTTTTATTTTTTTGCATATGATACAATCAGTATTCCCATGATTACATGAATCACACAGTAAGATTGAAAATATGAATAATAAATATTACCCATGATAGTTAGACTATGGGATATTTTACAACATAGATTATTATCACGTTATGAAGCATTATGTCACACCTTGATGAAATTGGAAGTAAAAAAAGAAACCATAAATTCTTGTTGTTATGCAACTTGCTACACTATGATTTCTATAGTCACGATATTTTGAATAGTCTTGATGACTTGGAATTCTCAAATAGTTTTAGTAGTTTTGGGAGTGACCATTAACTGCCTATTTTAATATATGTGGTGGAGATTCACTTTGAAATAATTCAATGTATGAATTTAAAATAGATAAAGTTATAAATTAGTTTGAGACTAAATTTAGAGTTTTAATTTCAAAATTTCAAGGCTATTTAGAACATGTTGTTCAGTTATAAAGTTGAGTGAATAAAGGATAAAATGAAAATGATATATGTGTTCCAATATGGGGGAAAAAGAAGTGGAAAGGTGGTCAACAACATAGGATTTGTTGAAAATTTTAATTAATATGATTTTATCTGCTAGATTTTATTTCTTTGAATATGATATTTGGAAGTGTAGAATTTTTAGGCATATCTATAAAAACCAAGAAGTAAATAATTTATATATTTGAATTATTTTATCAGGAGTTTTTGTAAAGTTTTAAAGTTGTTTCAAGATTAAATATTCAACCCTTATAATAATGAGTTTATTTTACCTGGCCTTAGTATTTGAGATTAACACTCGACATATCATTGGAGAATCACATTTTGAGTTATGATGAAGATTATAAATATTGATCACAGAGTGAACCTCATGTTAATAATTGAGAACTTAACTATAGGTTTATAAAATTATTTCTCTTTGAGTAGTGAATGAATAAGGATAAAAGACAAACCTTTGAGAGTTAGTAATACATTCTTTAAACTATTCAATCTATAGTGATCCTCGGTGAGGAGTGATTTCACTTAAACTTGTATATGAACTGATCCTTGGTGAGGAGTGAATTTACTTAAACCTTGTATCCAATAAACTATTGATTTATAATGGTTTTTTGGTACACCAAAATAATGACGAGTGTATGCACCTTGGATGTATCCCAATATAGGCGAATCAATTAAAATATTAGTGTTCTATATGTTTTACCTTATATAATTGTACATTACATTTGATGAGAATGAATTCATAATAAGAGAGGTTGAATTATGTGTCTTCTAATAAGGGTATAATATCCAAATATATTTTTAAGAAAGAAATGTTTGAATTGGGAAAATACTTGATTCACCCATTCAGAGGGTGTCTCTAGTTGCAATGAGATCTACCTCATTGTACTATAATTTATTTTTGGATGACTATAAGTTTTTACATTTTGAATTCATGTATTATATTAATTATTTTTTCATCCACAAACATGTGTTTTTATTACTCTATCATCACTCACACATTTTTTGAAATTTTCTATATGTGGTTATTCAACCTCAAATATTCCTAACCAAACACGAATTTTGATTTTTTTAAAATAATACCCTAAAAATAAATATTCACATTACTATTTTTAATAGTACTATAATATTTTATATCTATATTCTATGAGGTGTTATAACCATATTGTGGGAACTAAAAAATTTCATCAAATCCATTAGTTGGGTTTATTTAGGATTCATTTCTCTATTATATAACTAGAAATCATAGTAAAATCCATTTTTATTTTTGATCTTAATGATTTTAGATGCATCGTGTTATCAATAAAAATTAAATAATATCCTTAATATTAACATATAATATATATTTTATTTAATTTTTTCTCCACTATATCCTAACCCTAATTAATGTTTGTTTAATCACTTAATAGACAAATGAAAAAGTTTTTATCATTTCCATGATGATGAAATGAGAATACTTCCACCTTAGTGACCTAAGGAGTTAATAAAATATTTAGTCATTGAAGTGATAACATGTCTCTTGTTGATAATAAAAATCATAAAATTGGATACTATAGAAGATAAATTAGGTTTTGAGACTAATATCATTGTAACATTTTCTTTGAGATTAATTATATAGTACTAATGATTTCTCTAAAAATTTCACTTAACTGGTTTGGTGTTGATGTAGATAACAGTGAGTGGTAATCAATGTCATAATGTTAGAAGATACTTTTATGTATGGGTAAGACAATGGAAAGTATTTAACTTATTTGATATAGTGAAATATGAGAAATTAAACAGTTTCAAAATGAAAATTTTAGATCACTAGATCATATAATATGGATCTTTCTTTCCAATATGATTTACCATATTTGAATCAGAATACATTGTAAATCTTCAAAATATGATTGAATAATATGGATATTCAATGATTGGATTAAAAAATCAAAAAATCAAAATAGATTAATTTATTCAATGGATTTGTAACATGGTTCCTTATAATATAATTATCTTTCACATGATCATGTGGTTTATTCTTGGTTACTTGATCATTTTAGTGATCTTAGGTGACATTTTATGGGATAAAAAACATAATAAAGTTCCTAGAGTTGTATTTTAAGGTTTAAAAAGAATATATTTACATGTTAAATCTATTCATGAAACATATATGATTTTAGTACTTTTTTGGGGGTATTTTTGATGTATTTATGACCTTATTTGGATGATATTAGGGTTCAGGTGGATTAGGATTACCTTGTGGGGCATGTTTAATCATTATTAATGGGAATAATTATTGTATATTAAGGTAGAATGATTGGAACTCCTTAAAATGTGGTGGGAAATTATTGGTACTTATATGATCAAATAGTTGGAAATTATGTATAGTTTATAAGAAAATACGAGCAATATGTTTAGTGTTTGTTGATGGAATTTAGGGAAGTGTGCAAGGTTGATGGTATACTTTGGGCCTAATATAGGGTCTATTTTTTTAGAGTTGTGGTGATGGGGTGACTTAAGTATTTCAAATGAACCATGTAACTTAATCTATTATTTTATTAAATTTCATATATATATATATATATATAGGATCTATAAACCTAGATTTATCCTTTTTTAGATGTAAAATATTTGATAGACATGGTGGATGAGTTCTTTACTTTATCCTTTGGATGAAATAACCCCATGGATAGATAATGGATTTGGTAAAGATTTTTCACTAGGAGGATGAATCTGTGGGAGATGGATGGAACTTAGTGATCATTTCCTCTGAGGTCACCTTGGTTCAGGTTCTGCGTGTTATCTTACTCTCTAAGAATGGGATTGGTTATGGAAATAGTCATGAAAATATCATCCTACTATGAAAATTCTATGAATCCATGGAATATGGATGGGATAAGGATATAACCTAACTAATTAAGTATGGATACTCTATCGAAGATGGTGGGGTCATATAGGATCTATGGGCAGGTAAAATCTAGGCTTGGATTATGGAGAGTTAGTGATTATCTTGGATATCTAGTGGTGTAATTTTTTATTTGTTTCTTTGTCCATTTGATGAAGACATTGTGATGTTGGGTGTATTGGTTGACTATGTGTGAAAATAGAGCAGTTACCTTGTTATTTGTTTGTATTTCCATAGGGTAGCATGATGACAGAGCATAATTTGATTACCTTGTACTTGGATTTCATGTTTTGGTCGTTGTATATTTTTTGGTTGAATTATAGAAATATTGTGGTTATAGAAGGCATACCTAAGTGAATGTGGGAACCTAGTAGATTTATTATATATACGTTGTATGTATTCCAAGAATGTGATAGTTAATGTTTGTTATATGAGAAATTTTCTCAGTATGTGGGTATTAGAATAATAATATTAATTGTTATGGGAGTGTATTGATTTTAGAGAATAGGCAATGGTTGAAGAAGTATGGAACATTTTTGGGATACATAGGTAGTATAATATTGTATGATAATTTTTATGGTTTTAAAAAAAAATTATAGATAGAGGATGTGTGGTTAATATGGTTTAAAATCAATGGATTCATGAGATGTAAATAATGGTTTTGGAAGAAATGAACATTTTCTTGGTTTTAATCAAGGATTTTTGGGGTCTTATGTAGTTTAGGGGTTAATTTCAACCTTTTGGTACCCAAGGTTCATTTGGATCATGAATTGGGCTTCCAATTAGTGTTTCTATAATGAGTGGATGTGTTTTGGGAAGGATAATGGATGAGTGTTTTTTTGGATGGTTGTGTGGTAGTTTTTTTGGTAAGTTTCTATCTTAATATGTTTATCTTTTTGACACAATTACATAAAATTGAGTCAAAGGATGAAAACTATCTTTATGTGGTGATTTAAAATGTTATAAACTTTTCAAGGGAGTTTGTGGTGATAATTTTTGATATTTTTCTATTGAGTATAATATTTTTGGTGGGTAGTCGGAAAAATGATCAATGTTTTATAGATGAATGTGATAAAATTTCATTGATAAATAAGTATTGTGGACATGTTTTTGTGTTATGACAACTGAATTAGAATTACTCAAATTTTTTGGTGAAAAAATGTTTCAAGAAAAGTGATGTAATAGATTTGGAATATGTTTTGATTTAATTTGGAATAATCATGTGAAGATACTTTATTGGTTGAGGTATAATTGAAGAGTGTGTATTGTATGGAAGGGTATTTTTGATCATGGTTAGAGTTATGTTGCTTTAAATGCCTGATGATACTGGTTTAGCATAACATTTTGGGATATGAGCATGAAATGAAATCAATTGAGGATGTTTTCAATAGATATGGAAATAAATGAGGTGATAGTGGCACAATATTAAAAACATTTTGGTTATGAACTAGAATACTTGTTCTTAGGGAGAATATAAATT
The DNA here is from genome assembly GCA_963277665.1 of Viscum album. Lineage (NCBI taxonomy): Eukaryota > Viridiplantae > Streptophyta > Magnoliopsida > Santalales > Viscaceae > Viscum > Viscum album. Next base: position 223,723,154 of record OY728147.1, read on the forward strand.
AATGTCATTCTTAAGGGATGTTATTGAATGAATTATCATACATACTAGCTTTTCGAGGAATAAAATCATGATGGTGGGGAAAGTTTTCATACTCACTTTTTTGGTAGTTTGTCAATGGATTTAATTGAAACTAATTTAACAGGGTTTATAAATATTTAAGTAGGGAAGAATTATAAGACCATATTTTGGGAGAAAGTAGAAGAAATTTATCCTCAATTAGGTTAAACTATTATGGGATCAATTTTATGGTGTTTAGAGTCATTGGGAGATATTTAGACAGGCTAGGAGTTGAATTGGGTTTAAAGGGGGGAAACAAGGAGTAATTAATGGTTGGCTGCATGGATTAGGAAACTATGCATGATAATCATGTAATATAAGTTTTTCTAGATAAAAGTAAATTCATAGTACTATATATGGTATGAAAGAATATGTAGTCAGGTTTTGAATTATTTGAAAAGTTCCTTGAAATGTTATATTTTTTTTCTAAATCCTCCTTTATCTCCCTCATTTTGACCCTCAAATGGGAGAGGCCCTTATTGAGATATTTTTATAGTGTTCTTAGGTGATTTATTCCTCTTCATGCATAATTAATCCTATTTAATCCCATATTATCCAATTTTTCTTATAATTTATGGATTCCTCTTAGGTTAGTGGATAAATCTAGGTATTTTTATGTGGGGGTTACACCAAATCATGCAAAAGTTCACCTGAATGTTAAGGATTTTTATCATGAAGGAAAAAGGATTCCATGATGGGTAGATCTCATACATTGTAGGTAACATTAATGTAAGATTAGTGAAAAATAAAATTTTCTTTATTCTTCATCAATTTAACATTTTTTTTCGTTTTGGATTATAGATAGATTTAGGCTTTTTTGTTTAATCTTAGATTAAGGTTGGAGGAATACTAGATCTTGGCTAGCAGGGTTTATTTTACTCTAGCATCACAATTGGGGAATGTGAATTCTCACTAATGTTATTCAATAATAATGTCTTACTTATTAGTATTAAACAACCTTTTTTAGTGAATTTAAAATTATTTATAAAATGTGAATTTGGTGTGAGTGAATTTTATGAAAATAAATTTTTATTTTATAGGTGTATGAGTATTTTTTTGGAAAATGTGGATTTGGTGATGTGGTGGTCATGTGTATTTTTTATTGATATTATATAAAATTTTATGTATCTTCTTGATTATGTAATGGATTTAATGTTTTTATATTGAATTTTTGAATTTGGATAAGCATGGTGGAGGGATCCTACTTTGATGTAGGGGTTGTTGTAAGAAAAAAATGATCTTGGGTAGTAGTTTCCTAATAATCGTGGCATATGATTGAGTTAGAATTATATATGTGTGAAATTAATAATTGAATCAATTGTGGTATGACATGTTTGGCAACACCATGATATTTTAATTAATATTTCTCTTTAAATAATTTTAATTATTTAATAGCTTGTGTTCCACGCAACTGTGAGTTTAAATGAACCATGAGACACTATTAGTATAAAATTACCATTATAACCTAGTCATTAATTTGTTAGGAATAAATATAAACAAATAATTTATGAAATAAAAATAAATCCCAACTCAATATGAATATATTGGTAAATTCTTAGTAAATAATCACATAATTTCAGTAAAATAACTTAATTCTTCAAAAAATATGTTTTCTTTAAAAATGCGTTTATCTTATATTTATTTTTTGAAGTTATAGAAAATAGATTTGATAAAAATAATTTCAATTTTGAATTCAGTATATAAAAATTATCTTAAAATTATTTTTTATATAATTTTCTAAAAACATTTAAGGAATATTGAAAATACTATGTTTTATTGAGAACTGTATTTTTCTTTTAAAGCATTTACAAGGTAAAATTATGTTTTGGTTTATTTTTAAATATTAATTAGTCAATTAAAATTTAAAATAATCAAATTATTTTCTGAAAATAATTTTATACATGAATTTATTATAAAAAAATTTATGTCTTAAAAGGGAATTTTTTCAAAAAACTATTTTTCATGGCATTTTACCAGCTTTATATTAAATTAAACTATGAAAATTATGTATTTTAAATTTTAAAAAATGGATGAAAAAATTATATTAATAAGATCCAAATTTAGTGAATATATAAACTTTATTTTTAGAAAATACGAATAACAACCTTGTTAAATTTTGTTATCACGATAAAGGGTAAATTGGGTAATTTTGGTTAAAAATAAAATTTTAAAGACTATAAAATAACTCTAAAACATGTAAACATTTTATTGGATAAGTAAATTTATACCCTTAACACAAAATAATCAAAATTAAGTTGTTTAATAGAGAATTTTACGTGTAAATGACTTATATAATATTTAAATCAAAGAAATTCCAAAATATCGCATTCTTTGTCTTTAATATCCCTTATGTGTCTACATAGAGAAAAATTTATGTTATGACTAAATTTAACTATAAAATTTTAAATTAATGAACATATTTTTTGGATATAAATTTATTTTTGACTTTTTGGGTCACTTAGATGAAATTATGGTATTTATAATATTTTATTTAATAAAAATTTAAGGATTTCACATTCATGTTTTAAATACTATATCATTTTTTATATAGGGTTAAAAAAAGGTATATTTGGATATAAATATTCTTATGTAATATAGAATATTTATATTAGTCATGGTATTTTTTTTAATTTTTATTAAACAAATAAGTATATTAAATAATTATACAAAATTGATGAAGTAATTATTTTATTAATGTAAATGTCAAATAAATGTTACTAAAAATATTAAAATAAATATAATTTGAGATAATTAATGTCATCAACGAATTTTATAGATTCTATTTAGCTATTAGGGATATAATAAAATATTTTGTTTGAAGTTAACTTTTTTATCTTGATATTTTAAAAAGCATGAGTAATGAATAGTGTCAAAATTGACACTAAAGATATTTTATCAAAACAATATTATCTTAAATTATTTAAAAATAAAAAACATATTTAAAAATAAAAAAATATAATATGGTCAAAAAGTTTATATATTTTTCAATATGATTTAATTTAAATCTCATAAGTAAAATTTTTAACCTTTTAATATTGAAAAATTTATTACCTTAGTTAAAATTGAAATAGGTCAACTTAGAGTTTATCAAAACGATAAGGTTTAAAATAATACCAAAACTTTCATAAATTCTATTGGTTAATGAGTTTAAAATATTATTTTATATTATCTTTTAATACATATAATTTTTGAGGTATTTTTATTTAGATTTAATTTATTAAAAATTAATATTTTTTAGAATTCCTAAAGTGCCCCTCACCTTAATTATAAAAGGGAACCTCCTCCCTCACTTCCTCAAATCACATTGAGCCTTCAATATCAACCATCCATAGAAAATTTATCTTCTAAAATTACCTAGCCACATTATATAGGTTTTGGTATTCTCAAAAGACCAACCCTAGTGTCCCTAATAGGTGATCTAAGGGAAGTTCTCCAAGGAAGAGGTAATCCTCTTTACCGACTCTTCCAAGATTATTTATTCTTATAATTCTTGTTCATGTATTTTTTCCATTATAAAGTATTAAATCCTATATCACCTATATTCTAAGATATTATTATGATTATAAAACAACCATATTCAACCTTTTATCCATCATTTGAAAATTAAAGTACCACGTGTGTGTACATACGACTTACCATCTCCACATTGCGGTGTATTATTTTTTCCATCACTACCTTAACTGGATCAATATAATTATGGAAATAATAGATATATATAATAATTATAACATTATATTTCTTTTTTAAAAAATATATACCATCCAATTCCTTCCTTTTTTATCATTAAGGGAATGATACCATCGTTCGTGCGTACGTACGACCTACCATCTCCACAATGCAATGCGATTCATTTTTTATATTCACCATTAAAGAATGATTATATAAATTTATATAATGGATAAATTTTATATATATCACCTTAATATCGTTATGTAAATTATGTAATTATTTTTTATGCACAATAATTGGGACTTATATGACAAAACATGCATAAGAAAATGAATTAATTAACACCTGAAAAAAGAGTAATAATGAAATATTATTAATAAAGTGGTGATAGTATGATCATATATGATATAATTAATATGAATATAGTTCTAAAATAAATTAATAAAATTATCTAATAAATTATACAAGAGTTTTAAATATTTATGAAGTAAATCAGACCTAAGGTAAGTGTTAATTTCAAAATCTCATTTTATTTGAGATTGTTTATATATAAGTATTTGAAGGGGAATATTTATCTTCCATGTCCATGTTTATTAAAAAATATTTTTACTATTTTTATAAAATTTATAAATTCATTTTTACCTATATTTGAATTTTTACTAAATAGTTTGAAAGGAATATTTTTTCATTTTCCTAACGAGGTACTTTTTGACTTTTTTAGAAAAAGTACAAGAAGAATGTTTTTTAACTTATAAAACATGAACATATTTTTATTATTAAATTAAACCTTAATTCCTTGAATATTCCCCTAAAATATTACAAGGTTAATTTCAAATAAAATTTTTACATTTAAAATTGCTTGACATTTTAAGAAAAAAATACGTTTTCAAAGAATAAAGGATATTGTACTCAAGAATTATTTTCAAGTGATCTCTCGAAATTATTTTCCATATATGATAACATTATTTCCATGATTTTTTTATGTTTATGATAGAATTATATTTATGAAATCCATTTATTTTATATGGGTTATATAATAATGGAATTATTTTTATTAACCCATTTTTTATGGGTTCTATGAATGATTTATGTTATTGTGGAACACATATGTATGGTTTTCATTATGTGATGAGTGCTACCTATATATCTGTCTAATGCATTAGGTTATATCTTATGAGATAGTCAAAACTGGAAAGGGTACTAAACCTAGTTTAGTAATACAGGGATGAAATAAGGAGTCAACTCAATTAAGTAAAGGACTTTTTCCATTATGATAGTCTTGGAAATGAGACTTTAATAATAAGAAAATTATTTTATATGATTATGCATATACCAAAAATTAAATTTATTTTGTTATTATATCATGGAATATGTTATTTGATTCTTTATGAACTTCTATGATTTATTTCATGACATGTTATCATGATCCTTGATATGCAGGATATGATTTTCAAATATTTTGTTATTGTTATTTTGTCTTATATTTGTGATATGATTGATATCTCATTTGTTTAAACTTAATGATCATTTGTGATCATCCTTTTCTTATGTTTATTTTTCCCACGATATGAAGAAAGGTTTTAAGTATGATGTGTCAAAAAGAGTTCTAGTTAAGAAAGGATAACTCGAAGATGATGTATATGTTTTATGAATCAGTTTTTTTATATTTCATAGTTATTAATGACACTAAAACTATACCGTTATGGAATTTTTTTTTATATTATGTAATGAATATTATTCTATTTTATATGTAGTATTTATTTATGAAAATTATTGGCTGTTATAGTTGGTATCATAGTAAAGGTTTAGTCAACCTTTGGAAACTAGGATGAGAAAACTTTAGTAAGAACTCTAAGGATAAGTAGAAGTATAGGATACAATCCTAGAGTTTTGGTAATGATCATGAGTAACCTAGGATAAAATATAAGGTGTCCTAAATTAAAATTTTATAAGTAATTTTCCTTGATTATGTTGTTTTCCCACTATTATTTGAGTTTCTCACACTATGATTTTTGGTTTTAGCTAATGTATTTAACCTGAAGGAACCACATTAATGCTGAATGAAATGGAAAATGCAATGATTGTTCTCTCTAGAAAACAAATTTTATTGTATTTCTAATGGAAAACCTTGTATTATGATCAAAAAAATCTCTCAAGATATGAATCATATAGGATTTTCAAATGAGCAAAGGAAAGAAAAATATTTTGTTGAGTACTTCATGAGGTAGTGAGAACCTTCCTTTAGTGCGTATTCTAATCCACAAGTGCCTGAACAATGGATCAATACCAATAAAATGATATTTTAGGTGATCCAATGTTCACAACATAATAAAGTAATATTGGTAGTCTATCATTTGGAAGGTGAAGTGGATCAATAGTGGAACCTCATCAAGAATATGAGGCAATGAGATGAAATTTACTCCATGGAATGGGACGAGTCCAAGAACTTATTTTTCAATAAGTAATTTCCCCATATTCTTCAAATAAAGATATAAAAAGAGTTTCTTATACTTAAACAAAAGGATTATGAATCTGTTGGTACCTATGAGAAAAATTTTAGATAACTGGCAAAGCAACCGTCTAGAATTATCATTCAACCCGAGTGTAAGGCTGATTGATTCTTTAGTGGCATAAAACCAAGTATCTAAAGGGAATTATCCATAAGTGACTTTGGTATCTATGGGGAAATTGTTTGATTTTATCTCATGGTTGAGATGAAAATTGGACTCACCCATCAATCTTATGGGTATTATAAGAAGAGAAAAGTGTAATTCAAGGGAAAATCTGAAAACCATAGTGAAAAAAGATGACCTTTCCTTTATACTCACAGTGTGGAAAGAAACATAGAGGAAACTATCTTAAGGGTAATGGTAAATGTTTTAAGGGTGGTAAATATGGTCATCAAGCAATTGAATGCCAAAGTGATGAGAAAATTATATCTAATGATGCAAATAGATAAAAGGATACACAGAATGAACCTCCTATACTTTATTGATTCAAGTGAAAGTAAAATAGGAATTATGATAACCAATTCCAAAATCTAAAGGTTATCAATGATGATCGATTTTAGTAACCTCTTATGGTCAAAGATAAAGGAAAATTTCATGTGATCACTATGGGAAATGTAGACTAGGAAAACGAAGTGGTGAAAGGTACCCTTACCATACACACTAAAAAAGATAATGTTTTATTTAATTCTGGATCCACCCACTCTTTTATTTCTAAATATTTTTCAAAGGATATCACCATACTAACTTGATAATTAGATGTTGAGTTAGCTATGAAAACACCTAATGGAAAAATAATTGTATCACAAGTTTATAATTCAACTTTGATTGAAGTTTGTGGGAAGTTCTTCCTGAAAATCTTGTAATCATTCCTTTAATTTAATTCTATGTGATTATTGTAATGGATTGGATTTATCTATATGACACTTATATCAATTTCCAATGATTGGATGTCACATTTCATATTCTGAATGAATCTGTGGTCATCTATCAATGCAAAGATAAATATGATCTTCCAATGAAAATTACTTCCATATATTGGGTATTAATTCCTATAAAAGAAGGTTATCTATCCCATATTGTTGGGGAGAGACTCACCATTAAGGATAAACATGTTGTACAAGAGTTTATCGATGTCTTTTCAGAATAATTTCTAGGTCTTCCACCAAATAGTGAAGTTGAGTTTTCAATATAACTCATACCGAGTGATATGACTATTTCAAATACTTCAAATAGAATGGACCCAATCGAGTTATAGGAATTAAAGAATAACATCCAAGAGAATCTTGACAAGGGATTAATACACCCTAGTGTGTCACCATAGGGTTCACCTATTATGTTTGTTAAAAATAAAGATAGATCAATGAGACTCTACATTGATAATTGATAACTTAATAGGATCACTATCAATAACACATATTATCTCCCCCATATTGTTGAATTATTTGACCAACTAAACGGAGCTCAATACTTTTACAAGATTGATCTTCATTTTGAATTTCATCAAATATTGGTCAAGAAGGAGGATATACCCAAGATGGTATTCCGTACAAGTTATGGACACTATGAATTTATAGTGATGCATTTTGGTCTTACTAATACCCACACTATCTTCATGGATTTAATGAATAGAGTCTTTATAGACTATCTTGATCAGTTTTTTGTAGTCTTAATAGATATTATTCTTGTATATTCAAAGATTGAAGAAGAACATGAATATTACTTAAGTATTTTACTAAAGACCCCATGAAACAAGAATATTTATGAATAATTTACCAAGTGTGACTTTTGGATTCGGAAAGTTTCATTTTTTGGTCATATAATCGCAAGAGAGGTGATATCTATGGATCTAGGAAAGATAGAAGTTATTGAATTTTAGCCTAGACTAACAATAGTAACTGACATCTGAAGTTCTCTTGGTTTGGATGGATATTATCAATGTTTTGTGAAATATTTCTCATGATTATCAAATCTAGTCACCTAGTTGACTCTAAAAAAAGTAAAGTTAATATGGATGGAACAATTTGAGGAGAATTTAAAAGATTTGAAAAGAATGATATTTATTGCACCTGTGCTCACACTATACTATAGTGGAGAAATTTTTGTGATCTAAAGTGATGCATCCAAGAGGGGGTTGGGATGAGTTCTCTTGAAAAAATATTTGGGGATTGTTTATGCCTCATGAAAATTGAAAATACATGAGTAAAATTACCCAAATAATGATTTAGAGTTATCTGCAGTAATTTTTTCATTAAAGATATGGAGGCATTATACTTATGGAGAAAGGTGTGATATATATACTGATCATAAAAGTTGAAATTATATTTTCACTCAAAAGGAGATGAATATGTGATTAAGGATATGGTTGGGGTTTATTAAATATTAAAACTAATCAATATTTTACATCCCTAGGAAAGAGAACAAGGTGGAAGATACTTTAAGTAGAAAGGACCATGCTATCCTATCTATGATGAAGATAACAAAAGATCCTATATTTATGGATTTAGAAATGGTGGATTTGGAAATTTTAAAGGAAGGGAGGAAATAATATCTTTTTAAAATAAATGTTCAACCATATATAAAAGTGAAGATTAATGGGGCACAAAAGTAAGATATAGAACTGAAAAAGAAGGCGAGAAATGTTCCTAAGTTCAACCTTGACTGTGATGGAATAATAAGGTTCAAGAACCGTGTTTATATTCATCTAATACCAAAATTAAAGAAGTATCTCTTGTACAAGGCTCATATTTCATCATTATCTATTCATGCTGGAAGCAAAAAAGATATATAGGTACTTGAAAGAGTATTTTTGGTGGGATTACATGAAAAGAGATATTGTAGAATATGTTTCTTGGTGCTTGGTTTGTCAAAAAGTTAAGTATGAGAGATATAAGTCTAAGGGGATGTTACAATCATTACCCATACTATAATGGAAATTAGAAAACATCACCATGTAATTTGTTGTTAGACTTCCCAAAACACCTAAAGGACATAATGCTATATGGGTTATAGTTTATCACATCATAAAGTCAGTAGACTTTATTTCTATTATAGAATACTTTTATCTTGATCTACTTTCTAGAATATATATTTAATGAAGTGGTGATATTTCATGGAGTACGAATTTCCATTATATCTAATCGAGATTTGAGGTTTACCTTGAAGTTATAGAGAAGTATTTAGTGAGATCGGGATATAGAGTTAAGTTCTGACACAACTAATCAACCTTAGATAGATGGTCAGTATAAGAGTACAATTCAAACTCTAGAAGACATGTTGAGAGATTTATCTATAGATATCAAATGTTGTTGGGGGTAAACACTTACCTTTGGTAGATTTTTCTTACAATAATAAATTTCACCCCAGTATTCAGATGGATTTTTATAAAGGCATATATGGTAGGAAGTTTAGAACTCCCACATTCTAGGATAGAGCTGGGTAAAGAAAGATATTGGGACCTGATCTATTTGAGTAGACAACAGATAAGTTTATATCTATTCAACATCACATATGGGAAGCTCAGAGTAAAAAAAAAGTTATGCTGAAAATTGATGAAAAGACCTGTAGTTTGAAATGGGTGATAAGATAAATCTATGAATATCTCCCTATAAGTGAGTGATGATATTTGGAAATAAGGGAAAGATAATACCTAGGAATATTAGTCTTTTTGAAATTTTGGATCATGTTTGGAAGGTAGCTTATCGAATGTCACTTCCATCGAATCTCTCTCAAGTTCATGATGTGTTCCATGTATCTCTCATGAGAAAGTACATACCCAATAATTAAAATGTAATAAACTTGGAACTTTTACCATTAGAGAAATATATTTATTATTAAGAATAACTGATATATATTTTGGATTGTAGAGAGAAATTTCTATGAAACAAGACCAATCCCTTAGTTAAAGTTTTATGGTAGAACCACCAATTTGAGGAAGCTATGTGGGAACCTGAGGATGCGACGAGGTAGATTTATCCTCATCTATTTTTATCCAAGTAAATAATTTTAAGGGATAAATTCATTTTAAGTGTGGTGGAATGTAACACCACAATATTTTAATAAATATTTCTCTTTAAATAATTTTAACTCTTCAATAGCTTGTGTTTTTTGCAACTGTGAGTTTAAACGATCCATGAGCTACTATTAATATAAAATGAACATTATTAAATAACTGTTAATTTGATAGTAATAAAAAATAAACAACTAATTTATGAAATAAAAATAAAATTCCAACTCAATATGAATGTATTAGTAAGTGCTTAGAAAATAATCACACAATTTTAGTAAAATCACTTTATTCTTAAAAAAATAAGATTTCTTTAAAAATGAGTTTATCTATTTTTTTATATTTTTAGAAGCTATGAAATATTTATTTTATAAAATAAATTTAATTTTTTAATTCTTCATGTCAAAATTATCTTAATTTATTTATATAATTTTATGAAAACATATAATGAATAGTGAAAATACTAATTTTTATTGAGAATGATATTTTTATTTTAAAGTCTTTACAAGGTAAAATTATGTTTTGTGTTAGTGTTAAATTTTAATTAGATAATTTGAATTTAAAATAATCCAATTATGGTTTTTGAAAATTATTTTATATAAAAATTTATTATAAAAACATTTTATGTCTTAAAAGGGAATTTTTCTAAAAAAATTATTTTTCATGGAACTTTATAGGATTTATATTAAATTAAATTCTGAAACATATATGTTTTAAATTATGAAAAATTGATGGAAAATTTAGATTCATAAGGTCCATATTTAGTGAATAGTTCAGTTTTTTTTGCCAATACGAATAGTAACCTTGTTAAATTTTCTTACCATGTTAGAGAGTAAATTGGGTAATTTAGGTTAAAAATAAAATTATAAAGGATATAAAATTATTATAAAATATTTAAAATATTTATTTGATAAAGAAACTTATACCCTTAACAAATAATGATCAAAATTAATTTGTTTAATAGAAAATTTTCCATGAAAATAATTTATATAATATTTAAATCAAATAAAGTCACAAAATGTAACTTTCTTTGTCTTTAATATCCCTTATGTGTCCCCATGGGAAAAGAGTTATGTTATTAATGAATATAACTATATATTTTTTAATTTAGTAAACATATTTTCATGATATATAATTATTTTTGAATTTTTGGGCTAATTAGATGAAATCATGTTATTTATAATATTTTATTTAATAAAAATTTAAATATTTCACATTCATGTTTTAAATACTATATATTTTTTTATATAGGGTTACATAAAATATATATTCAACTATAAGTATTATTATGAAATATATAATATTTTTCTTTATCATGATATTTTATTTTTAATTTTTAGTGAACAAATAATTATATTAAATAATTGCACAACAGTGAAGTAGTAATTATTTTATTAATAGAAATATCAAATAAATGTTACTAAAAATATTAAAATAAACATAATTTGAGATAATTAATGTGATCAAAAAATATTTATAGATGAAATTGGCCTATTATGGATATAATAAAATATTTGTTTTTGAAGTCAACTTGTTATCTTGATAGTTTTAAAAGTTCAAGTAATGAATAATGTCAAAATTGACCCTGATGATATTTTATCAAAATAATATTTTCTTAAATTATTTAAAATTCATAAAACATATTTAAAATTATTAAAAAATATAATATGGTTTAAAATGTTATAAATTTTTATTTTTTATTTTAATTTACATCCCATAAGTAAAATTTACAACATTTTAATGTTGACAAATTTGTTACCTTAGTTACAATTAAAATAGGTTAACTAAGAGTTAATCCAAATGATAATGTTTAAAATAATAAAAAAAATTGTATAAAATCTAATGATTGATGATATTAAAACATTATATAATATTATGTTATAGTACATGAAATTTTTGAGGTATTTTTATTAATATATAATTTATTATAAATTAATAATTTTTTGAATTCCAAAAGTGCCCCTCACCTCAATTATAAAAGGTTATATCCTCCCTCACTTATTAATATCACATTGAGCATTAAAGATCGACCATACCATGAAAATTTCTCTTCTAAACTTCCCTATACACAATATATATGTTCTGGTCTTCTCAAAATACCAAACCCAGTGTTCCTTAGAGGAAATCTAAGGGAAGTTTTCCAAGGAAGAGGTAATCATCTTTATCGAATCTTCCAAGATTATTTCATATTCTAATTACTATTAATGTGTTATTTCCATTCTAATGTAATAATTCTAGTATTAGATATATTATGATATTTTATTATGATTATAAAACAACCATATTCCAACTTTTATCCATCCTATAGAAAATGAAAGTACCACGCGTGCATACGTATGACTTACCGTCTTCACACCGTGGTGTAATATGTTATTCATCACTAATCTAACTGGATGGGTATAATAATGGAAATAATATATATATATATATATAATAATTATAAAATAATATTGATTATGGAAAAAATATACCCTCCAATTACTTACCCTTTTACCATTAAAGAAATGATACCATCACACATGCATACGTACGACCTACCATCACCACGATGTGATGTGATTAATTTTAAAAATTCACCATTCAAGAATAATTATATGAATGTATATAATGAATAAATATTATATATATTACCTTAATATAGTTATGTAAATTATGGAACTATTTACTATGCACAATAATTGAGACTTATACAAGAAAACATGTATAGGAAAATGAACCTGTAAGATCCTAGAATTTGTAGAGTTATGTCCTTATTTAAATTTTCGTCTCAATATCTTGTTTTTGTTTAATGAAATATTTCTTGGGATTATGAGGGTCCTCATGGGCGTTCCCAGGGTTTGGGACATGAAATGAAGGAAAATCTGTCCAACCTTTACAAGGTGCACGGTTAAATAAACCTTGTGACCGTCCCAGGAAAATCATGTAGCTTTAAATAGAGGCATTCCACATGGTTAGTGAATAGTTTTACAAACCGTGAAAGGATACATAGGTAACCGTATATATCATTTCTTTAGGGACAATGACTGGCACAGGGTTTGAAAAACCGTGCGAAAAAACTATGCGCCTCATTAAAAGTTTTAATTTCTAAGTTTTCCCCCTCAATATTTTAAGACTCTCACCTGATTTTATCCCCAATTTCTTCCCTTGAAACCTTAGTGATGAACTCAGGTGACCTAATATTTCCAATGATGGTTCTCCTTAAATTATTCACCATTTTGGAGCGCCTTTGGTTGTAGATCGAAGCTCTGGGTAAGTCTAATCCTCCTCTTACTTCCTTTTTCTATATTAGGGATTATAATTCCTCCCATGATGTTCTAAAGCCCTAAAAACCTTTTTTATTGGTGGAATCTAGGTTTAATCCTCAAGGGGTGTTTGAATCTATATCTAAGTCTATGATTAAGAATGCGTTCGTCAACAGATTTGAGGTAGGTGGTCTACAAATTATATCCCATAGTATTATGTTGATTTTTTAATGTTTGGTGTCATTCTTGGTTGTATCTTGTTTTTTATTTTATTCACTTAGAAATATTTGGTAAAATGGATGTCTAAACAAATAATTGAACCCTTCACAATCCCCATGGGATGCATTGAGGTTGAATAGATTGTTTTAGGGCCACCCATGGGGTGCACCAACATTCCTAAACCTAAGAATTGGTAAAGTTAAGTGTGTAATTAACGTGTTATAAGATATATCCCATATTGAACACGTTAATATGTTGATTTTAATTAAAAACTTAATATTGTTAGTTGTTCCTAGTTTTGATAATGGATTAATGGGTTTTTTAGAATGGCATGATAATGGTTTAATTAGGTTAAAGTGGGGATGTGTTAAATGGAATATGAAATATTTCAAAGTGTCTAGGAAGGATGGTACGTATGAAATGATGAATATGGTAAATTTTTAATGTATTTTGAATTGATAAATATGTTATATGGTTTTAATAAGGGAATTTATGAAAATTTTAAATGGGTTGATAAGAAAGTATTTAATGTACCAAATGGGTTGGGGCATGAGAATGGAAATTTAGTATAAATGGGCTATATCATGTAAATTATATATGTGTTAATGGGTTATAACATGACATTAATTATCATGTTGATTTTTATGGAGTATGATTTTTATGTTTTTTGGTTATGAAAGGTTTGTGTTATGGTATGTGTGATGAATGGATATATAAGCATGTGCACATGGTTTGGTAGTGTGGGGTATTGACCGAGGTTCTACACCCATAGGTCAATTTAGAACGAGGATATAAAATCCACCACACAATGCATGGGTTATATAAGGGGATGGATATATATTCTCCCAATGGTTTCATTCCACCTGGAATGAGGCTTCAAGGTGAGGATAATGTGTTTGTTGTGATTTGTTTATCCCTAGTAAGATATGCACTTGACTTATTCCATTATGCATAGCGATGAATGATTTAACCCCTTATTTGAATGATATAAATACCTAACCTGTGGAACATATGTTGATAATTAATTAAGGAATTAAGATGATTTATATAATGAAAATTATACTAAGGTTATAAATGGTTAAAGTAAATATTTTTAACTAATGGAACCTGAGTTGTATTTTGATTACTTTTCTTATGTTCAGTATTTTCATTCACTATCTGTTAGTATGGATATTTTGTAGACACCTTTGGTGGTGACCTAATGAGTTGTTCTTACACCCTTATTAGGCACCGTTGGGTACCCGAGTAGATTTCATGGTTGTAGGTTTAAATTTGAGAAAGGGCCCTATACTAGAGAGTTGAGTTGGGCATGGGACATGCATGGATGAGGATCTAGAATTGGTGTCAGGACCCGTCTGTGGATTTAAAAATTTGTCTTTATTTTGGGATATTTTCCTACACATTTGGAAACTTTTAGCATGGCATGAAATATTTATTGTTGGTTGTGGTTTGTACCCAGTTTTGATAGATGTTTGATTATGCATGTTCATTGGTTATTACATTTAATTTCCACTATTTAATTTGTTATCTAAAATGTATTTATCTAATAAATGTGGTATAGTATCCACACATGACTCATTTAGACCCTCATTACTAGTCGGAAACCTATGAGGAGGTGCACTTGAGGTCATGTGGTGACCCGAACTAGGGCATCATTTAGTGGATTCTAGGTCAGGGATGTTACAAAGTGATATCAAAGGGGTTATTTTATATGGTCTTACTATTTAGGTTTGTAGAAAAAAGAATAGGATGTGTCAAGTCTTGGAAATGAGATGTTTTTTGGGATTATCTAACCCATGTATCAGGGAAAACCCAAGTGCCTAGGGCAAGAATTGTTGTCCTTAAGGTGTATTGCTACATTTGACGATATTTCACCATTGGGTGATATACTTATTGTATAATGTTTTTAATTTATGATATTTTTCTCATGGTTGGAATGACATGAGATTTTATATCCATGCATAATTTTAGGTTCCTAAGGATATAGGTGGCATGATTCATGATAGGCACACACGAGATGTGTGTGTGGGGTATGAAGAGTAGAATACATTTCACTTCCTTGAAAATCTGAAGAAAATGGTCACTAATAATGATGTTGCAAATGGGTAAATGGAAATAATATAACTGAATGGTTGAAGAATATTTTGTTTAAAGAAACTCTATAAAGAGGTTGAAATTTTTGGTTTTTATGAGTTATAAAGATTAAATGGAGTTAAAAAGATAAATATTTACGTTTTGATGGTAAAAGGTCAAAGATTTATGAATAACAAATGTTGTGAATGAGTTAGAATATTGGTTGCAATAAGTTATAAAACAGGATAGGTGCCTAAGGGGGAAATGTTCGCATTGTGAATGTGGAAATGGCTTAGAAGGATGTATAATTAAAGACTTGTAACTATGTAAGTTGGTTTACCCTAGGTTAGACATGACCCATGGTAGGGATGGTTGAGGGTAGTGTTCTATATGTGATTATGTCCATTGTGATAGTGTATATAGAGTGGGTTGTTTAAGGATGATAATATAAATTCTTTACCATCTGTGGTTTAATACTATTGATCTTGTTTGTTGACGAAAATGTGTTGAGATATGGTCTTAAATAATATAGGGACTTTAGAAACATTGGGTAAATTTAAAGTTTAAAATGTGAATGCTTGAGTTTAAAATGGTGAAGTTAATTAGAAAGGATGTGTAATGATGGAACTTTTGGGAGAATCCGGTAGTGGGTATTCCTTGTGTTGTTGATTCAGCGCCTTGTATGGGTGGTTTGGGTAGTGGGAGTTACCTAATTTGAGACCTTGGGTTTGGGTCATGAGGCCTTGTGGGGTTTTGATATATGGATTAGGAGATGTTCTTATGGTACCCTCGATAGAGTTGTGGCCCTTGGGTCATGAGACACTATTCAATAATGTGGGTGTGGAATATCTTGTGGGTCTTGATCAGATGAGGTGTATTTTTCACCTTAATTATAGAACTGGGATATGGTGACCATTGTGATTTGGGACCTTGAAAGTTGTGTTTGGACCCTAGAGAGAGTGTTTGTATGGTAGTGTCGATGTATGTGTATGAGTATCCTTAGTGAAAAACCTAGAGTAAATGGTCATTTGGTGTGATAGGAGCAGTGTGTATCGAAATGATGGAAAGAGTGAAATCCATGAGAAATGATTTATTATGAAGTGATGTGAATGGTTTAGAGAGAGTGATACTGTTTTTTCTTATAGTGACCCCAGTTTAGGGAGTTTTTACTATTCAGTCCTCGATAGAAACCCATGAGAGTAATCGATAGTTTTTTAGTAATCTTGGGTGGAAGATTCATAAATGGATGTTCTGAAATTTGTTAGTGGAATAAGAAAAGTGTTTCCTAGTGGGGGTTTGGACTTGAGGGCTAAGTGGGAAGGCTTATAGTTTTGGTGTTTCTATTTGAGTTGTGGTTGCGTTGATAGTTTTGGGGGAATTGAGGGTAACCGCAAGGGAGGTTGGCTAGTGTTGGAGGTGCCTAGGGTGTGAAGTATGGGTGGTTGCCACAAAGGTGGAATAGATGTATGATGGGTGTTATAAATTTTTGGTATACGTGTGGTTATTCTATGGTTCCCTTCCCAGGGAAGAACCTGAGTGGTTGTGGTTGGTCGTAAGGTCATTTTCAAAGGGTTGGATCATTTGGGAGTCTGACCCAAATTTTTTGATGACGATTGATGAAGGCCTCAATGTTAATTTCATGTGGAATATACAAAGGTGACTAATGCATGGATGTAGTTTTTTTATATGAAGGTTACACATGAGGTTAGGGTGGTCACGTGGTTGGGCTGGTTTGTACGAATGGTTTGGTTGTTGGGTGATATGTTGAGAATTCCTTAGGGACAACAAGGCTGAAAACCTAAGAGGCATGGGTAGGTGAATAAGTGTGTGTTTGGGCCATTCATGTTTGATGATCAACTCGAGTGATCTAAAGTTGGTTTTGTAGTGTGTTCATAAGAAAGTGATAGACCTCAAGTGACATGGTGATAATAGGGCCAAAAGAAATGTTGGTTCATGATACCTTGGTAGAGAGTCATGAAGAGGTGGTGAGTTTGGCTGGTAACTCCACTAGAGTTGTGGTGGCTAGGTGTTAATAGGATGTTATAAAAAGGAAAGCTTGAGGTTTTTGATAGAAAAAGGTGTCCCCATAGGGGGAGGGGAAATCAGTGTTAGGTAAATTGTGGTGATTTTCGTTGATGACTTCTTATCATACTTTTAGATAGAGATGATCATGTACAACATCTTGGCATCGTCCCAAGTACGCTGAGAAAGTTATGGCTTTATGCCCAGTGACTTGAATTTTTTTTGGTTGAATATGGGTCATCTAGGAGTTTATTCTCATAGACAGGTTTATGTGAAGCTATATAGTGGGATTCACACTATCAATACTTGTATATGAGGTCCTTAGGATGGACTAGGTGCTGATGAATGCTATGGAATCCATTCTCATAATCCGAGAATAAGTATCATGTTATAGTTGTCTTGTTTTTCTGGGAAAATCTAAATGACCATGCCTAATTTTTGGGGTTCATCTTATGATCATGGCATGATCCATGGAAGTTTAATTGTTTATAATAAGTAGTGATAGTGACACTTCTAAGGTGTGGATTTATAATTTAGTTATAGATGTGTGGAGTATAGCATGGATTTGATGTGGGGTCATAGGAATGAAAATGAGTAACCTGTGAGGATATGTTGTGCTCCTCATAGAAGGCCAAGTGGGCCTCGGATGTGGTATTTGGGAGATCCAAGCTTTGGATTTGGGTTCAGTGTCATTCAAAATGAAGTGAGAGAGGCCTATGTTAAATATGTTTAAGGTTATGGTGAGACTTAAAAATGATTTGTTGCATGGAAGGTTGGGTGATGAAACCTCATTGGAGTTTGGGATTTGACTCTGGTAGGTTTTTGGGTTGCACGAGAGTTCCCTGAGGTGTGAAGTCTTCTTGGTCAAGTAAATATGTGGTGTGTAAATAGTGAAGTTGATCATTTTCAGGATTAGTCATCTAGGGAAACATGAATCATCTAGGAATATGGGACGAGGGTGGTGAGTTGTAAATCACTTATGGTTAATGTTTGGAGGGAAAAGAATGTTCTATGGTTTCAAAATAGGTTTTTTTTGTAAGAAACAAGTTGTCTTTAGTCAATATGTGGATGGAGGAAGTTCTTATGTTAAGAATAATGATGGGTACGGTGGACCATGATGATGACTTTAGGAATGGTGGGTGCCTTGATGGTGGATTGTTTTTCCGGAAGTTACGAGATAACCCCATTAGGTGTATTTTATGGTAGTGATATACCTCAAGTGAGAAGGATCCATGGAAATGTGAAGCGATTAAATTGTTATAAATGGAATATGGGTGCTTGGGGACAAGGAAGTCAGGGTTGGTTCAACATGATATGGTAAAACAGAATAAATGTGGTAAGTTATGACCCACCTCTGGTTGATGTTTGTGGTGGAAAGTATGTTTCAGAATGAAGTCAATGTGAAGCGGTCAACTATTCTTATATCTCTAATATAGGGGGTAGGTATATCCCTAAAATGTTTTTTTAACAGAATTACTGGATGCCAAATGGGTGAAGCCCTGACGAATATTCGGGTATGGTGAGTTGTAAAACACGTCAGGTATGTCATGGAAGCTGAGTGGAGGTTTTGGTGGCCTTTTTATCAATAGAATAGGTTCCAAACACTAGAAGGTGGTGGTGGTGGATAAAGTGTATAGTGGGGAGTAACATAGTGGGAAAGTGGTCGATTGAAGGCATGACTGGTGTTTTAGGTTGAATAGACTCGAGTAAGTACAATCATGGTGCCTGACCTTAATAAGAGCATTGGAATAGGTTTGACCGATTGAGTGCCTTGGGTGTTTTGGTTTTGTTTTGGATGTTTCATTATGGAACGATATTACTAGGTATTAGTTTGTGAATTAACATAGACTGAGAAATTTGGTTGGAAGAACCAAGAGTTTCTTTGAGTGATGTCGATTTTGGGAAACCATTAGAGTTTTGAAAATAGGGTAAGATAGTACCAAGTGATTTGGGACAAATGTTGCAAAGAGGATCAGGCTGATGAAGTGCTGACTGGACTTTCCATATTGGTATGATTCTAAATGTAATGTAACCTTATGTCATGATTTAGGAAATTTTTATAGGGTTTTTCTATGGAGTTCTTATGGTTGATGTTTAGTTTGTGGTCGATGAATCCTTTGAGGAACATCTAGTTCATTTTGTGCATTATAGTGAGAATGTATTTCAAGAAAAGACTATTACTTGGTTCGAGTTTTGAGGAAGCATAGTAATTTTCAAGAAGATACCTAGGAGAGTGGGATGGATATGCAGGCCCAGTGGCCTAATATTTTTCTAGAGAGCCTAGTGATGCTTGGAAGGAGTGGCTCGAGGATGACCTGCTATAAGGTGGGGAGGCTGTAAGATATCTGACTTTATGGAGGTATGTACTTGTTTAAATTTTGGTCTAAATATCTTTTTTTTGGTTAATGAAATATTTATCATGAGTATGAGGGGCCTCGAGGGTGTTCTCGGGGTTCGAGACAAGAAAAGAAGGAAAAACCAGGCTAACTCGTGCAAGGCGCATAGTTGGAACACGATTAAGTAAATCATGCGGTCTTCCCCGGAAAATCAAGTAACCTTAACTAGTGGTGTTACGCATGGTTGGAACATGGTTTTACAAACCGTTCAAGGATCCCCAAGTAACCGTGTGACTCATCTACTTAGGGCTACTGGCTGAAAAATGGTTAGAGCACAGTTTGGAAAACCATGCGAAAAAACCATGCACCTCATTAAAAGTGAGAATTTCCAAGTTTTCCACCACAGGATTTTAAAACTCTCACAAATGTTTTTCCCCAATCTCCTCCCTTTCAACCCTAGTGATGAAATCAAGTGAACCAATCTTCCCAAGGATGGTTATCCTTCTATTATTGGCCATTTTGAGTGATATTAGTTTCAAATCGATGCTCCGAGTAAGTCTAATCATCCTCTTTATTCTTTTTTCCAGGTTAGGGCTTGTAGTTCCTCCCATCTTCTTCATAAGACCTAAAAACCTCTTTTACTAATGTTATATTGGTCGAGGCTTCAAATTGTGTTTTAATTTGGATCTAAGGCTATGATTAAGAGTGTGTTCATCAACATATTTGAGGTAGGTGTTCTATAATTTATATCCCATAGTCGTTGTATTGATTTGTGCATATTTGGTTTCGTTCTTGGTTGTATCTTATTTAAAATTTCATTCCTTTAGTTAGATTTGTTAAAATGGATGTCTACAAAAAGTATTAAACCCCTCACAATCCCCATGGGATGCATAGAGGTTGAATAGAATGCTTTAGGGCCACCCATGGGGTGCACCGACATTCCTGAACCAAAGAATTGGTAAAGTCAAGTGTGGAATTGATGTGAGATAACATAGAGACCTTGTTGAGCACATTAATATGGTGAGTTGAATTGAAAATGTAATACATGTAGTTGTTCCTAGTTTTGATATTGTCTTAATGGATTGTTTGGCATGGCATGAAAATGGGTTAATTGGGTTAAAGTGGGGATGTGTTAAATTTCTTATGAAGTATGTCAAAGTGCCTAAAAAGGCTAGTATATATGAAATGATGAATATGGTAAATTGGTAATGGATTATTAATTGAGAAGTATGTTAAATGGGTTTCATAAGTGAATTTATGAATACGTTAAATGGGTTGATAAGGAAGTATTGAATGTTCTAAATGGGATGGAGAATGAGAATGGAAATTAGATCTAAATGGGCTATGTAATGTAAATGGTATATGTGTTAATGGGTTATGGTGTGATATTAATTCCCATGTTGGTTTTTATGGATTATGATTGTTATGTGTGTTGGTTATGAATGGGTTGTATCATGGTATGTGTGATGAATGGATATATAACCATGTGAACATGGCTTGGTAGTGTGGGGTATTGACTGAGGTTCTATGCCAATGGGTCATGTTAAACCGAGGCTATAGACTCTACCCCACAATTCATGAGTTAGTGAAGGGTACAAAGATCTATTACCCTAATAGTTGAATTCCACATGGACTTAGGCTTCTAGGTGAGGATAATGTGTTTTTTGTTATGTGTTTATCCCTAGTGAGATAGGGACTTGACTTATTCCTTTATACTAAAGTTAGAAATGGTTAAAGTAAATATTGTTAACTAATGGCACCCTGAGTTGTATTTTTTTTACTTTTCTTATGTTTAGTATTTTCATGCTCTATCAGTTTGACTTGATATGGTGGACTACTGAGTTTTACTGACACCCTTCTAAGGTGACGTTGGGTACCCAAGTAGATTTCATGGATGTAGTTTAGGACTAGGGAAAGGGACCTTTACTAGGAATTTGAGTTGGGAATGGGACATGCACGAATGACGATCCATACTTGGATCTGGGTCTCATTTAGGGATTCACCTATTTATCTTTATTTTGGGTTATTTTTCTACACATTTTGGAACTGTTAGCATGACATGGAATATTTATTATTCGATGTAATTTGTACCCAATTTTGGGAGATGTTTGATTATTCATGTTCATTGGTTATTGAATTTAATTTCTGCTATTTAATTTGTTATATTCTATGGATTATAATGGTAAAGGGGGTATAGTATCCCTACATTAATCATTTAGACCCTCAATTATATTCCATAACCTCAAGCATTTAGGGAAGTTCACTTAAGGTCAGGTGGCAACCCAGATTAGGACAACATTTAGTGGATTCTAGGTTGTGGATGTTACAGAAGCAGTTAACACCCCAAAAAAGTGTAATAATGAAATACTATTAAAAAAATGTTATAATATGATAATATATGATATCATAAATATTAATTTGGGTTTAGAATAAATTAATAACACTACTTAATCCATTATACAAGATGTTCAAATATGAATGAAGGAAATTAGACCTAAGGTAAGCATTAATTTCATAATATCATTTTATTTAGGATTGTTTATACATAACTATCTACTGGGGAATATTTATCTTCCATGTCCATGTTTCTTAAAAAATATTTTCCAAAATAATTTAAATATTATTATATAATTGTTAAATTTATTTTTTTCCTTGTATGAATTTTTACTAAATGGTTTGAAATGAATCTTTTTATCATTTTCCTAATGAGGTAGTTTTTTAATTTTTCAAAAAAAGTACTAGAGGAATGTTTTTTAGCTTATAAAACATGAATTCATTTTTACACTTTCCTGACACATTAATTCCTTGAAGCTTCCATTAAAATATTACAAGTTTATTTTCCAAGAAAATGTTTTCTTTTAAAATTGTGCATCATTTTATGAAAATAAATCATTTTCAAAGAAGAAATGATATTTTCCTCAATAATTATTTTCGAGTGATATCTCAAAATTATTTTCCATATACAATAACATTATTTACATGATTTTTATGTTTATGATATAATTATATTTATGAAACCCATTCCCTTTTCCATGAATTTTTTTATGATGTAATGATTTTTATGAAACCCATTTATTTTTATGGGTTCTATGAATGATTTATATTCTTGTGGAACACATATGTATGGTTTACATTCTGTGATGGGTGGGAAATATATCTCATTCTAATTAATTAGGTAAATATTTATATCTCATGAGATATAAAATACTCGAATGATTAGTAAACTCGATTCAGTAATATAGGGATAAAATGAGGAGTGAACTCAGTTCATTAAAGGACTTTGTTCACTAGGATGGTTCTAGAAATGAACCTAAAATAATAATGAAATGACATTATATTATTATGTGTATAAAAAAATTCAATTTCTTATATTATTATCTCATGGAATATGTTCTTTGATCCTTTATAAAGTTCTATGATTTATTCCATTACATTATTCCAGGATCTTTGATATGTAGGATATGATTTTCATATGTTTTGTTTATATTATTTTATCTTATAATTATTATATGATTGATATATACCTTGTTTAACCTTACTAAGAATCTAAGATCACCCTTTTACTATGTTTATTTTTCCTAGGATATGTATAATGGTATTATGTAATATGTGTTAAAAATAGTTCTAGTTATGAATGAATAAGGAGGAGATGATGTATATGTTTTATGAATCAATTGTTTATATTTCCCAGTTTCCAAAGACACTAAACCTATACAGTTATGGAATGTTTTTTGTTATGTTATGTAATGAATATTCTTCTATTTTGGATTTATAATATATGTATTTAAAGTATGTGCTCTTATATATTTGGGTGGGTTTTTAGGGAAATTTCATTACTTTGAATATGGATGGTAGTTATTGATTTGATTATATAAATTTTCAGGAATATTGCATGATTTTATAAAAAACAAAAGATAATACTTGGTTTTTATATGTATGGTATGAATTTAATGTTATTGGTGAAATACTATTGAGTTTTTATACCCAACACCTTGCATGTACATCATTGTTCACATGTAGATGTTGTTGATTTTTAGTTACAGGTTGTGGGAGTCCTTGATTGTTTATTTTGGATAAAATTGTGTTGTAAAACTAGTGATTATTAGTAGAGTTTGGGTCATTGATTGTGTTTTTTTATTGGTATAAAAATATATTCTTACTATTATACATATTTCTAATATTGTTGGATATATTCTTGTACATTTTTAAATTCATGCATTCACTACATAATGTTTTATAGGGAAACAATTGTTGTGAGAGTTTCATGGATAATCATTCACCATGATATGTCTTTTATGATGTATATTTATTATATAGTATTTTGTGTTCAGGTGGAGACACCAAGGGTTGAGTATCACTTTGATTCATATTGAGGACATAGTGGAATAGTTGGATAAAGTCAGGATCTTATTGGTTCTTTATCCCATAGTGAAATATTTACCATATTTAATTTTCTTAAATTTGAAACTTTTTCTTCTAAAAATAGCCTGATATAAATAATTACATAGTTGGGGAAAATTCAATTTATCATTCTTTGATCCATAAATATAAAATGCATCCTTAGAATTTAATCTACGATCCTCAATCCTAGCATATCTAATTCCTATAATCTTGAAATCACCACCATTTCAAGATATGATAGAACCACCATTATCATTTTCAATATTTTTAAATATTTTTTGTCACCTTTAATATGAGAAGAAAAAATACTATTCAATATCAATGTCTTAATCTTTTTTAGAGATTATAAAGACCCTTCCATCATATAATAATTATTAGTTTTTATTTATTTATTAGAATATTCAGGATCACATGCAAAATTCAGGTACTCAAGTAGAATGATCAATAAATCCTCAATATAATAACCAATTTTTATCACTTATTCTGCATGACACTTCCAAATATTCAATTCTGTTTTATGTGTAAAAATTAGAACTATTCATTATAGCATTATGTATAATCTTAGCAGGGTACATCTTCTTTCTAGATTATCTCTCCTCACTTTAAGCCTTCATTTGAATTAAATATTATGATAAAATAAATAAACCTTATTATATACACTTTACAACACAAGTAACATGTATTAAATTTATATTTTTATTTGAATAACATTTTATCATCAACTCTTATTAGTTATTTCCTTTTATCCAAGAAAATTTTATTTTTCCTATAGTTTTAAGTATTATCTATTTTTTAATGATCTTCTAACTTCTCTTGTTATAGAGGAATCTTTTTAATAATTTTATCCACTAAAAAATTCTATTTTTATCTTCTAAACTGATATTATTAATGTTAAACTATGTGGATTTTGTTATGGATAGTTTTTTATCAACCAGTGATGATTATGGTGAATATGAAGATAAATAATAAGTATCCCTTAAAGAAGAATACATTCCATGGATGAGATGATAATTCAGAAAATGTGTGGATATAGGAACTATATAGAGGATGGAACCACACTATAGATATATTTATAACACCTTAATATGTGTTAGATATATTATGAAAATGATTGGGAATCACATAGAGTGTGGTAAGTTCCATGGAGAACCTATGATATATATATTACTTTAATAATAGTATTGTTTATGATGATAAAGTAAGTATACACTATAGGTAGTATAATTTTTTTATGAAAAAATAATTTTAAATTTGTATAAAAAAGGAATTTAATTTAGTTTTGGTTGTAATTTCATATATGATAAAGTGTGTGCTGGTATAAGAAATATATGTAGAGACCATTTTATAGGAATGATAGATGGATGTTTACATATTTTATTGAATTTTATTTTATATATGCTTATATATGATGAATCATGTGTTAGAAATTTTATGAAATTGTTTGGGTGTTTGAAATCATACTTGAGGGACAATCGAGATTCTACACTAATAATTGATTTCTTATGGAAATTAAAATATTATTGATAAGAACATATGAAAAGGTACTTCATCAATGTGGATCTATTTTCATTTAGGAATTTTTTCCACTCAATATTCTTAGTATTTTTAAGATAATTTATTTCTTCTGTTCTTTATTTTATTTTTTTTCATTTCATTTTTTATATCGTTTTGGTTTTATTGAGTAAAAAATAATCTCATTGGTCCAAAATTTCATATATGACTAACATAAAAAATTATTTTTGATATAATCATATTTATTTGAATATATTATTTCACAATAACCCAACCAAATTTATTTTCCATAGTTATAGTAATAAGATAACTATAATAGATCACGCCGATAGGAAAGTAACAAAAAACATTGCACAATCATGGGTGAGAAGAATACTCAAGTGATAACTGATAATATGAAAATAAACAATGATAGCGACACCAACAAGAGTACAAACCTTCCCTATCCCCATAAAAATAGATACCAAGTACTCATGAACTATTAAATGAGATATAGAATATCCATGAAGTTTAACATCTGGATAATATACTATAAATGATGGGAAAATAGGTAGAAGAGATCAATTTTATTCTCTAAGATCTTATAAAGAAATTTCATAAAAATCATAAGAAAATGAACATGATATTATTCCCCAAACCTTTGATATTTTTTTGGTCGAATGAAAAATAAAAAATCCTATAATTATTATTCTAATTTTCATGACCCTCCCAAAACTAGTACCCCTCATGAGCTAGAAATTAAGATAAGGAGTGACCCCTTGAGTCCCACATCCGTTAGGCCTCTGGTTGGAAACTAGATCTGAGGGTATAAAACACTATAATGGGATGAATTTCCTTTAATACAATAAAACAATCAAGATAAAATAGGAATAACCTCCCAAAACTCCATCATATAAAATTAAATAAACCAAAATACCAGACAAGTGATATCCCATATGCATGGATTTAGAATTTATAAAAATTTATTCAAAGATAAAACAATACCAAATTAAAATTTGTGGAAATAACCATAAAAACATAATACATGAGTTGGTACTATCCATATAAATCACTAAATCCATCCTCGATACTTGAAAAATATTTTATATACACATAGGGCGATCATAAAATGTATACGCAATAGTATCATACCCGGGGTCTCTCATGAAAATGTGAAAAGATCATACTAATGATCAGGTTAAAAAATAGAAGAAATAACCAGTACCTACAAAGGTCCACTTATCCCATATCCTCACCATGACTCACTCATTAAATAATACATCCAATTATAATAAGATAATAATTAGAATAATTGAATCATTGGTTCCCTACAACCACTTCCCCAAAAATTATCATATATTTACCAATGAAAATATATCCTTTTCTCCAATACCTTCTATAATCACTACTAATGACACCAACTATATATCATGTATTATGACACCAACCACATATCACATCTCATATAACCAATCACATATCACATCTCATGGCACCAACCACATATCTCGTATCACATGACTAGGGAAGCGGGTTATCATGAATTCATAGGAAATCAACCTTGTGTCCTTTTACTACCACACATGAAACCCACCACGTATCTTGACATACACCACTAGTATCACTAAAATATATTGTTTAAGGGAGAGTGGGGTATAGGGTGTTATATTCTATCCATATCTTCCCCATCTCTGATGTTAGAGAAAATACCCCCAAGGTCTCTGGGTGTTAGTTAGGTTATCCGGGTTGGGTGGGGTAGATAAACATTTTACAAAATAAATCCAGGTATAGAGTAGTCTCACACAAAACCACACATAGTGGTTCAAATAATAAACACTACCACATCCACCATTATGGAACTACTAATATCACTCCACCAAGTACTGCCTCTAATGGGAATAAACTACCAGAATTATCACATAAAAGGCCATAACCTGGGTTCCATTTCCATTATTTAATTTAATGATCAACCACCAGATTTATTAATTTTATTATTAATTTAGATTCACACCAATTAATTCTTTATCCATAGCCACATTTATGTATGAAAATATTATTATTCCATTGCTACCAAACTGCTATAAAGCAAACACCACTTCAAACTACTGCATCACAAGCAAGGCCACTAAACCAGACACAAAAAATCCACCAAGACACACAAAAAAATTCAAGCATAAAATAGAAATATAAACATAATCCTTTTCATTTACTAGATTTAAGTATTTAACCATTTAAAGCATTTTCTCAAATCAAGACACCACTATAAGGAATAAAACTATAATAAACATATAATGTGAAACAAAATCAACAAAATTGAGAAAAATAGTAACCAAATTATTATCACACCACCCCATTTAAATTTCATTAGTTAATTTATTATATTTAATATTCCAATTCATAAAACTCACCCAATGGAAATAAAAATCATGATAATCCAAAAAATGCAAAAAAAATAGAGATAACTAGAATTCCTTACCTCAAAAGAATATTTTCAATTAGCTATGAAAATACCAAAGAAATATAAGATGAACTATGGGTCCACAAACACATAAGTAATCATAAAAAAAATATGAAAAAATATATTTCATCAAATTAATATCCCAAAAAACCCCCAAATCTAAACCACATTGTTACTATGAAACCTATAGAGAAACAAGGAAGATCTCAGAGAGGAGGAGAGAAAGGAATCAACTTGATTCACTGATATAAAATATCTAGAATACAAAAGTTAACACCAAATATAAAAGGCTATTGGGGATCCCAAAATAACCTAGTAATATTATAAAGTTTGAGAGGAATTATGGGATAATGACGGATATTATAGAGAAGTTATAATTTATAGACAACTTAAAAATCACCTTGTTCATAGAATGAATGGATGGTTCACAATTTGAATCTCATGTGGTTTAAATTAAATGAAGAAAAAAGTGCTCGATCCAACAAAACTGGAGCAATTTCACATCATGAGTAAATCCTTTCACACCATGAAAATTTCAAAGACAAAACTCCATAAGCTTTACTATGAACATTTATGATGTGAATAAAATTTCTCACCATGATTTAGAACCAAGTATAAATTCTAGAAAAAAGTCATGAATAAACCCTTTGGAACATTATTAATACTATGAATTAGTGATTCATGATGTGAATAACTACATATAGTTATAGATTGTCTCCAAGTACTCTTCTCTCTTCTATGATCCCATATCAAGGCTCCTTATACCCAAAACAAATAATTTAATAGACTGAAAGTGTTTTATCCATTACATTTGATACCCCTCAAATGATTCTCATCTTCAAGAATCAAAACTAAAAATAAAAAATAAAATGTATGAACCTATTACTAGAAATCAAAAAAAAATCCCCAGAAGATACTTATCAAACAGAGATGAAACCATATCTCAAAACAAAACTACATGATTTCTAAATATAACATCAATAATTCAAAAAACCACCCCAAAATTATAACATAAAAATAGACAAAAACATTAGTGAATAAAAAAATATTGGTACTAGATATGAATCTATAACTGTGACTCACATGTACATTTCTATAAGATACCATAACTTTATAGGACCTAGACTAAGGGAATAACACACCCTCACAACAAATTTTCCTAATTGTACTAAATCACGATAGGTCATAAATTATACATCATCCTTGATATCCAAATCCCCCATTTGATGACATGAGAATCCTCATTAAGATACTGGTAAAAATGGTTCATGTGAAATACATCATAAAATTTGTATATATATGGAGGTAGTTCTAACCAATAATTCACCTCACAAATGTGCTTCAATACCTCGAAGGGTCTAGAAAATAAGTTTGAGAGCTTTCTTTCCTGATCAAACCTCTACTAACCTCACCAAGGGGAAACCTTCAAGAAGAAATGGTATCCAACCTAAAAATCTAAAGTTCTTCTCCATCAATTTTAATAAGCCTTATGGAGGTCTTAAACTGTCTTTATCCTCTCATGAATCACCAAGATCTTATCTGTTATGCTCTGCACCACATCAGGAACAAGGAATGATACCACTCTAATCTATTTCATTCTCAATAGGGATCAAAAAGATGTCCTATAAAATTCCTAAAAGGGGGTCATACTGATGGATGAGTGGTAACTATTATTTTATTAAAACTAAACCAAAGGTATGTGTCACACATAGTATCAACTGAAATCCAAGATGCATTCATACATCATATCCTCAAGCGCTTAGAAGGTCCACTCCAATTACCTATCTATCTAGAAGTTGAAATTAGTACTAAGAGGTCACTGAGAGATAAATTCATACTGTAATCCTCTCTAGACTCATGATGTAAACTGAGGGTTTTAGTTATAAATTATTGTCCTTAGGAATCCATGATTCCTCACTACATCATGCATGTACTACATCACTAGAACATCCATAACACTTGATTCTCATATTTCCAAAAAGTGATCCAACTTCTTCAATCAACCCATAATTACCCATATAGCATTATATACCCCTAATATTTAGGTAAAATGGTGATAAAATCCATCAATATGTCCTTTCATTTCCACTCATGGATATCCAGAGGCTGTAACAAATTACTAGGGAAACAAAGTTTCTAATTTACCAACATTAAGACTAGACATCATTCCATAAACCCCAGAAGTGAGTGATTCTTCCCTATCCACCAAAAATACCTTCTTAAGATATGCTATATTTCAAATATACAAGGGTGTATTACTAGGGGTGATAAATGAAACCCATGGAGAACTCTATAGCCCATTGGAAATGTAAATAAATCCTTCACTGGAACATAAATTGATATTGGTCATCCTTTGACCAACCCTCAAGGGTATCACCATGAACAATCTGGTCAAGCATCACCTCCACATCTGAATCCCCCCACCATGACTCCTCCACCTACTATAATAAAATGGGCTCAATAATTATCTAAATAATTATACTCATCCACTAAACTTCTATACCTTGATATGAAAATCCTTTAAATCCTCCATCACCTTATAAGAATCCCCATATTTTTAAAATGATTCCTAAAAAATCCTAATTAGTGTGTCATATTTGAAATTTTCATTTCTTGAAGTTTAAGAGATCTCAAAATTGCAGTCTTAGAGAAACTTTATTCACCATTTCTATTAAATATTCAAGTCACATTGGGAGAAAAAATAACTTAAGATTTTGTGATCCATGAAGACCACAATGCATTACCTAACGAGGTAATGTTGCCATGACTTTAGGGAAAACACCATTTAATGGGTGGAATGTTTATTCTTGTGGGGGAATAACTAATTAGAACCATAGGATATCACTACCCGATGCTCCATCAAGAGGTATCTTAAACCAAGGGGGGAATAATCATAGAACACATTAAACATAATGTCCTCCTCAAGAAACCTAAGAACTAGGGCACTAAACAACTTATCCTTTAAGTTGTTGAATGCTTCCTAGAACTGATTAATTTAAAATAAATCATGGTTACTCTAGCTCAGGGATATTAACAAGCATCAAATCCAAGAGAAACCAGACATAAACTTCTAATAATAACTTATGAGACCAAAGAATCTGTGGACCTATTCCATGTTCTTGGGTGATAAACAAAAAACAACTACATCAACCTTAACCTATCCACCACCAATTCATAAGGGGACACCACATTACTATATAAATTCACCTTTCAAATCTAGAAATTATAGTTAGAAAGCTTCCTATACATCTGATGGTGTTGAAGAGTTTTTATAATAATCCTTAGGTTCTCATCATGAACCTCTTCTAATATTGAGTATATAAGAATGTCGTTGATGAGAATGACTATGAATTGGTCCAAGAACTCATGAAACATGAAGTTCATGAGCCCCATGAAAATATATAGTGGATTAATGACACTGAATTACATGAATATGAACTCAAAATTTCCACACTAGCACCAAAAAGCAGTCTTTAGAATATCTACCTCCTTTAACCTTTGATAATGATATACACACCACATACCGGTCTTATAAAATGATCTATCTCCCCTTAAATTTTTAAATAGATCATAAATTCTTGAAATAGAATAATTATTCTTGATAATAACCTGATTTAACCCTTAGTAGTCTATAAAAAACCTTAGACTACCATTCACTTTATTTGAAAACAAAATTGGATCTCCCCATGGAGACATAATAGGTCAAAGAAAGTCTTTCATCATGAATTCATCAATATAGGTCCTAAAATCCTAAAATTTTGAGGGTTATTTATGGTAAAGATCCAAAGAGATTGGTGTAGCTCCCAATTATAAATTTATCCCAAACTCAAGATCATGTCAATGGTGTAGTGCCAAAACCTCTTCAGAGAAAACATATAGAAAATCTACAACAACTCTGGGGTACCCACCACTTGATCTCTCACTAGCTACATCGACAACTCCGACATCAAAGAAATAAGGTGATATACTTTCCTACCACCCATCCAGATACCTATATCTCTGGTGAAAACCACACATCATCCTTTAACATCCTAAAACTCATCTCTTATCTAGAAGCATTCAACCACTATACAAATTGAAGTGACCCAAGATAAACATGACATAAATAATAAATTAATCACATGATTTAAATAATACATATCATAAATAGTCTCACAACCCAAATATTTAAAGGTTTAGTTTCTTAGATACTAGAAACATAAAAACACTTATTTCACATACTATGAACATTTATCCGTAAAATAAATCCACTCTTATACACTTTAAGTGACATAATCATCTTCAAATATTGGGTAAGGTAAAACAAAAAAAAGGGATGAGATCAATCACATAGTAAGGGAAAAGTTATATAAAAAAGGATTCAATAATAAACAAGAAGTAGAATATGAGAAAGATATAAATAATATAATAAAATATTTAAAATACTATGGATAATAATCATAAAACCTATAGAAGTAATATAAGATCATAATAATATCATTAAGGTACCATAAAATAAATGTTTTGGGTTAAAAATATCAATAATCATAAAACATGAGAACATGATATAAAAGTGTGAAATACTTTAAAAATAAGTTATAATCATGAAAACTTGGCATAATGTGATAAACTACTTGAAATATTTTCAAAATTATAAACATAATATTTATTATCCTTTTGAACTTGGCTACTTGTTAACCTATTCACATGTAACATTTTGAGTTGTGCTTAACACCATCACAATCACCCTTTGTGTACTTAGTGACTTGATAACTTTTTCACATGTAAAATTATAAGTGGTTATTATCACTATCAAACTCACCATTTTTGAACATAGAGACTTATTAACCTTTTTACACATAAAATTTTGAGTATATTTTAACACCATCACACTCACTATTTGTGAACCCAGTGACTTGAAAACCTGTTCACATGTAAAATTTTGAGTAGTTATTAATGATACCATACTAACCCTTTGTAAACCTAGTGACTTTATAACCCATTCACAAGTAAAATCATGAGTAGGTATTAAAACCATCACACTCACCCTTAACGAACATAGAGAATTGCTAAACCGTTTGGATAAAATTTCTTTCTCATGATATATAATTCTTTATCCAATTAATTTGAGGGAGATATATGTCCCAATAATCTCATAATCCATACATTTGTGTGTCACTTGAAAGTAAAAAATTTATCATCTCATAAATAACCCATGGAAAAATAATGGGTTTCTTACAAAATTAAAAAATATCAAATAACATGAACTTAAGAAATGATAGGATATTAGAACTTTCATTTTAAAAAATAAATCATTTTATAATTACATATAAAGGGTTCTAAAAACATTAATTCAGGAAAAATAAACCTTTTAGGGTAAATATAAGTGAAAATAAAAAAGTTCTCACAAATACTTTTTAAAGCATTGATGTATAAATTAATTTCAACCTTTTTGAAATGAAATAGATTATATTTGAAAAAATTATTAAAAATAGTTCTTAATAAAATGTCCTTGAAAATTCAAAAAGGTTTAAAAAATGATAATTGAAAATACTTTAAAAATTCTTACTTTTAAGAGAATATTTAATAATGTAAATTTGAAAATAAATAAATTTTTCAATAAAAGAAGTGAAAATATTTTGATAACTTTTACTTTTAAAAATTATCTTTAATAATATAAAGTTAAAAAATACACAATTTTTTCAATAAAATAAGTGGAAATAATTTGAAAAAATTAATTTTAAAAATAATATTTAATAATGAAAAAAATTTAAATAGACATAAAATTTTCAGTAAAAGAAGTAGAAATGAATTAAAGAATTTTAATTTTAAAAATAATCTTTAATAATGAGGATTTGAAAAATAATTAAAGTTTTCAAAAAAGGATAAGTGAAAATAATTTGAAAAATTTTACTTAAATTGAATATTTTATAGTAACGACTTGAAAATACATAATGTTTTCTAAAAGGGGAAGTAAAAATAATAAATTTTAATAAAAAAATCACTTTTATAGTGAAACCATGAAATGATATAATGTTTATAAACAATAAATTTAGAGTAGATAATACAACTTTTTTTATTTTGAAAGGATGAAAAAACCTTTTGAACATTTTGAAATAACCTTATTGAAAACCCACATTATTAAAAAATTATTAAAACATATAAATTAGAATTAATTAAGAATAATAAAATAGTACTTATAGATAGAAAAAAATTTAGTTTCCATTAGTGATAAAAGAACATTTTAAGGAAGTAAAAACCTGGATATGGAAGGAAAATATATTAAAAACAACGAAAATTATTCTTAACAAAAAATGCATTTCTGAGAGATAATAGAATCATAGAAGAAGAATAATTTGGTGAAAAACATTATTTTTTTTCAAAAAATAAGTTTTAAAGATAGAATAACATCATAATAGGTTTCATAAATAAATCTTGAAAGATAATAGTCAAAGAAGAGTGATTATTACCCAATGAAAAGATTTAAGTCATGAAAACCCCTTATAACCTTTGTAACTTGTGAATCAAAAGCCCATAAAAGATAGAAAGTTAAATAGAACATTTTATATCATGAAATATAATAAAATAAACATTAAAAATTAAAATGGGTAAGTATTTTCATCATTTAAAAGTAAACACAATGTTTAATATAAATATTTCTCAAGAGATTCAAATTTGAGACAAATAAACCCTTAAGAATTTAGAAATTTTTGTATTAGAATTTACTGGAATATTAAAATTCATATGGTCATGTAAATACCTGAATTAAATCATAGAATATTTAAAAATAGATTATTCGGTAGTATATACACCGTATAAATAATAAATTTGTGGATAACATTTAAACATGTCATATTGAAGAGAAGTCGAGATGAAAAAACCTTACAGTTTAAGAAACATTCTAATAAAAACCCCATGAAAAAATAGTTATTTAAATTGAAGTTAAACTACCATTAAAATTACAATTCATGATATTATATAACCAATAGGTTTTATAAACAAAATTTAAATTAAATAAAGTTAATAAAAGAAATTGTTCCTCAAAGAAGGAAAATTCAAGATGAAACCCTTACCTTATTTCTTTGCTTAGTCGAGGACACTCTAAAATCCTATAAAACAAAAATTGATAAATTAATGATATATTTTATAAAATTATTAATATACGTTATATTTTATATCCCTTATTTATAATTATTTATTATATCTATATTGGTTTGTTATAGCTCATTTCACCCATCAGCTGTTAATAACATTAACCTTCTTTCATGTTTTTATAGTGTTGATATTGTTTCCTATACTTTAAAACGAAGTTAATAATTCATATATAATTTAATATAATAATATATATATATATTATATTTATTTATAAATCTCTAATATCATTATATAAGTTTTTTAGTTACACTACATAAAAATAGAATTGGTGTTGGCTTATTTCGGCGATATCAAGGAATAAAAAATGATACTTTAATAATAAGTTTAAAACTTATAATATTTCTAGAACCATATAAAATTCATTATTTTATTAATATATTATATTAATATTAGTTTTCATGTTTTTATGGTTCTCCATAATCGTATTTTAAAGCATCATTTATGTAGGTGGTTAAACTAACCCAAACTCGAACTTGCTTTTACTCAATTGGCGAGTATGGTTAATGCTGTGTTTATTTTGAAATAATATCATTACAATAGTATAATAATGATACTATTTTTTTAATTATTTTTAAAATTTTTTCAATATTTTTAGATAATTTATGAAAATCTAAATGAAAAACAAAAAAAATTTCATTGTGGAGGCGACAATCAACACGTACACACGATTAACGTTCCTGTTTCTAAATGCACAAGAGAGGTGAAGGTGGATATGAATTGAAATTTTATAATCACAATTATATGATATATTAAATATTTATTCATCATTACCACCATTAATAACATACATTAAAGTCACTAATAAAAAACAATTTATGTCTCTTTATGGAGGCGGTAGTCCGCACAATGCACTAACAATATTATTTTATTTTTATAAGTGGATTAAAAATAATAAATAAGGCTTGTAAAATTAATATAACAACATATAAGTATAATAATGATTATAATTCATCATATTATTATATTTTTAATATATTTGGAAGATTATTATTAAAAATATATTAATAAAGATATAATACATATGATGAAGATTTGATTTTTCCTTGAAAGTTCCCTTAAAATTGAAGGTATTATGATAAAGATGAGTGACGAGGGGATTATTTTTTGGATATGGTTATAGGGATAGTAAAAGGTTATATTTAAAATTATTAATTATAAAGGTATGTGTGTGTTTGAATGGGTGTAAGTGATCCCCTTTTATATGAGAGGAAAATAACACTTTTGCAGACACCCCTTATACTTTAAAAATTATATGACACTATTTAACAGTAAATGGATCAAAAATTTCACAATTATTGAATATGGGGTGTATTTTGGTTGATAAATACTCAAAAAGTTCTTTCCACACGTGTTATAAATATTTTATAAGGCCTTTTCCATCATGTTTTTACATTATACTCTAACTTTAGTACTAGCTAACTAATTTTTAACTAAGTTATTTAATGTTTTATTAAACTTATAACATAACCCATATAAAAAAATTTGGGTGTGATAAAAATAGTTTTAATATATATTTAATAAATTTTAAATTATAAATATCATAAAATTATCTTTTTAATTAAAATAGATAATGTGTAGAAAAATCATTTTAGAAGAAAAAAGACATTTTGACACTTATAGATTCGTAATATTATTTATTATTTATTAAAATTTAAATGAGTATTAATATATTTATTTATGATTTTATAAATCATATTATATTCATTAATTTAATAATTTTTATTTAATTTTTTCAATATAAATTTATTATTATTAATAAAATAAATATTTTAAAATAATTGTTTCACCATTATCGTTGTAATTAACATTAGTCCTAAAAATATAAATTTTACACCCAAAAATAAAATTTATAATATTAACTAATGTAAATATTATTATATAAAATATAATAATCATTTTATAAAATGAAATTTTTATGTGTTTGGAAATTAACTTAAATTTCATTGCATGTATCGCGTAAAAACACATTTTTTCGAAAAAGTTTATTTGCAAGAAAAAAGATTTATGATTACTATTTAAATATCAATATAATTAATTGAAATGAATTTAAAATATTTATTATAATTTATATATTATTTATTTAATAATAAAATATATAAAAAACGTTATTTTATCTTGTTATAGTTAATTAAACAAAATCGTTGAAAAACATTTTTCATTAAAACACTACATAAATTTTCAAAATTTTAAGAATTGGTTTACAAGTCCAACATAGTATTTTAAAATGATTTATTATAAATTATAATATATATTTTTTGATATAAAAAAGTTTTTAAAAACATCTAATTCATAAAAATGTGAAGGTAATAGAAAAATCAGTAATTTTACTAAAAACCATTTATTTTAAAAAAATATAAAAAATATTTAAAAATCTATTTTTTTCATGAGGAATTCAAAAAATGAATTTTACTTTATAAAATTTAAATTAT
The DNA here is from genome assembly GCA_963277665.1 of Viscum album. Classification (NCBI taxonomy): domain Eukaryota; kingdom Viridiplantae; phylum Streptophyta; class Magnoliopsida; order Santalales; family Viscaceae; genus Viscum; species Viscum album. Next base: position 223,761,198 of record OY728147.1, read on the forward strand.
ATATATATTTTTAAAATTTATCTTCTAAAAATAATATTTATATTATAAAGAAAACTATTTTTATTTGAAATAACCTATTCAATATTAACTCGTATTAACTATTTACCTTCTAAAGGTGATATCTAATAATATTTTACCATATTAGTGTTTATTACACCTTTATTAATAATTTATTATTAATATGTTGTGGTTTATTTACATTAGGTGTATTCTGTGAAACAATTTATAAAACATTGTATGTATTTTAAAGGATCCAAAATCATGGGTTGTGTGATGAACCAGCTTGAGTCAACCTAAACCATCACCTGAGCCGAACCAGAGCACATTTGCAATTACCATGGGTCGGAAACAAGCACTAGGAATAACCAAAAACCTCTTGGGAATAGTTTCTCCCATGGTAAACTGCTATGAGCCATCCATTAAATGGGACAACCACACCAATAAAATTAGAATCAACAATATAAAATACAACATCTAGAGTGCACAGATAAGACAAGAGGATTATATATGTATAAATACACATTATAAAAAATAGGATATATATACATGATATCTCAAGTGAAAACCAAAAACTAAAAATAATTAGAATAGTTCCAAACAAGTCCCATACATACATCCCAGTGGGTAAAAAGTCTCAAAAAGACTTCACATGGGCCAACTCCATGAGACCACATCTCCTATATGAAATCATTGAAGAAGATAATCATGAAGAATCACTAGGTACATGGTTCCCTTTCCTTTACATGCATCCTTCAAAATGAAATCTACATATTCCCAAATAAATATATATGGTTTGAGGCACATAGACCTATAGGATATCACCCTGAATCTATTTATGTATTGTACCAATGAAAACCAATAAAATAATTTGAAATAAATTTTCAAAACTAAACCACTCTAAAAACATTTCAATTACAAACAAACCTTTTGATATCTATTTTGTTACCCATTTAAAACAAAACATTTTTCCAAAACATTTCTCAACATTGATAAAATAAAAAAACTATGTCAAATGGCACTACATGATCAAAAAATCTAACAAGGTAAAGTAAAGGTGTGAATAACCATCATCATAGGACCATATAAATGAAAATGGGAATAAAAAAGTCATCGCATCAATCATGTAACTAATAAAATTCATAAAATCATATATAAAAATTCAACATGTGTAAGTTCACCTAGGGATCTAACCACAAGGGCCTAATGTGATTGAGTCTAAAAAATCATGCTATTCAGCTAAGAAAAATGGAACCACTAACGATCCTACCCGAGCCCAACTCCATGAGCTCTCATGGTGTCTCAGTAAATGAATGAAAGTTATCACATCATTCCAACCAAAGGCTATCATGGTCCCTTGGAAAATAAATGGAATATCTCATGGTCTTTTTCTATAAAGTCTCTCATGGTCCCTTAGAAAACCCCTATCTCACACCTCTATTAACCCATGTTCTACTCCATGCCAACATATTTATAAACAAGTTTTATGCAATATAAATCCATTTCACAAGAAAATTTCTTAAGAAATCATGAAAAATTTCATTAAAACACCTTTCACAAGAAAAAACCATTTCTGAAACCATTTTAAAAATGCATTTAAATCCATAAAATCCCTTTGATCCATTTTTTCAAATACTTAGGCGGCATATATGAAACCCTTATTTTGAAAAACCCATTTAAATACCCAAATACCAAAATAAGTGATAGAACACATCAAACACGGGATATAATTCATCCATAAATCATTTATTTGGAAAATAAAAAAATGAAAACCAAATGTGATTCCTAATTTAAAGGTAATACATGATAAACACTATAAAATAGAGACTCCTACCTTGGAAACAATTCCAAGATCATCACCTTCAATGAAAATTTCCTATAATAGGTAAAATAATACCTTACACATGTAATAAATATAAAAACAAACCAAATACCCCATGAAAACACCAGGTTTAGAAATACCCACTAGTTAGGGTAATGCTCTTCCATGAAAATGGAAGAATAAGAAAGAGAAGGGGGAAAGGATGAAGAAAACAAGAATATTTGGACTTACCTCAAGCCCTGTAACCATTAATCCAAGAGTAAACAGCCACCAAAGGATAGATAAATCCTCATGGATAGTATGGAGGATATTTACATGATGGGGGATGGAAAATAAAGGGAAAAGGGAATAAAAATAAATAGGGAATAAATAGTAAAAGATAAAATTTTAAAGATATGGGTAGGGCGTCACAGTTTGTAAAACTATGCACTAACTATATACAATCCACTGTCTCCCCAAAAACGAGATACACCAATCTTTTTGGGTATTGTACGGTTTTACAAACCTTGCTCAAATTGTGAAAAACCCCAATGTCACCATCTGTAGCTCCCTCGCAAGGTTATCCACATGGTTAGATGAACCATGTGCCTTTATTTTCTTCCCAAAACTACCATTTCATCCCTGAACACCTAGAAAATACAAGGCCAATCCAAAATATAAATAAAACTCAAAATTAGATATATTAGTGACTTAGAGGTTGTAAAAAACTTCCCACCATGCCACTTTCTACCCCCAGAAAGTCCTTAAGCATCCTAAGAGGATACAGGTGAGGCAACTACTCCATCACCAAATTCTCCTACTCCCCCTAGGTCTCATGGATATCTTTAAATCACTACCAGAGCACACATACCTACATGATTGACTTACCACAATGCACCTTATTCTAAAAATCCATAATATGAACATGCTACTCCATCATAGGGGTATCGGGCTCAAGCCCCAAATCTTCCTAATCCAACACATGAGATGGGCCTACGTGGTATCTCTTCAGTTGGGATACATTAAAGATAACATGTATCAAGATCATCCATAGGGAAAAATATAATTGACAGGCTTCCTTCCCAAGATAATCCATAACACAAAACAACCCAACATAACATGAAAACAACTTCCCATGCTTTCCCATGAAATGATGCCCTAGATGAACATATACCTAAAGGAACACTTGATCGCTGAATTGAAACTCTAATAGATGAAAATTATGGCTATAATATGACTTATGGAAACTATGAGATATCACTAACAATTTCTAAATCAGCCTAACTGTCTCAGTCATCTGTTGGATGAGACTCAGTACAACTAAGAAACGCTCACCCAACTCAACCCAACATAGAAAGGATTGTCATGGTCATCTATATAACAAATCAAATAGGTCTATTCTGATTGAGGATTGATAATTGTTATTATAATAAAACTTATCCACCAACAGTTTCCATTCCCATGAACCAATAAAATTAATCATGCATGATTTCAGAAAATCCTCAAGAATCTGGATAGTCCACTCAGACTGGCCATCCATATAAGGGTGATACATGGGTCTCAATCTCAAATAGGTTCTGAAAACCTCTTAGATTACCTTCTAGAATCTAAAAGTAAAATATTTATCCCAATATAAAAAATATCATTGAGGTAACTCTATTGATATGAACCACCACTCGAACATACAAGCTCCTAAGGTCCTCCAACATCATTGAATCCTTGATTGGAAGAAAATTGACTGATTTCACCATACAATTGAAAATCACCCATATAAAATCACTCCCACAAAGAGTATGAGGTATCCCAGTCATGAAATCTCTATATATCTCATCCCACTTCCACTTTGAAATGGAAAGTGGCTACAACAACCTAGATGGTCTCTAATACTCAACTTTGATCCTCTAACAGTTCATGCATCTAGAATTAGAATATGAAACTACTTGTCTCATCCTAAGGAACCAATATCAATATATGAAGGCTTAAAACATATTGGTTTCCCTAAGGGTGGATGAACCAACTATAATGATGAACCTCATACATCACCTCCCACCTCAGGCTCAAAGAAACCACCAACCACTTCTTAAAACAGAGAGAACCATTAGGGTACTAAGATCAATCACCCTATGTATCCCAACCATTTAAAGCACTTCTACTCTACTAGCACTCAGGGTCAGATACCTACTCACCATTGATCTTATTGATGAGAGAGGGTGTGTCCCACACACTATCCAAGAATAATAGCTTTACCTATGTGTATAACCTGACATATCTTTCATCTCCAGCCTCCTCCATAGGTGTAAGCCCCAATACATCTCTCATATTGGTCCAACTTATTAAATATAATACCTAGTACATCTATCATATGGGGATTCCTCCATAGGTGTAATACCTAAAAAATCTATCATATTGGGCCTCATCCTTAGGTGTTAGCCTTAATACAGCTATATTTTTGGGCCTCCTCCTTTGGTGTAATCCTCAATAACCATATATTCTCCATGATAAGTTTCTCAAAAGGGCCATATTCATAATGAATTCTTCCAAGGTATCCTCATACACATAAACCCTACTCAATTATTTACTTTCATAGCATTCATGACGTAGAAATACCCACAACATGAAGTTAAAACATGTGGAAAAAATATTACTCATATGATGTTAAGTTTCACAAAAACATCCTCACCGTATGATATTAAAATGGATGGTATGGTCTTTTAATACAACCTTAAACTGTGTCTCTCGAACTATGTGGGATTTTATTCCTATTTTGTTGGGATATATTGGAAGCCTCTATCTGGTTCAAATAGAACATCATTATTATTTTATAATTATTAACATGGGGCTATATTCCTCATGATATCATTTATTACCTCTCCTCACCTGGCTATATTCCCATGAGTCTAGATGTCCCTTACATTGGTTAAATATATCCCTATGTACCATCCTTTCATTAGGAAATATTCTCAGTAGTATCATAACCCACCTAGAGGTACATATTCTTTCCATGTCATATCACACCACCCTTGTTAGGATATATTCTCATAAGATACCATACTCATAGGGCCACATCCATTTCAAGATCAAAACATTCCCATTGGGACATATTTATTTCAAGGTTAAATATAAAGGGATTCACATGTATAAGTCCCAACCCAACCATTACTAGGAATCTTTAACCTAGTCATCCTTACCACATGATGTTAAAATATATAGATCAGTCCTTGTTACATGAACATAAAAGGAATGATATACCCTATTATGTGGAACCAAACTATGTGGGTTTGAATTAATTTCTCAAGGATAATATGAATTCCCTTCCATGGACCCGATTTGAACACCACAAATATTTTCACCTTTTTTCAACATGATAAACTTTATAGTTCCCAGTTGTATGGATTTAAACCATAATGACCAATAAACCAGCATCATTAGGTAATAATAAGTTAAACATGGATAACATTTTATACATATAGATGGAATCATTGATGTATAACCATTGATAAATATAGATGTTCAAATCAATGGGATGAATTTAATATATACAAACATTCAAATCGACATTGACTAATAACATATTACTAACATGGGGTAACAAGTACCGTACTGGGATTTGGGAAGGATTCACTAACATGACATGAATATATAAGAGATTCATGGAGTAGGAAATACTTTCCCCTAATTTAGTGAGATGAGCCTGACCACCATTCCTCTTGGTCGATGTGAGTTATTTAGCATCATTGGTAATAGATCCCAATGACAACCTAGCATTAGAAAGCTGGTCTGCAATGACATACCTTTTCATGAATGTGGGATCCTGTGGGTGTTTCCTATTACATGAATAAACCCCATTGGAAACTGTAGGAAATAAGAATAGTTTCCAAATGTGAACATTGTGTGATTGCACTTATCCCTTCATGATCAATATCTAAGATACCATGTTTTAGGTTGAAACAAATATGGTGAACCTGAAATGAATCATTCATTAATACAAATAGTTAAGAATTTTTTACTTATTATGATGTTGTATTAATGAGTTTTTATGTTTTTTTATCATTAAATTATAAGACCTATATCATTAGAATTACCTTCAATCCAAATAGAATCCTTTCAATGACATACATAAACCTCATTAATTGCACAAGTTGGGGCCTCATTGAATAAAAAGACTCTATCACCCACCCAGTGCCTTCAGTTTTAGGTGATAAATGAACCAATCTAGAAGTACCACCCAAATGGTACCATTATAGTGATAGAGGTTTCATGAGAATCACTCCTAGATATGAATCCAAAACGATCATATGCATAAAAATGGTTCATGAAGGAATAGGTGGTACCTGCCGCCACCTCAAGACACTTCAGGATTCTCTCCCTAAAGTCTAATAAAAAATAAGTCCTTTATCTAAGGGAGGATAATTATGAGTTCATCAATGAATTCACCTTGATTCAAGAGTTTCCTAAGATGGATCCTATCAATCAACACCATCAGTACCATATGACATGTACATCTCAACAGCTGGCTGATCATGCAATCCAGGCAACCATTTCTCGGATCATTCAGGCTTGAACATCCATGAGAGCTCACTAGGCCCAATGAGATTTTAACCATAGGGAGTGAGACCATATCCTCACATCCACTGAAGAATCCCACCAAAATATCTTAATGGATCTGATGAGTAGGCACAAATTCCTACTTCTTCACACCAATCCTTCTAGCATACTCAGCCAATATTAGAGGATGAATTCCAATATATATTAGAAATAACCAGGTTGAAAGAACGCATTATCACCCCCATATATCAGTCCCATTGAGATATACTAGTGGAAAATAGAGGATAATAGTAGGCTTATATCACTTCTCACATGTAGGAATAGAAACATGTCCATATTCTTTCTACAGAACCCCATAGACACATTTTGGAGGCAATGGATGGGCATCCCTATATACATGGACACATTCTATAGAGCCATCAATATTTCAGGGAATAAATAACAAAAATAGTTATCACTATACCCTAAAAATCATCAGGGTTCAGTCACATACTCTCATCCCTATTACCAGGGAATCTCCTCAACATATATTGAGAGGGACTCAGGATTAGGAACACACTTTTTCTCTCTCTTAAGAGGATCATTGACGCATATCAGAGAATAATGAAAATCCATATTGGTCACACATTCTCATTACAAATGGAGATAAATGTCCCATATCAATGGACACATTATGGAAGACTCATATTCCTATCAAATCTTCAAATACTTTCTAGTATATTCCAATAGTCACTAAAGAGAAGGCCTATATTCCAATTCTCCTTCAATGCATGGAAATTTGTTAGTATATCATAATGGAAAATAAGAGGTAGGCACATATTCCTACCCATTTTGAAGAATCCCACTAATTATTTAAATTGAAATAAGGTGGCCACCCAAGGATTATCCCACATATAAAAATCACTATGCACGCCACATTAATTTTTCTACCAAAAAAAAAGTATCCAAAAATAAATCCTATAAATGTTATTATAAATCCTTATAGAAGGCATATGTCCCTACTCTTCATGATTCTGAAATTCTCGAGTACCATGAACATTTGTTGATGGAGGCCCAAGATCCTACTGAGTCATTTCTAGACTGAGGAAGAAACTAAATTTGTGAAGTTCCACTTAGGAATATTGTTAGAAGAAGATCATGAGTTCCTCCATAATGAACTCTCCATGAAGGTACTTCCAGTTGTGGTATTAGGACTGATCATAGGAATTTTTTCTATGATGACTAGTTTGAAAATATTACTTATGGCTAGAATATCAAATTATAGGAAGGTATTACACTTTACCCTCTCTATATTGATGGTCCTCCCTTGGGTATATTCTTTAAAAATCATCACTACATCAATTCATTGCTCCATAATGGTAGTACTCTCCATAATATATTTTACAACAAAGTTACTCCCCCCAATGACATATTACTTCGACAGGAAGGTCCTCCCCCATCCAAAAGAACATTGAGAAAAGCCTCATATCATTAGACACTAGTGAGATTAGGTAAATATTTATAAAGAACCCTATCTCTAATGGGATATATTTCTTATTAATTGGAAGACAACCTGATGAAACTTGTTCTCTCAAAACCACCCTAGGATTGCTTAGCTTCCACCATAATAAAGAACATTCTAATCAGACCTACTCCCTAAAAAAAGATAGATTGTAAATGTTTAATATAATCATAACAAGTAGAGTAATCACTAATAGAAGATGAAGAGAAATCCCATGTTATGGGGAAACAAATGGACAAAGATAAAATACATTTCATGTTCTTTCCCATGGACACCTCTTAGTATAAAATTCCAAAAATATTAATAGATAAATGTATATGACACTTAAACTAGACCCATGGATGAATCTTCATCATTTGTAGGATAAATTTATACCTTATATGGAAAACAAAAACCAAATCAAGGAAATAGAGAAATTTCACTTAGATATAAATTTTTAAACTATTCTAGTAACATAGTTATTGAATTTATAAAATTAGTCTGAGAATATATAACACATAGGACTTAAGGCTTAAAGGAATTTGAATCAGTAGATAGACGATTCTCCATATAAAATGTTAATCAAAGGATTGGATGAAGAAGGAGAATTGTATTTCACCCTACACCCAACCAATTAATCCCACCAATAACAACATCATGAAATGACTTTATTCTGGGTCCATTCTCTTCTCATGACATCACGTATACTCAATAGGGGTTTTTATGTCCAAATCTCTAAAATTTCAAACCCAATAAGTGAGAACTATTAAAATAATCCTTCATCGGGAATTTGAAAAGTTTAAACATCAAATTTAATTTAAAAAGGAAAAACATTAATCTACAGTGTTGCCTCTAATAGTGAGAATATCATGCTCAAAGCATGAAATTCTCCCATATTATTCTTGGAAAAATACCATAAGATCAAGAGGGAAACAATAATGGACACCAACCTAACCATCTAGAACTAACCCTAGCCTATAGGGATGGGGGAATTTTTACCACCACTATCACCCTCAGAGTCATAAATTTTTTTACGAGTCTAAAATATTACAATGATGGAACAGATAAAACCTAGCCTATAAAGATGGGGGAATTTTTACCATAACCTCCTACTCCCCCATATTGGTTATTTTTTTCTAAACTAGGAGGAACATTATAATAAAATAATTCTTAATTCCTCCCTTTCCATGGCCTATATTTTACCTTAGGGGCACATATGAAAAGTGTTTCTAGGGACTCTCTCTAAATTTCCATCTACAAAACTATCATAGGAGAGTCCTAGAAGGAAAAGTTAAAGGATCATAGGGACCATAAACCAAATAGTTTTCTCATGAGGATAACTAATCAAGGAGGTTGTGACCTACCATTCGATAAATTATTTAAGGGAGACAAGTTACCTTATCCATATGATGTTGAGATGATACCAATAGCACATCATGAATTGTAAAATTTCATTATCCCTAGACCTATTAATAATGTGGAGCATGAATCCATTACAGGAAAGTAGAAGGAATATCTCTCCTTTTAGAATATATTTCACATAAAAATAGTTGAATAAGGTGTGTGTACCCGACACTAAAGGAAAGCCAAATACTTGGGTTCTCCCACAAATTCTCAACTACCACCTCTATGAAATGCTTCAAACAATGAAAAGGGAGAGAAAATGGCTATATCCTACCCATTAACTGAGGAAGTTGACCCCCTACATGCAAGGAGAGATTCTCTCATCATAAGAAAGAGTTAAAGGAGTTAAGGAGACTCTATTCTAAATATCTCATGGGAAATATTCCCACTAGGTATACCCTCAAAATAGAGACCCACATTCCTCTTTCAAAAAATACCCCTCAATAAGAAGATCCTTCCATATAGTTAGAGTAGATCTCCATATGCCTGATATGGGATCTACACAACCAATTTAACTATATTAAATGGTGGATGAATATTGGAAATCTTTTCCACTAGGGTGGTAACCAAAACCATTTCATGCAAACTACCCCAGGTCAACCCACACAAGATATCAATAGTGAATGTAGGTAGGCCTGTAATTTCAGGCCCACCCATCATTTCCCCTATTCAAATTTCTTCCCAAAAAATAGTTCCATCATAGATTATAGACATTATTGAGTCATTGGTAGCTCTAATTAAAGTCATGGTGTGACATAATAGACCAATGAAACCATAAGAAAACCATATTTTGAATGGGTGGATACGACTCCTCCTTTGTACAACTTTGGAAGTCTAAAATTCCCAACATTAAATAGAATTGGGTACCTAGCATAGAATTTTATATTTTTTTATCTTGATGTGGTTGAATTATTGGAACCCTTGAGAAATAAGAGGAAGATAATCTTATGTGATTTTTGTAGAACTTGGATGGACCGACATTTTTCTGGTATAAAAATATATCATCCAAATCGATCATAAGATTAGAAGACCTATATTAGTATTTCCTATACCAATTTAGCTCTATGTTGAGGAATATAAAATTCTTTGAATTCCCAAACTAAAAAAAATTAGAATGAGAGAGCATCATACTTTATTTCCAGGTAGAAAGGTCTGAACTATTCATTGAACCTAAAACCCCCTCCGGAATATTTTCTATGGATTTACATTAAAAACCTCTAGGATAAATTACAAACACTACTCATCCTGGTAAAGGTCTCAGGTGGGTTCCATGAGATTTATATAGTAACACATAATTTCGAAGATCCCATTTTAAGAATCAATCCCAAGATTCAGCCAACACCAATAGTTTTTAAAAAGAGGACTGGAAAAGAAGGAAAAATAATTATTACACATAAACCACACCTGAAACCATCCCTAACACCAAAACCTATAAAATATCATGATGTTCCCCCTCTTAAATGGTAACAAAAAAAATAATAGTTCATTTATTAGGATGGGAGAAAATAGAAAAGGCATGCACAATATAAAGAAAAAAAGAATAATGTTTACTCTTTCTAAAATGAAAAAGTCCATAGATATTTCATTACAACCATGGAAAACTATTTTATAAAACTTTAAGAACCTTTTTATCATGATTAGGTTGGGTTCATTGAATACTCGATTTACATTCCTTACTATCGAAAGTTGAGACATATCATTTTGAAAATTTTTATCTTTAAAAAAACCCTTTGGTAAATGGAAGATTTAGGGAAAGTAATGTTGGGAAATACACAAGGACAAGTGGATTACTATTATATAATCTCTCTATAGGAATAATGGTAATGAAAAAATGTTACAAATAAGGGAAATAAAAATATTTATAATTGGATGAATATAATGATGGTAAACCAAGAACATTCCATCCTCAAGTCACAGCCAAACTAGCTAGTTATGTCCCTAATTTCTTATCTAATATTGTAATAAAATTTACCATCACCATAATATAATAAGAATCAAACTTAAAAATTATAGTGCAACCAGAATGATAAGAATAAATTGAAAGAAGATGAAACTGTATTGATGACCAAGATGGCCTAAACCCTCTAAAATTTAAAGTCTTCAATACTAGGAGAATGAAAACTGCTCCTCTAAATGGTTCAACATTCACCATACAACTAAAAGGATCCCCCATCAAATGAAGAGTTTTTTCATATCCATAAATGTGATTCACTTGAAAAATCCTTTCTCTAAAGAAGATAAAGATTCATATGAATCTAATTTATCCCTTTATAATTGAGAAATAATGGGGAGATGTCATCAAGGATGATGGCGTTGGGGGAGAAATGGTCAAAAAAGAGCTCAAAATTTAGTCCATATCACTATTAAAACAATATATGCTTCCAAAACATAGTGACATGCAGTTCAGTGGATTAGTAGGAGCACCAGCCTACCTTTGAGTTTTCTAAAGATAAATCCAATCAGGTCATATTAGAATATTGATTGGAAAACATAAAGTCACCCAGAAAATGTTATAACATTATAAAGAAAGATTAATCTCCCTCCTAGATGGTGAAAATATAAAAAAATTATGATTAGACAAAACAATTTCTAGAACATGAAGCTATGTATCCTGAGACTCAAGCCAATGAGTATCTTTAAGGTGGGACTCATATACCTTGGACTCAAAAATATAACATCTTTAAATAGTTTTAGATCATTCCAGCAAGGATTTCTATCATGTATGTGCTTAATTTATCAAAGGATATCTGGGAAGAACTTGTAGAGGCCTTTTAAAACCTCAAGAGTTAGAAGTTGAGGTCATGATTGCTAAAGTGTACCATGAAGAGACTGATCCCAATTAATATTATATAGTCATATCCTTCATATAATAAGATAGGGATACCATTATACAATGTAAAATCAAGACCTTATATGTATCTTAGAAATTGGATAACGCCAATGTCTATTGAGTTTTGATAGACAACGACATTGGAATTAATATTATGTATGTCCTCACACTTTGATGGTTAGGATAGAATGAATCCAATTTATCTCCATCAAAATTTAATGATCTAGGGGTATGAAAAGAGTAAATAGAAGCCTCTTGGATGAATCAAGATTATATCAAAATTTGGAGATCTCATATTTAACTCTAAATTTATGGTTTTCCAGAAACGAAGAAATGTCAATTTACTATTAAGAAGACCTTGGTTGCATCATCATATAGCATTTCTATCATCATATTAGCAGCTTTTCAAATAATCTATAAACAGATGAACATGAACATTTCACAATGATAAAGAACCTTTTGAATCTTGTGAGTTTTAGTACAATAATGTGGGATTATACTAGAGAGATGGAAAATAATACATGAATGATAATTTCACTTGATTCACAACTCTAATTGGTTTGGAGATGGCCCCTATCAATGCATTCCATCAACTCAATGAAGATTATGTATTTCTTGTTAATCACATTGAGGTGATTTATTTAGATTTAGGCAGTCATTAGGTTATAAAAATTCCATATGAAAGGATGGGAGATCCAATAAACTTTATATCATATTATTTATAGGTAGCTACCCTCATAGAGTGGGTTTTACTATAAGAGGAAGAGATAAAATTACTATCCATGAAAATTAATCGTGATCCTAAATGTCTTCACATGAGGTATAATCTAAAAAATATTTATATCACACCCCGATCCTATTTGATTATATCATCCTCAAAACCCTAGGTAGGATATTGATGTCACGACCCGACAAAATGGGGCTCAAGCCGTGACTCCCCAAGCCCACCTCTAATAGGCAAGGGGTTGGTGACTAGCGTCGAGTAGTCTATCACACACATGAGAGGCATTAGCCTAAGGTACCTGTACACACACACCCACATACACCTCCATGAAAAAGTGCAGAGATATATATAACTGAAATGAAAATACATGCATAAAACTATCCCAAACCAGAGTGAAATAGAAGTACAAAAGGGAAAAATAGGTCCCACCAAAGGAAAACCACAAAAGCGTCCAACCTTCTCGGAGGAAGGGGTACATTGCCAAAAGCACCACCAGAAATCTCCTCGGCACAACTCTGGTAAGACTCCTTGGTTAGTCCCGCTCACTCAACTTCGCCTACTTCGGGTCCCCCTGGGACTCCGTCGAAAGGAATGTGGTCTGCACAAGACACAAATATGGGTGGGCAAAGCCCATGCAGGTGTGAGTATAAAAATACTCAGTAGGCACCCCAAAACCCCAAAACAAAAGAGAGTAACTGAAAGGCAACAGTCCACTCATCCCAGGGAAAGGGAACCCAGAAATGAGAGAAACTCTATCTCGTGACCATCCTCAGCTAAAAATTACCAGTCAGCTCAGCTCACATGTATGCCCATACATACACCATGAACAATCCAGATATACCCAGCTCATGCACCAAGCCACATGAGGTACCGACCTCATCACTAGAAATGGTTCACAACCAGGAGAGTGCACTCCACGATCATTGTCATCCCAGATGACACTCGTCTGAGAGATACACTCCATCGAGTCGCACACAAACATCTCAGATGCTCACCCGAGAGATCAAGCTCGTCAGATGTTGTTACTAAGTAAAACTCGCTAAAACAACATAAACACCAAACTCCTCGGATATGGGATCGCTCCTAGGGTCTGATAGGGGATACCAGAACCCACACCGGTATACAAAGATCTCACAGATAGGGGATCACTCCAAGGGTTCACTGGGGGATACCACAACCTGATATGGAATTTGTAGATCTCACAGATAGGGGATCACTCCTAGGATCTACCGGGGGATACCAAAACCCGATATGGTGCTCGACAGAAACACATAACTCAGATAGAGGATTATCGCCTGGGTGAAGGCAGTCACGATGATACCAGAACCCTATTTAGTATAACTTGCGATGTAGGAGATCGAACTGATGATGCCTCAACCCTACAGAAACCACGCGTTGAGTAGGGGATCATATAACCAACGATACCACAACCCTACTATAAACCTCATGATGAGTAGGGGATCATATAACCGACGATACCGAAACCCTACTGAGCACGGACCACTATGTAGGGGATCATATTCCTGATGATACCACAAACCCTATGGGGTTAACCTTCTAGATAGGGGATCGCTGCCCGTGGATAAGCGGTCACAACGATACTAAGAACCCCATCTAGGGTATCAATGCTAGAGGATCCCGCTATGGGCCCACCGGAAGGATGCCACAACTCTAACGGATTAAACATCCCATCAAGAGGATCACAAAACTATACTATTATTGTGATGCCATGCAAACCCTCGTTGGAATGAACCAAAGGATTACCCTCAACCACTGCTGGTCCAAACATCGTTAACCCGAGCGACCCACCACAACGCCACACTGTGCACCTCCAAGGCCGATACCGTCACCACTATCGTAATCCACTCAAAAAAACACGCAGGATAGACTCTTTACTCACCTGAAACGGACAACTAGTGAAAAAGGCACTATTCACCATAGCTAGCCCATGTGGGGCCCACACCACAATCCCGAAACTCATCAAGCGGATCACACCATTGCGATCCCCATGAAAAAACCCATGAGATTGACTACTCAATCGTCCAAAAAGGACACCCAGTGAAAAATTACTATTCACCGTAGCCAGCCTAGGTGGGGCCCACACCACAATCCCGAAACTCGTCAAGCGGATCACACCATTGTGATCCCCTTGGAAAAACATATAGGATCGACTACTTGATCATCCAAAACAGACACCCGACGGAAAAGTCACGTTTCTCCGCAGACGCTGGAACCCGGCCTCATGGGGCCCACACCCTGTTCTCGGTCCCAACATCTGGAAACTATCTTGAAAAGTCCATCATACCATCAGGGTCTCAACGCCACTGACGACACGTCATTTGGACACTTCGTGCAGGAGTTATGGCGGATCAAAGATGAAAATAATAAAATATTATTATTATTTTCAACGTTTCATGGCCCCGGGCCAAAATCCTGACTCAAATAATTCTCTAAAGAATCTCAAAAGATCCTTCTTGATGCAAGCTTTGCGTCTCTACAAATGGATCTCAAATTGGACTCCCGATTTGCGAGTTACAGGGGTTTAAAGAACCCCCGAAAAAACCTGGTCGGACCACCGCCTGCCTTGCCGAAACCACCGCGCCACCACCAGAAACCCCCGCGCCGGAGCCGGAATCCACCGCGCCTCTTCCGCCCTCACCGGAATCTTCCATAGCCACCACCAGAATCTGGATTTTCTTCCAGAAACTTCCAGGAGCCACTGGGAGCACCCTGGTGCTCCAAATTCAGACCCAAAACATGTTTCGGAAATCTCGAGACCCGAACTACACAACACTTATAAAAATTTGAAGCAAAAAAACACAAAAACGAGATACGGGATTTTAAAACTCAAACTGCCTACCTCGCGGGTGAAACGTCGAAGCTTCGGGTGCAGATCGATGCCTGCGACACGATGGAGCGGGATCTTCCAACGATCGGCGTCGAAATCGGCTGACGTCGGCTCCTTCGTGGGTCGTTTGTTCGTCGGCGAAGAGGAGGAAATGGGTGCGGTGGCCTTCCATGCGTACAAGGTGGGGGAGAAGGGGGATGCGGATTTTTTTAAATAAATCCTCCTTTAACTCCATTGGCGGACTCACCTTCAACCCCACACCCGATGCAGGAAAAGGAAATGTCACCCTTAGGGTAAACACGACGTTCTGAATGCAGCGACAGACTCATATTTTTGACCTGAGACTCCATTAAAAATTTATTTGAGAAGACTCTCATAAATTAACTTTTCCTTTTATTTATGAAAATTCCCCTAGTGGCTTTTCTCACTGCAGGTCCGTGCCCGCAAAGTTTTCACCCTGCCTAAGGTAAACGCCACACTCCAGACGCAACTGTGCCCTCAGATTCACATTCTGAGCTACCTTTAGGAGATAAAACACTCCCTCCATGTGCATAGTATAAAAAAACTTAATATTTTTATAAAATTAATTTTGGGCACACTGGGCCTCAGAATCTCACGCCATCTTCGCGCCTAGATCTGGAATTATTCATAGGAATATTCCAAAGTCTGACAGGGCCAAAACCTGAGTCGCTACATACTCCCCACCTTAAAACTTTTCATCCTCAAAAATCCATAAGCACAAGGAAAGCAACTGGACTCTCAACTGGGTCTCCCACGTCAGTGAGTTCTCCAACAAACACCCCTACCTGAACACATTAGTTAGAAGGACTCATCCACCAGACCTTAGCACTATCCACTTTGGGCGGCACTGACTCGCCCGCACGGTTTTGATCGCGTCACAAAAACGTGTCTCAATGGGGGAAGGATCCCTCTTCCTCACGCATTCGAAGCACGCCGAACAACACCCACACAGGGTCTTACCAACACCCTAAACAAAACTAGATCAAGAAATGGAAAGGGAAGAATACCGCTAAATAGTGTATATTAAAACTAATACAGAAAGTAGAAAGGACACAAGATGTACCTCTATCCATCTATGGAGCCTCTGGGTCAACAGCCTCTAGGGCATGCAGCTATCCTCGCCCTCACCCTCCAGCTCCATGAGCTCGGCATGGACCACTTGGGGGGGGGGTGGTGGTGGTGGAATCTGATACCACTTACCACCTCCTGCTGCTGCACCAACTCCGTCGCCATGTCCGTCGCCCTACGAACCACCATACTAGAGACGCTGCCTCTGCCAAGGTGGTCTGTCGACTGACTCCCCCTCAACAACATGATGGGTCGGACAATCTCTAGCAAGATGTCCCCGACCGCCGTAAGGGTAACACCGCCTCTCCTGCGGCTGACCAAAACTATGTTACGAGCCCTGATCCTCAGATCCTCTATCCTGGGGGAACCTCCTGAAATTTAGGCCACGCCCAGACCCTTATGCCTGCCATCGACTACTAGTTACTGACGTCTCAGCTACCACGCGCCGAACACTGACGTGCTGAATCTGTTCAGCCAGAAATCTCTCAACCACCAAGGCTCGCTCCAGCACTCCAACATAGGTGGACACACACAACGAAACCAAACCTACCCGGATGTCTCTATGTAGGACTTTCTCGAAGGTCCGAGCCCTAAATAACGGGACCCAAACCATATCTAGGGAGTAGTGCGACAGGTCTGTAAACCTCGCTGAGTACTCTGACATGGTCATGCCCTCCTGTCGAAGCTGTAGAAGCTCCTGGATACACATTGACCTCAACTTCACTGAATAGAACTCTTACCTGAAGAGTCGCTCAAACTCTACCCACGTGAGTGTCTCCTCATCGTGGGATTGCGTCACTAGGATCCACCATCTCCCGAACAAACCATGAAGAAGGATCACCACTAGGACCACCATCTGATCTGGAGGTGTCCTCACTAGGTGAAAAACTCAAGTGACTGCTTTGAGTGAGTCATCAGCTATCTGAGGGTCTGGATCACCCAGTAACCTCAGAGGTCGTTGCCTCTAGAACTCATGTAGCACATTCAGCCTGCGTGCAACCTCACCCTGCACTACCGACACAACCAACTACTAAACAGGTGGTTGCTCAACTAGTGGACCACCTGGAGGTCCAGTCTCAGAGCTTGCGCCCTGGTCCACAACCTCTACATGGGGTGGATCATCACCACAATCCCACTATGGAACTCTCTTTGGATGTCATCGTGGAGGCATCCTGACATAAAATCAGGACGCACCATAATTAAGTGTATATCTGGAGAGTTGACTCAAGAAGAACAAGGGAAACCCAAAAAAGTAGTCCTATATGATGCATTCACCATTATATACTTGTGACTAGTGTCCATATTTCCTGAGTCGAAAGGCATTTTATCAGAGTCTTGGTGTATAGATACGTCAGCCTCTGCACCAACACTAGAGTATCTGGCCCGAAAGCCGAGCTCAAAACATCATAACACTGCCACTATGAAACCCAAACCAAACTCAAAGCTAGACCAGCTATGCTCTGAGATCCCAAAGGTGGAACCTCCTTTGATACCACTCTGTCACAACCCGACCCAACGGGGCTCAAGCCCTGGCTCCCCAAGCTCGCCTCCAATAGGCAAGGGGCTGACAACTAGCGCCGAGTAGGCTATCACACACATGGGAGACATTAGCCTAAGGTATCTGTACACACGCACCCACATACACCTCCCTGAAACAGTGCAGAGATATATAAAACTGAAAAGACAATGCATGCATAAAACTATTCCCAAACCAAAGTTCAACAGAAGTTCAAAAGGGAAAAACAGGTCCCACCAAAGGAAAACCACAAAAGCATCCAACCTGCTCAGAAGAAGGGGTACGCTGCCAAAAGCACCACTGGAAAGCTCCTTGGAACAACTCCGGTAAGACTCCTTGGTCAGTACTGCTCACTTAAATCTGCCTGCTCTGGGTCCCCCTGGGACTCTGTCGAAAGGCCTGTGGTCTTCACAATACACAAATATGTGCGGGTAAAGCCCATGCAGGGGTGATTATAAAAATAATCAGTAGGCACCCCATAAACCCAAAACAAAAGAGATCAACTGAATGGAAACTGTCTGCTCATACCAGCCAGAGGGAACCTAGACGAGAGAGAAACTCCATCTCGTGACCATCCTTGGCTAAACATGACTCGTCAGCTCAGCTCAAGTGTATGCCCATACATACACCATGAACAATCCAGATATACTCAGCTCACACACCAAGCCACATGAGGTACCGAAATCATCACCAGCAGCGATTCACAACCAGGAGAGCACACTCTATGATAATTTTCATACCAGATGACACTTGTCTAAGAGATACACTCCATTGGGTCCCACACAAATATCTCAGACGCTCACCCAAAAGATCACGCTCTTCGGATATCGTCACTGAGGAAAAATTGCTGAAACAACATAAACACCAAACTCCTCAGATAGGGGATCTCTTATAACGACCCACACTTTACATACATTGTTAATACTTCAAAATTGAAGCACTCTTATTACAACATATGACAAAACCACAAAGGACCGTATAGGTATAGTGTCTTTAGAAACTGGGGAAACATAAAAAACTAGTTCATAAATCTTCAACAGTGTCTCCCATTTATTTCATCATATCTAGGGTCCCTTTTAGTATATTCTACTTAATATCCATCTTCCTGACCTGGGGAAAAGAAAACATAAAAGGGTGAGCTCAAATGCTCAGCAAGGGCAAATAAAGGAAATAAAAATCATATCATATCTTTATGAAAATCAAAACCTGCAAAAGAGATCATAATATCTTAACATGGAATAAATCATAGAAGTGAAAATGAGATCCCCATAATCATAACATAAAACTTGAATCTTTGTGGCATGCACACATAATCATGGAAAATCATTTCTTGTTAGTCATGACTCATCGCCAAGACTATCTTAGTGGACAAAGTCCCTTTCTGAACCGAGTTCACTCCTCGTTTCAGTCCTGTATCACTGAACCGAAATAACCTTCCGTTCCAGCCATGTCTATCTCATGAGATATAAAATCATTACCCAATGCATTGGAGGGAGATATAGGTCCCACCCATCTTATAATGAATCCTTTCTTATGTGTGCCACATAATCATAAAACATGCATCATCGCATAACACATGTAACAAAAATGGGATTCTTGAAACATCATGACATCATAAATCAATTCATATATGATAAAGGAATTCATAAACATAATTCCATCACAACATAGTCAAACCAATGTAAAAATATGGATAGAAACAGAACCCTTTATTATCTTAGATGGAAAATAATTTTGATAAAACACTTGAATTGAATTCTTGAGGAAAATATCCTTTCTTCTTCAAAAAAATTTTTCCTTTCATAACATGTCATACAACTTTAAAATAAAAGAAGTTCATTAAAAATAAACTTGAAAACTTGTAAAGGAAGCTTCTTTGAAGTAATGTTTTAAAAATCCATTCATGCCGTATAAGTTAAAAAAAACATTCTTCGTACTTTTGTCAGAAAAGTCAAAAAGTACCTCGTACGGAAAAACGACAAAAGATTCCTTTCATATTCTTTACTAAAAACTCACCTAAGGGTAAAATTGGATTTAAACTATTTCAAGTGGATGGAAACAATATTACATATTGAGGGAACATGGATGTGGATGATAAAATACACCCCAGTAAATACTTACGAATAAACAATCTCGGATAAAAATGAGATTGTGATATTTCCCTTACCTTAGGTCCGATTTGCTTTGTTCGTGTCCGAAGCTCCTGTATAATGGTTTAAATAATGTTATTGACTTATTCCAGAATCATACATATTGATATGAGATCATATATGGTCATATTATTAGCTTCTTGTTAGTAATATTTCATTGTTACTTGTTACTCGGGTCTTTATAACTTTTTGTTCTTATGCGTGTTTTGTCGAATAAATTCTTATTCTTATATTTAGGTTATAGATAATTCATTTCCAGAATGGTATTAGTGTAGTATATACCATATTCATTCATTCAATTCATTTATACAATCATTATGAAATGAAGATCATGTAGAACGAGTCGCATCACATCGTGGAGACGGTATTCCGTACGTACGCACGAGTGATGATATCGTTCCTATGATCGTGGAATTGTATTGGAGTATATATATATATTATTTCAGTATCAATATTACTTTATAATAATCATATATAGTTACTCATTACACCATTATACCCATCCTTGTAAGGTGATGGTGGAAAATAGATTACACCACGGCGTGGAGACGGTATTCCGTACGTACGCACGCGCGGTGATTTCATTTTTCCGTAGGATGGATAGAAGGTGAATTAGGGTTGTTTCATATTTATAATAACATATCAGTATGTAAGTAATACTGATGTTATTACTTTATCATGAAACAACTAAAGAAGAAGAAGTTGAAGAAGAAAGAAATTGAAAAGATCGGTAATGGATATTACCTCTTCTTTGGAACGCCTTTTTGAATCCTCCACTTAAGGAACTAATATTGGTCTTTGGAGAAGATCAGGACCTCTAGGATTATTCTAGGGAAGTGGAGAAGGGAAAATGGCAGGGGTTGGCCGAGCTTGAGTGCTCAAATTGGTGTGAGGAGGAGGGGGAGGAGGTGCCCTTTTATAAGGGAGGAGAGGGGAACCTTAGGAATATCAAAAAATATTATTTTATATTAAAGTCAAAATCGGTTTATAATGGTTCAAAAGGGTCTTATTTCGAAGATAAAGTGGGGATGGGTCTAAATCCTATCAACCAATAGGATTTAGACAAGTTTAGGGTATTATTTTAACCTTATCAATTAGATTTAACTCTAAGTTAATTAATTTAACTTTTACCGTGTCTTTTTGTTTTCTTTCACTATATGGTTAATACACTTACTATAACATGCCAAACGAACCCCAAATTGTTTATTATTAATATATATATCCTTATCTAAGTCATTTGGCCGAACCTTAGATTTTTAGGAGTAAAATAACAATTAATAATATAATATTTTATTTAAAAACTATTTTGTGTCAATTTTGACACTATTTGATATATGATTTTTGTGAAAGTCATAACAGAATTATATGTTCGAACCAAGTTGATTAAATCAATACTAATATATCATAGTAACCTAGAAAATTAGTGTAATTCATAAAAAGTCTCAAATTACATTTATTTTGGTATTTATATTATCAATTTTTTCAATATTTCATTAATAAGATAATTACTGCATCATCTTTGTGTCATAAATAAATTAAATTATTTGATGTCTAAAAATTACAAATAAAATACCATCATGTAGGAAATCGTTTTAGCTTTCTAATGAATATTTACAATCTAATTTATCTTATGTATAACCTTATATTAAAAATGATTTACTTATTAAACTTTTATTTTAACTATTTTAACCCTTCTTTAAATAAATTAATAATAAATGTCCTAATCTAATCCAAGTGGGCCTAAATGGTCATATTTTATTCCTAAGTTTGTTTTTGGTCGAATTAAACTTGTCCAATAGAATTAGTACATGTGTTAGGGTAATATTAATATCATATTTACCCTTAGTTACCTTATTTACTATTAACCGCGGTAAAAAAAGTAAATAGTTACTATTCACCAAAAAATTATTTTCATCTCATTGAACCACATTTTAGTCCTTGATATTAACCGTGTCTCTCGGATTTTCGAAATTCCATTCACAGAAGCGGTAAAATTAAGTTTTATGCAAAATTCAGTTTTTAACCTACCACTTAGTGGTTTCACTATTCATCAAAAATTGAAAGTTTTCAGAAAAATACCAAAATTTCACCCTAGGCTAATTTCGATATTCTGAGTCCAAAAATGAAGTCCATTTTGAAAAATAAAATTTATAAAATTTCAAAAAGTGGTTATTACTATTCATAACGGCTAGTTTTAATAGCATATTGTTGTTTAGTGAAACTCGGTATTGCGTACGACGCAAGCTATCGAGGAAGGTCGCGATTGCGTGTAAAGCAAGCCAAGAAAGTGTTGTGTAGAAAAAGATTCCTTTGATGATTTATATAACATAAAAGTCTCGGGTGTTACATTCTACCCCCCTTAAAAAGAATTTCGCCCTCGAAATTCGTCACTTTGCAACAAACAAATGAGGATACTTCTCCCTCATCATATCCTCAAGCTCCCATGTAGCTTCTTCAAGTTGGTGGTTTCTCCATAAAACTTTCACCAAGCGAGTGGTCTTGTTTCGTAGGACTTTTTCGCTACGATCCAGAATCTCTATCGGCTGTTCTTCATAAGAAAGATCTTGCTCCAGCGGTACAACTTCTGAGCTGAGTACATGTGAAGGATCTGGTATGTACTTTCTCAGGAGAGATACGTGGAACACATCGTGAACTTGAGAGAGATTCGGTGGAAGCGCCAATCGGTAAGCTACCTTCCCAACACGATCCAGTATTTCGAAAGGACCGATATATCTAGGGCTCAACTTCCCCTTCTTTCCAAATCTCATAACCCTCTTCCAGGGAGATATTCGTAAGAACACTTTATCACCCACTTCAAACTCTAGGTCTTTTCTTCGGTTGTCGGCATAACTTTTCTGTCGACTCTGAGCTGCTCTTATGTGTTGTTGAATAGATCTGACCTTTTCTGCCATTTCATCAACGAGATCAGGTCCTAATAGCTTTCTTTCCCCAACTTCATCCCAGCAAGTTGGAGTCCTGCATTTCTTTCCATAGAGAGCTTCATAAGGAGCCATCTGAATACTGGAGTGAAAGCTATTATTATAAGAAAATTCCACCAAAGGTAGGTGTTGATCCCAACCTCCTTTGAAATCCATAGAGCAAGCTCTCAACATATCTTCTAGGGTTTGAATTGTTCTCTCAGACTGACCGTCTGTCTGGGGATGATAAGCAGTGCTGAAACTCAACTCTGTATCCAGAGTATGCTGAAGACTTCGCCAGAACTTCGAGGTAAATCTCGGATCTCGATCAGATATAATAGAAAGTGGTACTCCATGCAATCTTACCACTTCCTTTACATATATCCTGGCAAGCTTATCTAGAGAGAAATCCTCTCTAATAGCAATGAAGTGTGCATACTTTGTAAGACGATCAACTATGACCCAGATAGCATTATTACCTTTGGATGTTTTAGGAAGTCCTGTGACAAAGTCCATAGTGATGTTTTCCCATTTCCATTCGGGTATGGGTAATGGTTGTAACATCCCCTTAGACTTCTGTCTCTCAGCTTTAACTTGTTGACAAACCAAGCATTGAGAGACATATTCAGCAACATCTCTTTTCATGCCATCACACCAGAAGTACTCTTTCAGGTCCCTATACATCTTCGTGCTTCCAGGATGAATAGAGAATGAAGAACTATGAGCCTCATCCAGCAGCTCTTTCTTTAATTCGGGGATGGGAGGAACACAAACCCGATTCCTGAACTTTATTATCCCATCACAATCAAGGTTGAATTCAGGAACATTTCTCACCTTCTTTTGTAACTCGACATCTTCTTTCGGTGCCTCTTTAATCTTCACATGTATAGATGGTTGAACATTCATTTGAGAAAGATAAGATTTTTCCCCTTCCATTATAATTCCAAGATCCATCCTTTGTAAATCCATAAATATTGGATCTTTTGTGATCCTCATCATGGATAAACTAGCATGGTCTTGTCGACTTAATGCATCTGCCACCTTGTTTGCTTTCCCAGGGTGGTAATGGATTGAGCAGTCATAATCCTTAATCAGCTCCAACCATCTTCTTTGACGCATATTCAACTCCTTCTGTGTGAAAATATACTTTAAACTTTTATGATCAGTATAAATATCACACCTTTCACCATAAAGGTAATGCCTCCAAATCTTTAATGCAAAGATTACCGCAGCCAACTCCAAATCATGTGTTGGGTAATTTTGTTCATGGATTTTCAACTGTCGTGAGGCATAAGCTATCACCATATCATTTTGCATAATAACACACCCCAATCCCTTCTTGGATGCATCACTGTAGATCACAAACCTTTCTCCACTACAAGGCAGTGTGAGCACAGGTGCACTGGATAACCTTCTTTTCAACTCCTTGAAATTCTCTTCACATTCCTCTGTCCAGACAAACTTAACTCCTTTCCGAGTTAACTTGGTGAGTGGATTAGATAATCGTGAAAAATCTTTTACAAAACGTCGATAATATCCAGCCAAACCAAGAAAACTTCGGATCTCAGTTACTGTTGTTGGTCTTGACCATCTTTTGATAACCTCTGTTTTTGCTGGATCCACAGATATCCCCTCTTTTGAGATTATATGACCCAAAAATGCAACTTTTTGAAGCCAAAATTCACACTTGGTAAATTTGGCATAAAGCTTCTCTTTTCTCAGGGTCTTCAATATAATTCTCAAGTGATCTTCATGCTCTTCCTTGCTCTTTGAATAGACAAGAATATCGTCTATAAAGACTACCACAAATTGATCAAGATAGTCTCTAAAGACTCTATTCATTAGATCCATGAAGATAGCAGGGGCATTAGTAAGACCAAATGGCATCACTATAAATTCATAGTGTCCATACCTTGTACGGAAAGCCGTCTTTGGTATATCCTCCCTTTTGACCCTTAATTGATGATACCCTGAACGAAGATCAATCTTGGAAAAGTATTGAGCTCCGCGTAGTTGGTCAAATAAGTCATCAATGCGTGGGAGAGGATATTTGTTCTTGATAGTGATCTTGTTAAGTTCTCAATAATCAATGCAGAGTCTCATTGATCCATCTTTCTTCTTAACAAATAGAACAAGTGCTCCCCAAGGTGACGCACTAGGGTGTATGAATCCCTTATCAAGATTCTCTTGGAGTTGCTTCTTCAATTCCTGCAACTCAATTGGGGCCATTCTATAAGGTGTCTTTGAAATAGGCAAAGCACCCGGTACGAGTTCTATTGAAAACTCAACTTCACGATTTGGTGGAAGACCCGGTAATTCCTCCGGAAAGACATCATCAAACTCCCGTACAATGGGCATATTCTTAATCGTGAGTTTCTCACCAACCATTTGAGATAAATAACCTTCATTTAGTGGGATCAATACCCATAAGATGGAAGAAATTTCCACTGGAAGGTTATGTTCATCCTTGCATTGGTAGACGATCGTAGGTTGATCTGGAATATGAAATGTGACTTCCCTTCTTTGGCAATTGATATGAGCTCCATGTAGAGAAAGCCAATCCATGCCAAGAATCACATCAAATTCCACTAAAGGAAGGATCACAAGATTTGCAGGAAGCACTTTCCCACAAACTTCGATCGGAGAAGAATTATAAACTTCTGATGCGATTGATGTGCCATTAGGTGTTGTCACAGCTAACTCAACATCTAATTGTTGAGGTAATACGGTGATACCCTTAGAAAATTTTTCAGAAATAAAAGAGTGGGTGGATCCAGAATCAAATAAAACATTTTCTACTTTAGAGTGGATGGTAAGTGTACCTTTCACCACATCGTTATCGTACTCCACATCGCTGATAGAAATTGCATGTGACTTTCCTTTTTCTTTAGCCTTAAGAGTTTGTTGACGTCGACCATCATCATCAACCCTTGGATTTGGGCATTGATTGGCATAATCCCCCATCTCCTTGTACTTGAAACATTGAAGTGTAGCAGGTTCATTCTGTGTATCCCTTCCTTTGTTTGCATCATTAGACATCTTCTTCCCATTATCACGGCATTCAAATGCCCGATGACCTTCCTTTCCACATTTAAAACATTTACTTGTCCCTTTAAGACAACTCCCTCCATGTTTCTTTCCACACTTTGAGCATAAGGGAAAGTTCATCTTCTTTTCCGTGTGCTCTTTAGATTTTTCTTTGAATTCCATCTTCCTCTTCTTATCAAACCCATGTGACTGATGGGTTACTCCAATCTCCATCTCGACTTTGAGAGCACATCGAACGATTTCCTCATAGCTATTGAAGTCCCTTATGGCTAACGCCCTTCGAAGACTTGGTTTTAAGCCACTAAAGAATCGATCGATCTTACTCTCAGGTTGGATAATAATACCAGAAGCGTACCTTGCAAGTCATGTAAAATTTGCTTCATAGGTACTAACAGATTCATCATCCCTTTGCTTCAGTTCAAGGAACTCTTTCTCCATCTTTGTTCGGAGAATACGAGGGAAGTACTTATTGAAAAATAAGTTCTTGAACTCGTCCCATTCCATAGACTCAATTTCATCCCTTTGCCTCGTATTCTTAACAAGATTCCACCATTGATCCGCATCTCCTTCCAAACGATACACTGCTAGGATGACTTTATCATGCTCAGAACATTGAAGAACTGAAAATATCTTTTCAGTAGTACTAATCCATTGTTCAGCAACTAATGGATCAGTAGACCCGCTGAAAGATGGTGGACGCTGCCTCATGAAGGATTCAACAGAATGTTGCTCCCTTCTTTTCTCGTTTGGAAGTCCTGCATGATTCATAGCTTGAGAAAGTTGTGTGAGCATGGCTACAAGATTTTTCATTCCAGCTCCCATATCGTTTGGTTGCTCAGGGGGACAATCATTGCATTGCCCATCGCATTCCGCATTAACACGGTTCCTTCGGGTTCCAGCCATTGACTAAAACCAAGAAGAATAGTGTGATCAACACTAATTATAATAGGAAACCACATAATTCAAGAATAAAATTTTCATGCTTATGGTCTTATCCTAGGTTATTCAAGGCCATTTCTAAAACACTAAGATTGTGTTCTATGCTTAGACTTATCCTTAGGGTTCTTACTAAGGCTTTCACATCCTAGTTTCCAAAGGTTGACTATACCTTTCCTCTGATACCAACTATAACGACCCACACTTTACATACATTGTTAATACTTCAAAATTGAAGCACTCTTATTACAACATATGACAAAACCACAAAGGACCGTATAGGTATAGTGTCTTTAGAAACTGGGGAAACATAAACAACTGGTTCATAAATCTTCTACAGTGTCTCCCATTTATTTCATCATATCTAGGGTCCCTTTTAGCATATTCTACTTAATATCCATCTTCCTGACCTGGGGAAAAGAAAACATAAAAGGGTGAGCTCAAATGCTCAGCAAGGGCAAATAAAGGAAATAAAAATCATATCATATCTTTATGAAAATCAAAACTTGCAAAAGAGATCATAATATCTTAACATGGAATAAATCATAGAAGTGAAAATGAGATCCCCATAATCATAACATAAAACTTGAATCTTTGTGGAATGCACACATAATCATGGAAAATCATTTCTTGTTAGTCATGACTCATCGCCAAGACTATCTTAGTGGACAAAGTCCCTTTCTGAACCGAGTTCACTCCTCGTTTCAGTCCTGTATCACTGAACCGAAATAACCTTCCGTTCCAGCCATGTCTATCTCATGAGATATAAAATCATTACCCAATGCATTGGAGGGAGATATAGGTCCCACCCATCTTATAATGAATCCTTTCTTATGTGTGCCACATAATCATAAAACATGCATCATCGCATAACACATGTAACAAAAATGGGATTCTTGAAACATCATGACATCATAAATCAATTCATATATGATAAAGGAATTCATAAACATAATTCCATCACAACATAGTCAAACCAATGTAAAAATATGGATAGAAACAGAACCCTTTATTATCTTAGATGGAAAATAATTTTGATAAAACACTTGAATTGAATTCTTGAGGAAAATATCCTTTCTTCTTCAAAAACATTTTTCCTTTCATAACATGTCATACAACTTTAAAATAAAAGAAGTTCATTAAAAATAAACTTGAAAACTTGTAAAGGAAGCTTCTTTGAAGTAATGTTTTAAAAATCCATTCATGCCGTATAAGTTAAAAAAAACATTCTTCGTACTTTTGTCGGAAAAGTCAAAAAGTACCTCGTACGAAAAAACGACAAAAGATTCCTTTCATATTCTTTACTAAAAACTCACCTAAGGGTAAAATTGGATTTAAACTATTTCAAGTGGATGGAAACAATATTACATATTGAGGGAACATGGATGTGGATGATAAAATACACCCCAGTAAATACTTGCGAATAAACAATCTTGGATAAAAATGAGATAGTGATATTTCCCTTACCTTAGGTCCGATTTGATTTGTTCGTGTCCGAAGCTCCTGTATAATGGTTTAAATAATGTTATTGACTTATTCCAGAATCATACATATTGATATGAGATCATATATGGTCATATTATTAGCTTCTTGTTAGTAATATTTCATTGTTACTTGTTACTCGGGTCTTTATAACTTTTTGTTCTTATGCGTGTTTTGTCGAATAAATTCTTATTCTTATCTTTAGGTTATAGATAATTCATTTCCAGAATGGTATTAGTGTAGTATATACCATATTCATTCATTCAATTCATTTATACAATCATTATGAAATGAAGATCATGTAGAACGAGTCGCATCACATCGTGGAGACGGTATTCCGTACGTACGCACGAGTGATGATATCGTTCCTATGATCGTGGAATTGTATTGGAGTATATATATATATTATTTCAGTATCAATATTACTTTATAATAATCATATATAGTTACTCATTACACCATTATACCCATCCTTGTAAGGTGATGGTGGAAAATAGATTACACCACGGCGTGGAGACGGTATTCCGTACGTACGCACGCGCGGTGATTTCATTTTTCCGTAGGATGGATAGAAGGTGAATTAGGGTTGTTTCATATTTATAATAACATATCAGTATGTAAGTAATACTGATGTTATTACTTTATCATGAAACAACTAAAGAAGAAGAAGTTGAAGAAGAAAGAAATTGAAAAGATCGGTAATGGATATTACCTCTTCTTTGGAACGCCTTTTTGAATCCTCCACTTAAGGAACTAAGATTGGTCTTTGGAGAAGACCAGGACCTCTAGGATTATTATAGGGAAGTGGAGAAGGGAAAATGGCAGGGGTTGGCCGAGCTTGAGTGCTCAAATTGGTGTGAGGAGGAGGGGGAGGAGGTGCCCTTTTATAAGGGAGGAGAGGGGCACCTTAGGAATATCTCAAAATATTATTTTATATTAAAGTCAAAATCGGTTTATAATGGTTCTAAAGGGTCTTATTTCGAAGCTAAAGTGGGGATGGGTCGAAATCCTATCAACCAATAGGATTTAGACAAGTTTAGGGTATTATTTTAACCTTATCAATTAGATTTAACTCTAAGTTAATTAATTTAACTTTTACCGTGTCTTTTTGTTTTCTTTCACTATATGGTTAATACACTTACTATAACATGCCAAACGAACCCCAAATTGTTTATTATTAATATATATATCCTTATCTAAGTCATTTGGCCGAACCTTAGATTTTTAGGAATAAAATAACAATTAATAATATAATATTTGATTTAAAAACTATTTTGTGTCACTTTTGACACTATTTGATATATGATTTTTGTGAAAGTCATAACAGAATTATATGTTCGAACCAAGTTGATTAAATCAATACTAATATATCATAGTAACATAGAAAATTAGTGGAATTCATAAAAAGTCTCAAATTACATTTATTTTGGTATTTATATTATCAATTTTTTCAATATTTCATTAATAAGATAATTACTGCATCATCTTTGTGTCATAAATAAATTAAATTATTTGATGTCTAAAAATTACAAATAAAATACCATCATGTAGGAAATCGTTTTAGATTTCTAATGAATATTTACAATCGAATTTATCTTATGTATAACCTTATATTAAAAATTATTTACTTATTAAACTTTGATTATAACTATTTTAACCCTTCTTTAAATAAATTAATAATAAATGTCCTAATCTAATCCAAGTGGGCCTAAATGGTCATATTTTATTCCTAAGTTTGTTTTTGGTCGAATTACACTTGTCCAATAGAATTAGGACATGTGTTAGGGTAATATTAATATCATATTTACCCTTAGTTACCCTATTTACTATTAACCGCGGTAAAAAAAGTAAATAGTTACTATTCACCAAAAAATTATTTTCATCTCATTGAACCACATTTTAGTCCTTGATATTAACCGTGTCTCTCGGATTTTCGAAATTCCATTCACAGAAGCGGTAAAATTAAGTTTTATGAAAAATTCAGTTTTTAACCTACCACTTAGTGGTTTCACTATTCATCAAAAATTGAAAGTTTTCAGAAAAATACCAAAATTTCACCCTAGGCTAATTTCGATATTCTGAGTCCAAAAATGAAGTCCATTTTGAAAAATAAAATTTATAAAATTTCAAAAAGTGGTTATTACTATTCATAACGGCTAGTTTTAATAGCATATTGTTGTTTAGTGAAACTCGGTATTGCGTACGACGCAAGCTATCGAGGAAGGTCGCGATTGCGTGTAAAGCAAGCCAAGAAAGTGTTGTGTAGAAAAAGATTCCTTTGATGATTTATATAACATAAAAGTCTCGGGTGTTACATTCTACCCCCCTTAAAAAGAATTTCGCCCTCGAAATTCGTCACTTTGCAACAAACAAATGAGGATACTTCTCCCTCATCATATCCTCAAGCTCCCATGTAGCTTCTTCAAGTTGGTGGTTTCTCCATAAAACTTTCACCAAGCGAGTGGTCTTGTTTCGTAGGACTTTTTCGCTACGATCCAGAATCTCTATCGGCTGTTCTTCATAAGAAAGATCTTGCTCCAGCGGTACAACTTCTGAGCTGAGTACATGTGAAGGATCTGGTATGTACTTTCTCAGGAGAGATACGTGGAACACATCGTGAACTTGAGAGAGATTCGGTGGAAGCGCCAATCGGTAAGCTACCTTCCCAACACGATCCAGTATTTCGAAAGGACCAATATATCTAGGGCTCAACTTCCCCTTCTTTCCAAATCTCATAACCCTCTTCCAGGGAGATATTCGTAAGAACACTTTATCACCCACTTCAAACTCTAGGTCTTTTCTTCGGTTGTCGGCATAACTTTTCTGTCGACTCTGAGCTGCTCTTATGTGTTGTTGAATAGATCTGACCTTTTCTGCCATTTCATCAACGAGATCAGGTCCTAATAGCTTTCTTTCCCCAACTTCATCCCAGCAAGTTGGAGTCCTGCATTTCTTTCCATAGAGAGCTTCATAAGGAGCCATCTGAATACTGGAGTGAAAGCTATTATTATAAGAAAATTCCACCAAAGGTAGGTGTTGATCCCAACCTCCTTTGAAATCCATAGAGCAAGCTCTCAACATATCTTCTAGGGTTTGAATTGTTCTCTCAGACTGACCGTCTGTCTGGGGATGATAAGCAGTGCTGAAACTCAACTCTGTATCCAGAGTATGCTGAAGACTTCGCCAGAACTTCGAGGTAAATCTCGGATCTCGATCAGATATAATAGAAAGTGGTACTCCATGCAATCTTACCACTTCCTTTACATATATCCTGGCAAGCTGATCTAGAGAGAAATCCTCTCTAATAGCAATGAAGTGTGCAGACTTTGTAAGACGATCAACTATGACCCAGATAGCATTATTGCCTTTGGATGTTTTAGGAAGTCCTGTGACAAATTCCATAGTGATGTTTTCCCATTTCCATTCGGGTATGGGTAATGGTTGTAACATCCCCTTAGACTTCTGTCTCTCAGCTTTAACTTGTTGACAAACCAAGCATCGAGAGACATATTCAGCAACATCTCTTTTCATGCCATCACACCAGAAGTACTCTTTCAGGTCCCTATACATCTTCGTGCTTCCAGGATGAATAGAGAATGAAGAACTATGAGCCTCATCCAGCAGCTCTTTCTTTAATTCGGGGATGGGAGGAACACAAACCCGATTCCTGAACTTTATTATCCCATCACAATCAAGGTTGAATTCAGGAACATTTCTCACCTTCTTTTGTAACTCGACATCTTCTTTCTGTGCCTCTTTAATCTTCACATGTATAGATGGTTGAACATTCATTTGAGAAAGATAAGATTTTTCCCCTTCCATTATAATTCCAAGATCCATCCTTTGTAAATCCATAAATATTGGATCTTTTGTGATCCTCATCATGGATAAACTAGCATGGTCTTGTCGACTTAATGCATCTGCCACCTTGTTTGCTTTCCCAGGGTGGTAATGGATTGAGCAGTCATAATCCTTAATCAGCTCCAACCATCTTCTTTGACGCATATTCAACTCCTTTTGTGTGAAAATATACTTTAAACTTTTATGATCAGTATAAATATCACACCTTTCACCATAAAGGTAATGCCTCCAAATCTTTAATGCAAAGATTACCGCAGCCAACTCCAAATCATGTGTTGGGTAATTTTGTTCATGGATTTTCAACTGTCGTGAGGCATAAGCTATCACCATATCATTTTGCATAAGAACACACCCCAATCCCTTCTTGGATGCATCACTGTAGATCACAAACCTTTCTCCACTACAAGGCAGTGTGAGCACAGGTGCACTGGATAACCTTCTTTTCAACTCCTTGAAATTCTCTTCACATTCCTCTATCCAGACAAACTTAACTCCTTTCCGAGTTAACTTGGTGAGTGGATTAGATAATCGTGAAAAATCTTTTACAAAACGTCGATAATATCCAGCCAAACCAAGAAAACTTCGGATCTCAGTTACTGTTGTTGGTCTTGACCATCTTTCGATAACCTCTGTTTTTGCTGGATCCACAGATATCCCCTCTTTTGAGATTATATGACCAAAAAATGCAACTTTTTGAAGCCAAAATTCACACTTGGTAAATTTGGCATAAAGCTTCTCTTTTCTCAGGGTCTTCAATATAATTCTCAAGTGATCTTCATGCTCTTCCTTGCTCTTTGAATAGACAAGAATATCTTCTATAAAGACTACCACAAATTGATCAAGATAGTCTCTAAAGACTCTATTCATTAGATCCATGAAGATAGCAGGGGCATTAGTAAGACCAAATGGCATCACTATAAATTCATAGTGTCCATACCTTGTACGGAAAGCCGTCTTTGGTATATCCTCCCTTTTGACCCTTAATTGATGATACCCTAAACGAAGATCAATCTTGGAAAAGTATTGAGCTCCGCGTAGTTGGTCAAATAAGTCATCAATGCGTGGGAGAGGATATTTGTTCTTGATAGTGATCTTGTTAAGTTCTCGATAATCAATGCAGAGTCTCATTGATCCATCTTTCTTCTTAACAAATAGAACAGGTGCTCCCCAAGGTGACGCACTAGGGCGTATGAATCCCTTATCAAGATTCTCTTGGAGTTGCTTCTTCAATTCCTGCAACTCAATTGGGGCCATTCTATAAGGTGTCTTTGAAATAGGCAAAGCACCCGGTACGAGTTCTATTGAAAACTCAACTTCACGATTTGGTGGAAGACCCGGTAATTCCTCCAGAAAGACATTATCAAACTCCCGTACAATGGGCATATTCTTAATCGTGAGTTTCTCACCAACCATTTGAGATAAATAACCTTCATTTAGTGGGATCAATACCCATAAGATGGAAGAAATTTCCACTGGAAGGTTATGTTCATCCTTGCATTGGTAGACGATCGTAGGTT
This sequence comes from Viscum album, assembly GCA_963277665.1. Lineage (NCBI taxonomy): Eukaryota > Viridiplantae > Streptophyta > Magnoliopsida > Santalales > Viscaceae > Viscum > Viscum album. The sequence goes on from OY728147.1 coordinate 223,795,344, forward strand.
GATCTGGAATATGAAATGTGACTTCCCTTCTTTGGCAATTGATATGAGCTCCATGTAGAGAAAGCCAATCCATGCCAAGAATCACATCAAATTCCACTAAAGGAAGGATCACAAGATTTGCAGGAAGCACTTTCCCACAAACTTCGATCGGAGAAGAATTATAAACTTCTGATGCGATTGATGTGCCATTAGGTGTTGTCACAGCTAACTCAACATCTAATTGTTGAGGTAATACGGTGATACCCTTAGAAAATTTTTCAGAAATAAAAGAGTGGGTGGATCCAGAATCAAATAAAACATTTGCTACTTTAGAGTGGATGGTAAGTGTACCTTTCACCACATCGTTATCGTACTCCACATCGCTGATAGAAATTGCATGTGACTTTCCTTTTTCTTTAGCCTTAAGAGTTTGTTGACGTCGACCATCATCATCAACCCTTGGATTTGGGCATTGATTGGCATAATGCCCCATCTCCTTGCACTTGAAACATTGAAGTGTAGCAGGTTCATTCTGTGTATCCCTTCCTTTGTTTGCATCATTAGACATCTTCTTCCCATTATCACGGCATTCAAATGCCCGATGACCTTCCTTTCCACATTTAAAACATTTACTTGTCCCTTTAATACAACTCCCTCCATGTTTCTTTCCACACTTTGAGCATAAGGGAAAGTTCATCTTCTTTTCCGTGTGCTCTTTAGATTTTTCTTTGAATTCCATCTTCCTCTTCTTATCAAACCCATGTGACTGATGGGTTACTCCAATCTCCATCTCGACTTTGAGAGCACATCGAACGATTTCCTCGTAGCTATTGAAGTCCCTTATGGCTAACGCCCTTCGAAGACTTGGTTTTAAGCCACTAAAGAATCGATCGATCTTACTCTCAGGTTGGATAATAATACCAGAAGCGTACCTTGCAAGTCTTGTAAAATTTGCTTCATAGGTACTAACAGATTCATCATCCCTTTGCTTCAGTTCAAGGAACTCTTTCTCCACCTTTGTTCGGAGAATACGAGGGAAGTACTTATTGAAAAATAAGTTCTTGAACTCGTCCCATTCCATAGACTCAATTTCATCCCTTTGCCTCGTATTCTTAACAAGATTCCACCATTGATCCGCATCTCCTTCCAAACGATACACTGCTAGGATGACTTTATCATGCTCAGAACATTGAAGAACTGAAAATATCTTTTCAGTAGTACTAATCCATTGTTCAGCAACTAATGGATCAGTAGACCCGCTGAAAGATGGTGGACGCTGCCTCATGAAGGATTCAACAGAATGTTGCTCCCTTCTTTGCTCGTTTGGAAGTCCTGCATGATTCATAGCTTGAGAAAGTTGTGTGAGCATGGCTACAAGATTTTGCATTCTAGCTCCCATATCGTTTGGTTGCTCAGGGGGACAATCATTGCATTGCCCATCGCATTCCGCATTAACACGGTTCCTTCGGGTTCCAGCCATTGACTAAAACCAAGAAGAATAGTGTGAGCAACACTAATTATAATAGGAAACCACATAATTCAAGAATAAAATTTTCATGCTTATGGTCTTATCCTAGGTTATTCAAGGCCATTTCTAAAACACTAAGATTGTGTTCTATGCTTAGACTTATCCTTAGGGTTCTTACTAAGGCTTTCACATCCTAGTTTCCAAAGGTTGACTATACCTTTCCTCTGATACCAACTATAACGACCCACACTTTACATACATTGTTAATACTTCAAAATTGAAGCACTCTTATTACAACATATGACAAAACCACAAAGGACCGTATAGGTATAGTGTCTTTAGAAACTGGGGAAACATAAACAACTGGTTCATAAATCTTCTACAGTGTCTCCCATTTATTTCATCATATCTAGGGTCCCTTTTAGCATATTCTACTTAATATCCATCTTCCTGACCTGGGGAAAAGAAAACATAAAAGGGTGAGCTCAAATGCTCAGCAAGGGAAAATAAAGGAAATAAAAATCATATCATATCTTTATGAAAATCAAAACCTGCAAAAGAGATCATAATATCTTAACATGGAATAAATCATAGAAGTGAAAATGAGATCCCCATAATCATAACATAAAACTTGAATCTTTGTGTCATGCACACATAATCATGGAAAATCATTTCTTGTTAGTCATGACTCATCGCCAAGACTATCTTAGTGGACAAAGTCCCTTTCTGAACCGAGTTCACTCCTCGTTTCAGTCCTGTATCACTGAACCGAAATAACCTTCCGTTCCAGCCATGTCTATCTCATGAGATATAAAATCATTACCCAATGCATTGGAGGGAGATATAGGTCCCACCCATCTTATAATTAATCCTTTCTTATGTGTGCCACATAATCATAAAACATGCATCATCGCATAACACATGTAACAAAAATGGGATTCTTGAAACATCATGACATCATAAATCAATTCATATATGATAAAGGAATTCATAAACATAATTCCATCACAACATAGTCAAACCAATGTAAAAATATGGATAGAAACAGAACCCTTTATTATCTTAGATGGAAAATAATTTTGATAAAACACTTGAATTGAATTCTTGAGGAAAATATCCTTTCTTCTTCAAAAACATTTTTCCTTTCATAACATGTCATACAACTTTAAAATAAAAGAATTTGATTAAAAATAAACTTGAAAACTTGTAAAGGAAGCTTCTTTGAAGTAATGTTTTAAAAATCCATTCATGCCGTATAAGTTAAAAAAAACATTCTTCGTACTTTTGTCGGAAAAGTCAAAAAGTACCTCGTACGGAAAAAACGACAAAAGATTCCTTTCATATTCTTTACTAAAAACTCACCTAAGGGTAAAATTGGATTTAAACTATTTCAAGTGGATGGAAACAATATTACATATTGAGGTAACATGGATGTGGATGATAAAATACACCCCAGTAAATACTTGCGAATAAACAATCTTGGATAAAAATGAGATAGTGATATTTCCCTTACCTTAGGTCCGATTTGCTTTGTTCGTGTCCGAAGCTCCTGTATAATGGTTTAAATAATGTTATTGACTTATTCCAGAATCATACATATTGATATGAGATCATATATGGTCATATTATTAGCTTCTTGTTAGTAATATTTCATTGTTACTTGTTACTCGGGTCTTTATAACTTTTTGTTCTTATGCGTGTTTTGTCGAATAAATTCTTATTCTTATCTTTAGGTTATAGATAATTCATTTCCAGAATGGTATTAGTGTAGTATATACCATATTCATTCATTCAATTCATTTATACAATCATTATGAAATGAAGATCATGTAGAACGAGTCGCATCACATCGTGGAGACGGTATTCCGTACGTACGCACGAGTGATGATATCGTTCCTATGATCGTGGAATTGTATTGGAGTATATATATATATTATTTCAGTATCAATATTACTTTATAATAATCATATATAGTTACTCATTACACCATTATACCCATCCTTGTAAGGTGATGGTGGAAAATAGATTACACCACTGCGTGGAGACGGTATTCCGTACGTACGCACGCGCGGTGATTTCATTTTTCCGTAGGATGGATAGAAGGTGAATTAGGGTTGTTTCATATTTATAATAACATATCAGTATGTAAGTAATACTGATGTTATTACTTTATCATGAAACAACTAAAGAAGAAGAAGTTGAAGAAGAAAGAAATTGAAAAGATTGGTAATGGATATTACCTCTTCTTTGGAACGCCTTTTTGAATCCTCCACTTAAGGAACTAAGATTGGTATTTGGAGAAGACCAGGACCTCTAGGATTATTCTAGGGAAGTGGAGAAGGGAAAATGGCAGGGGTTGGCCGAGCTTGAGTGCTCAAATTGGTGTGAGGAGGAGGGGGAGGAGGTGCCCTTTTATAAGGGAGGAGAGAGGCACCTTAGGAATATCTCAAAATATTATTTTATATTAAAGTCAAAATCGGTTTATAATGGTTACAAAGGGTCTTATTTCGAAGATAAAGTGGGGATGGGTCGCAATCCTATCAACCAATAGGATTTAGACAAGTTTAGGGTATTATTTTAACCTTATCAATTAGATTTAACTCTAAGTTAATTAATTTAACTTTTACCGTGTCTTTTTGTTTTCTTTCACTATATGGTTAATACACTTACTATAACATGCCAAACGAACCCCAAATTTTTTATTATTAATATATATATCCTTATCTAAGTCATTTGGCCGAACCTTAGATTTTTAGGAATAAAATAACAATTAATAATATAATATTTGATTTAAAAACTATTTTGTGTCAATTTTGACACTATTTGATATATGATTTTTGTGAAAGTCATAACAGAATTATATGTTCGAACCAAGTTGATTAAATCAATACTAATATATCATAGTAACCTATAAAATTAGTGGAATTCATAAAAAGTCTCAAATTACATTTATTTTGGTATTTATATTATCCATTTTTTCAATATTTCATTAATAAGATAATTACTGCATCATCTTTGTGTCATAAATAAATTAAATTATTTGATGTCTAAAAATTACAAATAAAATACCATCATGTAGGAAATCGTTTTAGCTTTCTAATGAATATTTACAATCGAATTTATCTTATGTATAACCTTATATTAAAAATGATTTACTTATTAAACTTTGATTTTAACTATTTTAACCCTTCTTTAAATAAATTAATAATAAATGTCCTAATCTAATCCAAGTGGGCCTAAATGGTCATATTTTATTCCTAAGTTTGTTTTTGGTCGAATTAAACTTGTCCAATAGAATTAGGACATGTGTTAGGGTAATATTAATATCCTATTTACCCTTAGTTACCCTATTTACTATTAACCGTGGTAAAAAAAGTAAATAGTTACTATTCACCAAAAAATTATTTTCATCTCATTGAACCACATTTTAGTCCTTGATATTAACCGTGTCTCTCGGATTTTCGAAATTCCATTCACAGAAGCGGTAAAATTAAGTTTTATGCAAAATTCAGTTTTTAACCTACCACTTAGTGGTTTCACTATTCATCAAAAATTGAAAGTTTTCAGAAAAATACCAAAATTTCACCCTAGGCTAATTTCGATATTCTGAGTCCAAAAATGAAGTCCATTTTGAAAAATAAAATTTATAAAATTTCAAAAAGTGGTTATTACTATTCATAACGGCTAGTTTTAATAGCATATTGTTGTTTAGTGAAACTCGGTATTGCGTACGACGCAAGCTATCGAGGAAGGTCGCGATTGCGTGTAAAGCAAGCCAAGAAAGTGTTGTGTAGAAAAAGATTCCTTTGATGATTTATATAACATAAAAGTCTCGGGTGTTACATCTCTCCTAGGGTCCTATAGGGGATACCAGAGCCCACACCGATATACAAAGATATCACAGATAGGGGATCACTCTCAGGGTCTGCTAGGGGATACCACAACCTGATCTGGCATTCGTAGATCTCACAGATAGGGGATCACTCCCAGGATCTACTGGGGGATACCACAACCCGATTTGTCAATCGATAGAAACACGTCACTCAGATAGAGGATCATCACCCGAGTAAAGGTGGTCACCAAATTGATACTTAACATTACATATTCTCAAAATCTCAAGGAGTTAAGGGTAATTCAGGGAGGACACATTTCTTATATCCGGTGCTTTATATAAAATCTTGCAGGTAGGTGATTACACTTAACCAAGATTATGAAGAAAGGAGTTGCTTCTTGGTGAGATGTGGATTGTCGAGATTTATTTTAAAACCTCAATAAATACCTTTTGATACCACAATAGTTGATTACAATAGTAGAGAGAAATATTCTTATATTATATGTGGCAGGCCTTGATGAATTCACTATAACAAAATCAACTGATAACAGTAGTTTAAACCACCACCATATGGTTCTATAAATGTTTCTAAAAACCTACACTAAATTTTTCTTCAGCATCTAACTCACATCGATTGCATCCATTTATTGGAAATTTTTAGGATCCACCACAATTTTTTTGTTTAGCGACAATTTACCCTCCAAAAAAATGATGAGGATATAACAACAGCTTAAACCACAGCTATCCCCTCGACATTTTTTTTGGCAGGGGAAATGACCACTAAAAAAATATTGAACTTAAATAGTGGAGTTTTAAACCACCGCTAATCAATAATTATATATATATATATAGTGGAGGTTTAAACTCCAACTATATATCTCTTAAAAAAATACAGCTACAAAATCTGCATCCCCATAACAGCCAAAAAAACACACACACACACACATATCTCTGTGTGTGTGTGTGATTACTAAATCAAATAATGAACAACATATATTATATAATATAAATGAAAAAAGTCATTAGAGTCTTATAATATAAAAAAATATAAATAATTCTATAATACCAAGAAAAAATGGAGTGAAAAAGTTCCAACACTACATGCCCCCATTCTCCACAATCCTGATACCTCCATAGTCCTAGTTCCATCCCTAAGAACCAAATAAATAACACACTCCTATAGAGGGATAATAAATCTTGAATGACATACATTATATTGATTTAATACTTCATACACACCACAAAAAATATACAGGGAAAGTGTATATATACCTAGATGGAAACCCAACAATACTTACGACACACACTACTTAAACGAGAAAAGGTTACCACTTACCTATTTGAAATAGAACAAAAGTAAAATAAAACATATAAGAAATATAAAAATATGTAAATAAATCACACAAAAATCTATATTTACTTTCCAAAACCATTATTTTTAGGAAATATCCCACACCATAACTCATTCACCCACTCCACAAACTAAAACCAAGTTATGTGTCACCCAACCAAAGAGGAACCTACCACGAGAAAACTAACTTTATGATAGTATTTCGACATTCACTTAGCCTAGTATACTATGGTCACCCATCAATATTTCAAAATAATAATTTCATTTTGGGGGGACTTTCAATGAACCCCACCCAGTAAGACACCCACAGTCCTGGGCGTAGTGTTCCTCACACTGAGGAGAAACCAATTATTTCTCCCAATTATACTACACCAATATACTTTAGTGTGGTTGTATAACATGTTTTTACTAGGGAAAATTCCAAATTAAAAAATTTATCCAAAATGGAATCCTCAACTATTTCAACCATAATTTCACACCAATCACCACAATGGTCAGATTAAACACCCATAGTAGAAACACAACTCAAACCATAATTTATACAATACTTCCCACCAAGATTTAGTGAAGCCCAATGAGCCAAAAAAATCCTTATCTGAACACATCCCTTCCCCAAAAATCAAAAAAATGTATCCAATAAATCTCATAACATCAAAATTCTCAATAAAACTAGAAAATACATACCAGTTCTATCACATTATCCCTTCCATTAGGGATTTCTTCATCATGATGCTAGATGTTAGTGGTGTGTATAAAAAAACCAAGGTTTCTAGTGTATCATAATGGTTCCCCATTCTGAATTTTCACATTTCCCCAAAAAATGATATAGTAATAGACTAACTGATGTTATATGATTACATAGAAAGAGTTTATGATGACCATCGCATGATATGATACACATGGAGAACCTAATGGGATATCTTACTCAAGATCAACATGATCCCAACCAATTATGCAAGAAATATTAATTGGCTGGAACTATGAGATAATTAACCTACCTTACTCTATTCATAGTTACCCAATAATAAGAATACCAAAACAATAAATAATTTCACTTAGTAATGAATATTAAAAAAAATGGAATTTAAAATTATAAAACTAAAGGTCGACATGGATGATCATACAGTTCTCTAAATATGTCCATATGACACATCATGGATAAAAACCTACAATGGGAAAAATAATGCCACTATAAGATACTTTGTAAATAAGTACATTATGAAACTATAACACATCAAGATATAAATAATCACTATATTTTCTACATATGTTTTCCCCATATATAATTTGAATAAAATACACCAACTCGATGAGTTTCTCATGTACACAATTAAAAACATTAAGTATCTAAATACTTTTGGAAAATACAGTGCAAAAGGCCCTAAGAAATAACTCCCATAACTAAAAATGTAAATGAAACATTCAAAATTCACATTGATTGGTGTTTCACATTCACTACTCAATGTACCATCATAGAATCAGAATATAAAAACTAGTTGAAACTACTATGACACAAGGAGAAATCAAAATTGGATCCTAAAACACAAGTGATATTAGTGATATTATTTCAAACCTTCAATAGATCCTCACCATTAAGGTTTAAACTAATGGTAATACTATTATAATTTGACTACTAGACCATCTTATACTTAAAAAAAATTCAGTAATAATATCCACATGAAATAAAAAAATGACATCATCTTATCCTATATGACCAAAGTTCATGTAAGTTATTTAATCCATAAATCATCAATGTTCTAGAATTCCACTAACCTATCACCTAGAGATATTTAAATTAATATATCACAACCAAATTTATCATGAACTGTCATAAATAGTCATCTAATTCTTTACTGATATAAGACATGAGAAGATAAGAATATGGATTTTGAAATAACCCATTATGAATATATGTTGCGATTACTTGACTTTTATATAATGGATACCATTAACACATTCAAAGAAAATAATTTACACGTTTATAAATAACATAATATTACTATGTACTCAACCATACCCTAAAAACAAAAAATGTGGCTACCCATACAAAAAATAATTTGGAATGACCAATCATATATATTTTCATAAAATATAAGGGAAATATAGATATCATCACCAGAAAAAAACATGTTTTTTGAATCACCATATTAGTGTTAGTCTGTCATAAGTTTAGTTACACATAATCTCTGAATCCAAAGTGAACCCTAATCACTACCTAATAAAATTTGATCGACACCCTCTCTATACCCATATCCACTTACTACTACCAGAACCTACATGATTATTATATTAAAAATTGATCAGTTTTGAATATTTAAATTTAAACATAAATCCAATAAAAGTTTGTGTACTAAATAATTGTGAAGTTGTGTGATTTACCTACTCACTACCATCCATCGATGAAATATCACCAAAGAAATATCCATTAATATTTTTATAAAATTCATTTAATGATTTTTATAGAGAAACAACCTTTTCATTCTACATATTTATAAGATTCCCCCAATGAAACTTGAGTGAATAGATATAGACCAACTAACTTGTGCTTCTGATGACCCAATCGTCCAATATCGAGGCTTGATTTGGTATGGTTCAAGAGAAATTGAAGAAACTGATGAACCCCCTGAAAATAGGGACAATTATTTCATAAAAAAAATATAAAAGTGGAGGAGTTATTCAATTAGAAATAGAAGAAATAAGATTATAGACCATACATCAAGATTTCTGATGCTTCTGAGGGTGATTGATTTGGACGATGAACGAAGGAGATATCAAGAAACATACCTTGGAGGAGGAGGAGAGGCTTCATGTATGAAGATGAAGGAGGATCCCACTAGAAATGGGAAAAAGAAAGAATAGAAAGAGGTTTAAATATAATTAATGGGAAAAGTGTAATTTAACCCTTTAGAACTGGTCTGCACGGTTTGGGAAAACCATGTGCCAACTGTGCTACTCTTGCTTCTTGAGAACCACACCCCATACGGTTGTCTAGTATGGTTTGGATAACCATTCACCAACCATGCACTGGATAGTGGATACAAATATAACATTCTAAAAGATGATATATTATAAGGTGGGGAGATTGTAGTATCTGATGTTTTCGTATTGGATGAAATCCCAAGAGAATTTTAGTTTTTTTCACTTTGTGGACTATCTATTTTTTGAACTATGCCTCAAAATGTAATTCTACTAGTTGGAACACTCTAATGTGCAGTTTTAGATGTAGTTTAAGGCCTGAGGGGTCCCTTGAGTGTTCTATCACATTTTGAGAGTAAAAAAATATGAATTGAGTGATTTCAAAAAAGGACATGAGACACTTCTGTTAAGACACAGATAAAGTGATCGGTAAGGTTTAGAAACTTTTATAACTGGAAATGAAAGAAAAATTAAAGTCAATCCACTATATATTGAATTCCTAAGAAGATCTCAACTACCCCTACTAGATAATTTCCATTACCCAACCAAGATTTTTTTACTAAATGAGGCATCCCCTGATAGTTCAATCACAACCACCAAATTCCATTTCTGACCAACAGTGTCTTAACAGATTGTGTGTACAACCAGGTACAACATTGTAATGATCTCTAGAAATATATATATTATATAGAAAAGATTATAAGGGACAATGGAATTTTAAATAGGAATAACCATTTTCAAATGTTCATTTCATGGTTATGCTCCCACTACCTGGAGGACTTGCTATGACACTTTCAAGGCAATGCTCCCCACCATAGGAGTTTCCTAGTCATAAGATCTACTGAAGAAGGGATCTCATCCAGGATACATACTCCATCAACCAATGACCATGGGAACTAGATTTGTTCATCATGCATTACCAATCATCAAACTTAAGATATAAAAAAAACATCAAATTAAATGAGCGTGATTATAATCACAATTAGACGTACACATGAATCTCCTCCCGAGTCTCATCCATGTGCTCCATAAAATTGAGTGTAATAGGAAAAACAACTAACCAATATGTCAAACACCTAATCTAATTATAATGTTATCTCATGCATTAGGACTTTTTTAATTTCATTAGAATATTAGGTCACTCTACTTTGGATATGAAATGTGATTCACACACAATATATCAAGATTAAATGGTTACCAACAAACTTAAATGATTCATTGTATATTTTAACAACTCAATAGTATCACATATGAAAAAGAATACTACACCAAGATTATAAAGCAAATAGAACATCCCTGATACTACCCATAGGCTTATCAAACCTATGAATTCAAGTATCTATGGCCCATAAAAAGGATTTAACTGAAGGTTATATATTCCTATATAAATATTAACCTGACTGACAACATATCGAGTCATCTATCACTAAATAGGGAGAAAAAGGGATCGTCACACAACCTACTTATATAGTGGACCATGCTCTTGGAATGTCTAGTCCACTAAAGTTGAGCATTTGAAGATTATCAAGACCTTATCAAAGGTAAAAAACACATGAATTCCCATCCATACAAGTTTTATTTTATAAACTAAGAGTCCTATATGGGACTATGACACCCAAATAGTACCATACTTCAAAATGGGTCACAGAAATTTGACAAGGATTTAAGGATTTGAGGGAGCTACCCACCTTGGGCTATGACTTCAATGGAGCATGCGATTTTAATCTCAAAACCAATTTTACAACAATAATAAGTCACTATAATTAAGGTAATATCATTTTAGATGAAACCAAAATATAAGAGGCCAATAGAAACACTCATGTCTCTATTTTAAGGTTGAATTCAAGAAGGATCTAAACTACACTTACTCGAGGGTTAAAGCTAAGAAACCCACTTAGGATCTCATTTTAAGGAAATAAAACAAAACATGATTATTATTTTAAACATTTGAACGTTTTTTTTAAAGAAAAAATAATACCAATCATAAGGAAAAAGCATCTAGATAAGGGCGTAAGGAAAAACAAGAAAGTTATAGTAATTTTACTTTAAGAATTATTTATTTTACTGACATCCTGTTATAATTTGGGTATCTATTTTATAACATCATCTTTAAACATCAATAATTTATTTATAATTCCTCATAAAATAACATATCAAGTAGATTGAAGTATCTCTATTAATTAAATAGGTACTATTCAAAATAATTCCCCCTTACATTTACATGAAAATCCATATTTAAATCCATGAAACTTTAAATGTCCACCAACACATAACATAAGAACACCCCCATGGGGTTAAGAACTAATGAATATGAAAATAAAGGGCGACCTACGAGGGTATCCTTATACTATTTTGGTTTCAATTAAAAGTATCCTAAATATTTTAAACATTTATATTTTTAAAAACCCCTTAGTGGGTTCATTTTATAATCAACATGCCCCAACTAACCTACTTGGGTCTAGTTGTGCATTATAAAATTTAGCCACAATGGAAATTATTCCCAAATAATAGAGGTATCATATTTAATAAGGAATCCAAAACATTTAAGTTCAAAATTGATCAACTTTTATATTTATATAAATTTATAAATATATATAAGTCTCATAACAGATGGTTCAATTTTATGGGTTACCACCTCTCAAATTAAAAAGTGCCCACACACTTTACATGTTGCCGTAAATTCCCATATAACCACATCCATTTAATCTAAAATTTAAAAAAGAATACTTATATTCCTTAATATTTATGAAAAACCTATAAATATATAAGGTAAAACTATAATGGTTCGATTATATGGGTCTCCTTGTTCCGATTTATAAACCATCCCTACACATTACGAATTGGAGAAATTGGATTCCATTTAACTGAAACCAACTTGTTTATAAATAAGGATAAATTAAATATCATTAACATTTATAAAATAATATTTAAATATATAAAGTTAATATTCAATGGTTTAATTATACGGCTCATCAATTTTAAATTTATAAGGCACCCATACACCTAATTTTTTAGGTTGACCCCCCTTTAACTGAAACCAGCATGTTTCATTCCATGTTAAATAAGCAAAGATGCATGGAAATTAGAACAAGAACATTTCATAATTACATAAACATGATGATAAACTATAAATTATAAACGTAGTAGTAAATCTAGATAATAAGGATAGTAAACACAAGGAAAGATACCAATTACACATGTAAGTGAGATAATTTAACATGACATGCTACTACACAAGTAGAAAAAACAACCAAACATGAAAAATATACAAGACATGAAAATTTAAATTACAGTGGCATGTGAATAAAATATCTAAGTAGAAGAAATATATAATTTTACTAAAAACAAATGGCATGAAAAATAATAGGCAGGCAATTAAAACACACGAGACATCAACCATTTCAACTATCATAACAATGAAACCTATAAGGAATAGAAAATAAATGGCATGAGAATTTATATGTTTCTATTATGATGAATGTAATACTACTTCATTGACATACTAGTCCAAGGGTAATTTTTTAAATCTCATATATTGTTATGTAGTGGAAAGTACTCCAATCACTCAAGGTGAAATCAAAATAAACTTTCATAACAAACAACATGAACAATAATCCATCTCGGGCCATGTGTACTTTTACCGATATGTGTGTTGATCACTCCCATGATTGGATATTTATCATATGATGACACATTCATAGTATCCTGTATAATAACCCAAAATAGTAAGACAATGAAAAAAATAACCTATGATACCACTTTCTAACATCTAGGCCTGACTGAACACTAAACTGGTAGCTGAGCTGGTTGCCACATTGCCTCAAGCATACCTAGCCATATAACAGAGTTTTCCAACTATCTGTGAGGGTCTAATTGTTGTAAAATTGGTAGATTATACCCTAATGGTTAGATTCACATATTAGTATATTAAGTGTAAATAATAGAAAACAAAAAAGTGGTAAAAAATAAAAAAAATGAAAGCCATGGAAGAAATATATAATAACAGAGTAAATGTGGAAAATGCTAATATACAAAAATGAATGCATGTCCATGTAAAGCTACCTAAGAAAGTAGGAAGCATACTGAAGGTGACATGATTCAATAAATGAACAAGAATAATAATACAATGTCTTGGAGGTATGTCTCCTTAATTATCATGAGTACTAGCTCAGTCCCATGCTCTTAACTCTCAATTACAAAGCACAACTCAAGAAAATGACCAGTGACCTTTCAATAAGAGGATCTACTCAGGTATCCCAATGAAATGGAGGCCCAAGTAGGTTGTGATATATACTTCATAGGCCACCACCAACTATGCCAAAATATTAATCCAGTAAGTTTATATAAAATAAGCTATGTGCATGTATGTCAAAAGTAAATAAGAAATGGAAAACAAATAAACAACCATGTTGAGCTCAAGTTCCTCAAGGACACATAGCCCAATGACACCTACTTTGGCCTAATCTAGAAATGTATAAACCAAAGGTAACCAGTGTGAAAGGGATAAATGTAAAATGGGTCATTAGAATTTATGTATCTTGAAATAACAGAACCATACTTGTGGTTTGTCCAAGACGACATTCCCTTTCATTTAATAACATAATATATTCTATTTAATTTTAAGAGACATCTCTAGTATTCATTTACACGGAATCCTTTTCCTATCCAATGTGAACCTTATAAATGAACCTGAGTGCCAGACCAGTAACTTAACACTTTACCATATCTAAAATGAGTTCATATATGGGAATCCATAAAAGGAACCCCATGTTCCACTCTCGGTGTACATAAAACAAGTCACCTCTGAGTCAATCCCTAGTATCTCACAAAAGTGGTCAGAGTATCACTCATAGCATGGTGTAACCATTTTTTCCACTGAGCCCATCCATAGGTGATCCCCTAGGAATTGGGATCACTAATATGGAGGTAAAAAACATGAATGATGATCCCATCTAAGATATAGTAGGTATCTCCCCTGAAATATAAAGCCTCACTAACTCATGATCCCATCCTCATCATTACATAAAGAGGAATTCGACTATCAGTTAAGGTGTAATAAGTACATTCAACTCTTTTTAATAAAAAATAGAGACTATTTATATAACCATGCTTTTATAATAGGTATATTGAAATAAGGTGGCCACATATATAAGCAAGCCACATCACAAGTCATGCATACTAGAAGAGAGGACCAAGCACATTAACCACTCAAATTAAAAAACCATGATGCATGTATACTAAACAAATCACCAATATGAATTAATGAACCAATAAACAAACCATTTTTTATTTAGTAGACATTACACCTCAATATAAGAGTTTTATTAAAAAACATGGATTTATTATAGATAAATAAATTTTATTTATTTTAAATAATTAAAATTCATTACAAGTCTTAAAAGGACCCAATAAAATTGTGATTTTAAGTAGGAAACATCACAAATAAACATATAAGCAATTAGCACACCCAAAGGGGTGTCTTTAATAGAGGAAAAAATATTTAGTAGGGGTGGCTATACGGACCCACCCAAAGGGTGTGGTTTGTGGTCATAACCTCCAAATATATGAAGAGGAGTCTAAAAGCATCTTAAGGTGGTATAAAAATTTAATTTTAAGAAATTTATAATTTTAAGGCGATGCTGGGTGAGTTTGGAATGAGGCACAATGATGACATTTTATAATGTGATGAAACATGAGGAAATAGATATAAACCACCAAACTCATGTTGAGGAATAACAACACATCCAATGTCGAGGTTTGATTTGGTTTGATTCTAGATAAATTAAAGAAACAAACAAACTCCTTGAAAATAGGGTGAATTAGGTTTCACTAAAATAGTGCAGTGGAGGAGCGAACCAATGAGAAATAAAATCAAGAGGAGTGTAGATCTTACCTCAAGATTTCTAAAGATTCCGATGCTGAGTTATTTAGATGACAGATAGATGATATATCAAGAACCCTACCTTGGAGGAGGAGGGGATTCATGCATGAGGAAGGAGGCTCCCCCTTGGAATGGGAGAAATAAAGAAGGAAAAGAGTATTAAATATAATTAAGGGATCCTCTAATACAATATAAGGGATATAAATGGTCCTAATCAAACATCTAATAAAATTACCCTTTTACAACTTTATCCTAACATTGAGAGCCTCCACTACAATATAAGGGCTATAAATGGCCTAACGCCTACTATCTCTGGATACACGTCCAAACCATATACTTATGACACAACTATAAGTCCTCGTTAATTTATACCCATTTCAAGGGAATAATTACTACCTATTCATAGAAAATTTAAAACCAAAATTCCTCCACCGAGCTTTCTGAATGATTTCAATTCATGAACCACACTTCATTCTTTAAGAAGACTAGATTTCCACAAACTTCCTTGAGTTACCAGTATAAAAAATATTCAACTATAAAGGAAACATTAACTTCAATATTCATAATATTCCCCTAATATGTCACTATATAAACTCCCCTTATATAACCTATCAACTAGAAGAATCTTCATCCTAATAAATAAAATCCTCTAATTTCTATACACCATCACAACATCACAGTGGAACCCAAATTTCAAACATGGTCCATGGTAATTCCTTATATACCTCCTCCACATCACTACCCATGATCTAAGAACCTTATGTTGTGATTTATATTATCATCACTTCCTATTAGAAAGATGTTAGGGATATTATTACACTTTATAAACCATTTTAGTTTCTATTCTCTTTCATCATATCCACTCATCATGACCCATTATAACAAAAGTGTTTCTTAGTAGAGGGTTTTTAGTGGTGGTTCACTAAACTTCAACTAAAAAAATTAAAATTATTTCGAAGTAGTTTGTTAAAAATCACCTCTAAATTTTATGTTATTATTTAAAAAGGAACTTCTACCCCAACCCTGACTTCTCCGACCTCCCCCTCCCCCTACTCTCCTGACCCCCTACCCCCCGAGGTCGAGCCCCCTGAGCCGTTGCCAATGCTTCGGTCATAGCCCCCTGACCGATCGCCCCTCCTTTTCCCTCTCCTGATCCATCACCCTCTCTCTCTCCCTCTCCCTCCCACAAGATGTTGATTTTTCTCTAGTCCATGTGAGATATGCGGTCAACCCTGAGCCCCTTGATCCATTTCCATAGTGGTAAGACCTCCCTTATTGGTATTTTTTCTGCTCCCTTCTTCCCTTTCTCCATCTCTCAATTTCTTATAAATGATTTCTTATTTTTGTGTCATATTAGAAGTGTTATTAGTGAAAACAATGCATAGTGGTAGGTTTGTCAATTTAAAACCCATTATATTTAGAATCACAATTGATTTATTATTTTTATTCAATGTTCTAAATGATTTAATTATGGAAATTAGTGAATCGATAGATTTCATGTTAATGGATTATAGTTTTATCTTGAAAATCACATGGATCGAAGGATTTTATTTTTTGGGGTTGATGATTTTTAATTCATTTCTCTATTTAAGTGAAGTTTTTGATGCACTTTTTGAAAAATAAAATGACGATTTAAGAGATGTTTTTAATCTCCAACAATTTATAATGAGGAAATAATTGTGTTTTAATGATTTTTTTTAAAAAAAAGGTTGTGTTCAATTTTTTTGATTTTTTTGGTTACAATGATTAGTTGATACATTTTGATGATATTTTTATGATTTTATTTTTAGAGAGGATTTTTGAACTAAAAATCTTAACAGATGTTTTAAAGGCCCAAATTTCATTTTAAAAAGATTTTTTTGAAGTAAATGGATCCTTGAAGTATGTACATTATTTAGGGTTGTATAAATGAATAAAAATTTCGTAGTTTGGGGAATTGATTTAAATACAACATTACATATAAAAATGGGTTATTTATATAATGGATATTATATGATTTTTTAGTTTACTTTTCTACTTAGTAATTTTATTTTCTGACCACAATTTTATATGTAATTGGTGTATAACTATATGGGATATCTAGGATTACATTATATAGTAGTTTATGATATTTCTCTAGTTAGTGGACCTCTATTAGGACTACCATCCTTATAGGGGAGTTTTTTCATTAGTTAGTCCAAGTAGGGTAAGAGCAAGTGTTGGGTCGATTAAATTTCATCAGGCAGAAATATAATGTATTCTATTTTAGTTTATTCCAATACATTTCATAGTTATCATAGTTTATTCCATGATTAAAGGTTTAATATTATATTATGATGACCATGATACTTCCATTTATATGATAATTGAATTTTGTTTCTTTAATATTGAACATTTATTTCAGATCACAACACCAGATTCAAGGATATGTTCAATAGATTTTATATTTTTTAAAAGTTTGATTTCAGTGATGTTATAGTTCTATATATATCTAGAAAACACTTTTTTATGAATTGAAATTGTTTTATCAATCCAATATCCCATTTTACAAAAAAAATAGTGTTCTCATTATGTAAATGAATAACTAAGAGGTGGTTTTTTATTTTGTTTTGAATTTTTAATTTTTTATGTTATGTTATACAAATAAGTTATTATTAGATATCATTAATTAAATGAGATGTATTGTAATAGGTGAATGGAAGTGCGATGTGTGATTTACACGGTGTGTTTATTAGACACTATATTGTGATTTTGTGATTTTTTTCTACATCTTTAGAAATTCTCATTTGAACTCTTGGGTAACATAGTAGAAAATTTAGAGATAAGTGTGATATCACTTAAGATTTTGAATTTGATATTATCCCCTACTGTTCTAATGATAAATTAAAGTAATGCAATAAGTGGGGATGAATTGTTATGAAGTTATTTTTATTTGATTAAATGGTAGGAATTCCAAGGAGGATGCATTTCACTGATCCTAATAAACTCTTAGTCAAAGTTACCTCAACTAAACCAATAGATTTTGATCCATATGTCTGCCTCCCTACAACATCTGAGACACCCTCTATCTACCCCCTTTACCGTCTCTCACACACTCTATTCCGTCAGTGTCTGAAACACCCTCCACCATCATCCCATCTGCATCTGAGCCAGTGAATCTCTATGAAGATACTTCAATAGCAAAGGAACAAGTCATATTGGGAGATTATTAGAGGGTGATAGTTATAGGGACAAATTTTAATGTGAATAAATTTATTTTACTTTTTTATACTACTGACTATTTATTCATAAAACATGAAAACGATATTACTATGGAGATAAATATAAATAGTTCAGATGTCATTAATTTAAATGGATCGAATATATTTGTCTCATTTGAATACTATGGGGTCCCCACTAAATATTTTATAAAATTACTTGGCCAGATTCTAGGCTATCTAGTGGTAGATTTGGTTACCCTTCTGATTACCTATGTAGATCGGAAGAATGTGCCTCAGACTTGGAAAAAATGATGTTTTCGATTCACTAATAAAATTAATTTTAATACATTATGGTGTAATTTAATGTTGTTATGTAATTAAATTCTAATATTTTAAAAATGAATCTCTTTGTACAAATTTTTCCCCACTTTACTATTCCTGATCTGTTCACACGAAAGTGGATATTGAAATTTTTGGGTAACAAATGGAAGGATTTTAAATGGAGATTATGGAATGAATTCAATGATAATTATTTAAATGGTAATAATATGTATGATAAGTTACATGAAGGTATACCTAGAGAGTAATGAAAAGTTTTTACTAATAATCACCATCATGAGAATCACATGGTATTGAAATATATATTATTATATTAATATAATTTTACATATATATATTCATATGAAAAGGATATGAAATTGAATAAATTACTATTAAATCACATTTTATTTATTTCATGATGTTTCATGAAAATATGCTTCAAGTATAGATAAAGAAAATCATACCTCACACTGCTGTTTCAAAGAGTTTTTCGAGAAACAGGTCATCTATGAAAATATTTTCATCAGTTTACTTATTTATAAGACAAAAGTATCTGTTTCATATATTAAATTTTTGATTTATATTTTTTTAATGTAATCAAATAATTTAGGTAACCAAGTATCCCAAATAAATCCATGGTTGGATGTTCATACAAAATCTTATGGGAGTTATGTTAATAATCCTTCCAAAGAGGTTAAGGGTATGGATTCCTTTTTCATTAAATATAATTTATTTTCAGTTGTCACTATGTTAATATATATTTATTAAAATATGAATGATAGTTGATTTATAGGTAAAAATTAAATTACTATGGGATTCCAATCCTGTATGATATTTATCAGTATCTTAGGATGACCCAGTTGGTCAAGTCCTTGGGAAGGAGCATCCTGGTCGAGTGTGCATGATGGGTTTGATACCATTAAACTCTAAGGTCTTCAGAAAACCATAGAGAATTGTAACATCATCTAATCATGTTTATAGTGAATCCCTACCTTGATATGAACATATAGAGTTTATTTCAATGAAAAACATAATTCATAAATAGGGGTCTCATATAAAGATGGAAGATGTAAAGGTCGATGCTATGTAGAAATAATTGGTTGAATTATATCAGATGATGACTGGATCTATCCCCATTGATATTGAATCAATGTTTTTTTAGTGTGTAGGTAAATCACACATCTTCAAAAATCATTTAGTACACAAAAATTTATTGGTTTCAAGTTTGAATTTAAATATAAAAATTTATTTAATTTTCTACATAATTTTCATGTAGGTGCTGATAGAAGGAAGTGGAGATGAAGATAGAGATGGAGATGGAGAGGATCCTGATAAAATTTCATCTAGTAGAGATTAGGGTTCACTATGGATCTGGAGACGATGTTTAACTAAACATATGATGGTTTCTTGAAACATTTCCTTGTTAAGTCTGATTATTTTATCTTAAACAATAAATTTATTTCTTAATACCATCCAATGTCCCCCCATGAGAATCCCTGGTATTTCAAATCTTCCATATACCCCAATTATACCCCTCAAGATTCTTAATACTTGAGTTATTCTATTTTATTAGTTTTATTTTTCATCTCAATTACCATATATCTATATTTTTTTCTATGTTTTTGAGCTTTATAAGTATAATTCTAAACCCTCCCATGTTAAAAAAGAGAATACCTGGTTTTTGGATTGGATATAATAGTAATCAAGTGACCAATTTAATTTTTTTATTATTAGGAAATGATTTGGTGTAAGAAATATATTCAAATGGTCTATGTGTTATGGTGAAATGGAATAGACTCACATAAGATGCAGGAATGAGAATAGATGATGTGGTAGTATTGGGACCATATTTTCTTTTATATGTATTACTGAGCTAGAATATTTTAGTTAAAATGTGATATGGTTAAGATAATTAACAAATCATTATTTCACATTGAGGTAATTATATTTTTTTACCATATTTTTTTGAACAACTCCCTTTTTTTAAACTTTATTTTGGGACATTTTATACTTTTCTAGGCATATTCATGGTTAGTGCATTGATAGGACAAACTATGTGGCATTCCATGATAACATGTATATGGTGATGTGTTAGAGATGTGTCATTTCAAATGGTTTGTACATAGTTAGAAAAACTATTTGACTAAACCTTGTGGCTTACCATGTAGATAGAAATCGGCACACGGTCGAATAATAGATTTCCAAAATGTGCATACAAAGCATGAGATGGAAATTAAGTTATCAAAATATTATTTTTTTGAACCTGATATGCCTATAACTAGCCAAATTCATTATATGAATGATTATTCTCTTGACCCTATATATTTCTATTGGAAATAGTGGAGACCCCAACCATTTTGGATAGTAATTTGTATGGTTATTAAGGTGTTATATATTAGAAACATAGATAATAGATCAATCATTATTGTTATTCATATTTTTTCTAGATCTCCTCTATTATTATTGATAGGAATGATAAATTAAGGATGTTATTTCTAGATCTATGTGTTTTATCAAGATATAATGTGTTTTCATATATATTTATTTTGATAAAGGAATGATGAGACTAAAAAATAGGTTTTATGTGGATTTAATCAGTGTTTTGGATTTCAAATTATACTATATGACAATGTTAAGGTCTTGAGTTGTTTGATTTGGTTTCCTATTTCTTGTGGAGTTTTGGTGATTTATTTTGTTGAATCCATTGTTTTTGATGTGTGACTTAATATTTATTCTATATTATTATCTTTATCACTTCAAATTAATGTTGATATATATATATATACACATTTAAATTCTGATGAATTTGGTTTGGTTTGAAGATTGCGAATTGGTTTTATTTTTTATTTGGCTATTTTGGGAAAGCATATTCTGCATCTGTATTTTTTCTAATGTGTTATATAGTGGATGTTTAGAACACTACTATATATAGAAAATTAATGTTATTGCAGTTATTCTGTTGACATTTTATGGGAGTATAAATGATAACTATAACCCTAAAAAACATTTCTAAAAAGGTTTCTACGATGGTTTACAAAAACCACCACTAAATTTAAAAAACTGACTCGAGTTTGATGTCGACGCCAACTTTAGTGGCGGTTTTTAGAAACCTTCCCAAAACCATATAGAGGCGGTTTAAACTGCCACCAAATCAAAAAGAACCTTTACAATCAGTTGATTTTTTTATAGTGACCATAAAATGTGTGCCCCCACCATTTGAGACAATCTATGGTGGAATTGGGCCCGATTTTCATGCTTGATGGACTTTCCTATTTTCCACTAAATGGGTTTTATCAACCTCCTATATTAGTACAAGAACTATAACCTTAAACTATGTACACTTCCTCTATGAAATTTTCTATACTGGAATTAGTCTCTCTATTCACATCATGTTTTTTACCTCTGTATTTCTATACAGGTTATCCCACTTCACATGTGGTAAAAAATATATAATACCAAACCTAATATTTATTGGTCGATTATATATAACCTTAAACTCTATCCTCATTATGGATCAGATGTCATGACATTAAATTGTAGGTGAAAAAGAAATAAAAAATTTCAGGTTGAAAAATTTCAAATGGGAGGCCTGGTTAAAATTTGAGTTCCCACTCACTAAGTCTCACTCATATGAGTCTTAATAAAGAGTTTGAGTGTAAATAAAAGGGAAAAATAGATTTTGGGTTCAACCATATGGTTCTAAAAAATGTTTATTTATACTCATTAGACTCCTCATGTCCAAGAAAAAGTTATAGGAACCAAATATCATATTTATTCTCTATGATAGTGTGTTCAATACATGATGATGTAACCTATATGGTTCCCTAAAAATAATTGAATAAACCTATACCATTCACTAACTTCACTAACAAGTGATTTAGTCCCCTTAAATCTTTCATGTCTACTAATAACAAGCATATGAAACACTAAAGGACACTTCCTGTTGACTACTCATACTAAGCTACTAATAAGGTTCTGCATATATGCACATAATATAGCCTATAAACCAGATGCATATTCACATTGAGGATACATAACTATAACTTATGTATTATTTGATAACATCATAATGAATCTCTTCATTTTAATATGGTTAATTTTCATCCCTTATATACCTATCCCATTTTATCAACCCTGATTTAGGCACCTTAGGTTATGATTTAAAAAATCAATCATCTCATCTATGTAAGTGGATGTTATATCCTTGATTTTACCTTTTCATGTATCATTCACATTTTTAAATTATGATTATGGAATCTTATTTATTATTACCTTTCTTATTTAGGTATGAATCTCCTAGAAACCCTAATTCCTTAGGTTGGGAAACTCCTCCTGGAAACCCCAATTACTTGGGTTGAGATACTCCTCCTCAGAACCTCAAAATCATTATGTTTGTAAAATCCATATAGAGAGTTCCATATTTATATTTTAGTCTCAGTTATGATACCTTAAATCACACAACACAATGGTATGAGCACTATGACCTTAAACGATGTTCACCCCATTTGAAGTAGTCTGTACAAGAACTAACATTTTCATTCCAGTCGAGTCAGCCATGTCCTTTTTTCTCTGTGGAATGCCTCATATTTTTTTCCAAGTTATACGACCAAAAATTACAACTATAATAATCACATTAGTTCAATTCTAAAAGAATAAAAAAATGTGTAAAACATGGAAAATTAAAAACATATAAAATTCTGGTTTGAGAAAAAATCTAGTCCTTACCCACTGGGTCTTCCCTATATATTTCCAAGGAAAAAATTGGTGTAATATAATAAAAGAATAAAAAGATTTTGGGTCCACAATATGATCCCAATAAAAGTTAATCTAAGCTCTTTAGGCCTTCGATCTTGGAAAAATTTAGAGCATTCCCTTTCTATAAAATATTAAACCAAATCACCCCTTTATACTGAACCATCCAACATCAATTTATAAATGGAAAGAATATAGTGTATTGGTGATGATGTCTATGCATATACTCATCCATGAGCAATGTCGAGGATAAATTCATCATATATTTCTAAATATACTAACTCTAGCGAAAAAATGATGGTAGTTTTACTCATATGCATCCATGATCCATGCTTATAAATAATTCATTATGGTTTGGAATTTGATTTAGGATAATTTAAAATATGAGGAAGATTGATATTTTTAGGTGATTCACAAAATATTAAATTATAGAATGATGTTGAAGAAAAATAATATTAAAAAAATTTAGGGAACGAGGCAAACATTTTATTTATTAACAATTAGAATAAAATATCATACAAAAATTTAGAGTCTATTTCCTTATTTTATATAAATAGTGATGTTTTACATATCATTTTTCATATATTTATGAATAAAAAGAACTGATCATTGAAAATTTTTAATTTTGTTTTAATGATATTCAATCTTGGTGGCTTTATCTCCCTCATCAAGGTGAATTCTATTTGAGTATGTATCAATTACCCTCATTCTATATTATAATTTATACAAGAGTTTCTTGTGAACAACTAGTTGTTAATTGGCACTAGATAACTCCTTTTAGAGACATTTGAATTTATAAACCTTCCTTTAAATCATGAATTGTTTTTCCTCAACTACATCAACATAGTTTTAATCTTATTCAAGTGATAAAACTTAATGAGTATGGGATGTCAATGTTAGTGTTTCTCTTAAAAGAATATATTATGATATTTATCCTTCCTCTTGATACTGTAATATTTTCATCAAAAACTTGATGAATTTCATGATAGTCAAACCCCTAAAATACTAGAATGATGAATTTTTAGAGAAGGTGTTTCCACTGGTTACCCAGGCCCATAAGGGGGTATCACATAGAAATTCCAAGATTCTTGTCTATACTCATTGTTGTGATATTCAAGGGAATGATTCATATTCTAATTTAGAATCGGTACCAATCATTGGATAAGGTATGAATTTGGGGACCAGATCAATTAGGAAGGGTTTGTTCTCAACAACTCTTAGATGACTCAGCACTGGGAAAGTATGTGAATCTTCAATACCGACTGGTTAGGATTTCAAAACAAGATCCCCAATCTATAGAGCCTATGGTTGAGTGAATAAAATGAATAATCAAAGAATGAAATAATTTTATAGAAATTTTGGATTCAATATGTGTATAAATTAATTTGATATTACTTTCAGCTACTAGATAGATGGTCACAACTAACACCCCCTCATTTTGTGGGATAATCATGAATTTATCTTGTTAAGAAGCCTATGGTAACTCCCTAGGAACATAGACAAACCCTTTTTCTAGGATAAAAAGTCCAAGTGGATCCTTTAGCCTGATTACATCATCATAATCTCTCTGAATAATTATATATAAGAAAAACTGATATCTTTCAAGATAAAAAATGGTAGAAGAAATCAAATAGGTACTTAGGAAACATTCCTTCTTGAAGTTATTTCTTAAAAGCAATGATGTTAGCCATTGGATGAGTTATCATATGGTAGACTTACATTAGTTCATCTATAAAACTTGTGTCATTTTGGGATGTGGAAAAATTTTTTAGGTCAAGAAAAAGGTTACAATCCTAGTGGGTCCTACTACTATTGCTTCTTTGACTATGTTTTCATGAGGGATAATATTTTCCTTAAATTAAGGAGTGTATTATCCTTATATCCTAAGATATAGGCTAGTTATTTAATGGATCAATATATTATATATAAGTTAAGGTAAGATTCTAAAAATTAGAAAATAAGGAAATACATACATTTTTATTATCTAGATCGAGATGAAAATTATATGCTAATAGCCTCACCTACTATCATATCTTGATTTCTTTGGGAGGAAATTTCAGTGGATGGTTTACAAGTCTTGTAATTTGGAATACCCCAACTATATAATAAATCACCCTTTTCATATGATCCCTCATGTTTGGTGAGACTTCCTCATATGCCTCCATGTTTAACTAGATATTGAGACCAATCACTATACCATCAATAGTGAATTTTGAAGACATGATAGGTGAACAATACTCATCTGAATCCTTTAAAGAAAAAGAAAATTTTAGTGAAAGTGTTAATAGTGATAGAGTAAGGGAAATATGGATATCTTTCAGAACTCTTCTTGATAATAGTTTCCATCACCATCACTTTTATTACTTTATTTGAGAAAGAAATACCTCCACTCACTTCGAATAGAGTGATACTTTATTTTGGGAGTAAATTATAGCTTCCTGATCCTTAATTTATTTATATTCCTCCTTGAGCTGGTAATCAAAATAGATATATGGGGAGGATTAATAGATAATTAAAAGGAATATCTCTATACACTCAACTCCCTCCAAGATTCTATATAATTAAAATAAATAAAAATTTTAGAAGTGGGAGTTTTCTTTACTTCTTATAGGTAGGATAATGATAAGTTTAAGTTATTTCCTAATAATCTAGGATGCTGATGCACCCTTTGGAAAACAATTCTTCCCAGTCCACTTAGCCACCACTAGCTATGGAGAAACCCATTTTCCAATCTTTTCATATCCACCTGATGAGTTTGTTCTCTTTTATCACTAAGAGTCGAGGCACAGATAAACTTTAGTACTAGTCTCACCACCTTTCTACCCGGATATGAATATATTCAAGTCATGGTACTAGTCTCACCAAATCTCTTTACATCATTAGTTAGAATTGGAATGCTACCATAGGGTCTCTCTTAGAAAATAAATAGGATATAGGGGGAAAAACTTCTTTTAAACTTAATTTAATTGATGAGTGAACTGGCAGGGAAGATATGGTTCACAAAAGACCTTTCTATCTATTTTTTCCTCTAGGACCCCACCTCAAATCAATATCAAGTAAGCATAGGCTCCATGGATCCTAGTGGAATTGTCTGTGATAGTCTTAGTTGGAGTTCTATATGGTCTATAGAAGACCAGTCAATATAATTAAATTGGTTAATGTTATATTGAAAATTTAGAGTATGTGGACTCATTGTATGAATTCTATAAATAAAAAGTGAGAAACAAACTT
The DNA here is from genome assembly GCA_963277665.1 of Viscum album. Classification (NCBI taxonomy): domain Eukaryota; kingdom Viridiplantae; phylum Streptophyta; class Magnoliopsida; order Santalales; family Viscaceae; genus Viscum; species Viscum album. The sequence continues at coordinate 223,822,254 of OY728147.1, forward strand.
TATGTTTCACCACTGTATTGTTGGATTAATATCCTCCTTTGTGCACATTAATCCATCCACATAATACCTAGAAGTTTCAAATGACTCTGAACAATGATCTCCCATTGGATACATTCCCCAGAAGATGATATAAATTATCTAGTACTGAAAAAACTAAGTTAATTCTTTATCCACTTTCCAATTGATCAGAAATTATAATGTTTGAGACCCTTACTCTACCCCACTCTCTCTCTAGAGGAAGATATCTACTAAGGTACATGGTCAAGAAAATAGCTAGCTAACCCAGCTGGCTAGCTTAGGTAGAGACCTCCCATCCCTAGTCCTAAAATTAAATTCCCTCCAAGATTTTAAAGTAGGAATCAATATTCCCACAATTATCATAAGTCATCCATGTTCAGGGCCTCTTGGCCTTTGGTTCTCATTTGGTCATCTTGATGAATTGATTAACTTATATCTTATACGGAATATTGGATTTGTTCTAGAGATCCTCTCCCATAACACATATTTATAGTGAAAGTTTTTCTCAAGTGACCTTTGGAGTTCTACCAGCATCATTCTATAAGAAATTTGGGGGGGGGGACAAATTCATTATACATATACCCCAGAATTGAGGCTCTAATTATCATCTTTACATCCAAAAATCTCACACTCACCTCCCTATTAACTAGGTGGAATTTTTTCCAAGATCCACCTATTGATGATTTTTGGGATAAGATATTTTATTCTATTGTTGAGAGTTTGGGAAAACCACAAAACCCTATATATATCTATGGTTTTCAGCTCCACTATGAATTCAATGTAGGTTTGTTGCACTCATAATGGAATGCCCCAATCCACACCGAGGGAACCCTTAAGCCATAGATCCTAGATCAAGGACAAGTTGAGACTATGGATACCCATCATATACTTGATGATGGAGTTGTAGTTGTGAATATATAAATCTATTGTCCGATGTTATCCTTTTATATACAATGGAACTTATGTCAACACATGGAACTCAAGGGTGATTTGTTTACTTGATGAAGCTGTTAAATACTAAAATATTTTTGGAGATCTTCTCAGGATACCTATGAATATGGCTTGATGTTGATTCTTTACTCAAGGATCTAAAATGGGGACTTCATTCAATAACCAGAAACCATATATTGTTAGATTCTATGATAAAGGATAGTCTAAAAATCCCACTACCATAAAACCCTAAAGAAACTAATGTTTTAGGTTTGTACACTGAAACTGACTGGGCTCAATACTCTCAATGATATTATTATGCCTTATAGATTATAATTGAGAAAGTATAATATGTTCTCATTTTTCCATTAGAAAAAGACAATAAAATATAGTAGAATTTGGAGAAGTAGGGGATTTTTTCTACTAAACCACATGATTGAGCCTAGTAGGCAAGTGGATTTCACTAGGTTGTGGTAAGAGGATTTCACAAATACCGCATGCATACTCATATGTTAGGTGAATCACTTAATAGAATGAAGTGAATTAAATATACAATATACACACATAACTTGTATCACATGAATTCCTTATTCACTACGTGAAAACAACTACATGGTCCACAATATATAAAATCAACCAATTGAGTTGAATAAGGAAAATATATCTAATTCATTGAAAATATTTAGAAGAAAATAAGGGGGCCATATTTATAGGAATTGAACCAAAATTACCACCTCCACTTTACAAACATCATGGTAACTATGAAGGCTCCCATTATTTCCTTCGAACTAGCTTCTCTCATTCAAAATAGTACTAATTTTGAGGGAGGTATTTTTTAAGGCCTGTGAATTCAAAAAAGAAGAAAAATGAGTTAAACCAATTTTAAATTTGGTGAAGGAAAATCCCTTTTATGAGACCAAGTGAATCACCCAATGAGGAGACCAAATGATCTAGTGTCACTATGCACATTGTTGATGAACACCATTATGCTAGTGATTGGATTGACTACCTCCTCCGGTTTCTCCTTCACCTACCTACTACCATAACATGGATCACCTATTAATGATATTGTGTAATCAAAAACCCATTAAACAATGATAATTAATTGAAATATGTGTATTGTTTATGAGGATCACCAATGATCACAAACTCATTGGACTAGGAAACTGTGTAACCTTCCTCCATCAAAGTCATCCAATCAGTTCCTGGAAATTTTTCTTAGTGAAACAAGTGATTAAGAGAAAGTATGAACCTAAATAATTGGTCCTCTAAATGTGTGAGCTTAATTAATTTGCTTAACCACACTATGTGAACCCAAATTACCACATGCATGAAGAAAATGATGTTCACACCACATTAAAGTTATGATACCTAGACTATGAATATAAATACCCCTTTCACTTCTTAGAAAAGGAAAAAGATATAAAGATAAAAGAAAATGGTGCACTGGACATTTAAGCCTTTTGGAGATACCCACAATTAGCTTCAGAGACCGGGTGAGTGATATTATGGAAAATTTAATAGGTGACCTCCACTAGGATACTATTACTATGTGGATATCACCAGGTTCATGAAACCTCATTCACTTCATAGTTTTTATGCCCACCTCAACAACTCCTTCACATGAGTTTCCGTCTATTTGTTCCATTTTCCTCTTTCCATGGTACTAAGTGAATCTTGGATACTAGGAGAGTTTTATATACTAAGAGAATTTCCAATTTAATATTTTAATCCTATTTGTACTTAGTAAACTACCAAGTTACTAGGTGAATTTCACTTCTATCTGGAAACATTCCATTACACCAAGTGAATTGACCTATGCACCAGTTAAAGGGCATGAGTTCAGCAAATTCTTCTTACTAGGAATGAAGGAAAACCTCTAATGTTAGTATTGATAGACATCATTTTCATGAAATTACCATCCTCTATTATGAAAAGAACCTTGCTAGACCTATATGTTTGGGTTGAAGAATCCTAAAATACCAAAGAGGCCTAATCTATAAATCCTCTAAATCCCCCAGAAAAATGTATTCAGGGCATGTGCATCATCATGTACCCTTAGAACATCGATTCCCTTGATAAAAGAAGGCTCTAGGTAATTATAATAGATATATTGAACTCTTAGGGGAACTAAAATCACGGATTACATTCATAATGGGGATCTCTATTGGGAATACACTAGAGCATTATCTTTTGGATCAATTGTGGATTTCTTCTCTGTCTCACAAGCTGGGCCAGATAGGGTATCCATCCTAAAGTCAGACCCTAGTCTTTATTATTGGATTCCACACTACTCCTACCTCCATATTTTATACCCTATACTAATAAAAAAATAGGTATAGATATGGGATGATAAGGTTTATCATTATACATAATACCCAAGAAGTTTGTATTGATGATTTCATTGATCATGAATCACCAATAAGCCAAGTAGAGAGAAGGATTAGGAATGCATAGTTTGTAAGTTCCATTCAAATATAGAATTATGATCCTATGAAAAATTACCGATCCTCCATTATCCAGTATTTTTAATATTGATCACAACTCAAGAGGGATTAGATATCTAAGTTGATTATTCCATTAGCATAATTGATTCTCTCATCTTGGGCCTCCTACTTAGGTGTAAGTCCTGACACATCTCTCATCTTGGGCCTCTTCCTTAATTTTAAAACCTGACAAATCTATCATCTTCCCCCCCATAGGTGTAAGACCCAAAAAATATATCATCTTGGGCATTATCTTTAGGTGTAATCCTCGACACATCTCACATATTATGCCTCAACCATAGGTGAATTCCATGACAAATCTCCCATATTGGGCCTCCTCCTTAGTTATAATCCCTAAAACATCTCTCATCTTGGTTCTCCTCCTTAGATGTAAACCCCAAAACATATCTCATCTTGGAAATCCTACATAGGTGTAAGTCCTAATACGTCTCTCATATTTGGCCACCTCCTTAGGTGTAAGCTCCAACAAACATATACTACCCATAAGAAATTCCATCAAATGGTTATATTCCTAATGAATCTTCCCATGGTAGACTCATATTCTTGATGAAGCATTCACATAACAAATTTTTTTTATAAAGCTTTATAATAAAAAAACCATAAAAAACCAAATACCTCCACAACCTTTAAAAAAAATTCAAAACAAAACACCACATGGAATTACTCCCTTCCATTCCGAAAACAATTTTTGACCACATAATACAATGTCCTCAAGGGAAAAAACCAAGAACACCAACATGATTCTTGAATAAAACAATATTCAACTGCATAAATTTCCAAAAAACCCCTATAAAACTCTTCTATATGATAACACACCAATATTATACTCCATTAAAATCTATTTAGGGAGTAGGGGAGGGAAAAATATGAAAGAGAAACTGAACTATGCATGGTCTGGATGCACAATATGGTAAACTGTTCACCAATAATGCAACAAGTACTATCATGGTTACATAGCCATTTTTCATGGGAAATTCAGAATTTACTATACCATGTTTTCTAACCATGTAGACTTGGTTTATTCATCACTTATACCTCTGAAACTTAAACCGACTCTTGAAATCATCGATACACTCAATAGGTTTTAAAGAGTAATCACAACACATCAAAATCCATCATATATATATATATATATATCCAAATATAGATTCAAAATCCACAATCAATCTAGATACACCCATGGAAACATGAGATTAAATGTGGCAAAGAGGTAGTGAAGAACTTTCCCACAAACTCCACCTAAGCCTTGATAATAATCCTAGCCTCCTGACTACCCACATACAAACTAAATTATAATAGGGTACTCTATATTACTATTGTTTCTTGAACCAACCCAAGTCATTGATATATAATATACCATTTTCAGATTGGGACATACCAAAGGTTTATTCTTGATTTCACCAGGCTGAAAACCAATACCATGGTCTCAAAAAATGATCATTGGGACTGATTTCACCCTTAAAAAAACAACCAGATCAAAGTTAAAACATCCACATCAGAGAAAGAGACATAAATAAAAATAAGAAACTGGATACTGAAAAATAATAAAGATATCATCACATATGTAAGTACATGGGACATAAATGAAAAAAAATCAATACTTGTAACAATAAAGGATAAAATATATAGTATATATACAACCTGAAATAGAAATAAAAATAAATCTACTACCCACAATCTCTATATAACTCATTATCACTATCAATATCCCATGAAAAACACCCTAGATAACTGACATCCCATGTCACAGGAGAACCAAATCCAATTCACCTGATAACAATACCATATAAAAATTATATGTTGAGTGGTATATGTGGGTTGGGAGAAAGATAGAGCTCAGTAGGTAAGAACCATAGAGTTTTTTCAATTATTACAAAAGATAATACATTTTATGATAGTTTTAAAATAAATTTGAAAATGGTGTTTCAATCCATAAGTATACCAATTCCAAATCACACTAATAAATTTCAATAATTTATTTTATTTAGTTTAAATGAAAAAAATAACTTGACAACCGATTTTCCTTGGACTTGAACACTTTTTATAAAACACCTACCCTTCTTTTAAAAGAAATAAGGTTAAAACTCAAAACCATTTCTAAAAAATTTTGAAACACTAAAAGATGAGATTTTGTTATAATCCATAATAAAAGTTAAAACCAATTTTTTCACTTTCAAAGAACTTATCAAATACTAATTATGATGGAATGAAACTTTTATTTTTTAATTTAATTTTCAAAAAAAATTCACAAAAAATGAAATTAAATAAAACCACTTCTCAAAAAATAGTAAGAGATCATGTTACTTAAAATAAAACAAACAAACTAAAAAGAACTAATGTACCATAATTCAATCAATGAAACGGGATATAAACAAAGAATAAACCCAAAAATACCTTATGTAATCTTATAAAGGATATCAAAATAATGGAAAATATACAAGGAATCAAGTATAATGGTCCAAACTAGAAATACTATAAAACCCTGAGATTTTGTGAATTTTTTAGGAATTAATTTAAGAGTGTTGATATTTTTCATTTCACACAACACTAAAAATAGTTTATTTTATATTAAATAACTATGTTTGTCTTGATTTATACAAAACACAAAGTTAATTGTTTAATACATGAAACATAAATTTTATCTTACTCTACAAAAAACAAAGTGGCTATCTTACATTATATTCAATGGTGACTTTCATCGATGGCTTGTGTAACACGCAAGACTAAGTTTTACTGAACAATAATATATCATTAAAAAGTTATTATTTAAAATAATAAGATATGTCCTAGATTTTAAAATAGATGTTATCAATAATATTAACTAATTTATAAAAATATATGGGTTACAAAAATATAATATGAATTCATAGGTTACTAATTATTAGAAATGAATATGAAAACTGACTGAATATAAAAAGATATGTTATTATTCTTTATGGTCACCAAGATATTTTACCCTAATAAATTAAATTAAATACAATTAGTGAGTGATATTAAAGTAATATATATGTTATATATTCAGTAAAATATTTTTTATATCCATTCAATAGATTTGATAGATATAAGATAAGAATAAACCCAATTTTACGCATAAAACCTATATTTTTTATAAAGGTAGTTTTACCGCCTTTTAATGGAGAACCCAATTTAAATCCAATTTTTGGAAATTTTATATATTTAGTATGTTACAATACACTACATATTTATAAGTGAAATAGAAATATTATGTTAGGATATTTTTTTTGTATTTTTCTATAAGGTTTCATTTTTTAATAAATAGTTAAAAACATTGAATTTTAATTCAAAACTTATTTTCCTCTAATTTATTTATGTGGTTAAATTATATTATAAATTGGTTTAAAAGTTTAATTAGATAATATTTTTATCATTTAATCAAATTTAGGTCATTATAAACAATTTTACATTGAAATTGGACAAAAAACTAAAAAACTTTTGATCATTGTTACTTTAAAAACCAACAGCGTCATCCCGTCTATGTGATTAATTTTAAATTAATTTCTACCAATTATGTGGTTAGAATTTGGAAAATGGATTACATATTTGTAATAATAATAATATATAATTTCTAATAATTTCAACTTAATTTTTATGCAAAATATCAGTGAATGCAGTTAAAATTAATTACAAAAATTAATAGAAAAAGTAGGTTACCAATGTAATAAACCTTAAATTTAAGACCCAAAATGACCTATAAACTTTTCCAAGGGACATTGGATGGAAATATTTTGACCCTATAATCCATTGTATATAATTATTTCCACTATTTTATCGATATTACATGTGAAAAACATGTATCTAATTCTATTGTCAAAATATTACAAGAGTTCCACACATCCTCCACTATAGAAGGCCTCCTCTCCTACACTTTTTTACACCTATAAAACCACAAATGTGAAGAAAAAATATGATAAAATATCCTCCAAAAAACCCTAACTTTCTTTTGATTCCTAATTTTTGTCACAATCCTTCCTAGGAATCCCTTTTGTGCAATCCAAAAGGAGTTACCCGATAAAGAGGTAACACCCTCCCTTAAGCTTTATTTTCTTTATCCACCACCTCAATTAATCTTATTACATGATTATATAAAAAAATAGTATAATAAATATACTTATATGTTTTTAGGATAATGTTTTTACCTAAACATACACACACCTCCATCTAATGGGTAATGAACATACTGTTTATGTGTACAGAGAACTACCACCTCACAAAACAATGATTGTTCATTTTTCCAGACTACCTATCATTGTGGAAATTATGATGGAAAATATATTTATAAATATTATATATTATATTTATTATGTATTTAATCTTATTTAATACATTTACAACATATATATTTATACTTTCCATTTTTTAGTACAATAATTTTGTTTGAGGGAGTGTGGACTACCGCCCCCTCAAAGTGATGTGAATCATTTATACAGTACATGGAATTTATTAAGTACGGGATTAGTGAATATATATGATATATATGATATAATTTATATAATTTAATAATGATATATATACATATATATACATTTATATCTTTTAATTTCTTTATTTCAACACGACAATTAAACGGAAATAGTGTTTGTGCATACGTATGACCTACCGTCTCCATGAATAGTGTATTTCATTTCATATGTCTATATTATATGGATTAATATAATAAAAATATACTAAATATAAATTATATTTAAATAATTTTTTATTTTCTAGAAATCATGATATAATTATGAGGGGAAAATATATAACAAATTAAGACACATGCGAAAAACAAGGTGGATATTACCCGAAGTGAAACCTTAACATAAAATTGTTAATAAGAAGGTAATATAAAGAAATAATAAAACCATATATGATATTATAAGTAATAATATTTTTATTTTATATATTTATAATAAATTTATATTTACTAAACGGTAGGTTTGAATGAGTACGACAAGAGTCAAGACACAAGGTAAGGGAATTTCATCTCGCTTTTTATATCTGTGAGGTACATTCCATGTTCACCACTTATTTTTCTTGAGTGATGTATATAATTACCATTAATGTATTATATGATTATTATTATTATTAAATTTATTGGTATTTAATTATCCATTATATGATACTTATTTCATGGTATTTATGTTTTAAAAGTCACCAAACTGGTAAAGTAATTTCATCTCAATTTTCCTTCTTTGAGACACAAGTCATGTTATACAACTATATTTTTATATAACGTGTAAATAATGTATTTGAAATGTTATATCATGAATATACCTATAGTAATGATATTATATGATTCAAGTAATTTAATTTTCTTACATGAGGAGTGTGATTCAATGTTACCAAGTGATAAGATGTTTATTGAAACAATCTCATTGTTTATCAATATTGTTTATGATTATGCTTCATTAATGAAATATTATGATACATATTTCAAGGACACTAATGAATTTTCTTATCCTCTGGTTATTCATGATTTATTCACATATTGGTACCATTTTTATACTCTTTGGTACATAATATAGTTACAAAAGTGTTTTCAAGAAATCCTGAATTTACTCTCTCTTCAGTTGGAAATATGTGTTCCATCAAAACCATGTTTTTTAAAAAATGGTATCCAAGAATATTATAATATTATCCTATAATCATTAAAAGACATTATTTAAATTTTTTTCTTTTACCAATGTTTTCAAAGGAATATTCTTGTCACTTTCTGAACAAGGCATTTTTTAACCTTTTACCATGAAAAATGAACATTCTTCTTACCTCGTATGACACATACAGATTTACCCATCGTCATTTCCATAAAGCATATTTTTCATGTGTAAAAGGTTAAATTTTAATAATTTTTTTTAAAAAATAATTTTGAAAGAAATAATTATCAAAAATTGTTTCAATATTCCTTTATAAGTTTTCAAGGAAAATTGTTTACAAAAATGTTTTCAAGATTCCTTTATAAGTTTTCAAGGAATTTTTTTTTCAAAATGTTGTCAAAATTATTTTATATGTTTTCAAAGATTTTTTTTTGAAAACATTTTTAAGCTTACATTATAGGTTTTCAAATTTATTTTCAAATAAATGGTTTTCAAAAAAATTTCAAGCTTTATTTAGAAGTTTTCAAAGTATTTTTAAAGAAATGGTTTTCAAAACATTTTCAAGATTATTTTATATGTTTTCAAGAAAATGGTTTTAAAATAATTTTGAATCTTATTTTATAATTTTCTAGGAAAATTGTTTTCAAAATGTTTCGAAGATTATTTTATAATTTTTCAAGGAAAATGGCTTTAAAATCGTTTTCAAGCTTCTATTATAAGTTTTGAAGGAAAATGGTTTTCAAAACATGTTCATGCTCTCTTTAAATTTTTTCAAAGAAAAATGCTTCCAAAAGGTTTTGAAATATTTCTTTATAAATTTTTAAGTTTTTTTTAATAAAATGGGTTTCAAAAGGTTTTTATGTTTTAAAGAATATTTCTTTCAAATAATAAAGGATATTTTCTAAAGAAATGTTTCCAAAATATCTTTCCAAGTTGTTTTCAATCTAAGATTACATCTGTTGATGTTAATCATGCCCTTCTAAGAAATTATCCAAATATTTCATTCATATTCTTTCTTGAATGGTTTATTGTTTTATGGAATGATTCTTATGACACTTATTTTTATTCCACATGTAATATTATTTTTAACCATGATTCTTTTAATGAGTTATTCTTTGATGAAATGATTATGAAATCTATCTTTTTTACATTGGTTAAGAAATGATTACATGTTTATCACACAAAAATTTTCATGTGTTATGATATGATTTTTCATTAATTTATGACATATATATGTATGATTTCATTATGATGTGGGTGGGACCTATATCTCCCTCCAATGAATTGGGTAAAGATTTATATCTCGTGTGATAAAATAATATGGTCTTGAGAGTAAATACTGACTACTAAAATGGACATGGGAGTGAACCATGATACCATGATGTTACAAGGAGTAAACTCAAGATACTAAGATGTAAATGGAAGTGAACCATGACTACTAAGATGGTATGAGGAGTGAAATCATGCTACAAAGATGGCCATGGGAGTGAACTATAACTACCAAGATGGTATGGGTAGTGAATCCATACTACTAATATAGTTTTACCAATGTTTCCTTAGCTACTATGGAAATTATATTATATGATCATGTGTTTTCCATAATTCCATGTTTTATTCCTATTTTATTCTTTCATTTATTATTTTATTTATTTTCTTATGATTCATGTCCTATGAGATGATAATATTTAGGCCATCATTCCTATTTATGATCTTTGATATGAAAGGTATGATCTTCTATTTCCATAATCATGTTCTTATACCCCTATGCTCATATTTATACTTACATGTCTCCATTTTTTACCCTTAGTGAACATCTTATCTCACCCCTTTTTATGTTTCCTTACTCTTGTTATGAAAATATGTTTTATGTTTGATGTGTCTAAGAAGGGTTATAGTTATGAAGAACCTAGTGGAAGATAATTTAGCTAATTTATACAGAAATTTTTATATTTCCATGTTTCTAAAGGCACTATACCAATATGTTATTTGGGAATTTTTTGTTTAATGTATTACGTTTTCTGTAAATGTAATGTAATTTTAACGTATGAAAATTGAGGGTCTCTATAGGTGGTATTAGAGAAAAGGTTTAGTTATAATTTGGAAACAAGGATGAGAAAACATTAGTGAGATACCTAGGTATATTTATAAGGATATGTCTCAGGATGTATCTAAGGATAATTATTTGGATGATTCAACATTCAAGAAAATGTTCTGGAATTTTAGTAAAGGATAAAGTGAGTGTCTTCATAGCAATAAATATCTACCTAGATACTATCAGTGGATGTGGCTCTGGCATAGATGTAACTTGGGGTAACAACTCTGACAAGATGTCCCTAGCCTAAATTAGGGTAATTTGGTACATGAAAACAAGCCTTACTACACACCTAGTTTGACACTCCCAGTAGATATGCTTTAGGAATTAAAAAACTATTTAAGAACCATCATGAATAATTTAAATAGAGTATGACTGTGAATAACCTAGGATAAACCTAAGGTGTTATAGATTAAAGAATTAGGATCCATGATTTAGTCACCCTATAAGTAATTTTCCTTGATTATATGGTATCCTAATATGATAAATATTTCTCACACTATACATTCTGGTTTTAGTCAATTGAGATAACTAGAAAGTACATGGATAACATTTAATGTTTTAGATGTGGAAAGTATGGGAATTATGTAAATCGATTTCCCAAGTAGAAATATTATAAAGAGAATAAAGAAGGTGGTGTGAGTATTAGTTGTACATTTAAATTTAAAGAGACCAAAAATGACATGTGAAAGGTATGTGGTGTTCTTTCAGTATTGTTTAAATTAAATATAAGAATCATGATTATATTGATGTTGAAGAACTTAAGATATGGTTCATATTTATTGGAAATAGGTACTAAGGAATAAGTAGATGAATCCTGAGTAATGGTTTAAGAATAATTATGAATGAATGAGGTATTTATGTTTTTTAATTCATAGATTATGTTACATGAATCTTGAAATATATAAGTATTTTTAGTATAAGTTTTCATTAAGGATTGAAAAGGACACGTTGGATGGTGATAAAGACATAGAAACAGGATTTCATGGAAAGGTGATAATTTGATTAAGGGAAGGTAACCCTTAATTAATGCCTGATGTTGAGATAATGATGTTTGGATAAAAGATATTCTGGATATGAATAAGTAAATTAGACGGTATGGATTACCCAAGAACTGATTATTGACAAAGTGTTCTATGTCAATAAGGATGAAGTTTACAACTTATTGGATTTACAGAATATATCAAATAATCATTGGAATAAGTAAGAATGAATGTTTTCCAAAATGATTTATGGTAATTAAGGTTATTACCAAGTTTGAATGAAATATATGATAAGGGAATTTACATATTTTTAATGTGATAAAAAGTGCTACTTTGTGATACATGGGGGAACAATGTTAAGTTTATTTCATGAATTTATTTATAAAGATTTGAGTTTCCATATTTTGGAAGGGTTATAAGGTTAACAATTTATGAAAATTTTAAGTTAAAAATCAAATTAAGTCTGTAAGATTAAAGTGTTATCTCTACATATGAGGATTTATGAATATTGGATATCCTTTTCAAACTAAATTTTGTTGATGATAATTGAAAAAAATGTTATTATATGTCATGGGTATCATGATCTGTTAGTAATTTAATAATGAAAAAGTAATCTTCTTTTTTAGAGAAAAATGTGAAGTGTATCAACAAACAATAGAGGGTGATGTTGTCCTAAAATCATAAAAGTATATCTTTTCATGAAAATTATTCAACTTAAAAAAAGGATCTTGAAACCAAATTTTTTTTTTCTAGTAACTTCATTTCCAATAAATCAAATGGCCCCTCAGATAATCGCATATTTATGACTCTGTGATTGTTAACTTTCTCTTGTCCAAGTTCTGTATCACTCTCCATCAAAAAATGATAGTTATATATCACTTCCATATCCATGTTTTCACTTCCCACATACATTCTACTATGTGGAAAGCTATTCATATGTTACGTTGGGTAACTATTATGGTTCCAAATTTACCTTTTTAAGGGAATTTTTAGTATTAATTTTTACTATGTGGGTTTCTATGAATGAAATTTTCAAGTATTAAATTTGATTACCCAAAGTTTAATCCATAGAAATTCCCTTGTTTTAATTATGTCATATAATCACATTAAATAAAAAAATAATGAACTACTATGTACTATGTGACCTTTAAACGAAATATTTTCACTTCTGTGATTTGAATTTTAAAAATATGACATACACGGTTGTGATCATTAAGATGTTTAGAGTCTGATAAGACGAATTTAATTTTTTTGATGAATAGTAACCTAATGTTATGAATATAAACCTTCCCTTATGAATAGTAATATAAACCTTATGAATAATAAATTTTCAAAAATAATAGAAACCTTACCAATGAATATATAAATAAAATTTAGACATCTTATAAGTGATAATATGAACATAGTAAAAGTATTGTTATTTTTGTAAGTCATAAATAAATAATTTCAATTATTTAATTAATTAAAATTAATTAATAAATTTAAAATAAAATTTATTTTTCCTAAAATTTGTTCATAAATTAACAGTTTAATGTCATATAGTTTTAAAATAATTTTATAAGACCTTATGTAATTTTTGAAATAATTATAAAACCGACTATAAATTTAAAATCTGTATTTTTCAACTAAATTATGATTTTAATTAAAGATTAAATTAATAATATTTAAAAAATTATTTTCTAAAAATGGATTTTATTTTGGGATTCTATAAATCGAAAATTGGTTAGGGTGATTTTTTTTGGGATTTTTCTAAAATACTTGATTTTTTTATGAATAATGAGATACAATAATTTACCGTATATATACATTAAGGGTTAAATACACTATTCATAGCATCATCACTGATGTAAGAACCCTTGGTTTAAACTCGCATACACTTATTACTATTTTTGGTCATGAAATAATAACTATTTCTTGTCTTTTGAACAAATAATAAACAAATGATTATTATATTAAGAAAGCCCTCATCCCCTCCACAATAAAAACCAACCACAATCCCCTATTCTATTAACTCCCCTAAAGCCTTGCTTCTTGTCTAAAATTTTATAAAATCTCTCCCCAAGATCCTCTCCCACTTCCATCATCCCTTGGTATCATCAAAAGACCAAATCCTCTCCCTTTTAGAGGCTCTCAAGGAAGATTAATTCAAGATGTAAATTCCTCTTTTCAATTATTTTATTTTATTTTCAAGTTCCCTTATTTTCTTTTCTATCCTTACATCTCCTCATCAAAATGTTTTGAAAACTCTAGTACCTTACATGTACTATAATTTTGTTTTGATAATGGAATAACTTATTATCGTCTCTGCTTTACCCTTATTTTATACTAGTATTAAAAACACCATCTAAGATGTGTTAATTTACCACATCAAGGACGATGGGTTTTCAATTTCTATTAACATCTTCAATTATGGTCCTGAAACCATTTTATGGTTAAAATAGACTATAATATATTCATTATTTATAATTTAAGGTTCTTTAATATTTTTTACACATGATATTAATTTAAAAATCAAAATTTGTTTGATGTGATAATAAACCACAAATTAACCAAAATGGATATCATTGAAGTTTTATATAATGATTCAAATTCACTCCAAGTAACCAAATGAAATTTACAACCATTTAACCTTCCATATTTTCAATAAGAAAACATAACACCAATTCTGGATAGCAATCCTCACTTTACATGATTATCTATTCATGTATATAAGTAAACCGATCATGAAACAAACAGACCGAAAAAATGAAATTGAACATCATAACTGATCAAAAAGGAAATAAAAAAACTCCAAAAAAATTATAATAAATAAATTACATATAAAATAGGTTCTATAATTATTAATTAATGAACCTAATTTGATTATTCAGGTCATTAATATCAAGTGGAGAACACTAGCACACTTAAGGTAATGGATCCTCTCATTCTCACTTTTATTCAAGAATCGTCTCCATGTTATGACCTTTTAATTATAATTACTAAGGATGGGGTATATTTTCACACAACCCTGATACTAACCTAATGATATATAAATTATGATATACCACTTTATCTCTCATTAATCACTCCTAATTACACCTTTTACCATGCCTAGATTTCATAAGGAATTCTACCCAAACCTCTATTATTCCTTCGAGTTGTTCATACTCTCTTTTTACCTAAATGAAATCCAATATTTTGTTTATGTACATATTACGATTTCTGTTTATATGTCCAAAAACATGTATCATGATCCTTTAATCATTATATTTTGGGGATATACATTCTATTAAGTGATTCCCTCCTCAATACTTCTTGATAAGCAAACCCGTTTTGAGGGAACTTCCCAAATTTTTACCCAATTTCAAGTGCACTATACCATCTATTTTAAGACACCCCTATTTTTTTATAAAATCAGTATTTATATTATGAAAACATTATTTTTTCACTTCTTATTTTATATAAAATATTATTCCCTTTTCTATTTTCAATTCTCTTTTGTATTTTCCTTAAAACTACACTAAAACGTTTTAATTATAATTTTTTTAAATAATATTTTTACATGCTATTACTTCTACTTGACATCAAATGCCATAATATATGCCTATTTATTTTCTAATTAATTTCCTTCATGAATACTTGTATGATATTCTCATTAAATTATTTTTTATTACACGATTATGATACCCATTTCGTTCCATGGGTTGTTTTATGTTTATGTATGATTGATTATGTATGATTCCTTATGTGGATAGAATATTCATAAATATATATTATGGGTGAACCCATATAGACCTCCTATTCATTGTGAAAATTTTAGTCTCATGACATGTTATGTGAAATAGTCTTGGCGGTTAGCCTTGACATGTGCTACCATGTGCAACGGTCTTGGTGTTTAACCTTGACTTGTGCTCCTCTATGTGCAACAAGCGTTGAATAGTGATAAAGTCATGTTGTATGTTGCTTCCGAATTTCTATGATTCCATGTTTATATTATCCCATGTTTTATGTGTTATGGTTCCATATTTTCGATTATGTTATATGCCTTTTTTATGTCATGCTTCATAACCAATGTGCTAAATCATTATTCTTATGCTTATTCCCTTACTAGGATTTTAGGTCATCCCTTTGTTATTGTTATCCCTATGTTATCCTATGAAGATTTAAGATAAAAATAGAATTTAGGGGATCCTTATGAAGACTAAATAATGAAATGTCTTATTTAGTTCCATGTTTTCAGTTTTATGTACCTAGTCTTACAAGACACTAGGCTTCACGGTCCTTGAATTGTAATATGATTCTTTTTTATGCTTAAAATAATGTAATGATATTTGTAAAAGGATAGGGTCACTATAGTTGGTATCATAGGATGTTCTAGTTATTTCTGGAGATTAGGAATAGATAACTTTACTAAGAACCTTAAGGATGAGACTCAGTATAATAAATCATCCCTAAATTTTGGTAAGTATAGAGTAAGTGGTTTATCAGGAAAATACATCCCTATCTAGATACAAATAAGTAGAGGTGGCTTTGGAATAGATGTATCTAGGGGTAAAACATGAAAAAACCACTTTGATCTAGACTCTAATGGGAACTGTTTCATGAAAACATGCCTTAATTCACACTTTTTTTGAAACTTCTGGGGGATATACTTTGGTATATTCAAGAGATTGGTGAAAACCATTATTAAGGTAAAAAGAATAAAGAATCCCATAAGAATATATGTTAAGAAACAAATCAAGGATAACATATATTGAAACTTAGGGAATAACAAGTTAGGATATAATTTTCCTTTAAGAGTTTATCCTTTTATGTTTAAAGATTCCTTTTTTTAAATTATTATTAATAACTAAGTATTCAATCCCCCCAATTGTACATTCATTTTCATTATTAATGGAGGGAAATAGAAGAACACGTGCCAAAAATAAATGTGAAAGGTAATGTAAAGATTCCCCTAATGATATGCTAAATATGATGGGAATGGGTGATGAAAACTTCATGACAGTGCTTTCTTAGCTAGCTAAATTTATGAATAATACCTTGAATCATGTGGAACACCCGACTCCCCCAAGGAAAGAACAAGTTTCCATTGAATCTTTCATGTGGAAATGGACTCCCATGTTTACTGGATCTTTTTATCCCCTCCTCACGGAATAATGTATTTACTCCATTGAAAATATATTCTTTATCCTCCAGTGCTCAGAAGAAGATAAATTTGTACTGGAGGTCTATTGTTTTGATAGGTAAGCTGATCAGTGTTGGACACTGATCAAGAATACGAAGTCCAAGGAAGAAATTGATTCCATGGATTGGGATTAATTCAAGAGAATATTTTTCAATAAATATTTTCCCCAAACCCTCCATCTTAAGATTGAAAAATAGTTCCTTGGACTTAAGTATAAGGAAGATGAGTCCATTGGGGAATATGAATAAAACATCACATGGATTGCATGATGCACCTACATATTTGTCATGAACACCAAAATAAAGGTGGATTTATTCTTTAGAAGAATAAATATGAGTCTACAAAAAGATTTGGTGATTCGAGACTTTGAAAGTTATGTGGATAATGTTTGTTGTGCCCTCAAGGTTGAAATGGAGATCAGAGACTCCCAGTGGTCTCATGGGGCCAGTGAAAAAATCCTAAGAAGGAGTATAATATGGATGGTTAATAAAATAAATACCATGATTTAAAAAAGGTTGAATATACCACATATTAATTTTTTTGGAAGAAGCATCCTAGGAACTATATAAAGGGAACCCTGATTTTCTTCAAATGTGGAAGAATGGTTCATCTGGCTAAAAACTGTAGAAGGGATATAAAGAATCACACTAATATGGAAGAAGAAATGAAGTGTTAGATAAACACTTAGCCAGTGGTGTAGTGTTACAATTATAAGGACCATGGGAATTATGTGAACAATTTCTCTAAGCCAAGGGTTGTCAGAGGAAATCAACAACAACCTCCAAGACAACATGGAAGGGCTTATGCTATTACTACTATAGAGGTGGATCCGAACAATGATTTGGTGACATGTACTTTTGTTATTCATTCAAGAATAGATAATGTACTATTTGATTCTAGTTATATGAATTATTTCATTTCTTTCAAGTTTAGTAGAACTATTCAAACACCACCTCAAAATTTAAAGGTTAAGTTATCTATGAGAACAATGAATGGGGAAATTATTGTGTCTAATGTTTATAACTCCTCCCTAATAAATTTTTGTGGACTGAACCTCCTAGAAAATCTTTTCATACTTCCTTTAGTGGTGTTTGATGTTATCTTGGGCATGGAGTGGCTATCTTTATACAAATCCAAAATTAACTGTCAGGAAAGGGAGATCACTCTTCATATCCCAAAGAAAAATATAATTCTTTACAAGTGTAAGGAAGAAGATTATTCTAATTTATAATAATTGTCTCAATTATGGATATTATAGCCTTATGAAAAAGCATGTCTAGCTTAAATGATTGAGATAAAGGAGATGATACTTCTTGAAGATATGACCACCATGATGGATTAAAATGATGTATTCCCTAAAGAGTTTTCTGGTATTCCTCCTAATAGATAGGTTGAGTTCTCAATTTAACTTCTTCTAGGATATATGCCTATGTCAAAGACACCTTATAGAATGGAAACCATAGAGCTAGAAGAGATGAAGAAGTATTTATAGGAGAATATGGAGAAGGGTTTTATATGCCTGAGTGCTTCACCATGAGGTGCAACAATCCTCTTCATCAAGAAGAAGGATGGATCAACGTGACTCTGCATTGATTATCATGTGCTCAATAAAATTACAATAAAGAACAAGTATCCCATTCCATGGATAGATTACTTGTTCGATCAGCTTCATGGGGATTGTTATTTCTCTAATGTGGACCTTAAGTCTGGATATCACCAATTAAAGGTGAGGAAGGAAGATATTCCCAAGATTGCCTTTTGAATGAGGTATGGACACTATGAGTTCATAGTGATGCCTTTAAAACTCTCTAATAATCCATTAATTTTCATGTATTTAATTAACAGAGTCTTTAGAGATTACCGTGACAAATTTGTGATTGTCTTTATTGATGATATTATGATATACTCCAAGAGAAAGGAGGATCATGAGTATCATTTTAATACAGTGCTAAAAAATTTGTGAAGGGAGAATCGATATTCAAAGTACAGTAAATGTAATTTTTGGATGGGGGAAGTATCATTCTTGGGGATTGTTATCACCAGTAAATGGATATCTGTAGACCCTTCCAAGATAAAGGAAATTTAGGAGTGGATGATGCCAACATTTATAATGAAGATTTGTAGCTTTCTGGGTCTATCTGGGTATTATCAATGATTTGTGAAGAACTTATCACAATTATCAAACCCAATGAAAAATATAACATGGAATGCAGTGAAGTTTGTCTGGAATCAAGAATGGGAATACTTTTTAAGGAGTTGAAAAAGAGGCTTATCACTACACCAATACTCAAACTCCCAACAAGTAGAGAACTCTATGTGGCTTACAATGAAGCTTCAAAAAATGGATTAAGTTGTGTGCTAATGAAAAATTATAAATTGATAGCCTATTCCTCAAGGAAGATGAAAATTCATGAGAAAAACTATCCTGTGCATGATCTGGAGTTGGTGGATGTGGTCTTTGCATTGAAAATCTGGTGGCATTATCTCTATAGGGAGAAGCGTGAGATATATACTGATCACAAGAGTCTCAAATATATATTCACAAAACTATAGATTAATATGTGTAAGTAATGATAGCTATATCTCATCAATTATGATGACTGCTCAATCCACTACCATCCCAATAAAGAAAATAAGGTGGCAGATGCTCTAAGTAGAATTTTTTTACATCTTTATCAATGACGAGAATTGAAAATGATCCAATATTCTTATATTTTTAGAGGATGTACATGGAAATCATTAAGGGAGTAACATCATCAATCCTTTATCAAATGGTTTCTCAACCATCCTTCATAGAGAAAATAAGTGATGCTCAAATAAAAGATGTGGGAATTTAGAAAAGTGTGGAAGCTATCAGAAATGTGAAATCCTTTAAGTTCAAGATTGATGAGGATGGAGTTGTATGATTTGGGTCACGATTATGTGTACAATACGATCCATAAATAAATAAGGATATTTTTAATGATGCACGTATCTCAACCTTATCTATTCACCCAGGGAGCACAAAGATGTATCAAGATGTCTTAGAGAACTTTTGGTGGAACAATATGAAGAAGGAGATTGCAGAGTATACATCAAAGTTCCTGGTGTGTCAGCAAGTGAAGGCTGAAAGAAAAAAAGTCTAAGGGGATGATGAAACCACTTCCCAAATCAACATGGAAGTGGTAGAACATCACCATAGACTTTTTCACTAGAATTCTATGGACATCTAGAGGAAAAATTTCTATATTGGTCTTTTTGGACCATCTTACAAAGACATATCACTTTATCACAAATCATGAGGACTTCTCATTGGATCAACTTTCACAAAAATATATCAATGAGGTGGTAAGGCTGCATGGAGTAATACTATCTATTGTATCTAATAAAGATCCTAGATTTACCTCAAAGTTCTGGAAAAGTATGAAGCATGATCTAAGCACGGAACTAAACATCAGTACAACCTATCATCCTCAAACTAATGGCCAATATGAGAAAACTATTCAGACACTGAAATACATGTTGCGAATGTATTCATTGGACATCAAAGAAAAGTGGGACCAACATCTACCACTAGTTGAATTATCTTACAACAATATTTCCCACTCTAGCGTCCGAATGGAACCATATGAAGCCCTTTATGAGAAAAGTTGAAAAACACCAACATATTGGGATGAATTTGGTGAGTGTAAGCTACCAGGACCTAAAATGGTCGAAGAAATAATGTAGAAGGTTAAAACCATTCAACAGCACATTAAGACAGCCCAAAGTCGATAGAAGAGTTATGAAAACAATCATTGATGAGATCTTGAGTTCAAAGTTGGAGACATGTTATTTCTTCTCATATCTTCATAAAATAATGTCATGAGGTTTGGGAAGAAAGAAAAGCTAATTACCTTGTACATCATCTCATTCGAGATTTTTGATCATGTTGGAGTTTTGTCCTATTGAATAGAACTTACACTGACCATATCTAAAGTACATGATGTCTTCCATGGATCCCTCTTAAGGAAGTACATACCAGATTTTTCACATATACTATCTTCAGAGGTGGTATAGTTGGAGAATGATCTTTATTATGAGGAGAATCCAGTGAAGATATTTGATCATAGAGATAAAGTTATACGTAACAAGACTACTCACCTGGTCAAAGTACTATGACAGAACTATAAGTATGGTGAGGAAACATCGGAACTAGAGGAGGTAATGAAGGAAAAGTACCCACACCTGTTTACGGCTTAAAATGTAAAGCAAAATTTTGAGAGTGAAACTTCATAAAGGGCGAAGAATGTAACGATCCAAAGTTTAATTAATGGAAATTCATTTCTTATAATTATGTAATTTAATCATATAAAATCACAACATAATGAACAACTAAGTACTATGTGACCTTTAATCATAATATTTTCACTTTTGTTATTTGAATTTCGAAAATATGACATACACAGTTGTGATCTGTAAGATGTTTAGAATCTGATCAGAGAAATTTATTTTTTTTGGTGAATATTAACCTACCCCTTTAAATAGTAACCTACCCTTATGAAAGGAAACATGACCTTTATGAATAATATATCATCAAAAATAATATTATCCTTACCAATGAATATATAAATAAAATTTAGACATCTTATAAGTGACAATATTAACATAATAAAATTATTGGTATTTTTGTAAGTCACAAATAATTAATTAAAAATAATTAATTATTTTAAAATAAAATTTATTTTACTAAAAGGTTTTCATAAATTAAATTTTTTATGTTTTCTAGTTTAAAGATAATTTTATAAGACCTTTTGTAATTTTTGATTGCATTATAAAACCAGTTATAATATTAAAATATGTATTTCTCAAGTAAATTATTATTTTAAATAAAAGATTAAATTAATCATATTTTAAAAATTATTTTTGAAAAATGGATTTCATTTTTTAATTCTACATAATAAAAAATGGTTAGGGTAAATTTTTGGTATTTTTCTACAATACTTGAATTTTTAATGAATAGTGAGATATGGTAATTTACTGTATCTATACATTAAGGGTAAAATACACTATTCCTAGCATCATCACTGATGTAAGAACCCTTGTTTCGAACTCACATTAACTTATTACTATTTATGGTCATATAATCATCACTATTTATTGTCTTATGGCGAAATAATAAACTAATGATTAAAATATTAAGAAAACTCTCCTTCCCTCCACTATAAAAACC
The DNA here is from genome assembly GCA_963277665.1 of Viscum album. NCBI lineage: Eukaryota > Viridiplantae > Streptophyta > Magnoliopsida > Santalales > Viscaceae > Viscum > Viscum album. The sequence continues at coordinate 223,844,730 of OY728147.1, forward strand.
ACCCACACTCCCCTCTTCTCTTCACTCCTCTAAAGACTTGTTCCTCGACTAAATTCTAATGAAATATCTCCCCAAGCTCATCCCAAACATCCTTAATCCCTTGGTCTCCTCAAAAGACCAAATCCTCTCCCCTTAAGGGGCTCTCAAGGAAGATTAATTTGAGAGGTAAATTCCTCTTTTCAATTCTTTTACTTTATTTTCAAGTTCCCTTGTTTTATTTTCTATCCTTACCTATTTTTATCCAAAGTTTATTAAAACTCCAGTACATTACATGTAATGGAATGTTTTTTTGATAATTGAATGATTTATTATCATATGTTCTTTACCTTTGTTTTATACTAGTAGTAAAAACACCATCTAAGATGTGTTAATTTACCACGTTCAAGGACGATGGTTTTTCAATTTCTATTACCATATTCAATTATGGACATGAAACCATTTTTATTGGTTAAAAATGAATATAATATTTTAATTATGTCTAATTTATGGTTATGGAATTTTTTTACACATGATATTAATTTTTAAACCAAAATTTATTCGATGTGATCAAAAACCACCAATTAACCAATGCAGTTATCATTAAAATTTTATATACTGATTCAACTAAAATCAAAGTAACCATATGAAATTTAAAACCATTTAACCTTTTTTATTTTCAATAATAAAATATAACACCAAATCTGGAAAACCATCTTCACTTTACATGATTATCAGTTCATTTATATAAGTAAGCGATCATGAAACAAACAGATCTAAACAATGAAATTGAACCTCATAACCAATTAAAAAGGTTATGAACGAACTCAAAAAATGTTATAATAAATAAATTAAATGTAAAATAGGTTTTATAATTATTAATTAATAAACCTAATTTTATTATTCAGTTCACTAATATCAAGTGGAGAACACCGGAGGACTTAAGATAAGGGGTCCTCTCTTTCTAACTTTTATTCAAGAATCTTCTATATGTTATTCCATTTTATATGTAATTCCTAATGATGGGGTATGTTTTTGAACCTCCCCCATAATTACCTCATGATATATAAATTATTATAGACCCCTTTATCTCTCAATAATGCCTCATAAGTACACCTATTACCATGCCAATATTTCTTAAGGGATTCTATCTGAACCTCTATTATTCATTTGGTTAGTTCTTACTCTATTTTTTACCCAAATGAAATCCTATATTTTGTTTATGTAAATATTATAATTGATAATTATATTTCCAAAATAATGTATCAAAATCAATTAATAATTATATTTTGGGGATATACATGATTTTAAGTGATTCCATCTTCAATACTTCTTGATAAGTAAACCAGTTTTGAGGGAACTTTCCAAATTTTTATCCAATTTCACGTACACTATACCATATTTCTTAAGAAAACATTTTTTTTTATAAAATCAGTATTTATATTATGAATAAATTCTTTTTTTACTTCTGTTTTTATATAAAATATTGTGCCCTTTTTAATTTTAAATGCTCCTAAGTATTTTCCTTAAAACTGCACTAAAACGTTTTAATGCTAAAATTAATTAAATAATATTTTTACATGTTATCACTTATTTTTGAAATAACTTACCATGATATATGCCTATTTATGGTCTAATTAATTTACTTCATGGATACTTGTGTGATACACCCATTAAATTATACTTTATGACATTATTGTGATACCTATTTCTTTCCATGGGTTCCCTTATGTTTATGTATAATTGATTATGTATGATTATTTCTATGGAAAGAATATTCATGAAAATTTTATGATGGGTGTGCCAGATAGATATCCAATTCATTGGGTAAAGTTGAGTCTCATGATACTTTATATGAAATGGTCTTAGCGGTTAGCCTTGACTCATGCTACCATGTGAAACAGTCCTGGTGGTTAACCTTGACTTATGCTCCTCTATGTGAAATAGGCATTGACTCGTGCTAACGTCATGTGTTATGTTGCTTCAAAATTATTATTATTCCATGTTTATATGATCCCATGTTTTATATTTTATGCTTCCATATGTTTTATTATGTTATATGCATTTTTTATGTCATGCTTCCTAACCAATGTGCTAAAGATTTATTCTTATTCTGATTCCCTTACTGAGATTTTAGCTCATCCATTTGTTCATGTTATCCATAGGTTATCCTATGCAGATGTAAGCGCATAACATAATTTAGGGAATCCTTATGAAGAATAAATAAATAAATGTCTTATTTAGTTCCTTATTTTCAGTTTTATATACCTAGTCTTCCAAGACACTAGACTTCACGATCCTTGGCTTGTAATATGATGCTTTATTATGCTTAAAATCATGTAATGATATCTGTAAAAGGATAGGGTCTCTATATTAAACCTTTTATAGCCCAATTTTTTTTAGGGATAAATTAATTTTAATAGGGGTATAATGTGACACCCTGACATTTTGTGTTTTTTGGAATTAATTTAACATTTTTGATATTTTTTATTTCATACAACCCTAAAAATAGTTTATTTTATATTAAATCACTATATTTAGATTGTGTTATATGAAAAAAAATGTTAATAATGCACTAAATGGAACAAAAAAATTATCTTTCTCTACACATAACACAGAGGTTAGCTTGTGTTTCATACAATAACGACTTTCCTCGATGTCTTGCAAAACACATAAGACTGTGTTTTACTGAACAATAGTATATCATTAAAATGTTATTTTTTAAAATAATAAGCTATAACCTAGATGTTAAATTCTAAATTATGAATATTATTAACTAATTTACGAAAATATATGGTTTAAGGAAATATAATATGAATTCACATGTTAGAAATTAATTAGATATGAATATGAAAACCGATTGAATATAAATGGAATTATTATTCATTTTATGGTCATAAAGATGTTTTACCATAATAAATTAAATTAAATATAGTTAGTAAGTGATATTAATATAGTATATATGTTATATATTTAATAAAAATATTTTTTATATCTATTAAATAGATTTTATAGGCATAATATATAAACAAACCTAATTTTATGCATAAAACACTATATTTTTTATAAAGGTTGTTTTACCACCTTTTAATGATGAAGGCATTTTAAATTCAATTTTTGGAACTTTTATAGACTTAATATGTCAAAATAAAATTCTTATTTTGAAGAGAAACATAAAAATTAATTTAGGGTAAATTTTTGGTATTTTTCTCTAAGGTTTTATTTTTTAATGAATAGTAAAAATACTAGATTTTAATTCAAAAATTTTTAATTAAAAAAATTATTTATAATGTTAAATTATATTTTAAATTGTTTTAAAAGTTTAATTAGATAATATTTTTCTCAATTAATAAAATTTAGGTAATTATAACCAATTTCAATTTGAAATCGGATATAAAAACTTAGCAAACTTTTTATCATTTTTACTTTAAAAACCCACAATGTCATCCTATCTATGGGATTAATTTTAAATTAATTTATAGCAATTAGGAGGTTAGAATTTGTAAAAATGGATTCCATATTTAGAATAATAATAATTTATAATGTCTAATATGTTCAACTTAATTTTTTACCCACAATATTTGTGAATATAGTAAGAATTAATTACAATAATTAAGAGAAACCTTAGGTTAAAAAAGTACTAAACCTTAAATTCAAGACACAAAACCCCCTAGAAACTTGTACAAGATCCATTTCCCAGAAATATTTAGACCCTATCCTCCCTTGTGTCAAATTTGGTCTTTTATTGGATCCACTTGGCATGTGAAAAATTGTATGGAATTTCTTTTTCAAAATATTACAAGAGTGTCACACCTCAACTATAAAAGGCCCCCTTTCCTACACTTCTTTACACCTCTCAAAAAACTTAGGATAAACAAATATATACTAACATATCCTCCCCAAAACCCTACATTAGGACTTGAATCCTTCATTTTATCAGAAAGCCTTCCCAAAATTCCCTTTGATGTAAACCAAAAGGAGTTACCCAATTAAGAGGTAACACCCTCGCTCAATCTCCTTCCCATTATTTTATTTCTCCACCACCTCAATTAATCTTATTACATGATTATAAAAAATAGTATCCTAAATATATTGAAATGTTGTGATTAGGAGGGTTTGACCTACACTTACACACACATCCATCTAATGGGTAATGAACATACCTTTTATGTGTGTGGAAAACAACCGCCTCAAAAAATAACGATTGTTCATTTTTCCTTACCACCTATCATGGTAGAGATTATAATGGACACTCAACTTATAAATGTTATATATTATATTTATTATTTATTTAATCTTATTTAATCCTTTTACAAAATATATCTTTACACTTTCCATTTTGTGTTAGTACGATAATTTCATTTGAGGAAGTGTGGACTATAATCCCCTCAAAGTGATGTGATTCATTCATATATGGATTTATATATATTAGGTGATTGGGGTGCAATTACTTTTAAACACACACAAATACACCTCAAACACATGACGAAAAGTTAGACCATATCCCCCCAAGGGATATCCAACCCATAATGCCGTATTTATTCCGTAAATGGCCCACAGGCCTAGTGGGTATGAATCCCATTACATGGTCCATAGGTCCAGTAAGCATGAATTACCATTGCATGTACTATAAGCCCAAAATTTCAACCTAAAGTCCCTCTAGTTAATATTGATGTTATTGTACCTAGGCTGCTATAGTGCCTTCTACAGTGTTTTCACTACTACAGTGCCTTCTTTAGTGCCCACCACCACTATCGTGTTTCCAGTCAATAGTTCCATAACTGCTATAGTACACTACAGTACTGCTATAGTATCCTACACCCAATGAGTTTTGAACCCCCATTTTTGATGTAGTATTATGGGGTTCTTACCACTAAGTCATGCCCCAACTACATATGTGATTCATTTATAAACTACATGGAATGTACTAAGGATGTGTTTAGTGAATATATATGATATAATCAAGATAATGTAATAATGATATATATATATATATATATATATATTACTTTCTTTCATTAAACATGACAATTAAACAGAAACAACATTCATGCATACGTAGGGCCTACCGTCTCCATGAATGGTGTATTCAGTTTCATAATTACATATTATATGGTTTATTATAATTCATATATAATGAATATAAATTATATTTAAATCATGTTTTACATTCTGGAAATCATGATATATGTATAAGGACCAAATATATAAAAACTTAAGACGCGTGTGGAAAACAAAGTGGATATTACCCAAAGTGAAACCTTAACAAATCATTGTTAACAAGTGGGCAATATAAATCCATAATCAAACCATATATGGTATTAGAAGTAATAATATAGTTTTTTGATAGATTTATAATAATTTTATAATTATTATACAAGAGGTTTTAATGAGTACGATAGGAGTCAAGACACATGGTAAGGGAATTTCATCTCACTTTTTATATCCTTGAGATACATGCCATGTTCACCACTCTTTTCTCTTGAATGGTTTATATACTAACCATTAATGTATTCTATGATTATTATTATTAAATTTATGGGTATATATGAATCCATTCTCTGATCCTTATTTCATGGGATTTATGTTTCAAGTGTCACCAAATTGGTAAAGTAACATTGTCTAAATTTTCTTTCTTTGAGACATATGCTATGTTATGCACCTATATTTTTATATAAGGTGTATATACTGTATTCAACATGTTATATAAAGAATCTACATACTTTCATGATATTATAATATTCATGTAATTTCATTTTCTTTCATGAGGATTGTGATTCAATGTTACCAAGTGATAAGATGTTTATTGAAATAATATCATAATTTATCGAGATTATTTATGATTATACTTTAATTAATAAAATATTATGATCCAAATTTCAAGAATACTCAGGAATTGTTTTTACTCTAGTAATTCATGATTTATTCATGTATCAGTCCCATTTTTTTTACTCTTTCATACATAAGATAGTTATGAAAGTGTTTTTAAGAAATCCAGACTTTACTATCTCTTCGGTCAGAAATCTGTGTTACTTTAAAACCCTGTTTTCTAAAAAAGGGTTTCCAAGAATATTATATTTTTCTCTTATAATCATTAAAATACATTATTTCCCTCTTTTCCTTTTACCATTTTTTTAATGGAATATTCTTGCCTCTTTCCAAATATGAGATTTCTATAACTTTTTACCATACAAAAAGAATGTTCTTATTACCTCATATGATATGTATAGATTTACCTACCGTTATTCCTGTAAATATTACTTTTCATGTGTAAAAAGATAATTTTTAAAAAATAATTTTTAAAAAAATATTGAAAAAAAATTGTTTTAAGAATTGTTTTCAAGATTCCTTTAGAAATTTTCAAGAAAAATTGTTTTCAATTTTTTTTTCAATATCCCTTTATAAGTTTTCAATGAAAATTTATTTCAATTTTTTTTAAGATTATTTGATAGTTTTTCAAGGAAAAATTTTTCCAAACATTTTTAATATTTCTTTACTAGTTTTTAAATTTATTTTTAGAGAAATGGTTTTAAAAAAAAATCAAAATTTCTTTATAAGTTTTAAAATTATTTTCAATGAAATAGTTTTCAAAATGTTTTCAATATTATTTTATAAATTTTCAAGGAAATTGTTTTTCAACATGTTTTCAGTCTTATTTAATAAATTTTCAAGGAAACTGGTTTTCAAATTTTTTTCAAGATCTATTTATATGTTTTCAAAGAAAAAGTATTCCAAATGGATTTTAAGTATTTATTTATAATATTTCAAGTTTATTTTCAAGAAAATGTTTTTCAAAAGTTTTGTATATTTTAAAGAGAATATTTTAATAGAAGAATGAATATATTCGTTAAGAAATGTTTTCAAAATATCTTTTCTTATAATTTTCCATCTAAAATTACATCTATTTATATTACTCATTCCCTTATAATAAATGATCCCAAGGTCCCATTCATGTTATTTTTTGAATGGTATATGTTTTGATGGAATGGTGCTTATGACACTTGTTTTTTTCCATGGGTTATATGATTTTAAAACTCACTTCTTTTCAAAGGTTATGATTTTATGAAATGATTATGAAACCTGTATTTTTCCACATGTTAAGATATGATAACTTTTTTATGACACCCATTTCATTTCATGGGTTATGATAGGATTGTTTATGAATTTGTAGAACATGTATATTTAATTTCATTATGAGATGGGTGGGACCTATATCTCTCTCAAATTCATTTGGTAAAGATTTATATCTCATGAGATAGTATAAAATGGTCTTAAAAGTAAAAATTGAGTACTATTATGGCCATGGGAGTGAACCATGACTACCAATATGGTATTAGGAGTGAACTTATGATACTAAGATAGACATGAGAGTGAACCATGAATACCAATATGGTATTAGGAGTGAACTTATGCTATTATGTTTTCCATGGGAGTGAACCATGACTACCAAGATGGTATGGGGAGTGAACCCATACTAATAAGATGGTATTGGTAGCGATGCCTTGGCTACTATGGAAATAATATTATATGTTTATGTCCTTTCCATAATTCCATTTCATATACCTATGTTATTATTTCATGGTTTATGTTCTTTATTTACTTATGATTCAAGTCCTATAAGTTTCAAATATTTATGCCATGATTCCTATTTATGATCTTTGATAATAAGTGAATAATCTTCTATTTCCATAATCACGTTATCATAACCCTATGATCAAGTTAATTCTTATAGGAATCCTTTTTTTACCCTTACCGAGCATCTGATCTCACCATTTTTATCTTTCCTTCCTCAGCTTGTGAAGATATATATTATGATTTATGTGTTAAATAAGGGTGATAGTTAGGAATAACCTATTGGGAGATAATTTAGCTCATTTATGCCCATTTTTTATGTGTCTATGTTTCCAAATGCACTAGAATAATACAATATTTGGGCGTTTTTAGTGTAATGTATTATGTATTCCACAAAAGTGATGTAATTTTAATGTATGAAAAGAAAGGGTCATTATAGACATGATCCCTTGGATAACAGTAATGAATCTATATCATCCTTGGTGGCCCCATCGAACCAACTGATGATAAACCTACCAAGTGTAAAATGTAACCACAATCCATAAGAAGCTCTCCCATTAGCTTCCTCAGTCTAATGAACACACTTAATTCCACTGTCTCACTGAATCTTGTGGGCCCCCAGCATTAATCAAAACTCACCATGAACTAATTATCATACTTATCTAGATCCCTACATAGTCTACTTGGAATCCCATGATATAAAAAAAAAATAGACGTGGTCAATCACACGAATCAATATATGAAATCAATATATCACACCTCACCTCTCACAACCTCATAATTAGAATCCCTAATATTGTTCATTCATAACACATAAAATAAACAACATACCCATCAGGCCACAAACCACATAAATTGATAAGAGAAATACCCCTTGAGTTCATAATTACAAAGGAGTTTAAGTGAGTATCATACTCACCAAAACCATTTTGAAATAATCCAATGTTCCAAATTGGCCTATATCAAAAGACTCAAACATCTAAGTCACTTATCAATAATTTGTGGTTCCAGTCCAAACTATCCCTTAAAATCAATCTCTTCAAATAAATTTATAAAAAATCTTCCAAAATATATATCTCAAAACATTATGGAATAACCATTTCAAGAACCTAAACATTATCTATTAAAAACCTACAATGGGGTTAAAATTACCCTTCTCAATTAAAATCACAACACAAATTGGGTCAAAGAGTTTTAAAATGACACACTCTATATATAAATATCTATTAAACATTTTTAAAATAATAATAATTTTAAACTGCAACTTCAATTATGAATTGGAACCCAAAAAATCTCAAAACCACAACTCCTATTTTATTCTATGACCCAAATGATGTCAAAGAACTATAAATGTCTCATTTTATTTTAAAAAAATCTAAAATAATTTAACCACTCATTGAATTTCAATAAACACTTGATATCCCAAAGTAAAACACTTATTCCAAGTGTAAAACCACCTTGAAAAACATTATAAAACAAATAAATACATCACACATGGTTATAATTTAATAAATAGGGTATTTTAAACCATCAAGCACTCAATGGAATGTAAATTTAAGAAAAATCACCAAAACACCTACCTATGTTAAATAACAACAAAGTCAAAATTCATCACCTAAGATAGAGAATTCTATGACAAGAATACAGGGACCTCAAGGAAGACCTTGGAAACAAAACCCCCATGAATTAATCACCATTAATCCAAAATATCGAGCTCGGTATCCCTTGGTATTCATAGGGTAAAGAAAAAACTAAAGTAAAGGGAAGGGGAAAGAGAAAGAATAGGAATAATGGTATTACATTAAATGAATCCATAAGAAATAGGGTTTGATAGGCATGAAAATCAAATGTAAAGGAAGGATTATCCTCCTAGGGTGAACACCTGTCTTGGATTAACGAGTGGAAGAAGAGAAAAAGTCATTATGGCTCTTAAAATAAAATGGGAACTTTTATAATTTCACTTTTAAGTGAATCTGGGTAACTTAAATGTTTAATACACATAATTTGGTAAAATTTGAGTCAATCATGAAGTAAATACTTCATAAGTAAAAGTTCTTCACATAGTTTCTCCAAAGAAACTCACAACGTTCATCTGCTTATGTTCTATCTATGTCAAAACGGACTTCCCAACCACAAATCCATACCACACACTTGTCGCACAATTTTCCTAACCACGTGAAATATGTGCATGAGAAAAACTCTATGAAATGAAGAGATACATGGTTTCTAATAAGATTCACCCCAAACATGTACTACTAGTTCATGTCAAAATGCTCACACTTAAAAAAATAGAAACTTCCCAAAGTAAGGGTACCCAGAATGTTACTTCCAAACTGCGAAGACATGCACATAGGCAGAAAACCTAGAAAAAAAAACTCAAATCCAAATATTTCAATAATTAAAATTGCTATAAAAAATTATTATTATAATAAAATATATAGTGCCATGTGGTTTTACTCTATTGAATCAATTATATTATTTTATTTTTATATTTTTTTAATTTTTCTATGCACGTGATATTTTTTATTTTCTATTGAATGTTGTAGGTGAATGAAAATAACAAATTTCACCTAAACATGGAGATATATCATGAATTAACATTTAACTATAACCTCAAAATCAAGAGATACCTATTAATAAACAAATAATTCACATGACCAAAGATGAATCATCCAAAGGGAAATCAATAATTTATGAGATAACTTCCTAAATCCAATTCCTCAATATCAATATCATCCCACTAAGGGAGTTGAACATAATGGATTATAGTTTTACAACTATAGATAGTTCTTTCTTAAACATTAATGAGCCAGAGATTATATAAAAAAGTTTTGATATTTTACCGAGTGTCCTATAAATAATTAAAATCCTAGTGAAAAATATTAAATACTAATATCAATTTATTATAATTATATTGTATTTGATGCTTTGTTCTTAGTAAAAAATTTCAAATGCTAATTTTATTATGATGTTATTTTTTATTCTAAAAGATAATGTTTTTATAATGATTTTATTTAATCAATGAGTGTTATGTTTTTTATATGGATATTTATCAAAAACATTAAAATCGGTAAAAACTGGATTAATTTACCCTAAAATACACCTCAATAAGTCAAGGAGTTGGATATATTTTTAGATTTTTTCAATTGAGAATCTATTAGTAGATGGAATAATAAAATATTTATACAGTAATAATTCTTTAATTATACTAATATATGCACAAATATTTCATGATATTTTTTTGTTTTATATATAATATCATTTTATATTTTTTTACATTCTTGTTGGATGTAATAATTCTAATAAAACATGAATTAAAGACAATACTTGATCTTTTATAGTTCCAATGATGTCAGATGAACAATTGGATATGCTTCTACATGAATCAGGTATGCTCCTTACTTTTTATATGTTCCCATTTTCCTCATTTTTTTCATCTGTTATGATACCATATTCATTAATTACATTTCCTACTTATAGTGAATCACCTTCTAATATAGGTATGTTAGAAGGATCATATGGAGTAGTTGAGGAGTGGTCACTGACTAAGAATATGGTTCCATAGTTACCATCATGAGGGTATTGAAGAGTCACCACTATTTGTATGAAATTATTAACCTGAAAAATAATTTATTACATTTGTATACTAATTAATGAATATATTTTATAAAAATATTCTAATAATTACATGACTAAAACTAGAATAAATATATAAGATGTTTTGAGGATGATAAATTTTTAATTAGTTGTGGCATTATGTTTAAGGTGTCTACCAATGATACTAAAGGCTTATATGGGAAGAATTTGGAATAGTTAGTAGGTGATATGACATTCATTCCCATAAATATATCAAAACTAAAGGCATATTTCCTTTAATTATAAGAACTATATTTTTGATAAACAACTAGAAGTAAGTCAATATTAACATTTATAGTTTTTATCTAATATTTCTATCAAATGTTAGTATAATTATTTTTGAATATCTAATATGGATATTCTTTTTTATTTTTATGTCCATGAAACAATTTTGCCTCAATGGATATTGAAAAGTTTATGGAAAATGTGGAAGGACTGTAAGTATAAGCTATGGTGTGTCTTCAATGAAACCTCATTGAGTGTCCATAAAATGCATGAAAATGCACCTAAAGGGATATGTACGGATCAATTAAAGTCCATTGTGGATATGAATCATTATGATTCCCATATGGTATTTGATATTGTCTTAATAAATTGATATTAATTTATTATAAATAATTTATTTTATATTAATATTAATATATTTTTTGGAATATTCTAAAATAACTTATCAAATAGGGAGAAACAATTCCTCATAGATATAGATAGTTCTAATTTTTTTTCAATGATAATATCAAACAATTTAATCTTCCATCTATTTGTTACATATAATTTTATTTCATTTAAATTATATAATTTCATTATATTTTTCATTTTTTTCTTTGATGATATAAGTGAAATTAGTTTTTGATGAGGTCAGTTGAACCAAGTTGTTATTCTGTGTATATAAGAAAGGTGATATAAATTACATAAATGAACCCACTAAAAAAATTGTGGTAAAAATATAAATTAAAATTCACATTTTTTAATAAATAATTATTTTTTATTTTTATTATTTTTTTAAAAAAATTAAATAGTCACGAGATGAAAACACCTCACGGTCATCATTAGTCTCTCACAACGATGCTATTTCGCAATTTTTATGAATGGAGTATAATGGGTTTTTAGGGAGTTTGATCCTCAAGAGATATAGTTTTATCTAGGGTTTGAGACTCATGTTTCCATTTTCTATAGACTTCACTGACCAGATAAATATTCTTTAATTTATCTACCTATATTCAATAGTGAGTCATTAGTTGATGATTTTTTATAAAACTCATGATAGAACTTATATATCAAATTTGGGGTTTTATCCATTATTCAAGAATGAGTTTTATATATGTTTGTGAAACCCTATATAGGGTGGTATGACTATGTCCAAATATGTGTTAAGGCCCACTGAACAAGAAATATATTCCTTGAACATGTTTTATGGTAAAATTATTGGATATTATTAGTTTATTTGGATTATTTAGAGAAGGATTTATTGATTTTTTGAAGTGTTTTCACATAAAACCACCTATACTAAAGACCCCTAAGTGTGTATTAGTAGAATGAGGATTTTTGGTAAAGATGCACCCTAGCTGTGGGGGAAGGTGAGGGTTTTACCTAATGATTTCTTGAGTGGTTCCATATATGTACCTCCATGTTTATGATATGAATTAAATCATAGATTTTTCTATTAATGTATATAACATATAAGGGAGTTATTTTATTTGGGAAGAAGGTGTTTTAGGTATAAATAGATATGGATGGAAGTTTGATTCTCACCCATAAACACCACCTTTGGGTAGTTCCAATTAGGAATGCTTTTCTATCAGTTAAAACTATGGGAATACATGTGCAAGTAATAATGTGATCTGGCATCAATATTTGTATTATAAGGCATAATTATTTTCCTCTCATCATATAACCTCATACTGTATGGAATAAAAGTGATCTATTCTATATATATCATAAGTTTAGAAGTTGGATATTCTAATGGGACTCCTACATTTACCATTATCATCTAGATATGTCCCACTAATGGTGAAATATTTTTACTCACCCATTTAAGTAAATTTATTTTACCCTTAGTGGGGAAAATAGGTCTTTCATGATATTCCTTCACATATGGGAAGAGATGAATAATTAATTTCCTTGGTGTGAATTAGTTACCAATGTTGGTGCTATTTTATGATTCAAAATTTAGAAAATAAGGTGGGTCTACCATCATTAGGTGAGTGGGATCCCTTCATGTGTGGTGAGTAGATACAACCATCTAGAAGTTGAATTCAACTTCTTATCATATGGTAATTATGGATTTATACACTATATGAGTGGATGATGATTCACTCCCCATGAATGTTTAAGAATTCACAAATGCTTCCAAAGGGTGACCCATGATTTTACCATGATTGGAGGTTGATGTACGAATGGAATTACATTCTAGTGATGGTGGTCAAGGGTTTTTATGTAAAAGGATAGGATAAATCCTTCCCAGTGTTAGTTCAAATAGGTTCCTATTTATTGTTCATGGAGATTTCATGATCTCACCTTGAGATTATCAATTATGCATTAAACTCTCATAGCATGATATCAAGATTCATGGAGCAGTATTTGTCTTAGGGAAATTTAATCCATTTCTATTGATGATATCTTAGTGGTGTAGTAGTAGTGTAATCGTTGATTCTTCTTGTAGAGAAATATGTGTCTTGATGTAGGAGGAGGAAAAAAATAGCTATATTTAGAGAATATGATTATTTCATGGAGAGTTTAATGTTTCTCACCTTTAATTGATGGTGTTGTCTCCACAATATTCCCTTGTATTAGGGAGGCCTTTGACAGTGATGTAGATTCGGTGGTCCTGTGTGACCAGGTGTTTTCAAGTGATGGACCCGAAGGGTTTTTCTGAATCTGGGGAGAAAAAACCACTTCTATAGGTAGATAATGGTTTTATGTTTATATTTTTATTAGATATAATGATGTATATCCTAAGGGGTGGCCTCCCTGGTGGAGCATGACCCTTAGTGTGGCATATTGAGAAGACCATTGTGGGGGTTCCCATTACATGGAAACTTGTGATTTGTAATAGATAATGTTGTTTTCTATAGAGGTTATTATTTTTTATGAATATAGAATGGTGTGTGTTATCTTATGTTCTGGGGTTAAAAAATCAATATTATTAGAGTATTTATGATTTTACACTTTGGATTCTGGTGGATTGGCCAACCTAGAGGGTAGTGGTGCGTAGATGGGAAATTTGATTGAGGTTGGTGATTTTATAAATGTGCTCATCAGTAGATTTTGTGAAAGTTCTACAACAACACAAATAGAGTATCTTCTAATATGAATGAAAAACTATATAATATATGGATATAGATAGAATATTCATATATATAGTTTCAAGGAGATTGGGAATAAAGGCCTATGTTTCCTTTGTTCCTTGAATTGGCGACATTAGTACATATGCCTTGCATATAGGAGATGGAAGAGAAACTAACACATGTCTATTGAATCATTCTACTTTGTAACTATTCTAGTACTAGTGTGAAATATTTTTAAGTTATAAATGATGAAATTAATTATGGATGGGTTGATTTCATACAATAATAATCATGAACACTTTTTAAAGGCAGGGAGAAATGTTATATAACTATAGGTAACCTTTTCAATAAACCATTTTCATATGAATATCATAGGTTATTATTTTCATTTTTTCCATTTGGTTGGATGACGTTTAGATAGAAAAATGGGTTTGAGTATAGAGTCTTAAGAAGACACACATAGAGAATATTAATGTTTTTATTAAGGTCTTGAATCTAGTTGAGTTGGAATTATTAGTCTTGGTGATAAAAAATGGTGTTCTTTTCCTAGGTGGTGGATTATCAAGGTTTCTAGAGATAAACCCCAAAAGATGAAGGAAATATGTATGAGAGTGGATAAATTTCCATATGAGGGTGTTTCATAATCATACTTGTTTACTAAATAAAGTTATTTACTTTTTTAGGATGAAAATTTTTAAAAGTGGGAAAAATGAAGTGAATCAAATTTTTATTCGTTGAAACTTAGATCAATTTTGATTTTTTAAGTCTTGAGACCCCAGCTAGGTGTAAAACTGTAAATTCACTATAGTTAAAAACATGGATTTTTTTTATAGTTATATTGATTATGGGATGTGGTTATTACGTTTTGGATGAGCCATAATGGGGGTTTAGATCCTCAATAATAATATGTTAAGTATAATATTTTTTTATCATGTGCATACATTCATGTGAATTATGTTTTTTTATTAAAAAAAGGAGTCTTAAATAGGAAATCAGAGAAAACCATTACATATAAGATTATGGTTTTACCCCAATGGCTTTATAAATTGAGTTCTATTTAGAAGTTCCTCGGGCCAACCCTAATGAAAGGTATTTTAATAAAACACTTAAAAACCTTGGGTTTTGACTATTTAAATTTAATTTTCTAAAAATTATCGGTTTATCAATAGAAAACCATTTAATTTGAGGAAAATAAGGAGAAATAAATCTTAGTGGGGTTTGGAAGAATCTAGGTAATCTATAGAATTTATGAATGAATCATTTCCATTTCCTATGATAACTGATGCATATATTTCAACATCTTGAAATCTAGAAACTTAGAGTAGGTAGATATATTAATTTATTGGTACATAATACAAGAGTTCCCATAATATCCAAAAACTTAGTAGTCTTGGAATACAAGATATATACATATATTAAATATGAAAACATGAGATAAAAGTTGAATATATTGTGAGAACAATATCATCCCTTCTATCATATCCTTGAAAATTACTCATAGATTTCTCTAGGTTTCCTTGTTAAAGGAAAAAAATATGGATGGGTTTGTATTATTAATAAGTAGTATCATAAAGTGGAACCTATCATAACATAAACATGGATTAAGTGATATTAAAAGAATAAATAAATGACATGAAGTCATAATCAAATAAAACTGAGGGTATACTAAATCCATGAAAATAAATAAAAATATGTATAAATATAATAAATGATCTAATACTGATGGAATTCATAATACTAGACATTAAAAAATGTTTTCAAGGCTGTGTTCCAAGACTTTATGCTGGCATGGGAAGAGGTATACACCAAAATTCACGCTATTCTATCTCATGATACCCTTTGATGCATCAAGGGGCTTTAAAATTTGAGGCCCCACCTATCACCTAATTATGTCCAATTCATTCACCAAAAGATTCATCAATACATTTCATAGCACCCCCAAAATAACCTCTATATTAATTAAAACATGGCTATCCATATATTGAGAAATACAAAAAATAAACACTTCCCCATTCAAAATAATAATATGGATGTCTTGGAGAACATCCCTTGATCCACTTAGAAGTTGTGGCATATTTATAAATGTAATAGTAAGTAACATTATCAAAGAAATATAGTGGTGAGGGTAATTACAATGTGATGGGTTATCCATGGAAGATAGTAATTTTATTATATAGTTTTAAATGGAAAGAGACTAATGAAATGGTAGGAAAAATCCTTATCATGGTTCATTATGTTCATGTGAATATTCTAAATCATATCTCCTAAGAGTGTCTAGCTATGTGTACAGTATTAGGCCCACTCATCATGTATATGTGTTATGATTGAGTTAATTATTAGTTAATCCTTTTCGGTATGATTACCTATTAGTTCATATATTCCATTACTGCATCCAATTTTTAGTATCTAGATAGGGATTCATTTTCTATGAATACAAAAATAGTTTTATTTTATTAAATCTTAGAATGGTTCTTTGACCATAGAAAATATTGAGTTTTACAAAAGTTTTAGTAAATATTTAATCAAAATAATATTATAGAGGGATAATAATATAGACATGTAAGTACCTTAAATCTCATGAGTAATATGGTAAAAATTATTCAATGTAAATTTATGCATCACAAAAAATAAAATAGTCACTGAATTTAACCAGAGACCTAAAAAATGAAAATTGACCTGGAAAAAACCTGACTTATGGATTGCGCAACAATTCAATCAAAACCTATTGAAAGAGGGGGATTAAAATTTTTCTTTAAGTTACATGTATAAATCTATTTAATGATATAAAATCTCAAATAGGATGTATATACACCACATAAATATATTTAGGTTGATAATACCAAACATATTCCAAAGAGAGAAATTTTAGATAGAAAACCCTTAGCTTTTGTCAAGAATTCCATGAATGTACTTTAAACTCATGTATCAAAAACATTTATATCTTAATAACTTAATTTATAACCTTAAAATACAAAAAATTCTACTATTTGCGATGGGGTCCTGTCGTGAATAACCTATTAAATAAAGTGGAATCATAAATATTATTTTTTGTGTGATGACCCATCATAAATAAATTAAACCATTTTTTTAAAATTATATTTGGGATAGAAGGCCACTCCCATCGCAAATAACCTAAAAAATAAAAAAAATAAAAAATTATAAAAAAATAATAAATAATAAATAAAAAAACAATACCAATCATAAAAAAAATATCAGAAAAAATAGAAATTCTCAGTATAGAGAACTCTAAATATATAAATTAATAAAAATATTAAAAAAATATGTACAATCAATTGGTTTTTAAAAAAAATCACTGAGGGGGAGGGGGTCATATGGAGGAGTTAGTGGAGGGAACTATATCCCTAATCCATGAGTCAGACGTCACATGTACTCAATCGTCTGTTTGTGCTGCTGCTCCTATTATTGATGCATATCCTATTATTGTTGTTGATTCTATCAATGAAGCTCCTCCTTATCCCAAGACATTGTCTCCATAATATCACCCTAAGATCACAACCACTCCTCATACTATACAACAAATGATGATAACTCTCCCTGAGATACCCTATACAATAACTATTTGTGAAAAGCTATGCAAAATCAAAAAATTATCAAAAAATTAGTAAATAAATAAATTATTGAAAATTAATTAAAACTAACTATAATACACCACTAAACATACCTCTGAATTCATGGATCAAACTGAAGATGTAGACATCGCCCAAGGCTAGGGTCAGGAATAATCAATATCCCAAGACCATGACCTCTTCAAGTCATCACTGAACCACCAGTAGTCTAAGGTTCAGATAATATATCATCATGCTCACCACTAGGTAGTGAAGCCTCCTATAACTCACAAAATAGATCAAATAAATTCTCATCAGCCACCTAAAACATGAAATGATTTTTTTAGAAAATAGTTGAAAATAAGTATTATATATAGATATATATTATATATGATTATAAACATCATTTAACTGTTTCAATCTTAATCTCCATCCTCATGTCACCAACATATCTTCTCCTCCTCCTCCTACTTCTTCCATCAATGTGTCACATCCTTTCTAACATGGTTCTGGTGACATAATGAAATATTTGGACATGGTTGGCACAAATTGGTCATTTCTAATCACATGAAGATTTGAAATTATATGATTTACTAAAAATATGTAAATCATATATTTTACAATCTTCAGGTGATGAAACTAATTTATACCAACCATGTCCAAATTTTTCATTACACCGTCTTATACCAACCATTTCATGTGATCGATGCATCTTCTTCTTTAGCTATTTTTGTTGTTGTCATTGACAAGTCATATCCTGTGTGCCTCAGTTTTGGTGACATAATGACAAAATTAGACTGGGTTGGCACAAATTGGTCATTTCTAATCACGTGAATATTGTAAATTCTATGATTTACACATTAATATTAATTTTTAATTTTTTATTAATTTATAGTAAATTACACAAAATATTAGGGGTAATTATGGGTAATTAGATATAATTACCTCTAATTACTACTAATTTTTTTTATAATTTAGTATAATGTAATAAAATATATTCTAAATTACTAAAAGGTGTAAAAAATAGATTTTACAATCTTCATATGATGATACCAATTTATGCCAATCTTATCCAAATTTTTCATTGCACCAATATATACCAATCATGTCCAAAGTTGTCATTTCTCATCACCAGTAAATTGACTACCTATTTAATTTTAATTTCTCTAGTAATTTAAACTAAAAAATACTAAACATTATTAATTACCACTAACTACCAATAATTTTTCATAATTAAATTTATTTAATGCTAATTTTTAATAATTACCGACAAAATATTTAATAATTATAGTTATTTAAAATTAATTTTTACTAATTACTGATAATTATTAATAGTTATTCCTAATTGTACTGGTTTACTACTACTATTTACTAATTTTTAATAATCATCGCTATTTTTAATAATTTTTAGTCATTACCAATAATTTTTACCAAATTTTATTAGATAGCACTAATTAGTACTAATTATTACTAATTATTTCAATTTATTACCATTGATTAATTTTTGTAAAAATTTATTACAATTTATTACTAATTATTACTAATTATTACTAATTAATATTAATTAATACTATTTATTAACATTACTACTATTTATTGCTAATTATTAGTAATTATTATTATTTAATAATTAATTTCACTACTTATTACTATTTATTACCATTTATTACGATTTATTACTAATTATTAAAGTTTATTACTATTTAATACTAATTATTAAAATTTATGTCAACCATGTATGTACACATTTGTTATTTCTCATGGCCTGAAAATTGAGGAACTATTTTATTTTCACTTTTCTAGTAATTTATAATAATTTCTATTATTTCATAGTGATTTATAGTAATTTTTTTTAAATTTAAACTAATCTAAAATAATTTATAATAATTTATACTAATTACCACTAATTATTACAAATTAACACTAATTATTTTTAAATACCACTAATCATTACTATTTTTTTATTTTATAAAAATTAATACTAATTAAAACAAATTATTACTAATTAATACTAATAAATACTAATTAATAATAATTATTACTAATTATTACTATATATTACTAAATATTACTAATAAAATCTAATTTTTATTAGTTTATAACAATTTTTAACTAATTATCACTAATTATAACTAATTACAACTAATTAATACTAATTACGACTAATTAATACTAATTACTACAAATTCTAATTAATTACAACTAATTATTACTAATTATTGCTAATTGCCACTAATTATTACTATTTTTATGAGTTTATAATTTTTTTACTAATTACCGTGATTTTTTAATAAATATATTTATTTATCACTAATTTTTACTTATTAGTTCTAATTACAACTAATTATTGCTAATTTTTACTAATTACTGCTAATTAATACTAATTACCATTAAATGTTAATAATTATATTGATTTACTGTTAATTTTTACTAATTACCACTAATTAATACTAATTACCGCTATTTTTTAGTAATTAAACTTAGTTTTAACTAATTTCTGCTAATTTTTACTAACTGCTACTAATTTTTACTAATTAAAGTTAGTTTTTACTAATTTCCACTAATTTTTACTAATTACTATTAATTATTACAAATTAACACAAATTATTACTAATTACTTCTAATTAACACTTATTATTTCCAATTTTTTTAATTTATAACAATTTATTTCTAATTAATGCTAATTTTTAATAATTATATTGATTTGTCAATTTTTTTAATAATTACCTCTAATTAGTATTAATTAACTCTAATTAATACTAATTACTGATAATTTTTACTAATTACTGTTAATTTTTACTAATTACCATTAATTTTTACTAATTACCGTTAATTTTTACTAATTACCGTTAATTTTTACTAGTTACCACTATTTTTTACTAATTACCAGAATTTTTTACTAATTATTGTTAATTTTTACTAATTACTACTAATTATTACTAATTACCGCTAATTACAACTATTTACCTGCTAATTATTAATAATGATAGATAATTATTACTAATTATTGCTAATTACCACTTATTATTACTAATTTTTACTAGTTTATAATAATTGTTCACTAATTAATGCTAATTTTTACTAAATGCTTCTAATTGTAACTAATAAATTATAATTTTAAATATATAATTCTAAATGCCACTTATTATTACTAATTATTATTAGTTTACAATAATTTTTTTATAATAAATGTAAATGTTTAATAGTTATATTGAGTTATCACTAACTTTCACTAATTACCACTAATTAATACTGATTACCGCTAATTTTTATTAATTACTGCTATTTTTTACTAATTACTTCCAATCTTGACTAATTACTACTAAATACCACTTATCATCACCATTTTTATTAGTTTATAATAATGTTTTACTACTTAAGGGATATTTGCCACTAATTCTTCCTAATTACTTCTAATTTTTCATAATTACCGCTAATTATAGCTAATTACAGCTAATTTTTACTAATTATCGTTATTTGTTATTAATTACCGATATTTATTACTATTTTCTTCTATTTATTACTATTTACTGCTAATTAATACTATTTACTACTAATTATTACTAATTACTGCTAGGTATTACTAATTATTACTAATTACCGCTAATGTTTACTAATTACTTCTATTTATTACTATTAATTACTAATTATTACTAAATATTACTGTTTAACACTATTCATTGCTATTTATTACTATTTGTCACTATTTGTTACTTTTTATTACTATTTATTATTAATTATTACTAATTATTAGTAATTATTAGTAATTATTACTAATTATTACTAATTATTACTAATTATTACTAATTACTAATAAATATTACTACTTATTACTATTTATTACTATTGTTTACTATTTATTACTATTTATTACTATTTATTAGAAATTATTACTATTTATTAGTAATTATTACTAACTATTAGTAATTATTACTAATTATTACTATTTATTATAAATTACCGCAATTTATTCCTATTTTTTAGGAATTATTACGAATTATTACTAATTATTAGTATTTATTAGAATTTATTACTAATTAGTACTATTTATTACTAATTATTATTAATTACAGCTAATTAATGCTAATCAACGCTAATTATTACAATTTATTATTAATTATTACTATTTATTACTATTTATTAATATTTATTACTAATTAATACTAATTTATACTAATTTATACTAATTAATACTAATTGATAGAAATTAATACTTATTAGTACTAATTAACACTAATTACACGTAATTATTATTAATTAATGATAATTGAACCAAGTTATTACTAATTAATACTATTTACTTTTAAATAAAAATATTAAATCTTAATGAAACAACATATTTGTACAAATAAATAATGCAAAATATAACTACCTAATTCTAATTAAATTTAATTACCGCTAATTAATAATAATAATTATTAATATAAATTAAAATTTATTAACCAAAAAGTAAAAAACAACAAATAAATAACTTAAAACTGAATCTTTTGTTGGATGCAAGTCTTGAAAATTGCTCCGTCGTAAAATATAAAACTTTGAAAAAACTGAAGGAAGAAATATGATAGTGGAGAAGCAAAGAGGAGTTGAGAGAATTGTGAAATGGGAAAAAATTAGATGGGGGTATATAGTGGTTATCTCATTTGCAATGGGGGTAATTGCGACGGGAAATCCATCACAAATAGGTAGGTGGTTATTAATTGAGGCGGCGGTAAAAATAGTCTTTTCAACGAGGATCCTCTTCGGTCGCAAATAACAGAAACCTGAGAAGAGTATTTGTGACAGAATGTCGCAAATACTTCTTTTTTATGGTCTATTTGCAATGGGTAAAAATTCTCGTTGTAAATAGCCTTTCTCGAGAGACAATTTACGACAGGCCCTACTCCCGTCACAATTGACCCATCACAAATAGTCAAAATTATTGTAGTGTTAATCATATTCATTTTCATTTATATTCCTCACAAATAGTAATTCTCTATATGAAATCTACCTATTATCCACTTTAGGTAGTTACTGTTTGGATCATTTTTACTAGTTTCATAATAGTGATGCATATTTTAACTCTTATTCCAAATTTCATAATTACTAGGCCATTAAAGAAACTATCATGTACTTTTTATAATTACTCATGATGTGTTAAATTTTTTTTCATGAGTGTTTCTGTCTTTATCATTGAATAAGAAATCGATAACAAGCATGTTTCAGTGATTCTTGATGATTGAAGGTTGTTTTCTTAAGTAATGGATTAAATATTTATATAACGTATCAAAAATAAAAAACTAATCATTATTTACACATTTATATTATATTACAATAGTAATTATGTACCCATATTTATTCTGGATATAAATTCATAGTAATGTTCATGTTGGTGGTTGAACTGACCTGACCCTGAACATACCTTGGTTTAATGAATGAGTACAATATGATTTTTTTGTAATGTCATTATACAATAAGAATAATGAACCTATTTGGTGTTTATTAGTTTAATATATCAGAATTATAAAAGAAAATAAAGATGAAGTGGTGGATATGAAAATATTAAACAATTTTAATAAAATATTACCCTCATAGTATACTTGTTTTAAACGATTGAATTAATAATGACTGTTTGTTCATCATATTATTAATAGATTCTCTATTTTTTTTATAATATATCTTTAATGATGTCATAAACATCATATTTATCCTTTAATATCATCTTTAGATCAAACCTTGTAAGGTGGTGAGGGAAACGAAACACATTATGTCATGGAGTCACTAGTCCATACAACGTATAAATGACAGTTTCGTTTTTCTTAAGGGAAAAAGAAAAGGTGGTTAGTGTTTTTTTACACAAAATAGAAAATTAAGTATACTATAAAAACTGAATTTACTATATTATATTGAAAAAAATAAATTTTAAGTGAAAATATGAATAGAAAATATGCCAATAAAAAGATAGAACTTACATCGAGAACTTCTAGTTTCTATTGGAGGATTCCTTAGAAAGGAATGGATTATGATAATTGCTTGTGATTTGAATCTTATGAGAGTAAAATAGGATGGAAGGGGAAGAAAATAGGGAATTTTTTAGTTGAAAATCTAATTTTTAGAGTGGTATTTAAGGGGTAGAGAGATGCCCCTATTAGAAGTGTCACTACTGAAAATCCTATCTATACCAACGCCCTTATCCCAACAGTTTCAAAAAACCATTGGGATAGGGACCCTTTCGCAATGGTTTTATGAAGCCGTTGGGACATAGCTTTCTAAACAAGGTTTTTCCAATGGGTTTTAAAAACTATTGGGATACACTCGTCCTATTCCAATGGTTTATAATAACTATTGGGATTATAATTTTAATATCAGTTTATCCCAGCGGTATAAAAAAACTATTGGGATTGTTTTCCCCCAAATACAACGGCCATCCATCCCTCCCCACTCCAAATTTGATTCATTTTTTCCTACCAGAGCACTACCCTCTTCCCAGCCAGTCATCACTCCTCTTCCAACAGGCGATCCATCATTGTTTAAATCATTCAATTTCTTCCACCTCCAATTAGTGAGTTTGAGATATATCTTCTACCTACATTTATTTTGGATTTTTATATACCACATTTAGTTTATTTCCCCATCCGCGTGATTCTCTCTTCCCAGCCAGCGACCACTCCTTCTCTTCAAACAGATGATCCATCCTAGTTTAAACCATTTGGTTTCTTCCACTTCAAATTGGTGATTTTGATTTATATATTATGCCTATATTTATTTTTGATTTTTATATATAATGTTTAGTTTATTTCTCCATCCACTGTAATCTCTCATCATTTAAGGTTTTCATTTGATTATTCTTGAATATGAAATTAGCATGTTTTAAATACTTTAGCCTACACATAGAGAATAGATGTCACTTTCTGAACCACTACCAATATCTCTAATTTTTCTAGGCATGTTACACAATATTAGTGTTTTAGGGAAATTATATGTTCCCCAATTGGTCATGTTTACAATCATATTTTTAGGTATTTTACCTTGGAACTAATTCCTTTCTTCAAAAAGGGAGTTCTAATAATTACTTTTTGATATCTTTTTGTAATGGTTTAGTTTTTAAGAGATTAATAAAAAGTACATTTTTTACTAATACCATTATCTTTATTCCTATATAATGAAGAATGTATGACATAAAAATGTGTAAAAGTTCTTAAAGGAAAATAATTATTAATGTATTAATACCAATTAACCTTTTTGGAATTTTTTGACACAAATTTCTCATTTTCATTTTCATTGGCCACCACACATTCACAAATATCATTAGTTCCCCTAATTTGGTTTAATATTACCAATATTACCTCTCCTGTATGTCTTTTTTACATTTTTATTTTTAAGGTTATCTATGTATGTTTGAATAGTGAGTCAATTTTATGTTTAAAAATTGTGATGTCTACCCAATGGTCCCCAACTATAGTTGAACTATTTTTCAAGATTTGGGTGAAGTTAATCCACTATTCTCTTAAATCTTCAATGCATCCTTTATATATGAATTCAAATGATTTATTATATAATGGGAAGTGAGTTCCAAAAGGAATTTGGGAGAAGTGATATTTGTGAGTCATAGGGGCTAAGTGAGTTGTGTGAGGCTTATTGACCAAGTGACCTATGGGATGCACTTGGGAGAAGCAACCTATGTGAGGTACTTGTTAATAATTCATGAATTTTCCAAATTCATGTCCAAGGATACCCAACACTCTTGAGATGGATTTAACCCAGCTTTGACCCATGATATCCTTTCTCAATGATACTTTAAAATAATTACATTGGTTCTAATAAAATATTGTTTTTCTTCTTTCGTTATTCTAATAGATTATTAAACTATTTAGATTTTTGATGAATAAGTTGATGCACTCATCTATGAGATATTTGATATCTTTGTACCATGATATTTTCTATTATATGACCCCACACTTCTGATCCTTGTGAAATATCTGAGGAAATTCCATTTTTATCCTAAGGGAGAACAATTAATATTATATGACCACAAAATTTGAATGAATTTCTCATACAAAACTGGGGAATCCATTGAAAATACTGGAATGTATTAGAGAAAGGTAAATATAACACATTGGTGTATACCATGAAGTCCATCAACCCTTCAATAACTCATCTTTCTAGATTTATATCATTTTTGTTGAGCACAAACATGTTTCTAGTTCATGAAACCAAGATGAATACCTTTTAAATAACACAACCTATAAAAAATATCATTGATCACCAAAACTATAATGACACCATTTATTAGAAATATATCATTAATTATTCAATACAATGATCTTTATAAATTTAGACTTAATGCCAATTTTTTTCTCATAATTATCCTAGAGAGATCATTATTTATACACTGACTTTAGATCACATCCACCATGTTGCACATAATCTCCCAATTTATTCCTTGCTACGATGACCCACTAAAATAAAATAAATTTAAATGAATTGACTATACATTAAGAAAATTAAATTCTACTGAACTGATCAAACTAGGCTTGAAAATAAATGACCTGAACAAATCAACCCTCTACACACTAAAACCTAACTTAATTAACAAATTCTATATATATCATAACTGAACTGACTTGACCAAACTAGTTGAATTGAATTTAAACGACTTTATCTGACCCAAGTAGACTTGAGTATACCAAAACTAAACTAAAATACATCAAACCAAACTACAATAAAAATAAGTGAAATATATTGAACCTAACTAAAATAAATTTTGTTGTAATGATAAAAAATGAACTGACTTGAATAATATTTAATAAAACCCTAATATGTATGCATCAACCCAATCCAAAAAACAAACCCAACCAAACTAAATAAACTAGAACTAAACTAATCATAAACAAATAGAATTGACCAAAATTGATCTGTATCAAATATATGATGGTTACCTAGAAGTAGTGATTTTTTAGATAGGAATTTGTTGAATAAGTATAACATTTGTTAAATAGTGGATAAAATATGATAAAAAAACAATTATAAACAAAATTTTGTATAGTATTATTATAAGTTATTACTCATTGATATAATTGAGTTCAATATCATGGTTTTATATTTATAATTTATTTATATATATATAACAATTTTTTGTCTTTTATATTAAGATTTTCATATAGACTAGTGTGTGAGTGATGGTTTCATATAGAGTGAAAAATTCTTGTTTCCTAAAATATATTTTGTATTAAAATTATATGTAATTTAATTTATTTTACGAAATAACATATAATATTTTTTTAAATAATGGATAGAAGTTGGATGTATGAAACCAATCAGATTTCAAGTAATTTTCAAAAGAATTTGGAGAGTTTTTTAGATTTTTCATTTGACAATGCTTCAGATAGTGGTCACATACACTTACCATGTTACAATTATGTTGGAATACCTTGGTTGAGACATGAATAATTTACCTACCATATAACCAAATATAGGTTTAAAACAAAATACTATGTGTTTTATCACAATAGAGAGAAAATGGAATCTCAAAATGCTGATGATCCAAATTTGAGGCCTAGATTGGAGAATTTGTTATATAAATAGTTTTTGTTTATTCATCCCCATGAGAAGGAAATGATGACAACCCAATACTACTTTGATATGATCACACACGATGCATATAATGAAACAATGATGTTGAAAGGGTGAAAAAATTGAATGATGCTCCCATAACTCTAGTATATTAACAATGTGGTAAAATGAAAAGTTATAATTTTTAATCTGATTATTTCATGGGAAAACCATGTATGGTATTTCTAATACTATCATCGATTACATAATTACCTTCTTGAATAAATTACATCCAGACGATGAAGATATTCCCTCAAACCACTATATGGCATGAAAGTTAGTTGAGGAACTTGTATTTTCAAAAAAACAAAATTCAAGCTTTCCTGAAATAATGAAGGTTATTCTGGTAGGAAATTTCTGAATAAAATGATTGTATAAAATTTGTCACATCTATATAGAAGCCAAAAGTTTCTGGAACACCATCATGTGTTCCATATAAAGTAATGTGGCACTTTCTATTAATCCAGAGACTCCAAAAATCTTTTCATGTTTGATAAAATATAAATAAAAATGTAATGGAATGACACATAGAGAAAGAAGAATAAGGATGAGTTGGTTAACCATGCAGATGGATTTTTATGGAAGACATTTGATTCTCAAAATATTGATTTTTCATCTAAAATTCATAATGTGGGGTTGGGTCTTTTATGTGATGCTTTTAATCCATTTATTCAGATGCTTACTTCGCACATCACATGGCTTGTTTTCATATACATTTATAACCTTCCCCCATAGTTCTGTTTGAAAAAACATTTCAATTTCCTGAGCATACTCATATCTATCCCTTCTGATCCTGAAAATGATATAGCTTTATACATTCAACCTTTAATAAAAGAGGTGAAACTTCTTTGGGATGTGGGTGTGTGCACATACGATGAATTTCTAAAAGACATATTTCAGTTGTGTGTTATGATTATGTGGACGAACAATGATTTTCATGCTTATGAAATGATTTTTGGATGGAGAATGAAGATAAAACTATAATGTCCTATTTTTATGAAGAATACATGATCCAAAAGGATGAAATATCATCATATTTTTAGTTTTATGGGACATCGATTATTTTTTCCAATGGACCATTCATAGAGAAATAATTATCAAAGATTTGATAATACGATAGAGACCAATGATCCACCTCAGTGTATGTTTAAAATTGATGTGCTTAATGAATTGTAAGATTTTAGTTTTTCATTAGGGAAGGGTCAAATGAAATCTAAAAAAAGGAAGAATGTTTCCACTGAAACCTATTACAATTGGAAGAAGAGAAGTATCTTCTTTGAGTTTCCTTATTCATCAACCAATTTTTTATGTCATTTCTTATATGCAATTCACATTAAAAATAATATAGGTAAAATGTTCATTTCAATTCAACTAAATATCAAAGAAAACAAAAAATATGATTTATGATCTCGGTTTGACTTGGTGGATTGGGGAATCAGACCATAATTTCATCCTGTGTGTATCAATGAAAATTAATGGAAAGTTCTATGTGCTTCTTATATGATGAAACCTATAGAAAAAAATCAATTTATCGAAGTACTAGAGACTATTAAATCTCTTAATGTTTGTTCAAGCAACATATCAAAACAGGTCAATAGAAGATAGTTAAAGTGGACATCTTTAAAGAATCCTAATTATCACATCCTTCTACATGAGTTGATTACAATATAAATCTGTCATCTTTTTTCCAATAATTTAAGGGTGGGAGTTATTCAGTTGTGCTATTTCTTTAGATATATTTATTCTAAGAAGTTGTCCAAGTCTTTCTTGTAAATTTTTTTGGTAGAGGCACCATTAATTTTGTGAAAATTTGAGAAAATATTTCATCCAAAATTTTCCATATGAATGCTACATCTAACTATTCATATTCCAACCAAAATACTTATTAGGGGACCTATTTATTTTCATTTTATGTATCAAACTGAAATAAATATGTATACATTGGTTTCTTAGGTTCGGAACATGAATTATCCCGAAGGTTTTTTCATGAATGGTTACTTGACTCAAGAGTGTATGGATTTCTACTCAATGTATTTGTCTAATATTACTATGAAAATGAATAGGACAATAAGAAATGAAGAATAATATTATATTCAATTTGAACCCATTTTTCCATCACTTCCAAAAAACAGGAGGAATTCCCAGATCATATACATTAACAACATTATGACTTGAAGAGTGGGAGATGGAAAATCACACAATTTTGTTCAACTGTGATTTTTTCAATGACTACATCAAGTAAGTAAATTGAACATATGTATATTATCTAATCTCATATAACTTTACATATTTGTTAAACTATTTCTATTTTTATCTATAGGGAACATACATAAATGATAAATAGAATGAATCGTTCTTTATATTTAAAAATGTAACGCCCCGACCCCAGCTACCCAGAGTCGGTGCATTACTTCGTAACAATGGAATGATCACAAAAGATCAAGTCTCGAAAGACCGATTAGTTTAGTAGCCTTGGAAACACTAGATACATTCATAAGTATTACATTACATCATAAAGTGAAAAACTAATAACAAAGTCTTCATAGTCCACACTCATATCCTCTTCTAACTATCCCTGCAGGTCATTCATAAAATACTTCTTCACATCCTGGAAAATATTAAAACATTGAAAGGGGTGAGCTCAGATGCTCAGTAAGGATAACAATAATGCGAAAGCTTTCATAAATAAACATAAAAATTTAAGGCAATGTTTAACTAAAACAAAAGCCTTTTAAACTTGAACATCAACATAATATGGAAAAAGTAAAATGAGATAATGCCATTCACTTCTTCACATGGATATTCTACTGGTCGAATAATCACATGCAATATCAATAACCACTTTCCTAATGATGGAATGCATAATGCCAGACTATCATAACCACGTAGTCAAAGCCTCGTGCCAAGACCACAAATAAGATTTTGTCAAGGCCTCGTGCCAAGACACTAGTTTGTCTCATGAGACCTGCCGATGCATCGAGGAGCTATAGCGGGCTCCACCCGTCACTTATTAAGTCCAATGCATTCCTCATATGAATAGGTTTAAACATATCATAAACCATAACATAATCGTATCACATAAAACATGCATAAAGGAAACATATCATTTCCACATTTCAATCACAAGATATCAATACAACACATTGATATAATAAAAACACTTTCAAAACCATTTTCAATACCAAACTAAAAGAATGTTAAAACTTTGTATTTATTTTTCATTAACAAAAATGATGGCTTGTAGAGGAAGCCAAAACTCAAATAATGGTCACGACGGCAGAGAAGTCGTTGTCACCGCATAAGTACGGAAAGAAAAACATTCCCTTTTTGTCGTTTAGTAAAATGCTTCATATAAAAAGATTCCTTTTGAATAAACGTAAAAGTCAAAGGGGTTTATACACCGTATAAAAGAAAGTTGTGTATAAAACGAAATATGCCTCAATGAAAGGAGATTGAGACGAAGTCCTTACAAAGATCATTTTTAAAATAAAATAGATCTATTATGTGTATTCACTATAGGTACACATAAAGAAAGTAAAAATACAAAATAGGACATAATAATATCATGACATAATTTGAACGTAGGAGATTAACCCAAAGAATAGAAATTGGGTTAAGAAGTTCCCTTACAAAGATCATTTTTTAAATAAAATAGATCCATTATGTGTATTCACTATAAGTACACATAAATAATGTAAAAATACAAGATAATATATAACAATATCATGACATAATTTAAAAGTAGGAGATTAACCCAATGAATGGAAGTTGGGTTAAGAAGTTCCCTTACCTTGTACTTTTCCTTGGTTGGGGTAGGTTAAACTCCTGTATAATGGTGAAATAATTGTTATTAAATTATACAAGAATCATATACATTCATATGATATCATATATGATATTTTAACATTGCTTTGTTAACAATATCTTAGATTTATCGTCGTTTCGGGTGTCAACTTACTCATTTTCTTTTATATGTTTTGTTATGTAAGTCATGTTTTTCATGGATAGGTTGTATCTTATTCATATCCAGAATGATATCATGTCCTTAAACATTATTTTTAAATCATCAAATGATAATTATACTTGAATGGGTATGACGGAGAATGAATCTCATCGCGTTCGTGGAGACGGTAGTCCGTACGTACGCACGAGCGACAATATCATTATTTTGATATTAAAATATTATATAATTGGATAGTATATCATATATACAGAATCATTATCATGTTATATTTATTATTTACATGAATTACATATCATTTTTATACCCATATAAATAATAAAAAATTGAATAACAATTACACCACGACGTGGAGACGGTAAGCCGTACGTACGCATGTATGGTGACATGTCATTCAAATGATGAGTAGAATACTGAATATGGTTGTTCCATATTTATAATAACATCCCAGTATATAGAAGATACTAGAGTTATAATTTTAGAATTGAAATAATGAACAAAGAGGGAGTGGAAGAAGAAAGAAACTTGAAAGAGGGTGATGAAAACGTTACCTCTTCTTCGGGTTCTTCCTTTTGGTTTGATCAAAAGGACTCTTTAAGATGGATTTATGACTAAAGTAAAGCTTCTAGGATGAAGGGAGAAAAGTTGGGAGAGTATTTGGGCAGAGTTTGTCCGAACCAAAAGGCTTGAAAGTGTGAATAAGGTGGTAGAGGTGGGGGCCTTTTATAAGAGGAGAGGAGGGGCTCTTTTGGAAAGATTGAAATATTACATTATTACACAATGCTTTTCTGATTCTAAAGGTCCCAAACTTATATAATTCGTGGATAAGGTGATAAGGGTTCGAAATATACCCATCCAATAGTCTTTGGACAAGTGTAAGCCTTGGATTTTACATTATCTTTTTATTTTATTAAAATCGTTAAATAATGAGGTCATTGCTGCATCATAATGATGTCATAAATAATTTAATCTATTTAATGTCTAAAAATTATAAAAAAATACTATGATGTAGGAAATCTTTTTATATTTCTAATGAATATTTATAGTCAAAATTTGGACTTGTGTAACCCCACTTAAAATCTGTTTTAGTAAAACAACTCATGTTTGTGTCAATTTAATTTTAACATTAAATAAATGTATATTAATGTCATTTTCCAACCAAAGTGGCTCCATGGGGTCCCCAAGTTGACCCATGGGTTGTCTTGGTCGGCCATGACTCATCCAATAGGATTAGGACAAGTGTCAAGCTCATCTCATATTATTAAAACATTATTTTTACCTTAAACTACACTAATTACCTCTAATCGCGATTAAGAACTTAAAAGTTACTATTCACCAAAAAATTATTTTAATCTCATTGAACCACATTTTTCTTCTTAATGACAACCATGTATGTCGGATTTTTGAAAATCAAATCACAGAAGTGGTAATATTTCATTTTAACGAAAAATCAGTTTTTAACAACCACTTTGTGGTTTCACTATTCATCAAAAATTGAAGTTTTTCAGAATAAGGCCAAAATTTCACCCTAAGCTATAATTGATATTCCGAATTCAAAAATGATGTCTATTTTAAAAAATTCTAAACATATAAGTTTCATTAATTAATTTTATAATTAATTCCCGCTGTCACAACAATAGCGTGTTTTTAAGAAACAATTTATATCAAAAGATTGGCAATTGTTTATGTCCAATTTCAATGTTAAATTAATTCTAATGACCACCATTGGATAAAATGGTAAAAATATATTCTAATTATACTTTAAAACCACTAAATAGTATAATTTATCACTATAAATTATTTTGATTAAAAAATTTGTTTTTAAGTAATTTTCACTATTCATAAAAAATTGGAAGTTCTCAGAAAATTACAAAAAATTCAACTTTGGATAATTTCGATATTAAGAATACAAAAATGAAGTCCATTTTGAAATATAAAATTTCTATAATTTTAAAAATTGGTTATTACTATTCATAACAGCTACTTTGATTAGTCGCGGTGTTTTAGAACTCGAAGTTGCGTACAATGCAAGCTATTGCATTATTGAATGAGAAGCGTACCGTGGAAGCTTGGGGTGTTACAAAAAAAGAGAGAGATTTTTCATAGAAAACTATTTTTTTTCTTGGTTGAAATTTAAGGTAGAAATATTAGTATAATAAATTAAAAAATAAATATTTAATTAATTATAATATTCATTTATATTTAATGTATTGAGTTTTTTGGATGAATCTATCTCTGAGGAAATAAGGGCTTTGGCTTTTGGCCCTAATACTGTGGTTCATGACTATAAATAAATTATGATCAATGGGTATAGATTTATTATCATTGAATGAGAAAAAAACATAAGAACACAACATGATGGTGTTATGGTAACTACCACAATAGATTTTTATGCCAGTGCATCAGATATTAAACCTCAATTTGAAAATGTTGGTTATTATGGAGTCATTGAAAAAATAATAATATTGGATTATTACTCTCAGGGAAGAGTCACTATAATGAAATACCAGTGGTTTGATTTGATGATGAGGCATGACACATTTATTAATGATTGTGGATTTTGAGTTATTACATGACTCACACTCTTTCTACCAATGAACTATATATATTTTCATAAATGGAAAAAAAAGATTTTAACGTCAAAGATCATATTCGACCTAAATTTATTGTCATTATTGAAGTAATTCCAAGACATATTTTTGATGATGGTGATGATGTTATTGACCCCATCCCTACTCCCATTGGCCTCAATCAATTTATTACTTTTGATGACTCCAATAGATCAATTATCAGAGTTTATTGTGAACCTAAAGTTATGGTGGGAAGATATAGAACCATCCATCCGTGATCTCAGTTCTTTTGGTTTAGTTATACTTAGGTTGTTGAGGTAGGTACTATTCAAATTGATTTACTATTGATTAATTTTTTTTATTGAAATGGACCTTCATGTGAATTTTCAATATTTATTGGTTACAATTTTCTTTGAGTTGAATTTTCTCATATTTAATTGAATTGTATTCAAACCTGTGAAACCTAGAACAACTAAAACAATTAAAATAGAACAAAAAACAGGATGAATTAAATTGGACATATTAAACTTATTGATATGAAAATCATAACAACTAAAAATAATGACCTAACAAAAAAATGACAAAATTACCTAACCAAAAATATGAAACAAATGACCTAAGATAAATAAAAATAAACAAATGACCTAATAAACTATCAAATTTGAAAAAAATGACCAAAGACAAATAAAAATGAAAAAATGACCTAATCAATTGAAAAAAATAAACCAATTGACGTAAAAATAAAAATTGACAAATGAGCTAACCAAAATTGAATTGGATAGAATTGAAAATAGAATAAAACTATATCATACCTACACTAAAGATGCAAATTTGAACATATTTTTTATTTTGTGATGTGTCTTCTATTTTTATATTCTTCCCACTAATTTTAATTTTTTTTTATATCACTACATATATTATATTTGGTTAGACAAGTGGTATTACTTAATTAAGTTATGTGTCATATTTTTTGTTGTTTGGGTTACAAATTAGTTTTAAATTTCTAAATAATTCCATATTTTTTTTGAAATGCAGAAAATAAAACCTATTGAGAAGATGCGGAGAAAAAGGATGACAGACAACAATTGTCGAATGAATGAGATGGGCATTCCCCCATTAATTCTTATTTTGATTATTTTATTTCATATATATATATATATATATATATCAAAAAAACATAATGTCATGTGATTAATATAGTTTTAAAATTGTATGGAGGATCCATAAATTTGGTTCCTTTTATTCAACTAGCAACCTAATGGTCCAAGT
This sequence comes from Viscum album, assembly GCA_963277665.1. Taxonomy (NCBI): domain Eukaryota; kingdom Viridiplantae; phylum Streptophyta; class Magnoliopsida; order Santalales; family Viscaceae; genus Viscum; species Viscum album. The sequence continues at coordinate 223,880,152 of OY728147.1, forward strand.
ACTCAGGCCGACGATACGAGGAGGGTTGGTACTAGAGTTGGGTGCTCAAGTTGGCGTACCTGATTAGACCCTATCCTTCCTACTAACATACCATCTACCACACATTCTGATACCCCATTTTTTAATAGGGACACATATGACATTTAGGCCACCCATGTTTTCACAAACATTTATATATGAGACTCCCCAACCATCTTTCTTGTATCCGATGATGATTCCTACTCATCATCCATTTAATTCATTTTTTCATCCATCTAGGCCATCTTATTTTTCTTCTATATATTTATATCCAACCTTCTACATTACTTATTCTTTGACTCTAACTCCATATATACAGGGCGATGTTTCTTTAATACCAACGAATCTAGTAGAACCCATTGATTAGTCTACAACAGTTATATTTATATAACCCTAATAATTTTTTTACCATAATTTATTTTCATTATAATATGTGTTGATATAATATTTGTTTTTCTTATATAATATCTAGATATAATGATAAGTGGAATGGGTGTACACACATGCATACGGTGTGAAACCACCACATGTAGTTGATGGTGTAATATAATGAAGACAACCAAATGGTTGAAAAAATAGGGTGGGAATGTAAGAGTTTTTTGGAGACACTTTCCAAATACTCTAAAATTATTCCCATAAGCCCACTATGATGGAGAAAACTTCTGAATAAAGTAAAATAAAATGATTGGGGACAAATATGCATAGAAAAATTTTGTGGCTTCAATGTTATATTCTTAGTGTATTTATATGAATTAATATTTTGGTTCCAACTTCTTTTTTATTTTCCCAATGGTGAGGGTATGAGGACATCATGACCAATAGAATTATATGAGAGGTAAAAAGGCTAAAATTATGAGTTGTATAGTGGCTCGCATGCTAGAGTTGACATGGATTTAGAGGATACACCTGTTATGGAGGATTTTTCGGTAAAACATTTAAAAACAAATGATTACTCATTAGACGAGTACCACATTCAAGGTAATAATAAAATTTGAGCATTTTAAATGAAAATATTCATGTTTTTAATTAATAATATATTTTTTTATTGTTGATTATTTTATGAATTTTTAGGAAAAAAAAGAAACACTCATGCTACGAAATACCTCCACACTTTGGGACGTACTATAATGTTAGACCATGAGAGGAAGCAGGTGCACCAGTCATTTATAATTTTTTTAGGACTTGTTCTATATATTGTTTGATCTATAATTAAATAGATTTATAATGTTTTGGTAGATAAGTGGGGATTTAATATAAACCCAAACCACACTAAACTGAAATAAACTGAACTAAATAGAATCGAATCAACCCATATATTTTTATTTTTTTGTTTTATTTAAAATTAATATCTATTAGATTTTAGTTATGAAAATAATTATTATTAAAATATTTTAAATTATATTTTTCTAAATTAAATGTCATTTTAGAGGAATTTATTAAATATTTAAGGATGTGTGCCTCAATCGAACCTATTTTTCTTGAGTAGAAAGAAAAAAGATGGAAGTGCGGTTAACGAACCGACATAGAAATTGATTGTAAGTTTTAATTTATTGATTTCAAATTTTAATTTCTATTTTATAACTTAATAATATATTTATATTTGTAACAGGTTTCTTTGGAGTCCCTTGATGCCTAGGAACCTAATAATTTTGGGTGAAATGATCACTTAAATCAGGTTTTGGGAGATGATCACTGTGGTAGAGTACACTGCCGACTTGGGAAGAGTATAGTACTAACGAGGTATTAGACCATTTTAAGTACTAGTTGTAGTACCATCAAGTTGGAAAAGGTTATGGAATGGGTAGAACATGACAAGAAAGGGTCACACAAGTAGAAGAACATGCTGAAAGGAAAAATAATGAATTTATGAAACTGATAGAAGTTTTATGTCTATCACTTCCACTAGAGAATACTATGGATTATGATGCATATATATAATTAAAGAATTAAGTATATAGTGAAACATGTACTAGTTCTAGTGGTGGTCGAGATGATTTTATTCCTGGTGGTGGTGATGTAAAGGATGATGGAGAGGAAGAGTCTGAGGTTGAGGTTGAGGTGGAGGACGAGGGTAAGTATGAGGATGGGGACATGGACGAGGATGGGGATGAGGATGAGGATGAGGTTGGTGATGATAGTGATGATAAAAATGGTTATGAGGGATGGATTAATCTATTACATTTTTGACTGATATTTATGAAATTTGATGTTTGATGATTTACTGTTACTAAATATATGTGTGATATTTTATATGCTTATTATTATTAGTTAAATAAATCAATGGATTAGTTCTTTTATAATTATTTATATAATATTTTTTTGGTATTTTAGGATTCTATATTGGTTTCATTGTAGGTTTTATTTATTGAGGATGCTTTTTTGGTTGCGTTGTTGGTTGTGGATATTCTGTTGGGTTTTTTATGATTGTTAATGTTAAAACCGATGATAAGTGAATTGTTTTTAAAAGAAGTGTTTTATTTTTTTTTAAAAAATTAATATTTATCATAGTCTCCATTTAATTTTCTTACATTACAAATTATGTTTCCTTATTTAAAATGGATATAAAAATTCAAATCGAGTTACATTATCTGGTTGTATTTTTGGTCATATGTTGAGGGTTTGGAATGAAAAATAGTTTGTATTTCATGATGGAAGGGTCTCCACCAGCATTACCCTTGCTTCTTGTAGAATAATTCTTGTATTTCTATTGACTGATGATTCTTACCAGCACTTTGACTTTGGAATATTGACTGATGTAATTGGAAATGTGATTGTCAACCATTATAGGCACAATTACCTAGATAATGCATTGGGATCACATTGTGTCTTATCTATTTTTACTCTAGGAATATATCCTTCACCATGAATTTCAAAGCTTGGGAAGTTTGTTTTTCCATCATTGATATAGAACAGGTGGTGGAAAAGCCTTTGAAATCTATTGATAGTACATTGAATTCTCTAATCCCTAATCTCGATGGACTTGCTCATTCATATTCATTGTTTGATATGAATGTAGGTGAATATCTAATTTTATTTATTTACAATTTATTATTTGTTTAACCTGTTATGCATTATTTTCATTAATGCTTTTACTTACAAATATCCAAAAGCAACTGAATATTTTACGCAATAGTTATGATTTTTGAATGTGATTGAGGAAATGATTTTATGATGGCCGCATGCCATTTTACTTTGACATATAGAAATCCTCCTATAATACCCCTCAACCTAGTTACTTAAAATGGATGAGGATAGTTCATTCTGTGGTGTTTAAACCACACACTATTAATTCTTTAAATTCAGGGTTAGCAGATTCCCTTTGGCGGCTAGAAGATCTTCTTGGCTTCCATAGAGTAGTTTTCTTCCCCAGTCAAAGATTTACAATTAAAGTTGTCTACATTTCTCAAGGACACTTATTATTATAGAAGATGAAGGTGAAGAAGTATTATTTAGAAGAGGATAGATGAAAAAATCGGCACTTTATTTCATATAAATTTGTCAGCCCCCCAGTAAGCACACCCCCACCCCCATTTTGTTTCCTGTATTTTATTTTATGATTTTTTCTTTGTGTTAAATAGAGGTTTTTTGATTTTATTTTTAGATTCTAGGAAGCTCATTAACCGGATTTCTATATATGGTAAAAAAAATTAAATGGGTACAAAAGAAGTTCTGATGCAACCTTTCTCTCTGATAGTCATTGATGCTGATGACTGTAATAAAATTAGGTTTTTGATATTTTCTTTAAATTTTTTTGTAATGAAGGTGTCTTTATATTTTAATTCATATATATTTATTAAATGTTTTAATTTATAACATAAATCTATACCCTTATAAAAATAAGGTAGTTTTTTCAATTTTTTGATAGTCTTCATTGTTCAACAGGTAAAATTGTAAGGTTACCTTATATTTCATAGATAAATTTCAAAAAATTTGGAATAATTTTTGTATTTTTATATTTTTTTACTAATATACTAGAAATATTATTTTTCTTATTTTCTCTATGATTTTTTATAATTATAAATAAAATCCTAGATTTTGTTCTTAATTCCAATAATAATATTTTTATTTTCCCCAATTATCAAAGTCACAATTCAAGAAAAAATCTTATATTTTTTCTCACCTCTATTTTTTTCCTTTTGGAGGTAAATTTTATATGAAATTTTTCACATTTCAATTATTATTGGGTCTATCACTACTACTTGGAGCCTCTAGTTTCTGCAGCCTACTTTCATTCAATAATACTTTATAGCCTTAGAATTTCACTGGTCATTGATACTGATCCTTAAGGATTATCATTTAATGTATCAATATTTGAACATATATAAAGAAACTTTGAGTAGAAACCTCTAATATAATATAAAAAATTTGAATATATAATCCATATGGTTTGAACATGTCAATTGTGTGGTGTTTTGTGGTTTTATTATATGCAAAATTAGGTCTTTTTTTGGTGTTTTGATGGTGATAAACTTGTGATTGATGCTAGTTGATTTTTTTTCGATGGTTAAATTTTCATTATCATATTTTAAAAGTTTTCTTATCTTGGTATAGATTTTATTTTTGTTTCATTTTCATTTTCATTTTGATTTTTTTGACTATTATGTTCCTATAAAAGTGAAATTTGATGATAGTTCTATGTGGAATTCCAAACTTCTAGCTGACCTCGATGAAATCAGATGCCAATAATTATTATTTACAGTGTTTTAAAGCTTCTAATAATCATATGAATACTTTCTTATGTGTATCATTAGAATTTTAAATTTGATTTAGAATATTTAATGATAGCTCATGATTATGTGCATGTGCGATTTCTTTTCCTTTTTCTATGGTATAGTATAAGAAATTGAGTTTTTCATTATTTGTTGAACTACAATTTTGTTAAGGCGATTCAAGTAGTTTCTATTGTATTTAGATCTTAATATCATGGCTTAATGTCTGTAAAGAACTATTTCAGTTCAAACTTGATTATCAAATTATATTTTATTATAGGGGTTGGTATTTTACCACATTTCTATTAAATTGTATATTATATTTTAGAGTTTTCTTTATAAAACTGGTTAATTTTTTTCTTTTTGGTAGCCTTTTATCATGGTCTCACAAATTGAAATCACAATGAAGGATATTATTTTGGATGTGTAAATTTATGGTTGGGTTTTGGAATATGGTTATATTTAATAAAAATTAATTGAAAGTGATTATAGTACTTAATCACTTATGGTAAGTTCTCTTCAAGTGTTTCTTGATTTATTATCAAAGAAGTTATTTATTTTTTCACATTTATTTAGGTGGTTTTCTTCTTCAGAAATTTAAGTAGGCCTGTTTTTTAGATATAGAAGGAACAATACTTAATTTTTCTAACTACTTATGATAATTGGTGTAAGTTTTGTTAACATTTCTCCTCAATTGATGTCAAGCACATAATTATTTGATGACTTATAGTATTTAACACATGTGTGTATACATTTTTTATTTAAATATATATCACTTAACAAGTAAAAGTTGACTCAAAACACCCCTAAAGTGTTTTAAATATATATTTTTAAAAAAATATTCTAAAATTTTATAATTTAATAAAACTCACCTATAAACCAAGGTTATTGGCTGGTTTTTTATTATAATTTTGTTTCTTTAGATGCATTTTCGTATTATATGATGTTTTTTATGTTATTTTTTTAGAGTATGGAATCATGATGATCCCACACTTCTCAATAGTTATCAAAATCATAATTTTACTAGAAAGGGAATTTCAAAGATCCACCCTATCAATGATATTTATGACTGCCTACATCTTGTTTATTCATGTAAAAATTCCTTGTCACTTTTTGAAATTTTTTATTTTTGTTTTTAGATATCTTTTACTATGTTATTTGGGTTTAAAATGAATACAAATTTTCTTGATGTAGTTGATGGAAATATTATTATTTGGAAATATCACACACTAAAGGATAAACAAAAACTTGTTACTTAATTCTCATCAATCCAAGGTCATTGACCTGACATATGGTGTTTTAATGCCATTTTCTATTGGTAGTAGAAAATATGTCAATAATTTAGATTTTCTAATTTTCCCAATTTCATTATTGGCTGCACTCTACTTCCCAGTCTCCCATGGGTCAGTTTGAAGATGTTTTCTGTTGGATTTGTCAATATATTCAACATAAGAATACCAAATACATAATAAATCATCATAAATATGATTTACGTGCATGAAAATTCTATAAATTGACTTCCTAGATTATATAATAAAATTTGATGGTCCATGTTCACTCCAGGTGATATTCACATATTTGTTCAGTAGTGTTCGATCAATGTGGAACCACACTCAAAGAGTTAGAATAGTGGTAGGGATTGTTTTTCAACCTTTGTTTCCACTGAGTTCAGATTATATTATTTACATTAATGTTGTGATTTAATATTTTTCTTTTCTTGTATGATTATGATAAAAGGAAAACACTTTTTGAACAAATGAATAAATGTCCTACATGTGAATAATAAAATATGAATAAAATTTATCATATAATTGAAATTCATAAATAATATATGTGCCTAGAATGTTTCAATTTCATGGATAAGTATAAAATTTGAGCTCAAGTGGAATGTTGTGCTTTCCTGTGTGGTGTTTTTTTTATAATGATAACATGGATAATTGGATATGAATGACTTATAAACATCTAAATTAATCATATAGTATTCATTATATTGTATACATTACTTTTTTTTGAATTATTAACATTATATTGAAGTGTATTTTTAGGTTTTGTATTTGCTTTTTAAATTCTTTATATGGTATTTTAGTGATTTTGTAGATATATGTGCTTTGTGAAAAGGAGGGGAGGATGCTGTATGGAATGAGAAAAAGAGTGGGGGTCTAATACCTATAATTGTGCAGAACTCTATACTAATAGTATATAATCCATTGGTATAGTTTTAATTATCATCTATACTAATGGTTATCAGCAAACTATTTGTATAAATCTATACCAATGGTTTGAAAATTGTTGGTATAGTTTTAAGGCTCATGATTTATCCCAACGATTAACAAAATGTTTGTAGATATCTATACAAATGGTTATCAACAAACTATTGGTATAGTTAACTATATAGTGTCATATACCAAATATTAATGAATAATTGTTGGTATAGGCCTATACCCACACCATAACACCCAACAGTTAGGAAAACCATTGGTATAAGGTATACCAACCGTTTTCTAGTATATACCAATGGTTTGAAACCCTTTGAATAGCCAGAGATTTCACCAGTGTGTTGAGAATGGATTTTTGGTCAATAGTTAAACTTAATATAAAGGGATAACATGTTAAACATGTTATGTGGATCCCAAAATAGACAATACTTGAGTATAGGGTGAGATACATTCGATAATCTCTCAAAAACTAAATTCTAGACATGTTTTTATCATGTTTCAAGCCCTTTACCCATTGAATTATTATTATTTTTAATTTAGATTTTACCACTGTGACTAGTTTTTACCTAAGGTAATGAAATATTAATGAAAAAAAATAAAGTGGTAATTATGAAATAGTTTGGACCCACTTATTATATATTTGAAATCCATTTTTTCTGATTTAATTACTCTAATGTTGGAAATTAATTTTAATGTAATAAATTTAAAATATATTAAAACATTTTTTTTGTGAAAAGTAATACTTGAGTTATAAAATATAAATCATAGGGTTTTAAACTATAATAAATATTTTAAAATGTATAACTTTAACTATAAAATACATATTTTTTTCAATTAAAGGGTTTTCTAAATTTCTAAGTCATAATTATATACTTATAATGGCACAAAAGTCATCGTATTAGTAAAAAAGGTAAATTTCAATATTCATCCAAAAATTATTTTTCTAGAAGAAACAAAAAATATAATCCTAAAAAAATTTCTTTATAATATACCAAGATTTTAAAAATAACAACTATGTTCGATAATGTTTATGACACACAACTTTATACGTAAATGAAACACGAAATATTTTTATTTAAATATGACCATTTCAACCTACCCATTAAATTAGAAGATATGAATAAGATTTAAAATCTTTTGATATATATATATATATATATATAAAGGTTTTGATCAATATATTTTTTTGATTATTATTTTTTAAATAAACACTCAATTTAAGGTAAAGTTATTTTATTCTTTATAAATATGTTTCTTCCAAAATGATTTTTATATCTTTTTTATGAGTGAATATTATAATTATTTTTTTTTGTAAATTTTAGAATTTTTATTTTATGAAATAAATATAATTTTTAAAATTAGTATATCAAAATTATATTTGGGAAAATTTTTTGTTTTTTCTGAAAATATTGATTTTTTAGTGAATAGTGAAAAATATTGATTTTTATTAAAAACGGTATTTTCTATTAAAGTATTTAGAAAGTTAAAATTATATTTGGAATTAGTTTTAAAATTTCATTAGTTAATTTTTATTTAAATTAATGAAAATATGAGTTTTAAATGAATTGTATAGTTGAATTTAGTATAAAACCATTTTATAATTAAAATTTGAATTTTTCTAAACAAAATTCATCACATTTTTCCATTTTAATATTAAATTAAATAATTACACTTATATGTTTTTAATTTTGAAAAATTTATTCCATAATTTAAATTAGTGGGTAAAAATTTGAAAAATTGTCCCCCTTTTTTTGTTAATATAAATAGTAACTATTTTATTTCTTATTACCATGGTAAAGGGTAAATTGGGTAATTAAGGGTTAACAATAATATTATAAGAACTATAAAATAACCTTAAAATTTTTCTTAATTTTATTATATGATTACATATCACCTATACAAGATTTAGACTTATGGAATTTTGTTGCCATTTGGGTGTGATCATGACCATTATGTAAATAAAAGTAAAAAATGTTTCACTGTTGTTTTTAATAATTATAATATCTTTAACATTGGGATTAACGAAATATACATTCAGTTATAAATATTAATTCTATAACTAAATTATTTATCTTTTTCAATATATGTTTTTAAAAAATTTAGTGAAAAAATAATTACCTAAATGCTTACATAAAACTAACACAATAATTATTCATTTAGTAGAAAAATTAAATAAATGATATCAAAAATATTAAAAGAAATGTAATTTGAGATAATTAATTTATCCATGAATTTTATATATTAATATAACATATTATATATATAATAACATATATTTTTTTAATTTTATTTTTTTCTTGAAGTTATTAAAGTCCATGTAATGAATGGTTCTAAAAATTAACATTAATGATATTTTATAATAAACTTATTTTTATTAAATGATAAAAAATTTATAAAAATATTATATTAATCAAAATATTAGTATATGGTTTATACTATCAAATTTTTTCCAGTTATGGGACATTTTTCTATTTATAGTAAATACAATGACCTTCAATGAGTAAAAAACCTTTTTGTCATGGTAAACATGAAAATGGATAATGTGGGGTTAAAACCAAAAGATAAGTGTGAAAACATAGAAAAAACTTGTCCAAATTTGATTGGATGATATTATTGTGACTCATAAAAATATTTTATTCTAATATTATCAATTTGGATCAATTTGGACATCAAAATCAATTTATATTAATTTAATATTTTAAGAAATTCCAAGAGTCCCTCCACTCTTTTAAAAGGGGATCTCTTAATCTCTTTAATTCACACATAAAAACCCAAGATGATCGACCAATATATACAAAAATCCATTCTTAATATCCATTCCCATGTTTTAGTGGCCTTATTTATGACATAATACCAACTTTAGTGCTCTTATGGTGCTAAGAAAAGATGGTTTTTTTGAAGAAGTGGTATCGTTCTTAACCGATCATTTCTATTTTATTTCTTCTAAAACCTCCTAAAATATTATTTAACCATGATTATATAATAATATTAATATATTAGATATAATTATATATTATTATTTTAATTTCATTACCTATATCCATCTCCAACCTCCATAAAATGGGAAATGAATTCATTATTCATGTTTATGGAGAACTACCACATTTTAGACCAATGTAATTCATTTTTCATCACCACATCTCCTGAGTAGTTATAATTATGTTATTTATGTTTATATATAATATTAATTAAATATGTATCATTATGGAAATAAAATATATCATTTAATTTCTTACATTTCCATTCATTGAAAAATGATAACATCTTTGACCTTAGTGCAATTTATTTATGAAAATTAATATTATGACATCATTATTTTCTAGATATTATAACATAATAACCTCTTTGACCTTAGTTAACCTACAAAGTCATTTTGAACTTATGAACCAAATATCCTCAAAACACCTGACATTGACTTAACTGATTAAGTAATTAACAATTTCATTAATATAAATGAAATAAATGTTTTAAGGATAATAATTTAAACCTATAAAATTTTCTTAATAAATAAGATAATTTATATGAGTTAATTTATATAGTAGTTAAAGGATATACATGAAAATTTTGAACCCATGGTAAGTTATTTCATCTAAATTTACTTCCATTGAGACATATTTTATTTTTATAAACCTAATTTATTTTATAGGCTATGTATAATGACCTTTAAAATATTATATCATTAATAATTAATACTTAATGTTGTTTTAAGTTTCAATATTTATTATTTTTCCAATAGTAATTTCACTCAAAATTTACCAAGTGGTAAAAGGTTTCTTAACTCAATTTCCTTTTGTTGCATTATAACTCTTTTTATTGAAATTAATATTACATGATTATGTGTTAATTTCTCTATAAATTATTTTATTTTTAATTTAACCTTTTTTTAGGATTTAAATTTGTTACACATAATATCTCCATTGATTAATTCTCAATTCAATGATATGATCTTTGTAAAGTTTATTAATCTAAAATTCTCTTTCCATGGGACATACGTCTATGATAGGAACCTGCCTTCTTTTATAAGGTGTATATAATACCCCTTTGAAAATTTATATCATCAATATCATTATTTTAATTATATTTAATGTTTCATTTGATGTTATTATTTCTTGGGAATTATGATTGAAACTTACCAAAGTGGTAAAATCTTTAAGCTACAATCTCCTTTTTTGGGATTGTTTATGTTCAAGGTTACTTATGGGGAAAGCATATAATATTATTTGTATTAACCAAATATATTTTATTATTCTATGGTTATTAATGTGGTTTACATTTTTAGTTTCCACTTCCTACCATATTTATTAAAGAAACATCAATAATGTTTTTTGTAAGAGATACCGATCTTTTATGTTCTTTTAGATTAGGAATATTTATCTTCCATATCCATGTTTTTTGATGTTTTCTCAAAAAAATGTTTTTAATAAACATAAATTATTTACTAAATCTATTTAAAATTGTATTTGAAAGACTTTTAAAGGGTTTAAAAAGTATTATTTTTCATTTTTTCCAAATGGGTCACTTTTTGACTCCTTTAACAAAATTTTCAAAACCAATGTTTATTTTTAACTTTTACAACATAGAAATATTTTCCCATGACCATGAACATTATTTTTTTAATATTAATTAAGAATTTTTAAAAATTATTTTCAAAGAAAATTATTTTCACAATTTTTTTTGATTTTTTCTTTTTTACAATTTATTCTCAAAGTAAAACTTTATTTTCCTAAAAAATGTTTTTAAGGACATTTTAATGGAATTTTCTTTAATCGAAGTAAAATAAGCTTGATTTTATTATGATCTATTAGAGATATATTGTAATTTAACCATCCTTATTCTTTACATATATGGATAATTATTGTTTCAAAAATATTATCAAGGAACCTATTTCGTTTCCATATGTTAATCATTGTATGAATGTAATAACAGTTTATTGCATGAGTTTTATGATAAAATGAAATATTACATGTTTTATGTTTATGTTATGGTTATTGAATATTTTTTACGAAGGGTTGTGCCTCAATATATCTCCTAGGTTATCCTGATATAGTTTATATGATGAGTGAACCAAGATAGCATTTGGTAAGCTTTTTTTAGCTTATACGATGGGTGTTCACAGATAATACTCCAATTCATTGGGTAATGATTACAATATTCAAAGAATTATATTAGAATTTTTCAAAATGGTTATTCTAATTATGAGGATTTTTAAGGGTTCTAGGATGATAATGCTCCAAGATAACAATATGTTTTCTTTATGCTTGATATGAGTTCTTAATATTTCCTTTTATCAAGATTTAAATCACTTGGATTATGATTATTGATTCCAATGAATCTTTCCTTTATTAAGGTTTTATCCCATAATTGATAATACATGTATTGATGGGTATGGATTTCATTATGTTATTCCCATGCACTATGATGATATCAATATACCCTCATGATCATCTTTTTTACACTAATGAAATTCAATTTTTAATTCTTATGTTTACCCTTACTAAGAATTTTAGCTCACTATTCCTATGCTTAATTTTCCCCAAGTTAAGATGAATGATGCTAAATGATGTGTGTTTAGAATATTTTCATATGTGAAGAATTTTATGGAAGATATTGAAGAATTAACATGGAATATGTAAATATGGGTTTAATGGGATACAATATTGATCTTTATATACCAGTTGTTAATGAACTTACGTTATTAAGAGTTTTTCCTAATTATATAAAACTCTTAACCTAAAAGGTCCTTGGGTATATAAGTGATCCAATATTTAATTTTGATTTTTTCAAATTTGTATGAAACAAATTGGGTCATATTTATTGGTATCAATGATAGAAATGTAAATTTTATGTTTTTATAATTATATTAGGGAGTACGGGTTCATGGCTATTATAATATTTATGAATAATTCATAAAATGAAGTTTATTTGTAAAAGAAATTATAACATTTAGAAATTAAATTTTTAAATATACTCATGAATAAAGGATCTTTAGAGTGCACATAGTATGATAGATCAAGATATGGTTTTTACTTTCTATATTAGGGCCTATGTTATTAAATTCCCCTAACTAAATAATTTCATACTAAAAATTAGTGTATCTATAAATTATTAAACAAATTTGGATATTGCTTCCTCAAATATTCTTACGAATTCCATGTTTCCTCTTCTTATTTTTGATATATCCGAAGGACTTTCACCATTGAGTTGTTCAATTCCTCTAAACTTTCTCTATGGTTTCAAGAATCTAGGAAGGTTCTTCATTATAAGAAAAGTTAATATCTAACTATATTACCTCATATGTGAGCACATGTATTGGATCTAGCATGTATTTCCTCACTAATGAAACATGGATGACGTTATGTACATTATAATGTTTTGGTGATATAGACAATCAATAGACTAAAACACAAATTATTTATAGTATTTCAGAAGGACTAATGTACGTAGAGCTTAAGTTACCCTTTTTATAAAATCTTATAACTACCTTCCATGGGGAAACCATCAATAATACATGATCCCCAACTTAAAATTCCATGTCTCTCATTTGATTATCAACATATCTATTTTATCTATATGGATATTCTTTAATATGATACTAGATAGTCTATACATTAATAATAATATCCTCTAGAAGCAATAGGATAACTATCTTCCTCTCTCCAAATTCTCCCCAAAAAGGTTGGGCTATGACACCTATTCCCATAAAATGCTTTATATGGTTCCATATTAATTCTCAAATGGAAGCTATTATTGTATGAAAATTCCACCAAAGGTAGATATTTATCCCACATACCTCAAAAGCCATGATAAAATGATTGTAGAATGTCTTCCAATGTCTGGATGGTCCTTTAGGAATTCCTATTAGTCTACGGATGATAGATGATTCTTAAAAATATCTCAGTGTCAAGACCCCTTTGAATACTCTTTTTAAATTTTTATGTTAACCAATGGTAATGATTAGATAAAATCGATATATGTACCCCATGAAGCTTTTCAATTTCATTGATATAGGGGTTTGAAAAGAACTGAAGGGGTATATATTCTCTTATTTCTAAGAAATGATAAAACATAGTAAGGTAATCAATGATGACCCATATAACATTATTATTAGTTGGATTATTTGTAATTAAAATGGTTAATTCTATTGTAACATTGTACCACTTTCATATAGGTATAGGAAAAGGATTCATAACTCCCTTATGAAGTTTTTTTAGTATTTAATTGCTGGAATACAAAGAATCTAGACCTATAGTATAAAATTTACCACTTTATACCATCCCAACAAAAATGTTCTCTTAAATACCTATACACCTTTTTTTCTACTAGGGTGTATAGAGAAATTTGATCTATTTGATTTATCTAGATATTATATTTTAAACTTTGGTATGAAATAAAAACATAACCTCTTCCCAAAATCCAACACTCCATCTATGAAATTAAAGTCTATCAATTTTCCATCATTTACTTATTTAATATTCCTATGTATGTTCTCACCATACAACTAATAATTGTATATTTTCTATTAAGTTTGGATTATAATTTTCATGGAAAATTAATTATGTCTCTCCTTTCCTAAAAATAATCATATCCATCTTTACTAGATATATATGTATAAGATCCTTGTTAAACCTCATCATGGTCTGAACTCCATGATAACTCTTACTCAGTGCATTATCCAAATGTTTTCCATCCCATGGTGTTAGTTTCTCAAGCAATAATAGTCCTTCAGTAAATATATCCATCTTCTTTGCCTCATGTTGAGCTCATTTTGAGATAATATGTACTTCAAATTGTCTTGTTTTGTATATATATATCACATCTTTTCCATAGATGAGTTTCTCAATATCTTCAAAACAAAGAGTATAGATACCATATCAAGGTCATGAATTGGATAGTTTTGTCCCTGAGTTTTCAATTAAAATAACACATAGTCAATCAAATTATTCTTCTGTATACATACACAACCTAGTACTTTATTTGTTGAATCAATATATATTACAAATCCTTCCTTACGAGATGGTAAAGTTAATACTAGTGCATTAATCATTCACATCCATAGATTTTTAAAACATTCCTCACATTATCTTGACCATGTGAATTTAACCCCTTTATGTGTTAATTTGGTTAAAGTGTTGTCCACTTTAGAAAAATATTGAACAATCCATCGAGAGTAAAATGGTAAACCTAGGATGATTTTTATATCAATTATGTTCATCACTGTTGGAAATTCTTTGAATACCTTTATCTTTGAATGGGGACAATATATTACCTCCTTAGAGACAATATGTACTAGAAAAAGATCATCATTGATATAATATCCACACTTACTACATTTACCATACAATTATTTCTTCTAAGGGTATCCATAAATATTTTTAGATAACTCTCATGCCCTTCATAGATCTTAGAGTATATCAAGATATCATCAATAATTACTAACCAAAATTTATCAACATGCTTATTAAACACTCTATGTAACACCCCAAGATTCCACGGTACACTTATCTTTGAATAATACAGTAGCATTTGTTGTAAAAAACATCTAGTTATAACACACCACAACCAATCATGTAACACCCCGAGCATCCATGATACACTTCTCTTTCAATAATGCAATAGCTTACATTGTACGCAAGTTCGAGATTCTAACACACCACAACTAATCAAAATAGCCATTATGAATAGTAATACCTAATTTTTGAAATTTTATAAATTTTATCTTTAAAAATGGAATTCATTTTTGGATTCGGAATATCGAAATTAGCCTATGTTTAATTTTTGGTATTTTTCTGAGAACTTCCAATTTTTTATGAATAGTGAAAAATACTAAAAAAACAAAATATTAAATCAAAATAATTTATAGTGATAAATTATAATATTGAGTGGTTTTAAAGTATAATTATAATATATTTTTAACATTTTATCCAATGGTGTTCATTAGAATTAATTTCACTTTGAAATTGGACATAAACAATTGTCAATCTTTTGATATATATTATTTCTTAAAAACAAGCTATTTATTGTGACAGTGGGAATTAATTATAAAATTAATTAATTCAACTTATATGTTTGGGTATTTTTTAAAATAGACACCAATTTTGAATTCGGAATATCAATTATATCTTAGGGTGAATTTTTGGCATTGTTCTGAAAAACTTCAATTTTTGATGAATAGTGAAACCACTAAGTGGTAGTTAAAAACTGATTTTTCGTTTAAATAAAACATTACCACTTCTGTGATTTGATTTTCAAAAATCAGACATACGTGGTTATCATTAGGAAGTAAAATGGGGTTCAATGGGATTAAAATAATTGTTTGGTGAATAGTAACTTTTAAGTTTAATTAATCGCGATTAAAGGTAATTAGTAAAATTTAAGGTAAAAATGATATTATAAAAATATGGAAATACCATTACACTTGTCCTACCCTTATTGGATGAGTCATCGCCGACCAATAAAATCCATGGGTCAACTTGGGGACCCCATGGAGCCACTTGGGTAAGAAAATGACATTAATAACTTTTTATTTAAAGTAAAAATAAAATTGTCATAAACATGTGTTGTTTAACTAAAAATTTTTTTATAAGGAGTTATAAAAGTCATATTTTAGACTATAAATATTCATTGGAAAGATAAAAAGATTTCCTACATCATTATAGTTTTTTTATAATTTTTAGACATTAAATAAATTAAATTATTTATGACACCATGATGATGTAGTAATTACCTCATTAATTAACGATTTAAATAAAATGAAACGATAATGTAAACTATAAGTCTTAAACTTGTCAAAAACCTATTTAATAAGTCTATTTCGAACACTTAACACCTTATCCTCGATATATATCATTGTGGGACCTTTAGAGTCCGAAAAGAATTTCATAATAAAGTAAAATTTCAATCTTTCCAAGAGTGCCCCTCCTCTCCTCTTATAAAAGGCCCCCAACTCTACCACCTTATTCACACCATCAAAGACATTTTTCTCGGCCATAATCTTCCCAAATACTCTCCAAACTTCCATATCTTACTCCTAGAATCCTCACTTTGGGTAGAAGTCTTCCCAAGGAAGCCTTTGGCTCAAATCAAAAAGAGTTACCCGATTTTAAGGTAATGTCTTCTCTTGTGTTCTTTTGTTTTATTTTGATTCTCCAACCCCCTAAACTCTTTTAATTATTTTCTTTTGTAAAAAAAACAGTATCATAAATATACTAGTATTTTTTATGAGAAGGATTTGATTTACACTTACACACACCTTCGTCTAATGGTTAATGAACATACTGTTTCTGTGGGTGGAGAAATACTGCCTCACGAAACGATGATTGTTCAATCTTCTTTTAACACCTCTCATGGTGGACATTAAGATGTAACTATATTTATATATGACATATATTATGTTTATTTTTTCCTTATTCTTCATTATTTCTCATTTATGGAATACCTTTATGATTTCCATTACTGGTAAACGCGATAATTTCATTTTAGGAAGTGCGGACTACTGCCCCCTCAAAGGGATTTGAATCGTTAATTCAATATGTGGGATGTATAAAGGATGGAGTAAATAATATTATACATGATATTATACTGGAATTATAGTATTACTTTATATAATTATAATTTAATTCCATTAAATACGAAATAGAAATGAAAGTAGTGTTCATGCATACATACGGCTTACCGTCTCCATGAACGGTGCATTTCATTTCTTACCTCTAAATGTTATGTAATTTTATAAATTAATGTATATACTGGATATATATGATATATATGATATCTACATCATGAATATAATTCTGGATGTAATGGATATTTTACCACATGAACAACTTGTAATTATAAGAAGTTTATTTTTGACTCAAGTACCAAAGATTGACAAAACGACCGTTATTAACTTAAATAATTACATAATGTTCATAACATGGTAATAAGTGATATAAAATGAATAATGAACATGAAAAGTTTCTTAAGCAAGTATAAATTAACTCTAGTTTATTATTCATGATGTTAAAGAACGGTCGAGTCAAGTCGGACATGAGGTAAGGGAACTTCTGAACCCAATTTCTGTTCTTTGGGTTAATCTCCTAATTTCGAATTATGTCATGATATTATTATGTCCTATCTTGTATTTTTACTTTATTTACGTGTACTTATAGTGAATACACATAATAGATATATTTTATTTAAAAAATTATCTTTGCAAGGACTTCCTCTCAATCTCTTTTCATTGAGGCATATTTTGTTTTATACACAACTCTCTTTTATACAGTGTATAAACCCCTTTGACTTTTACGTTTATTCAAAAGGAATATTTTTATACAAAGTGTTTTACTAAACGAAAAAAAGGAATGTTTTTCTTGTTATACGTATGCGGCGACAATGACTTCTCCACCACTGTGACCATTATTTGAGTTTCAGCTACCTCTACAAGCCATAATTTTTTTTAAATGAAAAATAAATACAATGTTTTACTTTTCTTTTATTTTGGTACTGAAAATGGTTTTGATAATGTTTTTATTATATCAATGTATTGTATTGATATCTTGTGATTGAAATGTGGAAGTGTTATGTTTCCTTTCTGCATGTTTTATGTGATACGATAATGTTATGGTTAATGATATGTTTAAACCTGTTCATATGAGGAATGCATTGGAAATAATAAGTGATGGGTGGAGCCCGCAATAGCTCCTTGATGCATCAAAATGTCTCATGAGAAAAACTAGTGTCTTGGCACGAGGCCTTGAAAAAATCTTATTTGTAGTCTTGGAACGAGGCCTTTGCTACGTGGTTATGATAGTCTGGCATTATGTATTCCATCATTATGAAAGTGTTTATTGATATTGCATGTGATTATTAGACTAGTAGAATATACATGTGAATAATTAAATGGAATTATTTCCTTTTATTTTTGCCATATTATGCTGAAGTTCAAGTTTAAAAGGCTTTTGTTTTAGTTATACATTGCCTTAAATATTAATGTTTATTTATAAAATCTTCCGCTATATTGTTATCCTTTCTGAGAATCTGAGCTCACCCCTTTCAATGTTTTAATTTTTTCAGGATGTGAAGAAGTATTTTAGGAATGACCTGAAGGGATAGTCTGAAAGGGATATGAGTGTGGAAAATGGAGACTATGTTATTGTAGTTTTACACTTTATGATGTAATGTAACCTTTATGAATGTATCTAGTGTTTCCAAGGATACAAAACTAATCGGTCTTTCGAGACTTGATCTTTTGTGATCATGCCAATGTTACGCAATAATGCACCGAATCTGGGTTACTAGGGTCAGGGCATTACAATTGATATCAGAGGCAGTTTAGTGCTAACCTTAGAAGCTAGATTTAGATAAACTCTGATTAGAGCACATATCCCAAAGATAGAATTTGAGGATTAGTATAGAAGAACTTCCTAGAATTTTGGTATTATAGAGATTTTGTGAGTTTTACGAGCAATACATCTCTCTCTGGATACGAGCAAGTAGAGGCAGCTCTGGCACAAATGTACCTAGGGGTAAAACCCAAAAACACCGCTTTGAGCTAGACTCAAATGGGAACTGGTACACGACAACGGGCCTTGCCGCACTCTTGGTTACAACACTCCCAGGGGATATGCTTAGGATTATTCTCATTTTTTTTACAAACCATTATGAAGGGTTTATGAGTATATACTTCCTCAAAGAAATAATTTTTTATGATTATGGATTATATCCATAAACCTTTCAATTTACATCTAGTATTTTACAAGTTTGGAATTATTCATTGAAATTTATAAACTAACCTAGCTTATGCCATTGTATAGAAATGGCGCCCAATATAAGGAATGTGAACTCCATCAATACGTATGATACAAAGAGTAAGAAGGATCATATCTTTCACTGTATTAAGCCAAAATTTAGATGGGAAATATTCTCCCATGTGTTCTCAACATATGAAGAAATAGTATCATGTGTTAATAAGATAAGTAAAGAATTATCTGAGTCTTATGGATTTAAAGGGAAGAAAGAGAATAAAAGGATGGAAGAGGGAATGATGGATAAAGGGATGAGGGAAAAGAAGAATTTTCCAATATGTGATAACTGTGGGAAGAAACACCTTGGAACTTGCCTGAAGGGAGTGGGAGTTTGTTATAATTGTGGAGAAAAAGGACACCAAGTGCGTGACTGCAAGGGTAAGAAAAAGGTTTCAAATGTACAATGCTTCATCTGCAAGGAGTGGGGACACTACGCAAACCAATGTCCAAATCATCAGAGTATGCCCCAAATGATGTTATTGGATAATAATCAGGTTATGATACTACCACAGATTAGGGGGAATGATTAGAGTTATTATGTTGATATTAAAGAATTTTGTCATTTGAGTGTTGTATCAATGATGTACTGGTTATAATAATTATAGAGTATATAATGATTGTACTGAAGTAATATATCATCAAGGACTTGAGATTGTGTGGAACCAAGAATAGTGACTCCACATCAGGTTGATTTTTTTGGAAAATATATGGTTGAGAGAAAGATAAACCATAATATGGTTCTGATACCGAGATAGTGAATTTGGAATAATATATGATTGATTTGGATAAATTATATTGGATATTCTTAACTTCCTTGAAACTGATTAATGATTTGTACACATTTTTGGATAGAAGGAGTATATCTAGTATTCTATAAGGAATAAGGGATCATGAATGTAATCAATAAGGATTTATGGTAATTCAAGATGTTGCAGTGTTTTAAAAGAATACATGATGAAGGTGTTCACATTTTGTTACGCGGAAAAAAGGATCTTCATTATGTTTACCCTCCTTATAGAATTTGGACTGTGAGTTGGACAGAAGTATTTTGGATAAATATAAATGTTGGAATGGATTATGTTGAACCTTGGATAGTATTGTCTAAGCTTAAAAAATTTCTGAATATTATTGTTGGAATATTATAATACTATAGTGTTAGTAAAAGGACAACCTGTAGGTCGGGGGATAACCCGTCGCGTCGGACAAAGCTGTAGGAATCAAACCCACAACCACAGTGCGACAAGCCTTTATTACCTACCACTAGACTACAGGAAGTCCCTGGTTATTACAAAATAGTTTTCCTAATCTAAATGGTATGTGTTAATATTTTGAACCTTGTACGATTAGGATAAATATAATATTTTTGAGTTCTATTGTCTTTTTGAGTGAAAGATGAGTTTGTTGTAGAAATTAGTTGAAGGTTGAAACTCTACTTGTCAAGCATAAATATATATATACCTATCTATTATTCTAGGAATAAATTAATTCTTAAACTTTATTAAAGGGATATTAAAACAAAAAAATGTGTTATCCTAATACCTTATGTCTTGTTGAACTGATAATATTTTAAATCAACATAGATTTAAGGCATTGAGGCCCTTAATTTTACAGTTGTTTGTGATTGATGACCTCAATCACTCCCTACAAATATTTACATTTTTCCTACAATTATATGTCTCTAATTTCCACCAATGTTCTCTTTATCGAGATCATAATTTGGTGGTGACTTTTTCATTTCCCTTTCCCTGTTATTAAGGAAAAATATTATTAACCTTATTTATGATGTGGGTTTTCCACAAAGGTGTTTTCTATTTTCAACCTTTTATTTTCAATGAAAAATTTCAAATTGTGAGGATGAAATTTATTTAAGTAGGGGAGAATGTAACACCCCGAGCTTCCATGATACACTTCTCTTTCAATAATGCAATAGGTTGCATTGTACGAAAGTTCGAGATTCTGACACACCGCAACTAATCAAAATAGCCATTATGAATAGTAATACCAAATTTTTGAAATTTTATAAATTTTATCTTTCAAAATGGACTTTATTTTTTTATTCGGAATATCAAAATTAGCCTATGTTTAATTTTTGGTATTTTTCTGAGAACTTCCAATTTTTTATGAATAGGGAAAAGTACTAAAAAAACAACTTTTTAAATCAAAATAATTTATAGTGATAAATTATAATATTTAGTGGTTTTAAAGTATAATTATAAAATATTTTTACCATTTTATCCAATGGTTTTCATTAGAATTAATTTCACTTTGAAATTGGACATAAACAATTGTCAATCTTTTGATATATATTGTTTCTTAAAAACACGCTATATGTTGTGACATTGGGAATTAATTATAAAATTAATTAATGCAACTTATATGTTTGAAATTTTGTAAAATAGACATAATTTTTGAATTCAGAATATCAATTATAGCTTAGGGTGAATTTTTGGCATTGTTCTGAAAAACGTCAATTTTTGATGAATAGTGAAACCACTAAGTGGTTGTTAAAAACTGATTTTTTGTTTAAATAAAAATTACAACTTATGTGATTTGATTTTCAGAATTCTTACATACTTGGTTATCATTAGGAAGTAAAATGTGGTTCAATGGGATTAAAATAATTTTTTTGGTGAATAGTAACTTTTAAGTTTAATTAATCGCGATTAAAGGTAATTAGTGAAATTTAAGGTAAAAATGATATTATAAAAATATGAAAATACCATTACACTTGTACTAACCTTATTGTATGAGTCATGGCAGACCAATAAAATCCATGAGTCAACTTGGGGACCCCATGGAGCCACTTGGGTAAGAAAATGACATTAATAACTTTTTATTTAAAGTAAAAAGAAAATTGTCACAAACATGTGTTGTTTTACTAAAACAATTTTTATAAGGGGTTATAAAAGTAATATTTTAGACTATAAATATTAATTGGAAAGAAAAAACTATTTCCTACATCATGATATTTTTTTTATAATTTTGAAACATTAAATAAATTAAATTATTTATGACACCATGATGATGCCGCGATTACCTCATTAATTAACGATTTAAATAAAATGAAACAATAATGTAAAATATAAGTCTTAAACATGTCAAAAACCTATTGGATGAGTATATTTATAACCCTTATCACCTTATCCTAGAAATATATCATTATGGGACCTTTAGAATCCGAAAATCATTTCATAGTAAAGTAACATTTTAATCTTTCCAAGAGTGCCCCTCCTCTCCTCTTACAAAAGGCCCCCACATCTACCACCTTATTCACACCATAAAAGCCATTTGAATCGGCCAAAATCTACCACAATACACTCCCAACTTCCCTCTCTTACTCCTGGAAGCCTCACTTTGGGCAGAAGTCTTCCCAAGTAAGCCTTTGGATCAAATCAAAAAGAGTTACACAATTTTAAGGTAATGTCTTCTCTTGTGTTATTTTGTTTTATTTTGATTCTCCAACCCCCTAAACTCTTTTAATTATTTTAATTTGTAACAACACCAGTATCTTCAATATAATAGGATGTTTTTATGAGAATTATTTGATTTACACTTACACACACCTTCATCCAATGGTTAATGAACATACTGTTTCTATGGGTGGCGAAATACTGCCTCACGAAACGATGATTGTTAACTATTCTTTTAACACCTCTCATGGTGGCCATTTAGATATAACTATATTTATATATGATATATATTATGTTTATGTTTTCCTTATGCTTCAGTATTTCTCATTTATGGCATACCTTTATGATTTCCATTATGGGTAAACGCGATAATTTCATTTTAGGAAGTGCGGACTACCGCCCCCACAAAGTGATTTGAATCGTTAATTCCAAATGTGGGATGTATAAAGGATGGAGTAAATAATATTATACATGATATTATACTTGAATTATATTATTCCTTTATATAATTATAATTTCATTACATTAAATACAAAATATAAATGAAAGTAGTGTTCATGTGTACGTACGACTTACCGTCTCCATGAACGGTGCATTTCATTTATTACCTCTAAATGTTATGTAATATTATAAATGCATGTATATACTAGATATATATGATATATATGATATCTACATCATGAATATAATTCTGGATTTAATGGATATTTTACCACATGAACAACTTGTATTTATAAGAAGTTTATTTTTTACTCAAGTACCAAAGATCGACAAAACGACCGTTATTAACCTAAATAATTACATAATGTTCATAACATGGTAATAAGTGATATAAAAGGAATAATTAACATGAAAATGTTCTTAAGAAATTATAAATTAACTCTAGTTTATTATTCAGTAGGTTAAAGAACGGTCGAGTCAAGTCGGACACAAGGTAAGGAAACTTCTTAACCCAATTTCTGTTCTTTGGGTTAATCTCCAAATTTTAAATTATGTCATGATATTATTATGTCCTATCTTGTATTACTACTTTATTTATGTGCAATTATAATTAATACACATAATAGATCTATTTTATTTAACAAATTATCTTTTCAAGTACTTCGTATCAATCACTTTTCATTGAGGCATATTTTGTTTTATACACAACTTTCTTTTATATGGTGTATAAACCCCTTTGAATTTTATGTTTATTCAAAAGGAATATTTTTATACAGAGTGTTTTACTAAATGAAAAAAAGGAATGTTTTTGTTTTCGTACGTATGCGGCGACAACGACTTCTCCACCACCGTGACCATTATTTGAGTTTCGGCTTCCTCTACAAGCCATAATTTTTTTAAATGAAAAATAAATACCATGTTTTACTTTTCTTTTATTTTGGTATTGAAAATGGTTTTGATAATGTTTTTATTATATCAATGTGTTGTATTGATATCTTTTGATTGAAATGTGGAAGTGTTATATCTTCTTTATGCATGTTTTATGTGATACGATTATGTTATGGTTTATGATATGTTTGAACCTGTTCATATGAGGAATGCATTGGACTTAATAAGTGACGGGTGGAGCCCACTATAGCTCCTAGATGCATCGGTAGGTCTCATGAGACAAACTAGTGTCTTGGCATGAGGCCTTGACAAAATATTATTTGTAGTCTTGGCACGAGGCCTTGGATATGTGGTTATGATAGTCTGGCATTATGCATTCCATCATTATGAAAGTGGTTATTGATATTCCATTTGATTATTCGACTAGTAGAATATCCATGTGAATAAGTAAATGACATTATTTTGTTTTTTTCCATATTATGCTGAAGTTCAAGTTTAAAAGGCTTTTGTTTTAGTTATACATTGCCTTAAATGTTAATGTTTATTTATGAAAGCTTCTGATATATTGTTATCCTTACTGAGCATCTGAGCTCACCCCTTTCAATGTTTTAATTTTTTCCAGGATGTGAAGAAGTATTTTAGGAATGACCTGCAGGGATAGTCTGAAAGGGATATGAGTGTGGAAAATGGAGACTATGTTATTGTAGTTTTTCACTTTATGATGTAATGTAACATTTATGAATGCATCTAATGTTTCCAAGGCTACTAAACTAATCGGTCTTTCGAGACTTGATCTTTTGTGATCATGCCAATGTTACACAATAATGCACCGACTCTGGATAACTGGGGTCGGGGCGTTACAATTGGTATCAGAGGCAGTTTAGTACTAACCTTGGAAGATAGATTTAGATAAACTCTCATAAGAGCACATAGCCCAAAGATAAACTTTGAGGATTATTATAGAAGAACTTCCTAGAATTTTGGTATTATAGAGATTTTGTGAGTTTTCCGAGCAATACATCCCTATCTGGATATGAGCAAGTAGAGGCGGCTCTGGCACAGATGTACCTAGGGGTAAAACCTGAAAACACTGCTTTGATCTAGACTCAAACAGGAACTGGTGCACGCCAACGGGCCTTGCTGCACTCTTGGTTACGACACTCCTGGGGGATATGCTTAAGATTATTCTCATTTTTTACAAACCATTATGAAGGGTTTATGAGTATATACTTTCTAAAAGAAATAATTTTTTATGATTATGGATTATATCCATAAACCGTTCAATTTACATTGAGTATTTTACAAGTTTGGAATTAGTCATTGAAATTTATAAACTAACCTAGCTTATGCCATTGTATAGAAATGGCGCCCAGTATAAAGAATGTGAACTCCATCGATACGTATGATCCAAAGAGTAATAAGGATCATATCTTTCACTGTATTAAGCCAACATTAAGAGGGGAAATAGTCTCCCATGTGTTCTCAACATATGAAGAAATAGTATCATGTGTTAATAAGACAAGTAAAGAATTCTCTAAGCCTTATGGTTTTAAAGGGAAGAAAGAGAAGAAAAGGATGGAAGAGAGAATGATTGATAAAGGGACGAGGGAAAAGAAGAATTTTCCAATATGTGATAACTGTGGGAAGAAACACCTTGGAACTTTCCTGAAGGGAATGAGAGTTTGTTATAATTGTGGAGAAAAAGGACACCAAGTGCGTGACTGCAAGGGTAAGAAAAAGGTTTCAAATGTACAATGCTTCATCTGCAAGGAGTGGGGAGACTACGCAAACCAATGTCCAAATCATCAGAGTATGCCCCAAATGATGTTATTGGATAATAATCAGGTTATGATACTACCACAGATGAGGAGAAATGAATAGAGTTATTATGTTGATATTAAATAATTTTTTCATTTGAGTGTTGTATCAATGATGTACTGGTTATAATAATTATAGAGTATATAAGGATTGTACTGTAGTACTATATCATCAAGGACTTGAGATTTTGTGGAACCAAGAAAAGTGACTCCACAGAAGGTTAAATTTTTGGAAAATATATGGTTGAGAGAAAGATAAACCATAATATAGTTCTGATACCGAGATAGTGATTATGGAATAATACATGATTTATTTGGATAAATTATATTGGATATTCTTAACTTCCTTGAAACTGATTAATGATTTGTATACATATTTGGATAGAAAGAGTATATCTAGTATTCTATAAGGAATAAGGGATCATGAATGTAATCAATAAGGATTTATAGTAATTCAGGATGTTGCAGTGCTTTAAAAGAATACATGATGAAGGTGTTCACATGTTGTTACGCGGAAAAAAGGATCTTCATTATGTTTACCTTCCTTATAGAATTTGGACTGTGAGTTGAACAGAAGTATTTTGGATAACTATAAAGGTTGGAATGGATTATGTTGAACCTTGGATAGTATTGTCTAAGCTTAAAACATTTATGAATATTATTTTTGGAATATTATAATACTATAGTTTTATTAAAAGGACAACCTGTAGGTTGGGGGATAACCCGTCGCGTCGAAGAAAGCTGTAGGAATCGAACCCAAAACCATAGTGTGACATGCCTTTATTACCTACCACTAGTTTACAAGAAGTCCCTGGTTATTAAAAAGTAGTTTTCCTAATCTAAATGGTATGTGTTAATATTTTTAACCTTGTACAATTAGGATAAATATAATATTTTTGAGTTCTATTATCTTTTTGAGTGAAAGATGAGTTTCTGGTAGAAATTAGTTAAAGGTTGAAACACTACTTGTCAAGAATAAATATATATATACCTATCTCTTATTCTATGAATAAATTAATTATTAAACTTTAGTAAAGGGATATTAAAACAAAAAAATGTGTTATCCTAATACCTTATGTCTTGTTGAACTGATCATATTTTAAATCAACATAGATTGAAGGCATTGAGGCCCTCAATTTTACACTTGTTTGTGATTTATGACCTCAATCACTCCCTAAAAATATTTGTGTTTTTCCTCTAATTATATGTCTCTAATTTCCACCAATTTTCTCCTTATCGAGACCATAATTTGGTGGTGACTTTTTCATTTCCTTTTCCCTCTTATTGAGGCTAAATCTTATTAACGTTATTTCTGATGTGGGTTTTCCACAAAGGTATTTTCTATTTTCAAACTTTTATTTTCATAGAAAATTTTCAAATTGCGAGAACGCAATTTATTGAAGTAGGGGAGAATGTAACACCCCGAGCTTCCATGATACACTTCTCTTTCAAAAATGCAATAAGTTGCATTGTATGCAAGTTAGAGATTCTAACACACCACAACCAATCAAAATAGCCAATATGAATAGTAATAAATAATTTTTGAAATTTTATAAATTTTATCTTTCAAAATGGACTTAATTTTTGGATTCGTAATATCAGAATTATCCTATGTTTAATTTTTGGTATTTTTCTGAGAACTTCCAATTTTTTATGAATAGTGAAAAATACTAAATTTTTTTTAAATTAAAATAATTTATAGTGATAAATTATAATATTGAGTGGTTTTAAAGTATAATTAGAATATATTTATACCATTTTATCCAATGGTGTTCATTATAATTAATTTCACATTGAAATTGGACATAAACAATTGTCAATCTTTTGATATATACTGTTTCTTAAAAACACGCTATTTGTTGTGACATCGGGAATTAATTATAAAATTAATTAATGAAACTTATATGTTTGGAATTTTGTAAAATAGACATCATTTTTGAATTTGGAATATCAATTATATCTTAGGGTGAAGTTTGGCATTGTTCTGAAAAACATCAATTTTTGATGAATAGTGAAACCACTAAGTGGTTGTTAAAAACTGATTTTTCGTTTAAATAAAACATTACAACTTCTGTGATTTGATTTTAAAAAATATGACATACATGGTTATCAATAGGAAGTAAAATTTGGTTCAATGGGATTAAAATAATTTTTTGGTGAATAGTAACTTTTAAGTTTAATTAATCGCGATTAAAGGTAATTAGTGAAATTTAAGGTAAAAATGATATTATAAAAATATGAAAATACCATCACACTTGTCCTAACTTTATTGGATGATTCATGGACGACCAAGAAAATCCATTGGTCAACTTGGGGACCCCATGGAGCTACTTGGGTAAGAAAATGACATTAATAACTTTTTATTTAAAGTAAAAAGAAAATTGTCACAAACATGTGTTGTTTTACTAAAACAATTTTTATAAGGGGTTATAAAAGTCATATTTTAGACTATAAATATTAATTAGAAATCTAAAAAGATTTCCTATATCATGATATTTTTCTTTATATATTTTAGACATTAAATAAATTAAATTATTTATGACACCATGAGGATGCAACGATTACCTCATTAATCAACGATTTAAATAAAATGAAAAGATAATATAAAATATAAGGCTTAAACTTGTCAAAAACCTATTGGATGAGTAGATTTAGAACTTTTATCACCTTATCCTCGAAATATATCATTGTGAGACCTTTATAATCCTAAAATCATTTTATAATAAAGTAACATTTCAATCTTTCCAATAGTGCCCCTCCTCTCCTCTTATAAAAGGCCCCCACCTATACCACCTTATTCACATCACCAAAGCCATTTGGCTCGGCCAAACTCTGCCCAAATACTCTCCCAACTTCTCTCTATTAGTCATAGAATCCTCACTTTGGGCAGAAGTCTTCCCAAGGAAGCATTTGGCTCAAATCAAAAAGAGTTACCTGATTTTAAGGTGATGTCTTCTATTGTGTTCTTTTGTTTTATTTTGATTCTCCAACCCCCTAAAATCTTTTAATAATTTTCTTTTGTAACAAAACAAGTATCTTCAATATACTAGGATATTTTTATGAGAATTATTTGATTTAAAATTACACACACCTTCGTCTAATGGTTAATGAACATACTGTTTCTGTGGGTGGCGAAATACTGCCTCACAAAACGATGATTGTTCAATCTTATTTTAACACCTCTCATGGTGGACATTAAGATGTAACTATATTTATATATGATATATATTATGTTTATGTTTTCCTTATGCTTTAGTATTTCTCATTTATGGAATAATTTTATGATTTCCATTATGGGTAAACGCGATAATTTCATTTTAGGAAGTGCGGACTACCGCCCCCTCAAAGTGATTTGAATCGTTAATTCCATATGTGGGATGTATAAAGGATGGAGTAAATAATATTATACATGATATTATACTGGAATTATATTATTTCATTATATAATTATAATTTTATTCCATTAAATACGAAATAGAAATGAAAGTAGTGTTAATGCGTACGTACGGCTTACCGTCTCCATGAACGGTGCATTTCATTTCTTACCTCTAAATGTTATGTAATATTATAAATGCATCTATATACTGGATATATATGATATATATGATATCTACATCATGAATATAATTCTGGATGTAATTGATATTTTACCACATGAACAACTTGTAATTATAAGAAGTTTATTTTTGACTCAAGTACCAAAGATCGACAAAACGACAGTTATTAACTTAAATAATTACATAATGTTCATAACATGGTAATAAGTGATATAAAAGGAATAATTAACATGAAAAGGTTCTCAAGAAAGTGTAAATTGACTCTAGTTTATTATTCAGGAGTTTAAAGAATGGTCGAGTCAAGTCGAACACGAGGTAAGGGAACTTCTTAACCCAATTTCTGTTCTTTGGGTTAATCTCTTACTTTCAAATTATGTAATGATATTATTATGTCCTATATTGTATTTGTACTTTCTTTATGTGTAATTATAGTGAATACACATAATAGATCTATTTTATTTAAAAAATTATATTTGCAAAGACTTCGTCTCAATCTCTTTTCATTGAGGCATATTTTGTTTTATACACAACTATCTTTTATATGGGTTATAAACCCCTTTGAATTTTACGTTTATTCAAAAGGAATATTTTTATACAAAGTGTTTTAATAAATGAAAAAAAGGAATTTTTTTCTTGTCGTACGTATGCAGCGACAACGACTTCTCCACCACCGTGACCATTATTTGAGTTTCGGCTTCTTATACAAGCCATAATTTTTTTAAATGAAAAATAATTACCATGTTTTACTTTTCTTTTATTTTGGTTTTGAAAATGGTTTTGATAATGTTTTTATTATATCAATGTGTTGTATTGATATCTTGTGATTGAAATGTGGAAGTGTTATGTTTCCTTTATGCATGTTTTATGTGATACGATTATGTTATGGTTTATGATATGTTTAAACCTGTTCATATGAGGAATGAATTGGACTTAATAAGTGACGGGTGGAGCCCACTATAGCTCATCGATGCATCGGTAGGTCTCATGAGACAAAATAGTGTCTTGGCATGATGCCTTGATAAAATCTTATTTGTATTCTTGGCACGGGGCCTTGGCTATGTGGTTATGAAAGTCGGGCATTATGCATTCAATCATTATGAAAGTGGTTAATGATATTGTATGTGATTATTCGTCTAGTAGAATATATATGTGAATAAGTAAATGGAATTATTTTATTTTATTTTTGCCATATTATGATGAAGTTCAAGTTTAAAAGGCTTTTGTTTTAGTTATACATTTCTTTAAATGTTAATATTTATTTATGAAAGCTTCCGCTATATTGTTATCCTTACTGATCATCTGATATCACCCCTTTCAATGTTTTAACTTTTTCCAGGATGTGAAGAAGTATTTTAGGAATGACCTACAGGGATAGTCTGAAAGGGATATGAGTGTGGAAAATGGAGACTATGTTATTGTAGTTTTTAACTTTATGATGTAATGTAACATTTATGACTTTATCTAGTGTTTCCAAGGCTACTAAACTAATCGGTCTTTCGAGACTTGATCTTTTGTGATCATGCCAATGTTACGCAATAATGCACCGACTCTGGGTAACTGGGGTCGGAGTGTTACAAATCAAACTAGATGTTATGAATAGTAATAAGAAATTTTTAAAATTTTTCAAATTTTATTTTTCAAAATGGACTTTATTTTTGGATTTGGAATATTGAAATTATCTTGGGGTGATTTTTTGGTATTTTTCTGAAAACTTTCAATTTTTAATGAATAGTGAAAAACACTCGGTTATAGTTTAAAACCAAATTTTTATTTAAAAAATTATTTATTTTATTTAAATTTATTTTAGGTCAAAATAGATACATAATACCTATATAAGTTAAATGTAATTTATTAGAGTCAGTTTATAATAATTTTAGATATATAAAATTTTATTGATCTTTTTACTGTCTTTTACCAACCTCCTAGGAGCATTTGAAAATTTACATAAAACATAATTTTACCACTTTTGTGAGTAATTTTTCAAAAATATGAGACAAACAGTTGATATTAGTAAGTAAAATTTGGTTCAATAATATAAAAGTAATTTTTATGGAATAATAACTTTTTACATTTATTTACCACTATTAAAAGTAAATAAGGAAATTAAGGGTAAAAATGATATTATTATTACCCTAACACATGTAATAATTCTATTGCATAAGTGTAATTAGGCCAAGAAACAAACTTAGGAATAAAATATGATCCTTTAGGTCCCCTTGGATTAGATTAGGACATTTATTATTTTTTAATTCAAAGAAGAGTTAAAAGTGTTAAATTCAAAGTTTAATAACTAAAACATTTTTAATATAGGGTTACACATAAGATAAATTAGAATATAAATATTAATTAGAAATATAAAAATATTTCCTACATAATGGTATTTAATTTTTTAGACATTAAATAATTAAATTTATTTATGACACAATGATGATGCAGTAATTAACTTATTAATGAAATATTAAAATAATTGATATTATAAATATCCAAATAAATGTAATTTGAGTATTTTTATGAATTACACGAATTTTCTAGGTTAACATGACATGTTAGGGTTGGTTAGATGAATTTTTTTAAAGTAATAATGTTGTTATGAATTTAGAAAAAACAAAATACCAAATAATGTCAAAATTGACCTGAAGAGTATTTGAAACAAATATTATATTATTAATGGATATTATATTCCAAAAAATATAAGGTTTAGCAAAAAGAATTATATAATGATACGTGTATCATTAATTAACCACTTGGGGTTCAATTGGAAGTTTATAGTATGTTTATTAACCATATAATATAAAAATACAAAGAGACATGGTAAATGTCAAACTATTTAACTAAGAGTTAAATCTAATAGATAAAGTTAATATAGTGAACCAAACCTATATAAAACCTATTGGATGAGTGGTTTTAGACCCATCCCCACCTTATCCTTTAAATAATTCATTTTTGAGCCATTATAAACTGAAAATAATTTTATTATAAAATAATATTTCTAGCTTTTTCTAAGGTACCCCTCACCCCTCTTATAAAAGGGCAGTCCCCATTATCTCTAATTCACACCTACAAAGCCATTTGTCTCGGCCAACCCCTACCCAAATATCCTCTAAACTGTCCTCCCTTCATCCTATAGGGATTAAGTTAGTCAAAAATCCAACCTAAGGAGCCCTTTTCATCAAATCAAAAGGAAGGACCTGATAAAGAGGTAAATATTTCATCACCTCTTTCAAGTTCATTTCTTCTTCCACTTCCTCTTTCTTTATTATTTTCCTTATAAAATAATAAATCCAATATCTTATATATACTGTGATTTTTTTATTAATACGTTACAACCATATTCATTATTCTATCCATCCTTTGAATGACATATCACCATACGTGTGTACGTACGGTTTACCGTCTCCACGTCATGGTGTAATTGTAATTTAATACATTATTATTTGGATGAGTATAATAATGATGTGTAATTGATGTAAATAATAAATATAACATGATAATGATTCTGTATATATTATATACCAACCAATTATATATTATTTTAATATCAAAAGAATGATATTGTCACTCGTGCGTACGTACGGATTACCGTCTCCACGAACGCGATGATATTCATTCCCCATCGTATCCATTCAAGACTAATTTTCATTAGATGATTAAAAATAATGTTTAAAGACTTAATATCATTATAAATATGAATAAGATACATCCTATCCATAACAAACATTACTTATGTAACAAAGAATATAAAGTAAAACAAATCAGTTAACACCTGAAACGACGATAATACTAAGATATTATTAACAAAGCAATGTTAAAAGATCATATATGATATCATATTAATGTATATGATTATTTCATAATTTAATAAAAAATATTTCACAATTATACAGGAGTTTAACCTACCCTTGACCAAGTAAAAGTACAAGGTAAGGGTTAATTTCACAATCTCTTCATTATCCAAGGTTGTTTATATGTAATTATCTACTGGGACCTCTTTATCATCCACATCCATGTTTCTGAAAAATGTATTTCAAAACATTCTTAATATTTTATAGACTATGGGTTAAATTCATTTATAACCTTTTTTTACATTTATAAGATGTTTATAAAGGAATATTTCCTTTGTTTTCCAAACAAGGTACTTTATGACCTTTTCGACAAAATTAAGGTAATAATGTTTTTTTAACTTATACGGCGGGTGCAACTATATTATGCCATTATAAAATCATCAAAGATTCCCTTAAAATCTTATAAGAATATTTTCAAATATAAATTTTTTCTTCTATAATTACGTGACTTTTAAATGATTTCAAAATAGAAAGAGATATTTCTCTAAAAAGGTTTTGATTTCATCTATGTCAACATCATTTGATGGATTTTAAGTTTTTTAAAGTTGATTTATTATGATACAAAAATTCCATATTGTATTGAAGGTTTTGTGATATGTTTGACTATGGATGTGTTATTTTATACCATTCATGTTTTATGGATAAAGTATTGACATTTCATATGCCAGTTTTAATACGAATGTTTATGTTATGTTTAAACCTTTTCATATGAGGAATGCATTGGACTTAGTAAGTGACAGGTGGAGCCCGCTATAGCTCTTTGATGCATCGGTAGGTCTCATGAGACAAACTAGTGTCTTGGTACAGGGCCTTGAAAAAATCTAATTTTTAGTCTTGGCAGAAGGCCTTAACTATGTGGTTATGAAAGTCCAGCATTATGCATTCCATCATTATGAAAGTGGCTATTGATATTTCATGTGATTATTCGACTAGTAGAATATCCATGTGAGTAATTAAATGGAATTATAATGATTTATTTTTTTATATTATGATGAAGTTTATTTTGAAAAGGCTTTTGTTTCAGTTTTATGAATTGCCTTAAATGTTTATGCTTATTTATGAAAGTTTCCACTATATTGTTATCCTTACTGAGCATTTCAGATCACCCCTTTCTATGTTTTATTTGTTCCAGGATGTGAAGAAGTATATTATGGATTACCTACAGGGATAGTCTATGGGATCTCAGTGTTTTCCATGGAAAAAATGTTGTTGTAGTTTTTCATTTTATGATGTAATGTAAACCTTATGAATGTATCTAATAATTTCAAGGCTACTAAACAAATCGGTATTTTGAGACTTGATCTTCTGTGATCATGCCAATGTTATGTAATAATGAACCAAATCTGGGTAACTAGGGTTGGGGCGTTACAGTTGGTATGAGAGTATGTTTATTACAAACCTTTAAACTAGATTTAGATAAACTCTGATTAGAGTACATAGCCCTAAGATAGACTTTGAGTATTAGTATATAAGAATTCCTAGAATTTTGGTATTATAGAGATTTTATGAGTTTTCCAAGCAATACATTCCTGTCTGGATACAAGTAGGTAAATGCGGATTTGGTACATATGTACCTAGGTGTAAAACCCGAAAACACCACTTTGATCTAGACTCAAATAGGAAATGGTGCACGAAAACGGGCTTTGCTGCACTTTTGGTTACGACACTCCCGGGGGATATGCTTAGGATAATTCTCATTTTATTTATAAATAATTATGAAGGTTTTATGAGTATATAATTCCTCAAAGAAAACATTTTTTATGATTATGGATTGTATCCATAATCTGTTCAATTTATGTTAAGTGTTTTACAAGTTTAGAATTATGTATTTATATTCATAAACAAATCTTGTTTATGCCATTGTTTAGAAATGGTGCCTAGTATAAGGAATGGAAACTGTATCAATGCACGCACTCCATGTAGGGATTTCTATCCTACTCAAGATAATTATAGTGGATCTAGTGATGCAACCGGTGATGATCATCTAATCAGCATACTAGGAAAACTCACTCAGGTTATGAATAATAACCTTACCCTTATGGAGCACCCTGATCCGCAGCATGGAGGATCAATGTTAGATCGCTTAATGAGGAAACAACCACCAACATTAAATGGGATACAAATCCACTATTAGTTTTGCAGTGGATAAATTCATTAGAGAAAATATTCCACGCCTTGAGGAGTAGCGAAAGGGAAAAAGTTGTCATGGTAGTTTACTGCCTCACTAGACATGTTGATCAATGGTGGTCATTGATTAAAAACACAAAGGATGATGATGAAGTATCTAATATGGAATGGAGGGAGTTTAAAGAATTTTTCTTATAAAAATACATTCCTCATGACCATCGATCATATATGGAAAGACAATTTCTGAGTCTAAGGAAAAAGGAGGATGAGAATGTCGCAAAGTATGAAGCTAACTTTTCAAGGTTAGCGAGGAATACTTCAGATTAAATATGTAAACCAAGAAGTAAGATTGATTGTTTCTTTGATGTGTTAAAACCATTTCTTGATCGAGCATTAGTCTCACAATCCTTCTTTGTCGTACAAAGATATTGTCTCATGTGCTATCAAGACAGAAAAAGAATTCTTTAAATCTTACGAATTTAAAGCAAAGAAAGAGAAGAAGATATCTGCTAAACACTCTAGAAATGGAAATAATGGGAAGCATGGAAAAGTTGAATATCCATCCTGTATTAAATGTGGGAAGAAACACCTTGGTACTTTCCTGAAGGGAATGGGAGTCTGTTACAAGTGTGTTGAAAAAGGACACCAAGATTGTGATTGCAATGGGAAGAAAGTGGCTGTCGATGTTGAATGCTACAATTTTAGAGAAAGGGGATGTTATGAAAATGAATTTCCTAAGCATCCAGGGAACTTACCTCAGAAGAGGACAAGGGATCAAGGCCAAGCTTATGCTATCACTACTGCTGAGGTTGAAGCTCTGAAATATGTAGTGGCAAGTAATTTAATGGTTTCCTCAAGTTTAGCCAATGCTTTATTTGTTTCTGGATCATTTCATTGTTTCATATCTTCCCAGTTTTCTAAGAAAATTAGATATTCCCAATTTTATTTAACAAGGGAGTTGTCAGTCAAAACTCCTAAGGGAAGTATCATTGCATCAAAGTTTTGTGAATCAGTCCCCATTAGGGCATATAAATTTTATTTATCTACTGATATCATCATCATACTCCTGATTGAATTTTATATAATCCTCAGTGTGGATTGGATTTAAGACCATTATACAAAAATTTATTGTAAGAAGAAGGAGGTTTCTATTTTTGATGACAATGATAAAGAACACCTTATCTTTAGAGCAGAATCATCACCACCGAATTCTTATCTAGATCCACCCCCTAGTAGCTCAACCAAATTCAATTATTGGGGAGTAAGAGAATGAAATAACTATGGGTGAGGAAAGGAATGTCTAAATGGAGGATGAAACTATTTTGAAAGAATATGTTGATGTATTTCTAGAAGATTTACCTGGAGATCCTCCAGAACGAGAAATTGAGTTTTCCATTGATTTAATTAATGGATCAAGTCCTATATCGAAAACCCCTTATAGAATGGCCACTTTGGAATTAGTGGAACTAAAGAAACAACTAGATGAATTGAGTAATAAGGGATTTATTCTCCCTAGTGTCTCTCAATGGGGATACCATGTCCTTTTTGTTAAGAAGAAAGATGGATCTATGAGGTTGTGCATTGACTACAGGGAGATCAATGCTATAACAATAAAGAACAAGTATCCACTACCTCACATTGATGACTTATTCAACCAACTTCATAGAGCTCAATATTTTGAAAAATTGAACTTTCATCTGGATATCATCAGTTGTGTGTGAAGAAGGAAGACATTTTGAAAACAACATTTCGAACCAAGTACGAGCATTACGAGTTTACAGTAATGCCTTTTGAATTGACTAATAAACCCTTTGTATTCATGAATATAATTAATAAAGTTTTCAATGAATATCTTTATGAATTTTTAGTGCTATTTATTGATTATATCTTGGTATACTCCAAAAGCTACGAAGATCATGAAAATCACTTGTACATTATTCTAAAGACTCTTAGAAGACACGAATTATATTCAAAGTTTATAAAGTGTGAATTCTAGTTTCAAGAGATTTATTTTATTGTCCATATTGTCTCTAAGGATGGAATCTCCATTGATCCTTCTAAGACGAGAGCAATCCATGAATGGACAACACTGACGAGTATAACTGAGGTACGCAGTTTTACTGGTTTAGCTGGTTATTATCGACATTTTTTACAGAATTTTTCTTGATTGGCTAACCCATTAACAAAACTCACACGAAAAGGGGTTAATTTTTTTTGGATAAACGAGTATGAATAATGTTTTTAATAATTGAAGAGAAGATTAGTCAATGCTCCTATCTTGACTCTACCATCAGGGAATGATGAGTTTTTTATTTATAATGATGCTTCAAAGAAAGGACTTGGTTGTTCCCTTATGCAGAATGACAGGGTTATTGTCTATGCATCACGATAGCTAAAAATTCATGAGTAAAACTATTCTACTCATGATCTTGAGTTAGCAGCTATAATATTTGGTTTGAATATTTGGAGACAGTATCTCTATGGTGAAAAAATGTGAGATATATACCGATCACAAGAGTTTGAAGTATATTTTCTCACAGAAAGAACTCAACATCAGGAAAATGAGATGGCTTGAACTACTCAAGGATTATGATTGCACTATAAACTACCACCTGGAGAAGGTAAATATGGTGGCATATGCTTTGAGTAAAAAGGATCATGGAGTTTTGAACAATATGATAGTTGAAAAGGATCCTATATACATGGATCTAATAAATTTGGAGATGAGAATCACCATGGAAGGTGAAACATCAATAATTTTTCAAATGGTTGCCAAACCATCTTTACTAGAAAGGATAAATAGTTATCAGACTGATGATGAAGAGTTTCAAAAGAATATTAAAGCTGTGAATGACAGGAGATTGAGTGAGTTTGTGTATGAAGATGGAATTTTGAAATTTGGGAAGATACTTTGTGTTCCCGATATACCTGATCTAAAAAGGGAATTGTTGGATGATGCTCATAGTTCCAATTTCCCTATAAACCATGGTAGCACCAAGATGTATAGAGATTTGAAGGAACATTTTTGGTGGGACAACATGAAGAGGGAGATTGCTGATTTTGTGTCAAGATGTATGGTTTGTCAACAAGTGAAAGCTCGAAGGCAACAACCTGGAGGATTCATGCAACCTCTTCCCATACCTGAGTGAAAATGGGATAATATTATGATGGAATTTGTCATGGGACTGCCAAAGAATCCTAGACGGAACGATTCAATATGGTTCATTGTTGATTGTCTTACCAAGTCAGCACATTTTCTTACTATAAGGGAAGATTTACCACTTGAATATTTAGAAAGTATATATATTATGATGTTTTAAGACTTTATAGAGTACCAATATCTATTTTTTCTGATTGTGATCCCCGTTTTACATCAATATTCTGGAAAAGTCTTCAGAAATCCCTGGATACTAAACTTCGTTTGAGCATTGCCTACCACCCCCAAACTAATGGACAATCAGAACAAACTATTAAAACCTCAGAAGACATGTTGAGATCATGCTCACTTGACTTTCAAGGTATGTGGGATCAATATTTACCTATGGTAGAATTTTCCTATAATAATTTCTTCCATTCAAGTATTCAGATGGCACCATATGAAGTGTTATACGGAAAGAGATGTCACACACCAACCTGTTGGGATGATGTTGGTGAAAGAAAACTCATAGGCCCAAAAGATGTGGAGGAAACAATGGAAAAAGGTGAAGGTAATCCAAAACCGAAGCAAAGAATCTCAAAGTAGGCAGAAGAGATATGCGGATAACAAAAGGAAGGATTTGGAATTTCAGGTAAGAGAACATGTTTTTTTGAAGGTATCTCCATGGAAGGGTGTTATACATTTTTGTAAGAATGGAAAATTGGGTCCCGGGTACATCAGAAATTTCAAAATTCTAGAATTAATTGGGGTTGTAGATTACCGTTTGGAAATTCCACCAAGTATTTAAAAAGTTCACGATGTATTCCACGTATCACTGTTGAGAAAATACACACCTGAACCAACGCATGTACTCACCTTTGAGGAATTAAAACTGGAACCCGATCTGTCTTATTGCGAAGAGTCTATCAAGGTTCTTGATACAAGAGAACAAGTGTTGAGAAACCAGATGACTCATCTGGTAAAAGTTCTATGGGGAAACCATAAGATGGAAGAGGCAACATGGGAACCTGAGGAACTTATGATAAAGAACCACCAGAGTCTTTTTATGCAGTAATATTTTAGAAATTTCAAGGATGAAATTATTTGAAGGAGGGGAGGATGTAACACCCCAAGATTCCATGGTACGCTTCTCTTTGAATAATACAGTAGCATGTGTTGTATGAAACTTCGAGTTCTAACACACCACAACCAATCAAACTATCCATTATTAATAGTAATACTCACATTTTGAAATTTGATAAGTTTTCTCTTTCAAAATGGATTTCATTTTTGGATTCGGAATATTGAAATTAGCTTAGGGTGAATCTTTGGTATTTTTCTAAAAACTTTTAATTTTTATTGAATGGAGAAAAACATTGAGTTATAGTTTAAAACCAAATTTTTATTTAAATAATTATTTATTTTATTTAAATTTATTTTAGGTCAAAACAGATACATAATACCTATATAAGTTCAATGTAATTCATTAGAGACAGTTCGTAATAATTATAATATATAAAATTTTATTGAACTTTTTACCCTCTTTTACCCACCTCCTAGGAGCATTTTCAAATTTACATAAAACTTAATTTTACTTCTTCTTTGAGTTGAATTTGAAAAATCCGAGAGACATGGTTGATATTAGTAAGTAAAATGTGGTTCAATAAGATGAAAATAATTTTTGGTGAATAATAACTTTTTTACTTTTATTTACCATGGTTAAAAGTAAATAGGGTAATTAAGGGTAAAAATAATAATATTATTATCTTTACACAGGTCCTAATTCTATTGGATAAGTGTAATTAGACCAAAAACAACCTTAGGAATAAAATATGATCCTTTAGGTCCACTTGGATTAGATTATGACATTTATTATTATTTAATTCAAAGAAGAGTTAAAAGTGTTAAATTCAAAGTTTAATAACTAAAACATTTTTAATATAGGGTTACACATAAGATAAAATTGACTATAAATATTCATTAGAAATATAAAAATATTTCCTAAATAATGGTAGTTTATTTTTTAGACATTAAATAATTAAATTTTTTTATGACACAATGATGATGCAATAATTACCTAATTAATGAAATATTAAAATAATTGATATTATAAATATCCAAATAAATGTAATTTTAGAATTTTTATGAATTAAACTAATTTTCTAGGTTAATATGACATGTTAGGGTGGGTTAGATGAATTCTTTTTGAAGCAATAATGCTGTTATGAATTTAGAAAAAACAAAATACCAAATAGTGTCAAAATTGACATAAAAGAGTTTTTAAAACAAATATTATATTATTAATTGATATTCTATTCCTAAAAATCTATGGTTCAAGAAAAAAGACTTATATAATGAAAGGAGAATCATTAATTAACCACTTGGGGTTCTCTTGGAAGTTTATTGTAAGTTTATTAACCATATAATATAAAAATACAAAGAGACATGGTAAATATCAAACT
This sequence comes from Viscum album, assembly GCA_963277665.1. Lineage (NCBI taxonomy): Eukaryota > Viridiplantae > Streptophyta > Magnoliopsida > Santalales > Viscaceae > Viscum > Viscum album. The sequence continues at coordinate 223,921,557 of OY728147.1, forward strand.
ATTTAACTAAGAGTTAAATCTAAAAGATAAAGTTAATATAGTTACAGAAACCTATCAAAAACCTATTGGTTGAGTTTTTATTGACCCATTACTACCTTATAATTTAAATAATTCATTTTGGAGCCATTATAAACGTAAAATGATTTTATTATAAAATAATATTTCTAGCTTTTCCTAAGGTGCCCCTCACCCCTCTTATAAAAGGGAACTCCCCCTTCTCTCTAATTCAAACCTTAAAAGCCATTTGGATCGGCCAACCCCTGCCCAAATACCCTCTAAAATTTCCTCCCTTCATCCTAGAGGTCTTACTTTATTCAGAAATCCAACCTAAATAGCCCTTTTGATCAAATCAAAAGGATGAACCCGAAGAAGAGGTAAATATTTCATCACCTCTTTCAAGTTCCTTTCTTCTTCCACTTCCTCTTTCTTTTTTGTTTCCATTATAAAATAATTACTCCAGTATATTCTATATAATGAGATTTTATTATAAATATGTTACAACAATATTCATTATTCTATCCATCCTTTGAATGACATGTCACCATATGTGCGTACGTACGACTTACCATCTCCATGTCATGGTGTAATTGTTATTCAATACATTATTATGTGGATGGGTATAATAATGATGTGTAATTGATGTAAATAATAAATATAACATGATAATTATTTTTTATATATGATATAACATCCAATTATATATTATTTTAATATCAAAAGAATGATATTGTCGCTCGTGTGTATGTATGAATTACCGTCTCCACGAACGCGATGAGATTCAGTCCCCATCGTATCCATTCAAGACTAATTCTTATTAGATGATTAAAAATTATGTTTAAAGACTTAATATCATTATGAATATGAATAAGATACATCCTATCAATAACAAACATTACTTACGTAACAAAGCATATAAAGGAAAATGAATTAGTTAACACCCGAAACGACGATAATACTAAGATATTATTAACAAAGTAGTGTAAAAAAGATAATATATGATATCATATTAATGTATATGATTCTTGTATAATTTAGTAACAATTATTTCACCATTATACAAGAGGTTAAACTACCCTAGACCAAGGAAAAGTACAAGTTAAGGGTTAATTTTACAATCTCTTAATTATCAGAGGTTGTTTATATGTAATTATCTATTGGGACCTCTTTATCATCCACATCCATGTTTCTTAAAAATATATTTGAAAACATTCTTAATATTTTATATACTATGGGTTAAAGTCATTTATACACTTTTTTTACTTTAATAAGATATTTATAAAGGAATCTTTCCGTCGTTTTCCAAACAAGGTACTTTATGACCATTTCGACAAAATTATGGTATGAATGTTTTTTAAGTTATACGGAGGGTCCGACTATTTTCCACCATTATAACATCATCGAAGCTTCCCTTAAAAATTTATAAGAATATTTTCAAATATAAATGTTTTCTTCTGTAATTACGTGACTTTTAATTGATTTCAAAATAGAAAGATATATTTCTATAAATAGGTTTTGATTTCATCTATGTCAACATCCTTTGGTAGATTTTATGTTTGTTTGAAGTTGATTTATTATGATAAAATACTTCCATATTGTATTTAAGGTTTTTGGATATGTTTGACTATGGATGTGTTATTTTATTCCATTCATGGTTTATGGATAAAGTATTGACATTTCATATTCCAGTTTTAATAAAAAAATTTATGTTATGTTTAAACATTTTTATATAAGGAATGAATTGGACTTATTAAGTGATGGGATGAGCCCACTATAACTCCTCAGTGCATCGGTAGGTCTCATGAGACAAACTAGTGTCTTGGCAGAAGGCCTTGAAAAAATAGTATTTGTAGTCTTCACACAGGGCCTTGACTATGTGGTTATGAAAGTCTGGAATTATGCATTCTATCATTATGAAAGTGGATATTGATATTTCATGTGATTGTTCAACTAGTAGAATATTCATGTGAGTAAATAAATGGAATTATTTTGATTTATATTTTCCATATTATAATTATGTTTATGTTGAAAAGGATTTTGTTTTAGTTTTATACATTGCCTTAAATGTTTATGCTTTGTTATGAAAGTTTCTGCTATATTGTTATCCTTACTGAGCATTTGAGCTCACCCCTTTCTATGTTTTATTTTTCCCAGGATGTGAAGAAGTATATTATGGATGAACTTTAGGGATAGTCTATGGGATCTTATTTTTGTCCATGGAAACAATTTTTTTGTAGTTTTTCATATTATGATGTAATGTAAACCTTATGAATGTATCTAGTACTTCCAAGACTACTAAACTAATCAGTATTTTGAGACTTGATCTTTTGTGATCATGCCAATGTTATGTAATAATGCACCAACTCTGGGTAACTAGGGTCGGGGTGTTACACTCTATTAATCAGATATATAAATACAAAAGGTGAATTACTCAATCCCAAAGGTTATACCATAAACTCACATTGACCATACCTTTTTCCAAATGTCATCCCCATTATATCATCCTTATTTACCCTTAAATGACTATAAATAGAGTATTGATCAATCTTTGAATTGTGTTGGGGTAATTTAAGTTGATCAAATAAGTCATCATTGAATTGTAAATGATAATTATTATTTATATTATTGGTATTATTATCCCTGTAATAAATGCATAGTCACATAGACCCATATTTCTTTTTCCTGAATAAAATAGAGGCTCCCCATGGTGAAACACTAGGGTGTATAAATCACATATCACACAACTCCTGTAGTAGTTTCTTGAAATCCAAAACACCACTAGTTCTATTCTATAAGGAGTTTTAGATTTATTCCTTGCATTAGGAATGAGTTCAATAGATAACTCAACTTCTTAGTCTATAAGATTACCATAAAATTATTCTGGGAAAAAATTCAATGAATCTTTATATGATGGGTATATCCTCTATTATTTGTATATATTCCTTATCCATGGATTACACTTGATCTCCCTATATACCTATAATTTCATTAAGGAGATCTATTAGGGGAGGACACATACATGATTTAGATGATGAAGGTCCCCCTTTAAAGATAAGACAACCCACCTAACCTTTACAAATTGTAATATCCTTCTCTTGGAAATATTTTTTTCAATATATTTTGAAATAAAATCCATACCAAGGATAATATAAAATTAAACTATATGTATAATAAACATTTTTTTAAATAGGGTATTCCAATTAATCATAATTATAACTAACAAAAAAATCTTGTTTTGTAATAATACTCCCACTTGATGTCTTAATGGGTAACTCCTTTACTGGGGTACTATAAAAATATGAAACTTTTATAGAAAACATGGATTATATAAAAGAGTGAAAAGACCCATAATAAAATAAAATATTAGATAAATTTGAGGCTATGATAAAATTACCCACCACAAAATCATCAAGAACATAGACTTTATCTGTCGCAATCACATATTCTTAGCCTTTCTCTCTTGGAGTTTTCTGAGGTGAATTATCTTGACGTTTGGGACATTGGTTTTCATAATGTCCCCTCTCTTTATAGTTAAAACATTGAATATAAATAGATTCTAAAATTCCTTTGTTTTCATGATCATTATTTCCTTTTCATATACACTTATAAAAAACTCATTTCTTTCATACAAGAACCATGGTGTTTCTTACCACAGTTATCACATGTGGGAAATCCCATCCTTTAATCACCTTCTTCACATTGTTCTTCCTATGATTGTAAAAAAAACTCGTCTCACAATTTTTTTTAGAACATACATCATAGAGAAATCCTTTTATATATTACTTGAACTGGAGAATATATCCTTATATGATGGAAAATATCTAGGAGACCAATGAAATTTGAAGGAATAGTTTTAACCCATAAAACGAATGATCAATATTATTTTATGATCAATGTACATGGTTCACAAGATGTCTAGATAACACAGTAATGTTATCCTCATTCTCAAAAAACATTTCTGCCTCCTTTTACCTAACATTGGGAAATATCCTTTCTATATCTACTCTTTTTTAATATGTAAATCATTTTTCATAGAACAAATCCTTAAAAGTTACATATTTTATACATTTTATTTTATCTTCCTCTTTATTGTTTTGAATTAGCGACCAAAATTAGTTTATATATCTCTATAGATGATGGGATACCATGGTGATATATTCCTTTTCAATACATCCCATAGATAGAAAAATATTCTCAAGGAATTTGATCCATTTTTCAATTAAAAATGGTTTATTTGTTCTACTAAATTATAGAGTTTTTTGTTGCATGAAGCTATCTAACATAGTTTCACCATGTTGTAGTTTAAAAGGTATCACTATATGGGAAAGATTATTTATAAAAACATGGGTCAAACACCCTAATATGGTTATGATATAATTAGATTCAACTCTATATTCTTTGACTTGTTTATGGGGGAAATCATTGCATTTACTAAGAGTGTTGATAAAATTATCATTCCGCATGTTAGTCATTATCTTTCTATAATAAAATATACATAGTTACCTCATGATATTGAATTGTAATATACAATTCAAATTAGATTTTCTAGAGTGCTCCCTTAGATATGATGGGGGTTTTTTCATAGTAATTGTGTTATATAACTAGGTTCTAATAAATCTATTCCCCAGTGTTCCTTCTAAACTTTCTCCAATACCAAAAATAACATCCCGGACTCCAGCAACATGGAGGTGGTAGTTATGTTAATTTATTGGTATGGAATACTAGAGTTACTATAGGATCCAATATCTTCGTATTCTTTGAAGAATAGATACTTGCACACATAATATTTAAAAACAAAATATATAACACAAATATATTATGAGAAGATTATTACCCCTTTCATTATATCCATGAAAATTATTCAAATCTATCCTATAGGTTTCTTGGGGAAAGAAAAAATGTAATAGTGAGCTCAGATTCTGAGTAAGGAGTAGAAAAAAGTGGAAGCCTTCATAACATAAACATGGTATAATAGATATGGTAGGAATAAATAAACAACATGAATATATAATTATTGTAAACTGAGGGCATGATATATACATGAAAATAAATGAAATCATGAATACAAATAATCATTGATCTTATACTGATTGAATGAATAATATATAAAATAAAAATATTTTTTTCAAGGCTATCTTATAAGACATTATACTGGTATGGGAAGATATATACACCAAAACCCTTTCTTTTTTGTCTAATGAGACCCGTCAATACATCGAGAGGATACATAATTCCAGGACCCACCCATTCCCCGATTAAGTCAAATGGATTCACCATATGTGTCATAAATAAATTTCATACCACTCCCTAAGTAATCTAGAGTTAAATAAAAAAATTATATGTTTATAATGAGAAATATGGAAAAAAATATTTCCCCATTCAATAAAATATTGTTTAAGTCTTTAAGAATATCTCTTAATAAACTTAAAAGTTATAGGGTATTTTTCAAATTAAAAGGAAACAAAATTATCAAATAAATATAGTGGTGATGGTATTATAAAATTTCTAGGTTATCCATTGAATGTAGTAATTGTGCAACACCTTGAGATTTTAAATGAACAACATTATTTTAGATAGAATATATGACACATAACACTGAACTTAAATGAACCAAAAAATATTATACATGAACGATATAACATAGTCGTTGAATTGGTGGGTATGAAGAGGAATAAATAAATTATGAAATATAAATATAATAATTTCATTATCAATATAATTTTATTGATTAATTGTTATTAAATATGTATTTAATTTTTAAATAAAGTTATATTATGTTGAAAAATAATTTTCCTTCAATTTTCTTATTTTTTATGAGAAAAAATTATAATTATTTTTTTGAAAATATTAAAAATTATATTTTATAAAATTAAATAAAATTTTGGAATAATCATATCAAAATTATCTTGGGGTAAATTTGTGTGATTTTTATGAAATGATTTGTTTAGGGAATAATTAAAAATACTGATTTTTACTTAAAATTGTATTTCTGTTTCAAGCATGTACAAAGTTACTTTATTTAAAAAAATTATTTCCAAGTAAAATTAGGTCTATTATATTTTAAATAATCAAATTAAGTTAATTTGAATGAATTTTATGTTTGAATTTAGTATAAAAACATTTTTATATGAATTATTCTTTCAAAAAAACTGTTTTTAATCACGTAATATGATTTTTATCTAAAAAAAATAAAATTAATCACTATATTAGAATGATTTTATTGAAATTTAAATATTATATATTAAATAAAATGTGTTAACATTCATTTAATATATTTATTATGCATGGGATAAGAATAAATCTTGTTTTATGCTTAAATATGTATTTTTTTCCGAAAAAGTTGTTTCCATTATGTGTTGCACGCTTATTTTAAAATTAATTTCTTCCCCTAATATAAATTTAATTTTAAAAAATTTATAAAATTTTTTTTATCAGGAGGTTAAAATTTTATTAATAGAGCCCTTTAATTTTTTGGATAATATAAATAGTAACCTTAATAAAATTTATCACCCCATTAACGGGTAAATTAGGATAAACTTGGAAAAAACTAAATTTTAAGGCTAAATTTATTAATCTTAATTATTATTGGATGATTTTAATTCAACCCTTATCATGTAGGATCATAATTTAATTATTTAAGGGACAGTAGTTCATAGAAATGACCTATATAATATTTAAAATAAAGAAAAATATAAAATATCACCCTCTTACTTTTAAATATCTACTATGTGTCTGGATAGGGAAAAAATTATGTTATAAATGAAAATAAATTTTAATTTTAAGAATAATGAAATTAATTTAATGATTAGAATTTATTCATATTTTTTTAGAAATTATATAATTAAATTAAATTCTTATGAAATAGAGACACAATATTTCTTCAATTAATAATGAATAAAATAAAGGATTTTTTAAAATATTTAATATAATATAATTTGAATGAGTTATAGTGTTAAAATAATATTATAGATTAATATGAAGCATTATAATTTGTTTAAAAATTATAATATAATTACAACTTTGGTTTTTTTGTATTTTAAGTCAAAATAAATGCATAGAATCAAAATTAACATTTATGATATTGTATCAAAATAATATATTATTAAATTATTTAAAAACATTATTTAAATAGGAAAAGGATTATTATATATACTCTAAAATTTCTTCCATTATCAATTTATGAGATAACTTTAACCTTTTATGTAAAATTATAACCCTTTAATAGTGAAAATAACATTACCATGGTTAAGGTTTAAATAGGTTAACTAGGGGGTTAAATGAAAAGATAATGTTGAAAAACCACTTAAACCTAACAAAATTTTATGGGATGGTGATATTTAAACCACATAATACCTTATATTTAAATATATTTACATTTTTAATCATTTTCCAAGATAATTATATATTTCAATATTTTAAGAAATCCCAAGAGTTCCCCTCCCATCAATTTTAAAAGGGAACCTCTCCTTTCTATTATTTAAACCACTTGGAGAATTATATCTCGACCAAAATATAAAAAATTATTTTATAAACTACTATATTCACACTCTATAGGTTTTGGTCTTCCAAAAAATCAAACCTAGGGTCTTTAAGAGAATATATAAAGAAGTTGTTTTAATGAAGAGGTAATCGCCTTAACTGATAGCTTTCTTTCTAATTATTCTATTAACTCATCCAAATATATAGTGTTTATCATTAAATAATATATTAATTATCATAAATATCCTAAAATATTATTATTTTTATGAAACCAAAATTTTCCACCCTTTTTTGTCTTCAAATGGGAAGTGAAAGTGTCACTCATGCGTATGTACGACTTACTATTTAAACATAGTGATACAATTAGTTTTCCTTCACCATATTTCACGGGTGGTTATTATGATGGGTTTAAAATTTTATATTTTATATTTATTAATTAATAATTATTTTTTATTATAACATCATATCTACCTTATTATCTTTCAAATCATTATAAAAAGAAAAAATCGCTTATGCGTACGTGTAGACTACTACCTTCACGAAGCGATGTGATTTGTTTTTAATTTATGTTTTAATTTGATGGTATAAAATATGTATTTAATGAATATATATGATATATATGATATAATAATTATTCTATAAATGTTAATTATTTTTTACCTTTCATTCGTTCCATCCATCAAAAAGAGAAAACAACATTCAATTGTATGTACGTCCAACCATCTCCATGAACAGTGTAATAAAGTTTCCTATATATAACTTTTATTAATGATTATAAATATATATTTAATTAAAATATATGACTTATATATAATTATTAACATTATAAATATGATTTATCCATGATAAAAGTATAATAACTAGAAATACCGAAACAAAATTCTCATGAAGAACAAAACAGTTAACACCTGAAAACAATAATTTTAATAAGGGATTATTAATATTTGGTTATTTATATATTATAAAGGGATAAAATATAATGTTATAAGTGTGTTAATTAATCTTTTATACAATTATAATAAATTTATATTTGTTACACAGAAGGATAGACTGGTTTTGAAGTAAGTCAAACTCGAGGTTGGGGGTTTTCGTCTCTTTATTTCTGTGAGACACTTGCTATTTTCACCACTTATCGCTTTTATATGGTTTATATAATAAACATGAATTTATTTTATGGTTATGATTATGAAATCTATAGTTATTTAATTATAAATATAATTTTCATTATTTCATGGGGCTTACGATTCAAATTTTTCCAAAGCGATAACTGTTTTATGTCACAATATCAATGTTTATAAGGATTGTTTTTATAAATTTATAATGATGAAATATTATTATATAACTCTAAATAAATTTTTAAATTTATTCTAATATGTTTATTAAATAAAATTAAATATTTTCCTTTCATTTTTCATCTCTTTAAGTACTCAATATAACAAAATAATGTTTTTAAGAAAAACTAACATTATCTCTTTTTCCGGTCAAAAATAATTTTTCTTCTTTATCCATGTTTTCTAAAAATGTTTTAGAGAAGGTTTTTAATATTATCCTAATCTTTTTCAAATTAATTTTAAACTATGTTATAATTTTTTTAAAAATATTTTAAAAGGAATCCTCTTTTCATTTTCTGAACGAGGAACTTTTTAACATTTTAAAAAAATGCGCAAGGAATGTTTTTATTTAACTTAAATGACATGAAAATTTTTTTCCACTATTGTGACTAATAAATACTATAAAGAATACTTTATAATTTTACAAGGATATTTTCAAAGTAAAATATTTTCACAATATTTTTTTAAATTTTATGTTTTGAAATGTGACTTTCAAAGTGAAAAGGCTATTCTCCTCAAGAATGGTTTAATGATCTTGTGACGATATTTATCTTCATAAAATACAACCAAAATTGATTTTACTTATTATTTAATATTTATGTGATCCAGTTATTCCATCATAATTATTTATTTATAGGATTTATGTTTATTATGAAAATATTTTTATGAAACTCATTCCTTTTCCACTAGGTTTCTATGATGAAATGATTAAATGTTTATGAAACTTGTTTTTGTTCTGTGGGAATGTTAAGATGACATTTTTATAAAACCATTTACATTTAATAGGTTCAAATATAATTAATATTTTATGATCTTATGTAATTAATATATAATATTTTCATTATATGATAGGCGGGACCAAAATTATATAACCATCCAATGCATTGGACAATGATTTATATCTCATGAGATAAATAGAATTGGAATAGGGAGTGAACCCACTTCATTAAGTGAGTCTATCCACTATTATATTCATGGGCGTGATCCTTGAATAATAATATGGTTTGGGGAGTGATCTTAATACACTATTATAGTCTTTGAAGTGATCCTTGACTAATAAAAAAATTATTTTCTATTCTTATGTGTTTTCCATAATTCTATGTCCTATGACAATGTTACTCTCTCATGGATCATGTAATTTAGTTCCTTTATGATTAATATATTTTATTAAATTTCAAGATTTATTCCCTGAATTAATATTACGATATAGGATATGAAGTGAATGGTTTTTCAAATATTAAGCTCATGTTATTATTCCCTTATTCTCGTGTTATGCTTATGTGATCATTGATATCTCCCTTGTTTACCCTTAGGGAGAATTTAATATTACACTTTCTTATGTTTCCTTTCCCAAAGTTATGAATAAATATATTAATTATGACATGTATAATATGGTTTATAGTTTTTAATAACCTATTGGAATATTGTGTATTTTATTTATGAACCAGTTGTTTATGTATCCAGGTTTCTAGAGATACGAAACCTTTACCGACCTCATGCGTGTTTCGATATAATGAAATGAATATTCATATATTATGATGTAATTTTTATTAATGGAATGTATTTTCCTCTATAAATTAGGTTCACTAGTTTTCATTGGTAGGATACCATGTCAATGGAAGGAAAAATAATATATCATGGTTCAATAAGATCATGTGAATATTCCAAAGCATATCCACCAGGAGTGTCTATCTAAGTACACATTCTTAAGGCCCCTTATCAGGAATAATGGTGATGCTTATGTCAATGATCAACTGAAACTATTTGAGGTAATTAACCCTAGGTGAATCTATTATAAAAATGGATCCACTTTCCAATATCTAGAGAGGGATTTATTTTATAGGAAAGTATATACACTTTTACTTTACCCTAACTCAAGATGTTTTTTCCACCATGGAAAAGATGGAGTTTTACAACCATTTTGGTAACTATTAAATAAAAATAATATGAGATTGGGATAAAAATAAATAATTATAAATCCATTAAATTTCATGATTAATATGGTGAAAATTGTTCCATGGTAATGAATTCACCACACAAAATAAAATAGGTGGTGGATATAATAGAAGTCCTAAAGAATGAAAATTGAGAAGGAAAAAAATACACTTATGGATTGGATAGAAATTCAATAAAAACATGTTGAATGAGAGGGATTAAAATTCAAAAATAAATACCATTTATAAAATAATTTAATTATACAACATATTAAATTGGAAGTATATACAACACCTAAAGGAAATTAGGTGCATAATGGTAGACATGTCACAAATAAAGGAATTTGAGACAGAAAACTATTACCTATTGTACTGAATTACACAAACATACTTGAAAATAATATATAAAAATCATATTAATCTTAATAAATTAATTCAAAACCTTACTAAAATCTATTTTTATTTATATTACTCATAAATAGTAATTCTCTATATGAATTCTACCTTTTTTTAACATTGCGTGTTTATAGTTTTGATCATTTGCAGTCGTTTCAAAATAGTGATGTATGTATTCATTATTAATCCAAAGTTTATAATTAAGAAAAAATAAAAGTTAACTTTAGGGATATTTTATATTATTTCTTTTGATTCAAATTAATTTCATGGGTGTTTAGTCTTTATCCTTGAAGATGAGATAAAAAATCATGTTTCAGTGCTTCTTGACGATCAAATAGTGTTTTATTAATTAATAAATTAAATTTTGATATAACATATGAAGAATAAAAAAATTAATTGAGTTACAGATTTATATTATATTAAACAATTAATTATGTTACCATATTAATCCATCACATTAATTCATAGTTTTTTCTTATAGGTAGTTAAATCAACCCAGAAAAGACCATAACTTGATTTAATGAATGATTACAAGGTGTTTTTGTTGTAATATAATTATACCAGATGAAAAATGATCTTATTTACTATTTATTAGTGTAACATATCATAATTAAAAACAAATTTTCTGAAGAGTGAATGGATATTAAAATACTATATAATTTGAATAAAATATTATCCTCATATTACGATTGTTTTAAATGATTGAATTAATGATTACTGTTTTCTGATCAAATCATTAACTATTGTGGTTGTATCCTTTTCACATATTATTACACGATTTAAGCATAATTAACCATTAAATACAATCCACACATCAAAAATTTCAGTTTATTTTGAAAGACTAGGTGAATAATTATAAAACATGATACAAAAATAAAAACTTATTTTATTTAAACATCAAAATGAGCTCCTAACATACATTGAGCTTATAAATCTATATAGGATAATCCAGGGAATACATAAACAAATGGATGATCTAAAAAGCCCAGTAAGGTAATTGGCATAACACATGGGTTATATGGCATAACATAATGAAATAAAAAGAAATGGAACATGAATTAACATAAGAAACATAACATATAAACCATGGTATCATGTCATAATGGAAACATAGGAATATGGTAGAGACATGTAACATGACATAAACATGATTCAAGGCTAACTACCAAAACTATATCATATGGTGGAAAAAGTCCCATAACTAAATATGATTTAATCCCTATCCCAACAAGGCCTATCATGAGGCTAAACATTACCCAATTAATTAGAGCACTATATGGGAAAAAATATCATAACATGTTCATGAATATGTGTTCCACATGAATAATCAAACATATTCATAAGAGTTTCCCATTTAAAGAAATGAGTATTGTAATCATGTCATATAGAATAAAAAATAATAGAATCATAGAAGTGCCCATGAAATAATGGATTTAAATCATACATAGACATTAATATGAAAAAATAGGCATAAAAAATGATAAATGATGTTAAAATAAAGTGAAAAAATGTAAAATTATAGTTTAATAATCTTTATAAATGAGCATCTTTGGTACGGTTTCACGAACTATATTAAGGTGTCTTTAAAGCGGGAAATGGTATAATTTTTTTACATAAAAATAGAAATGATGTTAGATAGTTTATCATGATAAAATAATTGTTTCTAGAAAAATATTGGTGTCTTAAAATAGGTTATGAAGTGTACTTGAAAATGGGAAAGAAACCAAGAAGTTTCCTTTAATTGGGCATGCTTATCAGGAGTATTTGAGAAGGGGACTTTATAAAACATGTATTTCCCCATAAAAGAAAGAATAATTGAGATAGGTACGTTTGTTTGGGACATAAACAAGGAATTTTGGAGTATTAACTAAAGATAATTAAGAACTACATTTGGGTAAATAGAGAGAAATCATAACCTAAATGTAAAATAGTGGTTCAGAGAGAATCCCATACCTTATTTCTAAAAGTGTTCTATAGTTGTAATTAATGTCCCAGATAATCAAATTAAATCCATTAATTATTTAATTAATAACCTATTATACATGTATTTAATTTATTATAATTTTATTAGTTTCATTTATGCCCATTTAATTTACATATTGTGTTTAATTTCATTGTTTTGGGAGTGTTTGTTTCATGATTTTATGATTGGTTCCCTTGAGTTTAATTATGGGAGTTCTTTTAAAATGATATAAAAACATAATAAGTGGAATTATATGATATTTATCCACCTTAATAATTTTAAATGTTACCATATATCATTTTTTTAGATACGATAATGATTCATTAGATAAAAATTTAATGATGAACGTTATTTCATTTTAGTGAATTTTCGATCATTATGAACTAGTTTCATTTCATTATTTAATATTATGTATATATATTTGTTCTATAACATTATAAAAGTCATAATATTCATATTATGACGTTTTTGTAACCATAAAAATGATTTTCTAACCGTCCTTGAATGTGGTAATTAAAAATAAAAAAATCATCGTCTACGAAGGTAGGGAATCGACACCTCATAAACGATGTTTTCATTATAGAATAAAATACGAAGAGAAGGGACATGATGTTGAATATCCTATTAAAATAATAAAATTATAGTATATTTTTATGATATCATAGTTATCATGTTATCTTGTATAGGGTATTTTAGGTAAGGATAATAAAGGAAAATAAATTAAAAGAGAAAGAGGGAGGATTTTACCTCTTGAGTGTCGTCTCCTTGAGAACCTCATTAAGGAACATGGAAATGGTATATTGGTGAGACAAGAAATACTTGAACTTAGGGAAGTTTTTTGGGAGAGTAATTGGGTATAATATAATCAATATACAAGGCTTATAATGTTTTAGGAGAACAGGTGGCGAGGAGTGGTATTTATAATGGGAGGAGATAGGTGTTTTTGATTATCTTATTTATTTGTTTATTATTTTTGATCAAGACTATCAATAGTGATGATTTCCATGAATAAATAAAGAAAATATAGAATTATATATTGAGTTAATGGTGATTACATCATCCATACATAATTAATGACTCAAAAATTCATTTCATTCCTTATAAAGTTCAATCTTGTAAATTACTGTATTTCACTATACACCAAAAATTAAACTATTTATAAAAATCCCAAAATACACCCTAATAATTTTTATACTTCTATAATTAAAAAATATAATCAATTTTATGAAAATAATTTTCTAAATATGATAAATTTAATTTTTAATTAAAAAAATCATTTATTGGAAAAAATACTAATTTTAAAATTATAACTTATTTTATGAAACTTTCAAAAATTAGTCAAGGTCTCATAAAATTATCTTATAATCATAAGACAAAAAAATGTTAATTTATGAGTCTATTTTATGAAATTTAATTTTATTTTCAATTATTATATTAAATATTATATTGTAAATAAACATTTATTTTTTATAAAAATACCAACAATTAATTTATCATTTTTAAAAAATTTATTTACTTATACTATGATATAAATATATCATATTTCCGCTAACAAGATACCTAAATTTTATTTATACTTTCATATGTGATTTTACTATTTTATTGGCTAGATTACTATTCCTAATGGTCACATTACTATTCCAAGGATCAATTTTCTATTACATTTGTATAGGTTCCTTAATTTCTTGAAATACCAATTATTTCATTTATTATTAATTTATAATGTTGTATTGTGTTCTCTATGTGATTTTATGTGATTTATACTATATAATATAATTATAACTAGGGAATTTCCACTAATAAAATTAATGGTCATTAAATTCTTCTGTACTTATGAAAATTTTCCCTTGAAATTTCATTTTCCATACTATAGTAAAAATAAGTGAGGGTACTTCTCCTTTATCACTTCCTCTATTTAGCATGTTTTCTCTACGTACTTATGGTTCCACCATAGTAATTTTTCTAGGCGAGTAGTCTTATTGCATAAAAATTTATCTCTATGGTCCAAACTCTTCACTAGATGGTCTTTATATGATAGGTCCTTAACTAGTTGCAGCACCTATAGATTCAGTACATGTGAGGGATCTGGTATTTACTTCCTCAAAAGTAATATGTAGAATACATCATGTACTTGAGACATGGTAGGTGGAAGGGCTAGTCGATTGGCCACAGCTCCAAAACAATCAAGAATCTCGAAGGGGCTGATGTACCTGGGACTTAACTTTCCTTTATTCCCAAATCGCATGATACTCTTCCATGGAGATATATAGAGGAATAAATTGTCTCCAAACTTAAAATATTGGCCCCATCTATAAGTTTCTGCATAGTTCTTCTATCGAATTTTGGAATCCTAGATATGTTTTTGTATGGTTTTCACCTTTTCTACCATTTATTTAACCATTTTAGGTCCTAGCATCTTGTGTTCACTAAATTCATCTCAACATGCTAGTGTTCTATATATTTTACCATAAAGGGCTTCATATGAATCCATTTAGATTCTTGAGTGTTAACTATTGTTGTAAGAGAACTCTACCATAGGTAGATGTTGGTCCTTTACTCTTTTGAAGTTCGTAGGACATACACTCATCACGCCTTCTAGTTTTTTAATAGTCTATTAAAATTATCCAAAAGTTCGAGTATGATAAGATATACTGAAGTTTAACTTAGGGATTATAGCATATGGGAAACTTTTCCAAAACTAGGAGGTGAATATTATATCTCAATCAGATATAATCGATAGTGGCACTCTATGTAGCCTTACCACTTCTCTGATGTATATACGATCAAGTTGATCTAGTGAGAATTGCTATAAAATTGTGATAAAATAATATATCTTTATAAGATGATACACAATGACCCATATATCATTATTTCCTTTAGATTTCATTGGTATTCTAGTGACAAAGTACATGGTTATGTTTTCCCATTTCCATGTGGGTATAGGTAATGATTTCATCATACCCCTAGAATTTTTCCTTTTGGACTTCACTTGATGACTTACCAGGAATATAGATGTATATTCAGTGATCTCCTTCTTCATATTGTCCCACCAATAGTGCTCTCAGAGATCTTGATACATATTTATGCTTCATGGGTGAATAGAGAAAGTTGAGATATGTGATTCATTCAGAAGATCTTTCTTTATCTTTGGATTGGACAGTACATATAATCATTACTCAAATCTTACGACTCCTTCCTATTCATTTTTAAACTTTGAGGATTTCTAATTTTTGATATATTCCACCTTTTTTTTAAATTTCCATATCATTTCCTTGAGTTTCTTTTTTTCATCCATGAGGGATGGTTGCGAAATAATTTTAGAAAGAATTAATGAGTTTCCTTCCTTAATTATTCCAATATCCATCCATTGAAATCTAGGATTATTGTATCCTTATAAATTCTCATCATTGATAATTTTTCTGGATACCTTCTACTTATAGAATCTTCCACTTTATTTTCTTACCAGGATGGAAGGGTATTGAGTAGTAATAATATTTTATGAGTACTAACTGTCTTCACTAGTTCATGTTATGATACTTCATTATGAATATACATTTGAGTCTCTTATAATCCGTAAATATTTCACACTTCTCCTTATAGATACAATGCTTATATATTTTCAACATGAAGATCACAATTTCTAACTCCATATAATTCATGGGATAGTTTTTCTCATTAATTTTAAACTTCCATGAGGCATAGGCTATCACTTTATCATTTTTAATCAGTACAAAACCTAATAAATTATTTTAAGCATCACTTCATACCACAAAGAGTTCCCACTTGTCAGTAGTGTGAGTACTAGTGCAGAGATAATTCACCTTTTCAAATCATTGAAGCACTCTTCGCATTTAGCGGTCCATAAATTTTTTTTCTCCATTTTGATTCATCTTGGTTAGTGGGTTTGAAAATCATGATAAGTTCTTCACAAATCCTTGATAATACCTATCTAGACCAAGAAAACTAGGGATCTCCATTACAAATGATGTCATGGGTACTATTTGAGTTCCTTTATCTTAGAAGAGTCAGTATATATTTAGTTTTTGGTGATAACATGTTCCAAGAATGATACTTCCTCTATCCACAACTCATATTTACTATACATTGTAGATAGTTTCTCCCTTTGCAAAGCCATTAGTATAGTATTCAAATGTTCTTCATGTTCCTACTTGCTTTTGGAGTATCTCAGAATGTCATCGATAAAGACTACCATAAATTTGTTAAGGTAATATCTAAATAATATATTCTTTAATTCCATGAAAATTTCTGAGGAATTAGTGAGTTATAAGTAAATAAATATGAACTTGTAGTTTCCTTACCTTGTTCAAAAGACATTCTTGTGAATATATTCCTTATTTATCATTAATTGGTGATATCCCAACCAAAGGTCCACATTAGAGAAATACTTGGCCCCATGTAGTTGATTGAACAATTCATCTTTCCATGGAAGAAGATAATTGTTATTTATCATGATTTTTCTATCTCATGATAATCAATGCATAGGCACATCGATCCATCCTTCTTCTTGATGAAGAGTACTGGAACACCCCAAGGTAAAACAATTATTCATATAAAACCACTGTCCATATTCTCTTGGAAAAAATTCTTCAATTAATCTAACTCAATGGTGGAAATTATATAAGGTGTCTTTGATATTATAAGATATACCAAAATAAGTTAAATTGAGAACTCAATCTCTCAGTCAGAAGGAATAATCAAAAATTATTTAAGGAACACATTAGTGTTTTCCCTCACAATGGGCATGTCTTCGAGCATGATTCTCTCTTTTGTATCAATCATTTGATCTAGATATACTTTCTCATAAGGAAGTAATATAAACAATTGATATGATGATTTTTAAGAAGATTTATCCTTCTCCATACACTTGTATAAAACTAGATGGTGCTTTCAGATTTGTAGAGTGATCCCCCTTTCTCAATAATTGAAGTTGTCTTTTTATAAATATAGTCCATCCATGCCCAATATAGAATAAAAAACACTATAGAAAGTAAGAAAGGATTTTCTAGAAAGTTCAGTCCATAAAAATTAATCAAGGAGGAGTTATATACTTTGGATGTAATAATTTCTCCATTTTCATTTCTCATAGATAACTCAACCTCTATATTTTGAGGTGGTGTTTAAATAGTTCTACTAAAATTTAAAGATATAAAAGAATTCATAGAACTGAAATCAAATAGTATATTCACTATTATTTAATGAATAACTAGTGTATCTATCACTACATAATTATGGGGTTCCACCTCAACAATAGTAATAGAATATTCCCTTCCTTGTATCGTAGAAGTTTGTTGTTGTTGATTTCCTCTAGCAACCCTTGGATTAGAGAAATGCATCCAATAATATCCAAATTAATTATAGTTGAAAAACTAAACTATTGAATGAGTGGTGATCTAAAACTTCCTTTATTCATCGAAATTTTTGGTATTCTTCATATCCCTTTATTAATTATTATCCAGGTTCCCCTCTCTTTCACATTTAAATCATCTCCTTGTTCCCCATTAACAGTTTCCAAGATGCTTTTTGCCACACTTTTGACACATGGTATATTGGGAATTCATTCTATCATGGCATTTATTTATTGATCCTACTATATTAAACTCCATTATCACTTGTTATCTATAGGCCCATGAGACCACATAGAGTCTCTGATATCTAATTTAAACATAAGGGCACAACAGACAATCTCCTCATAGCTTTCAAAGTCTTGAATGTCCAATGTTTTTTTAGAATTAAAATTAGTCCACTAAAGAAGGGATTCACCTTTCTTTCAGTGTACATGACATAGATAGAGGTGTATCTTACAATCCTTACAATGTTTTACTCATATGACTTAATATAATCCTCTTCCTTTTGCTTTACTCCAAGTAACTCACTTTCCATATTATGATGGGGAGTTCCGGGAAAATATTTACTGAAAAATATTTTATTGAATTCCTCATAATACATGGAATCAATTTCATCTTTGGAATTTGTGTTTTTGATCAATTTACACCATAGATCATCTTCCTCATCAAAATTATAGACTAATAGTATGTATTTATCTTCTTTTGAGAATTTAGGGATAGAGAATATATTCTCAATGGAGTAAATCCATTGTTTTACAATGATGGGATCATAAGATTCACTAAATATGGGGAGTATTTGTCACATAAAGGATTAAATTGAAAATTTATCTTTCTTATGATAAGGAAGAAATTACACAGGATTTAAATTATTATTTATAACTTGATCAACTTTATCAAGTACTATCATGATGTTTTGAGCTCTCTTTTCTATTAGATTTGGCATTTAATTAGGATAGTCATTACATTTCCTATAACATTAACTGTTGGAACATGTTAACCTATTACTAGAAATTAACTAAACAAAGTAAAATTATGGGGACTTTAATACTTAGATAACAAGAAAATAAAACGGAAACATTGAACATAGAAGGATAATCTTATTAATGTAAAGTAAATCATATCTTTTTATTCCACTAATTTCAATATATATTATCATTGGTGATAGAATTATCCATAGGGTTCTTACTAAAGTGATTTAGTCCTAATCTCTAAGAATACCTAGACCATTATCTGATACCAACTATAGAGGCCCTAGCATTTTACAGATATTATTACATGGTTTTAAGCATAATTAACCATTAAATACAAACCAATTATCATAAAGTCTAGTTTCATTGGAAGACTAGGTAAAAAATTATAAAACATGAAACCAAAATAAAGAAATATTTTATTTAAACTCAAAAATGAACTTCTAGAATCTATTGATCTCTTACATATAGATAAGATATATTGGGGAATACATGAACAAATTGATGAGCTAAAAATCCTTGTAAGGGAAAAAGCATATCACATGGGCTAGATGACATAATGTGATGATGTAAAAAGGAATGGAACACTAATTAACACATAAAATCATAACTTATAGAACATAGGATAATTTAATTATGGAAACATAGTTATGTGGAAGAAACATCTAACATGACATAAACATGATACAAGGCTAACTTTCAAGCCTATGTCACATGATGGAAAAAGTCCCATAAAGGAATCAGTGTTACTCTCTATCCCAACATGATGTTTGATGAGACTAAACATTACCCAATTAATTGGAGTTATAAATTAGTACACCCATCATAAAATGTGCATTCATATGTGTGCCACATGAATAATCAAACATAAACATAAAATTTTTCCATGGAAATAAATGAGTATCCTAATCATATCCTAGAGCATAAAAAATAGAAGTATCATAAAAGTGTCTATGAAATAATGGATTTAAATCATACATGGACATTGATAAGGTAAAATAGTCATATTTCAAGATAAATGATGTTCAAATGAAGTGAAAATATGTAAAAATAGTGTTTAGGAAACTTTAAAAATGATAATCTTTAGTGATGTTTAAGGGAAAACATTAAAGAGTATTTAAAGTGGGCAAAGGTATGATTGTTTGCATAAAACCTAAAATTAACTTAGATATATTTTCATGATAAAAAGTGATTTTTTAAAAAATATTGTTTTTTTAGAACAATTTATGAGGTGTCTTTTAAAATGGGTAAGAAAATGGTAAGTTCCCTTTAACCAGGTATGCTTATAAGGAAGAATTGAGTAGGGAACCTTATAAAACATGTATTTACTCATAAAGGAATGAATAATTGAGATAGGTAAATATCTTTGGTAAATAAAAACTGATTTTTTTTTATTAAATAAGGAGAATTAAGAATTAAATTGGGTTAAATAGAGATAAAGAGTAACCCAAAGGAAAAATAGAGGTTCAAAGATAATCTCTTACCTTATGTCTAAAAGTGTTGTTCACTTATACTTAATGTCCTGGATAATGAAATTAAATACATTAATTAATTAATTAAGATCCTATTATATATGTATTTAATTTATTATTATTTAATTGGGTTCATTTATATCTATTTTTTGACTTACAGTGTTTAACTTCATCATTTTGGGAGTTTTAGTTTCATTATTTTATGATCAGTTCCACTGAGTTTAATTTTGAGAGTTCTTTTCAAATGGGAGAAAAACTCTAGAATAAAAATTATATGATATTTAAAATATAACATAATTTTAAATGGTCCCATATATTTTTTTCATATATGAAAATGATTCATTAGATATAATTTTAACGATGGATTTAATTATATTTTGGTGAATTTTCGATCATCACATACTAGTTTTGTCTCATTATTTAATAATATATATATATATATATATATATATATTAGTTTCAGAACATAAAAAAAGTTATAATATATATATATTATAATTTTATTTAACAATAAAAATGGTTTTCTGAGCAGCCTTTCGCTACTGTAAAATGGACCTATACCCATGGTTTTACAAAAACACTAGGTATTAGTCAACTCTATACCCACAGTTTTTGGAGAATTGTGGGTATAGGTTTTTTGGGGGAAAATCTTCATAGGAAATAACTATACCTAGGTTCTCTAGAAACTGTGGGTATAAGTCAGTTGTATACCCATAGTTTTTGGAGAACATTGGGTATAGGTTTCATGAGGAATTTTTTTCCAAGAAATTCCTATACCCATGGTTATAAAAAACCGTGGCAATAGGTTTTTCAGGGGAAAAAATACACCCTATATCCATGGTTTGACAAAACCATAGGTATAGGTTGAACCATTATTTTTTTCATTAAAATAAAAATAAAAATAAATATTTTAATATATATATATATATGTATATATATATATATTGTATATAAGAACATAAAATATGTGATAGTTTAGTGGCAAGGTTGCTGGACTGTAAGAGGAAAGGTTATGTGATCAAATCCCAGTCGGTGTTTTTTTAATAAATAGTCTATAACCACGATTTGAAATTTTTTTGGGTAAATAACTATACCAAAAATTTGGTCAAACCCTGGGTATAGGTATGAACACATAAAATACTTATACCAAGGGCTCAAAAACCGTGGGTATAGGCCACCAATTCCTGTGGTTCGACCAAATCATGGGTATAGGTTTATATCAAAGGAAAGACTCCCAATGGTTCATAGAACCATGGGTATATCATATACCCATAGTTTTTTTGGGAAATACCTAAGGTTTTGAAACATGGGTAAAGGTAAAAACTCAAGCAGTTTTTAAGGTGGCAATGTTAAAGGAAAAAAATCATCATGTACGAAGGCGGTGAATCGACACCTCCTAAATGATGATTTCATCTTTAGAATAAAAGAAGAAGAGAAGAGATTTGATAATGGATATACCATTAAAATAATAAAATTCTAGTATATATATTATACCAGAGTTATAATTTTACATTGGATAGGGTGGGCGAGTTAAGGATAATAAATGAAAAGAAATTAAAATAGAAAGAGGGAGGGTTTTACCTCTTGAGTGTTGTCTCTTTAAGAACCTCTTTAAGGCACTTGGAAATGGTATTTTGGTGAGATTAAAAATATTATAACATGTGAAATAATTTTGGGAGAGTAATTGGATAAAATATAATAAATATACATGTATTAGAAGGTGTGTGGAGAAGAGGTGGTATTTATAGTGGGAGGAGAGGAGTGTTTTTTATTATTTTATTCATTTCTTGATTATTTTGGCTAAAGACTATCTATAGTAATTATTCCCATGAATAAATAACATAAATAGATAAGAAGAGTTTAATATAATGGTTTTACATTAGGAATAAATCATAAATTTCTCAAAAATTTATTTATTTATATATAATGATCAATACCATAAATTGTCATATTTCAATATTCACAAAAAAATCAATTATTTTAGAAAAATCCCAAAAAATTCACCATAACCATTTTTTGATGTGTAGAATTCAAAAATGGACTCTATTTTTTTGAAAATAATTTCCTAAATTTGAGAAATTTAATTTAATATTAAAATCATCATTTATTTGAAAAAAATATTGATTTTAAAATTATAATTGATTTTACAAAACATTGAAAAATTAATTAAGTTATCACAAAATTATGTTATAATCATAAAAAAATATTAATTTATGAATATATTTTATTAAAAAAATATTTTAAATTATTATATTAATTACAAAATTGTAAATAAACATTTATGTTTTATAAAAATACCAACACTTAATTTATCATTTTTAAAACATTTATTTACTTATACTATTTTATATATATATATATATATATATCATATTTTTACTTAAAACATACCTTAATTTTATTTATACTTTCATAGGTGAGGTTTCTATTCTATTTTCCAGATTACTATTCCCAATGGTCACATTACTATTCTACCAGTTAAGTTAATATTATATTGGTATAGGTTTCTTAATTTCTATAAATACCTATTATTTCATTAATTATTCATTTATAATGTTTTTATTTTGTTCCTTATATGATTTTATGGGATTTATACTATATGATAAATTTATAAGATGAGAATTTCTATTGATAAAATTCTAGTTCATTATATGGGTTCTCCAATTCTTCATACAAGAACCTTAATCATATCATAAAAATATTATTTAACCATAAATTAAATCTCTATACCTAGCCATGTAAGTATGTAAAGGAATACAAAAAATGTTGCATCATGGACGCAGTTGTCCCTACAATGCATGAATTATGAATTTTTTTCTTAAATAAAAGGGAAAATGTGGTTAGTGTTTATTTAAAAAGTATAAAAAAATAATTATAATATAAAAAAATAATTATTTATATACGAATGTAAAAATTAAATTTTAAATTAAATGTTAAAAGGAAAACATGACAGCAGAAATATTGAACTTGAGTTGATAACTTTGGGTTTCTCTTTGAGGATTCCTTAGAAAGGGAGGGCTGTGGATAATCTATTATGATAGTAATCTTATGAGAGTGAAATAAGATCATTGGGGAGGTAAATAAGGTAGATTTTCAGGATTAGAAATAATTTTTAGAGTGTAATTGAAGGTGTGGTGAGAGGATCCTTTAATAAGTGGCGATAATGACATTTTTATAAATATTTCAACTAAATATTAAGGGAGAAAATGTTAAACATTTAAAGTGGCTCAAAAAATTTAAAATAATTATGTTTATGGTCAGAAAAGGTCTATAATATCTAAAAAAGTAAATTATAGACCTATTTGAATCATGTTTCAATCACTTTTCCCTTGAATTATTATTTTTACCATTTTAGATTTTAATTTGGTATCTAGTTTTTACTAGGGAAACTTAATCTTTATGACTAAAAATGAATGGTAATTATTATATAATTTATAACTATTGATTCAAAATTAGAAATACATTTTTTCTAATTCAATTTATATAAGCATGAAAAATGAATTTTAATTTACTAAATGTACAATATAGTAAAACACTTTTTTTGAAAAATATTGCTTGAGTTATAAAATTTAAATCATAGGGGTTTAAACTATATAAAAATTTAAAATTGTATAATTTCAATTATAATATATATATTTTTTCAATAAAATTGTTTTATAAATTCTTAATTTATACTTATATACTTATAATGGAATTAAATTGGCATTATTAGTAAAAAGGTAAATTACACTATTAAGCTAAAAATAAATTCTAAGAAAAACTCCAAAAAAACAAACCTAATCTAATATCTTTATGAAAGTTCATAAATTAAGTTTATTTTTTTAATATCAAATTATAACATTAAAAAATTAAGCTGTGTAATATTATTATGAAGAAGGCTCTTTATAGATTGTGTTGCTTGATTGTCTAGTATATGGTTTTTATCTGCTATAGGAGGGTCACAAGTATTAAAGATGTATTCATTATTAAAGAGTGGACTGAATTTGAGGTAAGTTTTTGTGATTTCTCATTTCTTCATTCTTCAAAAAAATTATGTTTTAATTTATAAAATTTGATACTCCATTATTTGTGAATTAATTGGGGTATATTATTTATTAATTTTATATAACCCAATTATGATAATCCAATCCCCATTCCTGGACTCAAAATCCATATGAAATGAACTTTATAGGTTAAAATTGTTTAACCCTAATTTTATTCTTTATTTTCACTGATGATCCTGATGGAGTGTGATGAGGAAGATAGTAGACCTATCTATCTGAGATTCTCTCACTTATATATATACATATCCTTGTTTCTTTCCTTCTCACATAGATGGTAGCCAAGTGTAGTGGTTTGGGTGAATGGAGGTAGTGCATGAAGGGTGGCTTGGGAAAGTAGATTCCATGGACAAGGTAGTTGGATTGTGGAAGTATAGAAGGAAAAAATATTGTTTGAATCATCAGATTTTGATACAGCCTATTGTGATCACAAATAGTGTTGTGTAGAAAAGGATGACCATGGGAAATCATAGATATTTCATAGGGGCATGATCCTACTTAGGCCATTGTGAAATGGGAATATAGAGTTCATTTGAATACTACTGTTTACCCTAACAGTGGGGCTTAAACCTATAGCTTGGGTGGTCTATCCCAAAACTCTAGTCTATGTGGCACACATGCCCAAATATCCATGCCCTTATGGCATGGGAGGCCTGATAAGTCTAGTTTTATGGGTATTAGAATGTTTGTTCTAGCCTGACATTACCCAGATGGGTGATGCGCATGGGCACTATATGACCATGAACTACCCTAAACGTGGTGTATGTGTACACTCTTGTTGAAACTTTCTTTACTAAGGCATTATTTGGCTCATTGAGGGTAAGCCACATAGATCAATCTCTCACCTATGTGGTGTTTTTCACAACATTCTTTAATGTGTGTCTGTTTTGGTTAAATAAATTGCATGTCCTTGGTGTTTTCTATGTAGATCAAGATAGTGAAATCCATTTAGAAATCTATGTCCATTTGTGGGGTTATATAACTATTTTTTCAGCTTTAGCTCTATGGGATTGAATACAGGGTTCAATCATGAAGATCGTAGTGTTCAGGGGTTAAGTACCTCTCCCTCTCTCTCATTAACTATGTATTGCACTCATCTATTGTGTTATAATCGCTAATTTCACGTGCTACTCTCATATATTGTGTTCTAATTGAAGAGACATGGGTTTTACATTAAAAATTATGTGTTAGGAATACATGAATGCATGAATGAGTGGTTATTATAATGGGGTTATTAATCCCTTGGTTGACAACTACCCTTGTTTGAGGCATGGGTTACCGAAAAGGTTTCTAGAATGACAGATGTATCAGTAGAAAGTAAGGATTAATTTTCCATCAACCAAAAATGAAACATTATCAAGGATTGAATTTCCCTTAATATATTATAGGGGTGATGGTGACAAAAGGTTAAGGATATTGAATACATTGATACTCGTGACTCCTCAAGCACTCCTTTATTACTTTCAGTAAAAGACAACCGACAGAGCAATCAACTTCAACATCAGATTTAGTTTTCTATTTGGTTCTCTAGTAATCCTTAGTTTTCCATTATATATGTCTTTTATGGATTTTAGTTGATATTATTGATAATTATTTTAACCCTGTATACCTCTATTTATATATAATATCTTGATCCTTTCCTATTATTCAGTTAGTTATAGTCTTATACCAAAGGTTTTGATCTATCTATTTACTTTATATTTCCATTTTTTCTTTCAAATAAAACTAATATGTATGTTTATACTCACCTATATATGAGAATTATTCCCACATGTGTTGTGTTTTTATATGAGACACAATGTTTAGATGTGGTCTTGGTAGATGTGGGGCTTGTGTGGTTTTTTCAGAGCGGGTGTCTAGATAAAATAGATGACACATTATAGAGAATGATGGTTCGTGATAGTGAAAGATAACTTTTGATATTGGAAATCAATCATGGATTACAAATAATTAAGAAATATACTGGTGGAGGATACTTACATGATTTAGATGATGAAGTTTCCCCTTTAAAGATAAGACAATCCACCTCACGTGTACAAATTGAAACCTACTTCTCTTGAAAATAATTTTTTTTATTATAATTTAAAATTTTATCAATACCAAGGATCATATAAAATTCAAATATAGGTATACTAACCATGTATTTAAATAATGAATTCCCCTAAATCATAATTGTAACTTCCTAAAAAATCTATTTTGCGATAAGATTCCCATTTGGTGTCTTAATTGATAAATCCCTTACAGGGGTACTACAAAAATATATAACTTTTTTTGAAAACATGGATCATATAAAAGACTAAAAATATTCATAATAAAATAAAATCTGAGATAAATTTGAGGCTATGATCAATGTACCCACCACCACATCATCAATAAATTATAATTTTTCTATGGTAATCACATAATATCGACATTCCTCCCTTGGACTTTTCAGAGGTGAATTCCCTTGAAGTTTGGGACATTGGTTTTCATAATGTCCCATCTCCTTATAGTTAAAACATTGAATATCAATATATTCTACCATGAATTTGTTTTCATGGTCTTGATTTCCTTTTCATTTACACTTGTAACAAACTCATGTTTTGTTCATACAAGCCCCAAGGTATTTCTTACCCCAATTATCAAATGTGGGAAATCCCATCCTTTCGTCACCTTCATCATACTATTATTCCTGTTATTATCAACTAAACTCTTATTATTCCAATTTTATATAAGAACATACATCACAGAGAAATTATTTTCTAGCTTAATTGAACTTGAGAATATATCCTTTTAAGACAAAAAGTTCTAAGATAACAATGCCATTTGAAGGAATAGTTTTAACCCATCAAAGTAATGATCAATCTTATATTTTTATCTATGTACATGGTCCAAAAGATGTCTAAATAACATAGTAAAGTTATCCTCATACTCAAAAATACTTGTCCACCACTTTTTACAAAGTATTTTGGAATATCCTTTCTATATCTATGCTTTTCTCACAGGTAAAGTATTTTTAATATAACAACTCCTTAAAATTTTCCTATTTCATGTGTTTTATTTCATCTTCCTATTTTGTGTTTTGAATTAGTGATCACAATTAGTCTATATATCACTATAGATGATAGACTACCGCAGTGACATATTCCTTCTCAATACATCCCATAGATAGACTTTTTATTCATTGAATTTGATCTACTACTATAATAAAAATGGTTTAGTAGTTCTACTAAATTATGGAGGTTGTTGTTGTATGAAGCTATCTAATATAGTCTTACCATATTTTATATAAAAAGTTATCACAATGTGGGAATGATTATTTATCAAATCTTGGGTCAACCACTCTAATATGGGTACGATCTAATTAGCTTAAACTCTATATTCACTGACTTGTTCATAGGGGACATCATTGCATTGAATAAGAGTTATGATAGAATTTCCATTACTCATGTTAGTCACTATCTTTCTATAATGAAATATACATAGTTACCTCATGATATTGAATTACAAAATAAAATTCCAATTATGTTTTCTAGAGTGTTCCATAGAAATCATGAGGGTTTCTCATAGTACTTGTGTTATCTAACAAGGTTCCTCTAAATATAGTCCCTAATGTTCCTTTTAAACTTTCTCCAATACCAAATATAACATCTCAAACTACAGAAACCTGTAGGTGGTAGTTATATTAATTTATTGGTATGGAATACAATAGTTTTTATTGGATCCAATATGTTAGTAGTTTTTGAAGAATATATACTTTTATACATTACATTTAAAAACAGAAGATATAATATGAATATATTATGAGAATATTATTACCCCTTCCATTATATCCTTGAAAATTACTAATAGTTATCTTATAGGTTTCTCAGGGAAAGGAAAATAGTAATGGTAGGCTCCAATGATGAGTAAGGAGGAGAAAACAATGGATTTTTTTTTCATAACATAAACACAGAATAATAGATATAGTAGGAATAAATAAACAACATGAACCCATAATTATCTAAAACTAAGGGCATGATATATACATGAAAATAAATAAAAACATGGATAAAAAAATCCTTGATCTCATACTAATTGAATGAATAATGTCGAAAATAAAAATATTATTTAAGGGATATATTACAAGGCATTATACAAGTATGGGAAAAGATATACACCAAAACCAATTCTTTTTTTCTCAAGATACTCATCGATGCATCGAGAGGCTATATAATTACAGGATCCACCCATCATGAGATTAAGTCCAATGAATTAACCATCTGAGTCATAAATAAATTTCATACCACTCTATATGTAACATTGGGTTAAATAACAACAAGGTCATATTTATAATGATAAATATGAAAAACAAATACTTCCCCATTCAGTAAAATAATGTATAAGTCTTGGAGAACATATCTTAATCAACTTAGAAGTTATATGTTATTTTTCAAGTAAAAGGAAATAACATTTTCAAAGAAATATAGTAGTGAGGTTACCTTAAATGTTCAAGGTTATCCATGGAAGGTAGTAATTTTGTAACATTCTGAGAGTTTAAAAGAATAATATTATGTTCGATAGCATATATGACACATAACACCGAACTTAAACGAACCACAAAATATTATATAAGAATATTATAACATAGCCATTGAATTGGTGGGTTTGAATTGGAATAAATACATTATGAAATATATTTATATATAAATTTCATACTCAATATAAATTTATTGATTAATTCTTAGTAAATATGCATTTAACTTTTAAATAAAGTTATTTTATGCATAAAAATATTTTTCCTTCGAAAATGTATTTTATTTGTTTATGAGAATATATTATAATAATTTTATAAAACATTAGAATTTTTTTTATAAAACTAAATAAAATTTTGAAATCAGAATATCAAGATTATATTAAGGTAAATTTGTGCTATTTTTCTGAAAAGATTTATTTTTTAGTGATAATTAAAAATACCGATTTTTGTTTAAAATTTTATTTTTGTTTCAAGCATGTACAAAGCTACCTTATTTTAAAAAAATGTTCCACCTTAAAATAAGTTCTATTGTATTTTAAATAATAAAATTAAGTTTATTTGAATCAATTTTATGTTTGAATTTGGTAAAAAAACGTTTTTATATGTAAAAAGGAAATTTTCAGAAAAACCATTTTTATTAATGTAATATATTTTTTAACTAAATAAATTAAATTAATCACGATGATTGAATTATTTTAATGAAATTTATATATTATATCTTCAATAATTTTGTTTAACATTCATATAAAATTTTTATTATGCATGGGATAAGAATAAATCTATTTTTACGCTTTAAAATGTATTTTTTCTAAAAAGTTGTTTTCATAAAATGTTTCACACTTATTTTAAAATTAGTTTCTTCCCCTTATAGAAATTTAATTTTATAAAAAAATTTACATTTTTTTTATTTGGAAGTTCAAATTTGATAAAATGGTCCCTATTATTTTTCGGTTAATATTAATAGTAACCTCAATAAAATTTATCACCTCGGTAAAGAGTAAATCAGGATAAACTCAGAAAGAACTAAATTTTAAGGTCACAATTTTTCATTTTAATTATTATTGGATGAGTTTATTTCAACCCTTATCACCTACTATCATAATTTAATTATTTAAGGGATAATATTTCATGAAATGACCTATATAATATTTAAAGTAAAGAAAAATATAAAATATTTCCCCCTTATTTTTAAATATATATTATGGGTCTGGATAGGGAAAAAATCACATTATGAATGAAAATAAATTTTAATTTTTGGAATAATGAAATTAATATAGTTATAAAAATATATTTATAATTTTTATTAATTTTATAATAACCTTAAATTCTTATGAAACATTATATAAACACTATATTTCATCAATTAATAGTGAATATAATAAATAATTTTTTGAAAATATTATGTGTACTAAAATTTGAATGATTTATAGTGTTACAGGAATATTATAGATTAATATGACATATTTTTTTAACAATTATAATCGAATTCAATTATTTTTTATTTCTTTTAAGTCAAAATAAATGTAGTGTCAAAATTGAAAATAACAATATTGTATCAAAATAATATTTTATTAAATTATTTTAAAAAATAAAAAAATTTAAATAGGAAAAGGGGTGTAATATATAGTCTAAAATTTCTTCCATATTCTATTTATTTGATAAATTTAACCATGCGTTTCGAGTTAAAAACCTTGAAGAGTGAAAAAGGTATATCCATGGTTAAGGCAAAAATAAGTTTACTAGGGGGTTAAATGAAACGATATAGTTTTAAACACCACATAAACCTATCCAAAATTTATTTTATGATGGTATTTAAACCCCATACGAACTTATCTTTTAAACTTTATATATTTTTAATCATTTTTCAAGAGAATATATTTATTATATTTCAATATTTGAAGAAATCCCAAGAGTACCCCCCTCAATTATAAAAGGAAACATCTAATTTATTTTATTCAAACCTCTTTGAGCCTTATATCTCGACCAAAATCTACTAAATTATTTTATAAACTACTATATCCACATTCTAGAGGTTTTGATTCTCCAAAAAACCAAACCTTGGGTCTTTAAGAGAACATCTAAAGGAGTGATTTCAAAGAAGAGGTAATCACCTTAATCGATAGCTTTCTTTTTAATTATTATTTTAAATCCTATAAATATATAGTATTTATCATAAAATAATAAATTAATTATCATAAATATACAAAAAATTTATTATTATTTTGAAACCACCATTATCCACCTTTTTTCGTCAAATAGGAAGTGAATGTATCCCTCGTGTGTACGTACGAGTTACCATTTCCACATAACGATACAATTAATATTCATTCACCATATTTCATGGTTGGTTATTGTGAAGTGTTTAAATTTTAAATAATATATTTATGAAATAATATTTACTTTTGTATGATAACATCATATCTACCTTATTATCATTCAAATCATCATAAAAAGATAAAGTCACGTGTGCATACGTGTGGACTACTTCCTCCCGGAAGTGATGTTATTTGTTTCTCATTTATGTTTTAATTGGATGGTAATAAATATGAATTTAATGAATATATATCATATATATCATATAATAATTACTCTATAATGTTTAATTATTTTTTACCATTCTTTCAATCCATCCATCAAAAAGATAAAAATATATTAATTCACACATACATCATACCATCTACATGAACAATGTAATAAATTTTTCTATATATAAATTATATGAATGATTATAAATATATATGTAATTTTTTATAATAAATTTTAATTTGTTATATAGGAGGATAGAGTGGTTTTGAATAAAATCAAACTCGAGGTAAGGGGTTTTCGTTTCACTTTTAATTCTATGAGAAACAAACTATTTTCATCACTTATTTCTTTTATGTGATTTATATAATAACCATGAATGTATTTTATGATCATCATTATCAAATATATGTTTATTTAATTATAAATATAAGTTTCATCGTTTCATGGGTCTTACGATTCAAATATTACCAAAGCGATAAGAGTTTTATGCCACAATCTCATTGTTTATGAGGATTATTTTTATTAAGTTTATAACGATGAAATATTACAATATACCTATTGATAAAATTATAAATTTTATTATTATTTGTTTATTTCCTAAAATTAAATGTTTTCCTTTCATTTCTCTCTCTTTAAGTACTCAAAATAACAAAATAATGTTTTACTAAGAAAAACCGATGTTATTTCTCTTTCTGGTAAAAAATCATTTTTCTTACATATCCATGTTTTCTAAAATTGTTTTAAAGAAGTTTCTTTATATTATTCTATAAATTTTTAAATTCATTTTAAACCATTTTTTATTTTTTTTAAATTATCTAAAATTAATCTTCTTTTCATTTTTCGAACGAGGAACTTTTTGACATTTTACAAAAAATGGGTAAGGGGTGTTTTTGTTTAACTTATACAACATGAACAGAATTTAGAACTATTGTGACCACTCAAGACTATAAAGATTTATTTATAAATTTACAAAGATATTTTTAAAGTAAAATATTTTCACAATATTTTTTGAATTTTTATTTTTTGAAAAGTAACTTTCATAGTGGAAATACTTTTTTCCTCAAGAATTTTTTAATGATCTTATAATGGTATTTATTTTCATAGAAGGCAACCAACCTTAATTTTACTTATGATTTACTAGTAATATGATCCAAATATATCATCTTGGTTATTTACTTTTATGGTTTATGTTTATGATGAAACTGTTTTTATGAAACATGTTATTTTTCTACTGGGTTTCTATGATGAAATGATGAAATGTTTATGAAACTTGTTTGTGTTCCATAGGAATGTTAGGATGAAATGTTTCTGAAACCCATTTATTTTCTTATGATATAATATGATTAATGTTTTATGATCTTATCAATTGAATATATTTTATTTTAATTATATTATGGGTGGGACCAAGATTATATAACCCTCCAATGCATTAGGTAAATATTGATATCTAATGCGATAAATAAAACTAGAATAGGGAGTGAACCCAGTCCATAAGGGACTATATCCACTATGATATTCATGGAAGTAAACCTTGAATAATAATATGGTTTTTGGAGTAACCACAATACCATATTATAGTCTTTTAATTTATCCTTAACAACTAAGGAAATGATTTTCTATGTTTATGTCTTTTCTATAATTCTATGTCCTATGCCAATGTTATTATCTCATGGAAAATGTTATTTAGTTCCTTTATGATTCATATTTGTTATGAAATACCAATATTTCTTCCATGGATCAAGATTATGATATATGATATAAAGGGAATGATTTTTCAAATATTAAGCTCATGTTATCATACCCTTATTCTCATGTTATGCTTATGTGATCATTGATATCTCCCTTATTTACCCTTACTGAGAATCTATGCTCACACTTTATTTTATTTACTTTCCCTAGGTTATGATGATAGATAATAAGTATGACATGTATAATAAGGTTTCTAGATTTGAATAACCTATTGGAAGATGATGTAGTTTACTTATGAATCAGTTGTTTGTGAATCTAGGTTTCTAGAGACACAAAACCTTTACGACCCCCATGTGTGTAAATATATAATGAAATGAATATTCATATATTAAGATGTAATATATATGCATGAAATGTGTTGTCCACTATAAATTGGGTTCAATAGTTTTCATTGTTAGGATACCATGTTGATGTAAGTAAAAATAATTTATCATGGTTCATTAAGATCCTGTGAACATTCCAAATTATATCCCCTAGGAGTGTCTAGCTAAGTACGTAATCTTAGGGCCCCTTTTCATGAATCATATTGATGATTGAGTCAATAATCAACCAAAACTCTATGAGTTTATTAACCCTAGGTGAATCTATGATAAAAATGGATATACTTTCCAATATCTCAAGAGGTATTTGTTTTCTAGGAATATATATACACTTTTTATTTACCTAAATTCAAGATGTTTTTTCCACCGTGAAAAATATTGAGTTTCATAACCATTTGGTAACTATTTAATCAAAAATAACAAGAGATAGGTATAAAAATATAGAATTATAAATACATTAAATTTCACGAGTAATATGGTAAAAATTATTCCACAGAATTAGATGAACCACACAATAGAAAATATGTGGTGAATACAACATGAGTTCTAAAGAATGAAAATTGAGAAGGAAAAACCCCACTGATGGATTAAATAGAAATTCAATAAAAAAGTGTTTAATTATAGGTATTAAAATTTTAATTTAAATACCAGTCATAAATTAATTTAATTATATAAAATCTTAAATTGGAAGTATATACACCACCTAAAGAAAATTAGGTGCATAATGAAAAAAATGTCCCAAATAGATGAATTTGAGACGAAAAACCATTACCCATTGTCCTGAATTCCAAAAAAATACTTTAAAATTCTATATAAAAAACATCTCAATATTAATAACTTAATTAAAAACCATAATAAATCTATTTCTATTTATATTACTCATAAATAGTCATTCTCTATATGAAGTTCACCTATTTTCAACATTAGGTGTTTATAGTTTTGATCATCTGTACTCATTTCATAATGTTGATGAATATATTCTTTCTTCTTCCAAAGTTTATAATTATGAGGAAATAAAATTTACTTTTATGGGTATTATATAATTATTTATTTTGTTTCAAATTCATTTCATGACTGTTTAGTCTTTATCCTTAAAGATGAGATTGAAAATAAGCATGTTTCAGTGATTCTGGACGATCAAACTATGCTTTCTTAATTAATGAATTAAATTTTTATATAACATATAAATAATAAAAATATTTTTTTTACACATTTATATTATTTTACACAATTAATTATGTTCCGATATTTATTCATGATCGGAATTCATATTATTTTTCATCTAGATGGTTAAATCGACAAAAAAATGACCATAACTTGATTTAATGAATGATTATGAGGTGTTTTTGTTGTAATATAATTATAAAATATTCATAATGATCCTATTTAGTTTTTATTTGTTTAACATATCATAATTAAAAAATAATTTTATGAAGAATGAATAGATATTAAAATACTATATAATTTGAATAAAATACCATCCTCATATTGTTCTTATTTTAAATGATTGAATTAGTGATGATTGTTTTTTATCAAATCATTAACTATAATGGACCTATCTTTTTTCTAATATAATTACATGATTTTTAGAATAATTAACCATTAAATACAAACCAAGGATCATAAAGTCTAGTGTATTTGGAAGACTGGGTACATACTTATAAAACATGAAACAAGAATAAAAATATCTCTTATATAAACTCCAAAATGATCTCATAACTTACTTTGAGCATATAAATATCTATAGGGTAAACTGGGGAATACATGAACAAGTGGATGAGCTAAAAACCTAGTAAGGGAATCAGCATAGCACATGGGTTAGATGGAATACCATTGTGACATAAAAATGAATTGAACATGAATTAACATATGGAAGAATAACATATAGAACATGGTATCATGTAATCATGGAAATATAATAATGTTTTGAAAAAATATAACATGACATAAGCTCGAATCAAGGATAACTATCAAGACTATATCTCATGGTGTATAAAGTCCCATAAAGGAATAATGTTTACTCCCTATCCCCAAAAAAGACATCTCATGAGACTAAAAATTACCCAATGCATTGGAGAACTTTCTGGGAACAACTATCATAATGTATTCATGAATATTTGTTCGACATGAATAATCAAACATAAGAATAAGAGTTTTCCATGGAAAGAAATGGGTATTGTAATATTGTCATACAACATAAAAAAGGTAGAATCATATAAGTATCTATGAAATTATGTATTTAAATCATAAATGGAAATTAATAATGGAATATAGCTTCATATAATGATAAGTGATGTTAAACTAATTTGAAAACATGTAAAAATAGTGTTCAAGAAACTTTATAAATGATCATATTTCGTGCGGTTTAAGGGAAAATATTAAAGAGTCTTTAAAGTGGGAAAATGTATAACTGTTTTCATAAAACAAAAAATGACATTAGATAGTTTTTCATGATAAAAAGAGTGTTTCCATTAAAATATTTGTGTCCTAAAATAGGTTATGGAGTGTAATTGAATATGGGTATGATACAATGATGTTCTCTTTTATTAGGCATGATTATTGGGAGGAATTGAGAAGGGGACCTTATAAAAAATATATTTACACATCAAAGAAAGAATAATTAAGATATGTACATATTTTTGGGACATACACATATAATTTTGGAGTATTAAATAAGTATAATTAAGAACTACATTTTCATAAATAAAGAGAAAGAATAAACTGAAGGTAAAATAGAGGTTCAGAGAGAATCCCATACCTTATTTATGAAGTGTTCCACACTAGTACTTAATTTCCTAGATAATCAAATTAAATCCATTAATTAATTAATTCAGAACTTATTATAAATTTATTTAATTTATTATAATTTTATTAGTTTCATTTATCACAATTTCATTGACTTATAATGTTTAATTCCATTGTTTTGGGAGTGTTCATTTCCTGATTTTATGATCGATTCCCTAGAGTTTAATTATGGGAGTTATTTTCAAAAGAGAGAAAAACACAATAAGTAGAATTATATGTTATTTATTAACCTATATAATTTTTAATGTTCCCAAATACCATTTTTTCTGATATGAGAATGATTCAGAAGATAAAATGTTAATGATGAATGTTATTTCATTTTGGTGAATTTTCGATCATCACGAACTAGTTTCATTTTATGATTTAATATTATATATATATAAGTTATAAAACATGAGAAATGTCATAATATACATTTATAATCTATTTTAACCATAAAAATGGTTTTATAACCATCCTTGAATTTTTTAATGAAAAATAAAAAAAACCATCGTTTACAAAGGTAAAGAATTGACACCTCACAAATGATGTTTTCATTATAGAATAAAAGAAGAAGAGAAGGGATTTGATAATGGATATCCTATTAAAATAATAAAATCATAGTATATATATTATATTGTGGATATCTTGTTATTTTTGATAGGGTAGTTTAGGGAAGGATAAGAGGGAAAAATAAATTAAAAGATCAATAGGGAGGGTTTAACCTCTTGAGTGTCATCTCCTTTAGGATCTCCTTAAGGAACATGGGAACAAAATCCGGGTGAGACAAGAAATACTTGAACATGGGTAAGGGTTTTGGAGTGGATTTTGAAATAATATAAGTAATATACAAGCCTTATAAGGTGTGAGGATAAGAGGTGGTGAGGGGTGGAATTTATAGTGGGAGGAGAGGGGTGTTTGTAATTATTTTATTCATTTAATTATTATTTTGGTTCAAGACTATAAATTTTTATTATTATCATGAATAAATAAAGAAAATATAGAATGATATATTGAGTTAATGGTGATTACATCATTCATACATCATCAATGACTAAAAAATTCATTTATTTACTTATAAAATTAAATCCTGTAAATTACCGCATTTAACTGTTCACTAAAAATTAAACTATTTCAAAAAAATCCAAAATATTCACCCTAAAAATTTTTAGATAGGTATAATTAAAAAAAGAAATCTATTTTATGAAAAAATTTTCTAAATAGGAAAAATATTATTTTTAATTAGAATCATCATTTATTTGAAAAAATATTGATTTTAAAATTATAACTGGTTTTATGAAACTTTCAAAAATTAGTTAGGATCTCGTAAAATTATCTATTAATCATAATAAATAAATATTTATTTATAAATCTGTTTTATGAGAATTAATTTTATTTTAAATAATTATATTAATTATAATATTGTAAATAAATATTTATGTTTTATAAAAATACCAACATTTAATTTATCATTTTTAAAACATTTGGTTACCTATACTTTGATATAAATATATCATATTTCCACTTATAAGATACCTAAATTTTATTTATAAATTCATAGGTGATTTTACTATTTTATTTGCTAGATTAATACTCCTAATGGTCACATTACTATTCCAACAATCAAGTTACTATAACATTGGTTTAGGCTTCTTAATTTCTAAAAATACCTATTATTTCATTAATTATTAGTTTTTAAAGTTTTTATTTTTTTTATATATGTGATTTTATGTGATTTATATGATATGACATAATTCTAAGAAGGGAATTTTCACTGATAAAATTCCGAGTTGTTACATTCTTCCCCACTTATGAAATTTCACCCTTGAAATTTCATTTTCCATACTATGGTAAAAATAAGTGAGGGTAATTCTCCTTTGTCACTTCCTATGGTTCCCATTTTTCCTCTATATACTTATGGTTCCTCTATAGTAATTTGACCAGGTGAGTTGTCTTATTGCATAGAACTTTATCTCTATGGTCTAAGTTCTTCACCGACTACTCTTCATATAAGAGGTCATTCTCTAATTTTAGCACCTCTATATTTAGTACATGTGAGGGATATGGTATGTAATTCTTCAATAGGGATATTTAGAATAAATCATGTACTTAAGACATGGTAGGTTGAAGTTCTAGTCAATTGTCCATATCTCTGACATGATCAATAATCATGAGGGGGCCGATGTACCTCATACATAACTTTCTTTTCTTCCCAAATACCATGAAACTCTTCCATGGATATATATAGAGGATAAATGTTTCTCCAACTATAAACTCTAGGTACTATAAACATTTTTTTTGCATAGCTCTTCGGTCGAATTTGGGAATCCGAGATATATTGTTGAATGGTTTTCACCTTTCTACCATTTCTTCAACATTTTTATGTCCTAGAAGATTATGTTCACCAAATTCATCTCAAAAAGCCAGTGTAGTACATATTTTCCCATAAAGGGATTCATATGGAGCCATTTGGATGATCCAGTGGAAACTAATTTTTTAAGAGAACTTGACCAGAGGTATATGTTGGTCCCATCTTCCTTTGAAGTCCATAGAACGTAATCTCAACATGTCTTCCATTATTTGAATAGTCCACTCATATTAGCCATCAGTTTGAGGATGATAAGACATGCTAAAGTTTATCTCATCAATTAGAGAATATTAAATATTTTTCTCTAACTTGGAGTTAAATCTCAGCTCTCAATCAGATACAATCGATAGTGGTATTCCATGTATACTTATCAGTTATCTAATTTATATACAACCATTTGATCCAGTGATATGTCCTCTCAAATTGTGATAAAGTGATCTATATTTGTAAAACTATCCATAATGACCCATATATCATTATTTCCTTTATATTTAATTGTAAGTCCCGTGACATAGTTCATGGTGATGTTTTCCCATTTCCATGTTTATATAGGTAATTATTTCATCATACCCTTCGAATTTTTCCTTTTATCTTTCACTTGATGACATACTGGGAACATTTATATATATTCAGTGATCTCCTTCTTCATATTGTCCCACTAATAGTGCTCTCAGAGATATCAATTCATCTTTATTCTCCCTGGGTGAATAAATAAAGTATATCTATATGATTCATTAAAAAATAATTATTTATATTTATATTGGATGGTACACATAATCATTACTCAAATCTTAGGACTCCTTCCTCTTCAATTTTAAACTCTGAGGACTTCCCATTTCTGATAGATTCCACCTTTTTCTAAATTTCTAGATCATTTAATTGATCATCCTTTATTTTCTCCATGAGGGATAGTTAAGAAATAATTTTAGAAATAATTGTTTATGTTCCTTACTTAATTATTCCCATATCCATCCTCTAAAATCTAGGAATATTAGATCCTTCTAAATTCCCATCATTGATAATGTTATAGGATTCTTTCTACAAAGAGCATCTTCTACTTTATTTTTTTACTAGGATAGTAGTGTATCGAGTAGTCATAATACTTTATGTGCTCTAGTAATCATCACTAGTGCATATTAAGTTACTTCTATGTGAATATATATATTTTAGTCTCTTATAATTAGAATATATTTCACACTTCTCCCCATAGAGATAATGATTCATGATTTTCAAAATTAAGACCACAACTTCCAACTACATATAATGTGTGGGATAGTTTTTCTCATTAATTTTATACTTCCATGAGGTGTAGACTATCAATTTATTATATTACATAGCCTAATAAAATCTTTAAAGAATCAATATATACCAGAAAGAGTTCCCCCACTTATCAATAGTGTGAGTATTGGTGCAGTGATAATCCATTTTTTTAAATCATTGAAGCAGTCTTCATATTCAGGGGTCCAAAAAAACTATTCTCCATTTTGAGTTTTCTTAGATAGTGGGTTTGACAATCGTGATAAGTTCTTCACAAATTTTCGATAATACCTAGCTAGACCAAGGATACTAGGGATATCCATTACAGATGTTGGCCTATGCTACTCTTTAATTTCCTTTATCTTAAAGTGGTCTATATATATTCATTTTCTCATGAAAAAATGCCCCAAGAATGATACTTCGTCGATAAATAACTCATATTTATTGCACTTTTCATATATTTTCTCCCTTTGAAAAGTCATTTGTATAGTATTCAAATGATCTTCATGTTCCTCCTTACTCATGGTGTTTCTCAAAATATCATCGATGAATACTACAAAAAATTTGTCAAGGTAATATTTAAAGAATCTATTCATTAATTCCAAGAAAATTTCTAGAGAATTAGCGAGTTTTAAGGGAATCACTACGAACTCATAGAATTCATACCTTGTTCAAAATAATGTTTTGGGAATATATTTCTTTTTCACCTTTAATTGGTGATATCCTAACCCAAGGTCCACCTTAGAGAAATACTTGGCCCCACGTGGTTGATTAAACAAGTCATCTATCCAAGGAAGAGGATAAGTTTTCTTTATCATGATTTTTTTGAGATCATAGTAATCAATGAAGAGGTACATCGATCCATCCTTATTCCTTATGAAGAGGACTGATGCACCCCATGGTGAAGCACTTAGGCGTATACAACCTTTCTCCAGATTCTCTTGTAACTTATTCTTTAGTTTCTCTAACTTAATGGTGGACATTCCATAAGGTGTATTTGATATTTGAATATATCCACGAATAAGTTCAATTGATAACTCAACCTCTTGGTCAGAAGAAAAACCCAAAAATTCTTTACTTAACACATCATTGTTGTCCCTCACAATGGGAATGTCATCAAGAATGATTCTATCCTTTGTATCAATCATTTTATCTAGGTATTCTTACACAAAAGTAAATAAT
Organism: Viscum album; assembly: GCA_963277665.1. NCBI lineage: Eukaryota > Viridiplantae > Streptophyta > Magnoliopsida > Santalales > Viscaceae > Viscum > Viscum album. The sequence goes on from OY728147.1 coordinate 223,963,184, forward strand.
ATACACAATTTATATGGTTAATTTTAATAAGATTAGTCCTCATCCATACACTATTATAAAATTGGAAAATTATTTAGGATTTGTTGAGTGATCTACATTTCTCGACAATTAATGTTTTATTTTTATACAGATAGTCAATCTATGCCCAATATAGAATAAAACTCTACCAAAAAAAAGTAAGACATGCTTTTATAGGAGGTTCAGTCCACAAAAATTAATTGGGTAGGAGTTATATACTTTGGATGAAATAATTTCCACATTTTTATTTTATAAAGACAATTCAACCACCATATTTTGAGGTGGTTTTGAAATACTTCTACTAAAAGTTCAAGATATGAAAGAATTAATAGAGCCTGAATCAAATAGTATATTCAGTATTATGTAATGAATAACTAGTGTATCTATCACCATATCATTATTTGGTTCCACCTCAATAATAGTGATAGCATATTCCCTTCCTAGTATCTTTGGAGTTTTTTGTTGTTGATTGCCTCCAACAACCCTTGTATTAGAGAAATGGCTCGCATAATTCCCAAGTTACTTGTAGTTTAAAAACTGTACTATAAGATGAGTGTTGATCTGAACATTACTTTATTCCACCATATTATTGGTATTCTTCATATCCCTTTAGAAATTATTAGCAAAATGCTCCCCTCTTCTACATTTAAATCATATCCTGGTTCCCCTTAGTCAGTTTCCAAGATTCTTCTTCCCACACTTTTTACATGTGGGATGTTGGGTATTAATTCAATCATGGGATTTATTTGTTGATACTCCCATATTAAACACCATTTATTACTTTTTATCTATGGGCTCGTGAGACCCTTGAGAGTCTCTCATCTCCATTTTAACATTAAGGAAACAACATACAATCTCCCCATATCCGTCTAAGTCTTGAATCACCAATGTTTTTTGTAGAGTAAAAATTACTCTAAAAAATAATGGATGCACCTTTCTTTCAGTGTTCATGACATATATAGAGGCGTATCATACAGGCCTTGAACATTCATATTCCCAAATAGACTCTTCTTCCTTTTTATTTAGTCCAAGGAACTCATTTTCCATTTTAAGATGGATAGTTCAAGGGAAATATTTATTGAAAAATATTTTCTTGAATTATTCCCAATACATGGAATGAATTTAATCTTTGGAAATCGTGTTTTTGATGAAATTACACCATAGATTAGCTTCCCCATCAAAATGATCGGCAACTAGTGATACTTTATCTTCTTATGAGAATTGAAGGATCGAGACTATCTTCTAGATGGAGTTAATCCTTTGTTCTGTAATGACAAGATCAAAAGATTAACTAAACATAGAGAGCCTTGGTCACATAAAGGATCCAACTGCAAATTTATCTTTCATAGTATAAGAAGGAAAGTCCGCATGATTCAAGTTATTATTCATAACTTGAGATACTTGATCAAGTACTATCATGATGTTTTGAGTTCTCATTCCCATCAGATTTGGCATTTCATTATAGAAATCATTACATTACCCATCACATTGACGGTTGGAACATGTTAACTTATTTATAGAAATTAACTAAAAAAATTATGATTACGGGGAATTTAATACCAAGATAATAAGAATATAAAAAGTAAACATTGAACATAGAAGGATAAACTTGTAAATTGAAAGTAAATCATATCTTGTGATTCCACTATGTTTCAATATATTTTATCCATGGTGATATAATTATCCCTAGGGTTCTTACTAAAGTGATTTAGTCTTAATCTTCTTAAACACCTAGACCATTATCTGATACCAAATATAGAGTCCCTAGCCTTTTATACATATTGTTAAATGATTTTAAGCATAATTTACCATCAAATACAAAAAAAGGATCGCATGGTCCAGTGTCTTTGGAAGACTAGGTACAAAATTATAAAACATGAAACCAAAACAAAGAAATATTTTTTTTAAACTCCAAAATGAACTCATATATTCCTTTGATCTCTTAAATATGTATAATATATCTTGGGGAATACATGAACAAATGGATGATAAAAAAATACCAGTTAGGGAATAATCATACACCTGGGTTAGATGACATAACATGATAATATAGAAAGGAACAGAACACGAATTAACATATAGAATCATAACTTATAGAACATGGGATCATTTATATAACAACCCAAGTTTGGAATACATGAATATTAAATGTTTTTAGATGAATATAAATTTCATTTTACAAATTCATGCCTGAGGACCGTAATAGTTTAGTGCCTTTGGAAACATAGAATACAATCTTATAACTTGTGAAATATCTTCAACATCTCCCAGAAAGATCTTCCCCTCTAGTAATCCTACATAAAATATTTCTTTATAACATGACGAATGGAAACATAAGAACAGGTGATCTCAGATGATTAGTAAGGGTAAAAAAATACATGAACATAAGAATGTAAAAAACATGAACATAACTTTTTCAAATCATACCATGTATAACATATATCAAAATTATGAGTCCTAGAATGAATCATGGTAGTTCATAATGTATAAATCATAAAGGGACATGAATCATGAGAAAATATAATTTTCATAAAACATAAATTTTTTGAAAACACATAAGAATATAAAATAATTTCCATATTAGCCAAGACTCATTTCCAAGACCATCACAGTGAGCAAAGTTCATTACTAAACAGAGTTCACTCCTCATTCCAGCCCTATATTACTGAAACAGATATACTTTCCATTTTAGCCCTGTATTACTAAACCATATTTACTTTCCATTCTAGTCATGTCTATTTCATGAGATATAAACCATTACCCAATGCATTAGTGTGAGATATATTCCCCACCCATCTCATAATAAAAATCATTCTTACATGTTCTACAAAAACATAAATCATTCATCATGGCATAATCTAAAGAACACAAATAGATTTCTTAAACATCATTACATTATAATACATATAAAATAAATGGATTTTATAAAAATAATTCCATCATAAAGAGAACCAAATCATAGTAATAAAATGGATATAAACATAACCCTATTTAAATAATACCATCTTAGATGGAAAACAATTTTGATAAGACACTTGAAATAAATTCTTGAGTAAAATATCATTTCTTCTTCAAAAATAATTTCTTTTCTCAAAATGACACACAATTTTAAAATAAAATTATATATTTAAAAATAAACTTGACATCTTATAAAGTAAGAATCATGAAAATAATGCTTTATGAAGACATAAAAATTTGATCATGCCATGTAAATGAAAAAACATTCTCCTTCTACTTTTTTCTGGAAAAGTAAAAACTACCTCATCTCGAATAACGAAATAATATTTATTTCATACCATTTAATTAAAATTTACCAAAGGGTAAAATTATATTTAAAAAATTTTATATAAATATAAATAATATTACATATTTTGGAAACATGGACATGGATGATAAATATAACCTAGTAAATACATACGTATAAACAATCCCAGATAATAATGAGATTGAACAATTATCTATTAACTTAGGTCCGATTTCCTTTGAATATATTTGAACCTCCTGTATAATGATTTAAATAATGTCATTGAATTATTTCATAAGGATAGTAATCTTTTTATGTTATCATATATGATTATATTATCATCTGTTTGTTAATAAAATCTCATTGTTACTCGTTATTCAGAAATTAACTGCTTTATGTTCTTATGCATGTTTTGTCGAATAAGTTCTAGTTACCCTTATCAAGTCATAGTTATATCATTAAAAATGATATTAAAATAATATAAAACATATTTATTCATTTTTTACATTTATATAATCATTCTTTAATGAAGATCATATAAAATTAATCACATCGCATTATGGAGACGGTAGGTCATACGTACGAACGAGCGATGATATCATTCATAAATTTGTTGAATGGTATTTAATTTGATGGTTTATAATATTTGAGAACTAATATAATGTTTCAATAAATAATATATAGTTATTACTTCTATTATTATACACATCCAAGTAAGGTGGTGCTGAAAAACATATTACACCATAACGTGGAGACGGTAAGTTGTACGTACACAGGTGTGGTGATTTCATTTTTCATAGGATGGATAGAAGGAGGAATATGATTGTTTCATAATTATAGTAACATATAAATATATAAGTTATACTATATTTTTTACTTTATAATGAAAAAACTTATTAAGATTGAGTAGAAGAAGAAAGAAGTTTGAAAGAATTAGTAGAAGATATTATCTCTTCCTCGATGTGCATTCTCTAAATATTCTATTAATGGAACTTGAATAGGTCTATTTAGAAGATTAGAACCTCTATAATGTGACTAAGGAAGTTTAGAATTAAAAATGGTAGGGGATGGATGATCGTAAAGTCTAAAATTTATGTTAATAGTTGAGCAAGGAGGAACCATTTTATAATTGAGGTGAGGGATACCCTTGGAAGTTATTAAAATATTAAATTAATATAAATTAATTTTTTAATAAAAAAGCTTTCAATTTAAAATATGATGAATATAATATGAGTATTCTTCTAAATACTCTTATAAAATAATTTTTATACATGTATTTATTTTATTTTAAAATTTATCACTTTGGTTTCCCCTTAATTATTATCTTTTAATTTTAATTGTGGTAACAACATTTTAAGTATTAAGATTTTATAAATTTTACTTATATGAGGTAAATTTCTAATAATTGGACACTTAATGAAATTTTAGACCTTATCATAATAACTTTGTAATTTAAAAATATTTTTAGGATCTTTAAATAATTTAATAAAATATTGGTTTTTAAAAATATCGACAGTGTCAATTTTTACACTATTCATTTCATTGAATTTAAATAAAATTCACAAAGAGAGATAAATTTTAAAAAACATTGAATAGTATTATAACATGTCATAGTCACCTATAAAATTCGTGTATGGCATAAATTTTGACATATAATATTTATCTCCATATTTATAATATATTTTATTTGATATTTCTCTTAATAAAATAAATTTTTTATCACTATTGTTTCAATATTTATGGTAATTATTAATCTCTAAAAATTATAAATAAATTAACCTGATCTATATAATTTAATTAAATTTCTGGATACAACTTATTTTCATAACTTCATCAATTTTATCACTACATGAAGATTTTTATACATATAAGAGATAAGAGAGTGACATATTGTTAGTTTCTTTTGTTTAATTAATAATTACTTCAATTTCATAAAAAAGGGTCCATTAAATGAATAAAATTTTATCTTTAGGTGTTAAGGGTCTACATTTATTCATTCAATTATATTTTTGAAGGTTTTAGGGTAATTTTATTATCCTTATCATATTATTTGTTATTCTAATTTACCTGATTTACCTTAAACCATGATAAATAAGAATTACCAAAGTTAGTTTTCATAATGTCAAAAAAGGAACAATTTACATAATTTGGAACTATTTATTCAAAATATGGAATCCATTTTTGAAAATTAAAAACACATAAATTTGAGTAATTAATTTAAAATTAATTCTTGTTGTCAAAGAGAGAAAACATTGGCTTTTTAAAGTAAAAACCATTAAAATATTGACATGTGTTTTTATAAAAAATCAATGTGAAATTACTTCTAATGATAAAAATTGGATTAAATTATACAAATAATAATATAAATATACATTAAAACCAATTAAAAAGATAATATATCAATACTAATTAATTAGATGAAAATGAAGCTTTTAATTAAAATGCAGTATTTTTCACTATTCATTAAAGTATGAATTTTCTCATAAAAATACCAAAATTTCAATCAAAGTAAATTCTGATGTCCTTCATCCAAATAATAAGTTTATTTTTTCCAAAATAACTTATAAAAGGGAAAAACAATATTTAAAATGGGTTTGTAATCAAATGGTGGTAAAACTATATCTTTTTTGAAAAAAACTTCTTTTATTTGAAAAAATTAATTTTTTCTTATATAATGAAAACAAAACATATATGATGAATTTTAAACATTAAATTTAATCTATTACATTCATATTTCATTAATAAAATCCATAAATAATGATTTTATTATTTTTTAAACTCACTACTTACATTTAAATAGTTTTTCAGAAAAACATTTCCTTTTAAAAAAATGTTTTATTTTCATTTATAAATAATTGTTCACAAAAGAAATAATTAGATACACGTGGAAAAAATATTTTCATAAATCAATTAATACTATTCATTCCTACCATTTTAACAGCTAGGTTATAAGGTAACATAATAATATTTATTTTTTCACTTATACTCGGTCTTGTGTGAAATGAATTATATTAAAAGAACTTGAACTTATGTGTAAAAAAATCCAAACATAGCTTTGTGTATACCAAAATATAAGCATGTTTTATGTTGAGAACAAGATAAAATTAGTGTATCAAACAAAACAAGACATCAAATAAATTACAAATAATCTATCTCATAAAATCTCAAGGTGGTGCATTATACCCACTTTAAAATGAATTTCTCCCTCGACTACTTGAAAGTTTCATTCATAGAAACTCACAACGTAAAACATAATATTAAAACGTTAATTTAATAAGGAAAGATAGAAACATAATGGTTACACAAAGTAACTCCTCACTGGGTTTCCATATAGAATAAAATATACAAGAAGTGAAAACATGGACATGGAAGAAAAAATATTACCATCATGTTCTGCTGGAGAGTGATATAGGACAAGGTTAAGAGAAAGTTAATAATTAGAAAGCCATAAATATATGATGATTTAAGGGACCATCTATTTCATTAGATAAAAATGTACTAGGATAACATTTTTGGTTTCAATATGATTTTCCTAAAGTTGAATATTTTTTCATGGGAATAAATATTTACCTAATTTCGGTACAATCTCACCATTGGTCGTTCCTTGAACAATTTCCACTTAATATTTTATTCAAAGAAATGAAGTTGAATTTTTCATTATTGAGGTGTTATATGATCATACTATCCATAAATAGAATGATAGTTTATTCCATCTGTCTCAACACAAAATTTAGCAAAGGTTATTGAATATGCACAACTGCACCTATAGTGAGATAATACATTAATCTAGAAAACTTCAACCAGAGTGTAACTTATACTATCCATAAATGGATATCAATAAAATCCTTCAAAAACTGAAAATATAAAACTTTATAAATAGGTGACCTAAATTGTATTATCATTTATCTACTATATCTTATATATCAGTTCTTGGTTTTCACATTCCAAACATGTGAATACCTTAATCATGTATTCTGTTAAAACATGGTAGTAACATGAATTAACACATAACCTTAGTGAAAACATGCATGCTGTCAAAAATTTACTCTTAAAAAATACCCTAAATTCTATATACTCAAACCATGATATCACTCTATCCTTATACAAGTCATTAGGTCATTAATACTATCAAACATCTCATGATCTTCTTAACCCATCATTATGAACCTATCATGTGTTTTCTAAAAATATCTGAATAACTTTTAATGGTTATCTGTACCATTCAACATATACTTTCAAATACATGTGGAAACCACAATGGATCACCACATAAATATTTCATTATTCTATAATACTATAAAATAAATTATACAACATTATACTGGAATCCCATTACATAAACACTCAATCATTCCACCACTTCATTTTCATACTCAACATCGCCAATAATGATCGCATGTGATTTTGAATTTTATTTTCCCTTAATATTTTTTTGATTTCAATAATCATCAATAACCCTTGTATTAGGGCATTGATTGGCATAATTTCCCATTTACTTTCACTTGTAACATTGAAGTGTGGGTGGTGTATTCTCTAAATCCTTTTATCTATTAGCTACCTTTTTCCCATTACTTTGGCACTCAAATTCTCTATGACCTTCTTTTTCACACTTAAAACATTTTATAGTCTCTTTAGGATAATCTCCACCATTATTATCTCCACACTTTGAGCATAAGGAAACACTCATCTTCTTTTCACCATTATTTTGAGATTTTCCCTTGAAATCCATATTCCATTTCTTTTCAAAACCATGAGATTGATATGTAACACCAAATTCCATTTCTACCTTAATAGAAGAACACACAATCTCCTAATAGCTATGAATTTATATTATAGATAAAACCCTTAGAAGAATTGGTTTTAAGCCACTGAATAATCAATAAACATTACTTTCAGGTTGGATGATAAAGCTAGAATCATACCTTGTAAGTCTTGTAAAATTTTCCTCATATGTACCAACAGATTCATAATCCTTTTGATTATGTTCAAGGAACTATTTTTCCATATCTTTTAGAAGAATATGAGGAAATTACTTATTCAAAAACAAGTTCTTAAAACTCACCCCATTCTATGGATTCAATTTCATTTTGTTGCCTCGTATTCTTAATTAGAGTCCACCACTGGTCCACTTTCCCTTCTAAATGATAAACAACCAAAATCAATTTTTCTTGTTCTTAAAAATGAAGGATGGAAAATATATTTTTAATGGTACTAATCCATTGTTTATAACAAGTGGATTATAAGGACCACTGAAAGAAGGTGGTCTTTGCCTCATGAAGGACTCAATAGAATGTTGTTCCCTTCTCTACTCATTTGGATGTTCATAATGATTCATAGCTTGTGCAATTATAGAGATAAGATATTTATTTATATATCCCATAAAATTTGGTTGTTCAAGAGGTAAATAATTGAATTTACCATTTCATTCTTCATTAACATAGTTCCTTCGGGTTCTATCCATTGTCTAAAACCCAAAATAATAACGAAAGAGGAAAAAATCATACGAGGAAAACAAAATATTCAAGGATAAGTACACTCAATCTCTAATATCTTTGGTTTAATCCTAGGTTAACAATGATCATTATGAATATTCATATATTTTAACCTATTGTTATAATTATCAATAAGAAATCCCTAGAAATAACTTAGAAATATTTCAAGGTATCTCACTAATTATCTCGCAACATAGTTTCCAAGGGTTACCTAAAACATTCCTTTATTACCAACTATAATGAACCAATCTTGACAAACCTGAATATTACTTATTTTTAGATGAATATTCATTTCATTTTAAAAAAACATGTCTGATGACCCAAATAGTTTAGTGCCTTTAGAAACATAGAATACACTCTTTTAACTTGTGAAACATATTCTAAAAATCCTATAAAGATCTTCCCCTTTAGTACTCATACTTAAAATCTTTTTTATAACCTCGGGAATGGAAACATAAGAACGAGTGAGCTCAAATACTCAGTAAGGGTAAATATAAAAACATGAACATAAGAATTTAAAAAAATTAAAATAACTTTTTCAAATCAAACAATGTATAACATATATCAAAATTATGAGTCATGTAATTAATCTTGGTAATTCATAATGCATAAGTTAGAAAGTAACACGAACCATGAGAAAATAGTTTTTACATAAAACATGTAATTTTAGAAAACACATAAGCATAGAAAATAATTTCCATATTAGACAAGAGTCTTTGAAAATACCATCATAGAAGACAAAGTCCATTAATTAAATGAGTTCACTCCTCGTTCAATCCCTATATTACTAAACCAGATATACTGGACATTTCAGCCTTGTATTACTGAACTAGATTTACTTTTCATTCTAGTTATGTCTATCTCATGAGATAAAAAACATTACCCATTTTATTTGAGGGAGATATATTTCCCACCCATATCATTATGAAATCATTCTTATGTGTTCCAAAAAAACATAAATCATTCATCATAGCATAACCCATTGACCAAAAATGGGTTTCTTAAACATCATTCTTATCGTGACCCGAACCTACCAATCTCGAGCCGCAACTACCCAAAGCCTACCTCTATAGGCCATGGGGTGGTTGTAGAGACCCAAATCTTGACGTACATGGACATTACATTACTTTTTAGAAATACTTAATACATAAAAAAAACACACAAGGACCGTAATAGTTTAGTGTATTTGGAAACTCGGAAAAATAATCTTCTAATCACAATGAAAGATCTTCAACATCTCCCATAAAGATCATCCCCTTTTGTTTTCTTTCCTAAAACCTTTATTTATATCATGGAGAAAAGAAAACATTAAAAGGGTGATCTCAAATTCTCAGTAAGGGTAAACATAGAGAACCTAAAACAATACACAATCATTTGAATGCAAAATCATTAACTTAACATCTAAACATCAAAATCATGAGAAAAGACATAAATCTTGGAAGTATATAAGGAATATATCATAAAAGAACATCCATCATGATAAAATAGCATGGATATAAAAAATGTAATTGTGGAAAACCATTAATCACATGATATTATTTCCATAGTAGCCAAGGCATTGCTGCTAAGACCATCTTAGTGGAAAAAGTCCCTTTCGGAATCGAGTTCACTCCTCGTTCCAGTCCTGTAACACTGAACCAGATTAACTTACTGTTCTATCCATGTCTATCTCATGAGATATAAATCTTTACCCAATGAATTGGAGGGAGATATAAGTCCCACCCATCTCATAATGAAATCATTCTTTCTTGTTCCACAAAATAAACTTAAAACATTCATCATAACCCAAAAAATAAAATGGGTTTCATAAACATCATCCCATCATCACATAATCTATATCAAACAAATGGATATTTCATAATAATAAAAGTGAAACCATGTAAATCATAGAGACATTATACTTGAAACATAAACATATGAAATAATGTCATCTTTGATGGAAAATGGTTTTGATAAAACACTTGAAATGAATTCTTGAGGAAAATATCTTTTCTTCTTCAAAATCATTTTCTTTTCACAAAATGCCATGAAATTTTAAAAGAAAATTATTTTGTTGAAAATATTGATAAAATCTTATATAGTAAGATTCATGAAAATGAGGCGTTATGAAACCGTAAAAATATGTTCATGCCGTATAAGTTAAAAATAACATTCTCCTCGTACTTTTGTCAAAAAAGTCAAAAAGTACCTCATATGGTAAACAAAAAAAAAGATTCCATAAATACCATGTATTAAAAGTAAAAAATGGGTAAAAAATACTTTAAAAATACATGAAACCTTTTTTAGAAAACAAGGACATGGATGATAAATATAACCCTAGTAAATACTTACGAATAAACAATCCCTAATAAAAACGATATTGGGAAAGTTATCCCTTACCTTAGGTCTGATATCCTTCGTATGTATCTGAACCTCCTATATAATGATTTAAATAATGTCATTGACTTATTATAAAATCATATTCGTTGTTATGATATCATATATGGTTCACTTATGACTTTATATTACCCGTTATTTTGTAAATTCCATGTTAAAGCAGCATATTGGGTAAAATCTTTTCATTTATCGTACATGTTTGGACTTGTTGTTCTTGATATTATTATTAATTATATAATGATATTACTTAATTACAGAATGTAAAAAATTATATATATATCATGTATATTCAGTATATATATATATATATAATATAGATAAATGAAATGAAACACACCGTTCATGGAGACAGTAGGCCGTACGTACGCATGAACGTTGTTTTCCTTTCCTTATTGACTTGAATGGAAGTAAGTAGATGAAATATATATATATACACAAATACAGTAGCTTTATCATGTCATATATTTCATTATTATTTATTATATATATATATATAATTATTCTTGAATTGTTAACAAGGATAATGAATCTCATCGCGTCGTGGAGACGATAATCCGTACGTACGCACGAGCGATGATATCGTTTCCATAAATATTGAATGGAATTGCAGTGGATGATATAATATTTCAGAATCATTATGCTGTTATAATAAACATATATAAGTATTCTTTACACCATTATACCCATCCAAGTAAGGTGGTGGCGGAAAATAGATTACACCACGACGTGAAGACGGTATTCCGTACGTACGCACGTGCGGTGATTTTGTTTTCCGTAGGATGGATAAAAGGTGAAATAGGTTTGTTTCATATTTATAATAACATATCAGTATTTATGTAATACTTATGTTATTACTTTATAATGAAACAATAAAATAAGAAGAAGTTGATTAAGAAAGAAACTTGAAAGAATCGTTAGAAGAGATTACATCTTCTTCGACGCACCTCCTTTAAACTTCTTCTTAGGGAACTATAGTTGGTATTTTGAGAAGACCAGAACCTCTATGATATAACTAGAGAGGTTGAGAAGAATAATAGTCAGGGTTTTTCTAGCTTAAAGACTCAAAAGGGTGTGAAGAGAAGAGGGAAGGGGTGCCCTTTTTATAAGGGAGGAGAGGGGCACCATTGGAAAAACTTAAAATATTATTTTATAATAAAGTCATATTCGGTTTATAATAGATTAAAATTTATTTATTTATAAGATAAAGTGGGTATGGGTCAAAAGCATCTCAACCAATAGGTTTTAGACAAGTTTAGGTTTCTATTTTATCCTTGTCATTTAGATTTAACTCTAAGTTAAATAATTTAACTTTTACCGTGACTTTTTGTTTTCTTTCACTATATGGTTAATAAAATTACTATAAAAAGACAAAATAACCCCAAGTAGTTCATTAGTAATATATATAACCTTATCTAAGTCATTTGTACAAACCCTAGATTTTTAGGAATAGAATAAAAATTAATAATATAATATTTGTTTTAAAAACTATTTTATGTCAATTTGACACTATTTGATACTTGATTTTTGTGAAAATCATAACAGCATGGTTAGTTCTAAAAAAGTTAATTAAATAAATAATAACATGTCATATTAACCTAGAAAATTAGTTTAATTCATAAAAAGTCTCAAATTACATTTATTTGGGTATTTATAACATCAATTATGTTAATATTTCATTAATAAGTTAATTACCGCATCATCATTGTGTCATAAATAAATTAAATGTTTTAATATCTAAAAATTATAAATAAAATACCATTATTTAGGAAATATTTTTTGATTTCTAATGAATATTTATAGTCGAATTTATCTTATGTATAACCCTATATTAAAATGGTTTTAGTTATTAAACTTTGATTTTAACCATTTTAACTCTTCTTTAAATAAAATAATAATAATTGTCCTAATCTAATACAAGTGGACCTAAAGGGTAATATTTTATTCCTAAGTTTATTTTTTGTCGAGTTACACTTATCCAATAGAATTAGGACATGTTTTAGGGTAATAGTAATATCATTTTTACCCTTAATTACCCTATTTACTTTTAACTGTGGTAAATAAAAGTAAAAAGTTACTATTCAACAAAAATTATTTTTATCTTATTGAACCACATCTTCCTCCTTGATATTCACCATTTCTCTCAGATTTTTGAAATTCCACTCATAGAAGTGGTAAAATTAGGTTTTATGTAAATTTTCAAATTCTCCTAGGTGGTGGGTAAAAGACGGTGAAAAGTTCAATAAAATTTTTATATGTCTAATATTATTATAAAATAACTCTAATGAATTACATTGAACTTATATAGGTATTATGTAACAATTTTGATCTAAAATAAATTTAAATAAAATAAATAATTATTTATATAAAAATTCGGTTTTTAAATAGTAACCTAGTGTTTTCACTATTCATCAAAAATTGATAATTTTCATAAAAATACCAAAAATTCACCCTAAGATAATTTCAATATTCAGAATCCAAAAATTAATTCCATTTAGAAAGATAAAATTTATAAAATTTCAAAAAGTTAGTATTACTATTCATAACGCCTAGTTTATATAACATATCGTTGTTTAGTGAAACTCAGTATTGCCTACAACACACGCTATCGTGGAAGGTTGCGATTATGTGTAATGAAAGCCAAGTCAGGGATGCATGTAGTGCAAGCTCCTTTTAGTGTAGTGTACAACACAAGACATCAATAAAACTAAGAAGAATATTTTTCATAAAATCTCAGGGTGTTACATTCTACCCCCCTTAAAATGAATTTCGCCCTCAAAATTCATCCAGGTTATAAGTGGTATTATACTTGAAAGTTTCTTTCATAGAAACCCACACTATAAAAAGGAATACCAACTAAACTTTAAAAAATAAATTATGAAATGTAACAGTTACCCAAATTAACTAATCACTGGCTTTCCACATAGGAGAACATATGTGAAAATATGTATATGGAAGAGAAATCTAACCATCAAGTTTTGATGGAGAGTGGTAGAGAACATGGCTATGAAAAAACAAACAATCACAAAGCCTTAAATTTGGGATGATATAAGGTACCATCTGATTAATCAGATATAAGAGCACTAGGATAACATTTTTGTATTCAATATCATTTCCCTAAAGTTGAAGAAATTGGAATGAGAAGAAATACTTTCTTGATTTTGGTACAATCTCACCCTTGGTCATTCCTTGGACAATTTCCACTTCATCTCTTAAAGAAATGAAGTTGAATTTGTCATTCGCGAAGTGTTAGTAGACCAGGTGATAGAATGATGGGTCATTCCATCTCTCTCAAACAATAGGTTAGCAAAAGTTATCAAATATACATAAGTCCTTCTATAGTGAGATTAATCATATATGGTTCCTAAAATGGACTTATACGTCATATATCATGCCGCTTAATATAATTAAACTAGCTTCTACTAACCAGGGACTTCTTGTAGGCCAGTGGTAGGCAATAAAGGCCTGTCACACTTCGGTTGTGGGTTCAATTCCCACAGCCTTGTCCGACGCGACGGATTGTCACCCGTTCTGCATGTTGTCCCTTTTCTTAAACTATACTATTATAAAATTCCATCAATAATATTGAAAAATGTTCTAGACTTAAACAATACTAACTTATGTTCAACATAATTCATTCCAATCTTTTGGCTTATCTAGAATACTTCTATCCAATCTCATATTATAAAGAAAACAATTACTAGAAATGTCATCTACTGATCATGTGAATACCATCATTCATCCCCCATATATCATGAGATATATCTTGTTGGTCACATTACAAATTTGTGAATACCTTAATAATGTATTCTCTTGAAAGGTTAATACCCATTGAACCTTAATGAAAACATGAATGTTGTCAAAAGTTAACTCTTTCCACATACCAAAATCCCAACAATTATATATACTCAAACGATGATATCACTTAGTCCTTATATCAATCATGAACTCATGAATACTATCAAACATATTATTTTATCCTTATCCATTCATTATGCACATATCATATTCTTTCCAAAAATATTTCAATCACTTTTCATGGTTACCGGTACTATTCAACATATACTTTCAAAAACAAAAGGAAAAAAAATAGTGTAACAATTCTTAGACTTCTCTATATTCCATAGTACCATGAGATTACTTATACAACATTACTCTTGATAAACATGTAATCATTCCACTACCTTCTTAAACAATTGACCGAACTTGAAAAATTCTTTCATCTCATATATCATTTGTAGTCTCTTCATCATCATCAACATAAATACTACCCATACGACCATGATGATTCTCTTCATGAGACTTCCCCTTAGGGAAATGGTTTTCATAATGCCCATACATTCCACATTTAAAACATTTAACCATTTTTGATGTCTTAGTAATACCATTATCCTTGTTCGTGGTGTTAACTGAACCTTTTCCTTTACACTTACTGGCTTTGTGTCCTTCTTTTCCACACCCAAAGCATCTTCCAGTTCCTTTGAAACCTTCTCCCTGATGCCTCTTACCACAATATTTACATGATGGAAATTGAACTTTCTTTCCTCTATGATCATAATGAAACTTCATATTTCTCTTATTAGATGAGTCAGGAAACTTACCAAAGTTTAGATTATTGATCATATTATCAGATTTCTAATTAGGAATTATAACGATTTATGGACCTCCATATCCAATTTCATTTGGTTTCTCATGAAAAATATCATTCCATTGTTTATCATATCCTCCATTATCGTGAATCTTCCTGTTTCCAGCCATTTTATAAAACCAAAAAAGTATAGTGTGAGAAGAAAAAATCACAATCAAGGGGGATTAAATTCAATATCTAACATATTAGGTTTAATTCTAATATAGTTACTGTAATTCTAGGACTATAACCTATACTTATACTTATCCTTAAGGACATCCCTAGACATACCTTAGAAATATCTCTAGGGATCTCACTAAAGATCTCGCATCCTAGTTTCTAAAGGAAGACTAAACCTTTCCTATGATACCAACATTAGAGACCCAAATCTTGACATACATGGACATTACATTACTTTTCTAGAATACTTAATACATAACAAAAACAAACACACAAGGACCGTAATAGTTTAGTGTCTTTGGAAACTCTGAAAAATAATCTTCTAATCACGATGAAAGATATTAAACATCTCCCATAATGATTGTCCTCTTTTTTTTTCTTACCTAAAACCTTCCATTATATTCTGGGGATAAAAAAACATTAAAAGGGTGAGCTCAAATTCTCAGTAAGGGTAAACATAGAGAACATAAAACAATCAATAATCATTTGAATTCAAAAACATGAACATAACATCTAAACATCAAAATCATGAGCAAAGACATAAATCTTGGAAGTACGTAAGGAATATATCATAAAGGAACATCAATCATGATAAAATAGCATGGAGATAAAACATGTAATTGTGGAAAACCATTAAGTACATGATATGATTTCCATAGTATCCAAGGCATTGCTACCAAGACCATCTTAGTGGACAAAGTCCCTTTCTGAATCGATGTAACTCCTCATTCCAGTCCTGTAACACTGAACAAGATTAACTTACCATTCCAGCCATGTCTATCTCATGAGATATAAATCTTTACCCAATGCATTGGAGGGATATATAGGTCCCACCCATCTCATAATGAAATCATTCTTACTTGTGCCACAAAATAAACATAAAACATTCATCATAACCCAAAGAATAAAATGGGTTTTCATAAACATCATCCCATCATCACATAATCCATATAAAAATATGGATATTTCAACATAGGAAAAGAGAAACCATGTAAATCATATAGACATTATACTTGAAACATACACATATAAAATAATGTCATCTTAGATGGAAAATGGTTTTGATAAAACACTTGAAATGAATTCTTGAGGAAAATATCTTTTCTTCTTCAAAATCATTTCCTTTTCACAAAATACCATGATATTTTAAAAGAAAAGTCTTTTTTTGAAAATATTCATAAAATATTGGAGAGTAAGCTTCATGAAAATGAGGCTTTATGAAACCGTAAAAATCTGTTCACACCGTATTAGTTAAAAATAACATTCTCCTCGTACTTTTGTCGAAAAAGTCAAAAAGTACCTCGTATGGTAAACAAAAGAAAGATTCCTTAAATACCATGTAGTAAAAGTCAAAAATTAGTAAAAAGGACTTTAAACATACATGTAACATTTTTTTAGAAAATAGAGATATTGATGATAAATATAACCCCAGTAAATACTTACGAATAAACAATCTCGGATAAAAACGAGATTGAGAATGTAATCCCTTACCGTAGGTCTGATATCCTTTGTACATATCAAAACCTCCTGTATAATGATTTAAATAATTTCATTGACTTATTTTAGAATCATATTCATTGTTATGATATCATATATGGTTCACTTATGGCTTTATATTACCCGTTTTTTGTAAATTCCATGTTAAAGCAGCATTTTGGGTAAAATCTTTTTATTTATCGTACGTGTTTGGACTTGTTGTTATTGATATTATTATTACTTATATCATGATTTACTTACTTCTAGAATGTAAAACATTATCTATATATCATATATATTCATTATATATATATATATAATATAGATAAATGAAATGAAACACACCGTTCATGGAGACGGTAGGCCGTACGTAAGCATGAACGCTGTTTTACATTCCTTATTGACTTGAATGGAAGTAAGTAGATGACATATATATATATATAAATCCAGTAGCTTTATCATGTCATTTATTTCATTATTATTCATTATATATACTTTATAATTATTCTTGAATTGTTAACAAGGATAATGAATCTCATCGCGTCGTGGAGACGGTAATTCGTACGTACGCACGAGCGGTGATATCGTTCACATAATTATTGAATGGAATTGGGGTGGATGATATAATATTTCAGAATCAGTATTATGTTATAATAAAAATATATAGTCATTATTTACACCATTATACCCATCCAATTAAGGTGGTGGTGGAAAACAGATTACACCACGGTGTGGAGACGGTATTCCGTACGTACGCACACGCGGTGATTTCATTTTCCGTAGGATGGAAAGAAGGTGAAATAGGTTTGTTTAATATTTATAATAACATATCAGTATTTAAGTAATACTGATGTTATTAATTTATAATGAAACAACTAATGATGAAGAAGTTGAAGAAGAAATAAACTTGAAAGAATCGTTAGAAGAGATTACCTCTTCTTAGATTCACCTCCTTTAAACTTCTTCTTAGGGAACTAGAGTTGGTCTTTTGAGAAGACCAGAACCTCTATGATATAACTAGAGAGGTTGAGAAGATTAACTGGCAGGGGTGTTCTGAGATTTAAGGCACAAAAGGGTGTGAAGAGAAGATGGAAGGGGTTCCCTTTTTATAAGGGAGGAGAGGGGCACCTTTGGAAAAACTTAAAATAGTATTTTACAATAAAGTCATATTCAGTTTATAATAGATCCAAATTGATTTATTTAGAAGATAGAGTGGGTAAGGGTCGAAATCCTCTCAACAAATAGGTTTTAGACAAGTTTAGGTTACTATTTTAACCTTATCATTTAGATTTAACTCTAAGTTAAATAATTTAACTTTTACCGTGTCATTTTGTTTTCTTTCACTATATGGTTAATAAACTTACTATAACAAGACAAAAGAACCCCAAGTGGTTAATTATTAATATATATAACCTTATCTAAGTAATTTTTCCAAACTCTAGATTTTTAGGAATAGAATAACAATTAATAATATAATTTTTTTTAAAAACTATTTTATTGGTACATGATTTTTGTGAAAATCATAACCGCATGGTTAGTTATAAAAAATTTAATTAAATCAATAATAAAATGTCATATTAAACTAGAAAATTAGTGTTATTCATAAAAAGTCTCAAATTACATTTATTTGGGTTTTTATAACATCAATTATGTTAATATTTTATTAATAAGGTAATTACTGCATCATCATTGTGTCATAAATAAATTGAATTTTTTAATGTATAAAAATTATAAATAAATAAAATTATTTATGAAATCTTTTTATCTTTTTAACGAATATTTATAGTCGAATTTATCTTATGTATAACCCTATATTAAAAAGGTTTTAGTTATTAAACTTTGATTTTAACCATTTTAACTCTTCTTTAAATAAAATAATAATAAATGTCCTAATCTAATACAAGTGGACCTAAAGGGTAATATTTTATTCCTAAGGTTGTTTTTGGTCGAATTACACTTTTCCAATAGAATTAAAACATGTGTTTGGGTAATAGTAATATCAATTTTACCCTTAATTACCCTATTTACTTTTAACCGTGGTAAATAAAAGTAAAAAGTTACTATTCACAAAAAAATATTTTTATCTTATTGAAACACATTTTACTCCTTGATATTAACCGTGTATATCAGATGTTTGAAATTCCACTCACAGAAGCGGTAAAATTATGTTTTATGTAAATTTTCAAATTCTCCTAGGAGGTGGGTAAAAGACGGTGAAAAGTTCAATAAAATTTTTATATGTCAAAAATTATTATAAAATGACTCCAATGAATTACATTGAACTTATATAGGTATTATGTATCAATTTTTACCAAAAATAAATTTAAATAAAATAAATAATTATTTATATAAAAAGTCGGTTTTTAAATAGTAACCGAGTGTTTTCACTATTCATCAAAAATTGAAAGTTTTTAGAAAAATACCAAAAATTCACCCTAGGCTAATTTCTATATTCCAAATCCAAAAATAAAGTCCATTTCAAAAGATAAAATTTATAAAATTTCAAAAAGTGGGTATTAATATTCATAATGGCTAGTTTATATAACATATCGTTGTTTAGTGAAACTCGGTATTGTGTACCACACACGCTATCGTGGAAGGTCGCGATTGCGTGTAATGCAAGCCAAGTCAGGGATGCGTGTAGTGAAAGATCCTTTTGTTGTAGCGTACAACACAAGACATCAATAAAACTAAAAAGAATATTTTTCATAAAATCTCGGGGTGTGACACTGGTGACAAGCGCCAAAGGTGTAACAATCTCGAGGAAGACTTTACCTAAGCACCTGTACACACACACAACCCACTCAATGCAGAAGTGCAGATTAAAAAGGAAACCAAAGTACAGAAAAATATAACCCAACATCAGTCATGCATCATCTTCTAAATAGAACAAGTATAGTGCTGAAAAGTACTGACAAGTAAACTGAAGAGTAAAGGAAAAAACACGCGCCAAACTAGAAAGGTGACCCAACCCGACAACAAGTAAATGAAAGTAAACAGCTAGTGAGTCTCACACCCAGAATCCCTTCTATGATCACTGAACATAGCCCAAGCTCTTATGTCTTCTACGCTCCTCCGTAGTCTCTATCGACATGTCCATCATCAGCAAGGGCACACCAAGTGCAGTCAAAGCCCAAGCAGGGGTGAGTATAAAGATACTCAGTAAGATGCCCCGAAATCTCAAGGGAGCAACAAAGGAGATACTAAAATGGTGATCAGTAGATAGAACAAGAATAGTGCAAGAGTATAAAAGAGAGAGTGCAGCTCAACCCAACAAGAGAAAGGAAGAATGCTCTATAAGGCCCTAGCCTTAAAAATTACATAATCTTGAGTTATTTCAAGAATTAACATTAAATATATTTTCAGGTTTAGAGTTTTAGAGAATTAGAACATAAATCATGCATTACATTCCACTTTTAAACAAGGTGGTTAGATCAAAGACAATATTCATTTTTCCCACCAAAGGAAACATATTTAAAATAAAACATGGTTTCTTTCTTGAAACATCCTCAAAACTATCATCACATCATGTACTTTTCCCTCGACCTGTGAAAAGCATTTCAAAAACTTGGGTTGAGAATAAAAATATCAGTAAGGGATATAAAAAATATGGAAAGAAAACATTAGTCCATGTATACATAAAAATCTATGAAATCATACTTCACTCATAAAATATAAGCACTTTAACATTTCTCATGAAATCATAAGATTTATGAATAACTCATAGAAATCATAAGACATAAAGGTAACTTGAGGCATTCATAACATTCTTACGTAGGGAGTAACACTCATGGTTACGTTTGGAATACCCATCACAGTATATTACCTAAATCTCTTAAGAGAAACCTTAGAGTTGAACTCCTTCATGTTACCCAATTGATTGTAGAGGTATCTCGAGCTTACCTGCCCTTAGTTTATCATGGAACCACCCGTCTTCATAAAAAATTCCCAAGAACCATGACATAATCGTATCACATAAAACATGCATAAAGGAAACATAACATTTCCACATTTCTATCACAAGATATCAATAAAACACATTTATATAATCATATTATTATCAAAACCATTTTCAATACCAAAATAAAATAAAATTAAAACATGGTATTTATTTTTCATTAAAAAAAGTAATTTCTTGTAGAGGAAGCCGAAACTAAAATAATGATCATGATGGTAGAGAAGTCGTTGTCTTGTTTGTTACTTTATATTCCTGAATAATAAACATTGGTCAATTTATAACTGCTTAAGGACTTACTTTAAAGTTTATTATTAAATTCATATCACATATTATCTTGTTATAATAATTAGTTAATTATGTGAGTTCATATCATACGTTTTGTCGATGTTCGGTACATGAGTCAAAAAAGAACTTGATTGAAAATAATTTCCCATGTAGTTATAACTACATAATATAAAGAATGGTATTAATGATTTAAATATCATATATATCCAGTATATATTCATTTTATACTATTCCATAACAATTGGAGATAAAAAATGAAATGCATCGTTCATGGAGACGGCAGGCCGTACGTACGCATTAATGTTACTTTCATTTCTTTGTCATATTAAAAGAATTAAAAATAAATGAGACATATATATATTATAATTCCAGTATAATATATAGGCTATATAGGTAACATAAGTTCATTAATTACATTCTCTATAAATTCCATGTTTGGCATGAACGAGCCACATCACTTGAGGGGGTGGGAGTCCACACTTCCTCAGATGAAATTATCGCAGTTCCACAACATGAAAATCATAACGATGTGATTTAAAAATAAAATTAAGAATCATAGAGAGAACATAAATATAATATATATCATATATAAATACAGTTACATCATAATTTCCACCATGAAAGGTTTTAAAAGAAGATTGAACAATCATCCTTTCGTGAGGCAGTAATTCGCCACCCACAGAAACAGTATGTTTTTAACCATTAGACGAAGGTGTGTGTAAGTGTAGCTCTAATAATTATAATAAAAAAATAATAATATATTTAAGATACTGGTTTTGTTGCAAAATAAAGGAATAAAAATATTTTAATGGGTTGGAGAAGAAAAATAAAACAAAAGAACATAAGAGAAGACATTACCTCTAAATCGGGTAACTCTTTTTTGATTTGAGCTAAAGGCTTACTTGGAAAGACTTATGCCCAAAGTGAGGCTTCTAGGATTAAGATAGGGATGTGGAGAGATAATATGAGAAGAGTTTGGACGATCCAGGGGCTTGAGAGGTGTGTGTTAGGGGGTAGAAGTGGGGGCCTTTATAAGAGGGAGGAGGGTCACTTTTGGAATGTCCTGAAATGTTACTTTATTATAAAATGGTGTTCAGATTTTAAAGGTCCCAGAATGATATATTTCTAGGATAAGGTGATAAGGGTTATAAAGACACCCATCCAATAGGTTTTTTACAAGTATAAGTCTTAGGTTTTACCTTATATTTTCATTTTATTTAAATCATTCATTAATGAGGTAATCACTACATCATCATGGTGTCATAAATAAATTTATTTATATAATGTATAAAAATTATAAATAAAATACCATTTTATAGGAAATATTTTAATCTTTAAAATTACTATTTATAGTCTAAGAGATCATTTATTTAAACAAAATTTAAATTTTTTTACTTAGGTGTCACCTAGTTTGGTTATATTTTCCTTTCTTTAAAAAAAATACGATAAAAGGTCACTATCACCCAAAAGTGATTCCATGGGGTCCCTAAGTTGGGAAAAAAATACTATGGTCATCCATGACACAATAAAGATGATTTTGACACATTGTGGGGTCATTTTATATTATTATGATATTATTTTATTACCATTAACTACCCGATTACTAATTAATCATGATAATCAAAGATAATTGCCATCGTTACTATTCATAATGTCCAAAAAAGGACTTAATTACATAATTTGGACCTTATGATTCCAAATATGGAATCCATTTAACCAAATTACAAACCTATAAATTGTAGTAATTAATTTAAAAATAATTCCTGTTGTCAAAACAAATACCGTGTTTTTAAGAAACAATATCTATCAAAATATTAACACTTGTTTATGTCCGATTTCAAAGTGAAATTAATTAAAATGGACACCATTGAATTAAATGGTAACAATATATTATAATTACACTTTAAAACCAATTAAAAAGATAATTTAACCATAAAATTAAATTACATGAAAAAGAAGTTTTGAAGTAAAATGCAGTATTTTCACTATTCATTAAAAAATGAACATTGTCAGAAAAATACACATACTTTATCCAAAGTAAATTTCAATGTCCCAATTCTAAAGAAGAAGTTTATTTTGAAAAATAGAGCTTAAAAAATTGTCAAAAGTTATATTTAAATATGGTTTGCCATCAAAAGGTGGTAAAACAATCTTTTAATAATATTAGAGTTTTATATGCTTAAGATTGGATTTATTCTCATTTTAAGCCTATAAAGAACTATCTAATTCATAAATATACATAGATATGAAAATATATTATTCTTTACTTACTTGGGATGTTACATCCTTCCCCCCTTTAGAAAATTGCATCCCCACAATTTATTTACTTTTCGAATAAGAGGAGGTATTTATCCTTCATTGTATTTTCCGATTCCCATATTTCCTCTTCAATCATGTGGTTTTTTCACAAAACCTTTACTTGATGAATCACCTTATTCTGCAACACTTTCTCCCTTTGGTCAAGAATCTGGACTGGCTATTCCTCATAAGATAGATTTTCTTCCATCTGAACTACCTCTGGAGTCAAAACATGAGATGGATATGGCATGTACTTCCTTAACATTGAAACATGAAAAACATTGTGTACCTGAGATAAATTCGAAGGTAAATCCACTCGGTACACAAATGATCCAACTTTCTCCAGAATTTCATAGGGTTCAATGAACCTTGGACTCAGCTTTCCTTTCTTACCAAATCACATCACACTTTTCCATGGTGAAACTTTGAGGAAGACATGATCACCTACCTCAAAAAAGATATCCTTCCTCCTGTTGTCCGTATAACTTTTCTACCTGTTCTGAGCTGTTCTCATGTGTTTCTGTATCAGCTGAACTTTTTCTTCCAACTGTTCTACCAATTCTAGTCCCATCAACTTCCTTTCACCCACTTCATCCCAAAAATATGGAGTTCGACACTACTTCCCATATAATGCCTCAAATGGTTCCATCTGTATACTAGATTGAAAACTGATATTATATAAAAATCAACAAATGAAAGATGTTGGTCCCAACTTCCCTGATAATCCATCAAACAAGCATGTATCATATCTTCCAAAGTCTGAATTGTTCATTCTGACTGCCCATCTGATTGAGGATGAAAAGTTGTACTAAAATTTAATTCAGTACCCAACGAATTCTAAAGGCCTTTCTAAAAGTTAGAATTGATTCTCGGATCACGATCAGATAAAATGGACAAGGGAAATACATGTAACATGACTATCTCTCTAAGATACAATTGAGAAAGTTGATCTAGGGAAAAATATCTCGTATTCCAAGGAAATGAGCAGATTTAATCAAACGATCAATAATAACTCATATTGCATTATTACCTCGAGGTGTCTTCAGTAATCCCACAACGAAGTCCATGGTTATATTCTTATATTTACACTCTCGCACTGGTAAAGGATAAATCATCCCTTTCAGTAACTACCGCTCTGTTTTAACCTGTTGACATGTCAAACACTTCATAGTAAAATCAGCAATATCTATTTTCATTCCATCCCACCAGTAATACTCCCGAAGATCTCTGTACATCTTAGTACTGCCAGGACGAACTGAAAATTGAGAACTATGAGCTTCACATAACAAATCTCTCTTCAACTATGAATCACAAGGAACATACAATCTATTCCAAAATCTCAAAACACAATCATTATAAATGTTGAATTCATGTAACATACCCTTCTAAACCAGCTCTACCTTTTTCTGCAACTCACTGTCTTGCTTCTGTGCTTGCTTAATTCTGTCTGATATAGAAGAGTTCACTGATACTTGAAAAAAAACAGAAGAATTTCCTTCACCAACAACTTCCAAACTAAAATTCATCAAATCCTTAACCAAAGGATCACATTCCAAACATAACATCGTTAATGAAGAATTACTTTTTCGACTCAAATCATATACCACTTTCTTTTATTTTCCTGGGTGGTAGTGAATTGTGAAATCATAATCCTCGATTAATTATATCCATCTCCTCTATCTCATGTTAAATTATTTCTGAGTGAATATATACTTTAAACTTTTGTGATCAGTATATATTTCACAATTTACACCATACAAATGATGCGTCCAAAATTTTAAAGCGAAAACAACAACAGATAATTCCAAATCATGTGTAAGTTAATTTATCTCATGAGTTTTCAACTAACGTGAAGCATAAGAAATTACCTGATCATTCTGCATTAGGACTCAACCAAGTACTTTCAACGAAGCATCACTGTAGATAAAAAACTCACCATTCCTGGAAGGTAGTGCCAATACTAGAGCATTCACCAATCTTTTTTTCAATTCCTGAAAACAATCATCACATTCTTTTTTCCAGATAAACATAACACTCTTCCGAGTTAGCTTAGTCTATGGGCTGGACAACCATGAAATTTTTTTAACAAACCTTCGGTAATAGCCTTCCAATCCAAGAAAACTACAAATATCGGTTACATTTGTGGGTTTTGGCCATTCTTCAACAACCTTTGTTTTTTCCAGATCAATAGTTATTCCATCTTTAGAAACAATGTGACCAAGGAAAGAAATTTTTTGCAACCAAAACTCACACTTGATGAATTTCCCATACAATTTCTTATCTTTTAATGTTTGAAAAATAATCCTTAAATGAATTTCATGTTCCTATTTTCTTTTAGAAAACACCAAAATATCATTAATGAAAACAAGCAAAAACTTATCCAAGAACTCATGGGAAATTCTATTCATAAGGTCCATGAATACAGTAGGTGCAATGGTTAACCCAAAAGGCATAACTACAAATTCATAATGGCTATATGTTGTACGAAATGCGGTCTTCGGAATATGTGCTTCCTTTACCTTCAACTGATGGTACCCCGATATCAAGTCAATTTTTGAAAAATACTAAGCTCCCTGTAGCTGATACCACTTCATTTGATGGCCCAACATCTGCTGAAGTAGTTGCAAAAGATTTCACCACACCTTTCTGCTTGTAGTCTGACTGCTTCCCATCATTCGAGCTCTTTTTCGAACACTCATTTTCATAATGACCCATTTCATTTCACTTGAAACATTTCACCAACTATAAATCAAATTTGGTATTACCATTACCCTGATCTTTTCCAGTGCAATCACGAGCCTTATATCCCATCTTAACACATTGGAAGTACTTTACAGAATTCTAAAGGCATTCCCCAACAAGTTTTTTACCACATTTATCACAAACTACAAACTTAGTTTTCTTACCATCAAACCTTTTTGAAGGATTCTTCTGAGAAGCTAATGCCCTTTGATATTTTGGCTTTAATCCTGAGTAAAAATGATTGATTTTACTATCAAGGTCTCGGATAAAATTTGGAGCATACATTTCCAATCGAGTGAACGTTTCTTCATAAGAATCCACTAAGTCATCCTCTTGCCTCAATTCCAAGAATTATTTTTCCATACTAAGTCGAAAAACCTTAGGAAAATATTTCACAAGAAAAATACCTTTGAATTCATCCCAGTCAAGAGCATCAATCTCATCAACGTCCCTGATATTTTTAACCATCGACCACCACTGATATGCTTCACCCTCCAAATGGTAAACAACAAGATTAACCTTTTGATTGTCTGAACACCCCATGACATCAGAAATCTTCTCTAGTGAATTAATACACCCTTCAAATAGAACAAGGTCAGATGATCCTCTGAATGATGGGGGACGTTGCCTCATGAAATTTTACACCACTGACATGTTCCTCTGCGGTTGATCTGGCTGATCTCGTGCATGGATACCACCACCATTTATCGCTTGATTCAACTACACTATTACTGCATCAAACTGTTCAGTTCCAATTCTAACCATATCAGGATGCTGATTTGGAAGGTCATTTACTTCTGTATGCATTCCTAGCACTGCTTCCCTGTTTCCTCTATGGAAAACCATTCTGAAAAAACATGTCTTAGATGAAGCAACATGGTAATCTTCAAATGCTATATCATTTCAATTTGACCATAATGTAATTTTTTTGGATAATCATTTTATATAATTCTAACTCCTAAAATTATCTAAACCAACCTCTGATACCAACTGTAAGGCCCCAGACTTAAACATTAATTAATCTTGAGTTATTTCAAGAATTCAAAATGAGGATCTTTTCAGGTTTAGAGTTTTAGAGAATTAGATCATAAATCATGTATTACATTCCACATTTAAACAAGGTGGTTACATCAAAGATAATATTCATTTTTCCACCAAAGGAAACATATTTAAAATAAAGCATGGTTTATTTATTGACACTTCCTCAACAGTATCATCACATCATGTAATTTTCCCTTAACCTGTGGAAAACATTTCAAAAACATTGGATGAGCATAAAAATCTCAGTAAGGGATATAAAAAAATATGAAAAGAAAACATTATTCCATGCATACATAAGAATAAATGAAATCATACTTTACTCATAAAACCTAAGCACTTTAACATACCTCATGAAATCAAAATATTTATGAATAATTCATAGAAATCATAAGACATAAAGGTAACTTGAGTCATTAATAACATTATTACGTAGGAAGTAACCCTCATGGTTACGTTTGGAATAACCATCATAGTATATTCCCTAAATCTCTTCAGAAAAACCTTAGAGTTTAACTCCTTCATGTTACCCAATGTATTAGAGGGCTATCTCGGGCTCACCCGCCCTTATTTTATCAGGGAGCCACCCGTCTTCATAAACAATGCCCAATAACCATAACATAATCGTATCACATAAAACATGCATAAAAGAAACATAACATTTCCACATTTCAATCAAAAGATATCAATACAACACATTGATATAATAAAAACATTATCAAAACCATTTTCAATAATAAAATAAAAGAAAAGTAAAACATGGTATTTATTTTTCTTTAAAAAAAGTTATGGCTTGTAGAGGAAGCCGAAACTCAAATAATGGCCATGACGGCGGAGAAGTCGTTGTTGCCGCATACGTAAGACAAAAAAATTCCCTTTTTTCATTTAGTAAAATGATTCATGTAGAAAGATTCCTTTTGAATGAAATTAAAATTTAGAAGGATTTATTATACAACTAATAAAAGAAGTTCGTATATAAATTGAAGCATGCCTCAACGAAAGGAGATTGAGATGATGTCTCGTACCTCAAGTCTGACTTGTCATGTTCATTTATTTATATTCCTGAATAAACAACTTTGGTCAATTTATAATTTCTTATGGAATTCCTTTAAAGTTTATTATTCAATTCATATCACATATTATCTTGTTATAATAATTAGTTAATTATGTTAGTTCATATCATAGGTTTTGTAGATGTTTGGTACATGAGTCAAAAATGAACTTGTTTGAAAAGAATTGCCCATGTAGTTATAATTACATCATCTCCAGAATGGTATTAATGATTTAAATATCATATATATCCAGTATATATTCATTTTATACTATTCTATAACATTTTGAGATAAAAAATGAAATGCACCGTTTATGGAGACGGTAGGCCGTACGTACGCATGGACGCTACTTTCATATCTTTATCATATTAAAGGAATTAAAAAAAATGAGACATATATATATATATTATAATTATAGTATAATATATATGTTATATATGTAACATAAGTTCATTAATTACATTCTTTATAAATTCCATGTTTGGCATGAATGAGTCACATCACTTGAGGGGGCGGTAGTCAACACTTCCTCAGATGAAATTATCGCAGTTCCACGTCATGAAAAGAATAACGATGTTATTTAAAAATAAAATTAAAGAGAATATATAGGTAATAAATATAATATATATCATATATAAATACAATGACATCATAATGGCCACCATTAAAGGTTTTAAAAGAAGATTAAACAATCATCGTTTCTTGAGGCAGTAATTCGCCACCCACAGAAACAATATGTTCTTTAACCATTAGACGAAGGTGTGTGTAAGTGTAGCTCTAATAAATCTCATAAAAACATAATAGTATATTGATGATATTGGTTTTGTTACAAAATAAAGGAATAAAAAGAGTTTAAGGGGTTTGAGAATCAAAATAAAACAAAAGAACATAAGAGAAGACATTACCTCTAAATTGTGTAAATCTTTTTTTATTTGAGCCAAAGGCTTCCATGGAAAGACTTTTGACCAAAGTGAGGCTTCTAGAATTAATAGAGGGATGTGTAGAGATAATATGAGAAGATGTTGGATGATCCAAGGTCTTGAGAGGTGTGGGTAAGGGGGTAGATGTGAGGGCATTTTATAAGAGGGAGGAGGGTCACTTTTGGAAAGTCTTGAAATGTTACTTTATTATAAAATGGTTTTCGGATTTTAAAGGTCCCACAATGATATATTTAGAGGTTAAGGTGATAAGGGTTATAAATCCACCCATAAAATAGGTTTTAAACAATTGTATGTTTTATATTTTACCTTATCTTTTCATTTTATTTAAATCGTTCATTAATTAGGTAATCACTGCATCAGCATGATGTCATAAATAAATTTAATTATTTAATGTCTAAAAATTATAAAAAAAATACCGTGATGTAGGAAATTTTTTTAGATTTCCAATGACTATTTATTTATTAAGATATAATTTATGTAAACAAAATTAATTTTTTTTTACTTAGGTGTTACCTAGATTGGTTATATTTTCCTTTCTTTAAAAATAATATGATAAAAGGTCACTATCATACAAAAGTGATTCCATGGGGTCCCTAAGTTGGTAAAAGGAATCCCATGGTCTTACATGACACAAAAAAGAGGATTCTTCACATGTTGGGGTAATTTTATATTATTATGATATTATTGTTTTACCCTTAACTAGCCGATTACTAATTAATCATGATAATGAAAGATAATTGTCATCATTACTATTCATAATGTCCAAAAACAAAAAGGTATTAATTAAATAATTTGGACCTTATTATTATAAATATGGAATCCATTTTACAAAATTCCAGACACATAAATTGGTGTAATTAATTTAAAAATAATTTTCGTTGTCAAAACAAATAGCGTGTTTTTAAGAAATAACATATATCAAAAGATTGACAGTTTTTTATGTCCAATTTCAAAGTGAAATTAATTCTATTGACCACCATTTAATTAAATGGTAAAAAAATTATAATTAAAATTTAAAACCAATTAAAAATATAATCTAACCATATAACTAAATTAGATGAAAAAGCAGTTTTGAAGTAAAATGCAGTATTTTTCACTATTCATTAAAAAATGAACATTGTCAGAAAAAAACCAAAAAATTATCCAAAGTAAATTTAAATGTCCCAATTATAAATAATAAGTTTCTTCTGAAAAATAGAGCTTATAAAATTGTCAAAATCTATATTTAAAAATGGTTTTCCATCACAAGGTGGTAAAACAATCTTTTAAAAATATTAGAGTATTCTACACTTAAGATTGAATTTATTCTCATTTTAAGCCTCTAAAACACTATCTAATTCATAAATAGACATAGATATGTAAATCTATTATACATTACTTACTTGGGATGTTACAGGCTTGTCCAACCAAGAGTAGCTAGACACGGAAAGCACGTGGCATACCCCGCGCATCTTCGCGCCTCTTAAAACAAGAGTAAATAATCCCAAAGAGTTGGAAGAAAAGTAGGGTGTATATATATGCTCAACAAGAAACCTAAAAAAGTGTGTAAGTGGATCTCTATCTCCAAGATCATCCCAAGAAATGTCACCAATAGTTCTAAGGATATCCATCACTAATGCCCAATAGTCCCACATGCCAAAGATTCCTCACCGCTAAACCATACAACCAAGGGTCCCGCTCCAGCAATCAAGGAGAAAATTCACTGACTGGCCTCATAGAAAGGGATGAGTCTGAAAGAAGTCATCGATTAATCCACTGCCCAGCCCCGCTGGGGGGTAAACCCCAAGAGGTTGTTGGGTAACCCACTGCCCTGCCCCGCTGGAGGGTAAACTATAAGGTTAATGGGTAACCCACTGCCCAGCTCTGTTGGAGGGTAAACATTAAGGTTAATGGGTAACCCACTATCCAACCCTGCTGGAGGGTAAACTCTAAGGTTAACAAGTAACCCACTGCCCAACCTCGCTGGAGGGTGAACCCTAAGAGGTCAACGGGTAACCCACTGCCCAGCCTCACTGGAGGGTAAACCCTAAGGTCAACGGGTAACCCACTACCTAGCCTCACTAGAGGGTAAACTCTAAGGTCAGTGGGTAACCCACTGCCCAGCCTTGCTGGAGGGTAAACCTAGAAATGGTATGTTATCTCCGCATTACCAGTGTCATCACTGGGTGTCGCTAACATCACTACCGTGCGTTGGTTTAGAGTGCATCAAAGGAACCTCCAACCGACGCCCTTTCATGTTTCCACATTTAATGAGATCTTGAAAGAGGCTCTGCATGCTCAAACAGATTACACCATTATAATCCTCACAGAAAACCACGCGAGATAAACTATTTACTCGCCCTGAACAAATGTCTGATGAAAAAGCCACAGTACGCTGCACACAGCTTAAAAGACAGCTTGTGGGGCACTTGCCTCAACTCTGGCTTCAATGATTGAAACCACCCTGGTCAAATTTTTCTCGATGCCAGGGTCAGAATGCCGCTGATGGTGCCTAAAACGGATTCTAGATGCAGAAGATACAACTCCCTACGTTATGCAAACGGGGCCCTGTGGGGCCCACCCCTCGACCTCGAAACACATCACACAGATACTACCATTGCGTTCCTTGTAGATAACCACAAGGAGTAGGCTATTCATTTTCCCTGGACCAACTTATGATGCATAAGTCGTAAAAATGCAGCATACATCCGAAAGTCACCTTGTGGGGTCCATGACTCGGGCCCAAATTTAGGCGGGCGGATTGTGCTGTCGCAATCCCCTTGGAAGAACACTCAGAAACGAGTACTCAAACACCCCAAATAGTTATCGGGTGAAAAAATGGTGTTTCACCGTAAAATGTGTGAACTAGGCCTTGTGGGGCCCACACATTGTCTCCAACCCGAATCCTTCGGAAAGCATCTCAAAAAGTCCGCACGAGGATTGGGGTCACGTTGCCACTGGCGGTGCGTCAATCGGATATCCCAAATAGGAGTTATGTCCGATGCAAGATTAATTAATTAATTAATTAATTATTCACGTCAAGAATTTCGTGCCACCGAGCAACGGAACCAAAACCGCAAAGGTTTCGAACCAACTTTGGAAGGACTGTCTCAACTCCAGGGCTATTGTGCCTATGACAGTGCATCAAACAGACGTTCGACTTGTGAATGCGTCTATTGTAAACCTTAATAATAATTTAATATTATTAAATTAAAGTGTTTCGGGTCACCTGACCTTAGGCACAGAACTCAAAAACCAAAAAACCTAATTCAAAAAGGTCTGTCTCGCTAACATGAACCTGCAGCCGCTGACAGCTCGTCAAACAGACGCGCCGTTTAGGAGATATGCCCCTATATCAAAGGGGTTCCAAAATTGGGCCGGTCCAGACCGGCCGGCCCGGTATCGACCGTCGGCCTATGGCCCAGCCGCGGGTCTGGTCCAGCTCACCACGACCCACCCGCAAACCACCGGACCCCTCGGGTCTGGTTCTTCCAAGCAGACCAGCCACATGGCTGGTCTTGTCCGCACGCCGCACCGGCAGGACCTGCGCTTTACGGGTCCTTGTCCGCGGCGCCCCCCGAGGTCAGTGCCTAAGGGCTCCTCCCATGCGGCATAGGCCGAGGGTGACCCCTCTGCTATCTGAGCACACCGCCTGGCACCAGCGCCTGCACCGCCTGGTTGCCCGCTCCGCTGCGGCCGCTTGGACGCCCCGACCTACTCGGCTCCTCCCGATCACCACGCCACAAACGCCGCCTGGCCTCGCCGGTGTTGAACCGCCCGACGCCGCTAGCCCTCATGAGTCCTCCCGAACTCACCCCATCTGCACTGTCCACACCCGACACCACAGTCCACTGGCCGTACCTGAGGCCGGCCCTACGAGCTCGGCCTCAGCCTAATGCGCTGCACCGAACGCCTCCAGCCAGGTGTACTGTTGCACCCCCACGATCGCCGGCCACTACCCTTGCCTGAGCCAGAGCTTCCTTCGACTGCCACAACTAGTCTGGTGGCCCAATGTCAAAACCGAATATGGTTTTAGGATCCTCAGGACGAGGCCTTAACAACGCCTTCCCCCGATCCATGATCTGACGGTCGATTGCCACATCTGAAAAATTCGGACGAAGAACTACAAAGAATGCGGGTGATACAACGGGACTCAGATGATGGCCGTGTTCATTTGACCATCATCATATTTCCAAAATTGTATAATTTAAACAATAGAATTGACGAAAACTCAAGAAATTGACAATGGTGTGAAAATTTACCAAAAATCCTACCTCAAATCGGTCGTGCATCGTTGGCGGCATGTCCACGAGGCTCCTGCTTTGATCTACCAAGGTTCCGGTGGAGGTCACTCCTCGATTTGGTGAAGGATTGTGAAGAACTCTGAATAACAATATAGAGAGATATAGAGAGAGGGAGAGAGAGTTATAGAGAGAGAGAAGGGAAAATTTATGGCTTTCCCTTAAATCCACTACTTGAGTGAATTTATGCTCTCTGACACTCTGCCGAAGGGCGAGGATTCCAAAACCTCCTCGCCGTATTATTTTATACTATGCCTATGAAAAACACCACATTCTGAATTCAACAGAAGTATCAGATTTACATTCTGAGACTTCGTTCGAATGTTATTTGAAAAGAACGCCAGTGATAAAGATCACTAAGTCATTATTTCAAAATGTCAATTTTTCCCCAGGGTGACATCTCTTATAGCAGGCCCGCACCCACAACTTTTACACCCTATCTACGGTAAACGACATGCTCCGGATGCAACCGTTCCCTTAG
The DNA here is from genome assembly GCA_963277665.1 of Viscum album. Classification (NCBI taxonomy): domain Eukaryota; kingdom Viridiplantae; phylum Streptophyta; class Magnoliopsida; order Santalales; family Viscaceae; genus Viscum; species Viscum album. Next base: position 223,997,669 of record OY728147.1, read on the forward strand.
ATTTCTGATCCGAGCTACTGTTTAGAAGAAAACACAACCCCACCATGTGCATAGTATAAAAACACTAAATATTTTTATAAACTTTTTCCGGGCACACCGGGCCTCAGAATCGCACGCCATCACAGCTCCTAGCTCTGGAAATATATGTAGGAATATTCCAAAGTATTACAAGGCAAAAAACAGGTTTCTACATCATTCCATCCTTCAAGATTTTTGTCCCCGAAAATCAAAACTTGGAAAAACAAATCGGGATACCGAGCTCACACCTAGCTCTCCCACTCCCAAGAAAACTTGCACAACACTATGTTGGCACAACACGCAAACCAAGGTATGATTTGTACTCATAAGGTCTGCTACTTTTGATGACATGCATAGGAACACACATGCACCTCATCATCTGCCACAGGTGGAAGACGTCGTGCACCCACTCCTACTATTGGAAGGGTAGGGAAAGACGGTAGCCAACCTCTCAATAGTTTTCACGATCCCCGAACAGCTGAAAAAAATTCGAGGGACTTCCCTAGACGAACCTCTACTTTCCACATAACGACCGAAATCACGATTTGTTCCAAGAACTTTGTCTCGTGATTCCCTCCTTCAGAATACCCATCTGGTGAAACACCGAAGGGTATCCAGTCACACAAGTTTTCACAGTCGGTGCATCACAACTGAGACTCTCTTACACGCTCAAAAAGTGGATGAGTCAACACCATTGGCTGTAGAAAAGCCGTACCCTCCTGCTCCACCAAGGTCAGTTATAGGGATGCGAACTGCTCTGAAACTTTCCGCACTAGTCGTGACTGGTTCTTCCTGCTAAGGGAACCTACTACAACAATGCCATTTTCCAGAACATAGACTACCTCAAAGTCATAGTCCTGCAGATATTTTAACCAGCACCATTACCTCAGGTTCAAGTCTCTCTGGGTGAGGACGCACCTGAGAAACTGGTGGTCTAAGCAAACCACAAAGCGCTCTCCCAGAAGACAACATCTTCACATCTCAGGGAAAAGACTACCACTACCAGCACCACATAGTGAAACTCATAGTTAATTTTATGGGGTGTCCATCACCTCGACCTGTAGTTGATAATGGTATCAAGATTGACATTGATGACGCAAGGTACCAATGAACAGGTTTGGAGAGTAAAATCATCCAACCGCCAGAGGCTAGACACAAAAAGCACGTAACATAACCCATGTGTCTTTGCCCCTCTTGGAAGGAGAATAATCCCCAAAACATGCACTTTTCCAAACCCACTAGTGGCACCTCAAGCAAAATGAGTTCAAGCAAAAAATACCCCCTGGAAAATCAAGAACCTACTCTGACACTCCACCGTACAACCTTCCATGAATGCACATGTCGGAGGGACTCATCCACCACACCTCAATACTATCCTCTTTGGGTGGTACTGACTCTCCCTCACAGTTTTGATCGCATCACAAAAACATGTCTCAGTGGGGGAAGAACCCCTCTTTACCATGCATTCAAAGCTACATCGAAAAACACCAACACAGGGTTATACTGATGTCCTTTTTCACCCTTGATAACCCCTCGAACAAAGAGTTAGATGAAAAGAGTGCCTCACGCAGTGTCTAAAAATTTCTATTGAGAAAAGTAGAAAAACACACAGAGCGTACCTCTTATCATATCATGAGTTGCAGGATTTTAGACATCCATAGCACACAACCGCCCGCGACCCCATCTGGCAGCTCCCTGAGCCTGACATGGGCCGCCTAGTGGTGGTGGAAGGACCTCAAAACATCATCCACCAACCACGGTTCTTCTTGCTTTCCTACAAACATTGCTTCCTGGGGGACCACCTTGTCCTCACCTGGGAGTTCTCTAATTACGGTATTGCATCTGTCGTGGCGGTGAATCTACCAATGGTCTAGAAAACTTAGCACATTTGGTCGAGTAGTCTCACACCACATGACCTCTCACATCACAAACATTGTACTAGTACTCCCTAGGCTATCTCGGTGCTCTACACTGTCCCCGACTATGTGCCTGAGTCTCATCAAGGGGAGACCTCCAACGTCGAGGCCCTGCCAATTGGTATCCCTCTGATAGATATTTCTTTGTCACTAATGCATGCTCTAGTACCGTGAGATGGGTGAGGACACACAAGGGCACTATGCTGGCACGAATCTCCTCTACAGAGACCTCGCTCAAACTTCTGTGCTCAGAAGTTTCCATCATGGACCACGTCCAAAGAGTACCGAGTAAGGTCTGTGAACCTAGTCACGTACTCAGCCACTTCCATCACTCCCCACTGAAGTTCCAGCAGCTCCCGAAACCATAAAAAGCGTAAGTAGGAGAGGGAGTAATCCTCAAGAAACTGCTACTATAAGTCATCCCATGAGAGTACCGACTCATCGTACATCTGATTAACCTTGGCTCTACTAATGCCAAACTGCTTAGTGGAAAAAGACTGGCTGTCAAAGCCACCATCTAACCTATCAGTGTCCGAACAATCCTGAAGAGACGAACCACCGACTCTAGCCAACCCTTCACTGTCTAAGGGTATGGCTCACTCTGGAACCTTAGCGGTCTCTGATGCTGGAACTCACGTAGCGCGCCCAGCCTGTGCTCATCATCGGCCTTCGCTACTGGTACTATCTTCTACCTCATAGGTGGAGGTGCTACTACTTGTCCTCCTAGAGAAAGGGTAATCATATGATAGATCTTGAACTAAGGATTCGTCGCTCGCGGAGTCGTCGTCACGAACCAGAGCTAGTATCCTGGATGGCTATCATCACGGAGACATCCTGAATCCGATCAAGGAGTATCACGGTCAAATGAGAATATATATATATCAACAACGATGGGGAGCTAACTCAAGGAGGGCAGTCAAAGACTCAATACTATATGATGCACGAAACAAATTCCCTACAACTAGTGTCTTAGTGTGCCAAGTCGACAAGCGGGTTATCAGGGTCCTGGTGAATGGATATGTCAGCCGCCGCACCATCACTAGACTCCCTTTCCTGAGAGTCTCTCTCAAGACACGTTGACACTATTGCATTAAATCCCAACCAATTCCTTTTTATGGACGTCCGAACAATTCCCCAAGGAACGAACCACCTTTAATACCACATTTTCATGACCCGACCCAACCGGTATCAAGATGCAACCACCCCAAGCCAGCCTCAATAGGCCAGGGGCTGGCGACTAGCACCGAAGGCGTAACAATCTCGGGGAGGCCTTTGCTGAAACACCTGTACACACACATAGCCCACTCAATGCAGAAGTGCAGAGTTAAAAGGAAACTAAAGTACAAATAACTATAACCCAACCTCAGTCATGCATCAACTTCTAAATAGAACAATTAAAGTGCTGAAAAGTATTGACAAGTAAACTGAACAGTAAAGGAAAAAACACTCACCCAAATTGAAAGGTGCCACAACTCGGAAATAGGTAAACAAAAGTAAATAGCTGGTGAGTCTCACACCCAGAAATCCTCCTATGATCACTGAACGCATCCCAAGCTCCTGTGTTCTCTACACACCTCCATAGTCTCGATCGACATGTCTGTCATCTTCAAGGGCACATCAAGTGTGGGAAAAGCCCCAGCATGGGTGAGTATAAAGATACTTAGTAGGATGCCCCGAAAGCTCAAGGGAGCAACAAAGGAGATACTAAAACGGAGAGAAATAGACATAACAAGAATAGTGTAAGAGTAAAAAAGAGAGAGTGCATCTAAACCCGATAAGAGAAAGGAAGCAGCCTCGTCCAACCAAGAGGAGCTAGACACGGGAAGCAAGTGGCATACCCTGCGTGTCTTCGCCCCTCCTAGAAGGAGAGTAACTAAACCCAAGGAGTGGGAAAAAAAGTAGGGTGTATATATATGATCAATAAGAAACACGAACAAGTGTGTATGGGGATCTCTATCTCCAAGATCAGCCCAAGAAACTTCACCAACAGTTCTAAAGATATCCATCACTAATGCCCAAAAATCCCGCATGCCAAAGCTGCCTCATCGGTGAACCGTACAACAAAGGGTCCCGCTCTGGTAATCATGGAGAAATTTCACTGAATAGCCTCATAGAATGGGATGAGTCTGAAATAAGTCATTGGGTAACCCACTGCCCAGCCCCACTGGGGGGTAAACCCCAAGAGGTCGTTGGGTAACCCACCGCCCATCCCCACTGGAGGGTAAACTCTAAGGTTAACAGGCAACCCACTTCCTAGCCCTACTGGAGGGTAAATTCTAAGGTTAATGGGTAACACACTACCTAGCCCTACTGGAAGGTAAACTCTATGGTGAACGGGTAACCCACTGCCCAGCCTCACAAGAGGGTGAACCCTAAGAGGTCAACAGGTAACCCACTGCCTAGCCTCGCTGGAGGGTAAACCCTAAGGTCAATGAGTAACCCACTGCCCAGCCTCACTAAAGGGTAAACACTTAGGTCCACAGGTAACCCAATGCCCAGCCTTACTAGAGGGTAAACCCGAAAGTGGTCCGATATCTCCGCACTACCCGTTCCATCACCGGGTGTTACTAACATCACTACTGTGCATTGGTTCGGAGTGCGTCAAAGGAACCTCTGACCAATGCCCTTTCATGTTTCTACATTTAGTGAGATATCAAAAGAGGCTCCACAAGCTCAAACAGATTATTCCATTGTAATCCTCACGGAAAAACACGTTAGATAGACTATTTACTAGCCCCGAACGGGCGTCTAATGAAAAAGTTGCAGTACGCTGCACATATCTTAAAAGACGGCCTGTGGGACCCACACCTCAACTCCATCTTCAATGACTGAAACCACCCTGCTCATCTTTTTCTCGATTCCAGGGTCACAATGCCACTGACGGTGCCTAAAATGGACTCTGGATGCAGAAGCTGCAACTCCCTGCATGATGCAAACGAGGCCATGTGAGGCCCACACCTCGACCTTGAAACACATCACACAGATCATACCATTGTGTTCCTTGCAGATAACCACGAGGTGTAGGCTATTCATTTTCCCTGAACGGACTTAGGAATCATAAGTCATAAAAACGAAGCATACGTACGAAAGTAGCCTCGTGGGGCCCACACCTCGGGCCTGAATTTAGGCGGGCGGATTGCGCCGTCGCCATCCCCTTAGAAGAACACTCAGAAACAAGTACTCAAACACCCCAAACGGATGTCGGGTGAAAAAGCTGTGTTTCACCATAAAATGTGTGAACTAGGCCCTGTGGGTCCCACACATTGTCTTCAACCCGAACGCTTTGGAAAGCATCTCAAAAAGTCCGCACAAGGACTGGTGTCACACTTCCGCTAACGACACATCAATCGGACATCCTAAACATGAGTTAGGTCCGACGCAAGATTAATTAATTAATTAAATAATTAATTAATTGTTCACATCAAGCATTTCATGCCACCGAGCAACGGAACCAAAACCGGAAAGGTTCCGAACCAACTTTCGAAGGACCGTCTCAATTCCAGGGCCACAACACCTCTGACGACACGTCAAATGGATATCCGACTTGTGAATACATCCGTTGTAAACATTAATAATAATTTAATATTATTAAATTAATGAATTTCAGGTCACCCGCCCTCAGACGTAGAAGTCAAAAACCATGAAACCCAATTCAAAAAGGTTTGTCTCGCTAACACGAACCCACATCCACTGAAGGCGCGTCAAACGGACGCACCGTTTAAGAGATATCCCCCCTTGAATGAAGGGGGCCCAAAATTGGGCCGGTCCAGACCGCCAGCCCGCGGCACAGCCGCGGGTCTAGTCCAACTCGCCGTGGCCTACTAGCCGCGACCCATCCGCAAACCACCGGACCCCTTGGGTTCGTTTCTTCCAATAATACCAGCCACAGGGTCAGTCTTATCCCCACGCCGCACCAGCAGGACCCATGCTTTGCGGGTCCTTGTTTGCGGCGCCCACTGAGGTCAGCACCTCGAGTCTCCTCCTGGGCGCGACAGGACGAGGAAGACCCCTCTCTCGGCCTAGCGCACTGCCTGGCACCGGCACCCGCACCTCCTAGTCCCCCGCTCCCTGCTCTGCTACGGTTGCCTGGACACCCTGACCTGCTCGGCTCCTCCCAGTCACCACGTTGTAGCCGCCGCCTGGCCTCACTGATGTTGCACCGCCTGACGCCGCTGGCCTGCGCGACTCCTCCTGGCCGCACTCCATTCGTGCCAGCCACACCCGACACTTTCGTCAGCTGGCCGCATCCACCGCCGGATCTCTGAGCTCCACCTCGGCCTAACGCGCCGCACCGAACGCCTCCGGCCAGCTCCACCACTGCGCCACCCCGATCTCCGGCCACCGCCCTTGCCGGAGCTGGGGCTTCCATCGGCCGCCACAACTACACCGGCGACCTAATATCAAAGCCGAATATGGTTTTGGGATCCTTGGGATGAGGCCTTCGCAGTACAATCCCCTGATCCATGATCCGATGGTCGATTGGCGCATCTGAAAAATTCGGACGAAGAACCACAAAGAATGCGGGTTATACAACGGGACTCGGACGATGGCCATGTTCGTTTGGCCATCATACTAATTCTAAAATTGTAGAATTTAACAACGAAATTGATAAAATCTTAATAAATATATGAAGGTGTGCAAATTTACCAAATATCCTACCTCGAATCGGTCTTGCGTCATTGGTGGCATGTCCACGATGCTCCTGCATTGATCCTCCAAGGTTCCGGCGGAGGTCGCTCCTCGATTCGGTGAAGGATGGTGAAGAACACACAAGAACCAGAGAGAGAGAGAGAGAGAAATAGATAGATAAAGAGAGAGAGAGATAAGGGAAAATTTATGGCTTTCCCTTAAATCCACTACTTGAGTGAATTTATAATCTCTGACACTCTGCCGACGGGCGTAGATTCCGAAACCTCCACGCCTGATTATTTTATATCACACCTTAGAAAAGAACCCCATTTTGAATACAAAGAAAGTGTTGGATTTCCATTCGGAGACTTCGTTCGAACGTTATTTGAAAATAACGCCAGTGATAAAAATCACTAAGTCATTATTTTAAAATGATGATTTTCCCCTGGGTGACATCTCTCACAGCAGGCCCGCGCCCGTAACTTTTACACCCCGCCTAGGGTAAACGGCACGCTCTGGACGCAACAGTGCCTTTGGATTTCCGATCCGAGATACCGTTTATAAGAAAACACAACACTTCCATGTGAATAGTATAAAAACACTTAATATTTTTATAAAATTTATTCCAGGCACATCGGGCCTCATAATCTCACGCCGTCTCAGCTCCTAGCTCTGGAAATATATGTAGAAATATTCCAAAATCTTACAGGGAAAAAATCAGGTCTCTAAAATTCTATAATAAACCATATAAAATAAATGGATTTCATAAAAATAATTTCATCATAAACAGAACCAAATAATAGTGATAATTTGGATAGAAACATAAGCCTATTTAAATTATGTCATCATATATTTATTTTTTTGATAAACACTTGACATTAATTTTTGAGGAAAATATCATTTCTTCTTAAAAAATGTTTTCTATTCTAAAAATGAAAATTAATTTTAAAAGAAAAGAATTTATTTGAAAATTAACTTGAAATTTTGTAAAGGATTCTTCATGGAAATAAGACATTATAAAGACGTAAAAATCCAATCACATCATATAAGTTAAGAAAAACATTCTCCTCGTACTTTTTCCAGAAAAGTCAAAAAGTACCTCGTATTGAATAATAAAAAAGATTCCTTTCATACCGTTTAATAAAAATTCACCAAAGGGTAAAATTAACTTTAAACCATTTTATAAGAATATAAAAAATATTACATACTTAGGAAACATTTTTTGGGGATGATAAATATAACCTAGTAAATACTTACATATAAACAATCTCAGATAATAATGAGATTAAAAAATTATCACTTACCTTAGGTCCGATTTTCTTTTTATGTATCCAAAACTCCTATATAATGATTTAAATATATTCATATAATTATTTAATATTCATAGTCATTTTTATGTTATCATATATGATCATATTACCATTTTTTTGTCAATAAAATTTCAGTGTTACTCGTTATTCGGATATTAACCGCTTTATGTTCTTATGTTTGTTTTATCGAATAAGTTTGGGTCATCCTTATTAGGTCAAATTTATACCATTAAAAAATGATATTAAACATAATATATACCATATTTATTCATTATTTATATTTATATAATCACCCTTTAATTAAAATCATTTATAATGAATCGCATCGTATCATAGAGACAGTAGGTCGTACCTACGCACGAGCGACGATATCATTCCTAAATTTGGTGAATGGTTTTGAATTAGATGATGTATAATATTTCAGAATTAATATAGTATTTTAATAAATCATATATATTTATTACTTCAATCATTATACCCTTTCAAGTAAGGTGGTGGTGAAAAACTGATAACACTATAGCGTGGAGACAGTAAGCCCTACGTACACATGCATGGTGATTTTGTTTTTCGTAAGATGGATAGATTGTGGAATATGATTGTTTAATATTTATAATAACATATATGTATATAAGTTATTCTTTAGTTATTAATTTATAACAACTTATGATGAGGAAGTAGAACAACAAAGAAGTTTGAAAGAATTGGTAGAAGATATTACCTCTTCCTCAACGTTCGTCCTCTAAATCTCCTCTTAAAGGCACAAGAGATGGTATTTTAAGAAAACAAGAACCTATATAACGTGACTAAAAAAGTTTATAAGGAAACAATTCATGGGATTTCCGATCTTGAAGGCTCAAATTGAAGTTAAGAGGTAAGGGATGAGGTGCCTTTTTATAATTGAGGTGAGGGGCACCCTTCGAAATTCTTAAAATATTAAATTAATATAAATTATTTTATTAATCCAAAAGCATAAAAATTGAAATATGTCAAAGATAATATGAGGTTAGTTATAAATAATCTTATGAAATAATTTTTAGAAATGTATTGATTTTATTTTAATCCTTATATTTTTGGTTTACCCTTAATTATTCTATTTGAATTTTAATTGCGTCGACAACATTTTAAGTATTAAGAGGTCATAGATTTTACTTATATGGAATAAATTTCACATAATTGGATGCTTGATGAACTTTTATACCTTATAATAATAACTTTATTATTTTAAATGTTTTTTAGTATTTTTAAATAATTTAATAAAATATGTTTTTCAAAAAATATCGATAGTGTCAATTTTTTACACTATTCATTTCATTGAACATAAATAAAATTTATAATGAGAAATAACTTTAAAAAACCATTTAATAGTATTATAACATTTTATATTCTACTATAAAATTAATTTACGATGTAAATTATGTCATGTAATATTTATTTTAATATTTATAATATCATTTAATTAAGATTTATCTTAATAAAATAATTATTGTATCATTGTTGCGTCAATATTTATGGTAATTATTTAATATCTAAAGACTGTCACATGATGTACATAATTTCATTATATTTTTAGAAAATAATTATTTTCATAGTTTCATCATGTTTATCACTACATTAAATTTTTTATACTTATAAGATACAATAGAGTGACATGTTGTTAGTTTCTTTTCTTTAAATAATAATTACATCACTTTTTTGGAAAAAAGTCCATTAGACAAAAAAAAATTTCCTTAGGTGTTAAGGGTATACTTTTAATCATCCCATAGGATTTTTCAGGTGTTAGGGTAATTTTAATATCCTTTTCATACTATTTGTTATCCTAATTTACCTGATTTACCTTAAACCGTGGTACATAAAAATTACCAAAGTTACTATTTATAATATCCAAAAATAATAAAAGGGACCTATTTAAATAATTTGGACCTACCAATTCCAAAATATGTAATCAATTTCTGTAAATTCATAACAAATAAAATGAATTAATGAATTTAAAATTAATTCCCATTGTCAAAGGGTGAAAACAAGGGTTTTTTTAAAGTAAAAACCATCAAAAGATTGACATGTGTTTATATCAAATTTCAATTTGAAATTAGTTCCAATGAAAAAAATTGGATGTAATGATTAAAAATAATATAAATATACTTAAAAACGAATTACAAAGATAATATATCAATACAAATAAATTAGACAAAAATGAGGTTTTGGATTAAAATGTGGTACTTTTAACTATTTATTAAAGTTTGAATTTTCTCAAAAATACCATAATTTCATAGAAATTTAATTTTGATATCCCTATTTCAAATAAGAAGTTAATTGTTTTTTAAAAATAACATATAGAAGTATAAAAATGTATATTTAAAATGGGTTCTCCATCAAAAGGTGCTAAAACTTTATTTTTTTGAAAAATACTTCTTTTATCTGAAAAAATTAATTTATCCTTAAATCATGCATAGAAAAAATATATTTTGAATTTTAAAAATTAAATTGAATATATTAAATTCATATTTAATTAATAAAATCTATAAATTGTGATTTTATTACTTTATAAACACACTTATTTGAATTTAAATAGTTTTTAAGAAAAACATTTGTTTCAAAAAATGGATTTATTTTCATTTATAAATAATTTTTCAGAAAAGAATAATTAAATACAAGTGTAATTTTTTAAAAATCACTTAATACTATTCATTACCACCATTTTAATAGCTAGTTTATAAGTTAACATATTTATATTTAGTTGTTCACTTATACTCAATCTTGCGTGAAATAAATTATATTAAAAGAACTTGAACTTGTATAACACAATACAAACATAGTGTCGTATGTACTAAAAGATAAGATGGCATTGCCTATAGAACAAGATAATCTTGGTGTAGTGTATAACATTAGATATCAAATAAATTAAAAATAATACATCTTATAAAATCTCAGGGTGTTAAAATTTAATTATAGAAACATAGGAATGTGGTAGAAACTTATAAAATGACATAAAAATGATTCAAGGATAACTACCAATACTATATAATATGGTGGAAAATTTCCCATAAAGGAATCCGGTTTAATCCTTATCCCAACATGACTTTTAATGAGACAAAATATTATTCAATTCATTGGAGTGATATCTAGGCACACCCATAATAACATGTTATTGTATATGTGTGCCACATAAATAATTAAACATAAACATAAGTTTTTCCCATAGAAATAAATTAGTATCGTAATCATATCATAGAGAATAAAAAATGAATGTATGATAAAAGTGTAAGGCCCCAGCCTTAAACATTACATAATCTTTAATTATGTTAATAATTCGCATTGATGATTGTTTTAGGTTTAGAGATTATAGAATTATGTCATAACTTATATATAACAACTGGAATATTACAATTAGTCACTTCTACTCACTATCTATTTTTTTATAAAACAAAAACTCTTAAAACAAAGAAATGTGTCTAGTTCCTTGTTTTAGACAACATGAATTTTACTTGATCCCATCCTTGACCCTCTTTATCTTTTAGTCCAACGAAAAACATTTCAAAACCAGGGATGGGAATGAAAATCCTAGTAAGAGATACATAAAGAAGATAAACTATTAGTTTTTTAAAACAACATGTAAACCATGAATACTTTATCATAAAGGAATGTATTTCACCTTAAAGAAGTAGAAAAAACACTTCACTGAATATAATCTCATTTTTACCATTTTTGTGACCAAAATATTACCATAAATCCCATAGAAAATAACGTATAACATATAAAGGTAACTTTGGACATAATCATACTTAAATGGAATAACCATACGCTCGACTACCACACACATCTCTAAATTTAATATCCATAAGACTAACTTCAATACCCAATGAATTGAAGGTTTTAACATAACCACCCATCCTTGGTTTATCATAGAGCCACCCGTCAAATATCTAAATACCATTATATAATCATAAAAAATAAATTATTGAAAATATCAATATTTCACTAATAACATTTCATTTGAAATCAAAAGAAATAATTTCAAGATTTTGAAATAATCAATCCATTTAAAAAAACATTTTCAATATGAAAATACCCCAAAATAGAATATGTGATTTTTTCCTTTTAAAAACATTAAGGCTTATAGAGGAAGCCAAATAACGATTACAGTGGCCAAGAGATCATTGTCGACGCAAACATTAAAAACATTTTTTTTGTCATTCAGTAAAACACTTTATAGATAAAATATTCCCTTTAGATTAAAGTAACAGTCAAAGGGGTTTATTATACACAGTGTAATAGAAGGAGGTTTATATTATCAAAATATGCCTCAATGAAAGGAGATTAAGATGAAGTTCCTAACCTCATGTCTGAATTGACTCGTTTGTTCTTTAATTTCCAGAATAATAAATTTAAGTTAATTTCAAATTTCTTGAAAACATTTTTCATGTTTATTATTCCTTTTATATTACTTATTACCATGTTATAAAAATTACATTATTATTTAAGTTAATATCGATCATTTTGTCGATATTGGGTACTTGAGTAAAAAATGGTCTTATTATATTTACAATTTTTCCATGCTATCAAAAGTTCATTATCTTCAGAATATTATTCATATATATATATATATATCACATATATATAGTATATAATATTCCATAACATTTGGATATAAGATGTGAAATTCTCTATTCATGGAGATGGTAAGTCGTACGTACACATGAACGTTACTTTCATTTATATTTCATATTTAATGGAATAGAGAATTAATGATACATAAGTATATTATAATTACAGTATAATATGATATTTTATATATGTTACATAAGTTCATTAATTCCATCCTTTATACGTTCCATGTATGGCATGAACGAGTCATATCACTTTGAGGGGGCGATAGTCTGTGCTTGATCAAATGAAATTATCGTGTTTACACATCATAAAAAGCATAAAGGTATGTTGTAAATAAAAAATTTAGAATCATAAATAAAAAAACATAATATATATCATATAAATACAGTTCCATCATAATTTCCACCAAGAGAGGCGGTAGAAGATAATTGAACAATCATCGTTTTGTGAGGTAGTAGTTCGTTGTCCATAGAAACAATATGTTTTAAATATATTAGATGAATGTGTGTGTAAGTGAAGTTCTAATACTTCTCATAACAACATCCTATTATATTTCAGATACTAGTTTTATTATGTAATCAAATAATAAGAATAGAATAGGGAGTGAAGATGTAAAATATTGGAAAGGAACTTTAGAGAAGATGCTACCTCTTAAAATAGTTAACTCCCTTTGATTTGAGCCAAAAGGATACCTTGAATTGTCTTATACCTAAGATGAGGATTCTAGGAGGAATATATGGATGTTGGAAGCTTATTAGAGAATATTTTGTATGATCCAAGGAGATTGAGAGGTGTTAGTAAGGGGTTAGAGGTGGTGACCTTTTATAAGTGGGAGGAGGGTTACTTTTGGAATGTCTTGAAAGATTAATTTATTATAAACTGAATTTATATTTTCAAAAGGTCCAAAACTAATTTAATTAAAATATAAGATGATTATTGTTTGAAATAATCTCAACCAATAGGTTTTATATAAGTTTAGGTTTCAAATTTAACCTTATCATTTATCTTTAACCCTTAGTTAACTAATTTAACTATTACCATGTCTTCTTTTATATTAATACTATATGGTTAATATAGGTACCATAAAATGACAATAGAACCTAAAGTGGTTCATTAATGAAATTTAAAACCTTATCTAAGTAATTTTTCTGAATCTTAGATTTTTAGGACTATTATACAATTTAATAAAATAGTATTTGTTTTAAAAACTCATTTATGTCAATTTTTATAGTATTCATATCATAACTTTTTTAAAAATCCATAATAACTTGATTATTTCAAAAAAAACATTATAATTAAAATACAACAAGTCATACTCATGCGTAAAATTCATGGATGTCATAAAATGTTTCAAAATAAATTTATTTTAATTTTTATAATCTCATTTATTTAAATCTTTCATTAATAAGGTAATCACTACATCATCATTATGTCATAAATATATTTATTTATTTGATGTCTAAAAATTATAAATAAAATACCATGATGTAGGAAATATTTTAAGATTTAAAATGACTATTTATAGTAAAAAAGATATGTATTGCCCCCAATTTCATGTATGTAACCCTTATTTGATTCTTTTGATAGTTATAAGTTTTAAGGCGGATTAATGGGAGAGTTGAAAGATCTTTGGAAGTAGTATTAAAGAAAAATGGAAGTCACATGGGAGACACAAAGTTTGTCTAACCGTGCAACCAAACCTTTCTTTTTTGGTCCTCATGAGGCAGTATCTCCTGCATGTTTGGAGCATAGTTAGGGAGAGCGTGCAAGGAAGTTGTATGAGGGTCTGCCTAGATAGTAGTGAACACATAATTACCGTATGGTTTGTCTAACCGTGTGAACTAAACGTGCATATAGTTTAAGTGAGATCCTAAAAAAGTGGATATCACACGTTTTTGCCTCTAAGTGGATTATTTTTTCTCCTAAGAAGATATAACTCAGGATAACTCTCCATTGATGGTAGGAGAAAATCTCCCAAGCATTTTGGAGGTGATTCGAAGGTTTCCCTTTGTGAATCAAAGACGAATTCTTTAGGTATGTGATCGTTATTCATTGTTCTTGATCATTTTCTTAGATCTACTTATATATAAATCTCTTATTATCTTTATTTCTTATATCTACGCCTGTTATGGGTAGATATAGGTGTGTGGATTCCAAATATGATGATATTTGGTCTTGATCTTGTTAGGAGAAGAGATCTAAGGTGAGTTCTTGGAGAATCGACCCGGGTTTCTTGTGCATTCTTCATTTTTTGGGGTTTTCATAAAAATGTTTGAGGTAGGAGGATTATTTATTGACTCCACTTAGTAGAAATGATTTAATTTCTTACAAATTGTATGTGTGGTGTTTAAATGATTGTGAATTTTTTGTTGAAAATTTGTTGGAAACCTTCTTAACTAATGGTTATGAAATCTGGAAAATTGGGGATTTTGAATGAGTGCTTGGGTTATTGGTTTTAAAATGTGGATTTTAAAAAGTTGATTTTTCTAGATTGTTGGAACATGATTGGGATTATATTTTTCCAATAAAAGGGAATGTTTTATTGAAATTAAATGTTTCTTTGACATTGGTTGTGCTTTGGTTTTCAAAAAAAGTTCAGTCTTATTAAAATAGTTTATTACGGAAATGGATGTATTTGGTATAAATGGTGTTGGTGTGAGTTCATGCTTAACAATCCCTTATTACGTGATGAGTACCATTTGGGTACAAGGGACATGACCCAAGATCGGGGGCGTGTTTCATTAGGACACAAGGTAATTGGAAGAGAGATCGCTCATGAGTATGGAATTATCAAACGAAGTATACATGTGTGGGTGTGTGGTGAACTATGAAATGGGTATGCCAAATGAAAAAATGAATTGGTTTTAATTATTTTAATTAGTTATTTTTCTAGAAAAATAACTTTCTAGAAATTAGTTTCTTTTGTTTGGTTTTCACTTAGTTGAAAACTATTTTTGGAAACATTTTTATATTTGGTTATAAACTACTGTGGAAATTTGTTTTATATAAACTTTTTTATATAAATGTGGCTAAAATTTCTATCCTAGTGGCATGAGTAGGGAATTCATTGGGGAAAACCTACTGAGTTTTATACTCACCCCTTCTTTGGCACATTGGTGCTTTTGCAGATGCTAATTTTCAAGACAGGGGAAAATGTAACATTTCCCATGTTTTTGGTACTACCTTATGATAATTGGGCTGTTTGGTGATTATGGAGATTGGATCTCATAGAGCATGTAGTCTCATGGTCTCTTGAGAGTCTTTAGTTATTTATCTATTGTGTACTTTGATACTCATTTTTCATTCTGTAGTTGTATACTTTGATATGGTTTTGAGATACATGAAGTTGTTGAGTTGTCTTTATTTTCTTCATGCATATTTTAGTAAATGTTTTGGTTATGGTTTTTTGTTTCTTGGGTTTATTTCTTAACTGGTAAATCATCCCCCACATGTATGTGAAACCCTTTGGAATTTATTTCTAGCCTTTGGAATCTTGGGGATGTCTTTTAAGGCCAAGTAATGACTCGTTGTTCTCTCAAGCCAATGAGAATTGGCGGGTCATTACAAATGGTATAAGTATGGATTTTTATTTTTGGTACACATGTTATCAGCTTGTTCATTCATTATATAATAAGTGGTCATCAATGTTCTTGGTCCTGGATTTGAAATTATTTTTTGTCTATTCCTTGGGTTCAAATATTAGTTAGGAGTAGGATTTTTGGAACTTGAAATGTATAGCATAAAAGGATGTAGCTAACCCTTTTATTTTAAACTTTAAGTTACCAGGGATTTGGGTACATAAGTGTTTGGAGACACTTCTAGGATTTAGGTAACTCATTGTCATGGGTTTAGCCAATGATATGAGCATGACATGCACTGTATAGGAATGAATTCCCACTAGGAGTTCATACATCATTTTGAGGAATGAATTATGTGGTGAAATAGTGTTCATTTTCGAAAAAGTATGATCTTTTTTTCAAATGAATGAATTTGAAAAAGGGAATGCTTATGGTATTTTAAAAAATGGTTTAATTTCAAAAATCATGCTGAATTCTTTCAAAAATGGGTGAACATGGAAAATGGTTGTTTTTGGAAAACAATGTTGTGATAGTTGAGGTGATAAAATTTGAAATTCTAAGACATCAGTTGCTAGAGAGTGAGATTGACAGAGTTTGTTGTTGGTTTAGAAAATGGCACCCAATAGGCATCGTCAAAACAAACCTGAAGAAGCTGTGGAGAATGTGGTTGAACCTAAACCATGGGAGAACCGAGAGGTGGTTCAAATTATTTTCTAGGATTTTCATGTTATGGATACGAGGAACCAGAGGAATGATCCAAGGAATGTGGAACATACCATGCAGTTCATGAAGAAAAATTCACCTAACTTCCGGGGTGATACTGAGCCTGAAAAGGTGGCGGTGTGGTTGAGTAAGATGAATTGTATCTTTGATTTCATCAGCATAATGGTGGAGATAAAGGTCAATATGGTGATGTATATGCTCTAGGATCTTGCACGCCTGTGGTGGGATTTAGCGGTGAAAGAGAAACTATATGGAGGCCTTACATGGGAGTATTTTGAGTAATTATCAACAAATAGTTCTATCCTTACACGTTCAAGATACAGAAAACCGAAGACTTCTTTAGCCTGAAATAAGAGAGTCTCTCTGTCACAGATTATGCGGCTAAGTTCATGAATTTAGTTTTTTTGCACTAGAAGTTGTGAAAAGTGTATCCTTGAATTAACATATCTTCAAATCAGGGCTATGATAGGATATTTGATTGAAGATTGTAGTACTCTATATTACGGATTATACGAAGACGGTGAACATAGCGAATATGGCTGAACGTGATGTCTCTGGGTCTATGGTAGGAGGTTTGATGATACCCATAGGGAATGGTGGGAACTCAAATGCTAGAAGTAAGTGGATAAGAGACACCTATTTCCAAGGTGGAAGTGGGAATCAGAACCAGACGGCTGGATTAGTGAACCATCCTCCATGACCCCAGAGCAAAGAAATTTGCATTCAATGTAGTTCTATTGACCACATAAAGGGAGAGTGCACAATACAAACTAAAGAATACCATAATTGAAAGTAGATGGGGAATCTTTAGTGCTATTGTCGCTTGATCCAAGGTCAGGTGTTCGAGACACTTCTTAGGCGCCACAAGCATCGTATGCTTCGACAGGACAAGGACAACAGAATCAGTCTCATTAGCAGAGAAGAGATAGCCATGGTGATTCTATAAATACCATGACTCCTCAACCAGGGAAATCTTAGTAAGGCAATAAGTAGAAAAATATAGCAGTGAATAAATTTTATGGAGCTGAGCATTTTATTATCGATGATCGGGCTAGAACATATATGGTGAGAGGTACGATTCTTTTGAATTCTACCCTTTTGAGAGTGATTTTTGATACTGGTGCATCAAATTCTTTCATTTATTCTCGTGCTATTGACTTGATATGTTTAATTTTGTAAATGATGACTTCTATTTTAAAACTGAAAATTCTTCTTGGTGAAAGAGAATGTCAAGCCTTTGTATGTCGAGCATGTGTTATAACTATTGATGAAGCAGAGATTAAATGGAACTTCTTGATGATTGAAAATGGATGACTATGATTTAATCCTGGTTATGGATTGGTTGACAATGTTTAAGTATCACATAGACTATTATAAGAGAATAGTTAGTTTCACAACTGAGGATTACATTGAGCATCTCTTCAGAGGAGAGAGGATGGTATAGAAAGGGGAAAGGAGCTTGTTGGCACCAATGGTGGGAATGATTTGTTATCAGTTGGAAGAGTTGACGTTGTAATCAATGGAAGAGATCGAGGAAATTAGTTTTCTAGTAGTTTTGAATCACTTCCTAGATGTATTTCCCAAGAACTTGGCATGATTACCACCTATAAGAGAAGTGGAGTTTATGATTGATATAATCTTATGTACTAGTCCAATTTCCCTTCCATCATATAGGATAGAACCAACAGAGTTATGTGAATTAAATGTGAAATTGGAGGAACTGGAAAGCAAGGGTTTCGTTCGGCCAAGTACATCTCTGTGGGAAGCACCCATTTTGTTCATGAAAAATCAGATGGAACTCTTTGGTTGTGTTTTGATTATCATAAGCTTAACCAAGTTATGATAATGAATAGATATCCACTTCCATGCATTGATGATATGTTTGATCAATTAAGGGGAGCTCAGTGGTTCTCCAAGATTGACTTACAATATAGATATCACTAATTGTGTGTTCAGAAAGAGGATATTCCAAAAATAGCTTTCCGAAGAAGATATGGCCACTATGAATATGTAGTCATACCTTTTGGTCTAATGAACACACCAGTGGTCTTCATGGATTTGATGAATCAGATATTTCAGTAGTACTTGAACTCTTTTGTTGTGGTGTTTTTGGACGACATCTGGGTGTATTCAAAGATAAGGGATGACCATGAGGAGCACCTGGAAATAGTCCAACAAATCTTGAGAGATCACTATTTGTATTTCAAATTATCAAAGTGTTATTTTTGGATATAGGAAGTACATTTTCTTGGCCATGTAATTTCTGAAAAACTCATTTATCTGGATCCTAAAAATATAGAAGCTATTATCTCTTGGAAACCACCGAAGAATGTCTTCAAGATAAAAAGTTTTATGGATCTAGTTGGTTACTACCGAAACTTTGTGTGTTATTTCTCATGACTATATTCACCAATAATAGATCTAAAAAATAGGAATGCTCTATTAAAATGGATAGAGGAATGCCAGAAGTCTTTACGGGAGTTGAAATTTTATCTGAAATCATCACATATACTAATTTTTCTAGAATTAGGACAGGGGTATATGGTGTACTCTGATACTTCAGGATTAGGTTTGGACAATGTTCTCAAGAAAAGAGACCATGTGGATGCTTACAGTTCAAGGAAGTTGAGGTTGTGTGATAAGAATTACCCAACACATGATTTGGAGTTAGCTGCAGTCATCAATACCTTGAAAACATGGAGACACTATCTCTTTGGTGAGAAAATCGCTGTGTTCACGAACCACAAAATCTTGAAACAAATTTTATCACAAAGAGATTTGAATCTGAGTTAAAGGAGATAAATAGAGTACCTCCAGATGTTTGAATTTGACATGATGTATACACCAGGAAAAGGGAACTCTGTGGCAGATGCATTGAGTAGAATGTCATATGCTCAGTTGGAGAAATAAGCTTTAGAGGAATGTCAGGGGATAATGGTCCTAGTTGACAAGAATGTGGAATGTGAAAGACGAGGTGATTTTGTAGTTTTCTTCTCACCTACACTTGTTCCAAATTTTGTGAATATGGTCAAAGAGTCACAAACATCTGATGTAGAATGTCTGGTTATGAGATCAAAACTCAATGGTGGGGAGACCACTGAGGGATAGAAACTTGATGGGAGTTCAATTTTGTACTTTAGATAATGGATGGGTGTAAGTATGGATTTTTAGAAACAACACTTTCATGATTACCACCATTTGAGATGGGATGTACATTCAAGTACACATAAGATGTATAAGGAGTTAAAGGTGCAGTTTTGGTTGAGAGGAATGAAAATGAAAGTGGTCGATTTTTTTCCATGATTCTTAACTTGTCAATAGGTTAAAGAAAACAATTAGAGACTTGTAGGTATGTTGCAGTATTTACCTATCCCAATTTGGAAATGGGAGAAGATAGCGATGAATATTTTTACAGGTCTTCCAAGAAGGATTCGGAAACACGATTCCATATGGGTGATAGTGGATCGTCTTACCAGGATGGCCCATTTCATCCTTAATCATGAAACTCATATAGTGGAGGATCTATCAAAAATATATATTCGAGAAGTGGTAAAGAGGAATGTCGTACCAGTTTTAGTAGTCTCAGAAATAAATCTGAGGTTCACGTCTCATTTTTGGAAATCCTTACAGCAAGCTCTTGTGACTCAGTTGACTATGAGCACAACGTATCATCCTTAGACATATCAAAAATCTGAGTAGAAGATACAGACGTTGGAAGACATGATGCAGGATTGTGTACTGGATTTTGGTGGCTCATGGGAGGAGCATATACCCTTGGTGGAGTTATCACACAATAATATCTACTAGGGCTCGATACATATTTCTCCGTTTGAATAATTTTATGGACGTCCTTATTATTCTCCACTGTGTTGGGTGTAAACTGGTCAAACTTCACTAGTTAGACCGAGCCTTTTCCAAGAAACAATGGAGAAGATCTAGTTGATTAGTAAGAGGATGGAGATGGCTTAGAGTCGTCAAAAATCTTCTACAGATCACTGTCGAAGAACGTTGTCATTCACTGTGGGTGATCATGTCTTCTTGAGGATATCTCCAAGGCTTGGACATCATCGTTTCAGAAAGAAGGTCGAGTTTTCTCCTAGTTACGTTGGCCCTTTAATGGAACTTATATCGACTCAGGTTTTGGACCTTTCAGACTTTGGAATATTCCTATGAATAATTCCAGAGCTAGGCGCGAAGACGACGTGCAATTCTGAGGCCCGGTGTGCCCAATTTTTTTTTATAAAAATATTAAGTATTTTTATACTATTCACATGTCGGAGGTGTGTTATCTCCTAAACAATAGCTCAGAACAGGAATCTAAGGGTATGGTTGCATCCAAAGTGTGTCATTTACCCTAGGTGGGGTATAAACTTTGCGGGTGTGGGCTTGCTGTGAGAAAAGCCTCCAGGGGCATTTTAGTAAATAAATGGAAAAGTTAATTTATGAGTGTC
The DNA here is from genome assembly GCA_963277665.1 of Viscum album. Taxonomy (NCBI): domain Eukaryota; kingdom Viridiplantae; phylum Streptophyta; class Magnoliopsida; order Santalales; family Viscaceae; genus Viscum; species Viscum album. Next base: position 224,018,899 of record OY728147.1, read on the forward strand.
GGCTTGAATAACTTCTGAACGGAGTCTCGGATCAAAAATCCAAGTCCCCCGTTACATTCATAACATCGTGTTTACCCTAGGTGTGATATAATTTTAGTCAGCGTCGGGTGCCGGGTCGGAGGCGAGTTGGCGATGAGTTAAAATGTAGTTTTTATTAAAAAAAATCAATCACCCACCTCATTTCCTCTCTACGCATGCTAGATGAAACCCTCCTCCTTCCCTCATCCGCTCTTCCCTGAATCGAGCCCCGAGTGTCCGTTTTCAGTGTCGATCGCTAGGGGATCGAGCTCCAGTGCGTCGCAGGCGCCGTTCTGCACCCGAAGCTTCAGCAATCTGCCCACAGGTTGGCGGTTTGAGTTTTAAAATCCCAGACGCTGTTTATGTGTTGTTTTTATTCATATTATCATAAGGGTTTTATAGTTTAGGTTCCGAGGTTTCAGAAACATGTTTTGGATCTGATTTTGGAGCTCCAGGGTGCTCTCATAGGTTCCCGGAAGTTTTCCAGCAGAAAACCCGAATTCCAGCGTCAGCGCGGCGGTCCAGCAAGGTTGGCGTGGCAGTCCAGTCAGTTTTCCGGCGAGCCAGCGGTGGTCCGGTTAGAATATTCCGGGATCTCTTTAAACCCCCGTAAAATGTATATCGGGAGTCCAAATCATGAGCTGTTTGTGGTGATCAGTTCCTTGCGTTGAGACGAACCTTTTGGGTTTACTTTGGGAAATTTATGAGTCAGGTTTGTGGCCCGAGGGCTATGAAATTTTGAAATAATAATAATATTTTATTATTATTCAGCTTCGACCCACCATAACTCCTGCACGGAGTGTCAAAATGACGCTCCGTTAGTGGAATTGAGACCCTGATGGTATAACAAACTTTTCGAGATAGTTTCTGGGTGTTGGGACCGAGAACATGGTGTGGGCCCCATGAGGCCGGGTTCCAGTGTTTACGAAGAAACACAGCTTTCTCATGAGGAGTCCGATTTTGGCGCATGAATAGTTGATCCTGTGTGTTTTTCCAAGAGGATCAAAATGGTACAATCCGTTCGATGAGTTTCAGGATCGAGGCATGGGCCGCACCCAGGATGCTTTTGGTGAATAGTACCTTTTCACCGGGGGGTCTGTTTCGAACGAATGAGTAATCAACCCTATGTGTTTTTCTGAGGGGATTGCAGTGGTATGATCTACTTGATGAGTTTTAGAATCATATTGTGGGATCCACATGGGCTAACATTGTTGAATAGTTCATTTTTCACCGGTTGTCTGTTTCGGGTGAGTAAATAGCCTATCATGCGTGTTTTTTGGCGTAGATCACGATGGTGACCTCAGTATTGGCCTTGGAGGTTCACGGTGTGGTGTCGTTGCTAGTCGTTCAGGTCAGCGATGTTTGGACCAACAGTGGTCAAGGGTACTCCCTTGGTTTGTTCCTACGAGGGTTCGCCTGGCATCACAACCTTAGTAGAGGTTTGTAAACCTCTCGAGGAAATATTTAATTTGTTTGAGTTGCGGCATCCCTCCAGGGGGCCCAAAGCGGGATCTTCTAGAATTTTTTCCCTAGATTGGGTTCTTAGTATCTCTATGACCACTTATCCAGGTGCGGTGATCCCCTATCTAGCAGGTGAACCCCATAGGGTTTGTGGAATCATCGGGAATATGATCCCCTATGTAGTGGGCCATGCTCAGTAGGGTTGTGGCATCGTCGGGTATACAATCCCCTACTCAACATGAGGTTTATAGTAGGGTTGCAGTATCGTTGGTTATATGATCCCCTACTTAGCGCGTGTTTTCTGTAGGGTTGCAGTATCGTCAGTTCGATCCCCTACAGTGTGAGATATACCAGATAGGGTTTTGGTATCGTCCTGACCTTCATGACATGGGTGACGATCCTCTATCTGATTGGAATGTTTCTGTCGAGCGCCAGATCGGGTTGTGGTATCCCCCAGCGGATCCTGGGAGTGATCCCCTATCTGTGAGATCTACGAATGCCAGATCGGGTTATGGTATACCCTAGTAAACCCTGGGAGTGATCCCCTATATGTGAGATCTTTTTATACTGGTGTGGGTTCTGGAATCACCTAGCGGACCCTAGGAGTGATCCCTTATCTGAGGAGTTTGGTTTTTATGTTGTTTCAGTGAGTTTTCCTCAGTGTTGATATATGATGATCTTGATCTCTCGGGTGAGCGTCTGAGATGTTTGTGTGGGACTCGATGGAGAGTATCTCTCGGACGAGTTTCATATGGGATGACAGTGATAGTGGAGTGTGTTCTCATGGTTTTGAACCATTGATGGTGTTGAGGTCGGTACCTCATGTGGCTTGGTGCGTGAGCTGAGTATATCTGAATGTTCAAGGTGTATGTATGATCATACACCTGATTTGAGTTGACTAGTTGTGTTTAGCAGAGTATGGTCATGAGATGGAGTTTCTCTCTCATATGGGTTCCCTCTGGCTGGGATGAGCGGACTGATGCCTTTCAGTTGCTCTCTTTTTTGGGGGTTTTAGGGGTGCCTTTTGAGTATTGTTATACTCACCCCTGCACGGGCTTTTACTACACATGTTTGTGTCTTGTGCAGACCATAGGCCTTTCTATGGAGTCCTAGAGGGACCCGGAGCAAGCAGAGCATAGTGAGCGGGTTTGACTGGGGTGTTTACCGGATCTGTGGTGAGGAGATTACCGGCATGTGTTTTGGTAGTGTCTTTTCCTCTTTCAGAGCAGGTTGGACACTTTTGTAGTTTTCTTTTGGTGGTCCTGGTTTTTCCCTTTTGTACTTCTATTGTACTCTGGTTGTGGGATAGTTGTATGTATGGATTTACTTTTCAGTTTTATACATCTCTTCACTGTTGCATGGAGGTGTATGTGGGTGCGTGTGTACAGGTACCTTAGGCTAATTCCTCCCATGTGTGTGATAGCCTACTCGGCACCAGACGCCAGCCCATGGCCTATTGGAGGCAGGCATGGGAAGTCGCTGCTCAAGCCCCATTGGGTTGGGTTGTGACAGAGTGGTATCAGAGGAGGTTCTACCTTTGGGATCTCAGAGCATAGCTGGTCTAGATGTGATTTTGGTTCGGGTTTTATAGTGGCAGTGTTATGATGTTTCGATCTTGGATTTCAGGCCAGAGACTCTAGTATTGGTGTGGTGGCCGACGTATCCATTCACCACGACTCTGATAACCTACCTTTCGACTTGGGACATTTGGACACTAGTCACAGGGGAAAAACTGTACATGCATCATATATGACTGGGTTTTGGGTTTTTTCTTGTCCTTCTTGAGTCATCTCTCCAGATATACTCTTTGACCATGGAACATCTTGATTGTATTTCAGGATTCCTCAACGACGACAGCAAGGGAGGGTTCCGCAGTGGGATTGTGGTGACGATCCGCCTCGTGTAGAGGCTATGGAGCAGGGAATCAGTTCTGAGGATGGATCTCCAGGTGTTCCACTAGTTGATCCACCACCTATCGAGCAGCCGGTTGTACCGGCGTTGTAGGATGAGGTTGCGCAGAGGCTGAGGGTACTGCACGAGTGCCTGAGGTAGAGAACTATGAGGTTCCGGGGTGATCCAGACCCCCAGGTAGCTGATGACTGACTCGAGGCAGTCACCCAAGTTTTCCACCTAGTGAGGACACCCCCAGATCAGATGGTGGTCCTAGCAACGAGCCTTCTTCATGGTTTGGCTGGGTGATGATGGAGTTTGGTGATGCATTCCCAAAACGTGGAGACGCTCACATGGGCAGAGTTTGAGCGGCTCTTTGGGGAAGAGTTCTATCCGGTGACGTTGAGGTCAGTGCAGATCCTGGAGCTTCTGTTGCTTTGACAGGAGAGCATGACTATGTTGGAGTACTCACCGAGGTTTACCGACCTGTCGTGCTACTCCGTAGATATGGTTCGAGACCCGTTCTTTAGGGCTCAAACCTTCGAGTAGGGCCTACGCAGAGACATCCAGGGAGGTGTGGTTTCCTTGTGCCTGCCCACCTATGCTGGAGTGCGGGAGAAATCCTTGGTGGTGGAGAGATTTCTGGCTAAACAAATTCAGCCCGTCAGTGCTGGGCATGTGGCAGCTGAGAAATTGGTAGCTGGTAGCCGACGAAAGACGTAGGAGTGTGGGAATGGACGATGTTTCTAGAGGAAACCCCCGGATAGAGGATCTGAGGCTTAGGGATCACAAGGCTCGTAGGCCAGTTTTGGTCAGCCATAGGAGAGGCGGTGTTACACTTGCGATGGACAAGGAAATCTTGTTAGAGATTGTCTGACCCATCGTGCTACTGAGAGAGAGCCGGTCGAAATAACGCCTTAGTAGAGGCAGCATCTCGAGCAAGGAGGTCCGCAGGGCGGTAGATGTGGTGATAGAGATGGTGCAGCAGCAGGAGGTGGTAGGCGGTATTAGTTTCCACCACCCCCACCCTCAGGTGGTCCATTCCAAGCACATGGAGCTAGGGGATGAGGGAGAGGTCAGCTGAAGTCCTTAGAGGCTGTTGACCTAGAGGCTCCGCAGATGGATAGAGGTACACCTTGTGTCCATTCTACATTCTACAGTAGCTAGTTAGACACTATTTAGTGGTACTCTTTATTTTCCGTTTCTTGCTCAAGGTTTGTTCAGGATGTTGGTAAGACCTTGTGTGGGTGTTGTTTGATGTGCTTCGAATGTGTGGGGAAGAGCGATCCTTCCCCCACCGAGACGTGTTTTTGTGACGCGATCAAAACTGTGCAGGTGAGTCAGTGCCACCTAAAGAGGATAGTGTTGAGGTGTGGTGGATAAGTCCCTCTAACTTATGTGTTTGGGCATGGGTGTTTCTTGGTGAACTCGCTAGTGTGGGAGACCCAGTTGAGATTCCATTTTCTTTCCTTGTGCTTAGGTATTTTCAGGGACAAAAAGTTCTAAGGTGGGGAGGATGTAGCGACTCGGGTTTTGGACCTGTTAGACTTTGGAATATTCTTATGAATAATTCCACAGCTAGGTGCGAAGATGACTTGAGATTTAGAGATCTGGTGTGCCTGAAATTAATTTTATAAAAATATTAAGTATTTTTATACTATGCACATGGAGGAGGTGTGTTATCTCCTAAATGGTTTCTTGGAAGAGGAATATATGGGCACAGTTGTGTCCAGAGTGTGCTGTTTACCCTAGGCAGGGTATAAACATTGCAGGCGCGGGCCTGCTGTGAGAAAATCCACCAGGGGAGTTTTCTAAATAAATAGAAAAGTTAGTTTATGAGAGTTGGCTTGAATAACTCCTAAACTAAGTCTCGGATTGAAAATATGAGTCGGTCGTTGCGTTTAGAATGCCGTGTTTACCCTAGGCGTGATATAATTTTAGTCGGCACCGAGTGCTGGGTTGGGTATGAGTTAGCGGGGAGTTAAAATGTAGTTTTAATTAAAAATAATAAAATGAAATCAATCACCCACCCATTTTATCTCTGCACATGCTGGAAGAAACCCTCAACCTTACCTCGTCCGTTCTTTGCTGAATCGAGCCCTAGGCATCCGTTTTCAGCGCCGATCATCAGCGGATCGAGCTCCAGTGCGTCGTAGGCGTCCTTCTACACCCGAAGCTTCGGTGATCCGTCAACAGGTAGGCGGTTTGAGTTTTAAAATCACGGACCCCATTTATGTGTTGTTTTTTTCTTCAAATTGTCATAAGGGTTGTATAGTTTGGGTCTAGAGGTTTCCGAAACATGTTTCAGATCTGATTTTGGAGCACCGGGGTGCTTCCAGGGGTTCCCAGAAGTTTTCCAGCAGAAAACACGGATTCTAGTGGCGGCCATGGAGAAATCTAGCGAGGGCGGCGGTGGCGGCGTGGTAGAATCCGGCAGGCAGCACGGCAGCGCGGCGGTCCGGTCAGTTTTACGGCAACCTAGCGGTGGTCCGGCCAGAATATTCCAGGAGCTCTTTAACCACCCGTAAAATGCATATCGGGAGTCCAAATCACAATGCCTTTGCGGAGAAATGTTCCTCGCGTCGAGACAGAACTTTTGGGTATACTTTGGGAATATTATGAGTCAGGTTCATGGCCCGGGGCTACGAAATGTTGAAATAATAATGATATTTTATTATTATTCCGCTTCAACCCACCATAACTCCATCACGGACTGTCCAAACGACGTGTCATCAGTGGCGTTGAGACCCTGATGGTATACCAAACTTTTCAAGATAGTTTCTGGGTGTTGGGACTGAGAACAGGGTGTGGGCCCCACGAAGCCGGGTTCCAGCGTTTACAGAGAAACGCAACATTCTCACCAGGAGTCTGATTTTGGTGGATGAATAGTCAACCCTGTGTGTCTTTCCAAGATAATCGCAATGGTGTGATCCATTCGATGAGTTTCATGATCGAGGCGTGGGCCCCACCTGGGATGCCTTCGGTTAATAGTACCTTTTTCACCGGGGGTTCGTTTTGGACGAATGAGTAGTCGATCCCATGTGTTTTTCTGAGGGGATCACAGTGTTATGATCTTCTTGATGAGTTTCGGGATCATAGTGTGGGTCCCACACGAGCTAGCTTCGGTGAATTGTGAATTTTTTACCGGTTGTCTGTTTAGGCAAGTAAAAAGCCCATCCTGTGTGTTTTTTTGTATAGATCACGATGGCGGCCTCAGTATCAGCCTTGGAGGTGCATGGTGTGGCATTGTTGCGGGTAACTCAGGTTAGCAACATTTGGACCAACCGTGGTTGAGGGTACTCTCTTGGTTCATTCCTACGAGGGTTTGCGCAGCATCACAACCTTAGTATAGGCTTGTAATCCTCTCGACGGAATGTTTAATCTGTTAGAGTTGTGGCATCCCTACGGTGGGCCAGGAGCGGGATCTTCTAGCATCATTTTACTAGATCAGGTTCTTGGTATCGCTGTAACCGCTTATCCACAGGCGATGATCCCCTATCTAGCAGGTTAACCCTATAGGGTTTGTGGAATCATTGGGAATATGATCCCCTATGCAGTGGTCCATGCTCAGTAGGGTTGTCGAATCATCGGGTATACGATCACCTACCCAGCATGACGTTTATAGTAGGGTTACAGTATTGTTGGTTATATGATCCCCTACATAGCGCATGGTTTCTGTAGGGTTGCGGCATCCTTAGTTCGATCCCCTACATCGTGAGATGTACCAGATAGGGTTTCGGTGTCGTCGTGACCGTCGTGACATGGGTGACGATCCTATATCTGAGTGATGTGTTTCTATCAAGAGCCATATCGGGTTGTGGTATCCCCCAGTGGATCCTAGGAGTGATCCTCTATCTGTGAGATCTACGAATGTCAGATGGGGTTGTGGTAATCCCCAGCGGACCCTGGAAGTGATTCCCTATCTTTGATATCTTCTTATACCTTTTTGGGTTCTTGCATACCCTAGAAGACCCTAGGAGTGATCCCTTATCCAAGGAGTTTGGTGTTTATGTTGTTTCAGCGTGTTTTCCTCACTGTCGATATCCAACGAGCGTGATCTATTAGGTTAGCATTTGAGATGTTTGTTTGGGAACCGATGGAGTGTATCTCTCAGATGAGTGTCATCTGGGATGACAGTGATCATGGAGTGTGTTCTCCTGGTTGTGAACCTTTTCTGGTGATGAGGTCGGTACCTCATGTGGCTTGGTGCGTGAGATGAGTATATCTGGATGTTCAAGGTGTATGTATGGGCATACACCTGAGTTGAGCTGACTAGTTGTGTTTAGCCGAGGATGGTCACGAGATGGAGTTCTCTCTCATCTGGGTTCTTTATGGATGGGATGAGTGGACTGATGCCTTTCATTTTATCTCTTTTGTTTTGGATTTTTGGGGTGCCTACTGAGTATTGTTATACTCACCCCTGCACAGGCTTTGCCCGCACATATTTGTGTCTTGTTCAGACCATAGGCCTTTTGATGGAGTCCCAGGAGGACCTGGAGCAGGCAGAGCTTAGTGAGAGGGTTTGACTGGGGTGTTTATCGGAGTTGTGTTGAGGAGCTTACGGGTATGTGTTTTGGCAGTGTTTTACCTCCTTCTGGGAAGGTTGGACACTTTTGTAGTTTTCTTTTGGTGGGCCCTATTTTTCCTTTTTGTACTTCTACTATACTTTGGTTGTGGGATAGTTGAATGCATGCATTTACTTTTCAGTTTTATATATCTCTGCACTGTTCCATGGAGGTGTATGTGGGTGTGTGTGTACAGGTACCTTAGGCTAATGCCTCCCATGTGTGTGATATCTTACTCGGTGCTAGACGCCAGCCCCTGTCCTATTGTAGGCAGGCTTGGGGAGTCACGTCTCAAGCCCCGTTGGGTCGGTTCGTGACAGTACTATAATGTGTTAGAGAAGTGGCATATCTGTTGGCATTACCACTATGGTTCAATTCAGTGCATAATGTGTTCCATGTTTCTTTGTTGAAAAAGTATCAGCCTGATCCTGACCATGTGATCAGATGGGATCATGTTGACCTAGATCTGGATGCTTCATTGATACATATTCTTGTACAGATTAAAGATAGGAAATAAAAAGTCTTGCATGGAAAAGGTATCTGTCTAGTGTGGGTTTAATGGCAATATGATCAGATTCAAGAAGAGACTTGGGAACGTGAGAATCAAATGAAAGAGTAGTGGCTAGAACTCTTTCAGGGCAGCGAATGTTTTCTACTTTCCTATGATATAAAGAATAATGGTGGGGAGAATTTAGTACCCCCAATTTCTGATATGAAAGCCTTGCTTGATTCTTTTCATGGTTATAAAGTTTAAGGGTGAAGAATGGGAGGGTTGGGAGAACTTTGGAAGTAGTTTTAAAGAAAAATGGAAGTCACACGAGCGGCGCATGGTTTTTCTAACCGTGTGGTCAAACCATGCAGTCAAATCGTGCATTTTTTGTCCTTATTAGGTAGTGACTCTCACACGTTTGGAGCACTGTTAGGGATACCATGCGAGGAAGCCATGCGAGGTTCTTCTTAGGAAGTATCTAACACACAGTTAGCGCACATTTTTTCTAACCATACAGATGGGTAAAGTGAGATCCTAAAAAAAGTTCATCTCACACATTTTTTGCCTCTAAGTGGCTTGTCTTTGATCCTAAGAATAAATAACTCAGGATTACTATCCATTGAAGGTAGGAGAACCTCTCCCAAGAGTTTTGGAGGTGATTTTAAGTCTTTCCTTGGTGAATTGAAGACGAGTTTTTGAGGTATGTGATTGTTCTTCTTTGTTATTGATTTGTTTTTTAGATCTACTTAGATATACATCTCCTCTTCTATTTTTTTTCTTAGATATAAACTTTTTATGGGTAAATATAGGCGTGGGGATTACATATATGATGATATTTGGTTTTTTTGTTTATAGGATAATATATATAAGGTGGGTTCTTGGAGAATCGACCTAGTTTATTTGTGTGTTCTTCATTCGTTGGAATTTTAGTAAAAAACTTTGAGGTAGGATTCTTATTTCTTGAATCCAATTAGAAGAACTGATTGGATTGATTTAAAATTTTATGTGTGTTGTTCAATTTATTGTGATTTAGTTTTTGAAAAAAAATTGGAAACCTTCTTGAGTGATGGTTATGAAATCTGGAAAATTGGGGATTTAGGATGAGTGCTTTGGTTCTTGGTTTTAAAATGTTAAATTTAAAAAGGGTATTTTCCTAGATTGTTGAAACATGATTGGGATTAGATGTTTTTGACAAAAGGTAAAGTTTTATGGAAATTAATTGTTTTTTTGAAATTGGGGTTTCTTTGGTTTTCAATAAAATTTTTATTTTATTGAAATAATTTATTGTGGAAATGGAAGTATTTAGCATAAATGGTGTTGGTGTTTGTTTATGCTAAACAGGACCTTATTAAGGGAAGAGTACCATTGGGGTATAAGGGATGTGAACTTGGATCAGGGGTATGTGTCATTGGGACATAATGTAACTGGACGAGAGACCGCTCATGAGTATGGAATTCAAACAAAGTAGGCATGTGTGGGTGTGTTGTGAACTATGGAATGGGTATTCCAAATGAAAAGAAGAAAAGGTTTTAAAGATTTGAATTAGATATTTTTTTCAAAAAATAAATTTCTATAAATTTGTTTCATTGGTTTTTTTCACTTAGTTAAAAAAAGTTTTTGGAAACTTGTTTATATTTGGTTACAAACTATTGTGGAAATTTGTTTTATATAAACTGTTTTATATAAATGTAGAAAACTTTTCTATCATAGTGGCATGAGTAGGGAAGTAATTTGGGAAAATCTACTGAGTTTTATACTCACCCATGATTTAAAACTTTGGTTCCTTCACAAATTCTAATTTCTGGGACAGGGGAAAAAGTAACATTTCCCACATTTTTGGAACTACCTCATGATACATAGGCTGTTCAGAGATTGTGGATATTAGAGCTCATGGAGCATGGAGTCTCGTGGTCTCTTGAGAGTCTTGAGTTATTTATCTGTTTTGTACTTTGATAATCGTTTTGTCTTCTGGTGTTGCACACTTAGATATGGTTTTCAGATACATGAAGTTATTGAGTTGTCTTTCTTTTGTTCATGAATTATTTATTAAATGGTTTGATTATGGTTTGTTAGGTCTCTGGTTTATTTCTTAAAGGATACATCATCCCCCACTTGTATATGAAAACCTTCACCATTTATCGCTAGCCTTTGGCATCTTGGGGATGTCTCTTAAGGCCAAGTAATGACTCATTGTGCTCTCAATCCAATGAGAAATGATGGGTCATCACAATAAAACTTATATAACCTCATATAAATTTTTTTTTCTAAAAGATACATGTTTGGGTTATATTTTCATTAAAATAAAATTAAATTTAATTAAATGTCATTTTCATAGAGAAGTGGCTCCATGGGGTCCTAAAAATGACCCATGGATTCCAATGGTCAAAAATATCTCATACAATTGGGTTAGGACATGTGTTATAGTAATTTAATATTATTCTAATATTATTTTTTACCCTTATTTACCGGATTTACCCTTTAACCATGATAAAATAAAATATTTACTGAAGTTTCTATTCATAATGTCTAAAAATAAAAGTTACCTATTTACACAATTCCAACCTCCTGATTCCAAATATGGAATCCATTTTTTCAAATTCAAAACACAAAATTTTTGGAAATTAATTTAAAATTATTTCCCATTGTCAAAACCAAAAAATGTGTTTCTAAGAAGTAAAAACTACCAAAAGATTGATTTGTGTTTAAGTCTAATTTCAAATTGAAATTACTTCCAATGACCAAAATTGAGTTAAATGATGAAAATATAATCCAATTACACTTTAAAACTAATTAAAAGTAAAATATAACTATAAAAATATATTACATTACAATGTAGTTTGGAATTAAAATGCAGTATTTTTCACTATTCATTAAAATATGAACTTTAGTAGAAAAATACCAAAATTTAATCTAAAGTAAATTTTGATGGAAAAATTCTAAAGAAGAACTTTATTTTGTCAAATAAAACATATAAATGTTTCAAAAACTAGATTTAAAAAAGGTTCTCCATCAAAAGGTGGTAAAACTGTATTTTTAGAAAAATACTTCTGTTATCCGAAAAAATGAATTTATCCTTATACCATATCTAGAAAACATATAATATGAATTTAAAAAATTAAATTGAATATATATCATATATTTTTCATTAAATAAAAATCTGTAATGTGTGATATGAAAACACAATTATTCTCTTTTAAATAGGTCTTCATAAAAACACATCCATTATATTCAAGTGGTTCTTATTTCCATTTCTAATAAATTCAGTAATCAATGAATCATCATTTAAACATGTGTAAACCATATTTCAAAATTCAGTTGATACTATTCATTCATTCCATTCTAATAACTAGGAATTAACTACCATTAAAAATAATAATAATAATAATATTGTATAATTTTTAATTATATCTCAATGTTGTGTGAAACACAAGCTTTTAGAGAAGTCCGTTGTTGCGTGTCAAGTAAGCTATCGGAAAAAGAGTTCCCTTTAACTTAAAATTAATATATTCTTTATTAATATTAATAGAAATCAAAAATTATTATTCTATAAATACCTAGGTTGTTACATCCTTCCCACTTTTTGGAAATTTTGTCCTCGTAATTTTAAAATTGGGTTTAGAAACTTCATTGAAAGTCCTATATCAGAAAAAGATTCAATAAGACTATCACTTTAAAATAAATAAAAAGAAGTATAATGGTCACCTGAGATAATACATACTAGTATTCCATCAAAATAGAGATATGTATGAGAAAAATATCCATCATGTTCTGATGGAGAGTGATAGAAAACATGATAAGAAGAATGTTAACCCCCAGAAAACCACAAACTTGTGATAAGTTAAACGGTCTTTGATTCCCCAGTAAGAAAGGTAAACTGACAATTTTTTTTAGTTTAAGTTTCCTTTCATAAATTTGGAGAATTTATTTATGATATTAACTAATAACATAAGGTAATATACATACTTTTCAAGTAGATTTTAATTCTTTAATATGTTTCTACCAAAAACTCATTTTTTCTCCAAACGATGAGTATTCAAGATGACTTGGTCACATCGGAAGTTATAGAATCAACTTTTAGAGAATAACATGATCCAAAAAAGATTAACCATATATTTCCCCTTTATTTAGATATTAAACAAAACCAAAATGGTTAGTATAAGATCTATTAATCCCATAAAAGTATAACCTTTTATTAAAATAAATACTACTCTTAATCTCCAAAATTGAACAAACAATACCCAAAGCTAAACAAAGACTCTTCAGTAACAAATTATCCTTAAAATTATTCAAAATAATCCAAAATAAATTTGAAACCCAAAATTTATAATGATTTTATCACATAGTCTTCCACAAAAATCTTAACATTTATCCCAAAATAACATCGTCTACTCTTTTAGTCTCACACTGTAAAAATAATTAACCTAATAGAAAATTCTCTATGATAGGTTAATCGTTCCCATAAATAACCTAAATCACTATATGTATAAAATAAAAATATAGATCATTCTGGAATAAAATTCCACCATTACTCCTCAGTTGAAACCCTGTAGTATTATATTTTCTTTAAGAATATAGTGTTCCCAGAAGAGAAAAAGTATTCCAAAATAACCATTATCACTTAATCAACAAATCATTTTTCTATACTAAGGATATCAATTTTATAAAACATAAGATCCCAAATCAACTTATTATTGATCAATAAAATCATTTAACTAAAAAATAATAAGTCATACTAACTATGGACTTCTCTTAGGCCACTGGTAGGTGATGCGACCTTGTCGCCCTTCAGTTGTGGGTTCGATTCCCATGGACTTTCTGGACGCGATGGGTTTTCACCCATCTTGTGGGTTGTATTTTTTATAAAACCATATCATTATTATATCATTCTAAAAAAATAAGATAATTTCATAAAAAATAACCATTACATATTTTATTCTCAAAGATCTTATAATACGTTTCATTTTTCATCCCAAAATGTAATGATCATTTATCACCTCAAAAACAAAAGATCATATGAAGCCATAAGATTATCCATTATGTCCACACAAGAAAAGACAATTCTTTATTGAATAACATTTTCACATATCAAACTTCAGGGTTACATATACTAGAAAAATTCTTCCAAAGTAATCCCATCATCAAAATATCCTTAATACTTTTAGGCATTTCATTTTCCTAAAATCTACCATGACTCTTGAATCTCTTATATGTAGACTTCTGAATCATTCGATGTTATTCATGATCCATTAACCATTATTTTAGAACTTATTCTGTAATACTTATTTCTTATAAAAAAATAATGAATCATTTACTATGATTCAATAATGTTAAAACATTAACTATGAAATAATCCATACATTTCATTGATCGTTGTCTGTTTCCTTATCCTTAATTGGAATTGCCTTTGGTATTGGTAAACATATATTTTTATGGTCCTTATGATCCCATTCCAAAAAATTCTTAGTAGGACATCTATTTGTGTAATGACCATGCACACTACATTTAAAACATTCAATCAATCCTTCAAAAATAACTTATTTCTCTTTCCTAGAGTCAACTGGATGCTTCAGTTTTCAATGATAGGTTATTGATTTATGACCATCATTACCACATCTGAAACATCTTCCTGCCCCTTTGAATCATTTTCCTAGGTGTTTTTTTCTACATCCTTGACACATAGGTTTTTGAATATACTTACCTCTATGATTATTACCTAAAATTCTATAGAGATTCATTTCTCGCATATACGATGCCTTATAATAAATACCAAGGTTGAAGTGGTCAATCATGACTCTAGATAGTTTGTTGGGAATAACCAAAAGAATTCTCATTGAAGGTCCCATTTCATTCGGTGATCATTCAGAAAACCATCACAGTTTTCTTCACATCCATTATTACATTGGTGTCTGCTATATCCATCCATAAACTAAAACCAAAACAGTCAGTGTGAGTATATCAGTAAAATAATCATATACTATCTTATGAGTATGGTAAACACTAAGATATACTTATTCATGTTATCTTAAAATCATTAAATTTATTTAAAATAACTATTAATCTTTCTAATATGCTAACCCTTATAGTCATGTAACTTATGCTTAAACAAAATCCTAACCTATAATGTTATCTAAACCGACCTATGATTCCAACTTAAGGCTCGGACCTTAAAATTTACATAATCTAGAATTAAGTTAATAATTTACATTGAGGATCTTTTTAGGTTTAGAGATTTAGAGAATTAGGTCATCACTTATACATACCAACTTGAATATTACAAGTAGACACTTCTTCTCACTATCCCTTTTTTTATAAAACAAAAACTCCTAAAAAAAGAATCATGTGTAGTTATATGTTTTATACAACATGACTTTTATTTGATCCCATAATTGACCCTATTCATTTTTAAGTCTTGTGAAAAACATTTCAAAACAAAGGATGAGCATAAAAATCTCATTAAAGGATACATAATGAAAGAAAACTATTAGTTTTTCAAAAAAACATGTAAACCATGAATACATTATCATAAATTAATACTTTTCACCTTAAAGAAGTAGTAAAAACACTTCATTGAATATAATCTCATTGCTTACCCTTTTTGTAACCAAAAGATTACCGTAAATTCCATAAAAAAACAACGTATATCATATAAAGGTAACTTGGGACATAAACATACTTAAATGGAATAACCATATAGTCAAATTACTCACATATTAGTAAATGGAATATCCATGTGGCCGAATTCTAAACCTAATGAATTGGAGGTTATAACGTAACCACCCATCATTAGCTTATCACAGAACCACCCGTCAAATATCTTAGTACCATTATATAATAATAAAACACAAAATATTGCAAATATCAATATTTCACTAATAACATTTCATTTGTAATAACAAGAAATCATTTCAAGATATTTAAATAATAAATCCATTTTAAAACCATTTTAAATTCAAAAACACCCAAAAAGGGAATAAGAGATTTCTTTTCCTTTTAAAAACATTAAGGATTATATAGGAATCCAAATAATGGTTACGATGGTAGGGAGGTCATTGTCACTAAAAATGTTAAAAACATTAGTTTTTTCTAATAGTAAAACACATCATAGATAAAATAGTCCCTTTGAATGAAATTAAATGTCAAAGGGGTGTTTTATACATCATATAAAATAAATATGTGTATATTATCAAAATATGCCTCAATGAAAGTAGATTGAGACGAAGATCCTTACCTCATGTATGAATTGACTCATTCATTATTTAATTTATTGAATAATAAATTGAAGTTAATTTATACTTTCTTCAGAAAACTTTTACAATTTATTATTCCTTTTATATCACTTATTACCACATTATAAAAATTATATAATTATTTAAGTTAATATCAGTCCTTTTGTTGATATTGGGTACTTGAGTCGAAAACGATATCGTTATATTTACAATTTGTCCATGTGGTCAAAGTTTCATTATATCAAGAATATTATTAATATATATATCATATATATCCAGTATATAATATTCTATAACATTTGGAGATAAGAAATGAAATTCACCATTCATGGAGATGGTAAGTCGCACGTACACATGAACACTACATTCATTTCTATTTAATATTTAATGGAATAAAATATTAATGATACATTGGTATATTATAATTAAAGTATAATGTATTATTTTATATATGTTACATAAGTTTATTAGTTCCATCCTTTATACGTTCTATGTACGGCTTGAACGAGTCATATCACTTTGAGGGGGTGGTAGTCTGCGCTTTCTCAAATGAAATTATCATGTTTACACATCATGAAAATCATAAAGGTATGTTGTAAATAAAAATTATAGAATAATAAAGAAAATATAAAAATAATATATATAACATAAACACAGTTCCATCATAATGGCCACTAGGAGAGGTGGTAGGAGATAATTGAACAATCGTAATTTTGTGAGGCAGTAGTTCGCCATCCATAGAAAACGTATGTTCTAAATCCATTAGATAGAGGTGTGTGTGAGTTTAGTTTAAATAATTCTCATAAAAACATACTATTATATTTATTATATTGATTTTTTTATGTAATCAAAGAATAAGAATAGAATATGGAGTGAAGAAGTAGAATATTGTAAAGGAACTTTAGGGAATATGCTACCTCTTAAAAGGGGTGACTCCCTTTTATTTGAGCCAAAAGGATTTCTTGAATTGCCTTATGGGTAAGGTATGGCTTGTATGAGAAATATAGGGATGTTGGTAGCTTAATTAGGGATACTTGGGATGATATAAGAGGCTTGAGTGGTGTTAGTATGGGGTTAGAGGTGGTGGACTTTTATAAGACTAAGGAGGGGTACTTTAGGAATGTCTTCAAAGATTATTTTATTATAAACTTAATTTCTATTTTAAAAAGGTCAAAAACTCATTTAATTTTAAGAAAAGATGGTTATTGTTTTAAATACTCTCAAAAAATAGGTTTTAGACAAGTTTGGGATTCAAATTTAACCTTTTCATTTAGCTTTAACTCTTAGTTAACTATTTTAACTATTACCATATCTTCTTGTATATTCATACTATATGGTTAATATAGTTACCATAAAATAAAAATAGAACCTAAAGTGGTTCAGTAATAAGATTTCAAACATTATAAAAGTCATTTGGATGAATATTATATTTTTAGGACTATTATATCATTTAATAAAATAGTATTTTTTTTTAAAACTCATTTATCTCCAATTTTACACTATTCATATCATGACTTTTTAAAAATAAAAAAAACGTTATTTTTTTAGAAAAAACTTCAAAAATTAAAATATAACAAGTAATAATGATCCCTAAAATTAGTTTATGGAATAAAAAGTTTAAAATTAAATTTATTTTAATACTTATAATCAAATTTATTTAAATATTTCATTAATAAGGTAATCTCTACATCATAATTATGTCATAAATATATTTAGTTATTTGATGTTTAAAAATTATTAATAAAATACCATGATGTAGGAAATATTTTTAAATTCATAATTAATATTTATTGTAGAAACAATAACTTATATCACCCCATATAAAAATAGTTTTACTAAAAGATACATGTTTATGTTATATTTTCCTTAAGTTTAAATTAAAAGTAATTAAACATAATTTTCACCCACAAGTGGCTCCATGGGGTCTTGAAATCGACCCAAAGATTCCCATCATTCTAAATATCTCATTAAATAGGTTTAGGACATGTGTTTGGGTAATTTAAGATAATATAATATATTTTTTACCCTTATTTACCAGATTTACCCTTTAACCATGGTAAATAAAATATTTACTGATGTTACTATTCATAATGTCTATAAATAAAAGTTACCTATTTACACAATTTGTAACCCTTGATTCCAAATATGGAATAAATTTTTCCAAATTCAAAACACATAATTTTTAGAAATTAATTTAAAATTAATTCTAGTTCTCAAAACCAAAAAGTGTGTTTTTAAGAAGTAAAAACTACCAAAAGATTGACATGAGTTTATGTCCAATTTCAATGTGAAATTACTTAAAATGACCAAAATTGGATTAAATAATAAACATAAAATCTAATTACACTTTAAAACAAATTAAAATTTCAATATAACTATATAAATAAGTTACATTAAAAAGGAAGTTTTGAATTAAAATGCAATATTTTCACTATTCATTAAAAAAGAACTTTAGTAGAAAAATACCAAAATTTCATCCATAGTAAATTTTTATGTTCCTATTCTAAAGAATAAGTTTATGTAGTCAAATAAAACATATAAAGGTGTGAAAACTAGATTTAAAAAGGGTTTACCATCAGAAGGTGGTAAAACTGCATTTTTAGAAAAATACTTCTTTTATCCAAAAAAATGAATTTATTCTTATATCATATATAGAAAACATATAAGATTATTTTAAAAATTACATTTAATATATATCATATATTTTTCATTAAATAAAAATCCATAAAGAGTGATATGAAAACAAAATTATTCTCTTTTAAATAGGTTTACATAAAAACTGATCTATTATATTCAATTGGTTTTTATTTCCATTTCTAATAAATTTGGTAATCAATGAATCATCCTTTAAATGTGTGTAATTTTTTTTAAAAAATTCAGTTGATACTATTCATTCGTTATTTTCTAGGGGCTAGGCATTAACTACAATTGAAAATAATAATAATAATATTGTATTATTTTTCAGTAAAACTTGATGTTGTGTGCAATGTAAGATTTCAGAGAAGACCATTATTGCATTTCGATTATGATATCATGAAAATCATCCCATTTAACTTAAAATTAATATCTTCTTCAAAAGTATTAATAGAAATCAAGAAGTATTATTCTATAAATACCTGATTCATTACACAATGTGTCCAAGAAATAATGGATTTAAATCATACATGGATATTCTTATGGTAAAGTAGTCATATATCTAAATAAATTTTGTTCAACTTAAGTGAAAAAAAGTAAAAAAGTGTTTAGGAAACTTTAAAAATGGGCCTTTTTATTGTTATTTAAGGGTCAATATTAACGATTCTTTAAAGAAGGAAAAACTATAATTGTTTTCATGAAACCAAAAATTAACATAGATATCTATTCCTATTAAAAAAATAGTTTTTTACACAGATATTTGTGTCTTAGAAAAAGTTATGTGGTGTACTTTAAAATGGGTACAAAACTAGTAAATTCCCTTTAATTGGGCATGCTTATCAAGAGGAATTTAGAAGGGAACCTTATAAACCATGTATTTCCCCATCAAATAAAGAAGAATTAAGATAGGTAAATATGCTTGGTACATAGAAACTGAATTTTTGAGGATTAAATAAGGATAATTAAGAATTACATTCGGGTAAATAGATAGAAAGTGAAACCTGAAGGACAAATAGAGGTTCAAAGAGAATCTCTTACCTTATGTATAAAAGTGTTCTTCACTTGTACATAATGTCATTTATAATGAAATTAAATCCATTAATTAATTAATTCATAACCAATTCTACCTATATTTAATTTATTATTATTATATAAGGTCGTTTATGTTAATTTTGTTGACTTATAGTGTTTAATTTCATGATTTTAGGAGTGTTTATTTCATGATTTTATGATCAGTTCCCTTGAGTTTAATAAAGGGAGTTCTTTTCAAATGTGATAAAAACTTCAGAAGAGAAATTATATGATATTGATAATCCAAAATGATTTTAAATGGTACCATATATCATTTTTTTCATTTATGAGAACGATTCATTAGATAAAATTTTAATGTTGGATGATATTTTATTTTGGCGAACTTTCTATCATCACAAACTAGTTTTGTATCATTATTTGATAATATGTATATATATTAGTTTCAGAACATAAAAAATTTTATAATATACATATTATAATTTTTTTTGATCCATAAAAATAGTTTTCTGACTTTCCTTTCACTACTGTAAAATGTGCCTATACCCACAGGTTTTGGAGATCTATGAGTATAGGTTATGTGGGGGGAAATTTTCCACGGGAAAGACCTATACCGATAGTTCTCCAAAAACTGTGGGTATTGTTCAAAATTATACCCATAGTTTTTGAAGAACCATGGATATTGGTTTTGTGAGGTATTTTTTTGGGAAATACCTATACCCATGGTTATAAAAAATCATGGAAATAGGTTTTATAGGAAAAAATATTCAACCTATACCCACAGTTTGACCAAATCATGGATATAAGTTGACCCATTTTTTTCATAAAAATAAAAATAAAATGAATAGTTTAATATATATATATATATGAATATATATATATATAACTATATTTTTTTTATATAAGAACATAAAATGTGTGATAGTATAGCGGTAACATCACCGGGCTATAAGAGGGAAGGTGTTGTGATCAAATCCTAGTGGGTGTTTTTTTTAATAAATGATCTATACCCATGGTATGAACCAATTGTGGGTATATAAATATACAAATGGTATGGTCAAACTATTGGTATAGGTATAGACACATAATATTCCTATACTAAGGGTTCAAAAACTGCGGGTATAGGTATATACCAAAGGCTAGACTCTTGATGGTTCAAATAACCATGGGTATAGAATATACCCACATTTTTTTGGGTAATAACCAGGGTTTTGAAACGAGAGTATAAGAAAAAATTATAGTAGTGTTGAAGGTTGTAATGTCAAAATAAAAAAAAATCTTCATCTACGAAGGCAGTGAATCGACACCTTATGAACGATGTTTTCATTTTCAGAATAAAAGAAAAATAGAAGGGATTTTATGATGGATATACCATTAAAATAATAAAATTCCAGTATTTATAGGATAATGGAGTTATAATTTTACTTTGGATAGGGTGCGTGAGTGAATAATAATAAATTAAAAGAAATTAAAAGAGAAAGATTGGGGGTTTTACCTATTGAGTGTCGTCTCCTTGAGAATCTTCTTAAGAAACATGAAAATGATATTTTGGTGAGATTATAAAATTAGAACATGGGAAATAATTTTGGGAGATTAATTAGGTAGATTATAATCAATAGACAAGTATTAAAAGTTGTTAGGAGAAGAGGTGGTATTTATAGTGGGAGGAGAGGGGTGTTTGCGATTATTTTATTCATTTGTTTATTATTTTGGCTCAAGAGTATCAATAGTAATGACTTCCAGGAAAAATACTATAAATATAGAATTATATTTCAATATAATGGTTTTAAATCAATAATACATCATCTATGACTCAAAAATTTTATTTATTTATTTATAATGACAAGTACCACAAATTACCATATTTCACTATTCACACAAAATTCAACTGTTTTAGAAAAATCCTAAAAATTCATCCTAACAATTTTTTGATGTGTAGAATTCAAAAAATGGACTCCATTTTATGAAAATAATGTTCTAAATATGAGAAATTTAATTTTTTATTAAAATCTTAATTTATTTTAAAAATATTAATTTTAAAATGGTAATTGATTTTATGACACTTTGAAAATTTAATTAAGGTCTCATAAAATTGTATTATAATAATAGAATAAAAAAATATTAATTTATGAATCTATTTTATGATATCCAAGTTTATTTTAAATTATTATATTAATTATAATGTTATAAATAAACATTTTTTTTAAATACCAAAAATTAAATTATCATTTTTAAAACATTTATTCACTTATATTATGATATATATATATATATATATATGTCATATTTAGACTTATAAGACAACTAAATTTTATTTATACTTTCATAGGTGATGTTTCTATTCTATTTTCCAGATTACAATTCCTAATGGTCACATTACTATTCCTGTAGTTAGGTCACTATACTATTGGTATAGGTTTCTAAGTTTCTATAAATACCTCTTATTTCATTAATTATTCATTTATAATGTTTTTATTGTGTTCTATATGTTATTTTATGTGATTTATACATTCTGAGATAATTATTAGAAGGTGATTTCCATTGATAAAATTATGGTTCGTTACATGGGTTCTCCAAATATTCATACTATAACCTTCAATATATTATAAAAATCTTATTTAACCATAAATACAATCCATAGACACAACCATGTATGTAAATAAAGGAAAACCAAACACGCTGCATCATGGATATGGTAGTCCCCACAATGCATGAAGGGTGACTTTATTTTTCTTAAGGGATTGGGAAATGGTTGTTAGTGTTTACTTAAAAAGTATAAAAAAATTAATTATAATATAAATACTTAATTATTTATATAAGAATGAGAAAAATAAATTTTAAATAAAATGGTAAAAGGAAAACATGACTGCGAAATGATTGAACTTGTGTCGATAAATTTGGGTTTCTCTTGTAGGATTCCTCGGAAGGGGGGATATGGATAATATATTTTGATAATAAGAATATGATAGGGAAGTAGGATGATAGGAAAGGTAAATAATATAGTGTTTTATGAGTAATCATAATTTTTATAGTGACGTTGAAGGGGTGGTGAGTGAATCCTTTTTTAAGTAGTGACAATGAATTGTTTTTCAAATATGTCAACCAAATATTAAGGGAGAAAATTCTAAACATTTGAAGTGGCTAAAAAATTTGAAAATAATGATATTTAGTGTTATATAAGGTCTAAAATAACTAAAAAAATTAAAATATAGACCTATTTGTATCATGTTTCAATACCTTTTCCCCTTGAATTGTTATTTTTACCATTTTAGATTTTAATTTGGTATCTGGATTTTTCCAAGGTAACTTAATTTTTATGCCTAAAAATAAAGTGGTAATTATTATATAATTTGTAACTATTGATTCTAAATTAGAAATCAATTTTTTATAATTTAATTTATATATGTGTGAACATTTTACTTTAATTTAATAGATATATAATATATTAAAACAATTTTTGAGAAAAATATTGCAGGAGTTCTAAAATATCATTCATAGGGTTTTAAACTATAATATATATTTAAAATTATATAATTTCAATTTTAATATACATATTTTTTCAATAAAAGGGTTTTATAAATTTATAATTTATACGTATATACTTATACAAGAATTAATTTGACAGTATTAGTAAAAACAGTAAATTAAACTATTAAAATAAAAATAAATTCTAAGATAAAACTCAAGAAATCATCTTAATATAATATATTTATGAAAAGTTTATAAATTAAGTTTATTTTTGTAAAATAAAATTAGAACATTCAAAAATTAATTTTTTTAATATTATTGTGAATAAAGGCTATTTAGATCATGTATTTATTGATAGTTCAGGATATGGTGTTTAGCTGCTACAGTTGTGTCTCAAGTATTAGAGACATGATCTTTATCAATGAGTGATCCTTATTTGAGGTAATTTTCTGTGATTTCTCATTTCTTAATTCATCACGAATTTTATATTTTAATTTACAAAATTGGATCCTCCATTTTTTGTGAATGAATTGGGGGTAGATTATTTATTCATTTTATCTAACCCCATTATGGTAATCTAATCCCCATTCCTAGAATCAAAATCCATATGAAATGAACTTTACAGGGTGAAATTATTTAACCCAAATTTTATTTTTTATTTTTCGGGATGACCCTGATGGAGTGTGATGAATAAAATGGAAGCCCCATTTATCCCAATTTATCTCTATTATATATATATACATCCGTGTTTCTTACCTTTTCACATGGAGGGTATCCAAGTGTAGTGTCTTTGGTGAATATAGGTGGTGCATGAGGGGTGGCTTGGGAAAGTAGATTCCATGCACAAGATTAATGGAAGATGAATGTATAGTGGGATGAAATATCATCTAACTCATCAAAGTTTGAGACAACCTATTGTGATCATAACTGGTGTTGTGTGGAAAAGGTTGACTATGGGAAACTACTAATATTTTATAGGTGCATCAGCGTTCTTAGGCCATTTTGACATGAGAATCTAGAATTCATTTGAATACTATTGTTTTCCCTAATAGTGGTTTTTGACCCTTTATCTTGGGTGGTATATCCCAAAAACTCTATTCTAAACACATGCCAAAATATCCACGCCTTTATAGCATGGGAATCCTAATAGGTCTAGTTTTATAGTTATTGTAAATTTAGGCTTCACCTGACATAACCAAGATGGGTGTTGCGAATGGGAACTATATGAACATGCACTACCCTACACGTGGTGTACATGTTCACTATTGGTGAACCTTTATTTACTAAGGAATAATTTGGAACACTAAGGGTAATCCACATAGATCATTCTCTCACATATGTGGTGTTTTTTGCAACATTTTTTACTGAGTGTATGTTTTTGGTAAATAAATATCCAATCCTGGGTGTTTTTATGTAGATCAAGATAGTTCAATCCATTTTGAAATATTTTCCATTTATGGTATTATATAATTAGTTTTTCAGCTTTAGCTCTATGGGACTAAGGACATGGGTCAAGAATTAAGATCATAGTGTTTAGGGGTTAATTACCTCTCTCTCTCTCTCCCATTTACTATGTTCTTCACTCATCTATTGTGTTATACTCCCTCATTTAATATTATAATCTCATATATTTTTATCTACTTGATGATACTTGTGTTTTATATTAAAAATTATATTTGAGGCATATGGGTATACATACATGAGTGGTTATGATAATGGTGGTCAGTATTCCCTTTGTTGACATCTACACTTGTTTGAGGTATGGGTTACCTAAAATGTTTCTAGAATGGTGGAATTATCGGTGGAAAGTATTGTATTATTCTCCCTCAACCAAAAATCAAACTTAATCAAGAATTGGATTCCATTTAATATATTCTAGGGGTTATGTTGATAAAAGGTTAAAGTGATTAATACATTGATTCTCATGTATTCTCAAGCACTCCTTTATTACATTCAATAAATGAAAAACAATGGGGATATAAACTTTAGATTTAGTTTTCTCTTTATTGCTTCATGAATCCATAGTTTCTCATTACATATGACCTTTAAAGATTTGATTTTAGATTATTTATAATATATTTAATCTTTAAGACTTCTATTTATAGAGAATATATTAATCATTTCCTGTCTTTCAGTTTGTTACACGCTTATATTAATTGTTTTGATCTATCTAATTACTTTGTATTTCCTTTTTCTTCTTTCAAATAATATTACTCTGTATCTTTGTACTCACCAATTTATGATTTTTATTGCCACATATGTTGTATTTTTATATGATACACAAGGTTTTGAGGTGGTCTTGGTGGATGCAGGGCTTGTGTGATTTTTTCAGAGAGGGTATCTAGAGACACTAGATGACACATGATGACGCATGGTGGTTCGTGATAGTGGAAGTTAAATTTTTATATTGTAAATCAATATTGGAGTACACATAATGTGGAGGATATTTCTAGGGTCTTTTTTCTATTATATTCCAAGTCTTTTTTGGATGGGTAGTTCCTTTGGTATTTTCCTACATGGAGTTATACTTCTACTTTGTTGCCATATGGATTATATATATATATATATCACTTATATATATTTATTCTACTGATGATTTTAGTTATTTTATACCTTGGTGATATATATATATATATATATTGTATTTTTATATTTCATAAGTTCTCTCATATTATGAGATATTCCTACTCAGTGTTAGTCACCAATCCCTAACTAATTGGAGGTAGGCTTGGGGTGACACACATTGTTTACTTCCAGAATGTGTGGGGCCATGGTGGGAAAGGGGATTTTAATATATTTATTATGGATTCTATTTCTCAAAATAGTATTAGATAGTTCATGATGATAATTAACCGTATTTTTTTTATCTTGATGTATAGATTGAGGGTTCTCTTGAAGAACTATATATTCAAAGAAAGAAAAATTATAAGATTAGAGGACTATGAAAAGATTCCTATAATTATGTTGAACATATTATGTCAAAACTATCCCATCATGAACATATAGATTAATATGAGTATGATATTCTTAAAGAATTATAATTGGTCCTTGATTTAAATCAATAGGTATAAGAACAATCTAAGGTTATTTAAAAGTTGAGTTATTTTATTGAAGAATGAAATATGAGAATCGCGTATCTTGTGTAAAATGTTTTTGTGTTTAAAAGGAGGACTTTTGAGGATCCTTTAGATAATGATTTATATCAAAGTAAATTTTTTTTGGTCTTTAGTGAATAATATGACTCTTATACATATTATAAGAGTAAGAATGAATATGAATTGGCCATACTTTCAAGTAAATAAAGTGAGGAGGTGATTCCGAAAAAGAATGAACCTTTTGAGAAACTGTTGAAAGAGTATGATGATAATATAAAAAATATGCATAGAGATATCATTGAGAAATAATTTCAAGGAATATGTATTATTAATCAATCTATTGAGGGTAAGAATGAGTTTCGAGATAAATTCTTAATAAAGTCTCTTAAAAAAATTTATTGCAGTACAAAGATAATTTAAATTTGGCATAACATCCAAGAATGATTATTTATGTGTAAATAGAAAAATAATTAATGAGCATATAAGTTATTTAGAATCCTTTCAAGAAGATAATGAATATAATGTAAATCTACCTAGAAATAAATAAAAATATAAAGTAAAATATCTATTTTATGAAAGAGATTAGCTCAACTAAATGTTCTCTGATTTAGATGTCTTATTAAATAATATTGAAGACTATGTTGTAATAAATAAGAATCAATGTAGGTTTACTTAATCATTGATAAATCTTGATAAGTGTCTTAAAACCTAAATAGAAACTATGATGGGAATAAAAGGTTTGAGTTTTGATACATCATCATACAAGGAAATCAATAAACCAATAAGGAATTCAAAAATATAGATTTGAGGAGTTCATGAATATAAATTAAGGAATTAAAACCAAATAATAGAGAAAGTGTTTGAATCAAATAGGTTAATTCAAAAGGATAAATATTAAAACATGTGATACTATTTTGGAATGGTTGGTAATATTATAATTTTGTTAAAGATTTTAATGAGTAGGTTTAATATTTTGAAAAGAAATTAATATCAAGAATAACGATACCACAAGAGAGAATGAATAAATATTATACTCTTGATTATCATTTTTCTAACTAAGGTGTTGAAAAATTGAATAATAGATATAAATACGAATGGAAGTTTATTCCCAGATAATTTAATTAAAACTACACCTTTAGATGCAATAGTTTTTTTGGATAGTATGTTCATTTAAGGAAAAAGTATAGAATGGTATTTTGGGGTGGGAATTCATTGATGAGAAGAAGAAACAATAAAAATTATAGAAGAATATATTATCAAGGTGGCTATAAAGGAAACATTGAAAGTTGTTATAAGATAAGAAGATGATAGATAATGATAAGGATTACCATTACTCTTGTGATTAGTAAAAATCAAGTTAGTATGGTACAGAAATATGATACATTAAAGAAAAAATTCATGTTATTGAAGAAAGAAGAGATACAATATCAAAGGGACATGTGTTAGACATCAAATGATATTGTGGTAAATCAACCATTATTTATGAAAAAAATATATTATGGAATATAAAGAAGAAAGTGTAATATTTCCTCATGGCCAAAAAATAAGATGTAAAGATAAATTCATTTATTTAAATTATAAAAAAAAGATATATTTCAAAAGTGGAATCATAAAAAATATCACCACATAGGGAACATATATAAATTCAATGTAAAATAAAATTGATAAATCAAATAATCATATGGAAAAATGAATTAATGGTTTTATTGAAAGAAATACCACTAATAAAAATTTCATAAAGTTATAGAAAATAGATCGGTTCAACAAGAAAAACCACATTCCCTCGCTCAAAGATATATAGGGGCACGTATACCACCTTGTACATAATTTTTATATATATAATATTTGGAGTAATGTAGTATTAATGGAGGGACAAGTTTCTTGGTGTATACATATTAAAAAAAGATGAGTGCATAGTAATAAGGTAAATGAATTAATAAGGATTGATTATTTTGAGAATAAATAAAATGAATCTATTGGTGTTAAAAGTGTCCTCAAAGGATGTTAAAGAAAAATATGATACAACATTTTGGTTGAGTGTGATTAAAATTTGAATCCTTCCAAATCTAGAGATATATGTTATGATGAAAAAATTCCAGTGGTTTCTATTCAAACATGATCATGAATTAATATCAAGTAGCTTCTATGATAAATCGAAGATAAATAATATTATATGTTATGATATGATGAAGTACATGTGGTACAGAGCCTATTAGAGAGTGAAATAGTTTTCAAAACCATAATTGGGTTTTTAAAATTGTATCAATCTAATTTTGGAATTCAAAATATGAAAATAGGCCATTTTTATATAGTGAAAGACCCTGGTAAAGAAATAAAAAAACTTTTTGGAATAACAACTACATACATGGAGAAATACATGAATAATTTTTCATGAACTTATAAAATGACATTATTTAATTAATTTTTAGGATATCAAAAGATGGTGAGATGAAAGCATTATAACTAATGAGTGGTATCCAATATACAAATATTATATTAATATTTGGTCTCCAAAATTGAAGAAATCACGGGGACTTGGTGATGAAATTTCAACAGTTTATTATCCTCATCTAGAATTGGTGAATTCCTGTGAAGAAATTAATATCATGAATATCAAGAGCTAATGTGTTTATTTTAAACTAGTGGTGTATATTAGTTCAACTGGTGGTATTATTCACACGATTTATGATTTTCTCTCTTATATGTTGATTATCTTGTGTAAGTCTGATTGATATCACTGATAGATTTATATTTATGGGAATTAATTTCTTAATTTTAATTAGTTTTTAAATAATACAATGACATGGATATAATTAATGTTTTCACATAATAACATGTTTACCATACCTGGTTCCAACTCAGTAGGCTTAAGAGATTAGTTGATGACTCATTTCCATATGATAAATTAAATCATAGTAATTTCTTGAGATGTATGCATCCAAAAGTAAAAATTAGATGAGGGTAAATTTAAAAGAAGGGATTCATGAAAAAAAGATCATGATTATATTAAACAATTTGTTAAAAGATACTAATGTTTTTAAGGTGAAAACAAGTGTTTAAATTTTCTGAAGATGTGAATTACGAAAGGGGAATGTACTAACTTTCTAAATGTATATTTTATTACAAAACAGAATCCAAAATTCTAGATTCAGTGCTAAAAACATAAACATTACGTTTCTGTATTTGATATTGATAAACGGGACTCAACTATTTCTATAAAAACTAACAATGTAAAAAGGGAATATTGGATAACTTAGATACTGATATAACTTTTATATTTATTTATTTTAGATAATTAGGAAAAAATATTACATATCTTAGAAAATTAAACAATAGACCCATAATAATCTAATTTAGATCCCAAAATTTCTTCATGTCTAGAACCATTGTTAGACATATCCTACATAAAACCATTCTTTATAACCTGGAGAAAAGGAAACATAACAAAGGGTGAGCTTAGATTATTAGTGATGGTAATCATATGAGATGAAAATCTATGATCATATGTTTTCATAAGATAATAATTAGATTATGTGATCATGAACATAACATATAATGTCCATACTCAACCTTTCATAGATCATAAACACGATTCATAGAATAAAAAAATTATAATTTTTAAAACATGGGACATATGGTTAAGAAATCATCATAAATCAGTCATGAACCATTATCTCGTGTTATAAAAATGTCTCACCATAATAAATATAGAAAATTATTTCATATCTCAAGGTTAACTACCAAGACAATCAACATAGTGGATCGGGACACACCTGTTTCCCATAGCAGTTCTGGAAACACCTGTTTACTATTGTAGATCAAGCTCACTGAATTGTTTTCCATTTTTATCTCATGAGATATTAATCTTTACTCAATTCATTATAGGTAGATATTAGTCCCACCCATCATACAAAGAAATCCATACATATCTGTGCTATATAATCATAAATCATTCATTATATCATAACTCTTACAAGAATAACTTGAAAAGGAACATTAAATATAATTAATGTAATTATGTTCATGACATAACATGTCAAAGAGTACTATATACACCACACAAAGGAAATGAGTGGTGAATATGGTGTAATTATCCTAGAAATAAAAGTGAGACTAAAAATATCTTACCACTTTGTAATCAGTCAAATTATATTACCTATAAAATAATAACATTAAAAAAATCATTAAATATTATAAGACTGAATCAATTAATGACATAACTTGTCAAATGGGAGTTATATACACCTCATAAAATTATATAGGTGTACAACATCAAAATATGCCTCAAAATAAGAAAATTGAGATGAAGTCACTTACAAAGATCATATCATTTAAGTTAATAAAATGAATTGATTATGTGTATCTATTGTAAATCAGAATAAAACAATTTGAAATACAACATAACATAATAAAATGAAATTTCAAAAATAATATAAGCATGACATAGTCAAATAAGTATATGTTTCACCCAATGAATGGGAATTGAGTTAAGAAATCATTTACATAGGGTTTGAATCACCATTTATGTTTTTTATCTTCATGAATAATAAAATTAGTTTCATTATTTACATATTTAAAAAAAATTATAATCATGGAGACCATATGTCGTACAAACACAAGAGTAACGTTTCAATTTTTCAAATAAAATTATGGAAACAAGTTAAGTAATATATTATCATTAAATAATGATACTGATATAATATATATCATATTAATTATATAAATATAATAATATATATCATCCATGTGATGTCATGATGAAAAAAATCACATCGCTTTGTAGAGGTGGTAATCCACACATACACATGAACAACATAATCATTTTTATCTGAATAGAAATGTAAGAAATTAAATGTTATATTATATTTTATTAATGATAATTATTTCATGAATATCTTATATAATCCTTAATTCCATTATTACAACCAGTCTTTAGATATGGTGTTGTAAAATGAACTACATCGGTTCATGAGGCGGTAGTTCGCTATACACACAGAAGATAAATTATTTTCCAATTTAATGGAAGAGGAGACAGGTATAGTTCATTATACCCCAATAAAAAATAAAATATTAATAATGATAATATATTTATTTTTTTATCATGGATAAATAACATTTGAAGGAATTCTATGAAAAAACCAAACAGAAACACATGATTAAAAACAATACCTCTTTTTTTAACAATCTTCTCTTCATAACACCTTAAGGCCACGAAGGTTGGTGCTATGCCTTAAATAATACCTCAATAATGATTATACGGATATGTTAATGGAATATATAAACCAAAATGGGTTTTATGTGTGAATAAATGATAATAAGAGGTTATATTTTATAAGAGATGGGAGAGGCACTATAGTCATTTTTCAAAATATTGAATTAATATAAATTTATTTTCATTTCAAAATTACTCAAAAATGAATTACTTTGAATATAAGAAAAGTAGAGGTATAAATAATCCTATAAATTAACATTTAGATAATTATTTACTATATTTCTACTCTTATCTGTTGTTTTTAACCCTTATTTAACAGCTTTCACTCTTACCATGACAACATGAAGTTTTAATTTTTAAGGGTTAATATAGTTACTATAAAATTCCAAAAGACCCATAAATGGTTCATGGATGAAATATTAAACCTCATACCAGTATTTTGGATAAATTTATTATTTTTAGGAATTTTATATGATTGAATGAAATATTATTTACTATAAAATATTTATAATGTCAATTTTAAGGAGTATTTATTAATTTGACTTTAATAATATAAATATGAAACTTATAATTATAGAAAAATATTTTATTAAATATATAACTGGTCAGTGTTATCTATGAAATTATTTTATTACATTAATTAACTGATATTATATTTATTTTAATATTTTTAGTAAAATTTATTTAATATGTACGTTAATAAAATAATTACTGCATCATCATTGTGTAAGAATTTAAGGTAATAATTTCTTCACTAAAAATAAAAAAATTTCCAGGATGAATATAAATATTTATATTTTAATTGAATATTTATAGTATAATATATTATATGGATAACCCTATATTAAAAATTTTATAGTAATTAAAAATATAAGTGTAACATATTTGACTTTTCATTATATAAAATATTATAAATGTAATAATCACTTACAAAAGGCAACAAAAACCCATATATTAGAAATGTGAATGATTATGGATTAATATTACACATTCACTAAAATTGGGGTAATTGTATGGGTCATTTAATATTCCTTACCATATTAATGCTACCTTTAAATACAAGATTTACTCTTTACAGTGGTAACAAAACTTACCAAGGTTACTATTCATATTGACAAAAAATAAAAGGGTCATATTTACTAAATTTTTTCCCTCTAATTCTAAATATGGATTAATTTTTCCAAAATTCAAAAAATAAATTTTTTATAATATAATGTAAAATTAAGCAGGAAAAATAAAATGAAAAATAGTATTTTAGAAAAATTCTCTTTTTTAAGTATATAATATTTTATAATAAAATCAAGTATAAAATCCATTTTAAAAACAATAATTGGAATATTTGAAATAAAATTAAACTAATTAAAATTAAAAAATAATCCAAAACATAATTTTACCTTTTAAATACATTTAAAAATATAATTTGTAATAACAATCGTTATTTATAATTATTTATTAAAAAATAAAACTTTTCAAAAAACTATCATAATTTCAATAGAAGATAATATTGATATGCTGATTTCCAAAAATAATTTCATTTTATCAATTACATTTTCTAAAATATCCTATAATAAATTATAAAATTCAATAAATATCATTTTTGAAGATAATGTATTATTTTCTAAGAATAAAATGACTTTTTTAAAAAATTATGTGTTTATTTTATAATAATATAGAAATAAATTTATATTGTGTAGGAAGTTTATATTTAATTCATTAATAATTTATTCCTATTCATAACCACCAATTTAACGGCTATGTTTTGTCCTCACATTATAATATTTTGTTGTTCATTTAAACTCGGTGTTTTGTTTGTTATACACTATCGAACATATAATTTCCTTATAAAATATATAGATATTAAAATATCTCCATTTAATAAATTGAACCCTCTAAATTTTAAATTATCATTGTCACCAAGGTTTGAATTTTCAAAATACCTTTGTTGAAATCCCACATCGTAAAAAGTGTCAATAAAACTTCCACTTTAAATGAATGAAAATAAATTAGTAATGTTATTTGGTGTAACACATACTATGTTTCCATTTAAAAAAACAATGTTATAGAAGAGAGAAATTACTTCCAAGAACTAATAGATAGTGACAGACACCATGGTAATGAGAAAATTAACCATAAAAAATCATAAATATGTGATGGGTTAAAAGACCATTGATTTCTTGGTAAGAAATGTAAACAAATAACATTTTTGTTTTAAATTTTTTGTCCTAAAGTTGATGAATTATTTTACTACCTATAGTAAGAACATAAGGAAATATACTTACCTAAAAATTATTTTTTTATCCTTTAATCAATTTCCACCACAAACTCATCTTTTTCTCTAAATGATGAGTATTCTAGATGATTATTTTTTTCAAACATAAAGTATCCAAATCCACCTCTATGGATCATAAAATCAATAAAATAAAACATTATATTCATCCTATCATTAGGAATTAACCAACACCAAAAAGTTTAGTAAAAGATCATATAATTCCCAAAATTAATACACCTTTATATGATGAAAAAATACTTTAATCCCCAAAATTCAACAGAAATAACCAAAGTTCAACATAGATCATTGAACAAATAACTAACTTTAAAAATCATTAAAATACTCTAAAATAAGATTTAAACCCAAAAATATAATGTATTTTATCACACTATATTACAAGATAAATTTAATATTTTCCTCTAGAAAATATCAATCACTCTTAAAGTATCATACCAAAAAGCAATTTCCCTAATAATATTCAAGATAAGATAACTATTTCCATAAAAAACATGAATAACTATAAATAAAAAATAAAATCATATGTACTTTAAAAATAAAATTCAACCATTATTTCTCAAATAATATCCCATAATATCATATAAATTTTAAAAAATGGCGAGATAATTCTGAAATAACATTAATAACTTAACCACCTAATCAATATCTAAACCCATAGTTATCTATATGATAAAACATATGTTCCCAAAAGTTGATTTTTTCTTTATCCATTTAATAATTGAATAAAATTTCATACTAACTAGGTATTCCTGTAGTATAGTGGTAGGAAATGCATCCTTTTCACCCTTTGGTTCTGGGTTCAATCTTTATGACCTTATCAGATGGGATAGGTTTTCACCCACCATGTGAGATGACCATTTTCTAAAATTGTCCTTATAAAGTTCCAAAAATGTGAGAAACAAACTCAAAAAAATCATTAATATATTCAACATTAAAGATACTTATTAATCTAAAAGTCTATATCATACCTTTAATTTTTCATCCCATAATTTAATAAACCATAATTATCTTAAAAATAAATTTCTCCAAAAATATCATTCACTGTCATAAAATTTCATAACCTAAAAACTCAAATGGGGTGTCTAAGAATCTCAACCTATGGTCTTACATAACAGATATGGTATATATAACTCTTAATATAACTTCTAAAAATTTATCTGACCCCTTATTTGATACCAAATATAACAACCAAAGATCCACACTTCGGTATTTGTGGATAAAAACACAAACATTATATTCATGTATTTGATACTGATAAATGGAACAAAATTTTTCCAATAAAAAATTAAAATTTAAAAATTATATATTGGTTAAATTATATATCCAAGGAAATTTTAGTTATTTAGTTTTATAGAATTAGGATAAAATATTACATATCTTAGAAAAAATAAACAACTAGATTATATGAATCTATATAATCTCCTAAAATTTATTCATGTCTAACACCCTTCTTAGACATATCATTCTTAAAAACTTTCTTAATAAACTGGGGAAAAGGAAACATAATATCAGATGTTATGTAATGGTAAACATAGGAGATAAAAATATATGATCATATTAAATAATAAGATAATAATAAGGGTATGTGATCATGAACATAACATGTAAAGTTTATACCTTACTAGTCATAGATCATAAACATGAGTTATAGAATAAAAATTATCATGTTAGAAAACATGGGCCACAAGAGTGATAAATCATCATAAATAAATCATGAACTATAATATCATGTCTTAAATGTATAGAACCATAATATATTTTGAGAACCATTTCATATGTCAAGGTTAACTACTAATACCATCAACATAGTGGATCAAGACACAACTATTCATATTATAGATCATGGGAAAACCTATTTCCCATTGTGTATCAATATCATCAACTTATTTCCCATTACTATCTCAATATATATTAATCTTTACCCAATTTATTGAAGGGGGATATAGGTCCCACCATTCACATAAAGATAACCATACATATGTGTGCCACATGATCATAAACCATTCATAATATCATAACCCATGAAATAATATCTTTAAAAGTAACATTTAATATAATGGATATAATAAAGTCCATGACATAACCTTTAAAAGTGTAGTATATACACCACACTAATGAAATGAGTGATGAATATGCCATAATTCTCCTGGAAATAAAATTAATACTAAAAATCCCTTAGAACTTTATAATCAATCAAATCACATGACCCTTGAAAGAATAAAATTTAACAAAACAGTAAATACCATGATTGTAAATAAATTTAGTATATAAAATTTAAAATGGGCCTTATATAAACCTAATAAAATAATATAGGTGCATAAAATCAAAATGTTAATCAATATAAGAAAATTGAGATGAATTCCCTCACAAAGATCATATCATTGAAGTTAATAAAATGATTCAATTATGTGTATATAATGTAAATATAAATAAAAAATTGTGAATACAAAATAAAATAACAAAAAATTTATTTCACACATAATATTACGTTGACATAGTCAATTAAGTAGATGTTTCACCTATTAAATGGAAATTGACTTAAGAAATCCCTTACCTTGAGTCTGACTTGGCACATATGTTCTTTATCTTCATGAATAATAAATTTAGATTAATTTTTTAATTTCTTTAGAACCATTTTCAAGTTTATCTTTCTGTTTATTTCACTTACTACCATATTATAAAAATTACTTAATTATTTACATTCATGTTGGGCGTTTTGGTGATATTCAATACTTGAGTCCAAAATGATTTTGATATGATTTCTATAGTCAAATTGTTCCTTAGTAATCGTCCCCAAAATAGTAATCATCAAATAATTATCTCTTGTATACATTAATGAAACTTTTAAATATTTCTATTAAATATGGTTATGAAAAATTAAATATGTTACAATCTTGGAGATAATAGGTTGTACGTATAGATGAGCAATGCTTCTGTTTTACAACTATAATTATGGAAAAAAGGTAGGTACTATATTAATTTTAAATAATGATCACAGTATCATATATACCATATTAAGTTTTTAAATATACCAATCTATATCATCCATGTAATGTGGTGACGAAAAAAGGATCACATCGCTCGGTGGAGGTGGTAGTCCACACGTACACATGAACAACATTATCATTTTTCTATACATGAAAATGTAAGAAATTAAATAATATATTATCATTTTATAATGATAAATATTTCATTAATATAATATATAATTATTAATTCCAACATTATAACCAGTATTTAGAGATAGTGAGGGGAAATAATATCGGTTCGCGAGGTGGTAGTTCGTCGTACACATGGATAATGAATTATTTTCTCATTTGATGGAAAGAAATATGTATATGGGTTATGGAACTAACATAATAAAATATCAGTAAATAAAGGATAATTAAGTTATTATTTTATTATTTTTGAATAAAATTTTATTGAAGTGGAAGAAAATATAAAATAGAAATACATCATAAATAACAATACCTTCTCTTTATACAACCTTCTTTTCTTAACTCCATAAGACCACTATGTTTTTTGTTCTTCCAAAAAATACTCAACTATAATGAGGATATGGATTTTTTATATGGACTAGGGATTGTATTTTCTAATCCAAAATCAATTTTATGGTTCAATTTTAAGGGTAATTTTATAGTCTTTATCATATTAATGTAACTCTTAATTACTCAATTTAGCCTTTACCGTGCTAAGAAAATTTTCAAAGGTTACTATTCATCTTTAACAAAATAAGATATAAATATTTAATAATTATTGAAACTATTATTATAAATATGAAGTCCAATTTTATTAATTGAAAACAAAGAATTTAGAGAATTTAATTTAAAATTAAACTGAAAAAACACAATGAAAAACAATTTTATTTAGAAAAATGCAATTTTTAAAATAAAAAATGTTTTTATTCAAATTTCAAGTATAAAATATATTTAAAAAACATAATTAAAATTTTTTAAATCAAAATAAACAAATCAAAATTTAAAACTAATCTAAAAAATAATTTGACATTGTAAATACTTCAAAAAATATAATTTTTAATAAAAAGTGTTATTTTTAATTATTCATTGAAAAATCATACATTTTAGAAAATTATTAAAATTTAACCACAAGAAAATCTAGATATAATAATTTAAAAAATATAGTTTATTTTATCAATTTTTTTCTAAAATATCTATAAATTAATTATAAAATGAAAAAAAACATTTATGAGAAAAATGTTTTATTTTTTAATAATAAAATAAATATTATAAAACTTATGTGATTATTTTATAATAATTTACCAATAAATTCAGATTTAGTTATAATTTTATATTTAATTCATAAATCAGTTATTTCTATTCACACCCATCAATTTAATGTTTAGGTAATAATTATCACATAATAATATTTCATTGTTTGTTTAAACTTGGTGTTATGTATCCTATATACAATTGAACATAATGTTTCTTTATAATATCTTTAGATAATAAATATTTTATAGTATAGTGGTAAAATGGGCTTGAGTTTCATTGATATATTATATAATGTATCATTGAAGAGAGTATATAGAGGGAGTATCGTCTCTCTATATCTATAAGTTCTTTGAGTAATGTCATGAAAATGATCCTTCTTGAAAATATTATAAAAGTAGATTATTAAAAAAGGGTAGTGAAGATGGTTAAGGTATACCCAATAATTTATATGGTGAAGGAATGAAAGATTTTTAGAAATATTAATTCTTTTCATTTTATTAATAAAGCGGGAGGAAAGATGTTCATTAAATCATTATGATTAATGGATCTTGGATTGACAGTGAAAAGGGGAGATATTATCTCCATCCCTTGATATTTGATGGATGTTATAGAAGTATTTCCAAAAAATACTCTAGGGGAGTTCGTTACAACCATAGTTTTATGTTAGATTTGTTTATAATCACTAAATTTGGATGCCCAAAGGTTATTCATATAATTGTTGAAGTTATAATAGAGTTAGATTTTATAAGTTTTAATGAAGCTAGTTCAAAAGCCATGTTATCCCAGAAGTCATTCTGGAATAAGACATTATTTAGATGATAAGTTACTCAAGAAGATATTCTAGAGGAGGATCTGAAAAAGGCTAAATTATATAGATTAATAATTGGATTTTTTGAAGTTATTTTCAATAATAAGTGAAGGTTATTTGTTATATATATTATATGTTAGTATAAAAATGAAGTAAATTCCAAACCATGAGATATTTTGGAAGTTTTACTCTAGATTTGGAAGAGGTGTGATTAGAACAATTTTCTATCAATAAAAAATAAAGTACTAGAAGTTGGAATTCAGGATTTTTTTAGAATATGGGTAATTGAGAGTTTGTAAGATATTGTTTTATTTTAAGTCTAAAATATAAATCTATACATCTATTTAATGGATTTATAAAATTTATTGATATGTTTAAAGATGTTTGGAAATGGACCGTGGTAAATTCTAAAGGTCTTTGAAGAAGTAGAAAAAATTCATGGCATCAACAGAAGTATCAAACCATGATTGGAGTTCTCAAAATGATGAAAATGTTACGGAGGTCTCCCTATATATTTAAGATTCACTTGAGAAGAATACTAAAAAGTTAGTAAAGGAAAAACCTTCCCTATATATGTAATGGTCATCGGTGATAATAATTAAAGGTAACCAATGCTAAAAAGAGAAAAATTTAACAAAGGTATAAAGGTCCTTGAATATAAAGTAGTCATTTACTCTGATACCTAAGGGTTATCATGAGATAAATCCATTACAAATTTTCTTTCAAAGTGAAAATTAATGAGAATTTAACTAACCATAATGATATTGAAGGGTACTAATATGAGATGAACCATATGAAAGTGTTCCTACTTTGTCAAATCTGAAGTGTTATTTTAGTGAAACCATGGGATGTATGAAATAATGTGAAGAGGTTATGGTGGATTTAAATGGTTCATCCAATTTAGATATACCTATGCTGTGGAAACGAGTCATTACCCAATACAATTGGTAATAATTATATATATATAATTTATCACACCATGATATAATATATTTTTCCATTATTAAATAAATCGTATCATGAAATAAAAACTATGAATAATTAAGCTATCCCATGATAGTTAGAATTTGGTATGTTCCATAACACAGATTAAGATCATACTGTGAAATGTTATATCATTTTGAGATGAAATTAGAAGTTAAATAAGAACCCATGTAGTCACACTATGATGCAACTTTCAATATCATGATAATTGTAATTAGGATAGTTGGAACAAACATGATGAATTATAATTACAATATAGGTTTGGTAGCTTTTTGAGTGACAAATAACAGCCTATTTGAAAATAAATGATGTATATTCACTTGGTAATAATCTATTGAATAAATTTTAAAGGATGCTGGAAATTGTTTGAAGATAAAAATTTGAATTTTAATTAAAATATTATCATGATATATTAGAACCTTCTATGCACTTCCAAAGTGGATTTAATAGAGGATATAAAAAATGAACTTTATGTTTCGATAAGTGAGAAGAATGAAGTTGAAATGTGGTGAACAACATGATATTTTATGAAAATTTTAATTAAGAGTAATGTGTTACTACTGGAGTGTATTTCATTTAATATCAGATTTGGAAGTGTAAAATTGTTGTGTAAATCCATTAAACTTAGGGAGTGATTAATTATTATTATGGAATTAATTTATGTGGGGTTTTTTTAGTTTGTGAAGATTTTTTAGCGATCAAATATTCTTCTCTTTAACAAGTATTTGATTATATGAAACCTTAATATTTGATAAAAATACTTGTTATAAAATTAGAGCACCACATTTGGAGTTATAATACAAATTTGAAATGATTATCATAAAGTGAGCTTCATGTAATTAAACCAAGGAGATAACAACAAGTCTATAAACTAATTTATTCTGGTGTAACGAGTAAATAATAAGAAGATGGTGACCCTTAAGAGGTATAGATCCATTCCCAAAATCAGTCAATATGAAGTGATCCATGGTGAGGAGTGATTTCACCTAAAAAATTATAGGTAGTGATACTTTTTTAGGATTGAATTTAGTTAAAACTTTTTTCCATAAAAATAGTGAGTTATATTAGATTTATTGTACACTAGGTCAATATTGAGTGTATGATTCTTAAATTTATCCCAATATAGGTAAATCAAGTAAAATATTAGTTTTTTCATGTTTCTATTTCTACACATGATTATGATACTTGATAAGGGTGAATTCTTAAGAAGACATGTTAAAGTATGTTTCTTCTATAAGGTGAACATGATTTAAATTGATTTGTAAGAAAGAAATGTTTAAATTGAGAAACACCCTGATTCAGATCCCTCTAAGCATGTATTGGGTTACAAAAAGACCCCTAATAACACTCAAATTACCTCTCAACTAACTAAAATATTTTTAATTTTAAATCCCAGGGTGTAACTTCACATATAGTTTTGATGGTATCTCATAATACCATTATTTGTTTTTTATTGACTGTATGTTTTTCCTTTTTAATGTCACTTATTAAATTGATGTTTTTATTAAAAAAATTGTGTTTTTATCACATTTTAAATAATTAAAAATATTTTTAAATATTTTATATGAGGTTATTCATCCTAAAGATTCACCTCACTGAACACTGAAAATAATTTTTTTATCAAATAACATCATAAAAAAATATTGACATTACTATTATAAATTGTTCTATAATTTTTATGTCTATAATCTAGGAGGTGATATAAAAATATGATGTGTACTACCAAATTTTAAAACATCTATTGGTTGGTTTAAATTATGATTCAGTCCATTATTAATTCAAAAGTATGTATAGTAACTCCATTATGTTTTTTAATCATAATGATTTTAAATAAATCATGTTATTGATTTAGATTAAATCATATCCTTCATTTTGAAATTTAATATAAATTTAAATTTCCCATGATCAGAACCCAAAACTATCGATTGTTGGTTCAAAAAGATAATAGACAGATCATTTAATGTCTCTCACCACCATCATGATGAGATGAGTACACTGTCACCCTACTGACTGAAGGAGTGAACGAAATAATTAGTTATAAAAGTGATAACCTGACTTTATTTGATGTTAATAATCATAAAATTGTATACTATAGAAGCTAAATTAGGTTATTATATCATTATCATTAGAACTTATTCTTGAATATTGATTATATAGTACCAATGATGTCTCCAAACATTCCAGTTGACATGTCTAGTGTC
Source organism: Viscum album (assembly GCA_963277665.1). Taxonomy (NCBI): domain Eukaryota; kingdom Viridiplantae; phylum Streptophyta; class Magnoliopsida; order Santalales; family Viscaceae; genus Viscum; species Viscum album. The sequence goes on from OY728147.1 coordinate 224,060,499, forward strand.
AATGTAGGTAGTAGTGGCTAGCGATCGATGCTATAATAGTAAAAGCATGAGCTATGTATGTAAAATTAAATGGGTAGTAGTTTTTGATGTGGTGACATCAGATCTATTAAATTATTTCAAAATGAAATTTGGTTTGGATAATTTTATCATATAATGTGGAACTTATTATCCCATATGATCCACTAAATTTAAATTATTATATATATAATAGATCCTAAACATTTGATTACATAATATGGAACATAAAACATTGGATTCGAAAAAAACAAAATATTAAATTGTAATTATATATTAATTGTATTTTTGAAATATTTTAATACAAAATTACAACATAACACCTCAAGATTAAAAAAACTATGTTCAATAGTGCATACAATATGAAACACTAAGATGAAATGAACCATAAAATATTATTATTTAAATATGACCATTATAACCTAGATTTTAAATTGGTAGTTAGGAATAAGATTAAATTATTTATGAAATATATATAAATATACTAATCAATAGAAACTTATTCATATGTTCTTTATAAATAATCACTTATTTTTTATTAAATTCATTTTATTCATCCAAAATATGTTTTCTTCAAATATAAATTTTATTTCTTTTCATTAGAAAATTTTATAATTAATTTATAGAAATTTTAAAAAATTTATTCCATAAATAGTATATAATTTTTTAAATCAAAATATCAAAATTATCTTAGGGTAAAATGTTTATATTTTTCATAATAGTTTGATTTTTCAACGAATAGTTAAAGAATATTGCTTTTTATAGAAAATGGTATTTTATTTTATAGTATTTACTGAGTCATATTATATTTTTTTATTTGTTTTAAAATTTAATTAGTTATTTTTTATTAAATATTTTCCAATTATAGTTTTTTTATTTAATTTTATACTTGAATTTAGTATAAAAACATTTTTATACTTAAAAATTCATCTTTATGAAAAACACTTTTTTTCACGTTTTGCATGTTTAATTTTAAATTAAAATTTATCACTTATTTGAATTTAATGTTGAAAAAATAATTACATATTTCTAATAAAGTGGCCCAATTTTTTTAAATAGTCTCATATTTTTTTAGTCATTATAAATAGTAACTTTAATAAATAATTATCACCATGGTAAGGGTATATTTGTTAATAAAGGTTAAACAATAATATGATAAGGACTACAAATTGACCTTAACACTTGTATTTATATTATTTTATGAGTGGATTTTATCCATTTACATCTATGTCTTGAATATATGTTTACATGGTTCCATAAATATTTTATTTTTACCTTTATAATATTTATGTAAATGAAAAAGATGAAAAAGTCACTTTTATTACTTTTAATAAAGTTAATATTTTGTGAGAGGGATGAAAACAACATATGAATTTATAAAAATAGAAATTAGAAATATAAATTAATTTTTATCATGTAAATTTATTTAAAATTCATAGCCGTGAAATAATTACCGTAAATTCATATGCAACACTGACACAATATTTATTCAATTAGTAGAAAAATAGAATAATTGATTTTGAAAATATTAAAAGAGATATATTATGAATTAATTATTATGTTCCTTGATTTTTAGATGAATATAAATTTTCGGTATTTTTTAATGTATTATATTTTAATTCCATTACTTTAATGTTGTTTTAAAAGTATAGTAAAATGAGTAGTTCAAAAAAATGAGACTAATGATATTTTATTTATAAATAATATTTTATTAAATGATTTAAAATTTATAAAAATCTTATATTCATCCATGTTATAAGGATATGGTTAAAAATAATAGCCACGGTCCATTTATTTTCCAAATTTCATTTTATATTAACTTTATTAACCCCTAAAGAGTAAAAACATTGTTATTATGATAATTTTCAAAAAGGGTTAACACGAGTTAAAAAAGAGATATGGATAAAAAAATATCTAAACATTGAAAAAATTTATTGGATCACAATATTTATAATCATAATAATATTATATCTTAATTATATCAATTCAGATATTTTTTTCATGAAAATTAATTTATATTACTTTAGTATTTTTTGAAATTCCAAAAGTACCCCTCCCTTCACTTATAAAAGGGAACCTTCGGTCCTCTTTTCTTCACACATCAAAAGAATTTTTGTTATCCCCCGACCCTAGTTTCCCATATCCGGTGCATTATTTATTACATAGGCATGATTAAAAGAAATTCGAATCTAGAAAGATCGATCAGTTTAGTAGCCTTGGAATAATTAGATACAAACATAATTTTTTTACATTACATATTAAAATTAAAGACAACATAAAAACTCCTTTGAAAACATTATCATTTCCTTTCCTCATCCCTATAATTCATTCATAATATATATCTCTGCATCCTAGGGAAAATAAAATATAATAATGGGGTGATCTCAGATGCTCTGTAAGGGTAAATAAGTCAACGAGAGCTATCATAAATAAGAATAAACTTTTAAGGAAAGATGTATAAGAAAAATAGCATCCTTTTAAACATAAATATAAACATAAACATAATATAGAAAGAATAAATCAAAAATTACCATATAAACATGAACATGGACATTCTACTAGTCGAACAATCACATGAAATAACTAACCTTATAAATAGGGAATACACAATGTAGGACATCTTGAACACACCGTCAAGGCTTAGGCCAAGGCACAATACATAATTCTGTAATAAATTAGCCAAAACCCAAACATAATTGTCTCATGATACCTAACGATGCATCGAGGGGTTATAGAAGGCTCTTACAGACACTTATAATGTCCAATGTATTCCTCTTATGAAAGGGGTAAAACCTAATAAATATAGACATTCATATTAAAACTAGTATATGAAATGTCAATACATAAACCATAAGATATGAATGAAATAAAAAGAGCACACCCATGGTAAAACATATCATAAAACCTAAAATATGATATGGAAGATTTTATTATAATATATTAACCTTATTTAATCATAAAATCAGTAAAAATATGTCGATATAGATGAAAGTGATTTAACAAAATCATTAAAACTATTTTAGAAATATCCCTTTTTACTTTGAAATCATTTGAAAGCCTATATAATTATAAAAGAAAAAATTTACTTCAAAAATAACCTAGTAAGATTTTAAGGGAAGATTTTAAATGTTAAGCCATAATAATGGCATAAAATATCTGCTTGCCCCATATTAGTTAAAAAAACACTCTTTCCTTAATTTTTCGAAAAGGTCATATAGTACCTTATTTGGAAAATGATAGAAAGATTACTTTAAAAATGTTTTATAAAAATCAAAAAATAGGTATAAATTAATTTAGAAAATAGTACAAAAATATAAATATTATTTTTAAATACATGTATAAGAAACAGGGATGTGGATGATAAATATGTTCTAGTAGATACTTATGTATAAAAAATATTAGATAATAATGAGATTGAAAAATTAACCCTTATCTTAATTTTGATACTCTCTGTATGTGATCAAAAATATTGTATAATGTTTTTGAACATATTATTAACTTTTTACAGAATCATAATAATATTTATGATATCATATGTGATTTTTTATGACTTTATATTACACATTTATTGAAAATTCCATGTTAATGCGAAGTTTGGGATAACAATTGCTTTCTTTATTGCATGTGTTTTGACTTGTTATTCTTGATCGTATAACTTATATAAAGATAAAATGATTTATATATCATATATATTGATAATATAAAAATACATAATAGATAGATATATGAAATGGAATACACTGTTTATGGAGACGGTAGGTCCTACATACGCGTGAACAATGTTTCCATTTTCTTATCGCATTGAGTGGAAGTAAGAGAATGACACACACACACACATATATATATATATATATTATTACAGTATAATTATTATGTCGTATATTTCATAATTATTGTCAATATATATTTTTATAATCATTCTAGGATGGTGAACCTGTAAGATGAATCTTATCGTGTCGTGGAGACGGTAAGCCATACGTACGCACACGCGATGATATCATTTCCTTAATAGTTAAATGGTATGAAATTGGATGAAATACGAATTTTAAAGAAATAATATCACGTAATATTTATTATTTAATTCATTTATACTCATCATTATACCCATCGAAATTAAGTGTAGATCAAAAATAGTTTACACCATGGTGTAGAGACGGTAAGCCATACGTATGCACAGACGCATAATGATACTGTTTTTCATAGGATGGGTAAGAAGATGAATATAGTTGTCCCATAAAACTAATTAAATCTCAGAATATTTTAGATTCCAGAGTTATTTTTTTAGTTTGGTAACAACTTATGAAACAGAATTAGAAGAAGAAATAACTTTGAAAGAGTTTGATAAAAAAATTACCTTTTTAGGTATCTCCTTTTGATTTGCAAAAAAGGACTCCATAAGATGGATTTATATGGAAAGGGTGGATTATATGATGAAGTGAGGGATTTTGGGAGCATATGTGGGTAGGTTTAGTCTAAGCCAAAGGGATTTGGATGTGTGAATTAAAGATAAGGAGAAGTTCCTTTTTACAAGAGAGGTTGGGAGAATTTTAGGAAAAGATGAAATCATTAATTTATTAAAAATTTATTTTAGGTTTATAATAACTAAAAAGTGATTTATTTAGAGTATAATATGAGGATTGGTAGAAATAATCTCAAAAAATAGGTTTTAGACAATTTTAGGTCACAAATTTAACCTTATCTTTTGTCTTTAACCCTTAGTTAAATAAGTTAACTCTTACCATGCCTCCTTGTATTTTTATACTATATGGTTAATATATTTACTATAAAATTCCAAGAGAACCTCAAGTGTATTTTTATGAAACTTTTAACAATATCTAAATAATTTGGAAAAATATTAAATTTTTATGACTCTTATTTCATTTAATAAAATAGTGTTTGTTTTAGAAACTCATTTTTTTCAATTTGGAACTATTTAGTAATTGATTTCTGTTTATGTAATTAAAAATTTATTAATTATAAAAAAAGCCTTAACTCATCCCTAAAATATCAATGATATCTAAAAAATTTATATATAGAATAAAAAATCTCAAATTACATTTATTTTAATATTTATAATATCATTTGTTTCAATCAATCATTAATAAGGTAATCACTGCATCATTTTTGTGTCATAAATAATTTTTTTATTTTATGTCTAAATATTATAATTAAAATACCATCATTTAGGAAATATTTTTATATTTTTAATGATTATTTATAGTAAAAATTTCAGTTATATAAACCCATATTAAAATTGTATTAGTAAAAGATACATGTTTATGTTATATTTATCTTTACTTTAAATTAAATATCATAACATATCATTATCACACCCAAGTGGTAAACAAATGACAAAAAATATGCCTAAGGATTTTTCTGGTCACCTATGACTCATCCAATAATATTATTACACATTTTAGGGTAGTTTTTTTGTTATTATAATATTATTTTTACCCTTATTTACCAAATTTACCTATTAACTGTGGTAAATAAAAATAATTACTGAAGTTATTATTCATTATGTAGAAAACTAAAATATAATTATTTATAAAATTTTTACCTTATAATTTCAAATATGGAATCCATTTTTTACAAATTCAAAACACAAAAATTATAGTAAATAATTTAAAATTAATATATGTTGTCAAAACGAGAAAACAAGTTTTTAAAAGTGAAAATCATCAAAAGATTGATACATGTTTATATCAAATTTCAACGTTAAATTAATTAAAATTAAATAAATTATATTAAATTATTAAAACTTAATATAATTATAATTTAAAATCAACTAAAAGTAAAATATAAAAATATAAAAAAAATTAGATGAAAAAGGAGTTATGAATTAAAATGCAATATTTTTCACTATTCATTAAAATATGAAAGTTATCAGAAAAAACTACAAATTTATCCAAACTAAATTTTTATGACCCAATTCTAAATAAAAATTTAATTTTTTCAAATTGTATATATATAAGTTTCAAAAACTCGATTTAAAAATGGTTTTCCATTAAAAAGCGGTAAAACTGATTTTTTTTTTAAAATAATTCTTTTATTCAAAAATTTGATTTTATTATTATTTCATGTATAAAAAACAAATGGTAAAAATATTAAAATAATTTGGAATATATAAAATTAAAAATATGGTTAATACTATTCCAAACCTCTCTTTAAATGGCAAGTTGTGGTGCACTCGAACTGAGTGTTGTGTATAGTGCAAGCTATTTGAATTATTTAAAAAGAATCATACCATGAAGGATTAGTGTGTTACATTATCTTATCCTTCAACAAATTTCATCCTCTCATTTAAACTCAGGATTGAAAACTAAGTGTTTGAAATTTCAAAATATCTTTGTGGAAATACCACATAAAAAAATTAATTAATGAGACCTCTATTTTAAAATAAATAAAGGGAAGTATGAAGGTTACCAAAAATAACACATATTAGGGTTCTATATAGGAAAAATGGAAATAAAAGAAAATTTAACCATCAAGTTCTAACATAGAGTGATAGAAAACATTATTAGGATTACCCTTAAGGAATACAAACACATGTTTTCACAATAAAAGATAAAAGAATTAATTAAGGGTTAAATCAAAATGATAAGTGTAATAATGTAACCTAAAATTGTATAAAAATTATTGGTTGAGAGGATTTAGACTCATTATCATCCTAGATTCTAAATAAGTCACATTGGATACATTTGAAATTTAAAATTTTTTTATATTAATTTAATATTTTGAGAGTTTCCAAAAGTGTCCCAGCCTTAATTATAAAAGGGAACCTCCTACGTCCCTTCCTCAAATGAATTTTATCCTTATATATGAACTAAAAAATTATCATTCATCCTCAAAAAATCATTATCCAAGTTATGGAGGTCTTGGTCTTCCAAAAATAATAACTATAAACTAATTAATAAGAAATCTAAAGGGAGTCTACCGAAGAAGAGGTAATCATTTTTACCAACTCATCCGACTTCATTTATTATTATACTTCATATTCATGTAGTTTTCCATAATAAAGTATTATATATATTATAATATGTATTAGGAATTGTTATTATTGTTATGGGATAACTATATTCCACTTTTTCATCCATCTTATGAAAAATAACAGTATCACAGTGCATATGCACAACATACTGTCTCTATGTCGTGGTGTAATATGTTTTTCATCACCACTTTATTTGGATGGATATAACGATGAATATAATGGATAAAAATACTAAATATGAAATTATATTGATTTTTTATAATTAATATTCGGTCCAATTTCTTACTCTTTCACCATTAGGGGAACGATACCGTTGCTCATGCGTACGTACGACCTACAATCTCCACGACGTGATGAGATTAGTTTTCCATGTTAACCACTAAATAATGATTATAAAAATGTTTATATTTGTTAAGTATAATATAAATTAACTTAATATCATTATTTATAGGATATATATATATATATCCTATTCATAATAAATTGGACGTTCATGATAAAACATGCATTGAAAAAGAAGCAGTTAACACATAAAATAAGAGTAAGAAAAGAATATTATTCAAAATAGTATAATAGGATCATATATGATATAATAAATATTGAAATACTTTTAGTATAAATTAATAACTTGATTTAAACCATTATACAAGATTTTAAATCACATTTAACTATAGGAAAGTACAAGATAAGGGTTAATTTCACAATCTCATTATAATTTGGGATTGCTTATATATAAGTATCATTTTGAGAATATTAATCATAATTGTCCATCTTTCTTAAAAATGTTTTCCAAAATATTTTTACCATTTTTCTATAAATTTTAAAATTCGTCTCACCCATGTTATACTCTTTATAAAACAGTTTCAAAGGATTCTTTTTATCATTTTCCAAATGAACTAATTTATGAAATTTTTCTACAAAAATATGGATGGAATGTTTTTTTAACTTATACATCATGAGAATATTTTCATGATGTTATGAAAACTTAAATTATTTAATCTTAATTTAAAATTTTTCATTATTATTTTCAATTAAAATGATTTCTTTGAAAATTTCATGAACTTGTAAATAAATTATTTCAATGTAAAAAAGGGGTATTTAAATCGCTTTTTTTAATGATTATATTCAATTATTTTCATATACGTAAACATACATAGTTTGATATTATGATTTATTGAGCTTAATCTCTTTTGGTACCATCTACCACATGTTAGTAAATGGTTTTTGTTCTTTTTTACTATGGATGTCCTATTTTCATACGATTGATGGATTATGGTTAATGTATTAAAATTTCATATGTTAGTTTTAATAACCATGTGTATACTGATTCTGTTTCACCCATTTCATAAGAGAAATTCATTGGACTTATTTAGTGACAAGTGAGGCCCATTGTATCCCCTAAATGCATCAGTAGGTTTTAGGAGACAAACTAGTCTGGGTATTGGCTAATTTCTTACTCGATTATGTATGATGTCTTGACCGAAGCCTTGATAGTATGTTTATGATATCTAGAATTACGAATTCCCTATTTACAATATTATTTATTGATAATCCATGTGATTATTTAACTTGTATAATATCCATGGTTAATTATCTTTATCATGTGATTATTTCTCTGGAATTATTTGATCAGTTTTATTCCTTCTATATTTTTATCAAGATTATATTTAAATGGAATGTGTTGATTAGGTATTCACCTTACCATATTGTTTATGTTTATTTATTATATATTACACTATAATATTACCCTTAATGAGCATTTGAGATCACCCATTTCTTATGTTTTATTTTTCCCAAGATGCCAAGATACATATTATGACTGATATTAATAGTTAAGCTATGAGAATAATGGTGTTATCAAATGATTTTATATGTTGAAATTTATGTTTTAAAATGTAATTTAAGGTTTATGTATATAATATGTCTTCCGAACCTTCTAAACCGATTAGTCATTTGGGATTTAAATCTATTATCTATGCTAATTTAATAAAGTAAGGCTCCATCTCTAGGCTACTAGGGTCAAGGTTGTTGTAGTTGGTATGAGAGGATGTTTAGTAGAAACCTTGGAAACTAGATTTAGAAAACATAGATTTTGTAACATAACCCTAAGATATACGTTGATTATAAGTATAGAAGAACATACTATAATTTGGGTAAGGTAGAGATTATATGGGTTTTCCTAAAAATATCTCCCTCTCTGGATACTAAAAGTGGACATGGTTTTAATATATAAGTACCTAGGGGTAATAACTATAACAAGGTTAATCAGTTCTAACTCAATATAACCTGGTACACAACAACATCCCTTACTATGCACCTAGTTTGAAACTCTTTGAGAATATGCTTAGGATAATTTTCATTTTTTACAAACCATTAAAAATAAAGGAAATTTAGATATATACCCAATGAAACCTTTTTTATGATTATAATATTATCTATGCAATTTTATTTTCAATTTATGTCAAGGGTCACTAGTTTGAAATTATTCATTATGATTCATAACCAAATATAATGTATGTCACTGTTTTTAAATGGTTCCTAGTGGAAGTAATGGAATCTGTATCAACGCATGAAATTTATGTAAGAATTTCCCTCTTATGAAAGATAATTATGTCAGAGATGGAGATGAAACTAGTGATGAGTAACTTATAACTATACTGGGAAAACTGACATAGTTTATGAATAATAACCTTACCCATATAGAGCATCCTGATCCAAAATGTAGAGGAACAATGTTTGATCACATCATGAGATATCAACCTCCAATATTCAATGGGACTAAAAAACCATTTAAATTTGAACAGTAGATAAGTTCTTTAAAGAATATATTTCTTTCTTTGGGAGGAAACTAAATGGATAAGGTTGTTATAGAAGTTTATTATATCTTGGGAGATGCAGATCAGTGGTGGAAACTGATTCAAAACATGAAGGAGATGGAATAAATTTCAAGCATGTAATGAAATTATTTTAAAGAAATTTTCGTAAAAAATTATTTCCCTCTTGAACAACAAGAAGATATAGAGGTATAATTATTTAATATGATGGAAAAGGAGGATACGAATGTTGAAAAAAATGAATCCAACTTTAAAATTTTAGTAAGGAATGCTACATACTATTTACATAATCCAAATATCAATATTGATCAATTATTTTATGGGTTAAAACCATTACTTCGAAGGGAACTAGTCTCCTAAAGTTTATCATCATATGAAGATATAGTCTCATGTGCTATGAAGATAAAAAAATAATTTTCTAAGTCTTATGATTTTAATGGAAATCAATAGAAGAAGAGGACTACTTAACAATCCAGAAAAGTGAATAAGGAGAATGGGAAGAAGGGTAGAGTTGACTTTCCGTACTTCAATAAATGTAGAATGAAACATAACGGAACATGTCTATAATGGATTGCTGTTTTTTAAAAGGGTGGAGAAAAAGGCCACTAAGGTAGTGATTTACAGGGAATGAAAGAAGTTATTGATTTTAAATGTTTTAACTATAAGAAAATGAAACACTATGAAAATTATTATCCTAATCATCAAGGAAAATTTACCAGAAAAGGCCTAGGAAAAAATGAAAAGTTTAGGCAATCACAAATGTTGATGTTGAAGTTCCTAATGATGTGGTGGTGGGTACATTAATCATTTATTCAAACTAATCTAATAATTTATTTGATTCTGTATCATCACATTCATTTATATCTTCCTAGTTTTCAAATAAAGTCACATTTTCACTTTGATTTAATAAATGAGTTGTCAGTTAAAAATCAAAAGGGAGGTCTCATTGTAATAAATATGTGTCATTCAGACCCCTTTATAACACATAATTGTTCTTTAAATGGTGACCTTGTCATCATAAATTTGGTTTAATTTTATATAATATTTTGTATGGAATGAAATTCAAAATATGATGTGACAATTTATTACCAGAAGAAGGAAATTTTGATTTTTGTGGAGGAAGAAGAATACCTTATCTTTAAAGTAGAAACTTCATCATCTGATTATTATCTAGATCTATACCTAGTAGCTCTACTAAGTGAAATTATTAGGTAGGAAGAAAAAATTACATCTTGGGATGAATTAGGTAATCCTCAAATTGAGTATGTACCTATTATAAAGAAATACATTTATGTATTTTCGAAGGAATTATTGGGACACCCCTAGATTGTGAAGATGGGTTTTATATTGATTTAATACCAAATGGATGACCAATATCAATGACTCCCTATATAATGAACAATATGGAATTAGTAGAGCCAAAGAAACAACATGATGATTTGGGTAAAAAGGGATTTATTATTCCTATTGTTTCTCCATGGGGATCTGTAGTTCTCTTTTTTATGAAGAAATATGAATCCACGAGGTTGTTTATCGATTATAATGAAAAAAATATATTAAAATAAAGAATAAGTATCATTTTCCTCGCATTGGTTATTTATTTGATCAACTTCATGGAGCTCAATTCTTTTCGAAGATTGATCTCCATTATGGATGTCATCAACTATGTGTAAAGAAGGAATGCAACATGAAGATTTCTTTTCAGATGAGGTATGTTAATTATGAGTTTATAGTAACTCCATCTAGATTGACTAATTTACCCTTAGTTTTATATGGACCTAATGAATAGAGTATTGAAGGAATATCTTGATGATTTTGATTTGGTATTTATTAATGATATTATGGTGTATTATAAAAGTTATGAAGACCATGAGAATGATTTTCAGATCATTATTGAGTCTCTCAAAAAGAAAGAGTTAAATGTTAAATTTCTCAAGTGTGAACTATGGATTCAAGAAATTTCTTTTTGTAGAGACCCAAAGCTTGATGTAGATAGACATTACTTTACATTTGCGGAATAATTAATACATAACAAAAACAAACACACATGTACCGTAATAGTTTAGTGTCTTTTGATACTCAGAACATAATCTTCTAATCGTGGTGAAAGATCTTCAACATCTCCCATAAAGATCTTCCCCTTTTGTTTTCTTTCCTAAAACCTTTCTCTATATCCTGGGGAAAAGAAAACATATAAAGGGTAAGCTCAAATTCTCAGTAAGGGTAATAATGGATAAAATAAAACAAACCATATACATTTTAACATAAAAACATGAACATAATGTTTGAACATAAAAATCTTCAGCAATGACATAAAACATGTCAGTACATAAGGAATCGATCATAATGGAATACGAACCATGATAAAATATATTGGAAATAAAACTTGTTATTGTGGAAAAACATTAATAACATGATATTATTTACATAGTAGCCAGGGAATTTCTGCTAAGACCATCTTAGTGGACAAAGTCCCTTTCTGAATCGAGTTCACTCCTCGATTCAGTCCAGTAAAACTGAACCAGATTAACTTACCATTCCAGCCGTGTCTATCTCATGAGATATAAATCATTACCCAATGCATTGGAGGGAGATATAGGTCCCACCAATCTCATAATGATATCATTCTTACTTGTTCCACAACATGAACATAATTCATTCATCATTACCCAAAGTACAAAATGGGTTTCATAAACATCATCCCATCATAACATAATCCATAAAAAAAATGGATATCATTTTTCATAAGAAATGTGAATCCATTTAAATCATATAGAAATTATACTTGAAACATACACAAATGAAATAATTCCAGCTTATATGGAAAATGGTTTTGATAAAACACTTGAAACTAATTCTTGAGGAAAATATCCTTTCTTCTTCAAAATCATTTTCTTTTAACAAAATGCCAAGAAATTTTAAAGGAAAAGGATTTTGTTGAAAATAGTCATGAAATCTTGTAGAGTAAGCTTCATTAAAATAAGGCCTTATAAAACTGTAAAAATCCGTTCATTCTATATAAGTTAAAAAAACATTCTCCTCGTACTTTAGTCAGAAAAGTCAAAAAGTACCTCATATGGTATAAATATGAAAGATTCCTTCCATACAATGTGGTAAAATTAAAAAAAGGGTAAAAATGACTTTAAACATACATGGTAGAAAATTAAACATTTTGAGAACATATGGACATGGATAATAAACATAACCCCAATAAATACTTACGAATAAACAATCTCGGATAACAATTAGATTGTAATAATTATCCCTTAACTTATGTCCAATTTCTTCTATATTTGTCCAAGACTATTGTATAGTGGGTTTAAACATATTATTAACTTGTAATATAACCATAATAATATTTATTATATCATATATGATTCACTTATGACTTTATATTATCCGTTCATTTGTCAATTCCATGTTAAAGCAGTGTTTTGGGTAAAATCTTTTCATTTATAGTCCGTGTTTTGACTTGAAATTATTAATATGATTACTTAGATTGTGATTACTTAATTATAGAATATAAAACATGATTTATATATAATATATATTCAGAATATACAAATATATAATAGATTGATAAATGGAAAGAAATACACCGTTCATGGAGACGGTAGGCCGTACGTACGCATGAACGCTGTTTTTTGTTTCCTTATTGAATTGAATGGAATTAAGTAGATGACATACATATATATATATATAAATAAATCCAGTAGAATAGTTTTTTCATATATTTCATGATTAATTATGATATATACTTTATAATCATTCTTGAATTGTTAACATGGAAAATGAATCTCATTGCGTCGTGGAGACTCTAATCCGAATGTACGCACGAGCGATGATATCATTCCCATATTTATTAAATGGTGTTGGAGTGGATGATATAATATCATATAATCAGTATGATGTTATAATAATTATATATATTTATTCTTTACACAATTATACCCATCCAAGTAAGGTGGTGGTGGAAAAACTGATTACACCACGGTGTGGAGACGGTATTCCGTACGTACGCATGCGCGGTGATTTCATTTTCCATAGGATAGATAGAAGGTGAAATAGGGTTGTTTCATATTTATAATAACATATCATTATATAATTAATAATTATGTCATTACTTTATAATGAAACAACTAAATAAGTGGAAGTAGATGAAGAAAGAAACTTGAAAGAGCCGGTAGAAGAGATTACCTCTTCCTCGACGCACCTCCTTTAAATTTCTTATTAGGGCACTAGAGTTGGTCTTTTGAGAAGACCAGAACCTCTATGATATAACTAGAGTGGTTGGGAAGAGTAATTGGTAGGGGTTGGACGAGTTTCAAGGCTCAAAAGGGTGTGAAGAGAAGAGGGAAGGGGTTCCCTTTTTATAAGGGAGGAGAGGGGCACCTTAGGAAAACTTAAAATATTATTTTATAATAAAGTCATATTCGGTTTTTAATAGCTCCAAATTGATTTATTTAGAAGATAAGGTGGGGATGATTCGAAATTCTCTCAAACAATAGATTTTAGACAAGTTTAGGTTACTATTTTATCCTTATAATTTAGATTTAACTCTACGTTAAATAATTTAACTTTTACCTTGTCTTTTTGTTTTCTTACACTATATAGTTAATAAACTTACTATAACAAGACAAACGAACCTAAAGTGGTTCATTATTAATCCAAGTGGAACTAAAGGTTAATATTTTTTCCCTAAGGTTATTTTTGGTCGAACTACACTTATCCAATAGAATTAGGACATGTGTTAGGGTAATAATAATATCATTTTTACCCTTAATTACCCTATTACTTTTAACCGTGGTAAATAAAAGTAAAAAGTTACTAGTCACCAAAAATTATTTTTATCTTACTAACCCACATTTTACTCCTTTATATTAACTGTGTCTCATATATTTTTTGAAAATCCACTCACAGAAGCAGTAAAATTAAGTTTTATGTAAATTTTCAAACTCTTCTATGAGGTGGGTAAAAGACGGTGAGAAGTTCAATAAAATTTTTATACTTCTAAAATTATTATAAAATTACTCCAATGAATTACATTGAACTTATATAGATATTATGTATCAATTTTTACCTAAAATAAATTTAAATAAAATAAATAATTATTTATATAAAAAGTCAGTTTTAAAATAGTAACCCAGTGTTTGCACTATTCATAAAAAATTGAAAGTTTTCAGAAAAATACCAAAAATTCACCCTAGGCTAATTTCGATATTCTAAATCCAAATATGAAGTCCATTTTGAAAGGTAAAATTTATAAAATTTAAAAAATTGGGTATTACTATTCATAAAGGGTAGTTCATAATAATATTATAATAATATTATAATAATATATTGTTTAGTGAAACTCGATATTGCGTACTACACAGGCTATCAAGGAAGGTCTTGATTGCGTGTAATGCAAGCCAAGTCAGGGATGCGTGTAGTGAAAGATCCATTTAGTGTTGCGTATAACATAATCAAAACATATTTTATTTATACATTAAACAAAATCTATACTTAATGTTGCGTAAAAGAATTTCCACAAAACGAACATGAAATTGTGTGTAACAAGAGCCAAGAATAGTGTTGCAAGCTAATACGGTATTGCGTATAGTGAAATCTAATTTTGGTGTAGAATAAAACACAAGACATCAATGAAATTAAAAATAATAATTCTCATAAAATCTCGGGTTGTTACATTCTACCCCCCTTAAAATGAATTTCGCCATCGAAATTCGTCGGGGTTATAAATGGTTTACTACTTGAAAGATTATTTCATAGAAACCCACATCGTAAAAAGGAATACCAAAACTGAACATTAAAAACTAAATTATGAAATGTAACGGTTACCCAAATTAACTAATCACTGGGTTTCCACATAGGAGAACATAGGTGAAATTATGGATATAGAAGAAAAATCTAACCATCCTGTTCTGATGGAGAGTGGTAGAGAACATGGCTATGAAAAAGCCAACAATCACAAAGCAATAAATTTGAGATGATCTAAGGTACCATCTGATTCATCTGATATAAGGGCACTAGGACAACATTTTTTGTTTTCTAGATCATTTTCCAAAAGTTGAAATTTTTGAAATAGAAGAAATACTTACTTTATTTCAGTATAATCTCACCGTTGTTCATGCCTTGAAAAATTTCCACTTCATCTCTTAAAGAAATGAAGTTGAATTTTTCATTCATGAAGTGTTAGCAGATCATGTGATATAATGATGAGTCATTCCATATGTCTCAAACAAAAGGTTAGCAAAAGTTATCAAATATACATAATTCCATCTATGGTGAGGTTAATAGTATATGATTCCAAAAATGGACTTATACTTCATCTATCGTACTACTTAATAAAACTAGTTTCTCTTAACAAGGAACTTCCTATAGGCCAGTGGTAGGAAATAAAGTCATGTCGCACTTTGGTTGTGGGTTGGATTCCCACAGCCTTGTCCGACGCGACGGGTTGTCGCCCATCCTACAGGTTGTCCCTTTTTCTAAAACTACATTATAGTAACATTCCTGCAATAAAATAGAAAAAAGTTCTAGCCTTAAACAATACTATCTTATGTCTAACTTAATTCATTCCAATCTTTAGGCTTATCCAAAATACATCTATCCAATCTCATAGTATAAAAATAATGATTACTAGAGAGGTCATATACCAAGAATGTGAATACCATCATTTATCTCCCATATATCATAAGATATATCTTGTTGGTCATATTCCAAACATGTGAATACCTTAATCATGTATTCTTTTTGAAACATTAATTACTATAGAACCTTAGCGAAAACATGAATGTTGTCAAAAATTAACTCATTCCACATACCAAAATCCCAAAATTTA
The DNA here is from genome assembly GCA_963277665.1 of Viscum album. Lineage (NCBI taxonomy): Eukaryota > Viridiplantae > Streptophyta > Magnoliopsida > Santalales > Viscaceae > Viscum > Viscum album. The sequence goes on from OY728147.1 coordinate 224,077,180, forward strand.
TATATACTCAAACCATGATATAAATTTGTCTTTATATCAGTAATGAGCTCATGAATACTATCAAAATTTCATTTTCTCTTTATCCCTTCATTGTGTACATATCATCTTCTTTCCAAAAGTATACGAATAACCTTTCATGGTTACCATTACCATTCAACATATACATTCAAATACTTTAGGAAAAACAATAGTGTAACAATCCTTAGATGTTTCTTCATTCCATATTACCATTAAATTACCTATACAACATAACTCTTGATAAACATACAATCATTACCCTACCTTCTTAAACCATTGACCAAGCTTCAACACTTATTTAATATCATATATCATTTGTAGTCTCCTCATCATCATCCACATAAATACTACCCATATGACCATGCTGATTCTCTTTATGAGATTTTCCTATAGGGCATTGGTTTGAATAATGCCCATACATTCCACATTTAAAACACTTAACCATTGTGATGTCTTAGCAATACCATTATCCTTGTCGATGGTGTTAACTAAAACTTTTACTTTACAATTACTAGCTGTGTGTCATTCTTTTCCACACCCAAAGTATCTTCGAGTTCCTTTGAAACATTCTCCCTGATGCCTCTTCCCACACGATTTACATGAGGGAAATTGAACTTTCTTTCCTCTATGATCATCATGAAACTCCATATTTATCTTATTAGCTAAGTTGGGAAACTTACCAAAGTTGAGATTATTGATCATATTATGAGATTGATGATTAGGAATAATAACGATATGTGGAATTCTAGATCCAATTTAATTTGGTTGCTGATGAAGAATATCATTCCATTGTCCATCATATCCTCCATTATCATGAATCTTCCTGTTTCCAGCCATTTTCTAAAACCCAAAAAGAATAGTGTGAGAGGAAAAAATCATAATCAAGGGGGAGTAACTTCAATATTGAACATCATAGGTTTAATTATAATATCATTACCATAATTCTAGGACTATAACCTATACTTATGCTTAACCTTAGGGACATCCCTAGACATACCTTAAAAATATCTCTAGGGATCTAACTAAAGTTCTCGGATCCTAGTTTCTAAAGGTTGACAAAACCTTTCCTCTAATACCAACTGTAGAGATCCAAAGATTGATGTACATAGACATTACATTACTTTTGCAGAATACTTAATACATAACAAACACAAACACACAAGGATTGTAATAGTTTAATGTCTTTGGAAACTTGGAACATAATCTTCTAATTGTGGTGAAAGATCTTCAACATCTCCCATAAATATCTTCCCCTTTTTGTTCTTACCTAAAACCTTTATTTATATCCTAGAGAAAAAAAACATATTAAGGCTGATCTCAAATTCTCAGTAAGGGTAATCATGGATGAAATAAAACAAACCATATACATTTGAACATAAAAACATGAACATAATGTTTAAACATCAAAATCTTGAGCAATGACATAAAACATGGTAGTAAGTAAGGAATAGATCATAATGGAACATCAATCATGATAAAATAAATTTGAAATAAAATATGTTATTGTGTTAAAACATTAATCACATGATACGATTTCCATAGTATCCAAGGCATTGCTGCCAAGACCATCTTTGTGGACAATGTCCCTTTCTGAATCGAGTTCACTCCTCGTTTCAGTCATGTAACACTGAACCGTATTAACTTACTGTTCCATCCATGTATATCTCATGAGATATAAATCTTTACCCAATGAATTGTAGGGAGATATATGTCCCACCCATCTCATAATGAAAACATTCTTACTTGTGCGACAACATGAACATAAATCATTCATCATTACCCAAAGTATAAAATGGGTTTCATAAACATCATCCCATCATAACATAATCCATACAAAAAAATTGATATAATTTCATCATAAGAAAAGTGAATCCATTTAAATTATAGAGAAATTATACTTGAAACATACACATATGAAATAATTCCATCTTATATGGAAAATGGTTTTGATAAAACACTTGAAATGAATTCTTGAGGACAATATCCTTTCTTCTTCAAAATAATTTTCTTTTCACAAAATGCCATGAAATTTTAAAGGAAAATGATTTTGTTGAAAATATTCATGAAATATTTTATATTAAGCTTCACGAAAATAAGGCCTTTTAAAACCGTAAAAATCCATTCATTCTGTATAAGTTAAAAAAAATATTCTCCTCGTACTTTTGTCAGAAAAGTCAAAAAGTGCCTCGTATGGTAAAAAAAAGAAAGATTCCTTACATATAATGTGGTAAAAGTAAAAAAATGGAAAAAATGACTTTAAACATACATGTAAGAAATGAAAAAATTTTATGAAAAAATTTTGAGAACATATGGACATGGATAATAAACTTAACCCCAGTAAATACTTACGAATAAACAATCTCGGATAAGAATGAGATTGGAATAATTATCCCTTACCTTATGTCCAATTTCTTCCGTATGTGTCCAAGACTCTTGTATAGTGGGATTAAACATATTATTAACTTGTAAGATAACCATAATAATATTTATGATATCATATATGATTCACTTATTACTTTATATTATCCGTTAATTTGTCAATTCCATGTTAATGCAGGGTTTTGGGTAAAATCGTTTCATTTATCGTCCGTGTTTTGACTTTTAATTATTAATATGATTACTTAGATTGTGATTACCTAATTACAGAATATAAAACATGATTTATATATAATATATATTCAGAATATACATATTTATAATAGATTGATAAATGGAAAGAAATACACCGTTCATGGAGACAGTAGGCCGTACATACGCATGAATGTTGTTTTTCGTTTCCATATTGAATTGAATGGAATTAAGTAGATGACATATATATATATAAATAAATACAATAGCATCATTATGTAATATATTTCATGATTAATTATTATATATACTTTATAATCGTTCTTGAATTGTTAACATGGAAAAAGAATCTCATCACGTCGTGGTGACGGTAATCCCTACGTACGCACGAGAGATGATATTGTTACCATATTTATTGAATGGTACTAGAGTGGATAATATAATATCATATAATCTGTATGTTGTTATAATAATTATATATAGTTATTCTTTACACTATTTTACTCATCCGAGTAAGGTGGTGGTGGAGAAACTGATTACACCATGGCATGGAGATGGTATTCCGTATGTACGCACACGCGGTGATTTTGTTTTTTGTAGAATGGATAGAAGGTGAAATAGGGTTGTTTCATATTTATAATAACATATTAGTATATAATTAATACTAATGTTATTACTTTATAATGAAACAACTAAAAAAGAGTAAGTACAAGAAGAAAGAAACTTGAAAGAGTCGGTAGAATATATTACCTCTTCCTCGACACAACTCCTTTAAACTTCTTATTAGGGCACTAGAGTTGGTATTTTGAGAACACTAGAACCTCTATGATTTAACTATAGTGGTTTGGAAGAGGAATTGGTAGGTTTTGGCCGAGCTACAAGGCTCAAAAGGGTGTGAAGAGAAGAGGGAAGGGGTTCCCTTTTTATAAGGGAGGAGAGGGGCACCTTAGGAAAACTTAAAATATTATTTTATAATAAAGTCATATTCGGTTTTTAATAGCTCAAAATTGATTTATTTCAAAGATAAGGTGGTTATGGGTCTAAATCCTCTCAACCAATAGATTTTAGACAAGTTTATGTTACTATTGTATCCTTATCATTTAGATTTAACTCTAAGTTAAATAATTTAACTTTAACCGCGTCTTTTTGTTTTCTTACACTATATGGTTAATAAACTTACTATAAAATGCCAAAAAACCCCAAGTGGTTAATTATTAATATATATATCTTTATCTAAGTCATTTGACCGAATCATAGATTTTTAGGAATAATATAACAATTAATAATATAATATTTGTTTTAGAAGCTATTTTATGTCAATTTTGACACTATTTGGTACTTGATTTTTTTTAAAATCATAACAGAATGATTCGTTCGAAAAAAGTTAATTAAATCAATACTAACATGTCATATTAACCTATAAAATTAGTGGAATTTATAAAAAGTCTAAAATTACATTTATTTGGGTATTTATAACATCAACTATGTAAATATTTCATTAAAAAGTTAATTGTTGTATCATCATTGTGACATACAAAAATAAAATTATTTAATGTCTGAAAACTATAAATAAAATAACATTATGTAGGAAATATTTTTATATTTCTAATGAATATTTATAGTCGAATTTATCTTATATATAACCCTATATTAAAAATGTTTTAGTTATTAAACTTTGATTTTAACTATTTTAATTCTTCTTTAAATAAAATAATAATAAATGTCCTAATCTAATCCAAGTGGACCTAAAGGGTAATATTTTATCCCTAAGGTTGTTTTTGGTCGAAATAAACTTATCCAATAGAATTTGGACATGTGTTAGGGTAATAATAATATCATTTTTACCCTTAATTACCCAATTTACTTTTAACCGTGGTAAATAAAAGTAAAAAGTTATTATTCACCAAAAATTATTTTTATCTTATTGAACCACATTTTACTCCTTGATATTAACCGTGTCTGTTGGATTTTTGAAATTCCACTCACAGAAGTGGTAAAATTATATTTTATGTAAATTTTCAAACTATCCTAGGAGGTGGGTAAAAGATGGTGAAAAGTTCAATAAAATATTTATATGTCTAAAATTATTATAAAATGACTATAATGAATTACATTGAACTTATATAGGTATTATGTATAAAATTTGACCTAAAATAAATTTAAATAATATAAATAATTATTTATATAAAAAGTCAGTTTTTAAGTAGTAACCTAGTGTTTTCACTATTCATCAATAATTTAATGTTTTCAGAAAAATACAAAAAATTCTCCCTAGGCTAATTTCGATATTCTGAATCAAAAAATGAAGTCCATTTTTAAAAATAAAATTTATAAAATTTTAAAAAGTGGGTATTACTATTCATAACGGCTAGTTCATAATAATATTATAATAATATATCATTTAGTGAAACTCGGTATTGCGTACTACACACGCTATCGAGGAAGGTCCTGATTGCGTGTAATGTAAGCCAAGTTAGGGATGCGTGTATTGAAATCTCCATTTGGTGTTGCGTATAACATAATCAAAACATATTTTATTTATACATTAAACAAAATCTATACTTAATGTTACGTAAAATAATTTCCACAAAACGAACTTGAAATTGTGTGTAACAAGAGCCACGAATAGTGTTGCAAGCTAATACGGTGTTGCATATAGTGCAAGCTAATTTTGGTGTAGTGTATAATATAAGACATCAATGAAATTAAAAGGAATAATTCTCATATCTATATTGGTCCTGCAACAAAAAAGGCAATCTAATAATATCTTGTACCAATGATCATAACTATGGTATGTAGTTTCATTGGGTTATCAGGTTACTATTGGAATTTTTTTCATAATTTTTCCTGATTCTCTAACCTATTAACCAATATCACATGTAAATGGGTTATGTTTATGTGGAAAAAAATTTCTGAAAAATGTTTTGAACGATTGGATAGAATATTGGTCAGTCCTCCAATCTTAACTTTACTATTAGAAAATGGTGGATTTTTGATTTATAGTGATATATCAAGGAAAGGACTTTGTTTTGTGCTTATGTATAATGATAGAGTTATTTCATATAAATCAAGGTAGTTAAAGACTTATTAAAAGAACTATCTAACTCACGATCTTGAGTTTGCAGTTTTAATATTTACTCTCTAGATATTGAGACACTATCTCTATAGTGAAAGATGCGAGATATATACATATCACAAGAGAAGGAAATTTATATTCTCACCTAAAGAACTCAATATGATGAAAACTAGATGGCTCTAACTACTCAAGGATTATTATTTTTTCAATACACTACAACATATGGAAGGAAAATAAGGTGGTAGATGAATTGAACCGGAAGGATCATGGAGTTCTGAAACAAATGAGAATTGAAAGGAACCGTTTGATCATGAAACTAGTAAATATGGATATAGGGATTATCATGGAAGGTAAAACATATCAAAATTTTCAAATTATTTCAAAACCATATTTTTTGGAATGTTTTAAAAGTTCTCAGTTTGATTATAAGAATTTTCAAAAGTAATTTAATGATGTGAATGTTGGAAATTTTATAGAAATCATATATGAAGATGGTATTTTGAAATTTGGAAATATTATTTGTGTTCCCTTTATACCTAAGTTGAAAAGGGAATTACTGGATGATGGTCATTGATCAAAAATCTCAATACACCCTAGTGGCACCAAGATGTATAGAAATTTGAAGGAACATTTTTTGTGGGACAACATGAAGCAATGAATTGGTGACTATGTGTTAAGATGTATCATTTATCAACAAGTGAAGGCTGAGAGATAGTATCCAAGATTATTCATGTATCCTATTCCTATTACTATGTGGAAATTGGATGAAATTACTATGGACTTTTCTAGAGGACTACCAAAGACTCCTAGGAAGAATGCAGCGATATGGGTTATCATTGACCGCCTTACCAAATCTGCACATTTCCTCACTATAATGGAAGACTTTACACTAGATAATACTGCATGAATCTATATTAATGAAGTTATAAGACTTCATGGTGCCCCTATTTCAATTGTTTCTAGCCATTATCTGCAATTTACAGCAAAATTATGGAAAAGTATTCAAATGGATCTAGATACGGAGCTTATTTGAGCATCACCTACCACCCTCAAATTGATGGGTAGTTAGAAAGGATTATCCAAACTTTATAAGATGTTGTGTTCCTAGTCACATAAATTTCAAGGTATGTGGGATTAGTATTTACATTTGGTAGAATTTTTCTATAACAATATCTTCTATTCAAGTTTCCAAATGGAAATGTATGAAGAGTTATATGAAAGGTGATTTTGTACAAAAAATTATTGGGATTAAGTTGGTGAATGGATGATTTTAGGGCTATAACATATAAAGGAAACAATGGGAAATGTAAAGACTATTCAACTATTTATCAAAACAGATCAAAGTAGGAAAACGAGTTATATTGATAATTTAAGGAAGGATTTAAAATTTGAAGTGAGATACGATGTTTTCTTTTAGGTATATCCATAGAAGGGTGTTATAAGGTTTGGTATTAAAAGAAAATTAATCCCCAGTTACATTAGAACGTTCAAAATTAGGGAAAGAATTGGTGTTGTGGATTACCATTTAGCAATGCTTTCAAGTCTCTCTAAAGATCATGATGTGTTCCATATATCATTGCTACGGAAGTAAATGCCAGACCCAACACATGTTCTCATTTATGAGGAAATAGAATTGGAACCCTATTTGAAATTAATGTGAAGATCCTATCTAGATTCTGGATACTAGATAATAATTCTTGAGGAATCTAATGACCCATCTAGTAAAGATACTGTGGAAAAATCATAAAATTAAAGAGGAAATGTGGGAACCTGAGGAAATTATAATTAAGAACCACCCAAATATTTTTATAATGTGATATTCTAAAAATATTTAGGATGAAAATTTTTAAAAGAGGGGAGAATTTAACATCCCACGATTTTTTGGTTTTCTTTCTTTTAAATAAATTTAATAGCTTGCATTACACGCAACTCCAAGTTTGGACACACCATGATATATTAATAGGCGACTATTATAAACAAGCCATTAAAATATAAGGAATGAATATTATTTACCACATTAAAAAATTTATATATCTAATATTCATAGAAAATATTTTATATACAAAAATAAGAATTAATCAAATTTTACACATTAAAAGATCATATTTTTTAAAAGGCAGATTTACTTCCTTTTGACGGAGTTGTTGTTTTAAATATAGGTTTCAACAATTTTATAAATTATATTTGAGAAAATAACATTCTTATATAAAATAATAATATAAAAATTTATTGTAGTTGAATTTTTCATATTTTTTAACATGTTTTATGATTTGTGAATTGTAATAAAATATTACATTTTAATTGAACACATCTTTTCATCTAAATAATTTATAGTGTCAAATTATATTCATAATTAATTTTAAAGAATAATAGATTATATTTTTATCAATTAATCCTATTTATCTCATTGAAATCAATCTCAAATTTAATTCGGATATAAAAAAATTTCAATTTTTTTAATATTTCACTTTAAAACATCATTTTCTCATTCCATCAATGAGATTAATTTTAAATTAATTACTATAAATTCCTTGTTTTGAATTTTGAAAATTGGATTCCATATTTTGAATTAGTAGGTCCATATAATGTAAATAGTTTTCTTTTATTATTGTTCATTATCAATATGAACTGTAGTAATTTTTTTAATAACACGGTTAATGGTAAATCATGTAATTATGGGTAAAAATAATATTGTAAATATTATAAAATTACCCTAAGACTTTCCACAATTACATTAGATGAGTGGGTTTTAACAAAAAGTATCATTGAGATTATATTACAACCATTGTAAGCCACTTAGATGAGATTTTTCCATTTATTATATTTTATTTAAAGAGAAGCTAAAGATGTCATACTCACAATTCTATTAAATATATCATTTTTAATATAGGGTTATACAGAAGATAAATTAAAATATAAATATTCAATTGAAATCTAAATTTTTTAGTTTCATAATTATAATTTATTTTTAATTTTTAGGAAATTAATAATTACCTTAATGGCTTACACAAGGATGATACAATTATTATTTAATTAATTGAAATATCAAATAAATGATAATAAAAATAATAAAAATATTAAAATTTTAGATAATTAATATCATATAAAAATTTTATACATTACCTAGAAATATTAAATATTTATTGATGTTTTTGGTTCGAATTTATCTTTTATATTAAGATATTTTTAAAAGTAATGTAATGAATAGTGTCAAAATTGTCATTAACAACATTTTAAAATTAATAAATGTTTTTTAAATGATATAAAACTCATAAAAATATAAAATTTAGATAATGTATTGGGATATAGTTAAATATGTTATAAATGATCCATTAATGGTTCCTTTGTCATTTTATAGTAATAATATTAACCCTTGAGGAATAAAAACACATGATGTGATGTTAAGAGTTAAAAAAATTAATTAAGGTTTAAAGCCAAAAGATAAGGTTAATAATGTAATCAAAACATGACTAAAAATTATTTTATGAGATTATTTTGAACCATAATCATCCTATATTCTATATAAATTACATGTGAGACATTTAGAACTGAAAATTAATATATATAAATTTAATATTTTGAGAGTATCCAAAAGTGCCCCCACCTCAATTATAAAAGGGAACCCTCTCACTCACTTTCTCAATCCACTAAGAGTCTTATAGATTAACCAAACCCTACACATTTCTCCTCCAAACATCATTATCCAATTTATGGAGGTTATGTTCTTCCAAAAAGGCCAACTTTAAACTATATAGGAAGAAATCAAAAGAGAGTCCCCCGAAGAAGAGATAATTATTTTTAATAACTCATTCAATATTATTTGTTATTATTACTATTAATGTGTTGTTTCCATGCTAAATTAATAACTCAAGTATCATATATACCATTATATGTTATTATGATTATGATACAACCATGTTATACTTTTTATCCATCTTATAAAAAAATCATCATGCGTGCGTACACACAGGTTACCGTCTCCACGTCGTTGTGTAAATTTTTTTCCATCACCAATTTATTAGGATGGGTATAATGATAAATATAATGTATATAATTAATAAATATATATTGATATTTATTTTTTATAATTAATATAGCATCCAATTATTTACCCTTTCACCATTAAGGGAATGATACTGGTGCTCGTGTGTACGTACGACCTACCGTCTCTATGACACGATGAAATTCATTTTCCATGTTAACCATTACAGAATGATAATAAAAATATATTTAATTAGTAAATATAATATCCATGAACATAATATCATTATTTATATGATATATATATATATATATATCCTATGCATAATAAACCTGAATTATATGACAACACATGTGTGGGAAACTGAAGCAGTTAACACCCAAAACAAAGGTAATGATGAAATATTATCAAAAAAATGATATAAGATGACCATATATGATATCATAAATATGGATATATTTCTAGTATAAATTACTAAAATTATTTAAAACATTATACAGGAGGTTAAAGCACGTTCATATAAAGGAAAGTACAAGGTAAGGGTTAATTTTATAATCTCATTAGAATTTGTGATTATTTATACGTAAGTATCATCTGGGGAATATTTGTCATCCATATCCTTGTTTATTAAAAATGTTTTCCAAAATACTTTAATATTATTCTAAAAATGATTAAAGTATTTTCACCCAGGTTTTACTTTTAATAGAATGGTTTGAAAGGAATGTTTTTTTTCATTTTTTTAATTTGGTACTTTATGATTTTTTTCAACAAAAATACAGAAGGAATATTTTTCATAAATTAAATATAATGAGTGGATTTTTATTATATAATGAAACCTTAATTTTTTGAATATTACTTTACAAGTTTATAACATTCTTTTCAATTCAATTTTTTTCTTTTAAAATTACACAGTTTTTTAAATAAATTATTTCAATGTAAAAAAGGTGGCATTTCTCTTAAGAAATTTTTAATGTTTTCATTCATATATGTCAACATAACCAGTTATATATTATTATTGATTGAGTTTGAACTCTAATGATACCATATAGAATATTTTATTGAAGGGTTTATGATCATTTTTTACTATGGATGTGCTATTTTTATTCCATTCATGGTTTATGGTTAAAGTATTCACACTTCATATGCTAGTTTTAATACGAATGTGTATATTGATTATGTTTCAACCCTTTAATAAGAGAAATGAGTTGAACATAGTAAGTTATGGGCTTGGTCAACTTTATCCACTCGATGCATCTGTGGGTCTAATGAGATAAATTAGTTTGGCTATTGGATAATATCTTACCTGATTATGTATGGTGTCTTGGTCTAAGACTTGAAAGTACGTTTATGATGTCTGAAATTACATATTCCCTCTGTTTAAGATTAGTTATTTTTAATCCTTGTGATTATTCGAGTAGTAGAATGTCTATGGTTAAGTATATTTCTCATGTGATTATTTATATGGTGTTATTTGAACATCTTTTATTATTACCATATTTTGCAAGAAATTATAATTTAATGGAATGTTTTTATTAGTTAACCACCTTACCTTATTGTTTATGTTTATATAGGATATATTATATTATACACCCACTAGTGCAGAAAAAAATTTCACGTCGGTTTTTATTTCATTTTAATGTTGGGTTTTAACCGATGTTTATAAACACAGTGTTAAAATTTAGTTTTCGGAATTGGTTAAAAAACCGATTCCAAATAACTAATAAAAATTGGTATTCGACATTAGTATTAGATAAAACCAACATCAAAGACCAAATAAATATAGGTATTCAACATCGGTTTATAAGAAAAACCAATGATGAATGTAAAATAATTTCTTTAGAAAAAATTAAATATATTACATTCCTTAAAAAGAAACAGTTTACCGGTAATACAAAACAAAATATAATGAAATGCATAGGTAGGAGTTCAAATCTGTAAAATAAAACAAAATTTGACTACTTAATTAAAAAACATTTACTTAAATGATATTTTAAACTAGATTTAAGTACACACACCTAATAAATTATAACATAATCATTTATTTTTATTTCTGAATAATTCATTTGAGATTATTAACTTCAAAAACCTATTATAAAAAAAGTATTATTTTATGAATACTTTTTTAGAAAACTATAATATTAAAAATCATCATTAAAAGAAACATACCTGGTAACTTAAATCACAACCATACTTAAAAATTAGTTCACAAACAAGTACTAAGGATGAGTGAGTTCATCATCCTTATAGGACTTGGTTTCATTTAATGTTTATAATAAAATTATATGTTATAAGATTAAAAATATAATATTATGATGTAAAACATAAAATAGTTAATATAATTAACAAACCTTATGAAAATCAGTCATTACTACAGTTGTTATTATCTCATACACGAATCGTAAAACATAATAACCACATTTTATGATTTATTATTGACGATGAAAATGAGGTTATAAAACATTAACTTGATATATTTATATATATAAAATATCCAAATATTATGTAATATACAAATATTTACATGCACTTCCACTTGTTGGATTGAATTTGGATTCTTTTTCGACAAGTGATCTTTGTTAAATTTTATCCATGAACTGAATTTTCATATATCCATCCATCTAATGTTAATTTTTTTAAAGATCAATCAATTTTAAGGGGAAAGTGGGAACCCTCACAACTAACTAGTTTTAGTACCAATGGATATGATAGATCTATTAAAGAAAAGAGTGAGATATTTGGAATCGTTTTCCCTGAACAAAACCCAGGGAGTATTGCTTACCTTCGTGCAAGGGAAATCCTTTAACGTGCCCTCTAAAAGAAGATCCATGTTTTCCCATGAATTCTTTATACTCATCTTTACAAATCTTCCCCATGTTGAAGCCTCTAAGTAAGATGCACGCTTTCATATCACCCCACTCACCTTGCTCCTTTGTAGTGGCCACCTGGATCGGTCAACTCTTCTTAAAAGCTTTGATGTCCAAAGTTTCCTAAAAAATTTCCTCATATGAATGCATGAGTAGATCCATATGTTCCAGCACAAGGACCATTTGGCATTATGAGTCAGCTTTAGAACCACCTTTGCGCTGCTGCTCCCGACCCCTCAACTCCACATTGCCTGAAGAAGAGTCTGGAGGAGCAGCCTCACAGCTTGCCCAAACTAGGTCCTTGGAGATGGCGGCCACCTCATGTTGGAAAAGGTCATTGGACTTGTTCATGGTTGAGCTACCAACCTTTGTAAAGGCATTCGAGGAAAACTTTCCCTTACAAGAAGATCTATTAATAGGAGGGCTAGGGAGGTTGGAGTAATCCTTCCTTCTGTGTACCCTCTAGTTGTTCAAAATGAAACCATCTGAATCCATGACTTTTTTCTTGACCATCCACATAGTGGATATAAAATAATCCTCCTCTATGACCATTTCCTTGGGCTTGTCGCAATCCAAAGCCTCGACCATTTCTTCTTGAGATGTTTCCACATCAACCAATAAGTCCTGACCATGATCCACTTCTAGAGATTCCTCTCTGTTAAGGCACTATTCTGCACCTAGCACTGTATACCGGTTTTGGGAGGTCCTGATTGCCCCCCCTTCTAAAAGAATCTGAGCATAAGAGGAGGTCTGTGGGGCCTGCTTTGTCTTGGCTGGGACTCCTATCTTTTCAAGACCATAACCCATATATTGGAAAAGGTTGGGACTGCCTTCCAAAGCCAGGCGTTGTGATCCCTCATTGGAACCATGACCCTTGCTATCAACCTCAGTACAACAACATTAGTTGTATTTGGAGAAACCTCCTCGAAAACCTATAGAGAATCGCATAAGGCCTCACTCACTAACTACCCCACCCTTTGGGGAACCTGATCCACAACCAAAAGAATGGTCCTCTCATCTTGTCCAGCCTCACACCCCTGCATGTCATCACACAAATTGCTTGCCCCTAGATCACGACGCATCCGATCAAAAACCTCTGAAACAAGTGGTCCCAAATCCTCTAAACCACCTTTCTTGGCTGCAACCGAAGAGTACCCCTGGCCTGCGCCCAATAGGCCCTACCTGGGTTGGTCCTCCACCAAAGAGATAGAGTCTCCATTATCCTGGAAAGTTAGAGGTCCCTTCATATGATCATCCCCTGCAACATCCTCCTGGGAACCGTGACCACCAGATAGAACCGTAGGATCAACCTCATCAGAGCCTGGAACCTTCTTCCGGCATTCAGAATACAATGAACCTATCTATTGCAGCAAGAAAAACACCTGGTCCATGATTCATAGAGAATCGGCTGATAATACCTATACACCCCTCAATTACAATCCACATGACTTCGGGAGGGGCAAAGAGAGATCCATTTCAACACATAACCATTCCATGATCGGATGCTTCAGAGAGGAAGTCTGATGATCAGCACAAAGAAAGTGTCCTATGAAGTTATCTATCGAAGGGAGTAGCGCTGGATTTTGGAAAGGTAGTGGAAGTCCAGGAATTTGAATTCAAATCGCTGTGGTATAAGGGTCTCGCTGCATATGGAGATCGAATGACCATTGGAGCAGATGAAAATGGAAGCCTCGAATAGATCTTCCAGGTCGAGAACATGCTTGCACTAGGTCTTCCTCACTCGAGAAACTGTGAAGAATCTGTCGTGGGCCAAGCAACCCGAAAACCACACGCTGAGCTAATCCTCATTCCTCATTCACAAGCCTGTGAAACAACTCAACTGACGGGCAATGCCAAACAAATCGAGCCACCATAGATGAAGAGAGAAGCGCAGAGGCTACTTTGAACTCTTACGGAGAAATCAGGACCACAGGTTGTCCATGAAGGACCCCGAAACCTTTGGGTATATGAAAATGCTAGGAATGAATGAGTGTTCCTTGGTTGAAGGTTACAAATCAGAAACCCTACCTCAATCCTGAGACCCCTACTGATGAGCTCCATGAGGAATATCCCCCCCCCCCCGATGGAGGAGGGGCCGCCGCGACCGACATTGACATAATAAAGGGAAAAACCAGTATAAAGTGAATTCACTTGGAAAAAATACACCTAACATAAAATTACCGATAAAATAAAAAATATTCACAATTAACGACATTATAATGAATATTTGGTCATAATTATATTAGTTTTATTACCTATTAAGGATTGTTAAAAACCAACATCCAATATATTTGTTTGATAATATCTAAGATATATATTTAACTATATCAGCAGTCTTCACATATTACACTACTATTGAAATGAATTCTAAATACATAAAAACATAAACACCAGTGCTCTAATTTTGTATGAGAAGCATGGATAAATACCTTATTAAATAAGTAAAATATTAAGTCACTTAAAATTATTTTATTTAAAGAAAGTTTTAAACACAAACACAAATTTAATCACATGGAAAACTACAAAAACATAAGGACACTGAGCTATTTAAACTCTATTATATCCATGATATCTTTTTAAAATATTCTCAATGGATAGTTTCTTCCACATATTTTATTTGTCATCTGAAACTCAGATAAGTTATCTATTGATAATGAAATCTATGATAATATGTTTATTGTTCCATAAATTGAAGTACCTACAACTGCTTTATCCTGAACCCTTTTTTTCTATTGAATCATTTCTTTTTATTGTAGATATTCCCATAATAATTTTATGTCATAAAATATTATATGTAATTTTAAATCCAATTTAATTAATATTTAGAAACAATGCATACATTATATGATATATAACATATATTGTTAGATGTATAAAGTAAAAACTGACCCATAAAATCCCCAAATTTGGAATTTTTTTTAGTTAGGAATGGTAGTGGAAAATTATGTTCAATAATATCATGCACTGGTACTCTAACATTACCCCACTGAATCAGATGGTGGTGTAAAAAATCCCAAAAAAATATGTAAAAATATGTAAGCTACAATGAGCACATGAGTATCTTTAGTATGAATATCACAATATATAGTCTGATCTGAACAAGGAGGTTGAGGATAGGAGGAGGTAGGATGGGTGGGCTAGGCTAACTATGCGGTATGTACATGCTTCACATCAAACTATGAAGGCTAAAAAGACTATTCATTCTAGGCAGGCTAAGTAAACTGAACAGGATGTGATTGTCTCGTCTATTTTTCAAACATGGATTGCATAACTAATTGAATTTCATCACCCATGGGTTGTTTCAATTATATTAGCTCATATTTTAGGTAATTAATTTTTGGAACTCTTGACTGCTTACTTTGATTACCAAAAACATTCATAATTTTAAGACCACATGATATCCTCTTACTCGGTCATGGTGTTATTTACATCCTAAATGCATAGCTAGGATATCCATCATACATTCCATAATAAAATATTATTTTCTCTATTTATCATAAATATCATCTTGAAATATAAAATTAAATTGTTATATCAATGTTTTTAATTTTAAAAAAAATACAAACCTCAATGAAAGATAAAAAATATTTAATTACAATTATTTCGTCTACATCCTTAGCTTTATCTGTAAGATACATTTTGTTTTTCATTATTCAACTCATTACCATTTTTCATTAAGAGTGGTAGAAGATAAAGGAAAAAAATGGACCTCTTCTGAACTACTACTAGATCAAGATCTTAATGCTCAAATTTTTTTAATCATTTTTTCTCTAACAATGGATACACTCCATGTCATAAAGTATAAAGGTAAACATTTTTCAACTGGATCTCATTATGAGATCTCTTGGAGGCCTGTTATATAAAAATAAACTAATAAGTAGGTAGATAAATATATAATAAATTTTACTATATAAAACAATTATCATACTTGAAATGTTTATTTATGTCGGCTATCAAAAAATTTCTTCCATGTATCTGCATATATAAACTCATACTTGAGGCATGAGTTTTCATAATTTTTCTTTCAAAAATAATATTTTTTTTGTAAATTTTGTTTTAAAATATCTCTATTGAACTACCGCTAAAGAGACACGTATTTTCCTAATTTCATTTGTTTCCTCAAAATTGGATTTCATCTATAATTGAATAAATTAAATATGTCATTTAAAATATTTTATAGTAAAAAATGAGATAAAATAAATAAATTGAGAAATTTTACCATCACGACCTCCCAAATATGCTATTTCTCTATCCTATCAATGGACTTCCAATCATGATATAAAATTTTAATCCTGCAATTGATGTAAATTGATATATAACTGATAAACTAAATTTCATTTGGGCTTATTACATAATTATTATCATCAAAACAAATACACAATCTCTTATCTCCATGTGCAAGTGATAGTTTTGGTTAACGTGTAATATAACTTTTACCAAATATAGAACATGATTTCTTTATAGTAACAAGATAAGTCTCATATTTTGAGGACACATTAGTAGTCTTGAAAAAAAAATTTATAAATTAAAATTTTTGTTTCACTAAATAAGAATATTAATAAATAATTAATAATATGAAAAAATAGATATACCTTGGTCACTGCTCCTCTCACTATGTATCTTACATTGACCCAAGAAATTATAATGAAAATTTGTGTACCTATATATCATTAGAAAAAGAATATTTTGAAACCAGGATGACAAAAAAATTAAGTAAAAAAAGAATTACAAATTTGTATGTTTTTAAAAAATAATGATGTCCTGATTGTTATAACAGAAATATATGCATGTTAACTTATCAAAAATATATTTTTTTACACAATAAAACTTGAAAGAAAGAAAAGAAAAATTAAATAATTACTAGAATAATTAAGAGACTAATTTTAGTGTATTCCCATATGCCTTTATCATGTTCATTATGCACTACATGCAATATGCCTTCCTTATAGCCATTTTAATCAATCATATATCGCATAATAGATGAATAAAATTCATGTAAATACATAATATCATCAGCATCATCCTAATAATCCAAATGGTATCTTTTTCCTTGAAAAAATGATGGACCACTAATCATTCGGCGGATCAATGACATAAAATATCATCTTTTCATGTGTCTCCATGATAAATGGTTCCTCATTGTAATTAAATAATTTCAAATCAACCAGTGAGAACCCACAATCATCATGTTTCTCACCATTATTTCCATCAACCAAATTACACTTAAACATAGTGACATAAACTTTTTTATAACTAATTTCCCATATATCCTAAAAAACACTAATGTATTTTGATGAAACATAAATTGGGTTTTTATCTTTTTTCACTTAAAAAATGAACTACTTCAGCAATGACCATTAGAACACTAATTTTAATGGTACTCTTGCCATCCAGATTTTTTGTGTAAAATATATACCCATTAATATTAAAAATAGTCAATGTTATCACATTAATATATGGTCCCCCTACCAACCATTTCAACATTTCTGATATAGATATATATGTGATCAATTTCTCTTTAAACCAGGAAAAAATGTATTTTTTATGATCAATCATCAACCAAGTTTCATTTATTTTTGGATATCTTATCTTTAATCCAAAAATATGTGATAAAATATATGATTGGACATCATCTGTATTGTTCAAAATATATAGATGTTCCTTCATCACTTCATCACATGGAAGGAAATTTACCTTCAATCCTCGAATCCCTCTACACTCACTATCAACTGTCAAATGTCGAGATATAAGAAGACCAATATTCTCTAATTCATACAAATAATCAGTACATAACTCAATCAGCTATTTCAATACATATTTTTGAACAATAGAGGCCTATGTTAATAAAGTATTTTTAACATATCCCTTTAGAATTTTTAAATACCTTTTAAAAGAATATATCTAACATAAACAAATAGGCCCGCATATTCTTATCTCATGCACCAGATAAATCACCAGATGAACCATTATATCATAAAATGTGGGAGAAAAATACATATCTAGTTGAAAATGTATAATAAAATCTTTATTCTCAAACTTAGATAACAAATTTGGATAAAAAACATTGATACAAATGTATTTGAAAAAATTACATAACCAAATGATAGACTTTCAGAAATATGACGACAATATACCACGCTATTTGACCAGTAGTAGTTGTTACATCAATTCATGATAGTCATGAGATTTCATACCTATTAATTTTAAATCCTTTACTGAAACAAAATGCATCACATTTGATGAATATCCACCGGGTAATTTTATACCATAAAGACACTGAAAAAAATTCAACTTCTCACTCTTAATGTGTGACAAGATAGAGGTAAATATGATCTATTTTATTTCATAGTGGGAGATAACTCCAAACGTATTCCCATTTATATCAAGTTCAATAAAGAATTAAATACATCATTTTTATTTCCTTTTATGTCTAACAAAGTTCTAATCAAACTATCACATATTTTTTTTCTCAACAAGCATAACATAAGTGTGATGTTTTATCTCTAGAAATATTCTATAAAGTAGTTCAAAAAATAGGTTGTTTTTTCAGATATTTTTTTGAAGACTGAAACTAATTTTTCTCCAAATTTCAAATAAATATTTTTCACCCTGTTATAATGTTTTTCCAATGACAATGGTTTTGGGGGAGATTGTTTTCTTATAGATTACAAAACTATTTTTTCAATCTACAATAAGGATGATCAATTATAAAAAGTCATCGATGTCCTATGTACAATATCTTTCTATCATTCTGTAATTGATAATATGAAGTCTCTTCTTCTGAAATTGGAATTGATTTATGTCCTTTAACACTGTATCATGTTAAGTTTATATAAATAGGAAATTAATTTATACTAAACATTATCAAAAGACGCAAAAGAAAATACTCTTTTTTGTATGCATGAAAACATTAACACATGTATCCAATAGAAGTTTCAAAAAATCAATAAATGGTAAAATATGGCACATAAATATCGTTGCCTAGATTTTTTGGTCCAAAAAATCATCAATATCCTCATAATATATTTTTTCTTCATGCATATATATATGGATAAGTTTTAAACTATCTATAAAAGAGTCCATAAACTGTGCTGGAAGCATAAGATATGATATGGATTCATTCCATTTGTACGCACTCCCATTCTGATATTTCTAACTTCACTTCAAAAATTAGGAATTTTTTTATCAAATATCTTCCATTGTGTTGAGTCAGCATAATGATGTAATTTACCATTAGATATGCATTCATTTGAATGAAATCTCAACCTTTTTTCATAAATTCAATTTTCAAATATATGCTTCAAATAAGGAATTATTGGAAGGTACCAAATTACTTTAGTAGGAGGTTTTATTTTAGCACCTGATAATAAATCAGAGTAAATTTATTGGAATTATTTGAAGGTATTATTAGAATGAATTATTTGATTTAGCATGTGGTTAGATGTCAGTACCCGAGAATGAATCCAAAATGAATTTTTCATCTATCTTATTGTACAATATTCCACATGAAAGATATCTTGATAAAAATCATATTATTTCCTATGAAACACAAAATCATTGGGGGAAGCATGTATCTTTTTATACCCCAACCCATTGGGAATAATATTTTATTTTCCTTATAATTTGAATCTGTAATCTCGTTTCCTTCTGAAAGTACCTCTTTTTAAAGCTCAAGTATGTTAGTGAAACATTATCACTCCAACAATTTATCTCTTTCAAGTTAACCAATCTAAAAATTTCTGAAAACACTATATATTTACTTAAACCTAGGAAAATTAATTTTTCAGAATCTCTATACAATTGTTTAATAGTTGAATTTTTTAATAATTTCAACACCTAAATAATGAATTAATTATTCAATAAAATCATGTATCGCATTATGAATATTTTCATCAAAATTATATGTTAAATTTATAGTTATTTCACCATACCAGATCCAACATGTATAATTATGTCTAAAACCATAGAAAATGAGATGATCCTTGATTTCTCTAGAATTTAAATTTCTCATATTCAAACACTTCACAGATGGAAAAATATTATATATATGTTTTGAAGATTTATTTTCGCAAATTAAATGAAATCATCAGCCCCTTTTCATATTCAATAGTGATTCTTCATAAATTTATCCAATTACAATCCATTAAATACCATCAATTGTAATATAATAAATGATATAATAAAACATATATATATATATAATCAAATTAATTATGAACATAAAAATGCACAATAAACTAATACTACATTTATGTTATATCAAGTAAATTTTTTACTGTAATGTTATTTTCTAAACAAAGGTCCAAAATAGTCATTGAATCAGCAATAAATCACCATAAATTAAGCCAATTCCCAATCACAATATTCCCTAAAATAATTCCCTTATCTTAAAATTAATTGATTTTTAATAGTATAAATTCATATAAAACACTTTCCTAAAATTCATAACATGTGAAAATTCTCTATTAAATTGTTCATCATTCATATAAATTCTTGAATCATCTTTTTAAAATATAACTGCTTTCATTTAATCCGAAACTACACCATTTTGTAGATAATTCAATATTTCTATCACACAACCATTATTCAATTAATTCATCTTAAATGATAAAAATAAATTTATCATTCACGTTATCTTTAAACCATATATTAATTTTTCAGCCTCTTTTAAATTCATAATTTATAAAGTTCTCACATGAAAATTACTCATTATAAAATTACAATCCGTATAATTAATTTTACTATTGAATTTATTTTAATATAAATCCATTTAAAAAAATGATTGTCAAAATCACACATAACTTGCATATTACTCATATAAAATAATCCTAATCATCTTAAAGTATATGATTAACATTACCAACAATTCAAAAAATTAGAAATATATGAAAATAATGGTCATCAATTTACTCCTAATTTAATGAAAATCAATAATTTCATCAAAATAAAATGATATGAATGAATTAGATAATAATAAAATAAAAAATCCCCAACAATCGAGTAAAACCAAAGAAAAAATGATCCATTTACTACTAAAATCTAAACAACATAAGAGATACGTCACTTCAATAAGATCAAAGATGACTAATGGAATATAATTATATTAATCAAATTAAATAAATTTCAAAAATAAATTTCACAAAAAATGATAAATTTATCCAATAATAAAATTAATCAAAATAAAAAAAAATTAACAACAATATCAATAGTTAACAATAAATTTCATAAAAAATGAAGTAATAATTAAAAATTATAATCAAATATTAAGTAATTTATTTCAAAAATTTAAAAAATAACTTACAATATTTAGATTTTAAGATGATTTATTGAGCCACAATATGAATTTGATCCATTTAATTATTTGGAATAATAAACACTAATACATCTAATAAAAATAGTTTTATATATGAATGATAATAACGAACAAAAAAATCAAACCCGATAGACGTGTGGCTATGAAAAGTATTCAGAATAGGATATACAAATATAAATGAAGAAACAATGATAGAGGATGAAATAATGAGAACCAATGATCTTGAAATGAATATTAAAATGGTATAAATCAATGAGATCAATCCATCGAGGTGGTTCGAGTTACCGTCGGTATAGTCGAGTGTCGGGATAGATAATAGAAAAAAATGGAATTAGGGTTTTGGGTGACCGAATAGTCAGATTAAATTTGTAAGATACTTCTTTGTGTCAATTGTCTAAAAACCTGTGCCAAAACATATTTTTTTTTCAATTCAACATCCATTTTACCTAAGCTAATGCTAATTTTTTTGGGGTTTTCTGTGTCGGTTTATTGTAAAACTGATGCCATATATATATATATATATATATATATATTGGTTTGTTTTTGGTATCATTTTTTAGGAAAACCAAAACTGAAATCCCAACATTTTTATGCATTCTTCTTTATTTTAATCAAAACTGATACCAAAAAACATTTTTAACTATTCTACATTAGTTTCGTAGAACCGATGTAAAAATCGTGATGTTAAATCCATCATTTCCCTTAGTACCCTTTTTTAGAATTTTATCTTACCCCTTTCTTATGTTTTATTTTTCCTAGGATGACAAGATATATATTATGAATGATATGCAGGTTTAGTCTAGGAGAATAATGGAACTCTTAGAGTATTTTCTATATTGTAGTTTATGTTTTAAAATGTAATGTAAGGTTAATGTATGCAATCTGACTTCCAGAAATTCTAAACTAATTGGTGTTTTGGGATTCAAATCTTATATCTATTCCAATGTAATAAAGTGAGGTATGGGCACTAGCATTGTAGAGACCCGTATCTTGACGTACATGGACATTACATTACTTTTTCGGAATACTTAGTACATAACAAAAACACACACACAAGGATCGTAATAGTTTAGTGTCTTTGGAAACTCGGAACGTAATCTTCTAATCGTGGTGAAAGTTCTTCAATATCTCCCATAAAGGTCATCCCTTTTTTTTTCTACCTAAAACCTTTCTTTATATCCTGGGGAAAAGAAAACATAAAAGGGTGAGCTCAAATGCTCAGTAAGGGTAAACAAAAGAAAAATCAATCACATCATATACATAGCTTTTGGAAATCTTAACCTGCAAAAGAGCTCAAAATATCATAACATGGGATATATCATAGAAGTGAAATGTAATCCCAATAATCATAACATAAAACATGAAACTTTGTGGCATACACACATAATCATAGAAAATCATTTCTTGTTAGTCAAGACTCATTGCCAAGACTATCTTAGTGGACAAAGTCCCTTTCTGAATCGAGTAACCCTCGTTTCAGTCCTGTTTAACTGAACCGGTATAACCTACCATTTCAGCCATGTCTATCTCATGAGATATAAAATCTTTACCCAATGCATTGGAGGGAGATATAGGTCCCACCCATCTTATAATGAATCCTTTCTTATGTGTGCCACATAATCATAAACCATACATCATAACGTAACCCATGTAATAAAAATGGGATTCTTAAACAACATGACATCATAAAACAATTCATATAAGATAAAGGAATTCATAAAAATATTTCCATCACAACATAATCAAATCCATGTAATAATAGGGATAAAAACATAACCCTTTTATTATCTTAGATGGAAAATAATTTTGATAAAGTACTTGAATTCCATTCTTGAGGAAAATATCCTTTCTACTTCAAAAACATTTTTCCTTTCATAACATGTCATACGACTTTAAAATAAAAGAAGTTGATTAAAAATAAACTTGAAAACTTGTAAAGTAAGCTTCTTTGAAATAAGGTTTTAAAAATCCATCCATGCCGTATAAGTTAAAAAAAACATTCTTCGTACTTTTGTCGGAAAAGTCAAAAAATACCTCGTACGGAAAACGACAAAAGATTCCTTTCATTTCCTTTACTAAAAACTCAACGAAGGGTAAAATTGGATTTAAAAAATTACAAGTGGATGGAAACAATATTACATATTGAGGGAACATGGATGTGGATGATAAAATACACCCCAGTAAATACTTACGAATAAACAATCTCGGATAAAAATGAGATTGTGATATTTCCCTTACCTTAGGTCCGACTTGCTTTGTAAGTGTCTGAACCTCCCTGTATAATGATTTAAATCATGTTATTGACTTATTACAGAATCATATTCATTGTTATGATATCATATATGGTTCACTTATGACATTATATTACCCGTTCTTTTGTAAATTCCATGTTAAAGAAGCGTTTTGGGTAAAATCGTTTCATTTATCGTAGGTGTTTTGACTTGTTGTTCTTGACATCATTATTACTTATATCATGATTTACTTACTTCCAGAATATAAAATATGATTTATATATCATATATATTCAGTATATATATATATATAATAGATAGATAAATAAAATGAAAAACACCGTTCATGGAGACGGTAGTCCGTACGTACGCATGAACGCTGTTTTTCTTTCCTTATTGTCTTGAAATGGAAGTAAGTAGATGACATACATATGTATATATATACATAAATCCAGTAGCTTTATAATGTCATATATTTCATTATTATTTCTCATATATACTTTATAATCATTCTTAAATGGTTAACATGGAGAATGAATCTCATCGCGTCGTGGAGACGGTAGTCCGTACGTACGCACGAGCGATGATATCATTTCCATAAATATTGAATTGAATTGGAGTGGATTATACAATATATCAGAATCAATATGATGTTGTAATAACTATGTATAGTTATTCTTTACACCATTATACCCATCCATGTAAGGTGGTGGTGGAAAATAGATTACACCACGGCGTGGAGACGGTATTCCGTACGTACGCACGCGCGGTGATTTCTTTTTCTGTAGGATGGATAGATGGTGAAATAGGGTTGTTTCATACTTATAATAACATATCATTATATGAGTGATACTGATGTGATTACTTCATAATGAAACAACCTAAGAAGAAGAAGTGGAAGAAGAAATAAAGATGAAAGAATTGGTAACGGTAATTACCTCTTCTTTGAAGCGCCTCTTTGAGACCTCCTATTAGGGCACTAAAATTGGTCTTTTAGGAAGACCAGAACCTCTAGGATGTTTCTAGGGAAGTGGAGAAGAGATTTTGGCAGGGGTTGGCCGAGCTTGAGTGCTCAAATTGGTGTGAGGAGGAGGGGGGAGGAGGTGTCCTTTTATAAGGGAGGAGAGGGGCACCTTAGGAATATCTCAAAATATTATTTTATATTAAAGTCAAAATCGGTTTATAATGGTTCCAAAAGGTCTTATTTCGAAGCTAAAGTGGGGATGGGTCGAAATCCTATCAACCAATAGAATTTAGACAAGTTTAGGATATTATTTTAACCTTATCAATTAGATTTAACTCTAAGTTAAATAATTTAACTTTTACCATGTCTTTTTGTTTTCTTTCACTATATGGTTAATAAACTTACTATAACATGCCAAACGAACCCCAAATTGTTTATTATTAATATATATATCCTTATCTAAGTCATTTGGCCGAACCTTAGATTTTTAGGAATACAATAACAATTAATAATATAATATTTGATTTAAAAAGTATTTTGTGTCAATTTTGACACTATTTGATATATGATTTTTGTGAAAGTCATAACAGAATTAAATGTTCGAACCAAGTTGATTAAATCAACATTAATATATCATAGTAACCTAGAAAATTAGTGGAATTCATAAAAAATCTCAAATTACATTTATTTTGGTGTTTATAACATCAATTATGTCAATATTTCATTAATAAGATAATTACTGCATCATCGTTGTGTCATAAATAAATTAAATTATTTGATGTCTAAAAATTACAAATAAAATACCATCATGTAGGAAATCTTTTTAGCTTTCTAATTAATATTTACAATCGAATTTAGCTTATGTATAACCCCATATTAAAAATGATTTACTTATTAAACTTTGATTTTAACTATTTTAACCTTTCTTTAAATAAATTAATAATAAATGTCCTAATCTAATCCAAGTGGGCCTAAATGGTCATATTTTATTCCTAAGTTTGTTTTTGGTCGAATTACACTTGTCCAATAGAATTAGGACATGCGTTAGGGTAATAGTAATATCATATTTACCCTTAGTTACCCTATTTACTATTAACCGCGGTAAAAAAAAGTAAAAAGTTACTATTCACCAAAAAATTATTTTCATCTCATTGAACCACATTTTAGTCCTTGATATTAACCGTGTCTCTCGGATTTTCGAAATTCCATTCACAGAAGCGGAAAAATTAAGTTTTATGAAAAATTCAGTTTTTTTAACTACCACTTAGTAGTTTCACTATTCATCAAAAATTGATGTTTTTCAGAACAATGCCAAAATTTCATCCTAAGCTATATTTCATATTCCGAATTCAAAAATGAAATCTATTTTACCAAATTCATAACATAGAAGTTGCATTAATTAATTTTTATAATTAAATCCTGCTGTTAAAATAAATAGCGTGTTTTTAGGAAACAATATATATCAAAAGATTGACACTTGATTATGTCTGGTTTAAATGTGAAATTACAACCAATGACCAATATTGTATTAAATTGTAAAAATATATTCTAAATATACTTTAAAACCACTCAAATTAATAATTTATCACTATTAATTATTTCGATTAAAAAAGTTGTTTTTAATTATAATTTAGTAATTTTCACTATTCATCAGAATATGAAAGTTATCCGAAAAGTACCAAAATTTCACCTTAGGCTAAATTCAATACTCCGAATCCAAGAATGAAGTTCATTTTGAAAAATAAGATTTACAGAATTTTAAAAAGTGGTTATTACTATTCATAACGGCTAGTTTTAATAATATTTTAATAGCACATCGTTGTTTAGTGAAACTCGGTATTGCGTATTACACACGCTATCGAGGAAGGTCGCGATTGCGTGTAATGCAAGGCAAGACAAGGATGCGTGTTGTGCAAGCTCCTTTTTGTGTAGCGTACAACACAAGACATTAATAAAATTAAAAAGAATATTTTTTTATAAAATCTTGGGCTGTTACATTCTACCCCCCTTAAAATGAATTTCGCCCTCGAAATTCGTCGGGGTTATAAATGGTTTACTATTTGAAAGTTTCTTTAATAGAAACCCACATCGTAAAAAGGAATATCAAAACCAATCTTTAAAAACAAAAGTATGAAACGTAACGGTTACCCAAATAAACTAATCATTGGGTTTCCACATAGGTGAAAATATGGATATGGAAGAGAAATCTAACCATCATGTTCTGATGGAGAGTGGTAGAGATCATGGCTATGGAAAAGCCAGTAATCACAAATCCATAGATTTGTGATGATATAAGGTACCATCTGATTCATCAGGTATAAGATCACTAGGACAACATTTTTGGTTTTCATGATCATTTCCCCTAAAGTTGAAAATTTGAATTTTAATAAATACTTACTTTATTTTGGTACAATCTCACTGTTGTTCGTGCCTTGAACAATTTCCACTTCATCTCTTAAATAAATGAAGTTGAATTTGTTTTTCGTGAAGTGTTAGCAGATCATGTGATAGAATGACGGGTCATTCCATCTGTCTCAAACAAAAGGTTAGCAAAATTATATGCATAAATCGATCTATAGTGAGATTAATCATATATGGTTCCTAAAATGGACTTATACTTCATATATCATACTTCTTAATATAATAAAACTAGTTTCTACTAAACAGGGACTTCCTATAGGCCAGTGGTAGGCGATAAAGGCCAGTCGCACTTCGGTTGTGGGTTCGATTCCCACATCCTTGTCCGACGCGATGGGCTGTCGCCCGTCCTGCAGGTTGTCCCTTTTTCTAAAACTACGTTACTATAACATCCCATCTTCTATCCTTAAACAATACTAACTTATGTACAACATAATCCAGTCTAATCTTTAGGCTTATACATAATACTGCAGTCCACTCTCATAATATAGTGACATCGATTACCAGAGATTTAATACTGTCGTTGATCCCCACATATCATAAGATATGTCTTGTTGGTCACATTCCAAACATTCAAAGTCCTTAATCGTGTATTCTCTTGAATACCTTAGTGAAAACATGAGTGCAGTTAAAAGTTAACACTTTCCACATACCAAAATCCTCAAAATTCTATATACTCAAACCATGATATCACTTAGTCCTTATATCAATCATGAGCTCATGAATACTATTAAACATTTCATTTTCTCGTCTTCATTATGCGCATATCATCTTATTTCCAAAAAAAAATATCTCAATCACTTTGAATACCCCATCAATAAATATTGCAATACTCAATGATACAACATTATTTTGGAATCCCATTACATAAACGCTTAATCATTCCACCACATCGTTATCATATTCAACATCGCCAATAGTGATCGCATGTGACTTCCCTTTTTCCTTTTCCTTCAGTGGTTGCTCATGTTGATCATCACTAACCCTTGGATTAGGGAATTTATTAGCATAATGCCCCATTTCCTTGCACTTGAAGCATTGAAGTGTTGGTTGTACGTTCTCTGCAGTGTTTGATTTATTCACTTCATTAGAATCCCTTTTTCCATTACTTCGACACTCAGCTGCTCGATGACCTTCTTTTCCACACTTAAAACATTTTCTAGTCCCTTTAAGACAATCTCCACCATGCTTCTATCCACACTTTGTGCAAAAGGAAACATTCATCTTCTTTTCACCATTATTATGAGATTTCTCCTTGAACTCCATCTTTCGTTTCTTGTCAAAACCATGAGATGGATATGTAACACCAACTTCCATTTCTACCTTGATAGCACAACGCACAATTTCTTCATAGCTACTGAAGTCTCTTATAGCTAATGCCCTTCGAAGACTTGGTTTTAAGCCACTGAAAAATCGATCAACTTTACTTTCAGGTTGGATGGTAATTCCAGAAGCATACCTTGCAAGTCTTGTAAAATTTGCTTCATAGGTACCAACAGCTTCATCGTCCCTTTGCTTCAGTTCAAGAAACTCTTTCTCCATCTTTGTTCGAAGAATACGAGGGAAGTACTTACTGAAAAACAAGTTCTTGAACTCATCCCATTCCATGGACTCAATTTCAACTCTTGGCCTCGTATTCTTGATAAGATTCCACCATTGATCAGCTTCAATTTCCAAACGATATACTGCTAAGATGACTTTATCATGTTCAGAACATTGAAGAACTGAAAATATCTTTTCAGTAGTACTGATCCATTGTTCAGCCACAAGTGGATCAGAAGACCCGCTGAAAGAAGGTGGACGTTGCCTCATGAAGGACTCAATAGAATATTGTTCCCTTCTCTGCTCATTTGGAAGTCCAGAATGATTCATAGCTTGTGTAAGTATAGCAATAAGATTTTGCACTCCATCTCCCATAACATTTGTTTGTTCAGGAGGGCAATCATTGCATTGTCCATTGCATTGATCAACACGGTTCCTTCGGGTTCCAGCCATCGTCTAAAACCCAAAAAGAATAGTGTGAGGGGCAAAAATCATGCTAGGGAAAACAACATAATAAAGGGGGAGTACCTTCAATATCCAACATCTTAGGTTCAATTCTATGATCGTTAGCATAATTCTATTACTATAACCTATAGGTATACTTATCCCTAGGGACATCCCTAGACATACCTTAGAAATATCTCTAGGGATCTCACTAAAGTTCTCGCATCCTAGTTTCCAAAGGTTGACTAAACCTTTCCTCTGATACCAACTGTAGCGGTCTAGAATTACTTCCAGTGGACTACAATTGATACCTATCAGGGCACTCCATGGGCGGCTACACCCCCTGGGCGGGACACACCACCATCCCCAGTGGCAGCCATTTCCTCATGAATCCCTTGGGCGGAGAGCCATGCTTCGTCCAACGCTCACATGTGAGAGTTCCCAAGGATCGGATACATTCCTACCTCCTTTGCCTCTGATACCAACTGTAGAGACCCGTATCTTGACGTACATGGACATTACATTACTTTTGCGGAATACTTAGTACATAAAAAAAACACACACACAAGGATCGTAATAGTTTAGTGTCTTTGGAAACTCGGAACGTAATCTTCTAATCGTGGTGAAAGTTCTTCAATATCTCCCATAAAGGTCATCCCTTTTTTTTTCTACCTAAAACCTTTCTTTATATCCTGGGGAAAAGAAAACATAAAAGGGTGAGCTCAAATGCTCAGTAAGGGTAAACAAAAGAAAAATCAATCACATCATATACATAGCTTTTGGAAATCTTAACCTGCAAAAGAGCTCAAAATATCATAACATGGGATATATCATAGAAGTGAAATGTAATCCCAATAATCATAACATAAAACATGAAACTTTGTGGCATACACACATAATCATAGAAAATCATTTCTTGTTAGTCAAGACTCATTGCCAAGACTATCTTAGTGGACAAAGTCCCTTTCTGAATTGAGTAACCCTCGTTTCAGTCCTGTTTCACTGAACCGGTATAACCTACCATTTCAGCCATGTCTATCTCATGAGATATAAAATCTTTACCCAATGCATTGGAGGGAGATATAGGTCCCACCCATCTTATAATGAATCCTTTCTTATGTGTGCCACATAATCATAAACCATACATCATAACGTAACCCATGTAATAAAAATGAGATTCTTAAACAACATGACATCATAAAACAATTCATATAAGATAAAGGAATTCATAAAAATATTTCCATCACAACATAATCAAATCCATGTAATAATAGGGATAAAAACATAACCCTTTTATTATCTTAGATGGAAAATAATTTTGATAAAGTACTTGAATTCCATTCTTGAGGAAAATATCCTTTCTACTTCAAAAACATTTTTCCTTTCATAACATGTCATACGACTTTAAAATAAAAGAAGTTGATTAAAAATAAACTTGAAAACTTGTAAAGGAAGCTTCTTTGAAATAAGGTTTTAAAAATCCATCCATGCCGTATAAGTTAAAAAAAACATTCTTCGTACTTTTGTCGGAAAAGTCAAAAAATACCTCGTACGGAAAACGACAAAAGATTCCTTTCATTTCCTTTACTAAAAACTCAACGAAGGGTAAAATTGGATTTAAAAAATTACAAGTGGATGGAAACAATATTACATATTGAGGGAACATGGATGTGGATGATAAAATACACCCCAGTAAATACTTACGAATAAACAATCTCGGATAAAAATGAGATTGTGATATTTCCCTTACCTTAGGTCCGACTTGCTTTGTAAGTGTCTGAACCTCCTGTATAATGATTTAAATCATGTTATTGACTTATTAAAGAATCATATTCATTGTTATGATATCATATATGGTTCACTTATGACATTATATTACCCGTTCTTTTGTAAATTCCATGTTAAAGAAGCGTTTTGGGTAAAATCGTTTCATTTATCATAGGTGTTTTGACTTGTTGTTCTTGACATCATTATTACTTATATCATGATTTACTTACTTCCAGAATATAAAATATGATTTATATATCATATATATTCAGTATATATATATATATAATAGATAGATAAATAAAATGAAAAACACCGTTCATGGAGACGGTAGTCCGTACGTACGCATGAACGCTGTTTTTCTTTCCTTATTGTCTTGAAATGGAAGTAAGTAGATGACATACATATGTATATATATACATAAATCCAGTAGCTTTATAATGTCATATATTTCATTATTATTTCTTATATATACTTTATAATCATTCTTAAATGGTTAACATGGAGAATGAATCTCATCGCGTCGTGGAGACGGTAGTCCGTACGTACGCACGAGCGATGATATCATTTCCATAAATATTGAATTGAATTGGAGTGGATTATACAATATATCAGAATCAATATGATGTTGTAATAACTATGTATAGTTATTCTTTACACCATTATACCCATCCATGTAAGGTGGTGGTGGAAAATAGATTACACCACGGCGTGGAGACGGTATTCCGTACGTACGCACGCGCGGTGATTTCGTTTTCTGTAGGATGGATAGATGGTGAAATAGGGTTGTTTCATACTTATAATAACATATCAGTATATGAGTGATACTGATGTTATTACTTCATAATGAAACAACCTAAGAAGAAGAAGTGGAAGAAGAAATAAAGATGAAAGAATTGGTAACGGTAATTACCTCTTCTTTGAAGCGCCTCTTTGAGACCTCCTCTTAGGGCACTAAAATTGGTCTTTTAGGAAGACCAGAACCTCTAGGATGTTTCTAGGGAAGTGGAGAAGAGATTTTGTCAGAGGTTTGCCGAGCTTGAGTGCTCAAATTGGTGTGAGGAGGAGGGGGAGGAGGTGTCCTTTTATAAGGGAGGAGAGGGGCACCTTAGGAATATCTCAAAATATTATTTTATATTAAAGTCAAAATCGGTTTATAATGGTTCCAAAGGGTCTTATTTCGAAGCTAAAGTGGGGATGGGTCGAAATCCTATCAACCAATAGAATTTAGACAAGTTTAGGATATTATTTTAACCTTATCAATTAGATTTAACTCTAAGTTAAATAATTTAACTTTTACCATGTCTTTTTGTTTTCTTTCACTATATGGTTAATAAACTTACTATAACATGCCAAACGAACCCCAAATTGTTTATTATTAATATATATATCCTTATCTAAGTCATTTGGCCGAACCTTAGATTTTTAGGAATAAAATAACAATTAATAATATAATATTTGATTTAAAAAGTATTTTGTGTCAATTTTGACACTATTTGATATATGATTTTTGTGAAAGTCATAACAGAATTAAATGTTCTAACCAAGTTGATTAAATCAACATTAATATATCATAGTAACCTAGACAATTAGTGTAATTCATAAAAAATCTCAAATTACATTTATTTTGGTATTTATAACATCAATTATGTCAATATTTCATTAATAAGATAATTACTGCATCATCGTTGTGTCATAAATAAATTAAATTATTTGATGTCTAAAAATTACAAATAAAATACCATCATGTAGGAAATCTTTTTAGCTTTCTAATGAATATTTACAATCGAATTTAGCTTATGTATAACCCCATATTAAAAATGATTTACTTATTAAACTTTGATTTTAACTATTTTAACCTTTCTTTAAATAAATTAATAATAAATGTCCTAATCTAATCCAAGTGGGCCTAAATGGTCATATTTTATTCCTAAGTTTATTTTTGGTCGAATTACACTTGTCCAATAGAATTAGGACATGTGTTAGGGTAATAGTAATATCATATTTACCCTTAGTTACCCTATTTACTATTAACCGCGGTAAAAAAAAGTAAAAAGTTACTATTCACCAAAAAATTATTTTCATCTCATTGAACCACATTTTAGTCTTTGATATTAACCGTGTCTCTCGGATTTTCGAAATTCCATTCACAGAAGAGGAAAAATTAAGTTTTATGAAAAATTCAGTTTTTTTAACTACCACTTAGTAGTTTCACTATTCATCAAAAATTGATGTTTTTCAGAACAATGCCAAAATTTCATCCTAAGCTATATTTCATATTCCGAATTCAAAAATGAAATCTATTTTACCAAATTCATAACATAGAAGTTGCATTAATTAATTTTTATAATTAAATCCTGCTGTTAAAATAAATAGCGTGTTTTTAGGAAACAATATATATCAAAAGATTGACACTTGATTATGTCTGGTTTAAATGTGAAATTACAACCAATGACCAACATTGTATTAAATTGTAAAAATATATTCTAAATATACTTTAAAACCACTCAAATTAATAATTTATCACTATTAATTATTTCGATTAAAAAAGTTGTTTTTAATTATAATTTAGTAATTTTCACTATTCATCAGAATATGAAAGTTATCCGAAAAGTACCAAAATTTCACAAATTCAATACTCCGAATCCAAGAATGAAGTTCATTTTGAAAAATAAGATTTACATAATTTTAAAAAGTGGTTATTACTATTCATAACGGC
Source organism: Viscum album (assembly GCA_963277665.1). NCBI lineage: Eukaryota > Viridiplantae > Streptophyta > Magnoliopsida > Santalales > Viscaceae > Viscum > Viscum album. The sequence goes on from OY728147.1 coordinate 224,111,086, forward strand.
TAGTTTTAATAATATTTTAATAGCACATCGTTGTTTAGTGAAACTCGGTATTGCGTATTACACACGCTATCGAGGAAGGTCGCGATTGCGTGTAATGCAAGGCAAGACAAGGATGCGTGTTGTGCAAGCTCCTTTTGGTGTAGCATACAACACAAGACATTAATAAAATTAAAAAGAATATTTTTTTTATAAAATCTTGGGCTGTTACAAGCATACTAGTGTCAAGGTCATTACATCTACTATGATTCTTCATTGAAAGGGATTGGCTATGTATTAATGTAGAATAATTAGGTAATTTCTTATGATTTACATCAGTGGAAACCTCATGAGTTAAATTACACGACATATGATCTGGAATTATCTATTGTGGTTTTTACATTAAAAAATTAGAGGTATCATTTTTATAGAGTAAAGTGTGAAATATAAACTGATCTTAAAATTTTGAAGCTTATATTCACTCTAAAGGAATAAAACATGATATATATAATATGGTTATAAGTGATTAAGGATTATTTTTTCATGATTCATTACCATCCTATAAAATCAAAAAATGTGGTCGATGCTTTGAGAATTTTTTTTACATTATCTATGTTATGTTTGTAACATGACCGTTAGGTTAGTGATTTTATAGATTTATTCTTAGAAGTTATAGATGAAAGGTAATCATATATTTTTTCAGGTTTATGTGTAGTTGAATTTGATAGAAAGACTTATGCATCCTCAAAAGGAGGATCATGATTTTCTAGAAAAAGGTTGAATTTATTAAGATGGGTAAGTTTACTAATTTTAATACCGATGACTAAAGTTTATTATGTTTGGTAAAAGTATTATTCATGCCTTGTGATTCATGTTTGAAGAGAGATTTGTTGAGTTATGTTCATAGTCCTCTGTTTTACACTCATCTGATCAGTGTTAAGATGTACAATGACCTTCAGAAGTATTAATGATTGGATGAAATGAAAGGAGATATTGTTGACATTACAATGATGTTTTGAATTGTACTCAGGTTAAATCAGAATAAAAATTACCAAAGGGAATTTCTTATCCTTTTGTAGTGTCATAGTGGAAATGGTTAAATATATTAATGGATTTCATGGTAGGATTACCAAATAAATCTTTATTTAACAATTTGATTTGGTTTATTATTGACTGACTAACTAGATATAATTATTTTCTTCCCAAATGAGATATTATGTCTTAATAATAGCATTCTTGATGATTTCTATGGAGATAATTAGTTTATACGGAGTGTATCTCTCTATTAGTATCAAATCATGATCCTAGGTTTACATCTATTTTTTGTATGTGAATTTAGAATTATTTTGGTGCTGAATTAAATTTTATAACATATTTTCATCCTCAATATGATGGAAAATATTTTAAGACAATTCATACAATGGAAAATATGCATTATTCTTTTTCAATGGATTACGAGGGAAGTTGGGATCATCATATTTCTTTGATTGTTTTTTCCTATAATAATTGTTTCTATTCTAGTATATAGGTGGAATAATTTGAGGTATTATATAGAAATCAGGGTTGGAATCTTTTTTGGGATGAATTAGGATAAAGGATGTTTATGGGACTAGAGTTAGTAGAGGAAATATCTAAAAATGTGTAGTTGATTCAGTAACCTAGGTTAATCTTTGAGAGCAGGCATAAAAGTTATGTAGATAACCGGAGTAAATATATTTAAGTTGAGGTTGGTGATCATGTGTTTATCAAAGTATCTCTATAGAAAAGTGTTATGCATTTTGGTAAAAAGGTAATTTCAATTACATGTTTCATTAGACCATGTGAAATCCTGGAGAATGTTGGATCAGTTATTTACAGAGTGGATTTTCCTCTGATTTTATCCCAAGTACAAAAGTTTTTTTATTTCCTGATGATAAAGAATTTTTTTTAGATTATTATCATTTTTAGAGACATTAAGTAGTTCAATTTGATATGATATTTACTTATGAGGAACTTCCTATTCATAATCTTGAATGTAGACATCATGTTTTTTTGTAATAATGTGGTTTACTTGGTTAAGGTTTTGTTGAAGAGGAAATATAGAAATATGGAAATGCTACAGGGGAATGACATCCCCACTTCTGTAAAAAGTAAATAAAATTATTAGAAAAACCTCTATAATGATATAATAACTCATTTAATATTTTATTAATATGAATCATATAGTTATATTCATCATATAAATATTAACAAATTTTTAAATAAAAAATAAATAGTTTTAATTAAACACTTTTACTTTAAGGTTTTATTAAAAAAATTAATTTATAAATTATAGAATTTGAATTTTAAAAAATTAATTTCATTTTTTACATCAACATATCAAAATTAACTTATGGTAAAAATAATTCTTTGGAAAATATTGATTTTTCAGTGAGAAGTGAAAAATACCTATTTTTTTAAAAATGAAATTTATTTCAAATAAATTCAGTAATTTAAAATTATAATTATTTTTTAATATGATTTAAATTTAAATATGTTTTTTACATTTAATCCAATTAAATTATTTTTAATCAAATTTAAATTTTATTTTAGAATAATTTTATATTTGGGTTTAAAAATGAGATTTTAATGAAAAATGTTTTAAAGTGAATAATGATTCTCATTTTTTATTAACTAAAAAAAATATTTTGAATTAAATAAATAGTCTTCTAAATTATATATCAATAATTATTAATTTAAATTCATACAATGTTTATTATTATTTATATATAAAATATAAGATGATTTTTTCTTGAAAAATACACTTCTTGAAAACACTAATTTTCTTCATGTGAATGGGTTTATTTGAAAATTTAAAATTTAAAATTTATGTAAATTAAATTTGGTAAAATAATTTCTTTATTTATAATAATAATAATATATATTATCTAACATGGTCAAAAAAATATTTGGCAATAATGAATATTGAAAATAGTAAAAATTTATTACCACAGTTAAGGTAAAGATGAATTTACCGGGGCTTAAAATAAAAATATAAGGGTTTAAATTATCTAAATTCATTTGTAAAATATATTTTCTGGCCATAATTTGACCTTATAATTTTTAATTATTGATAATGGAGTATTTTTTATCCTTTTAGCATGTCAAAAATGTGGGTATACCTTTTAAAAAAAACTACAAGTGTACTGCTCACATTACATACAAAGTGTCAATTAGTATACTTTCCACTTATCACCTTAAAATAAATTTTTATCATCCAGGACCAGCCCAAATATTTTCTTTAATTTCATCCCCATGACCTAGATCTATTATTTTGATCATAAATCCATCAAAATAAGGTTTTTGGTGCTTTCCTAAGGAGGATTTCTGAAGAAGATGTATCATGGTTAATCCGTCATATTTATTTTATTTCTTCTTCCACATACTTTAAATATTATTAAATAATAAATAAATAATAAATATATTATATCCCATATAAATATATTATAAAATTTTAATGGAATAACTGAAATCTATATCCTCTTCTATAAAATGGGATATGAAATCATCATTTGTGCGTACGGCAGACAACCACCTCGTGAACCAATGTCAAACATTTTCCATCATCCCCTATGACAAATTGTTTTAATAATATATTTAAATTATACATATGATATTTTATATATAGTTTTACTTATATTATTATAATTTCACATATAACATCATACTTTTAATTTCAATGGGGATATGATAACATTGTTCAGGTGTAGAACTGACTACCGCCTTATGAAATAATGTGATTTGTTTTTCACTAATGCTTTACATAGAAGATAATAAAGATAAATATAATAAATATATTTGATATTCATGGAATAAAAATTATATTAGTTGAATTTTTATAATTATAAAAATATAATAAATCATTTTATTTCTTACACTGAAAAATGATAACATCGTTCATAGACGTGTGGACTGCCTTCTCCATAAAGCTATGTGATTCCTATTTTCATCACCACATACAAGAATAATAAATATATTAAAATTTAAATAAATAATATTTGATATATGATAGTATTATAAATCTTCAAAGATATAATATTACTTACCACCTTTCTAAAATTATTATTGAGAAATGGATATGTTAATCATGCATACGTATGACCTACCCTCTCCATGATTGCAACGTAGTTTATTTATAATAATTTTTTATATTATTTCTATTAAAAGTAAAATTTATGTATAAACTTGATATATATTTCATGATTATTATTCTAGATATGTTGTAATAATGACCTCATAGACTAATAGCCAATCTACCGATGTCATTTTGACAAATAATCCATATATCGTCAGAACATCTGGTGTAAACTTAATTAATTAAGTAATTGTGTAAAAAATGTTAATAATAGATATAAAAGTAATAATAAACTTGAAAAAGGTTCATAAGAAGTTAAATAATTAACATATTTTTATTATTCTGTAAGATAAATAATGAACAAGATGAATCAAAATCCAGTTAAGATACATCAGTTCAATTTCATTTCCTTAGCACATATTTTGATGTTATGAACCTATATTATTTTATAAGGTGTATATAATACCCATTTTACATGTTATATATTTAATTTATCTATTATAATAGTACTTTATGTTTTTTTAATTTTTTTCTTCCATGGGTCTTGTGATTCAAATATTTTGAATGTGATAGGGGACCTTTCTTTATAAAATATCTTCTAATGTTTTCCTCATAACTCTATTTTTATTTTATGTTCATGTTTATAAAATGATTTAATTATATAAATGAGTGTTTTATAAATGAATTTTTATTTATTTATTTCAATGTTTTACTAAAAAGGAATCTTTTTATAGAATGTTTTAATTTATTAACAAATAATAAAAGAAATTTTCTACTTTAATGTATACAATGACAATGAATTTTACTACTGCCATAACCAATATTCAAATTTTGGATTCCTCTAAAATCATTCATGTTTTTTTCAACGAAAAAACTCATTCTAATTTTATAGGTATTTTGATATTAATGATGGGTTTTTATAATAACATGGAATTTTGGTATTGAAAATGGATTTTTAAAATAAATGGGGATTTGGATATTTGAAAGCATTTTTCATACAAGTTCAAAAGTGTTATTAAAAGGTTTTTATGATTAAATGGTGAAATAATAATTTTTTTATTCATGATATGGTATTTGAGAACTATATTAAAAATGGATTCTCCCAAGCTTATACGATGGGTTGAGCCCTTTTATATCTCATGAGTGAACTGGATATAGATTATACAAATGGATGAGCCCCGTTATAGCTCTTGTAAAAAGGGTGATCCTAATACAGTTTATATGAAGGATGAGACCCATTTTAGCTCTCTAATTCTTTCAGTAATGATTATATTAGAATTTTTCCATATTTTTAATCAAATAAAAAGGTGTTTGAATGGGTTTTATTAATATTATGTAGTAAGTTTCCTAAAAGGGTTTCTATTTACATGATATGTTTTTAAAAAAAATTTATTTGACAAAAATTGTTTTTGTGTTTTTTATGTAAAAATGTTTTATTTCTTATAATGAATGTAATTTTAAAATGTTTCTCATAGGGTTTAAGGATGGTTAATGTAAAGGAGAACGTCAAGTCCAAATTCTTGATGATTTTTCATAAAAATAATTCATGATTTATTTTAAAAGGTTTTTATTATTAAAAAAATGGGTACTAATCATATGTGTCAACTTTGTAATTTATGGTTTTTGTTATGTATGGTTTATGACATAATCTCTAAAACACTAAACCTGAAATGATCATCAAATTTAATAGAGTGAATTCTTGAATTAAAACTCAATATTATGCAATGTTTAAGTCTACATCCTTATATAAATGGATTTGTTTTTGTTTCTTATTATTTTGAGTGTGCACCAAAATGGTCTTGGAAAACTTTGGATGGTTGGTCTCTAGGATGTCTTCTTTTGTTTTCTAGATAAATATGTACTTTAGGTATTGGTGATGTATATTTGGGGGGGGGGTTTATGTTTCAAGTTAGTAAAGTTGAGGTTTTTGAGAAAATTTTATACTTTTTTTCTTTGGGAATCTCCTTCATTATTCTCAAGGGAGTATATTTTTTTCAATGACTATCCATTTCAATGATATGTATGCCTCAATGTTTGAGTCACATAATTTTTTCTAATGTAGTCTTGGGTTAGTGGTTTGGGATACAGATATGGGTACTCTATATTTTGATCAGGTGGGTTCACAAAGGGTCTATATTCTAAGATAAGGTCTTAAGTTGTCCTTCCCCTGACCTAATACATGACCAATATTTATTTTTTTGAGATAATTTTTTTGTTTGATTCATTCTGAGTTGTTTATTTCCCTTATTTCCTAAATAGTTTCTCAAAATTTTATTTATTCAAGATAATAGTTCTTGTGAGTTATTGGTTCTAGAAAATATATCATGTTGTTTGGGGGTTCCTAGTTTGATATTAATGGAATATGTGGTGATGATATTTATGCATTTTTATCCACTAATGAATTATCTTAGGCGAATTTGGTCCCCTTAATCATGTCTTATCATTTTTAGAATTTTTCATTTTGATTGGGGTTTTAACTTTTGGTTAGAAATACCTTGTTCTATTTTAGTGATTTTTGGAATCTTCATTAAATTATGGATAAGGAATTATCTTTTTTGGTTGGTTATGGGATTCTTATACCAAATAGGGTAGGTAGTTTCTTATAATTCTATCTTTTTTTAGCCTGTCATGATAAGTGGATAACTTATATAGTGTATAGAACTCTTGTGAGTATCCATTTTAATTCATAGTTTTTGAATTTTATCTCTCTATTTTATTCCTAGAACATTTTTAAGAGGTGTTTTCTTTAAATAATAAATGAGGTTTCAGCCCCAACCTTTAAAAAAATGCACTGAATCTTTGATTCTTTTTTGGGGTATGAAAGGGTTATGGTGGGAAAAAATGTCACACCCATACCATTGAAATTTTATTTAATTAAATATATATTTATGTTATTTATTAATATTTATATTTAATCATTTATATTTTTTTAATTTTTTAAAATTTTAAGGTTTTTTAAAAGCTACATGGGTTGGCTGCGTTATTCACCAAACTGTGAGCTAACCATCTGAAAGGGGTATGAAATTTATAAGATCTACTTCGCATGATTGGGACATTGTTTTCCAACTATGCCGCTGAACTATGTTTGTGTTGTAGGTGTTTCTAGTGTTAGTTTCATCATTTATGCAAATTTTATCCAAGCGTGCAACAAACACGTGCGACTCTACCCTGGATTAAAAAACATTAAATTACAAAATTTCTCCAACCTTTTTCAAATTATTTTTTTCCTCCTATAATGTTATGTTTCACAATACCCCCAAGAGATCATAGTAACTATTCTATACCTCCTCCTTCCATATCCCCCGATTTTACTGATGATTTTAAGGGGATTACATTTAGTTAAGGGCTCTTTCATTCTTTCTCTTTCTTTTCTCTCCACTCTCTCCCTCTTTACTTATCCCCTTATTTCACACATGAGAGGGATAAACCCTAGGTGGGTTTAGAATTTGATTTCATTAGATTATTGTTTCCAAGGGTATTCAATCCTTTTTTAATTTTGTATTGCCATCATTATTTAATGTTTTGGACCTTGGTTATCGTAATAAGATAGTTCCAGGTAGTATTCTCCATGTTTATGGATTTAATTTTTAGAAACCTTTATTTTTTGTTCTTAAAATCTATGTTTTCTGTATTTATTGATATTTTTGATTGTACCTATAAAACCTTTTGAGAAGGAAACCATGTTTTATATCGTTTACATTAAATTATATGCAATTTTATTTAGAATGTTTTAATTTAAAATTATTTCATAACAACTTTTCACATCAATTCTTCCATGGGTTTCCCAAATTATTTTTAACAGTATGTTTTAGTGTTTCAAATGAAATTTTAGATTTCAAAAAGTAATTTTCAATTTTTTTTATTTTTGATTCTAATTTCATTTAAATCTGTGAAATTCTAGGTGAATTACTTAATGCTTTAGAATTTTGTTCAAAATATTTTTTTTTGGTTTAAGAATATCCTTCGACATGTTTCTCATTTTTCTCTTATACACAAGTGTACACACACACACACATATACATAGGTGTTCTAATTCACATGATGGTGTGTGAATTTTTGCACTAAGATACCCATATATATACATGTAAATCTATGTAAGGGTAACAATATTAGATAAATTATGTGAATTTAACTAAAAATACCAAACCCAGTTTTCAAATTTGTTTTGTGTGGATTTATAAAATAAAATATAAGGGCTAGTTTGAATCTTTTTTCACTATTTTTAATCCCTTGAATTATTTTTAATTTAAATATCCAGGTGTTATACATTAATATCTTGTATAGATTATTTGAGTTGTATATTTTACTATTTATATATCTTATATTGGAATAATATCTATTTTTTTTATCTGTGACATCATATATTTTTGTTGGTGGTTATTTTATTTAAACCTCATGGGATCCCTTAGAAATTGAGTGGCTGAAACTAGATTGGATGGGATCCCTTACCACTAGCTATGATAGTGGAGTTTGTGTATTTTATCTACTATCTAGTGATGTGTTACCATCTCTTTTCACTAAATACTAGAGAAGTATGCTCTAGGTTTTGTTAACCCTTGTTGACCCTAAGGGTGTTTCTCCCATGATACTTATTTAAAATTATTTACTATATGATCTTATTTTTTTTCTAACATAATTTATACTACCAATTATTTATGTCATTTTTTTCTTTTGAGAAAAATTTTTTCTTAGTAAAAATGGTAGTATAATATGTATTAAAAATCATATTTAAAAAGTATCTTAAAACTAAATTTTCAAGCCAGTGCTTGAATCAAGATGGATTCATCTCGATAAATGGTTTCCAAGTGAATATTTTTATTTAATTAAAATTAATATAATATTTTTATAATAAGATATTGGGGGTTAGGTAATTATTATTAGAAAACTTTTTTTAATTAGTGTATTTCAAACTACCACTAAATGGATCATTTATTTAAAGATTATATATAGGGTGTTGTTTTTATTGATATGAATATTGAGATTATTTATCATTCCTATCATATGAACTCAATTCTAGGGTTTGGATATTTATTTTTTCCTCTTGGACATTTGAGATTCTAGTTTTTTATGGAGACCCCTGGAGTTACATAGAGGTATATTGACAATATATTTTTGTGTTAGTTTATTTTACCTCATCACTTAGGTAGAAATTTTACTAACTTCTATGGTTAGAGGTGTAGATATATTTTTTTGGACGAGGATAAGAATTTTTGGAGGACTTTTTTATAAGATAGGGCATTTAAGTTTAATTTTTTGTTTGTTTTATTATTATATCATATTGTTTTTCTAATTATCTATTATAGTCGTGGATATATGTCTTATTAATGGGTCATTCAAAATTTTCTTTGGATTTTACACTATTTTTTAATATTATTTTATTATAATAAATAATTAGCACTAATAATTTCTAATTCCCTGGAACTTGATGCCACCCCAATGTGACTAGGAATGTTCCTTTTGGTTTTCCTGGGTTAGTTTGGGTATCCAAACAATGGATGTCTTAGGTTATTTCATCACACTAAAATTTTAGAATCCATTCATAAGAGATTTTTATCAGGTTCTTGGTTTTTTGATTCCTATCCAAACCCCATGAATCCATGTTATTTTTTTTGTTATTATTTTATTATTCTATCAAAGTTTTACTCGTATTTTTGGGTGAATCTATGGATTTAAAATTGGGGATTCTCCATGACAAAGGAAAAAAATTATTGAATGTTAGATCTTTCTCTTAGAGGAAAAAAGAGTCCATTGTGGATGGATTTTAGGATTTTAAAGGTGATGTTCATGTTACATTAGATAAAAATTAATGTTTCTTTATTCTCCATCAATTTTATTTTTTTTGGTTTTGATTATAGAAAAATTTTATTCCTTTTTTTCAAAAATTAAATCAGGGGTTTAGGAAAACTAGATCATGGTTGGGAAATTATTATTTTTATTTAGCATCATGATCGAGGTGGGAAAAATATCACTCAATATTATTTTATGATAGAAATTGTATCTTAAATATTGGATTTTAAATAAACCATTTTTAGTAGATTTAAAATTATTTATGAAATATGGATTTTGAGTAAGTGAATTTTTAGAATATGAAATGTTAATTTTTTTGGTGGTTGATTGTTTTATAGAAAATGTTGATTTGTGGAAGTGTTAATCATGTTTTGTTTTTTGTTTGATTAGAAATATATGGAATGTTATGTGGATTATTGATGATAAAAAAGATTGCATATTTGGATATGGAATTTTTTAATTTAACTAAGCATCGTAGAGGAATGGTTTTTTAGTGTATGGGTTGCTAGAAAGATGAAGATGGTATTAGGTAGTACTTACTCAATATTTGTGGAATAAGATTGAGGTGGAATCCTATGTGAGTTATTTAGTCTTGAATTAATTGTGTTATGACATGTTTGGGTGGTTTTTTAGTAAATATCATATATTTGAATGTGATTGGTAATTATTTATTTTAATATAAAAATTTTAATATATGAGGAATACTTTTATATAGCACAAATGATACTGCTTTTTTTTATATAGATGGGGTTCATGGGTAGTTAATGGGGAAATAGTACTTAGTTTTTACACTCGAACCTCTACCTTTTCATCTCGGTACACATTTAGATGATGTTTATTTTGAGTTGAAAGTTGGGGGAGTTTCTACTTTATTATATTGGATGGTATATTGGGCGTCAATTATGTGATGACTAGTGGAGGTTGGTTCATCAATTGTAATTTTTATTGGAATAAGGATATATTTGTTTTATCATAGAAATTAATCTATAGGGGGAACACACCATTTGTATTAGGGATAGAAATTACTCTTTTCAATATGGTTTATAGGTAACCCTAACAAGACGTGAATGCATAATTTTATGAAGGGACATTAAAATTTGATGTAGAGAAGGCCTTGTGTCTTGAAAGATTAAGGAGATGACCTAAATTTCCAAGATGAGTATCCAAACTTTGCATCATGATCCCAACCATCTCACTGCGACACCCCTTTACCACTAGTAATTTCATTGTGTTACTGCACCATGAAATCATGATATAACACACATTTTATAACCCAAATTTGGGGAGAGAGACTGATGATAAGTTCTAGTAAACTCATTAGTCTTTTGATCTTCCCACTAAACAATTCTTGTATGTATCCATACCACGCTTCCTTCCAAGATGTGTTAGTTCATCTGTTTTTTATCACCATTATCATGATGGATCTCCCCCTCTGCTAAAAACCATGATGTTATACTACCATTCACAATACCATGGAAGATAAACCATATTTACCAAGTATTTATAGGTCCATTTTATAGCTTCCTACACACAAATTTCTCTTTCGATCTTCCCACCCAACAATGTTTCCTGAATCCGAGCTAAACTGCTTACATGATGCACTTCACTAATCGACTGGTCACTCTACATCGTCTATTGTTCTGTGGTGTACCAGAGGCCCTATGACCCAAATTGAAGATAATGGATGTGAAAAATTTTAATTCTATTAAATGTACAATTAATGTGGATGGAAATATTTAGGATATTATAGGTTATTTCTCCCATAAGGACATCATTCTCATATTTAAATCACTTAATGATGAAACTGTTTCTTTAAAAAATATCTCCATTTCCATAATCAAATAGTTGTCTCACACTCTATTAGGCTTTATTTAATCTGTCAGCGTATAATTTATCCAAAAAAATCAATATGTGAGCTTCCATTATATCATATTTAATTTTTACAGTCATGAATCCACTATGATTTCAAGATATGACAAAACCACAATTATTATTTTAGATATTATTAAAATGTTTATGTAACCTATCATATGAAAAGAAAAACTATTATTTAAGATCAATGAATTTGTCTTTTTTCTATAATTTGAATTCAATTCCATCATATGATATTTTTTTTAGAATATTCACAATCTCAAGATTTCTTCAGATGCTTAGGAAGAAAAGTCAAGAAATCTACCACATAATAACCAATTTTATCACATCTTCTACATTCAACATCCAAATATTATAATCTATTTTGAGTGTATAAATTAGAATTATTCGATATCAAATCCTGTATAATTTAAATAAAATTCTTAATCTTCCAAGATTGTATCCTCTTTACTTGAATTATTCATTGGAATGACAAATTATCATAACACAGTTAAATTATTATATATTTCCTTTTCCAAAATAGTTAAATCACTTGAATTTATATTTTTCATTAAAAAAATTATATTAATATATAATTTATTATTTACATGGAGACAAACAGGTAATATTTTTATCATTGGTGAATTAGAAACTATTTTGAATGAGACTTTGAATTATCATGGTGTAGAGGTAGGTTTTTTAAAATTTTAGCCACCTAAGTCTTCAAGATTTGTCTTTTATCCATAAATTGTTAGTTTTAAACCTTGGGTATTTCATTAAGGTTGTATTTTTTATCAACCAATGATGATTAATAAAGGATAAAATTTAGATAAATAAAAGGTATCCCTTGAATAAAAATACATACCATATATGAGATGATTGTTAAGAAGATGTGTGTATATATGATCTATCCAGGGGTTGAATCCACTCTAGTGATATCTATATGTTGATTTAATATTTTTTAATGAATTAATGATAATTATTATAAATAAAATAGATTTTGGAAAGTGCCAAATATGTCATGTGATACATAAATGATTTTAATCATTTTTTTATAAAGCTGAAGTTGGTTCATGCTGGAGGCTACATACATTTTATAAGATAAAATTATGTAAAATTTGAATGAAAAGGGAAATAAATTTAGTTTTTGATTTCAATTCATATATAATGAATTATATATTGGTATAACATATATATTTAGAGACTATTTTATATGAATAATAGATTAGGTATTACATCTTTACATGAAGTTGTTTTTATACGTGTCTATATGTGTTGAATCATGAATTAGATGTTTGTTGGTTTTTTATAAATATATGCATGAAGTTAAAGGAAAGATGTTTTAAGGGTGTGGAGAATTGTATAAAACATTTCACTGACTCATGGAAATCATAGATTATGTATGAGTCAATATAGGGATATGTGGTTATCATTGGCTAATAAAATACCACAAACCATATCAAAGGAATTGAATTGTAAATACCATAACCCATGGTTTATAATAGGTCATCAATATTTCCATTTCATGGACAATTCCATGGCCATATTTTTCCATAATAATACTAAAAAAATGACATGGTTTTAAATATGGGGATTGGTTTTGTTTTATAATCAAATAAGATTCTTCCATGGATTTGAGATAATATTTTAATGAAAACATTTTTAGAGTTTTTATGTTTGGATTGATGTGTGTGGAATAATATTAATCAAACAGAGAAAATATTAATTTTTTAGTGAACAAAGTTTTAATGGGTCTTAAATAAATGAAGTAAAAAAGAAGTTATAAGGTGTAATTGAATTTTAACCAATGGTATGAGAATATTGTACTTTTCGGTTTAGTTCATTATACAAGATAAAAGGACCTGACAAGATATAACCATAAAGAGTTTAAGACGTATCGTTGATGATGATTGAGTTATACCATAGAGAGAATTAGGCCTACTAAAATTTAAACATGGATATCATCATAATGATATACACAAATCATAAATTTAAAAAAAAATCATAATACTCATAAAAATATGAATGAATCCTATATAATTTGGATCTATGATACCCATATAGCTTATTCATGAATATATAGAACTATAAATCATTTATTGGACCCAGTTTTATGATAGAAATCAATAAAACATGTGAAGGACATCCAGGCACTTGAGGGGGAAGGAAGGTTCCATGTATAACTAGTCAAACTAAATTAGTTAACACTAAAAAATATACACACAGAATTCAAGTAAATAAAGAGATTAATCATTAATCATGGGATAATTCTGATGATGTTAGTGGAGATTATGTCGATGTACTTGAATATGATAATATGAGACAAATGAGATGATCTAAAATATAAAATTCTATATGGAAGAATCATCCAATCCATTAATTTCAGTATGTAGTGATCCTAAGGCCCCAACGAGGATTCCTATGATTATAAATGGAGAATAATGAAACAGGGAATAAAATACTACGACTTCAATCCTCCAAATTGATTGTTTTTATTTTATCTTAATAATTTATCATTCTTATATTGTGTTTCTTTACATGAATTTCAATCATACTCCATTTTAATAGTGAATTAACCATTGGTGGATGAATTCATTGGGGGAAACCATGAATGTTTTTGTTTTAATAGTTATTATTGTTTCTTATATAGATTTAATTCTGAGTTAAGTTGTGGTTTTTTGGGCGTATGAGTAAAAAAAATTCATTCATCATATTTTATATCACATTCCCTATTCATATTTTATTGTGGTATAATCAAATGATCTATTCATTATGTAATCCTTTGTATTCTAGAGTTGGATAAGAAAGTAGCTAATGGTTCCTGGTTATGGTACATGAATAGTGTAATGCATTTCTCTTAATTTTCATGATGGAGGTAATATTCTATGTATCATTTACTCAATTAAGGGATGAATCCTACAACTATGAAAAGAATTATTTTAGCATTAGTGTTCTCAAATATCATTGTTATTTGATACCTTTCACAAGAAATAATGTGAGATTTTTAAATTAATGGTATTTATTTCAACCATTGAGTAAGGTTTAAAGGATAAGAAAAACAATTTATTAAAATAATGGACAAACACACCCATGTATAATATTTAAATCTCATCCACTCTTACTTATAATACTATATTACATTTAGCTTATTTTCATTTTAAATTTTCATTTAATTTCACAAACCCCTATGATTTTATTTATTTATTTACATTTTTTATTTACAAAATACTGAAAAAATATTAATAATTATCACACTAGGGATATTTCCTATTTGAAATCATCCTTTACTAACAACCCATATTCTACACTAAAACGTAATTTCTTAGTGAAATTAAAATATTATTGATAATCATGTGAGATAAGGCCCTTCATTGTTTTGGAGACATTTTCCGAGAGGAATTATTTTCAATCACCATTCAAATCATTTTTTAAAAAATTTATAATTTTATTCTTTATTTTAGTTTTCTTATTTCTTTAATTCCCTCATATTTTTTTCTTCGAGTCAATAATAATACCATGAGTCCAAAATTTTATACACGAATCTAACACAAGAAACTATTTGTGATAGAATGAAACCATTAATTGAATAAATTATATCCCAATAACCTAACCAAATTTATTGTCCATTATTATATTAATAAGAGACCTATACTAGAGCATACTAATAAGAAAGTACCAAAAAAGTGTACAATATCATGTGGGAAGAATACTTAAGATATAATTTGGAATATGGAAATGAATAATAATAGTGATACCAAAAAGATAAATAAACTACCCAATCCTATAAAAATACAATACTAGGCACTGATGAACAATTACAAGAGATGAAAAAGAAATAGGAATTTTAATATCTAGATAATATACTATAAATAATAAGAGAACAAACAGAATAAATGAATTCCTTTATCTAATATATCATAATGTAAATTCCATATAAATCACATGAAAAAGAACTAGATATTATACCCATGGCCTTTGATATTTTATAGGTTTAAAAAACTATAAAATCCTCTACTACTTATGTTAATGTAATACCATCTAAAATATATTCATGTGAAGAAGGGTATAGTAGCTAAACTATTTGAGAGTGATCAATAATATTTAAAATCATATTGGTTTGATTATGTAAAAAATACCATTGTTCTTTATTTTTGTTAATTTTATATATTTAATATAACTATTACTTTATATGGAGTTTGAAGAAGAATTGATTTCACTAGTTTTGAATATTTTTGAGATATTTTTGATGATCCGCTTTTGGATATACTTATCACCTATTTACTCGAGGAATTATTGGAGATGGAAGGGGTTCAAGCTTCAGAATTGGAGGGAGATGTATAAGTATTGAACACAATTTATTTAAAATTTTCTCAAATGAAATTGAAACATATTATTCATTTATTTTTGATATTATAGATACAATACAATAAATTCATACACTAGGAGGAGAAAAATATGATGCAACCATAGATAAGGTTTTCGATATTTATGAGAGGATGGAGAAGTATTTTTAAATACCTAATGGGGATGATTAATAAGATATATTTGAGAAAAAAAATACTTTAAGGAATTTTTTATCACTAAACTAACAATAAACTCTTCCTAAAATAGAATCAAACACTCGATGAGCAAGATAACTCCTTATGATAAGGGAGAAGAGGCTCCTTACAATGTTTCTCCATGAGGTGAAATAAAAATTTCATATATAATATTACATCATCATATATTAATATTAATTTGTAACATCTCGTCCCATGTTACACACACCGGTGACCTAAGACAAACCACTACGTGACTTCAAGAGAGCCTCTCTAAATGTCATAGGCCACTGAATAGAAACGAAGTACTATTATCAATCATGGAGAGACTATACTATTTTTATCAGAGTAATACACTAGAAAAAATAAATACACAATAAAGAAAAGATATTACCATAACTATAACAATACAAGAAAAAAATTATAACCAAAGTAGGAAATAAAATATCCAAAACCAAACTGTAGATATGTCATGACAAATTACGTGTCATGTGTCAAAATGAAAACTCAAAATTAAAGACACTATCAACTCCCAAGCAGAACCCTACACCAATTCATGTTCCCTCATCAATTCCCAATCTCAAATCATATATCTAATATAGGGCCCTTTCTATTACCCTATCCTACCACCATTAAATCAATTTTGGTACCAATCATGTAGCCCAAGTAGGGTATGCTCACAACTTAGTAGGCCACCACTAATGTTGTCTAAAATAATATCTAATCAAAATAGTGTATGCAATTGTAAAAATAATTAATAAAATAAATAAAGTAAATAGTATACATTTATTCAATTACACTTTATTTAACCACATAACCCCCACTTTCCCGAGGAAACCCAAACCTCAATACCAGATTTGGACTATTCTTGAGTCTAAACCATATCATATATTCAATTCAAAATTCATTATAACACATAGCCTTTCATTATCCATTTCATTTCAATTCATAATATGGCCAATTGGAACCATATTCCAATGCTAATCATGGGTGTATAACATCTTTTCTAGACCACCATGGGTAGTTGGATAATCAGTACTCATCCCACACCCCATGGGTATTTAGAGAATTAGTCTCTATCAAATATAATAATATTTTCATGCATGAAGTTGGGTCTATAACACCATGTATGGAACCCCTATGGGTATTTGGTGCATTATTCCATGTCCCACACCCCATTCTCAGTCAAACACATAAATCATATATATCACATCATTCATGGTTAATCAAAATTAAAATTATTATCACATTGCACAATAAAGACATCCATTAATTAATTCAATAATAAATTAATCCATTTAAATCAATTAAAAATCAAAATAAATCCCATTAATTAATTCATAAATTAAATAATCTAATTGACAACATTAATATCACAAAAATTTATTCAAAAAATAATTATTCAAATCAGTTTTATAATAGCATCATCCCATTAATTAATTCAGGAATTAATTAATCTGATTTTACTTTAAATTTCACAATCCACATTATCCAATTAGTTAATTCAACAATTAATTTATCAAAAAAATTACAGTTTCAAGTTATCATTAATTAATTCAATAATTAATAAGTATAATTTCACATTCACTTTAAAAACCCCAATATTTCATTAATTAATTCAATAATTAATTAATTCAATTCAAAATATCAATTTCCCTAATTAACCTAAATCATTAACACATGTCAATTAAACAAATCAATTAAATTATCGATGCAATTTCCCAATCATGGAAATTGAAATTCTCACAATTACATACACATAATTTAATCAAGACTATGGGATTGAAATTTAGACAACCTTCATCAATTCATTGATGAGATATCGCCCAACATAAACCCCCAATTTGAAATTGATAGGTAAATCCCACGATAAAGAACTTGATATAGATCCAAAACAAACATCCAAGATTAAATGAATTATTATCTAACAAACCTAGATCTAGATCATGAATTGATATTTTATAAACATCCCTTTTTATCTAGGAAGGGGAGTGGAGTGGGAATATTTAATAGAGAAGAAATCACATACTTGGGTAGTTCAGATCTTTAATCTGGGCTTTAAATCTCCAATAACGGAGGTCGTAAGGGCTTGGAATCCATCTAAGAGCCTCCAAAACATTAGAGAGAATGTTTAGCTTTGAGATAGGTACAATTAGGGGTTAAAATGGGGGGTGTGTGGGTTTGAAAATTTTAATTATAACTTATAGGGTAATTAAAATCCCGTGCATGGTTTCATCAGTAGGGGTGCATGATTTTCCAAAAATGCACTCATAAACTGCACACCTCTTTGGCAGGGGTAAAGTTTCTATAGAGAGGGAGTATAGTTTGAAAAACCATGAACCATGCATATGAATCCCCTCTGTTTGGGTTTGCATGGTTAACTAGGTTGGGTGCATGGTTTTTCCAAATCGTGCGCCAACCTTTCTCTGGCCCTCCTTCACCCATATTTCTCAAAATTCCCCCAAAAATCCCCATGAAATAACCCAAAAAATAAGTACTCAAAACAAATAAGAAGAGTACCTAAAAACAAGATTGGGATATCTCTATAAAAAGTCGGGATCTTATAATCTCAATACCTTATAATAGCTCATCCTCAAGCTATAATCCCAAGCATCTCTAATATTTTGAGTCAAAATGACCAGGCCACTGAGGCCAAATATCCTCTTCTATATCCCTTGTCTCCTCCTGAACATATCTATGTTTCCATAATACACTAACTATCAACATGGAATTTTCCCATAACACTTTCTCACCATGATCTAACATACGTATCATATGATCCTCAAATGACACATCAGTCTCAAGCTCAACATCATCAACATCAATAAAATGAAAATGGTTGGGGTGATACTTCCAAAGTTTGGACACATGAAAAAAATCATTCATAGCATTATATCATTATAGAAGATCCAATCAGTACAACATTGGCCCGATTCTTTCCACAACTTCAAATGGTTCAATGAACGTAGAATCCAACTTTCCATTTCTCTGTATCCTATGGTGACCCAACCTAAGAGACACCTAAAAAAATACATGATCACCATCTATAAACCCAAGGGGGCATCGAAATATGTCAACCTATGACATCTTTCTACTCTAATTTGTAGCCATACACTTCCAAATCAAATGAACCTTCTCATATGTCTCCTACATGAAACTCAGTCCGAATATTTTTAACTCACCATCCTCCATCCAATGTAGAGGTGATCTAAATGGCCTACCATAAACAGACTTGTATGGGCTATCAGTACAGTTTCTTGATTACAATTTTTATATGAAAACTCCACCAAATCTGGGTTCTTTTCACAATACCGATCAATGTCTAGTACACATTTCCGTAGTATATCCTCAAGAACCTATATGGTATGCTCTAACATCCCATCTATCTATTAGTTAAAGGACATGCTCAATAATACCCGTGAACCAAGTGCCTTATACAAGCTCTTCTATAATTAAAATTTTATGCATGATCCATGGTCTGAAACAATAGTATGTGACTCCTCATATAGGACGACTATCTTTTGAACACATAACTCTCCCAAATTCTCTACTAAGAAAGTCTACCATACCAGTAGGAAATTATATACCTTCGTTAGTCTATCTAAAATCACCCAGATAACATCATCCTTCCAAGGCATCCTTAATAGTCCATCCATAAAAACAATAATAAAATCATCCCACTTTCATTTAGAAATGGTAAACATCTATAGTAAAACTCCAGGCCGTCAACGCGGGACTTTCACCAATTGATAGGTGTAGCATATTTTCACAAACCCAACTATCTCTTTTTTCATGCTGAGACCCCAAAATTGTGTACGTAGGTAACAATACATTTTTTTCACACCTAGATTTACCACCCACATTGAGGAATTAAATTCACACATAACCTCCTCCCTCAGGCTCGTAGTCACAACAACTCGATTCATAACATAAATGATATCATCCTCTTCTATGCACCAATCTAGTGGTGAATATTTTCCTTCAATGATTTATATCATGTCCATAAATTAAAAATACTCATACTATCTGTCCTTGATTTGTCTCAAAATTCTAGAGTCTACTAAAACTGATATAAGAGTCATATTCTCTTAATATCTTGAATCTGAACAAGTATCTCAGTTGTAAAATTCATAATCTTCCACTCAGCATTAGACTCGTGAACTACCTAAGTCTGAGTCTTCCTACTAAAATCACCATCCACACTATATCCCATCATAAGTGTATATACTAGATGAAAATAAAATGACTTTATATATAAAAACTACCTCTACTTTTAAAAATTCAAATACCATTGAGAAAATATGTACTTAAGGATATTTTGGTCTATATGCATAGTAAAATTTTCACTCAATAGATATTATCACAAAAACTTTAACAAATAAACAATTTTTTCTAACTCGGCATCATGCATAGGGTAATTCCATTCATGTTTTCTCAACTGTCAAGAACTGTACACCGCAAATCTATCTTTTCTTATTAACACTACTTTGATCCCACCCCTAGAAGCATCACAAAAGATTGTATACTCTTCAATTGGTGCAGGTAAGATCAATATTGATACCATTTTTAAGAACATCTTCAACTCTTATAAGGAATACTCACATGCTTATGACCATTCAAAGTTTACTCCCATTTTGTTCAAGCTCTAAAGTGGTGCTTCCAAATAAGAAGAGTCCTAGGAGAATATTTGATAATATCCTACTAATACCAGAAATCTATTTATATAAAAAATGTTCTTAGGTTGTTCCAAGGAAAAAATTTCTTGAACCATCTCTGGTTCTACTAACACACCTTCCCCTGAGAGGATGTGACCCAAGTAGTGTACCTAATCAATACAAAATTGAAGTTATAAAGCTTGGAATTTAGTTGATTATCTCTCAGCATACTCAAGATGATGTCAAGATGTTGTGATTGATCATCATGAGTCTTGGAGTACACCCAGATGTCATCCACAAACAATAAAAAAATTATTTAGGTATGGTTATAATATTATGTTTATCATGGCGATAAACACTACTGGTGTGTTCGTTAGCCTGAAATACATCACAAAAAACTCATAAAGTCTATACCTACTTCTCAAAGAAGTCCTTGGTATATCAAAATGTTGAACTCTCAACTGATGATACCCTGATCTCAAGTAAATCTTGAAGAAAATAGAAGCTCCCCTCAATTATTGAAATAGATCATTGATGCACGGAAGAGGATAATAGTTCTTCACAATCATCTGGTTCAACTTCTGATAATCATCTAATTAGAAAAAAAAAATCCCATAATCCTTCTTGGAAAAAAGGAGAACCCCAAGTAAACATACTCAAATAGATAAAACCCTTATCCATCAACTCCTCCAGTTGATTCTTATGTTACTGAAGCTCTCTTGGTTATATTTTATAATATGGAATAGAAACCATCTCAGCTCATGGAATGATATCAATAGTAAAATCCACATATATCTTAAGTGGTTGCCCTAATAAGTATTCAATAAATACATCCTAAAAAATGTCGACTATGGGTGGAAAGACATCATGATTTATAACTCCATCATCTAGAAACAAACTTGAAACCTAGGAAGTAATATCTCTTAGTTTCTAATGAAATGGCCCTACACGAACCTTCTTGATGTCCCAATCTCCTTGGTGTACATAATTGTCACCATTAGGAGACGTAAAAGTAACTTTATGGTGGTAAAAATCAATGTAGGATTGGTATGATAATAACCAGTCCATAGCAATAAATAGGTCAAATCTTGACATGATAAGGATGTAATGATCCCAACTAAAATGACACTCCCCTATCTCAAGTGAACATCCTTTAAACAAATAGATGTCTCTAGATCATACACCCAAATGTGTATCTGTCATCATCACCTCACTCAATAACTCTACCTCTAGGATCAAACCATTAACAACTTGTGTAGATATAAAAGAATTCGAGGCACCCATGCCAAATAAGGCACTAGATAAGGTAGATGCTATAAGAATAGTACATCTCACTATCGATAGTTCAGCCTCACTATCCACAAGTGTAGGTTAAATGGATTTTAAATGTCCTCCATTTTCCCTGATATGTAGTTTAATCTCCCTAAGTTGAACCACCCTACTAATATGGGGGATATTTACCTATGTAATATGTCCAGTGCCTCTACTACCATGTTCAGTAGAACTCGAGATACAAAACTGATATGGTGCAGAAGATCCCCTTCTCGCACTCTAGTTTTGTCTAGATCCTCCATCACTACTTGTATGTCATGGGTTCTTGCAAAAATTCTATATATTTACCAACCTATTGAGTGATCATAACTCTATAAGTGTCTAGGGAAATCCATATGATAGTGGTCTGACCTACTGTAATGTCCCGGTTCTGGAATCCACCTAGAGGCACCCCGTACCCGGTTGGTCACTTGGCCTCAAGCGAATTTTCCTAAATGCCAGAGGCTGCGGACTAGAAGTGAGGGGATTGGGTGTGATGGTGGGGAAACTGTGCCCTCATTGGAAGAGTAACACAGTGGAAGGGAAACAAAAACACAATATTGGAAGCAGCAAATGTACCCACAACAGTAATAGTGAAAGACTGGAATAACAAACAACTAAAGCACATAAATAAATGATGCACGGTAAAATGTATCTAGGAAAGCAGCCAAACAAATCAAAATTCTGTAATAAAAATAGTACTAAACCAAAGTAAAAAAGGAAAACAAATAAAAACCCCTCATTATCGCATGCCTCAACTTGTTCTCATGCTCTCCAACTCCACATTCAATCAAGAACCTGAAGTAGAATGTTGCTTTACCTTGTCTATACCTACAGAAATATAATCTGTTTGGGCCCAAAAGAATGGTCCTAATAGGGTGTGTTACTAAAACACAGTAGGAAACCACCCAAAGATTCATGCCTAACAGTCAGTGAATATATGGAAGGTAAAAGTACATAAGCAGTAAATAAGAAATTACTTAGCAGACACAATTCCAAATATCCAAAACAACTATTCAAGCATAGTAACCCTCTAAAAAGTGCACAAAACTTATCACCTCTGGTTTAGTGATAAGAATATATAAATACTCTTTGAAGAAGTACTCACAATCAATTCCCCTTATAGTCAAAGTTAAAAAAAGACTCTCTGAGGAAGATCACACAGTCAATTCCCCTTATAGTCTAAGGTATTCAAGGACTCTCTGAGGAAGCTCACACGGTCAATTCCCCTTATAGCCCCAAGGTCAAGGACTCTCTGAGGAATCTCACTTGGTCAATTTCCCTCATAGACCAAGTCGTTCAATTAAATTAAAGACTCTCTAACGAAGATCACAGTCAATTCCCCTTATAGTCTAAAGCAGTAAAGGACTCTCCGAGAAAGCTCACTTGGTCAATTACCCTTATATCCCCAAGTGGCCCTAGGCTCTCTGAGGAAGCTCAGTTGGTCAATCCCCCTTATAGCCTAAAGTCCTCAAAGACTCTATGAGGAAGCTCACATGGTAAATTCCCCATATAGTCTACTACACCAGGTTCTCAGGGCCCTGTGTAGGTCAAAGAGCATAGCAATGCAATATGGACAAATAAACCTACAAAATTACTTGGATAGCCGGTCTAAAACATATGAAGCATGTCAGAATAAAAACTCTCTACCCTATAGAAACAGGTAGGGAAAATAGGAATGGTGGCCAAAAGGCTGTACCGACCAACAATTATAAACATAACATGCATGGGCTACACATCCAAAGCATAGAAATCAACCCTATTCATATCCAATTAACCACTACACAAGCATACTAGGATGGAATGAAAACAGTAAGGGAAAAACGGTAAATGCACAATACCCCATTCAAGGGTATTGGAATAATTGCACATAATTCTCAAAGACTATCAACAGAAAGGCACAAACCACCAACCTTGACGTTGTGAGATTGATATACTCTGGAGTCGGCCCTTGGATCGACCTAGAACGTGGTAGATCTACGAAAAATTATAAAACGTTCAACCCATGACATCTCACAAGTGAAGAGAAATCAGTAGATGGTGCTCTATGAGAAGAGAGAACTCACCAATGTGATTCCAACACAACTAACAGTGTTCGATTCAGAGGATGGACACTCGCTCAGGGGTTCATCGAAGATCTGCGGCCGTACGGAGCTCTCGATCAAATGAGACCTATAAGGAGAGTGTTCTGGAAATTAGACGTGACCCCGGAGTGTTTAATGAAAAAAAATCACACAACAGGTAATTTTGAAGTATACGACATGTACTTGTCATTTCCGTACTCTGCTATAGGAATCCTCAAGGTCACCCCACATGGCCGTGTGTATGGCCGCTACACGGCATGTACTCATAAAGTACACAGCATGTACTTCAAAAATTTCTAGAATTTCCTCTTTTTCTCATAAACGACTAGAAAAGGAAAAACATACCTGAAAAGAAGATCCCGGTTCTTACAAACTTCCCCCCTTAAAGAAATCCATCCCAGAATTTTTCTAGCATGGGGTAGAAGAAGAAACCTCGAACAGTTCTGACCACTATCCTCATATGTCAGCCTCCCTCTCCCAAGTCACATCATGTACCCGCCCGTGCTGCCATAACACTCATATGAGAGGAATAGACCGGCCACATATAACCTTTGTACTGCGATCAAAAAGTCTTGATAGGATGCTCCTCGAATGACGCATATTCTTTGAGATCAACCTCTTTAGGTTGAAAGACATGAGATAGGTTTGAAAAGTAACGTCGGAGCTGAGAAACGTGAAAAACATCGTGCATAGCCCGGTACCTCTGAGGTAACTATAACCGATAGGCAACTGGCCCAACTCTCTCTAAAACCTCAAACGGACCGACGTACCTCAGTGAAAGATTACCCTTTTCTAATCCTCTTGTGTCCCAACTTTGGTGTGACATGCAGGAAAACCTAATCCTTGATCTCGAACTCCAGAGGTCATCTTCGTTGATCAGCATAAGACTTCTGTCGAGACTTCGCAGTATCCATCCTCTTTCGAATCAACTCTCTCTACTCTGTGGTCTCATGAACAAGATGAGGTATCAGCAAAGCTACCTCTCCTACCTCCACCCAATATAATGGTGATCGGAATGTCCTACCATACAAATCCTCATAAGGTTCCATGTGAATAGTTTCTAGAAAACTATTATTGTAGGAAAACTCCACAAGAGGTATATGCTTTTCCCAAGAGCCCCCAAAATGTAGAATGCATGCTCGGAGCAGGTCCTCAAGCACCTAAATCGTATGCTCGAACTAAACATATATCTAGGGATGGTAAGCTATTCTCAAAAGTACCTATGTACCCAAATCCTATGAAGCCCCTTCCAGACCTGAGAAGTAAAATGGGTAGAGGCTCCCTGGCCCGAACCGGCCACTTTATAATGTCTCGGTTCCGGAATCCACCCTGAGGCACCCCATACCCGGTTGGTCACATGTCCTCAAGTGCATTTCCCCAAACTCTAGAGGCTGCTAACTAGCAGTGAGAGCCTTGGGTGTGATGGTGGAGAAATTATGCTCTCATTGGTAGGGTAACACAGTGGAAGGGAAAGAAATACACAATAGTGGAAGCATTAAATGTAACCACAACAGTAATAGAAAAATACTGGAATAATAAAAAACCGAATCACATAAATAAATGATGCATGGTAACATGTGTCTAGGAAAGTATCCAAACAAATCAAAATGCTGGAATACAAACAATACTAAACCAAAGTACAAAAGGAAAATAGATAACAACACCTCAGCATCGTAAGCGTCAGCTTGGTCCCATTCTCTCTATATCTATAGTCAATCAAGAACCTGAAGTATAAGAGAGCTTTCCATTGTCTATAACAGCAGCAATATAATATATTTGGGCCCAAAAACATGGCCCAAATAGGGTGTGAGACTAAATCTTAGTAGGAAAACACCCAAAGATCTGTTCCTAACAGTCAATAAATATATGGAAGGTAAAAGTATAGAAGCAGTAAAAAAGAAAGTACTTATCAGTAACAATTCCACATATCAAAAACAACTATTCAAGCACAGTAACCCTCTAGGAAGTGCTCACAACCTATCCTCTCTGGTTCAGTTATATGAATATATAAAGACTCTCTGAGAAAATACTCACAGTCAATTTCCCTTATAGTCAAAGGTAAATACAAGACTCACTGAGGAAGCTCACACAGTCAATTCCCCTTATAGTATAAGGTAGTGAAAGACTCTCTAAGGAAGGTCACATGGTCAATTTCCCTTATAGCCCCAAGGTCAAGGACTCTCTGAGTAAGCTCACTCGGTCAATCACCCTCATATCCCAAGTCATTCAATTAAATCAAAGACTCTCTAAGGAAGCTCACGGTCAATTCCTTTTATAGTCTAAAGCAACCAAGGAATCTCTAAGGAAGCTCACTCGGTCAATCCCTCTTATAGCCTAAATTGCGAAAAGACTCTCTGAGAAATCTCACTCGGTCAATTACCCTTATAGTGTACTACACTAGGTTCTTATGGCGCTGTGTAGGTCAACAAGCATAGAAATGCAATATGGCTAACTAATCCTACAGAACTACTTGGCTAACCAGTCTACAACATATCAAGCATGTCAAAATACAAACTCTCCACCCTACAATAACAGGCATATAAAACGGGAAAGGCAGCCAAAAGGCCAAGCATACCAACTGTCTTAAATAGAACATGCATGGACAACACGTCTGAAGAATATAAATAAACCCTATTCATATCCAATTAACCTCTACAAAAGCATACTATCATGGTAGGCACACAACAGGGGGAAACAATAAATGAACAGTGCCCCGTTCAAGGGTATTGGAATATTTGAACATAATACTCAAATACTTTCATCGGAAAGGCACTAACCACCTACATCAGCATTGTGAGATCGATATACTCCAGCGTCGGCCCTTCGATCGACCTAAAATGCGATAGATCTACAAAAATGTCTAAAACGTTCAACCAACGATATATCATGAGAGAAGTGAAATCAGAAGATGGTTCTATAGGTGAAAAGATAACTCACCGATGTGATTCCAACACAACTGACGGTGTTCAGTTAGGAAGATGGATGCTCGCTCGGGGGTTCGTCGATGATCAGTGTCCGTACGGAGCTCTCGGTCGAATGAGACCTAGCAGGAGAGCGTTTTGGCGATTAGATGTGACCTTGGTGTGTTTAATGAATAAAATAAAGTACACATCATGTAATTTTTAAGTACATGGCGTGTATTCTCCCTTTCCATACTCCGCTTTTGGTGGCCTCCAGGTCTCCCCATCTGGCCGTGTGCATGGCCGCTACATGGCCAGCACCCGGTTACCTACGGTAACCGAGTACACGATGTGTACTCATAAAGTACACGGTGTATACTTCGAAAATTTCAATAATTTCTTATTTTTCTCAAAAATGACCTGAAAAGGAAAAACTAACCTGAAAAAAGATTTGGGTTCGTACACCTACTACAGTGGTGGAAAATCCCTTAGGCAAGATCCTGAGTAATTTAACCCTCTGTTTGGATTTCTAATTCCCACTACCCTAGCTAACATTATCATATAAATGCTTCTTGATATCAAAATTGGTACCTCCTAACCTTCCAGTAGGAACCTCTTATCCCCCACTAGAAGCCACCATAAGGTGACCCATAGATATTAGAGCCTAATTCACCACTTCTAAAAACTTCTTTAACCTGAAGATATTCATATGGGAGTTAATTTCATATTTAAGCCCATCTTGAAATGTATTTGATAAAATAGCCTCATACCCTACCAAATCTAGAAAAAAGAACTTCAAATCTATAAAACATCTATCATAGTCCATATTGCACATACTCCCTTGATTTAACCTCATGAATTATGTTGGTCCCCATTGTTTAAGTGTCTATCGATAAAAGTGCTCCAAGAATGTCTGTTGGGGGATTTTTACTCCATGTTCTCCGGCAATCTATCTTGACTCAGAATGTCCCACCAACTCTTATCATGACAATGTAACATATAAGAAGCTAATTTAACTCTATTATTAGTAGGAGTCTCCATGTTCTCAAGTATGTTTTGGATAGACTCAATCAAGAACTCAGATACCTCAGTTCAACCCTCTTTGATGAACATCAAATGGTTTTGTATCATTAACTCCCATATCAAATTAGGCATTCTTTTTAAAACGAACCATAGGTTTATTTCCATGAATTAAAGAAACTAAGAAAAGTTCTCTTAGAAATGCAGTCCTAATTCCCCACCTGACATTACCTGTGCCTCAGGTTCTTATACAAGAGTAGAATCTCTGGCTATGTCCTTCTTTCATCCTCTCAACAAGCATCATCATGTAGGAATATATATATATAATTCTAAAAAAAATCCTTAGGATAGAAAACATAAAATTAACACAGTTAAGGTATTTCATACATAAATCCACAACATGTCACTTCCCCAAACCTACCACATAGTCAAAACTGAGATTCTATTACTACCCTTAACCATCTTACATCTATCTCATGATTAAAAAAGGTAGAAAACTTATTCAAGTTTCTCACTAGACACCCTTTTGTGCACATTTTGCATCATTTAAAACTTCCCTATTCATGTTAGGCATCTTTTTCATTAAAAAGGAAAGAAATGAAAGACATTTTATGTTAAACAACTTACCCAAAACCATTTTCCCCATGCGTGCATAAAATCATGCATGTCACAAAATAATCATGAGTTAATATAATTATAAATGAATACCCATTCCTTGTACCATGTTGGGACATGAGTCAAATATCATGAATTCTAAAAATCAAAAATTAAATCACACAAAAAGTGCATCACCTAAGGTGAAATAACACCAACTGTAACAACACACAATAATAACTACAATCCCACCCTCAGTACTTGGGGTTTCTCCCATACATGAGTCAGCTAATCCCATGCATGAGCTCATGTCATAGGCATAACTCTTCCTAGTATATGATCCACCTTTCCCAAATATAAATAGTAAGACAAAATAAAATAAAATAAAACTCTTTTGATACCACTTTGTAATGTACCGACCTAGATTCCACATGCCAGCAACCCAAGTCGGACAACCACATGGCCCCAAGTGCGCCTCCCCATATTCTAAAGGCTATTGACTAGATACGAGGGTATATTATTGATCATGGGGAGACTATATCATATTTATCAAAATAATACAACAGCAAAATAAATACAAAATAACCAAAAGAAAAAACCATTACTAGAACAATACCAAAATCAAATGATGACCAAATAAAGAAATACAATATCTAAAACCAAAGAGAAGATATGTCATTCCAAAGTACATGTTATATGTCAAAATGAAAAAACAAAACTACAGACACTAAAAAATCTCAAGCAGGCCCCAACACCAAGTTGGGTCCCATTATCTATGATCCATGTTGAACCAGACATCTAACACATGCCCCTTTCCCTTAACCTATTTTGCAACCATAAAATATTTCTAGGTACTGATCAGGTAGCTTGAGTAGGGTGTGAGTACAACATAGTAATCCACCACCAATGGAGTCGAATATAATATTATGTCAAAATATTCCATGCAATTGTATGAAGAATAGATAAAATCAATAAAATAAATAGTGTACATTTATTCAATTAATTTGTACTTAACAACATAACCCCTGAGTTCCTGAATATAGCTGAACCACAATACTTGCTTCGGTCCACACTAGAGTCTTAACCATATCACATAATAAATTCACAATTCATTATAACTCATGGGATATAATTATACATTTATTTTAAATTAATAATACATCCATTTGGAACCATATTCCAATTCTAAGGTCGTGTCTAGAAACCCATGGGTATTTAGAGAATCATTCCAAATCCCACACTTCATGGGTATTTGGAGCATTAGTCTCTATCCCATATAATTATAATTTCATGCATGCAGTTGGGTCTCAAATGCCATGTATAGCACCCATGTGGGTATTTAGAGTGTGAGTATGTGTTCTACGCCCCATTATCAATCAAACACATATATCATATATATAACATCATTCAAGGTAAATCAACATTAAAATTCCTATCACATTTCATAATAAAAACATCCATGAATTAATTCAACTATTAATTAATCCATTTCAATCAATTCAAAAAATCATAACAAATTCCATTAATTAATTAAAAATTTAATTAATTCAAGTAACAATATCAGTATCCCAATAAATAATGAAATAATTAACTATTCAAATCAATTCCACAATTCCACAATCTCATTAATTAATTAAAAAACGTAATCTGATTTCACGTTCAATTTCACAATCCCCAATTTACCATTAATTAATTCTAAAATTAATTAATCAAATCAAATACACAATTTCAACATATCATTAAGTAATTTAACTATTAATTAATCTAATTTCATATTCAATTTCACAATACCAATATCCAATTAATTAATTCAACAATTAATTAATTCAATTCCCAATCTCAATTTCCCCAATTAACCTAAATCGTTAACACATGGAAATTAAAAAAGTCAATTCAATTATCAACGAAATTTCCCAATCATGGAAATTGAAATTATTACAACTACATAACTATAATTTAATCATGAATTTAGGATTGAAACTTATACCACATACCTCAATTTGTTAACAAGCGATCACCCAATAGAATTCCCCAATCTGAAATGGATAGGTCAATCCCACGATAAAGAAAACAATCATGATTAAAAACCTAGATCCATGATTAATTGAATCAAGATATAAAAACCAATATATAGATCTAGAACCTATAGCAGATAAAAATCATTCTTTTTTCCAGGAAGTGGAGTGGTAGAGAGAGAGATCTAATCGGGAATAAACCGAATACCTAGGTGGTACAGATCTTCAATTCGGGCTTCAAATCACTAAAAATAGAGGTCATAAGGTCTTGGAAACCATTAGGGATTCTACAAAAAATGAGATATAATTTTTAAGGTCAAGTTAAGTCTACTAGGGGTTAAAATGGGGGGGGGGGGTGAATTTTAAATCTAATTTTTTAGGTAATTAAAAATCTACACATGATTTATAGGGTAGAGGCACGTTGTATTCCAAACTGTGCGCCTCTTTTTGGGTGGGGGGTGCTTGGATTCTCCAAAAAGGGTCAAATGTTTTAAATAAATGTGCACAAACTATATTAATACCCTCTATTTGGTTTATCGTAGTTAGATTGTCTAGGCACAAAGTTTTGGAAAACCATGCTCTAACCATGTATGACTTATCTTTCCTCTATCATTCTCAAAATTCACCAAAAAACTCTCCAAGAAATAACTCAAAAAAAGGACATCAAATAAAGAAAAAAGAGTACCTGAAAAAGTCCAAAGACATATATATAAATAGTTGGGATCTTACATTATTACATCACATAATAATAAATTTTCTAGAACCTTAAATGTTCAGTGACTTCAGAGACTAGAAACATAATCATCTTTTTTTTGAAAATATCTTAGACATATTCCAAAATATTATTTCCACATAGTTTTCTTATTAGTCATACACAACTTAAAAAAATTATTTATTACTCGAGAAAATGGAATAAAATAAATGATGAGCTCAAATGCTCAGTAAGGGAAAAAATAAGAGATATCAATCAATGGTCACATGTATGTATAACAATATCATAATGGTATGATGATATGATCATAATATTTGAAAATTATACCCTTAAACCCATAGATAATAATCATAGAATAATCCTTTAGTAATTCATAATATACTAATTTTCTAAGAATCAAATATCATGATCCATGAGAATGAACATTGGTATAAGAAATAATTTATCAATTCTATCTAATAATACATTCATCACATGTTGTGTTTGGGATAACCACTCATGTATACTCTCTAGGATTGGAGTAACCTCCCATGTACCCACTTTCAGACTTGGGATAACCTCTCATGTTCCCCATTTCCAGCTTGGGATAACCACTCATATATCCTTTCAAATCAAAAAAATTAAAACATTACCCAACTCATAGATGGATTAACAGAACCACACATCACATAATCATAATCCATTTATATGTATGGTAGAATATCATGAAATTTTTTATAACTTAATTATATACTATCATATGGAAAATAAAATAGGTTTCATTAATATTTCATCATCATGATCATATATTATCTAGAGAATAAATAAATATGGTATCATTGCATCATTTCCCTAATAAACAATAATGAACATCAAAGGATGTTGTTATAGATGAAAATACCTTTAGAATATCACTAGAAAATTTAATGAGAAAAACACAATTTTATTTAGAAATCAATTATTTAAAATCTAAAAAATTATAAAATATTAGTAAACATTTGATTTTAGAATAACCATTGAATATTGTAAAGAAATTTTCAAAATAATGAGTATTCATGAAATCTAGAAAATGTTTTCCTATATTAAACAATAAAATAAATATTATATCCACATATATAGTAAAAATTAACTTATTTATAAAATGATATGACATCAAATTTGTTGTATATACAAAACATGATAGAAATAAGTTGGAATATGTCATATGTATCACAAAAATAAAAGTTATATGAGAAACCCATACCTCAGGTTTGAATTTATTATTAAGTTATTTAAACCTCTTATATAATAAATTAAAATTTATTATACTATCCTAAAATTCAAATATTATTTTTTAAAATACTATACATGGTTTATTTATAATATCTTATAACCTTTTCGTTAATAATATTTCATTTTGATAAACATTTCTGTTAACTGCTAGATTTTTCATGCATATTTCAGTTCGATAGTTGTGGTACTCAAACTTTGATCATGGTTACCTCATATAAAAAATATTAATCATTTTATAGGTATCATATTAAATAATTATATAAAAATTTATAATCTTTTATATAAATATGTGATGATAAATTAATCACATCGTTTTATGGAGGTGGATGTCCACACGTATACATAAGTGACATTATAATTTCCAAATAGATATGAGTGTAGGAAGGTAGATAAAATATTATAATTACCAAAGGATAATTATTTCATAAATTATATATATAAATATTTAATCCATCATAATAACCATCCTTCCTAAATTTTTATATAAAATAATTCACATCACTACGTGGAAGTGGTAGTCCACACATATACATGAGCGACACTTTCATGTCCAATTTGATGGAAAAGTGGTGGAAAATTTTTATCACACGATCAATATAAAATATATGTATATTGATGATACTTGATTTATTAGGTTAATATGTATATAATATATTTTGAGTAATTAGATAAATAAATACACTTTGAAAGAGTCTGGTAAGATGATTACCCCTTCATTGAGATATCACCATTGGCTTACACAGTAACCCATCTTTGGATGGTATTATGATAAGACTAGAAGAAAAATAAAAAGGGATGGAACATATAATTATTTATTGTAGGTATTGGATGATATAAAAGGATTAAATTTTGTGAATAATGAAGGATAATAGTTATCTTTTATATATAAATAGAGGGATACAAACAAATTTACTTAAAATATTTCAATATTTTATGGTCCCTTTCATGTTAATGTGGAAGAAATAAAAAAATAATAATGATAAGAAAATATAGAGTTTGAATCTATTAAATATATAATTTTTCTAAAATATTAATTTGAAATTTTACCTTTCTCACTTAGTTTATCCCTATAGTAAACATATATTAATGCTAACTATGGAAATAAATTTTTTAATGTCTTTACTATTAATTTTGAAAAAAAATGAATGTTTCCTCATTAAAAAATTTAGAAATTTTTATTCCAAAAGGGAATAAATTTTCTAAAATTTAATTTCTATAAATACAATAAATTAATTTCAAAATAAACATGAAAAACATAATGAAAACCATTTTTTGGAAAAATAGATTTTAAAGAAAAAAACTGAGTTTAATATCATTACTTTCCAAGTAAAAACTATTATATGAATGTTAAAATATTTTATTAAATATATAATATAAAATTTCTTTTAAATAAAAAAACACAATTATTTATTTAATTTATTAAGTCAAAAACACATTTCACAAATTAAAATAGTTTTTTTGGAATAATAACTCTTTACCTTCAAATGATTTTATCTTCATTCTTAACCATTATATAACTAATTTATGAATTTTTTAGAATAAGATATTTCCATAAAATGTTAAATCTATTTATTGAATAAAAAACATTATAAAGTCTAAAAAAGTAGTATTACAAAACCCTCTTCTAAAGAAGAATGCAAGATCAATAGGTACACCATTGATCTAGTTCAACTCTAGAGCATCTACGGATTTTTTCCCAGCCCATAAGCCATACAAATTACCTCATGACATGTATGTGTGAAGATAAAATTAATAGAAACTAGATAGTCCATGTATTTTATCCATTTATCATTCATCATCCGTACAATATGGATGGTGTCATTTGTGGTATCTTTCATAATAGTTGTAGAATCCCATTCAAGCCACTAGTTGAGACCTCCTAATTGATTTTACATCTCAAATGAATTGATAATATTAAGGATCTCGTCTTCAAGAGACAACATAATCCCACCTGGAGTATAAAGGCATCCATTTTCTTCACTATTATGATTTTCGAAAGAAACACCATATCTAGAAGGTTGATAATTCCCTATAGATTCTCCGTCTATATTACACTTGATCCAACCTTGGAATGGTGGAATCTACATGTCTTCTAATGTTCCATAAATAGAAAGTTTATTACATGTAATTCCAAGACAGGTAAGATAATAATGATCATGAATAGAGCTATCACAATAACCATTTTGTAGAGAATTTTCATTTTTCACAGAATGAATGATTTGAGAGAGAGCATGATTTAAATATAAAGTTACATTTTCAAGAACATACTTATTCTGAATGGTTCATAGAAAATGAATAATTTCTCAGAAATCCACCACAAAGAGATTATGTATTTTATTTCAAAGAGGTAGCTTGATACAGGCCATGAGGTGCACCTGTATGCTGGCTGCAAATTGTAATTCCATTTCAAATAAGGAAGTAACATCTTTCCACAGAGAACAAGTGTGATATATGTTAGAAAAAATTGGTTAATATCATCCCTATTTTGAAGAAATTGGAAACATCTCAAAAACATGTTGATAGTAAAAGATTGTAGAAAAATAATTAGTGAGAATATTTTAATAAATCACCCTAGAAATGAGAGATTGTATTTAAGAGAGAATCCATCTTATACTCAATTTCAAAGCCCAAATTGATCTTCTCCCCCTATGATGTTTCCCAATAAAATATTTGGAGGAAATCATTCAAATTTAGGAAATTTCCAAAGCCAAATAATCATAATCATTAATAAATATTTAACTCATAATCATTTCCCAGATTTTAGAAGGAAGCATTTCAAGGGAGATATATATCTTCACTTGGATAGTCAAATTTATATCAAGTGGTGGATTAGGAGAGTTTAACAAATTATGAAGATTCATACCTATCCATGTACCTGACTAAAAATTCATAGATGATTCGATATTGGCTAGCCAGTGAGAGTTTATTTAGATTCTAGCATATGGATCCTTGAGGGAAGGATATATAGAAGAGTAAATATAATTTAAATTTCTAGTATTATTCCAATTTAAGAATATGCACCTCAGAAAAGTAATAAACTCTGAATTCAAGTTGATAATCCTCCACATGAAATTATACTGGAAATTTTTATTAAATTTCCAGATTATTTTGATACCAAGACCTCCATAGTCAATGTGTATACAAAATTTAATCCATGGAAAAATATCAATATTAAACTGATGAATTCTTCCACTACACAATTTTCTTTAAATATTTGTTGATGATATTGATAAGGAAATTATGGCATTTATAAACCATGAATGAGTAATTTTTTTTAAAAAAAAATAACATCACTAAAAAGGCTAACCATACTTTCCATGGAGTGGGTCTTTCCTTTCAAGGAAGC
This sequence comes from Viscum album, assembly GCA_963277665.1. NCBI lineage: Eukaryota > Viridiplantae > Streptophyta > Magnoliopsida > Santalales > Viscaceae > Viscum > Viscum album. Next base: position 224,147,219 of record OY728147.1, read on the forward strand.
TAACTGATTCTATTATGACTCAAAATAAGGAGAATATGAATATAAAATAGCCTTATAAAAAACATAGGAACACCAATATATATAGATGGTAACACACCTTCCCTAATTTCCATCTCATTAAGGATAAATGATTATCTTGAAGTAGGAATATTTTTACCATAGTAAACATATGATTTGTTCCAACTAATCACTTTTTTGTGAGATTTTACCATAGTGAAGAAGATAATTTTTAATGTTTCTAATATTTATTTAATCACCTTGAGTGAATATGATAATATCACCAGCATACAATAAATTTGTGGATGAAACATGACCTTTGGTAGATTTGTTGGTTTTTATTTTTTTGGTTTCAACCATGTTGAGAAAACACCCTCTTAGATAATCTTTATAAATAGGTAAAATAATGGAAGAAATAATATCACCTTGTCTAACACCACCATAACATGTAAAATATCCATTTGGAGATCTATTAATGAGAACTAAAATATGATTTGAGATTAGATGTTTTTTTACCCATATAATAAAAATCTCATAAAAACCAAAACTAGTAAAATCCTTGTATATAAAAACCTAGTCAAGTGTATAAAAAAAATTAATGTCATTATTTAGTGAAATATTACCTCTTATGGTGTTTTTCTTGAGAATATTTACAAATTAAAAAGTAGTGAGAAGAAAATATTTAATAGTTCCTCCTTTTAGGAAACCAAACTTATTTTAGGACACAATTCTGTGGGAAATATTATCCAACATGTTAAAAAATATTTTCCCAATGATTTTTTATATAGTGTTAAAAAAGAACCACATTCCTAAAAAGATGAATCTAACTTTTGTTATCCACCATTGGAATGAGTGTAATAAATTGATCATTGATTCCTTGTGTTAGTTGACCACCTTTGAAAAAATTACTAACAATCCTACAGATATCACAATTTATAATCTCCCAAAGGGTCCAGAAGAGATAATTTTTGGACCAATCTGGTCTAGGAGAGCTGTCAGATTTTATCCCAAAGACTTCAGTTTTTATCTCACAATCATTGGTAATTTCAATAATGGTTAAGCTTTATTAATGATTAAAAATCTTAGAAATGATATCTTATATAAGATCAATTCTATTATTTATACCATCAATGATATTAATATAATAAGTTACAAAGAGAGCATCAAAATACACTATATTCTAAAAAAACTCTATATTTTCATTAAGAATATCCAAGGGCATATTGATTTTTTCTGAACTTTTTTAGATCATTGAAAACAATAGTATTCTTGTCACAATATTTAATCGATTTTACTTTCTAGTATTCCCTATAGATACCTTACTTGATATTTAGGAGATTATTGAGATCATATGTGATCAAATGTTTTTATATAAAAATTAATCACACATATGAAAATACATTTTGTTTTTAAAAATAATTCTTTTAATTAGTAAGAAAATTTGATAAAAATTTAATGATAATTTCATAGGAGTTATTCTTTACAATTTAATTAAGGAAAAAATTATATATATTTAATAATGTAGTTAATCATACCCATACCTTCCAATCCAATAGATGGTTTATAAAGACATTAACACACCATTGTTATTTTAGACGCGGGGGAGTGTGTAAATCAAGGTATAAAATAATTCACATTTACTTCAAATAAATACATATCAAATCTCATAGTGTTAAATTATACTCCCTTAAAATGAATTTATCCCTTGAAATTATGTCAATTTATTGCAAAAAACTGATCATATTTCTCCTCATCACATCCCCAAGTTCCCATATAACTTCTAAAAATTTATAGTTTTACCAAAAAACATAGACTATGTGCATAGTTTATATTTAAAAAACATACATCTATTATCATAAATATACAATATTTGTTCCATATAAGAATGATCATGATACAATGGTATAAAATATGAGTTACTCATATGTGATGGTTTAGGTATGTACTTCCTCAAATAATATATATAGAATATATCATGAACTTGAGAGTGGTTTGGTGGAAGCATCAAGAAATAAGCTACTCTACCTACTCAATCAAGAATCACAAAAGGGTAAATATTCCTAGGTCTCAGGTTTACCTGCTTTGAAAAATAATAACCTTCTTCTATGGATAAATTTATAATAATACCATCTTATAAACATTGACTTAAAGATCTCATATATGATTAAAAAAATAAATCTTCTATTATCTATAAGATTCCATGATGTTCTTCTTAAATGGATCTAACATTCTATGCCATTTCCTCAACTAGATATGGTCTTAATGGATTTATTTATATATAATTATCTCAGTATTTCAAATTTTCAATCTTCTTTTTATTGATAGGTTCATAAGGATCCATCATATTTCTCAATTTAAATAAATTTTTATAAAAAATTGATAGGAGGAAGATTTTTATCCCAACTATATTTTAAATCTAGAGAATATGACCATAAAATATCATATAGGGTTTGAATGTTCATTTTTGATTGACCATAGATCTATGAATGATATGATGTAGAAAAAAACTCCATATACAAATATTCTTAAAGAATTATCCTAAACATTGAGGTAAACCAAGGGTCTTGATCATATATAATAGAATATTTTACTCCATGTAGCCTTACCACTTTCTTAATGCATATATAATAAACAAGATAGAAATATTATCTGATTACAAAGAAATGAGATAACATTGAACGAGATTAAATAATATAAAAATATAGTTATGCCTTTTAGATGTAATGGAGAGTCCTATGAAGAAATACAATGTTATATTTTCCAATTTCCATATAGGTTTGGGTGTGGGTTGTAACATCCCATTAGATATATTCCACTTAGCATTAAATTTTTGTCATATTAATCATTGATATACATACTCCATGATATCTCTCTTAATTTTATCTCACTATAAATTCTTCTAATGGTATATATATCTCTATACTTCCAGGAAGAATATATTATGATAATATTTGATATTCATCCAAAATATCATTGAAATTTGATATAACATAGACACATACCCCATTCCCAAACCTTATAATCCCATCATAATTAAGGTTAAACTCATAAATATTTCTAACTTCCCTTTGTAGATATATATCTCTTTTATGAGCCTATTTAATCATTACATGAATAGATCATTGAACACTCATTTGAATAAGATAATATTTCTCCCATTAATTAAATATTTCAAGGTCTATCCTTTGAAAATCCATATATATATTAGGTTATTTTTTATCCTTATCATATAAAATGTAGCACGAAATTTTCAACTCAATGCATCAGCCACCTTGTTCTCTTTCCTAGGGTTTTATTGTATTGAGAAGTAAAAAAATTTAATCAATTCCTAGAATCTACTTTGTTATATATTCAACTATTTCTATTTGAATATATAATCAACTATTTTATGATTAGTATATATATTTATCACACATTTATCTATATATATAACGAATCTGTATATTTAATGTAATAATTACCATAGACAAATATAAATCTTGATTTGGGTAAATCTTCTCAAGAAAATCCAATTATCCTGAGACATAAGCTACCACCATGTCATTCTTCATAAGAAAATATTATGCTCCTTTCTTCGATATATCATTATAGATCAAAACTCCATTTCCACTACAGGGTAGTGTGAGTATAGGTGTACTAAAAAACAATCTATTCTACTCCTTGAAATTTTCTTCACATTGATTTGTCAAAAATAACTGGAATCCCTTCCATGTTAGCTTAGTCAGTGGATTAGAAAAACATGGGGAATTATTTACAAAGCGTAGATAATATCCAACCAATCCAATAAAACTAGGGATTTTATTTTCAGTGGGTGGTCCAGTCCAATGTTAAATGACTTCCATCTTAGGATGATCTATTGATATACCATCTCTTGTGATCATGTGTCCCAAAAATTATTCTTTATATAACTATAGTTCACAATTTTTGAATTTATCTTATATTTTATCCATTCTTAGGATTATCAAAACAAATATAATGGGATCATCACGACCTTCATTAATTGAAGAGTATATAATAATATTGTTTATAAAGACTAACAAAAATTGATCTAGGTAAACTCTAAATAATCCATTCATTAAATATGTAAATATATCAATGGTATTTGTAAGTCTAAATAGAATAATAATAAATTCGTAGTGTCTATTCCTTGTATAAAAGGCTATCATAGGTATACATTCACATTTTACCCTTAAATGATAGTATTTGGAATAGAGTTCAATCTTGCAAAGGTATCAATCCTATAAAAGTTGATCAAACAGATCATCAATATGGGGTAAAAGATATCTATTATTGATTGTGATCTTGTTAAGTTTCTGATAATCATTATAGAGTCACATTGATCCATATTTCTTCTTAATAAAAATAATGAGTGCACCTCATGGTGAAACACATGGATGAATTAATCCCTTATCAAGATTCTCATGGGGTTTCTTCTTCAATTTATATAACCCAATCATGGTCACTGTATAAGGAGTATTATAAATACGTGTAATAACATGTATGAATTCTATTGAAATCCCAAAATAATTATTTAGTATAATAATATGGAACTCTTATAAAAATACCTCAATAAACCCCTATATAAAAGGAAAATATTTAATATTGAGTTTCTCCCCAATTATATGAGATAAGAACCCCTAATTGATAGGAATCATGACCCATAAAATGGAATTAATTTTCAGTGAAAGTTAATTTTCATCCTCCCCAATATAGATGATTATATATTGATTTGGAATATCAAACATGATTTCCTTATTCTATAAATATATATGGGATTTATGAAAAGAGAGATAATCAATGCCCAAAATCACATAAAATTTCACTAATATGAGGAAAATAATATTTTCATATGGAATATTCTAATAAAAAATATCATGACATCTCTAAATCTGGAGTGGATGATAAGTATTCCTTAACCATGACGGTGCACTTCAACTATTGACATAGTAGATTCCCTTGTTTATTCTAAGTCTTATCCTTTGGATTAGGGAATTAAGTTAAATAATTCCCTAGTTACCCACACATAATAAAATAAACTATAATTATTAATATAGGATAGACTATATTTTACATCATTGTAATTTTTATTTTTCTTCTGCAATTACTAGGTTTAAACCCTTATTTTATACACTTATAACATATTTTTGTTCATTTGAGACATTTATCTATGTGCTTATTTTCATATTCTAGACATATGGAAAGTTGAATATTCTTTCCTCGATGAGAATCAAAAACTAAACTCCCATAAAAATCCATTTTTCTCTTATTGGAAGTATTAATAAACTCATCATAGTTAAAGTTATTAATTATATATCAAGATAAATAGTTAAGAATAAACACAATGTTTTAAATTACATCTCTCATTTAATTTCATTTCTCAAGAGGAAAATCAATGCATTGGCTATCACATTCTGTATTAACATGATCCCACTAGGTACGATCCATTGATTAAAACCATAAAACATAGGGAGGGTAACAATTATCATATTTCATAATCATATATTCATGAAAAATTATTCAGAGTATTTCTAAATAATTACACCTTTTCAATCTATGAAAAATTCAACTTAGCCTATTTTATCCATAATCATATCTATTCAAATCCTTCATAATGGATCATAAGGAAAATTTCAATTAACCTAAGAATATCCTGTGAGGTTGTCTATCTAGGTGTTTAGTATTAAACCCACTCATCATACATTAATGATGATCAAGTTAATACCCAATATTCCCATTTTAGAGTTATTAGCCCTATGTGTATCTATGCCTCAAACACTTCCAGTTTCTAGTTTCTAGACACATATTCATTTTCTAGGAAATCCACACAATATTCTTTACCATAAATTAGGATATTCTCCTATAAATAGTCTTATCTTATGGGTTATAACTCTATTTTTATAAGCATAATATCTCAAAATAAATAAAACATTATTTAATTATAACTTAGTAGACCAAAACCATAAAAATATAACATTAAATCATCTTATATGAATATTCAATAAATTCGATAAAAGTACATTCCCTATTCTCGTAAAGGCTTATTGTATTTGGATACAAGGTACATAATCATCTTATTTTATGAAATATCTTCAAAATTTTCCAAAATTTTCTTTGGAAATATTACATTTCATATTCATACCTTACTTAAAAATATTCTCCATAACTTGGTGAAAGGAAACATAAGAAAGGGTGAGCTCAAATGTTCAATAAGGATAAACATGTGAGAAAACATTCAATGATCATATAATAGTATAACGTGAGTATAAGGGTATGGGAATATGATCTTAACATTTGAAAATAATACGAATAAATTCATAGATTATAATCATGGAATAAGGCTTTGGAAGTTAATAATACATAAATAATAGATGAATAAATGATCATAATCCATGAGAATATAACATAGACATAAGACCATTTAATATGAGAGTGATATAATGGTTTAGTGTATTTGGATACTAGGTACATAATCATATTATTTTTTGAAAGATATTAAAAATATCCCAAAATTTTCTTCTCACATATTACATTTCATAGTCATACCTTACTTAAAAACATTCTTCATAACCTAGTGAAAGTAAACATAAGAAAGGGTGATCTCAAATGTTCAATAAGGCTAAACATGTGAGAAAACATTAAATGATCACATATTAGTATAATGTGAGCATAAGTGTATGGGAATATGATCATAACATTTTAAAATCATATGAATAAAATCATATATCATAATCATAGAATAAGGATTTGGATGTTTATAATACATAAATAATAGATGAACAAAATTTCATAATCCATGAGAACATAACATAGACAAAATAACAAGTCATATGATAGTGATATAAAGTTTGGAACAATGATAATTATAAAAATCATTTATCAATGCTATATACTAATAAATTCATCATATATTGGGATTGGACTATCCACTCGTGTTCCCTATATGGGTTAGGGGTAACCTTTAGTATACCCACTTATAGGCTTAGGATAAGCACCCTTGTACCCTCTTCTAGGATTCAGATAAGTTATTGTCTACCCTTTAACCTCATGAATATTTAAAATTAACTAATGAATTAGATTGATATAGTAGAACCACCTGCCACATAATCATATTCCATTTACATGTATGCTATAAGATCATGAAAAAATTTATCATTTCATCATATTTTGATACATGTAATAGAAAATGGGTTTCATACATATTTCATCATCATAATCACAAATCATCTAGAAAATTAATAAATATGGATCTCTTGGATCATATTCACAGTAAATCATAAGAAACACCAAATAATGTTTTTATAATTTAAAAAAATAATTAAAAGAACACTGTAACATTTTTTGGGGGAAAATAACCTATTTATTTTGAAATCGCTTATTGAAAATATAAAAATTTAATTAATATTAAGAAAAAAAATTTATTCGAAAAAAACTATGTAAATTTTTTAATTAATATTCTAATAAAAGAGTAGTCATGGTAATTATTTTTCATGCTATAAATAATAAAACACTAATTCCTTTCACACCACTCGTAAAGAGTAAAAAAATCAGAAAACATAAATGAAGATTCAATTTAATCCATTTTATAGAAAGTTAAAAATTGTAAAAAATTGTTTTAATAATTAATTTTATAATAGTAAAAAAAATTGAAAATATTTTAATGAGGATATGGGTGTGGGAAAAAATATTTCTGAATTAAAAGAAAAGTAAACTTGGTTTTTCTTAAAAATATTATTTTGACCTCTTGACTACTAAGAAAGAGGAAAATGAGGGGAAAACTTGTTGATTAGTGAGGTTATTGTCACACTTTCAAAATTACATTTTATAATCTCATACTCACTACTAAATTGTGATAATCATGGTCAATACATGGGTAAGAAGGATGAGATGATCCTAGGGAATATTTTAACATAATTTACTAACAAAAATGGATAAAATTGATGAAATATTGATTAAGACTCTATGAGAAGGGGTTAGAATGAGTAATACAGATATAATTAGGTGTTAGAAGAGTTATAAATAACCTAAGTTGACAATAAGAAGCACATATAAGGTAATTTATAGAAAAAATGAATAATACCTCTTGAAAAAAGAAGATTATTTTCAAGAGAAAAGGTGTCCAACCATATTTTTGTATATGATTTATTCATAGGACTATCTCTCGTTATCATATAAAAGTCCATTATAATTGTTTAAACATATAATTTTTCAAAAATTTATGATGAATAAAACAATTTAATCAATCCTATACCTACTCATTCTCTATCAACTCTATGAAAAAGTAGAACTTGTCTAGGGAAGAACAAATCTAGGTAGAAAAGACTACAATCAAGAAGGTAAAGAAAATCATGAACATGGAATGAATAATAATTTGAAGCTACCATAATTACCTCAATAAAAATTAAATATAGTTCATATTCAAATAAATTATGTACAGAACACAAACACAAACAAAATAATTTTTTGAAAGAAGATAAAGAAAAGTGAAATATAAATTCCTTCGTCTTGATTTGGAATAAATCTCTATCTCCTTGACCTCTATTATTCTTACTCGATGAAAATATGGATCATGAATCTATAAAAATCCTCCCTCTCCCAACTATAGAGCTTCAGTGTTAGTTATTTATATCCTCTAGAGGTATGTCATAGTACTAGGAAGTTTCTATGAATATATGGTCTCCTCCCAAATAAATAAAATTTCCCTTTTATCTATTGTGTAACAACTTCCCAACTGGTGTTAATTCCAACAACATATTTTTCGTTAAGTCATTTCAACTAAATCCACCACAAGGTATTATTAATATAATTTTTTCAATAAAATATTACATGAGAAAAACATCATAACAAAAAATAACAAAACCATGTGTGCCTTGCTTCAGCACTAAACCATATCACTTAGAGATTATGAGGCCCATCCGTCTAACCAAATTGATCCTGTACACGGAAATAATTAGCATGAGTGATTTTTCTTATGGATACCACCCATGATCCTAGTTTATTCCACCTTAATTCATCATATAAATATATCAACCAATCTCAAAATTAGTTCAACATAATAGTGTCTTTGTCTAAACTAAATCTTGAACTAGTGAAGACACTTAGGATGTGACATACCCAAAATAAACATAGTCATTTCATCAAAAAAGAGGCATATTAAAGGAATCTTTTTAAGAGCTATAATTTCATAGAAAAAAATATCCCATAACTATCCCAAAAAATTCTTATAAATAGAGAAAAGAACAAGAGAATAAACAATACTTCACACTTATAACTTTGGATTCAATGAAAATGATGTTCCATCATCATCGTCAGTCTCTAATAGAAGCTCAGATCAACTCCATTCATCATTTATACTCATAAAAAGTTCACCATGAGACATGTTTTTATTTAATTATGTCATTATCTTTGTAGTTTATTTCATCTACTCCGATATTTAGCTTAGTTTTCATCTTCATTTTTTTGGAAAAACTGCTTAGTTGAGAACAACCTATGTTTAGTTATTCAATGAAAACATTAATTTAACTACACTATAACCTTCAATAAAACCCAAATCATCATTGGTGAAACTAAAAAATAGATTAGAATCATATTTTCTTCATCTCAATAAATTATTATCCAGCTAAACCTTCAATTCAAACATCTTTTTCTCAACTGTAAGGTCAGATGTCCCTCATCATAAAATCCTATGCAACTAGAATCACCTTATGGTATTGAATTCATTGAGGCTATAAATTCTAATCAAAATCAAAAACCAAGATGTCTTCTTAATTTAGGCATATAAAGTTTTCATTCCATTTGGTCTTCTTATAGCACATTTAAGACTTTTCCACAATAGCTTGAGTGAATCATGTGATTACATGAACTTCATTCTCATGGAAGATCAAAAATTTATAAGTTTGGTATCTTAAGGGGAGACAAGCATGGTAACATGGATTATCATTGTAAGTTCTAGTGCCATTGTCTAGTATAATCTCTTCCTTACTCATGTTCAGTTTGAAAAATTGTATAAGGTCACTTGGGGTGAGCATATGATTACTTGGGGTGAGAATGAAATTACATGGGGTGACCATGTGGTTGGTTGAAACTTCCTTAGGTTCAATCACTTATGTGACTACAACTCCTTGACTTTATTATTGGTTCTAAGGGTATTCCACATTAACACTTGAAAATCAATGTGCAGTCACTCGAAACATAACTTGGTCACTTGACTTACCTCACAAATCGCCACTTAAGTGAACATTAACCTTCATGTGACCACATTAATTTAAAAAACATAAAAAAACAAAAAAAAACTCCAATTGAATTTCCAAATCTAAAAACATTAAAATAAAGAAATAAAATTAAAATTATAAAATTAATAAATGAAAAACAAAAGGAAAATAAATAATAAAATTAATAAACATAAATAGTAAATAATAAATAATAAAACTATTATTTTTAAAAACATTAAATCAATATATTATGAAATTAAAGAAAACAATTAATTTAAGAGTAAAAACAATCCTAAAAATTATGAACACCAAAAATTTACCCATTCGACCATAAATTAACCAAAAAAATAAAATTAACAAATTAAAAACATATTCAGGCATAATATTATAATATTACTTAATTTAAAAAAAATAGATGCAAATTATAAATTATTTAATAAGAAAGATAATTTTTATAATAAAAATTCATTTCTTTATAGTAAATGATGTGTAAAAATATATTAAAGTGAAAGCCATATCAGATTCTCCCACCCTTATAACATTGATTATCATTAATAAATCCTTTATTAACTTTCCATAGTAGAAAATAAATCTTAATGTTGAAAAACTAAAATACCATAATGAATTTATTTTCAAAATTATTTTCCCTCATGGATTATCTTAAGTTGAAAGTGTTATAGTCTTCTTAATTTAATTTTTTTAGGTCAAAATATCTTACTATTTTACAAAATATATTAAGATTGAAAATTTTAAGTAGAATTTAACACTCTTAAATTTTTATCCAAACAAAAGTCCACACTTCTATTTACCTATAGGATAACAATCTCACATTATTTAAGAAGTTGTAATAAATAGACACAGTATGGGATATAGTGGAGTGAAAATTTATCGATGGAATAAATAACCCATCAAATAGTTAATGAATAAATAATAAAAATAATAAAAGAATAAATAGTTCCACATGAATTTGGATTTTTTATTTTATATTCCATTTAAATTTATATATTAGGTGCTAAATTAAACTTAAAATGTTCAAAGTCAATGATTATCATATAAAAATTTCACAAAATTTTATTGAAATACTTTTTTTAAGGGAAAAAATGATTTACCAAATTAAAACCATGAGTTATTAAATATAAATCTTCTCAAAGTGAAATCACAGCCTTTAAATTTGAGAAAAACTATCACTAGTTTAAATTATTATGTGATACTTGAAAAATAACAATTTTAAAAAAATTAGGGGTTTTTATGTGTACTCTATGAATTATATCTCAAATCAATTAAGAAACCAACCCCAAATATAATTCTAAAAAAATTTCCCATTTTATAATAAATGTTAGGTGAAATATAAGATAGTTTAGATCAAATATATTTGGACATTAAGAAATATATATATTCTATTAATGGTGTTACATGGATGCTCATAAACTTATTTTTCCAAAAAAAAATTACACATTTCAAAACATGAATAAAAGTTCTTATTGGACACTACCATAAAATGATTTTACATAAAAATAATATCTATAAGTTTTAATTCTATAAGTTAGTTCATGAATGATTTTTAAATTAGTATAAAATAATTCATGCAATTGAAAAATTAATATTAAAAAGTTATTTTATTAGAATGTGTGACAAAAAATGAATTCAATAATTATATCACGAATTTTAATATATTATCGAAAAAATAACAATTCAAACTATCACCTATAATCATCTTAATATAATTAAGGTCAGTGATAATTAAATTTAAATGAAAACGAACACTCACCTAAAAATATAATCCCTCTATATAGAGGTACAACACGTGTAACCTCTATTGAGATAACTAAAATTGATTTCTAGAGAAAAATTTGAATCAACTATAAGAAAATAGATCAATATTAGTTAACTAAATTTAAATATCTGATACAAGATAACTGAAGATACCAGAAATGATGTGTTTTCCAAAATGATCAAGTTGAAGCTTATTTAATATATGATAATAGTTCAAAACCATTACTGCTAGTGAAAACACACGGGGAGGTTCTAATATCTATCATAATAAACTAATCTACGATGGATAGTATTTGGAATACACTATCACTTCATTAAAACAATCTCTTAAGACCTTATAAAATCAACATGGTCTTTCATAGTAAAAATTTCAATAGTAAAATAATAATCATTATGAAAACCCATTATCAATTAAAAAGATGATAAAAAAAAGTTAATATTGGTGGTAGATAAATTCAAGAAACTGGTGACTCATATGAATAGTAAAAAGTGTAGCAGGGGCCAAAGTATGATTATACACAAAGATATATGAGTTATATTTATTTAAAGAAAATAAAACATGAAAATTAAAGAAAAAGGTTATTGAACTTTTGGTTTTCTCCCATGTAGCACTAGATTTATAGTACATAGCCTAAATCTCATCGAACTAACTATAATCACTAGGGGTGTGGTTTATTATAAAAAAACCACCCCATGTTCTTGGAAAATGTATTTTTAATTAAATATTGAATTATTTGGGAACATATAATTTAGTAAAAAAATAAATTATTTTATTCTGAATAATTCCCCTGAAATACCCCCTTCTAGATCTGAATATCAAACTTCCCAATTTTTCCTTTGATACAAAATTGATAAATTTTTCATTTTTATAAAGAGACCCCATGATAAAATATTTTGTCTTGGTTGAAACCTGATCCTCATATCTCTACTCTATAATGAAAATCACCAAATTCTCAAAAATTATTATGCTCAAGGATGTGTTTTCAAAATGAAACTCAATAAGAGGTTTATCAGTGATATTTTGAGAATATTTTAAACCCTTAAAAGGAATAAAAATTTATTCCAATTTACTTAATAGTTTATATTTAATTTAAGCACCCAAAAATGTTGAGGAAAAAGTTTAAAAACATATAACAATTTATTCTTTTCATTTAGAAAACATTTATGTTCAATTTTTTATAAAACAATTTTTTATCAAATAGTTCCTTAAATTTTAAAATCAGAAGTCACTAAATTTGATAAATTTACCCAGCTGAGTTAGATTATTGTGTTCTAAATCTTTATTCTTTTATAAAGTTCCAAAATCTCATCTAAAAGCACAGTTAATATTGAATTTCACATGTAAACCTTAGGGAAGGACAAATCCATTTTAGTCATATTGAAAATAAAATGTGAAAATTATAGCTTTAAGTGTTTAAGCCCAAGTTTGTGAACATTTTATTCCTTTTTATCACTTAATTAAAAAGGGTATTAAGGAAAAAATGATCTTTAATAGATTTCAATTAAAAATCAACTCTCACTTCCTCTTCCTCAAAGAGTAGTAGAAAAATTACTAAGCTCTTAACATTGAAAAATTCAAGATTACATTTACCAATTTTTTCAATTTTTTTAAATCATTCATTTATAATTAATTTTTTCCCATAAAAGATCCCCAAATGACAGTTTAAACTCATTTCCCATTATTTTGTAAAACATTTTGTATGTTTTTTATACTTTAAAACCTAATTTCAAATATTTTCTTCAACTTGAGTGACTATTTCATCAAAATTTCTTAATTTAATAGCTTCAGGTGATAAGATAATAATGGTAAATTCTTCTTATTATTCAAAACCCTTTTAAAGGAATTCAAAATATTTTTTATCTAAAATTTCATCATTGGAAATTTTTTCCAAAATCCTCATTTAATTTTTTTCATCTTCAATTGACACATTTTCTTCCCTATCCATCATTTCAAGTTTATCATTTTTCATCACAATTCTTGAATGATTATAAAAAAATTGTCCTAATTACCAAAGATGAATTTTAAAATTTATATTATCTTATATGGGCATAAAAAACATTGGTTTTCATTAATATTATGGAATTTTTGAGGAGGGTCATTAACACAAAGATAATAAATGTGTCTATAACAGTCACAGAAAACCAAATATTATTACACAATTGATACAAACCTACAATAAGACCCATTTTAAAAAATAAATAGAAAACACTCCAATTAAACATTTTAAAAATTCAATTAATGACAATTATAAGTAAAAAAACTTTGACGTAGACCACCTAGAGAGAATATATTGATGATTCAACATGAAGTAGTGACTGGAAAAATAATTTTCTTATTATTTATAAATTTATTTAGTTTTTTACCAATTTTTATATATTTTTTAGTTTTTTTACCATTAAAAAAACATGAATACACTCATTTAAAGATTTCCTTTGAAACAATTCCAATGTATTGATCAGTTTGGATTTTGAGGTTCCATCAAAATCAAAATTTATAATATCTCATTCCTAACTAGATAATGGAAAGTAGAGTTTATTTAGAGACATCTAGGTCAAGATGATCCTTGGTATTATTCTACCCCAATATATTGAAAATAGAGGCTAAAAATGGTGAAATATGGATGAAAACTGTGTCAAATTTGGTAAAAATTGGGACTGGAGAGGGAATGAGGTTTTAGCAGAGTTAGAGAAAAAAATAAGTTAATAAGTATGAGAATGACTATTATAATTTAGAGTAAAACTGAATAACAACAATTTTCAAAAAATAATATGATGTTTAAGAGAAAAGGTGTTCGAACGGATCTACAAGACGGAATCATTCACAAGACTATCTTTTAATATCCTAAAAATATCCATTTTCTAGTTTCATCACAAAGTTTTTAAAAAACATTATGATGAGGAAAATACATGAATCAATCATGTAACTACTCTTTCTTTAATGTGTCCAACAAAAAGTAGAACTGATATGAAGAAAAAAATTATGGTAGAAAAAATTACAATAAACTAGGTGAATATTATCAAGAACATAAAATTTATTGACAATTGAAATAATTAGAGTTTCTTAAAAAAATTAACTATAATTCATGTTTACAGAATTTAAGAGAAAAATATTCACAAAAAAAAATATTGAAAATAGTATTAAAAAAAGTGGAATAAAAATTCTTCACTCTTAATTCAAAGTACATCTCACACTTCTTGATCTCTATTTTTCTCCCTCATTGAAACTATGGCTCATTGTTCATGAAAAATTATTATGTTATTTGATATGTAGATCTCGTGTTAGCTCATATTTTTAACATCCCAACCCAAGATCAACTAAAACAGTGCCTCGAGACAGTTCTCTATAACTCCTCAAATGTACCTACCCCTTTTCTAGAGGCTGTTGAATATAAACGAGGTTCTAATAGAGGTATAGTGAGAAGAATATACCCTCTTGATGAGAAATAAATAAAGCATAAGAAATAATAATTAATGGTAATATAATAATAAATAACTGACAATAATAAAAGAATATTAATTATACATGTACATTTTAAAATGTACAGATTGACATACAATGGGCACACATATTACATTGAAATGATGAATATATAAGTAAATAAATAAAATACACAGTAGTTATCTCTAATAAATTCATGAGAAAAATCCCAATCCTCTTCCCCTACACTATATCCTATCATAGAAGGATAATAGAAAGAAAGCTCAATCCATACACCTGATTCTACAATCATGAGGTCTGCTCGCATACCATAGTGCAATGGTGGCCCAAAAAGGTTTTAAGATATACATAGTAGGCCACCTCCAATGGTTTCTAAAGTTATCAAGTCTATGAAAATAAAATAACCAGTGTGTAGGTATATCAAAATAAAGCACCAAAAAATAAATAATAATACATTATGCTAAGGTTCCTTAAAGACTTATGGATGACCAAACATTCTTTATCCTAATCCATAATGTCTCTGTAAATTTTCCATAATATATATATATATATATATATATATGCATATGTAAGACAATATTTTTCATAAATATACAAGCATGGGCATGGAACCAAGTTTTAGTACCAAGGAATCTGCATAATAGGATCACATATCAGATAAGGCATGCCTTGCCCAAGGTTCTATACCCATCGATCACAATATATTAGATGCCATTCCTAGGGTGGCATACTCGTAATCATAATGTTTAGGATTCCATAACCATGTATCATAATGTAAAGGACCCCATGCCTAAGTATCATAATATAAGGGATGTTGTTCCTAAGTATCATAATATAAAGTATGCAATTCCCCAGTATCATAAAGTAAGGGATACCATCCTTGAGTATCATAATGTAAGGGACACCATTCTCGAGTATCATAATGAAATGGAATCTACTCACCCAATGAGTCCTTATCCCAATGTTCCATAATAAAGAAACCGACATCGCTCATGATTAGTTTACCATAAGTATAACCCATTGAATAAAAATTAAAATCCATGGGGTTATTCATTCCATAACCTAAAAACCCATGCTATTCCACATTTATTTTTTATTATATGTCATTGGTCCATTTAATAAGAAAAAAAATTTAAAGTCTATGAGGAACACCCATGCCATAGTATAAGTTATCAAGTCACATTTTATTAATCAATTCAAATTATTATTTAAATAAAAATTCTCCTAAAATAGTGGTTTTATCAAAAAACATGATATCATCATTCAAGTCATTTAGTTTCACTTAACTATCTCTATCAATATACATAAATCAACTTAACTTATAAGGAAATCCAAATATATGAAAATTAATATATTTATGTGCATTTAAATCATCACACCCTAAGGTGTTGTTATGTAATATAGAATAATAATTTTTTTATTCAATTATATAAACCCATTAAAAAAGGGGTCATTCTAGTTGAGGTGGATCACCTCCTGTTGGTTCCAAGTTGGATGGATAAGGAAGTAAGAAAGGTTTACTGTTATAGAGTGTTGTCTTTTGTTGTCAAAAAGCTAAATCAATTCACTTTTTAAAGGACTTGAAAATCCGACGATGCTTTGCTGATTTTTATTTTACAATCATCACAAGTTTGGAGAACTTTTGGTGCAAGGCTTATGAAGGATAGAGAGATTAAAGAAGTGTTTTTGGAAAAAAAATTCAAATATCATAATATCCAAAAATGAAAAAGGTAAGAAGAAGGTGTGGAAGTGGCGGTGTGAAAGTGTAAGCATGAAAGTGATGTAGAGGCACGCAAGTCATATTTCAAAATAGCATTATTGCAGAAATATGGAAAAGGAAAGAAAGTGGAGCGTAAGTATTGGCACACAAGTGGTGGTGCGCAAGTGGTGGTGCATAAGTGTTGACACTCAACTGTGAGTTGCGCGCAAGTCATATTTCCAAGATCATCCAGTCAAACTATAAAAAAGAAAATAAAGTGGCGTGCAAGTTAAAAGGTTTCACACAAGTCAAGAGTGTCGCACAAGTATTGACGCACAATTCTTGGCACACAAGTGCATGTTGCGCGGAATTCATATTACAACATCATTATATCAAAATATGACAAAGGAAAGAAAGTGTCGCGCTAGTGATGGAAAGGCGCACAAGTGATGAAGCAGCGCGCAAGTGATGGAGTGGCGCGCAAGTATTGGCACACAAGTCTAGGTCACACAAGTCACCAAAATTCCTATAAATAGACGACTAGCCTCCTCATTTTTTAAGGCCTCAATACTTGAGAATTATCTTTGAGCTCTGGGTGCACAAGTAGAGATTTGGGCGTGAAAGTTGAGGGTTTTTAGAAGGCGCGCAGGTTGGGGACGCGCAAGTTGGAGGAACGCAAGTGTAGTTGGCATGCAGGTGCAAAGCAGGTAGTACACCTGAAGGGGAGCGTGCACGTAGGCAGTGCACAAGAAAAGGCGCACAAGTATAAGGTGCACAATTAAAGGTCGCGCAAGTGAAAGTGGGCGTGCAAGCTGTTTTGCTCCAGGGGTTCCTGTCAGCTTTTGGGTAGGAAAGTGAAGAATTTCTTTGAAAGATTTGATTTGTGTAAGCTCATTAAGAAGCATTAATCCATTTTATTAGCTTATTTTTTCTAAGAGGGAGCACACACACTATTGGATTGTTTTTTAAGTGTTGCATGAGTGTAAGGGTATATCCTACTTGTTTTATTCCACATAATAGGATTGTTTTCTAGTGGATTGTGTGGTACTGAATTGTTTCCATACCATACCAAAGACGTAGCTACTCTTGTTGAGTATTGAACCTTGTAAATCTTGTGTTCATGTGGTTGTGTATGTTCAGCAGGGAAGAAACTCTTTAATAGGAGGCAAAGGTTTTTTCAAAAAGGGGAAACTTAAAAATAAAAAGATATCAATGATTCACCCCTCCCCCTCTCAGTGATACTTGGATCCTAACTTGGAACTTTAATTGGTATTAGAGGGATAGGTTCCCTTCATTTATTCTTTGCTGAAGTGGTTGAAGATAAGTTGTGATGGAGAATCTAAATTGCGTGAACAGTAAGGGGATTCCGATTTTTTATGGAAAGAACTATCACATATGGAAGGACTAAATGATGCCTTTTCTTATGTCTCTTAGATATGAAGTTCTTGAAACTACAACGGATGCATTTACTACTATTGATGACAAGGTTCCTATTACTCCTGTCGATAAGAAGAACCTTGAGAATGATGGAAGAGCTAAAAATGCGTTACTCTCATCTCTTTCTGAGAGTGAATTTTTAAGAGTGAAAGGTGTTGCTACAGTTAAAGGCATCTGGGATAAGTTGAAGAACATCTATGAAGGAAACACAAAAGTGAAGAAGGAAAAACTAAAAATATGGAGGCTGAAGTATGAAGACTTGAAAATGGGAGAATCTGAATCTATTGGAGACTTATTTACCAGTATTAATGAAATTGTCAGTACAATTAGATGTCTTGGTGAAACGTTGAAGGATTCTATGGTTGTCAAAAAGATCTTGAGAATTCTTCCTAACAAGTTTGATGATAATGTTTCTTCATTAGAAGACAGAGACCACAAAACATTTTCTCTAGATGATTTTCATAGAACTCTCACTACTTAAGAAATGACAAGGGAGAATACTATGAAGAGAAAAACAAAATATGATAGAGAAATGTCATTAAAGGCTACAAAGAGAGATAAGTCAAAGAAGAATCTTTTTGAAGATGATGCTGGTGAATCCAATTATGAAGATGAGGTATGAAAAAAATTTGATGAAATTTTATCCTTTTTTTCTAAAAAGGTGAAAAGATGTATAGGGAAATCCATGGGGAAACTTCCCTTGAAATGTTTTGAGTGTGGAGAAGTTGGTCACTTTGGGGCTAATTGTCCTCAAAAGAATAAAGAAGACAATGATAATGATGAAATAAGGCCAAGAAGGTCATGGAAGAATCAAACTGACAAAGAAAAATATTTTTCAAAGGGTAAGGATAAAATGTTATTCAAATCAAAACAAAGAATCTTTTTATGTAAAGATGAAGAAGAAGAGGATAACAAATCTGAATTTGAGAAATCATTTTATGAGAAAGCTAGAGAGAATACCTTTATTGCAGCTGTGAATAATGAAGAGTATGAGAGCAATAATTTAGAAGAAGAAGAAACTCAACATGAATATCATCTGAAAGAAGAATTGAAAGAATGATTGAGGAAGACCAGAAGGCTTGATAAGGAAAAAACAAGCTGATAAATGAAAATTTCACATTATGCAATCATGAAGGTTTTAATGATGAGAAAATCAAGATGGAAAAGAAGATTGATGATCCAAAAAATTCTCTTGAGAATTCAAAGAATCGTAATGATCATCTTGAAGTAAATCCGAAGGTAAAAGAAGAAGAGTTTGAACTTGTCCAACAGAATCTTTATAAAGCTCAAGAAATGAATATCAGTTTAAAAAATTCTATCTCAGAAGTTGGTGAATGTTCTAGTAAGAATGAACCAAACAAAGAGTCACAAAAGTTACCTTCAAAGGTTGAAATTAAAGATAGAACTGGTTCTGATAAGAACAAGGATGGAAAGACAAGGTATGTGGTCAAAGTTAGCAATGATGAAAAATCATAAGTGCATAAAAATCATGAGTCAAGAAAGACTTATAATACTTCTGGTGATGTTAAATCTGAACTAATAAAGAGAGTTACAAATGAAAACATGAAGGTTGATTGTCAGTATAGTTTTATTAAGTGGGTTGTTGAGAAGCATGTTCACAAATATGGTCAGTATAGAAGTTTCAGAGGAAAATATTCTTTCTATGGTTACTGCTGGTATTGTGGTGGATTCAAACACATGGAAAATATGTGTTAGTTCAACCAAAAACATTACAACTATTCCATGAGTTTTTAAAGACAAGGATTGAGGGGAGTAAACCCTTTAAAAATAGAAAATCTCCAATTAAATTTCAGAATATATCTGAGAAGACTGATGTGAAAGTTGAGAATAGGTTCCAACCACTAGAAACTATTTGTGAAAGATGTGATTGACCTGGACATCTTGCCAAGGGCTGCCTTAGTGTGTTACCGGAGCAACAAAAGATTCGTAATAATTATCAAAAGCCAGAGTTTTTAAAATATAAAATGGATAGGTCTGATAAGTCTGAAAAGAAAGAGTTCATGGTTGTCTAGCCAGAACACATTGACCTGTCTAGGCAATTGGAAGAAGCACAATAGAAAGTGAAGGAAAAGGAAGAACAAAAATCTAATCTTTTTGAAACTGCTTTGAAAGCTACAAATGGATAACGTCCATGGATTCTTGATAGTGGGTGTTCTTCTCGTATGACAGAAGATTTAAAGTTGATGAAGAATGTGAAAGACTTCAAAGGAATAATAGTGACATTTGGAAATGATGAATCTCTAAGGATCAATGATGTTGGATTCGACCATCATTAGAAAAGAAAAGATGAAATCCAAGAAAACTCTATATGTTGATGGGCTGAAACATAAACTCTTTAGTGTGTCACCACTCTGTGATGATTTGGATTTGTTGTGAAAATTGAAAATGATGGGAATATAGTTACAAAGGGCCAATGTACAATATGGAATTTGTTCCAAGTTGGTGAAGTGCAGAACTCTTTTTACATGGGTGTAGTGGATGAAAATCAGTTATGGCATAAAAGGCTGGGACATATGTGTCGAAGAAATATGTGCAAGTTATCAACACGAGACTATCTGAGATATGCCTAATTTATCAAGAAGAAGAGATTGGTGCTGCACTATTTGTGAAAGAGGGAAGATTACAAACTCTTTTCATAAGAGAGTTGAAATTCGTTCAAAACAACCCTTGGAACTTATACATTCTGATAAATGTGAATCAATGAACAAGCAATTATAAAATAGAGATAAGTATTTCATTACTTTCGTTGATGAATTTACTTGCATTACTTTTTTTATGTACATGAGACATAAGTCAGATGCTCTGAAAATGTTTAAGAGTTTCAAGAGGAAAGCAGAAAAAGAATGTGAGTATTCAGTGAAGAAGTTGAGAACTGATAATGGTGGTGAGTATAAGAATGAAGAGTTTGAATTTTATCTTGATAAGCAAGGAATTTGGAATGAGTTCAGTTCACCGTACACACCTCAATAAAATGGGTTACTGAAAGAAAGAATCGAAGTATGATAGAAATGGGGAGGACTATGTTACTTGAACGTAGTCTTTCTAATTATTATTGGAGGAAAGCCATGAGCACTATTGTTTATATTCAGAACCGATGCTTCTATAGGATGAACTTAGATATGACTCTATATGAAATGTTCTATGTAAAAACTTCAAGTCTGAAACATTTAAGAATATTTGGGAGTCCATGCATTATAAAGAAGAAAAGTGGAAACCTTGGAGAGTTGATAAAAGAGGAGATGATGGAATTTTTCTTGGCTATAATCCAGAAGGAAGAGGATATAAATTTCTCAACAAAGAAACAGGGAGAATTATCGAATCTTCAGATGTAAAAGTTGTTGAAAATGTTGAGAAATAATAGCAGTCATATATTGATGTGGAAGTTGAGCAGGATAGAGAAGCTTTTGTTAATGATTTTGATAATGCTACAGACTATGTTAATCATACCATTGAAGAGGAATCTGACTCAGAAATCTCGAGTGATGAGTATGAAGTTCGAACAGCTCATCCTAGGTTGAGGAAACAAGTGGATGCTCAGAATATTATTGGAGATAAACATCAGAGGGTTCAAAAA
The DNA here is from genome assembly GCA_963277665.1 of Viscum album. Classification (NCBI taxonomy): domain Eukaryota; kingdom Viridiplantae; phylum Streptophyta; class Magnoliopsida; order Santalales; family Viscaceae; genus Viscum; species Viscum album. The sequence goes on from OY728147.1 coordinate 224,169,367, forward strand.
AGAAGAACAACGGATGTTATATAACATACTTCTCTTTATTCGAAAGTTGAACCGAATGATATAAATGAAGCATTTGAGCATCCATAGTTGGTTCATGCAATGAATGAAGAGCTTGATCAGATAGAGAAGAATGATACTTGGGAACTTGTACCCAAGCCAGACAATAAGAAAATTATTGTTACAAAGTGGGTTTTCTGGAACAAGATTATTGAAGAAGGTAAAGTAATAAGAAACAAAACAAGATTGGTTTGAAAAGGGTATTCACAAATTTAAGGCATTGATTTTTATGAAACCTTTTCTCAGGTGGCAAGATTAAAAACAATCAGAATCTTTCTTTCTATTACTGCACAACGAGGTTACAAAATCTTTCAAATAAATGTAAAATCTGCATTATTGAATGGTGAACTTGACGAGGAAGTATACATTGATCAAACTTGTGGATTTTTTATTGGAAAGGATGAAATTTATGTGTCTAGGTTGAATAAGGATTTTTATGGGCTAAAACGGGCTCCGAGAGCATGGTATTCTAAATTAGATACTTTCTTAAAGAAGGTGAAATTTAATAAATGGAGAGTTGACAGCAATCTCTACATTGAGGAATGTCAGGAGGTTTCACTGATCATTATTGTTTAGGTCAACGATATTATATTTTCTAGAAATGATGAAAGATCAAGGGAAAAATTTCTGAGGAGATGAAGAAGTTATTTGAGATATCCATGCTGGGAGAAATGAAGTACTTTCTTGGGAAACAAATTTCACAGAAGAAGAATCACATTTTTCTATCTCAAGAAAATTATTCTATGGAACTTCTAAAGAAGTTTGACATGGAAAATTCGAAACCAGTTTCCACAATAATTTCAGTGGGAACCAAGTTGTCTAAAGATGGATAAGGCAAGGAAGTTGATAAGAAAGAGTTTCAAAATATAATTGGAAGTCTGTTGTATCTGACTGCCTCAAGACCTGACATCGTCTTTTATGTCACTTTGTGTGCAAGATTTCAGAGTTCTCCTAAAGAATCACATTTGATTACTGGAAAATGAATTCTCAGATACATCAAAGGCACAATAAATTTTGGAATTAGGTATTATGGCTTAGGAAATATTGATCTATTCGGGTATTATGGTGCTGATTGGGTAGGAAATGTTGATGATTGAAGATCCACATCTGGTGGAGTTTTCTTTCTAGGGAAAAGTTGTGTTAGTTAGCATACCAAGAAACAGAATTCAGTAACACTTAGCACATCTTAAGATGAGTATGTTGCTACTACTCAAGCTGCAACTCAACTAATGTGGATGAAGAATCAGTTAGAAGATCTACTGGTTGAAGTAAATCTACCATTGCTCTTGGGTTGGGATAATCAGAGTGTAATAAATCTTACAAGAAATCCAGTACAACATTCTCATTCAAAACACATTGATATAAAGTACCACTTCATCAAAGAGTAGGTGGAGAAGAATGAATTGAGGCTAGACTATATTCCTACATCTGAACAAGTTACAGATATATTTACAAAACCATTACTGAAGGAACAATTTTCAAAATTGATGTTGAACATGGGTGTCCATCCTCGTTCTCATTGAGGTTAAGGTATGTGTTTCTGTCCCCTCTATCATCTTACCTTTGGATAGTGTTGTCAAGGGGGATAATTATTTCATAAATCTATCCTTATTGAAGCATGAATTAAGGGGGTGTTTTGGGTAAGCTGTGAATCCAACATGTATGTGTGTGAACTATTCTAACTGTTTGTTGGAGTGGTTGTAGGAAACAATGTTGGCTTCCAGGAAAGTCAACGAAGTGAAGAATTCTAAGGTGTAAGCTTGAAAGGTGATCTAATGAAGTCTGAGGAGGTATGCTCATGTGATTTCATAGTCACTACTTTTGGACATCATGGTTTTGGAAGTCAGTAATTCTTGTTTCCTATAATGAGTTAGCTCATGTAGGCTTAGAATTGCTGACAAGTAATTCATTTCTTAAGGTTACGAAGTTCAGTAATTTATGAATCATGGTTGACAAAAAAATCCAAAGGGGGAGATTTTTGGGACTAAGTTGGATGGATAAGGAAGTAAGAAAAGTTTACTGTTACAGAGTGTTGTCTTTTGTTGTCAAAAATCTAAATCAATTCACTTTGTAAAGGACTTGTAAATCAGATGATGCTTTATTGATTTGTATTTTACAATCATCACAAGTTTGGAGAACTTGTGGTGCAAGCCGTATGAAGGTTATAGAGAGTAAAGAAGTGTTTTTGGAAAAACACATTTCAAATATCATACTATCCAAAAATTAAAAAGGCAAGAAGAAGGCGCGCAAGTGGTGGTGTGCAAGTGTCGGTGCACAAGTGATGTAGAGGTGCACACTTCATATTTCAGAATAGAATTATTTCAGAAATATAGCAAAGGAAAGAAAGTGGCACGCAAGTATTGTCGCGCAAGTGGTGGCATGCAAGTGGTGGCACACAAGTGTTGAAGCGCAAGTGTAAGTGGCGCGTAAGTCATATTTCAAAGATCATGCAATCAAACTATGAATAGACTACTAGTCTCCTCATTGTTTAAGGGATAAATAATTGAGAATTATCTTTGAGCTCTGGGCGCGCAACTACAGAGTTGGGCGCACAAGTTCAGGGTTGTTAGAAGGCGCGCAAGTTGGGGGAACGCAAGTTGGAGGTGCGCAAGTTGGAGGCGCGCAAGTGTAGTTGGCACGCAGGTTACTAGCAAGAAGCTCCCCTGAAGGGAAGCCTGCATGTAGGTAGCATTCAAGAAGAGGTACGCAAGTATAAGGCGCGCAAGTGTAGGTCACACAACTGGAAGTGGGCGCGCAAGATGTTTTTCTCTAGGGGTTCCTGACAACTTCTAGGTAGGAAAGCAAAGAATTTCTTTGAAGGATTTTATTTGTGTAAGCTCATTAAGAAGCACAGATCCATTTTATTAACCTATTTTTGCTAATAGGGAGTACACACTATTGGATTGTTTTCGAAGTGTTGTACGAGTGTAAGGGTATATCCTACTCATTGTATTCCACATCAAAGGATTTTTTTTCCAGTGGATTGTGTGGTAATGGATGGTTTATGTACCATACCAAGGACGTAGCTACTCTTGTTGAGTAGTGAACCTTGTAAATCTTGTGTTCCTGTGGTTGTGTGTGTTCAGCAGGGAATAATCTCTTTAACAGGAGGTGAAGGTTGTTTCAAAAAGGGGAAACTTAAAAAGAAAAATATATCACTGATTCATCCCCTCCCCCTCTCAATGATACTTGGATCCTAACTAGGAACTTCAATTGGTATCAAAGGGACATGTTTCCTTTATTTATTCTTTGCTGACGTGGTTGAAGAGAAGTTGTAATGGAGAATCTAAGTTGTGTGAACAGTAAAGGGATTCCAATTTTTGATGGAATTAACTATCACATATGGAAGGATAGAATGATTCTTATCTTATGTCTGTTGGATATAAAGTTATTGAAACTACAACGGATGAATTTCATGATATTGATGACAAGGTTCCACTTTCTCCTGTCGATATGAAGAACCCTGAGAATGATGGAAGGACTAAGAATGCGTTACTCTCATCTCTTTCTGAGATTGAATTTTTAAGATTGAAAGGTGTTGCTATAGCTAAAGGCATATGGGATAAGTTGAAGAACATATATGAATGAAATACAAAAGTGAAGAAGTAAAAACTACAAATCTGGAGGATGAAGTACGAAGACATGAAAATGGGAGAATTTGAATCTGTTGGGGACTTATTTACCAGGATTAATGACATTGTTAGTACAATCAGATGTCTTGGTGAAGCATTGGAGGATTCTACGGTTGTCTAAAAGATCTTGAGAATTCTGCCTGACAAGTATGATGCTAAAGTGTCTTTATTCGAAGATAGAGACCCTAAAACATTATCTCTGGACGATTTTCATAGCACTCTTATTACTTATGAAATGAGAAGGAAGAATACTATGAAGAGAAAAAAAATTTGATAGATAAATTTCATTCAAGTCTATAAAGAGAGATAAGTCAAAGAAGACCCTTATTAAAGATGCTGCTGGTGAATCAGATTATGAAGATGAGGTTTGCAAAAAAATTGATGAAATTTTATCCTTGTTTTCTAAAAATGTGAAAAGAGGTACAGGGAAATACAAGGAGAAACTTCCCTTGAAATGTTTTGAGTGTGGAGCGGTTGGTCACTTTTCGGATAATTGCCCTCAAAAGAATAAAGAAGAAAATGATGATGATGAAATAAGGCCAATAAGGTTGTGGAATAATCAAAATGACAAAGAAAAACATTTTTCAAAGGGTAAGGATAAAAAGTTCTTCAAATCAAAACAAAGAAGATTTTTATCTAAGGACGAAGAAGAAGAAGATAACGAAGCTGAATATGAGAAATCATTTGCTGAGAAAGCTAGAGATAATACCTTTATTATAGCTGTGAATAATGAAAAGTATGAGAGAAATATTTTAGAAGAAGAAGAAACACAACTTGAATATCATCTGAAAGAAGAATTGAAAGAATGCTTGAGGAATATCAGAAGGCATGAGAAGGAAAACAACAAGCTGATAAATGAAAATTCCTCATTAAAAAATCAAGAAGGTTTTACTGAGGATAAAATCAATATGGGAAAGAATACTGATGATCTAAAAAATTCTATTGATAATTCAATGAATCGTAATGATCACCTTGAATTAAAGCTGAAGGCAAAAGAAGAAGAGTTGGAACTTGTCCAACAGAGACTTTATAAACCTCAAGAAATGAATATCAGTTTCAAGAATTCTATCCCAGAAGTTGGTGAATGTTCCAATAATAATGAACCAAAAAAGGATTCACAAAATTTACCTTCAAAGGTTGAAATTAAGGAAATAACTAGTTCTGATAAGAACAAGGATGGAAAGACCAGGTATGTGGTCAAAGTCAGCAATGATGAAAAATTAGAAGTGCATAAAAATCACGAGTCAAGAAAGACTTATAATACTTCTGGTGATGTTAAATATGAATTAAAAAAGGGATTTACAAATGAAAACATGAAGTTTTATGGTCAGCATAGTTCTATTAAGAAGGTTGTTTAGAAGCGTGTTCCAAAATCTGGCTAGTATAGAAGTTTCTGAGGCAAATATTCTTTCTATGGTTACTGCTGGTATTGTGGTGGATTTGAACACATGACAAATATGTGTTGGTTCAACCAACAACATTACAACTATTCCACGAGTTTTGAAAGACAAGGATTGAGGGGGAGTCAACCCTTTAAAAATAGAAAATCTCCAATCAAATTTCAAAAGATATCTTAGAAGACTGATGTGAATGTTGAGAATAGGTTCCAACCACTAGAAACTATTTGTGAAAGATGTGATCGACCTGGACATCTTGCCAAGGGAGACCTTAGTGTGTTACCAGATAAAAAAAGATTCTTAATAATTCTCAAAAGACAATGTTCTTAAAATCTAAAAGGGATAGGTTTTATAAGTCCGAAAAGAAAGAGTGCATGGTTCTCTGTCTAGAACACATTGACCTGACTAGGAAATTGGAGGAAGCACAACAGAAAGTGGATGAAAAGGAAGAACAAAAGGCTCTTGTTGTCGAAACTGATTTGAAAGATAAAAAAGGAGAACATCCATGGATTCTTGATAGTGGGTGTTCTTCTCATATGATATGACATCTAAAGTTTCTGAAGAATGTGGAAGACTTCAAATAAGGAACAATGACATTTGGAAATGATGAATCTCTAAGGATCAAAGGTGTTGGATCGGCCATCATTGGAAAAGAAACGATGAAATCCAAGAAAACACTATATGTTTATGGGATGAAACATAACCTTCTTAGTGTGTCACAAATATGTGATGAGGGAAACCATGTTATCTTCAAAAAATATGGATTTCTTGTGAAAAGTGAAAGTGATTGTAATATAGTTACAATGGGACAACATACAAGAGGGAATTTGTTCCAAGTTGGTGAAGTGCAGAACTCTTGTTACATGGGTGTAGTGGATGAAAATCAGTTATGGCATAAAATGTTGGGACATATATGTCAAAGAAATATGTGAAAGTTATCAATGGGAGACAGTGTCCAAGATATGCTTGATTTTTCAAGAAGAAGAGATTGGTGTTGCACTATTTGTGAAAAAAGATATATTAAAAAATCTTTTCATAAGAGAGTTGAAATTCATTCAAAACAACCATTGGAACTTATACATTCTGATATATGTGGAAAAATTAGAAATCAATCAACAAATGGATATAAGTACTTCATTAATTTCATTGATTACTTTACTTGCATTACTTGAGTTATGTACATGAGACATAAGTCAGATGCTCTAAAAATGTTTAAGAGTTTTAGGAGGAAAGTAGAAAAAGAATGTGAGTAGATAGTGAAGAAGTTGAGAACTGATAATGGTGGTGAGTATAAGAATGAAGAGTTTTAATGTTATCTTGAGAATCATGTAATTCAGCATGAGTTCAGTTCACCGTACACACCTCTACGAAATGGTGTTGCTGAAAGAAATAATCGAAGTCTGGTGGAAATGGGGAGAACTATGTTACTTGAACATAGTCTTTCTTATTATTATTGGAGGCAAGCCAAGAACACTTTTGTTTATATTCAGAATCGATTATTCTATAGTCCAAACTCAGATATGACTCCATATGAAATTTTCTACGGAAAAACTCCAAATATGAAACATTTAAGAGCATTTGGGAGTCCATGCATTATAAAGAAGAAAGGTGGAAACCAAGGAAAGTTTGAGAAAAGAGGAGATGATGGAATTTTTCTTGGCTATGCTCCAGAAGGAATAGGATATAAATGTCTCAACAAAGAAATGTGAATAATTATTGATTCTTCAGATGTAAAAGTTGTTGAAAATTTTGAGAGGGAAAAGCAGTCATATGTTGATGTGGAAGTTGAGGAGGATAGATAATCTTTTGTTAATGATTCTGATAATGCTGCAGACTGTGTTAATCATACTGATGAAGAGGAATCCGACTCAGAAATCTCAAGTGGTGAGGATGAAGTTTGAACAACTCATCCTAGGTTGAGGAAACAAGTGGACACTCAAAATATTATTGGAGATAAACATCAGAGGGTTCAAACAAGAAGAATAATAGATGTTATATCTCATACTTCTATTTATTAAAAAGTTTAACTGAATGCTATTAATGAAGCATTTGAGCATTCAAAATGGGTTCATGAAATGAATGAAGAGATTGATCAGATAGAGAAGAATGATACTTGGGAACTTTTACCCAAGCTGGACAACAAGAACATTATTAGTACAAAGTGGGTTTTCCGGAACAAGCAAAATGAGAAAGGTAAATTAATAAGAAACAAATCAAGATTGGTTTGTAAAGGGTATTCACAAATTGAAGGCATTAATTTTGATGAAACCTTTTCTCTGGTGGCAAGATTAGAAACAATCAAAATTTTTCTTGCTATTGCTGCATATCGAGGTTAAAAATTCAATAAAATGGATGTAAAATCTGCATTCTTGAATGGTGAACTTGATGAGGAAGTTTATAGTGATCAACCTTGTGGATTTTTTATCGGAATGGATAAAAGTTATGTGTGAAGGTTGAATAAGGCTTTGTATGGGCTAAAATAGGATCCGAGAGCATGGTATTCTAAATTAGATACTTGCTTAAAGAAGATGAACTTTAAGAAAGGGAGAGTTGACAACAATATCTACATCAGGGAATGTTAGGAGGTTTCAATAATCATTATTGTTTATGTTAATGATTTTATATTTTCTAGAAATAATGAAGGATCATGTAAAAAAATTTCCGAGGAGATGAAGAAGTTATTTGAGATGTCCATGCTAAGAGAAATGATGTACTTTGTTGGGCTACAAATTTCACAGAAAAGGAATCATGTTTTTGTGTCTCATGAAAAGTATGCTAAGGAACTTCTGAAAAAGTTTGGCATGGAAAATTCAAAACCAGATTCCACACCAATTTCAGTGGGAACCAAGTTTTCTAAATATGGAGAAGACAAAGAAGTTGATCAGAAAGTGTTTCGAAAGCTGATTGGATGTCTGTTGTATCTGACTGCCTCAATAACTGACATTGTCTTTTCTGTCACTTTATGTGCAAGATTTTAGAGTGCTCCTAAAGAATCACATTTTATTTCTGGAAAACGAATTCTTAGATACATCAAAGGTACAAGAAATTTTGGAATCAGGTATGATGGCTCAGAAAATATTGATCTATTCAGATATTCTGATGCTGATTGGGTAGGAAATGTTGATGATTGAAGATACACATCGGGTGGAGTTTTCTTTCTGGGGAAAAGTTGTGTTAGTTGGCATAACAATAAATAGAATTTAGTAACACTTAGTATGGTTGAAGCCGAGTATGTTGCTGATACTCAAGATGCAAGTCAACTAATGTGGATGAAGACTCAGTTAGAAAATCTACTTGTTGAAGTAAAGCTACCATTGCTCTTGGGTTGTCATAATCAGAGTGCAATCAATCTTACAAGAAATCCAGTACAACATTCTCGTTCAAAATACATTGATATAAAGTTACACTTCATCAAAGAGAAGGTGGAGAAGAATGAATTGAGGCTGGATTATGTTCCTACATATGAACAAGTTGCTGATATATTCAAAAAACCGTTACCGAAGGAACCATTTGCAAAATTGAGGTTGAACATGGGTGTCCGACCTCCTTCTCATCAAGGTTATGGTATGTGTTTTTTTCCCCTCTCTTGTCTTACCTTTGGATAGTGTTTTCAAGGTGGAGAATTGTTTCATAAATCTATCATTATTGAAGAATGTATAAAGAGGGAGTTGTGGGTAAGCTGTGAATCCAGCATGTATGTGTGTGAACGATTCTAACTGTTTGTTGGAGTGGTTGTAGGATATAATTTTGCTTTCCAAGAAAGTCAAAGAAGTGAAGAATGTTGAGGTAGAAGCTTGAAAGATGATCTGAAGAAGGTTGAGGAGGTATGCTCATGAGATTTCATAGTCACTGCTTTTTGACAGCATGGTTTTGTCTATGAATAATTATTGTTTCCTACAATTAGTTAGCTCACATAGGCTTGGAATTGCTGATAAGTAATCCATTGCTTATGGTTACAAGGTTCAGTGATTTATGAATCATGGTTCACAAAAAAATCCAAAGGTGGAGACTATTGGGACTAAGTTGGATGGATAAGGAAGTAAAAAATTATTACTGTTAAAGAGTGTTGTCTTTTGTTTTCAAAAAGATAAATCAATTCACTTTGTAAAGGACTTCAAAATCAGACGATGCTTTGCTGATTTGTATTTTACAATCATCACAAGTTTGGAGAACTTGTGGTGCATGCCGTATGAAGGATAGATAGAGTAAAGAAGTGTTTTTGGAAAAACACATTTCAAATATCATACTATCCAAAAACGACAAAGGCAAGAAGAAGGCGTGCAAGTGGCGACGCGCAAGTGTCGGAGCACAAGTGATGTAGAGGTGCACAAGTCATATTTCAAAATAGCATTATTTCAGAAATATGGAAAAGGAAATAAAGTGGCACACAAGTATTGGCATGAAAGTGGTGGTGCGCAAGTGGTGGCGCACAAGTGTTGATGCGCAAGTGTAAGCGGTGTGCAAGTCATATTTCAAAGATCATCCAATCAAACTATAACAAAGGAAAAAAAGTAGCGCAAAATTTAGAAGGTGTCGTGCAAGTCAAGAGTGTCGCGCAAGTATTGTCCTGCAAGCTTTGGCGCGCAAGTGCATGTTGCATGCAAGTCATATTACAACATCATTATATCAAAATATGACAAAGGAAAGAAAGTGTCGCGCTAGTGATGGAAGGGCGTGCAAGTGATGAAGCGGCGCGCAAGTGATGGAGTGGCGCACAAGTCTGGGTCGTGAAAGTCACTGAAATGCCTATAAATAGATGACTAGCCTCCTCATTTTTTAAGGTCTCAATACTTGAGAATTATCTTTGAGCTCCGGGGCGCAAGTAGAGAGTTGGGCGCTCAAGTTGAGGGTTGTTAGAAGGTGCGCAAGTTGGGGACGTGCAAGTTGGAGGATAACAAGTGTAGTTGGCGTGCAGGCTGTAAGAAGGCAGCGTGCCTGAAGGGCAGCGTACACGTAGGCAGTGCACAAGAAGAGGTGTGCAATTATAAGGTGCAGAAGTATAGGTTGTGCAAGTGTAAGTGGGCGCAAGGTGTCTTTCTCCAGGGGTTCTTTCCAGCTTCTGGGTAGGAAAGTGAAGAATTTATTTGAATGATTTGATTTGTTTAAGCTCATTAAGAAGCAGTGATCCATTGTATTACCCTATTTTTTCTAAGAGGGAGCACACACACTATTGTATTATTTTCGAAGTGCCGCATGAGTGTAAGGGTATATCCTACTCGTTGTATTCCACATCAAATGATTGTTTTCTAGTGGATTGTGTGGTACTGGATTGTTTTTGTACCATACCAAGGACGTTGATACTCTTGTTGAGTAGTGAACCTTGTAAATCTTGTGTTCTTGTGGTTGTGTTTGTTCAGTAGGGAAGAAACTCTTTAACATGAGGCGAAGGTTGTTTCAAAAAGGGGAGACTTAAAAAGAAAAATATATCACTGATTCACCCCCTCTCCCTCTTAGTGATACTTGGATCCTAACTGGGAACGTCACCTCCCACCATGTAATGATTATCTATGATCATCATGTTAAAGGTATTGGTATTTAATTTATATAATTTTTTTAGGAGTATCCCCCAGAAAGTCACATGCATGGAACAAGTATTATATTATTTAAAATAATGAATTGTGGGGAAATTATATAGGCAACCGACCTCATTCTTAGTAAATTCCACTCATCTAATATCAGGACGTGATTTGAGATAGAATAGAACCAATCAAAAGATTAGAAAAACACAAAAAAGTGGTGCATATTATCCAACGTAGATTTAGCATTCTATGTGGTGATAAAATTGAATAAAAAAGTTATAGGATTGATAGAATTATAAAGGGATATACAATCAAATTGGAAACGGTCGATTCTTATTCTGGATGGTAAAGATCTCTCTAATCTTAGAGGATAGGCTGAGGATAAGTTCCCGATGAGGGTGTTGTTGTGCGTGTATGGAAGAAGAAAAAAGTTGGTAAAGTATTTAAAGAAGCAAATGAAATATCATTATTTTCCATATTTTAAAATCCACATAGTTTGGAGACATGTTATGGGAGGCTTTATTCTAACTGTACACACCTACTGTCCAAGGGATATGCCCCTCACATGGTTAGCCACACAGTTTTAAAAACCATTCGTAGCCCATGTGGTGGACACTGTTCAAAGGAAATACCCTCAATCATGTATAGATTCATAGTTTGAAAACCCATGAACAACCTTTTTGATTTCCACTATCCACCAAGGCACACCTGACCTGGCTGGACATGCTGTTCAACAAACTATGTGCTCCTCCTATGAGCCTAATACCACCTATCCTAAAAAAAGGTTTTTAAAGCTCGATTATTCTGAAACTCAACTAAGATTCAGAGAAAAATTTTATGACTTATGTAATGTCTCATAAACAACACTTCCAATTATTTCAAAACTCATAATTATGATATAAATATCATTATAATATTTTTCCCACTCAACAATTGAAAATTTTAACTTATTTCAAGATTTCAACTAGTACAAAAGAACAAGACCTTATAGTCTCCCACCTTAAAACTTCAATCCTAGATAAGCCTTGGGTAATAATGAAAACATCACCCATCACATATGGGTTGTGATGTTTTGTTCAAATAGTGGAATTTCATTTTTGAATTCCCAACACACCTCTAGGAAACAATTAAAGTACACAGTACAGAAGCCATAAAAACGTGAGCCAACGCTCCATACTGCCTTAAAAATTTATGATATAACTGACATGATCCTATCATCCATAAGACAAGATCATGTCATTATCAATTTATATCATCCAACCTATTTCATTCCCCACCATATATTCTACTTTTAAATAGCCAATTCTAAGTCAAAATACTTCCACCATAAGAATTTTTTACTGAATCACATATGTAGAGTTCTAGTGACACTCCCAGAACATTAATCAAATTATCGGGGAGGACACTACACATGGTCCTTGATCTGATTGAAATGTTCAATCTTAAATCAACCATGATCTGACTAGTCACACTGAATTTTCCTTGAAAACCCCTTGTCAATCATTTATGATGCACCTACCTCATCCTGAAGGCATGATCGATGTAATTTTATTACCAAACATATACATATTTAAAGATAGTAAATAGTTTGAACCACCTTGATACAACTATTTTCTGAAAATTAACTGCTTCTATGTCTGACACAATAATAAAATATACTCTAAATCCCTTTTCCCAAGGAGTGCTAATATTGTTCTAAGCACACTCACCAAAGTTTGTAACTGGCATATTGTTATATATCTTGAATAAACCATATCCTAAGAAAAAAATCACCATACTTAGACCCCAAAACTGACTTTTCCTAATCCAACATCCATGGATTTTCATGAGCTACTCCATGATTAACACCCATATAAGGATCTCAACCAAATCCATAAACAACCCCACAATAGGAATTTACCGAAGATTCCATCCATGCAGTACTTCATCTATTTAATAGCATACATGTTCCAAAACAATTATCACATGATTAGTCTCATGGTCTCAGGGACACTCTCTCTTGAGTGTAACCCCTAGTGAGTGACGTCTCATTTACCACTTTAAGAGCATACTTATTTCCATAAAAATGAATAGAAAACTAATTACCTGAACACATTCCCTATCCATTATCAACATATAACAGGTATTTCCAAGAGGTATCTCATATCTGAGTGACAAGTAACATCACCCATCACCCATTAAAACTTTTTGAGAATAATACCTATTAATTTTTTAAAAAAAACAAACACATTGAGGTTCATCGCCTCCCAATGGCCTATAGTATACTACACAAAATTTGGATCATCTAAAAACAAATCATTGAGTGAAAATCTAAAATAGTTTCATCATCAATCTAAAATATCTATTTAAATAGGTAGATCATCATATTTATGACACTTTATCTACATACTCATGGTGATATCAAGATAATGGTCATAATCTCCTCTTTACTAAGAGTACACTTAGATTTTATCGATTGAGCTACACTCACGCCAACTAGGACACACATTACTTTTTCAATTCATGAAACCACATATCTTAACCAAGCACGTCCATGTTCATTCTAGTTAATCTCTCATACTAATCACTTACTTTAAACTTTTCATGAGCTCAGTGATTCCATGACCCCAATCATCACATTAGAAATTTCAGATCCTCAACCCTTACTTGGATACTCACAATTGTTTAATCCAAAATAGTTTCTATGTGAAAAATATGCGAATAGACTAATCATCTATATCCAGTACACTATCCCATACCACCCAGTTCAAGAACATGTCTCATTATTATGAGATTTTTTGTTTAGCATTGTCAAACTGTTCATGCTACATGGATCATTAGTATTTTAATACACCCAGTATTCCCTTATAACTCCTCTTAAATATTGATCATATCACAAGTTCCATGATTTATTGAATGAACAACTTCCTCAAAACATTTTTTCTGATAAGAAATAATCAACATTGAAAGCACTGGTCAATTTGGTCAAGAACCCGAATAGTCCTACCCAACGTAGCCCATTTTGATAACAAATAACTCAGAGTTCTTTTTAAAAATAAAGGGCCTCACCGTGACTGAATATAAATACTTGAACATATACCATGAATCAGTATAAAAGAGGCCGTAAAAAGATATTCCAGAAAAAGGAAAATGTATCCCCAGACAAACTTCTTCTTCAAGTTGTCCTAAATAGCACAACATCATTGAATTACTGCGGTCTGAGTTATAATTAAGGGTATTTAAAATTACAATCATATCCCATTCAAGGGAATTTATTACAAAACATCTAATTCACATGAAAAACCCATTTTAGATGAGATTAAAACTAAAAAAGGTAATAAATAATTGACATATAAGGGTTAGAATATGTCATCATAGGCGTAACAGAATCACCTACCCATTCGAAATACCATGCCTTGATCATCACTGAGTATCCAAATAGGGGAGTTCTCATTGAAATTCCTCAACACTAATGTAAAGTATAATAATATGGTACTGTACAGTATGAATATAAAAGAATACCTCATTAATTCTCACCTTAACCGAAAATCACCCATCTACCTAGATTGTTCATTCATTATCTTCAGGCGCATTCAAGACAATCGATTCCCAAAAAAATCTCATAAAAAATTAAAAGGAACAATTTATCACTACTTTAATGTCATAAGACACTACCATAACCAATATATCTCCTTATATAAACAAGGAATCATCCCTAAAATAAGGTAATTCCTCAGAAGATCACTTGGTCTTACTTCCCAACCTCTAGGTCTGACATAGTCTAGGAAGAATTCATCAAAGTTCCATGGAAATGGTCATGTTCCCATTTAATAAAACATTAAAATGACCACTACATTATTTTCCGTACAATAATAACATATAAAACATTTAATTTTAATTAATTTAAATGATTTAAATACATTTGAATATTTAAAACAGTTCACATAACTTGGATATCATGTAACAGTTCTTAGATGAACTGTAAGAATTCATTTATTTAACTGACTCCATGAAAAATTTGGAATATTATTTCATAATTTATCATTTTAACCATTTTTATTACTCAATAGTTTTCACAACTGGATCATTTAATGAAAATTTAAATTTACAATATTTAGAGGAAAATAATATTTATTTTGAAATTGGAATTTTAATTAACTAACACCTCATAAAAACTAATTCTAAAAAAATATAACATAGATTTTCTTAATTAAGGGAACTAGTAAAGTATGATGCCTCCCTGAACTTATATGTAACACTATATAAGTAGCTACAAATAATTTAAATGACTATTCCATTTATATAAACATACCCCATAGGGATTAATTAATAAGAACATAATAAATTAAAGGTAACCTATGTGGTTACCACCATGTTAATATGGGTTCAAATAAGAAAAACCCATAATAGTTTATATTATTAAGAAATTAAAAACACCCTTAATGGGATTATCTCATAAGAACATTTTGAGACCAAAATATTTGGGTCGAGTCCAATTTATATCATAAGAAACATGACCAAACTGAACTACTTGGGTCTAGTTGTGCATTTAATTTTTTATCCATATGGGTTATCATCCCCAAGCCATAGAGGTACAATCCACTGAAATTTAAATTTACCCTTTATTTGAAATTAGTCATTTTTCTGTATGAATTTTCATTTCATCATTTATATGTATTTATATATATCACTATTTAATTAGATAAATCATCATCCCCAACTTATAAAGGTAGTCTCCCTTATAAGTTACAATATGCATTCTTGTATCTACAACCATATTTTAATTTTTAGTCTCACATATTTCAAATTCATATATAATGGTAGGATTATGTGGTATACCCTTTCTAATTTATAATTTCCCACACTCTATAAATTGTTAGTGAAACCCATTTAATCACAACCATAAATGTTTTAGCCCTTGAAATCAATGGTTCATGCATCAAACATGTCACAATTGTCTAATTAAGGTGAAACCATGAAATTATATATAATAACACTATTAAGGATGATTTAGACACTTTAATAACCAACCACATATGTCAAAAGTGTATTTAGTCATGCTATCACCAAACAAGAATACTTGCATTCAAGAGGGAAAATTTTAAAAAAAATAGAATAAATATAAGCATTCTAATTATTACTCTAAAATTTCATACAAATAATCAGGATTAAAAATAACACATCAAGTTATATAGAAAAGAATGCTGAAAAATCACATAAGAAGGGTATACCAATCATCACGCACTAATAAATCTATGATGCAAACTATATGGAATAGAATATTCATGGAATTTGAATTCTTTGTGCCTATAATGATACATGTTACAAAACATTCTTACCAAATCAGGATGAGGGTAAAAATACATAAATCATAAATCACTAACCAAAGTAATTACACCAATCAACCAATGTAAAATCAAAATCAACTATAATATAGAATGAAAATCCCATCCCAGGACACGTGATCTTTCCCTCATGTGTGGGTTGGAAAAACCAAGACACAAGATATTTACTAAGTTCCGACACATTTATAGTCTCCTATATACCATCCCAAAATAGTAAGACCAATGTGGAAAATAAATATTGGATATAAATTTGTAGCATCTTGACTTAAGAGACACTAATATAGTGCCCTATGTCAGTTCACCACAAGTCCTCAAGTGCTCCTCCCCTTATGAAAGAGGATTCTGACTAGAAGTGAGGGTCTGATGAATGTATAGTGGGGATACTATACCATTTTCATTAAAAATAAATAAAATGGAATAATAAATAATTAAATGTATTGGAATAAGCAATTATAGACAATAATAAAAGAATATTAATCATGCATGAACATGCTACAATGTACAAATAGACATAAAGTGGGTATACTTAGTACATGTAAATATTGATAATAAAAATAAATACATGAAATGCATAGTTTCTATCTCTAATATAATCATGATTACATGATTATTCCTCTTTTACCTTGATTCACCCTAGACCATAAGGATAATAGAATAAAATCTCAATCCACACACTTTATCCTATAATCACGAGGTATATTTGAGTACCCCTGTGAAATAGAGGCCTAAAAAGGTGTGAGATATAGTCATTAGGACACAAAAAATGGTTTCTAAAGCTATCCATTCTATGAATATAAAACAATCAGTGTTTAGGTATATCAAAATGATGTTCTAAATATTAAATATTAACTTGTTAGGATCATGTTCCTCAATGATGTATGGCCGAAGAAACCTACTTTTTCCTATGTTATAATGTCTCTTGACACCAACTATCATGTATATATATTTACACATAATACAACTATTTTCATAGATATACATGAATCACCATAGAATAAAGGTTTAGTACCAATGTATCCACAAGATAGGGTAACATATCAGATAAGGGATGCCAATCCCTAGTTATCATACCCATCTATCAAAATATAAGGGAAACCATGCCCAGGGTTCCATACTTGTAATCAAAATGTAAGGGACACCATGCCCAATTATCATAAGGTATGGGATTCCATGATTAGGTATCACAGGGTCAGGAAATCCATGACTGAGTATCATAATGAAAGGGACTCTATGACCAAGTATTAAAAAGTAAGGGATGTTGTCACTAAGGATCATAAATTAAGGTACACAAGGATTGAGTATCACAATGAAAAATAATCCACTCATCCTATGATCCCTTACCACAATGTTTTTTGATAAAGAAAATCACATTTCTTAAGGGGTGAGTACCATTATTATAACTCATTTAACACAAATTACAATCCATGTGGTTATTCATTCAAAAACCTAACAACCCATGCTATTCCACCTTTAATAATTTTGGATATTCTATTGGGACTTTTCATTTGAAAACAATTGTACAGACCATGGAGAGTACCTAAGCCATAATATAAGTTATCAAGCCAAATTTCATTAATAAATTCAATTTATTATTAAAATTACAACACACATAAAAGGGAGATTTTATCATAAACAATTATATCATCATAATTCCATTCGTTTCATTCTATTTAGAAAGATATCTTAAGATAAGTAAATCTAATCACTTTAGAAGGTGATCCTAATATAAGAAAATAAATATATTTATAATCATTTAAAAATAACACCCTAAGGGGTGGTTAAATCATAAGGCATAACAAATTATTTTTAATCAATTATATGAAACCAACAAAAGGGGTGGTTTGGGGTGAGGTGAACACCTCTCACATGTAATAGGGGTCTAATATCCTCATGTTCAAGGTATAGGAATTTAATTTGAAGCATATAGAATTTTAGGATTGACTCCCAAAAATTCCACTATGTTATATAAATACAATATTTTATAAAAAATAAAGACTTTAGAGAAATTCATATAGAAAACCTAACTCATTATTAAGGATATCCACTCATCCAATATTTGGATTTAATTCGAGCTAGAATGGATGAAATTGGAATATTAAATAAATACATGGAAAATAGGTCATATTAGATGGCACAAATTAAGCATTACATATGGAGAGATAACCAAATAAAATAATAAAGTGGATTGATATAATTTTCAAGGGTTATCCAACACAACTAATAGTGGATGATTCCAAGTCCTAATGGAGGATATCCCTCTATACCTAGAGGAGAGGCTAAGTAGAATATCCCAATATGAGGGCTGCTATGTTTGTGTGGGAGAAGAAGAAAGGGGGTGGATGATTTAAAGGAGTAAGGGAAAAATCATCATTTTCCCTATTTTAAAATCCATGTGCTATGGCTTGGAAAATCACATGCACCTACTGTACAATTAACATGCTCCTCACATAACTAGTTGTAGGGTTTGAAAAATCATGTGCAACCCATGCGGTGGACACTACCCAAGGTAAAAAACCCCTCACATGGCTAGCCATATTGTATGAAAAACTATGTGCAACCCATGATGTGGGAACATTCCACCTCGACACACCAAGCATGTCTAGCCACAAAATTTAAAAAATTGTGTGTCACACCTGTTCTCATTATACTTCCTCTTGTAAAAATGGGTATTCATATCCCGAGGCTATTAAAACTCATTCAGGCTTCTAATATAGCTTTTAAATCTATAAAACACATCTGTAAAAAATACTTCCAAGTGTTTCAAAACAAGTAATTACAATCCCAATATCATTTTAACATTCATACCCCTCACTATTTGAAAATTTCAACTTCATTATAGTTTTCATCCAATATTAAAACAAGTTACCTTAAAAAAAATTCCTCAAAAGGTATCTTGTAGTCTTATGATGTGTTTTTGAATGGATTGTCCCCTAAAAAATGAATAAATTTCACCTTCTATATATTGTTTAGAAACTTCCTAGATATTATGAACACAAAAAAAAACTAAATTATTTTATCCCATTTCTCAACATCACCCACATGGAATTTTTCATATATTTTTATCAACAATATGTGATTTCATAAAAACATCCTCACCAAAAATAACAATCCCGCATATGCCTTTCTTTGACACCAAACCATATAACATAGAGATATCAAGGCCCTTCTATCTCAACAATTTTGTTTTGTTAAGGTAATGAATCAGCATATGTGATTTTTCTTTTTGACGCCACCTAAGATACTAGTTTTTATACGTTCAATAAGATCATAAGAACCTTAGACAAACTCAACATTAGTTCGACACGTTAGACACATAGTGCAAACCAAATCCCGAACCAGTGATGACTCTCATCACATGACATAAATAGATCAAACATATCCATTCATTGTAAAGAATTCATGCACAAGGCGTCATCCAAAATTTCATAGTATTGGATAACCAAATTTACCATATAAATTATTACTAGATCCTACAAATAGATAAAATCACCAGCGTACAAACAAGAATTCACACTTGAAACTTTGGGTTATTTTAAAATTGGGTCCAGGCTCATTATCGATCCCTAAGAGAGGATTAGATAAAATTCTATCATCATTCATATTTATCTTCACTTCACCATGAGCCAAATTTTTCATCCAATACATCATCATCTCCCTACTTGGTTTCATCTTCTCCCATATTCAGATTATGTTTCATCTTCAACTTGTTATATGAATTGATTTGTTGAGATCAACCTTTATTTAGGTCATAAAAGTTGAAAGTCATTCCATTTTAGTTGAATATTCATTATAATTCTATTTATCATTTGAAACACTCTAAAACATATTAGAATAATATTTCCTTCAAATTGAAACACGATTATCTGACCCAACCTTTGATTCAAAAATTTTCATTTTTTTAAATTGCAAGATCAGACAACACTCATCCAAAAAATTTCTCCAACCAGCATCACCTCATCAGTTCAACTTTGTTGAGTGTTAAAATTATCACTAATATTGATTAAAAATTATTCTTCTTTATTCATAAACTTGATGTTTTAATTTTATATGGTATTATTTCACTAAATTGATTCTATTTCACCATGGTATCAAGAGAGGAGAATACATAAACTTGAACTTCCTTCTCATGGTAGAGAAATATTTACAAGTGTAGTAGGTTGAGGGGATCTAATAAATGAAACATGTATTCTTTTAGTCAATTATTATTCCTTTGTGCGATAGATTTTATTCCTTACTAATAGTTAGTTTGAAAAATTGCTTACAGTCGCTTGGGGTGAGTATGTGGTAGGTTGAAGCTTACTAATGTGTGGTCACATTAGTGACCAAAATTTCTTGATTTTATATTAAGTTTTGAGGTAGTTTCATATGAACACTTGAAAATTAATGAAAAGTCACTTAAAAATTCACACAGTCACTTGGACTGCCACATGCATGACCACTTAAGTGACCTTGTCCCTTTAGGCAACCACTTTAATATACTCAACTGATAAATAAATAAAAATAAAAACTAATAAACAAATTAATTTTGAAATAAAAAAACATTAAAAGAAATAAATCAAATTAAAATTAAAACATTAATGAAATAAAAAAAATTATAGAAGGAATAAATTTAATAAGAACAATGTTTAAATTATAAAAAAAGTATCATTTTGAAAAAAATAAAAAATATAATTTAGTAAAATAAATGAAGTGAATAATTTATGGATAAAAATAATCATAAATAACTTTAATTAAAAAAATGTACCCGTTTTGAAATTGACTAATTGAAATGATAATAATAACCAACTATATACTTATTTTAGCATAATATTAAGTGATTAATTAATTATAAAAATAATTAATGATGTATATAAATTATACAATGTAAAAAAATATTGAAAATAAAAAACATTTAATTAAATTAAATGATGTGAAAAAATATATTGAATTGAAATCCTAATAAAATTCTTCTATACTTAGAAGATTGGTTATCCTCAGACTGATTTTAGTTACATTCAATTATAAGAAAAAAATCTCAAAATGGTAAAACTAAATAAACTTAAAGAAATGATATTAAAAAATTACTTTCTATCATGGATTATCTTAATTTTAATGTGTTATAACCCTCACAATTTAAATGTTTTCTATGAAATATTGGTACTATTTTAAAAAAATGATTAAAATTAAAAAATTTAATGATAATTTAACACACATAGACTTTGATCCATCTAAAAGTATAAAATTATCTTTACCACCATGAAAAATGACTCAAATAATTTATGAATCCATAATAAATTGATATATAGTTGGATGGGGTGGAGTGATGATTTATTAGTGGAATAAATAACCCATCAAATAGTTAATGAATAAATAATAAATAGAATAAAATAATAAGAATTTCAACTTGGAATAGTATTTTATTTTTATAGTCCATTTTATGTATATCTCATTAGTCAAATTCAAATTGAAAAGTTTAAATTCAAAGATAATTGTGTAAAATGTTACAAAAATTTTACCAAAATAATTTTTTTTCCAAATAGTAAAAAATGAGTTACCCAATTAATTCCTTTTTGTAATAAATAGATTTCAAACCGTAATAAAAATTACAATTTCATTCATAAAATTATATAATCATTTATATTTAATAAATATTAACTTAATGATAATAATAATATTTTATTAAAATATTATTTAATTCAAAAATCTATTAATTCATCAAAGTATATTTATTAGTTGAATATTAAATAAAAATACCATTTGTGCTTTAAAAAATATTTACAAAGTAACAATAATAAAAAGATTGTATAATCATTATACAAAATATAATGCACATAGTAATATTTCTAAGGTATAGTTACATAACCCCTTAAAACATCCGTATAAGGCCTTAAGGTAAGGTGTGTGATGGTGACAAACTCTTGGGGTGGCTCAGATAACATTGCTCGAGTGGTAATCTCTATCAAATTCCACTTATCTCACAGGTGGTTATTCTCGAGCTTAACGTATTCAAGTATGGATTGGGCTTCGTCAAGAGAGAATCTCAATGACACCACCTCCTTTCTGAGCTCCGACATGTGGGCTTTTTATGGGTCAAGTCTACTGGATAAGGCCATCGTTTCCTTTGTCTGAGTAAATCAGATTTATTAAAGCCCTATATTTATACTAATCATGTGATCACTGTTCAATAGGTATATTAGCAATGGTAAAAATTCTTTACCAAAAAAGTGAATATGTTTTACATAACCATAAGAAAACATTTTAATAGACCATGAGAAATTAATGAATCTTTCGGTCGTTATAAGTTATATAGGAACAGAGAGGCGAATTTTTTAATATTTCACAACTTAGGTTTTGGAATCTATATAATTAAATATTCAAAACCACAAACCAAACCTTGGGTTTTGTCCTTTATTTTTTACAAAGGGGATTTAAAACATTATTTTATAAGGACAATGGGAGAACTTATTAAAATATTAGTCTTTCTTATGTCGAGTCGAGTCACACTCTCAGGGAAATCATTTTAAAAAGGTAAAATATTATATAAGTCTTGGAGGGTCCACTAAGGCACCATAAAATTAATTTAACAAATCTAAAATCACATTATTTTAAATTTAAAACATATATTGAATGAATATTACTTTTATAGTATTTAATTACATCACTATTGGGTCATTATGATGTCAGAAAACACATTATATATTTACACAGTATTTAATTTTTACAAAGAAATTAGGCTGTCTTAAAAAATTATGAAAAATTCACTATTAGATAATTTTGACATCTTGATTCTAAAAATAATATTAATTTTATCTAAATAATTTTCTAAATATGTGAATTTTTACATTTAAAATAAAAATTGACATTTATTTAAAATTCTTGGGTTCTGAAAAAAAGACCTTTCAAACCTTAATAAAAATTAAATTTGTATAAAAATTGTACTATAATTTATATTGAATAAAAAGTGATTTAGTAATAATATTTTATTAAAATATTATTTAATTAAAAAAAACATTAATTCATCAAATTAAATTTCTTAATAAAATATTAAATAATAATAGTATTTATGCTTTAAAAACAATTTACAATGTAACAATAATCAAATGAATTTATATTCTTTATTCTATACAAAAATAATGCACATAATCATAGTTCTAGTATCTTGTTACATAACCCCTTATAACACCCGCATAATACATAAGGGTATGGTGTGCGATGATGAAAGACTCTTGGGGCAGCTTGGATAACACCGCTTGGGTGGTAATCTCTATTAACTTCCACTTCACCTATAGAAGGTTCCATTCCAGATTAAAGTTTTGAAGCTCGGATTAGGATTGTTCAAGAGTGAAGCCCAGTGATGCTACTTCCTTTCTGAGATATGAAAAATGTGCTTTGTATGGGGAAATTATACTAGATGAGTCAATAGCATCCTTTTTCTATGTAAATTGGATTTGTTAAATCCCTGTATTTATACTAATCATGTGATCACTTTTCAATGGCTATATTAGAAAAGGTAACAATTATTAATTTCATTTTGAAACCTAAAGAAATAAAACCATGGAAGTGCATATATTTTATATAAACATTCTACATAATAAGACATTTAATTAGATCAAGATGAATTTTCTTTAATAAAATTTTGGGTCATTATAATTTAGTAGTGTTATTCTTTCCCCAAATGATAATAAGTGATTCTTCCAGTTACAGATATACCCCATTATACTTATCATAACACATTCAATAAATAACTTTATGATCTTACCACCTGAGAGGGGAACTCTAAGATACTATATCGATAGGTTATGTATTTGTATACCATGATTATACTGGATTATGTTTCTGGACATGATTAAGCATTTTTAGAAATGAATACATTTCTTTTCCCATGGTTTATCCATTTCCCACTCCAGGTCTATAATCCTCCATAATATTGAGGAATCAAATGATTGATCTCATCCCACCATTGATAAAAAAAAATAACATGTCAATAGAAAACATGAGATGAGATACAACTCCCACTCATATCCTACCTTTGCAAGCCAACATCATTCCTTCATCAATACCAAATTTTGAATTCTTTGTTATAGCCTCTTGTTGTTGGATGAAAAGGCTAGTTGAAACTGGGTATCTTTTTCTTTGGTCATCCACAATATTGATGAATCCAAAAATACATCTCATGATCAAAATGTTGATCCATGAATACGCATAGCCTTTGAAGAATAGATCACGCAACCACTCCTTAAAGCCAAATTCTCTCATCATCATAATAATAATTCCCCAATCCCTTTGGTCTAAAGAATTATCTGTATCAACCTTTATCATAATATTCGACCCAACCATCTTTTTATTGACCTTATCCACCATTTATTTTGAAATTCAAATTTTCCACTGGATGCTCTATCCTTGGATTAATCCATGATTCTCATCCAAAGTGAGCCTCAGGATGACCCTACTCAATCGTTTGTTAAAAATACCATACATTGTCTTTTAAGATAAGTTATAGAATAATATGGTTCTATATTGGCTAATTTCATGGGATATTTAACCATTAGTATCAACACCTCCATGTAAGAACATATTTCCCTATTTATTTCTCCACCTTGGAATAAGTATTGTGCTTCCTCGTTATCATGCACCTTAAAAATGTCCCCATCATCCACATAAAAGGATCAAGAAAATCCATCAAGGTCAAGTGATCATTTTTAGGTTCATTCTTGAAATGACCTCGTTAGTATCATATTCATATGAAATGACATCCATTTATTAATTATCTCAATCCTCCACCAAATGAGGTATATTGTTAATGAAAGGTTCCTCTATATTCTATTCTAGTATCCTCCCTCAATCTACGATAAGTGTTCTTATAAGGATCTTCTCAATGTGATCCGCTAAAAGCCTCCCTACCACAACCACGTGTCCAGTATATGATCCATCTGTGATTATTAGATTAATCCTTAATCACACCTTATTCTCCTTAAATAATAACAAAAATATTTAGTGTATTTATCCACATCTATTAGAGAAAGGTTCCTCAATCTATCACTGGTCACTCTTTCTATTTCTAGCATTTTTTAGCCATGCCATTTGTCTTGTTAACGATAACCATAAAACAATATTTATCCCATCTCTCATGAAACTTCTCTTTCAACTTCTCAATATCATTTTTATCTCCTCCAAGATGCAGTTGTTGTGGATTCTATTGTGAACCCATTCTTGTAGGTCCTTCTTTAATCATTTCAAATAATTCATTAACCCCACCCATGAGGCACGTTACACTGATTGATCCTAATATTTTTTCATGTATTCGTGAAGTTCTCATCCTATACCCAGCAATCTTAGAAGAAGAACCAATTGCATCCCCTATTATCCCCCATCAATTTCATATCTAATGGGGATTGGTTTGATATCAATCATGTCTGGTGTTGGGAAGAGGCTTGAGGAAAGAAGTCAATACCATGAATGTTGGCAAAAAATTGGTCAAATATAATCCATATCTTCCTATTCCCATTATGATTATTGTACTAAGTATACTTATTCATCGAGAACCCCAAATCCATAATCCTAGAATGAGTCATGAACTATCTGATATCCTTCATATAATAGTATGAATATGTTAATGTACCCTTTTTAATGGATGTATCTTCTATAGTATTGAACTCTCCTTTGATAATCCATGTCGTGTTGCCTAGGAGAAAGTCCAATGAGGGATACCATAGAACCCTTCTTTTAATTACATCAAAACTTGCATAAATAAAGGGAAAAAAGATTAAATCCTCACCCACACTAGTTACTTTAATATAAATAATTTATGAAAATACATAAAAATGATCCATGTGAACATTTTCCATGAAAGCAATCCAATTATGTGAGTTGCAAGGAATCCCACACATTCATTCATATAAAATGATAAATCTAGTGAAATATACAATACTAATTTCTTTTTATTTGGGTTCTAGGATAGAGAAGAATGAGGTATGATTTTTATGCACTTCAATCTAAAGGATGACACACATTACCCAAGACCCAAAACCCTTTAATTCAAGATAATGATGTAAATAATTTGGAAATATGTATGGTGGCCTTTCTAAGTATCCAATAGGGATTTGAAATTAGACACACTGGTTGCTTCTTTATTTTTAGATTAGGTAAGGCTTCCACCATCCACATATATAGATATTCCATTCATGATGTGTCTCTTCTTGGGAATTGTGGAAGCCAATATATCCCCCTCAACCTCTGAATCTTCCAACGGAGTGAAATAGTTAGGAGTGCGTACCACCTGCTTTGGAGAAGACACCACAGAGTTAGAAAAGAGATCACCGGAAAACGACACCATGGTAGAAGGGACATTCATATAATCTAAATAACTTGATGGAAATACATCCATAACCACCTCATTTGAAACAACCAGTTCATCCTAGAGAACCAAAGATGCATGCAAAGAAACAACATCATCATCCTTAAAGATAGAATCAGGCCTACTGACCATATGATTGAGCCCCAACTTAGATAGACAAGGCCATGGGCAGGTGATCATCATAGAAAAATGGATTTATGAGGGAGACTTTGCTACCAACTCCTTTAGTAGATTATGTTCTGCCTTTTTTATTCTCCTTTCAATCGGAAAACCCCATCTCCTTGCCACACAGTACCAGATTATTAGGCCTCCCAAGAGGATGGATAATGGTTAGAGGAATAACCCTGGGGGAGGGAGACTACCTTCAGGGAGAGGAGCATATGACTACCCAAATACAGGTGAGGTCACATCCACTAAATCCCAAATTGATACATAGAGCCTTGAAACCTGCAGAATTTTTTTTAAAATGGGTTTCTATTAGTTCTTTTATAGGGTTAGGGTTGAGTTCCCAGACACAGGGTTCACTCTTCCTCTAGATTTTTTAATAGTAAATATTACAATATATATATATAAATATAATTAAATATTTACAAATACTAATTAAATATAAATTAATATTGATAATTTCTAAAAAATATTAATAAATACTAGTAAATATTAACAAAATATAATAAATATTAAATAACTAGTCACAAATATTAATTAAATATTCCTAAATATTAATTAAATATTAATCAAATATTAATAAATATTAATTAAAGATTCATAAAATGTAATAAAATTTTATTAAATATTCATAAATACCCAAAAATACCAATAAATACCAATAAATATCAACAAATATAAATAAAATTTAATAAATATTAATTAAATAATAAATAATAATATTAAATATTAATTAACAGGAACAAAATATTTTTCAACACTTATAAATAGTTATAAATATTCATTAAAAATTAATAAACATTACTAATCATTAAATAAATATTAATAAATATTCACGAATATTAATAAATATAAATTAAATATTAATAAATATTAATTAAATATTCACCAATTTTTGTAGTTTTTAATAAGTTTAGGGTTAAGTCCTCTTTTATTTAGAAAATAAATATCAATGAATATAAATAAATATTAATTAAATATTAAAAAATGTTAAATAAATATAAATAAAATATGAATAAAATATTATTATTATTATTAAATATTTATATATAATATATATCCATTAAATAAATATTATTCAATATTATTCAATATAAGTAAATATTAATATTCCCCCATAAGTGGACTAGTGATCAGGGTTTAGGGATTTGGACGTTAGGTCTAGTGTTTGATTCCCATTCGTTACTGGTTTTGGCCGAGCTAATTTGACGTCGTGCGATTTAACACGTTGACAATGTAGGGTAGCATGGGGAGGCATGTTTTACCTAATTGTAGTTAGATTTTGAGACCTGGGGAGTGGTAACCCACCAGGGAATAAGTTATATGGCGAAGATCATTGATTGTATTGTTCGACTAGGGTTTTTATACAAAAAAAAGTAAATATTAATATTTAGGAATATTTATTAACATTTATTAATAATTAGTAATATTTATTAATATTTATGAATATTTAATTTATGTTCATCCATATTTAATATTAATTTATTTAATATTTATATAATATATAATTATATATTTTATATTTTATATTAATAATTATTTAAATATATTGATATTTACTAAATATGTATAAATATTAATTTATATGCATGAATATTCAATTAATATTTATGAATATGTAATTAATATTTATGTAATTTATTTAATTTTATTAATTTTATTACTAATATGTATAAATATTTATAAATATTGAAAATTATTTCATTAATATTTCTTAATATTTTTAGTATTTTACTTATATTTATAAATATTTAATTAAAAATGTATTAATAATTATTTATATTTATTTATATTTATTGGAATTTGTTGATATTCAATTATTTTTTATTAGTATTTATGAGTGTTTAATTAAATTTTAGTATTTTTTATGAATATTTGGTTAATATTGAATTAATATTTATTAATATTTTTTAATATTTACTAGTATTCATTACTATTTTTTTTGTATATATGAGTATTTATGAATATTTAATTAATATTATGAATATTTAATTAATATTATGAATATTTAATTAATATTTATTAATATTCTATTACTATTTTTACTATTTGTTTATATTTATAAATATTTTTTACATTTGTTTATATTTATTACTATTCATTAATATTTAAATAATATTAAGGACTATTTATTTAATATTTAATAAATATTTATTTATATCAATTTTTATTATTAGTATTTATAAATATTTATTTAATATTAATGATTTTTTTTAATTTTTTTTAATATGTATTTAATTTTAATGGTATTTTATTAATATTGATTAATTTATAATTAATATTTATTAAAACTAATTTATATTTAATTAGTATTTACTAAATTTTAATTAATTTTTATTACTTTGTATTAATATTTATTTTAATATTTAATTAGATATCTATTTATATATATAATAATATTTATTATTAAAAAATCTAGATGAAGATTGAACCCTGTTCACTATTCCTTTAGAAGATTCACACAGGAAGTGTGAATCTCATTCACACTTCTTGGCAATGGGAGAAGCGTGAATGGGGTTCATGATTTTGTAGACTTGTTTCTGAAGATATGCCTAACCCTATCCATTAGAAAAAGTAAGACCCCTTTTAAAAAAATTATCCGAAACAAGACCACACCCCTCTCAAGAACCCTCATGTACGTTAGGCTCAATAAACACACCACCCTCAACCATTTTTTCGGCCAATGAGAAAAAGAAACTACGTCTACAAGATGCCACCAAATAATCCTACAAGCAGAAAACCCCACATAACCTTAGAAGAATGTGATAAAAAATATATTTCCACCAAGAGAACTCATCACCGACACAAAGAATAATGTATGATGACAAGGGAACTAATAAATCAAACTTCACATTAATTCACATGGATGACGATATCGACAAGTTCTGAGCATCCTCGTCCACTTAAAGAGAACAATCAAAAGAATTGCACACACTTTTAAGGATTTATAGGTTCTAAAGTAGCATCGAAAACCATGAGATTCTGACCTCAACAACATCCATGATCGAATCCTTCCTGACATGCAGGTACCAAGACCACTTGGATAATGAGAATATCCACACAATATGTAGGAAGAATTTTTGTGAGAGAAAATAATATTACTGGCCATTAAATTCAATTTATTCAAAGAGTGTGACACCCTACCTTTATTCCCCAATTTAATTTTAATAAATACATTTAATTGCGAGGATACCAAACACTACTACAAAAACGACCTATATCAACGCTGAAAATGGGGTTTAACAGCCCTAAAAAGGCACTGTAAATCTCAACACTAATATAGGGGGGGTCCCTTTTATCAATTATCCGAAAAGCACTGATAAAGGCCCCTTTTATCGGTGCTAAAAAAAGCGCTGCTAAAAGACCCCTTTATCAGTGCTTTTTTTAGCGCTGATAAAGGTCAAAAAAATAAATATAAAATTAAAAAAATTAAATAATGAAGGGAGTGCTTTTATCATCACTTAACACCCCCTTTATCAGTGCTAGGAGGTCTCCCACGCGCTACCCTTCCCGTGCATCCTCTTACATGTGCGCACCCCCTTCGCTTCCACCAGAACGCGAACTCGCGACCTCCCCCCTTTCGCGACTGCACCATTACCACTAAGCCATTTCGTTTTGTTCTCTATTTAATGATATATCTATATATATATATATATACAGTTATATTTATTCATATATTGATATAGATTCATATTAATATAAATATATTTATTCATATATTAGTATATATATATTCATTCGTATATTAATATATTAATATATATATATATTTGAAGTTATAATTTTTTATACGTATATTTATTTGTATATTAATATATAACGATAAGATTAGTTTTAAATAAAATTATTAAAAAATATGTTTTTTATGTGTGTTTGTAAATAAATAAATAAATACATATATACATACATACATATATACAACACACAAACACACACACATACATACACATATATTTACGAATAAATATATATATGTTTGTATTTGAAAAGCCATAGAATGTTAAAACGACCATAACTTATAAGATTAGTTTTAAATACATTTATGAAAAAATAGGTTTTTGATGTGTGTTTATAAGTAAATAAATAAATAAATACATATATACATATATACAACACACAGACACACACACACACACACATATATTTACGAATAAATGAAAATATATGTGTATTTGAAAAGCCATATAATGTTAAAATGACCATAACTTATAATCTAGAATCTTGTTTCAACACCACAACTATTCAAATCGAAGAAAATGAACCAATCTTTGATATGATATGTGGTATAGGCCTAATAGGCATCCATATCAGAAGTTATACTTGTTTGAATGTTAACAAATCGGGGTATCCCGACTAAAAACTCAGTTTTAGAGGCCTTATAGGATTTTTTTGGCCTTTAAAAATGTAAAAGAGTATATGCCTCAATCACCAGAGCGTAGATCTCGTCGCAGGCTTCGATTTGATATGTTGTAGAGCTCAAACGAACACCTGGATCAAAAGTTATGGCCGTTTGAATTTTTAGTTGCATTTTCAACTTATTTTAGATCTTTTATTAATTGTTTTGATTTTTTGTGTCTTAAAATTGTTATTAAATGATTTTTAATCAATAATAAATAGAAAATTATTAATTAATAATATTTTTAAAAAAAAAATTAAAGCCATTTCCACTAGATTTCGTATATATTAAATCTAATAGTCTATTTATACATATAAAAAACATATTTAAAAAATATCTATTATATTTATATATGAATAAATATACTTATATAACAATATATTATTTTTCATGAAAAATCATTTTTTTTTGAAACTTAAAATTTATCAGTTATAGGGAAAAGTGCTGATAAATCCCCCCTTTATCAGTGCTTTTTTTAGCGCTGATAAAATCATAGTGCATCCCTTGCCTGTTTTTGTAGTAGTGAAAGGAGGGTGAGGGTAGACAATAAAATGGGATCTCCCCCAATTGCTTTCATCATTGACTTCTCATGAAACACAACATCATCTTTGAGTGTAGTAATTTTTGAGGTGTTTATCCACATATTCAATATTTAATTTATTGAGTGTTTTTGTCCTTTAAATTGAGAGAGTGTTTCTATCCACAATTTATCTTAGAGAGATCCTTTAACTTGCCAGCAATTTTCCCCCTTTCATTGGGGGGGGGGGTTCACATTACATCGGGTGTTCATTTTGTTTATGCATTTTTACACATTATTTTTATCTCAAAATTACCATTCTACCAAAGGGACAATTTTTTCAGATCCTAACAAGTAGTATCATAAGGTGATGCTTTGGACCGAGGAGATTCTAGACTATTTCCATGTCCAAATGGTAGTGAAATTCGAGATTTTTTCTTCTAGAAATGGGAATGACCTTGTTTGTTTTGAGGTTCAAACTTTCCAATCTTTTTTTAACTAGTTTATTCGTAGAATCAGAAACACCCAATGATTTTATATCCATTTGGACCTTCTTTCCAAAGGTAGGTGATCATTAGTTATGGACTGATGAGGTTTAATAATTTTGAATGGTCGAGAGGATGGGAGGTTAGGTTCATCATACCTTTTTTGGGGGGAATTATTGCCTACTCCGGGACTCTCTTATAGATTTTTGTTATGTTCATGAATCCTTATTAATTAACCAAGCATGAAAATGAGTTTTCCATTAGATTTGGAAATCAATGATTGATATGTATGGGATTTAGAAAATATTTTATATGTATTTTAGGTTCTTCATCGATAGATAATCATCTGTATGTATTGGGTATTCTTATTCAATGGTATCCTTCAATATATTATATAGAAATCTCTTGGTCATTATGATGACCATACTGGTTTTAAAGCCCCTTAGCGGGGAACTTGAATTTTATTGTCATTCAGAAAGACAAGTATTATTTCAGAGTTGGGATTGTACCCACAGATGGGCTACCTACTTATCCTCATTGAAAAGGAATTATAACCCACGTAGTTCAATAAGAAGGAAGGAGTTTATGCATGGTTAATGGCCCAAAAAGAGATGTCATGATTACTTTTACACTCTAAGCTCACGTGAGTCATGCTCGCTGTGAGAAACAAGAGGTATCATTAAGCTTGATGATGATTCCATAAAAGATACAGTCATGAGAAATGATGTGGGGCTTACGTATGTATGACTCCCAAGTAGATGAAGATAGGTACTTACTTCAAGAAAGAATCCCAGTAGTAGAGTCCATAATGGTATTTTTACTCTATGGATATTTAGAGTTTTAACTCGGGGCTTACTCCTAAGAAGGAGGCCCAAATGAAAAGGGACTTATGATTGGGGCTTATCCCTTAGAATGAAATCCAAATAAAAAGAAATTAATATTGGGGATTACTCCTAAATAGGATGCCCAAAATTAAAGGGAACAATAACTGGGGATTATTCCTGAGAAGGAGGCCTAGGTTAAGGGGACTTGTAACTTGGGGCTTACTCTTGAGAAGGAGGTCCTAGTTAAAGGAATTATGATTGGGGATTACTCCAGAGAAGGATTCCCAAAATTAAGAGGGACTTATGATTGGGGATTATTCCTGAGAAGGAGGCCCAAATCAAAAATAATTTTAAGATTGGAGCTTACTCTTGAGGAGGATTCCCAAAATTAAAGATCTTATTATCTTAAAGGATGAGGTTATATGGAGGAAACCTTTAACTGTAGTGACATAAAGATTGTAATTCATGAGGTTTTGGGAGAGGTTTTCACAAAATCTCTTTCAAATAAGGAACCCATCAAAGAAACTATGCCATAAATGTATTTGAATAGTGATTCTATGGATAATATCATGAAAGGGATATGTGAATGGGATAGAGGCACACAAATGAAGTTGGTGCGCAATTGTAGGTCATGCAAGTCATTTGGAGCGCAATTCTTGGTCACGCAAGTGTACTTGCATGACATGGGTTCACCTGGGCGACAGAGAATCTGTAAGGCAATACTTGGGCGAGACTTAACTCATGCCTTTAGTACTATCCTAAGATGTTTCCAAAAGGGTGGTGCATAAGTTTCATTGAAATGATAGGACGACATGAAAGTGTTTATACTTTTAAAGAGGTTTGGACACTTAGGCGCGCAAATGTTGATGAATTCTAAACACTTAGGCCTTATCGTAGTCCTTCAAGTCTTCCATTCTAGGTAAAAAGTTACCTTAGATGTTTTCGGATGACTTGAGTTGAAGACTTGGGTGACCAGAGCTTGAATTTGACTTCTGGAAAATCCATCCTTGAAATGGGGGGCCCAAATGGGCTATTTATTGGCCACCATGCACCTTGGGCGAAACATCAGATAGGGCGCACAAGTTACTTGCACCCCTCAATCTAAATGAGCTCCTGGTCCATGAATTTTTCATTTTTTTATTTTCTTTAAAGGGTGACCCTCTTTGTGCTAAAGGTATCCCCCTTTTCCATTCGGTAGACCCTGTGACGAAAAAGGAGCGCCAACAAATGTTCCCCCTCAAAGTTGGATTCGAAAATAAAGGAGGATCCGACTCTGAGGTAAAGCCAGAGAAATCAAGGGTCTGTGTACACAAGTATGGAATGCAGATGCGAGGGCGTGCAGTAATGGCGTGAAGATGCTGGGGCATGTAGGAATGGTGCGCAGGTGGCCTGGATCGACTTTATATACAGGCTCACTCCCATAAAAACTCACTCAGCTTCTAGCACTTGAGCTCTCATCGTATAGGTGCTTCTGTTCTTCGGCGAATCTTCCTTCTTTTATTTTTTCACGCTTCTGCAAAAGGTATTCGACTTGCGTGCCATGACTAGGGCAGCAATATTTTCGCGACACATTTGACTTGCACGCCAAGTTTGGGACTTGCGCGCCTTAATGCCTTTTCCATTTTTTTGATTTCCTTAATCAAAATATCCCAAAAAAAACTTACTTAAGAGTCAATTGTTTGATCTTTGTGCAAATTCAATGGATCCCAGATGAAATAGATCAGCTGATGAGTTGTCCAGAAAGATAATATATGATATGATGAACATCGTCGGCCAAGACTATTATGATATCTGTGACATCACCCTCCCAGATTTGGATAAGTATTTGAAGAAACATAATTCCAATTTTCCACAGAGAATCTACTTTCCTTTGTATATCCATGGTCATCTGCAAGGGGTTCACGTTCCAGAGGCAAATAATTACATCCCTCATTCCTAGTTTCAGACCTACACCAACTTCTCTTCGGCAAATGTCTCAGTTGCAAGATCATTTTACAATGATGGGATAGTGGAGAAGGCATACATAATTCATCATAGCCCATGTGCTCCAGATATGAAGCCTCATACGCCTGATCTCCAGCCACATGGTTATCCCTCTATTTTCTGAAATTCCCAGATGGACCAATCTAAGGGATGGAGGAAGAGTTGGGATTTTTGTCCTGGAGGAGGTGTGAAGCTGACTTGGATGTGGGAATATTGGGTGCGACAAACCTGTGTAGAGTTTTTCGATGATCTAAAGGGATCTACAATATAGGAAGTTGTTTGGGCTAGGCAGAAATATGTCTACAGAAATGACAATTTCTTGCCAGAGTTAATCAGCTGCTGGAGCCTAGAAACTAATTATTTCCATCTGACTTATGGATAAGTAAGCATTAGTTTGTGGGATGTCTACATGATTTTAGGGGCTCCAATTTTGGGAGATATGTATGATGAATTAATCCCCCCTAAGGTGACTTGGAATGATTCAGAGAAGATTCCAGCTTTGGCTCGAGAGATAATGAAAATTTTCTACAAGATTAATAATACCACCACTACGAAAACCCACTCCAGAAAATATATTCATCCAGAGGAATGGATGGACATGTTTCTGATTAAGAAGAGAGAGAATGGACCTTCCTGCACTCGTCCTACTAGTTGCCCTAGAGTAGAAAAGATGGGTTCTACAAGCACATTTTGGCCAACTCTGGAAGCAAGAGAGCTTGATAAGTGGGGGTATGAAGTGAACCAGAAAATTATAGTGAAGACCCATCTGGCGGGATTTTTGGCCTTATGGCTCAGTGTTTACCTTTTACTAGTTTGGGATTCGAAAGGAGGTGTGAGGCTAGGGACCTTTTTTTCATCCAAGCTAGATGAAAGGAATATGGTTGGGTTGGCCACCCTAGTTTTGGAAAAGATTCATAGGAGCTTACTTCCTATTTATCTGGGTAAGTCTCCTCTAAGAATAGTGGGACCATTAGAAGTTTTATGGGGATGGATCACCACTCATTTCGGGACATATGCTGTACAAAGTGGGGTACAGGTTCCTGGATGTTCTTTCCGGCTGTCTGTTCAGGAATTTTCTTGAATTTCTCCCTTATCCCTCAAGGCTTATGACATCAAAATAAGGATGAGCATGTTTAAAAAGTTTCACTTTTTTCCTTATGGAAATCCGCCAACAGTGTGATTTTTTGATGATGGAATAGACAGCCTGGAGTTAAGGGAATATATGATGGCATGTAGAGATGGTACATTTTCCATGAGGATTGACAAAAAAATTATATGTGAGGCCTATGCTCCATACAGATTCACATGTCAATTCAAATGTATGATGCAAATTATTGTATCCCCTATGGTGCATGTCAGGTTAGAGCATCATCCAATGGTTACTCATCAACTATGGTTGCTGACATCTATGGAGAGGACTGGGGCAGTATTTGACCTACCAGCTGTTGGAGCAGTAAGTCGATTAACTACATGGTATGTCGAGAGCTGGGTAGTATCATACCCTAAAGGGGTACGGAATCAGCCGGTCTCTCGGGTGGGAATAAAGAAGAGAACCATTAGGAAAGAACCTATTTATACAGAAGGTGACTCTTCCTCATCTTCAGATTCCACACCCGGAGCTGATTCATCAGATTCTCAAGATGGGGACGATGAGGCTCGAAATGCGTCAAAGTGGCCTCGTGCTAGATATAACCACCTACTAGAGTCCAGATACCTACTCCATAGACTCTTGGTGAGTTACATCATTGAGCCCATTTATTCTCAATTATTTTAAAGAGAAACAAGTTTCATTTTCTTATCCTTTATCTGTGATTGCAGGAGCTGGGAAGAAGTTGAAGTCCCAGATTATAGGACCCTCATCGCAGCCTTCTGGTGCAAATTCTGAATATTTATGACCAGAGGCTGTCCGTAAATGGAAGAGTTAATATTGTGATGCTAAAACCGCCTGGATGGACTTATGTGATGGGATGCATATCCCTGGAGTGGTGAATCTCTAGGGTTCTTCTGACATCCGTTTTGAGTACAACCCCAATGAAGTTAGGTCTTACATAAAAGAGTTGGAAATTTTCATATATGCCATTGATAAGTAAGTTCCTGTCACCAAGAGGGTGAAGGAAATGATGGACCGTGGTACCACTGAGGGGATTGATCATTCATTAGACAAAGCTTGGCATGATTACGTGGCTCCTGAAGATGTAAGTTTCCTTTTTCTCATATTTCTATTTTTTTTAATTTGAATTTAGTCAAAGCATTGTCATTCAAGGAAGTAATCTTCTTCATCCTGCAGCTTTCAATGGAAAGAACCAATGAAATCCCTTCGCCGCGATATAGCCCTGGTGACACCGCTCTTGGAGCCACTGAATCTTTTCATGAGCTGGGAAAAGTATCTCCAGGGAATCAAGCCATGGAGGAGGAGTTATAAAGGGTGTTATTGTCTTTGAGACCTATTTTTAAAGGTGATGA
Source organism: Viscum album (assembly GCA_963277665.1). Classification (NCBI taxonomy): domain Eukaryota; kingdom Viridiplantae; phylum Streptophyta; class Magnoliopsida; order Santalales; family Viscaceae; genus Viscum; species Viscum album. Next base: position 224,206,462 of record OY728147.1, read on the forward strand.
CACCAATCCACCAAAAAAGGCTAAGCAGAAAAATCATCAAAGAAGGAATACCATAACCAAATGTTTTATCATTAGTGGTAAGTCTTTCTGGTAGTTATGAATCTTAACTTATGAAAAAGTGCTCAAAATTCTCGGGATTTCAGGGGATTCTTCAATTTACCCTTTAAGGGAAAGGACTGACCATCATCAAAGTACAATGGAGGGTGTTGTAGAATGGCTACAGGTTCCTACTAAAATTTCTATTCCTGATGAAATATTGAGAGCAGATGAGCTGGTGTTTGTTCATAGTACTGCTCCTATTTCTGATGCTAGGAGAGAAAAGACTTCTGGTAAATTAACAATACTTCATAGAACCTAAAATGAGACAACAACTAACGTCCATTCTATGATGTTTTACGTTTAACACATGCATCAGAACATTTGGAAACCGCCAAAGCTGACCCCACAACTATCTCTGAAGAAGCTATCCGGGGTCAGAGATTTCCAGATGAAAGTCATGAAGAAGACATGTTGAGTGCTCCTACTGGTGAGAGTAACTTGGGATCTGGGACATCATTGGATAAAATGATGACTCTTGGCATGTCCTTTGAAGAAATTTTAGACCATGTTAAATTACCATGTGATTTAGAAGATTCTGGAGATCTAGTTATAGAATCAATTGGACATGAGTTTCATCATTTGTCAGGTTAATATTCTCATTATTACACTCCAAACCATATTTGGTTAAAAAATGTACAGTTCCATCTAAAGAAACTACTGAACCAACAACGCTTGAAAGGGGTGTATACATTGATGTCAACCCTATTATTGTAGAAACACTGGCTCAGGTGGAACTTAACATGGCAGACCCCCCTAAAACCCATCCTGAAAATCCTGTTGAAGCTAGGAAAGATGGGGAGGAGTCTTCACAAGTTGTTGATATACTATTAGGTAAAATATGATGATATTTTTAGCTTACCTAACCTGTAAGAAAATCAATCAACTTTTACTGTCCTTTGAAACTAACCATACTTTTATTTGAACAAACAGGGTTTTCAACTTCAATGGCTAGATTTGGAGGTGAAGCCTCAGCCGCAGCCCAAACAGTGGCAGAAGTTGAAGCAACTAGGGTCAGGGAAGGAGAAGAACATGGCATTTCATTAAGTTCATTAATCCCATATTATGTTCCTCCCTGTGATAGCGATGCTGAATCAGACCCAGAGGTGCAAAAGGCGCTTCAATTCTCACGTTGCAAGTCATGAAAAAATATATGGAAGATAATATACGATGTTCCTCTTGAAGAGATGGTTTCAAAAATTCCAAGACACTCATCCCTATTCATCATGCTAGGCCTTGGCGGTTTTGGATATCAAGAAATCCATGTCGCAGTGAAACAAGTCATTCAATGGATGGAGCAAGAGCAAAGGTGTCATCAAGACCTGATCAGAGCAAGATTGTAGATCAATATTAGTGAATTTCAGGTTGCAGTGTCCCAATTTGAGGCTGATCATGCTGCAAAGCTGATGGAACTGAAGAAAAAGATCAAGGAGAAGGTTTTCCAGCAGTTTCTCCTTCAGCAAGAGCTAGATGCTATTACTGGGGAGCTTGACCAGCTTCATAATTTGTTGTAATAATTCCAAGAGGATGGTATAAAAGCCATCAAAGATTCCAAATAAGCACTTCATCAAGCTAAAGAGAGTGAAGCTGGTCGGGTAAATGAACTTTAAGTGGCTTCTAATGAAGCTTGAGATTCTGTGAAATAGATGATAAGTCATGTTGAATGTCTTCTGTAATTTCTGAAAAAAAAAGAGAAGAGACTCCAGTCTATGGATGTTCTACTAATATTATTCATCAATGAAAAATAGTTCATCTTCAATTATCTGTAGCTTTATTTTTTTAATAATTGCTATTATTTTGACCTAACCCAATGGGCCTAGTAAACATAGTTCAATTTTTACTAGGGTTATATAAACAACCCCACAAACTTTATCTTTTAATTTCTCAATATTGGCTAAATCATAAAAAATGTATGTTTAGCGAGATGTGACTTGAATTTTGTTTAGAGTATCCTTTATAGGTTCCCAATTTAATGAGTACCATGTCTTTTGTTATTAGCAGCTTAAAGTCATTCATGTTGAACTATAAAAAGGATAATATTTAAGGTCGAATAGCTTTGACCGAATGGATGATATTGACTCAATTATTGATAATTTGTTTGGAAACATATTACCATATTCAGGTATGGAGGGGGAAAATTGTAAACTATGACTTGAGAGAAATTTTTAATCTAAGGAATGACATGGGAAAAGAGCTAAAAGGCATTAGAGGAAGTCTTTTCTAAGAATGAAGTTACCACTATTTGACAAACCCATTATGGGGGCTGAATTATGCAGCGCCAACTGGGGTATAAACTGCATAGTCAAATAGTAGCATCTTTTGGCTGACATGTCCATTATGTAGACAACTTATGCAAGGCCACCTAATGGCATGTGTTGCATTTTCGGGCAAAAGAACTCCCAGAAATTTGAATTTCTATTTCTGAAATCCAATGAAAGTGTTATGGGGATTCAAACATTCCAAAGCATAGATTCTTTTTTATAAAGAAAGGTACTTGAATATAGAGAGGATATTTCCAATCAAAATTGTCAAAGAATTGGAGGAATGTGACTTCTATGATGGTCTGACCCAAACGTAGGAAAAAAGGTGTGTGTGGTTTTAAATCATACAACTAAAAACAGAGATAGAAACATTATACAACATAATATTTTTAGATCATAGAAAAGAGTATGGAACAAATATGTTAAGGATGTTAGTTTTTTTAGATCCTTACATATCGTTGTTAAGACCAATAAGGACAAAAGATGCTTCTCCTAATAATGAAGCAACCACTACTTGACAAACCCGTTATGGGGGATGAATTATGTAGGACCAACTGGGGCATAAGATGCATAGTCAAATAGTAGCATCTTTTGGGATGATTGGTCCGTTATGTAGACAACCTATGCAAGGCCACCTAATGGCACGTGCTGCATAGTCAGGCAAAAGAACTCTCAGGTATCAGACATTTTGTGACCAAAAGTCAAGAAAAGGGTTATGGAGATCATGAATATTATTTTTATAATGTTGCGGATGGGTCCTGAATTTAGATTTTGGATGTCACTACGTATCTCATTAGGATGAGAATCAAGCCACGTGTAGTTCTTGAAATAAATTTTTACGTCATGTAGGACGAAAGCATGGAAGATCTTAGTTTAGGGTCATAGATCTAAAACCATATTGAATGAGGGATATCATGAATTTGTTATAAATCTGATGTGAATAAAGACCAGAGTGTTCCATATCACACCATGTGCTCCTAGGGGGACTTTTCAGCCAAGGGACCGAAAGTGGAGTTTGGGGTTAGGCCCAAAGGCTTAGGGAAGGACTCAAGGAATGCTCGAACGTTCCTACGTGTCCCATGAGGATGGGAATCAAGCCACATGTAGTTCTTGAAATACCCTTTGTACATATTTGGTTCATATATATGAGGGGTAAAGAGGACTTTATTGAAATTATGGATAGACCCAAGATGTATGACTTGGGTGTCACTACATATATCATTAGGATGAGAATCAATCTATACGTAGTTCTTGAAATACCCTTTGTATAGATTTGGTTCATACATATGAGGGGTAAAAAGGACTTTATTGCAATTATGGCTGGACCCAAGAAGAAAGACATGGGTGTCACTACGTATCTAATTTGGATGAGAATCAAGACATATGTAGTTCATAAAATATGACATGGTTGGAGACAATGTTGATGATGATTCATCTTGAGTGAGGGTATCAAGGATTGTTGCAGTTTATTGTCATACAGGACAAAAGTACAAATAGTTTAAGGTCATATGCATGGACCAGTGCTATGCAGTTTAATGTCCTGCAGTAAGGACAATGGGGAACTGTATAGTTTAACGTCATATAGTTAAGACGATGGGACATACACAGTTTAACATCATGTAGGAAGAAAGTGAACCGATATGAGTAAGACGGTTGATGGGGACTTCACGGATCAATATTGTATGGGATGAAGGTGAATCGATGCGAAGAAAGTGGTTTCGGGCTTGAACCTCAGGAGGTTGCCTATGTACCTAGCTCAGGAGTCAAGGATCCAAGTCCATGTGGTTAAATTGAGAGGGATTTGGCGATAGGGGTGTACTTGAGGACATCGACCCAAAGATGATGTTGGGACATAAGCGTGGTTAGCAGCCTAGAGAATATGTCATGGTCGAAGCTTACTCTAAGCTCATGTGAGTCATTATCGGTGTGAGAAACAAGAAGTAGCAACATACCTAATGATCATGTCGTGAAAGATGCAACCATGAAGGAGGGTGTGGGGATTATGCATGATTTTTTGCATGTGGCATGCATGGAAACAGAGTTTAAAAGACAATTGTGCATGCGGTGATCACAGTTTAATGTCATGTATCACAGACTTGGGGTGCTTGGCAGTTTAATGTCTTACAGCTCGGACAATGCACAGTTTAATGTCATGTTGGACGAAATGGGGGACATAGTTTAATGTCATGTTGGATGATGGAGGGAGCTATGCGGTTTAATGTCCTACAGCAAGGAAAATGAGTGTGTTTTTGTTACACAAAATACTTCTTCAATAATCTTTCATTGGTTGGTGTTATAATGTGTTCTCCATCCATTGATATTAAATAATAAGCTCCATTGAAGTAGACCTTATGTTTTGAGTAGAGTCCTTCCCACTTTGGCTCAAGATTTGGAGTCTTCTTTCCCGGTATCATTGGGTTTCTGAGGACCAATACCAATTCTACTTGAATGAATGAATGAAGATAAAGTTTTTTATTGAAATCTCATGATATTCAATTCTAATAGACTTCTAAATGGTGTAGTTTACTCAATATTTTTTCATCTAGTCATTCCAATTCATCCAATCGCTTTTGAGATTGTTCATCTATAGATAACTAATCACAAATGGCGACTCTAAGTGAAGGTAATTGTGTTTCAATAGGCAAGACTGCTTTCATTCCATATACCAATGCATATGGAGTTGATCATGTAGCAGTGCGGGTGGTAGTCCGATAAGCCCATAGAGCATAAAATTTTTTTTTCAGGCCATGAATTCTTATCTTTATCCACCATCTTTTGAAGTATATTTGAAAGAGTCTTATTGAAAGCCTCTACTTGACCATTGAATACTGCATGATACCGAGATGAATGGTTGGATCTGATATTGTATTCTTGATACAATTTTCTTACCTCGGATGAACAAAAGTTGGGGCCATTATCCGTCAATATGGTATGAGGAACACCAAATATGGTAATGATGTTGGACTTGAAATATCTAACAACACTTTTAGCACCAACTTTTTTGAGAGGTATTTCCTCTTCCCATTTGGAAAATAAGTCAGTAGTAGTAAGAATATACTAAAACTGCTTAGCTGTAGCCGGAGGATAAGGTCCTACTACATCCATTCCCCATGTAGAAAATGCCTAGGAGTATTTAGACGTATGAAGAAACTCCAAGGGTTGATGAGTGAAGATGGAACATACCTGGAAAGAATGACACTTTTTAGTGAAATCAACACAATCTTGTATCATTGAAGGCCAGAAGTATCAGGGCCTTCGAATTTGACCAGACAGTCTATGTCCAGACTGGTGGGCATCACAAACTCCTTCATGTACTTCATTCATGATGGCCATTTTCTCTTCACCATCAATATATCTGAAGAGAATTCCATGAAAACCTCTCTTGTAGATAATTTTTTGGTGATTTGGCCTATCATATAGAGTAAAATTGACCACACATCGCCAGACTTGTTCTTTCCCGGCTCTATCAGGTGGGAGTGTTCCATTTTGAAGGTATTCCCTAATAGGTGTCATCCATCCTGTAGTATGACAATACAGTTTAAAAATGAGATAGATTTCATTGATTCCTTCTGTTTTGATTTGAATAAAAGGTGAGACTACACGACAATGGTCAATACTGATGATTGTTTTTTTTTCTGATTTGGATCTTCCTGGTCTATAGCTACATTATCCATTGCATTAGCTTGGGCATTTTGTGATTGTGGGACATAAGAAAATGTTGGTTCTAAGGGAAATTCCAACATTAACTCTATGACGTAATCATACAAAGGTATTAACTCTTCCTTTTAAATGGAATAATCCCCATTGATTTGTTTGATTACCAAATCAGAATTGCCTTCTACCTTCAAGTGATTCACCAGTGCCTGAAGCGCCAATTCCAAGCCTGCGATGAGAGCTTGATATTCTGCTTCATTGTTTATACTGCCTTCTAAAAATAAGAAGGAATAAGGTATCACTACCTTTTCTGGGGAAATAAGCACAATTCCAAACCCAACATTGTTGAATTTAGGATCTTCCATTTTCTTCCCTGTTGGACTTCTGGAGGCACCATAAAAGTACATTTCCCATGTTTGATGATTATCTTGAATAGAGAAGACTTCCTCATCAGGAAGTTCAATATTTAAAGATGTATCTTCTATAGATGGGTGTTCAACAAGGAAATAGTACAGATCTTGGACCTTTATTGCCTTTTGAGACACATAATGGATATCAAACTGCTTCAAAATAACTGCCCACCCTGCTAGACGTCCTGTAAGAATTGGACGACTAAGGATAAATTTAAGTGGGTTATTGCGAGATACCAATTGGACCTCATTTTGTTGCAGGTAGGGTCTCTATTTCTGAACTATAAATATTAATGCTAGGCAGCACTTTTCAATACTTTAATATCGATTTTCTCCCTCAAGCATAGTCCTAATGAGATATTAAAGGCTGTTTTAATTCCTAGCATCATTCTTTTGGGAAAAGAAGACACCCAATGATCGCTCTAAAGATGTCACATAGAGAATAAGTGGTCTTAATTAAACTGGTGGCATTAATACTGATGGACTCAAGAGATATTTCTTGAGGATATCGAATGCTTCTTGACATTATTCAGTCCACTGGTAGGTGACTCCCTTATTAGTTAATCTGGTGAAGGGAAAACACCTGCCTGCCAAATTGGTAATGAAACGCCTAATATAGGCCAAGTGTCCCTGTATTCCTCTTAATTCCTTAAAATTTCTAAGTGGTTACATGTCAAGGATTGATTTTGTCTTCTCAGGATCAACTTCGATACCACAATGGTGTACAAAAAAGCTGAGAAATTTTCTTGAGGTTACCCCGAAAGCTCATTTCAAGGGGTTCATCTTCAAATTGTGTTGTCGAAGTTTGTTGAATATGAAATCCAGATTGGACAAGTGATCAAAACGTTGTTTAGACTTAATCACAAAATCATCCTCATAAAATTCAAGAAATTTACCTAAAAGGGGTTTGAAGATATGGTGCATGGCACATTGATACATTGCACCTGCATTCTTTAGGCCAAAGGGCATTACCCGATAGCAAAACACACATTGAGGAGATCTAAAGGCTGTAGAATCCTCATCTTATAGGGACATTCATATTTGATTGTACCCAGAGTAACCATCCATGAAGGAAAGATCTTTGTAGCCAGATGTTGCATCAGTTAAGAGTTCTATGATCGGAACTGGACAATCATCGTTGGGACAATGTCGATTAAGATCTCTGATGTCAATGAAAACTCTAATTTGTCCTTTATTCATTTTCACAGGGACAATATTAGCCAGCCATTTGGGATACTGAACTTCTCTGACTAAGTTAGCTTTGATAATCTTATCAACTTCAGCTTCAATTTTGGAGGTATAAGTTGGGTGTGTTTTTCTTGCATCTTGCTTGAATCCTCGATGTTCTTTTGGAAAACCCATATGATGAGTGGAAACATTAGGATCAATACCTGTAATTTCTGTATAATTCCATGAAAATACATCTCTATTTTGCTTTATAAATGAAGTATACATTTCTTTCTCTTCAAGAGTCATGGATACACTAATTAAATTGGGGTGTGGATCTTCTTTTGTACCCTGATTTATTTCTCTGAGTTCATCCACAGTGGTAGAGATACCCTATTCAAATGCTGGAGGAGCACCCCTAAGATCTTCCTATTCTTCTTCAATATGTATTACTTCTTCTATTTTTACTTTCATAGTATATGACAAAGAATAATTTAAATGGTTAGGGGAGAAGTTAAAATTTGAACATCTAGAAGAATAGGTTTCCATTTCTGGCCTTATTGATGATGAGGGGTCTTCATAGGGTGATGGAGAGGAGATGATGGATTTAGAATCAACATCATTGTTTTCCTTTGGTATTACTATACCTTCTTATGGCATGGTTGATGAAGTATAGAATCTCTAGATTTCAGTGGATAAAATGAATACATAGCCCTTTAATCTTTCATCACTTCTTGGTGAATCAACAATTTCTCCCATGCTGTCTAGCTTGGTACCCGTAATTGACATTATGGAAGTTTCCATAAGAGTGTTTGGACTTTGGTCTATCTTGTCAATTTGAATGATATACAACACATAATTTGTACTCAAATGTATGAATGGGTTTACTGGAATCCTTTCCAAACCATTGGGAGCTTTAATTTTGGTGAACTTCTTTGTGATGGATTTTTTATTTCCCTCCATGTGATAAATTTATGCCTCAATGTATTGAGATTCACACATTTTGAATGGGTCCTTGTCAACATACAATGTCCCAATTTGACCGTTGATATAATATTTAGGACATTGATAGTATAACGAAGGTATAACCACATGTTGATGTAGCCAAGGTCTTCCAAGCAAAATGTCGAAGGCTGTGTCTTGACAAACAACCAAGAAATTTGAATTAGACATAAGGTATCCAAACTGAATTATGAGTGTAATTTTTCCCAGAAGTTCTTGTTCATTCCTATAATATTCTTGAAACATCAATGTAGAAGGAGATAAACTAAATTTGGTGAGGCCCAATCGACAAAGTGTATGAATATGAATGAGATTGAATCCTGAGCCATTATCAATGAAAGATCGTCGAATGTCTATATCATTGAATTTTCCATATAGATACACAGGTCTGATATGCCCATGTACAATATCATCTTCATCTTCATCTGTAAAAGATATCACTGCATGGCATTCTGCAGGGTCATTCTCTATATGGTAGACCTCAACCGCAGCAATTTCAGTTTCGAATTCTTGAGGACTTGACAAAGCCACAATAAGAACCTCCCTAAGATCTTTTGATAGGTTCAAGGCATCCAGAATTGATAACTTTGCCAGTACATGGGCCTAATGTTTCAAGAAATCATACATTTGGACCAAAAGTCTGCATTTCCCATCATAAAAATGTGGTTTTTCAGGTTCCTTGGAAGTTGATGCTTTGGCAGTATATGCATCCCATATCAGGGTAGGAATTGAAAACACTCTTGGCTTCTGTAAATTAGATTGACTAGGTCTATCTATTTGTTGAGAGTAAGAAGGTGTAACCTCTAGCCAGTCCTCCAAAATAACTATGTCAAGACCGAATCTTCCATGTGTGAAAGAACTTTCTTGTTCATGTTGAGCCCGCTGAAGAGGATTGCCATGAGTTTATGCCGCATATACAGTTCTAGTAGGTGTAGTATTGAAATTGTGGATTCTAGAATATCCACATCTACCCCTGTATCCTAGACCTCTGTCTCTTCCTCTAATTTCTCTATTAGATACAGGGAACTTAGGCTCATCGTGATCAAAACTGTCATTTGCATAGGGATCCGTTAAATGAATCATGTTAACAGAACCAAAGATCAATTCTTCATATGATGAAGATTCTTCCTGATGAACCAGTTCAGGCTATTCTGTTTGGTGGGGAGATTCCCGTTCATTTGAAGCAAATGTCATAAAATCTGCAAGATTCAAAGACAACTTAGGCTTTGACATGAGGTCATCTTATTCTGACTACTCTTCTTTGTTCAAATTATGCCGCTTCTTTAAGGATTTTCCTTTTGATGAAGGGGTTTTTTCTATGGTAGAAATAGCAGAAGACACAATTGGTTGATTCAATTGTGTTCGTAAAATGGAATGAGTTTGGTTGATCATTTTCCTGACCATCCAATCATTGTATTTCTGTGCATTTTTACTTTTGACTTTGTTCCACTCGCCTTATTTCTCTGGATCTGTAGAAGTAACACATGCTACCTAGACTGAAGAACCTTTCAGTTTTATTTGTCCAGAGTCCACCATCTTTTGCAGGAGGTCTTTGAAGACAAAACACTCCTAAATGGGATGCCCCAACATCTGATGAAACAGACAATAGTTGGGGACATCTTCATCTCCTTCTTTGTTTGGATTTTTGGGCCTTGGAAACTGAACCGTATTGTTTTCCAAAGACGAGATGAAGTATCCAAGAACTTTTTCATTCCGGAAAGAATAAAAATTGTTCTTTAAATCCTCAAATAGTTTATGCCTTTGATCTTTTTGATCATCTTGATGAGGTAGATGTTGTTGTTAACACTCAGGAGGTGGAGCCCTTCGATATGATGAAGGTTTTGAAGTGGAAGCAGGTACAAGTGCTTGTTTAAGTGTAACTGTAGCAGTCTATCCTTTACCTATTATACTTCTTAGAACTGAGGGAATTACATGAGTTTTAGCCTTAGTCTTTATAAGTGATTCTTCTATCTACTGAATGATTGAAGTAAGGTCTCAAAACCCTCATGTGTATTTCACAGGGGATCAACGGTGTGCGTAATTCATCACGTAGATTTTCCACACAGATTGGAATCAATTATTCATGAGAGAGTTCTAAACTTAAGGAATATTTTAATCCCTTCCAGTGAGCAATGAAAACTAAAACTCTTTCATTTTCCCTTTGTTTACAATTGGTAAGATCAAAAACTGACGTCTTTTGTAATGTTGAGATAAATTGAAGAAGGAACCTTTGACGAAGATCTTCCCATCAAGTAATTGACTGAGAGTGAAAACTTGTATACCAGACAAAAGCATTTCCTTGTAATGACTGCACAAAACACCTGAGCTTTACTGCTTATTATTTTTGAGGAGTTCCCATCTTAAGATCATAATGAGAAACAAAACGTGTTATGTATTTTTCTGGATCTCCCAAACCATTAAAAACTGGGAATGTGGTATTCGAAAAATTTAATGAGGGAGGAATTGCATCCACCCATTCAGGATAAGCTCTCTTTTATGGTTGAACTTGTGTACGTTTTCATTCCATAGCTTCCAAATGAGCTGTTATTGAATCAATAGTAGTCATTAATTTTTGAGAAACATCTGGTTGATCTTGGACCTGACCAGGTTCAACAACTGGAGTTTGGATGGGTGTGGCGATAGGTATTACCACTGATGGTAGTATTGGTGGTTACAGTCGTGTATGACCCATAGAATTAGACATGCGAGGGTGTACTTGTAAAGAAGGATATTCATGATCCATCCCAGTAGCTGCAACAAATTCCCTTGATTGATTAACTCTAAAATTCTTAGGAGGAAGACTACATTGAAGTAATTCTGCATTTAATCTCTTTAAATACTTCTTTTCTTCTTGTTGTTGTGAGAACCTTTACTCTAATGAGAGTGATTCAACTTGTCAAGAGGTAGGGTGGTAATTAACCTTACTTTTACGATTTTCATTGGCCTGTACCTTTCTGGAGTATGGAAGGGCATTACTCGAAGGAATATCTTGCCTCTAGGAAACTCTATGGCCTCTGGTACACACAACTCCATCATTTGTTTATGTATGTACAACCTCTTGACCATGAAATTATTCATCTGATCCCTCTGAGTGAGCCACATGTTCTGAGGGATCAGTGAAAATGGCATTGATGACATTTATCGATGCATAATGCATTGCAACCCTTCTGTCACTGTTTCTCCGATACTGTCTTCTTCCTTGTCCTTTTTGAGACATTGCCTTCTGTTTGGTTGATCCCTCAAGAACTTCTTTATAAACCATAATTTGGATGGGATTTCCTGATAATTTGGCTATGCGATCCACTTGTGGATTCTTCCCAAATTGAGAGAAGATTGAATTTCGCTGAGTGAGAGATTGAGAATTTGGAAAAGTCCCTAGTCCGGTGGACTGGGAATTTTCATATTTTTCCCACTCAACTCCTCGAATCTTGTATGTTGATCCCGAGGGTTGGATTAAAAGAGTACCTACCCTGGCAAGCTGAGGTGGCACTTGAGCTGCTACATCTGAAACTTTCTTAAAATATCTCCTGATTTTGCAGATTTTAGTCCGAAAATTAGCAGGATGAATCATCCTACATCCACTCAAATCACTTATCTCAGATGATCATTGGATTATTTCTGACACCTCTGTCACCTCATGATGTGCATTCTCTAAACGAGAATCTTGTTCTATATTCTCATTTTCTTGATGGAAGAGAAATTCCACAACTTGTTCTTTATATTCTTGACTTTGGGAAGAACTAGTTGAGGCCTGTTCTTGAGCAATCCATTTATTACACACAAAACCAGTTAGATGTGGCCAACCATGGGAAATAAAATTTCATGAGACCACTTTTAGTGGGCTTTGTTGATTGGAGAGCACAGTGAAATGAAATTCCCCATGAACACCCCATCCCCTGATATGAATACCAGATGGGGAATTGGTAATTAATTGGCGTGACCTTTTTAATGCGCCAAGGCATGTACGCTGAAGGGCTCTCTGCAGCTTTTCAACTTTTGGATATCAGGAAACTGAGAGAGATGTCAAGTCAATTTGGCGTTGCAACCCTTCTATTAACCTAACATGATTTTTATATTCATCATAAGGAAATATGTTTTCTTTTAAGTGACAAAGAGTTTTCCACATGTTGAGACGAATATCGTGAATACAATATTCTGTCAATGTTTCTAGAATATCATACTGAGAGTCAGCCAAAGGCCAAAACAGTAACGCTATTTCACCTTTTGCCAAAAAAATTCTCATATTCCGCACTTCCTCTTTTTCATTTCATGAAGATTCTTATACCTGATTGGACCAAAGCTGGTGCTTCTTTATCGCTTCATCATATTCAACAAGATTGGTAGAGAATTGATTTTTTAAATTAGAATATTAATGACTCAGGGGTGGTTCAGAGAATGACCTACGACCCAGGTTATCTTCATGATTGAGAAAGTATTTCACCTGCTGGTGGTAAGGCATCGGACATGACTGGATTTGAATTTTAAAGTACCTCAAGATAAGAGGGCTTTCTTGTTACTGAATTTTCCACTGTAGAATTTTCCAGGCAATGTGAATTACTACTGCAGAGAGGGATTTCGTAGATAATTTCATCATTATGGGTAGGACCACCATGGTGGGTTACAACAAAATATGAAACCTTTCGCTCATTGATCTTCTGGCCACACAGAGGATTATCGTGGCTCTCATTTGAAGATGATACTTCGCGATTGACCAAATTTTCATGAAGAAAGCCTTAATGAGGAAATTTCTGAGGAAGACCTTTGGAATTGTTGTTGTTACTTCCAGAATTTTTAAATGAGAGAGTAGAATCTTGATATGCAATAGATAATTGTCTGAGGGCTTCAAGAACTCCAGCATTGAGCAAGGCCTTATTGCAGATTGGCTCTTGATTTTTTAACTATGCTAGATGGGTATTTTTCTTGGATGCCTTCTTACTCACTATGGAAACCAATTTTTGATGAAAGTGGTTATTATGGGCAGGTGTATATGCCTGCTCAGGAGAAATGGTCAATTTAGGCTGATTATCTCCATTTAAATCGGGTGTACGTGTCCGACTTGATTGTCCGTATGACATGGGGGAGTATGCCCCACAACCATCCTGGATTGGAACAGAGGTGTGTATCTGCTCTGGGGTGAAAAGTTGATGAGTCACTCCACTGATAGGGATAGATTTGTGTTTCTTTCCCTGTGATGTCATTGAAGTTGTTATAATATTCAAACAGATATCCAGAATATGGTCAGGGATTTGATTATGCTCTTTCACCATTGTCAGAATGTGCTTGGTGACTTTAGTTGCCTGAATGGGAATATACTTCCATTCCGTGTTTGGAGTAGGTGTGTGTTCCTACTCCTTTCCTCCTTTTCTTATTAGTGAATTCTGACAGTACTCATGTGGGGGGGGGGAAGAATGTTGTGTCTGCCTCAAGTTTGTCATTGGATCTTTCCAATTGACATCTCCAGGTGCTACCAAAAGAGACTGTTGGTTATATTCATGAATTGAATGTGTATGAACCTACTGATTGTTTTCCACCAAATATGATTGATGATCATCCTTCAATACTGGCAGACGAGACTTCTGGAAGAATTGATTAGTGTAAACAGGTGTATGTGCATGTTTACAGGTGGTCACCACATTTTGTTGACGAGCTTCATTGGATATAGTCAGATGAGCATTTTGACTGGCTGATGATTTATAAACAGGTGTATATGCCTGCCTATAGTACTCTTCCAGAATTTCCTAGCAGGATTGGTGTGTTACTGGAAGACGAGTCTGCTGGGCAGTGAAATTAGGTTGGATGGGTGTATATTCTCACTCATTATTTACCATCAAGTTAGATTTATGGACTTCTCTAGAGGGGGAATATGTAAGAACCTGCTCCCTGTTATCCTAATTTCACCTCTGACGGTTCTTCTTGCATTCTTGGGTCTGAGGAACCTAAGCTGAACACCTAATGGTGATACCCACATCATGTTGAGGGTGCACTATTGCATGAGTCTGGTGGCGATTGTTGGTGGGAGTCCTCATGGAGGTCTAATGTCTTCTTGATTTGAGGACTTTAGTGATGTCTTCATTCACCTCCCTATAATATGGGAGGGATTGGTTGTTGCGTTCTAGGGATAATGACCCGAAATAGTTATAGATGGTGGTTGGAACCACCTGCTTCTTGACCACTGGTCGTCGCTGTCCGGACAACCAGGGTGAGTTTTCAACTTGGTGGGCTTGTCGAGCGGCCTCTAGAGTTGGGATGGTACCGTGTTGATGGTATTACCTCACCAGTGCATTTGAGACCCAGAGTTGAAGAAGCTGAGTAGGTGATGTTGTCCTCAGAGCGGACGAGGATCCATCAGGAGTAGCGGCCGAGGCATTCACAAGTGTTAACCTTAAAGAAGACATTTTTTGTTGCAGAGAGATCTGGGAAAAGAGTTCCTATTTGATAGAGCAGACATAATAAAGATAGGTTTGGCCAGACTACATCTTTTTTATGATCACATATGTTATTGATTGCTTTGTTGGCCCTCATATTGAGTTCAATAGGGGCCTACCAAATAAGTAAAACATCATTTAACTTGGTTAAGAATTCATGTCGGGTTCACCATTTTTTATTTCTTATGGAAATGGAAATGACCTTGTTTGTTTAAGGTTCAAAATTTACAATTGGTTTCTAATGTGTTTATTCGTAGAACCAGAAACACCCAACGATTATATAACTATTTGGACCTACATTCCAAATGTTGGTGATCATTAGTTATGGACCGATGAGTATTAAGAATTTTCATTGGTCAAGAGGATGGGAGGTCAGGTTCATCACACCTTTTTTGGGGGGAATTATTGCCTACTCAGGGACTATTTTATAGATTTAAGTTATGTTTAAGAATCCTTATTAATTCACCAAGCATGAAAATGCGTGTTCCTTTAGATTTGGAAATCAATGATTGATATGTATGGGATTTATGGAATCTCTTATATGTATTTGAGGTTCTTCATCGATATAGAATCATCCATATGTATTAGAGATTCTTAGTCAATGATATCCTTCAATATATTATATAGAAATCACTTGGTCATTATGATGACCATACTGGTTTTAAAGCCACTCAACGGGGCACTTGAAGTTTATTATCATTCAGAAAGACATGGATTATTTCAGAGTTGGGATCATACCTACATATGGGCTACCTATGTATCCTCATTAAAAAGGAATCAAAACCCACGTAGTTTGATAATAAGGATGGGGTTTATGCATGGATAATGGCCCAAAAATAAATGTCATGATTACTTTTACACTCTAAGCTCATGTGAGTCAGGCTCGTTGTGAGAAACAAGAGGTATCAGTAAACTTGACGATGATTCCATGAAAGATGAAATCATGAGAAATGATGTGGGGCTTACGTATGTATGACTGCCCAAGTAGATGGAGACCAGTACTTACTTTAGGAAAGAAGCCCAGTAGCGGGGTCCATAAAGGTATTTGTACTTTATAAAGATTTGGTGTTTTAACCTGGGGCTTACACTTGAGAAGGATGCCAAAATTAAAAGGGAATTATGATTGGGGCTTATTCCTAAGAAGGAGGACCAAATCAAAATAAATTAAGATTGGGGCTTACTCCTAAAAAGGATGCCCAAAATCAATGGGAACTATGACTGGGGCTTATTCTTGAGAAAGATGATCGGGTTAAGGGGACTTGTAACTTGGGGATTACTTCTGTGAAGGAGTCCCTAGTTAAAATAATTTTGATTGGGGATTAATCTTGAGAAGGATTCCCAAAATCAGGAGGGACTTATGATTGGGGATTATTCCTGAGAAGGAGGCCCAAATCAAAAAGAATTTTAAGATTGGGGCTTACTCTTGAGGAGGATTCCCAAAATTAAAGATCTTTTAATCTTAAAGGGTGATGTTATATGGAGGAAAACTCTAACCATAGTGACATAAAGCTTGTAAGTCATGAGGTTTTGGGAGGGGTTCTCACAGAATCCCTTTCAGATAAAGAATCCAACAAAAGAACCATGCCATAAATGGTTTTGAACAGGGGATCGAGGGCTAATATCATGAAGAGGAGAGGTGAATGGGAGAGAGGAACACAAATGATGTTGGAACATAAGTCTAGGTTTCACAAGTCATTTGGCGTGCAAGTCTTGGCCACACGGCATGAGTTCACTTGGGCAATGAAGAATCTATAAGGTAATACTTGGGCAAGACTTAACTCAAGCCTTTAGTGCTATCCTAAGATATTTCCAAAAGGGCGGCGTGGAAGTATCATTGGAAGGACAAGACGACACATAATTGTTTCTACTTTTAAGGAGGTCTGGACACATAGGCACACAAGTGTTGATGAATTCTAAACCCTTAGGCATTATCCTACTCCTTCACGTCTTCTATTCTAGGTAAAAAGTTACCTTAGAATTTTTTGGAAGAGTTGAGTTGAAGACTTGGGCGACCAGAGCTTGAATTTGACTTCTAGAAAATCCATCCTCGAAATGGGGGGGGGGCACAGGGCCTATTTATAGTCCATCATGTACCTTGGGCGAAAAATCAGATAGGGCGGGCAAGTGACTTGTGAAGCGCGCAAGTTACTTGCGCGCCTCACTCTAAATGAGCTTCTCATCCATTCCTTTGTCAATTTTTTTGATTTTCATCAAAGGGTGACCCTCTTTGTGCTTAAGTTATTCCCCTTTGCCATTCGGTATACCATGTGACGTAAAAGGAGCATCAACAGAGATAAAGAATTCGATGGAAATAATTTTTCATTATAGAAGATGAAGATGGAAAATGTGATGTAGAATGATTATTACATATAGGCTAATGGAGAAAAACGGATAGGTGTGAAATATGTGAAATGGAATGAAATGGATGGTAATGTAATTGAGAATATCTATTTGGATTTGGCAGATGATGTTATTTCAATCACTATGGAGAAAAATACGTTGAAGGAAACTTGTGTTACTCTGAAAAAGATGTATGAGGATAAGTCACTCCACAATAAAAATTTCTTGATGAAAAAATTATTTACCCTTCAAATGGTAGAGTCATCATCAATCACCGACCATATAAACACCCTCAATACATTTTTTTCTTAGATTATGAAATTGGGCTATAATATTGTGGATACTGAATGGGAAGAGATTTTGCTCCAGAGTTTTCCAGATTCGTATGACCAACTTATCATCAGCCCCACCAATAATATCCTAATGAATATTTTCCCATTCAATGATGTTGCAACAGTAGTTCATGAAGATGAAATTCAATACAAGAATAGGGAAGATAGATAGACAATATCACACAAAGTATATGATCTATCAATATAAAGAGGAAGAATGATGGAGCCTGGATCCAGTGGGAGCCAGAATCCTGGTAGGTCTAAATCAAGGAGGATGAAGAAAATTGTCAGATGTTACAATTACGATTAAAGGGGGAATGATAGAAAGGACTTTAAAGACCCTAAATTTCCATGTATTTTTTTTAAATATATGGGAATTTCACGAGTCTGCTAAAATTGACGATACATGATTCTGAGGCCCAGAGTGCCTGGAATGAATTTTTGAACTTCTTTCGGGTACATTCAGTAAACATGCAAGTGGGTTTTTCTATCTTTTGAACTGGTGCTCGGAATTAAAATCTGAGGGCACCGTTTAACTTGAAGCACCGATATTCGCTTAGGTAAACTTTCACATCAACGGTAGTTGGTTGAAGGTGAAAGATAATTTTTGGGTTTTCTGTGGAATTTATAAAATAAAATAAACTTTCTTTTTATTTTATTTTATTTTTCTTTAGGATATCTCCATGTGGAAGTTGAGAAGTGGGGACCACCAAACCTTAACCACCCATGAGAAGTTATGGTGGTGGGTAACACCCGAGATTAACCTTCCATGAGAGGTTATGGTGTTGGGGACCACCCGAGCCCTAAACCTCTTGAACTCCCCTCATAATGGAGAAAAAACCTCTCAACTACCTCTTTAATGTGGAGGAGCCTCTTGAGATTCCTCCACATCAATTAATCCAACACACCACTATAATTTTTCCAACTCAGTTAATTATTTAGCCAATTTGAATTTTATTCCAATGAAATAAATATCCAACATAATATTTTCTGTTGGCTACATGGAATTTATGGAGGAATTGGGAGAGGAGAGAGCTTTGGGATAAATAAATTTCTCCAACGAAGAACATCAACTCTCAATGGAGAACGCTCTGCCAATGAAGAACGCTCCTCCAACAAAAAAAGTTGACCTCAACTTTGACCTTATTCCATGGGACTTCTCTCGACGTGGGATGTTTTCATCTACGATGAATCGACATCTATACTTCCTTCTCACACCAACGTCAATGAACAACCAGAGGTAGGGGTTTATTAGAGTATGGATAATTTTTCCATGTTCTTCCCAAGAATTATTTTTGGGATTGGGAATAAATCGTTGTAGGAGGTTGTAAAGAATGACTTTTCTTCTTCATGTTCATGTTGAGCCATATGCTACCACCCTAACACGGAGGGTATGGGCCTAACAAACATGGACCGACCCCTCTGCAAATATTGTGATGATTTTTGATGTTGAATGCGATGAAGGTGACAAAAGAAATGGCACCTCCACCCACGACCTCCGCACCCCAAACTACCACACAACCTATGTGCCCTGCACCGCCCCGCGGCCTCCCCAACTCCGTGACTTTCGCAACCGAGCTGACCAGCACCCAAGCCGCCACCCTCCGGGCTGAGCCGCCACCTACGGCCTTGCGAGCCGCCCCAGCCGAACCACCCTCGCCGCGCCGCCCCAGGCTGAGCCGCCCTCCCCGCGCCGCTTTTGGCCGAGCCACCGCCGTTGTCCGTCGAGCCACCGCCGCCGTCTGTCGAGACACCGCCATCGTCCACCGAGCTGTCGTCGTCCTGCCAAGACGCTTTGGTTGAGCCACCTGTAGCCCTCCAAGCCACTCTATCTGAGCCACCCACATCCCCATGCCCCTTTGACCACACCACCCACGGCCCTGAGCCGCTCCAGCCGAGCCGCCCCACATCCCTGTGCTGCTCCAGCCGAGTCGCCCTGCGGCCCGGAGCCGCTCCGGCCAAGCCGCCCCGCAGCATCTTCCCTTTTGGATGAGCCGCCCAGTGGCCTCACGCTGTTCGTGGTCAAACCACCACAACCCCTCGTGGCCTGCCAGGCCGCCCATTGGGCCGGACTGAGCGAGCCCAGTACCCATCGGGTCGGGCCGTACTGTGATCTGGGCCCACTAAGACCCATTTACTTTCTTTTGGACATAACTTTGGTACCACACGTCAGTTTGAATAATCTTCAGTGGCACTAGAAATCTTAGAGCAAGGCAGTCCCTTTGAGTATACCCCATTGACATTTTGGATTAAGATAAGGAATGTTCAGTTTGGATCGAGCACGAATCCAACCGAGCCCCTGAGACTAAAAGGCTAATAACTCACAGACCGAGCATCCGATTGACGTGCCATATATTGCATTGAGACCCCTATAATGTGGAAGACCTTTGAGATGCTTCTTTGTGGGACTTCATGGCAGTTGGAGAATCGACTAGTAGCTCGTGGATCAGAACCTCCTGGAGACAGGCGAGCATAGTGCATGAACCGAGTAGCTGGTTGAGACTTGACGACTGCTGACCTTTTCTACTTGGAGTGACTTGACAGCCCCAGTGGGGAGTGCCTCTGTGGGATGTGGAAGACCCACAATACACGATTGGAGGAGTACCTCCATAGGCCACAGTGGGGAGCACCTTTGTGGGAAGCGGCAGACCCACAGTACACGACAGAAGGAGTACCTCAGCATGCCATAGTGGGGAGCGCCTCTATGTGACGCAGTAGACCCATGGTGGGGAGCGCCTCTATGTGACGTAGAAGACCTACATTAGTCGACATGAGGTGTACTTCAGCTATCCATGATTAGTGGGAATCACCTCTTTGTGATGCGGCATGCCCACTATACTCGATAGAGGAGGGGATCTCTAGTAGCCGAGGTGTTTGGCGATGTGACTGGGGATGTTCTTTGTTTCTACCCCTAGAATAAATCTTTGTGTGAGTTGAGTCAGTGTCTCTATGTTTTCCTCATGTTTGGTATGGATCACATGATAACTTAGGTATATGTATGGGAATATACCTATGTAGGGTTATCTGTTGATTTCATACTTGTGGTTTATCCTTGGTGGATTTTGTGAGACCTTGAGGGTCTCGGGGTCCATACTGACACTACTATAAATAAGCCCATTAGCGACCGCCTATGGCGGTAGCTATTATAAAAATAAAATTTAAATTTTTTTTATTGAATTGAATATAAATAAATATATATATATATATATATATGTGTGTGTAAAAATATTCATATATATACTATTAAATACAATATTTTAAATATATATATATATATAATATATTTTAAATGTTTTAATATATATTTAATATATATATAATATCAAATCATTGTGCTATAATAATTTAAAAACTTCGATTCAAGAAATAATCTCATTTCAGGTCGTTCGGAGCACGTTTGCTCCGAATCGGACCGCCGCACGCCGTTTTGGTGTTTAACGGCGCCAGAAACGCGTTTCCGGCCGCCGCGGTCACACGGCACCTCCGAATGAGGTGCCGTCTGGCCGACCATTTCACAATTCACGCCCCGGATGTTGTCGTACGGTTTCGTGGCATTCGGAGGTCGTTCGGGTGGTTTTGACCCCCCAACGCGCCATTTTAGCGCGCGCCGCGCTGCTGAAAACGACACAATCGGACGTGCCGCGCGCACCGCACGTCCGATGGATGTTCGGCCTCCTCCTGCATCTCAGGAATAATATTTCTATCGTTCCTGTGCGGTTTCAGGTCGTTCGGAGCACGTTTGCTCCGAATCGGACCGCCGCACGCCGTTTTGGTGTTTAACGGCGCCGGAAACGCGTTTCCGGCCGCCGCGGTCACACAGCACCTCCGAATGAGGTTCCGTCTGGCCGACCATTTCACAATTCACGCTCCGGATGTTTTCGTACGGTTTCGTGGCATTCGGAGGTCGTTCGGGTGGTTTTGACCCCCCAACGCTCCATTTCAGCGCGCGCCGCGCTGCTGAAAACGACACAATCGGACGTGCCGCGCGCACCGCACGTCAGATTGATGTGCGGCCTCCTCCTGCATCTCAGGAATAATATTTCTATCGTTCCCGTGCGGTTTCAGGTCGTTCGGAGCACGTTTGCTCCGAATCGGACCGCCGTACGCCGTTTTGGTGTTTAACAGCGCCGGAAACGCGTTTCTGGCCGCCGCGGTCACACGGCACCTCCGAATGAGGTGCCGTCTGACCAACCATTTCACAATTCACGCCCCGGATGTTGTCGTACGGTTTCGTGGCATTCGGAGGTCGTTCGGGTGGTTTTGACCCCCCAACGCGCCATTTCAGCGCGCGCCGCGCTGCTGAAAACGACACAATCGGACGTGCCGCGCGCACCGCACGTCCGATGGACGTGCGGACTCCTCCTGCATCTCAGGAATAATATTTCTATCGTTCCCGTGCGGTTTCAAGTCGTTCGGAGCACGTTTGCTCCGAATCGGACCGCCGCACACCGTTTTGGTGTTTAACGGCGCCGGAAACGCATTTCCGGCCGCCGCGGTCACACGGCACCTCCGAATGAGGTGCCGTCTGGCCGACCATTTCACAATTCACGCCCCGGATGTTGTCGTACGGTTTCGTGGCATTCGGAGGTCGTTCGGGTGGTTTTGACCCCCCAACGCGCCATTTCAGCGCGCGCCGCGCTGCTGAAAACGACACAATCGGACGTGCCGCGCGCACCGCACGTCCGATGGACGTGCGGCCTCCTCCTGCATCTCAGGAATAATATTTCTATCGTTCCCGTGCGGTGTCAGGTCGTTCGGAGCACGTTTGCTCCGAATCGGACCGCCGCACGCCGTTTTGGTGTTTAACGGCGCCGGAAACGCGTTTCCGGCCGCCGCGGTCACACGGCACCTCCGAATGAGGTGCCGTCTGGCCGACCATTTCACAATTCACGCCCCGGATGTTGTCGTACGGTTTCGTGGCATTCGGAGGTCGTTCGGGTGGTTTTGACCCCCCAACGCGCCATTTCAGCGCGCGCAGCGCTGCTGAAAACGACACAATCGGACGTGCCGCGCGCACCGCACGTCCGATGGACGTGCGACCTCCTCCTGCTTCTCAGGAATAATATTTCTATCGTTCCCGTGCGGTTTTAGGTCGTTCGGAGCACGTTTGCTCCGAATCGGACCGCCGCACGCCGTTTTGGTGTTTAACGGCGCCAGAAACGCGTTTCCGGCCGCCGCGGTCACACGGCACCTCCGAATGAGGTGCCGTCTGGCCGACCATTTCACAATTCACTCCCCGGATGTTGTCGTACGGTTTCGTGGCATTCGGAGGTCGTTCGGGTGGTTTTGACCCCCCAACGCGCCATTTCAGCGCGCGCCGCGCTGCTGAAAACGACACAATCGGACGTGCCGCGTGCACCGCACGTCCGATGGACGTGCAGCCTCCTCATACATCTCAGGAATAATATTTATATCGTTCCCGTGCGGTTTCAGGTCGTTCGGAGCACGTTTGCTCCGAATCGGACCGCCGCACGCCGTTTTGGTGTTTAACGGCGCCGGAAACGCGTTTCCAGCCGCCGCGGTCACACGGCACCTCCGAATGAGGTTCCGTCTGGCCGAACATTTCACAATTCACGCCCCGGATGTTTTCGTACGGTTTCGTGGCATTCGGAGGTCGTTCGGGTGGTTTTGACCCCCCAACGCGTCATTTCAGCGCGCGTCGCGCTGCTGAAAACGACACAATCGGACGTGCCGCGCGCACCGCACGTCCGATAGACGTGCGGCCCCCTCCTCCATCTCAGGAATAATATTTCTATCGTTCCCGTGCGGTTTCAGGTCGTTCGGAGCACGTTTGCTCCGAATCGGACCGCCGCACGCCGTTTTGGTGTTTAACGGCGCCGGAAACGCGTTTCCGGCCGCCGCGGTCACACGACACCACCGAATGAGGTGCCATCTGGCCGACCATTTCACAATTCACGTCCCGGATGTTTTCGTACGGTTTCGTGGCATTCGGAGGTCGTTCGGGTGGTTTTGACCCCCCAACGCGTCATTTCAGCGCGCGCCGCGCTGCTGAAAACGACACAATCGGACGTGCCGCGCGCACCGCACGTCCGATGGACGTGCGGCCTCCTCCTGCATCTCAGGAATAATATTTCTATCGTTCTCGTGCGGTTTCAGGTCGTTCGGAGCACGTTTGCTCCGAATCGGACCGCCGCACGCCGTTTTGGTGTTTAACGGCGCCGGAAACGCGTTTCCGGCCGCCGCGGTCACACAGCACCTCCGAATGAGGTTCCGTCTGGCCGACCATTTTACAATTCACGCCCCGGATGTTGTCGTACGGTTTCGTGGAATTCGGAGGTCGTTCGGGTGGTTTTGACCCCCCAACGCGCCATTTCAGCGCGCGCCGCGCTGCTGAAAACGACACAATCGGACGTGCCACGCGCACCGCACGTCCGATGGACGTTCTGCCTCCTCCTGCATCTCAGGAATAATATTTCTATCGTTCCCGTGCGGTTTCAGGTCGTTCGGAGCACGTTTGCTCCGAATCGGACCGCCGCACGCTGTTTTGGTGTTTAACGGCGCCGGAAACGCGTTTCCGGCCGCCGCGGTCACACGACACCTCCGAATGAGGTGACGTCTGGCCGACCATTTCACAATTCACGCCCCGGATGTTTTCGTACGGTTTCGTGGCATTCGAAGGTCGTTCGGGTGGTTTTGACCCCCCAACGCGCCATTTCAGCGCGCGCCGCGCTGCTGAAAACGACACAATCGGACGTGCCGCGCGCACCGCACGTCCGATGGACGTGCGGCCTCCTCCTGCATCTCAGGAATAATATTTCTATCGTTCCCGTGCGGTTTCAGGTCGTTCGGAGCACGTTTGCTCCGAATCGGATCGCCGCACGCCGTTTTGGTGTTTAACAGCGCCGGAAACGCGTTTCCGGCCGCCGCGGTCACACGGCACCTCCGAATGAGGTGCCGTCTGGCCGACCATTTCACAATTCACGACCCGGATGTTGTCGTACGGTTTCGTGGCATTCGGAGGTTGTTCGGGTGGTTTTGACCCCCCAACGCGCCATTTCAGCGCGCGCCGCGCTGCTGAAAACGACACAATCGGACGTGCCGCGCGCACCGCACGTCCGATGGACGTGCGGCCTCCTTCTGCATCTCAGGAATAATATTTCTATCGTTCCTGTGCGGTTTCAGGTCGTTCGGAGCACGTTTACTCCGAATCGGACCGCCGCACGCCGTTTTGGTGTTTAACGGCGCCGGAAACGCGTTTCCGGCCGCCGCGGTCACACGGCACCTCCGAATGAGGTTCCGTCTGGCCGACCATTTCACAATTCACGCCCCGGATGTTGTCGTACGGTTTCGTGGCATTCAGAAGTCGTTCGGGTGGTTTTGACCCCCCAACGCGTCATTTCAGCGCGCGCCGCGCTGCTGAAAACGACACAATCGGACGTGCCGCGCGCACCGCACGTCCGATGGACGTGCTGCCTCCTCCTGCATCTCAGGAATAATATTTCTATCGTTCCCGTGCGGTTTTAGGTCGTTCGGAGCACGTTTGCTCCGAATCGGACCGCCGCACGCTGTTTTGGTGTTTAACGGCGCCGGAAACGCGTTTCCGGCCGCCGCGGTCACACGGTACCTACGAATGAGGTGTCGTCTAGCCGACCATTTCACAATTCACGCCCTGGATGTTGTCGTACGGTTTCGTGGCATTCGGAGGTCGTTCGGGTTGTTTTGACCCCCAACGCGCCATTTCAGCGCGCGCCGCGCTGCTGAAAACGACACAATCGGACGTGCCGCGCGCACCGCACGTCCGATGGACGTGCGGCCTCCTTCTGTATCTCAGGAATAATATTTCTATCGTTCCCGTGCGGTTTCAGGTCGTTCGGAGCACGTTTGCTCCGAATCGGACCGCCGCACGCCGTTTTGGTGTTTAACGGCGCCGGAAACGCGTTTCCGGCCTCCGCGGTCACACGGCACCTCCGAATGAGGTGCCGTCTGGCCGACCATTTCACAATTCACGCCCTGGATGTTGTCGTACGGTTTCGTGGCATTCGGAGGTCGTTCGGGTGGTTTTGACCCCCCAACGCGCCATTTCAGCGCGCGCCGCGCTGCTGAAAACGACACAATCGGACGTGCCGCGCGCACCGCACGTCTGATGGACGTGCGGCCTCCTCCTGCATCTCAGAAATAATATTTCTATCGTTCCCGTGCGGTTTGAGGTCGTTCGGAGCACGTTTGCTCCGAATCGGACCGCCGCACGCCGTTTTGGTGTTTAACGGCTCCGGAAACGCGTTTCCGGCCGCCGCGGTCACACGGAACCTCCGAATGAGGTGCCGTCTGGCCGACCATTTCACAATTCAGGCCCTGGATGTTGTCGTACGGTTTCGTGGCATTCGGAGGTCGTTCGGGTGGTTTTGACCCCCCAACGCGCCATTTCAGCGCGCGCCGCGCTGCTGAAAACGACACAATCGGACGTGCCGCGCGCACCGCACGTCCGATGGACGTGCGGCCTCCTCCTGCATCTCAGGAATAATATTTCTATCGTTTCCGTGCGGTTTCAGGTCGTTCGGAGCACGTTTGCTCCGAATCGGACCGCCGCACGCCGTTTTGGTGTTTAACGGCGCCGGAAACGCGTTTCCGGCCGCCACGGTCACACGGCACCTCCGAATGAGGTGCCGTCTGGCCGACCATTTCACAATTCACGCCCCGGATGTTGTCGTACGGTTTTGTGGCATTCGGAGGTCGTTCGGGTGGTTTTGACCCCCCAACGCGTCATTTCAGCGCGCGCCGCGCTGCTGAAAACGACACAATCGGACATGCCGCGCGCACCGCACGTCCGATGGACGTGCGGCCTACTCCTGCATCTCAGGAATAATATTTCTATCGTTCCCGTGCGGTTTCAGGTCGTTCGGAGCACGTTTTCTCTGAATCGGACCGCCGCTCGCCGTTTTGGTGTTTAACGGCGCCGGAAACGCGTTTCCGGCCGCCGCGGTCACACGGCACCTCCGAATGAGGTGCCGTCTGGCCGACCATTTCACAATTCACGCCCCGGATGTTGTCGTACGGCTTCGTGGCATTCGGAGGTCGTTCGGGTGGTTTTGACCCCCCAACGCGCCATTTCAGCGCGCGCCGCGCTGTTGAAAACGACACAATCGGACGTGTTGTGCGCACCGCACGTCCGATGGACGTGCGGCCTCCTCCTGCATCTCAGGAATAATATTTCTATCGTTCCCGTGCTGTTTCAGGTCGTTCGGAGCACGTTTGCTCCGAATCGGACCGCCGCACGCCGTTTTGGTGTTTAACGGCGCCGGAAACGCGTTTCCGGCCGCCGCGGTCACACGGCACCTCCGAATGAGGTGCCGTCTGGCCGACCATTTCACAATTCACGCCCCGGATGTTGTCGTACGGTTTCGTGGCATTCGGAGGTCGTTCGGGTGGTTTTGACCCCCCAACGCGCCATTTCAGCGCGCGCCGCGCTGCTGAAAACGACACAATCGGACGTGCCGCGCGCACCGCACGTCCGATAGACGTGCGGCCTCCTCCTGCATCTCAGGAATAATATTTCTATTGTTCCTATGCGGTTTCAGGTCGTTCGGAGCACGTTTGCTCCGAATCGGACCGCCGCACGCCGTTTTGGTGTTTAACGGCGCCGGAAACGCGTTTTCGGCCGCCGCGGTCACACGGCACCTCCGAATGAGGTGCCGTCTGGCCGACCATTTCACAATTCACGCCCCGGATGTTGTCGTACGGTTTCGTGGCATTCAGAGGTCGTTCGGGTGGTTTTGACCCCCCAACGCGCCATTTCAGCGCGCGCCGCGCTGCTGAAAACGACACAATCGGACGTGCCGTGCGCACCGCACGTCCGATGGACGTGCGGCCTCCCCCTGCATCTCAGAAATAATATTTCTATCGTTCCCATGCGGTTTCAGGTTGTTCGGAGCACATTTGCTCCGAATCGGACCGCCGCACGCCGTTTTGGTGTTTAACGGCGCCAGAAACGCCTTTCCGGCCGCCGCGGTCACACGACACCTCCGAATGAGGTGCCGTCTGGCCGACCATTTCACAATTCACGCCCCGGATGTTGTCGTACGGTTTCGTGGAATTCGGAGGTCGTTCGGGTGGTTTTGACCCCCCAACGCGCCATTTCAGCGCGCACCGTGCTGCTGAAAACGACACAATCGGACGTGCCGCGCGCACCGCACGTCCGATGGACGTGCGGCCTCCTCCTGCATCTCAGGAATAATATTTATATCGTTTCCGTGCGGTTTAAGGTCGTTCGGAGCACGTTTGCTCCGAATCGGACCGCCGCATGCCGTTTTGGTGTTTAACGGCGCCGGAAACACGTTTCTGGCCGCCGCGGTCACACGTCACCTCCGAATGAGGTGCCGTCTGGCCGACCATTTCACAATTCACGCCCCGGATGTTGTCGTACGGTTTCGTGGCATTCGGAGGTCGTTCGGGTGGTTTTGACCCCCCAACGCGCCATTTCAGCGCGCGCCGCGCTGCTGAAAACGACACAATCGGACGTGCCGTGCGCACCGCACGTCCGATGGACGTGCGGCCTCCTCCTGCATCTCAGGAATAATATTTCTATCGTTCCCGTGCGGTTTCAGGTCGTTCGGAGCACGTTTGCTCCGAATCGGACCGCCGCACGCCGTTTTGGTGTTTAACGGCGCCGGAAACGCGTTTCCGGCCGCCGCGGTCACACGGCACCTCCGAATGAGGTTCCGTCTAGCCGACCATTTCACAATTCACGCCCCGGATGTTGTCGTACGGTTTCGTGGCATTCTGAGGTCGTTCGGGTGGTTTTGACCCCCCAACGCGCCATTTCAGCGCGCGCCGCGCTGCTGAAAACGACACAATTGGACGTGCCGCGCGCACCGCACGTCCGATGGACGTGCTGCCTCCTCCTGCATCTCAGGAATAATATTTCTATCGTTCCCGTGCGGTTTCAGGTCGTTCGGAGCACGTTTGCTCCGAATCGGACCGCCGCACGCCGTTTTGGTGTTTAACGGCGCCGGAAACGCGTTTCCGGCCGCCGCGGTCACACGACACCTCCGAATGAGGTGCCGTCTAGCCGACCATTTCACAATTCACGCCCCAGATGTTGTCGTATGGTTTCGTGGCATTCGGAGGTCGTTCGGGTGGTTTTGACCCCCCAACGCGCCATTTCAGCGCGCGCCGCGCTGCTTAAAACGACACAATCGGGGGGTTGTACGGGGGTGCGGGGGGCTGTACGGGGGTGGCGGGGGGCTGTACGGGGGTGCAGGGCGGTGCTGTACGGGGGTGCGGGGGGCTGTACGGGGGTGGCGGGGGCCTGTACGGGGGTGGCGGGGGGCAGTACGGGGGTGCGGGGGGTTGTACGGGGGTGCAGGGGGCTGTACGGGGGTGCGGGGGGGCTGTACGGGGGTGCGGGGGGCTGTACGGGGGGGGGGGGGGGGGGATGTACGGGGGTGCGGGGGGCTGTACGGGGGTGGCGGGGGCCTGTACGGGGGTGGCGGGGGGCAGTACGGGGGTGCGGGGGGCTGTACGGGGGTGCGGGGGGCTGTACGGGGGTGCAGAGGGGGCTGTACGGGGGTGCAGAGGGGGCTGTACGGGGGTGCAGGGGGCTGTACGAGGGTGGAGGGGGCCTGTACGGGGGTGGCGGGGGGCAGTACGGGGGTGCGGGGGGCAGTACGGGGGTGCGGGGGGATGTACGGGGGTGCGGGGGGGGGGGGGGGGGGGGGGCTGTACGGGGGTGCGGGGGGCTGTACGGGGGTGGCGGGGGGCTGTACGGGGGTGCGGGGGGCTGTACGGGGGTGCGGGGGGCTGTACGAGGGTGCGGGGGGGGGGGGGGGGCTGTACGGGGGTGCGGGGGGCTCTACGGGGGTGTGGGGGGCTCGACGGGG
The DNA here is from genome assembly GCA_963277665.1 of Viscum album. Classification (NCBI taxonomy): domain Eukaryota; kingdom Viridiplantae; phylum Streptophyta; class Magnoliopsida; order Santalales; family Viscaceae; genus Viscum; species Viscum album. The sequence continues at coordinate 224,235,986 of OY728147.1, forward strand.
GTGCGGGGGGCTCTCCGGGGGTGCAAAGGCCATCCCATTGATTACAAAAGTGAAAAATAAAAGTGATAACATATAATTAATACATATTTCTTTTATCGATACCATACTGAAATTTATAAAAAATATATTGGATAATACATAATCTATAATATCAGATTTATTGATCTGTTGGAATTAGTTCGACTTTTTCAAATGTAGAATCATTCAAGATTATCTGATCAAAAACTCAATATGTGTATAAAATATTTAAAAGACCACCATGGATGGTAATAATGCATTACTTAAATGAATAAATACAGTACATCAATATCAACCCTACCAGTAAAAACAAAAAACATATATCGTGAATATATGGTGCGTCACGCGTTGCCATCACTGCTACCTCCTTCTGGTGGGCGAGGTGCCTACAACAAATAAACATTATAAATATTTTAATAACAAAAATAATTTAAATTAAATAAATAAATACAGTATATACCTGCGTCGTATGATCCCCTGTACCATCAGCTCGACGCACATATTCCCGCAGTGCTCTAACCTCAGCTGTCAATTGCGCATTTGTCTCCTCGGAAGCGCGCAGCCGTGCCTCAAAATCTGACATCTGCTGTGTCATATGAGCAACAGAAGGACCGACAACCGCAGTGCGTGACACTACAGAACGAGGAATCCCTGCTCCATAGGTCAAACTATAGCCATGCCCGTCCCGACCAATAATGCGATGAAAGATCTCATCCCGTCGCATGGGAAGTTGTCGCTGGTCCTCTGGCAGATGTTCTAACTCAGCTTCAAATTGATCCTGTGAAATATTTAAATATATATAAATATATATATGTTAATATATAGATTTATGTAATTATTGGTAAGTACAGACACTTACTATCAATGTTGCAACCTCTGGATCATTGCGATCACGAGTCCTTATCCACACCGACATTTTATCAGTTGCTGCACCTTGCCCTCGCAACTGTATATTAAAAGAATATAAACACAAAACCATATTAATTAATAAATTAAAAAATGAATAATATATACCTCATGTCGGATCTGAGACACGTGACGAGTCCCGAGCCTGTGAGCTGGTCCCTGCAACGCTCGATTCTCCGAATGGCGTGTTGACACCTCCTACATTCAATTCATTCAAATTTCAAACAAATCACATATTCTTGAAAATATATATACAGCAAAATATTTAATATACAAACCGCAACACCCTCAGTAGACCAATATGCAACCAAGTCACGCCACTGATCCGGGAGGACACCTCTCGGGACTTTTTCCAAAATGTCAAGGGCACCCACATTTGGTACCCAGTGGTCCCTCTTCACTTTGCCTTTATAATCTTTCCATAGCTTACGACATTTGCTCATACACACGGGCCGAAACTCTTCAGGGCATACTTTCAAATTTTGCTATAATGAAAATAATCAAACATATTAGTATTATTTATAAATAGAAAATAAAGTAAAATTATTTTCTTACCTGAACCTCCCTCCATAGACGATTTAATGTGTCCTGAGGGATAGAAGCCCAATCACGCGTGGTCAATGGAAATCGATGTGGGTCACGTATGATATGACCCAGCTGACGAATAAATGCCGGGGCATTCGGTCCCACGGGATGAAATACCTCATCAAATGAAACATCTATCGTCGTGTCGGAATTCCATGATAATATGCCACGACCAGGGCCTCTCATGTGAGAGGAAGAACTAGCCGAGTCTCATCCTGTTGAAAACAATTTTATATATAAATTGACAAATGTTATATATATATATATGTCAATTACATAAAAAATATAGACAATGACATTCAAACATACCTCGACCCTGAGACGTAGATGCCTCAGATGGATGATGTGGATTTTCTACCTCTTCCCCTGACATGTCTGCAGTCATACAAAATATCAGTAATGAGTCCAAAGTGTTTAAAAGATAAATTGGATTGTTCTTAATAAATCAAACTTGTACAACTGTTAATCAAACAAAAAATGGATTGAATAATTAGTTGTGAATGAATTTTAAAAAATCAGAAAGTTAATCAACCTAAATATTTATGACTGAATTAACTTACAAAAGTGAGGATTAAAACTTATAAGGATTTATAAAATGATTAGATAATTTATGATATCCTAGGACATTCTACTGAATAGCGGGAAAACAATTATACCTTTCATTAAGCATGCAAATCGACCGTTTCCCCTTCAACAGCCGCTCTGACCCAATAAATATCTTCTTCACGTTGAACTACGATATGTTGATCAAGTTGTTGGTAAACAAACGGATCAGTCTCAGGTTCATCTTCTTCAAATAAAAACACTCCTCGCCGAGACATTTTGACAACAACTTGCCAACTTGGATCCGAAGGCAAAGTAACGAAGAATACTTGTTCCGCTTGTGATGTCAAAATGAAAGGTTCATTCTCAACTCGTTCATTATTTTTGTATAACATATAGTTAAAATTCACCAATGAAAACTGATATTGATCGAATTTACATCCACGCACTGGATCAACCCAATTACACTTTAACAATATGTACTTCAAACCGTGTGTGTATACAACTTCAATGATGTCTATCAATTGACCATAGTAATAACCAGAATCGACAAAGGGACAACTGATGCCACTGTTTTGTGTTGCTCGTTTGTCGTCAACATATTTAATGCGAAATCGAAAACCATTAGCATCAATAGCTTTATAACGACGAGCCGTTATAGATGGACCCTCAGCCAGTTGGATAAATACTTCAGGTAGTGTGGGGTCCCCTAACTCCCTCAGCTTACGAACCTACATAATTTATAAAAATAAATACTGATATATGCAGAAAGAATTAGTTTAATACTTCACTCATAATGAAAATCAATTTATACATACATAATCCTTGAACCAATCATGAAATGCCACATAATGAGATTATTGAATTTGCAACTCAGTCGCACGATGCATCTCTTCTTTTATCTCATTAATGTGTTTCTTGCAAATGATTACGCGATGTTTAAAAGATCAACTTATGCAAAGAAAACATGTAAAAGTTATACAAGCACATTGATAAGATACTTACTGCATTAATGGTGCAACTGATGGAGTATTGAACAAGATATATCGATGTGCTTGTATCCACTCGATGTTGTCCATATCAAATGTGGTTCCTTCTCCAACTAGACCATCATGAATCCGAGAGGGCTTATCTAATTTTGTTTCAACATCCGTAAGATATTCTGCACAAAAGGTAGTACACTCATCCATCAAATAACCATTGGCTATTGATGCCTCTGGATGAGCTCTGTTGCGTACAAATCTTTTCAATGTACTCAAATACCGTTCAATAGGATACATCCACCTGAATTACACTGGACCAGTAGCCATTACTTCATCAGTTAGGTGCACTATCATGTGGACCATAACATCGAAAAATGAGGGGGGGAAAAGTTTCTCAAAGTGACAAAGCGTAAGTACAATTCGGTCCTACAAACTTTTTAAATCACTCATTCGTTGATTTCTTAAACAAAGCTGTCTAAAAAAATTACTCATCTCAATCAAGGGCTGAACAACATTGGGGGATAAACAATCACAAATTGCGATTGGAATCAACTGCTGAAGTAATATGTGATTGTCATGACTTTTCAACCCTTGCAATGTCTTGCTCGTCAGATTCACACACTTTGAAATATTAGAAGAGTAACCATCAGGCACCTTGACCATCTTCAAAATGGAAAGAAATGTCTCTTTCTCCTCTGTAGTCATCGAATACTGTGCAGCAGGCATATATGCCTTGTTTCCCTCAGCTAACTGTAAATGCAACTGTTTCCTTAAACCCATTTCTTCCAAATCACGGCGTGCATTAACATGGTCCTTTGACTTTCCACTGACACCTAAAATGGTCCACAATATGTTATCACAAACATTTTTTTCAATGTGAATGACATCCAAATTATGCCTCAACATGTTAGTTTTCCAATACGGAAGACTATAAAAAATACTTTTCTTTTTCCAATTGTGACTGCGCTGCCTACCCGCAGCACGAATATTACGTACTGGAGGAGCCACCAAATCCTGAATTTCATATACCGTGCGGATGTTTTCTTCCTCAATCTGCGATAACATTTCGACTCCTGTCATGATCTTTGGTGCTGGGCTGAACTCTCTAGAACCATCAAATGCCACTCTGTCCTTTCTGAACCTGTGCTGGGGAGGGAGAAAACGCCTGTGACCCATGTATGCCCATTTTTTGGAATGTTTAAGCCATACAGATTTTTTACTTTTATTGCAACAAGGGAAAGAAAATTCCCCTTTCGTACTCCAGCCTGATAAATTTTCATAAGCTGGGAAGTCATTGATTGTCCACAATAAAGCTGCATGCAGTTTGAACATTTCATTCGTTTCGCAGTCATAAGTCATCACACCACCGCCCCAAAATTCGTTCAACTCATCAATCAATGGCTGAAGGTAAACATCAATCTTATCCCCCGGACTTTTAAGTCCATCAATAAGAGTGGAAAGTAATATAAATTGTTGCTTCATACAAAGCCACGGAGGAAGATTATATGGAACCAACACCACGGGCCATGTGCTATGAGTTGCACCAACCATAGACTTGAATGGATTGAAACCATCTGCTGCCAATCCCAATCGGACATTACGAACATCTTTAGCAATGTCGGGATGTCTCTTATCAAAATCCTTCCATGCATGAGAGTCTGCCGGGTGGGTTAACATGTCACTTTCATGAACTCTTTCTGCATGCCATCTCATTAAATTAGAAACTTTAGATGACATAAAAAATCTTTTCAACCTCGGTTTAAGGGGAAAGTAACGCATTTTCTTTACGGAAATCGGTTTCCCCTGTATCGCAATCTGACTTTGATGAGTCTTATTTCCCCTGTTCTCTTTCCACCTGGAAGCGCCACAAACCGTACAAATATCCAAATGAGCAGTTTCATTTCTAAACAACATACAGTTGTTTGCACATGCATCTATAGTCTCATATGTAAAACCTAAGTTCTCTGTCAACTTACGAGCATAGTAATACGACTCAGGAATCTTAGCGTCGACAGGAAGAACTTTTTTCAATAAAACCAAAAGCACGTCGAATGATGTGTCTGACCAATTATTCAAAGTATTAAAATGCAACAACTCCACGATAAACGACAGTTTATTGTAAGAAGTACATCCAGGATATAATTCTATTTTCGCATCATCAAGTACTTCATAAAACCTCCTCGAATCACGATCTGCACCAGAGCGAAGATTTATCTCACCGGTCTCAAGATTCTGGATGTCAATGCCTTCAGGATCAAACCCACGTACCATTTCAGTAAACATTTCATGCATTGGATCAGTCATCCTTGCATCAACATCCATCTGAGCTGCATCTGTATTTTGACAACGAACATATTCTTCTCCATGACGAGTCCAACTCTTATAATTTTTCAGAAATCCATTAAAGAAAAGGTGCTCCCTCACAGTATCTCGTGTGAATTGATATCTGTTAGCACATTTTCTACATGGACAACTAATATAGTCACTTTCAAATTTTCTCGTGAAGTCAATAAACTGCATAATGCCATTGAAATATTCTCTAGACGTTCGATTTGGAAGATCAATCCAACTCTTATCCATAATAATATCTGTATAACAAACATTTACACAATACTTATTACATTTACATTTTTCAAATCAACTATATTCAAAATAAATATTAACCATTTGTTTATGAACCATTGATAAAATAATAATGTAACTGAAAGCTCATGTTACCTGATTGAGCTACAAACCTGAAAGGGAGGGGAGCCGAAGGCGGTGCTGCGAGGGAGAGGAGGCAGCGAAGGGGAGTCGGAGCCAAAGGCGGTGCGGAAAGGGAGGGGACGGGCGGCGGCGGCGGCGGGGAGCTGGAGGAGAGGAGGCGGTGAGGGGACGGGGGACGGGCAGCGAGGGGGGGGGGGTGTCCGGGGTCGGGGGGGGGGGGGGATGTCCGAGGTGCGGGGAGGGGTGTCCGGGGTGTCAGGGGCCTGTCAGGGGTGCGGGCAGGGGTGTTCGGGGTGCGGGGGTGTCCGGGGTGCGGGGGAGGGGGGGGCTGTCTGGGGTGCAGGGGGGCTGTCGGGGGTGCGGGGTGGGGTGTCTGGGGTGCGGGGGGCCTGTCCGGGGTGCGGGGGGGCTGTCCGGGTTCGGAGGGGGGGGGGGGTGTCCGAGTGCAGGGGGGGGGGGGGGGCTGTCCGGGGTGCGGGGGGGGCTATCCGAGTTCGGAGGGGGGTGTCCGAGTGCAGGGGGGGGGGGGGGGGCTGTCCGGGGTGCAGGGAGGCGTCCGGGGTGCGGGGGGCGGTCCGGAGTGCGCGGGGGGGGGGGGGGGGCTGTCCAGGGTGCGGGGAGGCGTACGGGGTGCGGGGGGCGGTCCGGAGTGCGCGGGGGGTGCTGTCCGGGGTGCGGGGAGGCGTCCGGGGTGCGAGGGGCGGTCCGGAGTGCGCGCCGGGGGCTGTCCGGGGTGCGGGTGTCGTCCGGGGTGGGGGGGGGGAGGGCCGAGAGGCCGGAGGGCGGCGGCCGGAGGTCCGAGGGCGGAGGGCGGCGGCCGGAGGCTGGATGGCAGGCGGCGGGGGAGGCCGGGCGGCGGGGGAGGCCGGGCGGCGGGGGAGGGCGGGCGGCGGGGGAGGTCGGGCGGCGGGGGAGGCCGGGCGGCGGGGGAGGGGAGGGCGGCGCGAGGGAGGGCGACGAGGGAGGGAGGGGGTTAGGGCGAGGGAGATCGAGGGAGATCGAGGGCGCGGGGGGGGGGGGGGGGGGGTAGAAACCCCCCGAAATTTTTTAGGCAGGTTAGCGACCGCCATTGGCGGTCGCTAATGGTGAGCTATAGCGACCGCCAATGGCGGTCGCCCGAGTCTGGGGGGCTCCAATGCCCCCTTTTCTAGTAGTGTGAGTATCGTTATACTCACCCTTGCACGGGATATGCCCGCACTTCATTGTGTTTGGTGCAGAAGTCATACAACAATAACTTAGGACGAGATTATCAGGACTAGATGATACTCGAAGGAGGACCTTACGACGAGTTGGTACACAGAGGAGACAGATGAACGAGGAGTGCTGAGGAGGCGATCTGTACCTACCCTTCTGGTAGGAACCTCGAAGGATGACCCTGTTTCTATTACCCTTTTTCATCAGTTGCACTTCTGCTTTCAGTTTCTTGTACTTTACTGTTGGGCTTGTATTCTAGCCCCCTTTTACTTTCAGAACTATTTTGTTATACAGTTTTACGTGGTGTTTTTTATCCAGCTGTGTGCTTGATTGTGTGAGTTTTTATAGATTATAAAGTCAATTCCTTCCCAGTTTTAGGGAATTATTCCTTTGGTGCTTGTCGCCAGCCCCTAGCCTATGGAAGGTGGACTTGGGATAGTCACTGCACGGGCCCCGGGGGACGGGTCGTGACAAATTGGTATCATAGTAGTCAGTTCTACCATAGAACATAGGACTCTGATATTTCTTTTTAACAACTATATTGTTATGTGTATTGAGTGTGGTTATTATTTTAGGGAATCCAGGTATGGTGCAACGATTTACGTATCCATACACCAGGACCCTAACTTTTGATTTCCAACTTAGTGCATGAAAACACTAATTACATGTGTGTTTTAAAGAGTATTCTTAGTGAACTCATTGAGTCAACTCACTAGGTATAACTTATTGACCATGGAACACCTATTTATTTTCAAGATTCCTCCACATAGAAAACCAGCTAGGGTTCTGAGAGTAGTACGCACTGATAGCCCACCGAGCAATGAGGCCTCAGTGCAAGGCCCTTTTCCCGTAGAGGCACCAGTGGTACCATTCCCCATTGGGCCACCGATGCCACCAGCCACAGAAGTAGATGGTGCACGCTTCTTGAGTGTGTTTCAAGAGTTCCAGCGCTAGAGGCCACCCAATTTTAGTGGAGAGATGGACCCATAGGCGGCTGAGGATTGGTTGGAGGCTGTGGTGAGAGTCTTCTGACTCATAGGGACACTGGCCGATCTCATGGTGATCCTTGCTACCATCCTTCTATATGAAGCAGTAGGCATATGGTGGAGCTTGATGCTACAGGTTCATGATGAGGTGATTCTTCTATGGGATGACTTCAGGAGCCTGTTTCGGGTAGAGTTTCTTCCAGCGACTCTTCACACAGTGCGCATACAAGAGCATCTTCATCTGCAGAAGGGCAGAATGATTGTAGCTCAGTATTCAGTGAAGTTCACTGATCTCTCATGCTACTCCACTCATATTGGACGAGGCCCATTCCTTAGGGCCTGAACCTTTCATAATAGGCTCAGGCAAGATATCAGGGCTTTGATGATATCACTCAGCATTCCGACGCAGGCGGAGGTGTTAGAGCGAGCCCTCTTAGTGGAGTGTTTTCTTGTTTAGCAGTCACTAGCAGCGAGACCCACCACCAGTCATCACAAAATGAAGTATCCTACAGCTAGCAATAGATAGATGTCACAGAGGTCCAAGAGGACCATACATACAGGTGGATGACCACAGTATCTGGGGTCGGTTGTGCAGGTCACCCAAGACAGAGCCAGTCATTTCAGGAGTGGGCAGTGTTACGCGTGCAGCGGGTAAGGTCACATGGCTCGTGACTGTTTGACCCATTGTATGGATGATCAGCAGATGGTCAAAGGAACGCCTAGGCAGAGATGGAGGTTCAACTAAGGAGGTCCGTAGGGAGATGGAGGACATGGAAGAGGAGCCGGTTGTGATACTAGTGGTGGGAGACGATTCGAGATGTTACTGCCACCACCATAAGGAGGTCCAACCCGACCATAGGGAGCAGGTGGATAGGGGAGATCTCAGCTCTAGGCAGCTGAGGATTATGATCATGGTGCTTCAGAGATGATATCAGGTACGATCTGTGTCTACTCCACCTAAGCTTAAGTTCTTTTAGACATAGGTGTCAGTCATTCTTTTATTTCCACTTCCCTCGTTTGGAGCTCGTAGATTATGATAGATCCGTTGGCTCGATCCTTACGTCTAGAGACTCCAACAAGAGCAGATTTGACGATTACGCACTGGTGCCGGTAGTGCGAGCATACTATAGGAGGCGAGAGCTTTGGTCGGGATCTCCTAGTAGCAGCGTCGAGGCCTTACGATGTCATCTTGGGTATGGACTGGTTATCTACTATCCATGCGTAGATAGATTATATTAGGCACAAAGTGTGGTGTGTCCGCATGGATGGGACCTAGTTTACCTTCATCGACGAGAAGGGAGCCTTTATAGCGTAGGATAGACTTACCCAGAGAAGGGTGCATCCGATTACACATAAGTTGGCTAGCCTTACCCTCAGAGTGGTTGAAGTGGAGAGTCTGAGTTATATTGTAGTGATGGACCAGTATGTGGATGTTTTCCTTGATGATGTTCTGGGTCTACCTCCACACAGATAGGTGGAATTTTACATAGACTAGTACCTCAGGACGACACAGATATCTACACCAGCATATCGGATGGCTCCCGTGGAGCTTCGCTAGCTGCAGGTACAACTGGAGGACTTATAGGGGAATGGATTCATCCAGCCCAGTGATTCCCCTTGGGCAGCCCCGGTTCCATTCTCTAAGAAGGCGAATGGGAGCTTGAGACTTTGTGTCGACTACCGGTTCCTGAACCAGGTGACTGTGAAGAACAAGTACCCACTCCCGTGGATTGACAATCTCTTTGATCAGCTGAAGGGAGCATGGTGGTTTTCGAAGATAGATCTAAGATCAGGATATCACCAGCTAAGAGTGAGAGATGAGGATGTGTAGAAGACGACCTTCAGATTTTGGTATGGCCATTACCATTTCTTTGTTATGCCATTTGGTGTGACCAGTTACCCAGCAATTTTAATGGGACTCACAAACAAGATCTTTTAGCTATACCTTTATCGCTTTGTAGTATTCTTCATCAATGGCATTCTGATCTACTTGGCTACTGATGAGGAGCATGTCTATCATTTGCAGGTAGTATCAGACACACTTCGAGAGAACCAGATTTATAGTAAGCTCTCAAAGTTCTTGATCTAGATCTGAGAAGTTCAATTTCTGAGACATGTCATATCGAAAGCTGGAGTTGCAGTGGATCCAGAGAAGATTGAGGCGGTACTTGCTTGGGATCCACCCAGGAGTGTGAAAGAGGTTCGATGTTTTCTGGGTTTGGCTAGATACTACCAGATATTTGTACTAGATTTCTCCAGTGTTTCAACACCACTATCATCATTGACAAATAAGGGGAAACCCTTCGTTTGTTCGGAGAAATGCCAACGGAGTTTTAAGGAGGTGAGGCAGAGGCTGACTAGTGCCCCATCATGAGGCTTCCAGAAGAGGGTGTAGGGTACATAGTCTACTACGACACATTAGGGACCAGACTCAGATGTGTCCTGATGCAGGAGAGAGTAGTGATCGCATATGGTTCTTGACATCTAAGACGACATGAGCAGAACTACGGTACTCATGACCTAGAGTTAGCAACAGTGGTCTTCACCTTGAAGATGTGGTGACACTATCTGATGGGAGAGAGCTTCACAGTGTACTCTAATCAAAAGAGTCTCAGGTATATATTATCTCAGAGGGACCTGAACCTGAGAGAACGACGTTGACTTGAGTTCCTCCAGGACTATGACTTAGAGATAGTATATACCCCAGGGAAGGGGAACATTTTAGCAGATGCACTCAGCAGGAGGTCTGGTATATAACTGGTAGGCGAGGCGACATAGTAGCTGGCCACTTTGCAGATATCCTTTGTGGATCGAGTTAGAGCATATTTTCTTCAGTCTTTTACAGTCACTGCCCTAATTCTTCTGCGTGTTAGGGAGGCGTAGCATGGGGATGCTGACTACTAGACACAACGTGCTCAAATATCCATAGGACAGGCACCTGATGGATTTTTTGAAGGTTGGGAGAACGCCATCCTCTTCAGAAGACGTACCATGGTACTAGTGTCACTTCAGGAAGAAGTGTTGAGGGAGTTCCACACTTCCCCTCTAGCGGTACATCCAGGAGTGGTGAAGATGTACCAGGATCTTCGATGACAGCACTGGTGGACGGGAATGAAGAAAGTAGTAGCAGAGTTTGTTTCTCAATGCCTCACATGTGCGCAAGTGAAGGAGGAGCATTAGGAACCAGTAGGCTTGGTTCATCCTTTGGAGGTCCCAGAGTAAACGTGGTATGCGATATCCATTGGCTTCGTGATAGGAATTCCACGTACATCTATGGTCCATGACTCTATCAGGTTGATCGTTGACCAACTCACCAAGTCGGCCCACTTCCTACTGATCAGAGAGAAGGGTTCAGTAGAGAGTTTGGGATGCATCTATGTGTAGGAGATTGTACGGATACATGGAGTACCATCGAAGATTTTCTCTGATCGTGATGCATGTTTTACTTCCCTGGTGTATAAGGGGTTACAGGAGGCTTTTGGGACATAACTTCATTTGAGCACTGCTTTCCATCCTCAGACAGATGGTCAGACTGAGCGGACCATTTAGACCCTCAAGGACATGCTTCGTTCTTGTGTCCTCAGCTTCAGTCACAGCTGGGACAATCACTTAATTTTGGTGGAGTTTTCATACAACAAAAACTATCACTCCACAATTGGAATGACACCTTTCGAGGGGTTGTACATGCGACCTTATAAATCACCCTTTTGCTGGACTGACCCTAGTGAGTCAACACTAGTGGGACCAGAGATGGTATGGGCTACCACAGAAAAAGTACAGATAATCCAGGAGCAGATGAAGACTATACAGAGCAGGCAGAATTCATATGCTGACAAGAGACAGAGACCTCTAGTGTTCGAGGATGGCAACCACATTTTTCTACGGGTCTTACCTCGAAGAGGTTTATGGAGATTTGGTCGAGGTGGAAAGTTATCTCCGAGGTTCATCGGACCTTTTTAGGTCCTCAACAGAGTTAGCAAGGTGGCATACCACTTAGCTCTTCCACCTCAGTTACACTTGGTGCATGACGTTTTCCATGTATCCCAGCTGAGGAGATATGTGCACGACCCTTCTCACATCTTCGATCATGGAGAGCTGGACATCAACGATGGGGCAACATTTACAGAGGTTCCAATAGAGATTGAGGATCGACAAGAGTATGTACTTGATGGGAATTCGATACCTATGGTACACGTTCATTAGAAGCACGAGAACCTCCAGGAGAGCACAAGGAAGTGGGAGGCTCAGATGCGTGCTCATTACCCCCACTTGTTCCCTTAGTTTGATTTGTGGCTTATGGGGCGCAAAGCCTTGAAGTGGGGATATTGTAAAGACCCAAAATTTCCATGTAATTTTTTTAAATATATGGGAATTTTATGAGTGCACAAAAATTGACAATGCGTGATTCTGAGGCCAGGAGTGCCCAGGATGAATTTCTAAACTATTTTTCGGGTACATTCAGTAAACATGCGAGTGAGTTTTTCTAACATTTGAACCGGTTCTTGAATTGAAATCCAAGGGCACCGTTGAACTCGCAGCGCTGATATTATCTTAAGGAGACTTTCACCTCGATGGTAGTTGGTCGAGGGTGAAAGATATTTTTTTGGTTTTCCATGGAATTAATAAAATAAAATAATCTTTCTTTTTATTTTATTTTATTTTTATTTAGGATATCTCCATGTAGAAGTTGAGATGTGGGGACCACCAGACCTTAACCTAGAATGAGAGGTTATGGTGGTGGGAACCCCCTGAGGCCTAAACCTATTGAACTCCCCTCATAATGGAGGTGAAACCTCTCAACTCCCTCTTTAATTTGTAGGAGCCTCTTGAGATTCCTCCACATTAATTAAGCCAATGAACCTCTTTAATTTTTCCAACTCGGTTAATTTTTTAGACAATTTGAGTTTTATTCCAATGAACTAAATAGCCAACATAATCTATTATGTTGGATACTTGGAAATTTTGGAGGAATTGGGAGAGGAGAGAGATTTGGGAGAAATAAAGTTCTCAAATGAAGAACTTCACCTCCCAACAGAGAACGCTTCGCCAATGAAGAACGCTCTGCCAAAAAAGAATGTTGACCTCGACTTCGACCTTCTTCCTTGGGACATATTCCAATGTGGGACGTATTCATCTATGACGAATCGATGTTAGTACTTCCTTCTCACACCAACGTCAATGAACAACCCAAGGTAGGGGTATTTGTGTACGAATACTTTTCCCATGTTCATCCCTTGAATTCTTTTCGGGATTGGGAATAAATCATTGCGGGAGGATGTAAAGCTTGACTTTTCTTCTTCAAGTTCATGTTGAGTCATATGCTACCACCCTAACGTGAAGGGTATGGGCCAAAAAAAACATGGCCCGACCCCTCCACAATTTTTTTGATGATTTTTGATGTTGAACGTGGCGAAGGCGATGAAGGAAATGGAACCGCCACCCGTGGCCTCCGCGCCCCATGCTGCCCCACGACCTCCGTGCCCCATGCCACCTTGAGATCCCCGCTGCTCTGCACCATCCGTAGCCGAGCCGACCCGCACCCAAGACGCCACCCTCTGGGCCGAGCAGCCGCCTGCAGCCTAGCTGTGCCACCCGTGGCCTAGTTATGTCACCCACAGCCCTGCGATCTGCCCTAGCCGAACCACCCTCACCACACCGCCCCGGGCCAATCCGCCCTCACCACGCCGCTCTAGGACGATCCGCCGCCACCATCCACCGAGCCACCATCGTCGTCCACCGAGCCACTGTCGCCGTCCGCCGAGACGCCGCCACCGTCCGCCGAGCTGCCCCCATCCTCCCAAGATGCTATGGCTGAGACTCCCACAGCCCTCAGAGCTGCTCTGACCGAGCCCCTCGTGGCCCCGATCCACTTCGACCGAACCGCCCGTAGCCCCAAACTGCTCCGGCTGAGCCACCCCATGGCCCCGAGCCGCCCTGCGGCCTCCGCCCTCCGCCCTCCTGGCCATGCTGCCCCAGCCAAGCCGCCCTGCGGCCTCGTGCAGTCCGTGACCGAACCCTTGCGGCCCCTCGCGGCTTGCTGGACCACCTAGCGGGCTGGACCGGACCCTGTGGGCTAGTCCAGACACAGCGGGCTGGGCCGAACCAAACGGGTTGGGCCACACTGTGATCCGGGTCAGTCCAACCGGACCCGGGCCCACTATGACCTATTTACTTTTTTTGGTCTTAACTTTGGCACCAGATGTCTATTCGAAAAACCGTCAGCAGGGCTGGAAATATTAGAGAGAGATGGTCCCCTTGAGTATACCCCACTAGAGTTTTGGATTATTATGGGGAACAATATGGTTGGATCAAGCACGAATCTAACAGGGTCCCCAGGTCTAAAAGGATAATAACTCACAGACTAGGCGTCCGATTAACGCGCCGTCTGTTGCATTGAGACCCCTATGACGTAGCGGACATTTGATATGCTTATTCGTGGGAATTTGTGGTAGTTGGAGAATTAACCAGTAGCTCATGGAGTGGAACCTCTCAGAGATGAGTGATAATAGTTCAAGAAACTAGTAGCTGGATGAGACTTGATGGCTACTGACCTTTTTGACATGGAGTGACTTGACAGGCAAAGTGGGGAGCGCCACTGTGGGATGAGGTAGACCCATGGTGGGGAGCGCCTCTATGTGATGTGACATACCCATGACATACGATTGGAGGAGTACCTCAGCAGACCATAGTGGGGAGCGCCTTTGTGTGACGCGGCAGACCCACTGTACTCGACAGATGGAGTACCTTCGCAAGTCACGAGGGGGAGCGCTTCTATGTGATGCAGAGGAACCATGGTGGGGATCACCTCGGTGTGACATGGCAGACCCACAGTACTCAACATGAGTAGTACCTCAGCAGTCCAAGATTAGTGGGAAGCGCCTCTGTGTGACGTAGAAGGCCCACTATACTCGATAGAGGAGGGGATCTCCAGTATTCGATGTGTTTGACGATGTGACTGGGGATGTTATTTGTTACTACCCCTAGAATAAATCTATATGTGAGAAGAGTTATTATCTTGGTGTTTTCCTCATGTTTGAGATGGAACATTTGATAACTTAGTTATATGTATGGGCATATACCTAAGTAGGGTTATCTATTGATTTTATATTTTTGGTTTATCCTTGGTGGATTTTGTGAGACCTTGAGGGTCTTGGGGTACCTACTGTGTATCGTTATACTCACCCCTGAACAAGATATGCCCAAACTTCATTGTGTTTGGTGTAGAAGACAGAAAACACTGATTGAGGATGAGAGTACCAGGACTGGATGATACCCGGAGGAGGACCTTACGACGAGTAGGTACACGGAGGAGAGGGATTGACGAGGAGTGTTGAGGAGGCAATCTGAACCTACTCTTCAGGTAAGAACCTAGAAGGATGACCCAATTGCTATTTTCCTTTTTCTTCAGTTGTACATGTACGTTAAGTTTCTTTTACTTTACTTTTGGGCTTTTATTCCGACCCTCTTTTACTTTTACCACTCTTTTGCTATACAGTTTTACTTGGTGTTTTGTATCCAACTGTGTTCCTGCTTGTGTGTGTTTTCACAGATTATAAAGGCATTGCCTTCCTAGTTTTAGGGAATTACGCCTTTGGTGATAGTCTCCAGCCCCTGGCCAATGGAAGGCAGTCTTGAGTTAGTCACGGCACGGGCCCCGAGGGATGGTTCGTGACAAAGACTATTTGAATTAGAAGTGTGGTGAGAATAAAACTCAAGGAAATGTGGCGAGTACATCTGAAAATGGATTTGTACTACTTAGTAAAGTGATGATGGAAACTGAATGTAGAAAACACTTTAAAAATGTATAGATTGTTGACTCATGAGAAACATTTATCCTGAAATCTTAGGGGGAATGGTATGATAAATATAAAACAATACTTGAAAGACTTTTGTACGTGACTAATGACCATACATTGAAGATTGTTGGAGTTAGTACCATTAAATTAAAGATTCATGATTACATAGTCTAAACCAATCAAGTAGTACAACATGTGTAGGGTCTCAAGAACAACATTTTGTCTATGAGAAAATTTGATGATATCAGATGCAAGACACACAATAATAATAGGATGATGAAAACAATAAAGGGTGAACTTGTGGTGATGAAGGAAGAAAATATACCAAATAACTTTTATGTGCTTATGGGTGAAACATATAAAGAAGTAGAGATATTTTTCTCATCAACCACCTTGATAGAAGCATTGAAAACATTATCAAATCATAAATATATCCATATATCTAAATGTTTCATGAAGAATATTTTTGATTGGAAGTTTCTATATGGGATTATGAAGGTATACCTACCATTTTGTAAGAATTATGTTCTGAGTAAGAAAAATAGATTGATGTTTGGAATGTCAATGATGTAGGATCGATATATAGATGTAGATTCTCAATATACAAGAGGGGTGGTGAATTGTACACTTTAAAATTTTCCTTAAGAAAATAAAGATCTATGTTTAACAATGTTAAACTAAGAAAATTCACAACACCTCTAACACCAATTGGTGAATTGGAACAAGGTATGAAGTTACAATCTTTTAGTTCTATGCACTTTCTTGAATATGGAAAGTGATTCTGAAAACAGGTTTCGGAAATATGGATCCGGAAATTGAAACTTAACCAAAGTTTACAATATGAGATTCTATATTAAAGCTTATAGAATCTAAACTAATCAGAGTACATGTGTAAGGAAATACAAGAATGCTATAATTTCCTTACAAAATTAAATGCAGTGAAAAACAAGTAGTAAAACTACTAGTTACAAGATATAAATCTTTTAACCCAAAGAGAAGGGTATCCAATAACCTTGGATAAAGGTCCCTTGATTTATACTTCCAAGCAAGTCTATCTTACCCCCACCAGGGTAAGCCCTTGATACGAAGATCGGTGTCTCTGTCTTGCTATCCCCGCAATCCATTAACTTTAAGGTAGTTGGAACATCTATCTTCCTTATCAAGGAAGACCTCGAACTTCAAGGTAGGCGGCACCTCTGTCTTCCTATCCCCGGAAGCCCTCGAATGTAATCACCAACATTCGGAGTCACACTAAGGAATCTAAACGAGTGGTTCAGTATACACAAAGTATGAAAAGCTTCTCTCTCTAGAAATCACCTTAACATCGTGTGGTCTCTAGAGTGATCAACTCGTTGTTGAGCTCTTTCAAATGAGCTCCTATTTATAGGCTCGGTTGGAATGGTCGGCTCCCTCCTCCAATGTTCATATTTTCCTTAAAATTCGGAGGGACCTGTACATGTGTCACTAAACCAACAGTTTGATAGAAATAGAATGTACAACATCGTTTTATAACAATATATGTATAACTGAAAGCACGAAATCATTTTGAAATGAAACAAGTGTAAGCATAAGAAAAACTATAGTTTGGGGAGTAAACAAATAAAAGTTCAGATTCTAACCAAAATGGAATTTGGAGTCTGTAATAAAAAGATGTTCGGATTCTGTTTTATAGGAATTTGGAACCTAAATTCTGTAGAAATCCGGAGTCTGAATTTCTAAAGAAATTTGGAGTCTAGTTTCACCAATGTTCAGAATCTGAACTTATAGAGTTCGAAGTCGAACTAGTAAAAGTTCGGAGTCAAACATCATAAGAGTTCGGAGTCAAACTCATGAAAGTTTGGAGTCTAACTTCATAAGAGTTCGGAGTCGAAATCATGAATGTTTGGAGTCGAACTTTATAAGAGTTCGGAGTCGAACTCATGAAAGTTCGGAGTCGAACTCATGAAAGTTAGAGTCAAACATCATAAGAATTCTCATCCAGAATTCAGAGTGGAACTTCATTAGAGTTCACATCCAGAATTCAGAGTGGAACTTCATTACAGTTCACATCCAGAATTCAGATCCAAAAAACAGAATTCTCTAATTCTTGACATTATATGATTCTGTGGTTTTGGGTATGAATCCGGTTTTTGTACTTAAGAAAAATATTGATATGTATAAGAAAATCTAGGTTAGGGTAAATTTCCTTAAAAAAGAAAATTTTCCTTATGGAAGTAAAATATCGATTTGCTTAAGTATAAGGTGTTTGTGATTTCCAAAACAAGAAGGAATGGAAAAGTCATAAGGAGAACCTTATTGGCTCAACAATATCCCCATTTTTGGAAAGCACAAACATCCTAACAAAAAAGATTATAAGGTCTTTGAAAAATTTCATTAGACATTGAAATTAAAACTTATCTCCCTTTGTTCATGGATGATAGTGAATAAAACTAACTCCCCCTTAGGCATTGAAACTATAATGATTGTATTCTGAATTTCTGGAGTGGAGTTTTCCTTATCATGGGAATGAAAAACTTTGTAGTGAGAAACTCCCCCTTACTTTAAGGATTTTTCACTTAGAAATCTTTCCTTTCTCCATTTAAAATTTTTATTTCTCCCCTTTATGAGTAGTTCTTTTTCCTTCTCCCCCTTTGATATTTTCAAAAATAATTGAATGGAATGGAAAAGAAAATATGGTACCTGAAACATTAGTATATAACAAGATGAAACCAACCAAAATTTTCATTAGAGTTGAGAAACTTTTACAAGGGAAGACAAATACAACAAAATATCGGAGTAGATTTATTTGTCTTCCTTTTCCTTTGGGATCAGCTTCTTCAACAAGGTTTTAAGATTCTTCAATTCTATTTGGTCTTCCTCAGTTTGCCTATCCAAGGCTTTTATCCTTTCTTCCTGGGCTTTCAAGGCTTCTGCCTGAGCCTTCATGGACTCTTACTGTATCTTCACTAGCTCATCTTGCTTTACCAATCTTTTCTCAAGCTCAATCGAGAGATTTATGTCACTTATAAAATTTTGAGAAAGAGAGTTAGTCTTATCATTTAGTTCCTTCACTTGTTGAATCTGAGAAATTTTCTCAAGGACTAGATCATCCTGAAGATTCTTAATCTTTTTATCCTCGGTGTCAAAAGCATCTTTCACCTCATTCTGAAAATTATCATAGTCAGCCATGTCTTATTCCACATTTTTAGACCACAAAGTTATTTTGCTACAAGAATTCCTGTGAACATCATAATTGATAAGAAAACTTTTATGGTCAGCCTCATTATTTATACACTTATCCATGACCATGGATAAGGATTCCGATTTCCGATTCATACTCTGTTGCAGCATCTTGAAACTGGAATCTATCGTTGGAAAAATCGGAATGTTTTCCACCAACTTCTTCAGAGATTCAACTACAAAATCATGGACATGAGTTGATGAATCCTAATCAGATAATTTTCTTGGAGATTTTTCTTCTTCAACTGGCACTAGTTTTTTAAAAGAACCACCAACCTCCTTCTTCCTGAAAATTTCTTTTGTTGGAGTATCCATCAGAACTTTCTTCCCCTTGTTAGGTTTCGGAATGGGATGATCATCTGGAGACTCTTCCTCACTTTCTAATAGTTGTACAATATGTTCTTCATCTATTTTCTCTTTTTCTTCCCCTTCTTCTAGGAAATTCATTTCATAAGATTCTTCCTCATCATACAGAATATTTTCCTTTTCTTTCCCTTGATCATCATTATCCTTCCCACTTTCTTTGTCAGGTTCCTTTTCCGGAGTGGGTACTTTTGTAGATTCAGCCTTTTCTTTATACTCTTCTACTTTTTTGATCAGATCATCAAGATCATCACTTTCTTATTCTTCTTCTTCTTCTTCAAAAACCTCTTCTTCTACTTCTTCACCAGCTTATTTTTCTACCTCTTTAACTACCTCTTTACACTTGGATTTTTTTGGAGTGACATAGTTCTTACCTGGAGTCTCTGGTAAAGAAGGTTGAACATAAAAAGTTTCCGGAATGGAAATTTCCTTAGAAGATATTTCAGTATCTCTCAACAGATATTGTACAAGCTCAGCTTCAGATATCTTTTTCTTTAACTTCTTTTCTTTAGATTCTGTTTCTAACACATCCGCGACTTTTTCCATTAAGGCCTTATCCTCAGGTGGGTCAAATCCGAACTGTGGATCCCCTTCTTTCCTCTTCTCCTTGTCTTCCCTCCACTTGGATACCACTTCATCTATATAAGTTTTCTGATTCTTCGGCTTTGGGGGAGCAGACAGAGATTCCTTAGCTTTGATAGTTTTGTCTTCAGCATCCATTTCTTTAAGCTTGCTCTTCTTCCTTGACTTTTTAGATGGTTCTAGAGTTTGTGATTCTTTCTTAGCTACCTCATCCTCTTCCACAGATAAAGGATAGAATTCTCCGGATTCACTGGAAAAAAGCCATCTTCATTCTCTTCAATGTATCATCACTAACCAGTATAAGCTTACAATTCCAAACATTTGAATTGCATTCAACTTTGAAAGACTCTAGGCACCGAACTATCAGCTTTGATAGTAAAGCATGATACATAATGATTTAGGCTCTAGAGATACCTTCTTTTATATTCTTAATTGTAATCAAGACATGACTCATCAAATTTATCTTCCTTAGATTTACCAGGAAATCTAGGACATAGATATCACTCTTCTTCAAATTATCCTTGTCACCTCTTCTTGGTACAAGAAAACCTTGTACCCACAACTATAGAATATTATTATTTGGAGTGAGATGAGCAATCTTATCCATCTTGGTATCCTTAAGTCCAAGAAATTTCAGTGCCTTTACCTTGTTGAAACTTCATTTCTCATCCGGAAGCTTATGTGAGAAAAATTCAGCTTCCCCTTCGTAAGGTAAACCCACCAAGCTTGCAGCCTTGGTGTAGGATAACTTGTATGTCTTACCATAGGATTTGAAAGAAAATAAGTCTCTACCATCTTCCTGCTGGAAGGAAACAGACTCGTAGAACTCTATAAGTAGGTTTGTATAAACCGGATCCTGTTTCTCTGACTTATACAATCAAACATCTTCCCATCCATTCAATCTGATATTCATCGTTATAAGAGAATCAAACTTGTAAAAATCCGGATGCACTAACCCTTCACTGAAGAATAACTACTTTGAAATTGTCTTTGAGGTAGACATGCCTTGAGATGTATCTTCAACAGACATTTCGATTGGAGATTTATGGATGGTTCGGAACAGATTCAAAATGTTTGGAACGCTCCATAAGAAGAGATGAAGGGCTTCGAGATGCGAGAGCTTGAAAAACCGATGTGGGAAGACTCTGAGGGTCCCCTTTATATAGGAGATGGAGGCGACCTTTGGTCTTCCAAAAAACATATAACAGTTGAAAATCTTTTTTATCTGATCTGACAGTTGAGAACAATCCCGCAAGGAAAACATGACTCCGATCTTTTGAGGTTTTAAGAAAAAAATTCGGATTTAAGGAAAACTAGAATCTGAATAATTTTAAAACTCATAGGAAAATACCAGCAAGAAAACAATGACTACGAAAATTTTAGTAAGGAAATAATACCTTTCAGATTGGCTAGAATGATTGTTCATAATTGGTAATATTCTTCTTGAAAAAAAAAACTCATTATGAAAAATCCTCATTACGAAAGTTCATTACGAAAATCCTCATTCTGAAAGTTCATAACAAAAGTTCTCAGTTCCGTAAAATTCAATACGAAAATTCTCAATTCCGGAAAATTCATTACGAAAATTCTCATTACGGAAAATTCCAGTACGAAAATATCATTACGAAAGTTCTTAGTTCCAGAAAATTCTTTATGAAAATTCTCAGTTCCAGGAAATTCATTACGAAAATTTGCATTATAGAAAATCCATTACGAAATTTCTCATTATGAAATTTCTCATTACGAAAATTTCATTACGAAAGTTCATTACTTGAAAATTTCAGTTCTTAAAATTTCCATTCCAAGAATTTCCATTCTGAAATTTGTTTTAAAAACTTGTTACGAAAAATTTAGTTACATAAGTTTGAAAAGAAAACTTGTTAATGAAAATTTTTGAATAAAATAACATGAAAATATACTCCCCCTATGAGAAGGAGTTTATTACTGTAAAGAGAATTGTTCAAAAAGAAGTTAATGAAGAAGGATTACCTTATGGTTATCCTTCATAACTTATGTTTAATGTATTGAAATCTATCAGAGGGTAATGATTTTGTGAAAATATTAGCAAGTTGATCTTGCATTCTGATAAACTGAAGAATGATATCTCTTTTAAGTGTGTGATCCCTAAGAAAGTGATGCCTAATATTTATGTGCTTTTCACGAGAGTGATGTTTAGGGTTTTTACTAAGGGAAATGGCACTTATGTTGTCACACAAAATTTGAGTCTTAGTAAAACTAAAGCCATAATCAGTGAGTGTGTGTTGCATCCACAACACTTGAGCACAACAACTTCCATCTGCTACATATTCAGATTCAACAGTGGAGAGTGCTACTGAGTGTTTCTTCTTGCATGAACAAGAAATTAATGAATCTCTTAATAAATGCCAAGTTCCGGATGTGCTCTTTCTATCCATTCTACAACCACCAAAGTCAGCATCCGAAAATCATTTAAAAACAAAACCATTTCTAGAAGTATTAAATAATCCTAGATCCATGGTTCCCTTTAAGTAGTGAAAAATTATTTTCACTACCTTTAAGTAAAATTCCTTAAAATTGGATTGATATATTGCACATAAGCATACTGAAAACATTAAGCTTGGTTGACTGGCTGTTAAGTATATTAGACTACCTATCATACCTCTAAAAGATGTTTGATCTACTGGTTTCCCAACTTCATCAAGATCTAAAGAGTTTTAGGTACCAATAAGAGTACTTATACTCTTAGTGTTATCAAACCCATAATTTTTAAGAAGATATTTAATATACTTATGTTCATATATATAGGTTCCTTCTGGTTTTTGAGAAATTTGAAAACCAATCAAAAATGTTAACTCACCCATCATACTCATTTCAAAATCAGACTTCATTAGACATGCAAAAGAATCAGTTAAAGATTGCTGAGTTGAACCAAATATGATGTCATCAACATAAATTTGAACAATAATTTTTTTTTGTTATCTCTCTTTATAAAAAGGGTTGGATCTGAATTTTTCATAACATAGTTATTTTGAAGTAAGAATCCTATAAGTCTATCATACCAAGCTCGTGGGGCTTGTTTAAAGCCATACAAAGCTTTAGTAAGTCTGAAAACTTGATCAGGATGCTTTGTATCTTCAAAGCCATGAGGTTGTTCAAAAAAAAACATCCTCTTGAACATAACCATTGAGAAAAGCACATTTTACATCCATTTGAAAAAGTTTAAAATTGAAGAATGATGCAAAGTCAAGTAAGATACGAATAGATTCATGTCTAGCTACTGGAGCATAGGTTTCTTCATAGTCTATTCCCTCTTGCTGATTATAGCCTTTAGCAACTAGTCTAGATTTATTTCTTAAAATGACTCCATTTTCGTCACACTTGTTTCTGAAGACCCACTTTACTCCAATAACAGAAGTTTCCTTAGGTCTTTCAACCAAAGTCCAGACTTTATTCCTTTCGAATTCATTTAGTTCATCTTGCATGGCTTTGAACCAATCATCATCACCTAAAGCTTCATTTGTGTTTTTTGGTTCTAATTGGGAAAGAAATGCTAGATGTTCTACTCAATTTCTTAAGGAACTTCTAGTACATATAGGTTTATTTACATAACCAATGATACTATCACTGGGATTATTCTTAAGAAACACCTGGTTTGGGTTTTGTAAAACCTGTTCATCAACATAGGGTAGAAAGTCTTATGGGGTAAATGTTTCAGAAGTATCTTCTTGAACATTTTCCTTATCCTAAAGATCTTCTATCAACAGTTGATAATAAGTTTTTGAAAACACATCTGAGGATGTAGGTTAGGATGGTTTAAAAACAAAAGGATTAGATTCATCAAATTTTACATGCACTGTTTCTTCAACAGTACCGGTTTTTTTTATTGAAAACTCTGTAAGCCTTAGAAGTTGTGGAATAGCCTAAGAAAATTCCTTCATCAGATTTTGGTGCGAATTTGTAAAGATTATCTTTAGTATTCAGGATGAATACCATGCAACCAAAAACCATGATGTATGAAAGTCTAGGTTTTCTACCATTCCATAACTCATAAGGAGTTTTATTATGAAAAGGTCTAATCAAAACTCGATTTATAGTATAACAAGAAGTACTTACAGCTTCAGCCCAAAAATGTCTAGTTATCTAATATTCACTCAACATGGTTCTAGTTATCTCTTGAATAGTTCTATTTCTTCTTTCAACTTTACTAATCTGTTGAGGAGTTCTAGGTCCTGAAAGGTTGTGAGTAATACCTTCCCTACTACAAAAAGTTTCAAAATCAAAATTTTGAAAATTCTCTTCCATGATCACTATGAATAGTTTTCAGTGGAAGATTTTTCTCATTTTTAAATTGGACTCTAAAACTTTTGAAATAAGAAAATGATTCAAATTTATTTTCTAGAAAATAGACCCACGTAAATCTAGTGTAATCATTAACTAGTAAAAACACATAGTATTTGCCTCCAATGCTTCCAGTTTGTGTTGGACCAAAAAGATCCATGTGCACTAACTGTAATGCATCAGTTGTTGAGACATCACCAATTGATTTAAAGCTAGATTTATGTTTCTTGCGATATTAATAAGGATCACAAACTTTAGAATAATCAAATCTAAGCTCTGGTAGATCCTTAACTAGTTTATTCGTAGATAGTTTACATAAATTCCTAAGGTTATAGTGACCTAATATTCTATGCTATAACCAATAATGGTCTTCCATTGCACTTAGGCAAGGTAAATCTTGGCTCATAAGGTCTTCTAAGTTTAATGTGTAAACATTCTCTTTCCTGTTGGCAGAAATAATAAGCTCTTCGTTGGAATTGTGTACTAAGCACTTATCATTCCTAAAATTCACAAGGTATCCTTCATCACATAACTGACTTATGCTAATGAGGTTGTTCTTAAGACCCTTAACAAATAAAACATTTAAAATCAAAGTTTTACCAAGAAGAACAATATTTCCTATACCAATAATTTTTCCTAGATAATTATCTCCAAAAGTTACTTTTTCTCCTTTCATCTTGATAATCTTTTAAATATAGATTTTGTTACCAGTCATGTGCTGAGAACATCCACTATCCATGTACCATGTATTGTTGTCTGTAATTACTTTACCTTCCGGAAAATACGAAAAGAGTTAGACTTTCAGAATCCAAACTTGTTTGGATCCGTGATTTTTATATAACAAAACTTTGGGTACCCATATCTTTTTAGAAAAATAAACTTATAGAAACCTAAAGACTGGGTTTTTTTAAAGAACAATTCTTTTCCCAATGACCACCACATTGACACTTGTTACAAACTGGGGCACTTTGAGGAACAAAATCATTGTTACGAAAAATTGGTTTTGCATGGGTATAACCAAATCCGGATTTGCCTCTTAAAGGTCGTATTTGTGAATACATCTTATCAAAATTTTCTTTACCATGATTAAAGTTTGATAAACACTTCTTTAAGGAAAAAATTTCAGACTTGAGTTTTATAATGAAGTTTTTTTCTTCAAAATCATTATATTTGGAAGTAAAGCTAGGCTTGAAAACACTTTTCTTAGAAATTACTTTTTCTATCTCTTTAGAAAGTTTATCCTTTTCAGAATTTACTTCCTCAAGATTTTTTGAAATACTTATAAAATCATCATTTTTCCTATCAAAATATTTAGAAATATATGATATTTCTTTTTTAAGAATAGTATTCCTAGAGTTTTCCTTATCATGTTTTTTATTGAGTTTAGAATTTTTAATCTCAAGAAGTTCAGAAAACCTAGACACTTCTTTATAGGTAGGTGAAGTATTTTCTTCATCAGAAGAGGATTATTCATCTGAAGAGTTATAATACTTACTATCATTAGAATTTAAAGAAACATTGGTCAATGATTTAGCATTTCGTACCTTATCCATGAATCAATGATTGTTAATAGGTAATCTGGCTATAAGACCAAGATTATTTTGTCCTGAAGATTCATAATCAGAAGATTCATCTGATGAGTCACCACCACTGGTACTCCAAGCATCATTAGTTTTCAGAACATTCTTAGCTTTGGATTTATAATACTTCTTTCTATTCCTTTTAGAATTCCTTTATTTCCTATCTTTCTTTTTGAGAAAAGGGAAATCCGGTCTAATATATCCAGCTCTCTTGCATTTATAACAAGTAATTTCTCCATCTTTCCTATATTTCCTTTCCATTTTCTTATACTTGGATTGGAAATTTCTATGACCAGATATTTTGTTCATCCTTTGGGAATGATTTTCTATCTCATTCTCTCAGACTTCACTACCACTAGATTCGGATTGGATAATCACCTTCTTAGACTTGGATCTAGTTACTCTCTCAGGAGTCTTAGCTTTCAAATGATTTGATGTTGTTGTAAAAGAAACAGTACCATTTCCATTGTTTTGATGTCGTCAGCATCTCTCTTAATTCATGTTTTATGTTGAATAAGAGTTCCAAATAGCACATCTAACGAAATTTGAGTGACCATCCTATTTTCATCAATTGTTGTTCTCTTTGATTCAAACTCATTGGGCATAATATCAATTATCTTATCCACAAGAGCTTCATCATCCAGACCTTTCTCTCCCATAGATCATAGGCTGTTTATGATGGTTATAAACCTCTGTTGTACTTTACAAATGGGTTCACCGTAAGGAAAATTGAAACCATGATATTCTGCTCTCAACATAGCTCTTCTTGTCTCAATCACTTTTGATGTACCAAAATGTGCGACTTCAGGTTTCTTCCATATACAGTTAGCTATTTTACATGAAGAAATTTGGCTATATATGTTCCTAGTCATTGAAAAAAGTAGAGTATTGTGTACCTTATAGTTTAATTGATAATCATGCTTCTCTTGATTAGTGAAAGAACTTACTTCCTTATCAGGAATTTTATAACTTCCAGTAAGCATAACGAAATTTTCTACTCCAGTATTGTTAATGAAAGTCTTCAATCGATCTCTCAAGTACTCATAATCATTTCCATCAAAAATTGGTGGTCTTGTAGGATTTAGATTGTCTATGGATCCAACGTTTAAACCTTCCATTCTTAAAGTAACATTTGGAAGACAAACTTTTTAGAAACAAGCGTTCGTAGTGAAAGAGAATATATGAATCTAAGAAAATAATATGACTCTGGAAAATTAACTCTGAGTATTATGTGTAACAACAGAAAATAACTTTAGTAGATGTAAGAAAAAGATGAATCCGAACTTTATGAGTCTAAAAAATATGAATTTGAAAATTTCCTTCTAAAACTAATCATGAGATTGAATCAGATTGAACCAAGCCCTAGGGGATTGAGTTAACCTCCTCTGATACCAAGTGTAGGATTGAAATATAGATGTAGATTCTCAATATACAATAGGGGGGGGGGGGGGTGAATTTTACACTTTAAAAATTTCCTTAATCAAGAAAAGATCTAAGTTTAACAAAGTTAAACTAAGAAAATTCACAACACCTCTAACACCAATTGGAGAATTGGAACAAAGTATGATGTTACAAACTTCTAGTTCTATGCACTTGCTTGAATCTGGAAAGTGATTCTGAAAATAGGTTCTGGAAATATGGATCTTGAAATTGAAACTTAACCAAAGTTTACAATATGAGATTCTACATTAAAGCATATAGAATCTAAACTAATCAGAGTACAAGTGTAAGGAAATACAAGAATGTTATACTTTCCTTACAATATGAAATTCAGCGAAAAAAAGTAGTAAAACTAATAGTTACAAGATATAAATCTTTTAACCTAAAGAGAAGGGTATCCAACAACCAGGGTAAGCCCTTGATACGAAGATCGATGTCTCTATCTTGCTATCCCTACAATTCCTCAACTTCAAGGTACTTGGAACCTCTATCTTCCTCAGAAAAGAATCCCTCAAACTTCAAGGTAATCGGCACCTCTGTCTTCATATCCCCGGAAGCCCTCGAATTTAATTACCAACATTCAGAGTCGTACTAAGCAATCTGAACGAGCGGTTCAGTATGCACAAAGCATGAAAAGCTTCTCTCTCTAGAAATCACCTTAACAGCATGTGGTCTCTAGAGTGATCAAATCATTGTTGAGCTCTTTCAAATGAGCTCCTATTTATAGGCTCAGTTGGAATGGTCGTCTCCCTCCTCCAACGGTCATATTTTCCTTAAAATTCTGAGGGACCTACACACGTGTCAGTAAACCAACGGTTTTTAGAAACAGAATAGATGACATCGTTTTATAACAATATATGTATAACTGAAAGCACAACATTGTTTTGAAATGAAACAAGTGTAAGCATAAGAAAAACTGTAGTTCAGAGTGTAATCAAATAAAAGTTTAGAGTCTAACCAAAATGGAATTCAGAGTCTATAATAAAAAGATGTTAGGATTCTGTTTTTTAGGAATTCGGAACCTAAATTCTGTAGAAGTCCGGAGTCTAAATTTGTAATGAAATTCAGAGTCTGGTTTCACCAGATTTCAGAATCTGAACTTACAGAGTTCAAAGTCGAACTAGTAAAAGTTCACAGCCGAACTTCATAAGATTTCGGAGTTGAACACATGAAAGTTCAGAGTCGAACTTTATAAGTGTTTGGAGTCAAACTCATGAAATTTCGAAGTCAAACTTCATAAGAGTTCAGAGTCGAACTCATGAAAGTTGGAGTCGAACTTCATAAGAGTTCGGAGTCAAACTCATGAAAGTTCGGAGTCTAACTTCATAAGAGTTCTCATCCAAAATTCAGAGTGGAACTTCATTATAGTTCACATCCAGAATTCGGAGTGGAACTTTATTATAGTTCACATCTAGAATTCGGATCCTAAAAACATAATGCTCTAATTCTTGACATTATATGATTCTGGGGTTTTGGGTATGAATCCGATTTTTGTACTTAAGAAAAATATTGATATGTATAAGAAAATCTAGGTTAGGGTAAATTTACTTAAAGAAGAAAATTTTCCTTATGGAAGTAAAATATCGATTTTCTTAAGTATAAGGTGTTTGTGATTTTAAAAACAAGAAGGAATGAAAAAGTAATAAGGAAAACCTTGTTGACTCAACAAATGATAAGGAGAATGAAGATATTGGATTTGATCCATTATAACATTTTTAAAGCACCAGTTCTATCCCCAGGAAGGAAAATTTACTTTTTATCTTTTGTTGATGCTATTCCAGAAGATTTTGGGGGTTTCCAATCAAGCAGAAAGTGGATGTATTTGAATTCATCAAATCATTCAATGAATAGAATGATCCTGAATATGAAAATAAGATCAAGTGTTTGAGAACTACAGTGGTGGATAATATACAAGTGGGGAGTTTGATTATTTTTTTCAATAGGAAGGAATCCATAGATAGTTAATGGTGACATACAATTAGTAGAATTGAGTGGTAGAGTATATTAATAGAACCCTATTGGGAAAAAATGGTGATGATGAAGACTGTAGGATTTACTATGATTTTATGGGAAGAATCAATAAATATATAATTCTATGTGATCAATTAATCCCATTCAGTGGAAATTTATCTAAAGACATTGATGGAGATGTGTATTGGTCAAATTGATGACTATTCTCAATTTCATACTTTCGGAAGTCCTATACATGCAAAGTTTAATGAACAAGATTGACCAAAGTATGACATGCGATCTAGGGAATGTATCTTTTTTGGGATACATTGATTGTGTGAAGGGGTATCATTTATGGGATCCCACTAACCAAAATCTTTTCATCCTTAGAGATTTCATTTTTTAGATGAAAAAGTGCCAATGGTGATTGATAAATACACTAAGAAGGAGTGTACTAAAACTATAATATTCAAGGTGGAGGATGAAACAAAGGTAGAACTAGTTTCTTCTAAGTCATTACCAATGTATGATGATCAAGTACCATATTATCCTAGATTTTGATAGTCAAATCGAGAGAAAAGAGAACCAGTACGGAACACATAGTATGTCACTATCAGAAATGTTGCATATTGATTATTGATAGATAATGGAGAACCGTATTATTTTTTGGATGATACATAGAGTCTAGAAATATTTTCATGGATGGAGAAAATTCAAGAGTAACTTGAATCCCTTCACAAGAATAATACATGGGATCTTGTTCTATTACCACATTAAAGGAATTCTATTGGGTAAAATGAGTCTATAAGGTCAAGAGGATAAAACATACTAGGTGGAAATATATCATACAAGACTAGTGGTAAAAAGATATCCTTAGAATGAAGGTATAGATTT
This sequence comes from Viscum album, assembly GCA_963277665.1. Taxonomy (NCBI): domain Eukaryota; kingdom Viridiplantae; phylum Streptophyta; class Magnoliopsida; order Santalales; family Viscaceae; genus Viscum; species Viscum album. The sequence continues at coordinate 224,266,048 of OY728147.1, forward strand.
CAATAAAATGTTTTCTCATGTTGTAGACTGATGACTATTCGGGTAGTTCTGGCGATGTGTTCTACATACAATCTACATTTTAGAGTATCTAGATGTGAAAAAAACTTCTCTCTATGGAGATCATGATAAAGAAATATATATTATCCAACCAAAAGTATTTTATAAATAAGGTAAATAGAACATGGTTTATAGGTTGAAAATTTTTCTGTAAGGTCTCAAATAGGCACCGAGGCGTTGGTACAAGAGATTTGATTCTCATATCTGAGCCTTGGAAACAAAAAACATAATTCAGATCCTTGTGAATATTTCAAGGGTCTATATAGTAATGATTATATCATTATACTTTTGCTTGTGGATCAAATGTTCGTTACATACCCCAAAAATGATCAAATCTATGAGGTGAAGGTGAAATTTTATAGGGAGTTCGATATAAAGAACTTGGGACCCGCAAAAAAGATTCTGGGGATGCAAATTTATTGAGATAGGAATAATGGAATGATTTGGCTATCACAAAATATTTATTTAAGGAAACTCTTGAAACACTTCAACAGGAGGGACTACAAAACAATTTATACCCCTCTTCACATTAATTTCCTACTATCCTCCTTGATGAGTCCCAATAGTGAATCTAGGAAGATAAAAATGTCTCAAGATTCATATGCATCAGAAATAGAGGTTCATATTTTACTATGAGAGGCTATGTTTATTCTTATTTAGAAGGTTATTTTGATCAGAGGAAATCCACCAATGGTTATGAGTTTACTCTTATAGGGGGATATGTGAGCTGGATCTCCAAATTTCAGTCTATTGTGGCCTTATCCATGACTGACATAGAGTATATGGTAGCTACATATTCTTGAAAAGCAGAAATATGGATGAAAATGTTATTAGAGGATCTCATTCACAAATTGGAGCATATCACATTAGTTTGTGTTTTTTATAGCACCTTTCACATTGTGAGGAATCCATCATTTCATCCAAGAAAAGAACATTTGTGTAAAATAACATTTTTAGAGATTTAGTGGATGAGGGATGTGTGAATATGGTTAAAATTAACTCTAAAAAAATCTATAATATTTCTTAATGAAGATAATTAGTTCTAATATGTTCATATTTTCTAGATCCTCAAGCGGGCATACAGATACACAGGTACCATGTTTGGTATATATAAAGGATGTGTTGAGATATGATTGGTAGTTAATCAAATCTATAAGTAGGAGATATATTGAATGATTTTTTGAGAGATAAAATAATATTAATGACCATTGTATTCAAATCATTCAAAAATATTGACACCCTACTTTTAATCCCCCATTTAATTTAATTAAAGAAATTCTATTGAGGGGAGACCAAATTAGTTTGGGAGAAGGCTATAAAAATTGGATCTCCCCCAATGGTTTTAATCATTAGCTTCTCAAGAAACACATTATCAGATTTTAGTCTAGTATTTTGCGAGGTGTTTCCCCGTATATTAAAGAGAGATTTCATTTAGTGTTTTTATTTGTGTAATTGAGATATGGTCTTTTCCCGAATTTTACCATAGTGATATCCTTCTATTTGCTAATGGGGTTTCCACTTTAATTTGGGAGGTTTTTCCACATTACATCCGGTGTTCATTTTATTTCCACATTTTTTCACTTTATTTTTTTCTCGCGATTATCATTGTACTAAAGGGCCAATTATTTTCGATCCTAATACATTACCTAATCAGACCTATAAAGAGAAAAAACTTATGAATTTTACCTTGGAGAAGAGGTGTATATAAAAATAAAACCTATAAATAAATGGAACTTATATTGGATGATCTAAACCCTAGGATACCATAAAGGCATGAAAATATTAAATTGATGGCCTCTCTTGTCCAAATCATACCACCGAAAAACCATCATGATAAGGTACTACCTCTTTGAGTCCATCCACTGAGATATCGACCATTGGGAACTCAATGACCCAAGATGAGCATTGGGGAGTTATAGATATATCAAGGATATTATGAAGGTGGGCTAGACTATTAGGGGAGAGGCACCTGCAAGTAAATACTTAAAATAATGGTCTCCCGCCTCGCCACCCTTAGGGATATAGATGAATGACCACAGAGGTGATTTTGGAATTGGAAGCTGTAGTGACCTTTGAAAATGATGATAAATAATGTACTCTATCCAAAATTATTAATTCCATGACCATAGAAGGATAAAAAGTTAAAAAGAGATAATGAGAATTGAGTATCTGAGTCATGTATTCAGATTTGGAAAATCCCAAGCCATTCTTTCCATCTAGTTAGTGGTACCCCTTTTATAAATGAGTATCATTCTTATGATATATATATATTTCTTAAAACTCAAAATTCTAATAAAAAACTCATTATATTGTTTCAAAAACCTACAAAATAAGTATTAGTGGTATCCATCAAGTATATTCAGTTTATTATTTAATATGGATGAACCATAAGCCTCAGTTGATCCCAAATAAGTGATGGAGATCTAAAAAACATGTTGATAAATTGAATTTATATGAGGGGGGAGAGAGAAGATACCTCTATTAATTGTTTAGATAAATCAAGTAATTATATAAAAAAGGATATTTGAAATTAATTTAAGGAATGAAAAGAATATTTGATCATGGGATGATTTTTATTCTATTCACAAAGATGAAGTCCCAATAACTAAATTACAGAATATGAAATAAAGATGATAGTTTTGAAGCTTTCTACCATGTTAATGAATCATCAGATCAATTTAATTCCACTTGAAAAAATCCCAAGGCCCTATGGTTGATGTTAGTGAATATAAAAGGAGAAAGCTAACATGTGGATAAACATTTTAGGATTTCAAACGAATGGATTTATTTTTTTCATTTGTTTTCTATTTTCTCATTTTCATCATTTTTTATTAAATTTCAATTATATAATACACCATTTTGATAAAAAATAATAATAAATGGGTAGAGTCTGTGGGGAAGCACTTAGTTTTGTTTATTGAGTTGAAATATTTATATTTATTTCTTATTTTTTTCCTAAAGATGAGGTGTGGGTAGTTTTAGTAGTTGAGTTGGAAGTTTTCATTTTTAGTCTCTTACTTCGAACTCCATATTCTATATTCACTATATGGTGAACAAAGATTCTTATGATTTTATTATCCTTTATATGATGTAGTTTGATGAAATATTTAGGAGTGGTTCAAAATTTTGATCCCTATAATGAGAGATGAAAATCATTTAATTGGCTAGTTAGAGGTATTTTTTAAGGATAATTCAATCATTGAGGTATTAATCTTATGGAATTTTCCACCCCTATATGACCATGCAGCTAAGGAGATTTTCTATATTTCCTCAAGTGTAATCCCTGATTTATAGAAGCTATAAACTAATATAGTTGTCGTAGATAAATCACTTGAGGAGTTATTTACCCTAAAATATATCATTAAATAATAAATAAAAAATATATAATTTAAATGATTATAAATTGAATAATAATGTAATAACATCGCCAAAAAACTCAAAACAGTTTCCCAATAAATTACTAATGATAACATGCATCCAAATAAAGTATAAATATAACTGAAGTACATATATTGTAAATAATAACAAATGAACAATCCAAAATAATATCAAAATAGGCCATCTACAAGACTCAAAAGACTAAAACAATCTCTATATAAGTTTACATGTTATTAAATTCAATCTATAAAGTCCCTTGAATTTCACTATTTCACTTTGTAAAATGTTTGTAAACACATGAGGTGTGTAGTGGGTGACAAATAATCTCATAGAAACCACTATGACCCTATAAAACACATATAGTTTTATATGTTCTTATGTGATTTGTGTAATATTATATGAATTTCTTAATAATGTAAAGAATCAAACATCCTATCCCATTAGTTGTTAAATAATATGCCCTGATGCCATCGAAATATATAACTACTTCATCCAATTTTAGTGAAACCATAAATGCCAGTCTTGAAATGTTATATCCAAACCCATTTCTTAACAAAGAACTTGTCAAAAACATTGTTTAATATATATGAAACAATCTAAAATAAGGACTATCCAAATCATTTGGTTCATATCATATTTTAGGATTGTAATGAACCTCATTGGTATTTAAAATTTATGTATATATTTTATTTACAATTCCATTGTTCAATATGATATTTTTTTTCCAATTAGTGGTGTTTCAATGCTTAATTGTAGTAAATGGTATACATTTACATTTTATAAGAAAAGAAAAAACAATTTGTAAAGGAGAAAAATGTTTCTAACATTTAGAAAATGAAAGGCTGGTAAAGGATTAAATAAAGATATGTAGTTTTGGGTGACACTATAAACATATTATACACAAAAAGTTAGTACGAGTTGACACAAACACATATTACCCATAAATCACACTTCATGGGTGGGGGTGCATACTTTCATATATTAAGAAGGGACTGGATAGTGGGCAGAACACAAATACGAAATGATATAGAATATAATTTTTGTGTGATGATTGATACATTGTAATAAACATTGAGGAGCATGACATGATGGTCATTGTAGGGATATTGATTGGAAATCCCATATCGGAGAGGAAAAAAATAAGCGCACCACACAAGATGGAGTTATAAATTCCCTATGGGTGTTCTATCATTGGTTTCATTTCATGTATATAGTGATGAGATTCATGGGCCATCTATATACCCATTTTTAGTGACAGAAAACTAGAATTATTTAACCAATATATTACTAATAAAAAATATAATAAATTATACAACAATAATCCATGAATACCTCGATGTACAAGGTTTTGATCATCAGTAGCAGTGAGTTGGTTGAGCCCCCTAAAAAAATACCAAATATTTCTTACCTCGTATGATATCAACTAGCCCCTAGAATCATTAAACACTTCAATAGGAACTCTTCTCTATAATAGTGTACTATAAACTATTCATATTAAAAATGGATATAAGAGATATTGAAGGAGTTTTTCTCCATATGAAAATATTCTCTAATTTACAAAATGAGGTCAATGAATATATGTTATTTTATTGAATGAAGGATCCTCTTAGAGTTCAACAATTTCGATCATGTTGAAATGGTCAAACCATTTGGATTCCACATTATATACTAAATGATAAGTTGGAACTGCTTTTAAAGGTCATATGATCAACACATAATTTTATAATGCATATTTATCTAGAATATATATATGTGATATTAAGCATAATAGATTGGTTTGAATGATATCATGTATAATTTCTCCATGTACACTATAAAGTGGTACTATATACCACATTGTAAAATTGACTATGGCGTGGTGACTTTCACCAAGCCGGGGTGATTTATTTACTATACAAAATCCAATAATTTTAAACTAGAACAAAATCATTATATATTTTATAAAAAAAACTTTACAATACTTTTTAAATCTAGTTTTACTCTTTTAGATTTGATTATTATAATTTTCCATTAATTTTGGATAAAAAATATGAACCAAATAAATCCTTTTTATAGGGCCTTATGTGTGACCCCATGATCCATTCTAGAAATGAAAAAAATTAAAAATTCTATAATACATATATAAATGAAACAAGTGGCCTATAGAAAAAAATCGGTTCTACTAAAACTATAAAAGGTCATGAGATGATCATGATCATACACATTCATATATGTACATGTGCATGAACACCAAATGATGTATAAAATAAACTATATATATGATTATATAATCATTTTTTTCTATTAAATTAAGTGACCAATAGACATGAAACACGTCAATCTACTATAGGACAACACATACGTACATTATTTTGTGAAATAGACTTAATGGTTTGAATGAATACATCACAAGTGACTTAAATAAGAATGGTCATTCATTTCCTTAGTCTAATTCAATAATTGGATTAGATTTATTTTATTATCATATAAGTGGGAAGTCTTATCTTTATTTAGTTCCTACCAATGACCTAAGAATCAGTATACATAAGCACACCCTTGTTATTTATGGCTCAAGTCTTGTGTAATAAAGGTATCAAAGTATGAAGGTTCTTATGATAGGTATCATTCCAACCATAATAAATGAGGACTTATAATAAGAATACATCCCCAACTATCTCAATGACCATATGATATTTCATCTGATATGCTTTAGTAAGTCAGTCTAGATAATAATTAACAACTTATTAACTCATGAGTCTATTATTCATATATTCTATACACATCTTTGTAACACATAGAAGAATCTACTCACCTTAATCCTAGAATAACATCACAACCCATATTACTCCATAATGATAACTAATTATGGATAAATGGAAGTCATACTATGAAGGGACATTATCATTCCACTTTTTTATGTAATATCAATGAAACACAAATGAATGAATGATAAATGAAGATTTCATTTATTATTAAAACATGAAAAAATTTACATCTATTACATCCAATATCTCATATATCTAATACTAATTTATTCAAATTGACCCTCATTATTTTGCAGCATTGATGGTTTTTTAAAGGATATGCTAAATTTACTTATATATCCACCCAATATGTAGAGCCTAGTGGATCATGAAGGGACACTAAGGGTGGGGGTGGGGTGAATCAATTTTCACCAAATTCTACCAAGATTCACATTATACTCATATTATACCCTCTTAAACATGAATCCATATCCCAATTAATTGATAAAAATATTTTGATGCAAGGTCAACCCTCACAACTATACTAAAAGAAAAAACAAACATGAATAAAAAAACATGAGGTTTTTACAAGGTTAGAAAACTTGTTAGAAAACCCACTCCTCATCATGTTTAATCTTATCTAGTGTATGAATTTTATTGTCACTTTAATTTTATGTGATTACATGTAAAGTACTATTTACACACTTGGGTTTGGATGGTATCTTCCAAGTCTCTAAGGGAAAGTATCATCATCTTCTCTTTCTCTGCTATATTAAACAAGTGATTATTTCTAAATAGTTTATCCCATAGTCTGAATATCCCATTGGCTTGATGGTATTGTTTATATTGAAACCACCAAATTATCAATGGGTTTTAATGACCTCCATAAATAGGTTTTAAACAACAAAAAATTCAATCACTAGATTTTTCATGTGAATTGGTCTTATTTTTCCCCTCAATAAAACCAAGAAATACGATGAAAGCGACTCCTCAATATTATAATATTCTCAATACACAAGATAGAAAACAATATAAGAAATAATAAATATCTCAGCCCCAGTCCTCCTAAAACTATATAAAAATATCATAATATTCTTTCACCACCTTATTCTTCAATGCATAGGTGCTACCTTGAATTATACTCTTGTACCTCCTTCCTTGATGCCCATATTTGAAACCAATAATTTTAAAACTTGGCCTACCCACCATTAGATATTGAAACTTTGTAAGAATTTTTATTAGGAGGATAGAGTTTCTCTATGTCAGACCAGCTACCTTGAAAACTATGCTGCTACCCCATCCTAATAATTTCCTCATAAAAATATTAAATACTAGCCTAACTTGAAATTTTATACATATAACTAATCTCCTTTACCTTTCCATATATGTGGCCCTAAACAATAAAAATTATAATTATCTGGTTTTGGGTACCAATAAAAACCATTTTAATTTCATCATTTTCATATGGGAATCAATATAATAAAACTATTTTATTCCCAAGAACCAGTGTTGTATCATATTAAACCAAATAGTCCCCATATGAGCGACCCTTCACTTAAATATACTTATATTTCCCTTGTGAATATCATAGATAATTATTAACAGCCTTAGGAACCCCAATATCCAAATCATGTTCCCCTTGGATGGTATACACAACTTCATCATTTCTAGTAGTAATTGCTCTACCATCAGAAAAAACTCCCATGTTTTTAAACCATTTTTTATAATCCTTTCCTTAATTAGTTCTAAGACACATATGAGGCATACCAATGAAAACAAGATAAATATAAATATAAATACATATATTACTAGAATCACAATAATTCTTTACCTTATTCTACAACAATTGGATAACAACACTGGTCTTAATTTGACCATCCTTATACCCTTTCCTCGGCTCATAAGTCCTCAAAACATCTCTATAGGGGCTTAATAAATCACAAAATTTCATTTTTTAAGCTTTTCATAGAATTTTTTTTCATGTACCTTTATAGAGTAATGAGAACACACCTTTTCCTTGAAGCAGTTTTCCTGCGAATGTCTAATTACTTGGAAACCCACACAAAATGGAGGGAGATTCTCATTAGAAATATCATTCAAATTTCTCACTTAAATCAATAAATTAATTCCATATTTATCTCTTTAATACTCCACTTGTTTTCTTCTTACTATAATATTTGAATATCACAGTCTTTCTGTTTTAAATCCCAATAAAATCGATACTTTATCTTCTTCATTCTATATTGAATATCATAGATTTTATTCTCTAAAAAATTAGATTTATTTCATTTGGTATTTATATCTATTTATGTATGTGTCCATGCATTATAGTGTTTTAGATTCCTTATATAGTTTGAAACTCATATCAGAATCCAAAATCTTTCAAATCAAATATTCTATAAATATTAATTTAGATAAATATCATTTATTGTGATTTTCACTTTTTAATTCTTGAATATCGATGAATAAACACAGTCAATTTTTTATCTCACCAGAATATAAATTCTAGAGACCATAGAATTTTGTAAGGATAAAATGATCCTTATAGGTATAGTTATGTTAATTGTTCTAAAAATGATCCTTATTGTTTAATCCTCATGGATCAATATATTTCAAAATTATCACAAGGGTAAAATAACCCTTATATGGATCATTCTTATAGTTTTCATCAATATTCCAATGTCTGTATGGATAAACTAACCCTTACGATGTCCTCAGTGATCCCTATATAGATCTTATATGATACTTCCACAAATTATTTTTACACAATCACCATGTATGTTTATGAAGATTAGCCATACTTATACAACCAATGATTTAGGATTATATGGTGGGTATTCAAGATTACATAGACCTTAAGTAACCAATTCATAAGGATGAATTATCTTTTAGAGATCCAAAGTCATCCTTACATGTAAATCCTATTAAATAAACATTGAAATTAAAAAATCCCTAAATAATTACAAAACAACTTCATATTATTCATAGACATCCTATAATATTCTCAAAACCTCATCCAGGAACCCTTACTGATGTTTCCAACAACCTTGAATTCTCACGAATCCTTAGATGATTTTTCCACATTATTTAATAGCTAACTTATCAATAATTATATCCTATTAAAACTTTCCCATTATCTATTATATTACAATATATAGTAGATAAAAATTTCATCATCGATATTTGTTTTAAAACTGAATATCACCTCACTAATCCTCACATGAAAATTGTAAATTCGTCTTGAATATATTCAAAGTCTACTTCTAATCTACGTCCTAAAACTTATCATTACTTATTTTTATATGTATAATGTAAAACCTACTCTATAATCATTATTAAATATGGAATTACCTCACACAAACCCTCATATAGTCCCAATACACATCGAAAACTTCTCTATAAAATAATAACTTTTCTAACAGAAAAATAAAAAAATTTCATGTGCAATTTAATGTCCCCCATTGTATATTTTAGAAATACCATTAAATTAATTCTAATTCTATATGAATTTTATACAATTTTTCTCCTCCATCTTTTATTTAAAATAAATTCAATGGAAGTGAAGGGGTGGAAACTTACTTATTTTATTCACACTTTTTTTTATAAAATGGTAGATTCAGAACAACTTATTATCCTACTTTAAATGTGAATTAAAAAATATTTTTTTTAAGATAAGGATATGACCACACAAAAATTGGATGAGAGTCTTTGTTAATACTCAATATGGATATTTGGGATAACATGGTGTAGAAAATAGAAGAGTCTTAAATAATACATTCAGGATGTCCATTTGAAATTCTAGCATGCGATAACATTCTCAAATCCATCATTATTGGGGCTATTTAAATATATTTATAAAAAAATTATATCATAAACAAAAATCAACAAGAACATAATAAATGTTTAGTGTAAGAAATAACCCCCCCACTAATTCAACTTATCTTTTTCATCAACCATCACTCCCATTAATAATTTTCATTGATATAATCAAAAAAAGGGTAAATTTTTTGAAAATAAACTACAATATTTAGTTTTTAAAATCTATATAGAAACTATAGGTTCAAATAACATATATATTCTCATGAAAGAACATGATCTAGAATTTTAACTTCATGTTATTTCTCCCTTGAGGGGTGCAACTACTTTTGTTTCTCATCATGGGTGATTTTTATCCAAGGAACTCTATAATGTTTATCTCTTCCTTTTACAGTATAGCGTGTACAATGAATCATCCATCACCCCCGTATTATTCAACTCCATTAATTAAATTTATATTTGTAAAAAATATAAAAGTTAATAATGATATGATTAACTTTCTCTCTAGTAGAAGCATGAATCTTGTGAGTGTTCTCCTAACCAATATCTTCTTTTATTTCCATCTTTGATATTGGGATAACTCATCATGCTTACATCCCCTTAGTTTTTTCAACTATGACATTTCTTAGGAAACATGGAATTGTTTCAATTTTTAGATATATTAATTTGTGGGATATAATTATTAAAATGTTAGGTTAACATAATTTTGTTTAACAGTTCTTTTTTCCTTTGTATTTAATCTTTTTTGTCATTCCTTCTTGAGTTGGATGAAGAGTCATGAAATCTATTGCAGCAAGACCAATTTTATTTATCCTTTCACTCATTTTTTAAGAACTATTGGTTCATTTTTTGTACTAAAATACTGATATATTTTTTATATTTTCTTTTAGAAAAAAACACTATATTTGATAACATGTAGCACACAAAAAACCGATATTAGAAGTAACGCCCTGACCCCAGTTACCCATAGTCGGTGCATTATTACATAACATTGTCATGATCACAAGAAAGACCAAATCTCAAAAGACCGATTAGTTTAGTAGCCTTGGAAACACTAGATACATTCATAAAGTTTTCATTATATCATAAAGTAAAAACTACAACAACATCTTGTATCCACACTCATATCCCCTTATATTATCCATGCAGTTCATTCATAAAATACTTCTTCACATCCTGGAAAAAATAAAAAATAGAAAGTGGTGAACTTAGATGCTCAGTAAGGATAACAATATAGTGGAAACTTTCATAAATAAGCATAAACATTTAAGGCAATGTATAACTAAAAAAAGCCTTTTAAACATGAACTTCAACATAATATGTAAAAAATAAAATGAAATAATTCCATTTACTTATTCACATGGATATTCTAATAGTCGAATAATCACATGCAATATCAATAACAACATTCATAATGATGGAATGTATAATGCCAGACTATCATAACCACAGAGTCAAGGCCTTGTGCGAAGACTACAAATAAGATTTTTTCAAGGCCTTGTGGCAAGAAACTATTTTGTCTCATGAGACCTACCGATGCATCGAGGAGATATAGTGGGCTCCACCCGTCACTTACTAAGTCCAATGTATTCCTCATATGAACAGGTTTAAACATAACATAAACATTCAAATTAAAACTAGCATACGAAATGTCACTACGTTTTCCATAAACCATGAATGGTATAAAAATAAAACATCCACAATCAATCATATCACAAAACCTTCAATAAAATATGGAAGTTTTGTATCATAATAAATCAACTTCAAATAAGCTTAAAATCCATCAATGGATGTTGACATAGATGAAATCAAAACTATTTGAGAGAAATATCTCTTTTTTTGAAATCATTTAAAAGTCACATAATTATAAAATAAAACATTTACATTGAAAATATCTTTATAAGCTTTTATGGGAATATACGAAGATTTTATAAAAGTGGAAAATAGTCACACCCACCGTATAAGTTAAAAAATAAATTCTTAGCTTAATTTTGTCGAAAAGGATAAGAAGGAACCTGTTTGAAAAACGACAGAAAGATTCCTTTCAATTTTTTTTATAAAAAGTCAAACAAGGGTATAAATGAATTTAACCCATAGTATAGTAAATAGTAAAAATGTTTTAAATAAATTTTTATGAAACATGAATGTGGATGATAAAGAGGTCCCAGTAGATAATTATGTATAAACAACCTCAGATAATGAAGAGATTGTGAAATAAACCCTTAACTTGTACTTTTCCTTGTTTGAGGGTCGGTTAAACTCTTGTATAATAGTTAAATCATTGTTATAAAATTATACAAGAATCATATACATAGATATGATAGCATATATGATCTTTTAATATTGTTTTGCTAATAATATTTTAGTATTACCGTCGTTTTGGGTGTCCACTTACTCATTTTCTTTTATATGTTCTATTACATAAGCCATTTTTATTATCCATAGGTTGTAACTTATTCATATACATAATGATATCAAGTAATTAAACATTATTTTTAATCATCAAATGATAATCAGTCTTGAATGGATACGATGTGGAATGAATCTCAACGCTTTTGTGGATACGGTAGTCCGTACGTACGCACGAGCGACCATGTCATTAATTTGATATTAAAATAGTATATAATGGATGTTATATCATATATAAAGAATAATAATAATGTTATATTTATTATTTAATGCAATTACATATCATTATCATACCCATCCAAATAATAATGTTTTGAATGACAATTACACCACAACGTGGAGACGGTAAGTCGTACGTACGCACGTATGGTGATATGTCATTAAAAGAATGGATAGAATAATCAATATAGTTGTACCATATTTATAATAACTTCACAGTATATAGAATATACTAGAGTTATTATTTTAGAATGGAAATAACAAAGAAAGAAGAAGTGGAAGAAGAAAGGAACTTGAAAGAGGGTGGTGAAAACATTACCTCTTCTTCGGGTTCTTCATTTTGATTTGATCTAAAGGGATCTTTAGGTTGGATTTATGATCAAGATAAGGCCTCTAAGTTGAATTTCGGGAAGTTGGGAGGATATTTGGGCAGGGTTTTTCCGAGCCAAAAGGCTTTGAAGGTATTAATTTGAGAGAAGGGGGAGTGCCCTTTTATAAGAGGGGTGAGGGGCACCTTAGGCAAAACTTAAAATATTATTTTATAATAAATTCATATTCGGTTTATAATCGATAAAAAATTGATTTATTTTGAGTATAAGGTAGGGATGGGTCAAAATAAATTCAAACAATAGGATTTATATAGGTTTGGTCACTTTATTAACATTATATTTTAGTTTTAACTCTTAGTTAATTAGTTTGACATTTACCATGTCTCTTTGTATTTTCATATTATATGGTTAATAAACTAACTATAAACTTCAAATAGACCCCCAAGTGGTCCCTTAATGATACACCTATCATGATATAAGTTGTTTGGACAATCATTAGATTTTTAGGAATACAATATCAATTAATAATATAATATTTGATTTAAAAACTCTTTTATGTCAATTTTGACATCATTGGGTATTTTGTTTTTGATAAATTCATAACAGCATTATTAATTCGAAAAAAATTAATATAACCAATCCAAATATGTCATATTAACCTATAAATTATTGTAATTCATAAAAAGTATCAAATTACAATTATTTGGGTATTTATAATATCAATTATCATAATCATTCATTAATACAATAATTACGGCATCATCATTGTGTCATAAATAAATTAAATTATTTAATTTCTAAAAATTATTAATAAAATACCATTATGTAATAAATTTATATATCTTTAAAATGAATATTTATAATCGAATTTATCTTATTTATAACCCTATATTAAAAATGTTTTAGTTTTTAAACATTGATTTTAAATCTTTTAACTCTTCTTTGAATTAAATAATAATAAATATCCTAATCTAGTCCAAGTGGACCTAAATGATAATATAGTATTCCTAAGGTTTTTTTTAGTCGAGATACACTTGTCCAATAGAATAAGGAAATGTGTTAGGGTAATATTAATATCATTTTTACCCTTAATTACCCTATTTACTTTTAACTGTAGTAAATAAAAGTAAAAAGTTACTATTCACAAAAAATTATTTTTATCCTATTGAACCAAATTTTACTCCTTGATATTAACTGTGTCTCTCGGATTTTCTAAATTCCACTCATAGAAGCGGTAAAATTAAGTTTTATGTGAATTTGCAAATTCTCCTAGGAGATGAGTAAAAGACGGTGAAAAGTTCAATACAATTTTTATATATCTAAAATTATTATAAACTGACTCTAATTAATTACCTTGAACATATATAGGTATTATGTATCTATTTTGACCTAAAATAAATTTAAATAAAATAAATAATTATTTAAATAAAAATTCAGTTTTGAACTACAACTCTGTGTTTTTCACTATTCATCAAAAATTGAAAGTTTTCAGAAAAAATACCAAAATTTCACCCTAGGATAATTTTGATATTCTGAATCCAAAAATGAAGTCCATTTGGAAAGATAAAATGTATAAAATTTCAAAAAGTGGGTATTGCTATTCATAATGGCTCGTTTGATTGGTTGTGGTGTGTTAGAACTCGAAGTTGCGTACAACACACACTATTGTATTATTTAAAGAGAAGCATACCGTGGATGCTTAGGGTGTTACATTCTCCCCACCTTCAAATAATTTTGCACTCTAAATTTCTAGAATACTACCGCATGAAAAGAATTGGGTGGTTCTTCATCATAAGTTCCTCGGGTTCCCCTGTTGCCTCTTCCATCTAATGGTTTCTCCATAGAACTTTTACCACTCGAGTTGTACGGTTTCTCAGCACTTGTTCTCTGGTATCAGGAATCATGATGGGATCTTTGCAATAAGACAAATCAGGTTCTAATTTTACTTCCTCATATGTGAGTACATGCATTGGGTCAGGCATGTATTTTCTCAACAGTGATATGTGAAACACGTCATGAACTTGGGAGAGATTTGGCGGCATTTCCAAATGATAAGCTACAACCCCAATTCGTTCTACAATTTCGAATGGTCCGATATACCTGGGACTCAATTTACCTTTCTTACCGAAACGTATAACTCCCTTCCATGGAGATACCTTCAATAAAACATGATTTCCTACCTGAAATTCCAAATCCTTCCTTCGGTTATCGGCATAGCTCTTCTGCCTTCTTTGAGTTGCTTTGATGTGGTTTTGGAATACCTTCACCTTTTCCATCATTTCTTCCACCAGTCCTAGGCCTATGAGTTTTCTCTCACCAATGTCATCCCAACATGTTGGTGTCGATATCTCTTTCCATATAATGATTCATATGGTTCCATCCGAATACTTGAATGGAAGCTATTGTTATAGGAAAATTCCACAAGAGGTAAATATTAATCCCACATACCCTAAATGTCAAGTGAGAAAGATATCAACATGTCTTCTAATGTTTGAATAGTCCGTTCTGATTGTCCATCAGTTTGGGGGTGGTAGGCAGTGCACAAACGAAGTTCAGTATCTAGAAATTTCTGAAGAATTTTCCAGAATCTTGAAGTAAAACAGGGATCACGATCAGAAACAATCGACAGAGGTACTCCATGAAGTCTCATAACTTCATTAATATATAGCCTTTCTATATGTTCAAGTGGTAGATCTTCTCTTATAGCAAGAAAATGTGCTGATTTGGTAAGATGATCAACAATGACCCATATTGTGTCGTTCATTCTAGGAGTCTTTTGTAGTCCTATGACAAAGTCCATCATGATATTATCCCATTTTCACTTAGGTATGGGAAGAGGTTGCATGACTCCTCCTGGTTATTTCCTTCCAGCTTTCACCTATTTAAAAACCATACATCTTGACACAGAATCAGAAATCTCCCTCTTTATGTTGTCCCACCAAAAACGTTCCTTCAAATATCTATACATTTTGGTTCTCCCAGAGTTTATTGAGAAATTGGAACTATGAGCATCATCCAACAATTCCCTTTTTAGATCAGGTATACTAGGAACACAAAGTCTCTTCCCAAACATCAAAATTCCATCTTCATACAAAAAGTCACTCAATATCCCATCATTCACAGCTTTAATCTTCTTTTGAAACTCTTCATCACCTGTCTGAGAACACATTATCTTTTCTAGTAAAGATGGTTTGTCAATCATTTGAAAAAAAATTGATGTTTCACCTTTCATGGTTATTCCCAAATCCATATTTACTAGGTCCATATATATAGGATCCTTTTCAACTCTCATCTTGTTCAAAACTCCATGATCATTTCTACTCAAAGCATCCACCACCTTATTTGCCTTCCCAGGGTGGTAGTGTATAGTGAAATCATAATCCTTGAGTAGTTCAAGCCATCGCCTTTTCCTCATGTTGAGTTCTTTCTATGAGAATATATACTTCAAAATCTTGTGATCAGTATAAATCTCACATTTTTCACCATAGAGGTAGTGTCTCCAAATATTCAAAGTAAATATTACAGCTGCTAACTCAAGATCATGAGTATGATAGTTTTTCTCATGAATTTTCAGTTGTCGTGATGCATAGGAAATAACCCTATCATTCTGCATAAGGACACAACCAAGTCCTTTCTTCGATGCATCACTATAAATAACAAACCCATCATTCCTCGATTGTAGATTAAATATAGTATCATTGAATAATATTCTCTTCGGTTCTTCAAAACATTATTCACACACTTTTTTCCAAACAAATTTAACCCCTTAATGTGTGAGCTTCGTTAATGGGTTATCCAATCGGGAAAAGTTCTAGATGAAACGCTGATAATAACCTGCTGAACCAATAAAAATGTGTACCTTAGTTATACTCATCAGTTCTGGCCATTCTTGGATTGCCTTGGTCTTATAAGGATCAACAGAGATTCCATTCTTAGAGACAATATGGCCAAGAAAATAAATCTCTTGAAGCCAGAATTCACACTTGCTAAACATCCCATATAATTCATGTCTTCTAAGAGTCTTTAGGATAATTTCCAATTGATTTTCATGATCTTTGTAGCATTTGGAGTATATCAATATATCATCGATAAATACTACCACAAAATCATCGATATATTCCTTAAAAACTCCGTTCATTAGATCCATGAATATAGAGGGTGCATTAGTCAATCCAAAATGAATTATTGTAAACTCGTAATGCCTGTACCTAGTTCTAAATGACCTCTACAGAATTTTTTTCATCCTCACACACAACTGATGGTATCCATATCTATGTTCAATCTTTGAAAAGTATTGAGATCCATATAGTTGGTCAAATAAATCATCAATGTGAGGCAGGGGATACTTGTTCTTTATTGTTATAGCATTACTCTCCTTGTGGTCAATGCACAACCTCATAGATCCATCTTTCTTCTTTACAAAAAAGAACAGGGGATCCCCAGAGAGAAACACTAGGGTCAATAAATCCCTTATTACTCAATTCCTATAGTTGTTTCTTTAGTTCAACTAATTCCACAGTGGTCATTCTATAAGGGGTCTTTGATATAGGCCTTGATCCAGGAATTAAATCAATGGAAAACTCAATTTCTCGTTCTGGAGGATGTCCGGGAAAATCTTCCAGAAACACATCTACATATTCTTTAACAATAGGTACATCCTCTATTTTAACATTAATTTCCTCACTCATAGTTATTTTATTCTCTTCCTCCTCGACAATTGAATTTAGTTGAGGTACTGAGGGTGGATCTAGATAAGAATCAGGTGGTAATGATTCTGCTCTAAAGATAAGGTGTTATTTATCACCATCATCAAAAATCATAACCTCCTTCTTCTTACAATAAATATTCACATAATGGTCTGAAAGCCAACCCATACTGAGGATTATATCAAATTCAATCATGGGTATGAAGATGATATCAGAAGATAAAGAATATTTATATGCTCTAATGGGAACTGATTCATAGAATGTTGTAGTTATGATACTTCCCTTAGGAGTTTTAACGGACAACTCCCTTGTTAAATAAAATTGGAAATATCTAATTTTCATAGAAAACTTTGAAGATATGAAACAATGCAATGATCCGGAATCAAATAAAGCATTATCTAAACTTGAGGAAACCATTAAATTACCTACCACCATGTCTTTTGGAGCTACTACATCAGTAGTAGTGATAGCATAAGCTTGGCCTTGATCCCTTGGAGTTTTCTGAGGTAAGATTCCCTGATGCTTAGGACATTCATTTTTATAATGTCCCATCTACCTGCAATTGTATCATTGAACATTGGTAGCATATTTCTTTCCCTTTCAATCACCAGTTAGATGGTATTTCTGTCAACATTTGTAGCATACTCTTTTTCCTTTTAGATAGACACCAGGGTGCTTCCTTCAACAATTATCATAGGGATGAAATTCAATTCTTCCCTTCTTCCCTATTTTCTTATTTCCTTTCCCAAAGTGTTCAGTAGATCTCTTCTTCTCTTTCTTTGATTTAATGTCATAAGACTTAGAGAATTCATTTTCTGTCTTGATAGCACACAAGATAATATCTTCGTATGATGAGAAGGATTGTGATACTAATGCTCGACGGAGAAATGGTTTTAACCCATCAAAGAAATGATCAATATTACTTCTTGGGTTATGTATATAATCTGCAGCATGCCTCTCTAATCTTCTAATGTTAGCCTCATACTTTGCAACATTTGCATCCTCCTTTTTCCTTAGACTCAGAAATTGCCTTTCTATATCTTCTCGATGGTCACGAGGAAAGTATTTTTCTAAGAAAATCTATTTGAACTCCCACCATTCCATGTTTGATACTTCATCATCTTCCTTTTTGTTTTGAATCAAAGACCACCATTGATCATCATCTTCAGTGAGGTGGTAAACTACCAGGACAACTATTTCCCTTTCGCTACTCCCCAAGGCATGGAATATTTTCACTAAAGAATATATCCATTGCTCATCTACAAGTGGATTTTTACCCCTATTTAATGTTGGTGGTTGTTGACTTAGGAAGCTATCTAACATTGATCCTCCACGATGCGAATCAAGGTGCTCCATACGCGTAAATTTATTATTCATAACCTGAGTTAGTTGTCCCAGTATGGTGATTAGCTGATCAGCACTAGTTTCATCACTAGCTCCATTATAATTATCTTGAGCCAGAGGGAAATCCCTACATGGAGTGTGTGTATTGATACAGTTTCCATTCTTTTCACTAGGTTCCATTTCTAAACAATTGAATAAACTAGATTAGTTTATGAATCGAAATATATAAATCCAAACTTCTAAAATGCTTAACATAAATTGAACAGTTTTTGGATATAATCCATAATCATAAAAAAAAATTCTTTGAGGAAGTATACACTCATAAATCCTTCATAATGGTTTGTAAAGAAAATGAGAATTATCCTAACCATATCCCCCAGGAGTGTCGTAACCAAGAGTTCACCAAGGCTCGTTGTCATGCACCAGTTCCCGTTTGAGTCTAGATCAAAGCGGTGTTTTCATGTTTTACCACTAGGTACATTTGTGCCAGAGCCGCCTCTACCTGCTCATATACAAATAGGGTTTTATTTCTTGAAAATTCACAAAATATCTATAATACCAAAATTCTAGGAAGTTCTTCTATACTAATCCTCAAAGTCTATCTTAGGGCTATGCGCTCTAATTAGAGATTATCTCAATTTAGTTTCCATGTTTTTTACTAAAATACATTTGATACAAACTGTAACGCCCCAACCCCAATTACCCAGATTCAGTGCATTATTAGATAACATTGGCATGATAACAAGAAAGATCAAATCTTGAAAGACCGATTAGTTTAGTAGCCTTGGAAACACTAGATACATTAATAAATTTTTCATTACATCATAAAGTGAAAAATACAATAACATCTTGTCTCCACACTCATATCCCATTATAATATCCCTACAGGTCATTAATAAAATACTTCTTCACATCCTAGGAAAAATAAAACATAGAAATGGGTGATCTCAGATGCTCAGTAAGGATAAAAATATAGCGGAAACTTTCATAAATAAACATAAACATTTAAGTCAATGTATAACTAAAACAAAACCCTTTAAAACTTGAACTTCAGAATAATATGGCAAAAATAAAATGAAATAATTCCATTTACTTAATCACATGGATATTCTACTAGTTGAATAATCACATGCTATATCAATAATCACTTTCATAATGATGAAATGCATAATTTCAGACTATCATAACCATATAGTCAAGGCCTTGTGTCAAGACTACAAATAATATTTTGTCAAGGGCTTGTACCAAGAAACTAGTTTGTCTCATGAGACCTACCGATGCATCGAGGAGCTATAGAACGCTCCACCCGTCACTTACTAAGTCCAATGCATTCCTCATATGAACAGGTTTAAACATAACATAAACATTCGAATTAAAACTAGCATACAAAATGTCAATACTTTCTCCATAAACCGTGAATGATATAAAAATAACACCTCCATAGTCAAACATATCACAAAACCTTCAATACATTATGGATGTTTTGTATCATAATAAATCAAATTCAAATAAGCTTAAAATCCATCAATGGATGTTGACATAGATGAAATCAAAACTATTTGACAGAAATATCCCTTTTTTTGAAATCATTTAAAAGTTACATAATTATAAAAAAAAACATTTTCTTTGAAAATATCCTTATAAGATTGTAAGGGAAGCTTCAAAGATTTTATAACGACAGAAAATATCCGCACCCACCGTATTAGTTAAAAAAGACATTCTTACCTTAATTTTGTCGAAAAGGTTAAGAAGGACCTTATTTGGAAAACGACGGAAAGATTCATTTCAAAACATTTTATAAAAAGTTAAAAAGGGTATAAATGAATTTAATCCATAGTATAGTAAATAGTAAAAATGTTTTGAAATACATTTTTATGAAACATGGATGTGGATGATAAAGAGGTCCCAGAAGATAATTATGTATAAACAACATCAGATAATGAAGAGATTGTGAAATAAACCCTTACCTAGTACTTTTACTTGGTCGAGGGTAGTTTAGCCACCTGTATAATAGTTAAATAATTGTTATTAAATTATACAATAATCATATACATAAATATGATATCATATATGATCTTTTTAAATTGTTTCGTTAATAATATTTTAGTATTATCGTCATTTCAGGTGTTCACTTACTCGTTTTATTTTGTATGTTTTGTTTCATAAGTTGTGTTTATTATCCATAGGTTGTAACTTTTTCATATCCATAATGATATCAAGTACTTAAACATTATTGTTAATCATCAAATGATAAATAGTCTTGAATGGATACGATGGGGAATGAATCTCATCACATTTGTGGAGACGGTAGTCCGTACGTACGCATGAGCGACAATATCATTCTTTTGATATTAAAATAATATATAATGGATGGTATATCATATATAAATAATCATTATAAATTTATATTTATTATTTAATTCAATTACACATTATTATCATACCCATCCAAATAATAATGTTTTGAATAATAATTACACCACGACGTGGAGACGGTAAGTTATACGTACGCACGTATGGTGACATGTCATTCAAAGGATTGATAGAATACTGAATATGGTTGTACCATATTTATAATAACATCATATTATATAGAAGATACTGGTGTTATTATTTTATAATGTAAATAACAAAGATAGAAGAAGTGTAAGAAGAAAGGAACTTGAAAGAGGGTGGTGAAAACATTCCCTTTTCTTCAGGTTCTTCCTTTTGATTTGATCAAAAGTGCTCCTTAGGTTGGATTTATGATCAAGATAATGCCTCTAGGTTGATGTGAGGGAAGTTGGGAGGATATTTGGGCCGGGTTTGGCCGAGCCAAAAGTCTTTTATTTTATGAATTTGAGAGAAGGGGGAGTGCCCTTTTATAAGAGGGGTGAGGGGCACCTTAGGAAACAATTATAATATTATTTTATAAAAAAATCATATTCAGTTTATAATGGCTCCAAATTGATTTATTTCTAGGATAAGGTGGGGATGGGTCAAAATCCATTCAACCAATATGTTTTAGAAAGGTTTGGGTCAATTTATTAACCTTATCTTTTAGTTTTAACTTAGTTAATTAGTTTGACATTTACCATGTCTCTCTGTATTTTTATATTATATGGTTAATAAACATACTATAAACATCCAATAGATCCTCAAGTGGTCCATTAATGATACACCTATCATGATATAAGTCAAATTTCCAAACTGTATATTTTTAGGAATAGAATATCAATTAATAATATAATATTTGTTTTAAAAACTCTTTTATGTCAATTTTTACACTATTGGGTATTTTGTTTTTGATAAATTCATAACAAAATTATTAATTCGAAAAAAATTCATATAACCAATACTAATATTTCATATTAACCTATAAAATTATTTTAATTCATAAAAAGTCTCAAATTACATTTTTGGGTATTTATAATATCAATTATCTTAATCTTTCATTAATACGGTAATTACTGCATCATCATTGTTTCATAAATAAATTAAACTATTTAATGTCTAAAAATTATAAATAAAATACCATTATGTAGGAAATATTTTTATCTTTCTGATTAATATTTATAATCTAATTTATCTAATGTATAACCCTATATTAATTTTTTTTAGTTATTAAACTTTTATTTTAAATCTTTTAACTTTTCTTTGAATTAAATAATAATAAATGTCCTAATCTAATACAAGTGGACCTAAATGATAATATTTTATTCCTAAGGTTTTTTTTGGTCGAGATAAACTTATCCAATAGAATTATGACTTGTGTTAGGGTAATATTAATATCATTTTTACCCTTAATTACCCTATTAACTTTTAACCTTGGTAAATAAAAGTAAAAAGTTACTATTCACCAAAAATTATTTTTATCTTATTGAATGAAATTTTACTCCATGATATTAATAGTGTCTCTCGGATTTTAAAAATTCCACTCACAGAAGTTGTAAAATTAAGTTTTATGTGAATTTGAAAATTCTACTATGAGATGAGTAAAAGAGGATGAATAGTTCAATAAAATATTTATATATCTAAAATAATTATAAAATAAATCCAATGAATTTAATTAAACTTATATAGGTACTATGTATCTATTTTGACATAAAATAAATTTAAATAAAATAAATAATTATTTAAATAAAAATTTGGTTTTAAACTATAACTTAGTGTTTTTCACTATTCATCAAAAATTGAAAGTTTTTAGAAAAATACCAAAATTTCACCCTAGCCTAATTTCTATACTCCGAATCCAAAAATGAAGTCCATTTGGAAATATAAAATGTATAAAATTTCAAAAAGTGGGTATTACTATACATAACAGCTAGTTTGATTGGTTGTGGTGTGTTTGAACTCGAAGTTGCGTTCAACACACGCTTCTGTATTATTCAAAGAGAAGTGTACCGTGGAAGCTTGGGGTGTTACATTAAACAATCCTTGAAATAATATTATTTTTATATGTTTTTTATATCCTAGCCATTGGGTTGGTGGCTATGAATAAGAATAACCATTTAATGATAAATATGTATAACTGTTTTATATATTGTGATTTTATTTATTAATTCATAAAAAAAATTTCTCAATTTTTAGTAATACCATGGTATGCCATTAAATAAATTTTATTCAAAAATTAGTTTTATTATATTTTTGTGTGAATATTCAAATTAATTACAAAAAAATAGAAATTATATTTTAAATTTTTTTATTATTTATTTAAATCATAATTTTGTAATATTTTTAAATTTAAATTTTTATATTTTTATGAAATGATTTATTTTTTTAGTGGATGGTGAAAAATATAGATTTTTGAAAATATAAAATTTATTTTCTGTAAATCATGTAATTTAAAAGTCCCATTATGTTTCGAATTTTTTCTTAAGGTAACATAAGAGATATTTTATTAAATGTAATCTGAATAATTCCAATGTAATAAAAAATTTAGTTTATTTATGGTATATGTTCATTTTTATGCTTAAAAAAATTCTTTTAATTTTTTTCATTATCTTTCAAAAAAATTTATTAAAATTTATTTCTTCCTCTTATTTAAATTGAATCAAGAAAAATGGATTCTATGATTAGAATCCAAAGGTCCAAATTTGGTAAATGTGTCACCTTTAATTTAGTTCATAATGAATAGAAACGATGGTAATGGTTTCTAATAATGGTAATGAGTAAAAATCGTTAATTAATAATTAAACTATGAGTCACAATAAAAAAAATCTATCTAAAACATGAGTTTACTTCATTTTATTAGATAAATTAGACCACATACATCCTAAATTTTAATATATGGAATTTCTATTGTATTTTCCTCTCATATTCACATTTATATAATTTTATGTAAAGAATAAATAAATAATGTCACTCTCTTTTAATATTAAAAATATTTTTTCATTATGATAGAAAGAAGTCAAAATAGTTTATTTTTTTTATATTAATAAATTATTTTTATGATGGTGAGTTTTCTTTTAATTTTTACTAATTATATAAAAACATTAAACACTTAAACAACACTAATACAATTCATGTGCAACAATAGAAAAATCATGGATAATGATTTTAAAAATAATAATATTAATATGTTTTTGATGAATTTTAGTATAAAATAAATTAAATAGATAATTGTAATTGATAATTAATTTAAAATGTTCTTATGTTCAAATTCCATTACTTTCTTGATTTATTTGATGTCAAATTAAATGAATAGTCCCAAAAATGACTTTAATGATATTTTATGATACATAATATTTATTTAAATGATTTGAAAATAAAATAAAAATTTGAAGATAAAAATTTGGATGTGAAGTAGTAAAATTTTTCATCAATGGACCATTTTTTAGAAAGTTTTCATCTTTGAAGTAAATTTATGACCATTAAATTCAAAAAATTGGTTACCATAGTTAAGGTTAAAAAGAGTTAATGAGGGAGTTAAACCAAAGGATAAGGTTCAAAATGAACCATAAACATGTATAAATTTTATATATTGAATGGATTTAGACCATATAATGTCATAAATTTTAAATTATTTTCCTTTGGTTCCAATTTACATGATTTTGATATATATTATATTTAAATCGTTTAATTAATTCCATGTGGGCCCTTTCCCTCACTTATGAAAGGGAACAAATTCATCTCTATTATTCACACCTCTTGGGACTCATAGATTGAAAACAAATATACATAAATTTCTTTATAACCAATCACAATGATCTAGAGGCTCTAGAATCATCAAAGGACCATCCTAGAAGGTTTAATGTGTAAGACAACGATGGTTTTCTAAATACGAGTATAAATCTTAACTGAGTGTTTTCATTTTATCCT
Organism: Viscum album; assembly: GCA_963277665.1. Classification (NCBI taxonomy): domain Eukaryota; kingdom Viridiplantae; phylum Streptophyta; class Magnoliopsida; order Santalales; family Viscaceae; genus Viscum; species Viscum album. The sequence goes on from OY728147.1 coordinate 224,291,329, forward strand.
ATTTACCTCCATCAAATATTATATAACAATTCTCATATGATAACATCAACATCTTAAATATAATTAAAAATAATTATGTTTTAGTAAAAACCCTTATTCACCTCATTTCCATCATGTGGAAATTTAAAAAATTTCTCAAGCATACATACAACCTACCATCTCCACATACTGGTGAATTTTTTTTCATAAATTCTTTACATGGGAATTTTTAAAGGTAAAAATAATGAATATATATTTTATGTATGAAATAATTATAATTTTTAAATATAATATATCATCTAACTTCTTTACCCTTCCACCCAAGGGTAAATGATAACATCATATGTGCATACATGTAGACAACCACCTCTATGAAGTGATGTGATGGTTTTTTCTATTATCCCTTTTTATGGATGATTATAAAATAATATATAATAACTAAAAATTATATTAATGATAATATTAACATTATTTATATGATTTAAACATTTCATAACTCCATTAACCAAGATCAATATACTGATGAAATTTTGGAGAAATTGACTGAAAAAACTTAAGTGGTTGATGTAAGATAAACTATTCAGTGAATGGATTGAAAATTAATATAAAACTTAAATTAAAAAGTATAATATAGCATATATTTTTTAATAATTTAAATTATAAATTTAAATTCATTATATCGTTGGATGAATCATGTATGTATAAGTGGAGACCTAAGGTGAGGGATTTACTTTGCAAACACATTTTATTTCAAAAAAATTTATTTACAGATTTCTTTTTGGAATATTATATGAACATAATTTATAAATATAGATAAATTTTATTTACCTATGGATATGTTTGGGTTTTATAAGAGTATATTCCATTTATTGTATTATTGGATCAATAATTAATAAGTAAGTTACATATAAGTGAATTTGTAAAAAAATCATGTTTTAATGTATTCCTTCCAACTCATTTCCTTTTAGTTTAATGTTCTTATAAAATTATCCAGAACATTATTATTTATTCTTTAAATATTTATAAATTCTATTTTTATCTATTTTTTAATTCATTATAATGTTTTAAATAGCAATATTTTCAATGTTTATTGTATGGGGTATTTTCATATTTTAATAAAGAAAAAATAAATGTTTTTTATGTATATGGATTGAACTCCATTTACCATCATTATAGATAATATACATTTTCATGTTTAATTTAAAATTTCTATGGTTATTTTCAAAGAAAATCATTTTCTCAATATCTTGTGATTTTTTATTTAAAATTACATCAAAAGATAAGTATATCATTTTCTTGAAGAAATAAAAATAATTATAAAAAGTAATTAACAAATCCCTTATTACATAATGTTACAAGGAATTTATTTTTTATGTATTACTTATATTTTTCTTTCAAAATTATTTTTTACTAAAAACCCTTCAATTCTATCTAATTTATGTTCTTATTCCATCCTTTAATTATTTATGGTATTGTGGAAATTAACATTCTCAAAATCATATTCCCTTGGACATTATTTTCTCCTTAATTTAAACATTTTAGGTTTCATTGATCATTTACAATAGTATATTGTTTTCTGAAACATATTCTATTTTAATATATGGTATAATTTTATGGAATCTTATAAATAAAGTTATTTTATTTACTGACGAAATACTGATATTCAGTATTCCAGATTATAATATGGATAACTATTTATTTATACAGATTTTTTGGGAATTAATTGTATTTGTCATTAAAAATATGAGTAATATATAGGACATGAAAGTGATGGGTGGGTCCCAATTATAGATATCCCATTTATGCATCTATAAGACACATGATATAGAATATGTGGCCAAATTATATAGGTATTTTTTTACACCTTCACATTTATTAAGAATGATGTCTTGGTTGAGAGGCTGTGATTGTATGCTTTATGGTAACTTGCCTAAGGACTTGATAGAAAGTAAATGAATATAATAATTTATGCATTTTATTTATTGAGAATTAATTTTACATCATCCATGTAATTTTTATGTGGATATTACCCATATATGTTTATTGAACAAATGATATTGATTTAATGAAAGATGTTTTGATTATCCACTCATCCATATTGATTATTACTTATTTATTCATTATAGTTTTCACTAAACATAATTATTACTGAGAATATATGCTCACCCATGATTTTTTTTAATTTCCCCATGACATGAAGATGGATATTTTTGTATATCTTCCTAGATTTTAGAATATTTTTCAGTATATATTTTAAAATATCATTGTAATATGAAAGTTATATATATATATAGATTCCCATGACTACTAAACTAATAAATATGGAGTGGTGTGATCCATTTTATCTTTTAACAATATATTAAGTAAGAACCAACTCTAGGTTACTAGATCCAAGGTGTTATATGGACAACCTGTATTGAAATTCAATTTCCTCTTCATGTGATAAAACATATCAAGATTTATCTTTTTTTTTGTTTCTTCTCCACCTGTTTATCCATTTTTAATTTGTCCAAATTGACTTTCAGGAAATCCTTCCTAGAAAACATAGATTTCTTAGATCATTCACATCTTTTTTCCCGCATTTTGTGTGAAATTTTTAAGAAACTCATTGATGTGTTATTTTGGGATTTAAATAAATAATCTATTCGTTTTCCCTCTCTTGGATTGGTTCTTTCATTGTATATGGGATGCTACCTTGAATTTTTATTTCCATAGAATATTTGAAATGGTCCATAGTGTTTCCTTTTTTATTAGAATAAGAAACTCCACTTTGGTTTTAAATCATTTGAATTTTTTTCTCATGATATTGCTTCTTAGGATTAGTTTCCTAACTCTACTTTTTAATCTACTTCTCAAAGAATCCTTATCACTCTTCCTTCGATTTTTCTTTATTTTTCATGGTATTATACCTTCATTATTAGAATATTATATTTACTATGTTGTAACATACTATCACTCTTCAAAATGGTGACCATAAATCTCACAAAAATAAAAGAAGTTATATATGTATCCGTAGATTCTCTTTGTGAAGAGATTCATCTTTTTTTATGTCAGTTTTTGTGCATCAGGTATCCTCATTTGTTAATATTTTATCCTCCATAGTTGGACCTTTCATTAATTGAAATATTATTCCAATATTAAATGTATATATGAAAAAAATTATAGTATCACTAAAAATAACCTATAAATATTATTCTCCTCACTTTGGTTGTAAACAATCCTGTTTTTATAGCTTAGGATATTTGTTGTTTTTGGTTTCAAACATCAACTAGTTAGTCATATTTTTGGGAGGGTTTATTCTGGTATATACCAAAATCTACCCTTTATTTTTTGGTATTTCTCCTATAATTTTAATCTATACATATTTTCCCCATATTTCCATTTTAAATATATATCATAAAATTAAACAACATTACTATAGATAATATTTTATAGGTTATTGCATTCCTTTATATAATATCTTTATGTAGGTACTTCTCTCAATGATATAAAGTTATTTTTTACAATATAATGAGTCCCTATTGATAAAGTATTCCCTTAATAATCATGTGTGGGGGAATATTTTTTGTTAGATACTTGGGATGATATATCTTTTTTCGAATGTTGATTTCTCAATTTTATATGATGTTTTAGATACTTCATATTGAGGTAATAAATTTCATCCTCAACTAATCTAAAAATCTGTTCTCATACTATCATAAGTATCCTAATTTGATCCTCATTAATTTTATATTCCTCTTTTAAAGAGTTATCCATCTATTTTATTATTATTTTTTTATTTTACCTCAAAATGAACACATTTAACATTTATGGAAGCCCTGTATAACTTTTCAAATTCATGGAATACTTCACCAATTTTTTTATTTCTATTTTATCATAACCATTATTTTATTTTTATTAAATTAATGAAATAATTTCAATGAAATGTATAACTTATTATTCCTTTTCTTATACAAGGTATGTGAGAGTATTTTTCTTTCTAAATTTTCTACCTAGTGCATCTTCCATTTATTTAGATTTATCTTCTATCTATATTTTTTTCTTCAATAAGTTACTTGTCAAATAAAAGTACATAAATTATTAAATTAATAGGGACGTTATTTAAATACCTATAAATTTTAGAGAATAATTATTTAACTATTTTAATATGTTCATCCTTCACATATTCTCTATATCTTTAAATTTTTATTCAAAATGTTCATTTTCACCAGATTTATAAAAGGGGAAGTTGTAACCTTTGTCAATTTCAAGTGATTATGGATCCTAATTTTCATCATTCAATATCTATTTTAATTACATGCCACTATTTTATTCATATTATTGAATGTTTTGGCAAAAACATATAGTTTATCTTGAATAGAAATGACGTTTGAGTTATCCATCTAAGATACTTCAAAACATTATTTAAACCTACAAATAAATAATTTTGGTAAAATAGCTAGGTCAAAAAAATTATCCCATTAGAGGAAAACCAATATTATCTCTAATACCACTTGTAATGGCCAATGGATCATGCAAGGACACTTACCAGTGGGGGTGAATCAGTGTGTACCCAATTTTATAAAGGTTTATTTTCTCTTAAAATTATGTCCTCTTAACCTGAACCACCATCCCAGTTAAGAGATATGAATTTATTGATGCACGCTCAACCATTACCTAAAACAACAATTAAAATATAATGAATAAAATAATAACATGTTGTTTTTATAAGGCTTGTATCCTTCTAGGTAAACCGATTTTTTTCGTGCTCGACCTTGTCTAGTGAAAATATTTTAGTATCATATTAATTTGATGTGATTATATGTGTAGTAAAATTATCACATAAGGTTTGGTATGAAATATAACAAGTCTCAAATGGAATGTATCATTAAAATAAATTTTATCACTATATATCACAAGTGAATAACTATTGTTACTACATCTCATGGTCCTCAATTTCCACTGGTTTGATGGAATTTTTTATATTGGAACCATCAATTCATCAAGGGTCCTCCATGACCACCATGAATAGGTATTAAACCACTAGAAATATAGTTATTATTTCTTTATACAAATTGGTCTTATTCCTCCATTAAATCACACTATTACTTGTGATCATAATGACCCCTTAATCGATTAAGAATCTTGATGTACAAGATAAATAAAAAAGATAACATTTATTTATCTCTCAGTCTTAGTCCTTCTCTGATGATATAGGAATATAATATGATTCTTTTTCTTCCATCCACTTCAATTAACAAGAGACCTCATGGATGAATTTTTTTCTCCTTCCTTAATACCTTTATGACTAATAGATTGTAATTAGTATTAGATTATCTTCCCTTTTTCTTAAAATAATGAGTTTATCTAGAATAGAAGCACTATAAAAAGTCACACACATTATTCTTATGTTCTTGTATGTATTATATTCATAAAAGACCACTGAATATTATTTACATAATATATATGGAAATAGTACATTAATTTAAAATTTTTATTCTCATTTGAAATATCATTTCAATCTATCATTGAAATTGAGTCATGGATTCCACTTAAACCCCCTTAAGACTCATCTTGTTTCCTTCTTTGTATGATATTTCAACATCATTTTATTCTTATTTTAAATCCCAAAATACTCAAGACATTATATTACTCATGAAATATCAAATATTTAAAAATTTATTCCCTAAAAAAATTATTATTTTTGAATTTGAAGCCATGTATTCATGTAAGAATGAACTAGGATGTGGTGGATTCTTTCTAAAATTTGGAACTCATCTATTACTATAGTTTCTTCTTATGTTTATCTTTCTTTAGTATTTGAATATTTCAAAATAAATTATAGTGTTTTTTATATTTTATTTCTTGAATATTTCTACATGGGAATCGTATTATTTTCATAATATTACTTCAGAAAACCATCAAATTATATATGGATAAAATGATCCTTATGGGAATAATCATGCCTATAGTTTAAAAAATGATCCTTATGGTGTCATACATGTGGATTAACATATTTTTTTAATTATAATAAGGATAAAAATTTCTTTATGGGAATCATCATTGTGGATTTCTTCAATCATAAAGGTATATAAGGATAAACTAATCATTATGAAGTCCTCAACAATACCTATAAATATCAAATATTATACTTATTAAAATTATGTTTATGAATGATGTTTACATTGAAAAATTTTCTATACACAACCATTTATTTATGCTTATATAGCGGGGACTAATTATTTTGTAGATCTTAAATATCTTGTTCAGTAGGATGAATTATTATTATCGGGTTGAGAATCATCTTTATGGGGTTATCCTTATTGATCAACACTAAAATTATAAACTACCACAAATACATACAAAAAATATTTAACTCATTATGAAGCCTCCTCTAATCTACTATATACTTCATAGAGTAACCTTTAAAAATATTTCCTGTATCCTTTAATTCTCTAGTATCCTTGGATGATTTCTCTATATTGTTTAATAACATCCTTATCAAGAATGATATCCAATACCAACTTCTCCATTTACCCGAAACTTCCAAATTCTGTTAACTATAGTAGAAAAAAATTCATATTATGAACATTTATTAATCATTAAAATAATCTCACCAATAATAAATGTGAATTACTAATTTTCCATAAATATTTTTATGGTTAATTTCCAAGCTCCAACCTTAACCTTCTTCATTTTTATATTCCATATACAATATAAATAACCTATCTATAATAATAAAATTGATTCAACATGGAAACACCTCAAACCGCCCATAACATAGTCTCAAAACATATTTAAATATGCTACATACAATATAAGCTTCACTTATTAACATTAAATAAACACCATTCATGGGAACATCACAAAAAAATACATCACAAATCTCAATGATATCTTGAATGAGATGGTATTTTTGAGTGATGTGTTTGGTTCTTTGGTGAGACCGGTGTTCCATGTATTGATAGATAAAACCATTTTTTATATTAAAGATCAATTTCTCTCTCAATAATATGAACCATATGATGCTAATAAATAAACTTTCTTGATCCAATAAAATTCCTTTACAAAACATCATACAATTACATGATCTAATTTTATTTTCGATCCAAAAAAGATGGCACATTTGGAACTTTCCAAAATGATTTTATAACCATTTAGGAAAAACATTAAATTATATTGAGATCCAACATCATATTTGTTTGATTGTACACTTAAATAAGTATAACCCTTATAATGATATCATCTTCACCTCTAAAGTGAAATAACACATCCTTAATTATTCTTATGTAATTAAAGATATTATTGATTGAAATCTATGGAAATCAAGTAGGTTTATATTAGTATATATTTGTTATTATTAAATTATATGAAAAATATTGTAAATTAAATAATAATACATACGTGAAGGATCCTAGGGATGTAGAATAATGAATCCTATCAATCATGTATAACTCTTTAGAAGGATTTTGAATCATATTAAGATTTATTCCTTGAAACATTAGTAAATAACCCTTCCTAGAGTTCTACATGTTAAAAATTTATAAATTTACTATTATATGAGTTTTTACTCAGTTCAAGAAATATCTTAGATATATCTATATACATTATAATTCCATGAATTTAGGCCTATTCACCCATGTATATCATCGAGATGAATTTTCCAAACTATATCTCTCTAGAATGTAAATTCTGGATATCATTTTCAATAAGGTGTATGTAATATATATACAATATATAAAATACACCAAAAATCCCACTTACCCACTTGTATATGCAAGAATCATCCACATTATTTATGAAACCATATTCTTTGATCAAATCATCAAACCAGATGTTCTATCTCTGAGAAGCTTTCTCAAATCCATTAAGCGACCATTGTGACATGAAAACCATAACAAACATATTTTCAACTTCCAAACCCTTGGGTTGTATCAAACACCTGACTTTAACAAAATTAAAATTATTTTAATAAGTTTTAATATCCATTTGATATATATTATAGTCATAATGAGTTAATATTGTTACAAATATTTGAACACACTTTATCATAACAATTTGAGAGAAGGTTTCTTCATAGTCAATAACAAGAATTTATTCAAAAACATTAGCCACTATAAGTTATTTATAGGTAGATAATCTACCATGCATGTAAAAATTATTATAAAACCCCCAACTTAGTTTTTTGGTTTTATGCTTGGTGTTCTCAGGATTAAGAGTTTCTTATTTATTTTACTGCTTTGATTAAGTGGTAATTTATCCTTTGAAACATATAAATGGTATCAGAGATTTACCATGGATTTAGAATATTGAAATCATGTTTTAAATTAGGAATATATGATATCTATTGGTAATCATATTCTCAATTATCAAATACAATTTTTTTGTGCAAGTCCTTATGATATGTGATATCATAGGTAGAGATTAGGTTTCATTATATGATATGAGACATTATAGTTTGAATGAAATCACAATTATTCTATTCTTTATCATATATTAATGTATGATATCACTTCTCATGGTGTATAACGAAATAGTTTATGGCCATAAAAAAGCACCATATCATAATTGTGATTCGATGTATATTATAGAACTCGATTCCTAGGTTTATATATGTTTGTTTTTTCTCACACAATAGTTTATCAAAGCTTGTGATATCACAATATGGCTTGTTTGGACCTTTTTAAGACCTAGAATGTGGTTTTAATGTTATACCTACCCATGCTCTAGTTCAGTTTTATGCAAGATCCTGTATCATATTCCTTGAAAACTATATTGTTCATGATGATTCATGATTAGGTTTCAGGTTATTCATATGCATGCCATTGTCCATTGATCTCAATACTTCATTATGCTTGGTTAATATTACATGAATCCAATAATAACTTTTAATAAGTGCTGCATGAGATTTGAATTGGTTACTCCAACATAGGTCTATCATAATCCATAACATGCATACATGTGAGATGTGTCGGTTAATACTATAAAATACGGCTTCATGAAATTTTAATGTTTCACAATACAATATATCATCATCTATGAATTATAATATAAAAATATAATCGATACTACATGAAATATTTATTATATATAAGGATATAGTGGTAACATTTGAAATGATAGGCATACTAATTTTTTTAATAAATCAATTATAAATTGATTTAAATTGTTTATAAATTAGGTAAAAAAAGGTAATATGATATATTTATTTATTAATAAATGTGTTTATAAATTAATTACAAAGTGTTTATAATTAAATCATTAATTTTTTTTTGAAGTATTGATTAATTAAATGTCCATGATATTAAATGTTAGTATTAGAGTTCATTTTTCCAATTATATGGAAATCCATATAATTTAGAAAACGGTGTTTATTTATAAATTATTAGGGTAATTTATAAAATGTTTTAAAATTAAAAAATAATGGAAAAAATAATGGATTTTATATTTAATGATTAATCGTTCATAATATTTAATTATTATTGTTCACATTAAAGTCATTATTTGATTATTATATACATCATGTAAAATTTGATATTTTATTTGATCGCTATTTTAATTATTTTAAATATGTGAAATTTAGATTTTATAAAATCTTTTACATAATAGAACTGAAATATAAAATCTTTGTAGATAATATAGTATCATATATTTAAAGTAAATTTCAAATATTAAAGAATATTAATTATTTCATGATATACAAATAAATATAATGTGTCTATATTTTTTAATTATGGATTTTCTTTAATGAATAGATAAAATATAAAGTGTTTATAATATTCTTTATTTATTATTTTTTCATAAATAATTTATCTCATATTTAAATTCTTCAATTTATCATTTATTTATTTATTCCCTATAAAATTCATAGATATAGTTTTTATATTTTGAAAAGATGTATGCTTTATATTAAAAGTTAAATTGATTCTGAATCGGCATACATGCATATAAGGATTTTTATGAATGTTATGGTAGAATATTTATTTCTTTCATCATTAACTCTAAATTTTTTCATGAGTTAAATGAAGAGTTAAACATTAATATGATTTGATAATATTTTTCTGGTCAAAATTTAATAGTATTCTATACTAAATTTCTTTAATTGTTCATAAATAATGTGAATAACATATGATAACAAGGTAATATTATATCCCCCTTTATAGTACAAAGCATTAGATTCCTTAAAAACACTTGTCAAGACCTTGATCATCAAACCAAGTTGGCCATGCTATAGTCGGATGCCCCTATATTATCTTATAAACGGAATGTATATAATTATTGAACCTAATTGGGTTACTTTATTTTTTGTGTGTTTTATTTGGATTACACTTAGCTTGGAGATCCTAATAGGATTATGTTTCCATAGAAATAGAGTTGAGTTAATCAATATTATGGACCAGGAAAAGAGTTTTCCTCTACAACATTTAAGAGTTATATTTGATATGATTGGAATGATTCTAACCAAAATAACTAATTTGTGAGAGAAAATTCACAGCAATCTAATTTCTTAGAAAAATATGGATCTATACCCATTAATAAATATGAATGACTTCAAAAGGCATCATTATTTTAGTGGGGGACATTAAAAAAAATAATTATTAAGTGGTTCTAAAACATGATAATCATATGATAAAATCTTCTATTTTAGACTATCATCATCCAACATAACATTGAGATAAATATTTTTAAAGGATGAGCATAATGTTTTTAAAGTATGTTTTCTAGAGAAACATTATTATGTATGGAAATTATAGGTTTTAGTAAAATACCCTCTCGAGTGGATAACTATTGAAGATGTCTAAAACATGTTATCTAGACATGATAAGTATATAATGATTTATATAATGTTTTAAAGGAACTGATGAACTTTATTCTCCACTCATATACTCAATATAATTGGATTTGTTAATGAATTGGAAAGACTGAAAATATCCTCTAAGGGTTGTATTGGAAATGAGAATTCATTATATTATCATAAATGGAAATTATTTTTCAATTTGAATAAGTACAAGAAATTTTTACCTTATATTCTCTATGTATTGATAATATATTAACCATGCATGATATGTCTTGGTTCTAGTGTTGTATAGACAATAAAAGTTGGCTAAATTTCAAACCAGAAGAAGAAAATTTAGTCATAAAGTCTAATAATGTTTCTTCTAGAATACATTCAAGGGCTTTAAAACGTAGAGTTATCAAGAAGGAGGGTTAATGTTTCTATATGATATAGTTTTCCTAGATACTGGAAGGTATTTGTGAAACTATGTGGGATGTCCATGTTAAGTACAATAGTTATTGAAATTAATTATTCAATTTTGAAGGGTGTATGATTCCATATGTATAATTTAAAAATGATTTGAGTATACCGAAGTTCAAAATCAAGGTAATAATAAATAAAGACAATAGTTTTAATAGAAATGCTGAAGTAAAGGGTTTCAAAATAAAGGATTCAAATTTAAAGGAATATATCAAGATCATAAGGACCTCTGTAACAGATATGTATTTCTATAACATTTCCCTTATATTATTAGAGAATTATTCTTAGACTTAGATAATTTAAAACCTAAAAAAATAAAATATTATTATTTTTTATAATTTGAATTTCATTTTATATGCTAAAAAAGATTAAGATATATTGATAAAAGGACAATTTATAGAGAAATATAGGATTAAAAATCATTTCAAGAAAAATTTATATGGAAATATTTCTAATAATTATAATGAATTTATAAAGAGTTATGAATATAAACTAGAAGTTATTAACATAGTTACATGTGATGTTGTTGAGTTAAGATGTTTGAAAATGTTCAAGGAGTTGAAAATGAGGTATATAATTCCAAATTCCCACAATTATTCAAACATTATTTCATTATATATGTTACTCAATAAAGAGTTTCAAGGGAGGGTTTTATTATTTAGCTATATAGTGGGGTATAAAGAATACCTTTGAGATATATTGAGTTTTAAATACGCATAGAAATGAAAAAAAAACATATGGCTAATCTGGGAGTTTTTCATATATGATATATTATTCAGAAACTTATGTATGGTTTTGTTAAGTATAATTAAATATTTTCAAGGATATAAAATTAATCACATTATAAAAATTAAATTTCCACAGTATTTTTCATTCACATTACATGCATAAATACACACATGGACACACACACACACACACATATATAATGTAAATTTAAATGATAATTTATTTATAAAAGTATTAATTTGAGTTATCCCTACAAAATTATTATCATGAATTATTACACGTAATGATGAAATGTTAATTTTAGTGTGTGTAAAATATTTGTATCGAGATGTATAATATTCACAAGAGTCACAAAAACAAGTTTTGTGCACAGGATAACCAACTATGTATAATCCACATTGAGTTCCAAACACTATGCCTTTGGATACGAGGGGGTTTAAAGTTCAAATATGGAGGCCCTATTACCTATGGTTAGAGATATACCTATCGTGTTGACCATTATAGGTTTATTACTTTCTTATATAGGCCTTGAGGTTTATCCAATTAGGATTTTTTGGGTATATTGCTGATCATTTTATCGGTTGGAGCTTAACCAAGATAGAGTTTTTCATCTCATATGAAACATATGAAATCTATTTCCTCAATTAAGATAGTATTAGGAAGATTATATATACACCTATATAGTTCATATGGTATTATTATCTATTCATATGAGGGGAATACATTGTGCTCATCCATAAAGGTGAATGGTATGTGATGAATTCAATGAACTCGTCATTTTATGATTAGATAATTGATAATGTTTGAGTAGTATATATGGCAATGAAATACTCAGTGTCACAAGGTCACTCAATTTCATTGACATAGAAATCATATAAAAATGAATGTATGCATATGATGTAGCTGGTGGACACAAATATAAAAATAAATGTGTTTGATAGAGGTCATTCCATAATCCATTATAGCTTGAGCAGTATTGATTATTTTCTACATTACAATCTTTTATTTCATTTAAAAATTTATAAATTAATATTTGTTTTTTCCACTACAAATTACCATGGGGTCACTTTTTTCATTTACGGTGTATTGAGTTTTAACCAAAGAGATACTATAGAAGTGTTTTATTGTTTATCCAAAAGGTGTTTTGGATAGTTATTCACCATGTTTTTCATATAATGTGACATATGGTAAATCTAAAGATACTTTTTCTGAAATTTTACCACAAGGGAGTGCCTGAACGCATTCGCACTGAACTCTCGCTGACAGTCGCATTATACCCCACTTTACCTCTTTCCAAAGGCAGGCAATATTCATCGCCTCTTGAGAGATGTTTTATACTTGATCAAAATAGGATGATGGGATGTCGGTTCTCCCTTCCATTGATTCCTCCTTGGAGATTTTCACTGTGTTCGAGTCTCCCTTAAAGATTAAGATGTTGTTCATGAATCATGTTCCCAGTTCTATTTCTTTGAGGATGCCGGTTAATTATACTACTTCTGTCAGCACATTCCAAGGGTTCAAGTCAGGTTAGCAACCTTTTCTTAGGAGAGTAGTAAGGATAAGGTATATGTGGCATGTATTGATGTTGGAACACTATAACTACTTTATTACTCATCATCAGAGGGATTATCAGGTGTACAGAAACCTGGGGTTTCTCACATCGATCACGAGGTATCATATCTAGAGGCATCTATTTGATGTTTTCCTCAGCTTCTCGTGTTTAACACGTGTTATACCATGAGTTCAACGTATTGAGAAGATGGATCCAACTGTTCAGAACACTGATAAGGGTGGACCAGATGGGTCCATCCCTAGAAATGAACACTAGAATGTTTACTGGATGGGTGGATCAAAATTCCTATTGAGTATGGACCCAAGATGGATTTTTCCTAAAAAAGGTATGATTTCAAACCATGAAGGTTGTTATGGACACCAAAAAGGGAATATCGGAAAGGAGGATGGTTCAATGTAAAGAGGACACCAATGTTTCCCATTTACTGGGATTGAACCTCAGGTAGGCTTCCTATGTACCTTACTTGAAAAGCGAAATGATCAAAACCCACATAGTTCAAATGGGTGGTTTGGGGATTACGCACTGAGACAACCTGTATGTATGCCATGATCTCACTAGGATGTGGCATCTTGAGTAAAATTAGGATGGTTAACGAGGAATTGTTGAAGGGGGAAGATGAATTGATATGGAACTGGTGTGAAGGGAACAGGTGCAGAAAATACAGTGTCGGGATTATACATCAATGAAGTTTTCTACGTATCCCCATTAATGGGAATGAAAGTAAACATAGTTCTGGAGTGGGGTGATAAGTCACCTATGAAGGTGGATCGTGAGTATGGATTCCTGGATAGGACCTGAAAGAAGTGCAACCTTGGGTTGATGAATGATCTTTCGAGTACATGAGGGCTCGAGGGAGAGACCAGGATGAGACATGGATGATGGGATTAAACCTAATGAAGTCCTCATAAAAATACCCATGATAGGGATTCAAATTTCCCATAGTTCAAGAATTGGGGGATAGAATTTGGGTGTACAAAAATGGAAATGACCTAGAGAAACATTAGGGCTTATGTGTGGTTATCATCCCATCATAATAGGGATACTCTTGGTTGAAGGAGTATGGTGAAGTGTACGAGACTTATATGTCGTTAGATACTCAGGAATGTGGGACATGTGGTTGGGGAAAACACAAAGGACAATGACATGAGTGGATGGATCAAAACACCTCAGAGAGGTTGATCTCGGTGATGTGTCCCCAAAAGGGAATAAATCACATCATGAGGGTTCATCCTGGGGATATAGCACTGAATTTTACTATTGATCAGGTATGAACCTCAAGGACGCGTCTTACGTACCCTACGTCGGAGGCAGGGATCAAAACCCAGGTAGTTTGATAATACAGTTTAACATCATGTAGGATGAGGTTGAACCGACACTATGTGGTTTGTACTAATGGTTGATGGGATTGATCTTCAAGGAGGCTTCCTATGTACCTTGATTGAAAATGTAATGGATCAAAGTCCATGTAATTTAGGAGGGAGGGCCATGGAATTGGGGTGTATACAAAGGATAGTGACTTGGAGACACATTGGGGCTTATGGTTAGTTAGCAAGCCATCAGAGTATGTAATGGTTGATTCTTACTCTAAGACCATACCAGTCATACTTTGTGTAAAAAAAAGAGGTATAATTAAACCATACAATTGTGTAATGAAGGATACAACCATGATGAATGGTGCGGGGCTTGTGCATGGATAGTGGCCCAGGGAGATAGATATTGTGACTTACAAAAGGAATAAATCCTTAGGAGGGTGTCTAGGTTTATGAGGAGGATATGGCCATCATACATGGATCACCCAAAAAAGGTGGATCGGGGCTTATGTGGAGACCGCCCAAGGTGTGCATGGTGAAAAAGTCCATAGGGAGAGAGAAGGAGGGTTGAAAAGGTAGGAATTGATATTCTCTCGATTCTGTCCCTTTTAGGGTCCTCTCAGGCCTGGCCCACATGAGGCAACTCACAGTTTAACATCATGTTTTGGGTATGGGGGTTTATTGGTAGTTTAATTTCATGTATAATGGATGATGAGGAATCAATCTTCACCCCATGTACTTACATAACTTTCACCAACCCACACTAGGGGGTGGGAAGGCACAAGTAATGCCCGAGGGGGATGAAGTGGAGGAGTCATCACTTGAGGGGCTCACTTTAGTGTTCTTACGTAAGGACACAATAGCCATTAGTGTGCCTACGTGAATAATCATGAGGTAGGAAAACAATGTATAAAACACCACACGAGGAACCATGAAATCACTAAATACAAGCCTATGGGTCTGCACAAGAGAGGGGTTTGCGAAGTAGAAGGCCTCGAAGAGGGGGGTTTCATGAAGCTCAGGTACTTCATGGAAACTAGGGGATTCTCAAAGAAGGGGGTCTTGTGAAAAATGGTGAAAAGGACCTCCATGAAGGGAGGAGATTTGTGAACCATGATGTACAAGTAGTGGCACAAAGTTAACATGTGCTTGGAAGTTGTTTCATGAAGAAATAATGCTCTGCAATGACACGGGTACCCAAAAGGGACTCCTACCTCTTGAATGACAATAGGGATTTAAAAAGGTCAACCCCACTTGAAGTAGATGAAAAATGGAGCAAAGATAAATCTATTTCTAAATTCACAAGTACCTTCTGTGAAACATTTTTCTCGATGGTTCATAGAGAAAAGGGTTCTTCGTGAATTGAGATCTTAGAAAGAAAAAGGTCAGTATGTCTTTCCTTGGGGGGGTTGTAGTTATAGGCCCATAGTATCACAATTCTCTAAAGGTCCACTACAAATAAAATTGGAAATTTAGGATTGAAGGTGTTTTTTCAGATCGTGGAGGGTTCTATCTCTTTTCTCTACGGTGGAGTCACAAACGTATCTGTCATATTGCAAAGGATTCTGTCCCTTTTCTCTATAGTGGCATCACAAATATATCAGTCAGATCACAAAGGATTCCATCTCTTTTCTATGTATTAGTCGTAGAGGAGCTAGGGCTTCCAGCTCTTCCCTACTCGTGGTGTTGTAGATCTTTACAAAGTGGCTTTGAAAGGTAGACCCTTTGATGATTTTTCTATGTTTACATTGATCCATTTCAAGGCATGAATTTTTGCGCTAACAATTTACCCCACCTAGAATGAGATCGTAGGATAATATTAGGGTCATGGTTATTGGGTAAATTCAAAAAAAAATACATAGATCATGAAGATGACTTGCGATGCCAGTTGGCGAAGTGCACCTTGAGACCACCACAAAGCTCGCCGCAACTAAGGGCACCGCGAAGCTCCTATGTTTGTCACCTTTAAATAGGGGCTAGGAATATTCTATTTTCCACATCTATCTCTCTGACTATATTCTTAATCTATCGAATCGTGAAGCTCCATCACCCCCACAAACACTCTTTATGAATCGGGTTCCAAGGATCCATGATCCATGAAAACTTCATAAAAAACAGGTGCATCGCAATCCCTTGTTGCACTGTGAAGTGAAGTGATACCTTCATGGCTCTACGACTGTGGGCTCGGTGAGCCAGGCTTTGCAAACATTATTTGTGATCGAGCTCTGTGAAATATCTTTGCGAACTGAGAAGAAATTTTGATAAATTTCCGAAACCATATTGCCATTCGATAAGCTTTTTGATTGGTCGTTGCAAATACAGGTCGAAGGGAAGAGATGGAGAAAAATCCAGGGATTGAAGAATTTTTGAGAAGCCATTCAGTTCTTGAGTCCCTACTAGAGATCCTTTCGGAAGGAAAAAATAACTACCCACTATGAAAAAGAATTCTATGGTATGACTTTGGCATGAGGGATGACATTTTCATCCCTAAAGCAAAGTTGGGATGTTCCAGCTTACTAGTTCAACATCATGTCATGCCAATTCCAATGGTTTAGGGATACGAATGGATATACATGGGAGGACAACATGGCTATTTTCTTTGAGTGTCTATATAACCACATCAATAATGTTGATGGAAAAGCGATGCAACCAGAGGTATCTTCCCCTCAATACCACACTATTCTAAATGTAGGTTTAGGGAACCCGAAGAAGGGGTGGACTGATGATTATGATTTGAGCCATAGTGCAAACATCATGGATGACTAGTTTGTTTTTACTAGGTCTGTGCGTCTTTGGATGAGTTTGGGGCAAAGAGGAGGTAGGTCGGCTTATATGAGGCTACATGGGCTTCTCAATTCCATATCTCCCATAAAAAACATATGATTCCAGAGATGTCGAGCATGTGGTGGACGAGGACCAACACTGTCCATTTCCACCATGGTGAGGTCATCATCAACCTCTAGGACCTCCACCAAATATTAGGGATTTCTATTCTGTGGATGATGTATGATGAATTCCTCCATGTGGAAAGCTCATGTGAGGATTCGAAGTAGATTCCATGGATAGAAAATGCAATGATGGACCTAGTGTTAGGAGATGAAAAACAGTCTGTGAGGGACGTACATTTCAAGATATGGTTTAGCAATTTCCTAAACTTTCTCCTAGATCATCCTGCTAAGGGGTAGATGGAATCTAAGAAACTACCAGTCTATCCTTCGACTTTTCCAAAGGGAGATTAGTGCAAAAATAGAAATTCCAAGTGTTGAATCCTGGGGGACAACCTATGGTGGTATAGTGTTAACACCAAGAAACAACTAGTGGTTAGGATGGTTGGGTTTGTCTATACACATACATGTAGCTAGATGTTTCTGGTTAGGGATACGAACATGGGCATGTGACCGACCACATTCATTATGGAATTTATGTTGGAGATGGGGTAGCACATCAACCTGGGGATCCTAGTGTGGGAAAATATATACAAGATGACGTGGCACATTAGAAAAGGAAAGTAGCTACAGTGGATATTCAGACCTTTAAACTTTCTGTATGGCTTGATAGTGGCACACATGAGGGTCTACGAATATACAAACCCTATTTCTCTTACTGAGTCCAACTCTCAACCAGCCATCTTGAATGAAGTGGGGAGATTTCTGGCCAAAGTGAATTTACCGATTGTTCTGAATAAAGTTTGTAAGGTGGATGAATTCAACTTCCATCCATTTTTGCTTCTAGTGGTCGTATTCACTAATGATATCCATGGAACTGGGGAGCATCTATCATACCTCATGTCCTTTCGAGGTGGGTTACTGGTGGGACATGTAGAAAATAATCCTATCTATGAGTCGTATACCCACACTGTTTTCAAATTAATTCAGGTGAATACAAAGGTTGACCACACCAATTTACTTGGGAGTTCTCCATTAGGAGAACCCATGTGTTTTGAGGTAGATGTGGCTTCTGTTCACATGGGAAGATGGGAAAATACGAAATGACTTGCCTCTGCCTACCTTTGTTTACGGGCTGGTTAAGGAGTATGAAAAGTGCTAGGAGAAAGAAAACCCAGAGGATATGATGAAGCAACATACTATTTGTGCTAATGGTAGGGTTCCCCTTTAACCCTGTGTTAGGGGTCAGCCAATGGTAAGAACACGCTGTGGTGGCAGAGTTGATGCACGTCATGGTTAAGCATCAGTAGGTCCCCTGATTCCAGGGACTAATCTAGGTGGGATTGGATGAGAAACGATAGTTACATCAGTGTATCCAATTGAATAGTACTAGGAGGGAGGGAGAGAACTCAGATTGTTGCACAGGATACCCAACCAGGCTCTTGGGAAGCGGCTTCACCACATAGATATTCCTGAGGAAGTTATTTTTCAAAAGGCTTGGGACACCTTGGATGTAAAAGAGAATTTATAAGTCCCTCCAAGATATGATACAAACTTAACCATATTGATATGTATCTATCAAAGATCATCTTTTACAAGGTATACTTTCTGGTGTCTCAGGTGGAAGGGGAACAATACATCACTGACATGGAAGACATCGTGCATTCTCGGGGCACCCCACATCTAATGAAAGATCGGGTGATTGTACTGCTCGATCAAACATCCCAACCACAACAATTTTCTATTGATCTAAGGGAGATATTCCCATTACTTGAAAAATTAGAGGATTCCTCCTGGGGATAAGAGTTTGATGGGGGAACCCTTTGGAGGAAGGTGAAGTTGTGGCCTCAGAGATGGGAGAGTTTTCCAAAACACTTGAGGTAAAATCTAAATCGTTCCATTGTGGAACATTATTAGGTCATACATGTTTATTGACTAAAATGTTTCTTTTGAAGGAGAGACTTATACCCAAGGTCCCTTCTTATATGATAGAAATTGCATCATTGGGTCCTACATATGGGATGGGGAAAATTGTAAAATATAGAAAGGATATGACACCCAGGGTGACCATTCCAAAATCTTTGGAGTTCCCAACCATTTAAGGGGGACACATCATGGGATTCCAACAACAACAAAAAATGTAAGCATCAATAATTTTACTTCTGTAAGTCATTTCACTCATAATATAACAACTGTTGTCTATAAATCCTTCCTGACTGACATTGTTTGTTTTTTCGGAACATTTAATCGAATGGCATGTGCCATGCTCGTGTGGATGGATTGGGATGATAGAAATCCTTTCCCAAGGGGAACACTGATCATCATTTAATTGGTTTTCCAAGATGACCAAACTATATCGATCACTAATATGGACAGGACCACTGGATGGAAAGGACTAGAACTTATCAAGGTGGGATCTAGCGATGAAGATCAACCAGATGACATGGATCCCAATCCAACCGATAGGATTCTAGAAGAGGATCCTACTGTTGACCTTATGGAGTTATTCCTAGAATATTAACATGCCGACATGGAGGGCAGGATGAGACCCCCTCTAATGAGGTGGCCAATATGAACATCTATTTCTAGTCATTGAAACTGATTAAGTGCTTTATTAATGACCTCCTATGATCAAAGTGGATAATAAGAATGGAAAATATATTACCTCAATTTTAAAACCTATGCATCAGAGGATTGAATTCACAAAAAACTCTAAATGTTCATTCAAGATTATCTGGAAGAGAGAATTGGGCAGTATGACTGTGTCCTCAGCATCAGCTGGCAGTGAAGTAAGTCTTTCAATACTCATAATCATTAAGAAGTTGAACAAGAGGTCCAATGCTTGTGGGTGCACGTGAAACATTACCCCTCTTTCATTAATACCTAATCATAACTCATATCATGATTGTGGATTCAGCTTTTAGAAGCCAAGGAGAAGCTAAATAAAGTATATCATGAGATTTCCAACACTTGGGCCTATGAGGATTGAGCATGAATCAGAGCTAGTGAATTCCCCCTCACAACCAATGAGGAAAAAAGGGAGCTTGGGCGATGAAAGAAAATCCTTGATGCCACTAGCCAGAGGGAGGCGGAGCTGAGATGCTCCATTGAAGAGTCCAATCCATAGGGAATATATTTTTATAAACTCACAAACTTATTTCCCTGCATGCTTATTTATTTCATTTGTATGACAATCTTACTTCTTTCTTTGACTATTGCACCTCTATCATATCTTTGAAACACTAATGATCAATCCCTATGTTCATGTGGGTCATGTACGGTGTGAGAAACAATGGATGACTATGTAATTGATCACATTAGATATGAGGGATCCATTAAATCATTGAAAATTGGGGTTTGAATGACCACCCCAAATTTTTGAGATGTGGGAGGGACTTTGAATAGAGAATAGGGTTCTCAGGAAATCCAAGTTTCCCATACCAATGTACTATAGTGTACAAGGGGGATAGCGGTAGGGGAATTGGAATCAATTTGAACAAAGGGACATGTGAAGTGGGAATCATGACACCCAAAATTAGGAACACAGTGAGAGAAGAATGATGACAATGGATAGCTATTGAAAAAATTTAAAACATGGTATTTTCATTACGTTAGCCTGAAAGGGGAACAAAAAATGAGGTCCAACCACTGACCGTATTCGAAAACACGGGGTTAAACTCAAATTTTCATCTGATTTACTTTGAAACATTAACCCAAGATGATAGGTGAACCTTAAGGCCGAGCATCCTAACTGTTAGGGGGTTCATTAAGATGTGAGAGGGAATGAGGATCCAAAATATAGGGTATGAAAAGAGTGGAAATGGATTGATAGAATGTTCTAATAAATTCCAACACTCTTGAAACTACACCACCATAATGAAAGAACATTTGGTGAGCGTATCATTTTGAACAAAGACCAAACCTACTCCAGATATGACTTCTCTTATGAGGGCCAAGAATTCCTTACTCTTTTACATCCAAAAAATGAGTACGATAGATAAGTTGTTTAGCATTTTACGGTAAGTAAGATACATGGAATAGATTAATGTCATATTACTACGATGTTTCTAGACTAGGGGATACGAGATTAAGGTCACAGAGCTCATACCATTGTTGGAGGCAAAGGTAATGGAAGGTTAATGAACTGGGGGCTGGACCCATTGGCTAAATTTCAAGGTGTATCTATGTATCCCATAATGATGGAAATCAATCCACACGTATTTCTCAAAATAACGTGTAGTTTAACTTCATGCGTTAAGGATGAAACTTGAAAGGGAAGACCACTAAAGAGGGAGTACATGTAGTGGCTGCTGTAAATACATTGTGAATAATGATGATAATGTCCACCCCACACCACATGCTTCCAAAAGGAATCTTAGGCCGTGAGATTAAAAATGGGGAAATTGGGGCTAGACTTGAAGAAGGGTGCTCTTATGTATCCCATGAGAATGGAAATCACGCCACATGTAGTTATGAAGTGATATATCAAGAGGCCAATACCAAAATAGGATGATATTATCTTAAGAGAGAAACAATGTAATTGTTATGTTGTTTAATGTCACGCAAACTTAGATTGTAATAATCCTAGTTTAAGTTCATAGTGTTTAGACGATATAGGTCCCGGTTTAAAGTCATGTGTGTGTGAAATTCTCATGTGTTTTAACAACATTCTGTAAGGATGAAGGGTGGAGAGGTCTCGAGAGAGGTATGTGGCATGGTTATTTCAAACTTGACATGAATGAGGACATAAGTCCACACCACACGACATAATTCTAGGAGAACTTAGGCCAAGATGAGGCCAAAGGGTTGATGGTGATATAGCTGGACCCGAGAACAATGTTTTTCAGGTGTCACGACGTATACCATGAGGGTGAGAATCAAGAAAAACATAGTTCTTAATAGTATAATGATAGATAGTCAGTGCCAAAGGGGGAAATTTATTCTCAAATGAAGACATCACATGGTTGGGTAGTTTATCATTATACAGCTTGGATTCAGAAGTTGTGGTTTTAACATCATACGATAAGGATGAAAGAGATATTTTTTTTTGGTATAGAGATCATACCAATGATGTGTGATGCTCCCATATGGTTATGAAATATCAAAACCCCAAAGACCATGTGATCCATGATCAGTTTGGGAAAAAAAGGAAAAAGAAGATCTTACAACACATGAAAGAACACGATAGGGGAATAAAGGTGTGGGACTGAGGATAAACTAAAAACGCTGATATGTCCTTTCAATATGAAAAAGTTCATGGAGGGATAACACTGAGGGTTTTGAAATTATTCATGGACAAATAAAGGTAGAAATATATGTGAACCATAATACCAATACACAGGGCACAATGGTGTAGGAAATAATAATGGAGGATAACTACTGACCATGTTTGCAACATACTTTCCATATTTTGTGACCTGGAATGGGAATATAAAACTAAGGATTGACAACTAACCATATTCTCAATCTGGTACTTGTATCAAATTGTTGTTTGATATCCTCCAGGGAATTGGCCCAAGGCGGTAGGTGAGCACTTAGGTTGGGCATCCATACCGTTAGGGGGTCCCTTGAGATATGAAAGATAATGGGGACCCAAATAAAGGGACATATAAACCATGGATATGGAATGAAATCATTTCTATACAAGAACCAACACTCTAGGACCTATACCAAAGTTCATATCATGCACATTGATGCAATGTGACATAGTTATATGGTATCAACATAGGGAGAGATGACTCTGGTAGATGAGTAGAAAAAAGAGGCAAAACTAGTTGATGAACCAAGGATGGACCTGAGAATTGAATACCTAATAATTCTTATGTATTGCATAAGGAAGGTAACCAAGACACACATAGTTCTATAATGTAGTTCAATTTAACGTCATGCATTAATGATGTAGGGTGGAAACATAGTTTATCATCATGTGGCTAGGACAACAGTGGAAGATAACACCCCGAAGGGATGTGCATAGCATGGAAAAACAAACCTGACATGAATTATGACAAAAAAGAATCCACACCACACCATGAAATCCAAAGAGGGGACATAGAACAAGGGGCTTGAAAAGGTCGAGGGACCTGGAGCTGGACCCAATGTAAGATTCCCAAGCATTCATACATATCCCATGAGGATGTGAATCAAGATGAACATACTACTTGAATGTTCCATGCAGTTTAACAATGTGCAGTAAGGATGAGTGTGATAAGGGATAACTTTGAGGGGGATCACATGGTATGGCCATTATAAACCTAACATCAATGAGGACCAAAGAGGTCCACACCACACCACGTGATCCCAAAATAAATCACAGGAAAAAGGGGCTGATTGAAAGATAAGGCTTGTGGAACCTGGGCTAGACACAACAAAAAATGCCCAGGTGTTCCTACATATCCTATGATTATGTGAATCAAGAAACACTTTGTTCTGGAAGTCATGCAGCTTAATGTCATGTAGTAACAACACAGGATTATAATTTCTTGATGAAACCAGGGGTGAATGGCATGAAAAAGAAAACCCAATTTGAATGAAGAATAGAGGGTCCTCATACCACATCATGTATCCTTAAGAGGGGACTCAGGCCAAGGGGCCTTGAGAAAAATAACATTTTTCGATTCCTGGGGCTAGACCTAAAGACTAAATGTTATAGCGTTCCAACATATCTCAGGAGGATGGGAATCAAGATACAAAAAGTTTTTGAAATGTCGGGCAGTTTAACGTTATGTGGTATGAATGTTGGAATTGGGAGGTTCTTTTAGCGGGGAACATGTAATAGATATTGAAAAACCAATTTGAATTAAGGCCAAAGAGGCCTTATACCACACCATTTACTCCTGGAAAATCCATAAGTCGAGAGACCAAAAATGGAGGGACTTGGTGCTGGACCTGAAGGCTAAATGTTCAGCCATTTCTATATATATTATAAGGATAAGAACCAATCCACATGTAGTTCATGAAATTATATATAGTTTAACGTAATGAGGTAAGGATATATGATATCTTATTTTATGGTCATAGAGCATGGACCATAGGGAATGTTTACCATTTGCAGTTTATTGTCATGCAGGACAAATGCTAGGAAGTTTTACATCTTTTTGCCCGACTGGATTGCACAGTTTAATGTTGTACAGAAAATAAAAGTACAATATTCTTAGATGAAATATTATTTGAGGAATTTGTAATTGGTGGGAGGATTAATATGCTCTCCATCCATATTGACCATAGAGTATGCACCAATGGGGTAAACCATGTATATAATATAAGTTCCATCACATTTGGGATCAAACATTGGTAGATTTCAACTAGGTATCATCAGCGTCCTTAGGGCCAAAACCACATCCCCCTGAAAGAAAGAGATAAGAATAACCTTATTATTGAAATCCCTTGTGGTATTATTTTGGTGTCTCTATAAGTTCTACAAGGAAAAAAACCAATTCTCTTTGAGAGCTTCCAGTTGAGCCAGGTGGACTTTTGCTACTTTTTCTGGTGTCTACTGATAATAAATAGTTGTTCTGAGTGAATAAAACATTATTTAATTGGGTAGGACTAGCTCAATTACATATTTCAAAGAATATTGGTTTATCTGGGAGGAATTACTAATCATTGTCCAGTGAGCCCAGAGAGTGTTGGGGATCTTTTCCATCCAACTTTTATTTTTTTCACCAACCATCTTTTGCATAATTATTGAGAGGGTCTTTAAAAACACCTTGACCAACCCATTTTCTTACACATGAAATTTAGATGTATGGTTGGACCAGATACTATACTTGGAAACCAATTTATTCTACTCAGCTGCTCAGAAGCTGGTCCTGTTATCATTGAGAAAGGAGTGAGGGACTCCAAGTTGGTGGATGATGTTGGAGCTCAAGAAATAAATGATAGAGAGGGACTTTAATTCATTGAAAATAATTTCCTTTTCCCACTTCAAAAATAATTCTATGGCGGTTTGAATAAACCAACACTAGAGAGCTGTTACTGGTTTATATGGTCCCATGACATCGAGTCCCTAGACTGTGAAGGGCATGGGGTACTAGGTAGTATGAAGAGGCTCCAAAGACTGATGAAAAAATTACCATGGATCTGGAATGTGTGGAACTCTTTGTAGAACTTGATATAGTCCTAGACCATGGTGGTAAAGAAGTATCCGAACCTTCAGATCTAATGATAGAGTTTCGGCCCTACCTAATGAGCTCTACATGAACCGAATTGTAAATTCAAAATAAATTGGGGGATCTTGTCTCCTTGAATTCAAAATAGTAGAACTCAATAAAACCCACATCCTAAGAGGATTTTATCAAGGTAGGGTCCACTTTGGGGAGTGAAATGGGCAGCACAATGGTTGGTTTTCTCACATTATGTTGTATCTATCGGGAGATTTCTGTGTTAGAGATACTAAATGAAAGGGGTTGTCCAATCAAAGGACTCTTCTACTATGGTAGGGGGAATCTAAGTCTGGATGTGGATGCACCAGTAGTGATATGGCTTACTTGTTGGTTGCCATCATCTTCTAGAGTAACACGAGCGATGATTCTTCGATGTGACACATGGATAATCAAATCATCCTGATCAGTCTCTACAATAGAAGAAACAAGGTGAGACAAGGTATAAGATCAACCATTCTATGACCAAGGGACATAAGTAACCTCTGGTGGAAGAGGGAACATGGCCATTAACTGGCTAGTGCGCTCTGACCAGGGTACGAGATCGAACTTTCTAATGAAGTAGTCACCATTGATCTACTTGATGACCAACTCAGAGTCCATCTTCACATGCAAGTGAGGGACATCAATATCAAGGTCCCACTCAAGACCAGTGATGAGGGCCTGATTCTCATCCTCATTATTGGTGTAGTCTTCTGACAATAAGAAGAATTGGGAATCCTAGATTGTGTAGGCACGATGAAGAAGATACCCAGGCCTACTCTATTGAGTCTGGGATCATTGAGACTTCTGCTTGTAGGACTTCGTAAAGAACCATCGATGTGAATCTGCTAGCATGGAATGGGTTGATCATTAGAAAGTATGTCCTCATCCGAGAAGTCAAGATATGGATATAATACTACAGAGGATGGATTTGTGTCAAGTAATTATGCCATTTCCTAACCCTTAACAGTTTTTGGTAGAACTAATATGATGTCGAACAATTGAATAATTACTTCCCATAGAGAGAGATTATTTGTTAACATGTGCCAGTTAAAAATATACTTTACTAGGTCCACATGGGAAACTAGTTGAATCTCATGGTACTATAGATAATGTCACAACTTCTATTATGTGAATACCAGTGCAAGGAATCTCTTCTCAATAGAGGAATATCAGGTATCTGTATTGAGGATCATGCGACTGAGATAATATAAACTATTCTATTTCCCCTTGTTATTCTTTTAGGTGAGAAGGTCACCAAGGGAAACTTCTAGGACAATCACATAAAGGACTAGTGGCTTTTTGAAGATGAGTGAAATCAAAACCTGAGGATGTAGTGGTATTACTTGATCTCCTCAAAAGAAGCATGACACTCTTCATCCCAATGGTAGTCGATACATTTCGTTATGATCTGGGAAAATGGATTACACTTATTCCCATATTCTCAATGAATCGGAGTATGTAGGATAAGTTCCCTTGAAAGCCTCAGACATCCTGAATTTTTCTTGGAGGAGGCATCTGACTGATGGACCTGATCTTCTCAATATTGATCTTGATTTCTCTATACTTGAAAAAAATCCAAGGAAGTTTCCATAGGCAACCCCGAAGGAACACTTAAAGGGTTTCATATTCTGGTGGTGGGAACAGAGGAACCTGAACACTTTTTCAAGATATCTGAGATGGTACTGACATCAGTGGGACCTCACCACCAAGTCGTCTACATATAATTCCACCAATGTCCCTAGTATCATCTTTAATACCCGGTGCATGGCATGCTAATAGGTGGATCTTTCATTATTCAGGCTGAAAGGTACTACATTGTAACAAAACGTACCTTGTAGAGCTATGAAGGCAGAAGAATCTTCATCCTTAGGGTCCATTCACATCTGGTTGTATCCAATATAATCATCAATAAAGAAGAGATCTTGGTATCCAAATGTGGTTTTGATCAACTATTATGTCATGGGAATATGAAAATCATCTTTTGGACAGTGACGGTTGAGATCCTGAAAGTCGATGCAGACTCTGATATGTCCATTATTCTTCATGATGGACACGATGTTGGCTAACCATCTAGGTTAGTGTACTTTCTTGAAAGAATTTTCTTTATAATCTTATCAGATTATCCCTCATCCATTTCACCATGATAGGGGTACATTTTCCTTGGAGGTAGTTTGAACCCATGTTTACTTAATGGCAGGACAAGATGGTGGATAAAAATCTAAGGATCAATCCCTAGTATCTTGTCATAGCTCTAGGAAAATACATTCTGATGCTCCTTTAGGAAATCCACATACTATTATTTCTCTTTCACGGGCCTGGCTGCACTAAACTGTGTTGGTCTTAGGACTACCTCGGTACCGAGATTCACCTATACCAACTCAACGAAAATAGTGGATGCACCCTCCTTAAATGAATGAGGAACATTCTCCAAATCTTATTCATCATCCGTGCCAGGAGTTTCATTGGTAGGGGAATTTATTCTAACTTGACAGACCCTGAGGGAATGATGGTGCCGACCTGAGCAGTGGTGGAACCTTCATCTAGAGATTCCCACACTATTGAAACCAATGCAACAAAATCTGTGGATACAATTCCATCAGGTCTTCGATCGAGGGGGCCACACTTGATAATATCAAAGCAGTAGTGGTGTGTTGTCTTAAGTTAGTTTAACCCATTATGTTGAAACAAGAAATTATGACATATTCATTTTTCCATGGGTCGAACATCCTGATATCTTACAGGGGTAAGGGGCTCTGGAATCACTCGATCCTAATTTGTTTAAGAGTAATAAGTTGTATTTCAGTTCTCCTTATATCTGGGAACATATTCCTTCCTCATCTTAGAGATGAAGAAGCAATGTACCATATATAGGGTCATAGATTTTAAATGATGGAGTGGGAGGATGAAGGAATTGGATATGTCTGTCCATGGATCGACCACCAGAGCAGTATGATAAACCCTGTTGGACTGAACATTATCATACTTTCTCTTATAACAATCAACATCTAATTAGAGAGATTCACAAGAGGCAAAGGGAGACACATCACCCTAGATTATTCCTAATCAACCATTAAGGGAGTACTTTATGAACTGGTTATAGAAGGAAATAACTACAACGTGCAAATGGAGCCAGTTTTTACCGATCAATGCATTTTAAGTAGTGTCTTGTGAGACGACCATAAACTCGGTGATGGAGACCAGGCCACGAAACTGGGACGTCAGATGGATTTTTCCAACCAGTTTCTTCTATTTAATGTCATAACCATGGATAT
This sequence comes from Viscum album, assembly GCA_963277665.1. Lineage (NCBI taxonomy): Eukaryota > Viridiplantae > Streptophyta > Magnoliopsida > Santalales > Viscaceae > Viscum > Viscum album. The sequence continues at coordinate 224,320,457 of OY728147.1, forward strand.
TCAAGTTAGAGGGATCTAGATCTACCTCAACAAGTCCCTGTTTGTGGATTTTTTGGGTCAGGATGAGATTTTTCCTAGGACCCATGTTGAGAAGACAATGAAAAACTTCCACACCATTGAAATGGACAGTGATGTATAGAAGTTTAATGTGCCCCCTGTATGGAAGAACCTTCATGTTCACTAGATAATGAGATGATGGACTCACATTCTATATGCTCCCTCCACAATATAGAATGTATCTACAACTAGTACGTCTATTTCAAACTAGAGGGGGCTTCTGAAATCCTCTACGAGTGCTTCACACATATATTCAGGTGGATAGCCTCAAGAATTGATATATCATCAATAATTATAGTGATATACCTAACTAAATCGTACTTCCATTACAACAAAACATTTCTACAAATAGAAGGTTTCTTTGCGGTAGGAGGTATGGTAGGAACTGCTGGTCGAACTAGTGGATTCTGACTAGGGATGGGGATATCCCGCTACTCACTAGTCTAACCCTGAAAAAATAACTACCTATTGACGGTTGGATGATTTAGGTTAGTCCACTATGGTATGCGACTGATTTTAATGTAGTCATGATGGATCTTCCTGGTTGTGTATTATGAATGGTGGTGGGAGTGAATTTGATGTGACAGAATGAGAGGACTGCACATGTTGATCCCTGCGCTGAGCCTACTATCTAGTATCAGTGGCATGAACAACCTAGTTGGAAACATTGGTTGATGCATTATTTTGATTTACATATCCAAAAAAAAATCAATGTCATCATTGACTAGGGATATTGTAAGGGTCTTCATGGTATTCCTTATTGTCAAGAACCATAAAAGGGTCCACTAATTCGATTTTATTTATGAAGACATACTCCTGATTTTCGTTTTAGGAATCCTCAATTACAATGTGGACCATGGGGCATATCTATGGGGGCATGATGTCACCAAGAGTACGGACCAACTTTGGAACTGACTGGGGACTTTTCATTCCCTTATACTATTAATGACTTCTCTTATAGGAAGTAGAAGGTTGAGATGTGGATGTAGTAGTAGAAACTGGGGAAGGTTTGGGATGATTTAGGCATGCACAGATAATACCATGATAATGAGAGACCACCTTGAGAGATATATAGTCATTTTACTTCTAAGATCTATGGATAGAGACATACTACAATTTACATTTTCCATAGCTTATAGGATTTAAAGACACACATGCCACCTGTGCCAGGGCCAGAACCAATCAGACTATGTTGTTGTCGACCTTATCCAGGAGCCAATCCTTGAACACATAACATTTCTTGAGGGTGTGTCCAAGGAATTATTGATAGGGAAATAGTTTGAAAAATCAATGTGATCCACCTATTTTGGCCTCCTTCATTCTGGAAACCATGGGATTTCTAGTTCTAAAGTACTTCGAAAGTATTCGGGGACCTGAGCCTCATCGAATGTGTTGGTCACGTTTCTCCGATCTGGAAAAGGAACTGTGGGAACCTGGATCTAATGCGGTGCTGGATCTTAGTGAGGAGTTGGAACTTGATTTTATCTCTTAGGTAGCAGTGGTTGATGGAGTGGTGCCTGGTAATTCTGAGGTGGTGGTCCTTGGAGAGGTTGTGGAGGTGTCTCTACTGGTAATAATTCCAGTGGTCTCAGGGCCCTCAACCTACAAAACAGATGTTGTATCAACTTTATCAACCCTTATTATAAGATCCACGGTAGTAAAAGGATGTGCCTATTTGGCCTATTGTAAGGCTTCCTCTAGATGATGGTCTTTATTAGAAAAGTACATAAATCTTCTTGAGATGTTCTTAGTGATAAGGGAGGGGACCAGTTCAGTTTTTACATTCCCCGTACACATATTTAACATATAATCTTGAGTTAGCGGCATGAAAAGTGAATATGTGAGACCTTTCCATTGATTTACCAAGTCTGTGATGCGCTCATATGGCCTCTTCTTTCACTTGAAGAAATCGACAATACTGTTCTTGTAGGTGGTGGAGCCTAACTAATATTAAAATTTCCTACAAAGATCTTCCCATCCATCTATAGACCCAATGTGTAACTGGTTTTCCCAAACAAACATGACACCCTCTATTTTCTGTACAATGCACCAGATCTTGGTGGCCTCTTGACTGCGTTTATGTCCCAAGAATAGGTCCACGTGTTGAGATGAAGTGGGATATGTGCTTTAGCGGGTCACCCATACCATTGAAGGGGGAGAATGTGAGGTTCCAAAAATATAGGGGTACTAAAATATCATCTACCCATGATGAATATAGTTTACCATTAGGTGGGATTTCCACCTGCGAGGTCTCAAGAGCCTCAAGATGATCAATGACAGTATCCATCAGATTTCCCAAATAAGGATTCATATATTTATTAGGGATCATAACAAAAAGTGCATTGGAGGGATATTCTACATTGTAGGAAGGCCTAGTGACTCATGGAAAGGCTAGTATAATAATCCATGGAGCTATCAGAGGGTTGACCAGTAGAGCAGGTGGAGGAAGAACCTATAAATCCACCTGAGGGACTGCTGGGGGAATATTCTCACGCAGACCAGGTGGATTTGGCAACACATACAATGATCTATTTCTATATACTCTATAATATATCATGTATATATGGGTAGGGTTGTTGAGGTCACCATGAGGTAACTTGCCCGGAAGAAGCTATACCTTCCCCTGTTTCCCCAGTCGAGGATCATCGTAATCTATACAGTGCTTCGTAACACATTATGCAAGGACCTATTCGATATAAATTTTTTTCTACAGGAGATATTGATGCATCATACCCTTTTTGGGATCATCCTATCTCCTTAGCACTAAAGTAGATTGTTGGGAAGGCTTAACATCTATGTGCGGTCTTTTCCCTTGTGGGGTTCCCGACCGAAAGGTAATGAATTAGTGGGGATAGAGAGGCCATGAAAATTCCATTATTAAAGAGTTACAATGCTTGGGGGATCCACCAGATGTGGTACTACCCTAGGGTTTTTTTATATTTAGGGTGTCCTCTCTCGGATTCTTTCTTTGGGATTTAATCTTTATTTACGGTGACTGCCCCTAGAGGCCTGTCTTTAACCTCACATGGTAAATAATTTTGGTTTAGAATTGAACTAAAATGGATGAATTCATACTCTCTCTATCTATGGATTTACATGTGTGTGGATACCTCAAAAATAATTCTGAGGAGAACAGTAAATCTATGGATACATCGTTGTTGGAGGATCCATTGATAAACAAATGATGCAGGATGCAAAGGCATGGTGAGCATGGCTAAATAAATAAAGTGGTATTGTTACTTGAGTCTATAATAGTTTTCCTGGATCTATGGATAAACCAAAAAATGATAGAGGAGGTGAAAACTTGTTTCCCATGTCTAACAGAAGTATGAAATCTTCTCCAGGGTGAGGGAATTCGAGATTCTAAAGTCTGGAGTCGCAGTCGGCCGGATCATTTTGGAGAAATGATCCACGATGAGAATGTCCCACATGCTCCTTCACTCTGAAATGGGATTTGGTGTCTAATTTTTCCACTCATCAATTAGATGTGGATGGGTAACGGGTAATGAAAGTGACATAGATCATTATGGTGGTGGACTAGTCATTGGAGAGAATGGTGCATGAACTAACAAACCACTATATATTAGTCTCTCTCTAGGGGATTTTACTGATTGTATCACCACATCCCTGTAGGATGGGGTGATAACCGATGCTTCCTATACTAGGGTGGTGGTCATTGAAAGTGGGTCAGGATGGTGTTCGTCATCTGAAAAATCCCAAAACAACTCTATGTGATCTCACGTCGAGGTAGAAAGTGAATCAGGCAATAGTAGAGATGGTTTCATAGAAAGACCCTAGAAAGGAGTCAAATCCTCCTCCTCCTATATATATCTACGGAGGAATTTTGGGTTATGATTTATATCACTGTTAGGTAGGACAAAGTTCATATGATGAGTTCCTACCCCAGACCCTGATATAGAGGATCAAGGAGAAGACTCCATCATTGAATCATACTCTGCTTCAGAATTCGAAAAGAAGACATGACGAATGATAGTTTGGCATTTCTCAGGGCTCTTTCTTCAGGGGTGATGGTTCACCCTCCTACCCTGGGATATATATTTGAGGCAAGGTGGATCTTTGACATGGGGAGGACCTTTGAACGGGTTGATGCTAGGGTTGGGAGGACCTCTTACACAGATGAATGGGATATGAGGAGGACCTTCAGATCAGTTGTTGTTGGAGTGGATAAGGAATCCTGTTTGGTGTGTCGGGTGCATTGAGAACCCACACATATGTCGAATGGAATACGAGGAGGACCTTTATGTCTATTATTTGATATGTAGGAAGGACCTCCACATTAGAGAGTCTAGAGTGGGGAATACCTCCACAAGTGGTGATAACATGGGGAGGACCTCCATGAAGATAAGCGGTGGAGTAGAAATTTCCTTTTATCTGATTGGTGATGCTGCGAGGAGGGTCTCCACTTGAGCCACTAATGATACAAGGAGGACCCTTTCATTGATAACCTGATATATGGGAAAATCTTCCATACGTGGGATTAGGGGCACAAGAAGGAAATCTACTTGGATTTGTGATGGTTGAATGGGGAGGACCTCCATGTTGAGCACAGGACTCGAGAGGACCTCCACTCTAGCTGGTGATGGTACAAGGATGGTCTCTGTATTAAATTCCATCATCAAGAGTCTGCTCATGATGGCTAATGCTTGCAATATCAACCAGAAAAGTCAACCCACACTTCCCAAGGGGTGGCTGGGGTCTCAATCCCAATCGGGCATAGAAGTACCCATGCTCTACAATAACAAGTGATAGATAATATGTGTCGGTAGTGACACTAGATGATGAAGATATGGAATATGAAACCCCGGATGGGAATACTCTTAATCTTTCACCTGATGTTGATGTCAGGCTAGTCAAACTAAGATAGTTGGGTAAGTATATAGACCACATGCTCCTCTGTATGTGGGACTGAATGGTGGCATTGATGCAGCATAGTGGGAACCCTCCTTGGCGGCTCCCTAACAGAAGTTGAAGCTGGGATGACTTGAAAATCCCTCACATCATCGACATAAGGGTGTGGTTCATAGGATCATTATGAGTTAGATTCACTAAAAACTGTTGTATGTTATAATGGGGAGGAGTGGCTACCTACATGGCCCCTGATGGGGGAGAGACATTGAGGCACATAAGCCTCCAAATCTCAGTAGGACATTTCCCTAGTCGGGATAACCCCCTATTGTTCATATATTCAAATAAGAGTGTTGATTACCCTCCTTAAAACAAAATCTGATGGTGAGATGGGGAGTGGGCGACTAGTAGTTGTAGCCTTGGAATCTATCATGGTGGAAGGGGAAACATGTGGGAATTCCACAACATCGTCCCTCCTTCGCCTGCATCCACGAGCGAGTGAAGATTAGTTCCCTCTAACTATATCATGGGTCCTACAATGTAGATAGATTCATCTATTAGTATAGATTTGTAGAAATAAATGCTCAGTTTTCTATCCCCATTCAATTATCCATGGCTGGAGAGAAATATCCATTCTGACAATGCCTTATACCAAAGTGGCTAGCGGTCAACTGCCCCAAAATCTGGTGAGCTCCATGCTAGGACAAATATTTTCTGAGCGAGACCTAGAGTCTGATATCTGAATCCGATTACATTCTCATCTGATGATGTCTCGAGAAATACTAGTCCCTATGTTGAGAATAAGATATTCATGTTAGGTTCACTATTTCTGTTTCCAATGCTTTTTCGTCAGGGTGCACCCACCCGCGCATGCACTGGATGCTCACTGATGATCACATTGTACCCCGCATTCCGGATTTCCAATGGTTGGAGAAATCCATCACCTGTTGAGGGATGTTTTATCATTGATCAAAATGGGTTGATGATATTTTGGTTCCTCTTGTGGATTCCTCATTAGATATTGTCTCATAGTCCAGGTATCCCTTAAAGATTAAGACATTGTTTGTGAAATTCATTCCCGATGCCATATTTTTTTTTACACTTGTTAATTATGATATTTTTTCAGGATATTCAAAGGAATCCTATTAGTGTAGCAACCTTTGGTATGGAGTGTAGTCACACCGAGTTAAGATTTTCTTGATGCTAGAACATTGTAACACCTATATTTTTCCTCATTAGAGTGATTCTCAAGGGCCCAGAAACCCATGGTTCCCCACATCAATAACGAGGTATCATATTCCATAATCAGGTCTCAATGGATTTCCTCATCTTCCATTTTATAACATGGGGTATTCTACAATTTTATCCTTTATCGGAGATGGATCATACTGACCAGAACACTAATAAGAGTGGAACTGATCATTGTATCTCTAGAAGGGAGAACCGAGAATGTTTATGAGATGGAAGGATCAAAACGCCCATTGAGGATGGACCTAGGATGGTGTGTCCCTAAAAATTGAATATTCCGTAGTTTGAACATCGATCTGGACACCACAAAGGGAATTACAGAAAGGAATATGGGTCCACACAAAGGAGACACCAAGGTTTACCATTGGGTGGGATTGAACCTCAGGGAGGCTTCCTACATAAGATTCTTGATAAGGGAAGGGATCAAAACCCATGTATTTCAAATGGATAGTTTGGGGCTTACACACTAAGATGAACTGTATGGATGGAATGATCTCATCGGGACATGGTGGTCTGGGTAGTATCAGCATGGTTATGGAGGATGTGTTGAAGGGGGAAGATGAATTGAGATGGAACAGGTGCAAAGGGAACCAGTGATGAGATGAAAATGTCAGTCTAGAACCTCAGGGGGTATTCTTACATATCCCCATGGTAGGGAATCAAATTCCACGTATTTCTGGAATGGGGTGATAAGTCACCTAAGAATGAGGCTCATGAGAATGGACACATGGATGGGAACTGAAGGAAGCAGAACCTTGGGTTGAGGCATGATCTTCCTAAAACACAAGGGCTTGAGGGAGAGGCTAGGATGAGACATGGATGATGGTATAAAACCACATGAAGGATTCCTACGTATCCCAACGATAGGGAATCAAGGTTTACAATGTTTAGGAATGGGGAATTTGAATCGAGGTATATACAAAGCATAGGAACCCAGAGACACATTGGGGAAAATGCATGGTAAGAATCCCATCCCAAGAGGGAGACTCTTGACCAAAGAAGTATGGTGAAGTTTTCAATGATTAAGTGTGGTTATCTACCCTGGAAAGTGGGACATATAATTGGTGTGTACATAAAGGACAATGACCCGAGTGGATGGATTGAAATAACTCAGAGAGGTGGATATGGGTGATGTGTCCCAAAAAGGGAAGATATTATATCCGGAGGGTGTATCCCTAGTAGGGAGTATTGTAGTTCACCATTGATTAGGGTTGAAGCTCAAGGTGGCATCCTATGTACCCTACCTAGGAGGTAGGGATAAAAACCCATGGAGTTTTATAATATAGTATAACATAAATTTGGATGAGGGTGAAGCGACAAGAAGTGGTCAGGATTGATGGGTGATGGGATTGAACCTCAAGGAGGATTCTTACATACCCTGCTTGAAAAGGGAAAAGGTAAAAGTCCATGCAGTTCAGGAGGGAGGGGAATGGAATAAGTGTGTACACAAAGGAAAACAACATAGAGACACACTATGGCTTATGCATGGATATCATCTCATAAAGGATTTCATGTTCGATTCTTACTCTAAGCCCATGTGATTCATACTTAGTGTGAGAAACATGAGGTAGCATCATACCCAATGATCGTGTCATGAAGGACGTGACCAAGAATAATGTTGTAGGGATTATGCGTGGCTAGGGGCCTAGAGAGATAGAGATTGTAACTTACTCTAGGAAGGAAGCCCGAGGATGGTTTCCAGACATACGAGTAGGATATGACCATTGAACAGTGATCAAACCATCAAGGTGGGTTGGGGATTATATGGAGTCTTCTTGAGGTTCACATGACAACAAAGCACAGAGGGAGAGAGAAGGCAGATCAAAAAGGGGGGAAGTGAGAAGCTCCCCACTCTCTTCCCTTTATGGTCTTATCAGGCTTTTCACACATAGAGAAACTCATAGTATAATGTCATGTGTTGGGGATAGGGGTTTCATGGAAGTTTAACATCCCGAATCTTGGACTATGAGGACTCAATCCTCACCCCATGGACTGAAATATCTTGCACCGACCCACAAGTAGAGGTGGGAAGGATCAAGTAATTCCCGAGGGGGTTGAGGTGGGGGAGTTCTCACTCGATGGGCTCATGTTAGTATGTATATGCAAAGATTAAATATTTATTATTGTGTCTATCCTTAAAATCATGAGGCATGGAAATTCTGTATAAAACGCCACTCGAGGAAGCATGAAATCATTGTGTACAAGCCTATAGGAATGCATAAGAGGGATGTTTGTGATAAACAAGTCATCATTGAGAAAGGATTTGTGAAGATCAAGTGATTTTCAAAGAGCAGGGTCTTCAAAAAATAAAGGGTCTCACAAATCATGAAAAAATGGACCTCTGTGAAGGGATGATCTTATTGAATAATGATGACACATGTGAGGCATGGAGTCAACATGTTCTTGGAGGGTGCTTAGTGAAGACAGAATGTTCTGAGAAGACCTAAGTACCCAATAGGGAATCCTACCATCTTGATGGCCATAGGTATTCAAAAAGGGAATCCCCACTTGAAGAAGAGAAAAATGGAGAAAAATAAAATCTCATTCGCAATGTACAAGTACCTTTGGTGATATATTTTTCTCGATGGTTCGTAGTAAAAAGGGTTCTTCATGTATCGATATCTCATAAGGTGAAAGGTTTGGGTGTCGATCCTTTTGATGTGGGGGGGGGGATCTGTCTATTTATAGACACCTAGGATCACAATTCTCTGAAGGCACACTATAAAGAAAATCGTAAATTTATGATCAGAGGTGGTCTGTCAGATTGTGGAGGATTCTGTCTCTTTTCTCTACAACGACATTGTAAATGTATCCATAAGATCACAGAGACTTTGGTATATTTTTTCTATGGTGGAATCACAAATGTATCCATTGGATCATAGAGGATTCAGTCTCGATTCTCTATGGTGGTCATAAAAGAGCCCAAGGTGTCGGCTCTTCCCTGCTCACGGTGCTGGAGATCTTTGCAAAGTGTCTTCACAAGGCATACCCTTCATTGATTTTTCTATGTTTCCATTGATCCATTTCAAGGAACGGATTTTGGAACCAACATATATATATTTACAGAAGTTTTTTTAATATCCAAAAGTCATTATGGATATGGTTTCACATGTTATGGAATTTGATATAATAAATCGTGAAATGGAATGATGTCCATGAGACTTTAGGGTAATTATGATATTTTTAAAAATATGTCATAGAGCCTATATCATATGTGATGCTATTATGACCAAATAGGGTAACACATGCATTTTACATAGGGATATCATTTTATATAATTTATATATATTAATTTTATATTGCTTAGGCTAAGGAATATTGTATGAATTTGGTTTCACTTTATGGTTAAGCAAGAAGAAAATGGATAATTATTACCATCCAAGAATATATTACACATAAATTATCATTAAACTAAATTCTTCTTAATATTAAGAATTGGTATAGTTGATGGATCAAGGTTATAAAGTTTTTTGTGACCATTGGTATTAACTAATACCTTTTATAATGAATCAGTTGATTCTTAGCTGACACAAGAGTGTCTTTAGAGACTATAAATGGAGATGATCACCATAAGATAGGATCACCCAAACTTTCCTAAGCCTTGTCCAAATCTCTCTTCATTTTTATGATATCTTCTCCCTTATCCTTTTTCTTTGTGAGGTGTAAAATTCTCTATGGGATGAAAGGGTCCTTCCCATGTAATGTGTGATTCAACATCAACCCATGGATACAACATGTAGAACATAGTTTGATGTCTTCCTTTGAGTAATCCTCATAAAATGTGTTGAGGAAGAATATAGATAAAAAAAATTATGGGGAAAGGTACAAAAATATATTTTCATCATTTCATGCAACAGTATTTCAGGATTCATGCATGGTGTTTTTGAGATTAGGGTTTTCTTATCACTTTAGTTTCTGAGAATAAGCATTAATCAATAATTAAAAACCTATTAGAAATATTATTGGCATTATTATTATGAATATTATTGATAATAATATCCATATCAAAAATATATCAACCATACACCACATTCCCAATCCCATTGGATATATCATTGATATATATATATATATAATATTTTTCTTTATAATGATGAAAATTTTATCTTATCCAAACAAGATATAGAAATAAAATTTTTATTTTTGTAAAGACTCGGAAATTCCATGTAATTTTTTTTATTTATATGGGAATTGTACGAGTACAAAAAAATTGGCGGTGCGTGATTCCAAGGCCTGGTGTACCCGGAATGAATTTCTGAACTTTTTTTTGGGTATATTCAGTAAACGTGAAAGCGAGTTTTTGTAACTTTTAAACCGGTGCTCGGAATTGAAATCTGAGGACACTGTTGAACTCGCAGCGTCAGTGTTCTCTTATGGAGACCTTTACCTCGACCGAAGTGGGTCGAAGGTAAAATATTGTTTTTCACCTTTTCATGGAAATAAAAAAAAAGTTAAAATTCTAGTTTATTTTTGTTGAAACCTCCCATGTGAATTTTAAAGAGGTGGGGACCACCTAAACTAAAACCTACATTTTGAATTCCTAAATGTATGGACCACCCGAACCCTTTTAATGGTAGAAACCCCTTGAACTCACTCATTAATGAAGATTTAACCCATGGACATCCTCCAAATTTATTATGACAACGTGGTAAAATTAATTGGGCCAAAAATTAATTTTTCAATAGTAAATTAAATTCATACACTAAATTTAATAAGTTGGCACCTCCCATTTATTTCCAGGTTGGAAATTTTTGGCAAAGGGAGAATCTTGGGAGATCTTGGAGAAACTCATCTCCAACGAAGAACTTCTCTTCCAAATGAATAATTCCATCTCCATAAAATAACATTCTTCAGAGCTAAGAAAGTGGACGACACCCGAGCCTAACTTCAGAAGCATGTTTCGGAGGCGACGATCGTTGGTACCCTCTTTTCCTTCACTGTTTTCATCTCGTGACATATCAACGAACCTTTGAGGTAGGGTTAGTTGTTTGAATTTTTCTTCCATAACCACTCTTGATGTTCTTCATGATTCAAAATTTGTGAACCTCTTTCCACCACTCTAATGTGGAGGGTGTATGCCAAATGAACATGGACTGACCTCTCCGAAATCAATTGTGGGTTTTTATGAAATATTTGTGTCAGAGGAAGACGAAAACCGAGCCGGCCACCGGTGAAGGCACGACCTACAACCACACTGCGTGGAGAGGATGGTTGGCCATGCAGCCAGCCGCGGCGGGCCTCCCAGCATGGGCCGAGACGAACCCAGCAGGTCCGGCCACCCAGTAGGCCGGGCCGGACCCAGCAGGCTGGGCTGACCCAGACAGGACCGGGTCTGCCCTGGCCAGGTCGGTCAGATCGGGTCGGACCGAACCCAGACTATCTTTGACCCAATATGTTTTTTTGGCCATAACATTGGCACCAAGAGCCATTTGGAGAACCATCTACAGCACTGTAAACCTTGGAGTGAGATGGTCCCTTTGGTATAACCCACTAGAGATTTGGATAAATTTGGTGTACAGTGGGGTTGGATCAAGAAAAAATCCAACCGGGCCCTCGGGACTACAAGGTTAATCACATACAGGCCATACATCTAATTGACACACCTTATATTGCATTGAGACCCCTATTATATGATGGTCCATTAGGATACTTCTTCATGGGACTTCATGGCAGTTGGAGTATCGACCAGTAGCTTGAGGAGAAGACTCTCCCAAAGACCAGAAAGCTTTGTGCGGGTACCCTGTAGCTGGTTGTGATGATGTACAAGGATCATCTGTGGTTCTGACAACGTACTGATGATGTACTAGGATCCTGTGTGGGTATGACGATGTATTGATGTTGTAATATGATCCTATTTGGTTCTGATGACGTACTGATGATTTACTAGGACCCTATGTGTGTCTGACAACGAACTGACGATGTAATAGGATCCTGCATTGTTCTGACGATGTACTGATGATGTACAAGGATCCTGTGTGGGTCTGACGACATATTCATGATGTACAAGGATCCCGTGTGGGTCTGACAGTGTACTGAAGATGTACTAGGATCTTGTGTGGGTCTGATGATGTACTAAGATCCTTTGTGGGTCCGATGAGGTACTAGGATCTGGTGTGGGTTTGATGACATACTAGGATCTTGTGTGGGTCTGACAAGGTAGTATGATCTTGTGTGGGTCTGATGATGTACTATGATCCTCTGTGGGTCTGATGATGATTTAGGATCCTTTGTGGGTCAACCACTTAACATAATAAGATGAATTAGTAGTTACATCTAATCATCTCTACTACTGTACCTAAGTTATACCTGGTGTGAGATGAGTCTATGCCTGTGTTGTACTTTACTTTGTGGTAATACCATGGTGGTATTCTTTTGTGTGGTGTACCTATGTGGTACTTCCCTTCGTGGTAATCCTTCCTTTGTGGAACAGTTTAGCTTTGGATTTTGAGTAGGATTCTTTGTTTCCTCTGATTGAGATGAGCATACTTGATAAATTAGGTATATGTATGGGCATATACCTAAGTAGGGTTGTCAGTTGACTTCACGCTTTTTGGTTTATCCTTTTTGGATTTTTTGGGACCTCGATGGTTTTAGAGTCCCTACTGAGTATCATTATACTCACCCATACATGGTCTATGACCGCACCTTGTTGTGTTTGGTGCAGACGACAGACAGCTCTGACTGAGGACGAGAGTACTAGGATTGGAGGTAGCTCGGATGTGGACATTAGATGATACATACCATAGAGACGACCATTCGAGAGTTGTACCTACCCTTCAGGTAGAATCCTTGGTGGTTGTTTACATGAGCTGTTCTAGTTTACTTGTACATTTCAGTTTTCCTGTACTTTCCAGTTGGGCTTGTATTATGGCCCCTTTTGATTACTATACTCGCACTTTTACAATACAGTTTAATCCTGTTCTCAATTTGTTTTGTTATTGGTTTCATGTTTCTATAAGATATAATTCCAATTCTTTCCTAGTTTTAGGGAATAGGCCTTCAGTGCCAGCCCCTGGCCTATGGAAGGTGGGATTGGGGTAGTCACGACACGGGCCCCAGGGGACAGGTCATGAAAAATTGGTATCATAGGAGTCGGTTCTACCATAGAACATTGGAATCTGATATTTTTAATGGAAATAGTGATAAGTGTAGTGAGTGTGGTTATTAGTTTAGGAAAACCAGTGTTGGTGCGGTGACTGACATATCCATACACCAGGACACTGACTTCTGATTTCCGACTCAGTGCACGAAAACACTGATTGCGTGTGTGTTTCAAGAATTTTCTTTGTGATCTCTTTGAGTCAGCTCACCTGGTATAAATTATAGACTGTGACAGACCTATTTATTTTTAGGATGCCTCCATGGAGACAACCAGTTATGGTTATAGGTATAGTACGTACTGAGAGCCCACCAAGGGATGATGCCTCGGTGCAGGGCCCTCTTCTAGTAGAGGCACCAATGGAAGAACTGGTGGTACCATTACCCATTGGGTCACCGATTCCACCAACCCTAGTAGAAGAGGGTGAATGCCTCTTTAGCGCATTGTAGATGTTCATGCACTAGAGGCCTCCCAGGTTCAGGGGAGAGACGGACCCACATGCAGCTGAGGATTGGATAGAGGCTGTGGTGAGAGTCTTCCGACTGGTAGGGACACCATTTGATCTCATGATGATCGTTTTCGCTAGTCTTCATCAACCAGAAATAGGCAGATGGTGGAGCTTGATGCTCCAGGTTCACGACGAGGTTACACTTCTCTGGGAATACTTCGAGAGCCTGTTTTGGGCAGAGTTTGTCCCAGCGACTCATCGCACTGTGCGCATACTGGAGCATCTTCATCTGCAGTAGGGCATCATGAATCTATCTTAGTACTCAGTGAGGTTCACTGAAATCTCACACTATTGCACTGATATGGTGAGGGACCCATTATTTAGGACCGAGACCTTCAATTAGAGACTCAGGCAGGAGATTAGGGCTTTGATGATTTCTCTCAGTATCCCAATACAGGAGGGGGTGTTAGAGTGAGCCCTCTTAGTGGGGAGTTTCCTTGCTGAGTAGTCACTAGCAGTGAGACCCAACACCAGACATCATGTAGTGGAGTCTTCTATAGCTAGCAGCAGACAAATGTCATAGAGGTCCAAGAGGAAAGAACCTATAGGTGGACGACCGCATGACTCAGAATCGGTTGTGCGGGGTACTGGATATAGAGCCAGTCATGCGAGAAAGAAGCAGTGTTTCACATGCGGCGGGCTGGGTCACATGGCTCGTGATTGTCCAACCCTTCATATGGATGATCAGAAGATGATCGAAGGACCTCCCAAGAAGAGACAGAGGTTCAACCGAGGAGGTCTGCAGGGAGCTGGCAGATGTGGCAGAGGAGCAGGCCATTTAGTTAGTGGTGGGCATCGATTCAAGATGTTACCGCCACCACCACTAGGGGGTCCACCCCGACCATAGGGGGTAGGTGGACAGGGGAGAGCTCAGCTCCAGAAAACTGAGGACTATGACAACATCGCTCTAGAGATGATACGAAGTATGATCTGTGTCTACTTCACATTATCTTCAGTACTTATAGACATAGGTTCCAGTCATTATTTTATTTCCACTGAACTTTTTTGGATCTTGGAGATTCCAATGGAGATACTGGCTCAATATTTACTGCTAAAGACTCCTACGGGAGATGATTCGATTATTAAACACTGGTGTCGTTAGTCTGATCTTACTCTAAGTGGTGAGAGATTACGCTGGGATCTACTAGTAGCAGTGTCGAGGCCTTACGATTTCATCGTGGGTATGGATTGGTTATCTGCAGTCCATGTTCAAATTGATTGTATTAGGCTCAAAGTGCGGTGTGTCCACACAGATGGAACTAGTTTTACCTTCACCAGCGAGAAGGGAGCCTTTGCAGCACGTGATGAACATACTCTAAGGAGAGTGCATCCGATCACTGATCAGTTGGCTTGCCTTACCCTCAGAGTGGTAGACGTAGAGAGTTTGAGCTATCTTGTAGTGGTGGACCAGTACGTGGATGTTTTCTCTGATGATGTTCCGAGTCTACCTCCTCATATAGAGGTAAAATTTTATAGTGACATGTACCCCGGGATGGAAACGATATCTACACCAGCGTATTGGATGACTACTTCGGAGCTTCATGAACTACAAGTATAGCTGGAGGAATTACAGAGGAAGGGATTCATTCGGTTCAATGTTTCTCCTTGGGCAGCCCTGACGTTGTTCACCAAGAACGTGTATGGGAGCTTGATACATCGTGTTGACTATCGGTTCCTGAACCACATGACCGTGAAGAATAATTACCCACTCCTGAGGATTGACGACCTCTTTGTTTAGCTGAAGGGAGCACGGTTGTTCTCGAAGATAGACCTCAGATCAAGCGATCACCAGCTCAGAGTGCGATACGAGGATGTTCATAAGACGACTTTTAGTTGTTGGTATGGAAATTATGAGTTATTGGTTATGCCGTTCAGCATAACCAAATACCCAGCAATGTTCATGGGACTCATGAACAGAATCTTTCATCCATACCTTGAACACTTTGTGGTGGTCTTCATTGATGACATTCTGATCTACTCGGCTACTGAGGAGGAGAATTCTTATCATTTCTAGGTAGTACTGGACACACTCTAAGAGAACCAGCTTTATGTTAAGCTCTCGAAGTTCCTGTTATGGATATGAGAGGTTCACTTTCTAGGACATGTCATATCAGAGGCTAGAGTTTTATTAGATACAATGAAGATTGAGGCGGTACTTGTTTGGGATCCACCCATGAGTGTGATGGAGGTATGGACTTTACTAGGTTTGGTTGGATACTACCGGAGGCTTGTCAAAAATTTATCCAGAATTGAAGCACCTTTGTCAGCGTTGAAAAAGAAGGGGAAACCCTTCGTTTGGTCGGAGAGATGTTTGCGCAGTTTTCAGGAGCAGAGGCAGAGGCTGACTAGTGCCCCCATCTTGAGGCTACCAGAGAAGGGTGTTGGGTATGCAATATACTACGATGCATCAGGGACCAGACTCGAATGTGTCCTGATGTAGGAGCGAGCAGTGATCACAAATGGTTCTCGACAGCTGAGACAACATGAGAAGATCTACACTACCCATGATCTGGAGTTAGCAGCAGCGGTCTTCTCCATGAAGACGTAGAGAAATTACTTTATGGGCGATCATTTTACAGTCTACTCGGATCACAAGAGTCTTAGGTATATCTTCTCACATATGTACCTGAACCTGAGACAACAACATTGCCTTGAGTTCCTCCAGGACTATAACATGGAGATAGTCTATACACTTTGGAAGGGGAATGTTGTAGCATATTCTCTCAGCCATAGATCTGGTATACAACTTCTAGGTGAGGCAATGAAGCAGCTGGCCGCTTTGCATATATTCTTTGTGGATCGAGATGGTGCATATTTTATTTAGTCTCTTACAGTCACTCCCCCACTTCTTTAGTGAATTAGGGAGGCACAACATGAGGACACTGAATACGAGGCTTGAAATGCTTTGATATCCATAGGATAGGCACCCGATGGATTTTCTGAAGGTGGGGAGCATGTCATCCTTTTTAGAGTACATACCATGGTACCCATATCACTTCAGGAGGAAGTGTTGAGGGAGTTCTACACATCCCTTCTAGAGGTACATCTAGGAGTGGTGAAGAAGTACCAGGATCTCTGACGACAGCACTAGTAGCCGGGAATAAAGAAAGTGGTAGCAAAATTTGTCTCTCGGTGCCTCACTTATCAGCAAGTAAAGGCGGAGCGTCAGGTACCATCAGGCTTAGTTCAACCTTTAGAGTACCTAGAGTGGAAGTGGGATGGGATATCCATGGACTTTATGACAGGAATTCCACATACATCTAGAGGTCATGATTCTATCTGTGTGATCGTCGACCGACTCACCAAGTCGGACCACTTCCTACCAATCAGAGAGCAGGGTTTAGTAGGGAGCTTGGGATTCCTCTATTTCCAGGATATTGTGTGCCTCCATGGAGTACCCTCGACGATTGCCTCTGATCATGATACATGATTCACTTCCCGACTATGGAAGGGGTTTCAGGAGGCTTTCAGGACAGAAATTCATTTGAGCAGCACCTTCCACCCTCAGACAGATGACCAGACTGAGCGGACCATTCAGACCATTGAGGAAATGCTACGTGCTTGCGTCCTCGAATTCAGTCACTGCTGAGAGGATCACTTTCCCTTGGTGGAGTTTTCATACAAAAACAACTATCACTCCACCATTGGGATGGAACCTTTTTAGGCATTGTATGGGAAACCTTGAAGATCACCTCTGTGTTGGACTGACCTTGGGGAGTTAGCACTCATGGGACCAGATATGGTACGATCTACCACGGAGAAGGAATAGGTCATACAGGAGCGTATGAAGACTGCACATAGCAAGCGTGAGTCTTATGCCGATAGAAGATGGAGACCTTGGGAGTTAGAGGATAGTGACCATATCTTTCTACGAGTCTCACATCGATGAGGTTTTCGGATATTTGGATAGGGTTGCAAGTAATCCCTGAGGTTCATCGGACCCTTCCAGGCCCTCAGTAGAGTTAGTGAGGTAGCTTACCACATAGCTCTTCCACCACAGTTGCACCGGGTGCACGATGTCTTCCACGTATCCCAGTTGAGGAGATACGTGCATGACCCTTCTCACATCATCCACCATGTCGAGATGGACATTGATAATCGATCGACATTTACAGAGGTTCCAATAGAGATTGAGAATCGACAGGAGCAGGTCTTTCGTGGGCAGTCGATACCTTTGGTGCCCATTCGTTGGGAGGATAAGAACCTCTAGGAGAGCATAATGGAGCGGGAGGCTCATATTCGTGCTCAATACCCCCACTTGTTCCCATAGTTTGAGTTGTGGCTTAGGGGGATGTAAATCCCTGAGGTGGGGAGAATGTAAAGACCTTACATTCCATTAATTTTTTTTAATTATATATGAATTTTATGAGTCCTCAAAAATTTATGGCACATGATTTCGAGGCCCGGTGTGCCTGAAATGAATTTTTGAACGTATTTTCTGTACATTTAGTAAACGTGTGAGTAGGTTTTTGTAACTTTTAAACCAGTGCTCGTAATTGATATCCAAGGACACCATTGAACTCAAAATACTGATGTTCTCTTAAGGATACCTTTACCTCTACCGCAGTGGGTTGAAGGTGAAAGATAGTTTTTCACTTTTTCATGGAAATTAAAATAAAATAAGATAAAATTATATTTTATTTTTGTTGAAACCTCCCATGTGAATATAAAATAGGTGGGGACCACCTGAACTAAAACAACCATTTTGAATTCTTAAAGGTGGGGACCACCCAAACCCTCTTAATGGGAGAAACCCCTAGAACTCCCTCATTAATGAAGAGTTAACACCTGAAATTCCTCCAAATTTATTATGCCAACATGGTAGAATAAATTGTGCCAACAATTAATTGTGCCAATGTAAATTTAATTAATAGACTTAATTTAATAAGTTAGCACCTCTCATTTTTTTTCTCGGTTGGAAATTGTTGGCAAAGTGAGAATCTTGGGAGATCTTGGAGAAACTCACCTCCAACAAAGAACTTTTCTTCCAAATGAAGAACACCATCTCCATCAAATAACGTTCTTTGGAGCCAAGAAAGAGGATGACACCTGAGCCCATCTTCAGAAGTGTGTTTCAGAGGCGATGATCGTTGGTACCCTCTTCGCCTTCACCATTTTCATCTCGCGACACATCAACGAACATTTGAGGTAGGGTTAGTTGTTTGAATTTATCTCCCTTACGTTTTCCTGATGTTCTTTATGATTCAAAAGTTGTGAACTGCTTTCTACCACTCTAACACGGAGGTTGTGATCCAACCAAACATGGACCGACCTCTCCATAAAACCTTGTGATTTTTTATAAAATCATTGTGATGGAGGAAGATAGAAACCGAGCCGACCATCTGTGAAGGCACGACACACGACTGTGCCGTGTGGAGAGGATGGATGGCTATCCAGCCAGCCGCGGCGGAACGTTGCACCACAGCCGCCCCACCGCACCGCAGTCCCCCACTACATAGCAGCTGACCCGCCGCACCGCAGGCTACCTCACACGGACTGGGCCGCCCAGCATGGGCCGGGCCGAACCTAGCGGGCCGGGTCTGACCCAGTGGTCCGAGTCGACCCGAACAAGAGCAGGTGGTCCGAGGCTGGGTTGGGCCGGGTCGGTCCGACCGGGTCGGACCAGTTGTGACCATATACATTCTTTTTGCTGTAACTTTGGCACCAGACGACCATTTGATGAACCGTTTGTGATGATTAAAACACTAGAGCAAGACAGTCCCTTTTGTATACCCCACTGGAGATTTGGATAATGTTGGGGTATGTTCGTGGGGGATCGATTTTGAATCCAACCGGGTCCTCTGGACTAAAAGGCTAATAACCAACAGAGGGGGCATTTGATTGACGCACCATCTATTGCATTGAGGACCCTTTTATAAGGCGGTACTTTGGGATACATATTCATGGGAATTCGTGTTATTTGGTGTATCAACCAGTATCTTGAGGATCAGAATCTCTCGGCGATGAGAGAGATTAGTGCGGGTACCCTGTAGCTGGTTGTGATGATGTACTAGGATCCTATCTGGGTCTGAAGAAATACTGACAATGTACTAGGATCCTGTGTGTGTCTGACGACGTACTGACGATGAACTAGGATCCTATGTGAGTCTGACGATGTACTGATGATGTACTAGGATCCTGTGTGGGTATGAAGGCATACTGAAGATGTACTAGGATCCTATGTGGGTCTAATGACATACTGACGATGTACTAGGATCCAGTGTGGGTCTGATGATGTACTGATGATTTACTAAGATCCTGTATGGGTCTAACGACGTACTGATGATGTACTAGGATCCTCTATGGGACTGACGACATACCGATGATGTACTAGGATCCTCTGTGAGTTTGAAGACATACTAATGATGTACTTGGATCCTATGTGGGTCTGAAAATGTACTAGGATCCTGTGTGGGTCTGACGAGGTACTAGGATCATGTGTGGGTCTGACGATTTACTAGGATCCTTTGTGGGTATGAATAGGTACTAGGATCTTGTGTGGGTCTGACGATGTACTAAGACCCTCTGTGGGTCTTTTGATGATTTAGTATCCTTTGTGGGTCTTCCTATTAACATAGTAAGATGAATTAGTAGTTACATCTAATCATCTATACTACTGTACCTAATTTAAACCTGGCATGAGCTAAGTTTGTACCTGTGTGGTACTTTCGTTTGTGGTAATCCCATGGTGGTATTATTATATGTGGCGTACCTGTGTGGTACTTACCTTCATGGTACTCTTTCTATTGTGGAACAGTTGAGCTTGGGATTTTGAGTTGGATTCTGTGTTTCCTCACGATTGAGATTGACATATTTGATAACTTTGGTAAATGTATGGGAATATAACTATATAGGGTTGTTAGTTTATTTCATGCTTTGTGGTTTACCCTTTGTGGATTTTGTGAGGCCTTTAGTGTCTCGAGGTCCCTACTGAGTATCGTTATACTCACCTCGGCAAAGGCTATGCCCGCACCTTGTCGTGTTTGGTGCAGAAAAGGGACAATGATGACTGAGGACGAGGGTACTAGGACTGGAGGTAGCTCGAAGGCGGACATTAGACAAGGCGTACTGTAGAGACGACTATTCGAGAGCTATACCTACTCTTTAGGTAGGATCCTTGGCAGGTGTTTACAGGAGGTTTTCCAGTTTACTTGTACTTTTCAGTTTTCCAGTACTTTCTAGTTCGGCTTGCATTCAATCCCCTTTTTCTTACTATACTCACACTTTTACTATACAGTTTACTCATTTTAATATTGTTTTGGGTTCTTGGTTGTGTGTGTTTACATGATATAAAGTCTATGCATTCCTAATTTTAAGGAATACGCCTTTGGTGCTAGTCACCAGCCCCTTGCCTATGGAAGGCGGGCTTGGGGTAGTCACCACACAGGCCCCGTGGGATAGGTCATGACAATTTTTGGAAGTAATATTATAATAGTTCTTAAATAATAGATCTAATCCACTATGTAGAATAGATCATCGGTTTTTAAACCTAATACAAAAAATTTTTCTCCATTTCAAACATGAATATATATTTCACCCTTTTTAGAATTCACTTTTACCTCTAACTGTATTCTTATCAAAACAAAATTGTGATGCACACTCAGAATCTAATAACCATGAGTGAAAGTTTAAGGAGTATATTTCCATAAATTTACATCAAAATTATAAAAATGATTCTATATGAGAATATTTATCAACCTTTTATACCAATTAATAAATCTTTCATAGGCCATTCCCATAAGAGGCCTTAAAATTTTGATCATAATTTATGCCATAATCTATAAAAAAAGACATATTTATGGGTGAGTATAATATTTTATATATTATTATCAAATAATTTTATTTAATAAAAACCCACTAAAATGTTCACCCCATACATCATTACCTATAGTGTTCCATGATTCACATTTCATTAAGTTTATTTTTCACTTTAGTTTTCATACCAAAACCTAGATATTTAGATAGGATAACATGCCAATAATATCAGATATAAATATCATATAGTTGATAAAAAATCCTTTTCCCAAATCCATCATATAGACAAACCCAACTCTCTTACCCTGGTATCCTATCATATAAGGATTCCTTGTCAATTGTTCTTAAAATTTTATATGGTTTATTAACTCTTATTGTTTACCATTTCAACCATTACATACTCAAGATAATATATGAGAACCCGACATTAACATTAAATTATCTAGTTGGGTTATATAGGTTTTGACATGTGCTTTATTTGGAAGGGATACCATAATTATTTTTTAAGGAGGATTCTCTATACGTGTCACAAATTTAATGGACATCACATGTATCTTAAATCCATAACTATTACATCACATAAAATCTTTATTATCTCACATTTTATTTCTTTATATATTCATGATTCTAATGATTTATTCAAACCATATTAAGGGGTGACTCTTTAAGGAACTCACATATTCTGTTACTCACCTAAAAATAGATGAAAAAAATATTATATATATATATATATCCAAATAAATCCCCTGAATAACGTAAAAGGAAAATTTATTTTAATGGTTTATAATTATACCCCCATTTTTATATACTAGTATAAGCCTCTACACCAATGGTAAGTCTAGACCAAATTCCTTCTACACAAATATAATTTACGTAATTTAGATTTTAATCTCATCATAACTCTAAATCCAAGTATGTATAAAAAATATTAAAACTCTAAATTTACGCTCATGAATTTAATTACAAAATATTGTAATGGAAGATAAAAAAATATAATATTTTCTTACCTAACATGGAATTAAAA
The DNA here is from genome assembly GCA_963277665.1 of Viscum album. Taxonomy (NCBI): domain Eukaryota; kingdom Viridiplantae; phylum Streptophyta; class Magnoliopsida; order Santalales; family Viscaceae; genus Viscum; species Viscum album. Next base: position 224,343,014 of record OY728147.1, read on the forward strand.
TTTTAAGAGAATAAATTTATCACATATATTTAAAAATAAATAATATTCAATCCCATCATAACATTAACACTAAAACATAATACATTCTATTTTGTCTTTATTGATATGATATGTATTATTTCTATTTTAGATACCACATTGGTTAGTGTTTTGGGAATTAAATCAATTTTATAAATTAGATTTTCATTTTTACAGTACATGGATTGTCCACATGATGAATCTCTACCTTGGAATATATGTGGCAAGCCATGATATAAAACATTGACATAAAAAGCTTTATTTTCCATGATTTTTGAATGACAATAGAAAATAATTTTTCATGTTCATTATGACATGAGCATGTAACAATATGAGCCAAAATTCCCATTTTATGATGGATACATTGTATTAAAAAATATGAAAAAATATAAATGGGTATTTTGATGGGAAAAAACCATGGGTCTTAGGTATATTCCAATTCAGGTTGTCTTAACGAATTTTTATCCTATCAAATTATCATTAACAACTGCTTCAATACCTTTGATGGATTGGTAACACATCTCCAAATATATTCAAATTCTATATGACATCCATATGAATATATCATATAAATTTATTTACCCAAATCAAGGGTCATGTAAATATTTACATCATAATGGTTCTCCTATGAAGAGCACAACACTTCTTCACTATTCATATGCTAGAGTTTCTAGAATCTATTAAATATTTAAAATTTATTCTAATAAAATTTATGGAATTAATGTGACATATTTATGAACATTTATTGTGGAATAAAATATTGTTTTAATACACAAGACTTCATTAATGAAAAAAATAAAATAAATGATAACAAAATAATCCACATGTATTTCATTTCCCATGATTTTATTCATCATTTTATGTGATTATGACCGACTACAATAAGTAATAACCAATAAATTATTGACTTTTATGGTATCCAACAACCAAAAATAATCACTAGATACTTAAATATGACTTATTTTACACAAGGGCATGCTAGAACCTCTTCCTCAAATGAAAATAAAGGGAAGATAAATTAATATGGTTCTTGGTTATAAAACAATAATCACCAGTGTTCCAAATTAAGTCCATAAACAACCTTTAAACATGAATCATTTATTAAATTTTATATCCTATTAGAGTTTAAAGATTTTAAAAAAAATTAAATATTAAATCCTATATCCTAAACCTTTTTGATTAAAGGAAATGTTAAAAATACTTTTAAAAAACATTTAATAAAAATGACATAATTTGTTGTATCTTTATTAAAAATTCACATGATAATTAACCAGAAATATTGGTTAAAATTATATCATACACGATTCCCCTATATCAACCATGATGCATAACTATATACCATGTGATAACATTGACTAAAATATGGTCACATTCTCTACACAACAGTGAGTGTTTTAGTGAAAACAACAAAACACTTGGAACTTAGTTGATGAGTTGGTTCTATATATTAGGACAAACATTTCTCATGCCCTTATGTCCGGTAATTTTATTTATGTTTTTGTTTTATATTTAAACACATGTATGTTTTTAATTTGTGATGATATATTTTTGAGACATGATGGGGGGACATATCTGATTTTTTATACAAGTTGTTGACCTTGCACATAAAATTAGCATAATCAAAGGTAATATATAAAGTTAAGTATTTGTCTCACAAACATACCCAAGTGATGCTGAGGTACTCCTATAATTATTGTAGAAATTATTTAAAGAGGCGTTCTTTGACCGAGATATAATGATAAATAAAGAATAAAATAAATTAAAGCACCCAAAGAAGATGAATTGGGGAATAACTTTGGGATATGCAAGATATTTTTATATAAAGGTATTTTATAAGTGTTCATGAAAACTAATAAATTTTTTGAATATGTGAATGGACGTTATGAGAAGTTTCACCAATTCAAGAGGAAAATTAAAATTTATTGTCAATTGGCTTTCTTAAAAAGTAAGGATTTTGAAATAGATTTTTTATGCGATGCTTGAATGTTTTTCCTTATTAATAACTATTTGGGTTTGCTGAACATGGTTTTTAAAATTTGGATATGACTAATCTCCACTATGATGATGTGGATATCTATGTTTGAGAAAAAATTAATGTTCATGTGTGGGGGTATTTGGGAGTTAAAATACATTTATTTTTTATTTTTTATTTTATTATTTTATAAAATATGTTTTTTTTAATTGGAGGTGTTTTATTAGTTAAATATATGATTTTTAATAATTTTAATTTTTTGTGAAAAATATTTTAAGAGGGGAATTTTGTTTCTAACAACCAATAAAATAAAGGAACCCAAATGAGTTAAGAGAGAGAAATAGTGAAGGGAGACATTACAAACATCATATACACATGAAGTTGGCATGTGGTGGCACAAATGAATATTACCCCTAACTCACACTTCAAGATTGAGAGGCGTGCACTGAATTTTTGAATAGGGAACCCAATTTTTTTGAGAATGTAGTTATGAAACAACATGGGTAATGTAAGATCCCGGTTTTGAAAGGGTGTGTTTTCGTTATGTTTTGGTTGAGTCCCTTGTTTTGGGCTTCAAGGGATGTCTTCTGAAAGTATGAGAGGTCTTGGGGGTGTTTTGTGAGCTCGAGGCATGAAGGAAAGAAAAACTGGGCAAGACAAGCTTGGTCGCACGGCCGGCGCACGACCAGGGAAAACCGTGCGGCCTGCCCAGGTAAATCGTGCAAAGCACTTCCTCCAGACAGTAACATGAACACAGTTTTCACACTGTTTTTCAAACCATGCAACCTATTAAAGTTGGGAAAAATTACGAAATTCCCACCCCGGGATTTTAAGAACTCACTCGGGATTTCCTATCCATTCCTCCATTTTTACCCTAAGAGCGAACCAAATCGCCCAAGAGGTCCAAGAGGTCGATCTCTCTCGTTTCTAAGGATTTTTTGGTGTCATTGGATGTGGATTGAAGCTTCAGGTAAGGCTAATCCCATCCTTGCTTCTCTTTTTTGTTTTAGGGTTTGTATCTTATCTCCCTCTTGTTTTGAAGCTCTAAAACCCTACCTTTTTGGTGAGTTATAGGTTGAAGCTCCAAAGGATGGATGAATTGAGGTCTAAGGACTCAATTGAGTGTGCATTCAACCTCGGTTTCAAGGTAGGTGGTCTACAAACATTATCCCATAGTTTTATGGTGGATTTATGCATGTGTGGCTTCACTCATGGTTTCCTTTTGATGATTTTTGATCAACTAGGATGAATATGGTATAAAGGATGCTTAAAAATGGTAAATGGGAACCCTCACGATCCCCATGGGATGCGTTGAGGATGACTTGACCTAATTGGGGCCATCCATGGGATGTGTCGGCTTTTCCCGGGTTTAGGGATTGTTATTAAACTGGTGATCTTGTTGTAATAAATGGTTGATCCCTTGATGAATATGTTGGCATGATTGGTTGAACTTAGAATAGAAGTTAGGTGATGCACCTAGACTTTGAAATAACCTAAGTGTTGTCTGAAATGGGTTGAATGGTTGATTCATGGAAATGATGAATGGGTTAAATGGGTTAATGTGTAAACTGATTAAAGACCATAACGAGATAGGTTATGGGTTTAGTGTTGAATTCTTTGTGAGATAGACATTACACATGGGAATTGGGTGAACGATTAAATGATGTGAAATGGTAATGTGTTAATAGGTTAAGGAATAATGTGAATTCTTGTGTGGTTGTTGTGAACAATGTTTTTCAAAGGACAATGGAATGGTGGGTTGATGGTTTCTTATATATATAATCATGTGAACATTTCTTGGTAGAGTGGGGTATGACTTGAGGATCTACGCCGACGGGTCAAGTGAAGACTGATGCTCTGAACTCCACCCTAAATGCACAGGTTAGGAATGGGGATTGATGATCTATTCTCCTAATGGTTGCATCCACCCTGACCGAGGCTTCGAGGTGAAGATATGGTTACTATGAGGGGGTTAGTCCTAGTGAGATAGGATAACGATGTTTTACCCTCTTGCTTGTGATTGTTGGCCTTAGACCCATGTAACATAATGTGTGTGATTAACCCATGGAAATGTGATCAAATGGTATGTGATGATAATTGGTGTGAAATGAATGGTAATGGAAGTGGAAATGGATTTGGATCTGAACTGGTTAATGACACCTTAAATAATTACTTGGAAATTATCATTCAAATTTCTTTTGCATGCACTACCTATTCATACTGGTTATTTTGTAGAAAGCATTGGGGGTGGACTACTAATTGGTACTCACACACTGCTCGGGCCGCCATTGGGTACCCAAGAAAACTTCATGTTTGCAGGTCAGGAGAAGGGAAAGGGTCCTTGCTAGATAGTTGAGTGGACATGGGTAACACTTATGGGAGGATCCAGACTTGGATCCGGGTCCATTTTGGGGATTTCGGCCGTTGTCCTTATTTTTGGCTTTTGTTCACTTTTGCACTTGTAGTAGGACATGACATATTTATTGTTGGAAATGGTTTCTATACATGTTCCTTGTTTATTGATTATTGTTTCTGATATTGGTTTGTTTCTGTTGTGGCTTTCTCTGATTGAAAATGGGTATAGTCTCTCCACTTGACCACAAAGACCCCCGCTGCTCGTCGGCAGCCTTTGGCGTACGGGAGGCGCGCTTAAGGTTATGTAACTTCCCGTCTCGGAGCACCGATTTAGTGGATTCTGGGTCGGGGACGTTACAAAGTGGTATCAGAGGAGGTCTTTCTTATCCTTATCTGAGGTCTTGTTATTTGGGATAGGTTGCCAAGGGTTAAGATGTGTCGGGCCTTGGTAAATGAGCACGTGCTTGGGAGTAGCTAACCCATGTAAGAGGGAAAACCCAAGTCACCCTGGGTGGGAAATGCTGTTCTTGGTTGTGTGTTGTTACAGTTGATGATATTTCACCGTTGGGTGATGCACATGTGGATTGATGTGACTGTTTTATGATATTTGGCTCATGGTCTTAACGGCACGAGGATTTGCATTCATGCATCATTGTAGGCACCTAGGGAGATAGGTGATATGCATTGTGTTACGCACACGCATGGGGTGGGTGTGTGAGGCAGGGAAGTAGGGTGCATCATGCATTTCATGAAACCAAGAAATAATGGGAAGAATGAAATAAAACAAGTGGGTAAATGTTGTTTAATGAAATATAAGGGTTTTAAATGAAGTGGAAAATGTTCTTGTAAAAAGATGTGTGAGATTGGTGGTAGTGCCTGGTTGTTTACCCCATGTGGACCATGGCCCGCAGTAGGGATGGTCAGGGCTGTGAATTTGAGGTGTTAATGTTGTTGAGTGAGTATATGAAAATGGGTTGTTGTAGCTAGTAATGTGCTTTTGATGAAGTCCTGAATGTTTTATTGTTTTCATGCTAAATATCGTGCTTGTAAATATAAAGTGATTCCACCATGACGTCAGTTTCCAGTTGGGCAACGTGAGGATGTTGCTGAGAACACTCTTCCCGTAGAAGAGCACAAAAATGTGGTGATAAATGAAGGTAGAGAAGACCAGTTCCAGGATAACATGGATCGCCTTATACAGATGATGGATCGGGACCCATGGCTGGTTGCACTGAGTATGTTTGTGCTGACCAGGGAGTTCCAGCTCCAGCACCCTCTGACCTTCACCAGAGAGGGTGGGCTAGAGGTAGCAGAGTTCTGGTCAGAGTCTGTCTAGATGATACTGGATCATTTGGAGACCCCTATTGAAAAGAGAGTAAAGATGGTCGTTTATATTTTGTGGGTCCAGGAAAGGCGTTGGTGGGACATTCAGGCTCAGACCGAGCTGGCTGAGGGGATGTCACTTCACTGATTTGTGATACTTTGTCTTAGTTTTAGTAGGGGATGAGGCAACGATAGCCAAGCGTTTCAAGGAAGGGATGAGACATGAGATCATGTCTCAAGTAAATATCTTCCGCTTGAAGAGGTTTACAGAGGTGATGGATCAGGTACTCATCTCTGAGGAGAACCAGAAGTCTGATTCGGGTGGTGGTCTTGTCGTGCCAGCTGGGCAGACAAGTGGTGTATCTTCCAAAAGGTCAAAAGTGTCGTTTGGAAGGTTTCTTGCAAGGTGGTCAGAAGAGAGGGTCAGCCTCTCAGAGTGGGAACCTGGTGTTTTGTTATCAGTGTAGTAGGCCAGGGCATATGTGTGGTCAGTGTCCTCGACCTCCAGTTGAGTTTCATTCATGCGTCAGGATGGGGCATTTGCAGAGGTTCTGCAAGAACCCTTGGAAGGCAGGTGGGGATGATGCTGAAAAGTAGGTGCCAGGTACGGGGAGGGGATTAGTTGCCCCGTATCAGGCAAGCAGTTAGAGATCCACGGGCCATACTGGAAGGGGCGGTGGAAATGGAACTCTAGGGAACGATCACTCATGCCAGCAGGGTAGTGCGTCATAGGGTGCTCAGGCTGGAGCCTAGGGTAGAGGGGCAGGTCAGCTTCAGGTAGTTCAGTTTGTGCCTGGTGATGGCAAAGCTGGACCATCAACTGTTTGAGGTATGATCCTTGTAGCTTCTACATTTTCTAGTGTGTTGTTTGACACATGTGCCACACAATCTTTTGTTTCTACTCAACTTTTGGTAGTGCTGGTTTTAACTGTGGAGGGGGTGTGTGGAGTTATGTCAATTGACACCCCGTTGGGGGTTCTAGTTGAGGATATCAAGCAGTGCAAGGGATGTGCCTTGGAAGTTGGTGGGTATCATGTTCTAGGGGACATGTTCATTCTAGAGATGGCAGGGTTTGACCTAATCATGGGAATGGATTGGTTGGTGTTGTATCGGTCGCACATAGACTGTTATCGTCACAGGGTATCGTTTAGGTCGCTTTAGGGTGACACTTATGTCCACTGTGGTGAATAGGATGTACGAACAGGGCGTGCGGGACAGTTTTGTCAACAGATGAGTGGAATCACGGCTCAAGTATCATGTCTTGTAACATACCAAGTATGTAATGAATAATATATGTTCCTATATATGTCTATTTATGAATTAGATAGTGTTTTAAGAGGCTTAAAATGAGAATAAATCCAATCTTTAGCATAGAATTCTCTAATATTTTTAAAAGATTGTTTTACCGCCTTTTGATGGCGAACCATTTTTAAATATATATTTTGACAATTTTGTAAGACCTATTTGTAAAAATAAACTTATTACTTATGATTGGGACATTGAAATTTACTTTGGATAAATTTTTTGTATTTTTCTGACAATGTTCATTTTTTTAATGAATAGTGAAAAATACTGCATTTTACATCAAAACTGCTTTTTCATCTAATTTAATTATATGGTTAGATTATCTTTTTAATTTGGTTTAAAATTTAATTAGTATATATTTTTACCATTTAATCCAATGTTTGTCATTAGAATTAATTTCACTTTTGAATTGGGCATAAACAAGTGCCAAACTTTTCATAGATATTGTTTCAAAAAAACCTGCTATTTGTTTTGACAATGAGAATAATTTTTAAATTAATTATTGAAATTTCTATGTTTGGAATTTGGTAAAATGGATTACATATTTGGAATCCAAATGTCTAAATTATGTAATTAAGACTCTTTTTTTTGGACATTATGAATAGTAACGACGGTAATTATCTTTATTTATCGTGATTAATTAGTAATCGGGTAGTTAAGGATAATAAAATAATATCATAATAATAAAAAAATGACCCTATAATATGTCCTAATTATATTGGTTGTGTCATGGCCGAACATGGGATGCCTTGTGCTAAACTTAGGGACCCCATGGAATCACTTTTGGGTGAAAGTGACACTTTATCATTTTATTTTTAAAGATAAGAGAATATCACTAAAGAATGTATCACCCGAGTAAAACATTTTTAGTTTTGTCTGTGTAAATGATCACTTAGACTATAAATATTCATTGGAAAGATAAGAATATTTCATAAATCATAGTATTTTTTTTTTATATTTATACATTAAATAAATTAATTTATTTCTAACACCATGATGATGCAACGATTACCTCATTAATTAACGATTAAAAAAAATGAAACGATAATGTAAAATCTAACACATAAACTTGTCAAAGACCTATTGGATGAGTATATTTAGAACCCTTATCACCTTATCCTATAAATATATCAATGTTGGACCTTTTAAATCCGAAACTCATTTTAATATAAAGTAACATTTCTTGACTTTCCAAGAGTGCCCCTCCTATCCTTTTATAAAAGGCCCCCACATCTACCTCTTTACCCACACCTCTCAAGACATTGGCTCGGCCAAGAACTGCTCATTTTATATCTCCACATCCCTCTATTCATCCTAGAATCCTTAACTTAGGAATAAATATCTTCAAGAAACCCTTTTAGTTCAAACCAAGAGGAGTTACCCGATTTAAAGGTAAAGTATTCTCTAATGTTCTTTTGTTTTATTTTGCTTCTCCAACCCCCCGAAAATATTTTTATTCATTTATTTTATAACAAAAACAGTATCTTAAATATAGTAGGATGTTTTTATAATAATTATTCGAGCTACACTTACACAAACCTACATTTAATGGTTAAAGAACATACTGTTTCCGTTGATGGCGAATTTCTGCCTCACGAAACGATGATTGTTCAATATTATTAAAACTCTTTCAAAGGAGGCCATTAAGATGTCACTATATTTATATATGATATATGATATGTTTATTTTTCCCTTAAGCTTCTTTATTTTTCATTTATGGCATACCTTTATGGTTTCCATTATGGGTAAACACGATATCTTCATTTTAGGAAGTGCGGACTACCGCCCCCTCAAAGTGATTTGATTCGCTAATGCCATATGTGGGACGTGTAAAGGATGGAGTTTATAATATTATATATGATATTATATTGGAATTGTAATATATCTTTATATCATTATGATTCCATTCCATTAAATAGGAAATAGAAATGGAAGTAGCGTTCATGTGTACGTACAGCTTACCGTCTCCATGAACGGTGCATTTCATTTCTTACCTCTAAATGTTATGTAATATTATAAATGCATGTATATACTGGATATATATGATATATATCATATCTAATTCATGAATATAATTCTGGATATAATGGATATTTTACCACATGAAAAACTTGTAATTATAAGGAGTTTATTTTTGACTCAAGTACCAATGATCAACAAAGCGACCATTATTAACATAAATAATTACATAGTGTTCATAACATGGAACTAAGTGATATAAAAGGAATAATGAACTTGAAAAAGGTTCTTAAGCAAGTAGAAATTAACTCAAGTTTATTATTCAGGAGATTAAAGAATGATCGAGTCAAGTCGGACACGAGGTAAGGGACTTCGTCTCAATCTCCATTCATTGAGGCATATTTTGTTTTTATACACAACGATCTTTTATACGGTTTATAAACCCCTTTGACTTTTACATCTATTCAGAAGGAATGATTTTTATACAAATCATTTTACTAAACAAAAAAGGAATGTTTTTTGTAATATGTATGCAGCGACAATGACTTCTCCACCGCCGTGACCATTATTTGAGTTTCAGCTTCCTCTACAAGCCATAATTTTTTTTAAAATGAAAAATAAATACCATGTTTTACTTTACTTTTATTTTGGTATTGAAAATGGTTTTCATAATGTTTTTATTGTATCAATGTGTTGTATTGATATATTGTGATTGAAATGTGGAAATGTTATGTTTCCTTTATGCATGTTCTATGTGATATGATTATGTTATGGTTCTTGGGCATTGTTATGAAGACGGGTGGTTACGTGATAAACTAAGGGCAGGTGAGCCCGATATAGCTCTCTAATGTATTGGGTAACACGAAGGGGTTAAATGTTAAGGTTTCTCTGAAGATATTTAGAGAATATACTGTGATGGGTATTCCAAAAGTAACCATGAGGGTTTCTACCTACATAAGAATGTTATGAATTCCTCAAGTTAGATTTATGTCTTATGATATCTTTGATTTATTCACAAAACTTATGATTTCATGAGGTATGTTAATGTGCTTATGTTTTATGAGTAAAGTATGATTTCATTTATTCTTATGTATACATGTACTAATGTTTCCTTTCTGTATTTTTATACCCCTTACTGAGATTTTTATGCTCATCCCATGTTTTTTTGAAATTTTTTTCACAGGTCAAGGGAAAGGTACATGATATGATGATAGTTTCAAGGAAGTGTCCAGAAAGAATCCATATTTTATTTTAAATATGTTTCCATTGATGGAAAAAATGAATAATATCTTTTATTTAACCACTTTGTTTAAATGTGGAATGTAATGCGTGATTTATGATCTTATTATATAAAAATCTAATCCTGAAAAGATCCTCGATGTGTAATCTTGTAATAACTAAAGAATATGTAATGTTTAAGGCTAGGGAGTTATAGTTGGCATCAGAGGTTAGTTTATATAACTTTAGGAGTTATAATTCTATTAAATGATTATCCAAAAATATATTTTTTAATGGTCAAATTGAAATAAAATAGCATTTAAAGATTACCATGTTGATTTATCTAAGACATGTTTGTTCAGAATGGTTTTCCGCAGAGGAAACAGGGAAGTAGTGCTTGGAAGGCATACAAAAGGAAATGAACTTCTGAATCAGCATCCTAAGATTGTCGGAATTGGAACTGAACAGTTTGTTGCAGTAATGGCGCAGTTGACTCAAGCGATAAATGGTGGTGGTATCCATGCACGAGATCAGCCCGATCAAACGCAGAGCAATATGTCAGTGGTGGAACATTTCATGAGGCAACATCCCCCATCATTCAGAGGATCATCTGACAATGTGCTAGCTGAAGGGTGGATTAAAGAACTGGAGATTATTTTCAATGTCATAGGGTGCTCAGAAAATCAAAAGGTTAGTCTTGCTGTTTACCATTTGGAGGGTGAAGCAGATCAGTGGTGGTTGATGGTTAAAAATATTAGGGACGCTGATGAGATTGATGCTCTTGACTGGGATGAATTCAAAGGTATGTTTCTTGAGAAGTATTTTCCTAAGGCTGTTCAACTTAGGATGGAAAAAAATTCTTGGAATTGAGGCAAGAGGAAGACTCAGTGGCTGCTTATGAAGAGAGGTTCACTCGATTGGCAAGGTATGCTCCAAATTTTATCCGAGACCTTAATAGTAAAATCAATCATTTTTACTCAGGATTAAAGCCAAAATATCGAAGGGAATTGGATTCTCCTGATTTAAAAAGTTATGAAAATCTTGTTTGATGTGCTGAGAAGGTGGAAATGGAGTTTTCTAATGATCAAGTATTCTATAACAACCAACATAAGAAGAGACCGAGGTGGCAGCAGAAAGGGAAGAATTGTTCAAAAAGGTCTGATGGTAAGAAAAATAAGTTTCTAGTTTGTGATAAATGTGTTAAAAGGCATACTAGGGAATGTCTTCTGAATTCTGGAAAGTGCTATCGATTTGGTAAGATAGGACATAAGGCTCGTGACTGCACTGAAAAAGATCTGGGTGATGGTAAGACCAAATTAGATTTACAGTTAGTGAAATGTTTTAAGTGCAATGAGATGGGTCACTATGTAAAGGAGTGTCCGACAAAGAGCTCGAGTGCTGGGAAGAAGTTAGACTACAAGAAGAAAGGGGTGGTGAAATCCTTTGCAACTAGTTCAGCAGATGTTGGGCCATAAAATGAAGAGGTATAAGGTACTTTGTTTGTTTTTTCAGATTATGCCAGTGTGTTGTCTGATTCAGGTTCTACACGTTCCTTCATCTATGAAAACTTTTCTAGTAAAATGGGAATACCATCTCAAGAAATGACTCCTGAACTTGTGGTAAAAACACCTGGGGGGAATGTTGAGGAAAAAAGAATTTATAATAATATTCCTATCCTTATCCGTGGAAAGAACCTACTTGAAAACCTTATTGTTTTACCTTTAATAGAGTTTGATGTTATCCTGGGTATGGATTAGATCTCTATTTACCATGCTAAGATTGACTGTAGAACTAAAGAAGTTTCTTTTCAGAAATACTTTAAGTTTTTGTACAAGAATGATCCCTTACTGTTGATGACATATCAAGAGGCTGAGAAACTTGTAAAGATGGAAATGAATGTTACCTTATACATATTGTTGAAAACAAAGGAACTGTTCAGATTAATGATGTAGTAGTGGTAAATGAGTATCTTAATGTTTTTTCTGATGAGTTTCCTGGAATAATACCAGATCGGGAAGTTGAATTTACTGTTGACTTAGTTCCTGATGCTAAGCCAATTTCAAAACCCCCCTTATCGAATGGCTCAAATTGATCTTTTAGAGTTGAAGGAGCAATTACATGATTTATTAGAGAAAGGTTTCATTCGACTTAGCACATCACCATGGGGTGCTCCTGTCTTATTTTTTTAAAAATAAAGATGGTTCTATGAGACTTTGCAATGATTATATAGCCTTGAATAACATCACTTTTAAGAACAAATATCCTTTGCCTCATATCGATGATTTGTTTGACCAGCTCCAAGGAGCTCATTATTTTTCAAAGATTGACCAGAGATCGGGGTACCATCCGTTGAAGGTAAAGGAAGCAGATGTTCTGAAGACTGTGTTTCGTATAAGATATGGCCATTATGAATTTGTAGTTATGTATTTTGGGATAACCAATGCACCTGCTGTATTCATAGACCTTATTAATAGAATTTTCCATGAGTTCTTGGATAAGTTTGTGGTTGTTTTCATTGATGATATTTTGGTGTTTTCTAAAAGTAAAGAGGAGTATAAAAGACATTTAAGGGTTATTTTTCAAACCTTAAAAGAAAATAAATTTTATGGGAAATTCATCAAGTGTGAGTTTTCGTTGAAACAAATTTGTTTCCTTGGTCATATTGTTTCTAAAGATGGAATAACTGTTGATCCTGAAAAAACAAAGGTTGTTGAAGAATGTCCAAGACCCACAAATGTAACTGAGATTCATAGCTTCCTTGGTTTGACAGGCTATTACGGAAGGTTTTTTAGAAATTTTTCCCGGTTATCTAGTCCAATGACTAAGCTAACTAGGAAGGGTGTTAAGATTATATGGACAAAAGAATGTGATGATTGTTTTTAGGAATTGAAAAGAAGATTGGTGAATGCTCTAGTTTTGGCACTACCTTCCAGGAATGGTGAGTTTGTTATCTACAGTGATGCTTCATTGAATGGACTTGGTTGCATCCTAATGCATAATGATCAGGTAATTGCTTATGCTTCACGTCAGTTGAAAACTCATGAGGTAAATTATCCTACACATTATTTGGAATTAGCTGCTGTTATTTTTGCTTTGAAAATTTGGAGGCATCATTTGTATGGTGTAAAGTGTGAAATATATTCTGATCACAAAAGTTTAAAGTATATATTCACTCAGAATGAATTGAACATGAGACAAAGGAGATGGCTAGAATTAATCAAGGATTATGATTGTACAATTCATTACTATCTGGGAAAAGCAAATAAAGTGGCTGATGCTTTGAGTCGAAAAATTAATGCTTCTTTAACCATGTTACATTTGGAAAGTGATCCTTTGGTTAAGGATTTGATGAACTTTGGCATAGAAGTAGTTGGTTCAGGATGTTCTTCCATTTTGTTTCTAGTATCAGTGAAATCTTCTCTATCAGACAGAAATAAGCACGCACAGAAGCAAGACAGTGAGTTACAGAAAAAGGTAGAGCTGGTTCAGAAGGGTAAGTTGCCTGAATTAAACATTGATAATGATTGTGTTTTGAGATTTGGGAAGATATTGTGTGTGCCTCGTGATTCAAATTTGAAGAGAGAGTTGATATGTGAAGCTCATAGTTATCCGTTTTCAGTTCATCCAGGCAGTACTAAGATGTATAGAATCCTCGGGAGTATTACTGGTGGGGAAGAATGAAAAGAGATATTTCTGATTTTACTATGATGTGTTTGACTTGTCAACAGGTCAAAGCAGAGCGGCAGTTACCGAAAGGGATGCTTTATCCTTTACCAGTTCCAGAGTGGAAATGAGAAAATATATCCATGGACTTCGTTGTGGGATTGCCGAAGACACCTCAAGATAATAATGAAATCTGGGTTATTGTTGATCGCTTGACTAAATATGCTCATTTACTTTCTATACGAGTTAATTTTTCCCTAGATCAACTTTCCCATTTGTATCTTAAAGAGATAGTCAGGTTACATAGAGTTCCTTTATCCATTGTATCTGATCATGATCCTATGTTTACTTCTAACTTTTGGAAAGGCCTTTAGAAGTCATTGGGTACTGAATTAAATTTTAGTACAACTTTTTATCCTCAATCAGATGGGCAGTCAGAACTAAAAAATCAGACTTTGGAGGATATTCTAGGTGCTTGTTCGATGGATTACCAGGGAAGTTGGGACCAACATCTTTCATTGGTTGAGTTTTCTTATAATAACAGTTTTCATTCCAGTATATAGATGGAACCATTTGAGGCATTATATGGGAAGAGATGTCGAACTCCAGCTTTTTGGGATGAAGTAGGTGAAAGGAAGTTGATGGGAACAGAATTGGAAGAAGTGTTGGCAGGAAAAGCTCAGCTGATACAGAAACACATGAGAACAACTCAGAGCAGGCATAAAAGTAATGCAGACAATAGGAGGAAGGATCTCTCTTTTGAGGTAGGCGATCATGTCTTCCTCAAAGTTTCACCATGGAAAAGTGTAATGTGATTTGGTAAGAAAGGAAAGCCGAGTCAAAGGTTCAATGGGCCATATGAAATTATGGAGAGAGTTGGATCAGTTTCATACCGAGTGTCTTTACCTCCGAGTTTATCTTAGGTACACAATGTTTTTCATGTTTCAATGTTAAGGAAGTACATGCCAGATCCATCTCATGTTTTGAGTCCAGATGTAGTTCAGTTGGAAGAAAATCTATGTTATGAGGAAAAACTGGTCCAGATTCTTGACCGCAGGGAGAAAGTGTTATGGAATAAGGTGATTCATCATGTAAAGGTTTTGTTGAAAAACCACATGATTGAAAAGGCAACATGGGAATCTTAAAATGCAATTAGAGATAAATACCCCCACGTATTCGATAAGTAAATAAATTGCAGGGATGCAATTTTCTAAAGGGGGGAATGATGTAACATCCCAAGTAAGTAATGAATAATATATGTTCCTATCTATGTCTATTTATGAATTATATTGTGTTTTAAGAGGCCTAAAATGAGAATAAATCCAATCTTAAGCATAGAATTCTCTAATATTTTTAAAAGATTGTTTGACCGCCTTTTGATGGGGAACAATTTTTAAATATATCTTTTTACAATTTTTTAAGCTATATTTGTCAAAATAATATTATTCCTTATTATTGGGACATTGAAATTTACTTTGGATAAATTTTTGGTATTTTTCTGACAATGTTCATTTTTTAATGAATAGTGAAAAATACTGCATTTTACATCAAAACTGATTTTTCATCTAATTTAATTATATGGATATATTATCTTTTTAATTGGTTTTAAAGTTTAATTAGAATATATTTTTACCATTTAATCCAATGGTGGTCATTATAATTAATTTCACTTTGGAATTGGGCATAAACAAGTGCCAAACTTTTCATAGATATTGTTTCAAAAAAACCCGCTATTTGTTTTGACAACAGTAATTATTTTTAAATTAATTATTGAGATTTCTAAGTTTTGGAAATTGGTAAAATGGATTCCATATTTGTAATCAGAAGTTCCAAATTATGTAATTAAGACTCTTTGTTTTTGGGCATTATGAATAGTGACGACGGTAATTATATTTAATTATCGTGATTGATTAGTAATCAGGTAGTTAAGGATAATAAAATAATATCATAATAATAAAAAATGACCCTCAAATGTGTCTTAATTCTACTAGTTGTGTCATTTACGACCATGGTATGCCTTGTTCCAAACTTAGGGACCTCAGGGAATTACTTTTGGGTGAAAGTGACACTTTACCATTTTAGTTTTAAAGAAAAGAGAATATCACTAAAGAATGTATCACCCGAGTAAAATTTTTTTAGTTTTGTATATGTAAATGATCTCTTAGACTATAAATATTCATTGTAAAGTTAAAAATATTTCCTACATCATTGTATTTTTTTATATTTATACATTAAATAAATTAATTTATTTATGACACCAGGATGGTGCAACGATTATCTCATTAATTAAAGATTTAAATAAAATGAAAAGATAATGTAAAATCTAAGACTTACACTTGTCAAAGACCTATTGAATAAGTATATTTAGAACCCTTATCACCTTATCCTCTAAATATATCAATGTGGGACCTTTTAAATTTGAAACTCATTTTAATATAATGTAACATTTCTTGACATTCCAAGAGTGCCCCTCCTCTCCTCTTATAAAAGGCCCCAACCTCTACCTCTTTACCCACACCTCTCAAGCCACTGGCTAGGCCAAGATCTTCCCATTTTGCCTCTCTATATCCCTCTCTTCATCCTAGAATCCTTACCTTAGGTAGAAAAGTCTTCAAGAAACCCTTTTGGTTCAAACCATGAGGAGTTACCGGATTTAAAGGTAAAGTCTTCTCTAATGTTCTTTTGTTTCATTTTGCTTCTCCAACCCCCTAAACTCTTTTTATTCATTTATTTTGTAACAACACCAGTATATTCAATATAATATGATGTTTTTATAATATTTATTCGAGATAAACTTACACACACCTACATCTAATGGTTAAAGAACATACTGTTTTTGTGGATGGTGAATTTCTGCCTCACGAAACGATGATTGTTCAATATTCTTATAACACCTTCAAAGGTGGCCATTAAGATGTCAATATATTTATATATGATATATAATATTTTTATGTTTCTTTTAAGCTTCTGTATTTTTCATTTATGTCATACCTTTATGGTTTCCATTATGGGTAAATGCGATATCTTCATTTTAGGAAGTGCAGACTACTGCCCCCTCAAAGTGATTTGATTCGCTAATGACATGTGTGGGATGTGTAAAGGATGGAGTTAATAATATTATATATGATATTATACTATAATTATATTATACCTTTATGTCATTATGATTTCATTCCATTAAATAGGAAATAGAAATGGAAGTAGCGTTCATGGGTACGTACGGCTTACCGTCTCCATAAACGGTGCATTTCATTTCTTAATTCTAAATGTTATCTAATATTATAAATGCATGTATATACTAGAAATATATGGTATATATGATCTGTACATCTTGAATATCATTCTGGATATAATGGATATTTTACCACATGAACAACTTGTAATTATAAGGAGTTTATTTTTTACTCAAGTGCTAATGATCGACAAAGCGGCCGTTATTAACTTAAATAATTACATAGTGTTCATAACATGTTAATAAGTGATATAAAAGGAATAATGAACATGAAAAGGGTTCTTAAGAAATTAGAAATTAACTCAAGTTTATTATTCAGGAGATTAAAGAACGATCGAGTCAAGTCAGACACGAGGTAAGGGACTTTGTCTCAATATCCTTTCATTGAGGCATATTTTGTTTTTATACATAGCTTTCTTTTATACAGTGTATAAACCCCTTTGAATTTTACATCTATTAAAAATGAATCTTTTTTATACGAAGAAATTTACTAAATGACAAAAGGAATTTTTGTTTTCCTACGTATGCGGCGACAATGACTTCTCTGCCGCCGTGACCATTATTTGATTTTTGGCTTCCTCTACAAGCCATAACTTTTTTTTTTAAAATGAAAAATAAATACCATGTTTTACTTTCCTTTTATTTTGGTATTGAAAATGGTTTTCAGAATTTTTTTATTATTTCAATGTGTTGTATTGATATCTTGTGATTGATATATGGAATGTTATGTTTCCTTTATGCATCTTTTATGTGATACGATTATATTATGGTTCTTGGGAATTGTTATGAAGACGGGTGGTTCCGTGATAAACTAAGGGCGGGTGAGCCCGATATAGCTCTGCAATGTATTGGGTTACGCAAAGGGGTTAAACGTTAAGGTTTCTTCGAAGAGATTTAGGGAGTATACTATGATGGGTATTCCAAACGTAACCATGAGGGTTACTCCCTACGTAAGCATGTTATGAATACCTAAAGTTACCTTTATGTCTTATAATATCTATGATTTCTTCATAAAACATATGATTTCATGAGGTATGTTAACGTACTTATGTTTTATGAGTAAAGAATGATTTCAATGATTCTTACGTATACATGTACAAATGTTTCCTTTACGTATTTTTATATCCCTTACTGAGCTTTTTATGACCATCCCATGTTTTTTTTGAAATGTTTTTCACAGGTCAAGGGAAAGGTACATGATATGATGATAGTGTTAAGGAACTATCAAGAAATAATCCATGTTTTATTTTAAATATGTTTCCATTGATGGGAAAAATGAATACTCTATTTTATGTAACCACTTTGTTTAAATGTGGAATGTAATGCATGATTTATATTCTAATTCTCTAAAACTCTAAACCTGAAAGGATCCTCAATGTGTAATCTTTTAATAACTCAATATTAAGAAATGTTTAAGGCAGGGGCCTTATATGTCTCATGCTTGAAGATGATAAGGGAGGGGAAAAATCTAATTTTCTTCCCTCGGTGGATTAGTTTCAGGATGTGTTTCCTAAGGATTTCTCGGGGTTACCACCCGAGAGGGATGTCGAGCTCACGATCAAGTTACTGCTGGGAGTGGAGCCAATTTCTATTCCACCATACTGAATGGAATCGACAGAACTCTAGGAAAAGAATGTTCAGCTTGAGGAGTTAGATCCTAAGGGGTTTATCCGTCCTAGTACTTCTCCTTGGGGATCTCTCGTGCTTTTTCCAAAGAAGGTCAATGGGTCATTGAGGTTGTGTGTTGACTCGCGAAAGTTGAATCAGATGACGGTGAAAAATTGATACTCTCTTCCTAGAATTGATGACCTGTTTGATCAGTTGAGGGGTGCATCAGTGTTTTCTAAGATTTATCTGAGGTCCTGTTTTCACCAAATGAGGGTGAGGTCTTCTGACGTACCATGGATAGCATTCCGGAGTCAGTAGAGGTTGTTTGAGTTTGTGGTAATGCCTTTCGGCTTGACCAATGCACCGAAAGTGTTTATGGATTTGATGAACCGAATATTTCATCCATATCTAGATCAGTTTTTGATTGTATTTCTTGACGATATCTTAGTGTACTCGAAAACTCAATACGATCATTCCCAACATCTTCACATCATCTTGGGTACACTAAGAGATAATTGGCTATACTCCAAGTTATCAAAGTGTAAATTCTGGATAGGTGAGATGGATTTTCTTCATCACATCATCTCAGAGGCATGTGTGTCCGTGGATCTTGAGAAACTGAAGGATGTTTTATCTTGGGAGTAGCCCAAGAGTGTTTCTGATGTTTGGAGTTTTCTAGGTTTGGCCGGGTAATACCGAAGGTTCATTCAGGATTTCTCTCGCTTGGCAGCACCACTCTCAAGCTTGACCAAGAAAGGAATCAGGTTTGAGTGGTCTGAACCTTGTGATAATGCCTTCCAATAGTTGAAGAAGTGGTTGATGACCACACCTATCTTGATCTTACCTGAGCTGGGTAAGAAGTACATCATGTTTTGTGATGCGTCCGGAGTTGAAATTGGGGCTTTGTTGATGCAGGATGAGCAGGTTGTGGCTTATGGGTCAAGGTAGTTGAGACCCCATGAGCGTAACTATCCCACTCATGACCTTGAGTTGGCTGCAGTGGTGTAATCCTTGAAGTGCTGGAGGAACTATCTGTTGGGAGAACGGTTTACTGTGTTTACCGACCATAAGAGTTTAAAGTACATCTTCTCACAGTGGGATCTGAACCTTTTTCAGCGATGATGGGTTGAATATCTCTAGTCTTTTGAATTTGAGTTGGTGTACACTTCGAGAAAGGGAAACAACGTTTCTGATGCTCTGAGCAAGAAGGCTTAGACTCAGGTGGTTCAGGAGTCCAACACCGAGTGGAAGGTGATGGATTTGTTTTCAAAGATGCACCTGAAGGTGCAGGAGGAGATTGGTTAGGTCACTCTTGCTTCCTTAACGATGGAGTCGATGCTTTTGAGTCATGTTAAGGAAGGTAATCTTAATGATCTTGATTGTTTGATCATGAAGGAAAAGCATAAAGGTGGGGAGCTACCTTCTGGTTGGGCCATCGGCATGGAAGGTTTTCTTCGTGTTTGTGATCGTGTGGTTGTGCCAAAGTGTATGCTGGAAGAGATGATGTGTGAGTTCCATGCATCCAAGTGGTTAGTGAATCCTAGTTTGACCAAGATGTACCGTGATCTCCGATGGACGTTTTGGTGGCCTGGATTGGAGAAGGAAGTTGTGGGATTTATGGCATGGTGCCTTACCTATCAGCAGGTGAAGGCCGAGAATCAATGCCCAGGTGGTTTGTTGCATCCATTGCCCATTATAGAATGGAAGTGGGATGATGTAACAATAGATTTTTTCATGGGTCTTCCGAGGACGCCACAGAAGAATGATACAATCTGGGTGGTTGTGGATCAGTTAACGAAATCGGCTCATTTCTTACTGACCTTTACAGTCGACCAGTTGGGTGAGCTGTATGCTCAGAAAATAGTACAGTTGAATGGTGTTCCGCGAACCACAACTTCTGACCGAGATTAGAATTTCACATCGCGTTTCTGGAATGGGTTTCAAAAGGTTCTTGGTACGCAGGTGTTTTTGAGTACGGATTTCCACCCGCAGATAGATGGGAAGTCGGAGAGTATGATCCAAGTGTTGGAAGACTTGTTAAGAGCTTGTGTCTTGGACCTTGGTGGTTATTGAGAGAGGCACCTATCGTTAGTTGAGTTTTCCTACAATAACAGTTTGCAGGCTACGATTCAGATGGCACCGTTTGAGGCACTCTCTGGGAGGCCATGTAGATCACCATTGTGTTGGCTAGAGGCTGGTGAGTCTGAGTTGTTGGGGCCAAGTCTCATGTAGGAGACTTCAGAGAGAGTTTTTTTGATCAGGATATTGATGGCTACGGATCAGAGTAGTCAGAAGTCGTATACAGATCAGAGGCGTAGACCTCTTGAGTTTGTGATGTGTGATAAAGTGTTCTTTTTGGTGTCTCCAAGGTTGGGTCACTGTCGGATTCAAAAGCAGGGTAAGTTGGCACCCAGGTATGTGGGACCTTTTGAGATTGTGGAGAGGATTGGACTAGTGGATTACCGATTGGATATTCCACAATGGTATGGTGGGATGAATGATGTGTTTTATGTGTCGCAGCTTCGACGGTATCACCCTGACCCATCTCACGTGGTTGACGTGGAGGGTGTGGAGATTGAGGTTGATGCGTCCTTTGAGGAGCATCCGGTTTGTGTGTTGGATCGTAGTGAAAAGGTCTTGTGAGGCAAGGTTGTGCCATCAGTGCAAGTACTATTGAAGCATGGAAAAGTTCAGGAAGAAGCTTGGGAGTGGGAATCGGATATGCGAGCTCAGTGGCCCGAACTCTTCTCTTCAGTGGATCAATGAAGCTTGGAAACTCAGCTCGAGGACGAGCTATTATAAGGTGGGGAGGTTGTAAGATCCCGATTTTGTAACGGTGTGTTTTCATTAAGATTTGGTTGAATCCCTTTTTTATGGATTCAAGGGATGTATTTTGAAAGTATGAGAGGTCTTGGCGGTGTTTTGGGGGCTCGGGGCACGAAGGAAAGGAAAACTGGGCAACACAATCCTGGGCCCACAACCAGCGCACGGCTAGGGAAAACTGTACGGCCTTCCTAGGTAAACCGTGCAACACTCTTCCTCTAGACAGTAGAATGAACATGGTTTGTGCATGGCTTTTCAAACCATGCGGCCAAACCGTGCGGCCTCTTAAAGTTAGGAAAAATTACGAAATTTCCACCCCGGGATTTTAAGAACCCACTCAGGATTTCCTCTCCATTCCTCCCTCTTCACCCTATGCACGAACCAAATTGCCCAAGAGCTCCAAGAGGTCAATCCCCCTCGTTTCTAAGACGTTTTTAGTGTCGTTGGATGTGGATTGATGCTATGGGTAAGGCTAATCACATCCTTGCTTCTCTTTTTGGTTTAGGGTTTGTATCTTCTCTCCCTCTTGTTCTGAAGCACTAAAACCCTACCTTTTTGTGAGTTCTAGGTTGAATATCCAAAGGCTATATGGATTGAGGTCTAAGGACTCTATAGAGTGTGCGTTCATCCGCGGTTTCGAGGTAGGTGGTCTACAAACGTTACCCCATAGTTTTATACTGTATTTATGCATGTGTGGATTCGCTCATGCTTTCCTTTTGATGAGTTTTGATCAACCGGGATGTAGTTGGTATAAAGGATGCTTGAAAATGGTAAATCGGAACCCCCACGATCCCCATGAGATGCATTGAGGATGACTTGACCTAATTGGGGCCATCCATGGGATGTGCCTACTTTTCTCGAGTTTAGGGATTGTTATTAAACAAGTGATCTTGTTGTAATAAATGGTAGATCCCTTTAAGAATATGTTTGCATGATTGGTTGAACTTGTAATAGAAGTTAGGTGATTCACCTAGACTTGAAAATAACCTAAGGGTTGTTTGAAATGGGATTAATGGTTGATTCATGGAAATGATGAATAGGTTAAATGGGTTAATGTGTAAACTGATTAAAGACCATAATGGGTTAGGTTATGGGTTTAGTGTTGAATGCTTAGTGAGAAAGGCATTACACATGGGAATTGGGTGAATGGTTAAATGATGTGAAATGGTAATGTGTTAATGGGTTAAGGCATAATGTGAATTCCCGTGTGGTTATTGTGAACGATGTTTGTAAAAGGACAGTGGAATGGTGGGATGATGGTTACTTATATATATAGGCATGTGCACATGGCTTGGTAGAGTGGGGTATGACTTGAGGATCTACGTACATGGGTCGAGTGGAGACTGATGCTCTGAACTCCACCCTAAATTCCTGGGTTAGGAATAGGGACGATGATCTATTCTCCTAATGGTTGCGTCCACACGGACTGAGGCTTCAAGGTGAATATATGGTTACTATGAGGGGGTTAGTCCTAGTGATATAGGATAACGATGTGTTTACCCTCTTTCATGTGATTGTTGGCCTTAGACCCATGTAACATAATGTATGTGATTAACCCATGGAAATGTGATGAAATGGTAAGTGATGAAAATTTGGTGTGAAATGAATGGTAATGGAAATGGCAATGGATTTGGCTCTGAACTGGTTGATAAAACCTTAAATAATATCTTGGAAATTATAATTCATATTCCTTTTTCATGCACTACCTGTTCATATTGGATATTTTGTAGACACCGTTGGTGGTGGCCTACTTAGTTGTACTCACACCCTGCTCAGGCCGCCATTGGGTACCTGAGAAGACATCATGTTTG
The DNA here is from genome assembly GCA_963277665.1 of Viscum album. Taxonomy (NCBI): domain Eukaryota; kingdom Viridiplantae; phylum Streptophyta; class Magnoliopsida; order Santalales; family Viscaceae; genus Viscum; species Viscum album. Next base: position 224,366,301 of record OY728147.1, read on the forward strand.
CAGGTCTGGAGAAGGGAAAGGGTCCTTGTAGATAGTTGAGTGGACAAGGGTAGTACTTAGTGGAGGATCAAGACTTGGAGTCGGGACCATTTTGGGGATTTTGTCCATTGTCCTTATTTTGGGATTTTGTTCAATTTTTCACTTGTAGTAGGACATGGCATATTTATTGTTGGAAATGGTTGTTATTCATGTTCCTTGTTTATTGATTATTATTTCCGTTATTCCTTTGTTTCTGTTGTGTCTTACTCTGATAAAAAGGGGGTATAGTCTCCCCACTTGACTACAAAGACCCCCGCTGCTAATCGGCAGCCTTTGGCGTACGGGGAGGCGCGCATAAGGTTATGTAACTACCCGGCTTGTAGCACCAGTTTAGTGGCTTCTGGGTTAGGGATGTTACATATAACATATGCCCATGATAACTAAAAATTTTACGAAGTCATTGAGATCATGACAAGATTCTTTTTGTAAAAATATTGAGTGGATATCCCATAGAGGAGACTAAAATAACACATACCACACCCACTAAAAATTTTGAAATTATTTGTTGTTAGTTAATCATCATTATAGTTAGAAACATTCCTTTAATTTTTTATTATATAAGTTTCAATATAGTGTAATTATATGTTTGTGGATGGGGTGAGGCTAAGGGATACATGGGGCTGGGTGTAGGTGTTGTAATAGAAAAAGGTACCTTTTAGGGGTACTGGGTACACAGTGGTAATCAATGTGTTGTAGATTTTTATGTTAGTATCTCCAAGTACTAAGATTCCTTGTACCAGGTACCTAATAGAATATCTACTTTTTTAAAAAAGGTTAATATTTATTTTTTACTAATAGATTTATCCCATTTTACTCATGATTCCAATTTCACATTATTTTTGTTTTGTTAGTCCCTATTAATCACCCTCTTCATCCTCCCTTACTCTCTAGTGATCTGAGCTTCAAGGATGATTTATATTTATTCTAATTTTTTTCATGGGCTAGTATTCAGTTATTATAATTTATGAATACTGTTCTTCATTATTATTTTCTAATACCTTCACAATAGGTGATAAATCTATAATTATCTCTTTCTAGGTCTTTTGGATTCATTAAATCCATTTTACATTTTATTAATTATATTTTGTGGAGTCATGGACTTAATGAATATATTGAAATGATTTTGTTTTATTTAATGAATTTGGAATATTTTTTTGTCAGAAATCTTAGTATTTAGATTTTATATATTTGGTTGGTCAAATTATTTAATTGGTGGCATCATCCATCATTTTTGAGATTATAAATCTAATGCAGTATAGTTTTAGTAGACGAATCCTTATATACTCTCATACTTTATAGTGTATAGGGAAATAATGATATGGTATATAATGAGAATAAAATGAAAAATATTTTTCTTATAAATTTATTGATTTTATTTAATCTTAATTAATTTTTTTTAGATTAACTATATATATTATCATCATTTTGATTATGTATAATTATATTCCATTATTTTATTACGTTTTTATTAGATTATTAGCCATGCTTATTTATCACAAGGCCATGAAATGTTTTATGAAAAATGTGATATTATCAATACAAGTATGGGTTTAAGATTCTTGTTAATAATTATTTCCACATTGAATATACATATTTTGACTAATGTGATAAATTAAGAAATAGACTGTGGATATTTATATGACCTTTATTTTTTGTTCTTGGTGATGAGGTAAAAGTTTGGTATGGGTACCCCGACTACCCATGGACATATGTACCCCAAATACACATTATACTTATGTATTTATATATCAAGATATGACTATGGAATGTCAGTATGGGCCACAACATAACCTAGTACCTGTTAATATGGGATGGAGGGTTGTTATAGATAATTCGGTGGCATGCCCAAACTATATATATTGAATTAAGACTAATTATTTGATTATTTAGATTCCTTGGGAACACAGACATATATCTACTATTGTACATTAACAAACATATTATTTTATTATATATTTTGAGTGGGGATTGAAGTATGTATTTCTAGATTCCTTGGAATCTTGTTTAATAATTGGAAAATGAAATCTCATTATTTAACTTGCTAGTTTAGAACCTATGCTACCAAAATACTGTTGATTGATACAATATTATTAGAGTTTACATTATGGTTCTGATAAATTCACTCAGTTTTATGATTGGTTGGTAGACGTTGGGTGGTGACTGCCTACTAGTTATAATGAAATCACATCCTGCACATATCCATTTGGGATGCATACAGAACCTCTTTTTCATGATTTAGGGAATGGAAAAGTGCTAGAGTGTTGTGGTTCATGGTGTATGTCATTTTGTGGATAATTTTTTTTAATTTTGATGTATGATACAAATTAGGATATTAAGACTATATTTAGTCTAATAATAAGGGTTATCCATATCCTGGGTCATCTTTCTGTAGCACTTTGTGTTTGTTTAGTTGACCTAGTTTTTTATATAACTTCTATATTAACTTACACTTAATTTTCAATATTTATGAGTATTTTTGGATTATGTTTGTATAAATTTTCACATATATAGATTTATATATATAATAATATCCTATTAAAATAGGTATTCATGGTGTATATATACCTTTGATGGATGAGTTTATATATATTTTTATTATCTCAAATCTATTAAGGTCATATAATTTTTTCTATGTTCTTAAAATGTTTTCTTTCATTAAATAAGGAAACTAATTTGCACCAGATTATAAAAAATTCATCTTTCTACATTATTTCAGCCTATAGTGATTGGGAATTGTACTTTCAGTGTTATCGAGATCCGGTTCAAGTACTGTTTAGGTATCCAGGCCAGGTTCAATAAAAAATTACATCAGTGGTTATTATGATATAATGGGAATTGAGTATATTAATGAGATATGTCAATTAGTACTTAGAAAGTGCACTGTAGTATAATTATAGGGTAATATTGTGTTACCATGTGAAGCCCAATTTTAATTTTGATTTTCTCATTCATCCAGTATTATTTATTATGAGTAGGTATGGATCTTATCAAGGTGATCTAAGTATTGGAAATCATTCAACTCCAAGATCCGTAATACATATGATTATATGTTACCATTATGTGAATCAATAAAATTTAAAGAAAATAATTACTTATGAAGGGATGAAATTACACTAATGTAGATAGTTTGGGAATATTCAATGATTTTTCTAGAGAAATGATTTATAGAGAATCAGTTTGTGACTATAACAAAAAACGAATAAGGCCGAGTCAAGGGGATAAATTATAGTTGGTATTTAACCACCCCCTAGTTGGTATATTTATAGAATTATACAAGGTGGAAAAGTTCAAATGATGTTTAATCATTCATTTAGGCCTAACTACCCTTTTAAATGAAATTATAACGGAGTGGTTTGATGTAAACAATTTCTTAGTACATGATTGATAATGGAGAGGGGCCTTTGATAGTTTTAGGTAATATATTAGTATCATATACACTTAGATATGCATTATTTTATAATTTTTACTCTCATTATTTTGTTTTTGATTATCGGATATCTCTCTTAAAATTAAATATTGAAGAATCCTTGAAGTTATAAAGCATTGAAACTTATTTTAGTAAGAATGTAGTTCAAAGTAGGAAGTATTATCACTGTGTTCTAATGGAAGGGTTATACATTCATTTCTTCGATTTATATATCATGTATATAAATACTTTTTATATCTTCTTAGGCATGGTTATGTTATCCCAATTTCAAGAACACATTGATTGTAATCTAATATGGGTTCCTTTGATTTATTTTGTCAATGTTTTATATATATTAATCATTTAATATGAATTCCAAGATGGTTATGAGGGTCCCAGATAAAGATAAGGTTGGATATATTAGTACAAAAATGGAAATTATGAATGTTTTATAAGTAGAGGTTGGAAGAAGTAAATTTTTATATCTTGTATTTGACTATTTCCCTGATGTGTTCCCTAATGATGTTAGGTATATAAGTGAAAAGATAGATATATTTATCAATAGAGTTGTTATCCAGAATGAAAAAATGTCAATTCAAAAATATTATAGGTAATACTAAAATAATGGAGTAAATTTTATTAGGATATATAGTCAAAGGGGTTTTAAAAAACAAGAAATTTTCCTTAGGGTGATGTAGTCCTATTTACTATGAAATCAGATGGTTTTCTATAGTTATGTATAAACAATTGAAGGTTAAACCAATTTAATATAAAGAACCACTATCCATTTCCAAAAATTTGTGATTAATTTGATAAATTTATGGTGAGAATTATTTTTCATAGATATATATATGCTCTAGGTATAATCAACTTTGAGTGAAAATCAAATTTTTTCCTAAGATAAATTTTCAGATATGTTATATCTTCTTTGAGTATTGAGTCATAAAACCTGTGTCGGAAAATTTTCTTAATGTGTTTATTGTTCTAATGAACTAGATATTTTCTCATTTCCTAGATTCCTTTATTTTAATTTTAAAGGATGATATCACCGATTATTTAAGATCCCATGATGATCATAGTCAACATCATAATATTATTATAGAGATCCTATAAAAGTGTTGAATTTATTCTATGTTTTATAAATGTTATATCTAGATAATATAAGTTAAATTTATTGTAAATTTTTATAAAAAAGTGAGAATATCAATTGACTCAATGAAGGTTGAGTCAATAAGGCCTTGGAATATTCCAACCAATGTCTTTTACATTAGATTTTTAGGTTTAAATGATATGAATACTACTTTATCCAATACTTTTCAATGATTTTAGATCCCTTTATAGATTTAACAACGAATTAATTTATGTTTTTTTATGGTAAGATCAAATTAAAAAAGGATCCTTCACTCTTCCATTAACATAACCTCAACTAGGTGAAGGTTTTGAGGTCTATTGCAATGTCTATTTGGTTATCAAGAGTTGTTTTATGATATAATACCATTGTATAATAGATTATGCATTGAGAAATATTCATCAACATAAGAAAAAATTCAATTATTATGGAATTTAATTAACCAAAATAATGAATGACTTAATGTATTGGATACATTAGAATGGTTCTGGTAATACACTAACTAGAAAAATCACAAGTATAAATTCACCCCGTGAGATATAAACCTGAGATAATTTTGGTGGGTGGAGTACTTGTAGTAATTTGATTTCATACTATTTAAAAACCTGGTATGGGAGAAATTGTTTCAAAATAAACTTAGTAGAAATACTTCACCCTAAAAAGTGAAAGAGGAAAATGAAAAAAAGATGATAATATATCCTATAGTGAAAAATATTTTAGATGTTTCTAAGGACCAGGATGTGTTTCATATATGTCATATTGATTTTAAATTTTATATCATTGATCATGTTAAGGTACCCAAAATATCTGAAAATGAATTAATAATCTTTAAAGAGACACTTTGTGGAAAATAGTTCCTTCAATATTGGTCGCATGATTTTCATTTATTCCTCTATTTTCATGGAAGGTTAGTAGTTCTGACTAACAAGATATATAATGTTATTAAGAAAAATCATTAACATAGTTGGCCAATTTATCATACTAGATTAAATATTTTCTATGATATCCAAATATAGTATTAGTGGCTTAATATATAGAAAACAATTACTAGTTTTGTGGTAGGCATTTAACTTTCCTTCTGGTGAAAGTTGAGCACCACTAAACTATAAGTGTTTTAATACCAATTCAATTAATTTTATTAAATGGGATGAAATTTAAATATACATGATGAATATCATAACCTACAATATAAAGGGTTAAAATTAAATTTGGGTTATTATTTTTCACTAGAAAAAAACAAATTTTACATATTTTTAGGGATCATCATATGTGGAAGAAATGGAAAAGTTTTATGTTAGGGATATCATAAATATTTTTGGGGTATTTACATGTGTTTGATTATGATTGGAACTTTAGGTTCACAACTAAGATCTAAAAATGTTTTTAGAAGTCACTTAGAACCTATTTTAAACAAATTATAAAAAAACTACATGGTTTTAGAGAGGTTAAAATTATCTAAATTTTGTAGAAAACATTAAGAAAAACCTAAAAAACAATCAATCTTTACATTAATATAATATCCCAGGTAATTGAAGAATAATTAATTTTCATATCTATTAATATTTATAAATAAGTTATTAATTTTATGTTAAATAGTATTCATTTTCGGATATCATACTCCACATGCAACAGTGAGTTTCTTTGAAATATTTCGTTGCACACAAGATTCAGTTATACCAAAAAATAATTCATTATAAATATTATTATTCTAAATTGTTGTTAACGTCTTTCCATTATATTGGAAAGAATGAAAAAAACTAACTAAATTATGTTTAAACATGTTTATTAAATGTTTTAACATTCATCAAATAAATTTTAGAGGCTTAAAATGATAATTTATTTATTTTTAAGCATAAAATACACTAATATTTTTAAAAGATGGATTTTACACCTTTTGATGGTGAACCCTTATTAAATCTAGTTTTTCAAAATTTAATCATTTATATTTTATAGAATAAATTTATTTTTTGGAATATGGGCATCAATATTTACTTTGGTTGAAATTTTTGTATTTTTTTAATAAAATTCAGATTTTAATGAATAATGAAAATATTACATTTTAATTCAATACTATATTTTCATCTAATTTATTCATATAGTTAGATTTCAATTTTAATTGGTTTTATAGTTTAATTGGATTATGTTTTTATGATTTAAGTCGAATTTTTTTCATTGGAGGTAATTTCACATTGAAATTTGATATAAACACAACTCAATCTTTTAATGGTTTTTACTTAAAAAAACCTGTTTTCTCATTTGGACAATGCAGATTAATTTTAAATTAATTTTATCAGCTTTTATGTTTGAAATTTTTAAAAATGGTTTCCATATTTGGAATCATAAGGTCCAAATTTTTTAAATATTTCCCTTTTATTTTTGTACATTATGAATAGTAACTTTGATAATTTTTATTTACCACAAATAAAGGTAAATAAGGAAAATTAGAGTAACAAATAATATGATAAGGATAATAAAATTACCCCAACACATGAAAAAATATTATTGGATGAAAACAATTATACTAATAACACCTAAGGGTTTGAATTTATTTATTTAATGGGATTTTTTTCCATGAACGTGATATAAATATTTTTAAAACAAATGAAAGTGACAACATGTCACACTCTTAATTATAATAAGTATAATAATTTTAATATAGTGCTACATATTATATAAATTAGATGATAAATATTATACAGAAATATATAGAAATTATATACATCATGGGAATTTTTTTCATATTTTATAGATTAAATAATTACCTAATATATTGAAACAATGGTGATAAAGTAATTATTTTATTAAGAGAAATCTCAAATAAATGACATTATAAATATTAAGATAAATGTTATTTGAATTAATTTATGACATAAATGAATTTTATAGGTGAATATGACATGATATAAGAATATTAAATGGTTTTTTTCTAATGTATCTATATGTTACAATTTTATTTAAATTTAATAAATAAAATAGTATTAAGATAGACATAATTGATATTTTATAAAAATAATAATTTATTAAATTATTTAAAAATTCGAAAAATATTTTAAAATAACAAAGTGAATATGTTATGGTCTAAAAGTTCATTAAGTTCCCAATTATGGGATATTTAACCCATATAAGTAAACTTTATAGCCACTTAATATTTAAAATGTTTTTACCACAATTAAAATTAAAAGAGAGTAATTAAGTGTAAACCGAAAAGAAAAGATATAAAATAATATATATTTGTCTAAAAATTATTGGATGAGAGGATTTAGAACCATATAAATTTTTTCTTAGATATATCTCATTTTGGAGCCTTTTGGATTAAAAAATTAATTTTTATTAACTTAATATTTTAATGCTTTCCAAGTGTACCCCTCCCTTCTCCAACAAAAAGGTACCCACTCTTCTGTAATTATCTCACCTATAAAGCCTCTTGGTTTGGCCAATCTCTACCCAAAACTCTTCCTAAAATCCCACACCTAATTTTATAAGCCTCCATTAGGCCATATATCCTCCCAAGGAAGCATTTTGGTATTAACACAAAGAAGTTACCTGATTAAGAAGTAATTCCTTCTCCCATGCTTTTTTAGTTTCATTTCCATTCACCACTTAATAAACTCTTCTTATTTTCTGATTACATAAAAAATAGTATAATATATATAATAATATTTTTTAATGATATCGTTTAAATATACACTTATAAAAACCTCCATTTAATGGGTAATAAACATATTGTTTCTATGTAAAGAGAACTATTGCCTCATAAAATGATGATTGTTCAATTTTCCTCTACCACCTCTCATGGTGGCCATTAAAATAAAATCTAATTTTTACATACGATATATATTATATTTATTTTTTCACTATGATTCTATAATTTTTATTTATAACATATATGTATGCTTTCCATGTTGTGCAATATGACAATTTCGTTTGAGGAAGTGTGGACTATCGGCCCCTCGAAGCGATATGAATCATTCCCACTTAACACAAAACTTATAAAGGATGGTTTTATTAAATCTAGGAGATATATTTGAAATTAATAAAATAATGGTGTTATAATGTAAATTTAAATCATTTAATTATTATTCTTTTAAAATAACAATGAAATAAAAGTACCATTCATGCATACGTATGACCTACCATCTCCATGAATGATGCATTTCATTTATTTTATTCATATATTAGAGATTATTATATATAAATATATACTGGATATATGTGATATTTAAATCATGAATATTATTCTATATATTATGTACTTATTACCACATACACTAGTGACATTAAACCATGTTCTGGTTTGACACAAGCACTGAATATCTACAAAACGTCCAATATTAACTTAAATAGTTATGTAATTTTTATAACATGGTAATTAGTGATATAGAAGAAATAATATACTTGAAAAGGGTTCTAGAGAAAGTATAAATTAACCTAATTTTATTATTCAGTAAAATAATTAATGTACAAGATAATTCAGACTCATGGAAAAGGAAGTCTTAACTCAATTTCCATTCATTAAGTTAAATATCTATGTAATTGGTTTTGTTTTTCAAATAATATGTGTAAATTACCTATGATTTTTTTACAATTAATATCCATTTATATTATGTTTATTTATATTTTCCCCACATAATTATTTCATTGATTTATCCTTAATCTAATGATAGGATCTTTGCAAGGTATTTCATCTCAATATTATCTCATGGAGTAATATCTTGATTTTACGAACCTTTATTATCCTATAACATGTATATACACCCCTTTTGACATGGAATATCAAAAATTACTATATTCTTATGATATTAAATGTTTTATTTAAATTTTATTATTTAATTATTTTTATTTATGTGTTTCTCAAGTGGTTAGAGACTCTTTAACTAAAACATCATTTTAAGTGTTTAAATATTTATTCTTTGAATTATTTATCATTAATATCCATGTTTTCAACATGGTTTTATGGATTTATTCATATGTACATAAATGTTTTAAAATATTAATTATTTATTTTTTAATGTATCAAATTAGTATGGGACACTTTGATTCAAAAATATATTTTATAAATTAATTAAATAGGTTTAAAAAATGGATTGAATTTTTAAATATCTTGAAATGATTTCTTGTGATTGAAAATGAAATTTTATGATTGATTTTTTGATAATTTCAATCTATTATGTGTTATTATTAAATAAGAATACTTCGAGATTTTAGGAGTGGTTACATGATAAACTAAAGATGAGTGGTTATGTGATAAAGAAAAGACAAGTGGTTCTGTGATAAAACAAGGATGGGTGGTTACATTATAAACCTCAATGCATTGGGTATGGAAGTTGGTTGTATTGCTATTACATATAGTAATATATATAAAAATTGATTGTATGGATATTATTTTTAATTATGATTATGTCTCAAGTTACCTTTATTTGTAATATGTTTATTTCTATGGGTTTTATGATAATATTTTGATTACAAAAAAAAGTTAGCAATGAGATTCTATTTAGTGATGTTAATTTGCCACCTCTTAAAGGTAAAAAAAGAATTAATTTATGATATTCATTCATGATTTATTTGTTTTCACAAGACTAATAGTTTTCCCTCTTTTTTTATCCCTTACTGAGATTTTTATGCTCATCCTAAGTTTTGAAAATTTTTCACAAGATTTAAAGAACAATAGTGTCAAGGATGTAATCATGGAAATGTTTTTTTTGTTTAAAATGAAACGAAACCATGTTTCTTTTTAGAAGTGTTTGTTTTATGAAAAACTTGATAGTGAGTAGAAGTGTCTAGTTTTTAATATTTAAGTTGTTATGTATGAGTTATGACATAATTATATAAATCTCTAAACCTAAAAAAACCTTGATGTTAATTAAAGTCAAATTATTAACTTATATCAAGATGATGTAACGTTTAAGGTTGAGGACTTATAGTTTCTATCAGAGGTCGGTTTAAATAAATTTATGGGTTAGGATATTATTAAATAGAATATCCATAAATGATTTTTTACTTATGGTCAAATTGAATTGATATTGAATTTGAAGATTACCATGTTTCTTTGTATAAGTTATGTTTTTTCAGAATGGTTTTCCATAGAGGAAACATGGAAACCATGATAAGAAGGCATACAAATGAAAAAAAAACTTCCAAATTGGAATCTTGAAATGGAAAAAATTGTAATTGATCATTTTTTTTGCAGTGATGACTCAATTTAATTAGGAGATAAATGGTGGTGGTGTTCATACATGAGATCAACTAGATCAACTTCATAAGAATATGTTGATGGTGGAACATTTCATGAGGCAAAATCCCCATCATTCAGAGGATCATTTGACCCTATCACTAGTAGAAAAATACTCTATACCAACGATTTGAAACCGTTGGTATAGGCCTCCAAACCATTGGTATATCCTATACCAACGGTTTGGAGAACCATTGGCTAGTCAACAGTGGGAATAGTTCTATCCAATGGTTTTAAAAACCATTGGTATAAGTAATAGGAAAAATATATACCAACAGTTACAAAAAACCATTGGTATATATATTTCAAAAAGGAATCATTATGTTTTTTTGATCCCAGTACCTCCAGTTTATGATTTAATGACCTAACCACTAACCTAACTTTACTTTTGTGAACATAATTTCATAACTATATATATGTATTATCATTAATATTTTAAAATTTTATTTATTTAATGTTCTCTGTAAAGAGATTCCATAAAAAATACATGTAACTATACCAACGGTTCTCAAAACCCTTGGTATGGACCTATACCAATGGTTTTGAGAAACGTTGGTATAGATTCATTGATTTTGGGACCTATACCAATGGTTTGTCCAAAACCATTGGTATAGGGGGGACCTATACAAACGTTTTGGGGAAAACCGTTGGTATAGGTCACTAATATGGACCTTTCCCAATGGTTGTGGCCAAAATATTGGTATAGGTTCATAATCAAGACCCTATACCAAAAGTGTTTCCAAAACCGTTGGTACATGTCTAAATTAGGGACCTATACCAACGGTTTTGGCCAAACCATTGGTTATGAACATATAAGTGAACTATACCAACAGTTTTCCCAAAACCAATGGTATAGATCTTATTTCCAGTAGTGTGTGCAAGCTAAATGGTGTATTAAATCACTAGAAAAGATTTTGGATGTAATGGGGTTTTATGATAATCAAAAGGTTTGTACTACAGTTTTTCATTTTTAATGTAATGTTGATTAGTGGTGGTCAATGATTAAAAAAATCAGAGGATGTGAAGTGATTGACACCATGGAATTGGATGAATTTAGGAATTTGTTCCTTGATAAATATTTTCCTAAGGTTTTTCTACTTATGATGGAAAAACAATTCATGTTATTGAGACAAAAAGAGGAAGATTCTATGGCTTCCTATGAAGAAAATTCAATGGTTTGTCAAGGTTGATCCCAATTTTATCCATAATATTTATAGTAAGATAAATAATTTTTTTTCAAGATTAAAGCCAAAATATCAAAGATAATTAGCTTATTGTGGGTTAAAAAGAAATGAGAAACATGTATGACGTGCTGAGAAGGTAGAAATAGAGTTTTTATGATCCTGTGCTCCCTAAGAGAAAACAAGAGAAGAGATATAGTTGGTAGGAAATGGGAAAGAATTCATCAAATAAGTATGGAGGTAAGAAAACAAAATTTACAAATTATGAGAAGTGTGGTTAAACTCATCCTATAGAATATCTCTCAAAGTCTTGGAAGTGATTTTTAAGTGCTATTATTGGTCATATTCCTTGTAACTATAATGAAGATGATCATACATTCAATGAGAAACCAGCGATAAGATTTTTTTAGTTGCAATGAGTTAGATAATTAAGCCAATGTGTGTCCAAAGATAATTATATAGGGTGGAAACCAACAATATTTAAAGCATAAGGGTGTGGAAAAATCATTTTATACTACTATGGTTGATGTGGGACCATCAAATGAAGTGGTGACTGGTATGTTATAGGTTTTTTCAAAATATTCCAATACTCTATTTGACTCTGGATCATCATATTCATTCATTTTTAAGATCATTGAATGTAAATTGGAAGTAGAACCTCATTATTGTGATATATAACTTTTGGTAAAAACATGAGTGGTAGTATTAAAGAAACCAAGATTTATAGGAATCCACCTATTATCATTAGTGGGATAGTCTTTACTGTAAATCTTTTTGAACTTCCCCTAGTTGAATTTAATATCATTTGGGTATGGATTAGGTTTCAGTTTATCATGCTAAAATATGTTTTAAAGCCAAGAAAGTTTTATTCAATGATTTCATACCTTTGATAACATAATAAGAAATATAGATATTGATTAAATATGGCATCAAAATATATCTAGATAATGTTGTTGAAACTAAAGAAATAGTTTTGATTAATGACATTCTAGTAGTGAATGATTTCACATTTTTTTTATAATAAATTTCTGGGTATTGTTCCTGATTGGGATGTTGTATTTTTGATTTCATTATTGCCTAATGATAAACCTATTTCTAAACCCTCTTATTTAATGTCTTATGTATAACTGGTGGAATTGAAAAAATAGCTGCAAGAATTTCTTGATAAATGATTTATTCGACCAAGCACTTCACCATGTGGTTCTCTTGTTTTATTTAGGAAAAATAAAGATGGTTCTATAAGACTTTGTATTCATTATAAATCCTTTAATAACATCACGATTAAGAAAAAGTATCCATTTCCTCATATCGATTATTTTTTCAATTGGATCCAGGGAGCTCTATTTTTTTGAAGATTTATTTGATGTCTGGGTACCGTTAGTTGAATAGGAGGATGACATTCCAAAGACAACATTTTGAATGATTCATGAGCATTATGAGTTTTTAGTAATTCCCTTTGGTTTATCTAATTCCCCTACTATATTTATGAACCACATGATGTATTATTTCATCAGTTTTTGGATCCGTTTGTGGTTGTGTTTATTGATGATATTTTGGTATATTCTAAAATTTAGGATGAATATGAAAGTTTCTTAAGGATTTTTTTTGAAAATTATAAAAGAAAAGAAACTATATGTAATGTTTAGTAATAGTGAATTTTGGTTTCAACAAATTTATTTCCTTGGTCATATTTCATCTAAAGATGGCATAACTGTTGACCCTTATAAAACAAAATTTATTGAAGAGTGGCTAAGAACTACCAATATCACAGAGATTCATAGCTTTCTTGCATTATAAGGTTATTAACCAAGGTTTTTTGAAACATTTTATTGGTTATCTAGCCCATTAACTATGTTAACACATTATGGAGGTAAGTTCATCTAGAAAAAAAATGTGATGATTGTTTTTAAGAACTGAAAAGAAGATTGGTAAATTCTCCATTTTTGGTCCTACCTTACAGGAATGGTGAATTTATTTTCTATAGTGATGCTTCATTGAAAGGACTTGGTTGTGTCCTAATGTATAATGATCAGGTAATTGATTATGCTTCACATCATTTGAGACCTTATGAGTTAAATTACCCTACATATGATTTGGAATTAGATTCATTTTTTAATTAAAAATTTAGAGGCATCATATTTATGACATAAAGTGTGAAATATATACTATCAAAAAAATTTGAAGTATATATTCAATAAAAAAACATGATACAGAGGAGATGGTTGCAATTAATAAAGGATTATGATTACAAGATTCATTTCCATCAAGGAAATAAAAAAATGTGGTCGATGCTTTGAGTCAAAAATGTAATGGTACATTAAACATGATATAATTAGAACGATATCATTTGGATAATGATTTGATGAATTTTGTCTTGGAAGTTACTTGTGCAAAAAATTACTCTATTTTCTTTTATGTGTCTTTAAAATCATATCTATCAGATATAATTAAGTTAGCACAAAAGGAAGATAGTGAGTTATAAAAAAAGTATAATTGGTTCATAAGGGTAAGCAATATGAATTTAACATTGATAAAGATTTTGTTTTGAGGTTTGGAATAAGATTATGTGTGCCTTTTGATTCTTAGTTGAAGAAAGAGTTATTATGTGAAGCTCATAGTTCTTCGTTATCAGTTCATCTGGGTAGTACTAAGATATAAAGAGATCTCAGAGAGTATTACTTGTGGGATGGGATGAAAATATATATTGCTAATTTTTCTATGAATTTTTTGACTTGTCAAAAGGTGAAAGAAAAATGATAGTTTCCAAAAGATATTATTCATCCATTCCCAGTGATAGAGTAAAAATAGGAACATATATCCATGGATTTCATAGTGGGATTATCAAAGACTTCTCAAGATAATAATGAAATTTGGGTTATTATTGATTGATTGACTAAATCTTTTAATTTTCTTCCTATTAGAGATAATCTTTCTCTAGATCACCTTTATCTATTGTATCTTAAAGGTATATTAAGGTTATATGGAGTTCCCCTCTCTATTGTATCAGATAATGATCCTAGTTTCAATTCTAATATTTTGAAAGGCCATCAAATATTGTTGGGTACTGAATTGAATTTCAGTACAACTTTTCATACTCAATTTTATGGGCAGTCACAATGAACAATTCAAACATTGGAGGTTATGATATGGGCTTGTTCAAAGTATTAGCAAGGTTTTTAGGGTAAACATCTTTATTTGGATTAGTTTTCTTATAATAACAGTTTTTATTCTAGTACAAAGAAGGAACCATTTAAGGCATTATATGGAAAGAACTGTCGATCTTCTACCTTTTGAGGTGAAGTATATGAATGGAAATTTTTGAGACCGAAATTGGTATAGGAGATGGAATAAAAAGTTTAGTTGATTCAAAGACATATGATGACAACATAGAGAAGGCAAAAGAGTTATATGGATAACTGGATGAAGGATATTTTGTTTGAGGTAGGTAATCATATATTTTTCAAAGTTTCTCTATAGAAAAGAGTGTTGTGTTTTGTAAAGAAGGGTAAGATGAGTCCATAATTCATTAGAACTTATGAATGAGCACGAACTCTAAGCGCCTTCTATCCCACGACACTCTCTGCTAGGGTTTCGTTGGTGGGGGGAGGCTGACACGTCGTCTTCACCTTCGTCTCCCCCTTTCCACACTTCCTGCTTCTGCTTTCCTTACATGGTGGTTTCTTCCTAGAGGTGTTGCTCCTATGTTGTTGTTTCAGGTATGGATTTTCAAGGTGGTGGCTTCATCGTCCCAGGTTTGCAGCTCAGTTATAGAAGTGATTATCTGTTTCAACACCAACCGATTATTACTACTTTGGATTATGGTTCCGGCAATGCTCTCTTAGTTGGTTCACAACAGTGGTTTTACGAAGGATTTGGGATGTGTGGATCATCCAATGGTTATCCAGGAGGCGCATCCTATACTAACTTTATCTCGGTCTGTGGTGATTTTTGATGTTTGCTATATTCGATATATTTCCATTTCAGCTCAAGATTCTTGGTTTGGATTGGGTTTCCGGTGTGGTCATGGCTCACTATTGAGGTCCTGCTCCATCCAATATGCCCTGGCATCAGCATTCCACCACTCCTCTTCCAGTTTTTCTGAAGGGGTGGTTTGTAGGGAACTTTAGGATGCGATTCTCAATTGGTCGTCAGAGTTCAAGGTGTCTCATTCTCATCAGTTTTGGTCGTTTGTTCCGACTTGTGACACCAGTGGTGATTTTGTGATTAAGATGAAGTTGTTGTTGCTTCTCGTTCATGTTGATGTGACTTTTTTCTGATCGATGCTTCTATGTTTCTCAAATATTCTAGTGTGGTGACCTTTAGTGTCGATGATTTCTAGATGTTCCTTCCATTGTTTCGTCCTGAAAATACCCTCCTTTTCTCTGCTCTGGATCCAAGAGTCCTCCGTTCTCTCTGAGGTGGAGCTGAATGAAGGTATTCATGGTAATTGGGATGTGTTTATAATCTGGTGTCTTTGAGAGGTTTATGGTGATGATTATTTGATCCTCGACAACGAGGTTGGGTTCATCTCCGATAAAGATGATGCCAGTGGTCTGGTTTTAGCTTACGATGCATCATTACTGTGATAATTTCTACGTTCTAGCAGTGGATACCAGAGATGCAGCCAGAATTGTTACGATGATGAGGAAGATGACTATTTTTATGTTAATTCATGATGGTAGTGACTGTGATGTGATGTCATGCCAAAAATATGATGATGGCAGTGTGTTCAGGTTTGAGGTCTCCCTGTGGAGTGGATCGAGGTCGTTTTCTAGTGGTTTGATGTTGATTTTTTTGGTACTTTAGAATTTTGGTTTTGAAATTTGAATTTTGTAATATTGCATTTTCATCTATTTGGGGGTGTTCAGGGATGTTATTTGTGAACTATGTGTCTCGTGTGGCTCTTTCGATTGGTTCTCACTTTTCCAAAAAGTGAATTTTAATAAATTAAAAAAAATGAATGTGGAGGATTACACCTTATGAAATATTAGAGAAATTTGGATCAGTTTCCTACAGAGTGTATTTACCTATACGTTTATTCAAGGTACATACTGTTTTTCATGTTTCAATGTTATGAAACTATATGTTGGATGCATCTCATGTTTCTAGTTCAAAAGTAGTTTAGTTGGAAAAGAATATTTCTTATGAGGAACAACCAGTCCAAATTCATGATTGTAGAGTGAATGTGTTGCAGAATACTGTTATTTTTCAGGTAAAGTTTTGGAGGAAACCCATATGGTTAAGAGGAAACATGGAAATATAAAAATTATATGAGGGAGAAATACCCCACTTATTTGATAAGTTAATAAAATTGTGGGGACACAATTTACAAAAGGTGGGTAATGATGTAACATCCTAGGTAATTATAGTATAATAAATTTTCATATCTATTAATATTAATGAATAATATATTAATTTCAAATTAAAGGTGGTGATTTTTTCAGTATCAAACTAGACACATAACAACAGGTTTCTCCGAAATCTTACATTTCACACAAGACTAAGTTATACAGCAAAATAATACAATATTATTATTATTATACTAAATGGATTCCAAATCCTAGCCATTGTATTAGATTGAGTGAATAAAATTAACTATATTATATTTAAACATGTTTGTTAAAAATGTTTATATTCATCAAATAAATATTATAGGCTTAAAATGAGAATTAATCCAATTTTAAGCATAAAATACTCCAATATTTTTAAAAGGTAGTTTTACCTCCTTTTGATGGAGAACCTTTTATAAATATATTTTATGAAAATTTCATAATTTCCATTTTAAAAAGTAAACTTCTTTGGAATCAGTATGTAAAAATTTACTTTGATTGAAAGTTTGGTATTTTTTCTGATAAAATTCATATTTTAATGAATAGTGAAAAATACTGCATTTTAATTCAAAACTACTGTTTCATATAATTTTCTTATATAGTTAGATTGTAAATTTAAATGGGTTTAATATGTAATTGGATTATTTTTTTATCATTTAATCCAATGTTGGCCATTGAAGGTAATTTTACATTGAAATTTGATATAAGCACTTGTCAATCTATTGATGTTTTTTCTCTTAAAAAACCTATTTTCTAGTTTTGACAATGAGGATTAATTTTAAATTATATAATTCAACTTAGGTGTTTTTAATTTGAAAAAATTGATTCCATATTTGAAATCAAAATTTCTAAATTGTATAAATATGACCCTTTAATTTTTGGACAATATGAATAGTAACTTTATTAATTTTTAATAAACATAGTTAAATGTAAATCAGGTAAATTAGGGTAAAAAATAATATGATATGAATAATAAAATTATTTTAAAACATGAAAAAATATTATTGGATGAATAAAATTATACACATTACACCTGAGGGTCTGTCTTTATTCATTTTATGGACTTTTTATCTATAAAAGTATTATAAATATTATTAAAACAAATGAAAGTGACAAAATGTCATGCTATAAATTCTTATAAGTATAATAATTTAAATATAGTGATACATATGATATAAATTAGTAAAAAAATAGTATGTAGTAATATAAGGAAAGTATCTACATCATGGGACTTTATTTATCATTTTTAGAGATTAAATAATTACTATAAATATTGAAACAACAGTGATAAAGTAAAAATATTATTAAGAGAAATATCTAATAAATGATATTATAAATATTAAAATAAATATTATATGACATAATTTATGCCTTAATAGAGTTTAATAATATAATATTAAATTTTATAATCTTATTAAATGTTTTGGTTTAAATTTATCTCTTTGTTTGAATTTCATTAAAATTCAACAAAGTGAATTGTGTAAAAATTTAAAACAATTGATATTTTATAAAAAATATAATTTATTAAATTATTTAAAACTTATAAAAATCATTTAAAATAACAATGTGACTATGATAAGATATAAAAGTTCATTTAGTGTATACTTATAGGATATTTATCCCATATTAGTAAAATTTATAGCAACTTAATATTTAAAATTTCGTTACCACAATGAAAATTAGAAGGGAATAATTAAGGGTAAACCAAAAAGATATGGTTTAAAATAAACTCAATAAATGTATAAAAATTATTAAATGATGTTATTTCGAGCTATAACCATCTTATATTAGAAATATCTCATGTTTGAGCCATTTGGATAAAAAATAATTTTTATTCATTTATTATTTTAATAATTTCCAAGGGCGCCCCTCCATTCTTCTATAAGAAGGTACCAACTATTCTCTAATGCTCACACATATAAAGCCTTTTGGTTTTACCAAGATCTGTCCAAAAAACTTTCTAGAATCTATAAAACCATCCTAGAAGCCTCCATGAGTCAAAAAATAGTCACAAGGAAGCCTTTTCGTATAAGTCAAAACAAGTTACCTGATTAAGAGGCAACATCTTCTCACATGATTTTTAGTTTCCTTCCCATTATCCACATTATAAACTCTTATTATTTTATTATTACATAAAAAATAGTATCCTAATTATACTATTATATTTTTATGATAATTTTTCAATATACACTTATACACACCTCTATTTAATGGGTAACAAACATACAGTTTCTGTGTACGATGAACTTCTACCTCACGAAATGATGATTGTCCAATTTTCACATACCACCTCCCATGGTGGCCATTATAATTGAAAATGTTTTTACCTATGATATATATTATATTTTATATTTTCTCCTTGTTTCTATAATTTTTATTTATCACATACCTTTACTCTTTCCACATTGTTTAATATGATAATTTTGTTTGACGAATTGTAGAAAACCGCCCACTCAAAATGATATGACTCGTTCCCTCTATACATGGAATGTATAAAGATGGATTTATTAAACCTATGATAGATATATGACATTAATAAAATAATTTTATTATAATAAATCTTTATATCATTTAATTATCAATCTTCTAATAAAACAAAGTAATAAAAGTAGTGTTCATGCATACGCACGACCGACCATCTCCATGAACGGTGCATTTAATTTATTGTCTCCAAATATTATGGACTATTATAAATAAATATATAATGGATATATATGATATTTAAATCATGAATATTATTATGGATATTATGTACTTATTACCACATGTACTAGTGACATTATGCGTCGTTCATTTTCGACTCCAGTATCAAATATCAACAAAACATCCGATATTAACTTAAATAGTTATGTAATAATTATAAAATGGTAATAAGAGATATAAAAGGAATAATAAACATTAAAATTTTTCTCATGTAAGTATAAACTAACCTATTTTAATTATTCATGAAAAAAATAATGTACAATACAAGTCAGACTCAAGGTAAGGGAAATCTTAACTCAATTTTCATTCATTAAGTTAAATATCATTTTCACTAGTTTAGTTTTTCCAAGACTACGTGTGAATGAAATATGATTATTTTACAATTAATAAAAACATATATTGGGTGTATTTATATCTATCATATATAATTATGTCATTGATTTATCCTTAATATAATGATTTGATCTTGGTAATGGATTTCATCTGAATCTCCTTTCATTGAAGCATATCTTGATCTTATGAACCATTATTATCCTATATGGTGTATATAAAACCATTATGACATGTAATTTCACGAATTAATATGTTATCATTACATTTAAAATTTTGTTTAAATTTTATTCAATAATTATATTTATTCATATGTTTCTCAAGTGGTAAGAGACTCTTTAACGAAAACACTATTTTAACTATATTAAATATTTAATCTTTGAATTAATTATCATTCATGTCCATGTTTTAAAAATGGTTATATGGATTTATTAATATAGACATAGATGTTTTAAAATGGTAATTCTTGAATTTCTTTTAAAATTTCAAATGTTGTATGGGACAATTTGATTCAAAAATCTCTTTTATAAATGCTTTAAATTTATTTTGAAAATGGATTGACTATTTCAATATCTTGAAATTATTTCTTGTGATTTAAAATGAAATTCTATTATTGAATTCTTGATAATTCCAATTTATTATGTTTTGTGATTATATAATGGTACATAGAGATTTAGAAGGTGGTTATGTGAAAAACCAAATATAGGTGGTTACATGGTAAACCATAGACAGGTGGTCCCATGATAAACCAAGAACAGGTGTTTACATTATAACCTACAATGCATTGGGTATGGAAGTCAGCTGTATGGCTATTCAATTTAGAAAAATGTGTAGAAGTAGACCATAAGGTTATTCCATTTAAGTATTATTATGTCCCAAGTTACTTTTATATGTTATATGTTTCTTTCTATGGATTTTTAGTAATATTTGGATTCCAAAAATGGTAAGCAATGTGATTATATTCAATGAAGTGTATTGACTAATTATTAAAGGTGAAAAGTATTACTTTATGATAAGTATTCACAGTTTAAATTTTTTCACAAGAATAATAGTCTTCCTTCTTTTTGTATCCCTTACGGATGTTTTTATTCTCATCCTAAGTTTTGAAATGTTTATCACTTTATTTAAAGAAGAATAAAGTCAAGGACAGGATCAAAAAAATGTTATGGTGTTTAAACATGAAACAAAACCGTGTTTATTTTTAATGGTTTTTGTTTTATAAACAAAATGGATAGTGAGTGGAAGTGTATACTTTGTAATATTTAAGTTGTTATGTATGATTTATGACCTAATTATCTAAATCTCTAAACCTGAAAAGATCATAGAGGTGAAATAAAGTAAAACTATTGACTAATCTCAAGATTATGTAATGTTTAAGGTCAGGTAGTTATAATTAATATTATAATAAATAAAAAAATAAAAAAAATTAATAATATCACACATTTTCTCTCTTAATCCATCTTATCCAAGATCCTTGATGTGATCTTTAAAACTATGACTAAGAAGTATCAAACATGCTCCTTTATCTATGGTTATCAATGAGATATGAAAATATCCTAATGTATGAGAAGGAATTTTTCTTATCCATGATCTAATAAGACCATCATATTGAAGGATAAAGGGAACGAGAGCTATAAGGTACATCCATCTTCAAGTTTCTAGAATGAAATGATAATTTTTCTTATAAATCCTAATGTTGTCCAAAATTTATAGGCCTTTAGTACCCTCCCTAATACACTAAAACATTTCATAATCATTTGATAATTTATGTGAATGTTAAAAATGTTTTTATAATCCTTGAATTTTTTTTAATGAAATTATTATCTCTTAATTGATTCACACTCATCATCAATACTTTATTAAGTATCATCTAATTATAAACTTAACAATAGATGATAAATTTTATTAGTATAGATATCTTGATCCATGATTTATCAAATAATAATATACAATTATTTTTAGACTATCATGAATTGGATACATTACCCACATCAAAAATAAACATAGAACATACCAAAACATGATAAAAACTATTATTCCATTGTTTTCCTTCAAAACAAATTTCCATCAATATCACACTTATAATAAATCCTCATATAATTAATGTATCTTTACCTTATATCATATTATCTACAATAACTTTTGAATCCATATCTAAAACTCCTTTTGATTATCATTCTATGATATTTTCTGAAAATATCTATTTCCTTATCACCAGATGTTACATCACATGTAAAATCTTACGAAAATCTATCCAGAAATTGTTTTTGGATCTATTCAAAAATAATTTTGGCATATATCGCATTTTTGCTACAAAAACATTGTAACATAACATAATATTTATTAAAAAACAATAAAGTGTAACCCCATGGGCCTTTTTAAATTTTTTTAATAACTATGAGTTCTATAATTCATAGTTTTAACTAAAGGGTGGCCTCATGAAAAGAATTTATTACACTCAAGCTATAAATGCTTCTGGAATGAACTCTATCCAAAAAAGATATCATCATACATGTTTCCATATACACAACTGTACATAATATTATATTCCTATATCTAAGACATTGAGTGACCTTATGACATGGACGTTGGCTCCAAAATTGGAGAAGAAGACAAAGAAATAGAAAGCCTCACAAGGCTGCCCTACGTATACGATTCACAGAGCCCCAACCAAACCACACTGCCGTAGAGCAAGGAGGCGGTAACACTCTGTGACCGCACTTGACATTAGCGAGCTACCGCAGATCAAGGAGGCGGTAACACTCTGCGACCGCAGTTGATGTTTGCGAGCAGCCATAGAGAAAGGAGGTGGTAACGCTCTGCGACTGCACTTGATGTTCATGAGCCAACTACGGAGAAATCTTTGTCTTTGCATCGAGTGATCTATGTTTCGTGATGAATCACCCTTATAAATACCCCCATGTCCTGAAAGAGAGAGGATCTAACCTTTCAACTTACTAGCTTCTGAATCACGAAGCGCCTTCTGCTCTGCGAACCATGAGTTGCGCGAGGTACCTCTGCTCTATGAAGAGTCTCCGCTTTGCTTTGCTTTGACCCCCTCTTTTGAGAGGGATGCCTTTTGAGGATCCTAAGGGCTTCCGCAAAGGAAGGGTATCCCCAAGGGGACCTGGGTCATTGTGGAGTGTTTATGCTTCATGAAATACCCTTCATGTACACGCGATCCACATGCTAATGTGGGGGAACTATACTTCACGATGCACATTGATTCACGATACCTTGCTTCGCGAGGCACCTTTTCTCCACAAGGCAGTGCTCCTTGAATGCCTTTACACTTCTCAAATAACCTCCTACATGAACCTATTCCCTATGATTAGGCTAAGGCGCCCCACTTCATGAAGCACACCCCTTCTTAAGTACCCTTTTCCACGCGAAGTCGTAGAGTTTCACAAGACCCTTGCATATGAACCCCACTGATTTGAAATTCCTTTTCCCATGCGACCTTCCAGGTTTCCATGATGTGATTTCATGGTTCCATGGACAATACTGCACATTGTGTTTCTTTGCCTCATGCTTCTTCGGATAGGCATGCTAATGGATATTTCCTCTTTGCATAGCCATGATAATGTGGACCCCCCCGATGGTTCACCCCATCACACCCCCTAGCCACGACGTTACCTATACCTTCTCTTCAATAAGGAGTAGAGGGTACTGGTTATGTAATTCCTAGGGGTGCAGATCAAACCCACCATGTTCGAGCTGTAGGACGTTAAACTGCCAAGCACCATCATCCTCAACACATGACATTAAACTGTGACCTCGCCCTGTTCCTCGCACGTGGGGTTCCCCCACCTTGGAAATTTTCCACGCCCCCTAGTCTCCATGAGGATAATATCTTCCCTCACAGAGGATGAAACCCTCCTTATCGAAGTGGCATTTGTCCATGAGGAATGGGAAACCATTCCTGTGTAAGCCCCTAGATTTTTTTTCAGGGGAAGCATCCCTACCCCTCCTTTCTTCGGTGCCAAATCCCTCTCCTATTGGGATTTATCACCATCGGGCCTCCGTCATGGAGTAAGTCCCAACTTCTTCGGAATTCTAACCATGTATAATCCCCTGTCTCTTATTTGGGCCTCCAACCACATGTAAGACCTATTTCACTTACCACAGATGCACCTTTCACGACGTGATCGCTAGGTCCCTGCTGCCTCTTGTTTATCACACTGAGCATGACTCACGTGGGTATAGAGTAAGAATCGATCATGACACCCAGCCTAGGCAGCCTAGAGTGTAATCCCCACATGTCATCCTGATCTATATGGACTTTGATTCCTGCCAAGGTAGGTTATGTAGGAATCCTCCATAAGGTTCAATCCCACCATACTGGTCATTCTGACCATCTTCATGTCAGTTCACCAACACCCTGGGAAGCTTAGAGTGTAATCCCCACACCCCATCTGAAACTACATAGTATTTGATCCTTGTCAAGGAATGGCACGTAGGAGGCCTCCAAGATGTCCAATCCCACCACCCATTGGACTCCATGTCCTCCTTCACGCCTATGCACCATGCCCCCCGTAACCACCAAACTATGCGGACATTGATCCTTGCCAAGGAAGGGTACGTAGGAAGCCACCTGAGGTTAAAGAATTTTTTCTTGAACTATATAGACTTTGATCCCTGCCAATATAGTGTACGAAGGAAGCCTCCATGAGGTACAAGCCCACCATCCCGGTCATTCTGACCATCTTCATGCCAGTTCACCAACACCCTCGGCAGCCTAGAGTGTAAGCCCCACACCCCCTCCGGAACTACATAGTCTTTGGTCCTTGCCAAGGTAGGGCATGTAGGAAGCCTCCACAAGGTCCAATACCACCACCCATTAGACCCCAGGTCCTACTTCACGTCGGTGCAACAAGCCCCCCATAACCACCAAACTATGTGGACTTTGATCCTTGCCAAGACACGGTACGTACGAAGCCTCCCTGAGGTTCAAGCCTAACACCTACTTGTCCTGACCCCTTCACATCAGTTTACCTTCGTCCCGCATGACGTTAAACTATATCCACCATCTTGAACAATGTGGTATTTGATCATTTCCAAGGCAAGGTACATAGGAAGCCTCCCTGAGGTTCAAACCCACTATCCATTGGTCAATCCGACCATCGTCACGTCGATTCACCCCCGTCCTGCATGATGTTAAACTATGGACCCCAATCAGTGGGAAGCCGTTCAAACCCCATCCCGTGGTGAGCCGTTGTGACCTAAATCAACAGTAAGCCTTTGACACCCCATTTAGTGGTTATCCATTGACACCCTATCCAGCGGTAAGCCATTGCGATCTTATCCAGCGGTAAGTTGTTGAAAACCCCAATCAGTTGTAAGTCGTCATCAGATGAACTATGTAGACTTTTATTCCCTGCCATGGGGATACGTAAGAATCTTCTTTGAGGCTCAATCCCAAAACCATCATCATACTCATGACGATTCCATCCCATCTACTTTATAGAACCATCCATCATCCATCCTGATTCTTACCTGGGCCTCCACATCCTGGTGGGATCATTACACCCCATTTCTAATTCTATTTAACATCAATTAGTAAGCCAACCATACATTGACCCCAACATCGGTGTTCCCTCCAGGGGGTTCTCCCATATGATCCACTCTAGTAAGTGTTCTGATCAGCCTGATCTGTCTCTGCTGGATGTTAAACTTGTGGCATACCCAATTTTAAACATGAGAAGCTGAGGAACACCTTAGATACATGCCTATAGAATATGATCCCCCGCTTTCGATGTGGGATGCCTCGGGATTCCGCACCCTCAAGAAGACCTATAACAAGGGACTGAAATCCAAACATGCCAATCCCCCAGTACCGAGACACGCAAGTGATGCCCAACGTGACTACTCCACTAACTGAAGGTTACTTCCCAGACTGGACCCCTTGGAATGTCCCGACAGAAGTAGTTTAATTTACTGGTGTCCATGAAGATATGGTGCTAGGAAGAGTTTCACGAACAACGTCTTAAGTATATAATGGAGATCCAGACTAGGTGGTGAATTCCAAGGAGGAATCCATGGAAGGAAGAACAGATATCTCATCATCCTGTTTCGATCATGGAGTAAACGTCCCTGAATAAGAGATGGATGCCACCTACCTTTGGAAAGAGGGAATGCGGGGAAACAGCTGCGCAACCTCCACGGACGGATGCGCGCGCCCCGATGAAAGCGTCGAAAATAGAAATGGTGAACCCGAAGTGAAATTATTTTCCTCAATATGAGATTAGTAGAGCTCGAGGCATCAATGGATTGATGTGTCAGAATATCTAGTTATCCAGCGTCGGGTCCCACCAAGTAAATAGCGGGCCTGGCATGAAACTCACTAGAAGTTGGGGTAGTAAAGCATTGGAAATCCCGTTATGTGATGTTGTCAGCGTGGATCCCTATTACTAGCCATGGAAGATGGGATGGTGCTGGGGAATTGGTCGTCGATTCCTTTTTTCCTTTCAGTACAGATGAGTTAATATCCCTGCTCTCAAGAATCATGTCGCTGCTCTAGGGACGCGATCACCGCCTGCCCATCAATGCAGGGGTAGGGGAAGTTCCCACACGGCCGTTCCACGTGGCTTCACCTCTTCCACAATGGCCTCTGCATCTACATCCATGGGGTTCCCACGCCCCTCTCCCCATTCGATGTCATTAAACAGAGGGTAATCAACGACATCATGCGCCACTACGAGGAGGATGGAATAATCCTGACACGGGATATGGCCTGTCTAGATTTGGAGGCGTCTGCGCCTCACTACCAATGCCGCCCCTGAGAGCCGCGCAGGGAGCCCCTGCTCCCCACGCCAATATAAAACCATTTCGGGAGCCTCTACCCGGAATTCTTTGATGAATCCCTGCTTTACACTGATGAGGTAGGTGACATCCGACCCAGCTCGGTTAGAGTCCCATTCTAGGGGCTCCCAGCGAGGGCTCCCACCCGGTCGCCCCACCGCTACAACCCGGTTTTTTTAAAAGATGAGCAGGTAAGCTATGTACCTACACCACTGTCCCAAGTTCATCTGACCCGACGCCAACGTCTGGCACAAACTGAGGAGGATTCCCACCAAGGGGCGTCAACGTCAGAAGCTACTGTGGACTGAGCCACCACTGATGCATACCCTTAGTTCTTTGCATAAACAAAGTAGGGGAACTTATACTCCTGTCCAGGATCGAGGCCCCAATCACCCCACAAGCAGGCTAAGTCGACTCTCTTGGTCTCCAACATGAACAGTGGCCACCAGGAGCAAATCCACAGTGATGCCACTCTGTACGAAGGTCCTCCATATACCACTACCACAGAGAGCATGGGCCTTCCCCGATTCGAGGCTCGACATGGAGGTCCACCCCGGGCCACCCCCAATTTGAATGACGGTCTTCCCCGGGGCAGTGATACTCAGAACGAAAGCCTCTCCCATGCCCATTACACTAGGTATGGAGTCGTTCTTCCTAACACCGACCACTGGTAAAGGGACATTGCCCATTCGGTCTCTCTTCAACATTGGGAGCCTCCCCATGTCTTCTTAGTAGCTGGTGAAGGTCTTCCAGGCCTCATCAACCAGAGAGATGAAGGTCAGCCTCTCTCCAGCCATGCCCAGTATGGAGGTCCTACCCATGTTCAGCTAGTTTATTACAAGGACGCTCCTCATACTGAGTTCACTAGGGAAAAAATACATGGAGGTCCTCTTCATGCTTCTGCCAGTTCTAGCGGAGGTCTTGCCCACTCCAACATTACCCATGGAGGTCCTCCCCATGTCCCCTTTGACAGTTGTCCTTTTTCTCCTCGCACCCCAGCTTCATCTGGTGGAAACCCTCTCCGCCTCAGCACCAGTGCTACCAAAGGACCTTATGTTAGAAATCAGCCCTTTCCTGAGGAACCACCTAGGGGTAGGAAGGCGAGTCGTCGCTGCCATAAGAAGAATTTGGGGAAGTCCCAGATGAAGATCAAACTGGACCACTTCTTAGACTCTAAAGCGGAATACGACTCCGCACGGGAACCCTCCTCTCACTCAGCCGAGTCAAGGGCTGGGGCAGGGACAAGGCACATCAGCCTAATACTCCCAGAATATGAGGTCCATCAGATTCCCACCTCCCTCTGTTGGTATATCTATGAGGATGAAAATCTGGTGACCTTGTAGGTTACGGTTGCGCAATCACCACCATCATCACCAGAAGCACTCTCTACCTTCACAAGAGATCACAGAGAGCAATTACGGGATAGTCCCTCTTCTCCATGGTCCGAGTTCTAAGACCTTAAACTATAATCTTTTCATATTTCCCCTTTATAGAACTATGTACAGCTTGATTCCCATCCTCATTGGATATATAGGGCTTCCCGAACAACTAGACTTCGGGTCTAGCACAATCTCACAGAAATCTACCTTTAATCTTATCCCCTTGGCTTATCCTTTCCCAGGGAGGGGAGTATATGGTTTGGTATGGGACTATGTCTTCATTCACATTGGGTTTGTAACGACCACGCCACATAGCTCTACCTCCTAGGAGTTCTTTGTCCCTGTATTCTACACTCATCCCTTCAAATTGGTTACTCTCAAGTTGACCTTCCTCATCGACCCTCATCAACGATGCACCAATCTGTTTAAGAGTACTCTAGTTCAGAGTTTGGAGTGTCAAATTTACGTAGACATGATTTCGCCCATTTTTCAGGCTTTGCGTTCCCCTTCATTTGGGATTCCATAATCTTAAACATCCAAATGGACCCCCCAGATGGCATGGATTCTTGGCCCAAGGGCTCTCCTAACATTACAAGCCAACATCCTCATGGGTTTTGGACAAAAAAACGATACAAGTCCCATGTTATGAATACAGTTAGAAACCGATGCTCATTTTTTTGGTCCTCATTACAGGCTAACGCGATATGGTTGCTGTGTTTTGAACATGGTCAATAGTCATCTTCTATCATCACTCCAGCCCCTTTAACCCATGATTGTTGGTTACATGATTCACATCCTTGTCCACCCCATCATGTCCATGTGGGATTTTGACACCCCTTACACTATCCCTCAGTGCACATTTGTACGTTAGGAGGAAAAAGCCATGGTAATGGCATCATTTCGGGCATCACACTGACTTCCCTTCTCAATGGTCCGAGCTCTAAGACCATAAAATAAGATATATTTTATAACTACATGTGGCTTGATTAACATTTTCATGGGATACGTAAGAACACCCAGACGTCTTCTTTTTAGGTCCATCTCAATTTGGATCTAGTTTCTCATGCCCCCTTACCCTCTTACCCCTATTTTGTCCCCTTGGCCCTAGGTTGATTTCATGGAATCATGTATGGTGTGGTATGGGATTATGTCCTCAGTCACGTCAGGTATGTTTTATTGAATCATGCACATTTCCCATTTAGCCTCATCTCTACAACGTCTGTTCCGCATAATGTTAAAATGCATGCCTGGTCCCATCACATGACCCTAAACTGTGATGTTATGGTCTTAGACACAGAACAAAAAATGGCACTGCATTGTGATGTCCTCACTCAAGGGTACACCATGTTTGGTATCAGTCACATGCCATACCATTTTTCAATGCCTATATATGGATTGATTCTTCTGGTGATCCCAGGTATTGCTATCCTAGGCCTATCCCTTCACAAAAAAACCATTCACCTTAAAGGAAAAACAAGATACATCAAATACCGCTTGTTTTGGTGTGAGGACCACAGCCGCACACCCCTTTTATCCCTGGCACTAGTACCTCACCATGCCATCCCTTAGAACTATGTATGGCTTGATTATCATTCTCAAGAGATACGTAGGAGTGACCTGGTACTTTTCCCCACGGGCCCAGACTAACTTTCGTTTTCAGTCCCTTAACCTATATACTTCTCCAAGGAACACATGGTAATCTGGACTTATGCCCTCGTTCACGTCGGGTCTCACAATCACCTTACCATGTGTTCCTTGTATCCCTTATGAATCCTTGGTCTGAGCTCTATGACCATAAACTAAGACCACTCTGCATCCTTACCACAGGACGTTAAACTGCATGACATCTTCTAGAACTATGAATGGCTCGATTCCCATCCTCATGGGATACGTAGATATGCCTAGGCATTTCGCTTCGGGTCCAGCCCTAGGAATCATAAATCCTATTCCTCCTGCTTTCCTGCCCCATGGCCTAACCCCTTGGGGGGAACCATGTAACTACAATTGTGCCCTGAACAAGTTCGGGATGCCCCGCAATGAAATTGGGAAGTGACGACTCCCTCATCAGAGAGGTCCTGTATAAAAGTAGAAATGATCCATGATAAAACCGATGCTCCCATCTAATGTGATTCTACCATGGTGGCATAATTTCGAGAGTGATTGGATTCTTTTTGAAAAAACCATCACTCAAAATTCCACACTTTGCGTGCCCCTTATTCAGACCCTCTTCCTCTTTCATGTCTAAGGGAACCCCCTAACAGTATGGATGCTCAGCATGTGGCCCGCTTATTGTCCTAGGCCAACATCCAGGAAGGCTAATGGATGACATTTTGAGTTATTCACCATGTTTTGAACGTGGTCAGTGGTCGGCCCTCATTTTCTATCCCCATTCCAGGATAACACATTAAGAATACTATGTTTCTAATGTGGTCAACAGTAATTATTTATTGTCATGACACCCCCATAGTGTGTCGAATCCTAGGTATCATGATTCAAACCTTCCATTCCCATCTGTTTGGATTGATTCCAGTGTCTTTGGAGTTACCCAAGTTGTGCACAATAGTACATTGGGAAAATGATAATTCAGCTATTTTGATTGCCTCATTCTCCATTCAGGTCTCTCCCATTAACTCACAAGAATCTAGGCCGGTGGTTCAAACCTCAAATGCCCAATGTTTGGTTTGCATTTATACATTTGGATGTGGGTAATAAGGTGGTCATCCCTTGTTTCTCACATCAGTCCTCACCTACGTGAGCTTAGGGAATGATCATCAGACACTCCAAAAATATCACGATAATCCAATAAACCAATGTAAAAAATAGAACTCATGCATGCTATGGAATCAAACAATCAAACAATGAAAGTATGTTTGAGGTTTAATAATCATTATAGTACCCGGGGATAGATTCCCCCCCATGGATGGGTTAACCTCATCAAAGGAGCGTAGTAGCTCCACCACCCTTTGGTGGGTGGCATCCAAGAGTTTCTGCCACCTGTTCAGCTCCCACTCTTCCTCAGAAGCGACGAGGCACAATTCATCGGTCGTAATCTGGGCCCAGCCAATGTCGGTCTAAATGATGGTCATCTCCTCAGAGGCTCGCTTCATTCCCTCTTCGGCCTCTGCCAGATGGGCTTTCAGCTGTGATATGAGCTCTGATTGCACGTCAAGGGAAGCATAATGCTCATCTGCTCGGGCTTGCAGCTGTTGAACCTCAACTTCAGCCTTATGGAACCTCTTTATGTGTACCGCTTTCCTCTGCTTCCAGCCCACACCGAGTCCACAATCATACTTTCGAATCTTTTCTACCAAAAGATCTTGGACGAGCATATGGGGATGCTGGGCATCCACTCCCCTAGAACACAGTTCGTGCAACCGCGAGTGACGTCTATCCATATCATCCAACCATAGGGATTGGGGGTGTCATCAATGAAGCGCTTGATCGACTTCCATGATCTACGACAGACTATCGTGCTATCCTCTTCATCAGAGGACGCCTCATCCCAGTTGGCATGATTGGCAGGCTCATACATGTGGAACTCCCCCAGGAACTCTTCAGCAGGGTCCACTGCTGGTTCTTGATTGGGCATGGAAGGACATGGACTATATGATCAATCCTCATCATTAGATCATACCTCAAGGATCTCGGGTTCAGCCCTACTGATGGTCCCATCAGTGATCGGGAGCACTGCCGTTTGGTCAGTTTGGTGCTCTGCCTCCATGATCATCGACATTCCCCTGAGAAGGACGCCATAAGAGCCCCAACCAACCTCGCCAAGGTGACCCATGCCATTTGAATAACTGTATGCGCCAAAAGGGGGGGGGGACATGAAAATCATTAAACATGGTTAGGGGATTACAGTCATAAAATTGGTAGAAGGGACTTAAAAAGATCGAATCCATGGACTTGTTCTTCAGTTTCTGTCATCGGGACCCTGAGGTGTGGCCCCCCATATATGGTCAGAAGGTCTAAAAACTACGGAGGTGTCTCCTTAGGTGTCATATCCCCACTGGATGCAACAATAGATGCAGAGGCAGGCGTAGATCCTAAAGGTCCCGCATATGCATCCACTGAGGGATGAGAATGAGTTTTGTATATAAGACTCTTCTGCACGGTTCAGATGTTAGCAGGGAGTCCGTAATGACCTTAAAGAAAGTCTCGGAGAAGGGGGTTTCAAATTTTTTTACCTCAAGGGCCTCCACAAACTCTTCAAGATCCGAGTCTTGATCTCCAACTTCGACCTCCTCCAACGGGCTCCCTCTCCCAGCCTCATCTCCCCAGGAGGACTCTTTTGATTCTTTCGGCAAAGGGAATCACTCTCTTAAATAAATGGATGACAACTGAAGGGGATTAGTGCAGTCAAGAAGCACTTTGACACGGTCCATAATTGGATGAGGGGCACACCAGGAATGCACAAAGTCCTGTAGCTCTACCAAGAATCGATCTGCCTCCGCCTAGCGCACCGCAAAGCTGGCCTGAATAAGGAATATCCCCCGTAAATTCATCTTGAGACGGTTTAGGTACTGCCACATCTCGGTGGGGCTGAGGAATTTCCTGTTGACTTCCCAGATGTCCTAGGACTTAGGGAAGACAACATTCTCCGGTATGTCGATATGGCGCAGTCGCTTCCCCAGAGCCTGGGTTGGTATCCTGTGGAATCCTCTCGACGGCCTCCCCTCTAGATGGCTCTATTCTTCTATAACCGCCGGGTCTGGTACCTCTACTGGATCTACGGTTTCTGCCTCACCCTCAACTAGTGCGGGCCTCACCGCCATGGCATCCCCACCCCTGCTGGATGCCCTTGATGGCTTCTAGACCCAACCCCGTGGTTGGGGTGGTTCACCATTGCTAACCCAAATGATTGGTTTCTTCAGAATATCCCCTTGATATGTCACCTCCCAGCTTATGGAATAGTCCTTCACCAGCCCGAAGACAATGGTAGGAAGAGGTAGTTCGTTTCGCATCTTTCCATATCCCCGTGTGAACATGAGCCACATATGCCTCATCACACACAGGTGTTCCTAGTGGTTCACCTCCAAATAGACCCACGGGGTCAGTCGTTGCATGCACCGAAATTTCCTTACAAACAGGTGTGGGGTGTACGGCTCGCAGAGGGGCTCACGGTCCCCCTTTGCCACTTGGACTCCACCTCGAAAAGCCAGGATATATACTCAGTGCTCTTATATTCCCTGGCCATCATTAGTGAACACATCCCATCAGCAATGAAAATGGGTGAAAATTGAACTCCTCTACCTTCCACACCCGGTTCAATATAAATGGTGTGTTCAACATGGCTAGAAAGCTCCCTGCGGCGTTTAGGATTGATGGGTGGGAGTTAGAGCCCGGAGGAGAGATAGGGTTTGTGTATTCATAAACCCCCCTGATATTTGCTGCTATCCACCCATACAGGAGGTGGAATGGTCCACATACCCTCTGAGACCTCTTCCCCTTGCTGATATGCCATAACATCTTGTACAGTTTGGCGAGCATCAGTATTCTTCGGTTGACCCACCCTCCTATCGCCAACATGGACGCCATGATAAATGTGCTTGGGCATAATCCCATGTTGGTATCTCTCACCAGCATGATCCAACCAAAAACAAGAGCCGTGATAAATACCTCCAGCTTTACTATTGGCTGCTGCTCAGTGCTGAAACTAAACCCCTAGGTCTTCCACTGACTGTCCTCCAAAATCCGATAGTACGAGTGATCCTTGCCCCGTTGAGCCCCCTTTTGGAATGTCCGAGGACTTAGCTGAAACTGTAGGTCTACCAAGAAATTCCGGAACTGCTAGAACAAATGCTTAAAGTGGACATCTCTCACTACTTCTGTGTCCTCTCCCAGCACCAGCACCATCAATGACATTTCCAGCCATGGAATATGCTCCAGATCCTCCCATGTTCTCATGATAGGGAGGAATTCATCATATATAGCCCCCAGTATTGGGACCCCCAAAATCTGGTGGACATCCCACAAGCTAATACCATCCTCCCCGTGGTGTAAATGGAAGGTATTGGTCCTCGATAACCACATACTCAACAGCTCTAGCATTAGCTGTTTCGATTAATATATGTGAAATTGGGAGGCCCAAGCCGCCTCATACAAACCCACTCTCCTCAGCTCAGCCCCAAAATCCTCGCACGAGGCACCTACCCAGTAGGCCTAGGACCAATCATCTGTGAAGTTGTCGCCCGGGCGTAGGTCTCATTCCTCGGACCTCCCCTTCATTGGGTTCCTCAAAGATGCTTTCAGTATCGTGTGGTACAGAGGAGGAGATGTCTCTAGTTGCAACGCCTTCTCGTCAACGTTATTCAGGTGGTTTTATAGGCAGTCAACAACAATGGGTGTGAAGTCTTCCTGGGCATGGCCGTCAACCGCCCTAAACCATTGGCGTTGGATTGACATACTCCTAAACTAGTAAGCTGGTTCCTCCCTAATTTCTTTTGGGATAAAGAAATCATCCCTCAGCCCGAAGCCATACAGAGGAAACCTCTTACATAGTGGGTAGTTATTCTGGATCTCTGATAGTAGCGACACCAACAAAGCATAGTCAGAGTGGCTCCGGACTGACTCTCCTAGACCCAGAATATATTCCATCTCATCCCTTTGGGTAGAATCCACAAGAACCCCCTTGGTAGCTTCTTGATGAGCAATTCAGTTTTAGAATATGGACAATTTTCAAGTCGATACGTGAAGCTCATTTGCGGAGAGAATTCACTGAGAGCGTTCGTAGAGAGCGTTCACGAAGCCTATTCATGGAGTAATTGCTATTCCTTCAAGTGAAATATTGTGAAGCGCTATTGTGGAGTCAAAAAATTTCTTTGCGTCGCGATGCGAAGACACGATTCGTGGAGAGAAATCATGGAGTATGCGGAACTTCACGAATCGAGAGAGAAAAAAGACAATTTCCAGGAGAAGGGAAAGGAAAAAAGAGAGGTCAACTACCCTTTATATAGGCGATGACCTTCAGAGCTTTGCAGCACGTCCATTTCACATCGAGCTTCATAGCGTGCTCGGACTGTGCATCTCCTCTCCACCTTGCGAACCCTCTTCACGATATAGCTTTTCGAATGACTGAGGATTTTGTTGATAGACCCTTATACTTCGACCCTCAATTTCTCCAGGGCTGCAATTCTGAGTGGGGCATTTGTTGGTGCCCAAATTGGAGAAGAAGAAGAAGAAACATAAATCCTCACAAGGCTACCCTGCGAAGACCATTCATAGAGCCCCAACTGCACCATGCCGCCATGGAGAAAGGAGGCGGTAAAGCTCTATGACTGCACTTGACGTTCACGAGCTGCTGAGGAGAAAAAAGGGGGTAACACTCCACGACCGCACTTGAAATTCATGAGCCACCGCAAAGCAAGGAGTCAGTAACATTTCGTGACCGCACTTGATGTTCATGAGCCTCCGCAGAGCAAGGAGGCAGTAATGCAACATGACCGCACTTGACATTCGTGAGCCCGCCATGGAGTAAGCTCCATCTTCGCACTGAGAAAGTTCTGCTTTGCGGTGCCTCTCCCTTTTAAATATCGGCCTCCACTATGTCTTGAAGGAGAGAGGATCTGACCTTTCAACTTCCTAGCTCCCGAATCGTGAAGCGCCTTCTGCTCTATGAACCATGAGCTGTGCGAGGTACATCTCCTCTGCTAAGTTCCTCCCCTTTGCCTTGCTTTGACCCCCTCGTTCGAGAGGTATGCCTTTTGCGGAGCCTAATGGCTTTAGTGAAGGAAGGGGATCCCGAAGGGGACCTGGGTCATTGTGGAGCGTTTATGATTTGAAAAAGACCCTTCATGTACATGTGATACACATGCTAAGGTGAGGTCACTGTACTTCATGATGCACATTGCTTCACGATACCTTGTTTCTCAAGGCACCATTTCTCTACAAGGAAGTGCTCTAAGAATGCCTTTCCACTTCGCGAAGCACCTCCTACACGCACCTCTGCCTTATGTTTAGGCTGAGTCACCCCACTTCACGAAGCACACCCCTTCCCAAGTACCCTCCACCATGCGGAGTCTCAGAGTTTCACAAGGCCCTTGCCTATGAACCCATTTTCTTTGCAATTAATTTTCCTATGTGACCCTACAGGTTTTCATGATGTGATTTCAAGGTCCCCTGGATGATAATTCCCGTTGTGTTGCATCGCCTCATGCTTCTTCGCATATGCACACTAATGGCTATTGCTTCTTTGCATAGTCATACTAACGTGGACCCCTCGATGGTTCTCCCCATCACACCCCCATGCCACGACATTACCTATCCATTCTCTTCACCAAGGAGAAGAGGGTACCGATAATGTAAGTACTAGGGGTGCATAGAAAACACACCGTGTCTAAGATGCAAGACGTTAAATTACCAAGAACCATCATCCCCAGCACATGACGTTAATCTGTGACCTCGCCTCTTGCCTCGCGCGCATGGTGCCCCCACCTTGGACATTCACCACGCCCCCTGGTCTCCATGAGGATGAGATCTTCCCTCACAAGGGATGATATCTTCCTTATCATAGTGGAGTTTTTACACGAGGAAATGAAAACCATTCTAGTGTAATCCCCTAGCTTTTTTCTTCAGGGGTAGAATCCCTGCCCCTCCTTTCTTTGGTGACAAATCCCTCTCCCGTTGGGATTTTCCGCCATCAGGCCTCCGTTCTGAAGTAAGTCCCAACATCTTCGGGCTGCTAACCATGCATATGCCCCTGTCTCCCCATTGGGCCTCCCATCATGTGTAATTCCCATTTCACTTCCCATGGATTCACCTTTCATGACATGATTGGCAGGTCCCTATTGCCTCTTGTTTCTCACATTGAGTATGACTCACATGGGTTTAGAGTAAGCATTGATCATGACACCCACCTTGGGTATCTTAGAGTGTAATCCCCACACACCATCCTGAACTAAGTGGAATTTGATCCCTTCCAAGGTAGGGTATGTAGGAAGGCTCCAAGAGATTCAATCCCACCATCCCATTCATTCATACCATCTTCACATCGGTTCACCAATACCCTGGGTAGCCTAGAGTGTAAGCCCCGCACCCCATCTGGATCTACGTGGTCCTTGATCCTTTCCAAGGCAGTGCACGTAGGAATCCTCCACGAGGTCCAAGCACACCACCCCTTGGACCCCAGATCCTCATTCACGTCGTTGTACCACACCCCCATAACCACCGAACTACGTGGACATTGATCCTTTCCAAGGTAGGGTACGTAGGAAGCCTCCCTGAGCGTCAATCCTTTTTTCCAAAACTACTTGGAATTTGATCCATGCCAAGGTAAGTTACGTAGGAAGCCTCCACAAGGTTCAATCCCACCATCCTAGTCATTCTGACCATCTTCACGTCAGTTCACCAACACCCTGGGCAGCCTAGAGTGTAAGCCCCACACCCCATCCGGAACTATATGGTCTTTGATGCTTGCCTAGGCAGGGCATGTAGGAAGCCTCCACGATGTCCAAGACCACCATCCATTGGACCCCAGGTCCTCCTTCACGTCGGTGCACTATGCCCCCCAAAACCACCTAACTACATGGAATTTGATCCTTGCCAAGGCAGGGTACGTAAGAAGCCTCTCTGTGGTTCAAACCTAACACCTACTTGTCCCGACCCCTTCATGTCGGTTCACCTTCATCCCGTATGATGTTAAACAGTATCCACCATCATGAACTATGTGGTCTTTTATCCTTGCCAAGTCAAGGTATGTAGGAAGCCTCCCTGAGGTTCAAACCCACCATCCATTGGTCGTTCCAACCATCTTCACGTCGGTTCTCCCCCGTCCCACTTGACATTGAACTGTGGACCCAAATTAGTGGGAAGTCATTGAAACCCCATCCAGTGGTGAGCCGTTGTGACCTCAATCAGTGGTAATCCATTGACACCCCATTCAGCAGTAAGCCATTGACACCTTGTCCAGTGGTAAGCCATTGCGATCTCATCCAGTGGTAAGCCATTGAAAACACCAATCCACGGTATGTCGTCATCAGATGAACTATGTGGACTTTGATTCCCTACCATAGGGATACCTAAGAAGCCTCTTCAGGGATCATGCCCAAAACCATCATCATCCTAATTATGATTCCATAACATCCACTTCATAGAACCTTCCATCATCCATCCTGATTCTTACTCGGGACGCCACATCATGGTGGGATCATACCACCCCATTCCCCATTCTATTTAACAACAATTGGGATGTCAACCATACGTTGACCCCAAAATCGGTGTTCCGTCCATCGGGTTCTCTCATATGATCCACTATAGTTTGTGTTCTGATCAGCCTGATCCATCTCCACTGGATGTTAAACTTGTGGAATACCCTATGTTAAAAATGGGAAGCTGGGGAAAACCTCAGATACATGCCCATGGCATATGATCCCCCGCATTCTATGCGGGATGCCTCGGGCTTTCACGCCCTCGAGAAGCCCTATAATAAGGGGTTGAAATCTAGACACACTAATCCCCCAGCGCCCAGACATGCCAGTGATGCCCAACATGACCACTACCCTGACTGAAGGTTGCTGCCCTGACTAGACCCCTTGGAATGTCCCGACAGAAGTAGTGTAATTAACTGGTGTCTATAAAGATATACCGCTATGAAGAGTTTCATGAAAAACGTCTTAAGTCTATAAGGGAGACCCAGACTAGGTGGTGATTTTCGAGGAGGAATCCACATAAGGAAGAACTTACATACCATCAAACTATTTCTATCAAGGAGCAAACATCCCTAAATAAGCGAGGTATGCCCCTACCTTTGGAAAGTAGGAATTCCGGGAAATAGCTGCGCAACCTCCACGGATGGATGTCTGCACCCTGGTGAAAGCGTCAGAAACAATGGATAATGTTAGTTCTATATAACCAACTCATTGATTCTTGATTCTCAATGTAAATACTGACTATATTGATGAGAACATCCCATATTCCTCACCCTAATAGTTAATCACATAACATATACCTTACTATATTTTACCCATACACTTCCTCACTCTAACTCTATAAAGGAACCATATTTCATACTCATCATATGAGAGAATAAATATAATTTTGGTTAACCCTCAGTTTATGACATGATCACAAACATAAACAACCACACTTGATTATCTCAACCAGATGGATACCATATGAATAGTATCAAAGTATGAAGGTTCCCATGATATGTATCTTCAAAACCTAAAGAATAAGGATTGAATATGTAACATATGGTAATAATATACAAAATTAATAGCATATGATAGTCCATGTGGTATACTTGCTGGGTTATCTAACACACACCCCTCATTTTGTGCCACTTGAATGAATCTTGAATCTCTGTAAAAAAACCCTACCCATGCTAACCCTAACATTTTATCACAACTTTGAATTCTCTATGATGAAACTAAAATCTATAATTTGAGAGATTAATTATCATTTGACATCATAAATATATATAACTAACATGAAATATTATTAAACCGTATACAACCTATTTTGGAAAAAATTATATATTTAATATTCTTAAAAACATTTAATAATACTAAAAAATCTTACATGAGAAACTTTGGAAACATATCCCATATGATAAACCACCAGAGAGTCATTTTGTTTAAAACAATTTTAGGTTTTAGTTAAAATCATTAAATCTAAATGTAATTCCTTTGATATCACTCTGAAATCATATGATAGTACCTCCCAATAAAATCTTTTAGTTACATTTGTGAAACCTAGTAAACCACTAAAAAAGGGGGGAGGGTTGGATCAGTGGTTAATTTTTATTACTTAATTTAAATTCAAGATAAAAAAAATATATCTTCTTAAGGTCTTTATACACTCATTAAATAAACAGCACTAATGCATATTAAGGAAAGTAAACCAGAGAGAAATGCATGTGTATTTTCATAAGGTTTTGTCCTAATAAGGAAAACTGCTCCTTGCTGTGTTAGGTTATACCCTCAAGACATATGTGTTCATATGTAATAAATTTTCAATTTTAATGGTATGGGAAGGGATTAAATATAACCCAAAAGTTAACCCCACACTTATTTATCCTGATATAATAATTGTATTGGTTCCCACTAGTTTCAATTATTGGATTATCCTTTGAGTTTCCTGAAAGGGAAATAGACTTTTCTCCCAATCATATATATCTAGAACATAAATTAATGGAACATATATCCTATAGTTATATAACTTATAGTATTTATAATGCAATAATCTCCTTCTCTAACCAAGTGAATCATTCAATGAATGTAGGTCAGGCTATTATTATTCTTAAACACTCAAAATGATCAACATCATCATCACATTGCACGAAATATGTTATCCTTTAATATAGAAAACATTCATCCAATAAAGGATGGTAACATATAGGATTAAAATTTAAAATCCTTCTCATACAATCCTTTAATAATCCACCTTTAATTTCTTTTTAGGATATTAGGATTTGGCTTCATTAAAGCTCCCAAAAAATATGGAATCAACAATATTCACTGCATTAGTATATATCAACTTGAATCACGAACTTCCCTTAATGAATATTTGAAATTTGAATCTATAGAAAAAAATAATAACAATTCATTTTACTCTATATAAATATAAATACTTCTTTTATCTTTTAATTTATGCCATTTCATATAAATCATTCAAATATACTTTTATTTTTACCTCTGTCTCATCTTCACTTAAACTTTTTAGAACATATTGAATTTAATGTACTTAGATTTAATCCCTATGATTCTATTAATACTCATCCATTTCAAAAAAAAAATTATAATCTATTTTTCATATTTATTATCTTTCCACTTTTCTTTTCAAGACATAGAAATATCATGAGGTTGTCTGTTCTTCTAGTGAGGTTAACTCATTCTCCTGTCTCCCATTGATCCATCTTCCAATGATATAACATATTATTTTTCCTCTATACTTATGAATATTTGAAATCAAAAATTATTATAGTAAATATAATATTTGAAAAACTCAAATTGAATCAATAGTTGTCTTTTAACAAAGTGATGAAGTTTCATTGATTGAATAATATAACTTTTTCAAACTTTTATTCTAAATATCCCACTAGTAAAACATTAACTCTTCATGATTTATAATATTTCTATCATTTTATCTCAAATAATTCAATTATGATCATATTATAATAAAAACCTTATATTCAAGGGAACTCAACAAATTCTCTAGACTCAATTCTCTAGACAAACACACATTTATTGCGTAACTGAAAGACATTATTCCAAATAGAGTTGAAAACAAAGACAACACCTTCATAATACTATGTAATATTCAGACTCCCCATTTGATTTTTTAGAAATAAAAATATTTTCCATCACTCAAAAATGGAAATTTCTATCAAATCATAGCCATTATGAATGAGAAAATCCAATACACCACACTCCTCGATAAAATAATTTTTTAAGATAATTCATTCTCTCGAAGACAATAAATTCTGGAAAAGTGATTTTAATGTACCCCCATTAATTGATCCACCAATTTAATTTCCAAAAAATTTATAAAATAACCATTCTAAAATCATCTAATGATAAAAAAAATTTGTAGTCCTATTTTTAAAAAAGGGTTTCATTACTCTCCCCCATTGACATAATAATCCAAGGCAATGTGGGGGAAAATCCAATAATGTTTCGAAAGTGAGAGGGGAAGGAAGAACATGATGTTTCAAAATTAATTATTAAAATATTTCCCTTGGAATATATTTAGATAAAATATCCTCAACTAATTCCTTAAGAGAAATATATTACAATTTTACTTATTTAGAAGCAACTTTATCCTTGATTGAATGAAACTTGATGTCACTATGTTTTTACCTGGAGTATCGTAATGAGTTCTTTGAAAGATTAATTTTACTTTAATTATTATAGAATATTTTTATTTTATTTTTAACATTCACCTTAATTACTTGTAATATAGATTTAATCTACATCATTGGAGTATAATCATGAATAGAAGTAATATATTCTGATTCCACTATACTCAAATATATTGATTTTTTTTTCATTCTATCATAGCAAACACAATTAGCTCCCAAAAATAATGTTCCATAAAACAATGATTTTTTGTCATCAAAATAACCAACACAATCGGAATTTACGAATCCAAGTAAGTTCAACTTATTAGTTCTTTGATACCTCAAGATAATGGT
This sequence comes from Viscum album, assembly GCA_963277665.1. Classification (NCBI taxonomy): domain Eukaryota; kingdom Viridiplantae; phylum Streptophyta; class Magnoliopsida; order Santalales; family Viscaceae; genus Viscum; species Viscum album. Next base: position 224,408,959 of record OY728147.1, read on the forward strand.
TGATGTTACTTTAATATACCTCATAATTATTTTTGAATTAATAATGTGTGATTCCATTGTATTATTTAGATTTATTTAACATATAGTGACTACATACACAATTTCTAGTCAAGATACTATTAGATTTATTTAAAATCCATTAAACATTAGAATATAATTTGATTAATACTTTTAATAGATTCATCTTTTCCCAACATTACTCTAACAAATATAGGAGTAGAATCATCCATTGAATATGCCATATCAAACTTCCTTAATATTTCCTTGGCATACTTTTACAATTAAATAGTTTTATAAATTAACTTTTATATAACATGTAGCCTAGGAAATAAAATTTTCTACCCATGAATTGAAATTTCAATACACACATTCATTTCCTTTTAAAAATCCTTTCTTTGTTGATAATTTCCACTTGTAAGGATTATGTCATCAACATAAACAATGAATATCATAGTTCTAGAACTTTACATATTCACATGTCATTTTTTAGCAATTTTCTATTTAGAAAAGTTCAATATCTAAAAGAAATTTTATATTTTAGATTACTCGGATTCATTCCACATAAATCTTTCATGAATTAAAAAAAACCATACACCCATCCTCATAAAGTATTAGTCCCTTTATATTCACAATATACACATATTTTTCGAATTCATTAGTTAAGAATTTTGAATCTATAACCATGTGATAAACCATATATTTATAATAAAAAATAACAACCCAAAACATTTGGATGGACTTAAGCCTTGTAACATGGGAAAAATTCTATGAAAAATCAACACCTACCCCCCCATTAAAATCCCTTAAAAACATGCTTTACTTTATTTCATGAAACATCTATATTTTTATTGAGTTTATTAATGAACACACATTTGGTTATGATAATTTTACTTCCTTTTAGTCTTGAAACAAATTCCAATGTTTCATTTTTCTCATTTTGATCTGATTACCCATACTTGGATTTCAATAATTCTTTATGATCAATTGCATCTCAAACTGACGGAGGCTCAATCTGAGAGAAAAATTTCATCTGATTATATATTCTTAGACTTCTACTCATCTAAAATGGAGCCTCAAAATCTAGTTATATTACTTGTTTAAACCTATATCTATAATTTCTAAACCTGTGGGTTTTTGTTTCTAGTAGAACATTATTCATCACTAGATTCATAAGAACATTTTTCTTTGATATTTGGATCATGAATTTATTCCTCTTTAATAGTTATACCAAAATATTTTATGATATACTCATTGTTTTATCCAATTAAACTTTTTTTATCTATTGAATTGATCATATTTTAAATAACTTTAACATCACATGATCAGAAATTTTTTGTAATCATATATTACAACATCTATTGAACTATCTATTTTCTGAATAACATAGGAAAATTACTTCCTAAATATTTTCACAATATTTTCCAATTTTTTCTATATTTTATATTTAATAGATGAGCACTTATGAGCACTTTAAAACCCTCAGTTTCTTCTTACCTCACATCTCATAGGAGGTAACATATACTTTTTATCATAGTAGATATCTATCCTCAATATGTTCTACAGTACATATAGCTTCCATATAGAATAATTTGGGGATTCTATACTTTCAAATCATGGTTCATCTCATTTCAACAAAGATTCTATTTTTTTTATAGAACCACATTTTACTGAGGGGTGTAGTGTACTATCAAAATCACCTCAATTTAAAGGCACCCCACATGGAAAGTAATTAAGAAATAGAGATAATAATCCTCAAAAGAAAGAAAATAATGGGATATGGGTTAGAAAATAGCATTGAGTGTATATCAATGAGATACATGGGAGGCATTACCCTCTATAGGTTTAAGGAGTAACAAATAAGAAAGATAAACCTCCAACCAACAACATGCATAAACTAAAATAAATCCAAATACATCTTATGTCATACATAAATTAAAATAACTAAAAATAGAAACATGGTATTAATAGGTAGAGAGTATGAACTCTAGCAGCTCCTAACCACTTCTCAACAACTCCTCCAAACTTGTAATTCCCATCATAATCCCCAACCTTCCCCTAATGACCTAAAAAATTGTTTTTATATATGTACAATGAGAATAAAATGTATAATTAGTAGGATCATCCATAAAACCTATCATAAAAAATATTAAAGATTCATACAAGGTATCGGTAAATAAACTAATGAAACTAAATTTTCACCTAAAAAATCAATACTAGTTTCCCCATCCTCACTATGGATTACTCATTAAGTATCACATAGAAGTAAACAATTCTATAGGAAATGAATAAATATATAATTGAGGTAAAACACTTCGACATTTTAATTAGTTTTCACTCTGACAACCCAATACTACACATCATATACACATACCATTCTCAATTAAATCACTTTTAATGTGATTTAGGACTCATCCCTACCTAACTTAGTCCCACACATGACCCAAAATCTTATGTTGGCATTGATCCACATATGCATCTCATTATCAATCATATCCCATCTATAACCAAGTATATGTATGAAATTTACTATAGCTTGTGTAAATGTATTATACCTCAAACCGTTATAACCCATGCACATACAACCATGGGAAATCAAATCCACCATAACTAGATAAAATTATGAACTATAACCAAACCATTACAAACCACACATAAATGTTTAGTAAAATCATGATATATCATAGAATGGGTTTGAATGAACTCTATACCGTATGATATTATAGCATGGGATATGGTTAATCATATCCACATAAAATGTAAGATCATGGGAGAGGGATAAGTCAACCATCCATTTGATCACAATCCCAGATGTGGGATAAAACACCCCCAAACCATTAGGGTGTTGGTTTCCTCACTAACATGGGTGGGGTAGCTTATGAAATATGAAAATAAAAACAATATCACATAAACAACGCTAAGGGAAACAACCTAGCATTAGAATCATCTAATTTTATCGTCACACATGATCCCTGACTACAAATACTAATGAATAAAAAGAAAAAAGCACACAAACCACGCATTTAATTATTAATTAATCAATTAACCATTCATTTATTTCTACTAGAATCTTACTATATTAACATTAAATTAGTATTAAGAGAAGTTTCAATGACACTATTAAATAACATACCTAAATCTCAAGTATGTGATCATAGTTAACCACTTAAAAATTTATTGATTTAAACCTATGCAACAATGAGAATATCATTCAACCATATGATGGTTTCCATTTATATGATATAAACCATTTAACATCATTTATAGTAATAGTAACTTGTCTCATGAGTTATTTATTTATTCATTTATCATTCATGAAATCAACTAGGTGTTCATGGACTCTGCCTAAGCTACCAATTAGAAATTCACATGTTGTTAAAATATTTTGACTATTTTTAGTAGTGGGAAACTGAAAAATAATATTTTTAACACTTTTCATAGAACAAGAATCAAGCTAAAAATAATCATCAATGTGAAATCCATTCTCTTAACTCATCTTGAACACAGAGTGTCCCAAACCAATGAACATTACCTAAAATTATTCCTCCATTACTGAAATAAAACATCACTACTATAACACCATTATTTTTTAAAATAGCTATATGTTTGAGAGCATAGACAACAAGTTTATGGTGGTGTACAAATTGATGACTCTAGTTTTCAGTAGTTTGATGGTTTCTTCGCAGTGGCATGTGAGGCATGGAGATTTTCGAGTCCATGTGATGAAGCATAATTTAAAATTTGAATTTTAAAATTTTAAATTAGTTTTGGTATTTGGATTAGAGTTTCGTTTATTTCTAGATCTAGTTTATGTAGGCTCTCACTCAACCTGGAAAAGTGTTTTTAGAAAATATAAAAAAACAATTGAATAGATGGGTAAACTATTGTTAAAAATATTGTGATAAAGATTAAAATTCATTAAAAAATATACCTTTAATTCATTTAATGAGTCAATATTTTCTATTATGATATAAAAGTTAAAATCATGACCATTTTTTACCATTTGTATTTTATTTGTTTTCTTTATAATATTAAAGTAAAATACAATGTAAAAAATGTCACATTCTTGATTTTAATATGTGTAGTATTTTATAATAGGGAAAAAATTAGGTTCAGTAATAATTTTTTATTTGAAAGAGGATTTTTTTATTATGATAATTTATTTTTTATTTTTATGAAAAGAATAATTACCTTAAATTCTTCTTCAATGCTAACACAATCCTTGTCCAAGGACTAGGAAAATCAAGTTAATGATTTTAAGAACACTAAAAGTAATATTGTTTTGATGAGTTAAAGTGTCTCAAGAATTCTAAAGACAAATATAACATATTAATGATGTGTAAATGGTTAATTTTATAATTCCATTACTATAATGTTATTATAAAAATAATATTATGTGAATTGTTCTTAAATTGATATTAATAGCATTTTATGTCAAATATATTTTTCTAAATTATTGAAAAGTAATGAAAATCATGAAATATGATAAGTAGGATGATAAATAGTCAAAAATATCATCCCTTGTCCATTTATGGGCCAATTATTACTTTATAAGTAAAATTATAACACTTAAATATTTTAAAAAATTAATTAATGTGGTTAGAATTTTATTTGGTTAACCAAGCGGTTAAACTAAAAGATAACGATTAAAATTATATCTAAGCATGTCGAAATTGGATTGGATGATTATACTAAGGTTATAAGTACCTTATAATTGAATCCATGTCATTTTAACCATTTTTGATGAGTTAGACATAGATTATTTTATAATATTTGATGTTTTTCAAAATAATAAAAAATGATATTTTATAATAAAAAATATTTTTTTGAATGATAAAAAATTCAAAAAAATATTATCATCAGAAAAGTGAATGGTACATAGATGAGAATAACAACCATATTCCATTTATGGGTAACTTTTCATTTTATAGTAACTTTCTTGAACCCTAAAGAGTAAAAAGAATTTATATTATGGTAATTTTGAAAAGGGTAAATAGAGGGTTAAAAATAATAGATAAGGGTGAAACCATTACCAAAACCTGTCCAAATTTTACTGGATGACAGTATTTTGACTCAAACTCATATTATATTCAAATTATATCAATTTTGATCAATTTTTCTATGAATTAATTTATATTAATTAAAAAATTAAATTATTTCCAAGCGTGATCCTCCCTTCAATTCTAAAAGGAAACCACTTCTCCTATATTCCTTACACATTTTGAGCCATATATATGAGTTTATACCAACCATAACACCATATTATATTCCTCTAACACATTATAGATCTTTTTTTCATTCAAAAAGAACAATCTTTCAAGGCATAAGGCGTAAGACAAAAGTGGTTTATCAAATAAGAAGAGGTCAGAGCACTTTTTATGTAATTCAAACTTGAGGAGGTTAAAGAACTTTGAATCATGTAGAACATGTGGTAAGGGTTTTTCTTTAAATAATTAATTTTTTAGAATTATTATATATTCACCACATATATCCATTGTGTGTTGTATATACTTCCCATGAATGTATTTTATGATTCTTTCATGAATATTGTGGGGATTTACAAATCTATATAAGGTTCTCTATTTTAGGAGGTTTTGATAGGAAGACTACATAATTAGTTAGGGTTTTATGATAAAATCTCATTATTAAGTAGGATTTTTTATTATTAAGATTTTTAAGATCAAATTTTACTATCTACCTCTCATGAAACTCATGAAATTTATTCACCTTGGGTTATTTCTAGAGATTACATATTTTAATTTAATTTTTCACTCTTTAAGGACTCAAGAGTCTTATTGAATATTTTTACAAAAAACAAAAAAAAATTCCATCTTCAATTGAAAATAATTTTTCTTCTATATCTATATTTTCTAAAATTACTTTCATGAATATTGTTAATATTATCTTATGTGCGTTTAAATTCATTTTTACCTTCGATTGACAATTTATAAAATGTTTTAGAAGGAATATTATTTTCATTTTCTGAATGTTTTATGTTTCAATTTTTACAAAAAAATGAAAGGAATAACTCTTATAACATAATTGGGATGAACAAAATTTCCTACCATCATGACTGCTCAATTATTTTAATCATACTTTACAAGATTCCATGTTTATTATAATACCCCAAAATTGTAAAATAAGAACATTATATTTGATTGTGTGTATGACATACAATAACAAATATAGAAAGGAATATAACATACTAATAAATTATGATATATTTTATATTTAAAATAATTTCCATACATTCCAAATATTTCAATGCACACAACAATGACTTTCTTTGATGGATTGAATTACACACAAGACCATGATTTTTAGAACTAAAATATATTATCAATATTATTATTTAAATTTTAAATTATCTCCTCAACATTAAATTGGAGATTATAAATAGTATAAAATAAATTAAAAAATATATATATTTATGATTTCATTAGTTTCCAATTAATTATAAATAAATATAAAAACAAATTGAATATAGTGGAAATGTTGTTATAAAAACTATTTTTATGTGCAAAGGTGTTTTATCTTAATACATGAAATTAATTACTATTAGTTGATTATATTAATGAAATTTATATATTATATATATTTAATCAAATTTATTAAATTTAATCCAATATATTTAATATGAATAAGATATGAATAGCTACAATTTTATAAATAAAAGCAATATTTTACTAAATGTAGTTTTTCCACCTTTTGATGGTGAACTTGTTTTAAAAATAAATTTTAAAACATTTATAAATTTTATTCAATAAAATAAACTTCATTTTTGAAATAATAATATCCAAATTATATTAGGGTTATTTTTTGGTATTTTTCGGATAAGTTAGTTTATTTGATGAATAGTGAAAATATTGGATATTAATTGAAAAATGACTTTTCATATAAATAATTTATAATGATAAATTATATTATAAATTGGGTTTAAAGTAAATTTAAAACAATTATAAATAAATTAATCTAATTTATTTCATTAGAAACATTTTTATATTTAATTTAGATATAAAAACATTGTAATCTTTTGAACATTTTCACTTTAAAAACTCACTTTCTAATTGTGTCTCGGGGATTAATTTTAAATTAAATTCATCCACATCAGTAAATGTAATTTTCAAAAATGGATTGAATAATTGAAATAATAGTTATTTATATTATATAATGAGGTAAAATTAAAATTTTACCATAATTATGAGTGAAAATAGTTTACATAAATTAACGGAATTAAGGTCAAAATATGGCTTTGCATATAACAAGCATTTGTATAAAAATTAATTGTACACACACCTAGAATTTTTATATAATGAATTATAATTAATATTACGATTTTATGTTATAAATTATCAACTAATTCTATTTTTAATTATAATGTTAATGTATAAATTACTTAGGTAAATAAAAAGATACATGTTACATTGGTAAAAACTATAAAGATAAAATGAAGTAAAATTAAAAAATAAGTAATAGCTTGAAAAAATGAATTTATTTTGTTTGGTGGAGATATATATATACCAATTAATCCACCCATACATTATTTTCAAATTTTTAGGCACATGAGGAAAGGTAGATCTCCCAATAGTGAATACTTTTGAATATTTACAAGAATGTCACTCCTCCTCCATTATAAAAGGTCATTCACACTCCCCACTTCTTCAGACCTACCTAGCCATTTAAGTCAATTAAAAACTATATGTATAATTTCAATAATTCTATCCAATTATCCTATAATCTTTTCTTTTTTAGTAATCCAATAATGTATTGCCTTTGGTGAAAACCAATAAGAGATACCCGCAAAAGAGGTAACATTCCACAACGAATGTTTTTGTTTTATTTATTCCCCAAACTCATTCAATTATTTTCATATTAGGAATATATAATAACCTAAGTATGTAAAATATAATTATATTTTTTAATGTTATAGTAATTACCTAAAACCACACACACTTCCATCAAATGGGTTATGAAAATATTGTCCATGTGTACGGCGGACTAACGCCTTGCAAACCGATGTCGTTATTTTTTACATTATCACCAATAAAAGTTGATAATAATGATGGATGTGATATTTTTATATGATATTTATGATTTATTTATGCTTATATATTTTTTATATAAAACATACCTTTATTCTATCAATTGTTTTTGGGAATACGATTACGTCGTTCGAGTGTACAACGGACTACAACCTCATGAAGTGATGTGACTTGTTTATGCTTTAAATGGATTTTATTAAAGAAAATTTTAAGAAAAATATGTGATATATATTATGTAAATATGATTATTAAATTATAATATATATATATATAACTTAATTTTTTCCCTTCAATATGATAGAAAAATGGAAATAGCATTCATGCGTACGTATGACCTATCATCTCCATGAAAGATGTATATCATTTCCTATCATAAATTTATGGATTACTATAAATAAATATATATTGAATATATATGATATTTTAATCATGGTATTAATTATATATATTTTGAAATAATTATCTTACTAATAGGAACAAAAATAACAAGTCAAAATATACTTGAAAAAGAAGGCAATTAACACCCAAAACAATGAAAATAATGAAATATTATTAACAAATGGGTGGTAAGATATTATAAATGGATCATATATGATATTATAAATTTTAATATGGTTCATGTATAAGTTAATGACATGATTAAAACCATTATACAAGATGATAAAGTGCGTTCAACCAAAATTAAGTGTAATGTAAGTGATTTTGTCTCAACTATAATTTGTTGTGGAATATTGTAATGTTATACACCGAATTAATTTAATATGGTGTATATACAACCTATTTACATGTAATATAATGAATAATTCATTATTAATAGTATATTGAGTTTTCATTTGAATTATTTCATCTAAGTGGATTTAAATAAAAATTTACTATGTTGAAAATACTTTCTGAACTCTATTTATTTTCATTGGGTTATATTACTTCCTCATTGTCATTGATATTATATTATTATATATATTACGAATTTAGAATATATAATATCATGTTTCCAATTTTTTTAAGTGGATTTACATTTTATAAACATAATCTATTAATTTATTATTTCACATTTCAACATTGTGATCATTTTATGGGTTTATTTTACAATTTCTATCTAATAGATATTGTTTACTCTTGAATATCAGTTGAATTAAATTACATGAAAATTTACTAGAAAACACTTCCCTTTTTTCTTTTTGTATTATTCATGATATATTTCATGTGACATTAACATTTTTCGACAATTTGGTACTTGAAATTGTTGGACTCACCTGTTTTGATAATCCCAAATCATGTTTTATTTATGTGTTAATCATGTTTCTATTATAAGATAATAGTGTTTCACTAATATTATTCATTTATATAAATTGATAACTATGTATCATTAATCTCACTATTCTTTCATTTAAGCTTATAGTTCAAAATTTATCTAAGAATAAAGGTCACCGATGAAAGGTCACCGATAGAAGGTTACCGATGAAAGGTCACCGATGAAAGGTCACCAATGAAAGGTCACCAATGAAAGGTAACTGATATAAGTTTATCGATGAAAGGTCATTAATGAAAGGTCACCAATGAAAGGTCACCAATGAAAGGTCACCGATAAAGGTCACCGATGAAAGTCACTGATGGAGGCTACAAATGCAGTCTACCATTGAAGCCTACTATTGAGAAGGCTACTGCTACCAGTCTACCGATGCTCACTCTTCTATTCCATTCTTTTTCGAATTATTAATATTATTATAATGGTCATATTTGGAAAATTTAATGCTTCTAACATTAATTAATGATGATTGTAGATATATCAAGAGACCATATCTAGAGACAATATGAGGTATGAGGAGGATCGCACGTGGTTTACGTATTTCTATTGTCGAACCTCAAATATAAAAGAGAAGACAAAGAAAGGAAAGAGGAGGGTGTGTGAAGTGTGTAATGATAGAGTAATGCATGAGAAATAGCTTACTCTATAGATCCAAGAGAACAAGGAAGAACCATCCAGCACTTACACTATGAACCCAAGAGGCTCGAGAAGATAATTTCGAGAGAACAAATTCAAGGGTTCATTTAATGCTTTATCAAATCTCTTTAAACACAAGAAGAAAAACACTCAGTTCCTGAAATCTAGACCCTAGATTTGTGACACTATGTTTTGAGGACAAGTTCCAGAGATATAATCGAACTGCACTTTCTTCACTCAAGGAGTCAAGAGCTGAACAGAAAACATATAGAGCTTTCTAAACTCAATCTTAAAATATTAGCTCTACTATTTTACATTTCTAGGAAGTGTGTGGGTCTTTCTGTTACACACACTATCTCATGTGATTTAAGTGAAGGATACTAAATATCCTCACATCAAACATAACTTACACATTGTTTCCCATGAAAAACTGTGGAAGAGACCTTGTGGGGTCAATATTGTTTGTTTTTCCCATGAATAATTGTGGTATAGGGTGTGAACACTGGACAATTTGTGAAAACTGTTATAAAGCCTGATACAGGATATGTATCAAGGTTATTGTTAATATAAACTTCTTAGGGGAAGGTGATAACCAAGTGGAGACGATTAAGTATCAACTTGAGACTGAACCTCTTATTTAACTCTATCTGTGTAATATATTTAGTAATTCTATGTTTTTCTATTTTCCACTGCTCATAATATTAACAATCAGAAAACTGTTTTACATAGAATCTGATAGTTAGTTATGATTAGTGTGTGTATATGTTTATTTCAGTAAACCTTTTTCAAAATTTAAAGATTCATTTTACACTAATTCAATTGAGGACTAGTTACCCTTTAAGAAATCTATTGATCAAAGAAACATTTAAATCTCTTCTACCTTAATTAATTGGGACATCTCAAAATGAGGGTATCTTTATCATAAAGTATTTAAAAGAAATTTTAATTAGAAAATCAATCCCCCCTCTTGAGTTTCCACTCTGAAAAACATTTTGTATTAGAGGGATTTTTTATTGGAACTATCTAAACTATTGTGCAAGTTTTCAAAATCTTTTCAACTATGATTTTAGATATATCTTAAAGATCTTCAAATCTCTGTCATATCTAAATATTTTGTTCTTTAAACTTATAATTAACTATTTATAATAGATTTGAAGGTTATTCTAGTAACATGCCACCTTTCATTAATGGTAATAACTATGATTAGTGGAAATTAAAAACGAAAATGTAACTAGAGTGCATGGGTCCTAAAATATGGGACACAAATATATAACAACATGCTTAACCTCTAACTTCTAGGGACACATGGTATCAGTTGACTAAAGATACATATAACAATAACTGTAAAGTAATGAATGAATTGTATAATTCTATATGAGATGAATAATTCAATAGAATATCTACCTGTAAAACTGCATATGAAATTTGGTATAGCTTGGTTGTTTCTCCTAATAAAACCACCAATTTTAAAGAAATTAGATTAAATACTTATACTATTAAATATGATAATTTTAAAATGAATCATAATGAACTTATATATAAAATGTATCTCAAGTTTAATGAAATAGTAAACAGAATGAGTCTACTAGGGAAATCAGTAGAAAACATGGATCATATTATGGGGTTGCTTTGATGACTACCTAACAGATGGAGAGGAACTTCTGTTTCTATCCGAGAATCCTCTGACATAGGCAAGCTACCAGTGAAGGAACTAATATGAAAACTTATGATGTACAAAGAAGTCATTAAGTTAAATCAAGAAGTAGTTGAAGAACCAAGAATTAAATCTGTATCATTCAAGACTGCACCCTCAAAGAGAAAAGATAAAGAAAAGTTCAAGCTCTTTTAGAAACTTCCATTAGTGAAGACTCAACATATGATAGTGATGATGATATGGCTCATCTTTCTAGGAGATTAAATTATTTCTACCATAAGAATTAGTTCTTTCGAAAATAAAACTATAAAGGAAGTTTTAACAGTAAAGGATAGTGGAAAAGGACATAAAATGGAATGGAAACACTAATGAGATGGTCTGTTATGAGTGTAAACAAAAAGTCCTTGTGAAGGTTGATTTCCCCAAGATGAAATTTAAGAAGAAATATGAAGAAAAGGGCCAGGGATATAAAAAGTATATTAAAGATACATGGAGTGCTTCAGAAGATAGCTCCAGTGGATCTGACGCTTTTGATATTGAGAAGAACAAACATACAAATCTGTGTTTCAAGAAGGAAACATCTGAGGTAATACACAATTCTCCTATATATAATGCTTACTATTCTAGGAATGAAAGTGAATCAAATAATGATGAAAATATGACTAATAATGAACTATTTAAATATTTTGGAATGCTTGAGGACACATTTAATGAACTCAAGGATACATATAAATTATTTTAAAGAAAACATGCTTTAAATTTTCATTATAAGTCTGATATGGATATTGAGAAAAAAAATGTGCTCAACTATTAAAAGAAAATACTGAACCTGACTTATCAAATAAGCAATTAAAAATATAATCTTGATAATTTTAATGTAGGTATAGAAACCTTTACTTAGTTTCTATGAAAACATATTGCTCAAAAATACACAACTGGTCTAGTATATCAACTAGGACAGAGAAGGATTATTAAAAATAAATTTGTTCCAAAACATGGACAATTCACTGCAAGTTCATGTTATGGACCATGTTTTGAAAAACACTTTCTTAAAGAAACTAAAAAAGTGTTCATGTCTCATAAAATATCTTTTGATTATAGGAAACATGAGATACAAGTATGGGATTCAAATGCATTGCTTTCTAACCTCTCTAGACCAAGAAAATTTTGGTACCAATGTTACCCAAAACTTAATCTGTTTTACAAGAAAATAATCATAAGATCTCCTGTAAAACTCTATGGTATTTGGAAAGTGGATGTTCAAGAAATATAACCGGACACTATTCATGCTTCAAGATCCTAATTAAATTTTATGGTATATATGTCACATTCAGTGATAATTCCAAAGGGAAGATCATCGACTTAGGACAAATTGGTAACCCTAATACTATATTAATTCCAAAAGTACTTTTTATTGACGAGTTAAAAAAAATATGCTTAGTATCTCTCAGTTTTTTGATGATGGTTCTAATTTTATGTTTTAAAATTATGCATGTAATGTTTTTAATTATTGAAATTATTTAATATTTTCTTCTCTTAGAATTGAAAATGTATATGTTGTTGATTAAAACTATTTAACTAAGAAAAATGTTTCTTGTTTAAATGCTTTTTATAAATAATCGTGGTTATGTCATAGAAGATTAGGACATTGGAATGTGAAATCTCTTAAGAAACTAACTAGGAATGGTTTAGGGAGAGACTTATCTAGATTGGAATTCCCATATAACAAAGTTTTTAATCCTTGTCAAAAGGGAAAACAACCCAAAGTTTCTTTCAAACCATAGAAAGATGTTTCCACATATCAACCGTTTGAGTCGGTTTACGTAGATTTTTTTAGACCATATCAAGTTTCAAGTTTAAATGGTAAGCACTGCATTTATGTTCTTGTAGATGATTTTTTCAGATATACTTGGGTATAATTTCTAGCTCACAAAAGTGAACCATGTTCTTACTTCATTAAATATTCCTAGTCTATATAAAATCATAGTGGACTTAGATTTAAGACCTTCAGAAATGATCAAGGTTGTGGTTTTGAAAATCATGAGTTTGAGTCTTTTTTTATCACAAAATGGCTATAATCACAATTTCTATGCTCCTAGAACACCTCAAAAAATTGGAGTTATAGAATGAATAAATAGGAAACTTCAAGAGATTTCTCAGACTACGCTAAATAAGTATAATCTACCTATCTATTTTTGGGGTGAAATTGTTAATACAACTTGTTACATCATCAATAGAGTCTTAATTAGATCTGTTCTTAAGAAAACCCCATATGATCTATGGAATAATAGGAAGACTATGGTTAATTACTTCAGAGTTTTTCATTGAAACGTCTTTATCCTTAACACTAAGGATAATCTTGAAAAATTTTCTTCCAATTGTGATGAAGAAATTTTCCTAGGTTATTCACTCTCTAGAAAAGCTTATAGAGTATTCCATGAGAGAACCAAATGTGTGGAAGAATCAGTTCATGTAAAATTTGATGAGACCGATCCACATGAACCCAAAACCTCTGTTTAACATCTCGAGGAAGATATATCAATTCCGGACCTTAATGATAAAGATAGTGAACCCTCAGTGAAAGCAACTAGTTCTAGAAATATTCCTGAATTTGAGTGTGGTGAATCTGAATCTATAGAAAACCATGGGGAGTCTAGTTCAACTCTTTTTAAAGGTATTAGAACTCTCAAGAATCATATTTTAGATGTTGTAGTAGGTGATCTAAATAGGGGAACACAAACTAGATATTCACTGATAAACCAAGTTGAACATCAATCTTTTCTTTCACAGATTGAACCTAAAAATCTCAATGATTCTATCAATGATAAATTTTGGGTGATAGTTATTCAAGAAGAATTATATCAGTTTGAATGAAAAAAATATTTGGAATTAGTAGAAAGACCTGAAGACACATTGACCATAGGAACTAAATGGGTGTTTAGAAATAAAGTTGATGAATATCAAAACATATTTAGAAACAAGGTTAGACTAGTTTCCTAAAGATATAGTCAAGAAGAAGGAATATACTATGAGGAAACCATTGAACTTGTAGCTAGACAAGAATCCATTATGATACTACATGCTTATGCAGCTCATCATGATTTCAAAATTTATCAAATGGATATCAAAAGTTCATTTATAAATGGGTATCTAGTTGAGGAAGGTTTTTTGCAGACAACCCCCTGGTTTTACAAATCCCCATTTTTGAAATCATGTATTTAAACTTTTTAAAGCTCGGTATAGTCTAAAACAAGATCCAAGAGCTTGGTATGATATACTTATTTATTTTCTTATTTAAAAAAGTTTTACTAATGGAATAGATGATCCTACTATTTTTACTAAAAGGATTTCTAAAGATGTTTTAATAGTAAAGATTTATGTAGATGACAATATTTTTGGATCCTCTAAAAATTCTTTATGTATTGATTTTTCAAAAATGATGCAAGATGAAGTTTAAATGAGTTTAATGGGGGAACTTAAATTTTTTCCTTGGATATCAAATTTCTCAAAATAAGAATGGTATTATTTTAAATCAATGTAAGAATACTAAGGATATTTTGAAACATTTTGTCTTGAATAACAATAAAGGTAGTGAAACACCTTTGAGTACCACTTGTAAGTTGGATGCTGATGAAACTGGTAAATCAGTGGATCAAACCAATTACAGAGGTATGATTGGGATTATGCTCTATCTTAGTGACAGTAGACCTGATATTATATTCAGTGTATTCATGTGTTCTCATTTTTAAGCCAATCTTAAAGAGTCTCATTTAACTGTTATTAAAAGGATTTTTAAATATCTCAAGTATACCGAAAACATAGGACTATTTTATCCAAGAAGAAAATAATTTAATTTAATAATTTATTTGGATGCTGAATTTTATGGTTTCAATTTAGATAGAAAGAGAACCTTTGAAACATGTCACATTTTGTGTAAGACACTAGTATCATGGTGTAGTAAGAAACCGAATTATATTGCATTATTTACTGCCAAAGCTGAATATATAGCTACCGGTAGTTATTGTGCTCAAATTCTCTGGATGAAACAAACTTTACTAAACTATGGATATCAATAAAAACATGTATCTATGAAATATGAAAATACATGTTCTATTAACATCACTAGAATTCTAGAATCCCGTGATAACAAAAAGAAAATTGATGTGAGACATCACTTATTGAGAGATCATTATCGAAGAGGTGATATCACTCTTGAATTCATTAGCACTGAACACCAATTGGAATATATATTCACAAAGCCTTTGAGTTTAGAGAGGTTAAATTACATCAAACATGAATTAGGTATGATAAACTTTTATGTTAGGATCCTCACCATTAGGAACCTCACTGTTGGAACTTTCCGTTATGAACCTCACCATTAGGAACCTCGCTGTTGGAACTTGCCGTTATGAACATCACCATTAGGAACCTCACCGTTGGACCTCACCATTAGGAACCTCACTGTTGGGACCTCATAATTAAGACCTCACAATTAGACATCATAATTAGGAACCTCACCATCAGGACCTCACCTTTATGAACCTAACCATTGGGAACTCACCATTAGGACCTCACCATTGGACCTCACCATTATGAACCTCACCATTTGGACCTCACCATTAAGACCTCACCATTGGACCTCACCGTTAGGAACTTCACCATTGAACCTCACAGTTTGGAACCTCACTGTTGGACTTCACCATTAGGAATCTCATCATTGGACCTCACCATTAGGAACCTCACCATTGGACCTCACTGTTAGATCATCACCTTTAGGAACCTCACCGTTGGACCTCACCATTATGAACCTCACTGTTAGGACCTCACCATTAGAACCTCACAGTTTGACCTCATCGTTAGACCTCACTGTTGGGACCTCACCGTAATGACCTCATCATTGGTACCTTACCAATATTCAATTTTTCTGGGACTTTGTGTTATTTCTACTGGAATATGAATCATTTTTTGGTACTTATTTCTTTTACATGATTTGTTTTCCAATCCCTAAATGATTAAAAAAAGTGGAAACCACATTTTCATCCACTTCAAACCTCTTCCGAACCTCTTTCTACCAAACCTTGGAACCTAACCCTTAATTGAAACCATTGAACTGCTTCAGATCGCATGGAAAGATTGAATATATCGACACTCAGTGATGAAAGAAGATGCACCCAATCCTAAGAGACCTCGAGCTGGGTCTAGTAGTAGAAGAAAGGGAGTAAAAAAGCTTATCAAAACACATTTCTTGAAGAGGGAAATCACGGTTTAGAAGGAACTAAGCTCTGAATGGATGATTTCGAGTAGGTCTCTAGTGCTGTAGTCACTTGAAGCTTAGGGTTGGGTAGAATTCTTTACAAATAACAATGGACCCTATTACATGAAGTTAGTGAAGGAATTTTGGGAATCGCTAAAATTCAAGCAGTAAAAAAATGTGAACCAAACGTCTTCAATGGTAAATGGAGTAAGTATGAGCTTCTCCTATGTTGAATGGGTTGACTGTTTAAGAGTTCTACATGAAATGTTTTTTAATTATTACTCTGGAGTGGTGCCTCTCGCTAGTGATTTCTTCTGTTATGAAGAAGCTTTGGCTGAACTCACATGGAATGGGATCCCTAGGAAAGTGATTGCGGCTGAAATGGAAGGAGAATATAGGTTGATGTTTATGTTTTTTTAGCATGTTATGAGTCCTAGGAGAGGGGACTTTTCTACCCTAAAATATCAGGACATGTTTCTTATGTATCTATTGAATCATGGATAAAAGATAAATTTGTGTAGGTTACTGATGATACAATTAGAGGATATGAAAATCCCAGCTCCAAGTCCAATGCTTTGTTTCATACTAGATTGATATCCATGATGTTGAAAATAAAAGGATTTGCTATAAATAATGAGGAAATTAGAGTTATAAGAGACAAATTCTGCATTACTATGCTGATCTGAAAGTTTATGAAGATCAGTTGGAACCCTTGGAAAAGAAAATGAGTGAACGATGAGGAAAATATTTATGAATAATTCAACCTTGTCACCCATCCTACTAGGCCAAAGAATAAGAGATATCCATGTCTAAATCCCAATGAAGTAGAACTAGTATATTTAGATGAAGGATAAGAGGATGTTGTTGTGCAAGAAAGAGAGGATTCTCCTATAGATGACAGGAGTGATCCGGAAGTTCCCTCAAGTCCTCATTTCAATACTATATCCATTGGTGAGCCTAGACAACCAAATAGATTTCCAAGATGAGAGACTATCCTAAGGGAAAATGATGATGAGGAAACCATTGAAGAAGAAGAGGAATGAAATTTATTAAGAGACATTAGGGAGACCTCATATGAAGAAGATGAAACTAAATCTAGTCATGATGATTTTGAGACAGTAGCTGATGAAAGTGAAGATGAATTTATAAGTCTCAGTCCTCTGATTGGATATACATAAATGGTGGAAAGTGTAGTTGAAGAGTTTTCTGATTCGGTTGAAGTTGGAATTGAAATGGTAGTAGTTGAAGATTATATAGAATAAGTAGAAATGGATTCTCATGTTGATGCAGTTGATCAAAGAGTTATATCAGAGATGGATGTAATTAATCAGGAGAATTCTCCAAGTGAGGGGGAGGAACCTGTTTCCATAGGATCCGGTTTTGTAGCTCATGGAATATAATATTGGTCAGAAGAACCTAGATTCTTGGTCTTGGGATTAGACTATAGAGACTCGGATGATGACAAGACTAACAGAATCCATTTAATTACTTCTATTTCAGAAACTACCATTGAACAACCAGTAGTGCTTTTACCTTGAGACTGTGTGAAGAAGGATGATTTAGAATCTTTAAAATCAGATTTAATGAGATACTTTGATGAGAGATCTATTGGGATATAGAGAAAAATGGATCTCAATAAAGAAGTGGTGGCATCTACCTTATAAATAGATATTTCTACCTCTCACTCAAATTTTCTACATGAAGTGAAGGAGTGTCAGAATCAGGTCAGAATCCCGGAAGAGTCTATGGAATCTATAAAACAGTCAATTTCCAGTTTAGACTTATATATGGATTCAAGGGTTCAAGTGGAGAGATACCTTAAGTATGTCATGGGTGTAGTTTAGTAGATAGTCACTGTGTTTGAGGACTTTAAGAAGTCTATGGTGGCACATGTGAGTGCAAAAGATGATGACGTGAACCAGATGATCATTGGTATGAACAATTCTTTTAATGATACATTGGATTTCACTATGGCACCTCTATGTGCATCTTATTCTTCTTCAGCCTCTCCATCTTTTGATCTAGATTCTTTTAGATCAGTTGTCAGAGAAGAAGTAGAGAAGTTCTCTAGTGCAAGTACCTAAAACCCTTAGTCTATGACTCATGTCATCTCTACAATAAGAGAAATTCATAATCTTGTGAGAGATTATTTATGGGAAGTTTCTCAAGATCAGAAGGTCATCAAAGAGAAAGTTGATTTCTATTACAAAAGTGTGTTCACTAAGCATCAGATGGATGGTAAATTTAAGCTACTGTTGGAAAACTTAAGGATCCCACCTGTCACTCAAGCGTTTAAGGATCAAGTTAGCAGGATTAGAGAGTTGAATCCTACCTTAGGGAAATTCAAGGAGAAAAAGGATGATTTTATATCAGTTACGGAAAGAGGAGGATTCATTATTATGGATTTTGGAAAAATACTTTTACCCTTCCTCCATGTAGACTACACTCCCATAATTGTTCCTCTAGCCTTACCTTCTTCCTCAGCTACCTCAGGCTCTACCAGTGCTTCCCCATTGATGACTCTTGTATAGGACATCGAACCTTAACCCCTATGATTCCAAAAATATATACTCACTATAGGTCTACTGATATTTATATAGAAGCTCCTCCTACACTTCTCACTACCATACCTAGGTCTTTCCCTCCATATTTGAGACCCCACTCTTCAGCTTCTAAAGAAAAATCTACCTTGGACATATGTAATGTGTATTGAATGTGGGATATCTTAATTGATTGGGATATTTGTACACTTTTTTCATATATTATACTCTTTTTTCATTGTTAATAAAATTCTCTTTTGTCTCTTTTTGTCTTCTATTATTTTTGTTAATCACAAAGGGGAGAAGTTTTCAGTTTTTTAATGTTGATTGGAGTCCTTGCATATATAGAGTATCTATATTTTCCACAATAAACATGGTTCAATTTTAATTATACACATCTCTGAAGATATTACAAAATGTAGTTAACCCAAATTCATTAATACTTACATCTAAATTTTCACTGACATAATTTGTGGTTATCAAAAAGGGCGATATTGTTGGACTCACCTATTTTGTTAATCCCAAATCATATTTCATTTATGTGATAATCAGGTTTCTATTATAGTATAATTGTGTTTCATTAACATTCTTCATTTCTATCAAGTGATAACTATATATCTTCAATATCACTGTTTTATCGTTTAAGCTTACAGTGAAAAATTAATCTATGTAGAAAGGTCACCAATGAAAGGTCACCGATGAAAGGTCATAGATAAAAGGTTACTAATAAAAGGTCACCGATGAAATGTCACCGATGAAAGGTCACTGATGAAAGGTCACTGATGAAAGGTCACCAATGAAAGGTCACCAATAAAAGGTCATCGATTGAAGGTTACTGATGAAAGGTCACTGATGAAAGGTCACCGATGAAAGGTCACCAATGAAGGTAATCGATAAAAGTCACCGATGGAAGCTACGGATGTAGTCTACCATTGAAGCCTTTTGTTGAAGTCTACTATGGAGAAGGCTATTGCTGCAAGTCTAACAATACCCACTCTTCTATTCTATACCTTGTCAAATTATTAAGATTATTCTAACAGTCATATTTGGTAAATTTAATACATCTGACATTAATTAATGCTAATTATAGACATATCAAGGGACCGTATCTGGAGACAGTACGAGGTACGAGGGGGACCACACATGCTTTACATATTCCTGTTAACGGAACTCAAATATAAAATATAATATCGAGGAAGGAAATAAGGGGGGTATGAAGTGTGTAATGACATGGGAATGCATGAGAAGGAGCATACTCACTAGATCAAAGAGAACAAGGAAGAACCAACCAACACATACACTATAGACCCAAGAGGCTCAAGAATATGATTTTGGGAGAAAAAATTCAAGTGTGCCTTCTATTCTTCATCAACACTTTGTAAAAAAAAGAAGCAGAACACTCAGTTCTTGAAAGTTTGACCCTGGAGTTGCGACACTCTGTTTTGAGGACAACTTCGATAGAAAGACTCAAACTACAATTTATTCACTCCAAGGAGTCAAGAACTGAACTACAAACACAGAGATTTTTCTAAACATAATATTATAATATTAGATTTACTATTTTACATTTATAAAACTGTGTGTGTCTGTCTGTTAGACACACTGTCCCCTGTGCTTGAACTGGAGGATAATAAAAATCCTCACATCAAACTTCACTTACACCTTCTTTCCCAAATATAACTATGCAAGAGACCGTGTGTGGTCTATATTATTAGATTTTACCATGAAGAAATGTGGTAGAGGGTGTGAACCCTGGATAGTTTGTGAAAACTATTAAAAAGCCACATATAGGTTGTGTATCAAGTTTATAGTTAATATAAACTACTTGGTGGTAGGTGATCACCATGTAGAGAGGATTAAGTCTCAACTTTAGACTGAACCTCTTGTTTAACTTTATCTGTGTAAAATATTTAGTAATACTCTATTTTTCTATTTTCCACTGCTCATAATTTTAACAAGCAGAAAATTGTTTTACACTGAATCTGATAGTTAGTTCTGGTTAGTGTGTGTATATGTTTATTTCAGTAAACCTCTTTCAAAAGTTGATGAAGTGTTTTACACTTATTCAACTAAGGATTAGTCACCCTTTAAGAAACCTGTTGACTAACTAAAAATTTATATCTCTACTAACTAAATTAATTAGGCCATTTCAAAATTATGGTATCTTTATCATAAATTTTTAACATAAATTTTAAGTAGAAACTCGATCCCCCCTCTCTTGAGTTTCCACTTTGACCAACAGAAATTATAGAGAAAATTACTTAACAAAATTTTAAATCATTTCTCTATGATCAGAAATCCATTTTCTTATAAAAAATGTTTTCTAAAATTCTATTAAATTATTTCATTTAATATTTACATAATTATATAACAGAATAAATTTTTACACTTTGATTAATTTTTAAAAATGTTTTAAATGGAATATTCTTATCAATTTTAGAAGAAGGAACATTTCTTACCTTTTTTAATGAAAAAAGAAATTCTATTTTTACCTTGTATGAAATGTATATAAATAGCTACGATCATTTCATTAAATATTAATTTTAATGTTTTTTAATGTAATCTTATTGATAATTTATTTAAAAGTTATTATCAAAGATTTTTTTTTCAAAATTATCTCATAATAAAAATTTAATTTTCCACAAGAATTAATTGAATAATATTTTTTATTTCATCAATGAAAACTACCCTTATTATTACTACTATGGGTATACATCAAATTGATATGATCCTTATTATTACACAAGAAGGATAATGATTATTTTGAATAAGGACAATATTGAAATTAATTTTCATGAATCATATTTGTAGAAATCAATTTTCCCTTGAAATATTCACTTCCCACTGACCATTGGACTTTAAATTTCCATTTTCCACATTATTTTTCATGGATATGATTATTTTATAAACCATATACCATTTTTATATATGATTTTTACTTTGATATTAATTTGATTATGTGAGGAAATATTGAAATATATGTATTCTTTAGTAAATACAGATACTTGATAAAAAACATTATTTATGAATTAAAATTATTTTTTGATATCTGAGGATTGATTTGGGATGGAAGTAATGAGTGAGGACCCGACATTTTATAGCCCCTTGTTGCATCGGTAGGTCTTTTGAGACAAATCAATTGTTGGAATTTATTGGGTCTCTACCTGTAGTTTTAAACTATCTTTTGAAAGTTCTTAACGATATATATTTTCATTTGAGTTAGACATAGCATCCCATATTTAGGCATTTATTAAATTCAGAATTCAAATAATATTATCCATGACATTTTAATTATGAAAAAAAAATCTATGGATGCATTTTATTATCAGATTATTGATTAATTTGATTTTTTAGTTATTTACCTTTCCATATTTATTTTTCATTATATATTCATACAGTAAAGTTATTTAAATGCAACGAGTTATTAGTTATTTACCTTTACATATTGATTATGCCTTATCCATGTTTTTAAATAGAATGTGTGATCAATTTTTTACCAATTAATTTTGATTATTATTTTTGATTCATGATTTCGTCCACTATACATAACCCTTATAGATCATTCACTACTATGAATACGGGAAAGTGAAGCGCCCCCTTATATCAGCGTTGAGCAAACCCACTGATGAAGGTTACCCTGTATCAGTATTAAAATTTTAGCGGTGATACATGGTCTCTTTATTAGCACTTTTCTAGCGCTGATACATGGCTTCATTATCAGTGCTTTTCTATCACTGATAAAGAGGACCTCTATCAGCGCTTGAAAAGCGCTGATAAAAAGACACTGTATCAGCGCTAAAATTTTAGTGCTGATACATGGTAACCTTTATCAGCGCTAAGGAAGCGCTGATAAAATGATCCTTTATCAGTGGTAGAAAAGTGCTGATAAAGACACTCTCTATCAGCGCTAAAATTTTAGCACTGATAAAGGAATGATTTATCAGCGCTTTTTTGGCACTGATAAAGAGTACCATTAACACCGCTAAAAAAGCCCTGATAAAACCATAGTCCGTTTTTTATAAAGTCGGTCACACAGTGCCCTCGTTTTATCGCAAACTAAAGCTCTCGCGGTAGTGGAACCCTGCAACTCTACCACCCGCGCTTCTCTTGTCAGACCTCTGTTGCCCTCGCTCCCCTTTGCCGGACCTCCGCTGCCCACAAAGCCCCTTCGGTTTTCCAAACCTACGTCGCCCGCAACACCCCTTCCATTTTCCAGACCTCTGCCACCCGCAACGCCCGACTTCTTGTTGCCGGACCTCTGCCGCCAACTCTTCGCGTTGCCGGACCTCTGCCGCCCGCAACGCCCTCTTCTGTTTGTTGGACCTCCACCACCCACAATGCCCTCTTTGGTTTGCTGGACCTCCCAAGGCATGTCTTCCAAATAGTTTTTCAATATTGTTCTTGTTATTGGTTGAGTAATTTATTTGGGTAAAATATTTATGGTTATGGTGTTTAATTGCATCTTAGGGCCTTTCCTTAGTTCAATGGGTGGTTTCATTCTAGTTTTGTGAAGATATCAAGAAATAGGTAGGTTGTTCCATTATTTGACATTGTTTTAGGTGTTTAATATGATTTAGTTGGTTCTAAAATGGTTTTATAAATTGTCTGGGTTGTGGGAAACATGTTTTCCAATTTTTTTGTTGTGCTTATGGGTTTGATAATGACATGAATATTGTAAATGGTTGTTTTTCATTTGTGTTTCTATTATTGGAAGTGTGATTGTATAAAATAGATATAATTTTATATAGGGGGTGGAATTGAGAACAATGGAATCCTAGTGATAGAGAATTACCCAACCCTATAAACTCATTTATACCTAGAATACATTAATTCAAACAATAATACATCACCAAAATTTAGTAAACCTTCCCAAAAAAATTCTCTCCACCCTTAGGAGTACCGTGACACACCTAATTTAAGAGGAAAAAAAGTAATTAGAATGTAATTAAATGAATGTAGATAATAGGATGTTACATTTACTATATGAATGGTGTTACAAATAATGGTTATAACGAGGGGATAATTATAATGAATAATTCATTAATAGACCATATTATATTATTATAAATCGAAACATCATCATTGGAAAAACAATTTATCAAAACATGAGACATTATAATATTATAAACTTGTGGAATCATCTACCAAAATATATTTAATATCATAAATTATAAGGCATTAAGTTACTATCTTTATCTTGTTGGGGAACTCCAACAATATGATTTTAATCTACACTAGGGTACACTAGTCAGTGTTGTAGTCTAATCTAGTTTATCATATAACATGATGACTCACATATTACCTATGTTTCCCTTACCGTCAATTATATAGAGAGAATAAAAAATTTTGTCACTAAAAAACTATAGGTATTATTAATAAAAAATAAAAAATAAATCTCAACTAACATCCCAAACCATCCTAATAAATAATCAATTTCTCCTATACATCCATGCCTCCCACAGAAATTAAATTCATCCCATTAATGGGTACAAGTAAATATATGACATAATTATTCCAAGGATCTACAGTTAAATATGCCAGAAGCATAATGTAAAAATATTTGATAAAAATTCCAAAAAGGAATTTGAAAAAACATCGGAATCCTTATTATTTACCATCCTTTGAAAATAATATTTGAAATAATTCCTTTTAAAACATTTCTAAATCACATATTCCTCATCATGAAATCTAATATATTCTTTTGAAATTATGAAAATCGTACCATAAAAAGAGTTAAAAATAATAAAAACATTTTTAATTTGAATGATTTATTCATGTAATTATTTAATAATTCGGAAAAATCATAAAACTCATATTTAGATCTCCAATTATATTTTATGAGAACAAATAACTTCTGAATTTTATTTATTATTGAATCAAAAAAACATGAAAACTACTGTAATCTCATTGTTTCATGTTTGGATATAATTTAAAAAAATTATAAAACCCCTCATGAATATAAAGCATTGGAATATTTTGATAAGTTATAAATTTTAGAAACTCATACACTCCCCAATAGTCAATGAAACGAATTTAAGTAAATTTTTTAACTCAATATTTGTTGAAACCACATTCCATAAATGTTAAAAGTCAAATGAATCAAAATTATGTCCCATAAAATCACTAGACAGACAAATAACTTATAATGAACTAGTCAAAACACATGTTTTTACTGCCATAGTTGTTAGGGTTTAGTAAGAAAAAGAAAACCAAGGTTCCCTTGGTGGTGATGGTGGATATATGTGCTAGTAGTTCCCCTTTTGGTGACTATTATTGGTTGTGGAATGGGGATATTGACCCTCATGATTAATGGAGGCTTGGTTGTATTGCTGGTTCCCTTACCTTTTTTTTGTTATTTTGGTTTTGGTTGAAATTGTTAAATTTTTATCCCCTATTGTAGTGTTATCTTTTGGTCTATTATATTGTGAAATTTGGTTATGATATGGTGTTTGATTATTATGTAATATTTATGGTTTTTTAAATGAAAAAACCATTCCCAAAGGTGTTAATCAATGACTAGGCACTAGTTACAACCCATGGTGATTGGTAATTCCCTTTGGACCTTCCCACGAGTTGGGTCATGTGTCATGTGGGATAGAAACCTTGCCTAGTTCATAAAAAGAAGTCTACACCATAGTATGGTTGTCTAAATCCTTTCTGTACCGTGTCCATGGGAGGTTGCAACGTGGTATCTTTTTTATAGTATTAAATTCCATGACCCCCATTTTATATTCTTTTTTATCCTACACAACTCTCATTTGAAATCTTGATTCTTTAATGATTACAAGAGTCATTTTAACTCCTACAAACTCCCTTCATCTCTGATAGCTCCAGTGGATGCGTTTGGTTTTCTCTCTGATAAGGGGATCTCTTATCGATTGAAAATCCTCTATCTCCTATTATATCCTCCTTTTAGAGTGATAGATCATCATCTTTTTAGTGAATCTAATACTCTTTTTTATGAATATTGAGTATAGGTTAGACTACTTGATCCCTTTATAAGGAAGTGGTTCTCCTCTACTGTATTTGGAAGTCTTGTTTTGTGTACTTGAACCATAAATACTAATATTTGAGATTCAAATAGGATGAAGATGACTAAAGATTG
Organism: Viscum album; assembly: GCA_963277665.1. Classification (NCBI taxonomy): domain Eukaryota; kingdom Viridiplantae; phylum Streptophyta; class Magnoliopsida; order Santalales; family Viscaceae; genus Viscum; species Viscum album. The sequence continues at coordinate 224,435,493 of OY728147.1, forward strand.
GATGGACGCTAATCATTTAACAATAGAGTATGAGAATAGAGTGAAAGAGTTCATCAAGTTTGCAAAGGATCACGCAAAGGATCCTTCTCAAATCCTTTGTCCATGTTTATGTTGTTGTTATTCTAGACTACTTATTCTAAAGGAGTTGGAAGAACATTTGATATGTCACAGAATAGACCAGAGTTATAAATGTTGGAATAAACACGGAGAAAAAGTGAATATAGCTACTGGATGGGATAAAACTGTGTTTTATGGATCGTCAGATATGAATAAAAATATGGATAATGAAGAAGACCGTATGGAGGATGTGATTATAGATGTCAATGATGATAAAGATTGTATTGATGAAATGACAAATACAATTCAAGATGATCTCCTTGATTGCCCAAAACTGTTTGAGAAGTTAAAGAGTTGTGCAAAGATTCTATTATATGTTCCTTTCACTAAGTATACTACATTGTCAGCTGTACTGAAGTTGTATAAATTGAAAGCAGGCAATGGATGGAGTGATGTCAGTTTTACAGAACTACTTGCTCTCTTGAATGACATGCTCCTAGAAGATAATGAGCTCCCAATCCTGACATATGAAGCTAGAAAAATGCTATGCTCGATGGGAATGATTTCTGAAAGAATACATTCCTGCCCGAATGACTGTATATTATTTCTAAAAGAGAAAAAATCACTTACAGAATGACCAAATTGTGGTGCTTCTCGATACAAGAAAGATAAATCCAATCCTAGGAATGTTTTACGGTACATTCCAATCATTCCAAGGTTTATGATTCTATATGGAAGTGAAGAAACTGCAAGACAATTGTCATGGAATGTAGATAAAAGAAATAAAGATGGGTTATTATGTCATCCAGACGACTCTCCTCAATGGAAGAAAATTGATCATGAGTATCCCAAATTTGGAAAAGAGCCTAGAAACCTTCGTCTGGCGTTATCTACAGATGGAGTGAATCCTTTTGGTTTTCAAACCAGCACTCATATTACATGTCCTGTTATGTTGGTAAATTATAACTTGCCACCCTGGTTATGCATGAAGCATAAATTTATCATGTTATCTATGCTTATATTAGAACCAAAACAACCAGGTGACAATATTGATGTTTATTTGGCTCCTTTGATCAAGGATTTGAAGTTATTATGGGACTCAGATGTAATGTTGTATGATGCTTATAATAGTGAATAATTCACGTTGAGAGCGATGTTGTATGAGACAAAAAATTATTTCCCTGCTTATGGAAATTTTTCAGGCTATAGAATTAAAGGAACTCAAGGGTGTCACATGTGCGAAGAAGATACAGAATCAATTAGGATGAAACATTCATCGAAATATGTGTTTCTAGGACATCGTAGATTTCTACCTCATCGGCATAAGTACTAATCTTGGATGGCATGATTCAATGGAAGTTCAGAAAAACGTGCAACACCATCTCCACTAACAGGTGATCAACTGTTTGACAAAGTAAAAGATCTGAACACTGTTTTTGGTAAACCATTTTCGAAAAACCTTACGAAAATCGGTTGAAAAAAGAGATCAGTTTAGTTTGAGTTACCATACTGGAATTGTTTGTATGTCAGGCATTTTTTTGATGTGATGCATGTGAAAAAAAAGTATGTGACAATGTTATCGGAATGTTTCTAAATTCCCCTGCAAAACAAAAGATGGAATTAAGGCAAGGTTGGACATGGTTGACATGGGAATACAAGAAGAGTTGGCTCCCGTTAAGTGTGAAAATCAAATGTTTCTTCCTCCAAATGCTTATAATCTTTCTAGGGTGGAGAGATATCAGTTTTTCAAATTCTTCAATGATGTAAAGGTTCTAGAGGGGTACTCATCAAATCTCAAGAATATTGTGTCAATGAATGATTTAAAGTTAAAAGGTTTGAAATCACATTATTTCCATTTTTTGATGAAATATCTAATTACTATAGCTTTACGTTGCATTTTTCCCAATAATGTTCATCATACATTAAGCAAACTTTGTTTCTTTTTCAAAACTATATATAGAAATGTTTTAGACTCGGGGAAATTGCCAGCTATGGAAGAAGAAATTGTCATCATATTATGTGAATTAGAAATGTTCTTTCCGCCAAAATTCTTTGATATGATGGTTCATTTGATGATTCACTTGGTGAGAGAGATTTGAATTTGTGGTCCTATGCGCTATAGATGGATGTATCATGTTGAATGGTATATGAAGATTTTGAAAGGGTATGTCAAAAATCGAAGTCAGTAAGAGGGTTGTATAGTGGAGCGATATAATTTTGAGGAAGCCATTGAATTTTTTACTGAATACCTATCTGATGTGGGAATCATTGGTATCCCGATATCTCATCACATTGGACGCATTGAGGGTGAGGGAATTTTTGGAAGAGAAGTTGTGACAATCAGTATTACAGATCGGGTGCAGGATCATCTTTATGTTTTGCATAACAGTTTGGAGTTTTCTCCATATATTGAAACTCACAATGAAATTCTTAGGAAGTTGAATACATCAAGGGATGAAAAATGGTTATCAGATACACATAATAACCAGTTTATAGGATGGTCTTAGGACCATATTTTTAAATATTTGGATGAAAATCCGAATTCAATTTCAGAACGTCTTTGATGGCTAGCCGCTGGACCAAGTGTGTATGTATTATCTTACAGTGGTTATGTAATTAATGGTAATACATTCTATATAGATGAACATGATGAAGATAGTACCATGAAAAATAGTGGAGTTACACTAGTGGCTGAAGTGATGCATGTTTCTGGTAGTAGGGACAGAAATCCAATTTATGAAAATATGTCATACTTTGGCATTATCAAACTTATATAGGAGTTGGATTATATGACATTAAAATTGATGATTTTTCAATGAAAATATATTGATAACAATAGTGGTGTTAAAATAGATGAATGGGGATTTTTGAAAGTTGATTTTAGTAAAGAAGGGTACAAAGACAAATAGTTTATAATGATATCGCATGCGGTACAAGTTTTTTATGTTCCAGATCCCGCAAACCGAAAGTGGTCGATTGTTCTGTTATCGTCCAAAACTACTAAAGGTTCTGATGAAAATTCAGTTGAGGACAATCATTTTAGTTGTACGTCACAATCATTTTGAAGTGGTCCCAATGAATATGATGTTTTTTATGTTAGAGGAGACCATAATGAAGGGATTTGGATAGTCGATAGAGGTGTCAAATCCCTTCAACCACTGAAAAAAAAGAAAGAGAGTTCAGTAAACAGGTTATATTTTGTTTGTAATATAGATCTTGTTATCTCATGTTATTATCTTATCATTACTGAATTTATGTAATCTGAATTAACTGTTCAACCACTTTTGCAAATAATGACTTCTGCACATTCTGGTGCTCCTAACCTTGAGGCTGAACAAGTCTCTCAAGCAGCAGCAGCACCTGCTACTGCTGCTCCTGCAGCTCATGCTGCTGTAACTACTGCTGCTCATACTCCTCCTACAGCTCATGCTGCTGCTGTTGTTGCTCTTGCTGCTGCTCCTGCTGCTCCTGTAGCTCATGCTACTGCTGCTGGTGCTCCTGCTGCGGCTCCTATTGCTCCTGCTGCTGCTCCTCCTGCTTCTCCTGCTGTTGCGGCTCCTACTGCTCTTAGTGTTGAGGTCCAACAACTATCATCAGATGCTGTTGATACCATTCTAGATGAACATATAGATGACGTTGATATCAATGAAATTCTTGGGAATGAAGGACCAGCGTCGCAGAAATCATAGGTGTGTCGTAGTTTGACGGTGTTAGCCAAATATTTTAAGGCAAAAAGAGAAGGCATCAAATTTGAAGTTGGATGGAATGCACAATGCCAACATGTGAATCCCAACAAGGCTATGTTTAGCAGCTACATTGGAGTTGTCACTCAGCAACACGTACCGATTTACATAGATTCATGGAACCTTGTTGTGTCCGGGCTGAAGGCTGTGATGTGGGAAGAAATTACGGTAACATTATGAATTTATTTCTTTAATTTACTAGCAAATAAAATAATGAAACAATGTCTTACTCTTCTCAATCTCTTACAGAGTACATTTATAGTAGACGATTCACAAAAGGATTATGTACTAAGTCTTTTAGGAAAGATTCATCGAGGTTTTCACACTATTTTAACAAGATGTCACCTCAATGATTCTAAAGGTAAAATAAACCCGCACCCACCCATTGTCTACGCTCACCTAATATCCCAAGAAGCATGGGATGAATTTATTTTCCGTAGTGGGGATGAGAAGTTTCAGGTATAGTGTGAGTGATAATACGTTGTTTGAGGATACCTGTATTCATCACTTTGATTGTCAATATTTAATTTATGAAACAGAAACTCTGTACTGAAAATAAGGAACGTGCTTCAAAACCAACATACCCCTATCCTAAAGCAAGGATGGGGTATGCTTCATTAGAAAAGAAAATGGTATGTATTTTAAATTTACAATAATATTGTTAGGTGCCAATAAACAACATAATAATTATTTTTCTATGTTTATATGTAGATTTATGAGTCTAAAACCAAATGCACTTCCGTCCCACGCCATGTGCTATGGAAGGAGGCACGTGTGAACAAAGAAGGGAAGTTAGTAGATGAGAACACACAGAAAGTGTGGGAAATATGTTTAAGTATGAAACGACGATAAAATAATTTGTTTAAAATTTCTATTACATAAAAATAATTAGTTATTTTCCTATATCCGACAGTCACAAGAATCAGCTACTCTTATAGCTGATACAAACCTATTATCGACGGCTTTGAAGAAGCCAAAAAAATATGGTCATGTCATAGGTGTAGGGTTTGGGGTGACACCCGAGTATATTTTGAGAAAAAGAAAAAAATGGATGATACAGATGAAGAATTGGAACAAATCAGCAAAAAAATAGCAACCGTTGAAGAACAATTGCAATGGCAGGGAGTGTTGCTAGAAATTTTTATGGGTGGGAAGCAAAGGGAAGACACAACTCAAGAACAACCCCCACATGAACATCCCGCCCCACCCCCACCAGCTTTGAGGTGAGCCATTCGCCTCAAATAAATGTCTTAGCCATGGTAATCAATATTCTAATAATTGTTCCCATGAAATATTAATTAGACAAACACTGATAATTTTTCTGTACCCATCTTCTACAAGGTGAAAATTATTGTGATCTATATCTGTCAACACCCACCTATCACCTTGCAGTGAGGGCTATAGTGTTCAATATCCCAGATTCCACACTACATAATAGACCACCTCCAAAAGATGAACTAAAAGTGACGATTACTGTAGCTCATGATCCAAAGGCAGAGCTACCTATTCCACTTGATGAAGATGATATTCATACGCTCGAAAAGGCTTTTCGGACCTTCATTGCCTGGCCGTCACAACTTGTAAGAGTACATACAGACAATGAGGTATTTATTTCCTTTTCTTTTCAAGCTAAACCCTTAACAATTAATGAAAAAAGGGTATGAACCAATGATTGTTGTTATAGACGGAGAAAGGGAAGGGGGTGACAAATGTCGGCTCAAAACCATCTAAAGGATCGACCAACCGATCCCAAGGATATAATGAAAGCACAATAACACCACCTATTCTCTATCCACATTTACTAGCATTGAAGATTCATGTGGATACGAAACTAAAAGATGGTAATAGTCATATAGTGGGTTTCAAAGAGAATATATATGGAGAGGAAATTCAAGATTTTGTTGCTACAGAAAATGTAAATGAAATCCTTGAAAATGATTGGCTAGGCATCACAGTTGTAAATGTATATATGAGGTATGTTTCCATGAATTTATTTTCCAAAAGCTGATCTAATGTGAAAATTATGACTAAATGAATTTTATATTATTGACATATGCATTTATGAAAAACAGTTCAATGAATTTTTTCATGAGCCAAGATTTGGACTGGTTAATCCTCATATCACATCAACACACCTAACAAAAAAAGATCCATCAAAATAGGATTCAATAGTGAACGGCTCGATGAAAACATTTTAACGTAAGATTACAGATGACATACTTTTCCTAATACCAACCATGCAGGGGTAATACTCTACGATTAAATCATATCAATTATATTTTAACTTCTTTTATTACTTATTCCTTTTTGTGTTTTTAGAAAACATTGGTTTCTAATTTCGGTGAACATGGATACTATGAAGATTTATTTTCTGGATTCAAAGCAAGGATATCCATCAAACCAACCACACATGATGGAGTTTGTGAATCTGTAAGACACTAAATCTTACGTTTTAGGTCTAAACATCAAGTAATAGAATTTATATTATCTTTTACTGAGTATTCTTTTATGATAGGGTGGTGTAGCATTATCATATAAAAAAGGAATGAGGACAAAGGCTAAGCATAGGGAGGCGAGCAAGTACTACGTCTGAACAAATATCAGGGTATATATAGTAAAATTTCACTATCCAAACAAATCTCACCACAAGTTACTTATTCTCCTAATGATCAATTTTTTTTGTAGTGTCCAAAACAAACAAACGATAATGATTGTAGTTATTATGTTCTTAAATTTATTAAAGAGATCGTTTTTCATCAGCAAACTAGCATCCCTAAAGAGGTATTTTTTAAAAACAACTACTAGTTTGTTTAAGTTATTTATTAATTCATTATTTTTTTATTTTGTAGTACTACTCTGATTTCCGAAAAGCATCATACTCCCAAGACGTTATAGATGTGTTCAGAAATGATTGGGCCACAAACCTGATGGAATATTGTACCCAAATAAAATGAAGATCGGACTTGGGGACATGTACAATTTGTGGTCATTTTTGAGAGGGGTTAAAGGGATCAAAAGATGAAACATTGTTGTATGTAAATGTTCATAGGAAAATTGTAATTGTTATTAAATAAAACAACCTTTCTCCAATGAGTCATTTTCCTATTTTAACATATGATATGCACCAACAACATGCAAGAATGCGGAACCACTCAAAGGGTCTCTATTTTGTTTAAAATGGACACGATTTTAAGTGAAAACTACAACTGACCTACGGAAATCCAACCAAATGCATTCGGATTGCCTTTATATTTTATAATAAAGATAAAAGGGTTATTGAGGATGTGTACGAGTCAACCCTGCCTCAATCTGAGGCACGGTGTGGCCATTATCACTCAAAGGGTCTCTATTTTGTTTAAAATGGACATGATTTTAAGTGAAAACAAAAAATGACATATAGAAATCCAACCAAACGCATTATAATTGAATTGATATTTTATAAGAACGATCCCATGGTCCTCGGTGATGTGTAAGAGTCTACCCCACTTCAATCCGAGGCACGGTGTGTCCGGTAGCACTCAAAGGGTCTCTCTTGTTTAAAATGGACACGATTTTAATTGAAAACAACAACTGACCTATGGAAATCAGAACAAATGCTTTCAGATTGCATTGATATTTTATAAGAACGATCCAAGGGTCCTTGGTGACATGTACGAGTCAACCTTGCCTCAATCTAAGGCACGGTGTGGCAACTATCACTCAAAGGGTCTCTATTTTGTTTAAAATGGAAACGATTTTAAATGAAAACAACAACTGACCTATGGAAATCCTACCAAACAAATTCAGATTGCATTGATATTTTATAATAACGATCCAAGGGTCATTGGGGACATGTAAGAGTCAACCCCACCTCAATAAGAGGCACGGTGTGGCTGATATCACTCAAAGAGTCTCTATTTTATTTAAAATTGACATGATTTTAAGTGAAAACAACAACTGACCTACGAAAATCTGACCAAACGCATTCGGATTGCATTGATGTTTTATAAGAACGATCCAAGGTTACTTGGTGACGTGTAAGAGTCAACCCCACCTCAATTTGAGGCACGGTGTGACCGATAGCACTCAAAGTCTCTCTCTTTTTTAAAATGGAGATGAATTTAATTGAAAACAACAACTGACCTACGGAAATCTAACCAAACACATTAAGATTGCATTGAACTTTTATAATAACGATACAAGGGTCTTTGGTGACGTGTATGAGTCAACCCAACCGAAATATGAGGCACATTATGGCTGCTAGTACTCAAAGGGTCTCTCTTGTTTAAAATGGACACGATTTTAATTGAAAACAACAACTGACCTATAAAAATCCAACCAAACACATTTAGATTGCATTGATATTTTATAAGAACGACCCAAGGGTCCCTGGTGATGTGTAAATGTAAACCCCGCCTCATTCTGAGGCACGGTGTGTCCACTATCACTCAAAGGGTCTTTATTTTGTTTAAAATGGACACGATTTTAAGTGAAAACAACAACTGACCTACGAAAATCTGACCAAACACATTTGGATTTCATTTATCTTTTATCATAAAGATCCAAGGGTCCTTGGTGACATGTGTGAGTCAACGTCTCCTCAATCCTAGGCACGGTGTGGCCGTTAGCACTCAAAGGGTCTCTATTTTGTTTAAAATGGACACAATTTTAAGTGAAAACAACAACTGACCTACGTAAATCTGACCAAACGCATTCGGATTGAATCAATAATTTATAAGAGAGATACAAGGGGTTGTGGTGATGTGTACGAGTCAACCCCGCCTAAATCCAAGGCATGGTGTGGCCGCTAGCACTCAAAAGGTCTCTCTTGTTTAAAATGGACACAATTTTAATTGAAAACAACAACTGTCCTACATAAATCTGACCAAACACATTTATATTGCATTGATCTTTTATAAGAATGATCCAAGGGTCCTTGGTGACGTGTATGAGTAAACCCTTACTCAATACGAGGCACGGTGTGGCCTTTATCACTCAAATGGTCTTTATTCTATTTAAAATGGACACGATTTTAAGTGAAAACAACAACAGACCTATGGAAATATGACCAAACACATTCAGATTGCATTGATCTTTTGTAAGAATGATCCAAGGGACCTTGGCGTTGTGTAAAAGTCAAACCCGCCTCAATCTGAGGCACGGTGTGGCCTCTATCACTCAAAGAGTCTTTATTTTGTTTAAAATGGACACAATTTTAAGTGAAAACAACAACTGACCTACAGAAATACGACCAAACGCATTCAGACTACATTTATATTTTATAAGAACGATACAAGGGTCCTTGGTGATGTGTATAAGTCAACCTCGCCTCAATCCGAGGCATGGTGTTGCCGATAGCACTCAAAGGGTCTCTATTTTGTTTAAAATGGACACGATTTTAAGTGAAAACAACAACTGACCTACGGAAATCCGACCAAACGCATTCGGATTGCATTGATCTTTTATAATAATAAACCGATGGTCCTTGGTGATGTGTAAAAGTCAAACTTTCCTCAATCCGAGGCACAATGTGGCCGCTAGCACTCAAAGGGTCTTTCATGTTTAAAATGGGCACGATTTTAATTGAAAACAACAACTGACCTATGGAAATCCAACCAAACGCATTCGGATTGGATTTAACATTTATAAGAACTATCCAAGAGTCCTTGGTGACATGTAAAAGTCAACCACTCCTCAATATGAGGCACAGTGTGGCCGCTATCACTCAATGGGTCTCTATTTTGTTTAAAATAGACACAATTTTAAGTGAAAACAACAACTGACCTACGAAAATCTGACCAAACACATTTGGATTGCATTGATTTTTTATAAAAACGATCCAGGTGTCCTTAGTGATGTTTTCGAGTCAACCCCTCCTCAATCCGAGGCACGGTGTGGCCTCTAGAACTCAAATGGTCTCTATTTTTTTTAAAATGGACACGATTTTAAGTGAAAACAACAACTGACCTACAAAAATCTGACCAAATGCATTCGGATTGCATTGATCTTTAATAAGAAAGATCCAAGGTTCCTTGTCGATGTGTACGAGTCAACTCCGCCTCAATACAATGCATGGTGTGGCTGCTAGCACTCAAAGGTCTCTCTTGTTTAAAATGGACATGATTTTAATTGAAAACAACAACTGACCTATAGAAATCCAACCAAACGCATTCGTATTGCACTGATATTTTATAAGAACGATCCAAGGGTCATTGGTGACATGTAAGAGTCAACCCCGCTTCAATCCGAGCCATGGTGTCGCCGCTATCACTCAAAGGGACTCTATTTTTCTTAAAATGGACACGATTTTAATTGAAAACAAAAACTGACCTACAGAAATCTGAACAAACGCATTCAGATTGCATTGATATTTTATAAGAACGATCCAAGAGTCCTTGGTGACGTGTAAGAGTCAACCCCTCCTTAATTTGAGGCATGGTGTGGCCGCTATCACTCAAAGGGTCTCTATTTTGTTTAAAATGGACACGATTTTAAGTGAAAACAACAACTGACCTACAGAAATCTGACCAAACGCATTCGGATTGCATTGATCTTTTATAAGAAATATTCAAGGGTACTTGGTGACATGTACAAGCCATACCCGACTCAATCCGAGGCACGGTGTGGCTGCTAGCACTCAAATGGTCTCTCTTGTTTAAAATGGACACAATTTTAATTGAAAACAACAACTGACCTACAGAAATCTGACCAAAAACATTCATATTGGATTTATATTTTATAAGAACAATCCAAGGGTCCTTGGTAACATGTAAGAGTCTTTCCCGCCTTAGTACGAGGTACGGTGTGGCTGTTATCACTCATAGGGTCACTCTTGTTTAAAACGAACACAATTTTAATTGAAAACAAAAACTGACCTATGGAAATCTGACCAAATGCATTCATATTGCCTTAATCATTTATAATAACGATCCAAGGGTCCTTTTTTACGTGTAAGAGTCAATCCCTCCTCAATCCAAGGCACAGTGCGGCCCCTATCACTCAAAGAGTCTTTATTTTGTTTAAAATGGACACGATTTTAAGTGAAGACAACAACTGACCTACAGAAATATGACCAAACACATTCGGATTGCATTGATCTTTTATAAGAACAATCTAAGGGTCCTTGGTGACATTTAAAAGTCAACCCCACCTCAATTCGAGGCATGGTGTGGCCGCTAGCACTCAAAGGGTCTCTATTTTGTTTAAAATGGACACGATTTTAAGTGAAAACAACAACTGACCTACGGAAATCCAACCAAACGCATTCGGACTGCCTTGATCTTTTATAAGAACGATCCAAGGGTCTTTTGTGACGTGTAAAAGTCAACCCCTCCTCAATATGAGGTATGGTGTGGCCGCTAGCACTCAAAAAGTCTCTCTTGTTTCAAATGGACACGATTTTAATTGAAAACAACAACTGACCTACGGAAATCCGACAAAATGAATTCAGATTGCATTTATATTTTATAAGAACGATCCAATGGTCCTTGGTGACGTGTTCGAGTCAACCCCTCCTCAATCTGAGGCATAGTGTGGCAGCTATCACTCTAAGGGTCTTTATTTTGTTAAAAATGGACATGATTTTAAGTGAAAAAAACAACTGACCTACGGAAATCCGACAAAACACATTCAGATTGCATTGATCTTTTATAAGAACGATACAAGGGTCCTTGGTGACGTGTATGAGTCAACCCCGCCTCAATATGAGGCACGGTGTTGCTGCTAGGACTCAAAGGGTGTCTCTTGTTTAAAATGGACTCGATTTTAATTGAAAACAACAACTAACCTACGGAAATCTGACCAAATGCATTCGGATTGAATTGATCTTTTATAAGAACTATCCAAGGGTCTTTGGTGATGTGTACGAGTAAACCCCATCACAATCTGAGGCACGGTGTGTCCGCTAGCACTCAAAGGGTCTCTATTTTGTTTAAAATGGACACGATTTTAAGTGAAAACAACAACTGACCTACGGAAATCCGACCAAACGCATTCGGATTGAAATGATATTGTATAAGAACGATCCAAGGGTCCTTGGTAATGTGTACAAGTATACCTTGCCTCAATCCAAGGCACTTTGTGGCCGTTATCACTCAAAGGGTCTCTCTTGTTTAAAATGGACACGATTTTAATTGAAAACAACAACTGACCTACGGAAATCCGACCAAATGCATTTGGATTGCATTGACCTTTTATAAGAACAATATAAGGGTCCTTGGTTACGTGTACGATTCAACACCACATCAATCTGAGGAATGGTGTGGCCTCTATCACTCAAAGGGTCTCTATTTTGTATAAAATGGACACAATTTTAATTGAAAAGAACAACTGACATACAGAAATCCAACCGAATGCATTCAGATTGCATTGATCTTTTATAATAATGATACAAGGGTCCTTGGTGACATGTACGATTCAACCGTGCCTCGATCCGAGGCATGGTGTGGCTGCTAGAACTCAAAGGGTCTCTGTTTTGTTTAAAATGGACACGATTTTAAGTGAAAACAACAACTGACCTACGGAAATCCGACCAAACACATTCATATTTGCATTGATATTTTATAAGAACGATCCAAGGGTCCTTGGTAATGTGTAAGAGTCAACCCCGCCTCAATCCGAGGCACGGTGTGGCCGCTAGCACTCAAAGGGTGTCTCATGTTTAAAATGGACATTATTTTAATTGAAAACAACAACTGACCTACGGAAATACAACCAAATGATTTCGGATTGCATTGATATTTTATAAGAATGATTCAACGGTCCTTGGTGATGTGTAAGATTCATCCCCGCATCAATCCGAGTCATGGTGTGGCTACTATCATTCAAAGGGTCTCTATTTTGTTTAAAATGGACACGATTTTAATTGAAAACAACAACTGACCTACAAAAATCCGACCAAAATCATTCAGATTGCATTGATATTTTAAATGGGGAGTCATGGCATGTGATATATCAGGGGCCTCATATATATCAAGTCATGGTTGGCCTGGTATAATAGGGTGATCATGTGTTTGGGTCTATAATACTTATGGGCTTATATCTGGATGAAAATACTCCCATATGACAGGGTGGATATGCTTATGGGTCTTATTCCTTAAATGAGAATACTCTCATAGGGGAGGGATGAGATTTATATAGGTATTATTCCCCAAATGAGAATACAACCATAGGAGTGGGATGATATTCTTATTGGGAATATTCACTAAACGAAAATAATCCCATAGGGGAGGGCTGAGATGATTATATAGATTATGCCTCAAATGAGAATACACCCATATTGGAGGGTTGATATGCTTATAGGGATTATTATTTGGATGATAATACTCCCATATGGTAAAGAATATATGCTTCTTAGTATTATTCCCTAAATAAGGGTACGCCCATACTATAGGGATGAGATCCCTGTAGGTCTTATGCCTCGGAATTGGAAAAACACGTATGGGTTGTCTGAGATACTGTTGAGGGTATTCCAGGGATGAGAAAACTCCCATAAGTGGATTTCCATGATGGAGTATAAATAAAACTCACATGTTGGAGGTCAATGATAATTATGTATATAGTGGGGAGACCATGGTATATTATATTTTTTGTGTAGTTCCTATAATGTACTCAGAGAAACCAAAACATTGGATGAAGTAGGTATGGTTGATCAAGCATTAATACTTTAAAATCAATGTGTCTTGATGTAGATGGGGTAGGACTTGGTCAAAATATTTTTTTATAATGTCAAAATGATCCTTGTGAAATTCTTAGTAAAATTTCAGCACTTGGAAAATTAATTTTAGTTTAATCATGGTCATGGATTTGAAGATCAATGATGATTTCTTATTAGTTTTATTCTAGTTATTTCTCAACTAGGTTGTGCATATTTCCTGATCATGCACTTACAATACCCTATTGCAGGTTTAATATTGGGGGTTTATTAATGGGATTCACCCCCCCCCCCCAAGTATGTGCACCTTAGTGTGTGTAGAAACCTTATAACTTCTTTGAGGTTGAGAACATGATGAATAGTGGATAGAGAAAAGTCCAAAGATTTATGTATTGATAAAACACACCCATGTGGAGCCTTAGGATTGAACTGGAAATCCCCCCAGACACCCCCCACCCCCCTTGGACAGCCACCCCAAACCCTTGAACAGCCCCCAAACCCCCTGATTTTTGAATTGATTTGTTTAAGTAATTAATTAACTTATAAATTATGTGTTAATGGTGTACGAGTATAATTGTTGTATGGGTATTCCTGGTCTAATTTGCTTATGATTTATGAGTTAATTTTGTATGGGTATACTTGCTTTAATTGGCTTATTGAGATGCAGTTTTTTTTGCAGGTGTTCGGGTGTGCTGCTGCAGATTTATCAGAGTAGTAGAGAGGGAATTTATCAGCACTCTTTAAGCGCTGATAAATCATGCTTTAATCAGCACTAAAAAAGCGCTGATAAATTACACCTTTATCCGCGCTAATGAGTGCTGATAAAAGATAAGTTTATCAACGCTAACAGAGCGCTGATAAAACACGCATTTATCAGCGCTCTTTTAGTGCTGATAAAGGGTTGTTTTATCAGCACTCCCTTAGTGCTGATAAAGTATCCCTTTTTCAGCGCCGAGATTTACATCGCTTTGTTAGCACTGTTAAAGCCCGTTTTTAGTGCTATTAATGCCCGTATTTGTAGTAGTGATTTGAGCACACCCTTATATTTTTTACTTTCCCCCAAATTTCATGAAGTGTTATAAGAAGGCTATTCACAGATATTATAGATAGAATAAATTTATCCTTGAATGAAAAATATTTATCTTGTAATTTAGGGATTCATTTTTAATATGAGACTCATGTATGTATCCAAACTGACCTGTAAATCAGGATATGAATCTCGTATCAATGAAAATGTAATGGTAGTAGAAACTGACTCTAGGTAGCTGGGATTTGGTTCACTACAGTTGGTATCAGATCATGTTTATCATAAACATTGGGAACTAGATTTAGGAAAATAAATATTTGGGAACATAACCCTATGATAGAATTAGAGGATAATAATTTAATAACATCATATATTTTTGTAAAAGTAGATATCATGGGGTATTAATTGAAATTAATCCTTATCATGATACTAAAAGTAGATTAGGTTATAGAATAGATGTACCTTGGGGTAATAACACTGAAAAGGGAACATTAGGATTGATTTGTGTGTAACCTGGAACATGATAATGGGCCTTACTATGGACCTAGTTTGACACTCCTGGTAGATATGATAAGGATAATTCAATGTTTATTTACAAATCATTATGATGTATTTGAATAGATAATGACAATGAATGAACTAGGAGAAATACTAGAACAAATAAAAATTTATGTTGAAATAAAAGTGTTGAAGCATTGGGACTCAAAAATTAAATTGTTGAAGAATTTCACCAATAGTATTTTAGCTGTAAGAATTATGAAACATCTATATATTGTATTAATGTTTTTATGAATATGCATCCTTAATAAATATTGAGTTATGTATACCATAATGTGTTATGATATTAAGATTGGAAATATTTTCAAAGACATAAACACCCCTTTTTATGTATTAGGTGATGAGATTCTACAAAGATTAAAGAAATTTTATAGAAATTTATTTAAAGAATATGTTTTAGTGTGAGAGTTATTAAATGAATAAATATAAATGATCAATAAATAGTGTTATTTTTGATGTTTATAGACTAATGTATTAACCATATTGGTTTTGTAAAATTGTAATATATAGAAATAAAAACATATAAATTTTTATAGATTTTATGATATATTAAAAATAAATTTGAGTTCTTTAAACACAACAAAATTAATTTTATGATATTAATTTATCGGAGTCAAGGTATAAATTGGAATTTTTTAACGTAAAACCAAAGGATGAAATTATGATCATGAAATATAAATGTATCATGTTAGTATATCTTCATATATTATTGGACTATAAAATAATTCCTTAAATTTAGGGAAAATGATCTTAAAATATAATGTTATCCTGTTATAATCATTTCTGATGACATAAATGTTCTTTTCATGCCTATTAGTCTTATGGTTTTGAGACCCTAAAATTTTCATTGATCACTCACTTTATTGTGATCGATGGACTCAATCACTCTAAATATATTTACACTTTCCCCCCAGGTTACCATCTTCACTTTCCACAAATGTTCTCTTACTTAGAAAATATTATATGTTATTCCATATGAAAATTTTATGTTTTATTATCTTTTATGAAGAGGATATTTTATTACTCCTTTTATGATGTTAGTTTTTCAACAACGTTATTTTAAAATGTGAAACCCTTGGCTAAAAATATCAAAATTATATAATGGGGATAATGTAACACCCTGAAATTCAAAAATATGGACATTTAATTTGATATTAGGTGTGACACACAACACCAAGCATTGAAAGGAATATTAAATCCACATAATTTATGATATATATTATTTTTTAAATAATTTCGATAAATTCTATATCTTGCAATGCATGAAAAAATGACTTTCTTTGATGGCTCGCTTTACACGCTAGACCGGGTTTTACCGAACAACAATATAAAATTAATATTATTATTTAAAAGAAAAATTATTTCATAGATGTTAAATTGGTAGTTATAAATATTATTAAGTAACTTATAAAAATAAATGTTATAATTCATTGGTTACAAATTAATTGTAAATTAATTTGAAAATCAGTTGAATAAAAAGGAAATGTTTTTATAAAAATCTATTTTTATGTGCTAAAGGAATTTTATCGTAATAAATTAAATTAATTAAAATTAGTGGATGATATTAATGAAATTTATATATTATATATATTTAATCAATGTTTTTTTAAATTAATCTAATATATTTTATAGGTATAATATAAAACAATTTAAATTTTAAGCAAAAAAAATTGTATTTTTCTAAAGGCAGTTTTCCACATTTTAATAGAGCACTTGTTTTAAAAATAAATTTTGAACATTTTAGAAATTTTATTTGAAAAAATAAAATTTATTTATGAATATGTAATTTCCAAAATATCTTATGTTGATGTTTTATTATTTTTTGAGATATTTTTAATTTTATAGATAGTGAAAAAATTGGATTTTAATTGGAAACAAAATTTTTATTAAAATAATTTATAATGTTAAATTATTTTATACATTTAATTTATAGTAAAATTATATCAATAAAAAATATATTATTTCAATTTTGGAAATTATAGTAGTTTTTATATTGAATTTAGATATAAAAACACAGTAATCTTTTGAACATTATCACTTTAATAAAACATCTTTATCGTCGCGTATAAGGGATTAATTTTAAATTAAATTCTTCCACTTATGTGAATAATAATTGTAAAAACGAATTTCATATTTGGAATAATAATAATTTATATTAACAAATAATTTAAAATTAAAATTTTACCATAATGAATATTAAAAATAATTAAAATTAATTAACCTGATTATGGTTAAAAAAAGGTTTTGCGCATTACGTGATTTTGTATTAAAAATAATTATACTCACACATAAGAATTTTTAGTAAATTAAAATTAAAATTTATAATAAATGAGTGTAAATTTTTTAATAATTATCTTCTTAATTATAATACTTATCAATAAATTACCTATGTAAATTAAAAGATACATGTTACCATGGTAAAAAATATTAAGATAAAATTGAGCAAACATAAATACTAAGGAATAACATGATAAAATATATTTATTTTGTGTTTTGGAGGTATTTATGGACCAATTAATCATTCCCCTACATTATTGTTCTATTTTGGAGACATAATAGGTGGGGTAGACCTCCCAATAGTGAATGCTATTCAGTATTCAGAAGAATGCTACCCCTCATCCAATATAAAAGGGTATTCACTCACCCCATCTTTTTACACATTGCAAGCCATTTTTCTTGACAAAACCCTTCAATAAGCCCTTTAATTATAAAAAAATAAACCCTTTTCTGATAGACAATCGCAATTAGTATTTACGATAATCCGTTGCAAATATTTAATAAATAAAAAACAAATAAATAAAAAACAAAATAATATTAATATAAATAAAATAATAATAATATTATTAATATAATAAAGTTAATTTGAGAATAATAAATATAATATAATATAATTATAAATAATAATAATAATATTTATATTCATAAGATAAAATTAATTATAAAATAATAAATTATTATAATAATATTATTAGTAGTACTTATGAAATAATAATATCAGTGATATAATAAAATACTATGTATTCAAAAAATATAAAAAAATATTGGTCAATAAAATAATAAATATAATAAAAAATAAAATTAATAATAAAAACTGTAATTTTGGAGACAAACTAAAACAATAAATATTCAAAAATATGAATAGTTAATATTAAAAAAAATAAATTCTAATGATTCATAATGAAATAAAAATACATCACTGATTAGGGGAGGGTCGTCTGGAGGAGATGAAGGAGATGTTGGAGGGAACTCCATCCCTAAACGGTGAGTCATACATTGCATGTACTTCATCTTCTCTTGCTCTGGATCCTACAACCATCGATGCATCTCATCCTACATCAGTTGTAGCAACTGATACTACTGCTACTGTTGCTGCCACTGACTCATCTCCTCTAACTCACTACGCATAGTCTCTAAATGACCACTCTGAGCTCACAGCTGCTCCTGTTACTGTGTACGACATGATGATAACTCTCTCCGGCCTCCTCTTGAGATGGGCGCCCACATTACAGAGGTTCCATAAAAACCCCCAGGGGTCCCTCAAGATCCTATACAAAAAACATGGCCTTTCTTGAAGCCACATTGGGTCACCTTCATCCATGCTGCCTCATCAAATCGAGGGGAACTGGTCTGACCATCAGTTTCAGCCTCACTCTCAATATCTCTATGAAATGTCTCAGGCTCATATGACTCCTTCAATTGAAATTTAATATTTAAATAGTTGAAATATTATTTTTAGTCAAGTTTAATAATCAAAAAAATATTATACTGACCACAATATGACCCTGTCGAGCACCTCTAATCTCTCTAGTGGCTGGATCACTATTCATCCTCCTATAAACGTCATAATTTTTAATATCAGTTTGTACGATTTCATTTATGAATATAAAATAAACCTTTTACATTTAAAGTTACATACAATATTTTAATAAAGTACATACCATATGCTCCTTATGTGTAATGAACGTATGATTCGCAGCATGATGTGTCTCCTCCTGTATCCCCTGATTTTTTAGACTTACTGATGATCTACTGAGAAATCACCAACTCATCCGGTGTGTACATAATCCATCCCAAACCTGAGATTAAATATAATCAGATAGGTGGATGCTACATGTCTCATCAAACTTCTGCAGTCTTGTTCTCTCCATTTCTTTCCTGTTCAAATTGTTCTAAAAATTAGTGTAACACGTACACATAGCTGCTGACCATTCCTTCCAAACAGGATCATACATACTCTCTTAAATGGGATACCATAAACCCCAAAAATATTTTATTATATCAAGTTATTAATTAAATTAATTTCAAAATGAATATAATTTATTTACGTACAATCCAATACTCAAACATGCACTACTAAACATTGATGGGAATCTGATCCCATGACACCCATGCAACCAAAAAATAATTGCACAATATAGTGCTCCCCTATCCGACCACTTTATGCATAAAAATGGGAAAAATAATAATTAATCAAACAATTTAAATATAAATAAATTAATGAAAACTAACTAAAATTCACAGGTAAACATACCTCTGTGTGCGTGGATCGAACAGAAGATATGAATGTCACTCTGGTATAGGGTCGGGAATTATTAGCCGAGAAATACCACACCTCTTCTAAATTCCCCTTGAACTGCAAACAGTCTGAAGGTCAGTTGATCCAACCTCCTGCTCATAAAAATATATATCTCCCTCCTACAAAATACAAACCAGATCGTTGTCTATCTGAAACATGAAATCACTATTGATAGTAAACAATTGAAAATAACTATTATATATAGATATATATTATATATTATTATAACTAGATTATAACTGTGTCAATTATTATCTTTATCCTCATCTTCATAGTTGTTGATGTCAATGTCTTCAACTTCCACCTCAACATCATCAATTTCCATATTAGTTTCAGTTTAATCATCTCTTGTCATTTCAAATTCGGTTGTAACATCATTAATATCATCTTCACCATCAGCCCTTATCTATGGGGTGTCATCAATGATATTCATGTATCTTCATGTAAAATATGGATTCAGGGAAGTATCTTAAAAAATTATAATTTCATGCACTTCATTAGAACCACATTCACTTTCAGTAAATTTATTCTCTTGAGATTTAATTTTTATTATGCTCCACCAATCACCCAAATCCCTTGAAGTAGCATAGTAATTTTCATAATAAATCAGATGTGCTTGAGGATCCAATAAAAATGGTTCATTTACTACAATAAGACTTTTATATTTTATATCAACGATTCCATGGATCAGATGAACATATAATCCTCTCTCAGTATCCAACCACTTACATTTAAACATTGTTATGTAATGTTGTCCTAGATAATACATTTCAATGATTTCTTCCAACGTTCCATAAAATTAAACTTCAGTTTCTCTTTGATGATATCCTATTAAGAAAACACCTATATTCATTTATTTTTTTATCACCCATATGCACGTGTATGAAATCAACAACTATTCACCACATGTGCATTTTAAGATTTAAACATTTTGGATGATGGGTTACTCAATACAGACAATCGATTATTGAATTTATCACCATATTGAGATACCTGAAAAGTTGTAAAACAATTATGACCATAAAAGGAATTAAATTGATTTTTTATGTGAAATAAAAAATAATTTATGTTACTTGTTTTTGAAATGAGTAAGATTTTTTTGGCGATGTTCTTCAAGAGCAGCTGTTGTAATCATTGGAAACTATTTCTTGATATGATTACCATATAACCAAAAAATAAAATAATAATAATGTACTATTATAAAAATTATAAAATCATTTAGAAAATCACTCATAGTACGAATGATTTCATTTATTAATAGTCCAAGAGAATATATGTACGAGCTCTGTGATGCTCATCATTTGAAACACATTATTCATGAACTCCACTGAATCCAAGTTCAGGATGATTGAAAACTGATAATTGATTTCTCATGTCATCATCAACATTTCTCTTGTTACGGATCATACAGTTTTGTTTTGAGGGATATTCTGATTAAAAGTAATGAGAGCAGAAAAAAGAAATTTCCTCGTGCAAATAAAATTATGCAATTATGCCTCCAACTGATGCTTTGTTATGTAATTTTTTTCAATTTCAAAATGCATCTCTCAAATGGGTACGTCCATCAGAATTTCATCAAACCTTCACATTTTATTTCTTGTGGAAAATGTAACATCAAATTTTCCATTGAATTAATTAAACATGGTGGGGATATTTTTTCCATTTTATATAAAATTAAAATGACATCTTCTTGTAGTTTTCATATAACATCATAGTCAGTTGTCAATGAAAAAATGTCTCAAAAAAACTTTTTATATGTCTATTATAGCATTACAAATCATTGGATATAACAAACCACTTAATTCTATTGACATAAGTCTTTCCATTAAAACATGACAATAATGAATTTTCAATATGGTAATATGACCATTTCTGACACATCTTCCCAAATTGAAAGCATAACCATATGGAAGTCTCAAATATGAAATCCACTGACAAGATAATAAATGACTCTCTTTGGATAATGTATAATCCGATTTTGAATTCATTAAATTCTTTGATTTTACATTTTCAAATAGTCCAATTTTTTGTCTCTTTTAAAATTTGGAAAGATCCAATCATGCCTTCACATTGTATTTGGTCTTACCTAGTGTGTCCAAAACTGTATGAAATAAATTATAAAAATAGTTATTCTCAATATTAATTACATCCAACATGTGGCGGACAAAAAATCAGACTAATATGGAAAATCCTAAAAAATGCTATGTTTTACCAATTGTGCTTTTTTCCAAACCCATCAAGTTTCTGTTGTTTTATTTTTGGTCCAAATGTGATGGGATCTAATGAAGAGACAATTGATTTTAACTCTGTATCTGAGATCATTTTTGAAGGCCCATATTTTTTAACTTTTCCTTTTCTAAAATGATATTTGTTTCTTCGAAAATCATGATTGACTGGAAGCAATCTGTGATGAAAGAAGAAGAAAAAAAGTTTTTTCCATTGAAAAGCTTAAACAATTTGTTGTCTCTCATACACAATGAGCATGATTTTAGACCTTGTGTACTACAGCCATATTACATGCAATATGTTGGAAAGTCAATAATTGCCCATATTAATTCAATCTTTAGTTGGATGTTTTGTTTCGAAGAAACATCATTTGTACTAACACCATTACTCCATAGTGAATTTTAATCAACAATAAACGGTTTCAAATAAACATCGATATAATCTTTTAGATGAACTAGTATTAATAGTGGAAAACTGATATATGACTCCTTCATCAACATCCATGGTGGTAAATTATACGGAGTTATAAAGACAGACCAACATGAATAATGACTACCTTAAGAACCAAATGGATAGAAAATGTTAGTAGAAAGACTAAATCACCCGTTTGAGGATTCTAATGCAAACGTCCGATGCATTGGGTCAAAATGTTTCCATAAATCACCATCAGAGGGATGATTTAATCTTTTACTGGTTGAAATATTGGTTTTCTGCCATGACATCAGTGATGATGTGTTTTGAGACATAAATAAACACTGCAACCTGGGTGTGAGTGAGAGATATATCAATTATTTTACAAGAACATTTCCAGAATTCACTAGTTGAGATTATTTATACCTTGATTGTACACATGTAGGACAACTATCCACCAACTGATTTTCATCATAATATAAGATGCAGTCATTCGAACATGTATGAATCTTTTGATAACTAAGACACAAATTAAATACCAACCTATTTATCTCATATAAATTTGAAGGCAAAAAATTTCCTTCAGGTAGAAGTTTTTTTTAACAAATAGAATATCTGATCAAAACAACTATTTGACATTCTGTAATCTGATTTAATGGCCATAAATTTTGAAACTACTTCAAACTTGATTATCTTGAAACCAGGATAACATAAATCCTCATCAGATCTCAACAACTCATATAAATGAGATGGTTTCAACGCAGAAGTTAAATCAATATCATTCTGAGTTTCAGTTTTTTGAACAGACAGACATACCACATAATGTACTAAATTTTGAAACTATACTGGATTTGGAACCAGAATATTTATATCTTATCTAGAACTGCATTCACCATGTTGATACCAAATAACATAATCTGGTTGAAAACCAAAATGTAATAAAGTATTTCCAACATTTTCAAATGTATCATACATCCCTAGAGCACATTTTTTACTAGGAAACATAATTATCCCTTATGAAACAAATTTTTGTTTCGACGATGCAAATGATAAGAAAGCTTAAATACCTTCAATTATACAATATTTAAACTAGAACTGCTGGGATTCTTATGCTGAGTAATCCATGAATGGTCATCTAATAATGACCTTTTTCAACTTCATCAATTTATATTTTTCTAAAAAATATGATATAATTATTTACATTGTATAATTAGATATAATATAAACAATATCCAAAAAAGAGAAGACAATAAAATTCCCTCTTTTATCAATTTATTATAATTTCTATTATTTTATAGTTATGTATACTATTTTTACTATTTTATACTAATCTACACTCATTTATAAAAATTTATACTAATTACCACTAATTATTATTAATTTTAGGTATTTTGTACTAATTATTTTTAATTACCGACGGCATAATTTCTAACAGATTAGAAGCATCTATTTTTCCAGACGACTCATCCCCTTGGAACTTTCTGTGACTAAAAGCACTATAAAAAGTTTGATCCGATGTATAGATATCCATTTTCGTATGCACGAGGATAGAGAACAGAGACATCTCGGTGCGCTATTATCAATGCTCTCGTGAATACAAAAATGAATATTCGTACATTGGAGTAGAATTTTTATAGTTCTTTTAGTCGTAGAAAGTTGCAAGGGGGTAAGTGGTTGGACAAAAGATCATCTTTTTGCGGACGGTTTATCCCTTTACAACTCTCTCTAACATAAAACACCATGAATAATTTGATCTGATGTATGTCCGAGGAGTTTTTCAGATTGATTTTAGTGGGAGAATGTTATAAGGTTTTGAGGTGTCGATCAAAAGAAAGCTGTTAATCCGCTCGAAATTGTGCCAGTTTATCAATGTATTCAAATTTATTATAAATTAATCCTATTTAATCATAATTAATAATATTTAATCCTATTTAATCCTAATTAATCTTAATTAATCTTATTTATTACTATTTATTACTATTTATTTTTAATTGTTACTAATTATTAACAATTATTACTAATTATAACTAATTATTTCTAATTATTAAAATTTATTTCAATTTATTACTAATTATTACTCATTATTATAAACTATTACTATTTTTACTAATTATTACTAAATATTTATATTTATTTCTAATTATTTCTAATTGTTAGTAATTTTTTTTAATTATTTATATTTATTGATATTTATTTCAATTTTTTACAATTTATTATAATTTATTACAATTTATTACAATTTATTATAATTTATTACAATTTATTACAATTTATTACAATTTATTACAATTTATTACAATTTATTACTATTTATTAGAAATTTTTCCTATTTAATACTAATTATTACTAATTATTACAATTTATTAATAATTATTACGAATTATTACTAATTAATCACAATTATTTCTATTTAATCCTAATTATTACTAATTATTACTTATTATTTCTAATTATTACTAATTAGTCCTAATTATTACTATTTAATAAAAAAAATTCTATTTATTAATAATTATTACTAATTATTTCTATTTATTGTAATTAATTACAATTTTATACAATTTATTATAATTTATTCATATTTAATACTGATTATTACTAATTATTACTAATTATTACTAATTATTACAAATTATTACTATTTATTACAAATTATTACTAATTATTACTAATTATAACTAATTATTACTAATTATAACTAATTATTAATAATTATTACAATTTGTACTTTTTATTACTTTTTATTACTATTTATTAGTAATTATTACTAATTATTACAAATTATTACAAACTGATACTAATTATTACAAATTATTACAAACTATTACAAATTATTGCTGTTTATTGCTATTTATTACATTTTATTACTATTTATTACTAATTATTACTATTTATTACTAATTATTACTAATTATTAATAATTATTATAAACTATTTGTAATTATTACTAATTATTACCAATTATGTCTAATTATTACTAATTATTACTAATTATTTATATTTATTTCGAATTATTTTTATTTATTACTATTTATTATTATTTATTACAAATTATTTATACTAATTACTAATTATTAATAATTATTACTATTTATTACTATTTATTACTAATTATTACTATTTATTACTATTTATTACTAACTAATCATAATTATTACTAATTAATCCCTATTGAGATGTAATTAAAAAAATTTATAAATAATTTAAATTAAAATAAATTGACTAGAAAATTAAAAAAACTGATAAATACCTTGAAACTAAAGCTTTTTGAGTATGAAAGTCAAAAATAATAATCTGGTTTGAATGTTTATACTAGGAAAAATTTTAGAAGAAATTTTTTTCATTAGATATAGAGAGAGAAGTTGAGTAAAGAGTGAAATGAGGGGGGAAACAGATGAGGGGTATATATAGGGTACATTAATTACGACGAGGGTTTTTGCAACGGGCCCCGTCCCAAATACCACCTACCGACAAAGTATTTGCAATGGGGTAATTACCCCATCACAAATACTAAAAATTTCTACCGACTATTTGCGACGAGTTCCTATTCCCCATTGTAAATAGCCTTACTCACGGTTTGGCGTGTATTGCGCACAAAACCTTTTGCAAGGGGCTTTAAGAAATTCTTGTTATTTCCCCATGTATGAAATTCTTATTTTACTTCAGCGCCAAACCTTGTTATTTCCCCATGTAGTCATTCAACGCTTCTCAAATCATTTTACATAGGAAAACACGGAATTTTCATGATGGATTATTCTGTGTTATTGAAATCATGTGAAATTTATTATTTCATTCTCCTCATATAAATCTTGATATCAAATATGCTTATCAGATGCATGAACAACCTCATGTAACACCATTTTACATTCAACAACACCACATTCTTTAAATAACTACATTCATGAAAGAAAAATATTGAATCCATGGTAACATGTGTTGCTCTTCTCATTATATAGATCATAAAAAAAATTTGATTAGGGATTCAGTCATAGAAACTCTCATCATGATGAAATTAGATGATTTATAAACCCTTGATGTGATAGAGGCTGAATATGAAGGCTCAGAGTTATTACATGGATTAGATTAATTCTATTAGATGGTTATTGTTCTATCCATCAATTTTTAAGATGAATGTACAATGTACCAAATGATCACATCCCATATCGAATATCTGCATGATTGAGAACTTCCATATAAACCACTATATTTCATCAGTGGCCTCCATTCCATGAACCACACATAAAACAAAGCCTCATGTTTCCATGATACCTCGTACGATGGCTCTGAAACCTCAATGCATGATCTTCGGGTTCTATAATCTCACTACACCTATGGGACTCCATGAAAAAACCTACCTTCCCATGAAAGATCTCCTCCTCACCTACCTTTATTTTTTAACTAGGTTGACTACCTCATACATGGTTAACCTTAGGGTCTCACATGTGGTTTTGGTGGTCCTTGGTTGGCTTATTTGTATCCTATTTTTTAAACATTACTCCCTTAAAATGTGTTATCCAAATATTCAACCAAGTTTCTTATAATTACCAATATAAATTTATAATCTAACATTCTAATCAAATAAATAGAAAAAATAATATTTTTTCATGGTCTTCATAATTCCTCAATTAATTATTTATTAAACATGTTAAAACATTAATGTTTTTCATTATCTTATTACCATCAATTTCTTCATGTAATAATAGATTTCTGAATGATCATATTCATCTTATTGAAAGTAATTTTTCATCATTGACACAGGACCTTTAGCTTTAATATCAGTTCAACAATTGTTAGGATTGATCTGGAGAATAGTAATTACCCATGATTCTCACCTTCATATCCTCATATATTATTGAACTCACATTGAACCTTTATTTTCAAAAAATACAATTCATGTAAATTAGGTTATGAAATCTTCCCCTTTTGTTTTGTTGTCAATTCCCTTAAAAATTCACCATTTCCATATCTAGATTATATTCCCTTTTGTTATTTCCCTTACTGAAAATAAATACAATGGTGTATGTAGGGGTTCAAAACTCAATATATCATTATTTTGTCATATATGTCATACTTCTTTCTCTTTGAATAATAGAACCTCATTATTTCATAAATAAATGAGGATTAAGTTATTTAACACTATGACTACATGGTCTAACTACTGTAGAAAACTAGAGTGATGTCACCAATGTATTATAACTATCTCTTAAGAAAATTTATTTCTGATGCCATCCTCAATCCCATTTATTTTATTCATGTTAATGGATATCTAAAAATGTTTTTCAAGAGATATCCTACACAAATATTAATAAAATGATCTAAATATTTGATGTGAATAAAATATTACCCACCCTACAAATCATTTTACTAATGATCCATCATCCCCTTGGGAAATAGATTGACATGATCAAGAAATTTGTTCAATGATTATGGTTATACATCAACATAATTGTTTCTCCTCCATAAGGATTCACTCTATTTAAAAGAATTTAAATTTATAAACTCCATGATGAGAATAACTCTCATTCAATTCCCTCCATGTTACTTCAGATAAATAAGAATTAGATAATTAGGAGGGGCCTCCAATGTTTTAGAGGACGTATTGAGGATTAATGTTTCCCCTATATCTTTCTTTAATATTCTTCTTCTTAAATTCATCTTGTGGATAATCCTCCTTCCTCAGTTCTCTATGTATGTATGATTTTTTAATCATTAGTTTACAGTTCTGATGTGGATGTATTTTCTTCTTTATTACTAAAATAATTTTTTTTTCTTTCCACATATACTTTTGTATCTCTTCTTGGTATGGTAGTGTTTTTATGCAATGTTTTGTTCCATGAATTTTTTTTAATCATCAAAATTTTTAGGTCATTATTTTTACATGACTTATCGTCTACTTTATCATCTTCAACTATCACAACTAACTTTCTTTTGGTCTATGTAGGCTTACAATCACTATCTATTAGTTTGATAAAATCACACAATTCACTGTTGACTATAGATTTCTTCACAATATAACCTATTTTATCATTTCAACTATTGAAAATCTAATTTGGTATGATAACTCTACATTTATTATCATTGCGACCTTCTTCACCAAACCTTCTGAAAACATTATCCAAGCATTCAAATTGTTTTTATATTTATAATATTGATGATTTCTTTGTCACAATATTCTGTTTATAATAATATATTCTTATTTATTTAGAATTTTCCCCTAGATAAATGACCCTTTCCTATAAGTTACATATTATACCATAATGAATAAAATTTATACCCATACACTAGCATCCTATGAACCATGATCTTCCAGACTGATAGTAGTTCTACTCTGAATGTTGTTTTTCATCTCTTTCCACAGTCTTCATGTGTTTTCACTTGGTAGAAATCCTTCTAGCTAAATTATCCCACCCTTCCTTTGTGGTATATTTTTTCTTATATATTCAATTGGTTCTACTTTGTTTATTCTTGCCTCTCAAATTGGTAATATTAGATATAAAATATATGCATTAAGACAAATTATAAGTTGAAAAAAAAATTCTATGTAAAAACTTATCCTCATAAGAATGTGATGATTCACCTGTAAGTTCAACTTCACAAGTGAATTATTATTTCTTATTTTCAGATCATTTATAGCTGAAATTCACAATGAATGTGTCTCATATATTGATTCCCCTTTCTAAGCATAATTTTCAACTAAATCATTGACCATATTCTAAAATTTATCTTACTTTAATGTTTTTGATCTATTTTCTTCACCATATATAGATTCTTCCATGTCAATATCTTCCTTTATAGCATATTTTTGCTTCAATAGTTTTTCAAAAATTATTCTAACTTATATATCATTATCTTATTTTCTATTTTTTAATTAATATATTTCTCCAGTTTCGTGACATATTCTTTACTCTCAAAGAAGATCTTATAAATTTCATTCTTTAACCTATTTTTCTCCTTCTCGAGTTTCATATTATCAACTAGAGTAGCTTGCAGAAATTATTATACAAAATTAATTCTTATTTACTTCTCACATCCCATTTATCACATTTAAATGAGTCTTTAGATTTATCGATTTTTCTCCAAAGATACACCTAATTCATAGAATATCTTATATCTTATGAATAACTATTTTTAGTGAAATTTCATCCATTCCTAGACTAATAATATTCTTCCTCTTGGAATTAAACATAATATTGTTCTTATTTCATTTTATTTTTTGAGACTTCATATCTTCTTCATATCATTTTGTTTCAACATCCTTCTTTATTATACAGTTACGGGAAAAATCACCACTATTATGGAAATTCTATCATTTGGGTGACTGGAAATCATTTCCTTTTCATCCACTCATTTTGAAAATTCTTATTAATAAAGATATAATTTTATTTTAGAACTCTTTAGCTTCCTTATACCCAGAATCAATTTTTCTAGTTCTTCTTTGATTCTAGATTTTCTATTTGTCTTGGAATCAATGGCCACATCATCCCTTTTCCTTTTCTTGAAATATTTTACCATTTTTAAATTGAATGTTGTAAGTATATTATGATGTTCACCCAATGATAGATCTTCTCAGTCATTTGGAGTTGAAACCCTTCGATCAAATCAATCTAGGGAATTTCTATTTATCTTCTTCAAAATTGTAGAATCATAAATCTTCTAAAAAAATTACTAGTATTTCAGAAAATATGATTTACTCAAGTAAATTAATCATAACAAATTCCATATTCATCCATTTTTATATGCTCAGATATGATCCTCAAGATTTTAAATGTAGCTTCTTGGACATTAAAAATTCCTTCATAATTTCTTCTCAGTTTATACCAAATATCTTTGGTAGTTTGGAGACCCATTACTTTAATGTATAAATTTTCTAATAAATATGTCAATATTGTATTTTTATCTTTTCAATCCATTTCAAAGTTCAAATTTTATGAAAAAATGATATGATAATTCTCATCATAGGGTGGGAATCCAAAAATTTTACCCTCCCTAATTTCTACCCCAAGTGATAAGAGATCAAATATCATTCTATTTACCTAGACACAATAGTTTGAACCATTAAAAGTGGGAAACCCATAATATTTACTAAATTCATGTTCTCTATCCTCATTAATCCATAGGATCTTTCAAAGTTGTCCTTTATTCTAATTCAATTTTTAGATCCCATGTCAGTGTGATATGACTGTAGGAGGTGGATGAATTTTTGGCCCCTTTTCTTTTTAAAATTTTTTAATTTTCAATTAAACCTATTTGGATAGTTAAATCCTTGATCCACTCTTATTATATCTATCAGCCTCACCTTTTATAATTTTTTAACTTATATTCCAATAAAAAAGGATCTACAATAGTAAGTACAAATACATAATCCTTTACTTGTGATTTATTCCCCCATAAATGTATTATTAACTATATTTGAAGCTAATTACAAATAGAAACTATTTATTCATTGCAATTACAATATGGTTATACCCCTATCTCCAATCCACCTTCATTAGTTGTCTATAATCCCCAACAACTCCTTCTTTTCTATTGATTGGTTATACTAGAAATCTCATTCTTCCAGCAACTAGTTATACATCACAATTATATCCTTCCTTTTCTAATGACTAGATCGACAATAGAATGATATTTTGATTTCTGTCATATATGAGATTCTTGGCGGAATCATTCTCATGTACTCTTGAGGAACCATTTCTTAGATTATGGTCTTTCTCAAACAACTTTTGAACATGGTATATGATCAACTTCCTCTGTCCTTCCAAATTCTTGGTCTTGAATTATTCATACTTTAGATGAAGTCTTAGTCTCACATAGATGTGTAAAAATGGTGAAATTTTTTTATTCAAGTATTGTTTTATGTAATTATAATCTTGGACAATCTCAATTTGTTATCTTCTCAAATTCTTAACTCAATTCATGCATGCATGAAATAATGAATAGTGTATATTCCTTGTACTTGTCCATTTTTTATCATTATTATTTTATGTGCCTTTCAAATTTTTCTAAATACACATGCATATGATTAAATAATACAAGAATTCACTTCATTCCTCATGAAAACCATTATCTTCATTTCACAAACCTTAATGGATGTGAATGAAACTATGAATCTATGTGAATGTATATCTCAAAAATTAGAGGACATTGTGAAACCTCACTATCCTAGTCATACTTATTTAGAATCTCAATAAATATAAAAAATATAAGGAATAAAAATTTCTCTTGTTATGAGTGCTTTAGGAAACTCAACACATATTAAGAAGTAGTTCTTCTCATTTTCAAGTTAGATAAATAATTTATCACAACCAAGTCCTTTTCATAACTATTGAGTATGAGATTTTCATGTTAAGATTCTGTAAATTATATTCCTCTTCATAGAATCAATGTTGTTCATGTAATCTTCTACACTTCCTGAAATATGAGACACATGATGGATCTTTTTATAGAAAGACAATCTCTCTCTCTAGTGGCCGCAACATCTACTTAGAATTATTATTTGATATTTATTAAAAGAGTACCAAAACCTCACACCACCTTAACACTAATAAAATATCCATGCTGAAGATGTTATTAATTCCCAATAAAATATTTATTTAACCAATTTTAAGTCACCTGAATAGATGGACATTTCTCAATTTATCTTACACTAATAACATGAAGTCTTTAGGGTTGATTTTTTTGTGACATTAAAATCACGTGAAAGATATTATCAAATTTATTTATTTTAAATTCTAAACTCATCCATGAATATTATATTCAAAAACATCGTACTACATATATATTTTTTATTCGGTAGTAGTGAATTTTTTAATAACCACACAGTTGAAAGATGAACATTTCATGCCTAAAAACTCATCATCATCTTCTAGATATCACAATCATACAATAATATTGAACTGGGATCTAGTCATATAATCTCTCAGTATGAATTATTGGGGAGATGAAGAAACCAATAATGTTCTGGATATGGAATATGAATACATAGAGTGATCAAATAGATCAAAATAATTCCATTGGATGATTAACATTATATTCATATATTTTTATGATGATAGTACAATGTGACACATAAACTCATCCCACATTGAATATCTTCATAGTTTATTACTTCCATATAAACATTTTCCTTCCATTAGTTTCTCAATGAGTATCCCAAGGTCTTCTCCTGGGACCACACATCACAAACAACCTCATGCCTTTGTATTTCCCCTCACTGTGGATATGGAATTTCCATTCACACCCTTTGATCACAACAACCATGAACCTCCAACTTGTGTTTGAGGTTTTCCTTGGATGTCTTACAGATGGCTTATTTCATAAATTTAAAAACCATAAATGGAGTCAGTTAATTCTTCAACCATGGTATATATAATACAATAATAGTTAATAATCCAAATTTCTCATCAAATCAGAATTCAAAATATTATTTTTTTTCACGGTCCTTATATTTCTTCACATATTTTAGTATTCATCATGAAGAAACATTAATATTTTTTCATGGGATTATTTCCATCAATTTCAACATGAAATAATAGATCACCACATAGTCTTATTCACATTTTTGTAAATAATGTTCCATAATTAACAAAAGTACTTGATCATTAACACTAGTTCAATAATCACATGGATTGATATAGAGAATAATAATTCCCCATGATATTCAAATTCTTCCCATCTTATAGTCATAAAAATATTTTGTTTTTTTATTTAATAAAAATACAATTCATTTCAAAATGGATAAATATGTTTTAATTTAATCATGTCTTTTTGGAACTAAATTTTAATAATGATCTTTGGTTCAATTTTATAATAATTTATGATCAAATATATTCTTATTTATAGATTTAAATTGATATAATAATTTCTTAGGAATGATTCATAGTGATAGAAATGAACTTTTTCATTGTGGAAAATTTTATGTGAAATATTATTCTCATATTTTTATTATGGTTTTCATGTTCTGGAAAACCCTACATTCTAATTTTAAATATATTAGTTAGAATAATTATTTGTATTTTTTTAATTATTCAATCTATTTAATTTTTTAAGAATAAATAACTTTTGATTTCAAATAATGCATGGATTTTTTTTTCAGAAATTACTTTATTCTCAATGGTTTAAAATTTTTATTTCATATTATGCAACATGTGAGTTTTTTTAGAAGAGACCCATAAAAGAGAAATTTTGAAGGAGTAGTTGTATGATAAAAAATTAGTGTTTATCATTAGAGAATTATTACTGAGATTCCCATTAATTTTATTCCATCCTTATGTATAAGATAATATTCAAGAATCTTTATGTATGTTAAATCCTCCCCCATTAAGAATAACTTAAGAATTGAATATCATAAGATAATTGTATGGTGGGAATTCATTAAAAAAATTTCATATAGGATAGTTTTTCTTACATGATTTCTATGCCAAGCTCATTGAAGTTGAAAAAACTGAGGCTGAGCCCATCGAATTAATATTTGATATTGGAATACAAGATACAGAATTACCCATAGAAATATAATTTGATATATGACTGATTGAAGAAGGAATACAATTTTTGATGAACTACATTCAAATGTAAAAAAGTAACTGAGCTCATCTCATGTTTTGTTAAGTGAAATGATGTTCCACCAGGAATTTTGATGAAGGCCATGGATACTAAAATCTTAAATCAAATGTAAATATTGTTCAATAATAGGTTTATATTACATTTCCAAGAAAAATTCTTGATGGAGAATCGAATGCTAAGTTCTTCTATGATTTTTCTACAAGAGAGGAATAGAACACCCACAATTTATTTAATGTAATAAGTCAATAATATTCCAAACCCAAATGAATATATACTAATATTGTTTCCGAAGGTTTCATCTATATTTTTCCTAGATTAATTATTTTCAATACAAGATTTTGGTTTGTTCTTTGTTATGAGCATGATGAAATCTCGAACTAAGAACAGAACATGAAGAAGTGGTTCCACCATTCCTTAATTAATGAGGACGTGGTTAGTTCACATGATTTGTTGATATAGAGTGCACAATACTCCTAATAAATGAGCCCTAGATGATGACTACAATTAGAAATTATTGATTTTCTCTAGTATGTTCAATTGATATCGTGCCTATTTTATATCATATTTATTACAAGAGAATAAATATTTCTATTATAAAAAATCCATTACTAAGGTTCTATCTGATTGATAGAAGTTAAAATTATAGACCACTATGTTTATAGATTCCTAATCATCTATATGCACATGCATGAAATTAATTTTTTGTAAGGAGAATTTTTTTCAAAATGATTTCAAAACAAAGGGAGTAGAACGAAAAACTAGTGGTTTCCACAGCGGTTATTTTTTTAGAAAATATTTGACAACTAAAAAATTTTTTTTGGAAATAGTTTCAAGGAGTATAGATATATGAGTGGAAATTATGACTTATTCATTTTTTGTAGAGACTTCCAATATAGATATAGAGTGAAGTTAAAGAAGACTCAATAATAAAATCAAGATCCCAATCTGAAGTAAAATATCAATGGAATACTCCTCAATATATTCTTATTTCATTCGTTTTTTAGTTCTTGAATTATAGTTACTATTTTTTAAATAAAAAAATTATTTCATACTAATAATTAATCATGGAATTTTTTTTCAGTTAATATTTTTTTATCTTCCTTCGTATGATCATTATTTTATTGAAATAAACTTATTGTTAATGGGAATTGGATGAATTTGTATACTTATCCATTTTTTGTCTACTTGATAGATATTTTGACTATATGTTTTGATTATTGATTTGATCGTAACAGCACAAATGATAAATACCTCAACTAGACAATCAAAATTTCCAATGCATTACAACTTTGGTAATTATCTAATTCTTTGACATCAAACATCTATTTCGGATTCATATCATTCAAATAATATTCTTCCCCTAATAATTATTTCCAAAAATATAATATTCATCACTATTGATTGAAAAATCACTAATTTTTTTATTTATTAGATTTATTTATTATTATACACTCAAATTCACCTTACCTAAGGTTCGATACCCTATCTACTACTAGTTAAGTAGTTTTTAGGTTAAAAATTTTCTATATCCAATAATATATCATCAATAGTATTATAAAACATGTAACCTTCATTGAGTTTATTAAACATCACCATTTATTATATGAAGTCCTCCCTCCTACGTGTATGTTATTCAGAGTTAAAAAACATCCCACCCCCAATATGTTCTAAAGGTTTCAATTACCCGGGCTGAAGATTAAACCAAGTATTCTTTTATCCAGGATTATACTTCCACCCCACTATACTGTTAACAAAATAATATATCCTTGAACACCCATTTTTCAGACCCTTAATTTATTGAGGATATCATGTACAATTTTATTAAACTCATTTATATTATTTTTTGGAAACATTCCAATAATAATTATAGAATGATGTTTATATATAAAATAATATTTTAAATGAGACTCCAAAAACTCAAATTACTGAAATAAAAAATTATATCAAGTGTATAAGTATTGAATAAATTCTATTCAGTCATCTTTAAACAAAAAAATCATTTTAGAAAAACAATTTAATATTTTTATGCTTCTTGTATGAATCTAGTTTCGTTATGTTTATTGTTTCACTATCCAGCTACTTAATAAAGTTTTAATATTAAATGCATCATTTTATTTCATTCTTGAGGAAAATTACAAGATTATATACTATTCTATGATATTTATTTCATAAATATTTTTCTTCTCATGAATTTATCTAAAAGTTATAATTTAGGCTGTGGATGCAATTTTATCACATCAGTTTCATGTTTTAAAATCATTTAATATAAACTTCAATTAAATATAATCCCACTAAAATAATAACCCAT
Source organism: Viscum album (assembly GCA_963277665.1). Taxonomy (NCBI): domain Eukaryota; kingdom Viridiplantae; phylum Streptophyta; class Magnoliopsida; order Santalales; family Viscaceae; genus Viscum; species Viscum album. The sequence goes on from OY728147.1 coordinate 224,471,586, forward strand.
TTTAAATTTTATAATATCCATTTTGGTCAAATTTTCACATGCCATACATTATTTTCCTCATTGGTTTATTTATATAACTCTTTTAGGTCTTGAACTTTAGTTTGAGGTTCAATCTATAATATTTTTTAAAATTTTATGTTTTCAAGTATGGAGAATGTCTGGTTCATGGTTAATACTAATAGGGGGAAACCATGTGAGTGGCCTAATGTTTTTATAAGATACATTTTTCACAATTGGTGCATAATTTTTTAAACCATGTAAACAAACATTTCATGTTCCTAGGTGTGTCTAGTCATGGGTGCACAATCAACACATAATTTGGTGAACTATGGGATCAATCCATATGGTCTATAAAATAGTTTAAAATAATAAAATTAACTAATTATACCTCATTTAATTTTTTCCAAAACCCTCTTTTAATCATATTATTCAAATCCCATTCACCATAGAATCTTCATCTCTCAACTCCCCCCTTATATGGTGAATCCATGAGATTTTATAATGGATTGAAGTTGTTTTCTTGAGTTAATGTGATATAGATCTAATCTCCATTTTTTCTCTCTTATTTATTATTTATAATTCTATATAGTGGTCTTACATATGTATTACTCAAAAACTATATAATTTTATTTGGTATTTTGTTTATTCTATGTTTTCATTAGGTCTATTCGGGTTCCTCCAAACTATGTGAATTGATTTTATGTTAGGTATCATTAATAAAACAAATCTACAGTAGGTTTTTCCATTATATTAACAATTAAATTATATAAAAATTATTGATTAATTAAGTAAATTATTGTTTTAGATATCAAATAATAGTATTAAATGAGCATGAGTTTTATTTGGATGTAAAAAAAATCTATACACTTTATTTTCTATAGCCGTAATGGGTTTTTCCACTTTAAAAAATAGTATAATTTGTTTTACATGAACTCAAAAAACTAATGTTTGAAGAAGTTAATAAATGGATTTTATAAATAAATTTTAAAAATATTCAAAATATTTTTTGTATTTAAAATTATTTCTAAATGAATATTTTAATTTGAATGGTGTTCTTTGTATTTTCAAAAAGGCTTGTTCTAAATACTAGAATTTTTAATACAATTTTCTGGATGTGTGTTTGGTTTCAAAATAATGTCTAAAAATATAATGTTTTTAATAATTATTATGAGTCCCACTTGGAATATTATAAAGAATATTTCCTCAGTGAAAACAAAAACTAGGATATTTTATATAAAACAATAGCTAAAAATATCTTTATTCTAGATCATTTTTATAACTTAACCTTTACATCTACAAAAAATAATATAATAATACTAAAAATTAAAGGTTTAATTTATTTAAGGACCCATTACATAAGAGAAATATTTTACCAAACATCAGGAAATTTCTCTATAATTATACCACACTTCAATCCATTATAGATTTCTCTTTAGTAAAAATCATATTTATTGCTCGAGGAAGGAAAACATCAGAAATGGATGAAATCAAATGCATAGAAGGAGAAAGTTTATCATCATGAAATTAAGGTTTGGATCATATTAATAAGTTAAAAATAGAGTAGGAGAGAAATATATTATTAAAATAACATATAACCATAAGATTTGTCCATGAGTCATGTTAAGATAACATTTAAGAACAAAGATATATTATGGAAAAAGAGTGTAGAATCAGGAGATAATAATAATGAGACATGAAGCATAATCAAAGGAATATTGAATGAAAATAAAACAATCCCTTGAGACATGAAATAAAAAATAACTTTGGAACAGTTATAATTATATGGAAATTATAATTTTTTGAACAAACAAAATGTACATGATTCATGTTGTGAACAAAAAAAATGTTCACGATTCGTTTTATGAACCAAAAAATTCCCTTTATAACATCCTAATCTCATTAAACATAAATCCGTAACCAATTAATTAGAGATTAGTATATAAACCCACCAATCAATCATCCAAACATATGTGGTCCAATTGGAAACAATCATTGATAACATCATAAAGAACCCATGTATTGAAAATGGGGATTACAACATTTCCAAATGGTAAACGAATAAAAAATATCAAGAATTAGATTGGTTGATACCAAATTTTTAACCATAAAAAATAATTAATCCATAATATTGATTTTATTCTGATTAAAAAAACATAATTTCATATGATTTATATCTTTTATAGATGAAAATGGAAAAAAATCCATGGAAAAAAATATTTTAGAAAACATTTCCTAACAACATGAGAAGGAGATGAAATTAATAAACCACTTGCACAAATCATTTTCACATAGGTAACTTGAAACCCATTTTGAACACCACATTATAAGAAAACCAAATAGTGGATTCATTAAAATACCAAATATGTTTTCCATATAAAATATTAAGTGAAAGATAATAAATATGAACATGAAAAAGAAATACATTTTATATTTTTAAAAATACATTAAATAAAATTAAAATAATTAAAATAATATTAAATATTAAATTTGAATATTTTTATATTAAAATTCTAGTACTATAAAAAATAAAACATATTTGGATTTCAAAATAGAAATGGAAAATATAAGATAAAAGATTAAATATGGACATGGAGGAAACCCTAAAAAGAGATAGGAATTATTCCAAAATTTACCTATTGAAATAATAAGTTCATCAGGGAAGAAGAATTAGGTATGAAACATGATTTCCAAAGGAAATATAGTGTTAATACAACAAAATATCCACATAGGGAACACTAAATCAATCATGAAATATCATACTTAAAAGTGAGTAATTTTAACACAAGGAAAATATTTGAGACACAAAGACCCCTTATAATAATGTAATCCATTAAATTTATAATAAATGAAAAGTATAACATGACATAGAATTTTAAATATTATAGACTTCATAAAATTAATGAATAAAAATGTCCATTCCCGTAACACCATAAAAAGAATCATTTGGTGAAGAAAAATTATATCTTATTGATTAAAAATTGAGATAAAAACATTGACTTAAAACCACATGGGATGCTGAACATTATAAAAGTTTTTATTAAAATTGACTAATAATCTCAATAATTTTATATTATTATTTTATAATTTATTCCATTATAAAAAATTATAAAATGTTCTATATGTTTCCAAAATGGGCTCAAATTATTGAACGTTACTTGATATGATTATTATATGCAGTTAAATATATTATAACTTATTATTTTTAATATTAAATTTTTATTATAAAATATTATAATTAAATAACATGAATAATGTCATAAATATAATTTTTATACATTAGATATATTTTTTAATTCATCCATGTTAGGTGGAAATGGAAAATGAAAGGTGTCGTTCCGTGGAGGTCTTAATTCGCACATCTATGGGCGATTATCTTATTTATCATAGAACAAAAGAGGATATACAAAAAGAAAATTAATATTATTTAATAATATTACTAATTTTATAATAAATTTTTTTATTAAATAACTTTTTTTGACTATCTGCACAATGATTTTTTGAAAAATATTAACACGAAGTTTATGGAGTCGTTAATCCAAAAAAACACATGACGACATATTAATTTTTAGAACGGTTTTGAAGGGAGGTATAGAAGTAATATTCCATTATTATAATAACATTAATAATATTAATACTTATTATTTAATCATAATTTCATGGATAATATTTTTCGAGTGGTAGAAGTAGAATAAAACTAAGGGAGCTTGGTTGAGAGAAATATATTCTCCCATTGGATGTTATCCCTTGGGTAATGCTTTAATCCTCCTATTCTTGGTATATTGTCAATAAAAAGTCCTCTAATATTTGAGTAGAGTGTTGAATGGATACTAAGGAATATTTTATTTAGATAAATATCTGGAATGGATGGTGAATTGAGTTATAAGTGATCTCAATTTAAAAGTGGAGGAAAATGTCATTTTTGTAAATTCCCAATATATCTCAATGACTACATGAAACCATTGAAATTTATATAAGTAATTTTTTTAAATAATATATTAGAGATGTTTTATTATTATGATATCCTCAGACCCTTATTTTCACATATATTTTTACATGTTTTGAGTATTTTACCAATATATTTTTACACTTTTCCTTTTTCCTTTTTTTTCTATAGTAATTTGTGTTTTTAATAAGTAATTAGCGTTTTAATAAAAATATAAGATAAACACTAAACTTTTTTTTGGAAATGTAAAACTAAATTTATCCTCTATTTAATAAAATTCAATTTCCGAAATTGATGAAATTGACTTGTAAATTAAATCATATAATATATAGAAAAATTATTTTTGAAGAGAAACGATAATTTAACCATAATGTGTTATAAATATTATATAAAATTAATCCAAAATTATATTAGTGATAAAATATTTATGAAAATATTTAAAAATTATATAATATTAAATTTTTAGAAGATATTATGTCAATTTTTAGATGAGAATATATGTTGTTTATAAAACAATTCATTGAAAATAAGAGTTTTACTAGTATCACGATAGTTAACTTTAATACTAGAGAAATTATTTCTATAAATAAAAATGAAATTATACTAATTACATAATTTAAAATATTTATCAAAAAAATGTTCTCCATTTTATCTTTTTATCATCTACATTTGATGAAAACCACTTTTTTAATATATGAAAAAAATTCAAAGTTAAGGATTACATTATTTTGTAAAATGTTATATATGGGTTTTATATATTCACTATATTATTTTAAATTAATTTATTTAAATTATGAAAATTTTTTTATATAAAAAATGTTTCAAAAAAATTTAAGTCATTTTTATATTATGATAATTTCATAAATTTGATGATATTTGAAAAATATGAATTTTCTCACTATTAATTTAAAAATTATTTTTTTAGAAAATTATAAAAAAATCTCCCGCAGCTAATTTTTAATTATAAAATCCAAAATTAAATTAATTGTTTTATAATTTAATGTATAATAATTTGGAATATATTTTTAAATAAAAATATTTAATTAAAAAATCATAGAAGAAAAACATTTCAATATGTTAACTAATATTTTTGTTATTTTAAGTCAACTATTAATAAAATTGGTGTTAATATATTAATCATATAGAAAATATATTTTATCTATAATATAGGTAGAATCTTAAAAGAAAACACAAAAAATTCTAATTTTGGGGAATTTATTTTTTATTATAGTGATCATGTGAATTTTATTCATACATTAGGAATTAAATAAATTATTTAAAATGTAAAAATGAGAATTTTGTACAATACATGTGATTAATAACTTATTAAATTAATACACACATGTTTATATCATCCTAATTTTATGTTATATACCCCCATCATTCCCTCATAAGATCTAAGAATAAGGTCATCCTTGAGGCAGTCATATGTTGTCATTAAACTTGTATGAATCTCATAGAAATTTATACAATCTTTAACTTCTCCCACATATAGTTTCACTCATATCGTAATTGCTGGATTTATGATAGGGACTATCCTATGAATTCCTTAGTCAAGATACCTTATTTCCATGATTGGAAAAAAGAAATTCATATGGGAGATGTCCTCTACCCTTTGAAAATTGTTTACTTTTTTGTTAGTAGATTTTGTAATACTATAACTTCCATTTATACCTACTAATTTAGATACTATATTATAACTGTATAATTTAATAATTTTATTTTAAAGTTCCATAGTTTCATTTTAGTTCTGTTATTTTTTTGAAACATGTTATCTAACATATTATTAATTTAAGGGAAAGAAAATATATTCGATAAACATTTGGTGTTATACTGTACCCTCAACAAAATTTCATCATGAAAATTTAAATTACTACATACTAATGAAGGGTTACTAATGAAATTAAGATATAAATTAATCAAGATTTGATTTATAATTGGACATTAACTTTATTAATATGGGTAGTTCTAGGAAAATCATTTATTCATTGATAAAAAACTTATAAAAATATTGGGTTTCTTGCTAACCATTTAAGATAAATAATCATTATGATTGTAGAAATGGACTATAAAATGAATTATATTTTCCTAGAGAGTTCATCATAAAATTTTTAGTGATAAGTGATTATAATATGATTTAAAAAATGAAATATTATATATCTCTTTCATTAGTGTGGATTATATTTAAATATATCTAATAAATTTCTAAAATAACACTAAATTCATATAAATGAGGGATCCTAAGACTTTAACAAATCATAATTCATGAAAACATGATAGAGATTCATGCAGTTAGGGTTCAACCTATTGGATAATAAAACCCATAATCCTAAATAAAATCCTATGAATGAATCCTGTTAAAACCACAATATTTTGGATGGTTGGAATATATGGGAACAGAATGGAGGTAGGAGTAGCAGTGAGCCTCCGTATGAAAAGAAACAATGGTGGGTGGATCATCAGCGTCATGAGTGGTGGAGGTGATGATGGACCATGATACATCGTGAAGTGGTAGGTGGTTCATAATATTTTAGTAGTGGAGGTGATGAAGGTCCATAACATTGGACCCCTAAACATAGGTGGTCATTGGTGTTAATGAAATGTGTCAGTGCAAGTGGAGGATTAGTGTTAGGGTGAATTTCGATCTTGGGGGTGTCAAGGAATTGGTGTCATTGGAGTGATGATGGGGGATCAATGACGTAAAGGGTCATAGTAGAGGTTAAAACCTCATCTGTCTCCTTAGGTAAAAAATTAATGATAATAATGTTGGTCGAATCCTGAGATACATGACCCAAAAAATGTTCAGAGCTACATGAAACCACTGGTACGACATTTCAGATTGAATGAATTAGAAGGTATGTATTTGGCTATTGGTCCTAGAAAATATGAATTTCTTCATGGGGAATCAATTACTAAAAAAGCCTTATAGGTCGATATTTTATGATCATCATTAAATAATATACTTCATAGGGGATTGTGTACTATATGTCTAATATTTGGTCCTTTATGGTCATCTAATGGGCCTAGTGCCTCTTGGCTAACGAGCCATGTAATTTTCCCCTTCAAGATATTTTAAAAGGGGACTATTCAAAAATTATTAAAAATAATAAATCATCTGGGATTCAGGATGGAATTTACAGTCACAAAATTTTTATATTATTATTATATAACTATGATTTATTATTTATAATTCAATATTTAATAGTTGGTGAAAAATTATATGACATAATAAATCTTCAAATCTATAGTGAATAACACCTAAAAAAACTTAGTTATCTCTATCCACATCAATAGTAGTATTTTTATAGTCATTTCCATATTCCCATAGATTTTAATGTTGTTGGTGTTTATTTTAAAAATCATCCTTTAAATTAGTTAATTGGTTTCCATAGTTCCCAAATTCCTAACCTTTAAAAAATCTAATTGATAGTGGATCCTTAAAAAGATCATTATTTTCTTCACCATCTTAATTGAACTCTAACTTTTTCCTCATTATGTTTTGACCCTTTTCTAATATTCACACATATAAAAAATATTCCTCTTTCTTTGACACATTCACCTATGGGCCTTTTCCAACATATTTTCTGATTATAAAATTTTATCTTATTTCCATCACCATATTCATCACCTAAACTCCCAGGAGACACCATCATTATATTTTATAGTTTTTTTTAAACTAAATGAATTATATGTTGTTAATAATAATTCATGATAGCTAGTTTTCCATAATAATTATATTTTTCACTCAAACTCTTATCCTGTTAGGTTTCTCATTAGGAAAATATCTACATTGTCAATGACATCTATTATTAAGTTGGTTTATTCATGCATGAGCCATTAAAAAAACCAAAACGAGCCTATATTTAGTAAGAAACAATTAATATTATCATAATATTATCATAAGTGATCTTATAAGAAACTAAACATGACGATGTACTACTCATTAAATCTGTCACATCAGATCTCAGTTCAACCTAAATAACTCTCAGTTCAATCTATGTTTCCTTAGGTTATTTCGTCTTATATTCCATATCTAAATTCCATAACATAATAAATAATTTATAATAACTCATAAATATAATTTTATTTACTAAATCATACACACATGAGTTTTTATCTATGTTTTAAGTCTTAAGACCACTCATCGTGCACTGAGTGAGGATCGAGTTAATACCCAACCATCTTATTTTATGGATGTTGCCCTAAGGTGTATTTATGACCCAACCAAATCAATATTTATGTATCCAAAGAAGGATATAATTCCTAGAAAACCCGAATTAATAACAAATTAACAAAATTTAATGTTGTTACCTGATACTTAGACTCATCCCTTATAGTTATACCTAGTATTTTTCATCAATGTTCTCTTATCCTAATCCTTAAATGCTCTAAACTAATAACAAAAAATAACTAAAATATTCATTGAAAATATATACATAATACAAAACTAAATATATCCTTATATTACATAATTACCATAATTTAAAAATTATATCTCTACGAATAACCTCACAATACATAGAATTTGTGGATTAATATCTTTGAGCACAAGTTACTTCAGCAACATATTTTATAAAACTTATAAACATTTCTCTATAATCTACCTAAAAAATAATACATTCTAGAAATATCATAAGTTATAACTATCTTCATAACATAAGTAAGGCTAAAATAAGAAGGGGGTTATCTATATACCCATTGATGGAGAACACATCAACAATAGATAAGCGTTAAAACCAAGATAAAAATATATAACATGAGTAGGGGGAAATATCTTATTAATAGAACAGGGAATCATAAGAGTTATCCATCAGTCATTATTGGGGAACATGTAAGTACAAACATATACCATGGAAAAAGTTTTAAGAATCATGAGATAATAAACATTTCATATGGGGAATAGTTATAACAATATGACTAGGATATGTAACATACCCTTGAGGTAAGACATAATAAATAAATTTGGAAGAAATATAATCTTATGGAAATTATAACATTATGAATAAAAAAAATTCACATGATTCATATTGTGATGAATAAAATGTCCATGCTTCATGTTGTGAATAAATTAAATTTCTACACTTAACATCTTTATCTATTGAGATAAAAAACCTTAGGAAATTCATTAGAGGGTGATATAGGGCCCCAACTATCAATCATCCAAATATATATTTTTTAATTCACGAAATAATTCATAATATCATAAAGATATCATAGAAAGACAATGGCCTTGTATGATTTCTAAGTGGTATCAAAAATAAAAACTCCATGAATTGGATTGGTTGATACTAATGTTTAAATCACCAAAAAATATATAATTTATAATAGTTATTTTAGAGTGACTCATACAAAATACATAGGGTCTATATTATTTAAATACGATAATGAAGGCATATCCATTGAAAAAACCTTCTAGAATAAATTTCTGAACATATTTATAGAGTCCAAAAATTTTATAACACTTTTACAAGTCATTTCCAAGAAGGTAACATGGAATTTTTTTTAGAAAACCAATTTATATGAAATACAAACAATGAAGTCTTAAAAACACCTTATTGGTTTAAATAGGAAATGTGGAGTGTAAGAAAAAAAATTAAAAAAAAAATGAAATTATTTTTTAATGTTTTGAAAATAATTTTATTTAAATCCATATCATTATATGAGTGATAAATATTTCATTTGAAAATATGTTAATAGATATTTTAGGATTACAAAAAATTGAAAATATTTTGATTTTAATAGAGGGAAGAAGGACTATAAAATCCTAGGTTTTGTTGATTTTCAATAAACTTCATATCCTATTAATATCCAAGATTTTATTTTATGGATTAAAATTCATTACTATTATTTTATATTATTTTTCAAATTGAAAATGAAATAATTTTTTTTCAAAATAATGTGTTTTTCATATATTATATGGTTTTACTTACGAGACAGATTTTTATATTTTAGTAATTTCATTTGACAAAAATAATTTATTTTTTTATATCATTATATGAAATTTATATTATGATGAAATTTTGGGATTTTTCTGAAAATAATGATTTTTACGTGAATTGTGAAAAATATGATTTTTATAAAAAATCTCACTTCTTCAGGTATTTTAAATATTGCATTATAATATGGATTTGTTTTAATTAAAAATAATTTTTATATTTTAGAAATTAATCATGTTAATTTCATGGGAATTTCTATTAAATTTTTTTTGGTGTAAATTGATTTGAGGCATAAAAATATTTTTTTTCAGAAAGAAACATTTTTCATTTCTTTTGGAGAAATTATATTAAAATTAATTTCAGAAAATTATCAAAATTATATGTTTAAATGTTTATTTCATATTTTTTATTATAATATTAAAATTTATTAGTGAGTTTAATTAATTTTTTGGTCATAATGAATAGTAATTAGGGTAAAACGTTGTCTTCACAATAATGTTTAAAATAGGTTATTTAAAGATAAATATTATTGATTGGGTCAAAAAATATCATCTTAAATAATATATAATGAGACTATTTTGAGTCATATCATATTAACATAAAAAATTTCAATAATTATTCCATAGTTAAAATTTATTAGAAAATATTCTATTAATGATTTAAAAAATTACAAGAGTACCACTCCCCTCATAATAAAAGAGAACCTTGTCTCATATCCTATTAAAATATATCAAAGCATTTATCTCAAAAAAGTACAACCATAATAAATAAATAAAAAATCATCACATTTTATATGTCCTTCTCTCATGAAAATACAATCCTATAATACTTAAGGTGAAATCCGAAGGGGGATTTCCAAATAAGAGGTATAACTATGAACTCATCGTTTCAATTTTTATTACTAATTCCAACTCATTGAAATGATCTATAACCATGATGATATTATAAAATCCATATCATAAAAATAATAAATTTTTTATGTTGATTTAACAACAAGTTTTCATCACCATTTACATCTTATGGGTAATTAAAACATTTCTAATGAGTACATGTGGACTACCACCACCATGATGTGATGCTTATTAATTTTTCATCCCCAATTCTTAAGTTTTGTTATTATGATTGATTTGATTAATATATATTATATTCATTATGTTATTATGATTATGTAAATATAATACATTAATTACCTTCTTACCCTTCCAACCATTAGAAAATGATAACCTTACTCGTGTGTATATGTGGACTACCTTCTCAATGATGTGATTTGATTATTTTTTATGTCCTATTTTCCAAAATGGTTATAAAATTTTATTTAATGTATGAAAAGATAATTTTTTTTCATGATTAATATTTTGTATCAATGGATAATTTACCTTATTGACCATGTTAAATCTACCGAAGTTATTTTGGGATATTAAACTGAACATTCTCAAAACATCCGATATAAACTTAATTGATATAAAAACTATACATAGAATAGTAATAAATATAAGATAATGGATAAAAATAAGGGACTAATCCTAATAAATTATATTATGAAATTATAAAATTAATATATTTTTAGTATATAGGAGTTATAGTATATACATGGTTTTTGGAATCATGGTATGGGATTTTTATTTCATATAAAATTTTAAAAGTTATAATGTTTTTCATACCTTTTATATTCATAACCATGTTCCTTAAAATATTTTAGGTATGTTGTTAATATTCTAAAATTTATGTTATAATTTATTTTAAAACACATTTTACATTCTTTATGAATTCTTTAAAATAATACTTTTGAATGTTTTCTAATTGGGTAGTTATTGATTTTTTTACAAAAGTATAAAAGTCATATTTTTTTAATGTAAAATACATTATAAGAATTTCTCACCATCATGATTGTTATTATTTATGAAAATTTATATACAAGGTTACATTTAACAAATAATAATATCTTATTTTCCATTCTGCTGAGAATCACTATTTTAAGAGTTTTCAATGAAAAATGAATTTTATCCTTAATTTTATATAAATCTTGAATATGCTACCATATATGTGTTAGATGGAATAATATATGATATTTAATGATTTTACCTAAATATTTTATCTGTTTTATTCATGTTATAGTCCCTATAATTTTTTCATAATGATGGGTGAGCCTAATATAGCTCTATAATGCATTGGGTAATTATTTTGTTCTCCAATGAATATATATTGGAATTAAATATGTATGTTAAAAAATATAAGAGTTCTCATAGGATTGATTGTAATATTTATATGAAGAAGCTGCACCAAGGTATCCAAATGCCTATTTTTTGATTATAAATGAGTTTTTATGGATGTATTTTGATTTTATAATGTAATAAAATGAGATTATATTTAAAAGAAAGTTTATGCCCATTATTAAATACTATTTATTGTGTAACCATGTTTTATGAGTAAACCTCATGATTATTATTTCACTATTAATGATTTCATATGATATATGTTTGGAAAATACTTTTCCAATAAATATTATTTACTGAGTAAGAAAAACAATACATGAGCTCAATTTTTTTTGATGGTAATGGAAAAATTCTTATGGGATTCCATGATTTTCAAACTGAACTAAAACATTTCATTATTTTTATATATCTTACTAATCTTTTTGTTCTCATAACAATATTGAATATTTTTTCATAGGCCCTAAGGATGAATATGAACTATAATAAGGCATGTTATTACATTATGGGGCCATAGAACAAGTTCATCATCAAAAAATATTTGATATTTAAGGATATTATTTTTAAAGAAAAAATGGATATTTAGTGGAAATGTCTAATTTATTTTCATTTTTTTTGTTATGTAATAGTTTTTCTTAATTCTCTTATCCTCTAACCCAAAACTATCATGGGAATGTGAGAAACTTTAATTTTTTGTATTAAAGTAGTAATTATTGGTCGATAAAAGAAAATGTCATTATAGTTTATATAAAAGAACAATTTAGATCACATTACAGGTTATCATTTTATTAAGAAAAGACTTTTATGTTATGTAAATATATGGATTATATTATCATGATAAAACATTTAGTGTTTCCATGTTTCTTCATTTAGTCTATTTCTATTTCAAAATTGAATTCTATAAAAAAATGGTATTTTAAGCGGAATACATCTGGAGGATAATGTCATTCTAAATGAGAAACATGGGATGGTTGAAATTAGAGTAGAATCGTTTATATTTGTTCAAAATCATTAAATGAATAATGTTAACGGTGGTACCCATATTAGAGAGTAACCAAAATCTCAGCATATTAATGTTTGTATTGAAGATAATATCCTAAAAAAACACCCTTTGAAATTTAGTGGATCCTTTGATCCAGTAGTAACCAAAGGATGTGTCAATTATACGAAAAATATTTTTTAGGATTATGTTGATTCTGAAAATTAAAAGTTAATTCATTCCATTTATCATTTTAAGGTTAATCAAATGTGTTCTAGTCTCATATTAAGAATTGTAAAGAACAATATGAGATTCATTCCATGGGCTGATCAATTATTAAATATCTCTTTCATGAGATGTATCTTCTTAATGTTTTCCAATTAAGGATAGACATGTAATTTTTATAACTTATGAAAAGGACAAGGACATAATTTCTTCTTATGAATCCAATTTTACTAGATTATCATGGAATGCATAATATATCATTGCAGACCATGATATAAAAACAGATAGGTATTACTCCTGATTGAAGTCATTTTTGTGAAGATCATTTGATTATCATAAATTAATGGTATATGAGAAACTTTAATGGAGAAATACGAATTTTTATATTAAGTATTTTGACAATTATAATAATAAATATAATAAGCAGTCACATTTTCAAGTAATTTGAAATCATATATTGAAGAAATAATAATATTAGAGGTCTAAATTTCCCACTTGTGATATGTTTGGTAAGAATAATCCTTGGTAGTGTCTTATTTAATCTGGATAGGCTTAATTTTTTCATATGCTGGGTGAAATGGACCATGATTATAAAGAAATGAATAATGGTAATGTTCCTAAAAAATACGATAAGTAGTCAGTGAGAAGTTTTAATTTCAATGAGATTGGTGATAATGATGATGTGTGTATGAATAGAATCATGAATGATGGGAATCATAAAGACCAAGATCAGAAGGGTGTGGAAAATTCATTTACAACTATGTCAAAAATATAAGACTATCAAATGATTTGGTGATAGGTAATCTACTTGTTTTATCTTATTATAAGAAATTATTATTTGATTTGATGACCACACATTCATTTATTTCTAGGGAATTTTCTAAAAAAATAAAAATATTACATCAAGAAAAAGGAAAATAAATTTTAGTAAAATATCATGGTGAATGTATTAATGAAACAATGATTTATAGAAATCTATCATGGCTTATCTATAGAATGGTTCTCCCTGAAAACCATGTTTTCAATCCCATAGTTGAGCATGATGTTATTCTCCACATTGTTTGGATTTCAATTTATCATTATAATATAGATTGCATAGATAACAAAGTTATATTCAATTTTTATGGAAAATTATATTTTTTATATAAGAATGATTTTATAACTATAATAAAAAATCAAGATGTTGAGAAATAGATTAAACATGGTAGTGAAATATATATTAATAAAATTATAAATAACACGGATGTTGTTCAGATTAATGATGTACCAGTAGTAAATAATTTAATAGATGTATTTACTAAAGATTTCCCTGATGTTATTCTAGATCTAGAGTTCGAATTCCTTATTGACCTAGTTTTAAAATCCCTATCAATCTCCAAACCCCAATATCAAATGGGTCTAATAGAGTTATTATAATTTAAAAATATATTATAAGGTTTTCTTTGAAATTGATTTATTTTTCCTAGTACTTCACGTTAGGGTGTACCTATTTTTTTAAAGGATGGTTCAATGAGTATTTCTATTGGTTATATGACACTAAATAACCATAATTTTTTAAATAAGTTTTTATTAACTCATATAGATGACTTATTTGATAATATTTAGGGAGCATAATGTTTTAAAAATATTAATCTCATGTTTGGATATCATCAGTTTCATGTTGAGGAGGATTATATTATTAATTTCAGGTTTCGTACTAGGTATGAACATAATGATTTTTATTCCTTTTGTGATAAATTTTTCACCTACTATATTCATGTATATTATGAATACTATTTTCTATGAGTTATTAGATAAATTTTTGGCTATGTTTGTTAATATAATTTTAGTTTATTCTAATATTTTTTAGGAAGATCACAAACTCCTATGAATTTTTTCATATAATTTAAAAGAAATGAAGTTGTATTTAATATATTATAATATGTGAATTTTGAGTATAAATTATTTTTTCCATTGAACATATTGTTTATAAATATGGTATAACAGCAGATTCTAATAAAACTAAAGTGGTGGAAAATTGGTTGATACCTACAAATGTCATGTAAATTATTGGTCTTCTTGAATTAGTGTGCTACCATCACTGGGTTTTTGAATCATTTTCTCTATTTTCTATACCACAAATAAATTTAACTCAAAATGGATTAAAATTATTTTTTACAATGGAATGTGATTATTATTTTCAAGATCTAAAAATAAGATTGGTTAATACTATAGTTTTAAACATTCCATTGAGAAATTGTTAGATTTTGATATATATTTTTACTTATTTGATAGGAGTTATTTTTTTCATAATGAAATATGATTAGGTAATTTCATATTATTCAAAATAGTTGAAAATCCATGAGTTGAATTACCAGAAACTTGATCTAGAACTCATTATAGTTTTCTTCATTAATAATGTGGAAATATATTTTATGTGGATAAAATTATAAATGTATATTTACAATGAAATTTTAAAGGATATATTTACTTAAAATGAGTTGAACATATGGTAGAGAGGATGGTTTGTAATAACAAATTATTATTATTGGTTTATTTATATAATGAACTGATTTTTACTCTTTAATAAAATAATATGTTTGATTTCTTTCCCCATACCCAACCCTTAAACCAAAAAAATATATACTATATTATAGTTTTCATAGAATTGGTAAATATAAATGGTGAGAATAGAAGTATGGAAACAAATATATATATATATATATATATAATTTTCACATTAAATATTTACTCAACTAGTGAAACTAAAATACTAATGCAATATTTATTTTTGAATTTATTTCTTTGAAGAAAAATTATTGAGAAAAAATCCCTCAAGCTAACATTGCCTCATTCTGGGTTGTTTGTGTTTGTTAACAATGCAGGTTTCCATGGTAAATTGTCGAGTTCCATAGATATTGTTGACAATCCACGTTGACAAAGAACCATGAAAAATAAAAAAAAGATCTGGAGGCTGTACAAAAGAACAGATACAAGGTGGCATTATTTTCCAGTGTTTTCCAAATTTTTAGGGTCCAAAATATGGAGTATTGTGAATATTGTTAAATTTGTATTTCATTGAAGATATCATAAAAATATGGAAAATGCGTGAGTTTCATGAATATGGGCTTCTTGATGTGGATTTCCTAAAGACATAAATAAATTTGATGGTGTTCTTCGCGATTACGATGAGCTTTGCGAATGGCAGAGTTAAAGAGCATTACAGAAGCAAAGGGAATTGTGAGTGAAGCTTCTCAGCGAAGGCGTGAAGGAATTGATAGAATGCTCCATGATTCTGATGAGATCCATGATCTGAAAAGTTCTTTGGTGCTTTGTGATATATGGAGAATTTCAGCGGAAATTTTGGAGCTTCACAATTTGAGATGACGTGGCGCTGACTTTGCATTGAAGGTTCAAGGGTCGGTTTAATCGATTATATGTAAACCTCGACCCCCTCGAGAGAAGTATAGATTTTTTCAAGAAAATTTTTTTTCTCCCAATTCGAGAAGGTGGTTTGTGAAGGTAGTGTGATTTGCAAAAGAATGAGCTCTTTGATGGCTAATCTAGCTCTACGAAAGTGGTGTGTTCTATGCTGGCTCAGAGAGCTTCATGAATGAAGTCACTATACGATGGACTAATCTTTGCAGATGATTATGCTTTTCGAAGGTCTATGCTCCATGAAGTAGTGTGTTCTGAAAGGTAGTGAGGTCTTTGAAAGCATGTGCTTCGCAAAGAGGAAGGTACATCGCGAAGGACTGTTTGAGCTTATTTAAATTTGGAGCTTTGAAAAGTAGGATGCATTGTGAAGGATTTTTCCTAAGTGTGTTGCCTAGTGATAAGAGGGAAAATGGGGTATTCATAAGTATATGAAATGTGTATTTCAGTAGAGAGTCTGCATATAGTGGATGATGAATTAATTAGTGATAATAAAGAGAGCTACAGGTCTATAAACTATGAGTGGATCTTCTGAAGAAGCAGTGAGCTCACTTCAGTTGAGAGGGCAATGAGTTTTCAAATTATGAGTGGTTGTTAACCAGGAGGGATAATAATTCTACTTCAAACTTTTAAACAACATTTCCGTTATAGTGGATTTGGTACATTGGAAAATCGATGGTGTATGCTCCTTGGATATAGCCCAGTGAGGGAGAACCAAGTAAAATAGATGTGTCTTGTGAATACTTTAAGATTCATTCATATTCTGTAATGGGAAGGAGGGAGAGAAGAGGGTTTTGTCTAACAAAAAAACAAGATCAAAATGGGCAGTTTTTTTTAATTTTTAATACCCTGATTCACCCCCCTCTCAAGGTATCTAGCCTAGTGGACCTAAAAAAATGTAATTTGTTATGAATAAATGATAAACACTATGTTAATTGTCCACATTCTTAAAAAAATGTAAATTTTTTTATTATATTTTTTTATTATTATTAAAAATGGAATTACTAATTTTTTTGATGTGAATTTGAGAAATTTAATCAATTTTTAATATCTCTTGGTCATATTCACTTTATATTATTTTTACAATTTTTCTAAAATAAATTATTTTCTTATAAATAATGAATATAACACATTTAATAATACTAAAACTTTTATGATTTTTTTATTATAAATTTATTGTTTTAAAAAAATTACTATACAAATATATATTATACAGTATTATAATTCATTTCAAAAAAAATATGATTGAATTTATATACTCATGCTCAACATTTCGAAAATCTATCTTACATTTTGATGATTTATTTTCAAAAATTTTGTTTAATTAATTATTATATGAAAAAATAATGTTTTTTCTTTACTTATTTTAGATAAATACATCTAAATTGAATATAATTATTTTTTATTCATTTTAATCAATAGAATTTATAATTATATCCCAATCATAAATCATTTTTCATAAAACGTAATATTTTTTTGAAAAAATAGTTTTGTACTCATTACATGCGTTTGTGTTAAATTTTTTTCCATATACATAATATGTTTATTGAATAAATTTATTTTCATATTCATAATTACTGGTTCCATGATATATAATAATTATTATTTTATTTTTATGTTATAAAATTAAATTACTTATGTGATAATTTTTTACCATAGGAAAAACAAAAAATTATAAAACAATAAAAATTGTGTGTAAATAATTTCCAACAAGATTTAAAAATATTTTAAAAAACATATTTAGACTATATCAACCCAACCATAAAATAAAACCCACATTTTTCCATCATTTATCCATTTACCCTTGAATAATGTCATGAAAATTTTAAAATATGTTTGGTGTTTCAAAATGTTCCCCTTCTCTCTTTTTGTAAAATTATACAACTTACACCATTCAATGACACACATAACCTTTGATCTAATCCCTGAAAAACATCCATTATAATCTCACCGTATCCCTATCCCAAGGAAATAATACATTTTTTATACATAGTTATCCTATTCTCTTAAATGTTTAAGATACTTCCAATTAAAGATCATGTTTGGGAAATAAGTGTAATGTATTTATTAAGTATTTCATCTTAATATTAATCTTATAAATAGATTAAGATAAAAATAAGATGAAAAATTCAGTATCATTATTTTGATTACATGTTTATATATTTTTGGTAAAACCCTTATATTTTCATTTCCATCCATATATGAAATTAATAAAACACCAATAATTCAAGTGTGCACACTACCACGTCCATGAAGAAATTTTTTTTCACATTTTCAATAGCTTTTAAATATTTAGAAAAACATTATAAAATACTATTAAAAAGCATAAGAAAATAAAAAAACTAATTATTAATCTTTTATAGAGATATTCTTTAAAAATAAAAACCTCCTCAACCATACTCACCAATCATGTTAATGTTTTTGTATGTTTGGGTTAGTTTGTCTACCTATATGAACAAAATTGTAAAACTTTATTATGAATGATTATGGGAAGATAAATTTTAATATTATTATAATATAATTATAAAATCATTATGGGCATGGGGTTTTATTAATATTATATTAAATATTTATCTTTTTATGAAATTATCATTTTCATTTGTTAAAATCAATAAAATAAACCAACATTGATTCAATTTTCACACATGATAACTAAAAAACTTATGGAATGGTTTAGGAGACTTAAAAATAAACATAAGTCATGTATTATAGTATCATTAATGATATATTGAAGATTAAATTGATATAAAATATCGGGAGATGATATTAACTTCATAAAGTGTGAGAAAGTGTTTTATGAAATTCACCCACAATGAAAAAAATGATTACAAAAATATTATACATGAAAATAATTGATTTTAATTAAGGGTATGAATAGGTAGATAGATATATATATATATATAAGAATAATTTTATGAAATAATTAATTATGTTTTTTATCTTTATGATATATGAGGTAAAATCACTCATGGGAATAATGGTTTAAGGTAAGAGATTTGGAAACTAAAAATCATTTATTTGAGATATAAGTTTTATTATTGAACATCATTATTATAAGAAATTACATTTTTATTAAACATATATACTTATATTTGGTGCAGGGGGAGGTTTTTTTTGAAAAAAATTGATTTTCATTAAATTTAGATTTTTCATTTAAGAAATAAATGATACATTTGGGAAAGTGATTCACAACAATGACTACAAAATGTTTTCAAGAAGAAACAATTTATGATTTGGATTTCATTATCATAAAATGAAATATCTATAATTAAATGATTTGTATCATCATTTATATATTGATATGTCATTAAATAATTTATAAAATTATAATATGATATCCTGTGATTTCACCTATTCATGTAATGTGAAAAGTTTAAGAAGCCTATTTTTCATTAGTTATTTAAGATATGATTATGATTTATTTTAAGTGGAAAACACACATATATAAAATCATGGGTGGGGTACTTAACTCCCAAAATGAATATTGGTGTAAGATTTTATATCATGATATAGTCATGTATGGAAATGGGATGATTGTTCACACAAGCATAAGAATGATGGATTTGCACAAATTTTCAGCCATGGATGTAATGTGTGTATTCACATAAAAATTATAATAATGAGTTTTATCACACAAGGTTTCCTATGATTATGGTTTTTTCATACTCCTAATTTTTTGATCATGTTAAGCTAAAATTTAAATATTCATTTCATTTCTATTCAATTCCATGTTTTTAGTATTGTTCCTTGGTTTTAATGTTTTTCCCACATTTATGCCATGATCACATTTTATTTGAACATTGAGATGGTTTTTGATCTAGGATATATCTTTTGTACTTAATAAATGTTATTTTTTATGATCTTACATTAATATGTTATGTTTTATTATTATCATATAATGTTTTTGATAATTTATTATTATATTTATGTCTTCTTCAGGATTTCTTTCATGTTTTGACAATTTCCCCCTTACTAAGAATTTGGGCTAACCCATTTCTTATGTTTTTAAATATATAGGTAATAAAAAATATTATTGCTACCCCAACCACAATAGCCTAGATCCGGTACTTACCACCATTACATTAGCATAAGATAAAAGGAAATCCCAGTCCAAATGATTGAATAGTTTAGTAATCTTAGTAAACTAGAAACATACATGAGTCGTGTATTTCAAATGAATAAAAAATACAACATAATTTCTTTTTCAAGAATAAATTTATTCCATATAGTATATACATTCATATATTTATTAGTATAGTTAATGTAAATCTGGGGAAAGGATACAAAACAAGGGTGTGTATAAATTCTTTTAAAGGGTTATGTTTAGGAGAAGAAATAATGAATCGATACACATAACTAATATAAAAAGGCAAATAACTAAAAAAATGAATTTTACATAACATGAATATCAATATTATATAATAAAGGATCAATATAGAAAGGTAAATAACTAAAAATGAATTCCATTTAAATTAATTGATTTTATAAATATATAAAAAAAATCATTATGGTAAGGGAAATAACTAAACACGCATTCCATTTAATAATTAATATGAGAATCAAATGCATCCATATATTTTCTATAGTGTAAATATCATTGATAATAATAACTGAATTATTAATGGATTTAATTATTAGTTATTTTATGTCATGTTTAAGGCATATAAAATCCAATATTGTCAAGACATTTTACAGGACACATTAAAGATATAAGAAGAAACCCATTTAATTTGGAAAAATAATTTGTCTCGTATGTCATGTCAATGAATCATGGGGATATATAAATCCTGATCCCCACCATCTACATTCATTAAATATAATTCCTCATATATATAATAATTTATTTAATTCATAAAAAATATCCCTTAACAAATATCCAAATTGATTAAAGGATACAAATTTATCAATATTTCTCTTGTTAATCAAATGAATTTCAAAGTAAATACCATGTTTATAAATGGTACATCGATTAAGAAATAATTGTATCCTTCACCCAAGAATATGTATATTTATAATAAATTCAAGTTCCAATGAAAAATTGTTACAACAAAGAGATTGTTTCAAGAGAATGTTTACAATCGCAATAGAATGTGAGATTTCACAATAACATTTATCACTTGGTAAATTTAAAATAAAATCCTCATGGATGAAACAATTTAAGTTGGAATATAAAATAAAATGAATAATAATGTATTAAGGATATTATATTTCAAATTATCTGCATATACACTATAAAAAGTGATTTGTTTCATAACAATAAATAAGTCTCAATGGAATGTAAATTGATTTGAAATCCATTATCTTAAAATACCTTTTACATGAACAATCTATATGCTAATATATAATAGATTTAATCATGTTATTAAATTATTTAATAACCATATTAATATTTATAATATCTTATATGATATTTTAATAACATATTATTATTGATTTGTTAACTATATTTTATTATTTTTCTTCTTTCAGATGTTAATTTCCTTCTTTGTTTAGCATGATTTAAATTGTTATTTTTTGTTCAGTTAATTATATCATGATATAATAATATTCATAATATAATAAATTATTAAAATATCATATATATCTAGTATATATTTATATAGATTAATCATTAAAATTATGTGATATGAAATGAAATGAATTGTTCATAGAGATGGTAGGCCGTACATATGCATGAATGTTTTTTCCATTTTATTGTCTTCTCAAAGAGAAATAAAAGTAAATTATATATTTAATTTTATATAATCATTTTTTTATAATTTTTATGTAATATATATCACATATTTTATTAAACTAATCCTTAATACATTTCTTCTAAAGCATTAATAAATGGCATTGCTTCAGGAGGCGGAAGTCTGTCGTGTACATGAACAACATTATCGTATTCCCATAAAATAGAAATAATAAAGGCATGTGTTATATAATAATTATAGAATAATAATTATATATTATATATCATATATATCACATTAAAATATTATTTCCATCGTTATTACCAACTATTACAGTTGGTAATATAAAAATGAACGACATCGGTTCATGACGCGGTAGTCCGCCTTACACCCAATTGATGATTTAGTAAACCATTTGGTGGATGTGTGTGTGGTTTTTGGTAATAAACATAACATAAAAAATCATATACTATTTAATATACATAATTTATTTCATAATCATTCTATAATATCAATTTAAATGGTGTAGAAAAAATAGGATAATTTTTTTAGAAAAAATAATACATATTTTTTGAGTAACCTAATTAGTATTTCAAAAATTCCTTTCAATATTGGATTTATTCAAAATATAAGTATTATATTAAGAGTTTAGGGATATTGGGTAGTTTATTGGGTAGATTTTGGATGATATAAATGACTTGGGAGGTGTGAATAAGTGAGGGGATTGAGTTCCCTTAAATAGTGGAGGAGGAGTGGCATAGTTTTAAATACTAAAAAATAAAAAATATTGGGTGGTCTCTCTTACCTCATGTTTCTAAAAGAGAGAATATTTTTATGCCAAATAGATATGGTAAATATATTTCCATGAAAATTGGTTTTTATATGTTTTGGGTATTTTACACACCTTATCTTTTAATATTAACCACTATGTTAATCCATTTTACCTTAATTGTTGTGATTAAAATTATCTTTTTTCTCTAATAAATTTGGGAAAAAATTAGGTTGACCACAATAGGAATTCTAAATCACTATGATTACAAATATGAAATCCATTTATTAAAATTCATCCTACATAAGTGGAATAATTCGATTTAAAATTTATCCCATAGATATGATGACAAAGTAGGCTTCTAAAGTGAAAATGTTCAAAAGATTTAATTAATTTTATATCAAAATTCCATATGAAACTGAATCCAATAAAATAAACTAGAATAATATATGTATTATTTATCTAATTTAACAATATAAAAAAATTTAAATATAATTTATCATTATAAATTTTATATATGTAAAGTCATTTTTCAATTAGAATAAATTACTCTAAAATATTAATAAAAAAATGAAAATTCTAAGAAAAATAACAAAAATTAACCCTAAGATAATTTTGATTATAAAATTTGAATAACTATGTCTATTTTTTCGAATTAAAATTATAAATGGGTCATAATTTAGTTTTAAAATAAGTTCTTCGTTAAAAGAAAAAAATTCCTTTAGAAATTGAAACTTTTTATGCGTAAAAATGGATTTTTTTTATCTTTTTCCTATAAAATATATTAGAAGAATTCCAAAATATTTTTTTGAATTTAAAATATATAAATATAATTAATTTCATCCTCTAATAGTGATTAATTTAATTTATTATCTTAAATTTCCTTTAGTGCATAAATATATTTTTTTATAAAACATTTCTTATATATTTAATTTGTTTTTACATTCATTTATAATTAATTGGAAACAAATGAATTCAACAATATATTTTAAAAAATTATTTAATAATATTCATAATAAAAATTTTAATATATAGTATTTAATTTTCATTTTAAATAATAATATTAAGAGAGTGTGTTTTTTCTGCAAAACCTAGTCTTTTGGGTAATGGAAACTATTGAAGGAACTCATTTTGGTTTGTAATGCAAGTTAAAATCAATGTTTCCTATGATGAAAGATAATCACATCATTTTATGTAATGTAAGATATATAATAAACTTAATTTATTTAAAATAGTACATATATCATAAAGTCCCAGGATGTTATATTCCCTTATACGCTTGTTGATGTGCGTCATACATGCTATCGAATATGATATTCTTATTTTAAAATTTCAGGGTGTTATATTCTCCCGACCTAATATAAATTTTTTACCCACAATTTAAACATAATTTTAGTAATCAGGAGTTTGAAATTTGGAAATACCATTATTGTAAAAAACCACATCATGAGACGGGTTGGTAAAACATCATCTTAATTATGAGAACGGGAAGTACACAAGTCAAATGAAATAACATATAAATGGGTTTCTATGTAACACCCCATGTAAATAAATAATATGACCTATTTATATTTATCCCTTTTTTGAATAAAATGTTAATATTAATTTAAAGGGAACTCTATTCTTGATGGCTTACCCAATACGCAACAACGAGTTCCTTTGAAATCTTACGTTGCACTATAATAATAAAATAAAATTATTTAAAATGTTAGTTAACACGTAGCCGTTTTATTGGAAGGAATGAATATAAATAACAAAAATACGATTATATATGTTTGTTAAATGTTTTTACATTTATCCAATAAATGATAAAGGCTTAAAATACGAAAAGAATTCAATTTTTGGCATATATACTCTAATTTTCACTAAAGGTCCAGTTATCAAATTTTGATGGAAAACCGTCATTAAATATAGTTTTGGTTACTATTATAAATTATCTTTGACCAAATAAAACTCTTCTTTATAATCGGGACATCAAAATTCACTTTCTGTAAATTTTTGGTATTTTTCCGATAAAGATCATTTTTAATGAATAATGAAAAATGTTGTATTTTAATTAAAAACCTCTTTTTAATCTAATTAATTTATATGATTAGATTATCTTTTGGATTGGTTTCAAAGTTAATTTAGAATATATTTTTACAATTTAATCCAATAGCGGTCGTTGGAATTAATTTCATCTGAAAATTAAACTTAAACTAGTATCAATCTTTTGATACTTATTGTTTCATAAAAACACGCTATTTGCTCTGACAATGAGAATTAATTATTAAATTAATTAATGTAAATTATATGTTTTGAATTTTTTAAAATAGACATCATTTTTGAATTTGGAATATCAAATATAGCCTAGGGTAAATTTTTGGTAATTTTCCGAAAAACTTCAATTTTTGATGAATAGTGAAACCACTAAGTGGTAGTTAAAGAAACTGAGTTTTCGTTTAAATGAAACTTTTCCACTTCTGTGATTTTAATTTCAAAAATCCAACATACATGGTTTTCATTAAAAAGTAAAATGTGGTTCAATGGAATTAAAATAATTTTTTGGTGAATAGTAACTTTTAAGTTTATTAATCGCGATTAGAGGTAATTAGTGTAATTTAAGGTAAAAATAATGTTTTAATAATATGAAATGACCTAGAAACATTTCTTAACCTCATTGGATGTGTCATTGCCGACCAAGAAAATCCATGGGTCAACTTGGGGACCCCATGGATCCACTTTGGTAGGAAAATTACATTAATACCTTTTTATTTAATGTTCAAATTAAAATGTCACAAACATGTGTTGTTTTATTAAAACAATTTTTATATGGTGTTATACAAGTCAGATTTTTGACTATAAAAATTCATTGGAAATATAAAAATATTTCCTATATCATAGTTTTTTTTTATAATTTTTATAATTAACCAAAATAAATTATTTATGACACCATGTTGATGCAGTGATTACCTCATTATTTAATGATTTAAATAAAATTGAAAGATAATGTAAAATATAAGACCTAAACATGTCCAAAACATATTGGATCAGTGGATTTCGAACCCTTATCACCTTATCCTCTAATAACATCAATGTGGGACCTTTAAAATCTGAAACTCATTCTAAAATAAAGTAACATTTCCTTACTTTCCAAGAGTGCCCCTCCTCTCCTCTTATAAAGGCCCCCACCTCTACCCCCTTACCCACACCTCTCAAGCCTTTGGCTCGGCCAACCACTTCCCATTTTGTCTCTCCACATCCCTCTCTTACTCATAGAAGCCTTAATTTGGGCATAAGTCTTCCAAAGGAAGCCTTTGAGCTCAAATCAAAAAGAGTTATCCAATTTAATGGTAGTGTCTTCTCTTGTGTTCTTTTGTTTTATTTTGCTTCTCCAACCCCCTAAAATCCTTTTATTCTTTTCTATTGTAACAACTACAGTATCTTCAATATACTAGGATGTTTTTATAATAATAATTCGAGCTACACTTACACACAACTACATCTAATGGTTAAAGAACATACTGTTTCTGTGGATGGCGAATGTCTGCCTCATGAAATGATGATTGTTCAACACTCATATAACACCTTCAATGGTGGCCATTAAGATGTCACTGTATTTATATATGATATATAATATGTTTAAGTTTTAATTAAGCTTCTGTATTTTTCTTTTTTGGCATACCTTTATGGTTTCTATTATGGGTAAACAGGATAATTTCATTTTAGGAAGTGCAGACTACCGCCCCCTCAAAGTGATTTGATTCGTTAATGCCATATGTGGGATGTATAAAGGATGGATTTAAAGTTATTATATATGATGTATGTTACATAAAAATTATTAATATAATTCTGGAATTAAAATATACATACCTCTCATTTGGTTTTAATTCCATTTATATGACATAGAAATGAAAGTAGCGTTCATGCGTACATACGGCTTACCGTCTCCATGAAATGTGCATTTCATTTATTACCTCTAAATGATTATGTAATATTATTAATACTTGTATATTATGGATATATATGATATACATGATATCCAAATCATGAATATCATTCTGTATGTAATGAACCTTTGACCACACAAACAACATGTAATTGTAAGAAGTCCACTTTCTACATAAAAACCAAATATCGACAAAACAAACATTATTAACTTAAATGATTAAATAATGCTTATAACTTGGAAATAAGTGATATAAAAGGAATAATGAACTTGAAAAAGGTTCTTAAGATAGTTTAAATTAACTCAAGTTTATTATTCAGGAGGTTAAAGAACGATCGAGTCAAGTCGGACCCGAGGTAAGGGATCCAACCTCTGTCTTTCTTTTTAAGTACTCTCTTTTATGTCATTTCTTTTAATCCCATCTTTCTTATGTTTGGAGAGGTTCTTTTATATTCCTCATACTTAAATTTTATGTTAATATTATGGGAGACCCTATTTAATCTCATAAATCCATTTTTGGAAGTTTTAAGTGGCGCTGTTAGGCTGCCGAGTTTTCGTAAGGGATTTTTCATCTCACTTTTATTCCCGTGACATTTATGCTTTGTTTGCCACTATTTTATTTTGAGTCGTGTATTTACTGCCCATTATTATAAACTTTGTGTAGTATAATATCATTTATGGGTATTTATATCTTCATGGTATGACCCTTCTTCCATGGGGTGTATGTTTCAAAAGTTACCCAACTCGGTAAGGAGACCTTTCACCCTCCTTTTTTTAAAAGACTTCTTTTGTTATGCCTTTTAATTCACATACTATTATGTTGGGATATGTTCTTATATATCCTTATTTATGTAAATTTTATGTCCAATTGATGAGATCCCCTTTATCTCTCTCATCAACCCTTTTTGTAAAATTTTATGTGACGTCGTTAGGCTGTCAAATTTTACCAAGGGAACTTCTTAACCCAATTTCGATTTCATTGGGTTCAACATGTAGTTATTGAATATTTCATCCTTTTAATATGTGTGAATGACCTTTGATTGTTTTACACTTAATATGCACTTATATTGGGTTTATTTATATTTGTCACACATAATTATGAGATTGATTTATCCTTAATTTAAGGATTCCTTCTTTATAATGGATTTCATCTCATTTTACATTTCTTTTGAGACTTCATTGTTGTTATGCACCAATTCACTCTTATATGGTGTGTATATTGTCCTTTGTCATATTATATCATGAATCCATTTATTCTCATGATATTATAATGTTCAGATTAAATGTTATTCCACAATTATTTGTATTCAAGAGTCTCTCATTTTGTTAAAAACTCTTTAACAAAAATATCGTTTTAAATGTTTTAAAGATTTATTATTCTAAATATTTATCTTTAATGTCAATGTTTTCAAAATAGATTTCAGTATTTATTTATATGGACATTAATGTTTTAAAATTATAATTCCAATAAAATCTTCAAAGTTGTATGGGACACTTTGATTCAAAAATCTCTTTTAAATGATTTTTGAAAATGGATTGATTAATTCAATATCGTGGAATTACATATTTTGATTGAAAATGAAATGTTGTTATTGAAATGTTTATATTTTCAATATTTTATCTGTAATAATGGTACTTGGACATTTTACAGGTGGTAACGTGATAAACCATATGACATGTGGTGCTGTGAATACTAGGATGGGTGGTTACGTTATAACCTCAAATGAATTGGGTATGGAAGTCGGTTGTATGGCTATTCCATTAAGTATGTATGGAAGTTGGCCAAATGGCTATTCCATTAAGTGATATGTGTGGAAGTCGACCATATGGTTATTCCACTTAAGTATGTTTATGTCCCAAGTTACCTTTATATGTTATGTGTTCTTTATATGGGTTTTATGGTAATCTTTTGGTTACAAAAGGGTAAGTAATGATCTTTTATTTAGTGAAGAGTTTTTACTACTTCATAAAGGTAAAAAGTATTACTTTGATAAAGTATACATGGTTTACTTGTTGTTTTGATAAACTAATAGTTTTCATTCTTTGTGTATCCCTTACTAAGCTTTTTATGCTCACCCCATGTTTTTTTGAAATGTTTTTTCATAGGACTTAATGTGGAATAGGGTCAAAGATGGGATCAAGGTAAAGTTATGTTGTATAAAACATGGAACTAGACATGTTTATTTTTATGAGTTTGTTATTCTCTGGAAACTTAGTAGAAGTGTCTACTTTGTAATATTTTGAGATGTAATAATTATGTTCTAATTCTCTAAAACTCTAAACTTGAAAAGATCATCAATGTGAATTATTCATTTAATTCAATATTAAGTAAGGTTCAAGGCCGGGGCCTTATAGTTGGTATCAGAGGTCGGTTTAGATAACTTTAGAGGTTAGGGTATTATTTAAGAATAAGTGACGTTTCCATAATAGTTAGGATTTTAGAAAGAGCCCTAGTATTAGATAAAGTGAATGAGTAAGTATATCTTAGTGTTTATCTTCCTCATTAGTACATTATGGTTTTGTTGATATACTCACACTGACCTTTTTGGTTTTAGTAAATGGCTGGATCTAGAAGGCACCAAAGTAAGAGTGGATGTGAAGCAAACTGTGACAGTTTTTTGAGCGAGCAACTGATTGATATGGGAGCTGCAATGAGAACTCTTGTGTTTATCCTCAACCAACTATTTGGAGTCATGATTGACCACCTAAACCTTGGTGATTTCTATAAGGCATCATATATGCGAGAAACAAATCCCTATGGAACTACAGGTAATAATCATAAAGGTACGTGTGTTCAAAAACCTATTTGTCAAAGATGTGGAAAGAAACACCTAGGAAAATGTTTCAAAGGGACAAAAATATGCTATAGATGTAGAAATGAAGGTCATAAAGCAAGAACCTGCCATGGAAAAAGGAAGCATCCAGTTGACTCGAGGAAAGGGAAAGAAGTTCTTTCTGAGGGATCAATTGAATGTTTTAAATGTGGTGTGCATGGTCATTATGCAAACACATGTCCTATGAAGAATTTTTAGGAATGGGATCACCAAGATCGTATAAATATTCGTATACCAATAGCTATTGCCATTCTGATTAAGGATGAAGAAACTGACAATGACCAATCAAAGGTATGAATTATTTCAAAACTTTTGTTTTACTATTTTGGAATCTTAGGATATGATTCATGATTTTGTTTGTAGGAAAGGAGTATTTCAGAATAAGTTGGAAAGGAATGGTTAATGGATCATAACGAATGTTGAATGAGTAAGAAGTCAACATATAAGGGCTTCAAGAGTTATGGAGAAATTCTTAAGATTATTAAGTCTCTTTTGATGATGGGGTTACATTAGAGGACTTTTTATAGTATGTGTAACCCTGATGTTTGATATATGAAAACTTTATTCAAGGAATAGTTATCTGTTTGTTTGTGGACATAGTTATAAAGAACCATTTGGGTTTATATGATCCTTACTTTTGAGGTAATTATGGGTTACTATATGTTATGATGGAAAGTGCAAGGCATGAGATAAAATTGAGGTTAAATTATGTTATGGTTATTTTTGATGATTTTATCTCTTTCTGGGGAATGATTGGAGAATTATATAGTTTGGAAAAAGGACAACACGCAGACCGTGTGACAACCCGTTGCATCGGACAAAACTGCGAGAATCGAACCCACAACCAAAGTGCGACTGGTATTTATCGCCTACCACTAGACTACGTGAAGTACCAGGTTATTTTGACTGACTCTTTTTAGTTAGATGATTTTATGAAATAAGATTAAGTTGATTTTGGATTATATAAGGAAATTTATTAACCTATCATGGAGTATATGTGACTAGGTTAATTAATTTTCAATACGAGACTTTAAGAGCAACTGATTTGGTTTGGAGATAAATGTTATGATTTAACTTGGAAGACTATGTGACTAAATCCTTAAAATATTTGGGTTTCATTATTAGATTGGTTTACTTTGAATAATTTTGTGGACAAATTGTTTATCGAATGGTCCTCGTTGAACTTTGGGTTTTGTTGGAAAAATTTTGGAGATTAAGAATAGATTTTCTTTTTATAAAAGGTTATCCTTTTCTGGATTATCTGATATTGTACTAACCTTTTTGGTTTTGGTTTTGGTTAAATTCTAAAGAAATGGGATGTATATAGTTCTCTTTTGTGGATTAGGTGATTCCCAAGAAGTTGATTATAGTACTCTTAATGCGAACAAGTCCTCCTAAATACTCGTCTTTTAGAGAAAATATGAGTTTGATTAGGGAATCTAGTAAAAGTTTAAAGTCTACGTGACAAGTAAGTATGTTTCATTATGATTTAGTTATTCCCAAAAAATAAATTCCTCAATGAAGAGTAACTTAAAAACAAAAATGTTTTCTGTTAACTTTTCCTACTGGGGAATCAAATACCGTTTAACCCATCACAAGTTTGTGATTTTCTTATGGTTAACTTTCTCCTAGACATGTTTACTAGCACTCTTCATTAGAACATGACCCTTTGTTTTTTCCTCCATGTCCATATTTTCATACTTGGAATCCTAGTATGGGTTAACTCAGGTGACCTCTGTACTTCTCTTTATTTCTTTCAAAGTGATTGTTTTACCGACTCTTGTTCCGATGTGGGACTTTCAATGATGTTTCCGACCCCAATTTTAAAGTTGCGAGGATGCAATTCCCAAAAGGGGGGAAGGATGTAACACCCCAGGTAAATAAAGAATATGAAATTTTTATATTGATCCCTTTTTTTGAATAAAATTTTAATATTAATTTAAAGGGAACGCTATTCTTGATGGCTTACCTAATACGCAACAACGAGTTCTTTTGAAATCTTACGTTGCACTCTAATAATAAAATAAAATTATTTTAAATGTTAGTTAACATATAGTTGTTTTATTGGAAGGAATGAATAGAAGTAACTAAAATACGATTATATATGTTTGTTAAATGTTTTTACATTTATCCAATAAAGGATAAAGGCTTAAAATACGAAAAGAATTCAATTTTTGGCATATATACTCTAATTTTCACTATAGGTCCACTTATCAACTTTTGATGGAAAACCGTCATTAAATATAGTTTTGGATACTCTTATACATTCTATTGAACAAAATAATACTCTTCTTTAGAATCGGGACATCAAAATTCACTTTGTGTAAATTTTTGGTATTTTTCCGATAAAGATCATTTTTTTAATGAATAGTGAAAAAAGTTGTATTTTAATTCAAAACCTCTTTTTAATATAATTTATTTATATTATTAGATTAACTTTTGAATTGGTTTCAATGTGAAATTAGAATATATTTTTACCATTTAATTCAATAGTGGTCGTTGGAATTAATTTCATCTTGAAATTTGACTTAAACTAGTGGCAATCTTTTGATACTTATTGTTTCATAAAAACACGCTATTTGCTCTGACAGCGGGAATTAATTATTAAATTAATTAATGTAACTTATATGTTTTTAATTTTTTAAGATAGACATCATTTTTTAATTCGGAATATCAAATATAGCCTAGGGTAATGTTTTGGTAATTTTCTGAAAAACTTCAATTTTTGATGAATAGTGAAACCACTAAGTTGTAGTTAAAGAAACTGATTTTTCGTTTAAATGAAACTTTACCACTTCTGTGATTTGAATTTCAAAAATATGAAATACATGGTTGTCATTAAGAATTAAAATGTGGTTCAATGGGATTAAAATAATTTTTTGGTGAATAGTAACTTTTAAGTTTATTAATCATGATTAGAGGTAATTAGTGTAATTTAAGGTAAAAATAATGTTTTAATAATATGAAATGACCTAGAAACATGTCCTAACTTCATTGGATGTGTCATGGCCGACCACGAAAATCCATGGGTCAACTTGGGGACCCCATGGATCCACTTTGGTAGGAAAATGACATTAATACCTTTTTATTTAATGTTAAAATTAAAATGTCACAAACATGTGTTGTATTACTAAAACAATTTTTATATGGGGTTATACAAGTAAGATTTTTGACTATAAATATTCATTGGAAATATAAAAATATTTCCTACATCATAGTAATTTATTTATAATTTTTAGACATTAAATAAATTAAATTATTTATGACACCATGATGATGCAGTGATTACCTCATTATTTAACAATTTAAATAAAATAGAAAGATAATGTAAAATATAAGAACTAAACATGTAAAAAACCTATTGGATGAGTGGATTTAGAACCCTTATCACCTTATCCTGTAAGAACATAAATTTGGGACCTTCAAAACCCTAAAATCATTCTAAAATAAAGTAACATTTCCTTACTTTCCAAGAGTGCCCCTCCTCTCCTCTTATAAAAGGCCCCCACCTCTACCCCCTTACCCACACCTCTCAATCCTTTTGCTCAGCCAACCCCTGCCCATTTTGTCTCTCCACATCCCTATATTACTTCTAGAAGCCTCAATTTGGGTAGAAATCTTCCCAAGGAAGCCTTTGAGCTCAAATTGAAAAGAGTTACCCGATTTAAAGGTAGTGTCTTCTCTTGTGTTCTTTTGTTTTATTTTGCTTCTCCAACCCCCTAAACTCTTTTTATTCTTCTCTTTTGTAACAAATACAGTATCTTAAATATACTAGGATGTTTTTATAAGAATCATTCGAGCTAAACTTACACACACCTACATCTAATGGTTAAAGAACATATTGTTTCTATGGATGGCGAATTCCTGCCTCATGAAACAATGATTATTCAACACTCATATAACACCTTCAAAGGTGGCCATTAAGATTTCACTATATTTATATATGATATATAATATGTTTATGTTTTACTTAAGTTTCTGTATTTTTTTTGGCATACCTTTATGGTTTCCATTATGGGTAAACACAATAATTTCATTTTAGGAAGTGCGGACTACCGCCCATCAAAGTGATTTGATTCGTTAATGCCATATGTGAGATGTATAAAGGATGGATTTAAAGTAATTATATATGATGTATGTTACATATAAATTAAGAATATAATTATGTAATGAAAATATACAGACCTCTCATTTGGTTTTAATTCCATTTATATGACATAGAAATGAAAGTAGCGTTCATGCGTACGTACGGCTTACCGTCTCCATGAAAGGTGCATTTCATTTATTACCTATAAATGATTATGTAATATTATAAATACTTGTATATTATGGATATATATGATATACATGATATAAAAATCATGAATATCATTCTGGATATAATGAACCTTTGACCACACGAACAACATGTAATTGTAAGAAGTCCACTTTCGACATAAAAACCAAATATCGACAAAACAAGCATTATTAACTTAAATGATTACATAATACTTATAACATGGGAATAAGTGATATAAAACGAATAATGAACCTGAAAAAGGTTATTAAGATAGTTTAAA
Organism: Viscum album; assembly: GCA_963277665.1. Taxonomy (NCBI): domain Eukaryota; kingdom Viridiplantae; phylum Streptophyta; class Magnoliopsida; order Santalales; family Viscaceae; genus Viscum; species Viscum album. Next base: position 224,506,055 of record OY728147.1, read on the forward strand.
TTAACTCAAGTTTCTTATTCAGGACATTAAAGAACGATCGAGTTAAGTCGGACCCAAGGTAAGGGATCCAACCTCTCTCTTTCTTTTTAAGTACTCTCTTTTATGTCATTTCTTTTAAGCCCATCTTTCTTATGTTTAGAGATGTTATTTAATATTAATCATACTTTACTTTTTAAGTTAATATTATGAGAGACCCTATTTGATCTCATAAATCCATTTTTGAAAGTTTTAAGTGGCGCTGTTAGGCTGCCGAGTTTTCGTAAGGGATTTTTCATCTCACTTTTATTCCCGTGACATTTATGCTACGTTTGCCACTATTTTATTTTGAGTGGTGTATTTACTGCCCATTATTATAAACTTTGTGTATTATAATATCATTTATGGGTATTTACATCTTCATGGTATGACCCTTCTTCCATGGGGTGTATGTTTCGAAAGTTACCCAACTCGGTAAGGGGACCTTTCACCATCCATTTTTTTATAAGACTTCTTTTGTTATGTCTTTTAATTCACATACTATTATGTTGGGATATGTTCTTATATATCCTTATTTATGTAAATTTTATGTCCAAGTGATGATATCCCCTTTATCTCTCTCATCAACCCTTTTTTTAAAATTTTATGTGACGCCGTTAGGCTGTCAAATTTTACCAAGGGAACTTCTTAACCCAATTTCGATTTCATTGGGTTCAACATGTAGTTATTGAATATGTCATCCTTTTAATATGTGTGAACAACCTTTGATTGTTTTACACTTAATATCCAAATATATTGGGTGTATTTATATTTTTCACACATAATTATGAGATTGATTTATCCTTAATTTAAGGATTCCTTCTTTATAATGGATTTCATCTCATTTTACATTTCTTTTGAGACTTCATTGTTGTTATGCACCAATTCACTCTTATATGGTGTGTATATTGTTATTTGACATATTATATCATGAATCCATTTATTCCCATGATATTATAATGTTCATATTAAATGTTATTCCGTAATTATTTGTATTAAAGAGTCTCTCATTTTGTTAAAAACTATTTAACAAAAATATCATTTTAAATGTTTTAAAGATTTATTATTCGAAATATTTATCTTTAATGTCCATGTTTTCAAAATGGTTTTCAGCATTTATTTATATGGACATTAATGTTTTAAAATTATAATTCCAATAAAATCTTCAAAGTAGTATGGGACACTTTGATTCAAAAATCTCTTTTAAATGATTTTTAAAAATGGATTGATTAATTCAATATCTTGGAATTACTTATTTTGACTGAAAATGAAATGTTGTTATTGAAATGTTTATATTTTCAATATTTTATGTGTAATAATGGTACTTGGACATTTTACGGGTGGTTACGTGATAAACCATATGATGGGTGGTGCCGTGAATACCAGGACGGGTGGTTATGTTATAACTTCCAATACATTGGGTATGGAAGTCGGCCGTATGGCTATTCCATTAAGTATGTATGGAAGTTTTCCGAATGGCTATTCCATTAAGTGATATGTGTGTAAGTAGACCATATGGTTATTCCACTTATGTATGTTTATGTCCCATGTTACCTTTCTATGTTATGTGTTCTTTATATGGGTTTTATGGTAATCTTTTGGTTACAAAAGGGTAAGTAATGATATTTTATTCAGTGAAGAGTTTTTACTACTTCATAAAGGTAAAAAGTATTACATTGATAAAGTATACATGGTTTACTTGTCGTTTTGATAAACTAATAGTTTTCATTCTTTGTGTATCCCTTACGGAGCTTTTTATGCTCACCCCAAGTTTTTTTGAAATGTTTTTTGACAGGACTTAATGTGGAATAGGGTCAATGATGGGATCAAGGGAAAGTCATGCTATATAAAACATGGAACTAGACATGTTTCTTTTTAAGAGTTTGTTATTATGTGGAAACATAGTAGAAGTGTCTACTTTGTAATCTTTTGATATGTAATAGTTATGTTCTAATTCCCTAAAACTCTAAACCTGAAAAGATCCTCAATGTGAATTATTCATTTAATTCTATATTAAGTAAGGTTCAAGGTCGGGGACTTATATTCTAAGTATAAGAAAATTAGTGAAATTTAAAGACATGGTTATAGAGGAAAAATATAAATATTTAAATATATTTATTAAGGTAATTAATCACAAGTAATTTAATGATCAATGGAAATTTTTTGCCTCAAAGACATAAATTTTTAATGATCTAATGGACCATTGATTCATCAGATATGAATATAATCAGGTAACATTTTTTCGATATCCTTTTACTAATGAATAGTATTTCTCATACATTATATGAATATAATGAAATATACTTTCATGATATATTATTTTGTTCATAAAAACAATTTCATCATTTAGTTTTTCTTCGATAAATTTCCCACTTTTCCCATTACTCTATGAAATGAATACCAACAAATGATTTTTTATGACTAAAGCAATATAATTTATGGATCATAAGATCCATGAAAGTGCGGAAAATATTTCCTCTTATATCAAAATATTTTCCAAAACTAATGCGATTAATTCATTAATCTCTAAACCAAGAATTTATTACTACTAGTTCATCATTAATATTTATCCGTCAAATTGTTTACCTAAAAACAATGACATATTAACCAGGATATTGAATTCTACAATGGTTTGAATTAAACAATTATTATCCTCTAATTTTGGATTTAAGACCTATGGAATTACTAGATATAATGGGTTGTCACTCATAATAATGGTTTTCCTTTTTCTAAACTATATTCTCATAATGATCCCCAAAAAAAGATGGAAATCCATGAAATAAAAATAATCACTAAAAAACCTTTTTACTGTGGTTTTCAAAACAAATTATTTTTTACAATGTCTAATAAATCATATTTTGCTATAATTATCATATTAACCCAAAATAACTAAAATTACATTAAACATATTTGTATAAATTTAAAGGCGTTATTCCTAAATTAAATTTCTATTAAGACATATGTTTTCCATAAATTTCTCTAATAATATCTTTAATATCATTAGAATCTCAGTGCATAAAACCTAAAAAAGGTTCTTAAGACGTAAAAAATATGGTAATATTTAATATCATAAACCTATAATGGTGTTCATAACTCTTTAGCTAATTAAGGAAATTCTATTATAAAATATAACATAATACTTAGATGTTTCATGATTGTTATAACCAAAATACTATTAGTAAAAATACCTCTTTAATTTAATTTTTTTAATCCCAATACTACAAAAATTTTATTTATATATAGGACATTACTTGGTATAAGGTTTAACCTATATCAATCATATTAATTATCTATTTAAATACTTTAAACATGTTTGTAAATAAAATGTGAGTTATCTTAATTATATCCCTCGTGAGTGTCAAACCAAGTGCGCAGTATGGATCATTTTTATATACCAAGTTACATTTGAGTCATGGCCAAAACACCATTTTTAGATTTATTTACCCTATGTGCATATTTGCTAAAATGGCATCCACTTATTTTCTTCTGAAAAGGATTTATTTCCTAGAAAACCCACATAATGTATTCCTTACCAAAACATTAGGGTTTTATTTTATACATATTCTCAAATTCAATCACAAGTTTATGTTCCTTGATCTATGTTTTTCTAAATCTATTTACCATGGTTTCTACTAAAATTTATATGATAAAAAATACATTGGACCAAACCCCAGTAGCCCATAGCCAGTCTCTTCTATTATTACACTAGCATAATATACAAGGAAATCATTTCCCAAAGGACCAAATAGTTTTGGAGTCTTAGTAAAATAGATACACACATGAGTCATTTATTAAAAGGTAACAAACAAATTACAACATAATTTATATTCAACAATAAATTTATTCCATCAAGAATATTATTTCATATCTTTATTAGTACACTTCATGGAATATTGGGGAAATTAAAAAAATAATGGTGTGATATAATGGTCGGTATATTTTATGTACAATAGAAGAAATCAAGAATCAATAAGAATAAACTATATGAAAAGGTAAATAACTGAAATAAAATTCCATTTAAATAAATTTACTACCATGATAAGATAAGGTGAAATAAATATGTTAAGGTAAATAACCAAAAAAACATTCCATTTAAATTATTTTATTGTGTTAATATATAAGGAAAAATCAATATGGTATGGTAAATAACTAAACACACATTCTATTTAATGAATAATCTAAGAATAAATTGCTTCCAAATTGTTTTTCATAGTGAAAATATTATTTATAATAATAATTGAATTCTGAATGAAGTTGATGATAAATTATTTGACATCATGTCTACGGCACATGAAAACCTATACCATTAATACCTTTTAGTAGACTGTTTAAAACTAATGGTAGAAACCTGTTTAATTTGGCCAACTGGTTTATCTAACGAGACCTGTTGATGCATCAAGGGGATATATAATGTCATGGTCCCTCCAATAATTTCAATTTCAAATTACTCCTCATATATCAAATTATTTATTTAATTCACGTAAAATATTCCTTAACAAATATCTATGTTGGGTAATGTATACATATTTATCAACATTTCCCTATTAATCAAATAAAATTAAAAGTAAAAAACATATGTGAAAAACGTATAAGGATTAGGAAATAATTATATCCTTCACTAAAGATAATTTTTTATTTAATGTAATGGTAATTTCTGATGAAAATTGTTGAAATAATGTTATTTTTCAAGAGAAAGTTAACAATCAGAAATGAATGTGAGATTTCAAATTAACTTTTTTCACTTGGTAATTTTCAAATAAAATACCCTTCGATAAAATAATTTAAATTGAAACATAATATACAAGGAAGACTAAACTACTAATTATATTCAATGTAAAATGAGGAATATATACACAACATAAAGTTGAATTGGTGAATAATAACAAATAAGGGTTAATAGAATGTAAGTTGAGATTAAATCCCATACCTTACGCCACATTTTGAATGAATTATCTTTAACATCCTATATAATGGTTTTAATAATGTCGTTAACTTATAAAATAATTTTATTAATATATATAATTTCATATATTATCCTTTTATAACATCCTACCACCCATTTTTCAATAGTCTTCAATTAATTTCCTTGTTTTAGGTGTTAATTTCTATCCTTTTCGAGTATGATTTTATTTGTTAAGTTTTTATTCCTCTTACATATATCATTATTTAATAATATACATAATGTAAACCATGATTTAATTTCTATATATATTTATTATATATGTATTTATTGTAATCCATAAAATTTGGTGATATGAAATGTATTGCACCGTTAATGGAGACGATAGGCCATACATATGCATGAATATTATTCCAAATTTCTTATCATAAAAATAGAACGAAAAGTAAATTATATATATATATTATAATTTTAGTATCATTTTATTTCATATATATCATACAAGTTAATTAATCCCATCCTTAATACATTTAATCTAAAGCATGAATGAATCACATCGCTTAACGAGGCAGTATTCCGCCACGCACACAAACGATGTTATCGTATTACAAAAAAATGGAATCATGATGGAGTTTTTTATATAATAATTAAAGTAAAATAAATATACCATAAATATAATATATATACCACATAAATAATATGTCTTTAATTATTCTCAACATTTATAGGTGGTATTGAAAAAACTAACAACATCGGTTCATGAGGTGGTAGTCAGCAGTACACACGAATGATGATTTATTAACCCATCTGATGGATGTGTGTGCTGTTTTAGGTCTTAAAATTAATATAAAAACATCCCATAATATTTGTTTTACTGATTTTATTATATAATCATTTTATAATAAAAATTAATGGGTGTGGAGAAGGAAATAAAATTAAAATGCCTATAGAAAAACATTACCTCTTCTTTAGGTATCCTCCTTAGGATTTCACTAATGACTTACTAAGTTGGATTTATTCCAAAGGTAAGGATTATATGATTAAGAGAGGTATGTTTTTGAGTGAATTGCGACAGGGTTTGGGATAATCCAAATGGATTGGGAGGTGTTAATTAGTTAGGTAAGTGTGTTCCATTTTATAGTGGAGTAGGAGTGGAAGTCTTGTAAATACAAAAAATTAAACACTATTTGAAGGTATCCTTTAACTAATGTCTCTCCAATAATGAAATATTTTTAATATAATATGTTATATTTTCTATTATGGACAACCAATGAGGTTTGGATATGTTTTTTTGTCATTTCCACTCTGTATCATTTAAGATTAAGAACTAAGTAAACTAATTTTCACCTTATTCGTTATGATTAACATTATCTATTTTCGCTAATCACATTCATAAAAAAATAATTTGACCGTGTTATAAATTAATAATTTTGATGATTCAAAATATGTAATACAATTTTTCAAATTAAACTCAAATAAGTGGTAGAAGAGTATTTAAAATTTATCCTATAGACGTGAAGGAAAAACAGGTTTCTAATGTGAAGATGTTCAAAAGTAGGAAATGTTTACATATCAAAATTCAGAATTTAATTAATTATAATGACCTAAATTGTATTAATAGATTTATAATTTATTTAAATTAACTTCAATACCAATTTAAAATAAAATTTATCATTATAAATTATTTATATGAAAAGTAATATTTCAATTAAAATCATGTATTTTTCACTATTCATCAATAGATGAAACTTCTCAGAAAAATACCAAAAAAATAAACTTATGATAATTTTTATATTTATATTTCATAAATTATGATTATTTTTTAAAATAAATTTCATTAAATTGTCAAAATTTGGTTTTAAAATATGTGTGCCATTAAAAGGTGGGAAAACTTCTTTTAGAAAGAAAAAGTTTATTTATGCATAGAATTTGTATTTTATTATCTTATTCCTATCAAATTTATTGGATTAATATAAAAAATATTTAATTTATAATATATAAATTTTCATAATAATTTCCCCTAATAGTGATAAATTTAACTTATTATGATAAAAAAATTTTGGCGCAAAAAAGTTTTCTCTATGAAAACATTTCTTTTATATTAAATTGGGTTTTATATTCATTTATATTTCATTAGAAACCAATTAATTCAAAAATATATTTTATTATGTTTTTAATACTAATAATAACATCTAATTTAATTTCTATGAGATAATTTTAATTTTAACAATAAAATTAATACTATAATTTGTTTAGTGAAATCTGATCTTTTGCATAATGAAAGCAATTGAAGGAACACATTGTTTAATGTAACATAAGATATAATCAATGTTTCATGTAATGAAATATAAAATATTAATTTCATGTAATTTAAGATATAAAATGGATTTAATTTACTTAAAATATTATATATATCATAATGTCATGATATTTTATATTCCCTTCTACGCTTGTTGTTGCTTGTTATACACGTTATCATATATGATATTTAGATTTTAAAATTTTAGGAGATTATAAAGATTATATCATGTGATATATATAAAAAAGGGTATACATGATAATTATTATGGAATAATTATTTAATGTGTTCAAAATAATATGTTTATGTGGCTATTCACTAAGTAACTAAACTTTTCATTCATTGGTTTGAGAGACTATTGTGAGATTTTTTTATAAATAATGAGATTATTTCATTATTTAGGTATTTATAATCCTTGTAACTATAATTCACTAACATCTAGGTAAAGAAAACAGTGTAGGTGATTCCTTGATCCAAGAATATACTACATCATTGGATATTCTATATTTGGAATATTATTGTTTAGTTTATAATTTACAGAATATTGGCACATATATTGTGAAAATGTGAAATCCTATACCTTTTGAATAGTATCCCTTATAGTCATCCTAGTTATAAATTATTAATAATGATTATATTGAATATTGGGGTTTTCAAGAGAGTATTATTAGTTACGAAGGGTATGTTTCCAAAATTCAATTTTGTCAAAGAAAGTGTTATGACATTTGAAAAGAGATTATGTGTTCCTATTGATCCCCTATCGAAGAAAGAATAACTAAGTGAATCTAATATCCCTCTATTTTATATTAATATGTGAATCACTAATATTTAGAGAGTTTATCTATAATATTATTTTTGGGAAGAAATTAATGAGTATATTATTGATTTTACCAAGAAAATGTTTTCTACTCTATCGATTAAAAATGAGTGACAACTACATTAGGAGATGCTTCAGTATTTTATTATGCGTGATTAGAAATGGGATAATATATCCATGTATTTAAAGGTGGTATTACCAAATATATCATTATTAAATAATCTATTTTGGGATATTAATGATCATTTGACTAAATCTATAAATTTTATTTATATTTGAGATACCCTGTCTTTAGAAAAACATTATTGACATCATTATAAAGCAATAATCAGATTATAGAGAGTACCTATTTCTGTTATATAATACCATGATCCCAGATTTACATCAAATTCATAGAAGGGACATAAAATTTATATTGGAAAAGATTTATGTTTTATCAGAATTTTTATTTCTTGATTTAAAGGATAGTCAATGTGAAAAATTCAATCATTAGAAGATATTATTCAATATTTATCAATGAATTACCATGAATTTGGGGATCAACATCACTATTTAGTGTATTTTTCTTATAAAAATATATTTTTTTGTAGTATATAGATGATTCCTTTTTGGGGTTTTGTTTGGAAAAAGGTTGTAGAATTTAACAAGTTCAAAAAAAGTCATTGAATAAAACTTTTTTGGGCATAAATTGGCAAAATAAATGGTTTATAAGGTAATCATGATTAAAAAAAACATGATGGAATCTTAGAGGTGGATAAAGTTAATTAAAATTATAGTATTATTGATCATTAATTTTAGGTTGGTGATAATGTATTTCTTAAAATATTTCTTTGGAATGGATTTATGCATTTCAGAAAAAATAGAAAGTCATGCCTAAGGTTTATTATTGTGTGTATAATTCTAGTGAAATTTGGATATGTTCCTTATGGTGTAGTGTTACCTTAGAGATTATTATACATAAATTATGTGCTTATTATTTTATTTTTATAAAAATATATACCTAATTAATCATAATACTTGATCCATGAAGTGGAATAGTTGGAATAGAATCATTCTAATGAGTAAAATCTAGTGTGGATTCACGATCATAAGGAACATGTGTGATTGAATTAGGTAACTTATATGGTAAAATTTTTTTGTAAGAACCACATAAATTAAGAAGAAACATTTGAAAGGTATTGAGGGAAAAATATCCCTACCTGTTGAAATGAAAAATAGAAATTTAAAGATGTAATTTATTTCAGAATAAAATAATTAAAAACCATGTAAATGTAAATAATAAATCAAGGAAATTTATTTTTAAAATTAACAATTATATTTTATTGATTAACATTCATCGTAATAATTTTATAAGATTTTTCATGTTGAAAAATAATTTTTTTTATTACAAATAAATGTTATTTCAATGTATTATATGGTTTTATTTAATATAAAATTTTCTAAATTTTAGAAGTTGAATTTTATAAAATGAAATTCATTTTTAATATCATTATTTTTTATATATTTCAGATAATTTTTTATAATTTTATAAATATATTAATTTTCAGAATATAATATTTGTTTTTTAATAAATGAGTTTTCTTTTGAAGTATTTTAAAAGTTAAATTATAATTTTGATTTGTTTTGAAGTAAAATCAGACCATCTTTACTAAAATTTAATCCAAATAATTCCTTATTAGTTAGTATTATAATTTATTTTGGTATAAGTTCAATTTTAATATTTAGAACACATTTTTTATATAATTTGCTTTGTTTATTTTTTAAAGCGTATATTAAAATGAAATTATTCTAATCCTAAAAAATATATATTGAAATATAGATATCATATTTGGAACATTAAGGTTAAAATTTACTAATTATCTATTGTTTTCATAATAAATAGTAACAATGTAAAACTATTATTATGACGGTAAATTGTACAATAATTTAATTAATATTAAACCTATAATGTCACAAAATATCCTTTTAATATTTTTAAATGGGTGTATTTAAACCCTTATCATTATTAATTAAGAATGAGATAGATTTAGAAATACATTCCCATGAAGAATGAATTATATTTTTTAAAAACGTTGAAATTTTCTTATAGGGCCTCTATTATAACTTTTAAATTTGATACAACTCTCCTATATTATTCATATACATTGAGAAATTTATCACCACTAAGACCTACCAAAATACTATCCCAATATTTCCCTACATGTTCTAGAGGTCCTGGATTGAAAAGTACTACCCCATATAGATTATGGTCTAAGAAAAAGGGGATTTTATAAAGAAAAGTTGTAACTCTAAATTGGGAATTTTCATGTTTATTTGTTATTTCAAATCCTTTAAATAATTTATAATCATGATAATATGATAAAATAAATATATTCCAAATACTAATATGTTATTATTTTGTTGGATCAACCAATTATTCCAATCATTTTCTTTTATATGGGAAATGAAAAGATTTCTTATGAGTTCTTGTGGACTAAATATAGGATATTACATACCTTATTTCCACTCCAATCATTAGATAATGGTAACATTTATCATGGCCACATGTAGACTTTAACCTATATGAAGAGATGTGTTTTTTTCTTTTCCAAATTTCATGACTAATTATAAAATTATATATAATATATAAATATGAAATTTTATTAATTATTTTTATTATGAAGATGATAGAATAATGGTCTATTTTACCATGGTCAACATACCAAAGTTTATTTGGGATTATAAACTAAAAATCCTAAACACGTTCACAAGAAATTAACAAACATAATAAACATATAAGGCACAATAATAAATGAAATACAAGGGATAATATGTAGATAAAACAATTTAAAAAGTTTCTTGAGTATGTATAAAAGTAATATAATTTTATTATACATGAGTTAAAGTATGTATATATGGTATTGGACTTGAGGTAAGGAATATTTCATTAAAATTATATTTTAAATGTTATAATGTATTTATTATATCTTTCCCTATATATCTATGTTCTTTATAATTTTTTTTAGTATTATTAATATACTAAAATTCATGTTTAAATTAATTTGATACCATGTTTGAATTTATTTATAATTGTATTCAAATAATATTTTTAGAAATTTTCCCAATGGGTTATTATTGACCGTTTCATAAATGTCTGAAAGGAATTTTTATAAATATAAATGGAATGAGAATAATTTTCTTCCGTCATGGCCATTATTCATTAAGAATCATTATCTAAAATTTTTGTGTTTTTCAAATTAATATTGATTATCCTGCTATTCATGGAATTTTTGTTAAAATAATTTTCAAAGAAAAATATTTTTATTCATATTTTTATGTGAAATGATAAATTGCTTCTTCATATATGGTTAAAGGAATAATTTATTATATTTTATGTAGTAAATGAACTATATTATGTTTTTAATGTAGTTATGGTTCTTCAACACTGTTAAGGATGATGAGTGCACCTAATATATTTCTCTAACAAATTAGTTAATTATTATTTTATATGAGGAATATATGTTTGAATTAACTGATTAGGTTATTATATTAATAAAAGATACTGTATGTAACAACTAGACTCTAGTAACCTAGATCTTATGGTTATTGTACAACATTTATATATTATAATAGGGAACACATCTCATAGTACTGAATATTTTAGAAATATTGAGAGATATGATTCATACGGGATTCACACATTACATTTGGAAAAATGAAATGTGTATTAATATTCTAGTGATAAAATTATCTTTAATTTATTATATAATGAAATAATTCATCAATATTTTCTTGGTAAAATGGGAAATATAAAACATAATATAAGGTGGTATTAGAAGCCTCATAAGGGAAATAGTATAACAGAATCAATTATAGGATAAATAATGTAAGAAGTGTATGTCAGAGACAAAAAAAATCAAATATTATATATAAATACTAATATAAAAAGGGGACTAAATCCATGTATGTGATAATAATATATATAGTCTCATGGATAAAAAATTGCTTCATAATGATCAAATTTATAATTTAACACATCATAATCTTTCAATCACTGCATTCTACCAAGAAATAATACATAAGTATTCAAGACATATACCAAATAACCAAATGACTTTATCTCATGAGTCACATTGATGCATTAGGTGAATTATAGTATATACAAAGTTAATATTTTACATAATAATTAAATAGAACATATTGATCATAATCCATTGAGTATAATATGGTAAATGGTATCATTATATTACATCCATATTAATTTATAATATTCATTAATGGATGTTGAGAACGATGAAATTACATATAAAATACAACATGATAATTTTTTTGAGGAAAATACCATTTTCATTTTGAAATCACTTATTTAAAATAGATATGTTTCTATAATGTTATGAAAAAATTATTTTAAAAATAATCCAGGTTAATTTTAATGAAAAATTTAAGGGAATTAACAGTCATGATAGTGGTAAAATCCAATCACGTGATAAACATTCAGAAAAATATTTTTTTGAAACCATTAGGAAAAAGTAACTCCTTTAGAAATTCAAAATAAGATTCAATTTAAATATATATATATATATATAGAAAAAATTGAAAAAATATAATTTAATAAATCATTTAATATTAGTAAAATAATTATTGAATGATTTTAAAAGAAATCCTGGCACGAGAAAAACCTATTCCTGACTGAAAGGAAAAACAAATATGATTTTAAAAAAACATTATTTCATTATTTTGAGTATATAGAGAAAGTAAAATAAAATAAAAAAAATTTAATTTTTAAAAAAATACAGGGAATATAATAAAAGGGGTTCAAGATAGAAATATCATATTACTCTCCGAATAGAAACTTAAACAAAATGATCCTAATTATGTATGAGATTGGGAATTAAACCCTTACCTCAGTCCATACTTGATTCATAAGTACCTTTAACCACATTTATAATAAATTAAAATTTTTAAAATTGAATAAAATTAAATAATTCATACATATAATACCATTCATGTTTTTTATAACATCTTGTCACTAGTTTATTAATAATATTTCCTTATCATTATCATTTCTGGTGTTAACTACTTCATTTTTCATCCATGTTCTGATTCAACTATTATGATAATTATAAATTTATCATGGATATATCATCTTTAGTATGTTAATAATGATATAAATATCATATATATTCATCATAAACATATATATATTCATCTATGAATGGTATAGATGAAAAATGAATCACATTGCTTTGTAGAGATGGTAGTTAACACGTATGCACAATGGAAGTTATTATATTTTTAATGGTTGGAAGAGTAAGAATAAAAATGATGTATTATTTTTGTAGAATAATAATTATGACATAAATATAATATATATTCCGTTTTTTTATTTTTAACCATCCATGTATTATGGTGATGAAAAAAAATTACACCACTACAAGGAGATGGTATGCCATACATAAACATCATACATGATTTTGTTCTCTATATGATGGAAAATAGATTGAAAATGGTATTAACATATTCATAATAAAATCTCATAATATTAGTTATGTTGTAGTAATTATGTTATAATTGTTATAATAGATTTATAGGATGTATAAGAGGAAATAAACATTGAATTATTTGCAAAATATGATTACTATTTCTTTGGGAGACCACATTTGGATTACTTATTAATAATTCATAGGACTATCTTATGAAGAGAAAAAAATGATAAATAATGAATGGAAGAAATATTGAATTTTTTCGGGGTATTAATTGGTTAATATATCATTATCATTTTTTTTATATAGGTGGATAAGAGGTTCCATTTTATGTGTGAGGGAAGGGACACACATAGAATTATTTAAATGATTTTAAAAAAGTAAGTCATTTTCTTGAGAAACTCGAACAAAACGGGTATGAATTATAAGTAAAGATAATAATAGTTCTAAATATATTCAAACATTTATATTCAGAAAAATTCATGTGACATTTTTTATCCTTATCTATTAGTTCAACCCCTAATAAACCAGTTTTAACCCTAACAGACGTGATACTTTTTTATTATTTCTATAATTCATTATGAAATACAATTTTGTTAACAATATTACATAATATTAATTATACTGAATCAAAATATGGATTCCATTTTTTTATATTTAGTTTGTGTAATTGGTGTAAATTAATTTTATTATAAGTGCCTAAAATTTTCAAAAAAACAATTTTTAGAAAAATGATTGTTTTAGGGAACAAATAATTTATTGAAAAATAAACTATAATTTTAATTCTAATAGAGATAATTGGATTATGATAAATTAAAGTAGAATTATTTTTATTTTAAATAAAAAAATTAAAAGGGACCTTATATATACTTTATTAAAATAGAATAACTAAAAATAGATTTTATTTGAACAAAAACATTATAACGTTTTATTAAATGTTAATAATATATTACTAAGATCAAAAAAATATTTTTATATGAATATTAATACTTCTTAAATATAATTTTTTTTTCTTAAAAAGGCTTCTTAATGTTTCAATTTAATCTTATGTCATAATTATGTCATAAAAGTGGTAGTTTCTGTAAAATCTGTATTTTTAACTATTCAAATAAAAATCAATTATTTATGAAAAATCTAAAAAAATCACCCTAAGATATTTTTGACATGATAAATTTAAATATATAATGAATTTCATTAAATTTAATTTTTAATTTTATGTAATTTCCCTTTAAATATATTTTTGAATGAAGCTATATGGATTATACTATTATTTATTTAGAAATAAAACATTACTTACTATAATTCATCTCAAGTGTTAAATTACCCCCCCCCCCCCTAAAAATTTCATTCACTAAATTTCTAGAATATCACATCATGAACAAATGTGGGTAGTTAATCATTATAAAATCCTTAGTTTTCTACGCTCTCTATTTTATCTAATGATTTATTCAATTTATCTTTACCAACCGAGTCATTTGATTTCTTAAAACTTATTCTCGAGTTTCTATTTTCTAGTTTAGGGTTTTATAGTAATATAAATTTGGTTCTAAATCTATTTCCTCAAAGCTGAGCACATTCATTGGGTTTGTAATTTACTTTCTCAGTAAATAGATATGGAAAATATCATGAAATTTAGAGAGTCTAGGTGACATTTCCAAATGGTAATCCATAGCTCCTATTATTTCTAGAATTTTAAAAGGACCTATGAACGTAGGACTTATTTTCCATTCTTATGAAACCATATCAAACCTCTCTAAGGATACACATTTATGAAAAAAGGATCTCCCACCTATAATTTAAAGTCCTGCCTTCAGTTTTCAAAATACCGTTTTGTAATGATTTGATCTTAGTTAATATAATTATGAATAATATTCACTTTCTCCATTGTCTCCCCAACATGTTATTGGCCTATAGGTTTCAGTTACCCAACATCATCCCAAAATGTTTGAGTATGATACCTCTTTCCATAAAATTTCAAATATGGTTTCATATTATTTCTTTAATGTAATCTATTATTATATGTGAATTCCACTAAAAAATATTAATCCCAAATATATTATAAGTCAGGTTATAATGTATGAATACGTCTTACAGAGTTCCTATCAGTTTGAGGATGATAAGCGATGCTTAAATGGAACTCGATGTTAGGATCCCTTTGAGGACTCTTCTTGAATTTTTATATAAATTAAAGATCATGATATGATTCAATTGAATGTGGTGCTCTATGAAGTATCAAAAATTTATTAATATAGAGCTATATGAGGGTTTCAATGGGTAGATGTTCCCTTATAGTTATGAAATGTGGGGACATGGTAAGGATGTCAACATTAAATGATATTGTATCATTATTTCTAGTAGTCTTTAGAAATTCTATGATAATTTCTATAGTAATATCATCCCATTTCAATATTAGAATAGTTAGAGGTTTCATGACTCCTTTACGATGTTTCTTTCATTATTTACCTGTTAAAAAAAAATGAAAAATCATGATACATTTTCCCCAATTTCCTAAATCATAATATCCAATTAAAAAATTTCCCTCAAATACTAATAATTTTTTTCCTATACACACACATATATATATAGAAAATTGAATTATGAGGTTCATTTAATGACATTCCTTTTTAGTTTAGGTATGAATGAAACATAATGATTTTATCCAAAATTTAATCTTTCACATTCACAAACCAATTATACCAACATTACTTCATAAAAAGCATCAATAATCATTTAAATAATATTATCATGCGGCTTGGATATTTTTATTTTCTATAATAAGAGTGATTTTGAGACAATTTGGAATAGATGTGAAGTTATACTTCCTTAATCATTCCTATATCTAACATAACCAAATCCATAAATATAGGTTGTTTTCAATTCTCATTCTAGTCAAAACTACATGTTATTTTCTACTCAATGCCTCATCCACATTATTTTCCTTCCTATAGTGGTATTGTATTGAGAAATAATAATCCTTGAGTACTTATCACCATATCCCATACCTGATGTTTAGCTCTTTATGGGAGAATATGTACTTTAATCTTTTGTGATCTATATATATGTAATATTTTTACAATAAATTTAATGCAAATATTTCTTCAAAAAAAGATTATAGTGGCCAACTCGGTATGATGGGTCAGATATTTATGTACATGAACATTTAATATCCTGTATGAATAGGAAACAAATCATTTATTCAGTATAGGTATGTATCCAAGTCCTTAAGTTCATGTTTCATTATATATATAAAATATATCCCTTCCTAATAGTAATTTAAAAATCAATGAATTGACCAATCTAACATTTAATTATTCAAAACATCCTTTAAATTATGCAAACTATATGAACTCAACCACTTACATATTAACTTGGTTAACAACATTGCTAATCTATATTTTAAAAATAACCATTTATGGTAACATGCCAATCCATGGAAACTATATAGCTCAGTTATATTCATTGGAATTGGTCATTCCATCACTTTTTTTCATTGAAAGGTCAAATGGTATTCTATCCATAGAGGTAATATGGACAATAAAATATTATTCTTGATTCCAGATTTTACATTTCTTTAAATTTAACATATAAATCATTTTTTTATGAGTCTTAAAAATAAGTTCGAAATGAATTTTATACTCATCATAGCTTTGACTGTATATAAAGATATCATCAATAAATACAATAATGAAATTATAAATATAATTATTGAATACTCTATTCCCATGTTTCATAAAAAAATAGGATGAATTAGTCCATAATGAGTGCATTAATATAAATTAATAAGGCATATACCTCATATGAAATGTTATCTTTAGAATATCTTCCTTCAGTATATGTAGTTAATGATACCCAGAATAGAGATCAAACATTAAAAATCATTAATCTCTATGAAGTGGATCAAATAAGTCACCAAAATGGGGATTATTATACTTTTCATTATAGTTATTTTTTATTTCACAATAATATATGCACAACATAATTTAACCATATTTATTTTTAACAAAAGAATAGGGGCTCCCCATGGTAGAACACAAGAGTGTATAAATAATGTACACACAAATCATAAAATTGTTTCTTTATTTAAACTATTTTTACAATTTACATCCTATACATTGTTTTATATAGATTTTTTCATTAGGGATGAGATCAGTGGAGAACTCAACATCACACTCATGTGGGTGTTCTAGTAGTTCTTTAGAAAACCTATTAATGTATTCTTGTACAATAAGTATATACTTCATTCTATTTATACATTTAAAATTAAAATGTTGTGTCTGATATTTGTATTTAATGATTTCATTTTGGAGAGATATGAAAGGATTATGTAAACATGATTTTGATGATGTAGTCTCCCCTATGTTGAAATAGATTATAGATATATATCAAGAAAAATAATCTCCATCATTTAAAAATAAATATTCAAATTATTATCTGAAAGAAAATCAAGATCATGGAATATAAAAATCTAAAATATATTTATAATAATAATGTTTGAAAATAAAGAAAACTATGTGTTATAATGTAGATTGGATAACATATCCTTATTATAGTAAGATTTATACATGGATTCCTGATTGACAACTCATTTCTTAAGGTTCTCAGGAAATATATAATTTTATTAAAAAAATGTAAGATATAAAAGTTTGTGAAAATAAATAATCAAATAAATATTTTTATAAATTTTAGGATTCAATCAATATAGCTACCACTAATTCTTTAGGATATTCATCATCAGCTATAGTGATCACAAAAGCTTATCCTTTTCCCCTTGTCATTTTTTAAGGTAAATTCTCTTAACACATGGTGCATTAATTTTAACAGTTCCCAATCTCCTTATATTTGAAACATTAGAAATTAGAAACTTATTTTTTTCCATTGAAATGATTATCATGATGGAATGTATATCTAATATTGAATAGAACTTCCATTCCCATCAAGAATATTCCACAATGTTTCCTTCCATAATTATTACATTCTTGAAATTCCATTATTCCCTTGGTACCTTTTTCTTATTTTCTTTTCAAATGATCCTAATCACCAATTTTTTTTCTTGTTTTACCTAGAAAATAGATGTATTAGAAAATTATTTCACTATCATGATGGAACATGGTACTATATCGTCATATACTAAAAAAATGAGAGACTAATACCTATTGAAGGATTGGATTTCAATGATAAAAATGATCAATTATATTCCTTGGACTACCTAAATAACATGTAAAATAAATTTCTATCCTTTTAATGTTATCTTAATATTTAGGAAATGTTTTTATTTTTACCTCATATTGAGGAATTGACTCTCTATATTATCTCATTTCTCATGATAAAAGTATCTATTAATGAATATATCCCTGAATGTTTTCCACACCACACTAATTATTTACACTAACTCCTTAGTGTTCTGGATTAATTTCCACCATTTACTAGAATATCCTTTAATGTGTTAAAATATCATGATATATTTATGTGATTCATTACATAACAAGTTAATAAATATCTTCTCCAAGGAGTTGATAAGTTTCTTATTTACTAATGGATTAGTATTCCCATTGAATGATAGTGGTTGAAAAAACATGAAATTATTCAACATTGTTGCACCACGATAGGGTTAAGTATTTTACTATATATATAAAATGTAATTCCTCATAACCTAAGTTTGCTACAAAATATAGTTACAATTTCTTCAACTCCAACTCTATCTTTATCTTTGGTTTCATTGTGTTGTTGATGAGGGAAATCTATAGAAAGATTATTTGCATTGATAGTATTTCTATTCCTTCCACTAAGATTAATTTATAATAAATAAAATATACTAAATTACCTCATAACATTCTGAATTTGAAATCATAGTATATAATTGTAACTCTATTGTAACACTAAAAATGAATGGAAAATTTATTAATAAATAATCTCAGAATCATAAGAATAATATCACTGGGAATGTATTCAAATCAGTTTTTTTCCAAATCTTCCACAATAAATATATATAATAATCCTAATAGAGTTTCTATAAATGTTATGTCTTTATGATTACTAAATTCCCTCCAAAACTATTCCCCCCGAACTCCAATACCTAATATCACGGACACTCCCATTACATGTTTAGTCCTCCGGGAATTCCTACCTCTCCCATACCAAAACTGATGCATCCAACTCCAACTAACCCTACATTGACTCCCCTATATATCCTCCCCATCCCCGCCACCCATATACCCACTTATGTATCCTCCTATATATGTTCCTATACCTAGTTCATCTCTAGATCCAACTCATCAGGGTTGATTCATTTAGGTTCTTCGATCGAATCGATTTCATCATTTTAACTTTTAATGAATCCATATATTTCATCATTGAATCTATATATTCTCTTCTCCTAATCCCCCTGAAACCCTAATTGGAATTTTTTTCCAAGTCATACAATCCCCCAGTGTTCCCCCTACTTAACCTAAAATGCTAAACCAGTGATCGCTTTCAATTAAAAATATGAATATAAAATTGGTATGTATCTCCATATACATCATTTCATGATTATTCCTCTTATTCTACCATGTTATTCTCCTCTTAATCCAATAATACTAAATTCCATCACTCTTCCATGATCAGTTCAACCTAGTCATGATATCCCCATTTTATAGGGATTGTAGTGGTGCCCGTACCATTGATGTTTTGAATGATGTTTTCCATATGAATTTCTCACCTTGTGAATTTAAAACCTTTTATTATTATTTTTTTGTTATATCAAATTTTTTAGATATTCATGTTCATTATTTATTAGGTATATATATATACAATTTAAAATGACATGAATATGTATACCTATTTTGTTTTCATCATAACCTCCAAATAATTAAATTTATATTCAATCTTTTATTGTCTCATATATTTTTTAAATTAAATGTTATCTATAATTTATTAATTTATAAAAAAATTAATTGGTAAATTACGTATTTCATGTAACATTTTATATTTTTTTAACCTTTTTATGATTATAATTCTTAATTTATTCATTTAATTGAACTTCTTAACAATATCACATCCCTAATCTCCTATAGAAAAATTGATTCATGAATTTGTTATCATCATCATCAACTTTGAAACTATATACATTAGTCTATATCTTTAATAAAAAACTAGAAAAATAGTGATCTAGTACTTATAAGGGAGTTATATTTAAAAAAAAATTTCATGGTCAATTTTTAAATTTAATAACTTTTCTATTATCATTTCATATATATAATCCAATAATAGTACTTTCTTATACATTTTCCCTTCCATAAATAATATTTGGAATTTATTATAGTATAATTCAAGTTATGACATATGGATTTCAACTATTAAGAGTCCTCTAAAAACGCTATATTCATAAGAAAGCAAAGAAGGTTACAAAACACAAATGATTATTATAAAGGTTGTAATATAAAATCCATACAATAACAATTTCATCCACTATTATTCATTTAATTGTTTCCATATTCACTAGTAGGTATATGTACTAGATCATCTTCTTCACATTCAAATGTTTTGTCATAAATTTATGTAGTGGATACATTCTCATCTTCATACATCAATTTATAGAATTCAAGCTGAATGACCCTATCACGTATACCATCATGTGGGGAGTTTATTTTAGGTCAACATCCCATATATATTTATTCAATTAAATAATTTTTATGCAAAATTTTCCTCTGTTATCAATTTTATAATAAACCTTCACCATTATCATATTCATTATATTCAAAGCGATTCAAAAAAGTATATATAAACTAACATTCATATTCCATAATCCTTTTTTGGAGAATGTTCCACAAAATTCTATATATTAATTTTTTTTCCATTTTTGTCTATACATTCCATTACACAACTATAATTTAATCTCCATATTAACTTTTTTATAAGAAACCAACATTTATAATTAGTAATATATCCATTCATACTATAAATAGTGGATTGAAAAATTCAAGACAATAGTTTTTATAAGATACACCATTACCTGGAAATATCATTTTAATATTTCTTTTGTTACATATTTATTCCATTAACTACTTCTATTATATAAAATTTACCTGTTAAAATATATTTTTAGGCATTTAAAATTCTGAAAATCAACACATTCAAATATTTTTTCAAAATACAAATAATACAACTAGAAAAATACCAATGTTTTCCTGTAAAATGATCCACCCCATTGAATATATTGAATAAGTATAGTATTTAGGAATAATAAATATAAATATCATGAAATTAATTTTATCTTGGTATTATTTTCAAGTTATATAACACTGAATTCACACATTAATATTCCATCTATATATTATAAAATCTATGAATTAAATAATTCAAGATTCATATCTTTTTCTACATAAACCATTAAATGGAAAGTTTATTTTATTTTTGATTTATAAAAAACTATTTATTCCATAAATATGTAATTTAAAATTTATTTTTAATGGAATATTTCATTCAATTTTATGTATTGAATTAAATTTTACATTTAATAATCAATACTTATTCACATCATGAATTTCATTATATCTTGATATTTATATTACTCTTTGATTTTTTTACACTATAAAAATTTTAGAATTTTTTAAATATTTTATGACACTTAATTATAATTGTAAAAAATATAAATTATATTTACAATGTAAATTAATATCATCTATAATTTCTATTTATGGTTATAAATTGTTATCATGTATTTTCCATCCAACCGTAAATATTTCAATAGATGGATATATATTATGCATTAGGAAAATGTAGACGTTTTATGATTATAAAGGTAGCCACTAATATTTATTTAATTAGAAAATTAATAAACTAAGATCAATGAAAATTTTTGTTTATAAAATTCATATTTATTTATTTACTATAATAAAATTTATTAATGTTTTTCTCTCTTATATGAAACAAAAAATTACAATATTGGTCAAGTGTTTTTATTGGTATAATCTGTAGGTAAAATTTTCATTTTCAATATATTTCATATTTCAAGACATTATATTTTTTTTATATAGAAAATTTTATTTTTTTAAATGATAAACTGGTTATTTAATCTCTTTTGTATAGAGTATGTATACATTATAGACCTAATAATAGGATTTCATATAAATATTTTGGAAACATTTTCATGGTATTTTATCACTCTTTATTATACAATTCCATGGGGTTTGGATTTTTTTAATATGAACTAGGGTTTCATTTTATAAAATAAGAATTATTAATTTAGTAATTTCAGATAAATTATATCAGAAACCATGTTCACAAAATCTATTACTAAAATATATTAACACTGTAGACTAATTTCCATTCTATGAATTCAATTCAAGTCATGAATGTTTCTAATAAAGAAATACACAATGTGGAATCAGTACACAACATGAATATGTTGAACTTGATATTGTCTAGCCTCCCTCCAAGTTCACCACCTATGATAGAGATACATGTCATGATCCTCTATACTATGAAACAAAAAATATTATTCCTTTACATAATGTGAATGATTTAATTTCACTACATACTGAAAGCTACAAGATGTGAAATCAAAGAGATAAAAAATACGATATGATATTTGATGATCTAATTAAATGACTTGAATTTATCTTTTAAATCGTTCTTTTTTTGAGGAGTAAGTAATTTAAATTCAACTCATGACATGAAATATTTAAAGATCATGATATGATTAGGTGTATAAATATTGTAGTGCAAGAAATTTGATAGAGATAGACAAATCTTATTTAATTATTTTATGATTTCTTCCCCATTCTTTTTAGACATAGTGTATTTATTTTTTTTCCTTTCTTAATTTATATTAATCTTATATTGCTACATTGATTCAATAATTTTTGTATTCATAAAACCTAATTATTTTATATTCAATTTCAATTTCATCATTAATACTAATTTCTGAATTTATTTTCATTTTTGTGTACTTTTCTACATCATTCTTCCATGTTTTTTATTGACTGATCTTAAATTTAGTTAATCATAAAATACATTTTTCTAAATTGATTAATAAACATTCCAATCATAATTACTTTTTCTATTCAATATAATTTCATCATTACCATTAATGACTAATATATTAGGTTTAGGGGTCGATAGTAGAGGTATATAAAACTGAATTAATATTTAAATGAAATCCTAGGAAATAATTTGGCTAGAAATTAGGTTTAAAACACTTATATATCTTGTTATGGTGGGGAAACCTGATCTATGGGAGTGTAGTATAAGGACCCTTACCTAATTGAAGTTGAAACAGATTGGACCTATAGCTTGTGATTCGTTATACCTTTGATGTTAATATTTAGGTAACTATATTATTTATTTACACTAGAATGAAGAGTAGTTTTCAATATGGGTAGATCTAATTGGATTAATCAAAATGAATTGGTGACGTATTCACTTGATACATAGCCTAATACCTAAAACTATCCAATATATAGATTTAGGAATACCCTCTTCCTAATCCCAATAATTAACCCCAATCACTTATATCTGTTTTGAAAGAAAAAAATCTATTTAGACATAGAAATCCAACATAGTTGAATCACATGATAAATCCAATATCCATATTCCAATTAAAGGGTCAACATATTTTTCATATCATCCTTATAGTTTTGAACGCGCCCTACTGTAATTGTATTCCGTTGAATTTAGTGTATTTTGAGAATTTATAAATTTATAACCAGATCACAACCATAAGGAATTAAAAAATTTGTGTGGGAACAAATTTTTTTGGCCCCATTCCGATAAAGTATCTATTATATAGGAATAATTTTCTTTTGGTGCAAAATACAGATTTCAACACACCATATTTCTCCTAACTCTTTTCGTTTAATTATTTTTAAAATATTCATCAATATTATATAACCCATATCCATTTTTTCATCTAGTGCTTGTTCTAGGGACCTCCAATTCATTCTAGGTTCCTAGACATGCTGGAACTACTCTCATTAGACCATGAATTACAAAGATAAATTTATGTATTTTGGCATGAAATTAAAGTTGATCAAAACTACCTTTCACCAAATAATTATCAAAATGTTCAATATGTTCCACCTAAACAACAAGGGGAGTTATCACTACTATATGAGCACACCATTATGTATTATGGATTTCCTTCCATTAGTGGCGCAACACCAAACATACTTCATCCTCCACTCCAGGAACATAATTTTGAAATCAAGGATGGGATCATTCACATTATCCAGAAAATAGGGAAATTTCAGTGGGCTTTAGAGTGGAGACCAACATTATAAAATTTAATGTTTTCTAGAATTCTGTGACCTATTTAGAAGTCAATGTGTATCCTCTGATGTAATTAGGCCTAGGGTTTTATCTTCTCATTGTGTAAATTAAGAAATTATTGACTCAAAAGATAAGAACCATAGTACATCATGAGTTTTTATGGTTTAATTAATTATTTTGACTAGTAATTTTAGCCCATACAAATAGTGAATCTAAGGAATGATGATAAAAACATTTCTCAACAAGCCAGAGAATCTTCCTGGTAGGCTTAACATCACTTTAATGAACAAAATCAAATGTTCCCAAATCACGAACATTATGGTTGGCTAAAACTTCAACCTTTATACCACATCCATCAACCAAAATCTCACACTATATTGGACACTATTACATTTGGACGTTTTTTTCTCATGACACTATAATTTGGTAAAACACATTTGGATGAATTATCCCACAATGTGAATCTTTGGAAGAGTGATCGAGGACTTCCCTAATGAAGAATAAATAATGTGGAAGAGAATTCCCTCCATGTTTCCCAAGTTGAATCCCTAATGAAGAACCTAGAACCCTTTCAATATCCTTCTCCACCACTTCCACCAGCTACCCCTGTTTTAGAAATTTAATATTGTGAGTTGTGTGGAGGCCCCCACCCATATTATAAATATATATGAGGAACGGAGGAAAACCAAAATCACGATTATAATTATGAAAATTGAAATCAATAGAAAAAATTAACAACCCTAAAAATTCCAGTAGTTGGACTACCAAAAAATACCCATTCAAAAATAGCCAGAACAAGTCATTCAAGATTATTTTTCAAAGAGGAGTGAAAAATATGCAAATAAAAATTAATGACGATATGGGTACCCACCTAAGAATCTATCTCATAATCCTCAACTACTATATCCACAATTACCCATATCCCCAACAGCTCAAAATTTTTCACCCACTCTACAATAGGAATTTCAGAAAGCCCCATCAAGTCATCCACAATAATCCCCTTGTCCAAAAAGATTCTTGAAAACTTATTCATTACATTTGTTAAAAAGTTCAATCATTGATTTACTACCTTTTAAATTGAGTTGAAAAATCAAATATATTTTCTCCAAAATCTCAAAAACCATGGGGGGAAAATATCTAAAACATTATTAGACCAAATACGTGGTACATTACGAGGTAATACTCAGACACAATTAAGAGAGAGACTGAGTCTATAGTCCTTCTTAGTGGAAATGAGATTAGTTTTTTGAACCCATGTATAGTTGAATAAAATATTCAAAAAAACCTAAATTACATGTGATGAAAATCACCCCAAATTGTGATGATATCGTTGACAAAGATGTTCAAGAAAAAATTTTGAATCCAAGAAAATTGAAAAATATCTCACATATGAGCAGCCTAAAAAGAATAATTCTACATGGCACCCCCACCACAAAGGCCCCCTTCCATTCCTAGATATAATGATACATGAAAAAATATATAGAAATAAAAAAATTATTATAGATATTCCGGTAATAACATATAAATATTTACTTTGAAGATGTAATAAATTAGATACCCACATATACAAAATTATTAATAGAGATTATATATAATAAAATAATAATAGAGGGCCTATGAGTCAACTTTTTCAATAAAGAATGTTCTATAGTTATTCATCAGAATCTCCCACCATAAAATGATACCCCTGAAGTATTTTATTATTTATACTATAGGGGAATGGAATGTGAAAAAATCATTTTTCTTTATTTCAAAAAATATAAATCTCCTGAAAAAATGTTTTTCTGAATATTAAAACTTGATGATTATAAGCTGACTTGAGTAGCTCTTAAGATAGATAACTGATTAATCAAATATCCTTAAATATTTTATTGGGAAATCATAGTAAATTTTGGGAAGTTCATTTTCCCTACTAATTTTATTTCCCTAGAAATGGTAGAAGAAGGATATATTCCCATAATTTTAAGAAGAAAATTTATCCTCAATGGAATGGTTTTGATCAATTTTAATCAAGGGAGATTAATATTTATAGTTGACAATGAACATCTTGTGTTTGATTTTTTAAAATTTACCAAGAAAAGTGGTGATTCATTTGATTATCAAGACTTATTTCTGACTAATGAAAAGGATAAATTCAAGGCCCTTAATGATATGAGATAAACTGTCTCTACAATAAAAGATGGGTCTACTAAATATAAGGTGGTTATTTTGAATAAAACACTGAGGAGAGTCTTTATTTCACTTTTCGTAAAGTCTATTATCATACCACAAACATTAAAGGTAAATACACTAGAAAGAACATTAAATTACTTGTTCTTAAAAAATTATGTTACACTACCATTCATCATCATCTCAGTGCTGGATCAAGTGCATGAAGAAAAACTGATTGAATTCCTGAAAATGAATAAAAATCAAAACCCTAGGGTGTGAATGTAACGCCCCGACCCCAGCTACCCGGAGCCGGTGCATTACTTCGTAAAATTGGCATGATCACAAAAGATCAAGTCTCGAAAGACCGATTAGTTTAGTAGCCTTGGAAACACTAGATACATTCATAAGTCTTTCATTACATCAAAAAGTAAACAAACTAAAATAACATGGTCTTCATAGTCCACAATCATATCCCTTTCTGACTACCCCTGTAGGTCATTCATAAAATACTTCTTCACATCCTGGAAATATATTAAAACATTGAAAGGGGTGAGCTCAGATGCTCAGTAAGGTTAACAATATAGAAGAAGCTTTCATAAATAAACATTAACATTTAAGGCAATGTATAACTAAAAAAAAAGCCTTTTAAACTTGAACTTAAACATAATATGGCAAAAGTAAAATGAGATAATGCCATTTACTTCTTCACATGGATATTCTACTGGTCGAATAATCACATGCAATATCAATAACCACTTTCATAATGATGGAATGCATAATGCCAGACTATCATAACCACGTAGTCAAGGCCTCGTGCCAAGACCACAAATAAGATTTTGTCAAGGCCTCGTTCCAAGACAATAGTTTGTCTCATGAGACCTACCGATGCATCGAGGAGCTATAGCGGGCTCCACCCGTCACTTATTAAGTCCAATGCATTCCTCATATGAATAGGTTTGAACATATCATAAACCATAACATAATCATATCACATAAAACATGCATAAAGGAAACATACAATTTCCACATTTCAATCACAAGATATAAAGACAACACATTGATATAATAAAAATGCTTTCAAAACCATTTTCAATACCAAAATAAAAGAAAGTTAAAACTTTGTATTTATTTTTCATTAAAAAAAATGATGGCTTGTAGAGGAAGCCGATTCTCAAATAATGGTCACGGCGGAGGAGAAGTCGTTGTTGCCGCATAAGTACGGAAAGAAAACATTCCCTTTTGTCGTTTAGCAAAACTCTTCGTATAAAAAATATTCCTTTTGAATAAATGTAAAAGTCAAAAGGGTTTATACACCGTATAAAAGAAAGTTGTGTATAAAACCAAATATGCCTCAATGAAAGGTGATTGAGACGAAGACCCTTAAAAAGATCATTTTTTTAAAAATAAAGTAGATATATTATGTGTATTCACTATAAGTACACATCAATAAAGCTCACATACAAGATAGTACATAATAATATCATGACATAATTTGAAAGTAGGAGATTAACCCAAAGGATAGAAATTGGGTTAAGAAGTTCCCTTACCTTGTGTCCGACTTGACTCAACCGTTCTTTAACCTCCTGAATAATAAACTATAGTTAATATCTACCTTATTAAGAACCATTTTAAATTTCATTATCCTTTTTATATCACTTATTACAATGTTATGAACATTATGTAATTATTTAAGTTAATAACGATCGTTTTGTCGATCTTTGGTAACTTGAGTCAACAATAAACTTCTTATAATTACAAGTTGTTCATGTGGTAGAATATCCATTATATCCAGAATTATATTCATGATTTAGATGTCATATATATCTTATATATCCAGTATATACATTCATTTATAATATTACGTAACATTTAGAGGTAAGAAATGAAATGCACCGCTCATGGAGACGGTAAGCCGTACGTACGCATGAACACTACTTTCATTTCAATTTCATATTTAAGGGAACTAAATAATAATGATATAAATGTATAATATAATTCCAGTATAATATAGTGTATAATATCATTTTCTTCATCCTTTATACATCCCACATATGGCATTAACGATTCAAATCACTTTGAGGGGGCGGTAGTCCGCACTTCCTAAAATGAAATTATCGCGTTTTACCCATAATGGAAATCATAAAGTATGACATAAATGAGAAATACAGAAGCATAAGTAAAACATAAACATATTATATATCATATATAAAAATAGTGACATCTTAATGGCCACCTTTGAAGGTGTTATATGAGTGTTGAACAATCATCGTTTCGTGAGGCAGAAATTCGCCATCCACAGAAACCGTATGTTCTTTAACCATTAGATGTAGGTGTGTGTATGTGTAGCTATAATCCTTATTATAACAACATCCTCGTATATTGAGGATACTGGTGTTGTTACAAAAGAAATGAATAAAAAAAGTTTAGGGGGTTGGAGAAGAAAAATAAAACAAAACAACATTAGAGAAGACATTACCTCAAAATCGGGTAACTCTTTTTGATTTGAGCCAAAGGCTTCCTTGAGAAGAGTTCTGCCCAAATTGAGGCTTCTAGGAGTAAGAGAGGGAAGTTGGGAGAGTATTTGGGCAGATGTTGGCCGAGCCAAATGGCTTGAAAGTGTAAATGAGGTGGGAGAGGTGGGGGCCTTTTATAAGTGGAGAGGAGGGGCACTTTTGGAAAGATTGAAATGTTACATTATTTCACAATGCTTTTCGGATTCTAAAGGTCCCACAATTATATAATTCGAGGATAAGGTGATAAGGTTTCTAAATATCATCATCCAATAGGCTTTGGACAAGTGTAAGCCTTGGATTTTGCATTATCTTCTCATTTTATTTAAATCGTTAAATAATGAGGTCATCGCTGCATCATAATGATGTCATAAATAATTTAATTTATTTAATGTCTAAAAATTATAAAAAAAATACTATGATGTTGGAAATCTTTTTAGCTTTCTAATGAATATTTATAGTCAAAATTGGGACTTGTGTAACCCCACTTAAAAACTGTTTTAGTAAAAGAACTCATGTTTGTGTCAATTTAATTTTAACATTAAATAAATATATATTAATGTCATTTTCCAACTAAAGTGGATACATGGGGTCCCCAAGTTGACCCATGGGTTTTCTTGGTCGGCCATGACTCATCCAATATGAGTAGGACAAGTTTCATGCTCATCTCAATTTATTAAAACATTATTTGTACCTTAAACTTCACTAATTACCTCTAATCGCGATTAAGAACTTAAAAGTTACTATTCACCAAAAAATTATTTTAATCTCATTGAACCACATTTTACTTCATAATGACAAACATGTATGTCAGATTTTTGAAAATAAAATCACAGAAGTGGTAATATTTCATTTAAACGAAAAATCAGTTATTTAACTACCACTTAGTGGTTTCACTATTCATCAAAAATTGAAGTTTTTCAGAACAATGCCAAAATTTCAACCTAAGCTATAATTGATATTCCAAATTCAAAAATGATGTTCATTTTAAAAAATTCCCAACATATAAGTTGCATTAATTAATTTTATAATTAATTCCCGCTGTCACAACAAATAGCGTGTTTTAAGAAACAATTTTTATCAAAAGATTGGCAATTGTTTATGTCCAATTTCAAAGTGAAATTAATTCTAATGAACACCATTGGATAAAATGGTAAAAATATATTCTAATTATACCTTAAAACCACTAAATAGTATAACTTATCACTATAAATTATTTTGATTAAAAAAGTTGTTTTAAGTATTTTTCACTATTCATAAACATTTGGAAGTTCTCGGAAAATTACAAAAAATTCAACATAGGCTAATTTCAATATTAGGAATACAAAAATGAAGTCCATATTGAAATATAAAATTTCTATAAATTTAAAAGGTGGTTATTACTATTCATAACGGCTAGTTTGATTAGTTGCGGTGTGTTAGAACTCGAACTTGCGTACAATGCAAGCTATTGCATTATTGAATGAGAAGCGTATCGTGGAAGCTCGGGGTGTTACATTCTCCCCTCCTTCAATAAATTGTGTCCTCGCAATTTGAAATTTTTCTTTGAAAATAAAAGGTTGAAAAGAGAAATTACCTTTGAGGAAAACCCACATCGGAAATAAGATTAATAAAATTTAGCCTTAATAAGAGGGAAATGGAAATAAGAAAGTCACCACCAAATTATGATCTCGATAAGGAGAACATTGGTGAAAATTAGAGACATATAATTGGAGAAAAAACGTAAATATTTGTAGGGAGTGATTGAGGTCATCAATCACAATCAACTGTCAAATTGAGGGCCTCAAAGCCTTCAATCTATGTTGATTTAAAATATCATCAGTTCAACAAGACATAAGGTATTAGGGTAACACATTTTTTTTTGTTTTAATATACCTTTACTAAAGTTTAAGAATTAATTTATTCATTGAATAACAGAGAGGTATATATATATATCTATGCTTGAAAATTAGAGTTTCAACCTTCAACTCACCTTTCACTCAAAAATATAATAGAACCCAAAAATATTATACTTATCCTAATTGTATAAGGTTCAAAATGTTAACACATACCATTTAGATTAGTAAAACTATTTTGTAACAACCAGGGACTTCCTGTAGGCTAGTGGTAGGAAATAAAGGCCTGTCGCACTATGGTTGTGGGTTCGATTCCTGCAGCTTTTTCCGACGCGATGGGTTATGCCCCACCCTGCAGGTTGTCCTTTTACTAAAACTATAGTATCATAATATTCCAAAAATAATCTTCATAAATTTTTTAACCTTAAACAATACTATCCAAAGATCAACTTAATCCATTCCAACCTTTATAGTTATCCAAAATACTTCTGTCCAACTCACAGTCCAAATTTTATATGGAAGGTAAACATAATGAAGATCCTTTTTCCCACGTAACAACATGTGAAAACCTTCATCATGTATTCTTTTTAAACATACTGAATTACCATGATCCCTTATTCCTTATAGAATACTAGATATACTCCTTCTATCCAAAAATGTATAGAAAAAAATCAATCGGTTTCAAGGAAGTTAAGTATATCCAATATAATTTATCTAAATCAATCACGTCTTATTCCAAAATCCCAATCTCATTATCAGAACCATATTATGGTTTATCTTTCTCTCAACCATATATTTTCCAAAAATTTAACCTACTGTGGAGTCACTTTTCTTGGTTCCACACAATCTCAAGTCCTTGATGAAATAGTACTGCAGTACAATCCTTATATATTCCATAATTATTATAACCAGTATATCATTGATACAACACTCAAATTACAAAATTATTTAATAACAACATAAGAACTCTAATCATTACTCCTCATCTGTGGTAGTATCATAACTTGATTATTATCCAATAACATCATTTGGGGCATACTCTGATGATTTGGACATTGGTTTGCGTAGTGTCCCCAATCCTTGCAGAAGAAGCATTGTACATTTGAAACCATTTTCTTACCCTTGCAGTCACACACTTTGTGTCCTTTTTCTCTACACTTATAACAAACTCCCATTCCCTTTAGGCAAGTTCCATGATGTTTCCTCCCATAATTACCACATATTGGAAAATTCTTTTTTCCCCTCATCCATTTATCCATCATTCTCTCTTCCATCCCTTTCGTCTCTTGCTTCGCTTCAAAGCCATAAGACTCAGAGAATTATTTACTTATCTTATTAACACATGATACTATTTCTTCATATGTTGAGAACACATGGGAGACTATTTCCCTTCGAAATGTTGGCTTAATACCGTGAAAGATACGATCCTTCTTACTCTTTGGATCATATGTACTGCTGGAATTCACATTCCTTCTACTGGGCGCCATTTCTATACAATGGCATAAACTAGGTTAGTTTATGAATTACAATGAATAATTACAAACTTTTAAAATACTTAAAGTAAATTGAACGGTTTATGGATATAATCCATAATCGTAAGAATGTTTTCTTTGAGGAAGTATATACTCATAAACCCTACATAGTGGTTTGTAAATAAAATGAGAATTATCCTAAGCATATCCCCCGGGAGTGTCGTAACCAAGAGTGCAGCAAGGACCGTTGTCGTGCACCAGTTCCCGTTCGAGTCTAGCTCAAAGCAGTGTTTTCGGGTTTTACCCCTAGGTACATCTGTGCCAGAGCCGCCTCTACCTGCTCGTATCCAGACAGGGATGTATTGCTTGGAAAACTCACAAAATCTCTACAATACCAAAATTTTCAGGAAGTTCTTCTATACTAATCCTCAATGTTCATCTTAGTTCTACGTGCTCTAATCATAGTTTGTCTAAATCTAGCTTCCAAGGTTAGTACTAAACTGCCTCTGATACCAACTGTAACGCTCCGACCCCAGCTACCCAGAGCCGGTGCATTACTTCGTAACATTGGCATGATCACAAAAGATCAAGTCTCGAAAGACCGATTAGTTTAGTAGCCTTGGAAACACTAGATACATTCATAAGTCTTTCATTACATCAAAAAGTAAACAAAATACAATAACATGGTCTTCATAGTCCACAATCATATCCCTTTCTGACTACCCCTGTAGGTCATTCATAAAATACTTCTTCACATCCTGGAAAAATATTAAAACATTGAAAGGGGTGAGCTCAGATGCTCAATAAGGTTAACAATATAGCAGAAGCTTTCATAAATAAACATTAACATTTAAGGCAATGTATAACTAAAACAAAATCCTTTTAAACTTGAACTTCAACATAATATGGAAAAAGTAAACTGAGATAATGCCATTTACTTCTTCACATGGATATTCTACTGGTCGAATAATCACATGCAATATCAATAACCACTTTCATAATGATGGAATGCATAATGCCAGACTATCATAACCACGTAGTCAAGGCCTCGTGCCAAGACCACAAATAAGATTTTGTCAGGGCCTCGTGCCAAGACACTAGTTTGTCTCATGAGACCTGCCGATGCATCGAGGAGCTATAGCGGGCTCCACCCATCACTTATTAAGTCTAATGCATTCCTCATATGAATAGGTTTGAACATATCATAAACCATAACATAATCATATCACATAAAACATGCATAAAGGAAACATAAAATTTCCACATTTCAATCACAAGATATAAATAAAACACATTGATATAATAAAAATGCTTTCAAAACCATTTTCAATACCAAAATAAAAGAAAGTTAAAACTTTGTATTTATTTTTCATTAAAAAAAATGATGGCTTGTAGAGGAAGCCGATTCTCAAATAATGGTCACGGCGGCGGAGAAGTCGTTGTCACCGCATAAGTACGGAAAGAAAACATTCCCTTTTGTCGTTTAGAAAAACTCTTCTTATAAAAAAGATTCCTTTTGAATAAATGTAAAAGTCAAAGGGGTTTATACACCGTATAAAAGAAAGTTGTGTATAAAACCAAATATGCCTCAATGAAAGGTGATTGAGACGAAGACCCTTACAAAGATCATTTTTTTAAAAATAAAGTAGATATATTATGTGTATTCAATATAAGTACACATAAATAAATTACACATACAAGATAGTACATAATAATATCATGACATAATTTGAAAGTAGGAGATTAACCCAAAGGATAGAAATTGGGTTAAGAAGTTCCCTTACCTTGTGTCCGACTTGACTCAACCGTTCTTTAACCTCCTGAATAATAAACTAGAGTTAATATCTACCTTATTAAGAACCATTTTAAATTTCATTATCCTTTTTATATCACTTATTACAATTTTATGAACATTATGTAATTATTTAAGTTAATAACGGTCGTTTTGTCGATCTTTGGTAACTTGAGTCAACAATAAACTTCTTATAATTACAAGTTGTTCATGTGGTAGAATATCCATTATATCCAGAATTATATTCATGATTTAGATGTCATATATATCTTATATATCTAGTATATACATTCATTTATAATATTACGTAACATTTGGAGGTAAGAAATGAAATGCACCGTTCATGGAGACGGTAAGCCGTACGTACGCATGAACGCTACTTTCATTTCAATTTCATATTTAATGGAACTAAATCATAATGATATAAGTGTATAATATAATTCCAGTATAATATAGTGTATAATATCATTTTATTCATCCTTTATACATCCCACATATGGCATTAACGATTCAAATCACTTTGAGGGGGCGGTAGTCCGCACTTCCTAAAATGAAATTATCGCGTTTTACCCATAATGGAAATCATAAAGTATGCCATAAATGAGAAATACAGAAGCATAAGTAAAACATAAACATATTATATATCATATATAAAAATAGTTACATCTTAATGGCCACCTTTGAAGGTGTTATATGAGTGTTGAACAATCATTGTTTCGTGAGGCAGAAATTCGCCATCCACAGAAACCGTATGTTCTTTAACCATTATATGTAGGTGTGTGTAAGTGTAGCTAGAATCCTTATTATAACAACATCCTAGTATATTGAGGATACTGGTGTTGTTACAAAATAAATGAATAAAAAGAGTTTAGGGGGTTGGAGAAGAAAAATAAAACAAAACAACATTAGAGAAGACATTACCTCAAAATCGGGTAACTCTTTTTGATTTGAGCCAAAGGCTTCCTTGAGAAGAGTTATGCCCAAAGTGAGGCTTCTAGGAGTAAGAGAGGGAAGTTGGGAGAGTATTTGGGCAGAGGTTGTCCGAGCCAAATGGCTTGAAAGTGTAAATGAGGTGGGAGAGGTGGGGGCCTTTTATAAGTGGAGAGGAGGGGCACTTTTGGAAAGATTGAAATGTTACATTATTTCACAATGCTTTTAGGATTATAAAGGTCCCAAACTTATATAATTCGAGGCTACGGTGATAAGGTTTCGAAATATCCTCATCCAATAGGCTTTGGACAAGTGTAAGCCTTGGATTTTGCATTATCTTCTCATTTTATTTAAATCGTTAAATAATGAGGTCATCGCTGCATCATAATGATGTCATAAATAATTTAATTTATTTAATGTCTAAAAATTATAAACAAAATACTATGATGTTGGAAATCTTTTTAGCTTTCTAATGAATATTTATAGTCAAAATTGGGACTTGTGTAACCCCACTTAAAAACTGTTTTAGTAAAAGAACTCATGTTTGTGTCAATTTAATTTTAACATTAAATAAATATATATTAATGTCATTTTCCAACTAAAGTGGCTCCATGGGGTCCCCAAGTTGACCCATGGGTTGTCTGGGTCGGCAATGACTCATCCAATAGGAGTAGGACAAGTGTCATGCTCATCTCAATTTATTAAAACATTATTTGTACCTTAAACTTCACTAATTACCTCTAATCGCGATTAAGAACTTAAAAGTTACTATTCACCAAAAAATTATTTTAATCTCATTGAACCACATTTTACTTCTTAATGACAACCATTTATGTTGGATTTTTTAAAATCAAATCACATAAGTGGTAATATTTCATTTAAACGAAAAATCAGTTATTTAACTACCACTTAGTGGTTTCACTATTCATCAAAAATTGAAGTTTTTCAGAACAATGCCAAAATTTCAACCTAAGCTATAATTGATATTACAAATTCAAAAATGATGTTCATTTTAAAAAATTCCCAACATATAAGTTGCATTAATTAATTTTATAATTAATTCCCGCTATCACAACAAATAGCGTGTTTTAAGAAACAATTTTTATCAAAAGATTGGCAATTGTTTATGTCCAATTTCAAAGTGAAATTAATTATAATGAACACCATTGGATAAAATGGTAAAAATATATTCTAATTATACCTTAAAACCACTAAATAGTATAACTTATCACTATAAATTATTTTGATTAAAAAGTTGTTTTAAGTATTTTTCACTATTCATAAAAATTTGGAAGTTCTCGGAAAATTACAAAAAATTCAACATAGGCTAATTTCAATATTAGGAATACAAAAATGAAGTCCATTTTGAAATATAAAATTTCTATAAATTTAAAAGGTGGTTATTACTATTCATAACGGCTAGTTTGATTAGTTGCGGTGTGTTAGAACTCGAACTTGCGTACAATGCAAGCTATTGCATTATTGAATGAGAAGCGTATCGTGGAAGCTCGGGGTGTTACAGTGAAAGATATATGACATATCTAGTAATTGTTATAAGGTAATTCATTATTTGTCACATAAGAATACAAATAATTCAACCAATAATATTAGGAATTCTCATTTCATTGATTAATTAGGTACATTACAGAACAACTTAAAACAACTCGTACATCAACTTTTTTGAAAACATCCAAAAAATTATCATAACTTTCAATCATTCGTAAAACTACAAGAGATGACATGGGGAAATATATAATAAATAGGTGATCTATAAGGTCTCTTAAGGGAATAAAAAATCCTAACATTAAGAAAGTACTACAAATAAGATAATAGATATATAAATTGAACAAAAAAGTTATGGTAATTATAAACATGAACAACGAGGCATGATATAACATGATAAAAAATGTCAACATGAGAAAGTGGAAAAAACATTAAACATTACATCATATACATAAGTCAAGGATAACCTCCAAGACATTATAAAATGGTGGAAAATTCCCATTGTGGATTAGGGTTACTACCTAATATCATACAGGACATCTCAAGAGACGAAAACATTACCCAATGCATGGAGTAGTATATAATTCCAAGCACACCTGTCAGTTTTTTATCTTGTACATGCATATGTGTACTACATAGATCATTCAACATAGGATCATTTTTTAAACATTTATTCCTATGATTAGGAATTTACAGTTAAATATGTGGAAGTAACCAATCAATTAATTATATTTACAACTAGTTGAATAACCATGAGTGACAATGGGAATGGGTATACACATCCCAAATTCTTTTCTTTGAAAATATCAGTGAAATTTCAGCAAGATAACCATAATACATAAAAGATTAATAAAATGTAATGATGATATATATAAGTTTATATAATAACATATTATTGAAAATGATAGTTTGAGTAATATGAATGAACATAACAAAACATGAAACGTTTTGAATTAATATCCATAAGATATGAAGGGTTCTTGAATAAAAACATGATGTTGATAAGTCATAGGGTAATTTTGGTAGTATAAGAGGGGTAAATTATGAATCATGAGAGAGCTTAATGAGAGTAAAATGGGTCAATAATAACTTGGAAAATATAATTTTAGTAATAGGGGTATATAAAATCATATCCCATTGATAATAATTTTATGAAAAAAGTCATTAAATAAAAACAGTTCTTGAATTAAAAGAAAAGAGGCCCCTTTTTAAATTTAAGAATAATAACCGATTAGGTAAATTCTATAATGAAAGGGGATTAATGATATAAATAAATTAGGAAATAAATTAGTAATTATAGAGATATTTATTAATCCATTACAAAAAAAACAATTCATATACAAAAGGATAAATACAGAGAAGGTTCCTAAATTGAATGGAAGAGAGAGAGGTCCCTTACATTGAGAGAGTGATTCCAAAAGAATGGGAGGAGCTTTTTCAGAGCATTGGGGAACCTTGGAAGACTTCTATAGAGGGGATATTTAATTAACTATGTGATTAGTGGTTTTTGAGTGAAGATGAATGGAATCATGGGTGGGTTTATATAGGCAAAGAGAGTGGAGTTCTTTATTACTTACTAAACAAGGGTTTTGACCTCTATATAATATAACAATCAGAACTAAAAACAAACCATTTTTCTTCAAATGGTTTCTTACAAATAAGAGTGGATTTCAGTATTTTATATAGAAAACTTCTTAACTCATTAAAATATTTACCTAGGTGATGTAGAAGTGAGTCATGTTTATATAGAATTGATTTTAATCCCTTAAAATATATTATTGGTTTTGAAGGATTAATAAAAGATTTATTAAATTTATAAAATCACCTAAAAACAAATACTTTAAAATTGGAAACATTGATTTTTTCATGTATTCCATTTATAGAATTTATTACATCACTTTTGGGTCATTATGATGTCAATATACATGCCATATATTAATACAGTATTTAATATTTATTTGAAAATTCGACTATCTCAGAAAATTATGAAAAATAACTCTTAAATAATTCTAAAATTTTGATTTTAAAAAGTTTCTAAATATTTTAATTTTAATTTTTAAAATAATAACTTATATTTATTTAGAAATTATATTTTTTTATAAAAAAACCTTATTAGATTATAAAAAAATCCTTTTATCGGATTTGAACCAATGACTTATGCCATACCATGGTGTTACTTTACCACTGAGTTAAAAAGGATTCTAATTCATTATGCGGATGAAGTAATATAATAAAAATAAAGTATATATAGTTTTAGAAAGTAATGTTTTATTGACTCAGTGAGTTTAGGGTAAAAAAGGTTCTATTCTATTTTTATATCCAATCTACTTATAACTAAATAATAGTAATTTTCAAAATATTATAAAAATTACATTTGACATCATAAAAATAATATTATAATTTAACTTTAATAAAAATTATTTCATTATATTGTTTTCAAAAAATATTATTTATTTTTGAAAATTCACGAATTCATCAAAAATAAATTTCATAATTGAAATTTCATATTAAAAAAATAAAAATTTTGTTTTATCATATCAAAATATAATTTTTATCAAAATATTTTGATAAATATTTATAAATAAAAAATAATTATAATTATAATTATTTTATTTAAATAAAAATAAAAATTTCCAAACTATTAATTTTACATTATTTTCCAGTCCTTTTTAAATTATTTCTACCCTCAAATTATTTTCCTTTTACCGTCATAATAAATATTTACTAAAGTTACCATTCATATTCTCAAAAAATTAAGTTAAAGTTATCATATAAAATTAATTAGGATTATTAAAAATATGGAATTTATTTTTTTCAAATAAGATCATATATTTAGAATAATTTAATTTAAAATTAAACCTGTAAGAGTGATTGAAATTGGTTTTTCTGAAAAGTTTATTTTTCAAGGAAAAGATGATTTTAGGTTAACTCAATAACTTGTATTATTAAATATATGGATTATAATTCACAATTATATATATATTTTGCACATATTTAATTTAATTCATTCCCCATTATGGGTTATTTTAAATTAATTAAAATGGAAAAGCACAATGCATTTTAAAAATGTTTTCAGAAAAATGGGGTTTTGAACTAAAAAATAAACTTATTCCTAAATATGGAATCAAGATAATTTAAAATAAATTTATTTTATTAAATATAACTATATTATACTTGTTTTAATTTAATATAAAATTAAAATAATAGTGAAAATTTTAAGTTACTTAATTTATTAAAATAAATCACAATTTCACAAAAAAATGTGTGTTTTCACTATTAAATAAAAAATAAACAATTTTCCTAAAATCCAAAAACATTCAACCTATGTTAATTTTGATATTATGATTTCAAAAATGATTTTCACTTTATCAAATAAAACTTTTAAGTGTTCTTGAATTTAGATATAATATTTTTTTCACAATAATAAATAAATATTAATTTTGAGGAAATTGAAATTTTAAAATATAAAATGTCATTACTAATAATTGAGTGATTATTTAATATTAATTTATAATATATTTATGTCTGTTAAGTTATATATATATCTTATAATGTATTTAATTCTATTATTATCCAAAAAATTAACAGCTAGGTTAAAATGATAGTATTTAAATGATTATTATTTGTTTTGGTTCAGTGTTACGTATCACATACGCTATCAAATATATTTTTAACTTTTAAAAAAAATAAATGTTTTACAATATTACCCCATTTAATAAAATTTAGTCCACATAATTTTTACTTTATCTAGATGAGAAATTTTTATAAACATGAAAATATCTTTATTGAAAACCCAAATTGTAAAAATGGTTAATAAAACAACCACTTGAAAACTAGAAAATAGAAGTATGATAGTAATTAAAAAACTAGGTTTTGATGTAGGTGAACATAAGTGGGAAGTGATAATATATACATGGAAACAAACTAATTCCTATGAACTAACTGAGAGTGACATTGAACATGGTTAGGAGAAAGTCAACAACCACAAACCACAATTTTTTTATGGGTGAAAAACTATAAAATCATAATAGGAAAACATTTTTGGTTCCCAAATATTTTCCAATAGATAAGGAATTTCTATACCATATAATAAAGGATGAGAAATAAATATACATCCATAAGAAGTAATATTTCATCCTTTAATCCCATTGCACTAAAATCTCATAATATCTCCAAATGATGAGAACTCATGATGAAGTTTTATGCCTAATTCAATAGAATATGCTTCTGACGGATCACAGAATCCATAAAAGAATAAAAATATATTCCCACTATAAATACTAAATCCTAAATGGTAAGTATAAAGTAATATAATTATTGAAATGAATAATTGTAAACACAACAATCTTCAAAATTGGGCAAAAATTTCAAAAGGTATATTATAGATCATTTCATAAATAAATACCTATATATCCCAAATAACACCAATAATCTCAACATTAATGAATATTTTAACCTCAAAGGTTGTTTGATACCCTTTAACATACACTTACACAAATGAAATATAATTCTTCTCAATCATTCCATTATATTATACTTAATTGGTATATATAACTCAACCTAATAAAAAATCTATTGAAATATAATTAATCATATCAAAATCAAAATAATATATGATCTTATAAAATGTATCCTATAATATACTTAATCATGATTAACATCTATCACATAAATATCCAAAAGTTGTATCAATTTCATTAAAAATATTATATGACTAATAATTGTTATCCCAAAACTCTTTAGGTTTATCCCAACATCAAAAATATATTAAGGGTTATCAATCCCTCAATAATGTTTTTTCCAAAGTATCACCTTATTAGTAAATCACTTTTATAGTTTATCAGTACCATTCAGCAAATGTTTCAGACACTTAATGAAAATATAATGTGGAACAATCTATGGATGTTTAATTATTCCTATATCCAAAATAGAATTGATATAAGACTTCTATAATATAATTATAAATTACTAATAAATAAACACTTAAATACTTTCACTTCAATGATTTCCATATCATAGGTCCTTCTTTATTCTATGATTTCAACCTTCGATTAGGGAATTGACTCAAATAATACACATTTCTCCATACACATGACATTGAAAAATAAAGGGTTTTTTTGGATTCAATTTATTCCCTTCCATAATACACATTATCTTTTACAGAAACTAGTTACTTTATAACCTTTTTTAACACACATAATATACCATAGTGTTCTTTGCGACATTTACCTTGGTGCCAAATACCATATTTTTGACATGGAGGAAATTGAATCTTCTTTCCTGTATCACCATTATAAGATGAACTTCCCTGAGATGTAATCCTCCTCATATTGAATGTATTTTGAAATTAAAATATACTCCAATTGATAAATATGATTTTTGATAGTTTTTTCTGGAATAATCACACGATTTCTTACATGAGAAACCTTCATGTTATGTATATTATTTGGGATGTTATCTCCTTTTCTATCACATTTTTTGTTGACTCAATTACTCATATTTCTACACATTGACTAGAATAAAGGGAAAATTAGGGATGATTAATTTTAAACT
The DNA here is from genome assembly GCA_963277665.1 of Viscum album. NCBI lineage: Eukaryota > Viridiplantae > Streptophyta > Magnoliopsida > Santalales > Viscaceae > Viscum > Viscum album. Next base: position 224,548,541 of record OY728147.1, read on the forward strand.
CTTAATTACATAAATGAGAATCCATTAAAATTAAATTGAGAACTTATAAATGGACTATATGTACTTAAATTTTGAATTTATAGGCTCCAATTTAATTTATCTATGATATATTTCATAACCTGGAATCATATGTGTTTTTTTCTTAATAATAGGTCATAATGATATTATTAATTTATCAAAGCATATCACTCAAGAGTGTCAAAATAGTTTTTTAGTAAGGCATGTCTTCATTACTCAGTTCCCAATTGATTCTAGCACAATACGGTGGTTTCAGGGTTTTTTCACCTTGTTGTATTTGTGCCAAATACACATCCAATTGTAGTATCTAGAAAATGATGTATTTTATTAAAAACCAATTACTCTATAATTTAACAATACATAGGGTTATTTTATTATATTTATTATTATCCTTAAGGATTTATCTAGAGTTTTCTAATCCTAATCCCAAAAATAATGATACCTTCCTCGTATACCAACTCTAACAACCCCAATCTTTATTAAACATTAATTTGTGATTACTTTTTAAATTTACACATAAAAAAACATGAAGATCAAGAAGTAGAGTGTATTTGGGAAATTAGTTACAATACTTAACAAATAAAAATATGTGGTGCATAATTATTATTTAAAACTTTTTTAACATGCTCAAAATTTTCAACCGTCCTTAAATATGCACGCGAGAAACTGCAGACATACATAAGAAATGAGTGAGATATAAAGAGTAGTAAGGAAATAAAAATTAATAACATGAATTAATTGTTACATTTTATAAAATAGTAAATTCAGTGGAATATAAAAGGAGTTAAAATCATAAACATGATCAAATAGTCATGACATAACATGATAACAAAAAGTAAACATGGGAAAGTTGCATCAACTTTAAACATGACTTCATAACCATAGGTCGAGGATAACTACTAGGACATGATAAAATGGTCTAAAAAGTATCTTAATATATTATAATCACTCCCTAATACAATAAATGATAAATCATGATACTAAAACATTACCCAATTTAGTAGATCACTATATAATTTTGGGTTAACCCCTCGCTTTCATATCATGTACATGCAGAAGTGTTCCACATAGATCCTTCATCATAGGATCATTTTCAAGAAATTTATACCATAATTAAGGAACATTTGTCACAAAAATGTAGGAACCTAATGAATTAATTATAGTTAAAACTATTTGAACACCCTTGATTGAAAATGGGTATGGGTATACAATTCAAAAATGTTTGGTAGGGAAAACTGCAGTGAAATTTTAGCAACATAATGACTGTACTTAATGATTCATAAAATGGTTTGATGAGGTAGAATGAGGTATCTCATTAAATGAAATTAAAATTTATTGAATTGGGTATATGTAAGAACATAATAAAATAGGAAATGTTTTCAATTAATAGGCATAAGACAAGAATGGTGCTTGAATAAATACATAGCATGGAAAACCACACGATATGTTTGGTAGGATAATGAGGGTACATTATGAAGAATGGGACATATTAATGACTGTGAAAGGGGTCTCTAATAACTTATAAATAATGTGGTAAATAAGTGAGATATGGAAAATTGTATACTATCAATATTAATCTGAAGATAGAAGGCATTACATCAATAAAGTTATTTAATAAAAATGGAGAACGAGATTATCGCTTACTAAATTTATACATGATAACAAATTAGGTAAATTTTATAATGAGAGGGGATAAATGATCTATAATTATTATTTTTCATTAGGTATTATATATATATTTATAAAGTCATGAAAAAATTACCAATTGAGATTAAAAAGGAAAAATAAAAAGAAGTTTCTAGAATTGAAAATAAGAGAGAGCGGTCCCTTACCATTGAGAGGGTGAATACAAAAGTTGTGGAGGAACTTCCCGAGAGATTGGAGGAATTTTCAGAAGAATATTTAGAGGTTAAGGAAGATTAAAAACATGATCCAATTTTTTTATTAAAGAGTAATGTGAGGATGTGTGGATTATATAGAAAAAGAGAGGGGGTTCTTTATTATTTCACAAACATATGTTTTGGACACTATATAATAAAATAATCAGAAAAACAAACATTCCCATGGGTTTTACCATGGTTTATACCAAATAAGAGTATTTTTAATTTTTTATATTTCCAATTTTTGAAATCAAAATAATCTTACCCTTGGTGATGTGGAAGTGAGTCATGTTTCTAAAGAATTGATTTTAAAACCTTAAAATATAGTATATGTTTTTGTGCATTCATAATAGCTTTATAAAATTAATCAAATAACTTCAAAAATAATTTTTTTAAAGTGTAAACATGTATTTTTTATGGATACACTTTATTGATTTTACTAAAACACTTTGGGTCATTATGATGTCATAATACACACTATATATATATTGTACATAATTTTTACACAAACATTCGACTGTCACAAAAAATTAAGAAAAATTGATTATTGGGTAATTTAAATATTATGATTCTAAAAAATAATATTTATTTTATTAATATAATTTCTTAAATATTTGAATTTTTACTTTTAAAATAGTAATGGAGAATTATTTTGAAATGATGTTTTTCTCCCAATAATAGTTTTAAACCAATATAAAAGTTAAATTTGACTTCATAATAATTATTAATCATTGAAATTTTATAAAAAATATTTCATATTTTTATTTTTTGAATATATCATATATTTTGATAATTCTTGAATTTATCAAAAAAAAAATGTTTTCATTAAAATTGTTTATTATACAAAAATACAATTTATATTTTATCATATCAAAATATAATTTTTATCAAAATAATTTTATAATTATTTATAAAGAGGAAAAAAGAAAATAATAATAATTATATTGAAATTAAAATATAAATACTCTAGATATTAGGGTTTTATTATTTCTAGTCCTTGTTAAATTATTTTTACCTTAATTAATATATTTTCTTTTGTCGTGGTGATAAATATTTACTCATAGTACTATTAATATTGTTAAAAAACTATATTAAATGTATTAAATAATATTTATTATGAATATTAGAAATATAGAAACTATTTTATAAAAATAAACTCATAGATTTAGAATAATTTATGTTAAAATAAAACATCCAAGCAGTTTTTTTAAAAAGTGCATTTTTCAAGGAAAAGATAATTTTACATTAAATCAATAACTAGTAATATTAACTATATTAAATAGTATTTATAATGATATAAATGTAATATATACATTTAATTTAAATCCTTACACATTATGGGTTATTTAGAATTAATTAAAATGGAGAAACATTATGTATTTTAAAACAGTTTTGGGATAAATGTGATTTCACGCCTAAAACTAAACATATACCTGAATTTTGGTATAAAGATTATAAAAATGTAATTAATTGTTTAAAATAACACTAAATAATAAGAATTTTACTTTCCAAAAAAACTAAAATAATTATGTGCCTTTAAAAGTACTTTATTTATCAACAGAAATGTCAATTTTACAAAGAAATCGATATTTTTCATTATTCACTAAATAATAAGTATTTTAAAATAAATAAATAACATCACCCTAAGTTAATTTTGAAATGATGATTTCAAAAATATTTTTAATTTTATCAAATAAATTCCATCAATTTTCAATAAAATAATAATAATTTTATTTGTAGAAACAAATAAAAATATTTTTAAAGAGAACATATTTTTGAAGAAAAAAATTTCATTACAAAAAATTAATGATTACTTACTAATAATTTATAAATATAATTTTGTTGAGTAGTAAAAATTTATATATTTTATAATATATTTAATCTTATTTATATCCACAAATTTAATATCTAGGTTTAAATAATCATATTTAAGTAATCAATGTTCATTTGGGTTCAGTGTTGCATATCACATAAACTATCAAACATAGTTTTCTCTTTTAAAAAACATTTGGTGTTAAATGATATCAAAAGGATCAAACCCATGTTTGTAACCCCAAAAAATATTTTTTTGGAAGGTTCTAAACAAAAAATCTTACCCCATAGGTTAGTCAAGACACCAATGAATGAAGTTGTCAAGAAGAAAGTTCTGAAAATATTTTTCCATTTCAAATGATGAATTGTCAATCCCACTACAAGTCATCAAAAATAAATGTTTCTTTAATGCTAATAAAAAATGGATGTTATTTAATATCAACTCAATCTATTACTAGATGGTGAGTATGTGTTGGCTATATAAATCTCTGCACTACAACATGAGAAGACCATTTCCCACTCTCATTTGTGGATCAACTACTATAGAGATTTGCAGGGCATGAATTATATTTTTTTCTAGAGGGGAATTATAGATATAAAAAATTTCTATCAACCTAGTAGATTATTCAAATACCTTATTCACATGTAATTTCAAATCCTTCACCCATCGAATGATGTCATTTCTAGTTTTTCTATGTACTAGAAAAATTCCAATGGTGTGTGACACACATTTTTCGTGATATAGTGGTGGAATTTCTAGAGATTTTATTTTATGATTTTTCCTTGTTTGGATGAATTTTCTATGTTTTCCAAAGTAATTTTGAAGTGTTATTGAAACATTTTTAATGGATTTTCATAGTAATAAACTATAAAAATGTCATTTCATGGTTAATGGTTTCATAGTAGACACACATAAAATTTAAATGAATGTATTAGAATATGATCTGAAAGAAATTGATCTTATTAAAGACTTTACTAAATCCATAACCATGAGAGGTATAAATAGTTCTCAAGGAAAATAAGATTCTATCAATTCTTCTATTATGATTATTCTGGAAAGGCATCCCTATGAAAAATATTTTTGCAGAAGGCATTCCATTCAATTTTAGTGAAGAGTGTCTATGGGAATTCAATACTCTAAAAAATAACATGGTGGTCACTCCTATTATTTTATCACCTGATTTGGATAATAACAACTAATTAATGTGTAATTATAGTTATTTCACTATGAGAAATTTTTTCTGTTAGTTGGTTAGATACATATTCCACCCAATTTATCATGTTAGTTGTATGTTGAATGAAGCTCAAACAATTACACAACCACAAAAGGATAAGCTTGAAGTGGTCTTTTCTTTTAAAAAATATTAGTCATACTTCATTATATCTAGACTCATGGTGTATAATGATCATGAAACATTGAAGTTCCTTTTGTGTAAAATTTATTAAAAACTATGGCTGATATGGTAAATCCTACAATTATAATAATTGGATATTGTAATAAAATACATAAATAGACTAAAAATGTCATTATTGACTATTTGTCTCGACTTCCACATCCCAATGTCAAGGATGGTGAAGAGATGAATATTTTAGATTAGTTTCCTAATGATACATAAGTTTATATAGATATACAAGGATCACTAAGGTTTTCAGACATTCCGAACTACATTTCCACACGATCTCTTTATCCAAACATCTCTAATCAATAGAGAATGAAGTCCTTTGTCTTTGATTCATGCTGTTACTTGGATTTTCTACTATTTTTCAAGTGTTATGTTGATGTTTTGATGGATTCTACATCATAGAGGATGAAAATATAAGTGTGATAGAATTTTTTTACACATTAATTACTGCGGGAAATCATTGACCTAAACATATCATCAGCTTGATCATATATAGAATACCATTTTTTAACACTCCATCAAGAATGCTAGGAGTTTTGTGAAAATATGTGATCAGTTCCAATGAATATGTACCACTCGGGACATGTTATGAGATTCCCTATAACCCCATCCTAGAAGTGAGAATATTAGATTAATTGGGAATTTATTTTATGGGACCATTTATCAAATATAATGATATTTTTAAATCTTGGTTTCCACTGAATTGGTTTTAAAATGCGTCAAAGAAAAATCCACCACCCATGACACGACCAAGGTAGTAATTCACCTTTTAAGGAAAAAACATTTCCAATTTTTTATTTCCTTAATTACTCATTATTGATTGATGAACACACTACAAAAATACATCAATTAAAGGGATTTGTGAAAAATATGAGATTTGATAGAGTATTATAACTTCATACCATCCACAAACTAGTAGAAAAGTTAAATTATGAAATCAGTGAATTAAAACAAATCTCAAAAATATAGATAATATAGGCTGGAAGTATTGGAGTTTCAAACCTAATGATAAACTTTGGATAGGTCACGCATCATAAAAAAATATTGCCACAATTCCATTCTGAATTGTTTTTGGGAACTCATATCACTTGTTCGTAAAATTAGAAAACTGACCATATCAGAAAATAACTAAAATAAACATGGATGGTTAAAAATATGGGAAATATATAATACTGTAAATTAATTATCCTTAATAAATATTGTGGGGAGATTATGATAATTCAATGATTTGTAAGGAACAAAAAAAAGTGGAATGGCTGACACATTATGTAATGAATATTCACACTAGGGAATATGTTTTGTTATTTAGTTCTTTATTAAATCTATTCCATATGAAAATGAAATCATGGTGGTTATGGATTTTGATGTTTTCAAATTTATCTCTTATAAAATAATTCAGATTCAAGGAAATGAGGGAGAACCCTTTAAGGTCAGTGGTTATTGATTGAAAATCAGTGAATAGAAATTTAATGAAGGGTGTGTTCTTTATTTATAATTAATTTGAATATAAGTATGTATAACTCTTGATATTAAAAGAATCATAGGTTCGTGGGAAACCCATGATAGGTTTCATAGTTTAGAGGTGGTTTTATAAAGTATAGGATGGTCTCATAATGCTAGTATTAGGCCAAAGAGTAACATAAAAAACTATCAATCTAACCAATTTATGTCATGTAAAACATAAACAACATGAGTTTTTAGGACCATAAAATTTTTTCCTGTCGTTTTAGACATTGTGAATGTCACACATGACATGTATATTCCATTGGAGTTTATAATATCCATGAATATCCTTTTTACTAGTGACGTCGTATCCCCACCAATGACAATTTGGATCCACCCGCTCCCAAGAACCCTAAATGAACAAAACCGACCCATCCTCAAATTCCTCTTCTTCCCATCAAGAAATGAACTATTTATACTTAATTTAAATATCTTTCCATATCTATTCTATGGAATAAAAAACGTCTATTTTTGTTTCATCCTCCAACCCCATGGCCCAACATTAGGATCTACACAGACCCAAGAGGCTGGAAAATTATACTGCACCACCATTGATATAACCTTATCACAATAATCTATGTATGGATCCTACATGCCCAATCCAATTTTCCATTCCCCTCCTAATATTTAAACCAATTGGGTGGAACTTCCCAAGAGCCATAGATCCATCCCAGTGTACAGTTTCTCGATCCAGAGTAAAATGTACGCTTGGCCTAACTTTAGGAAAGGCCCATGTAGAAAAACAAGACACTCGATCGTTCCATACTCGAGATAATTCTCATGCATAAGGTCTTCCTAGAGATCATTAGGTAGATGTAACTATATTGAATTATGTTGGTACATGAGGTGATGTACAAGATTCTATTCAATGTCTTCATTGATACTATAGAGCTTGACATTGTTCATGCCACCATCCATCTGTAAAGAAGGCCTTGGGTACTAATGATGAGAGAATTTAGTATTTTGATATATATTTACCCTCCTAATTTCATTGATAATTTTCTTTCTGCCACCTTACGTATCATCCAGGATAAGTAAGACACATCGTGAATCTATTATTTGGTAGGATGTGAACCCAAGGAATTTAGGATTAACACATGACAATGAGAACCCAACTAAGGGGATCAAACACTTAAATTTGGTCATTAGGAGTTTTCCCATGCTTTTCTATCTAGAGAATATTCCCCCAAGGCCATACAATAGATCAATGTGATCATTTTAGCTTCTGTAATTGGTAGCCATGCTGTCAACCTGGAATATTAGTTCACACGCTACTATAAAGATCAGTCGAAGAGATGTCATGGTCCCATGATGGTCAAAAATCTTTCCACTTATCTATCATGTAATTGGGGAGTATTTTATGCACCTCAATGAATATAATCTCTCAAACTAATGAAATATGTTTATTTTATCTTTCTCCCTAAGTTGGAGATATTTTATAAGAGCTAGAATTGTTACGATTAGGTGCCCAGCTATGCAGTGGATGCTGCCGAGGCACTAGATCCTATTTCCCTAGATGATGAGGGACCTGCTCTAGTTGCACAAGTCACAGCCCCTACAACTCCACTTGATGTTGATTTCAGGACCACACCACCTCCCACCTCCACCACCCCTCCTGGGCCACTCTATATACATCCCCTTCCCATCCTGACCACATCTAAACCTTTTATCAGACATCTGGGAGGTGCTCCGTGGATATGAAATTATTCTCCAACAAATTATATTGAAATTATAATTGAACTACCTTCATTTAATCATTATTTTAACTTATCCTACACAATTACCACCCACTTCCTCATGAAATACAACTACCAATACTACCAATAAACATCCAACTTCTATAGTTGATCCCACTTCAATATCTATTCCCACAACATCCACTATTGGACCCAATTATGAACTCTTTAAAATCCATTTAGTGATTAAATATACTAAGGCATGGATGGTATTTTTATCATCTTAGTCCCGATGGGTAAATGACCCTATTATTCCCTCTTCATATGAGGTTCCATTAATAGATCTTGTTCCAGACGCATATACTTTGTTCATATCAGAACCATTACCCCTCCAACCTCATCCACATATTTACAAGTGGAAACTGACCACACTGTCAGCACTGTAGAACCTAATTTGGTGGTCACTATACCACCCTGTACCTCAATTATATTAGTAGGAATGGCAGGGCAGATTCGCACACCCACTATTTTAGCAGGAGCCTCTGATGATGATAGTAGATATTCTTCCCACACTGTTTAGTATTTTTTATTTTTACCCCTCCATAATTGTAATTTATTTTGGTTATATTTTTTACTAAATATATCCAATTTTCCTTTTTAATTGATTTTTTATCTAATGTATGTGATACACATTTATAATATACATGGCTTTCTTACATTCTATTTATTACATGTATATTTAATTAGCTATTTCTCAATCTTCCACTTCTTCTATAGTTATAGGTTAGTTTAATAGTCTTCCATATAGCCTTCCCTAAGAGGTATTTCGACATTTAGCTAACAATTAGATACAAATACATGAGTTCTATCTCCATCCAATACAGGCGCCCCCTCTATGACCTGAAAAATGATCTATATTCTACATTATATTTTTGATTTTCCCATTACTATGGTTGTAAACCCCACCATGAACCCATTATAGAATGAGGCCACTACATTTAGTTAATATAAGAGGTGGAGTAAAGTTTATCTATTAGATAAATCATCTGAACTATTGTCCATTTTTTCAGCTAACAACATCCTTGTTGGTGCTTTATGGGAAACACACCATATTTTTTGATCTTTTTGATTTTTTGTCAGACTTTCAACTCATTTCATTTCCATACATAGGTTTTCCATTTCCTTAATATGTTTATATAATATGTTGTATTTATTTCCTTGTGCATATATCATATATGATCTTCATTTTTTTCTACTGTGTGAACCTACCCATTTTTCTTCTTACATATTAGTTATATCCTAGGTTCTGATTTCTTATCTAGTGAAGGAATCTTTCTCTATACCAATTTTATTGGTACAAAATATTCAAATCAATATACAAAATTTTTCCCCATGGCATGTTATTTATTATTGGGATATCAAGATTCTACTAATTTTATTATTTCTATCTTACATTATTCTTTTTCTATTACTATATATCCAACATAACTTCCCAGAAAAGTGAAGACAGTGTTTAATTTTATTTTTTTGGTGATTTTTATGAATTTTATTTTTTATACACCAAGATTATTTCTTGTTCTCATTATTCATGGAGTAATTTTTCCCTAAAATGTTTCCTTAACAAGAAATATCACTATACCCATATACATAAAAGAAAAAATGTTTGATGGAATATATTAAAATATATTATTTATTATTTAATATAATTTTTGCATTATTTATGATTTGAGTAATTGAATTTTGATTCTAAATTCTTCAAATTATTTTTAATTTAATTATTATTGGATTTTATTCCTAGAGCGATTAAACTCTTTATATGTATTCTAATTCCTAAGAGAATTTTGGGCATAAATTTTTTTCTTCTTTTATAATTATATTTCATGATAGATACTTGGGGAATGTAAGAATATTACTATATGAACTGAGATAATATTGATTCTAGGAATGTAAAAATACACTACTAAAATTATTGATGTATTTTTATGATCTATTTATTATAAGACTCTCTTATAAAATTTTCATTCATAAGCCTATATAAGACATGAATGACCTTGTTAAGACTAATCCATGATATAATCCCACTTTATCCCTTCCTACCTTACTCTTAGTCCGATTTCCTACTTTTAACTTGAATAAGTTTGGGGTAGATGGTCAGTACTGATGGATACATTTTATTTTATATTGAGGATATGTACGGTGAATTTTTTACATGATCTATGGGATGTGGTCTATGGTTACTCTTCATGAAAAGTTATTATTATCATTTTTATTCATCTAAAAAAGTTTTAGGTATTAGGAATGGAAAATTAACCATTACTATAATGATTAATCCCATGGTAGATCATATGTGTTTAGGTGGTAGATGTGAGATCTGGCCAAATCATGACTTAAAAATATATAAAACAAAACATGTTTCTTTTTATTATACTTTTATAAAACTTCAATTGACCATTTCTAAAATTTTATCCTATAGATGTTACTTTATAATGGAGTTTATTCATTTAACTATTCTCTATGATCATTCATTATATTTTAGTGTTTACCCTCATTCTTAAACATTATTTTTTGAATCTACCCACCTACCTCAAACAGGAGAGTTATTTGAACCTTATTTCATGGGCCCTAACGATTAATTGGGTGTTTTTAATTATGGAGGGAAGATTTCATAACCAATTAAATCCTATTTTTAGGAACATGTATTCATGTTTTTATCGTAACTAAATTTTATCTTACCCTCAGTTTTTGAGAGATAATTCATGTTGATGTTGTAACGCCCGAGACTTTTATAAGAAATATTTTGTTTTTATCAAAGGAATCTTTCACTACACACAACACTAGCTCGGATTTCTTTACACAAAACCGCGGCCTTCCTCAATAGCTTGCGTCATACGCAATACTGAGTTTCACTAAAGAACGATATGCTATTGAAATATTATTAAAACTAGCCATTATGAATAGTAATAACCACTTTTTGAAATTTTATAAATTTTATTTTTCAAAATGGAATTCATTTTTGGATTCGGAATATCGAAATTAGCCTAGGGTTAAATTTTGGTATTTTTCTGAAAACTTTCAATTTTTGATGAATAGTGAAACCACTAAGTGGTAGTTAAAAAACTGAATTTTTCATAAAACTTAATTTTACCACTTCTGTGAGTGGAATTTCGAAAATCCTAGAGACATGGTTGATATCAAGGACTAAAATGTGGTTCAATGAGATGAAAATAATTTTTGGTGAATAGTAATTTTTTACTTTTTTTACCACAGTTAAAAGTAAATAGGGTAATTAAGGGTAAAAGTGTTATTATTATCACCCTAACACATGTCCTAATTCTATTGGATAAGTTTAATTCGACCAAATACAACCTTATGAATAAAATATCACCATTTAGGCCCACTTGGATTAGATTAGGACATTTACTATTAATTTATTTAAAGAAGGGTTAAAATAGTTAAAATCAACGTTTAATAAGTAAATAATTTTTAATATGGGGTTATACATAAGATAAATTCGACAATAAATTTTAATTAGAAATATAAAAATATTTCCTACATAATATTATTTTATTTGTAATTTTTAGACATTAAATAATTTAATTTATTTATGACACAACGATGATGCAATAATTATCTTATTAATGAAATATTGACATAATTGATGTTATAAATACCCAAATAAATGAAGTTTTAGACTTTTTATGAATTAAACTAATTTTATAGATTAATATGACATGTTAGTATTTATTTAATCAAGTTTTTTCTAACTAATCATTCTGTTATGATTTTCACAAAAATGAATTACCAAATAGTGTCAAAATTGACATAAAATAGTTTTTAAAACAAATACTATATTATTAATTGTTATTTTATTCCTAAAAATATAAGGTTCGGCCAAAGGACTTATATAAGGTTATATATATTAATAATAAACAACTTGGGGTTCGTTTGTCTTGATATAGTATGTTTATTAACCTTATAGTGTAAGAAAACAAGAAGACACGGTAAAAGTTAAATTATCTAACTTAAAGTTAAATCTAAATGATAAGGTTACAATTGATACCTAAACTTGTCTAAATTCTATTGGATGAGATTATTTCTACCCATACCCACCTTATCTTCGAAATATATCAATTTGGAGCTATTAAAAACCGAATTTGACTTTATAATAAAATAATATTTTTAGTTATTCCAAAGGTGCCCCTCTCCTCTCTTATAAAAGGGAACCTCCTCCCTCTCTCCCTCAGACCACTTTGGACCTTCAAGATAGGACAAACCCTGCCCATATCTTCTCTCCACTTCCCTAGAGACATTCTAGAGGTCCTTGGCTTCTTAAAAGACCAATGTTAGTGCCCTAAAAGGAGGTCTCAAGGAAGCGCTTCAAAGAAGAGGTAATGTCCGTTATCGATTCTTTCATCTTTATTTCTTCTTACACTTCTTCTTATTTAGTTGTTTCATTATGAAGTAATAACATCAGTATCAATAATATACTGATATGTTATTATAATTATGAAACAACCCTATTTCTCCATCTATCCATCCTACGAAAAACGAAATCACCGCGCGTGCGTACGTACGAAATACCGTCTTCACGCCGTGGTGTAATCTATTTTCCACCACCACCTTACTTGGATGAGTATAATGGTGTCAATAATGACTATATATGATTATTGTAAAGTGATATTGATTCTGAAATAGTATACATACACTCCAATACAATTCCATGATTATGGGAACGATATCATCTCTCGTGCATACATACGGAATACCGTCTCCACGATGTGATGTGATTCGTTCTACATGATATTCATTGCATAATGATTATATAAATGAATTTAATGAATAAATATGATATATAGTACATTAATAACATTCTGGAAATTATGTATCTATAACCTAAAGAGAATAATAAGAATTTATTCGACAAAACACGCATAAGAACAAAAAGTTATAAACACCCGAATAACAAGTAGCAATGAAATATTACTACTAAGAAGCCAAGAACATGACCATATATGATATCATAAAAATAAGTATGATTCTGGAATAAGTCAATATAATTATTTAAATCATTATACAGGTGGTTTGGGCACTTACGACGCAAATTGGACCTAAGGTAAGGGAAACTATCACAATCTCATTTTTTATTCGAGATTGTTTATACTTTGGTATTTACTGGGGTGTATTTTACCATCCACATCCATGTTTCCTCAATATGTAAGGTTGTTTCTGTCCACCTACAATTGTTTAAATCTAATTTTACCCTTTGGTGAGTTTTTAGTAAAAGATATTAAATGAATCTTTTGTCATTTTTCGTACGAGGTACTTTTTGACTTTTCTGACAAAAGTACGAGAAGAATGTTTTTTTAACTTATACAGCATGAATGGATTTTTAAAACATTATTTCCAAGAAGCTTCCTTTACAAGTTTTCAAGTTTATTTTTAATCAAATTCTTTTAGTTTATAATTGTACGACATGTTAAGAAAGGAAAAGTGTTTTTGAAGTAGAAAGGATATTTTCCTCAAGAATGGAGTTCAAGTGTTTTATCAAAATTATTTTCCATCTAAGATAATAAAGGGTTTTGTTTCTATCCCTATTATTACATTGATTTTATTATTTTGTGATAGAATTATATTTTTATGAATTCCTTTATCTTATATGAATTGTTTTATGATGTCACTATGTTTAAGATTCCCATTTTTATTACATGGGTTATGCTATGATGTATGGTTTCTGATTTTGTGGCACACATAAGAATGATATAATTATGAGATGGGTGGGAACTATATCTCCCTCCAATGAATTGGGTAAAGATTGTATATCTCATGAGATAGACATGGCTGGAATGGTAGGTTATACCGGTTCAGTGAAACATGAATGAAACGAGGAGTGAACTCAGTTCAGAAATGGACTTTGTCCACTAAGATAGTCGTGGAAATGAGTCTTGACTAATAAGAAATGATTCTCTATGATTATGTGTGTATGACATAAAGTTTCATGTTTTATGTTTTGATTATTGGCATTACATTTCACTACCATGATTTATCCCATGTTATGAAATTATGATCTCTTTGCAGGTTAAGATTTCTAAAAGTTATGTTCTTATAAATATGATGTGATTGATATTTTTTTTGTTTACCCTTACTGAGCATTTGAGCTCAACCTTTTATATGATTTCTTTCCCCAGGTCAGGAAGAATCTTATTAAGTAAGATATGCCAAAAGGGACTATAGATATGATGAAATAAATGGGAGACAATGTAGACGCTTTGTGAACCAGTTGTTTATGTTTCCAAGTTTCTAACGTCACTATACCTATACGGTCCTTTCTTGGTTTTGTTATATGTTGTAATAAGTATGCTTCAATTTTGAAGTATTAACAATGTATGTAAAGTATGGGTCGTTATAGATGTAAATTGTAATATGGGTATAACTTCTAAGGAATAGTATAAAAGTTTAAATAAAAGAATGAACATATTTCAATAAAGTACTTGATTGTGAGGTATGAATGATCTTCTATTTATGATTAATTTTTGAGGATTATATTTTTCTATTAATACTTAGTTTTATTTACCATATTGTAATGGATGTTTCCAGTTTCAAAATTGATCAATTTGGAATCCTTGTGGAGATGATTTTTTATTTAGGAAAATAAATTGTTCATGTGTTAGGTAATTTGATAAGATCAATTAAAATAAATTTTGTGTATTCATTTGAATGAGATTTATTAATGATCTATAAGATAATGGTTTGGTTTTTGGTTGTTTTTTCATAGGAAGTCAGAATTAAATTCTCAAAATAATATTTAATATTAATTATTAAATTTCAGAAAATTCAAATTATAAAACATGTTCTGGTTGTGTATTCCTAAAATATAGATCCCCAAAATAATAAACTATAGTATATGATTTCAATTAATATTTTGAATATTTATGATGAATAAATACATGATGTGAAATCAGTATATGACGTGAAAGTGTTGACCTAGATATTCATTCGCCTCTATCATTGTTATTATCTCATGAAGAAGATACAAGTTGTGAACCCATTGATCGATGAAATTAAGGATATGAATCCAATACATGATGTGAAATATATAATTTATATACCCACTAAAATATACATTCCTTGAAATATTAGTGATTTGTAATTTCTGAAGATATTTGAGGAACCTATTACAAAATGTAAATTTCTATTACACATCATGAAAATATCGATGATGAAGTTATTTAAAGTCTACTAATGATTTTAATACTTTACACATCATGAGATGATCATGATAATAAATATTATAGCACCAAATTTATGTTAGAGAATGTTGGACAATTCTTCTTTATTTTACACTTTATTATTCATTCCTTTTTAAAATCTATTTTATGTATTCTCATTTGTACATTATTTATCCGTCACTGTTGCTACAAAACTACAAGAATTTATCAATTTTTAATACCTAATTATGATTTTTGTTCAATTCCAATTTATTCTTCAATTCTTATTTCATATTTCATATTCATTTTTTTCATACATTTATTCTTCCTTATTCAAATTAAGTGATTTAATTAACATTTAATTTCTATAATCATGAACTACTTCAATATGAATATTTTAATGAAAACTCCAATGTGTGAATATTTTTTTATTAATGGAATTTATTCATTACCATTAATGTCTAATTACTAGGTTTATGGATGAAGATCATCGGAAGATTAAATACAAAATATCCTTAAATAAAATCATAGGTACCCATTGTCTAGTAATTAATTTAAGAATACTTGATTTTATTCTTCTATTTGAAACCCCTGATCTAGGGAAGAGTAATATAAAGATATTTTCCAATTATAGTTGATAGGGTTTGGACCAATAGCCTTTGGTGGTTAATTCCATTGAATCTAAAATTTATGCATATGGGTAGTTGACTTCCTCTTGAGTAAAGTGTAATTAAAATTTGTGTATATCCAATTGGTTTGATCAAAACCGATTGATGATCTATGTACTAATTTATAGCTAACAAAATAAAAAAAATACATATATTTATTTAAGAATTCCCTTTTCCTAATCCCTAAAATTGAACATGATCCCTCCTCTATCTTTTGAAATAAATACATCTATAAAATCCTAGAAACAAAACCTCTAAGAATCACATGAGGAATCTACTAGCTAGGTTCTAATGTGTAGGTCACTAGTTTTTATAGAGAATCCTTGTGGGCTCGATCTTGTACTATTGATATGATATAGCTTTATTGTTAGTGTAGTTTGGGATATTGTAAATTTCCAATATAAATATTCCCATGTAGAATCAACAATAACCCATAGGTGTGATATGACCCCACCCATTTAAATAGATATTATGCTTCAAAATTATGGTTTGATGAATTATTTAAAAACATTAATGGTAACCACAAACCATACATTTCAAAGTGTTGTTCATTTGGAATGATTTCTTTGGAGTGTTCGTAAAATCAACTTAATACTTAATGAATATCACATTCAACATTTGTTGTGAGGCTGTAAAAAAAACTATATACATTTTTACAAATATAATTTTTTCCTCTTTCACGTTTATGGGTTGAGAGATTGATTATTCAATCAATGGAGAATTTTCACCACATATTCTTGGAATAAATGTCAAAAACTATCACCGAATTGGTAATTTTGATACAATTTTTTGGGAAATCACAAATACTTGCACAAAATTATGTTATCAGCACTAAAAATTAAGTACGTAAAAGAATAGAAACAATTAGGTGATTACTATCTATTTTAGAAAAAAAAATCAACTTATTATTACAATTTTATATTTTTAATATATCTTTATATGTGAAAGTATTTTTTATTTCAATATCCAAGTAGAGCTAATGAAAATAATTTTAACTCCTTAATTGTAGAGTCCCAGATGTCCTCGTTCCATTACTTTACCAAATTCTAGTGGATAGGGTGTTCTAAAAAACAACAATATATCATTTCAAGCGTTTTACAAAATTCTAGTATTTCCATCGATAGGTTAGGGTATCGGTAGGTCAGTGCATCATTAGTTTAGGGAATTAGTGACTCAGGTCATCATCATGTCAGGGCAACGATGACTTAGGGAATTGGTAGGTTAGGGTGTTGGTACATCAGGCATTGATAGGTTAGGGTGTCGGTGGGTTGGGCATTAGTGACTTAGGGCATCAGTAGGTCAGGGAATTAGTAACTCAGGACATTGGTAGGTCTGGGCATCGGTGAATTAGGGCATCAATAGGATATGCATCTGTAGGTCAGTGATCGGTGGGTTGTTTTGGTGGGTCACATTGGTGACTCGTTCAAGTGAGTCACATTAGTGAATCGGGTCGGTGAGTCATCTGTTAGTGACTCACTATCGG
Organism: Viscum album; assembly: GCA_963277665.1. Taxonomy (NCBI): domain Eukaryota; kingdom Viridiplantae; phylum Streptophyta; class Magnoliopsida; order Santalales; family Viscaceae; genus Viscum; species Viscum album. The sequence goes on from OY728147.1 coordinate 224,566,189, forward strand.
TGACTTGTGTTGTTGACTCACCCATTGGTGAGTCATTTCCATCTTTTTCTAGGTTTTCTTATTTAACCTCTATTACACTTTATTATATTTAAATAGAGTTCAAAAAATTTTATGAAAATTTATAAAGGTGTTTAAAAGGATATTAATTATATCTTTAATATCCTAACACTACCGGGACCCTAAAATAGTCAAACTAAGTAATCATTATCACGATATGACATTAATGGAATTTGAAACTGATTTGTTTTATTGATATAGGATCTGGATCTTCTAAGCTGAGATCTTCTCTTCTGAGTGTGTTTTCTTTTTCTCTTGGTGCGCCGTAATCCAATTTTCCCTGTAGAGGCATGTGATGTGTTATGGCATTTAGATGAAATCTTCCATAGAGTCACACACTATTTTTGTGACCCCCTATTCTTAGGGAATGGAGGATTTTCTGATCTTTTATTATTCCAAGTAGGAATTACTTCATCTATCTTTTCATTGTGTATCATGCGGGGTGGGTAAACTCATGTATTTATATGAATACAATTTAATCCAAATCTTAATTAAGGATGTTATGAAGATGAATGAACATGTTATGATAATGGGTTTAGATACCTTAGTAAAACATAAGTGGTGGGGAATATGGTGATGATATTTGTGTTGTTTTATCTGTTATCTATGATCCATATTGTGTTGGTTGTTTGCCTTCAGAAAATCATGTTCATTGGTGGTCTCTGTTTGCACATCGTAATCATGAATTCTTCTTGTTAATCTCTTTTTGAACAAAATTTAACATGGAATATTAATTAATATAGTATATTCAGTTAAGGAAATTGATGCCCTGGTATCAAACTTATTCTACGATAACCCCTATTTTATAAAAGTGGAATTAAAGAATGAATGAGTTAAATCTGAAAACCATTTTCCTTGTTTGGTGTCGTTATCTAATATTTATGGATGGTTTGAGGGTGAAATGGTATCTTAGGTTGAGAGATTTATTTATTGTGGAATTAATGATGTTGTTTAATAGTGGGTCTATTTATGGGTTGTGTTATGGTTGCGGGGCATGGTCTGTTTGTGCAATGAGACTCCAAACTGGTTGATTTTTTTGGTTTTTGTGGGATGTGGTGGTTTTTGTGCAGTGAGGTTTCTAAGGATGGTTTGGGAGGGATAATTTTGAATAAGAAGGTGTTACCTTGCATTGTTGTTTCACCTGGAGTTTCTATAGACTAGTGTATTAGGAATGGGTATTACAACTGATTCATTTACTTTGGTCTTCCTTTCAATATTTGTCTTTGGTAGTGGTTGGTATGGTTACTTCTCCCTTATAATGAGTTCATTGTTTGGTAGTTTCTTCAGAAGGTATGTAATCAATAATCATGGATAGTTAAATAAAAAAATGATAATTGGATAAATGAATTAGATTTGGTTATGAATTAATTCTGTGGATGGGTGTGTGTTTTTAAATTAGAAGTGGTGTCATGGGAATTTTTTGTGTGGGATGGTTTTTTGTTTTGAAAACCCATAGGTTGAGATGATTATTCAGTTCATATATATATACACATCGTTCCTTGTATTTTTAGTATTCCTGTCACCTATGTTGAGCACTTCATTCTGAACACCCCCACTATTATGTGGGAGGGTGTCCATTCCCAACACCCCAGCAGGAGGATGGATGGATGGTTATTGGATCTTCTCTGGTCCCTCATCTAGTCATTGGTAGCATAAGGCTCCCCGGGTAGGTTATGATGTAGTTTTGAGGCCCATGTGTCTACGTGCAAGGAGTGTTTTCCGATGTGTTTTGGGATGAGATGTGTTTTGACTTCCTAGGTGTCTTCAGGATGAGTTTATGGTTTAAGGCCTAGGTTTCTGTGGGTGGGATATGATGTGGTTTTTTTCCAAGGTGACTTAATAAGGGATATGGTATGTATATCTGGGGTGTGTAGGTAGGTTTTGTTAGTGGTGCATGTGGAAGAGCGTGGTAGCATCAGGACATTCTACATTAAGGATGATTGGTTAAAGAGTGGGAAGTGGTGCGGGGTACCCTATTATTGATGTGATTACTACTTTATTTTATATGAAATTGTTATTTGGTTAGTGTGACCTAGCGAGGTTGGGGTGGATAGTACACCATGTTATAGGATTTTGAGTTCTACTGATTTTTTCACAGGAGCATTAGTATGCTTCTCCCACTTGTGCACAAGTGACTTTGAATTTTCCTACTGAGTATACTTGTATGATCAACCTATGTATATAAAACTGTTTTCATGTTTCTAGGGAGATTATGCAGACTATACTGGACCTTACAAGCTCAAGCATTGGGATAATTCTTCTGTCGCTGTTTTGCTTTGTTCTTTTGGTATTTAATTTGGAGTTTTTCATTGTTTTTTAGTATTTTTAACTATATCATACATGTGGGAAGGATTTTTTTAATATTTATGATTTGGATTTTCATTGAGTTTGATACATCTTATCTCATGATCTTGGTTACTATAAAAGTTTAATGCCTCCCATTTTGTGCGATTTGTATACCATTGAGGTTGGTCACCACCCCGAGGCCTACATAAGGTGGGATTCAGGGGTCATTATCTCTTTTTGACCACAAAGATGGAAGGTTAGGGCACTTTTCCATTTTTCCATCATCTTAACAAATGAGGGTTTTCGTATTAATCATTTCAATTTTTTTATTAAAAATCTACAACTACAATTAGATAAAAACAACATATTAGCTCAACATTTCTAAACAACTTGTGATTTAAAAAATTCATATCGCTCTCCAACATTACTGTTTTCACTTCTTAAATGAAGAGGGAGTGGATCCAATATAATCAACTTACCTACTCAATCTAAAACTTTTAATCTTGTGGTTTGTGATATTCAAGATCCTAATGAAGATAGAGAATAAGATATATGTTTAAAACCCAAATAATTATAATATATACCTTAACTACATACTCTATATCTTTTAATACAATATCATTTAATATTTGTAACTTATTTTGATGGATATATTGACCCAATCATCCATCATGTCACATCTTTCACTATATCTTCAAAACGAAAAAAAGTTAAAGTGAAAGGGTAATTATATTTTAATTTATAATCTCATTCTACAATTTCAATACTTTTAAATTCATTACATCTTACGAAAATATTCATTGCTTATGCCAATAAAATGATTTAATATTAATTATTATCTTTCATCTGTTCTAATAAAAACAATTTGAGAGTTGATCTTCATAATGGACTACATAATGCTTATTGTAATGGTGAATGGGTAGGGTCATCATGTGGGAAACATTATATTTTTCATTCATCTCTCTAAATTGGTTTGTGGTATATGAATCAAAATTAGCTGGATGTAATAGAAATTTGAAATTGGGAAGGATGTTTAGATTTTTTAATAACATTTATGTGTAACCCAACATGCCCTAAAATATCATCATATATAATAAAACATTGTTTATTTCCTTCTAATTTCCCACAAATACTTTCTAGAATTTTTAAAATTATGGTTGATCACCTAATAAACAATTTTTAGGAAGTAAATTTATTTGGAATGTTTATAGTTGATATGCCTCTCAAGAAGATTCTGAAATAATAAATATTTAAAAAATTATATTTAAATATATTTTTTATTATCTCCTTTAACATAAATTTTTCATTTATATACTCTACTATAAAATTGAAATATTAAATCATAGTTTTCTTTATGTTTATATATTAATTTTCCATCACATAAGAAAATTTTTTCTTTATTGATATATTTTGATGAAATTTTATTTTTTGAAATCACATGTAAAAATGACCACCCATGACACTATAAAGAAATTTAAAATATCATAACTAATAGTGGATGTAGAAGTAATTACCCTCAAATACCATGCATGAAAATAGAATAGGTTCAATGTTTTTTAGAAAAAAAAACTTCTATAAATTTATAGATGATGATTGATTATATCTCTATGGGAAATGAGACAATTTAATTTTATATTAATAAAAGGTGTTCCCATTGATAAAAATTATGTTTTACATTTTAATGAATTTTATTGATGAAATATTAAGTTCAACATAATATGTAGATATGTCATCAATCCCCTCCAATAAAATATTTCTTTAAATATATTAATAATGGCCATAATCAGGTGACTGCGACACTATAGGATACTGATATAACTCATAATGAAAACAGAAATGATAATGAGATTAAAATTTGTTATATCTATCCTTATATATTATCTTGTAATGATATATGTATTATATTTATTTATGATACCCATTTCGTATTCCATCAAGATGAAATATTTCATTTTCATCTAATAGGTTGGAAAAGTATTACGTATAAGGATGATGACAATAATGTATATATTTTGGTATAGAACACAATCGTTCAATCAATGATTACATCATGGTTCTAAGTTATTTTACTATTTATTAAGGTAGGGGAACTAATTAATGTGAAATTTGGAATAAAATTTGGCTACAATAAATGAGATAGAAAATTGTATCATTGAAATATAGTTTTTTCTACTGGTAGATTATACTATGTACCACCTATAACTAGATATATTTATTTTTTAAGATTATATCATAATAAATAAAAGGCCTAACTAGTTTTTATTTCATTTTGACATTGGACCATACCATGAATCTTATAGTTAGACTAGTTTATAGAATATTAGGTTTACCTCAAGATCATGATGAATTTATTAAATCTATTATAGAGATTTCTGTTTGGGCTTTAGGACTTTAAATGCATAGACTATTTGTGATCCTGATTTTACCTACCACTGTTTTGTATCCTTTTATTTTTTGGAGGGAAACTTGAAAAATTATTCATGATGATGTTCTCTATATACAACGATAAACATTAAAAATACATGTTATATATATAAAACAAATAACCACATTTCAACACTTAAATTCCAGTTGGTGATGATGTATATTTATATTACCTATTTAATATATTACATTCAATTAATTTATTATGAACCCACATTTTTTTCTACTTTCTATTTGTAATACTTTTGTTTTTCAATATTGTTTAACTATTGTTTTATATGTGACTTATTTAATAGGAACTTGTTTTTCAATATTTTTTTATCAAATCTACTCCTAATTAATCAAATGATTCTTTCCCATCATCAATTATTCAATTCATATAAGTTTATAGTAACAGTTTAACATGCCTTATACTAATGAAATAATTTATTTACTACCATTTTTACCACTTCTTGAATGAGTTATACTAATTTTATTAAATAAATATCACATCTATATTAAATATACTTCCTAATAATCTATATTTATTTCTTCTATATGCACATTTGTTTACTAAATATCCAATAGTTTGTTTAATGTGTTTTTAGATTGTTTACCCTATTTATAATAATCACTACTAATTATTTACATAATATTATATAGTATAAAGTGTTTACCGTTTTTAATACTCTTACTTTCAAATATCTAATTCCAAAATTTCTTCTTCTATTACATATTCTGATTATTTTCCATCATAATTTGAATAAACCGCATGTAATGTTTTTTATTTCAAGAATAATAAGTATATCACCTATTTTATGTTACTAAACTGAATAATTCTTCATTATCCAGTTATATTTTTTATCTAAACATGTAAATTAACGGAAGTGACAAAGTTTACATTTAAATATTAACTAATATTATAGAATTATGATTTTATAAATGCTTAATATATTCCAATTAATGTTCATTTTATTATTATATGATATTTAAAACTCATAGATGAACAATGGAAGATGTCTAAACTAACACATATTGAAAATATTTTATAATCTAAGTGATGATCATTTAAATAGTATCTTTGAATATATGCACCTAATTAATTATTTCAACTTTTTTAAAAGTAATTGTTGATAAAGAAATAAATTATGAAAAATATTCAGATAAATAATAATTAATCATTTATAGGAGTAATAATATAGATAAACAACAACATGAAATGAACATTATCGTATCATATACCTTTTATCCTACAAGTGAATTCTTATTTCATTCATAGATATAAAGGGACAAATAAAAAATATGTATTGAAAAAAATTAAATTCATCCCTATGATCATAAGTTCATATTTTTATTATTCATGCATCTAGTTGTTTTACATATCTAATATTTCCAAGTGGTAGAATAACCCATTTTAGTTTTTCCTTCCAATTTTTGTTACTGAAGATCCGACGATCAATTTAAAAAAGTGGTGATAATTATAAACTATTAAAAAGAGAAAAAATTATATATAATATTTGGAGGTTATTCTATATAAATACTATTTTTAAGAAATCAATAATTATTCGAGAGACATAATGTCTCAAAGAATTCTAAAATAAATTAATTTACCTTTATATGGTAAATAAATAGTTTTTTTGGGGAATTCAAAGAAATAATACATATCATACCTTGTAGAAATAGAATTGATATCATATTTGAATGTATAAAATCATATTTTATCTCAAAACATTTAAAATTACATACATTCCAAAAAATAAATTTTAATTATTATAATACTAATAATTATTTAATTAGATTGAGGACATTTTCGTATTAGATTCTAATGATTGGGGATGGAAAACATAACGTTGATTCTAAAAGAGAGGATAAAATAAAATTATATAAAGAATATGTCATAATATCATATTAAAATCTAGTTGATTAAATTTTCAAGTGATCCAACCATAATTTCATTGACAACTTCAATATTACATAATATATGAAATTTTATGCCATCTTATCTCCAATCCATCTAATTATTTTTTAAGTAATTAATAACAAGTTATCTTTGATATATTTGGAGGAAATGGTTTATCTATGTTTATATTCAGTTTACAAATAGAGTTTTGATATGGACAGACGAGATAATATAAATACCTTAGAGTTTCTAAACAATATCAATCTACCATGTGTTACTCCCCATTAAATAAAATTTGGTATTGGAGTTTCGGTGATGTTTCTCCAAAATTTTGATCAATCGTTTGGACTTTGTAATTTTACCAATTTATTATTTACAAATTTAAGAGATCATGTTATTAGGACTCAAGTTCCCATCAAAAAACATAGTATAAATAATGAATCTGTTCCAATGATAAATATGGCACATTTAGACTCAATATAGACACTAAAAATTCATCAGAAATAGTATCCTTTATCAATTTCCTATGAAATGATTATAATTAAATGAAAAATAATCTAAATTTAATTATTGATATTATAACTAAAAAAATATTTTCTATCATGTTAAATTATATGTTTCTATCTCTAGAGTTAAAATAAAGGAATGTTTGAAGATTTTGATACAAGAAAATGAAAAAAAGACATGATGTATAATAATTTTTTTTACAAATAAATATATAGTGAACTAAAATAGGAATAATATTATAACCCATTTATTGTAAAAATATTTTTTTTCAGATTCATTATATTGATAATTCTATCACTATAAAAATGCATTATTTATATGTCACATGTGCTTTTTTGAAGTTCTGTATCTTGATTAATGGGTTCACATTTCATTATAATGGATGACATCACATTTGAAAATGAAAATACTTTGAAAATCTTAGTTAGAGTTTTTTATTTTTGGTACACTAAATTTTCAAGGTATTCTAATGACATTCTTACTGGAGACATAATTCTTACATATGATAACCTAAGCATTTATTCCTAAAATATTACATAATATAACAGTTTATATTTTTAATATTCTTAACATAAATTATATATTACAAATGTGATCATTAATTATATCTTAAATGAAAAGATTATATATTATCATTTCATCTTAAAATATGAGATGAAATCTTATTAAGGTGACCATTAACATTATCATATTTTTGGAAATAAGGATTCAACAGACTATTAGTGGTCACCAGTTAATCCATAATTTCAATGGGATAATTGTTGAAGGGCTATGTTATATTATTCAAAATTATCAAATATCTCCAAAAAATAAAAAATTATTGAAAATGAGCATTGATTAAAAAATTTATTGAACTTAAGGGAACATATTTTTCTATAAAACTGTGCAATTTTCTTATATTGGGTTGGATTTCATTTTCCTTACTTCTTCAATTCAGAGTAATGTTCTTGAAAACAATTAAATAAGTAACTCAATGTACTTATTTATATTATATTTTAATAATTAGTTTTTGTAATATTATCACATAAATTATACAATTACATATACAATGACATATGTATGTTTTCAAAAAAAATACACTCTATTTTTATTTATGTTTGCTATTAATATTTTGTGTGACCCTATCATGATTAATATGATTATTTGATTTATATAAAATGATATTACATATTTATATTACATAGATATTTTTATATATTTATAAAATTTTCAACTGATACATGTTTAGGGGAAATAAATATTTTTAATGAAAATTGTTATAGAGGATGATAAGTTTGCAGAATAAATTTATTATATGCCACAATTTCCTTGAGTTCAGTAGAATAAACGGTAATTACTGCATTATTATTTCCTTTCTATGGTACCATAATAAATTATAAACTTTGTTATTGTTTTCAAAACATAACCAAATAATTTTTTTCTGACACGATAGAATCATAAAATTTAATGTTTTTGCATCATTCTAGAGAAAAAGATTGAGCAGTTAATTCTCAAATGATATTCATTTATTATATTTTAGTTTCTATAAAATTAAAAATGTAATAGCTTCTCATGTAATTAATTTTTAGAATTTATTACTGTTAGTACAAACATTAATACAAAAAAACAATGATCAATTTCAATCATCCTATAATAAACACCTTGAAAACTAGGTTTACAAAAAAAATTACATTTATATTAATTCTTTTACACTACATAAGAAATACCATAGTAGCAATTATCAAGAATTATATTGTAGTAGTTTCGCAATTTTACATTATATGTTTCTGATTCACACAAGTATAGTAAAAAAAATATCAATAATCTATTATCCATCACAATATATAGTGAATATAAAAACCAAATTCTTTTTTCAACTAAAAAAATATAAATGAAATCAATGAATATCCATAAGTTAAAAATTTCACTAAATTTTAGTGATTTTAATATTAGTTTTATAGTACATTCCAATTACAATTATAAATTTAATTCTCTTATTTGTAATTTTTTAATACATCAATGTTATTTAATGAGATGTTCTATAACATATACAATACGGAACATTCAATGCAGTTATGGTTGGTTCCATGAGACCTAATTAAATAACCCAACATTTTCAGTCTCTTTTTATATTTTTTTGTCATGTTTTATGATCATTATAAATTAATTATATATAATCCAATATTTAATGTGTATGTAATTCGAATGGATTGTAGAGGATCACTCTCATTGGTTCTGTTTGATAAAAAAGTGACACCATTTGTACCTAATGCTACATATAAACTGCGAGAAAACATTATTGAGGTGAAAATTTTAAATTAATATCTATAAATTTAACATAAATGTAAAATATATGACATAAACATTCATATTATTTTCAATGAATAATATTTTTTGAGTTCATATTCTCACCTAAATTGAATGTAATGAAGTCAAAATATATTGTGCTGGCTTTTGAAATCCCTAATTTTTACATTTGGAATCATTATCACCCATATAAAAAAATATGAATTTTTTTTTCATCATTTCAGATAATATATTTCACTTGTCATATTTTCAAATAACAAATAGGAATATATAAAAAATAAATTTAATATACCATAATTTACTTTATACAATATTTTATGGAACTAATAAATCCATACTAATAATATATCATCTATAATATTTTTTATTTTTAGGGATATGATGGATCATCAAGTAGATAAAAATTAGATGAAGAAAATATTTAAATATATTCATCATATTCAAGAATTCATGTATATTCTTCTTCTATTTTTTCAATTCTTTTATTTCTAAATAATGATTTCCTTTATCTATATATAGCCTTCATTCTCACTCTAAAGTATTCAAAACATTGACATACTATAAAAGAATGATCTAAAACCCATATCCAACATATGTTAAGTATAGAAAAAATTAAGAATGCATTAAACTATAAATATATTTCAATATTAATTATATTTTTTTATATGTAGATTCATTTATTTTAAAGATGTTTAAATAGTTTGGACTATGGAATTTTATTAAAAAGGATCAACAATATTCAGTTTTAATTAAACTAAACTATTGATTTCTTTTTTATTTATAAAATTAATTTTTTCACAAGTATTTTCAAAACAAATTTGAAGATGAAAGTAACCCAAAGATTTGATGTGATGCCACCAATTTTAATTTTCGTAGATTAAGAAACAATGATGTTCTAATTTAAATAAAATTTACCACTATAAAAGTGAAAAAGAAATTAGAAAACATTGATTAAAAATTTAATATCTTGGAAACTCATATATATTTATGTTCCATTTAATTGGAAACTATTAATCAATTTTATACATTTAGTTATTTATGAAATCGAAAAAAGGCCTTGATGATAAGGATTTCCACATTTATGTTTCCAAAACATAACTTAATAAAATAGAATATATATTAGTAAAGGGGATTAGACCGAATATAATTATATATATTTAATAGTACATATATAAATGTATAGGAATAATATAAAGTATATATTTTCCTTTCTATAAGTACATATCATGTTTGAGTATACAATCTACAAATAATGTTATCATCATATATTTTATTAAAATTGCCAATAAATTGTACAATATATAATAACACTAATGATCTTACCATTTTATTTTTATTATATATTCAATCAATGGTATATCTTATATAGAATTGTCATTTATGTTTTCTTAGAAATTGTATAGATTTTTAAATATATAGTCATATAACCGATAATAATTACATTCACTTTCAATTTTTGATCATCGCACTTAAAGATCTAATAATAAGTTTTATAAACTATAAATTTATTTTTTAGATATTTAAAATTATATTATCTTAATTATAAAATAAGTGTAATGATCTATATCCTAAATTTAATGCATTTTTTCCTAGTTCCATAACACAAAATATCCCGTTATTGAAAAAAATAACCTCCCCAACATGTTATAATTTATTAGTCAATTTATATTAATTATGAGTTTCAATAATAAATTGAAGATTTTTTATTGTTCATTATGATAAGTTAAGAATACATAATATTTGTCAAAATATGAATTCATTAATATGTTATTTTTTTAGAATTAATTTTCCAAAAAAATTTGTTCCTTCTAGTTTGTATTATTATAAAATTTCAAGTTGCATTTCTATAAGGCAAAGACTGTGTCCAATTATTTCACAATACAAGAAACGTCACTCAATACTATTCTTTTACTAATAATGTATGGAATTTAATTTTTTTACAAGGTAAATTATGTGTAGAAATTTCATGATGATAATGCAAGAAAAGTTTCAATGATTTAAATTCTCCTACGTCTAAAGTGATGTTCAATGATTTGGGTTCTCCTGCTACTATTAAGGAACATAATTTATAATAACTAAAGATATTTATGAATTTTTTTCTTGTTTACTTTGGATCATCGAAGAATAATTATCAAGTTCATTATTTGTGTTTAAAAATTAAATATTTGCCGATTCAATTTGGTAATTTTAACTTTTTTTTTATTCTATTTGACATTAAAAGTATATTGTATTAATAGATTAAATAGATGTTCTTTTGGGAAGTTATATTTTAAAACTTTTTGCAGCCCTTTGGAGATGGGCATGTTTAAGTGTTTTAATTGTTTTAGTTTATATGCATACAAAGACATAAAATCGAAATCTACTATTTTTTATTAATGTGTCAAATATGGTAGTTGGTTTTTTATCCATGAATTTATATTTTTCTTTCATATAAAAAAACTATGACTTCAAACGTTATAAAATAAGATTATACACTTTCATAAAGAATTGACTTCCCTTCTATAGGTACTTTATACACATACATAGGTTAGTTTTCATATGTCTTACCTTTATTTGACACTTACATTAACACCTTATATAGGTTAGTTGAATACCATTACATAGATTATAGTTCAACTAATCCCTTATGTAGAAAATGAGCTTCCATGACATAACTTTTGAATTCATATTTACCTTTATATATCCCTTAAAATTTTAATCTTACCCTTATATAGAATTGTTAGGTTATGCTTACATTTAAATTTTTGGTTACCCTTACATAGAAACTTAAGAATACCATTAGAAAACTAATTGTTCACACTTTGGTAGCTACTTTATTCCCTCATGTAGGCACTTTTTTCCCATTCCAAGAAAATTTATACCATTATGTGGGATATTATTTGAACTTCTTGCCTTTATATTTCATCTATGTTATACCCTTAACTAGGATGGTTTTATACACTTATATTTTTGGAGTTATAAATTTTCCTTATACAAGAAATAAGACACCATGATAAAACTTTTGAGTTTATACTTACAATTGCATATACCTTTAAAATGGAATCATAAATTTATGTAGAAACATAAAGTTACCATTTTATAAAAATTTAAGCATAAACATTTTTAACTAATTTCATACCCTTACATATATACTATTTACCATTATGTAGGTTAGTTTTTGAACTTCTTACCATTACATGGAATCAAATTTATACCCATATGTTTGATAGTTTTATACCCTTATGTGGGCTAGAGTTAATCCTTACACTTAATCAATAAACTTGTCACCTTTTTAGAAATTCATAATTCATAGTTACCTTTACACATCCATTAAAAAGTGAATCTTAACCTTATATAGAAATTTAAGCCTACCATAACATAGAAATCTATAGTTACCGTTACATAAATAATTACTTAATTTAACATAGTTAATGCATACCCATACGTAGGTAAGATTTTGAGATGATTATCTTTATGTGAAATTAAATTTATACCCATATATATGTTAGTTTTATACCCTTATTTTCACATAAATTACTTATTTTAAAGTTATATTTAATTTAATTTCCATTTATTCTTTGTTTTTGGGGTTTCTCAACCTTTTATGGTGGAATGGGTGAGTTTTCGTGAATTGGGCCAAACTGTGAGCCCAATTCCAGATTTAAAAATTAATTTTGTCTCTTTTATAAAATTTTCATTTTTTAATATTTTTCACCCATTAAAATTCCTAAATGGTCTCCCCTTACATATTAAAACCACCATTGTAGTTTTGTGCCTTTATAAATCCATAACCAAGGTGTATTTGGGTATTTATTTAAGGTATTGGGCCTTCCCAAAAGCCCAATTCCAATTTTAAAAATTAAATATGATTAATTAATAACTTATTCAATTTTATGTATTTTTCAGTGTTCCAAGCCTCACACACACCCATTGAACCTAGCCGCGCGTCCAACCTCTCTATATCCTCTTTGGAGCTCTTCTTCATCACGATTGAGTGCTGAACTTCTTAGGGTATCGAAAATCAGGCAGTTTTGATGAGGTAAGTTCTTTCCATCATAACTCTCTAAATTCATAATCTTTTTCCTCTATTTATGTTCCTAAATGACCTCATTATCTTTGTTAAATCCTCCATTAATTTTTTTTCTGTTTTTAAATTCATCTATTGGTGTATGTGATGCTATTTCTACATGATCCCTCAAGTAAGTTGGTCTTCTTCATTCTTCTTTCAATTTTCTTAGGGTTACATTCAATGTGATTTGGGGTTCATACCTTATACATAAGGTTCATAATGTCCAGAAGTTAGGGTTCAATCCTAGGGTTTGAAATCTTGTCTTTTGTGTGAAATCTTCTGGTTTTAGGTTGGATTTCACTACCTTGAGGTGCGGTAGTGGTGCGGTTTAAGTTTCACACCATGTTTTGAGTGTTTCAACATAAAAGGTATGTGATTCCATTTATTAACAGTTTATGATGAGTTAGATTTCTTGGTTTATTAATTTTGGTATGTTTGAAATCTGTTTTGTGTGGTTCAAATAATATTTTTTGATGGATTTGGTAATGTTTTTAATTTTGTAGTTGCATTTTCCTTGGAATTGGGTGCTTTTCAGGCGTGGCTCTTGGGAAAATGTTTGGGTGTATTTTATAACATATGAAAGTGATTTATTAGTGTTGAAAGGGGCTTAAAATTCTTTTTTGTTAATTCGTTAATGTCATGTGAGACTTTTAATGGGGTTTTGAATGGTTTTAATGTGTGAAACCATTTTTTTACTTCTTGAACGTGATTTGTAAAAACAAGTGTTTTTCATGTGTACCTTTTGTGGTATTATTTAAGGTATTTGTATAAAACATGGGGGTGGTTTAATAAATGTTTTTAGGGATACCCATTCTACTTTGAATTGTTATTGGCATTGTTTTGGTCCTGAATTAGATTTTCGAAATGGGGTTTTTTGCAAACCATGGTTGCACCTCTTGGGTTGGTTTTTCGAAAATTGTAAATGATTTAATGAGTTACACAAAGTGTGAAATGGTTGATTATGTACTATTTTCATGATTGTATGTTCTTAAAATGAGTTTTTGAAGCATTAAGTGGTCCGTTATGTTGTAAAAAAATTTGGGAATGTTTTGTAATTTGTTGAGGTGATTTATGAAAGTGGGATGTGGGTGCGAAACATGTTTTCGGGCTGTTTTTCTTGTGTGTGATGTGAAAAATAGACTTTTTTTATAAAAAGGGTATTATGTAACATGTGAGTGGGCTGTTATGTGATGTTTAGAATCATGGTAAAGATTTTATAAAATTTTTAGTGGATTTGATGAATTGTGAAACATGTGAAAAATGTGTTGTGGGCTATTTTTTTGAGAGTATGATTTCAAAATTCATTTGAATGAAAAAGTGGATTTTTAGACTTTTGTGGAATACATGTGGGCTTTTTGGTGAACCTGTGATGTGAAAATGATATTTTCATGTTCAAATTATATTTATTGACTTGTTGAACTTGTCTGAGCACAAGGGGAAACCCCAAGTATCTAGGTGGTGGACGTGTACTAGTATGCTAGTGAATCTGTGGGGTTTGGCCTCAGTTTCACTTAGCAAGATTTACGCTTATAACTCTAACTAAACTATGATGATGATGATTTGAGACAACTAGGTTATGGGTATGTTCTCTACTAGTGGCTCATGCATGAGAACATATATTGTGATGGTTACTCTCACCGAGATACGAGGTACCTGGGACCCACAATGGCCTAGTGCCTAGGGGTTATTTACTATTCCTTGTACTCATTAATTACATTGTGATTAACATCAACATACAGAATGGTTGACTGGAAAACTATGTAGTGTTGACATTATGTTTTTAAAATTGATGATTCTTAATGATAACCCACTTGAAAACTTTTTTAATTTTTTTTAATATTTAAGAAATTGTAACTAGCATTTTCTGTTTATGAAAACGTGGAAGCTTTTTGTCTTGGAATGTTTATCACATAGAATATCTTAGTGGTGGTATCCTACTGGGAATTGGCTTACACCCTACTTACACCCTTGGGTGTAAGTAGACTTGGTTATTTTGTTGTTGCAGGTCTGGATACAGTTTTTACTTCTAGTGGTTCGGGTTTCTAGTAGGTCTTTGGTGATGAAGTCCAGTGGAGACGGCTTGAGGGCGGCACCCCTTGACATGAAGGTTCTTGGGCTGTTTAATTTTGTTTTTTTACCTTTTTTATAGTCTTGATGAGTTGTTCTAAAACATGTAATTCAGTTCTGAATTTTGTAAAAGATGGTTTTAGTTGAAAAAAACCAGATTCATTTTATTGAGTTTGTTTGTTCTTTAGTGTTTATAAAATCAGGTAAATCATTCCCAAACTTTATTTTATGATACCCGAGAACTTGTGACAGCCCGTGGGGATCAGTAACCCCATTCGAGCCTTGTCAAAGGCTGGGTCGGGTGACAGTTTTTATGGCAACCAGATTCGGTTCGTGACCAAATGGTATCAGAGGAGGTTCTCTCTCTTTGGGTCACGTTATTTGGGGAACAGTCGAGATAGTCTTAATTTAGGATTTTCAGGACTTGGCATTCTAGTTAAGAGTAATATGGCTGATCACCACACCTCATGATGGGATTCATGTTGCCATGTGATGTTGGTATCTATATGAGTCCTTTGGATTTCTTGGATTGATGATGATTAAGGGAAATGAAAAGAGAGTTGGGCTAATGGTCTCAGTGAGCTCGCAGTTCCTGGCAATCCATATGAAGCTATGGATTATCCCTAGAACACTCTTTGTGACAGTGAAGTGATTGGAATATGTCCGCCAAACATATGTCCAAGTCACCTACTGAAACTAGTTTCCCCTCACATTGTCTTGTATTCTTTAGTTTTGAAATCTTGGATCTTTGGTTTTAAAGTGACTTGGTTTTATGAATCATCAAGTTTTTGTGAACTGATTTTAAAGTAAATAGGGAATGGTTTGGTTTATGAAATGGTGGAACTGAATTTTTTGAATTGTTTTGAAATGGAAAATGGCGTGCTTACACCTCTTTTGAAAGAAGGAACTATATTGAAGTTGGTTTGGAAAAGTGATTCCAATAGAGTTTTCTAAAAAATCAAAGGGTGTTCTAATGGGATGAGATGTTTTGAAATTGGTGTGAATATCATTAAAGTGAGTTATTTTCTATATGTTTGTGTCTTTCTAAAAAGTTTTGTAAGATTTGAGTTTGGATTTTGATCGCATGGTTAGTGGTTTTGAGAAAAATGATCTGTTAGTTAACCGTTTTGGTTTGGAAAAGTGGAAATAATTTTTGATTTAACCATTATTATTTACATGAGAAAACACATGGATGGGGTTATATGGAATGATGGATGGTTGATGGAACAATTGTATGAGTGTTGGGATGGATATGGGGAGGGTGTCCGGTGTGGCACAGAAACATGGATGTGTAAGGCCCATGGGGTACCATTGGTTGATGTGCTAACCGTTGAACCGTTTTTTTTCAAAGAAATATTTTTAATGAAAAACATGATGTCTTGATGAATTGTTTGGGATGGTTTATATTATGTGTTTTTGGAAAATGTTGATGTTGTGGGATGTTTTTAGTCCAAGAACCCCTCCTGTTCATGCTGTGTTTTGGGTTTGTGTTTGGACGATAAGTTGGGTAGAAGGACCGGTTAGTAGTATCATCTGAGGTATGTTTCCGGACACCTTTATGGGGGTTCTCTACATGAGTTTGGATCGGGTTTGTGGCACTTTTTTACCAATGTACCAGATTGGATGGATCCATGGGTTCTCTTGTTGGATAAGGTACACCCCCATTAAGGGTTAATGCATAACTGTAGTGCAACCCGAATTGTTTCTCCATTCGAAGACCTTCCAGTTGATAAATATAAGGAATATTTTTCTTGATATTTTTAGATTGAGTTTAAACCCTTTATTTTATTGGTTTTTTGTATCCTCTTGTTGTGGGAGAGTGATCATATAAGGTTTAAAGAGACCTTATCCTCTTATGTTTCATGATTTGCCAAAGGTAGAAGTGGCATGGGGTTGTTAGTATGGATGAGTATCTGGATGGTGTATAAGAGGTCCTATCGGTCCTTCGTAGTTTTTTCGAAGAAGGAGTTCACAATAAACTACCAGTGTGACAAATCTAGTCATGAAAGGATATTGTGGCCACTTTCTAGATTTGTGTGTTGTTTGAGGATGTTGTATAAGATCCCACTCCATGCATTGTTTATGACAGTCACAATGGTCAGGTTCGATGAAGCCTTGTGATTTCGTGCAATCGATTGACTTTAAAGGTGAATGTTGTGAAATCCTATGAGAGTATCTTTAAGTTGGGAGAATGTATCCCTTTGAAAAACTTCAAAATCTTCAATTTTAGAGGATGGTGATTATAGGGGTTATTTAGTTGTATAGTTTCTCACTCGAAGAAACAAGGTGTGATGCTTGTTCATTTTCTAAGCCCATGTTTCAGGGAAATATCGAGTTAGGGTAAAGTGCGTTTGGAATTTTTTATGACTTGGGAATATTATTGGGGATTTCAGTATAGTTTTTGGTGTCACCAAAAGAAGAATTATCATTTAGGGGGGTTTCCAAAGACAAACTGTGAGGTCGAAGATGCTTCAATCATTTGAGCTCCAGCCATAGGACTCAGAGAGAAGCTGACTCGTAGTAAGGGGAAATCCCAGTGTTGTTTAAAACCATGTACAATGTCTTATCCTCATCATGAATGATATTAGGTGTTTAAACCTCTAGTTTCATCATCTTTTTTTCATTGTTCTCATTTAGTGGAAATATGTTGAGGGCCTTGTACCCATGTCCTCACCTAATGTCACTCCCTCCCCCTTTTCTTTCCATCACGTCATTAGAGAATGGTTAGAAATTTGGATAGATTTGATGAGGACACAAATTTTGTATGATTAGTAGTGACCATGTTCCAGGAAGCCAAGAAAAAATAATTATCTGAACAGTTAGTGCTGAATTTCCCAAACCGTGCAGACTGACCCAGCACCCTTCCTAAGTCTTTAAAAAAATTGGTTCTTTCTATGACGGCCCATACTGGTCGATTTAGATGGTTGGTTATTATAGTTGGGAGACCCACTATTATTCTATTGTACATTCCTTCGTAAAATGTAAATGGAATTCTACCATTTTAAATAGGGATTTTGTTCAGGCCTCCCTCTATTAGTGTCTTGATTTTGTCTCAAAAAATAATATAGGTTTCCTCTTATGGTGGGGTGCCTATTTGTGTCCCCACATACCAATAACTCATATTTATCCACAGTCTTGGCTTGGTGGTAGGTAGTATCGTTATGAACTTTCTAGATACCAACATATTCCTTCATTGAATGTTGGGATTGGAGAGCTCCCGATGGTTTAGTTAATGTAAGGTAAGTGTAACCTTGTTCGAAGTTGTTGTTCGTTTGGGTGAATTGCTTGAGTCTTATATGGATAGTGTTTGAGGAGTTTTATTTTGGGATAAAGTATGAATGCGATTCATCATTTAATTAAAGTGGTGTAAGTTTGGGTTGTGAGATTAATCATTCTTTAATTGATAACTGGAGGTGTTTGGGCCCTTGGCGGTGAAGCTTGGCAAAGAAGTACATCTTGGTTTCTCGGTTGGGTTTGGTTTTGGTATCTGGCCTCTTTGTAGATTTCTAGGGACATAAAGTTTTCATGGTGGGGATAATTGTCATATAAATGACTTATTTTAAAGTTATATTTCATTTAATTTCCATTTATGCTTTGTTTTTGGGGTTTCTCAGGCTTTTATGGTGGAATGGGTGAGTTTTTGTGAATTGGGCCAAACCGTGAGCCCAATTCCGGATTTAAAAATAAATTTTGCTTCTTTTATAACATTTTCATTTTCTAATATTTTGCACCCATTAAAATTCATAAATGGTCTCCATTTACATATTATCCCCAGCATTGTAGTTTGGAGCCTTTAGAAATCCATAACTAAGGTGTATATGGGTATTTATTTAAGGGATTGGGCCTGCCAGATAGCCCAATTCCAGTTTTAAAAATTAAATTTCAGTAATTAATATCATATTAAATTTTAAGGATTTTTCGGTGATTCCAAGCCTCAATCAAGTCCATTGAACCCATCCTCGCGCCAACCTCTCTATACCCACTTTGGGGCTCTTCTCCATCGTGATTGAGTGCTGAACTTCTTAGGGTTTCGAAAAT